>CM062804.1:642505741-645035586 GCA_031772625.1 Pinus tabuliformis
CTATTGTGATAACGCAACAATGCTTCCTTACAAATCTCAAATAAGTATGAGACCCATATGCTCGAATTTGTTATTATGACCTGTAGATTACATATTTGTGACATGTTTGACGAAATGTATGTCATGGCTAGTAGGAGTCGAGTTAAATCATCGATCAAGTGATTGCATTAGTAGCATTATTCCATTGTTATTTATCATTTCTAAAAGTTTCATGAAGTTCTGGGCAGTGGCCTGAGTCCTGGCCCTGAAAAAAGTGGCACAAAATCTAGGGTCGTTGTCTTAGAACTAGATGAAAAAGTCCACAGTCAATCGCAGCGCTTGATGTGGGAGTGAATGGAAGGCATTAGTCACATGCATGGCTTGGTATGGGAGTGGTTGGGGGTCCAGATTAGTGAAATGTCAAGTTGCCTCACGGGTTGGTCACATGGAAGGGTTGGTTGGCTCCTGAAGGTTTTGTAGCATGTGGAAGGTCAAAATGGTTTTGTTTCTTTGGTTCCACTTCCTTAATTGTACATTGGGAGTTGAATCACATCATAGTATCCTCTCGTCACATGTTTACCCCAACAGACCAATTAACTTGGGTAAATGTGAGAGGAGGGTTACAGCTTTTCCTTGGCATCTGCAAATCTGGGGTTCTCTTGTCTTGGCTTTTCTTCTGCATTTTATTTTATGTTCTATCTACAGTTACTGTCAATGTGATTTTTATTAGAAAACTAAATTTGAAATTGTCATTGGATTGTTAAAGGGACATTGAAGTAATTGTACTAAGAATAGAACATGCATTGTTAACTAAATTTAACATGGAATAAGAGCACAAGTGAAGACAAATACCAAGCAAGAGAGAGAAAAGCAATCACTAAGGGAGATCTATTAGACAAGATTATTGGACTAGCCTCAATGGCTACTACATTTTACTTCAAATCTAAGGATAAGCTCAAGGACAAATCCGACTGTCATGCATGGAAGATGACTTTGGAAGAGTGATGCCATGGACTATGTGCAGGGAAGAGCAGTAGAGCCTCTTTCAAATGCACTGGATGTTGCAAAGTTGAAGTATAAGAAAGGTGAGGTCAAAGCTAAGAGAATTATCATAAACTCCATTCAAAATTATTTGGCTTCCTATATTTCTGATTTGGGAACATCTAAGGAGATGTATGATAACTGGTTGGGATGTTCAAAGTAAACAATGCAAATAAAATCCTATTTCTCAAGAATATGTTGAAGCACATCAAGATGGATAAAGGGGAGTCTATTCAATCCTACTTTATGAGAATAACACAAATCAAGAATGACCTACTATCTATTGGAGAAGTTATTGCTGACAGGGAGCTTACTTTCATTGCACTTGGAGGTCTTTCAAGAACATGGGATGTGTTTAACACCACCGTTCTCAACAATGACAGGACTCCTAGTTTCGATGAATTATTGGCTAGATGCACTCAAGAGGAGATGAGGATGATGGAGAGAGACAAGCCTTCAAATGGAAATGAACCTACTACTTTCTCTGTTCATGCTAAGAGGAAAAATAATGTTGGTCCAAGGAGATAGGGTCAAGGATTCAATCAAGATTTCAAACAAGGAAGAAAAGGAAGGTGATACAAGTGTAACAGGTTCGACAACTATGTGAGAGAGTGTCCTCACAAGAAGAATTCTCCAAAAGATGACAACAACAACAACAACAATTTCAAAGGCAATGGCAATTAAAGGAACAACAAGTTCAACAATAAAGGAAAGAGGAATGCTCCCGATGCTCGATATGGAAATGATCGACCTCCCAAAAGGATGAGAAATTCCAGGTATGAGGAAAGTAATGTTGTAGAAAAACAAAAAGAGTTTTATCTTATTTCCGCTCTATCTACCACCTCTCCTCTGGATACTTTGGATCATTGGTTGATTGATAGTGGAGCCTCAAGGCACTTCACTGGGTACAAGGAGGCCCTCTCAAATTTGATTAAAAACAAGACTAATTTGGAAATCATACTTGGAGATAATGCCACCTATCTCGTGAAAGGATAGCTATTGTCACTCTTCACTTGAATCAAGGTCAAACCATTAATCTACAATAAGTGTTGTATGTGCCTGATTTGAATAACAACCTGGTGTATATTTCTGCGATGGAAGATAAAGGTTTCAAGGTAGCATTCATTGATGGAAAGGTAAGTATTTGGCAAAGAAACCCTAAAGATGCATTCACACTTGGATTTAGGGTTGATGGTCTCTATCAAGTTGGAGGAAGTCCTTTGGGAGCCTTGGCTAGCGATACTTCTCTTCAATCTGAATTATGGCATCGGAGATTTGCCCACCTTCGCTACAAAGCCTTACCTAGGGTAAGGAAGATGGTCACAAGTATGCCCAAGTTCAACATTAATCATGAAGGACTTTGTCATGGTTGTACAACTAGGAAACTTACAAGGGGACCATTCCCTTCTAGTGAAAGCCAAACTACCGATGTTCTTTAATTGGTCCATTCTGGCCTATCTGGTATGTTTCTCATAACATCATTGGGAGGATACTTATACTATGCAATTTTTGTAGATGACTTCTCTCGCAAAACATAGATCTATTTCTTGATGAAGAAGGATGAAGTGTTCAAATGGTTTCGTTCTTTTAAAGCCTTGGTGGAAAATCAAACATGGAAGAAGATCAAAATATTGAGCACCAACAATGGAACCGAATATGAATCAAATGAATTCATTGAATTTTGTAAAGAGGTTGGCATTAAGAAGGAGACAACCGTTCCATACACTCCTGAGAAAAATGGAGTCGCTGAAAGGAAGAATCGAACAATCATGGAAGCCACTCATGTCAGTTCCATGACCAAGGTCTACCAAAGTTCTTATGGGAAGAAGTTGCCAACACTGTCGTGTATGTTCAAAATAAGAGTTTGCATTAAGCATTGGATTTCAAGACACCTGAGTAAGTTTTCACTGGTAAGAAACTTGATGTTTCTCATTTTAGATGATTTGGTTGTCCCATCTATTTTCATGTGCCTAAATAGAAAAGAAACAAGTTGGAATCATCTGGGAAGAAAGGTATATTTGTGGGCTATAGTGAAAATTCAAAGGCATATAGAATCTATGTCCTTGGTCAAAGAGGTGTGGAAGTAACCCATGATGTCACCTTCAATGAAGACACTCTCCCTGGGAAAGCCAAAGATCTCCCCATCCTTAAGAAGGACAATGATGATGTTGCGGAAAAACAAGATGAACCTCCTACAAATGAGCCCATGCTTGATGATGAAGGCTCAATGGATCCCATTGATCCACCTCCCAGTGATCCCTCTACCTCTAGGAAAATATCTTTGTGGCTCAAATAGACTTTTGAAGATGTTAGATCTAATACTTTTGTGATCCATAATTTAGAAAAGAGTTTTTCGGATTAATCACATTGTAAGGATTGGGTCGACGTTTCGAACCAACTAATGTGGTTCATCCTCAGGACAAGGTCAACCCAAGGATGAGGATGAACCACATTAGTTGGTTTGAAACGTCGACCCAATCCTTACAATGTGATTAATCCGAAAGGCTCTTTTCTAAACTCTTGAAGATGTTGAAAGACATATTGCTCCAAGAGGGACATTCCATGAAAGTAAGAAGTCGAATAGGTATCAACGGTACTTAGTTGTTATGAGTACTATTGTTCAATCTGGGCCATGTTCGTTCAAAGAAGTCGTAAAGCACCAAGTCTTGAAGGATGCGATGAATGAGGAATATGAATCTAACATGAAAAATGGTGTCTGGGATGTGGTGCCTAAACTGAAGGACAAGTTCATAGTCACCTCAAAATGGCTAACAAAATAAAACATGGCGCAGATGGGAGTGCTGAAAAATATAAGGCCAGGTTCGTTGCTCAAGGCTTTTCTCAAAAATGAGTGGACTATGTCGAGATATTTGCAACGATTCCCGATATACCACTATCTGATCTATTACTCTCATTGCCTCTCAAGGATAGAGGCTACATGAAATGGACGTTAAGACTACTTTCTTGCATGGCTCGCTTAAGGAGGAAGTCTACTTGGAACAACCTTTGGGTTCGAAGTACAAGATCGAAGGACACATGTATGTAGGTTGAAGAAATCCCTCTATGGGTTGAAGCAAGCCCCTAGGGCTTGGTATGAGAGGATTGATAACCATTTTATGAAGTTGAGATTTACGAGGAGCGATGTTAATCATAATCTATACTTCAAGGTTGAAAAGGACATGCCTCTCATTTTGGTCCTTTATGTAGATGATCTCTCTCTGACAGGTGCAAACCCTCTCATTTATCAATGCAAGAGGGAGTTAACTTCCAAGTTCGAGATGGACCTAGGAATGATGCACTACTTCCTAGGCCTAGAAGTCTGGCAAAATCTAGGTGATATTTTCCTTTCTCAAGGAAAATACATTGTGAAGCTGCTAGAAAGATGTCGGATGGTCGATTGCAAGTTTATTTCTACTCTGATGGAACTCAACTTCAAGAAGCTATGTGGAAGTGTTGTTGGGCCCGAATTGGCAAACCCTTTAGAGTATCGATAATTTGTGTGGGCCTTTATGTTCTTGGTAAACTCTCGTCCGGACATATGCTTCGTTGTGAATACGTTGAGTCAATTTATGGTTGGGCCTCATCACATATATTAGATTATTGCTAAGAATCTCTTTAGATATCTCTCTGGCACAATCAACTATGGGTTGAGATACACTGTCAATAATTTGAGGCTACATGGATATATAGATGTTAATTGGGCTGGTATTGTGGTGATCAAAAGAGCACGTCAGGATGTTGCTTCTCATTGGGGTCTTGCTTCAATTTTGTGGATGAGCAGGAAGCAGAAATCGGTTGCTTTAAGCACCTTCGAGGTTGAACACATTGCAGCTATTATGACCTAATGTGAAGTTGTTTGGTTGAGGAAGCTATTCAATGCACTATTTGAGCACGTGTTGGATACCACCGTGATCTATTGTGACAACCAAAGTAGGATTTGCCTTTCAGAGAATCTTGTGTTCCACGACCGCTCCAAACACATTGATATCAAGTACCACTTTATCTGAGATATGGTACAATGGGGAGAAATAAAGCTCTAGCACATTAGGACCAATGAACAGGTTGTTGACATCCTCACGAAGCCCTTGGGGAAGGTCAAATTCTTAGCCTTCTAAGAGAGACTTGGAGTCGTTGGAAAGACCCTCCCATGAGGGTCTTGCTTGACTTGGGCATTGAGCTCTTGAAGCTCTTGGGAACTTGGGGTATTTCTTGGAGCTATGAGCGACCATAGGGTGAGTGGTTCACCTTCCCCTATTGGTACGTTGTGTACAGGGTGGGTGTTTCACCTTCCCCTGTGATGCCCCATGATGGTTAACATGTGTGTAGGGTGAGTGGTTCACCTTCCCCTGCGATTTACATATGCATAGGATGAGTGGTTCGCCTTCTCTTATTGCATATGATCATAATCAGTGGTTCACCTTCTCCTGTTGATGCCCCATCATACATCCTATACATGTAGTCTAGGACTCATGGTAAGTACCTCTCATATGGCTAATGAGTTGGGAAAAGTAGATAGGGACCATAGCACTATAGATGGAAACATCGTGTACTGTCGTACTCCCTATGTCTAGGATGCATGGTGTTCAACAACTTGATCTAGGATCAAGTCTGATTGAGGTTCTACCTCTGCACTGACTTGGGTAAGGCCTTGTGACTCACTCTCGATCGATTCTTCTTCATCATTCATATTAGTGTTCAGCAGAAATGAGATGAGATGAGATACAGAGATGGTTCATGGTGACAGGACGGCATGATGATCGATGATGATGGATGGATTGGCAAGTGGAATTCTCCCCAGTTGAGAGGGAGTGTTAAAATTGACAACCAGGGCCAAATTCCACTTTAGACAACTCATTTGATGGAGATGATGATTGCACTAAATTCCTCTTTTTGAGAGGACCAAAATCGACCTAAAGATCATCAAATTTGGACAAGCAAAAATGTGTTTTTGAATTTATGCCCACACGTGCAAATTGTTCAAGTTGGCCACATCATCATGTAGGCTCATGAGGCCAAGAGACATGCCACTTCACCTTCAACAACTTGTATAAATACAAGTGACCTCTCACCTCATTTGGCATCATCATCACTCACACATTCTTCTCTCTCTTCATCTGATTGGGTCATATAGCTATTGGGCAGTTATTTTCTCTCACACATGCGAAGAGTGGAACTGGTACGTGCCGGAACACTAGCCAACATCTGGCTTCACTAGCGGCTTCATGAAATACACTGCGTGGCAAGGAGGACAAATTGCAGGCTAAAATTTCAGAATTTTGTTGTAGGTTTGACCAGCGTTGTCCAAGAGTGCATTGACCAAGTTTGACTGCGATTTTTATGTCAGAAGTTCGATCTTGGAAGGCCAAGTTTTTGGGCACAGAAATCGAGAAAATATTAGCACTTTGACCAGCGTTGACTTCAGGGTTGACTACAACTTTGACCATAGAAAATTACAACAAACTCTCTCTTTTGACCAAATTTGACTAGACTTTGAAGCATTATTTTGGGTTGACTTTGACCAACAAGGAAGGTCGAGTTTGACTAAGGTTGACCAAGCTCAAGGAGACAAGTTTGACTATTGTGTTGACCATCTTTTACTTTTTTATTAGGGCTGAGTTTGACTGCAGTTGACTACAAAATCGACAGGGTTGTTTTGACTTTGATTTGGCAAGACAACTTGGACTTTTTGTACTCTCTCTCTCTCTATTGAACATTTCATATAATAATAAGAATAATGGATCAAAGGCTTTCCCCACTTTGGGGTTTTTCCCTGGCATCCGCCAAATCTAGTGTCCTCTTGTCTTGACTTGTCCTCTGCATTTTATTTTATGTTTTATCTACAGTTACTGTCAATGTGATTTATGGTTAATGTGATTGCTATTGGAAAACTAAATTGGAAATTGTCATTGGATTGTTAAAGGAACATTGAAGTAATTGTGCTAAGCATAGAACATACCATTGTTAACTAAATTTAACACCCTTTGAATCTAGCCATAATCCCCATGCCTTCAAGTTTAGTCTATCCAAGGAAAATACAAGAGAAAGGACAATAAAGATAAAGCTAGATATATCAACTTAATACTTATCTTTTGTAAGAAGGTGGAAGCTTCTTCTTGAAAGACTCCTTTCTTGCATGAGATTAAAATTTCTATCTATACCTCAAGGACTTCTTACCTTAGTCCTCAGTGATCTCAATAAATTTGCTACAGTGATTTCTTCAAAAATGTTCAGGTCAAGGGTTGCCTTCAAAGGTATTGCAACTTTTGTCAATATCTTCTTTGAAGGTGACTACATATTCCTTCAAGCTTGGTACCATATTTCTTTCTGATTAGGCATACTTCTTTGTCAGCGTATGTACTTGCCATCAATCAAAGCTAAAGCCACAAACAGTATCCATTGTACAAGCCATAATGTGATAATACGATCTAATATCTATAGTGAGCTATCATAGGTCTAGAAATTTGTTTCAAGCACGAGTCTTATCCAATATGTATAGTGATGCCACCACAGGTGAGCTTCAGTGTCACATTGTATATTAGAAGATCGAGTCATTGTATGCTTTTCCATTACAAGGATAGCAGATGTGAATCTCCTCTTTGTAATGTAACGAACCATTGAAATGTGAACCGTAAAGAATATAGATCAAATCACAGAATTGTATAGAATGAACCACAAGAATGTGAAAACGAATCCCAATCAAAGATTTGATGAGCCACACGAGCCATAGACATACATTTAGGTCATACTATAGAAGTGTGAGCAACCTTTTGGACTATACTTCTTCTGCTTCATAATTCGGACCATATTACTTCAGAACTTTTGACTATTTTCCTTCAGAACACCACCAAACTTCCACAGATGATGCATGAACTTTTGAATATTGTTAAGTGGATTATGACGTGACCTTGAGATGCCATTAGTGCTTTCCAAGTCTTCTTCAATCATTAGCATTTTATTAGGGCTTCCTCCACAATGCTCTAGTCCTTTCCCTAGCTTTGATTCCATGTTAGAATTCCAGTGAAAATGTGAATTCTTTAACATGATAATTACTTGTGACCATTATTTTGATTCTTCTTATTAGTTTGTTAATCTTCTTCATTAAGCAATTATCAATAGATACATGACATTATAGATTTTTGGACACAAGGAACAAGAGACACAAGAAACTAAGCTCCAAGTCAAGGTAAAAACCCACCATTGGGGAAAACCATCAATCATTTCATTATAGAATCTGGAGAAATCCAAGTCAAATGCATATGTTTCATTAACTAGCTTCTTCCACTGCCAAGTCATCCCTCCACTTAACAGCATTTGCCTTCATAATTTTGTCCATAGATATGTCCATAAAATCATTCATAGATTACCATAGGAGCTTACATATTGTCACAAAGATGCACCATAGAAAGGCTCGGAGTTCATCACAGGTCCACACCATAGAAAGTCTAAATTTCTTCATAGAGAGCTTGAATTTCTCCTCATAAATTACCATAGAGAGCCTGAAAATAGGAAAGGGTTATTTGAGTTTCATAGAGAAGCGCGGAGAAAAGCATCTGAAATCCTTCTTTTCATGTAGATTTGTACTTGCTACAAAAGATCCACAAACACTGCCCAAAAGATGAACATGTTGGCCTATATATAGTTGTTTCCTACTTCTGAAAGGGTGCCTGATGCAGGAGCATTCAACTCAAAAAGAATCATTGTATTTTAGTAGACATAGGGGGGTCTTGTGTTAAGGAAGTTGGTTTCCTAAGTGTTGAATTAATGTAATTACTTAGGTTTTGAGTGATTTTAATGAAAACAAGAATTAATTAAGTATTGTGAGGCATATTGTAAATGTTCTCGAATGAAGGGGAACATGAGAGAATCATGATAGTTGAGAGTTCATAGGAATTGATAGCTTTGGAAATTAATTGTAGATATTGAATTAGGAATTAGTTCATGATTTATAGGATTGAGAGGATTTTTAGGTTTTAGTTGAAATTATTAAAGAACTGAACCAAAAATGGGCTATAGACTCCTTTTGTATAAATGTAAGCCTAAAAAGCATAAAAAGAGTTAGTCAAGTTAGATAGTTAGCTGGTTAGCTAGTTAAAAGTTGTGAGTTAGAGGTTTGATTGTAAGCCTATGGGCAGGTAGGAAAACAAAGGCCACTGATTAGAAAATCAAGCCAAAGAGACAGAGAGTCTCATTATGTAATCACTTGTTTATATATATATACAGAGAATTCGATTCTGAATTGTGTGGTGTGTATTGATTAATGGAGTTATGAATTGTGTGTGAATTAGAAGTTTTTGCATAGTATATGTATGCAAGTGGAGTTCGAGCAGAACACAGAGAAGAAGTGAGGATGAAGGATCATGTCGGATCGTTGAATCCGATTGAAGGATCAATGTGAAGTTCAGGAGTGACAGTGTTTAAGAGTACGCGGAGTTAAATCAAGAGGGAGTTGTGTTGCAGAACAATCAAAGACCAGAAACCCTGGAGGAACCCGAAACCACAGAGAACTTTGAGAAACCACGTAAAGGCGAAGAAAGTAAAGGCACGAAGGAAGGAAGTAAACGTGCACAGGAGCCATCGGATCGTTTAGATCGACGGATATTAATGGCGGAAGAAGAATGGCAGAGGAATAGATCTGGATCATCAGATCGATAGATCTGTTAGATCGACAGTGATCAGCAACTACAGGAGTAGGAGAGTATGAATTTTCTTGATCGTGGTTGAAGTCCCGCACTCACTCCTAGCCGTCGATCACATATTCGAACTTTTAGATCACAGTCAATTGCGGGGGTCAAGGCAATTTTAATCCATGTGCTAGTTGAAGTCCCGCAAACCATATATTGATGGCCTCTTATATCCAACGAATATTGGGTCATAAAGTGATCGGACGTTAATTTCTAAACCGGACCCAAACATTTATAAATCAAAGATTTATATTCCTTATCGGCTCCGTGAGGGCAGGTAATCCCCGTGCAAGTTGCTCATCTGATATCGTTGTTAATTGTTGGATCAAGTGTGCATTGATCAACGGTGGGGGATTGTCGATTAGTTTCGCATCGCAATATTTCATGAATGGATGAACCTTGGCCTTAAGAAAATGCAGTTTGCGACATGCGATGCTCGGGTGTATCATCAACCGTCGGATTGAAGGGTGAGATCGAGGCGGAGATTGAAGTCGATAAAGCTTGGGAAAAAACGGACCCGAGAAGTTTATGGACGTGAGTTTCAGTTTGTTTGAGTTTCGGAGGATGAATGGAAATCGCGCAACAACCGTTGATCTGATGGAGTGAAATCAACGATTGAGTATTGAATGGATAAAGGTGAGCGTCGGAAAATGTGCAAAGGCCGTGGATTGGCAGAAAGGTAAGGTTTACATATGCTTATTGGAGTATTTCTATTATATAAGAATTATAATAAAAATAGAGCGGATAAAGGTTTTATGGGTTAAATTGTACATAACCAAAGTTAAAGAGTGGGGTTGGTTAATATGCGTGGGGTATAAAATTAACCAAAGTTTATTGAAGGTTGAGTAAAGTACCAGTCAAAGGTTAATTGAGGGTCAGACTTGGATGGTCAAAAGTAACGTTTCTGCATAAACTTAATTAAGAGCTTAAACCTTTATTTGAGAAGGTTTTCACCATGGATCAAGTGATTAAGGCCTGAGACTAGTGACATGCAATTTTATTTGCACAATGTGGGTATTGTCAGTTGAGCCCGACATCATTTGGTATCAGAGCTGAATAAGGAAATTATGTGTAAAAGGTCTTTGGGAAATTTAGAACAGAATTATGTTTTAAGATGTGTATGCAGGCAAGAGAAGATCATATTTTAATCTGACAAGCAGTAGGCACACAGGGATAAAGTGTAGCAGAATTTACAAATGCAAGAGATAGAGAACAATCCATTCAAAGTGCAGAAGAATGGTAGAACAAGATCATGTAGAGATCTTGAAGGTAGCAGCATAAGAAGGTGAGAAGATTGCAGCAACCTAGAGCACGGGATGCTCAATTGGTTCCAGAGGAAAGAACCAGAGAAATGCTAACAGACTGAGCTCAGAGGAGCGAAACTTAGTGAGGCATATGTAGCAAGAAGGAGATGTATTACTGCAGAGGTATTGTTGCAACTCACAAAGGCAATTCCACAAAGGATGTGGGTAGAATTGCTAAGGGAGAAAAGAAGTTGGTAAAAGTTTTTGAATGAAAGCAGAATGTGGAAGAACCTTGAGGAATTCCAACAAAGGTTGGATAAAGAGGACAGTTGTGTTCTTGAAAGGTGCAGATAAGTTGAAGCCTAGAAGGATCAAAGAGAAGTGTTCAAAAGAGGTTCCAAAGACAGAGAGCCAAGTGCTTTCCAAAAGACCAAGTACAAAGGAAAGCTTGGTGAGGTAAGTGGCAGGAGGGAGGACTTGTTGTTGCAGAGGCTTTAATGTAGCTCATAGTGAGTGAGTGAAAAATCCATAGAGATGGAGAAGAAAATGACTATTGATAGTCATAGTGGAGGTTCTGAGGAAGACCACAACAGAAGAAAAGTGAAGAAAGAGAATGTCAAGGCAAATGGCAAGAGAATGAGTCAAGAGGAAATTAACAAACAGATTGTCGAGATGAAAGAACAACTCAATGTATTAATGATGATACTTTAGGAAAGCCAAAGACTAGGTTGGGCCTTGAAAAAAAACCAGTGAAGTGACATAAGTTACAGAGAAGGCTACAGCAGAGGCAAGTGGAGAGCCTGGTGGAAGCACTCAGAGACGTTGAGTTAGAAATGGAAGTTCCCATTTGTGAAGCAGAACAAGGTGAAGTTTTGGGTGAAGATAAAGACTTGAACACTGAAACTTCAAGTGAGACCAAAGGGTCACATGATTTTAAATCTGATAATTTGAGTATGTTTGCAGGTGAAACATGTGAATAAGGACAATTTGTCGATATTGTCGTAAAGGAGGAAGAAGACAGGTAGAATCTAAATTATATTCTGAAAGAAGATGAGATAGATAAGTCTCATATAAACACCTGTACACAGTTGGGCAAGGGTTTTACTTTTTAGCATATCGCAAGAACTGAAAGTAGAGGAAGTTGGATTCATGAGGATGGCCAAAAGCAAGAAGAAGTAGAGAAGGATATCAAGCAATCAAGTGAAGGACTTGATGAGATTGAAGAGAAGACTATTGAAATATTTCTGAGTCATGTAAAGAACTTGGAACAGCAGGAGGACTTGATGATTGAATCATCAAATGAGATCATGAGGTCTTGTGGTTTTACAACTGACAAGTTGTGTGTGAATGCAAGTATTGCAGAAGACAAACCATGTTATGGAATTGTCTTGAATGAAGTTGAAAGTTGCCAAGTAAAGTATGATGATGACTGCCTTTCAAATGAAGATCAAGTTGAGTTATTACAATAGAAGGAGTTCATAAATTCCTTGCTTAGTGGAGGAAATATCTTTAGTAGAGATGAGATAGTTATGTCTTATGATAAGGAATTTGTTATTGGTAAGAACAATGAGGAGTTGATTTTCTTAAATGGCCAAAGGGAGAGTGATGGATAGACATCTAAAACTATCACAGAGATGGAGGATCAGAATGAAGAAGTAGTGTCAACTAGAAGTTATACTTGTGACAAAGAAGAAGATAGTGAGGATTGTACAGAGCTTTTAGGAGAAATTCCAAGTGAGATGGCAAATTTATGGCATGAGTTAAGTCTTTTGGAGAAAAAGCTAAAAAACCAAAAAGTAAGTGTTCAGGTTGTAAAATCAGAACTGAATGAGAATGAAGAAGTTCACTATAGTGGACAAGGACAGGAAGACATCATTGAAACAGATGGTGTGGAGGAGAGACTAGCTGATAGTCTCGTGAATTCTTTTGAGAATTCAAAACAGCATACTGATGTGCTGACAGAGGAGGAAGAATTAGAGCAGTAAGCTGAATTGTTGCCAAAGGAAGAAAAGGCACAAAAGCCTTATGATTTTTATTTTAACAATTGTTTTATGATTACAGGTTTTGTTGCAGACAAGGAGCAGAAATTAGATGTTGCAGAGGAAGATATTTTCAAGGATATTCAGGAATTTTGGGTGGAAGCAATATCTACAGCAGCACCTAGAGCAATATCAAGAGTAATAGTAGAAGCTGAAGTAGAAAAGGCTGAGGAAAGTAATCAGCAGTTTAAATATGAATGGACAATGTGCAGTGAGATGCAGAATGTGAAGGTGCCGAAGTTAGTGGACAGCAACAACGACCTGAAGCAGAGAGGAAGAGATAGAAGTAAATGGCAGAGTATGGACCAGCCCAAGGATGTGATGGAAATGGAGATTGAAGAACTATGGCAGTTGATGATGAAATAGTGCAGGTTGAGGAAAATGACAGCAGGAGGAGTCATTAATCAGAATTCATTGATTGAAGAGAGGAAAATGAATCAGAAGATGACAGATATACAGCAGCAACAAAGGTGCAAGGCATTTGGGCAGTTGCAAAATAAAGTTTGGGACCCTGGAGGTTTTCTATCAACATATGAAGGCACATGATCAGGAGATCATGAATATTTTCTACCTTGGGAGTCTGATGCAGGAGCATTCAGCTCAAAAGAATCATTGTATTTTAGTAGACATAGGGGGGTCTTGTGTTTAAGGAAGTTGGTTTCCTAAGTGTTGAATTAATGTAATTACTTAAGTTTTGAGTGGTGATTTTAATGAAAATAGGAATTAATTAAGAATTGTGAGGCATATTGTAAATGTTCTCGAATGAAGGGGAACATGAGAGAATCATGATAGTTGAGAGTTCTAGGAATTGATAGCATTGGAAATTAATTGTATATCTTGAATTAGGAATTAGTTCATGATTTATAGGATTGAGAGGATACTTAGGCTTTAGTTGAAATTATTAAGGATCTGAACCAGAAATTGGTTATAGACTCATTTTGTATAAATGTAAGCCTAAAAGGCATAAAAAGAGTTAGTCAAGTTAGATAGTTAGTTAGTTAGCTAGTTAAAGGTTTGATTGTAAGCCTATGGGCAAGTAGGAAAACAGAGGCCACTTATTAGAAAACCAAGCCAAAGAGACAGAGAGTCTGATTATGTAATCACTTGTTTATATATATATATATATATATATACATAGAATTTGATTCTGAATTGTGTGGTGTGTATTGATTAATGGAGTTATGAATTGTGTTTGAATTAGAAGTTTTTGCATAGTATATGTATGCAGATGGAGTTCAGGCAGAACACAGAGAAAAAGTGAGGATGAAGGATCGTGTCGGATCGTTGAATCCAATTGAAGGATCAATGTGAAGTTCAGGAGTGACAGTATTTAAGAGTACGTAGAGTTAAATCAAAAGGGAGTTGTGTTGCAAAACAATCAAATACCAGAAACCCTGGAGGAACCCGAAACCACAGAGAACTTTGACAAACCACGTACAGGCGAAGAAAGTAAAGGCACGAAGGAAGGAAGTAAACGTGCACAGGAGCCGTCGGATCGTTTAGATCAACGGATATTAATGGCAGGAGAAGAATGGAAGAGGAATAGATCTGGATCATCAGATCGACAGATATGTTAGATCGACGGTAATCAAAAACTGCGGGAGTAGGAGAGTATGGATTTTCTTGATCGTCGCTGAAGTCTCGCACTCACTCCTAGCCGTCGATCTCATATTCAAACTTTTAGATCACAGTCAACTGTGGGGGTTAAGGCCGTTTTAATCCGTGTGCTAGTTGAAGTCCCGCAAGCCGTAGATTGATGGCCTCTTATATCCAACGGATATCGGGTCATAAAGTGATCGGACGTTAATTTCAAAACCGGACCCGAACATTTATAGATCAAGGATTTATATTCCTTATCAGCTCCGTAAGGGCGGGTAATCCTCATGCAAGTGCCTCACCCGATATCGCTGTTAACCGTTGGATCAAGTGTGCTTTGATCAACGGTGGGGGATCGCCGATTAGTTTCGCATCACAATATTTCATGAGTGGATGAACCTTGGCCTTAAGAAAATGCGATTTGCGATGTGCGATGCTTGGGTGTATCATCAACCGTCGGATTGAAGGGTGAGATCAACGGCAGAGATTGAAGCCGATAAAGCTTGGGCAAAAGCGGACCCGAGAAGTTTATGGACGTGAGTTTAAGTTTGCTTGAGTTCCAGAGGATCAACGAATATCGTGCAACAGTCGTTGATCTGATGGAGTGAAATCAATGGTGGAGGATTGAACGGATAAAAGTGAGCGTCGGAAAATGTGCAAAGACCGTGGATTGGTGGAAAGGTAAGGTTTACGTATGCTTATTGGAGTATTTCTATTATATAAGAATTATAATAGAAATAAAGCAGATAAAGGTTTTATGGGTTAAGTTGAATATAACCAAAGTTAAAGAGTGGGGTTGGTTAATATGCATGGGGTATAGAATTAACCAAAGTTTATTGAAGGTTGAGTAAATTACCACTCAAAGGTTAATTAAGGGTCAGACTTGAATGGTCAAAAGAAAGTTTCCGCATAAACTTTTTTTTCCCAGGGAAAGAAAATTCATAATTTCATTAAATAGAAATTACACGTTGTGGATGCCCAAAGGCATATGCTGTAAACATGGTTATGAAGTCCACTGTCAAAAAACAAAAAATATATACAGGATACCCAGAGGATGCACTGTTCTGATGCATATATCCGCTATGTATAAAAAACCAAAAATAACCCACGCAGGGGTTGTCAATCATAAGATGTTCGTTTTGTACAGAGCGAAAACTAAAAAAGTTCAGATTCATATAGTTGAAAATTAGAGGCTATTGCCCCTCAGAAGTCCCTCTTCTATGTATGGTCTGTGGAAATAATGATAGATCCCTGCTAGTGAATGTTCTGCGAACATCCATTCCCCTAGAGGACGATGTGTCGCTTCTTTTGATAGCCTGTCAGTAGTTTCATTTCTTTCCCTGTAGATGTGAGAAACAGAAATCTGATCAAAGAAAGTTTTGAAAAAAACAATTTCTTCCAATATAGATCTCAGAGAGTATGCAGTGCAAATAGCTGTATTGTTAAACCAATCAGTCACTATCTTTGAATCGCCAAAAATTTGTATGTTTCTGCATTGTTTCAGGATAGAAAAGTATAGCAGGTGGCGAAGAGTAATCAATTCAGCATGGTTATTAGTGCCAAGTCCTAGTCCCAAGCATATCTGGTAGAAATGTCTTTCAGAAAGGTAGAGGCAGATGTCGCACCCACAGCCGTGTTGTTGGGCAGCTCCGTCATAGTAGGCCCATGAGATAGCCTTGTTGATCTGTTCCTCATGTATAATCCTTGGTCTCTTTTGGCTGACATCATTAGGAAGCTCTTCGTATGCAACACAAATCTGTGGGGGGAGGAGATTCTAGTTTACCAGAGTATCATCAAATATCTTTTTATTTCTTTTGAGCCAAATATACCATGATACGAGGAGGGGCGGGTTTCTTGATTTGGTAACAGCTGATGTATTCCACCAGTTCTCCCAAACCGAAATTATATCAACCCCCTACCAGCTTCTGGTCATATTAAGAGATAATAGGACTTGATACCATATGCTTCTGGTGGTAGTGCAGGTGAGAAAAAGATGTTGGGTTGTTTCTTCTTCTTGGAGGCAAAGTACACATCGGGTAAGCCCCATGAAAGCCTGCCTTTTCAGATAGGAGCCCGTGGGAATCTTATCTTCTAAAATATTCCACATCAACAACTTGGTGCATGGAGGAGCTTGTAATTTCCATAGGCTAATCCACCAGCTTCTTATGATCTCCGACTGCTTGTCTGCTATGATTATGTTATATCCCAGTTTCGGTGTGTATTGCCCTGTTTTTGAGTAAGCCCAGATGAGTTCATCTTCCGCATTTTGTAATCTAACATGAGTTTCTGTGAGAGCCTGTAGATAGAGATGCCAATTTCTATTCCATTCATCTGGAATGTGCCAGTGCGGATCAGTCAGCCATGCTTGAGTATGGAAAGTGGTATTATGTTGATCCCCAATCTGTCCCAGATACTTGATACCTCTGTTGTTTAGGAGCTGGATCAGTCCATCAGGTAGTAAATGTGAGTTGCCACATCCAATCCAAGGATCTATGCCAATACGGATAGAAGCACCATTGCCAATCTTCCATATTAAGCCATCCTTAATGAGAATTAAGAATAGCTCTCCAAATCACCAATATGCCTTTCCTGTACCAAGATGGGCTTCTAATCCAGTCTATGATAGACAACGGCCAGATGTATTTATGTTGAATAACCTCAGCCCAGAGGCTGTTTTGTTTGAGGAGGAGCCAACTCTGTTTGGCTGCCAAGGCTTGAGCAAAAGCCGGAAGGAGTTTAAGTCCCCAGCCTCCCCACTGCTTCGGTGTAGCAATTCTTGTCCATTTTACCCAAGAAAACAGCCTGCCCTCCTTACTACCATTCCAGAGGAATCTACAGCAGATTTGTTGAATTCTATGAAGTATTCCTCTAGGGATCTAGGCGAGTGACATCCAGTACACCGAGGTGGCTTCAAGGACTGTTTTGATAAGGACAAGTTTGTATGCCCTAGACAAGAACTTGTGACACCAACAGCCAATTCTCTTCTCCACTTTTGTAATGAGCCAGGTCCAGTTTGCAATCTTGTAACCATCTGGTTTTAGTCTGAAGCCCAGAGATTTTAATCCCCCCATCAAATCAGTAGCCTGAAAGGGAAAATATTGTGAGGCCAACTGAGATTCCTGTAGGGTGCAATCAGATAAAGAGATGGTGGATTTTTCTCTGTTGATCTCCATTCCCGTGGCTCTGCAGAAAAGGTTTAGAATCTCATTCAATGTAGTAGAGTCCCAGACACTGCCATTCAGGAAGATCAATATGTCATCTACAAAAAGTAGATGTGTCAGGAAGAAATGTTCCATGATTTTTAGGCCTTGAAGGCCCCCCCTTCTTTTTTCTGTAGCTATAAGTCTGCTCAGTCCTTCCATGACTAGTAAGAAAAGAAGTGGTGATAAGGGGCATCCCTGCCTGATCCCCCTATCAATATTGAAGGAGGGCAATGCCAAACCATTTATGAGAATAGCAAAAGAGACAGAGGAGATGCATCCCATGATCCAGCTGATGAGTGCTGGGGGAAACCCCAAATGAGTAATAATCATCTTGATGTATAACCAATTTACTTTGTCAAAGGCCTTTGCCAGATCAATTTTAAGAGTGAGTCCCTTGAGATTTCTGAGTTTGATGGAGTGGAGGGCTTCCTGGGCAGTACCAATGGCATCCTGAATATGTCTATGGTGGAGGAAGGCAAATTGCTCCTGAGAGATATGATTGGATAGTATGGGCTTGATGCGGTTGGCGATGATTTTAGAGATGATTTTGTACAGACAGTTGCAAAGGGAAATAGGCCTGAAGTCATTAAAAGAGGTAGGCGAATCAGTCTTGGGGATCAAGGACAAGTAAGTGTGGTTAATGAGAGGATGGATGTGTCCCGATGTTCTGCTTTCTTCGATGACTGCAAGAAGATCCCCTCCCAGAAGCTCCAGAAATGCCAAATAGAACTCCATTGGCCAGCCATCAGGGCCAGGACTCTTATCCTTTTTGAACCACTTGAGAGTTCCTTCCAATTCTTCCAGAGTGACCAGTTGATTTAAGTCTTCTGCCTCTTCCTGTTCCACAAACCTTGGAAAGTGGCTAGCTAAATTGATGATATCCAGGTGGTTGATGACTGCCGGTGTAGTGAATTGCCTCTTGAAATGTGTAATCCCCAATCTGGCTAATTGTGGGTGAGTAGAGGCCCAACCCCCAGACTCACAGGGCATCTGCCAGATAGTATTAGTGGCCTTTCTTCCATTTGCATAGTTGTGGAAGAATTTCTTATTACCGTCCCCCGCTTGGAGCCAGGTGGCTCTACTTTTCAATCTCCATTGTTCTTCTTTTTCCAGTAGCATCTTATTTTTATGGTTCTCCAACGTGACAAGATTCATTTTAGTCTCCTCTGTTAAGAAACCTAGCCCCTGATCATCCAATAACTGTGCAATCTGTAATTCAATATCCGCAAGTTTCTGATCATCTCTCGTCTTCTTCCTCTTAGACCACTCCTCTATCATTGACCTGAGTTTATTAAGCCGAAAACAGAAGTCCGCAGCCAACCTCTGTTCCCTCAGGGGGGGTTGAGCTCTCCAGAACTCAGTCACCATGTTGATGTATTCAGGATCTTTAGATGCCCAACAAAGAATTTGAAGGGGGAGTGCGGCTTTCTTGATGGTCCAGTAATTTGTAGAAAAATGGGTAGATGATCAGACGAGCCTCCAGTTCCCACCCATTGTCGATACAGGGGGAGGTAACGGATGAGGTTTTCATGAATCAAGAACCGATCCAATCTTCGGCCCAGGGCAGCCTCCCCAGTCCGCCTATTGTGCCAGGTGGGCAACTTCTTATTCATGGGAACGTCAACTAAGTTGCAGGTATCCAGTAGAGTACACATCTGATCGGAAATAGGATCGATTTGAGCTTGGTGTCCCCAGGATTCTGCCATGCCCAATGAAAAATTTAGATCCCCCCCTATGATGGTGGAGCTTGTGACAAGATCATGATCCAACAAATGGTGCCAAAAATCCATTATGTTCCGATTAGGAGCATATATGCTAATCTCTTTTAATTGAAGTCCCAGCTCCCCTACATAAATGTCCATGCCCCCCCAGGTGGATAAATGCTTAACTGTTTTTGGGTTGATGCCAATTGCGAGTCCACCAGATCTGCCTATGGCATCCATACCTTGGAAAGTCCAGCCCGGCAGGATAGTGTGAAGGGTTCGGATAGTATCTTTAGAAGAGCCAAGAGTTTCTTGAAGGAAGAGTATGTCACAGATTATATCCTTTAACAATCTTTTGAGAGCCAATTTCTTTTTGGGGTTGGCTAGTCCCCGGCAGTTGTAGGAGAGCCAAATCATGAGGCACCATGGGCAGTGGGCTCCAATGCTCTAAGCGCCCTCTCAATGGTATGTTGTCGGCCCCTTGCAACATCCGCTACCGCAGACTTGACAGCAGATTTGATCTTTGATGGGCATCCTCTAGCAGGTTTGTGGAGATTGGTCTTTCCTGGGGATCAGCCCAAACCAAGATGTGTGTTTTTGGATCGAAGTCTGGAGCGAAGGTTGTAGGGATGGGGATTCGGCCTAGAAGAGGTGGAATTGTGAGAAGGGGGTGTGGAGAAATCCCTGTGGGAGGTGGGAGTGGTGGAAAATGTGGGTGGGGGCACTGATAAAGAACAGGGGATGGAAGGAATAGTGCAAAATGCAGATGAGGGGGAACGGAGAGATGTATGCAATACATTTAACATAACATCTGAAAAAAGAGCAACGGATATGGGAATAGACTCATTACCCGGCGGAGGATTAGCTTCCACTGTAGATTTGGATCGAGTTTTGGGAGGAGATGGTGGAGCTTTTCGCCGGCTTGCAGTCTTCTTTGCAGTCTCCGCTGCGGTTTCAGCTGGAGCCCCTTCACGTTCCTGTTCGCCCTTGTTCTGCTCTACAGAGGCCTGTTGCTTCGTCCCCTTTGAGTTTTCCGTGGTCACCGAAGAATTCAAAGGGCAATCCTTGAATAGGTGACCCACTTTGTGGCACCTCCTACAGCAAAACGGGACTCCTTCATAGTCCAGAAGTTGTTTGCGAGAGAAGTGCCTCCTGTGGAGAGTGATTTTTTCCTCCAGCCCAGCCCTGGTGTCAAGGTGAACCAAAATCCTTGCCATTGTCATGATTCCCGTTTTTTCGAAAGACTTGTCATGTTCCAGGTAAGTCCCCAGGGCATCCTCGATTCGTTTGAAAACCTATGGAGTCCAAAACTGCATAGGTAGTCCAAGAAGTCTGACCCAGATGGGTCCAACGCCGAGTTGCTCGCATTCAGGATCAAAAAGAGGATCCCAACGTTTCAACAAAACTGGTGCGAGCTCAATGTGCCAGTATCGTGACAAAATCCATTCTGTGTACTCCTCCCTATGAAAGCAGAGGGCGAACCATCCTCTGGCCAGCACCCGAATAACAAGGAGTTCTTTCAGCAAGGAACCCCATATCTCCACAGTCCAATGGCGCAATCTCTCCACTGAGTAGTTTCTGCCTCGAACACGGCCTACCAGTACTTTCCTTGCCGTATCCATTGCGTCTGCCATTTGGACGTCTTCTCCAAAGGTCAGGCTGATATCAGTGTCGACCGCTCTGAGACACCAGCCCCTTTTCAGTTTTTTCGAGCGTCGTCCCCTTGGGTATTCTTTCAGAAGGTTCCTGCACGGTTCTGAAGAGTTGTGTTGCGCCGAAATAGAGGGTCTAGGGTTATGGATAGGTGTGCTGAAACAACCAAATCGAATTGGGGAGAGGGGATTGAGACTGCACTCACCCGGGTGAGAAAAAGCATGCGCCGGTCGCGGGAGGTTTGAAGGGCCAGCCTGAGCCAGGGAGATGGAGGGAGGGTACATAGGCAGTGGGCGCTGCAGGGGAGGAGGGGGATGCTGCGGATGGTAAGGCAAGGGGGAGTCGAAAGTAGGGGAGGCCTGTAAGCAGGAGCCAAGGAGGTTCAGAGTAGCCGGGGAAAGGGGGGAACATTCCAAGCCCGGGAGGTCCGCTACATTGACCGCAGGGTGCTGGCGCTTCCCAGAGATAGGCGAGTGTGTCTTCGACTATTTGGCAGCTATCGACCAATCCAGCTTATCCTGCAAGGGGCCCTCGACCGATGTGGAGTTGTGCGCCCATATTCCCTGTTCCAACATGGGGTCCTCCTCGTAGTCCACGAGGTCCTCTTCCACCATTTTAGTCGGTTGCGAGCCTATTCGTCGTGTGACCAGGGGTGAGCGGGCAATGTTAACGGGGATAAACAGTCTTGGAACCGGAGATGTGTCCAAAACCCACGGGCACTGACGCGAATAAAACAAAAGGAAACCGCCGGCCGGCTCGACTATAAAGAGCAGGGATCATTAAAAAAAGAAGCATAAAAAAGACCGTGGTCAAAGCAGCAAGAGTACCCGTGCTGCCATCACCATAATCGCTCGTTGTTGCAGTGCCGCAGTGCTGTCAAAACCTGTAAACCCTAGGGTTCCGCCATGGTCGCCTTGTTGTGACCTCCTCCTCCTCTGGTCTTCGGATTTCCTTTCGCATAAACTTAATTAAGAGTTTAAACCTTTATTTCCGAAGGTTTTCACCATGGATCAGGTGATTAAGGTCTGGGACCAGTGATATGCAATTTTATTTGCATAATGTGGGTATTATCGGCTTAGCTCGACATCAGTTCCTCATAAGGCTAAGCCGATCTGTGTCCTAGGAGGGTCGACTTGGCTAGTTGGAAGACAAAATATCAATTATAAAATTCATTTCTTTTCTTTTCTTTCATATGTCCAAATAGGACATATACAAAATTAATTTTCTTTTTATAAAAATAAATGTCTGCTTCAATTAATTATGAAGACCGAACCTAGTTACATTTTCCAATAGGAAAGATTGTGGCCAACATGCATAGGTATGTGTATTGGCCCAAGATGCAAGAACAAGTACTAGGTTCATAAGAGGATGCATGCTTTGTTGTACCAACAAGCCTAGCAACAGAAAACAGGATCTATATCATCCCTTACATATACCCACTTGTCCTTGGGAGAGCATTTCCATGGACTTTGTGGGAAGTTTACCAACAACTAGGAAGGGACATGACTACATGTTTGTGGTAGTTGACAAGTCCAGCAAGATTTGTGTTATGATGCCCTGTAAAAGACCATCATTGGGAAAGAAGCAACAAACATGTCCTTTAAATGGGTCTAGGTGCACTTTGGGATACCATGGAGCATTGTTTCAAACAAGGATACAAGATTTCTCAGTGCATTTTGAACTACATTATGAAAGAAGATGGACACAAAGTTGAAGAGATCTACGACCTTCCATCCATAGACAAATGGGAAGACAAAAGTAGTCAATAGGACTTTGGTGTAGCTTTTAAGGGGATACAACCAAAAGAATTTGAAGACTTAAGATGAAAATATGGTATATACACAACATTCTTGCAACAGAGCAATCCACACCCCTACTAGAAAGTCCCCATTTGAAACTTGTTTTGGATATTTTTTGCCTTCACCTTTGGGCATTTCATGTGCGTAGCAAGGAAGAGTGAGGGAAGATCTTACAGGAGAAGCCTTGAGAGTTGAAAAAATTATAGAGAAGATCAGGTAGATCCATATCCAAGTACAAGAGACACTGCAGAAGTCACAAGAGAAATATAAGGCCAAACATTATCAACATAAAACAGAGAAATTGTTCAAGGTCTAAGACAGAGTGTGGCTACACTGGAACAAGGAGAGGCTACAGGGGCCTAGCAAGAAAATCAAGGTGTTGCAGTATGGTCCCTTTGAGATACTAGAAAAGGTGGGTGATGTCTATCGACTCAGTTTACCACCATATATGTGCATTTTCTCAGTTGTGAATGTAGAGAATCTGAAACTCTATTAGCTTTCCATGCTAGATCAAGAATAGGAACATGTCCTACCTTATGTGGAAGATTTAGCACCAGATGCTCAGTCAGAGTTGACAGAAGATATGGTTTTGCAAAATAGGTTTAAAACTACAAGATAAAGGCGGCATGACCTTCAGCAGATTGGGTTGAAAGAAGAACTTCTGGGCAAAGCTAAATGGTACACCCGAGAGAAGGTGGAAAAAAAATTCATCACATCATTCAGTAGAAGCTTTTGGGGACCAAAAGCCTCCCAAAATGGGGAAGTGTGATCCAGATTGGATTATTATATTGTTTTTCATCCATCTCGATGCTTTCATATTGGAAAAAGTGGAGGATCAACTCACATGATCCTTTTTACCGACAAGACCCAGTTTTGGGCAAAATGGGTATGAAACCTTCTAAGAGCGTTTTGAAGCACCAAACGATGCTTTTCGGAGTAAAACTTTGTTGCTTTAGCACCACACCTTTTTTTTTATCCTACAGACAGAGACCTTTCCAACAACACAAAAATCATGTCAATCAAAGTCCGTATGTAAAAGTTATGTCACTCAGAAGTTTACCTTCCTATTTTCACCACCATAATTTGAGAGGATTGCACATCAACCCCCATTAAACATGAAAAAGGGCTAGCCACGTGATTATGATAAAGAAGACTCTCAAAAATTCTATATTGTATCTCTAGTTAAGAGTTGAGGTAGTCAAACCGAGCCACTAGGAGGAAAAAGTGTTACATTCGTTCAAGTGCATTTGTTCCATCGCTAAGCAAAAATAGACAAGAGGGATAGGAGATAAAGCTCACAAAAAGGATTTGTGAACTGTTGTAGCCCACAGGCCTTAGGCCATACTTCTTTGTACTAGTAGTCATATTTCCATTCAGAGAAAAAGAGTAGAGCGGTCTCACCTTCTAGCTGGGTTTTTCTCCCGAAAGGGTTTCCTAGGTCATATCTTGTGCCAAATGTGTTTGTGAGCTTTTATTTTGTCATTATCTATTTTCTGCATAATTTTAATTTGCATGCATACACTATTAGCAGTGATCTACAAATCTATAAATCTAAAGAGATATAAAACTGTAAGTGTAGATTTGGGGATTTAAGTATAATTTTATCATATATGTTGTGACGAACTGTCCAATGGAATATCCACAACAGTTTACAGGTCATAAAAATATGTTTATTCGACTCGATTAACTATATAAAAGCCAATAATAAGGGCAATAAATTAAGAGGATGGTCCATAGTGCCAAGATAATTAGACCCATTTAAGCACAATTAAAAAATCTATTGAACTATTTATACCCTGATAATAACATATTAAGATTTATAAGATTTAATTAAATATATTCACAAAATTTACCCCTTACACTTTACACTAACTTATATTATTATATTCACAGCTACTAACTTCATCTATCAATGTCTAAGTACTTGATAATGGAGGAGGTACATAAGCATTGGAGATTATTAGAAAACCATAACCAATGGTAAGATTCAACTACTAATCTAGAAGCCCTTCAATTCACTGTCCATTGTAATGTGAACATGGAGTCCAATAGATATTCTTGTACCAACTCTAACCCGGTGACCTAGCTACGACACGAAGATTAGTTGCATCCATGATTGCCTACACTATGACTGGCCAACTTGCAATTTCTCAAAAATAAATGCCAATAAGAAGGGACTTCCTAGAGATGTCGCAATCATGATGATTAGTGGGTGGCACAAATATCCTTCCACCCATTCATTAGAATAGAGCACTTGTGATGAATATCCTTCCATCCATCCATAGCAATAGATCTCTCCACCGTCACCACGTTTATCTCATCTCCCACATTTAACTGTTAATCTTCAACACTTGTTTGTCCAGCAATAGTGCACTGAGCCTTTTCTCACCTTTGGTGTATGTGAATCCCTTGTAACAAAGGCCTTTTATACGTCTCCTTATTAAAATGAGAGCGATCAGAAGAAAAAACTTGCAACTCCATCGTCAACATCTTCAGAATGTTGCATATTGTACAGTTTTGCTATGCTACCTTGAGCAAACCTCCTTTAGTGTCTACAACACAAGAAGCCCCCATTACTTCACTAGACCCTTCAACCCCTACGTGACCTCATATACTAAGTAGATTGAAAAGCGTGAGGGGCATTTTCACTTGATATTTTAGTCGCATATTGCATTAGAGGCTTTTTCAAGTTAAAATTAACCCCAACTGATTTGAAATAATATTCCAGGTCAAACAATTGCTCCCATTTCTTTTGGTTGAATGTAGTCTTTTTAAATCCAATGCACAAAAAAGAGAAGATACCGTACATAAAAAATAAGCACCAAAAACAAAGTTTTACTTACATGACTCTCTGCTATTGTTCAAAGTTGAATTAGCAAGTTCAAAATAAATTCAAAAAACCAAAAAAAAACAAAAAATGCTTTTAGAGAATAACAAACCATAAGGGATGCCTACCATACCCTCCAACAATAGGGGCTGCCTAGATGTCCTTGATTTATACTGGACATCCCAACGATGCTACCTTTTGGCAGGGGACATCCTTGCATGTCCCATTCAAATTGGAGATGTTGGGTATTTCTCAATCATAATTACATCCCTGAAATGCAGGATACAGACCTACAACATCCAGGGATGCATCCTTCGGTGATTGACTCCTAATGGGACAGATCATAGGTCAAGAAGACATGCAGGTAATCCTGAAACGAAAGCTCAGTTGGCTACCCCTGAATTCAAAATCTACTGTTGCATTCACTCGTAATTAGTAGCATCTAGTTATGGTACTCTGTAAATTACACAGTGAACAGAAACAAACACTCTTCAGATTGTAAGGAAGTTTTGATATGAAAGGGGTTACTAAAAAACTGTAGACAGTTAACTAATTTAGTACAGTCATCATCTAGCAAAGGATCCAGATAATATATTCCCTCGAGTAGGAGAGGCACAGTACGGTTGTCATACCAGCATGGAACCAGATATAAAATGATTCTATGATAAGGAATCAGAAAACTCAATGTGATAAGCTGCTTGGAACAAAATGTTGCTCACTTCTGTATCAGAAAAGTACCAAAATAAAGAAAAAGACAATAGGAATCAAGATTGCAACAAAAAAAATCCTATAGAATTGTATGTCAGGGGAAAAGAGGACAAACAATAAATAAAAATCCAGGTTTAAAAATAGTATAAATGTTCTACTTCAAGAGTAGAATAAAATAATGAATAATTTTAATAATAAGAAAATTAGAGTTGAGCATAAGATAATGTACAAAAACCAGTGCCAATTGGCACTTGTTTCTTGACCTCCTTCTCTTCCTAATGCGTTGATGTGGAACAAAGGCAGTTGTTGAGAAATCTAGTCAAAAGATTAGTATAAAGATCAGGCTGGCATCTAAGATGGCCAACATGGGGTGACCATACAAAGTCATGGGAGTCCACCTGTCGCCCACATCTCTTTTGTTCTTCAACAAAATCCTTCACAATCTGAACTGGCAGCACCCTATCACCAGAACTATAAAGGTACAACTGGGGATATGGAGGTTGGTTCCTTGACATTAATTCAATTGTACGATTGAACCTCCTGCACAGAACCAGGCACCAAACAAAATTCTTAACAATGATAAGAAGAATTGAATTTATTAGTCACCACATTTAAAGTCCAAATTTGGGAACATGATTCCTTATAAGACAGTGTAATGAGAATCAGACTTTTAGATGATAAGTTCTTCAGAATGGCACACCTTTTAACACGTGGGTGATTAAAAAAAACAGAGAAAATTTTATGCAATAATGCAACAACTACTGGTTCCATAGCATTAGGCTTGCCCACTGCCCCATCTGTTGCAATGAAGGAGCTTCTCTTCTTAAATATTGCTATTGAAAACCCCTTTGCCCACATCTGCAGCAAATTCAGAAGCCACCCTTACATATTAATCCTAGTATTTGACCACTAAAAATCAACCAAATCAAATTGCACTTTGTATGGAATCATGATAGAAAGATGTCCTAACAGTCACCTGAGGATCTGGTTTTGCAAGAGGTGAGGAGTCGATTATACATCCTTTCATCTGAGCAGTCAAATGCTGATAATGCTCTAAGATTGTATCTAAGACGAAACTGTATCTGTACATCTATGCATATTCTATTAGATTCAATAACCCGCAAAAGCAAATGAATTGAGGAAATACATAGCAGATATTGTAACATTAAATATTAAATTGGAAGAATTGTCAAAGATTAGTATTTGATGTATAGACGGAAAAAAAAAAACATGTTAAGCAACTCTCCTACATCCAACCAAACGGCTCCTCCAAGACTCAATACCAAGAAAAGACGCTACTTTCAACAAAGAACATGATTGCTTGTGCAATAAAATCTATGTAAAAAATAAGACAAAGAAACACTGATCATGGTAAGCTCACTACGTACCAAACACTAACCAGTACACCAGCTGGCATCATTCCTACAAAACTAAGGCCACCGTATCAATAATTCTCTTTGAAATGTATACCTGGCCAAAAGTAACTTTGAAGAACAAGAATTGTGGAAGATATAACTTTAACACCCATTGGTCTGTAGGATCCGTTAAACTTGGCATTTTAAATAGGTGCTGACCTCTAGTAACAATACCAAACTGGCAATACCCAAAAAAGAAATCTAAACGTAAGATCTTCATCTGGTAACCAGATCTTCCAGATACTCAATTCGAAGAATTATCCAAACAAATTTGTCTCAGTAGTCTTCTTGTGAGCAATGAACAGCATTTTCAATGAAGGCAGGTAGATTAAAATAAGTCAAATTTCTATTTAATCCACATATTCCAGGTGTTAGCATGCATTTTGGACCATAGGCATAATGGTTTTGGGGTTGTTACCCCTAATACTGGCATGAGTTGTAAATTATGACTCTCATCACATCACATAGTTTCAAGGGTGACATATGGGTATACACACCTCCTTTTTGCTGGGAGATGGTTCACTTTTGGTTGGGCATCTTGATGATTGTGGATGTTCTTCTCTTCATCATGGTGATGCATAGGATGCTACATGTTGGATCAGTGGTTAAATGATGGCATATTTTGGTTGATGGAGCTTTGGGGCTAGGAGTTGGTGGTTGCAATTGATGCCATGGTGAGAGGTGTGAGATTGTCTTTGGTGCTATGGTATTAATGAAGTTGTTCGTTGTTAGCCTATCACTTGATCTTATCATTATGACTTTGGCTCACTGTGCTGGAAAAATTACTTTGAAAGGTCAACCGCTTTAGACCCTCTAAAACATTATAAAACAAGTGAAGCAATATGAAAGGCTATACTATCATAAGAAAGGGATCACCTACTTTATAATCCCATACTAGCCTAAGCAAATATTAAATCATGGTTCAAAAGGTAAAGCAATGGCAAGGTCATTGTATAGGTCATGGTATATCACAAAAAGGGATCAACTCTTCTAAACCGTAGTATTCAAAACCAGTTGATTCAAACCGTAAACCCCGGTCGATTCACTACCTGGAGGAACCTAACTGGTAGAAAAATCTGTTTTTTCATTTGCATGGGCTAGGGTTTCCATTAACAACCAGCCATAAACCGACTGGTTTATGATGGAACTGGTCGGTTTTTCCATAAACCGGTTAGTTTATTGCCAAATCGGCCACAAACCCCGTGCAAATGGTTTTTGGGTGTTTTGGAGCGGTTTTGAGGGAAACTAGGGACTTTTCCCCTCTAAAAATAGCCCCTCCAAGCCTTAAAAGGGATGTATCTCCTCTCATTTGCCTCACACATCTCATTTGGAGTTTTTGTGAGCTTGGAGAGTGTTGAGTTTTTGCTGGAGTAGTGGAACAACAAAGAGTTTGGGCTGAGTAGTAGCCACCATGCCTCCCAAAGCCAAGGATATTGCATGGGCTCATTGTGATATGAATGATGGCAAAATGATCTACAAATATTGCCAAAAGTCTATTGAAGGAGGGGGTATTTAGAGGCTGGTACAACACTTGGCTAGGATAAGAGGCTATGTAAATCCATGTAGAGCACCAAATGAAGTAATAGGGCATATTAGGAAAGAATACCTTCATAAGTTTGAGACTCAAGCAGCTGAGAAGTTTGTGACTCGTCCAGTTGAAAAGTTTGAGACTCAACCAACTGAGTTTGATCATGATGGGCACTGATCATGTTAATCATTGACATGTAGAATTATAGTAGGCCAGTGGCCCCATAGCTTGTAGCATTGTTTTTGGACTCTAAAGGCCATTTAGAGCCTCATTGACTATGTATTTTGTTGTTGATATGTATTGCACTCAGTGCCATTTTGATATATTCACCTTTACATGGTATATAGAGGAGCAAACTTTGCATATTTTGTCTCTATTGCTAAGTTGCACGAAACGGGGAAACAGAAACGAGTTTCCGAAACGGGAAGCGATACGAAACGCGACCTCCCCAAATTTTGGAAACGGGGAAACGCGAATATATATATATTAGAAATATTTAAAAATTATTAATATATGTATGTGCAATCATAAAGCATTAATGATACATTTACATTATATGATTATAATTTATTACATTTAAACATTAAGATTAAATTTACATCACATTTACTCATGAGTCATGAATAATCACATAATGAAAATAAAAATATAGGAACTGGAAAATCCAAAATCAACCTTTATTTATATTAGTATATGAGGCTGCAAGTACAATAAAGACTATAAGGCTGTAAGAACTATAGAGACAAGTCACAAAAGACTAATCCTCATCATAACAATCATCATCAAAAACAGAAGCAGCAGAATGCTCAACAGTGGATGGTGGTGCTGAAGAAGATGATGCACCAATTCCACTTCCAAAATCGTCCTCAATATTCAGGGCAGCAATAGAGAGATCCAAATCAGGATTTTCTGCATCCACAACCCATTCTTTAGAAGGACCACTGTTGTATTCTGGACCCCTACGAGATGCAAGGCGAAGGTTGGAGTGCACATAAACAAGATCCTCTGCTTTCTGTGAGCCCAACCTATTGCGCTTCACAGAATGAATAAAACCATAAGTGCTCCAATTCCTTTTTGCTGATGAAGAGCTTGCCACTTGTGAAAGAATACGAATGGCAAGGCTTTGCAAATGTACACCATTTGCTCCATGACAAATCCACCACCTAACTGGATTCATGGTGCTTCTCTCCTCCAAAGCTGATATATCTGCATAATCATCTATTCCTGCAGCAAAACTGGCAAATTCCTCCTTTACCTCCCTATGTAGATGAGAAGGAAACATTCTCATAAGTGCTTTTTTCACCCTAGCTGAAACAACTGCCAGTCTCCAAGAGAAACGACTTGCTAAATAGTGTGATGAGAGAATGAGACAAACTGCTCTTTTATAACTTTAGAATAGGTTTCTAGAACATCCTGGAAACCCTGAAAAAATTTAAAAACAAATTAAAAAACAACTGTTTTTTTGGGGAAACGTGGCCCGTACGGCCTGGAAACGCATTTCCGGCCGTACAGCGACGTTTCCCGGCCTGGAAACGCGTTTCCGGCCGTACGGCCACGTTTCCGTTTCGGGAAACGTGGCCGTACGGCCGGAAACGCGTTTCCAGGCCGTACGGTACGGGGAAACGCGTTTCGTTTCATTTCCCCTGGGGAAACGACCCCTAGGGCCACATTTCCTGCAACTTAGCTCTATTGGTTTGGAATCATGGTTTTAAATCTTAAAAATAGTTTTTCAATTAAAAATTAATTATGTCATTTATTTTTTTAAAGACCGATTCATTGAGATCTGACCAGTCCTGGTTTTACCGGTTCTGGTTCGAAACCCGGTTTGATAGGTGGATCAGTCCAGTCACCGGCTCCAGTTTTGAATACTATAAAGCATCTATTTAAATTCACTCATCCATGGACCTGTTATCACACAAACTCATAATCTTATGATAAAATCTGAAGCTCAAGTGTGATATGAGTGAAACTCAAAAGGCGGCAATTGTCACCTCACCAACCCTCCTCTCACTTCAAACAAGTTCTCCTCTGGCTCAAGGGGGCTTCCCTAGGTTAAGATTGATGGGGCTTAAGGCGATGAGGATCAAGATGATATGGAGAGTAAACCTAGCAAAATGGTTTTGAAAGAGTTTTAGAATATGAAACTAGTGTCTTCCTTTTCATTGGGCATATGGGGTCACCAGGGCTCCCTTGAGAAGGGAGAGAATGGACATAGGGTGATGACTAAGGATGCCCACTACTAACCTTCGAAGATCCTCTTATAGGGTGTTGACTAGGGTTGTCCACTACTAACCCTAAAGGATCCTCCTATGACTTTTACAAGCTTCAAGACAACTTCAAGGAAAGGTTTTCCACTAGTACTCTTCCTAGGATAGGATTTATCCAAGCATAATACAAAGACGTGTATCCTCACCACTAGATAGTTACATTTGAACTTTGTATACTCAACAAATAAATCCACAAGATTCAAAGAGATCACTTGCTCAAGAAATCATTTCTATTTAGAGATTCTCTTCTACCCATCACACTAGGTCCATTTACCTTTCTCCTTTTATCATTCATTTCATTGTTGCTAGGTTCTTTATAATCCCACTCATTACTACACAAAGTGAGCCTAGTAAACAATAAGTAACCCCCCCCAGCTCCGATTGGGAACCTTTCCTAAATCTGAAGTGACAAGAGAGTTGATGAGGTAACAATAGACAAATTCCTAAAATCCACAAGGATAGTACCCTAGTTTTGGTACTTCAAGCGAAAGGTGCTAGTTTGTGTGGTAACACACTCCATTACCCTTGTTCCCTCTACTTCAAATGGCATTCCCCCCTCTTCAAATTGATTGTTTCCTCGTTGTCATTGGCCCATTCAAATCCCAACAAGGCATGGTAATACCCCTTTCATCAACAATTTTGATGATTTTGAAAGTTGTCTATTTCGATGACTTAAAATTATGCCATTGTCCTTATAATCCCCAAGTTGACCTGAACATCCTCCATGCAATAAATAGGATCTATCCTATATTAATTCGCCAACCAAAATTGAATGGGAAAATATACTAGACATGGTTTTCCCATCATTTCCCATGATATCTTCAAGAGGATTTTCATCTCGAATCCCAAATCCAACATGATATCCCCCACGTCACATCCATGGTCTAAACATCCATCTAGACTAATTTGTCAAACTTTTCTCTTATATAAAGGCACATAAATATGTCCTTTTCCCCCTTCGATCAACATGCCAAAGGCCTATCTAGACTTGCCCATTTATTCTCCATCATCCAAGAGCCTAATGAAGATTTGAAAGAATTTATGAATCAGTTTGGTCGAGACAGTCCCTCTTTTAAGTACTTATTATGTTCCTTGGTTGCACTCTTTCCATAAATGCTCAAAAATGATGGATTCGAAAGATGTATTACAAATTAACTCTACTCACAAAAGCCTCCATTCAGAAATTTCAAGCTATTGTAGTGTTTCTTGCATCATGAGCTGCCTTAGCGACTACTTCATGTAATGCTTTCAAAGCTTCCTTAAAATAGATATACTTTATTACATTGAACCCAAGGTTTGCAAGAGCTTATTTCCTTATATTAGGAGGCTCTTACTTGAAATCATCGGTTCTTATGCAAGCCCCTCCTAATCACCACATTAATCCAAGGATCCTCAGCTCAACTATATGGAAGAGCTATGAATTCACTAGGTTTGCATTTCTTTGTCTTACTTTAGTCTCCCACTTGCTTATTAGGTTGAGACTATCCTTGAGCAATGGCCCGTGGTCCTACAAATACCACATCTCAACATCCTCAGATATGGACAATCTCAAGGGATGTGTGCCACCTCATCATAATTGTAGCATCAAATGTGCAACACAACCATTTCAACCATCTCTATATGCTCCTGTATACCCACCTCTAAAACTTCCACCATATCCTCCTCAACGCCCCCTCTCGACCAATCTAGAATTCGCCTCCTCCACTCAAATGATCTCATCACAAATCATTCCACCAATGCCTATAGGGAAATAGTTTTATGTGGTGTGGGTATTCGTCCTACAAATATCATAAAGAATAGTACATGGGGAAAATTAAATTTTTAAGCATCCAGGAAAGAGGTGGGTGGTGGCCATAGGACCTACAGATTTCACAATATTCACTTGTGATGTTTCCTAGGAATATGGTTGGTAGCAGCATCGAGTTAGGTGCATGTTAACCCACAGGTTTGTTTATGTTACCAATGATATGGTCATCTTGGCCTCCACACTTGAGTGTCTAAAAAGACAATTGGATGGTCTCATGTTGTTTTGCAGCCTTCAAGGATTGACAATCAACCTTGGGAAAACCAAGGTGATGATCTTCAATTGCTTGAAGAAGTCTCTTTCAAATTTACACTTTTACTTCAAAGGGAAGGACATTGAGGTTTCACTTTTCAAGGCCTAGGTTTAGGTTGACGTAAGCCCTCCGAACCGAAGTGAATAAGAGTTATGGGTCTTGTTATCACAAAATCTAGCATGCCTACAACCTAGTGCAAAGTGTTGAAAATGTAGCGAGTAAAGGTCTTTTGGCTTGTGCTTTAGCCAATGAAGACCTCAAGTTGTCCTCATGAGTTAAACTTCAATTAGGATGAGTTATTTCCAGTTTATTGGAATAATCACCAAATTAGCATGTGTAGAGTTGGAGCTTCAATTAAGTGGAGTCTTCATCAGTTTGACTACAAAACGAGGTGGCAGTGACCAATTCAGTTAGAGCGAGTTAGTCTTCAATCTTGACTTAAGGAAGAGCGAGTTAGATCTCTAGTGTTGATTGGAGAGAGCACGAGTTAACAACTCTAGTGATGATTGGAAGGAGAGCGAGTAACACTCTCAATTAACTTGCTATCAGAGCTCGAGTTCTAAATTTTAACTAGCCTAATTTAGCATGGATCGAATCTATAAAGAGGAGGATGAAGGCACGAGGAATCACAAGTTTTGTGCACAAAGGTTTGTGACAAGACAGAGCTCACAAGTTGTGAGAGAGCCTTGTTTGTGGAAAGCGCAGAGAGATTGTGTCCTAAGTAATAGGAGATCACAAGTGTGCTAGGATTTAGGAGTTGGGATCAAGGGTTGGCAGGGCAAGTCCAAGCTAGATCAGCAAGAGAACAAGTATGTTCTCATAGGGACAGATTGCTTTGTATTTGATTCAATTGCTCAAAATCAATAAAACCATGTCAAGGAGAAGGTTTTCCCAGTTGGGTTTCCTGAGAAAAATAAGCGTGTCGATTTGTGTGATGTGTTTTTATCTCTGTGTTTTAATTATGCTGCTTATGAATTGTTAAGAGACTTTGTATCTTGGTGAAAGTAAACTAGATTTCAGTTTTCAGTATTCATCTAAGTAGTTGCAAAGTTTTCATGGAAAATTTAACATGGTATCAGAGCAGAGATCAGCATAAAGACCAGCACCAGATTGACCAGTCAGTGAAGAGCACAGATCAAGCAGGAGGTTTGCATTAGAGTTTGAAGAGAAGTTGTTTTTACAGGCATTTGTTTTGTGCTGATTTAAAAACAAAAACAAAAACAAAACAAAACAAAAAGATTCAAGTAAAAAAGAGCAAAAAGTGCACATGATGTGCATGATGTAATGGCTGGGGCGGATGGCTTTCACACCCCCCACCCAAGTTCGAATCCTGCCGAGGTTGTAAAAATGAGGTTGTAAAGAGAGTGGGTCCTACCGAAGCTTACAAAAAAAAAAAAAGGAGAAAAAAGTGCCCGCCTTTTTTTTAAAAGAAAAAAAAATGAAAAAAAAGTGTAGCGCGTGGTGGTCGACAGCCCAACTGCTGCCAAGGCAGTTGGCCAACCAGCTGCAGCAATGGAAACGCGCAACGAAGGGAGGTCAAGAATGTCGTCGGCAGATCTGGAAGTCGAGACAGTTGTGTGTCAAGAATGGGAAAACATGGGACAGATAACAAACGACCTGACTAAGCCGCCACAGTCAACGGGCCACAAGAGCATGTAGGAAGATTGTGATATGGCAACGGTAGAATGCTCGAGCAGAGGAGACTCTGTGGCTAGTATAAACACAAAGCCAGCCGACTAGCTAACGACAAAATTGCAGCTTCGACACCCTATATCAGAGAACGATGTCAAGATCCTCCAGCCGTCAAGAGTCTGAATCCGGCAGACAGACAACTACGACGCCATGTGTGCAGAGGTGGATCGTGGGGAGGAGTGTTAGCCGAGTTAGTGATCGACAGTCGCATGTAGCTGGACACAGGCTGTCAAGGTCAATATCGACTAAGACAAAAGGCCAACAACCCGGCAAAAAACGCAGGAAGTGTTGGCTTGGTGGAGACGCAGCCGACTGCTGCAAAGCACGACGGGCATAGCAGCCAAGGAATCGAGCTACGGAGTCTAGTGGTGTGTTGATGGAGTATAGACTCCAAGATCCACGGCTCCCACACAAATGTAGCCGCCAATGCAGAGTACAGAAAGGTAGATCCAGTCAGGGAGGACACTGAGCAGCTAAACGTTACCATAAACTATCTCATGTACAGGAGTGTCGGTCAAGTTGCTCGGGCCGAGAACAACTGAGCAAGGTTTTAATAGTGTTGTGATAGAAGCTGAGAGCACAGGGGCTATGGTCGATCAGTGGGTAGGGGACAACAAGTTTGGGCAGCGAGTAGCAGGCTTGGGTAGCCGCCAATGCAGAGTACAGAAAGGGAGATCCAGTCAGGGAGGACACTGAGCAGCTAAACGTTACCATAAACTATCTCATGTACAGGAGTGCCGATCAAGTTGCTCGGGCCGAGAACAACTGAGCGGGGTTTTAATAGTGTTGTGATAGAAGCTGAGAGCACAGGAGCTATGGTCGATCAGTGGGTAGGGGACAACAAGTTTGGGCAGCGAGTAGCAGGCTTGGGTAGCATGCAGAGGACCGTGGGTCAAGAAATCACAAGGTGTTGAAGTCGGCACCGTGCAGGAGTTGGTAAACAGTCAAGCCAACAATCACAGCAGTCGGAGACGGCTACAGGGCATCGTCCCGTGGGCAGGGTGCCATGTCGGGCATGATCAAGGAGCTACGAGATGCAATGGTTAGCCAAATTCATTGGGCAAGGGATCTGCCGCGACAGGTATGGGCCAACGGTGGTTGGCAGAGATGGTAGCATCTAGTGGCAGGTACGAAGGACAGTACTAGCAGCCAGTAGGATTGGTGGAGGTCAACCCTCCGAGGGAGAGAGGGAGACCACACTAATCAGGGGATTGACAGCGAAATTCGTGGGTGTCTCAAAGGACTGAGACAGACACACATTCGTGCTAAGACTTAGCACAAGATCGATGTTAGTGATAGAGAATGGGTAGGAGGCCTCTTCCAAATTTGTCGGGACCAGTTGGTATGAGCTAACATTGATGGATGCTCAAGAGCTAGATTCTAGGAGCATGGTTGGAAGGAACGGTCTTCAGATCAGATTCTGCAGCAGAAAGCAAGGAAGTCTTCTAGTTCAGAGGGAGCAGTTGTAACAACGAATAACGTGGTAGTGTGGAATACAGAGATAGGTGGATGAGGTTCTTCCAAAAGTACCTTCCTCGCTAAGAGGGAGTGTTGAAAATGTAGTGAGTAAAGGTCTTTTGGCTTGTACCTTAGTTAGTGAAGACCTCAATTTGTCATCATGAGTTAGACTTCAATTAGGATGAGTTAATTCCAGTTTACTTGAATAATTGTCCAGTTAGCATGCATAGAGTTGGAGCTTCAGTTAAGTGGAGTCTTCATCAATTTGACTACAGAACGAGGTGGCAGATACCATTTTAGTTAGAGAGAGTTAGTTTTCATTCTTGATTGAAGGAAGAGAGAGTTAGATCTCCAGCGTTGATTGGAAAGAGCACGAGTTAATAGCTCCTGTGATGATTGGAAGGAGAGCGAGTAACACTCTAAGTTAACTTGTTATCAGAGCTCAAGTTCTAAACTTGAACTAGCCTAATTTCGCATGGATTGAATCTATAAAGAGGAGAACAAAGACACAAGGAATCAAAAGTTTTGTTCATAAAGGTTTGTGACAAGACAAAGCTCACAGGTTGTGAGAGAGCCTTGTTTGTGGAGACCGCAGAGAGCTTGTGTCCTAAGTAATAGGAGATCACAAGTGCACTAAGATTTAGGAGTTGGAATCAAGGGTTGGCAAGGAAAGTCCAAGTTAGATCATCAGGAGAACAAGTATGTTCTCAAAGGGACAAATTGTTTTGTATTTGATTCAATTGCTCAAAATCAATAAAACCACATTAAGGAGAGGGTTTTCCTAGTTGGGTTTCCTGAGAAAAAAAAGTGTGTCGATTTGTGTGTTGTGTTTTTTATCTCTATGTTTTAATTTTTTCGCTTATGAATTGTTAAGAGACTTTGTATCTTGGTAAAAGTAAACCAGATTTCAGTTTTCAAATATTCATTTAAGTAGTTGCAGAGTTTCATGGAAATTTAACACAAAGCCTCACTAGGCAACCTAGGACATATGGCAACAAAGAGATTATCCACCAATGATTTAGTGGCCTCTCTCCAATGATTTAGTGGTGGATGTTATCCCCACAAGGGAGGCTTCCCTAAATAATTCACCAATGAGATTCAACAAACCAGGGCTCAAGGGTGATATAAGGTCTAATGGTTATCAAGGAAGGTACTAGCTAGGCCTTGATGACCATGTTAAGAGATACAAGCAATCAAGCACACTTTACACCAATCCCAATATAGACTAGAAGAGGTTGCTATAAACTAGGGTTTTTACGATATGCATGTTTACAACATGCAAAAGTATTTAGCAGCGAGGAAATAGTCTCTAAGAGATAGATTCAATAAAGTATCAAATGCCATCAAGGGGTAAGCCAGGTAAAAGGGAACTTATGTGGTTTTTAATGATTGAATATGCATAAAACAACAATAGAAGCCTAAATGTCAACCCTAATTTGGGGAAAAAAACACAATTGATGCTATATTTTGACTTTTTAGTTTATCAAATGCAACTTTTATCAATAGGATAATGACATATGTGTTGAATTTTCTACAAGATGCACAATAGAATACAATTTTCTGCCAGATGATTACTTCCTAATAATTGTCATACAGTGTTCTATGCCATTGATATAATTGAGCAATTACACTTCAGAAAATATCAACAGTAAATGCAGCGGAAATAGTAAAGATCATAGAAAGACAGTGATAGAAAATAGAGACAATATTTTTACCTTCGGAGAAAGCCTAGCAACTTTTCTTTAGGAGAAATTATTCTTCAGCAAGGTTTACAAATCCACAATTTGTCTAGAAATATGTGCCACATATACAAGTCCAAATACCAGTTAAACTTGGTCAAACTCTAGCAAGTCAACACTAGTCAAATGCCCAAAATAATCAAAAGTCAATGTTGGTCAAACTGTCAAAATCTACGATCAAATCGGCCTAGTCAAAACTTGGACCTACGGTAAAATTTGTGAGCAAATCAGCACATGCGGCCTACAGTCAAGCCTGCATGTGCGGCCTTCGAAATTCGGTCAGACAAAACAATGAACGTTCAGCCAAACAAAACAGTCAATGCTTGGTCAAACAGCTCAGTGAAAGATGGTTAAAAGCATCCTCTTCCACATGTGTGGTTGTCCAAGAGAGAGAAATAGACCTTGAAAAATCAGATCAGACTTGCTCTTCATTTGTTGTGAATGAGGCACCACTCTCTGTTTATACTAGTCAAATGGGGTTAAATAACCCAAGGAACACGTCCCTTCACCCTCCTAGGCTAACATGATTTTTTTGGGCCAACTTGTCATTCAAAAATCCAATTTTTATTTTAATTCTTCATAATTTTTCTAGGCCGACTTAGGCATGCGAGAATACCTCCCGATGCTACACAAAAAATCAACACTCCCTCTTAGTGAGGGAGGTATTCTCCTTGGCTGCAACAAATTTCTCCTTAGCTGAAATTTCTCCTCCACAAGAAAAGTTCATGAGCTTGCTATGTTGATGTAGTGTCTTTTCACATGCACGTCTATAGATCACTCCATCCTAGAGTAGGAAATGTGAGTATCCTGGGCCATTTACCCCTAGCCAAATCAGCATAGCTCCTCAAGTAAATGTATCAATCTCCTCTAGTCAAATCAGCATGACCCAGCCAAAGTCCTTCATGGCTTCTCAGGAGAGGATTTGCCCATGGACCATTCACCCCTAGCCAAATCAACATGGCCCAGCCAAAGTCCCTCATGAATTACAACAATCTCCTCCAGTCAAATTAGCATGACCCAACCAAAGTCCTTCATGGCTTCTCAAGAGAAGATCTATCCAATCCTGTAGTTGCCCTGGGCCATTCACCCCTGGTCAAATCAGCATGACCCAACCAAATCAACATGGCTACTCAGGTGAATGTATCCATCTCCCCTAGTCAAATCAGTATGACCTGGCCAAATCAGCATGGCTTCTCAAAAGATGGTCTGCCCAATCCTGCAAGGACATCAACACTCCCTCTCAACAAGGGAGACATTCTACATCACACTAAGCTTATCTCTGAAGTATACAAACTTCGCTCTAGGCATAGGCTTGGTGAGAATGTCAGCAATTTGCTCACTTGTGGCTATGTACTGGAGTTTCATTACTCCTCTCTACACCATGTCTCGGATGAAGTGATATTTGATCTCAATGTGCTTTGACCTTATCAAATAGCCTTGCACGTAGCTTCCAAAGCCACACTGCTTCCTGAATTGCAGCACTAGCTGCAATATACCCTAATTATGTTGTAATGAGTGCAACAAAAGCCTATTTCCTACTAAACTAGGATATCATAGCTAATCCCAAGTTGAAGCAACACTCCCAAGGTGCTCTTTTTGTCCTCTGCATTCCTTACTCAATCTGAATCTGTATATCCTTACAGCCTCACTTCACCACCTGAGATATATCTCAAACCATATCCAGTTGTACCACGCAGGTACCTCAACACATGCTTTGCTACAGCCTAATGTATCTACCTTAGCTCAACCATATACGAGCTCAAGGTGTTCACAGCAAAGCAAATATCTGACCTAGTGTTAACCAGGTTCATCAAGGATCCGATCAACTATATGTACATCGTGGGATCCACCAAATATGAATCTAAAGGAAAATCACTGAACTTCTTTAGATTGGTCACCATAGGTGTAGTCATGGACTTGTAGTCCATCATACTGAATCTCCTCAAAATCCGAACAATGCACTTCCCTCTCTGAGGAAGATCTCATATGGTCGTTGCCATACCTCCAATCCCAAGAAATAGTGCATCAAGCGAAGATCCTCCATCTTGAACTCTAAGGCCAACTCCCTTTGACACCGAAGCAGATCCTCTTGTGGTAATCCTAGTTGCTTCCTTTGTCACAGAATAAATTCTTCTACCACTGCTACTCCCTCTGTCACTGAAGCATACTCTGTTGTCTAACATGGTCCCCTCAAAGAAAGCATATAGCTCCTAGAGACCTCCCATCTCTAAGCATCTTTTCTGACAATCTAAACACATGACATCCTCTTAGAAGGTTGCTCCTTCCATTTTGCCTGATTGTCTGCTTCCTCAAAATTGGAAGCTCTTCCAACCATCTATCACAGTTCTGGAACGTCCTAACAATCTTTACAATCCTCCCTTTCGAACATCAATCACTTCCTGTTGAGTTTATGCTTGACCCCTTAAGCCATACAAGAACCTGACAATCCAGTGACTGGAGCAAAAACCACCTCATAGTCCACTCCCTCTTTCTCGGAGAACCCTTTTGCCACAAAACTCACTTATATGTTGCCATATATTGCATGAATCATCGCGTTGGCAACCTCCACAATGGCCCTGTTCTTCCTTTTGCCCATTCAAGAGGCCATGGAAAAGGAAGGAAAAAATCATAAGCAAAATACAAGGACAAGAGGCCAACTAAAAATAAAAGTAACAATAATAATCAAGGGAAAATAAATATAAAGTACTTAGCTCTTGACCTGAGGAGTGTAGGGAGTTGCCAACTTCCTTTCTGACAAATTTGTGAGTCTCGAAAACTTGTCATATGCCTTGTCCACAAACCGAACATCACTACAATTATCAATTATTTCTAAAGGAAAAATTTCTTTGACTTCTTCTGAGGTGGATGCTTATCATCATCATCAACATTGGTTGTTGATGCATGTTGCTTTCCCTTCCTTTTCTTCTCAAGACACTAGGAGGCATTGCTAAATTTAGGTATGTTCTATGCTAGAGCAATTTATTTAATTTTCATAGATTAGCAATCACATCAGCATAAAGTAAACTGCAGATAGAACATAAATATAAATCACAGAAGACAAGCCAAGACAAGAGGACACAAGATGTGGCGCTAGCCAGGGACAAACCCCAATGTGGGGAAACCCTTGTCAATTCTTCTTTTATGTTCTTCAAAGTTCAGCAAAGAAAGAGAGAGAGAGAGAGATAGTACATTTACAATAGAAGTAAACACTTTGACTTTTGATATCGCATGAGATCAGTTGAAGACATATGCTTCAACTGATTCTCTGAGGTGACTCCTTCACCTATTTTAGTGCTGCATCTCGTCCATTTGCCGCAACTTACCGTGTAGCACCATGCTGCCCCATCACAGTGCTGGACCTAAATGACTAAGCTGCTCTCATCTATGCTGCATCTTCCATGGTCTCGCCCATGCTTATGATTACATTCATCACGATGTTGTCCATGCTCCATGTATCATTGCGTTGCCCAAGCACATGATCTCATACATCATGCTGCCCATGCATCATGCTGCCCATATATCCCATGATGCTGTCCATATTCATCATGTTGCCCATATATCTCATGATGTCCATATTCATCATGCTACCCATTATCTCATAATGTTGTCCATGTTCAGCATGCTGCCCATATATCTCATGATGTTGTCCATGTTCATCATGTTGTGTCTTTCATGCCATGCCATGCCATGTCATTGAATATGCCGACACAATTCCACTGAAGATTGTTACAGTCATACCATTGATTGCTATATCAACATTGCTGCCCCTCAAAGATGACAGCGTATATGACTGGCACCCTTATATTTGACTACGGCGCCCAATGTAGCTTACCCTGCAGCTTGATTGTGGACTCATGTCCTTATGACTGCGTCTTCCTTTACTGCGTAAACATATTTCCAAGTGTCCCTTATGCCAGCGTATAAGTGTCTCTACAGCTGCGTTGAATATCTCTCCACTTCAGCGTGTATATCATTGACAGCGTGTATATATATCATTGACAGCGTATCTACACTTCTCATATGCGTATCTTGGTTGTGTTTAAAGTGTCTATAACCAGCGTATAACATCCTCTATGATCAACAATGAACAACGTATATATCTCTCCATTACCTGCATGTAAGGTCTCTTGTGTCTGTGTATAGATGTTTCCAGAGACACGAATTAGGGCATCACGTTGACTGTAATTAGGGCTTCATCTACAGTGAGGGCATAGTATCTCTCCTTCTCCAAAAACTCAAGACGTGGAGAGGACGAGATCACTTAAGAATTTGTGTGCAAATGACATCATATCCTCTTCTATTTATACCAAAAACATATAGGTCGAATAGACATGACGTTTGGGCTTCTTGAGCCTACATAAGTCGCAGGTCAAGCCGTCGGCTTGATAATATTTACATAATCAAAATAAATTCATATCTCCATAAATACTTATCAGAATCGGATGATCTTTGGATCAATCCTACACCTCTCGACGAGAGGGATCCAATAAAAATATCAGCTGCTATAAATAAGCTGAACCACATGGAGTTTGGCCCTAGTTGCCAATTTTAACACTTCCTCTCAACTAGGGAGAACTCCATCCGCTGATCCATATGTCCAATGGTACTGTGTTTGCCATCAGTGCCCTGCACTGCTTTGCCTAGCTCTACTAAGCTCTGCTCAGTTCTGTTGGCTCTACTCAGCTCTACTGACTTTGCTCTGCTCTGCTCAGCTCTGCTGGCTCTGCTCAGCTTTGCTGGCTCTACTCTACTCAACTTAGCTCTGCTGAACCATGAAGAAGAATCGATCGAGAATGTCTCATACCATTCTCTACTAACCCGAAGTCAGTCTCAGAGTGCGTACCACTGGTCCCAGACTAGTCTCAACCGACCCAAAGTTAGCGTCATAGTGGTTACCACTCCTACTACTGGTCCCATACCATTATCATCAGTCTCAGAGAGTGTACCACTGGTCCCAGACCAGTCTCAACCGACCCAAAGTCAGCGTCATAGTATGTACCACTCTCACTGGTCCCAAACCAGTCTTCCACTGACCCGAAGTCAGTCTCAGAGTATGTACCATTGGTCCCAGACCAGTCTTAACTGACCCGAAGTCAGCATCATAGTGGGTACAACTCCTACAACTAGTCCCAGACCAATATCATTGATCCCAGATCAATGAAGGTCATCCTAGCATAGGGAGTATGGTAGATACAGCGATGCGTCCATTGGTACTACTATGGTCCCTATCCTCGTTTCCCTGCTCATTGATCAGATGAGAGGTACTTCCCATGAGTCCCAGACTGCATGGGTAGGATGCCTCGATAGGAGAAATTAATCAATCCTATCCTCACAAGAGAACTAATCATCCTACTACACAATCGCCATGGAGAACACATCATCCAGGCCTCACAGGAGAGCTAATCATCCTGCTACATAATCATCATGGAGAACACATCATCCAGACCTCACAGGAGAACTAATCATCCTGCTCCATAATTGTCATGGAGAACACATCATCCAAACCTCACAGAAGAACTAATCATCCTGCTATATAATTGTCATGGAGAACACATCATCCAGACCTCACAGGAGAACTAATCATCCTGCTACATAGGAGAGTGAATCATCCTATCCCACAAGAGTGAATCATTTTGTTCACAGGAGAGCGAATCATCCTGTCCACAAGAGAGCAAATCATCTCGTCCTACAAGAGAGCAAATCATCTTGTTCTAGTGCACACCACCAGGGGAGGGTGAGTCACCCTGTGGTTGTATGTTGCTCGAGTAAGAACCGCAAGCCCCCAGAGCTCCCAGAGCTCAATGTATGCAACATGCAGGACCCTTGAACAAGGATCTCTTGACGACTCCAAGTCGTTCGGGAAAATCACAAATTTGATCTTTCTCCTAGGGCTTTAGCGACCTGTAAATCATCTCAGTGCGATGGAGCCTCCTTGCTCATCAACTTACCATATCCCAGATAAGGTAGTATATGATGTCTATGTGCTGAAGCAATTGTCGAATACGCGATTCCTCAATAATCGAATCCCACCTCCAGTTGTCACAGAGAATCACAATGGTATTCATCATGTGTACTCACTGAAGAGTTTCCACAACCAGGCAACTTCATACAAGGTCATACTCGTAGTTATGTATCCAATCTCGACAGTACTTATAACAACCAACTTCTACTTCCTGCTCATCCATGATATCGAAACAAAATCCAAAGACAACCAGCACTGAGAAGTGCTCTAGTGATCCTCCACACTGCCTGCCCAATCAGCATTCGAATAATCATGCAGTTTTCATATTTCCGGTAGTGTATCTCAATCCATGAGAGATTGTGCCCTGAAAATATCTCAGAAGATTCTTGGCACGAATCCAGTGAGGCTCAACCAAATATGAGCTCGCCATGCTAACTGCAAAACATACGTCCGGAATCCAACTCCCTCTTACTTCTGCAAATGAGAGGGTTTGCACCTGTTAGAAATAGTTAGTCCGCATAAGGTGTCGGTATGAGAGGTCTATCATCCACAACCTTCGGATAATGGTTTGGATCGGTTTCACTCCTAGTGAATCTCAGCTTCATCAAACAGCTATCAATCCTCTCAAACTACGCCCGGGGTGTTCTGCTTCAAGTCATAGAGGGCTTTCTTCCACCTGTATACATGAGATTCCCGTTCATGAATCTCAAACTCCAAGGGTTGTTTCAAACCTGTGGACCTACTACATGAGGGGAATGGTCCCCTTGTAAGATTTTCCTTCGGTACATCTCAGACATGTACTTTCATGCTCTTTTTGAATTCAGGCTTCCCTGTCACCATCTGACTCACAGACCTCCGATGCTATGTGTCAATGGACATGGTCCCCAGTGGACTTCCTTAATACAACCCTAAACTCAAAAGCATCTTTGAAAATTCTATTTTCAAACACGTACCTTTCCATCGACGAATGCCACCTTAAAACCTTTGACTTCCATTCCTGGGGTTCCTTGCTTCCTTGAAGAGTCGATCATGTCCTTGATGACCTGCATCTCTGCCATTCAAACACTCCTTCACATAAGGGCCGAGATTATAACCAAGACATCTGCCTTTCCTTCCACCCTTAGATCCGAACTTCCCAATGAAGTGATCCTTAGGTAGGCCATCAGAAGTTCCGCTGTGCCATTCTGATAATATTCTTTGCTTCCACTTCACCCATAGTGAATGAGAAGAGGGATAATAATCCCATTGATCCTTTTGTCATGTCCCAACTGTCTTTAGTGATTGCTCTTTCACTCTTGCTTGGGCATTGTCCTCACCTCACCTCTGATACCATGTTAAATTTAGGTATGTTCTATGCTAGCAATTTATTTAATTTTCACAGATTAGCAATCACATCAGCATAAATTAAACTGGAAATAGAACATAAATATAAATCGCAGAAGACAATCCAAGACAAGAGGACACAAGATGTGGAGCTAGCCAGGGACAAACCCCAATGTGGGGAAACCCTTGATCAATTCTTCTTTTATGTTCTTCAAAGTTCAGCAAAGAAAGAGTGAGAGAGAGAGATAGTACATTTACAATAGAAGTCAACACTTTGACTTTTGATATCGCATGAGATCAGTTGAAGACATATGCTTCAACTGATTCTCTGAGGTGACTCCTTCACCTATCTTAGTGCTGCATCTCGTCCATTTGCCGCACCTTACCGTGTAGCACCATGCTGCCCCATCACAGTGCTGGACCTAGATGACTGAGCTGCTCTCATCTTCATGCTGCTCATCATGCTGCATCTTCCATGGTCTCGCCCATGCTTATGATTACATTCATCATGATGTTGTCCATGCTCCATGTATCATTGTGTTGCCCATGCACATGATCTCATACATCATGCTGCCCATATATCTCATGATGCTGTCCATATTCATCATGCTGCCCATATATCTCATGATGTCCATATTCATCATGCTGCCCATATATCTCATGATGTCCATATTCATCATGTTGCCCATATATCTCATGATGTTGTCCATGTTCATCATGCTGCCCATATATCTCATGATTTTGTCCATGTTCATCATGCTGCCCATATATCTCATGATGTTGTCCATGTTCATCATGTTGTGTCTTTCATGCCATGCCATGCCATGTCATTGAATATGCTAACACAATTCCACTGAAGATTGTTACAATCCTACCATTGATGACAGCGTATATGACTAGCACCCTTATATTTGACTGCGGCTCCCACTGCGGCTTACCTTGCAGCTTGACTGTGGCCTCATGTCCTTATGACTGCGGCTTCCTTTACTACGTAAACATATTTCCTAGTGTCCCTTATGCCAGCGTATAAGTGTCTCTACAGCTGCATTGAATATCTCTCCATTTCAGCGTGTATATCATTGACAGCGTATATATATATATATATATATATATATATATATATATATCATTGACAGCGTATCTACACTTCTCATATGCATATCTTGGCTGTGTTTAAAGTGTCTATAACCAGCGTATAACATCCTCTATGATCAGCAATGAACAACATATATATCTCTCCATTACCTGCGTGTAAGGTCTCTTGTGTCTGCGTATAGATGTTTCCAGAGACACGAATTAGGGCATCACGTTGACTGTAATTAGGCTTCATCTGTAGCTAGGGCATAGTGTCTCTCCTTCTCCAAAAACCCAAGACGTGGAGAGGAGGAGATCACTTAAGAATGTGTGTGCAAATGACATCAAATCCTCTTCTATTTATACCAAAAACGTATAGGTTGAATAGACATGACGTTTGGGCTTCTTGAGCCTACATAAGTTGCAGGTTGGCTTGATAATAATTACATAATCAAAATAAATTCATATCTCCATAAATACTTATCGGAATCGGATGATCTTTGGATCAATCCTACACCTCTCAACGAGAGGGATCCAATAAAAATATCAGCTGCTATAAATAAGCTGACCCACATGGAGTTTGGCCCTAGTTGCCAATTTTAACAGGCATGGTGTCCAAAATCATGACAAATGAAGCACTTGACCTTTGACATATCCTCCTTCTTCTTTTCCTGAACAAGAGCAGGGCTTCTACATGTATTCTTCTTATCAAACTTTCCAAAGTCCCTTCTTCCTTTTCCTTTCCTTGTGTGAGGTGCAAGAGCTTGAGTTTCTTCATCCTGCGAATTCTAAAAGCTATTCCTCGACAACAATCTGGTCTCCTCTTGGACACAATCAGTCCATAGCTTATCAAACTTGGTAAGTTTTTCTCGTGCACCAATTCCCTGAATTAATGGCTCCCATGAGGAGGGGAATCCATTAAGTCACTATAAGAAGCATTGTATCATCAATGGTATATCCAATGGCTACAAGCTCATCTCTAATTTGGGAGACTCTCATAAGATATGAGACAACAAAATCTAATCTAGTCATCATGACATTAAGGAGACAATATCTCAAGGTTAACTTCCTACTAGTGTTGTTGCTCTCATACAATCCTACCAGAGCATCATATACTTCATTGGCAGTCTTCAATGCAGCAACATGAGGAATCAAGTGGTCCTTTATGGAATCTATGAAGATTCTTTTCGCCTTGGCTTCATTCTTCTTATATTTGGCTTTCTCCTCAACACCCTCTAGCTCTAGAATGACTTTCTCCACAAGATCCTGAAGCTAATTCTCTTCCAAGGTAAGGAGTATCTTGTTCTTCCAAGATCTGGAGTTGATGGCACCATCTAACCTATCTTCAACTCTAAGACTTGGTGCCGTTTTGACAAGAGATCTCAAAACCAAGTTATTGAACGCTTGCCTCATAAGCTGACTTCAATGCTTGCTCTTTCAACAAAGCTCTAATACCATGTTGAATTTTCTACAAGATTCACAGTAGAATATAATTTTCTGCCAGATAATTACTTCCTAAAGATTTTCACGCAATATTCTATGTCGTTGATATCATTGAGCAATTACACTTCAGAAAATATTAACAATAAATGCAATGGAAACAATAAAGTGTTGAGAAATATAGGGGCAACAACATAGGATGATTTCTCTTACTTTGATAATTGTTTGTGGTATATTTTAACTTCACTTAATTAGCTTCTTCTTTCACTTGATTATCATTAGTGTTTTCTTCATCAAACAGCTAACAAACCATAAACAAAGTACACAAGATATAGGCAATCAGCCAAGGCCAAAACCTATCCAATCTTTAGAGGAAAACCCACAAGAATTCTTCTTCTTATAGAATCTTCAATTGACGAATTCCAGGACTTAGACCCTTGACCAAAAACCCCTCCAAGACAAAGTCAAAGCTTCTTCTTGATGAACTTACTCTTCCTTCCAGTCAACATTAGTCAAACTTGTTTCACTACTTCAGATTTCGGCCCTAACTCAAAATTTCGGCTTGTTGTTGCAGACCTGCAATTTCAGCTTCTTCTGTAAAAACCCTAGGTCACACGTGTGGCTTGAAAATGGACAAATTTGCCTCCTTTCAACTTCGCTTGACTTGACTTCCTTTCTTTGACAATTCGGCTTGCTAGAGAGACCTTCCTTGACCCAGATTTTGGTCCTTGATGATGACTGCAACTTGCTGTAGAAGGAGGCCCTAATTCACTTCGCACGTGTGAGAAGAATACCCAAGAAAACAATCCCAAAACTCGATTTTTCTTCTTTCCTTTTGTCCTTCTCTTCCTCGCACTTTTGCTCTTCCTTGATCGAACTTGTGTGAGTTGTGAGTGAGTCCTTGAATGAGGTCGAGTCCTCCTTTATATAGGCTTCATGTCCATCTTTGTAGGTCGACTTGTAACTGCCTTTAGGTCGACTTCACCTTCTAGATAGGTCGACTTGTTTGTTAGCACTTGACGAGGTCTTGGAGGGTCATTTGACTCTATTTTGACTCAAATAATTTCTTTTACAATATGTAACATGCCCCAAATGGGTCTTTCATACATGACAATGACTTAATGACTTGTAGACTCAATGACAAGCCCTAGGAGCTCACAATGGGAGCTTGACCTAAAAATAAATTTCCTTGAGCATGAAACCCATGCCTCAAGAGAAACAATAATATATTTATTTTTCTCATTACATTAAATACATAAAATCATGATTACATATGTCATTATGAAGACCGAACCTAGTTACATATTTCAACACTCCCTCTTAACTAGGGAGGTATTAGAGCTCACAATGTAGCTTGACCTAAAAATAAATTTCCTTGAGCATGAAACCCATGCCTCAAGAGAAACAATAATAAATTTATTTTTCTCATTACATTAAATACAAAAAATCATGATTACATATGTCATTATGAAGACCGAACCTAGTTACATATTTCAACACTCCCTCTTAACTAGGGAGGTATTCATAATCCACACAAGGTACTTGGACATTCTCAATCTGAAGAATTCTCATAAGAGTTGGATTGGTAAAACCATCTATTTAGCATCATATCAACCAGCAATATCACATAGCAAGGCCTTGACTAACAACTTTATCTCTCCACAAAATCAGAGCACAGTGATGGTGAGACCAAAATGACTTATAGACACCATCATCATTGTCTCTCAAGGCACATACCCCAGCTAGGTTTTCCCAGGGTATGTCCTCCTAAGACTATTCTTATCTTGGATTCCTAGTCCTCAAAGAATATCAGTCCTTTGCGACTACTCTTCTTTTGGATGCCCTACCTCATCCTCAAAGAGTATCAGATTCTAGATGCTTACCCAATCCTCCATTCATTCTTCCAAAGTGAAGACAAGAATGATGTATCTATCTCTCCCTCTCAACTAGGGAGGATATACCCATTCCTATGAGGAATGTGTTAGAAAATCATAAAGGCGAAAAGATTTTCTTATACATGATAATTACTTGTGAGGTTCTTGACTTCTTATTAAGTTTTCTTTATATCTTCTTTCTTTAGTTCATCAAGCAATTGCCAAAGAAAAAGCACACAAAACAATAGACACCAGATATAGGCACTATGCCAGGGAAAAACCCCCCCTGAGGGGAAAACCCAGTCAAAACTATCTTCCTTTCAATAGTATTGTTTGAGACTCTTCACCCTAGACAAAGACCAAAACCTTCCCCCCACACCAAGTCAGCTTCCCAGATCTTTGACCTCTCTTCCAGCAACTTCGACTATGTAGCAGCTTTCGACATCATGGAGCTTTCGGCATCAGCGAAACTTGGAAGACTTCGATCTCTAAAGCTAGGGCACAAAAGAGAGAGAGAAAGGCACCAAAAGTTCGATTTCCTTCTTCTCCTTAGACTCCACCCAACTCACACTTCCTTCAGCTTCTTTAGACCCATTTCGCACTTCTCCAGCTTCCTTAGAGATATCGAACTAGCTTGAGATGAGATACTCCAAATGAATATGACTTGCTTCTATATATAGGCTTCAAGGGAGGTCGAATTGATGTCCTTAGGCCGACTTGATCTCTTCTAGGCCGAGTTCATGTGGACGATACATAAATTATATTTGACTCAATAGTAAACCTTTTTACATGATTCAAAAGTCCAAGAAGGGTCTCTTTAAAAGTGCAATGACTCTATTGACTCATAATAAATCCTAGGAGTCCACAATGGGGACTTTGACTAATATAATGATGACCCCAGCATGAAACCCATGCTTTAATAAGTCATTGTTACAATAATAAAAATCATTTTCTTTATTCTTTTGACAAGTACATTTCATGATGACTCAAATACATTAATGAAGACCAAACCTAGTTACATTTTTCAATAGAATGTCCCCATTCCTATAAAAGGAATGTACCCAAGCTCCCTCTTAACCAAGGACTTGATTTTCAATAACAGCTTTCTAGCTTTGGTGGAGATCATGGGACTTTCAGTTGCTTGTAGAGCTCCTCCTTTCGATGTCATGAATTTCATCTTCATCATTGTGGAGTCTTCTTCTTTTGGGAATTCTTCATAGGGCATCGGCCATCCATCACATTCCTTCATGAACCATGTCAGTCATGTCATTCTCTTCCTCATCGGAAAGTGATCTTTTAATCCATATCTAGCTTTTCTTCATACAGCTACCTCTTCCAAGTCATGTTTCCTTTAGGATCTTTGATCCCACCACATGATTAGTAGTTGTGGATGACTTCCACAACTCTCTTTTGGTAGCCCTATATCAACCCATCCAGATATTGTTCAAAAATAAAAAAATGAACATTAATCAAAATTACCTTTTGTGATGGTCCTTCATCATGAAATCTGCTTGTATTAACATCAACATCCTTCATACATATTGACACATCTCCATGATATTCAATGTCAAGGGTATCCTACCTTTCCACACTTCATCAAGTCTTCATACCTTTTCCATGGAGATGGCATGGTCAATTCTTCTAGTCATCGGATGTTGATTTCCTTTTCTATGCGATCATAGTTGCATCTCTCACGATCTCTTATTTCTTTCTTCACATATTGCTCTCCAGGAACTTTCATCTTTGTCAACCACCTCATATTCCATATGAGGACATATTATGTTGATTTCATCTAGTCAACATGTGAACCATACCTTCATGCATCTTTCCAAAGGAGGAGATCCTTTTTCTTTGATCATGCTCATGAGATAGAACATTTACCCATGCAACCATATGACGACATGATTCAATTAAATACATGCATACATACCTCTTTCCTTATTTTGGTCATCTAGGCTTCCTTCGGCAACTTTCTTTCCTTGATTGAGAGTTCTTCAATCATCTTGACCTGCTGCTCTTCTTTGTCATCATACCATCATCCTTCTAAATAATGAATCCCATACAAGGTGGAATTCTCAGTGAGACACTTGCTTCTTCCAAGAGAGGTGAACCTTCTAATGAAGATTCCAGCGAAGGATCTTGATTATCCTCATCCTGCAAATGCTCATTTCCTAATTAGTAATGATGTACGATGAATTCCATGCTAGATGACTCTACCCATAAGTACTACTTGTGCTTTTAATGAGGCTACTAGGAGCTCCTTCCTTCTTGAAGACTGCTATAGATTTCTACTTCAACTATCTTTCAAGCTTCTTATAATGATGTCCTGAGCTCTTACTTCAATCGTATGCTTCCAATATGATGTCATCTCTATGCATCCTATCATACTATATTGCACTTTCTATCTAATTGTAATTCTTTAACCATGGTAGAGGTCTTCCACCTTCTACTTCTCCTTGCTATGAACTAGGCATCCATTTCTATAATAACATCATGAATAGTGTCGGAGAATCTAAGGGTCCGTATAGTTCCCTCCTTTCATCATGCTTCTCAAAACAAATGATCAGCACATCCATCTTTACTTCTTGTACCTACAATATTTACTAACAAGCACCCTGAGAAAAGTATACGATACCAAAACATGATGTCAAGTTATCTTTCTAGGGTTTTTATGCAATCAAGAGGTCATCCTAGGGTTTCTTAAGTTCAAACCCTAGATCATATTATGTCACACTAGGGTTTATCCCATGCCCTAGAATCCTAACAAACCCTAGAAATAAAATCATAGGGAACAAGTACCTTAAGGTTAGGGTTTCTTACTACTAGGGTTTATTATGAGCCATCTATAGTTCAAAATACAAACCCTAGAGTCATAACTTCAACCCTAAAACATCTTATGATGGACCCTTGAAAATAAAAATAACATACATACCTCATGGATGTACCTGTAGTGCTCAATATTTTAGGATGCCATGGTTCCTTCACAAAGGTATTGTTATCATTGTTGACCTTTTTTTTCTATCTTCAAGATTTTCTTTCAGTTCTCTTCTGCTGGGACCTGCTTCTCCACGAGTTCCTTTAAGACATAGAATGATTATAGCTCCTTTCTGCTACCATGATGGCTACAAGACTTCTTTGCAACAGAACTTCATAATGGAGATTCTTCTTGTTGCACTTATTTTCTGCCTGTAGTTCCTTGGTTCAACTGCTTACCAAAATGTATAGATGATTATCAAGGCAATTCCTTTGGAAGGTCAGACTTCTTGAATGCTTAATTATGTTACAGAAAACAAGTATATATGATTGGTGCCTATGCTCTTAGTGTCACAGAAATTCGATTCACCACAAATTGGGTTTTGCAATTAGTGATAGATAATATGAAGTTCTCAGTCTTCTTGAGGAGATCGATCCTTCTTGAGGATGCCTAGAAGTTAGGTTTTGTGGTTGCTACAAATGATTTGGAGATGCAAAACAGCGTTTTTTTCCAGGCTCAAAGGTTCACTCTTCTTGCTAAACGATTCAAATTGCTTTGAATTTTTTTTTGAATTATGCCTTCAGTGTCTTGAAACAGTGATGTAGTATCACTCTGTTATGCACTCAATTCGGAAGTCTGCTTACTTGGTGAAGGACTGATATTGTAGCCAAAACTTCAATTTAACTTTGGAATTGGTTTGGTTCCTTTCAATAACTTGAGAGAGAGATATAGTTCACTGTAACTTATTTTGCTATTTTGAGATCAGAACTTGAGAATTTTGTGCTCATAATTTTATCGAGCCTTCTTCCTGAGTTTGGCTCTTGAGTATCCTTTGAAGATTGATCCCATTGATGATTTCCTTGTACTTCGACCTTGAGTGTCCTTCTTGATGTCTTCTTTTGATGCCTTGAAGTTTTTTCAGTGATCATTTTGATGGTCTTCTATAAGCTGCCTTTCCTTAACTTGTCACCTTAGCTCTGATACCATGTTGAGAAATCTAGGGGCAGCAACATAGGATGATTTCTCTTACTTTGATAATTGTTTGTGGTATATTTTTACTTCACCTAATTAGCTTCTTCTTTCACTTGATTATCATTAGCGTTTTCTTGATCGAATAGCTACCAAACCATAAAGAACAATAAGACAAGGGCACAAGATATAGGCGATTAGCCAAAGCCAAAACCTCTCGAATCTGAGAAGAAAACCCACAAGAATTCTTCTTATAGAATCTTCAATAGATGAATTCCAAGACCTAGACCATTGACCAAAAAACCCTCCAAGACCAAGTCCAATCTTCTTCTTGATGAACTTCTCTTCCTTCTAACTCGGAATTTCGGCTTGTTGTTGCAGCCCTACAATTTCAACTTCTTTTGGAAAAACCCTAGGTTACATGTGTGGCTTGAACATGGACAAATTTGCCTCCTTTCAACTTTGCTCGAATTGACTTCCTTTCTTTGACAATTTGGCTTGCTAGAAAGACTTTTCTTGACCCATATTTTAGTCCTTGATGATGACTACAACTTGTTATAGAAGGAAGCCCTAATTCATTTCGCACATGTTAAAAGAATACCCAAGAAAACAGTCCCAAAACTCGATTTTTCTTCTTTCCTTTTGTCCTTCTCTTCCTCGCACTTTTTCTCTTCCTTGATCGAACTTGTGTGAGTTGTGAGTGAGTCCTCGAATGAGGTTGAGTCCTCATTTATATAGGCTTCATGTCCATCTTTGTAGGCCGACTTGTAACTGCCTTTAGGCCGAATTGTTTGTTAGCACTTGATGAGGTCTTGGAGGGTGACTCTATTTTGACTCAAATAATTTCTTTACAATATGTAACATCCCCCAAATGGGTCTTTCATACATGAGAATGACGTAATGACTTGTAGACTCAATGACAAGCCCTAGGAGCTCACAATGGGAGCTTGACCTAAAAAAAATTCCTTGAGCATGAAACCCATGCCTCAAGAGCAACAATAATAAATTTATTTTTCTCATTACATTAAATACATAAAATCATGATTACATATGTCAATATGAAGATCGAACCTAGTTACATATTTCAATATGAAGACCGAACCTAGTTACATATTTCAACATAAAGATCATAGAAAGATGGCCATGCACAATAAAGACAATATTTTTACCCTAGGAAACCCAACCTTGGGAGAAAACCCAACAACTTTTCTTTAGGAGAAATTATTCTTCAGCAAGGTTTACAAATCAGCAATTTGTCTAGAAATTTGTGCCAAATATACAAGTCCAAATACCAGTGAAACTTGGTCGAACTCCAACAAGTCAACGCAAGTCAAATTGCCCAAAATAATCAAAAGTCAATGCTAGTCAACTATCAAAATCTATAGTGAAATCGGCTTGGTCAAAACTTGGACCTAAGGTAAACTCCATGGTCAAATCCACACATGTAGCCTACGATCAAGCCCGCATGTGTGGCCTTAGAAATTCAGTGAAACAAAACCGTCAATGCTCAGTCAAGCAGGGCAATCAATGCTTGGTCAAAGACAATCAAAAGTGCCCCCTTCTACACACGTGTGGTTGTCCAAGAGAGAGAAATAGACCTCAAAAAATCATATCAGATTTGTTCTTCATTTGTTGTGAAATGAAGCATCACAATGTCTATTTATAATAGTTTAATGGGGTGAAATAACCCAAAGGACACATCCCTTCACCGTCCTAGGCAACTTGACTTTTCTGGGTTGACTTGTCATTCAAAAATCAATTTTTTATTTTAATTCTTCATAGTTCTTCTTGACTAACTTAGACATGTCAGAATACCACCTGATGTTGCACAAAAAATCAACAATATGGATGCAAAGTTATCATAACATGCAAATTAAATCCAAACCCTAACCCTAGGTACCATGAAATTAGGAAAATAAGTAGAAATTTAAGATGATCACCACAACTAGACTAGTACCTTCATTCAATTGAGAAATGGAGTCAATTAGGGCAAGGTCTATGATATAGGGCCTTGGATTAAGAGGATGGAAAGCTAAATTTCTTCCCTTAAAAGCACTAATGACTTCTCTATATGGGAGATTTAAGGTCATAGGATGCATAAACTAAGTTCCTTTGATGTATTCTTGCAAGACAAATTTTACATACCATAAAGAATCAAGATTTCAAAATATTGCACATTTTAATATGGCACAAATAGAAACCATAATTTCATAAATATAGCATGCAAAATGGAAGATAATAGTAATAACATTTCACAATTCCAACAAGAATCACTTTATCAATCCCAAAGAAGTCTCTTCATAGAGAAATCTCCCTCCCAGTACCATTCGCTCCATTAAATGTCCATTGTGTCCAAGAGAAAAGCACAAAAGAACGAGTGCGGACTCCTTTAGGGAGAAAGGAGTGAATGAAAAAATGATGATGAATAATGAAAGTGACTTCCCTCTATTTATATGAGGTCAACCAAATCGATCTTCATAATTTTACAACAAAGAGCCCTAAAAGTTTGCTTGGAGCGTTCAACTAGGCCTAAAGGTCACAAGTTGACCTTAAGATAGCTTTAAAACATAAGAAATACATCAAAACCTCCTACACGTGTGGGAATAAATGTTATCCAGCATGACATCATCCTCTTAGAATGGACAATTTCCATCAAGCAAGTGACGAATGGGTCCATGAGTGCTCCTCGCTCCAAGGTAATCATCAAGGTGCACAGGTACTTTACTAAGAAACATCTCCTCCACCATGATGCCATCATCAAGAAGGCTCACATCACTCTCTTAAGACATGTCGGATGATGTGTCAAACTCTAGGGAAAGCATTGGCATCTAGGCATGGTGTGTTAGCCCTCCAAATCATCTTAGTGATCTCCATCATCCTCTGGACTCTAGAATAAGGCAGCGTCCATCAAACAGGGTCAAGGCTAGCTTGGGGGTGTCATGGGTCCATCGGGGCACATCATCAAACAAGCCAACGTCTTGGCTTCCTGGCTCAACATTTCAACATATGGAGGTGTAACAAGGGGTCTACATGTTAGTTTCATGAACCCAACACCTAGCATTTAATTCTTAGCATAAAACTTACTAAATAAACACATAACTAGGTTCCTAACAAAATATTCAGTGGAAGCACAATTATACAACCAATCTCAATCACATAGGACACAGATTTCTTCGCAATCAAATCGATTCATCATTAATAATGACTCAGAACCTATTTGAACTCTTGTCTTGGGATAATGGCCCAACTGAGGAATTAAATATACAGCAATAACCTCAAGTTTTCTACCTGATCAAGCCCTAGATTTGTCCTTTGATCTTCCTCAGTTGATCTGAATCTTTCTCCCTCACTGCTCCTTGCACCTTTCTCAAACCTGGCACACTAGAGTATCATCCTCCTCCTGAGGCTAGTGTCGTTGTATAGTGTGTCTATCTCCTCTCCTCAACCTTGCTTTTATAACTTTACATTGAGCTAAAACCCTAATCCTAACCCTAATCTCAAAGTGATTGACGAATGAGATTAGATCTTGCCTCACTTGAGATCAATGGTTAAGATTAAAAAATACTCACTAAAGTAAATTACTTTTCTTTTCCTATGTTTCTATTAACTCAATAAGCCAACATTATGCATTTTTTTCCTAAGATAGACTTAGGCTAAGTTACATTAGCAACTTACTCAACCTAGAGCAAGTGTTTTAAGGAGATGTGGGCAACTTCTGCATGCTTAGACACAAGGCTTTTGTGGAAGTACCTGCTCGAGCTACAAACATCAACACTCCCTCTTCACAAGGGAGGTACTTCTGCCCCCTGGAACTGTCTTTGATCATGACTTCTATTCGATTCCTTGGATGCTCCCTCTGAACTGGAAGCCTTTTTTGCCACCTGGTCTAGAAAGATTCTCAAAGCCCAACTCCCCTTGGCATTGTTCCTAGAAGCCTCCTGCTCCAGAACAACCTTCTTGACAATCTTGGAGGAATCTGTCGACTACTCCTCGCTACCTAAACCCTAAGGCAACTCCCTCTAAGCTACTAAACCTTTGGAGCCTCTCACTCCTTGTTCTATGTCACTGCAATGTTTCTTGCCATTGCTCATGTGCTAAGTCCTTCTAGCACTACTATTGGTTTGTCTCGGTCCTTTGAGACACCCATGAAATCTGTTGCCAATCCCCCCACTGGTACAGTCTCCCTCTCTCCCTCTAAGGGCTAACCTCTGCCAATCCTACTAGTTGTTGGTACTTTCCTTTGTACGGCTAAACCTTGCCAACACTCACACCTTGTCGCAACAGATCCCCTGCTCAGCACCTCCTTGCTCTCCATTGCATCTCGCAGTTACTTGATCATGCCCAGCCTGGCACCCTGCTCACGGCACGATCTTCTACAACATAGCTACTGCACCCACAAACTTAGCCATTTATCAGAGCTCCCCTAGGGCTATTGACTTACTGTCAATGGCTCAGTCCTTGACACCCTACAGCTTATGTTGGCCTACGGCTCTTCTAGCTCCGACTTTCCAATCTCCTCAACTTGACTTGGTTGGCTTCCACTGGGGACTGTCAGCCACCACATGTGGCCTGTATATCTCTACCCAACTATTGCCACCACAACAGTTGATCCCATGTTTTTAGGTCGTTTCGCTTCTATGCATGGAACGTCTTAGCCTTCTTTTTCTTGCAAGGACTCGATCTTATGACCGTTAATGCCCAGGCTCCAAATCCTCTAGCTTCTCAACAATATGACAACCTCCATGTTAATTTTCAGAAAAATCGGTCATCACAGCATCCACCATGGCCATGTAATGTTGATACTTAAAATAAAGTGTCGCTTGCAAACCTCATGGCCAAAGAAGTGATCGTTTCCAACCACGAATGTAGGCATCACCAACACGACATCGTCAATTTCCCATCACCTACCGCAAATCAGCACCACAGCATGCTAATTTTTCTTTTCCTCAATCTGCGCAACATGTCCACCTACCTTGCCGGCTCAATGTTTTGTGACCGTCTGCATCTACCTGCATTAGTCGTTCTTCCTTGGCGCGCCTGCTCCTCACAATTTTCCTCCACACTGAGCCTCACATGCAATCGGCCTAGCTCCCTTGCCCCCCTCACTAGTGTCAATCTCCTTGTTGGCAACGGTTGCTCTACGACACCCTCGTTGTCTTTGACCAGCCGCCTATTGGCACATCCCAACGCCCAATCCCTCCAATCACATCTATCCAAAACACAGGAGGATCTGCGTCACGGGCTTGCTTGTTCGCATGGCAACATCGTCCCCCACGGTGGTCTCCTTGTCTGGCTTGGTGGCTACTGTGGAAACTGGGTCAGTTGTCATGCTTGTCAGCCCCACCGTTTCCTCCATTTTTATCATGCTCCTTAAAAAAAATCAACCCTTAAAAAAATTCTCTTTAGTCGTTCAACCTGTTACCGCTCAAACTAACAGGGGTCCTAGGAGGGGATCCTATAGAGCAACTACTAGGTCAAGGGGCAACAACAGAGAGATAGCCCACTGTCACCTCATGTTAATTTTATATAGAAATGGTATGTTCTATGCTTAGCACGATTTACTTCAATGTTCCTTTAGCAGCCCAATAATAATTTCCAATTATTTCCAGTAGCAATCACATTAACCATTAATCACATTGACAATAAATGCAGATAGAACATAAAACAAAATTGCAAAAGACAAGTCAAGACAAGAGAACACCGAATTTGGTGGATGCGAGCAACAAAACCCAATGTGGGGAAAACCCTTTGATCAATTCTTCTTATTATTATTCAATAGTTCAATAGAGAGAGAGAGCAAAAAAAGTCAATACAAAGTCAAATCAGCCCTGTCAAATTCTACAGTCAAAATTCAGCCCTAACTAGAAAGTCAAGGTTGGTCAAAACAGAAGCAAATCTTCCTCAAAGCAGCTCAGTCTTCCTTGGTCAAACTCGGCCTAATCAGGATGATGAATTCAACCCAAAATAGCTCGGTTAAACTCGGTTAAAGGAGAGAGAAAACTGTTGTAACTTTTTGCAACCAAACCTAAAGTCAACGCAGGTCAACCAGCGCAAAATTCTTCGATTTTTGTGCCCAGCAATGCAGCCTGAGAAAATACAATCTTTGACCCAAAAACCAAAGTCAAACTCAATCAAATGCACCTTGGTCAACACTGGTCAAACCTGTTCCTGAAGTCTGAAATTCTACAATTTCGGTTCTGTTATTTAGCCTAGAAATTTTGTCCTCCTAGCTGCATGTGTGAGAGAGAGAGAAGTTGCCCAAGTTGTACGAACCAATCTAATGAAGAAAGAGAGAAGAATGTGTGAGTGATGGATGTCCAAATGAGGTGTGAGGTCTCTTCTATTTATACACTTCGTTGTGGGTGAAGAGACACATCCATTGGGCTTCTTGAGCATACATAATGATGAAGTTGACCTAATCAATTTGCACATGTGTGGGCATAAATTCAAAATCACAGTTCTACTTTTCCGAATGAGATGATCTTTATATCAATCTTGGACCTCTCGAAAAGAGAAATCCAATGCAATCATCATCTCCAACAAATGAGTTGTCCCAAGGTGGAATTTGGCCCTAGTTGCCAATTTTAACACTCACTCTCAACTAGGGAGAATTCCCCCTGCCAATCCATCTGTCATCATCATGTCATCCTGTCGTCATGTACCATCTTTGTCATCTTTACTCTGCTCTGCTCTGTTGAACCATGAAGTAATAATGAAGAATAATTGATGGAGAGTGAGTCACAAGACCTTACCACTCGCCACTTACAAAAGTCAATCCAAAGGTAGAACCTCAAATGATCCCAAATCAAGTTGTTGAACACCATTCATCCTATACATAGGGAGTACGGCAATACACGATGCGTCCATCAGTGGTGTTATGGTCCCTATCCACATTTCCCAACTCATTGACCATATGAGAGGTATTTCCCATGAGTCCCAGACTCCATGGGTAGGATGTATGTTGGGGCATCAGCAGCAGAAGGTGAACCACTCATCCTGCTCATATGACATAAGAGAAGGTGAACCACTCATCCTATGCTATGTCAATCGTAGGGGAAGGTGAACCACTCACCCTACACGCATGTGTCTAGTAGGGGAAGGCGAACCACTCACCCTACACACATGTCACCATGGGGCATCATAGGGGAAGGTGAACCACTCACCCTATACACAGCGCGCCACATAGGGTAAGGTGAACCACTCACCCTATGATCGCTCACAACTCCAAGAAGTACCCCAAGCCCCTAGGAGCTTCTAGAGCTCAGTGTCCAACTCAAGCAGGACCCTCATGGGAGGGTCTTTCCACGACTCCAAGTCTCTCTCAAAAGGTTAAGAAATTGACTTTCCCCAACAGCGTCATGAGGATATATGTGACCTGCTCATCAGTCCTGATGTGTTGGAGCCTTATAGCTCCCCGTTGTACTGTATCCAAGATAAAGTGGTACCTGATATCAATGTGCTTGGAGCGGTAGTGGAACACGAGATTCTCTGAAAGGCGAATCCCACTTTGGTTGTTGCAGAAGATCACGATGGTATCCAGCATGTGCTCAAATAGCTCACTGAAGAGCTTCTTCAACCAAACAACTTCACAACAGGCCATACTAGTTGTAATGTATTCGGCCTCGGCGGTGCTTAGTGCAATCAATTTCTGCGTCCTACTCATCCAAGATATCGAAGCAAACCCCAATGAGAAGCAACATCTAGACGTGCTCTTACAATCCACCACACTGCCAACCCAGTTAGCATCTATATATCCATGTAGCCTCAAATTCCCGATAGTGTATCTCAAACCATAGTTGATTGTGCCACGAAGATATCTCAAGAGATTCTTAGCAGCAATCCAATGTATGTGATGAGGCTCGACCATAAATTGACTCAACATGTTCACAGCGAAGTATATGTCAAGATGGTAGTTTACCAAGAACATCAGGGCCCCCACGGGTTGTCTATATTCGAAAGGGTTCGCCAAAACGGGCCCAGCAACACTTCCACATACCTTCTTGAAGTTGAGTTCCATCGAAGTAGACACGGACTTGCAATTCACCATCCCACCTGTCAGAAAGAGATCATCCACATAAAGGACCAGAATGAGAGGTTTGTCATTCTCAACCTTGAAATATAGGTTAGGGTCAGCATCACTCCTTGTAAATCCCAACTTCATAAGATAGCTATCAATCCCTCATTCCAAGCCCTGGGGGATTGCTTCAACCCATAGAGGGCTTTCTTTAACCTGCATATGTGTGTCCTTTGATCTTGTACTTCAAACCCCTCAGGTTGTTCCAAGTAGACTTCCTCCTTAAGCGGGCAACGCAAGAAAGCAATCTTAACATCCATTTGGTGTAGGCTCCATCCTTGAGAGGCAGCAAGAGCTATAATCGAACAGATAGTGGTATATCAGGCAACTGATGCAAATATCTCATCATAATCCACCCCTTCCTTTTGAGAGAAGCCTCGAGCAATGAACCTGGCCTTGAATTTTTCAGCACTTCCATCAGCTCTATGTTTGATTTTGTAAAGCCCTTTAGAGGTGACCACAAATTTGTCCTTGGGTCTAGGAACCACATCCCAAACATCATTCTTCGTGATGGATTCATACTCCTCATTCATCACATCCTTCCATACTTGATGTTTCACGGCTTCTTCGAACGTACAAGGCTCAGATTAAACGATTGTACTCATGGCAACAACGTATCCTTAATACCTAGTGGGCTTCTAACTTTCACGAAATGTCCCTCTTGGATCAATATGCTTCTCAGCATCTTCGAGAGTGCCTTTGAGCCACAACTGTCTTTTCCTTGAGGTAGAGGGATCACTAGGAGGTGGATCAATGGGATCCATCGGGCCTTCAACATCGGGCATAGGCTCATCGAACGGAGGTTCACCCTACTTTCCTGTAGCATCATCATTTTCCTTTCCTGGAATGGGGAGATCTTTGGCTTTCCCAAGAGCAGTGCCTTCATCGAATGTAACATCATGGCTTACTTCCACATCTCATCGACCAGACACATAGATTCTATATGCCTTTGAATTTTCATTATAGCCCACAAAAGTTCTTTTCTTCCTGCATGCTCCCAACTTGTTTCTCTTCTCTTTAGGCACATGGAAATATACGGGACAACCAAATATTCTAAAATGAGAAACATCAAGCTGCTTACTAGTGAAAACTTCTTCGGGTGTCTTGAAACCCAATGCCTGATGTGGACACCTATTTTGAACATATACAGTGGTATTTGCAGCTTCTCCCCATAAGAACTTCGATAGACCTAGATCATGAAGCATGGCACGGGTGGCTTCCATGATCGTTCGATTCTTTCTTTCAGCAACTCCATTTTGCTCGAGAGTGTATGCAACAGTTGTCTCCCTCTTAATGCCAGCTTCTCTACAATAGTTATTGAATTCATTTGATTCATATTCGGTCCCATTGTCAGTCCTCAATATTTTGATCTTCTTCCCTGTTTGATTCTCCACCAAGGCTTTGAAAGCACAAAACCATTTGAATAATTCATCCTTCTTCTTCAAGAAATAGATCAATGTTTTGCGAGAGAAGTCATACACAAAAATAGCATAATATAACTATCCTCCTAATGATGTTATGAGCAACATACCAAATAGGTCAGAATGGACCAGTTGAAGAATATCAAAAGTTTGACTTTCGCTTGAGGGGAATTGTCCCCTTGTAAGTTTCCCAGCTGCACAACCCTGACAAACACCTTCATTATTCATGTTGAAATCAGGCACACCTGTGACCATCTTCCTTAACTCGGGTAAGGCTTTGTAATGAAGGTGGGCAAATCTTCGATGCCACAATTCAGATTGAAGAGAAGTGTCGCAAGGCATGGCTCCCAAAGGACTTCCTCCAACTTGATAAAGACCATCAACCCTAAATCCAAGTGTAAATGCATCTTTAGGGTTTCTTTGCCAAAGACGTAACTTTCCATCAACGAATGCTTCCTTGAAGCCTTTATCTTCCATCACAAAAATAGATACCAGGTTCTTCTTCAAATCGGGCACATACAATACTTCTTGTAGATGGATGGTTTGACCTTGATTCAAGTGAAGAGTGATGGTACCTATTCCTTTCACGGGATAGGTGGCATTATCTCCAAGTATGATTTGCAAGTTAGCCTTTTTTTCAACCAAATTCGGGAGGGCCGCTTTGTGCCTAGTTAAGTTCCTTGAGGCTCCACTATCAATCAGCCAATGATCCAATGCATCTAGAGGAGAGGTAATAGATAAAGCAGAAATAAGATAAAATTCATTTTGTTTTTCTACAACATTACTTTCCTCATACCTGGAATTTCTTGATCTTTTGGGAAGACGACCATTTCCATATCGAGCAGCGGGAGCATTTCTCTTTCCTTTGTTGTTGAACTTGTTGTTCCTTTGATTGCCATTGCCTTTGTAGTTGTTGTGGTTGTTGTTGTCATCATGACTATGAGTATCCTTCTTGTGAGGACACTCTCTAGCATAGCGGCCAAACCTGTTGCGATTGAAACATCTTCCTTTTCTTGCTTCTTTGAATTCCGGCTTAAATCCTTGACCTTGTCTTCTTGGACCAACATTATTCTTCCTTTTAGAATGAGCGGAGAAAGCAGTAGAATCATTTCCATTGGAGGGCTTATCTCTCTCCATCATCCTTATTTCTTCTTGAGTGCATCTAGCCAATAATTCATCAAAACCCGGAATACTGTCATTATTGAGGATGGTGGTGTTGAACACAACCCATGCTCTTGTAAGGCCTCCAAGTGCAATAAGAGTGAGCTCCCTATCTCCAACAACTTCTCCAGTAGATAGGAGATCATTCTTAATTTCGGTAATCCTCATGAAGTAGGATTGAATGGACTCTCCTCTATCCATCTTGATGTCTTTCAACCAGTTCCTGAGAAAGAGAACTTGATTTGCATTGTTTACTTTGAACATCCCAACTAGCTTGTCATACATCTCCTTAGATGTTTCCAAATCAAAAATATAGGCAACCAAAGGCTTGTGAATGGAATCTACAATTATTTCCTTAGCTTTGACCTCACCTTTCTTATGCTTTGTTTTTGCAGCAGCGGGTGCATTTGAAGGAGGCTCCACTACTGTTCCCTTTACATAGTCGATCGCATAATTCTCTTCTAAAGTCAAATCCAAAGACATCTTCCATGCATGATAGTCGGATTTGTCTTTGAGCTTGTCCTCGGATTTGAGGTATGATGTAGTCGTCATTGAAGCTAGCTCAAAATTCTTGTCCAACCGCTTTCCTTAGTGACTGCTTTTCTCACTCTTGCTTGGACTTTGTCTTCACCTGTGCTTTGATACCATGTTAATTTTAGATAACATTGGTATGTTCTATGCTTAGCACAATTTACTTCAATGTTCCTTTAGCAGCCCAATAAAAATTTCCAATTATATCCAATAACAATCACATTAACCATTAATCACATTGACATTAAATGCAGATAGAACATAAAACAAAATTGTAGAAGACAAGTCAATACAAGAGAACACCGGATTTGGTGGATGCCAGGGAAAAAACCCCAATGTGGGGAAAACCCTTTGATCAATTCTTCTTATTATTATTCAATAGTTCAGCAAAGAGAGAGAGTACAAAAGTCAATACAAAGTCAAATCAACCCTGTCAAATTTTGTAGTCAAACTTCAGCCCTAACCAGAAAGTCAATGTTGATCAAAACAGCAGCAAATCTTCCTCAAAGCAGCTCAGTCTTCCTTGGTCAAACTCGCCTGATCAGAAGGATAAATTCAGCTGAAAATAGTGCAGTCAAACTCGGTCAAAGGAGAGAGAATATGGTAATTTTCTGCGGTCAAACAGTAGTCAAACCTGAAGTCAACGCAAGTCAACCAACCCAAAATTCCTCGATTTTTGTGCCCAGCAATGTGGCCTAAGAAAATCAAATCTTTGACCCAAAATCCAAAGTCAAACTCAGTCAAATGCACCTTGGCCAACGCTGATCAAACCTGTCCCTGAAGTCTGAAATTCTACAATTTCGATTTTGTTATTTAGCCCAGAAATTGTCCTCCTAGCCGCACGTGTGAGAGAGAGAGAAGTTGCCCAAGCTGTACGAACCAATCTGATGAAGAAAGAGAGAAGAATGTGTGAGTGATGGATGTTCAAATGAGGTGTGAGGTATCTTCTATTTATACACTTCGTTGTGGGTGAAGAGACACATCCATTGGGCTTCTTGAGCCTACATAATGATGAAGCCGACCTAATCAATTTGCACGTGTGGGCATAAATTTAAAATCACATTTCTGATTGTCTGAATGAGATGATCTTTATATCAATCTTGGACCTCTCGAAAAGAGGAACCAATGCAATCATCATCTCCAACAAATGCGTTGTCCCAAGGTGGAATTTGGCCCTAGTTGTCAATTTTAACACCTCAGCTAAGGCTCCCTACTCTTTATGGACTTTCACCAATGGGAGGAGACCCGGTATAAGGGAATCACAAGAACAAATATGTTAATGAAAGGATGAAAGGTGATTCCCAAGGCCTATTTACAAGAGAGATTCAATTATATGGCTTTCTTTCTTGAAAAGCAAGGTGATAGGCTCTCTAGGAAGAGTTAAGAGGATTCTTGAGGCTAGGGTTTGGGAATATATCTTGCCAAGAGGGATCCTATACCCGAAAAACCTTATAAAGAATTGGCCTTTATGTGATCTTTGTGAAATTACAGTTGTAAAGTTGCAGGACCACACACGACTAAGTGGACCCAAAATTAAGTAAAGGATATGGAGTTGATCAACCAAGGAGGGGCTTGACCTAATTAGGCAGGAGAAGAGGATCAAAGCACAAATTCTCTTTTGAGGATTGAATACATTGATCCAAATGAGGATACTAACCAAGGGAAACCTAGGGCAAGAAATGGTCTTTGAGCTAGGGTTTGCTATATCTTGGGATCCCACTGTTAGAATTTCTTCAATTTTGAAGGGCTTCTAGAGATAACACCATCACAGTAGTGGACAAAAATTAAGGTGTTTGGATGCCTACAATAAAATTCGTTGGATGCCCTAAGTGACCTATTAGGGCTAGGCCTAGAAAGAGAAGGAGAAGGTGAGAAAAATATTCTTTTAAGTGACCACCAATGGTTGGATCAATGCCTTGCCTTTGGGAGAGATGGAGTCAAGGTGAATTTGTGATTTGGAGAGACTATACCCAATCAAGGAGACCTCTAGACAACTTCACATGGCAATTAGGGCATGAGAGTAGCTGCCAGAAGATTTTATACTTTGATATGCAAAAATTGATGACTTGTCAAGGTGTTTTCAACAAAGATAACCTCTAGGAACATTCACCCATTCATACATGACACATGCAATGTATGCAACACTTCAAAGACCAAAATTTCCACCATTTCGCATAGAGTAGCAGTAAATTTCAGACCTATATAGCGAAAATCCCAACAACATTCATGTGACAAAGTAAATAACAAGAATAAACATGAAAAAGATCACTTACATGTACAATGAGTATATCCAATCATCAAATTATGCCAATAATGAAGCTCCAAGACCAAGAAGATAGAATCCAAACATCAAAATTCATCCATGAAACCAAACTCGTCCTCCAAAAGGGAATGTGAAATTCTCAAGTAGCTACTAATTCCAAATCCAAGTGACGATGAGAGAAATGAATCACCTCTCATCTATTTATACCATCTCTAATGAGTTCGATTTGCCTAATTGGCCAAATTAAAACCCAAATAATAAAATAATGTGCAATACTAACATCCCTTGGTGACAAGCCCACCAAGATAGCTCAATAACATAAAAATAGGCCTCTCAAGAAGGTAAAATGGTCAATAAAATGAGTTGTTGGGCCTTTGAGTAGACTTAATGAAACCCAAAGTGTGCCATGGTGAGAAAATAGACTCTAAACATAGTGGACAAGGGGTTGGCCCCTTGTTTTCCAAGCAAGTCATTATGGTGCTCCCAAGTGGTTGTGGGGGCACAAGGACATCCTCATGGGTCTCAAAGTGGATCAAAATGCCTATAAACCATATGTAAGGGCTAGGATGATGACATAAGCCCTCCCTTTGTCTCCTCCAGTGAGACACGTCCTCATTTGGACCCTATAACATCTCCCAAGTGTATGGTGCAAGTGTGGAGCCAGCTAGGCATGGTGAACCAGGTACATCATCCTCATCCAAAAGGTGGAACACAAGCAATCAATGAGTGGTGATGGGAATCCATGAAGTAATCTCTGTTATGGTGGAGGCGCATTGCTCTCAACATTCACCCTACAAGTGCAAATGTGGCCCTCTGAAGGGCTAGGAAACCATATAGGGAAACCAAGCCCCAAATGGAGACCCACCTGCAATCCTGCACAAGATCCAATGCGTCACCTTGCCCTCCAATACAACAAATCATTAGAATAATCAAGTAAAAGAGCCTACAAGTCATGGAATCAATGGGGCACTTCATAGTGGCATGCCCTTCCATAGTGGGCTTTGGCATGTACATTAGTGTCTCCAAGCTCAATAAGGGGGAGTTAATCAAAGGCCCTATTAAGTGGTTTCAACCTTTAAAGGGGGTGACATGTCCATGGTACATCCATCAAGTGGTAGGTGGAAAATGATATAGTAATGGAACGGAGTGGGAGTCAAGGAAATGCTCCAAACCACATGCCATGGTACAAGGATAGCTATAATAAGGGAAGCCCACACTTTGGTATATGAGTGTAGAAGGGAGCAAATTGTGGCTCATGAATTACTCCAGCCTTTGTTTTTCCACCCTTCTTCATATGCCTTTTGCCTTTGACTGATTTTTCTTCATAACTACTCGGGGCTTCAGGGGATGAGAGCATGATGTGTAGGATGTAGCAGTAGGTGCCCCTTTTAAGGTGGGGTATTTCATTGCCCACTAGGGGTTGGGACATGTTGAAAATAACAAGAAGAAATGTTAAAAATAGAATCCAGAAATTCCAATTTTATTTGTCCTTGAATTATATTGTGAATTAAAATTGTAATTATTTTCTCATACAAACTTGTAATAGTTAATTAAGTTAAGTTGACTTAGTTAACTTAGCAATTTCGAGCTGGAAGTCTTTTGGAAATCATGTATATGTTCTCCTTAAGTTTTAGGGGTCCAGAATGAGTTTATTTATGAATTCTAATTACATAACTTAGTTTACTGAGTTATGTTCAGTTAAATTAGTTCCAAATTGTTTGTGGAACTAATGGAGAGTTAACAGTTAGTTGGTGCACTAGTGCATCCACAAGTGTCACTCTAGTTAACTAAAAATTCCCTCATCAGAAACTCATGCATGTCGATTCTGAAAAAGACCCAGTTGAGACTAGAGTGCAAGAACAATGTACTATCAGTGGTATGATTTACTGAGTTGTAAATATCATTCATGCAATCAGGAAAATGACCTAATGGATTGCGCAGTTTTGAGGAAGGATTTCCCACTTTAAATACGGGTTAATGCTCTCAAGAATTGTGCAAGGAATTAGAAGCTTAAAGGCTAGGAATTTGGCTAAGTATTGGCCAAAGGAAGTCATCAGACGGAGGATGGGAAATACTTGTGCAGGTTAAGCTCAATGTTGAGCAGAGCATATTGTATTCATCCAAATTCTTTGATCAAGGGCGCAAGGAATCAAGGGCTTGGAGAGTAGCAGAAGAGGCTAGATATTGGCTTGAGCTTGCTTGTGAGCAGGGAGATTGATCATACTAAGTGTTGGGACTGTTTTTGTAAGAAAAAGCATTGTATTCTCATCTTGGATTTCTGATTTAATGCAATACAGATAGTAGGGGGTTTTCAATTGAGGCTTTCCCAGATACTTATTGTGTTACGTGCCATTGATTTATCTTCTTCTTGTTCATATTGTTTTCATCGATCTATTCGCTTTCGCTGATTGAAAGTAGAAGTAGATTCTTGTCCTATGCTTTAGTAAATTGCATGAGCTTGTGAGTCTACAAGAAATTATACATGCTATCAGAGCAGGGTTTTTTTTGGGCCATGAGTTTGCAGTGCAGATCTAAAAAAAATTGTGCAAAATTTTCAGAAACAAATAGCATATCTGGATTCCTTGCGAAAAAATACCCAAATTCAAAACAAAAAAAACGGCCAAATCAGAGTTCAGATGAGGGAGATATCATTGATTCAAAATCAACTCTTTTTCTAGAAAATTTCATGGCGGCGGGACAAATGAAACAAATTGGTGTGCTAGCCAAGAACATGTATGCACTTGAGGTTCAAGATGCATGCAAAGCCTTGAGGAGCAAGGCAAAGGTTAGAGACTTGGTGGTTGAAAAGGGAGAGTAAATTACCTCTCAACACGCAGCCCCAGAAGATGTAGTCTTAGAAGCAGCGTCAGGAAGTTGTGGAGCAGCCATAACTAGAGAAGCTGAGAGGAGACCGAGTGGAGGCATCCACTCATGCAGAGACCTCCAGTAGGGGAAAATTTCGAGCCAAGTGCATAGCCTCCAAGTGTGAGGTGGGGCAATGTGAAGTGATAGTCCCAAGAGGGATGAAATTGGGCAGGGTTCATTGAGAGGTTTTATCTCATGGATCGTACCTTGCCAAGGGAGCCCAAAGTACATAGCAGCGGGAGGAATTAGTGGGATTGATGCAGTCAAAGATTAGAGTGACAGATACTAGAGCAGTCAGATACTGAAAAGCACAAAGAAGGGTTGACAATAGTGCAGAGAGGCAGAGTCAGTAGAAGCGCAGAGTTTTCAGTCGACAAAGGCAATAGCAGTCAGAGACTTTAATGACAGATGCATCATACTGATTCAGGTTGGATTTTTTTTTGTTTCTGGAGTTGTTGTAAAAACAACACTAGAGAGAAGCGTTGCATGCAGAGCATTTCAAAGGTTCAGGATTGGGATCGAGTTGAATTCCTTTCTTGTTGAGAGGGAGTGTTGAAAATAGCAACAAGAAATATTAAAAATAGAATCCAGAAATTCCAATTTAATTTGTCCTTGAATTAAATTGTGAATTAAAATTGTAATTGTTTTCTCATACAAACTTGTAATAGTTAACTAAGTTAAGTTGACTTAATTAACTTAGGAATTTCGAGTTGGAAGTCATGTATATGTTCTCCCTAAGTTTTAGGGGTCCAAAATGAGTTTATTTATGAGTTGTAATTAGATAACTCAGTTTACTGAGTTATGTTCAATTAAATTAATTTCAAACTATTTGTGGAACTAATAGAGAGTTAACAGTCAGTTGGTGCACTAGTGCATCCACAAGTGTCACTCTAGCTAACCGAAGATTTCCTCATCAAAAACTCATGCATTTCGATTCTGAAAAAGACCCAGTTGAGACTAGAGTGCAGGGACAGTGTACTATCAGTTGTATGATTTACTGAGTTGTAAATATCATGCATGCAATCAGGAAGAGGACCTAATGTATTGCGCAGTTTTGAGGAAGTATTTCCCACTTTAAATACGGGCTAATTCTCTCAGGAATTGTGCAAGGAATTAGAAGCTTGAAGGCTAGGAATTTGGCTAAGTATTGCCCAAAGGAAGTCATCAAGCAGAGGTTAGGAAATACTTGTGCAGGTTAGGCTCAAGGTTGAGCAGAGCATTTTGTATTCATCCAAATTCTTTGACCAAGGGCAAAAGGAATCAAGGGCTTGGAGAGCAGCAGAAGAGGCTAGAGATTGGCTTGAGCTTGCTTGTGAGCAAGGAGATTGATCATACTGAGTGCTGGGATTGTTCTTGTGAGAACAAGCATTTTATTCTCATCTTGGATTTCTAATATAATGCAATACAGATAGTAGGGGGTTTTCAGCTGAGGCTTTCCTCAAATACTTATTGTGTTATGTGCCACTGATTTATCTTCTTCTTGTTCATTTGTTTTCATCGATCTATTGGCTTCCGTTGGTTGAAAATAGAAGTAGATTCTTGTCCTGTGCTTTAGTAAACTGCATGAGCTTGTGAATCTACAAGAAATTCTACAGGACAATAATGGGTTCCTTAATGTGGAGGGGGCTCATCTAGGGCCCATAGGAACCAGGGTGATGGCCATGACTAAGGGGTAGAGCTCATGTTTGGCTTTTGCCCACGTGCTAAATTTGTATGTCACGACCATCTTTTGCATTTTGTGGTACATTTCCAATTGAGAGTGGCCAAATTATGCTTTTTATTTTCTTTTTAACTGCATCAACCTTCGGGGCATCGTTCCAGGCTCGACCCAAGGTGTGGACAAGGGGAGGGGAAGGGTAACCCTATGTGGACCCAATGGACACATGTGGACACAAATGGGAAAAATGATGAATGGGGTTAGAATGAGTAGAAGGGAGTGATGTATATGGTGTTGGGAAGCAAGACCACGCAACCAAAACCAGGATTTCCCATGTAATGCCAACCTTAAAGCTAATGGCCAATAAAGGAGATCCACGAGACTAGTATACAAGGCTAACCACCAAATCGGGCGGAGGAGACAAGGGTACAAACCTAGCCCACTCTTTCCATTGAATCCCCCCACCAATCCATGCCCAAAAGTATCCATGATAAGTAAGGAAAATTACTCAACAATACCGATGAAAAGCCATACCTTCGGGATTGGGAGGCCCACCTTCAAACATATGATCATAACAGATGGGCGAGGGACCACATGGATGCCTCAGGTGGCAGAGATAATGGCACATCGAGTTATCTGGTGGCTGCAAGGCGCTGTTGGCTTCCAACTGAGGACCATCTAGGAAAAAAAATTCTCCTATGCATACTACCCACATGTGGTAGGTAACATAGCTAATTTACTTTAGCCCCTAAAAAAAATTGCTCATATAATCATGGTCACACCTGGCCCCAAAGATCCAGTATGAACACGGCACCTGCGATTCCAAGATTGGGTTTTTTCTTCACAGTTCTACCTCTACTACCATGTTATTTTCCAAGAACCCAACACCTGGCATTTAATTCTTAGCATAAAACTCACTAAATAAACACATAAATATGTTCCTACCAAAATTACAAAACCAGCTCAATCACATATGACAAATCTTTGCCCAATCAACTTAGTTCATTATTAATAATGACTTAGAACCTATTTGGGCTCCCATCCTGGGATAATGGCCCAGCAAAGGAATTACATATACAACAATAACCTGGAGTGATCCACGTGATCAAGCCCTAGATCTATCCTTCAATCTTTCTTGGTTGATCTAGATCTTTCTCCCTTGCTGCTCCTTGCACCTTTCTTGGAATCAGCACACGGGAGTATCACACTCCTCTTGATTCCTTGTATAGTGTGTCTATCTCCTCTCCTCAACCTTGCTTTTATAGCTTTACATTGAGCCACAACCCTAATCCGAACGCTAATCTCAAAGTAATTGACGACCTAGATTAGATCTCGCCGCACTTGAGATCAATGGCTAAAATTAAAACCTACTCACTAAAGTAAATTACTTTACTTTTCCTAAGTTTCTATTAGCTCAATAAGCCAACATATTAATATGTGGTTTTTTTAAGTTCGACTTAAGTTAAGTTACATTAGCAACTTGCTCAACCTAGAGCAAGTGTTCTAAGGAGATATGGGCGACTTCTACTTGCCTAGACACAAGGCTTGTGTAAAAGTACCTACCTGAGCTACAAACTTCAACAATATAACCATGTGGAGGCTCCTCAAAGCCCAACGTTCATCTCATCAGGGAAACATTTGGGCTACAAAGTCATCTCTACTCTCAAGATTGGGAAAAACGACCTCTTAATGGTGCTAGATAGGATCTCTCCTGCATGAGTAAGTGAGATTAACACCATTAAGGACAAAAACCATTAAAGTATCACAATGGATAATATTCAATGTTAGGAGCACAAAAATAGTTCACATAAACCTTGTCTTCCAATATCTTTCTAGCTTAGGATTGGTAAAAAAGATACCATGCTCGTGTTAAGGATGATTATGCTTTTAGCCCTATTAGGTGTGTTGTCGCACAAAATGTCTAGGCACCGCGACAACGCTCAAAGTAAGGGTTGTCACTCTAATCCTTACTCCATTTAGACTCTCTCCTAGACAAGTCAAGGGGGGTAGTCCCTGAGGTGAATGAATGAAGATAGCTAGTGGAACACAAGCTCTAGGAGACTTAAAGATGGACAACTTTACGAATGTAAATGAGTCTTGGTTAACTGAGATAAATAAATCAAACACTAACACGACCAAGACACAACCACAAGATAGAAATGATTATAGACGAATGTCTTTATACTCAATTAACCATAGACTAAGTAAAAACAAGTTATCCAGAGCAATTTATAAATGTGACAAATAGTGACGATCATGAATGATCAATGCCCAAAACTTTATCTAGCAATTAAATCCTGTGAAAAATTATGAAATTTAAATGCTAAGCAATGATTCCAGATTTAAAATGATTTTCATTAATAACCCAGATCTAGAATAATTTATCATTCTCCAATAGTCAATGATTTTAAAACATTAATCACACCTGACAATAGAGAAATCACTACCACGAAAGGACACCAAGGAACTTTAGATTAACAATTTAATTATTCCTTAGGCAATTAATTTAATGTGGTAAAATGAAGAAATTAAATTTTTTAATGTGACCAAAAATAATAAAATCAAAAGGACTTTAATAAATTAAAATTTTTAATGGGCCATAGGCCACATAAAAATTTAATTTTTTAAATGCAAAAGTGTAGGTCCTCTTATGATTTAATTCCTTAGTAATCTCATAGTCACAAAAATGAAAAAAAATTAAACTTTTTAGATTTTTAAAAGTTTTTTTAATTTTTTAAATTTTTTTACATTTTTTAATTTTTTTTTTAATTTTTAAAACAAAATCAAAATAATGAAAAACATAAAAAATCAAAACATAAAAATAAAAAAACAAAATCATAAAAAAAGAATAAAAGGAAAAGAAGAAGCATCAAAATTAAATTAAAAAAATTGAATCTAGAAGTTAACCAAAGTAAAAAGAACAAAAAAAAAAAATCAAATTAAAACAAAATCAAGACGAAACTTAACCAAAAAAGTAGATTTTTATTCGTTATTTTTATAAAACATCAAACGTTTAACCAAAACTAAAAAAAAAATCAAAAATGAAAAGGAAACTAACTAAACCCTATGCTAACATAAGAAAGACCAATAAATTAAAAATGAAACCTAAAACTGACCATACGCATACAAGTGAAGTAAATAAAATAAAAAAATCGAAATGTTTTGAGTGTTTGTTGTGTGCAGGTCGATGACGACAAGGGGAGCTCGACTTAGGAGAAAAGATGATGTAGGCCGAGGTGGAGATGCAGCTAAGGGATGCGTTGAAGAGGAAAGGAGAGGAGTCGGCAAGGGGTTGCAAGGAAACGCAGCAGAGAGAGAAGGGCAACACGCAGATAGGGACGCAGCTAGGAAGGGAAACGTAGAGGAGAAGAGGCAACAACAGCAAGGAAGGGAAACGCGGAGGAGAAGAGGCAACAGCAACAAGGAAGGGAAATAGAGGAGGGAGCAGACTTGGGGGATGAGGACGCAGGTTTGCAGCAGGTTATGGCGGCCGCATATGGAGCCACGAATGGGTCAATGGCAGCGGATTCGATGGAGGAGAAGCCGTGTTTTTTGTAGGGGATGAGGGCTGCAACAAAAAAGAAAAAACGCAAAGATAAATAAGTCAAAATTTGCAACCGAATATAATGGAAGTGATGTATGTAAACTGAAGAGACAGTGAACCAAGCAAGCTAGAAAAAACGCAACAGACAGAGGGGCTATGATTTTTGGCAGCAAAGGAGGCAAGAGGGTTCTCTAAAAAAAATTGAAATTTTGCAACGATCCAAAAACCCAGGCAGCAAATCGAAAAAACCAATTAGCAAAGAAATGGTAGCCCAGAAATTCTTTAAAACATTTCCAGTATACTTTTGTTTCAGATTTCCTTGAAACCCTTATAAAAATCTCGAGATTTAAAAAAAATTCAAACCCTTGGACCGCAAAAATTTGAATAATATCCCTAGAAAATTATGTTGATAAACCCCCAGAAATCCAGATCTTACCCTTCAGGGCCTAAATCTGGACTCTACACAAATTTCATTTTCAGATCTATAGTCGCACGACAACAAGAAAACACCCAAACGATATATACAATGATAAAAACTAAAACCCAGAAAAACGCACGTTAGAAAAATGATTACAAAATTTACAAACTACACAAGAATGGTATATCTATCAGATCTGAGGAGTATGAGTCCAACTCTGCTCCCAGATCTGATAATCTAAGGCCTTCAACACCCAGATCTATCAATTTCCCCACACAAAAATTAACTAACTCGAAACCCTTCGTGCATCACCAACAAAAAATCTTATGATAGCCCGGGATTAATTTTACTGGACTCCTCAGAAAACACGGATCGGGAGTTCGCTAGTCCAACTGAAAACTTCCCCTAACACCCGAGGATCTAAAATCAAGATTTCCTTGCAAAACTTGTTCCAACCGTTAAAAATAGAGCAAGAAAATAATAATAAAAACTCAGACAAATAGAGATACCTGCTATTACATTCAAAATTTAGATTATTATTCTAACCCCAGCAACTGAGCAAGATACCTGTACTCAAATCACTCTTTAGAAGCTACCATCAATGGCTTTAGAAAAAATTATGCATGAAAACAACACATCTTACAATATTCCCATGAAGAGTAACACCAGCAAAACTTAACCCCAAAGTCTTTCTTTATTATCCAGAAAAAGATTATACAAGAGCTTCTTGCTAAGCACACAACTCAATTTTTGGATGGATCAACTGACAAATGACTTTCCATTTAAAGATAAATCTTCCAACGGTTAGTTCGAGTGATCCTCGTCAAAGCAATCTCGACCATTGATAAAGATTAAAATTTCTTTTAATCTCATCTGTCGAAATATTTAAATATTTAGGGAAATTTGAAATTTTTAATTAAATGCATTTTAAATAACTCAAAAATTAAATTTTTGAGTTAATTTCCCCAAAATTTTGACTTTGACTTAACCCCCAAGGATCAAAAATTTAAAATTTGACAAAATAATTGATTACCTTAGTCTCGGGATCTTTTAAAATTTAATTTTTAAGGACCAACGAAATTTGCCTTTGGAGAATTTAAATTTACCTATGACCTAGAATTAATTAAATTTCTGGCTTAGGATTTTAATTAATTTTTTGCCAAAAAAATTAATTAATTAACCTATCAGGGGATAAATTATTTTTTCAACCCTCAAGACACTTTACATCATGATTTTCGTATTTTTTACATCATAAGGGGAAAAACCCAATTGAAATAGACCCTCACAGACTACCCATTTCTGTGACACAAACATAATCCAGCAGACCAAGCAATTTGTAATAAATTAACCTAACCAAATAGTTAGGATTATTCACAAATTACTTTTACATAGACTCGATCTAAAACATTAGGATTTGCCTAAGATCCTAGCGACAAAATCCATTCCAGCTTTGGGGTAAGACTGGAGGAAAACTCTGCCGACCATCGGAGAATGGATCGGTGAGACAAAAAACCTCCTAGAATGAAGATCGTCACTAGAAAAGCATGTTTTCATAGGTCGTTACATACATGACACGGATCTGCTGAGATTATTTACATTACACACCTGCAAAAAGGGTTTACATAACATCTTGGAAGCAAGGTTAATGATGACAGCTGGACAGCACAGACACATCGATCAAATGCTATCCCTTTTGCAAAAAAAGGGAGTGTACTACTATGGATCGTTGACACGTAGTGGTCAACATCTGACTCTACTTGGGGACACGTTGTTGCACCAGAGGAATGTGAGAATCCAGAATCTGCATCCACGCAACACACAATATAACATAAGTAGTGTCCATCCAAAAATCATCATATAACGTTGCGCACAGGAAAGATATAAGCTCTTCATTTATTAATTATCCTAATAACATGAAAAACACAAATCTAACTACAAATTGAAATACTGAAATAATAGGGTGTAAGGTTAGAAATACAATACAAATATGCCCCATGGCATCAGATGTGTTCAATATATTGCATACTAGGCATTTGCCTACTTTCAGGAAAATATGTCGATTGTTTCTCGGATGTGCCATGTCCAATCCTGCACATGGTAGAACTTTTTCCTATCCAAAAATCACGCTGCTTGCGGCCATTAGATGCATCGAATTTCTTTCTCATTCTCTTTCTCTTGCGTTTTTTCTTTGTGGCAGGCTGTATCACTGATGATGTAGAACATTTTGCTTGAAAACTCTCAGACGAAGTATGTAAGATATGCATGACATGTCTTTCTTCATTCTACATCTGCTCTATCAAGAATGATGGATCAGTCGCACAGGGGTTATGAGTTATAGCTTGATCTTTTTTAATTTCTTCTTTGATCATGTCATTCTTAGTTAAATCTTCATTAATGGAGTTAGCATCTTTCTTGGGATATTCACAACAAGGTGGGACCTGTCATTTCCTCTCTTCCAGCCTCTTATGTAATGAACTCATTTCTTTGGCATGTCTTACTATTAACTTCACTCGATTGAGTTCAGTTTTCAAGAATCTTTCTTGCAAAGAAACATGATTAGCTTGCATAGTCTTTATTAGATTCTGAATAATGGACATTTGATTAGAATGATTAACTTCCATTATTTTAATCTGTCTTCGATGATATTGATTCCCTCCATATTAATGACACATGGTATCTGCTTTTCTTCTATTGCTAATAATCTATTCTAAAGAGATATTTGACCAACTTCCATGTCCTTTATAATTTTATCATTCTTTGCTTTCATGCCCATGAAGCAGTTTTGCATATAGTTTATCTCTTTCTTATGATTTGCTTGCATGGTAGCTAACTGATTATTATAATCGAATCTCATGATGGTCATTTCTTCATCCATAGTTGACAATTTGTTCTGAATCGAACTTATTTCTTCTTGATAACTTGCTTCCATGGCAGTCACTTGATTTGAATGATTGAATTCCATGATCGTCATCTTTTCCTCTAGGGCTAATAACTTGCTTTGCATAGAATTAATTTCCCTGGCATGATCAACTGTTAATCTTGCTTGATTAAGTTCCATATCTTTAATAAGTTGAGCCTGATTAACTTCTGCATTCTTGCTTACTTGAGCCTGATTTAATTGTATGTCTTTAACCATTTGAATTAACTCCTTGAAATCATTTTCAACTTCTATAGTTTCCTTTACTTCAGCTTTCGCTTTGACTTTGTCTTTATCTCCATATCTATCTTCAAAGGCATCAATGATTGATTGTAGAGAATCAAAAGTGTTATTAGGGAAATTAACAAACCAATCTAAAGCATCTCTAGATAAGGTAAGAATGAAAATCTTCATCTTCACATCTTCATATTTAAATATGGGAGACACTTGCTTATACAGAGGTTGACATTCTGGAGGTAAGTTTTGGCAGTAAAAGCATTGTTACCTTGAAAAGGAGGAAACTCATCGATGATGTCACCAAAAAAAGAAGGATAACCATGCAGAGCTCCTTGAATATTAGTAAAATTGCAAGGAGGAAACAAGTCATAATCCATGATGACTTGTTTAACGGGAAAAAGATGGCCAAATGGATATCAGAGAGAGAGATCCCTGCTCAAGAAAATCAAAACATCTACAAGAAGCGAGCTTCTAGCAGAAATTCTTGTAAGAAATGGAAGAAGTGGAGCCGCCACTTGAGCATGAATCTCCCACAAAGTTTCCAAAGGCGAAATGGAAAAGTTAGTGGATGGAGGCAAATGGATATTCAGGCAGGGCTCTTTATCTGGGATTAAATGAATGAATAAGTGGAGTCGCCACCCAAAGAGGAAACCAACCGGAATGTCCAGGTGCAGAAAGTGAAGATGAAAGGATTAGATGAGAGAGATGACGAGAGTTAGTATGAAGAGACGAAATGACACCAGAAAAATGAGATGAAATGCCGTAAAGCCAAGGTCCAATAAATAAGTCCTTGGTGGCAATGCCAAGAAGTGTTGGCTTTGCCAGCTCGAATGAGAGATGAGAAATGAGAAGAATGATGAGGAAATGTCATTGAAACGTCGAGAATAAAAATGTTGTTCCACTCAACGGGCTAATGAATGGCGGAAAAGATTAGATGATTAGAAAAATGTCATAAGGACCAAGGACAGAAAAACTCTATCCCCGACAACAGCGCCAAAAATTGTTGTCGCATACAGTGTCTAGGCATCGCAACAATGCTCAGAGTAAGGACTGTCACTCTAATCCTTACTCATTCCGTTTAGACTCTCTGCTAGACAAATCAAGGGGGGTAGTCTTTGAGGTGAATAAATGAGGATAGCTTGTGGAACACAAGCTCTAGGAGACTTAAAGATGGACAACTTTACGAATGTAAATGAGTCTTGGTTAATTGAAATGAATAGATCAAACACTAACACGACCAAAACATAACCATAAGAGAGAAATGATTATAGACCAATGCTTTTATACTCAATTAACCATGGACTAAGTAAAAACAAGTTATCTAGAGCAATTTATAAATGTGACAAATAGTGACGATTATGAATAATCAATGCCCAAAACTTTATCTAGCAATTAAATGTTGTGAAAAATAATGAAATTTAAATGCTAAGCAATGGTTCAGATTTAAAATGATTTTCATTAATAACCCAGATCTAAAATAATTTATCATTCTCCAATAGTCAATGATTTTAAAACATTAATCACACCTGACAATAGAGAAATCACTACCACAGAAGGACACCAAGGAACTTTAGATTAACAATTTAATTATTCCTTAGGCAATTAAATTAAAGTGGTAAAATGAAGAAATTAAATTCTTTAATGTGACCAAAAATAATAAAATCGAAAGGACTTTAATAAATTAAAAATTTAATGGGCCATAGGCCACATAAAAATTTATTTTTTTAAATGCAAAAGCATAGGTCCTCTTATGATTTAATTCCTTAGAAATCGCATAGTCACAAAAATGAAATAATTTTAAACTTTTTAGGTTTTTAGATGTTTTTTAAATTTTTAAATTGTTTTAGATTTTTAAATGTTTTCTTTTTTTATTTTTAAAACAAAATCAAAATAATGAAAAACATAAAAATTCAAAACATAAAAATAAAAAATAAAAACAAATAAAAGGAAAAGAAGAAGCATCAAAATTAAAATAAAAAAATTTGAATCTAGAAGTTAACCAAAGTATTAAAAAAAAAAAAACAAAACAAAATCAAAATGAAACTTAACCAAAAAAATAGATTTTTATTCTTTTATTTTTTTTAACATCAAACGTTTAACCAAAACTAAAAAAAAAAAATCAAAAATGAAAAGGAAACTAACTAAACCCTATGCTAACATAAGAAAGACCAATAAATTAAAAATGAAACCTAAAACTAATCATATGCATACAAGTGAAGTAAATAAAATAAAAAAATTGAAATGTTTTGAGTGTTTGTTGTGTGCAGGTCGACGACGGCAAGGGGAGCTCGATTGAGGAGAATAGATGATGCAGGCCGAGGTGAAGATGGAGCAGAGGGATGCGTTGAAGAGGAAAGGAGAGAAGTCGGCAAGGGGTTGCAGGGAAACGCAGCAGAGAGAGGAGGGCATCACGCAGAGAGGGACGCAGCTAGGAAGGGAAGCGCGGAGGAGAAGAGGCAACTACAGCAAGGAAGGGAAACGCAGATGAGAAGAGGCAACGGCAGCAAGGAAGGGAAACGGAGGAGGGAGCGGATTTGGGGGATGAGGATGCAGGTTTGCAGCAGGTTATGTCAATCGCGTATGGAGCCACAAATGGGTCAATGGCAACGGATTCGATGGAGGAGAAGCAGTGTTTTTTGCAGGGGATGAAGGCTGCAACAGAAAAGAAAAAACGCAGAGATAAAATAAGTCAAAATTTGCAGCCGAATATAATGGAAGTGATGTATGTAAACTAAAGAGACAGTGAGCCAAGCAAGCTGGAAAAAACGCAGTAGACAGACGGGCTGTGATTTTGGCAGCAAAGGAGGCAAGAGGGTTCTCTAAAAAATTTTGAAATTTTGCAGCGATCCAAAAACCCAGGAAGCAAATCAAAAAAACCAATCAGCAAAGAAATGGTAGCCCAGATACTCTTTAAAACAATTCTAGTATACTTCTGTTTCAGATTTCCTTGAAACCCTCATAAAAAATTCCAGATTTAAAAAAGATTTCAAACCCTTGGACCGCAAAAATTTGAATAATATCCCTAGAAAATTATGTTGATAAACCCCCAGAGATCTAGATTTGACCCTCCAGGGCCTAGATCTGGACTCGGGCCTAAATCTGGACTCTACACAAATTTCTTTCTCAGATCTATAGTTGCACGACAACAAGAAAACACCCAAACGATATATACAATAATAAAAACTAAAACCAAGAAAAACCATGTTAGAAAAATAATTACAAAATTTACAAACTACACAAGAATGGTAAATCTATCAAATTTAAGGAGTATGAGTCCAACTCCACTCCCAGATCTGATAATCTAAGGCCCCCAACAGCCAGATCTATCAATTTCCCCACACAAAAATTAAATATTTAAATTTTAAGGAGGTGCTAACTCGAAACCCTTTGTGCATCACCAACAAAAAATCTTATGATAAGCTCGGGATTAATTTTACTGGACTCCTCAGAAAACATGGGTCGAGAGTTGGCCGGTCGAACTAAAAACTTCCCCCAACTCACGAGGATCTAAAATCAATATTTCCCTACAAAACTTGATCCAGCCATTAAAAATAGAGCGAGAAAATAATAATAAAAACTCAGACAAATAGAGATACTTGCTATTACGTTCAAAATTTAGATTATTATTCTAACCCCAACAACTAAGCAAGATACCTGTACTCAAATCACTCTTTAGAAGCTATCATCAATGGCTTTAGAAAAAATTATGCATGAAAACAATACATCTTACAGTATTCCCATGAAGAGTAACACCAACAAAATTTAACCTCAAAGTCTTTCTTTATTATCCAGAAGAAAAATTACACAAGAGCTTCTTGCTAAGCACACGACTCAAAGGTCGAATGAATCAACTCACAAATGACTTTCTATTTAAAGATAAAGCTTCCAACAGCTAGTTCGAGTGATCCTCGTCAAAGCAATCTCGACCGTTGATGAAGATTAAAAATTCTTTTAATCTCATCCGTCGAAATATTTGAATATTTGGGGAAATTCGAAATTTTTAATTAGATGCATTTTAATTAACTTGGAAATTAAATTTTTGAGTTAATTTTGACTTTGACTTAACCTCCAGGGATCAAAGGATTAAAATTTGACAAAATAATTAATTTACCTTAGTCTCGAGACCTTTTAAAATTTAATTTTTAAAGACCGACGAATTTTGCCTTTGGAGATTTAAATTTACTTAGGACTTAAAATTAATTAAATTTCTGACTTAGAATTTTAATTAATTTTTTGCTAGAAAATTTAATTAATTAACCTATGAGGGGATAAATTGTTTTTCCAACCTTCAAGACACTTTACATCATAATTTTCATATTTTTTACATCATAAAGGGTAAAACCCATTTGTAATAGACCCTCACAGACTATCCATTTCTACGACACAAACATAATCCAGCAAACCAAACAATTTGTAATAAAATAACCTAACCAAATAGTTAGGATTATTCCCAAATTACTTTTACATAGACTCGATCTAAAACACTAAGATTTGCCTAAGATCCTAGTGATAAAATCCATTCCAACTTTGCGGTAAGACTGGAGGAAAACTCTGTCGACCATCTCAGAATGGATCGGTGAGACAAAAAACCTCTAGAATGGAGATCGCCACTAGAAAAGTAGGTTTACCTAGGTCGTTACCATAACATGGATCTGCTTAGATTATTTACATTATACACATGCAGAAAGGGTTTACATAACATCTTGGAAGTCAGGCAGATGATGATAGTTGGACGGCACAGACACATCAATCAAGTGCTATCCCTTTTGCGAAAAAATGGGGTGTACTGCTATGGGTCGTTGACACGTAGTGGTCAACAAGGTGCTACTAGGCCTTAAGGGAAAAGACATTGCATTGATAGACCGATTAATCCATAGGTGCTTGTGATAAAAGTGATGATGGTATGGGAAAGACTACAAGGAAAATGGCCATAACCATGGTACCAACCAATGTTTTACAACTCGGACTCCGACTCCGACTCGGCCGAGGATCGACTCCGACTCCGACTCCGACTCGGTAATGACTCGGACAGCTCGATTTCAATGACTCGGTCGTTGTAAAAAATACATTAAATATTTATTTTTTTTATAAAAAAACATAATTTTAAATATTTTAAACATAATTTTAAAGATTTTCATTCAAGTTTCCAAACACACAACATTATAATATACATGGAAGACAACATATGATCAAAGTAGGCTCATGAACCAATCCATTATATCAAAATGGTACCCAATGGCAATAGTAAATACATAGTCAACTGTAGTCTGTCATACATGATCAAAGACTCAAGAGTCAAAACAAAATACAAATAACCAAGGAGGCTAGTAGCTACTGCCAGAGGAGCTAAGATCATCTCGACCAATCTCTGGATCATCATCATCAGAGTCAGACAAGGGGCCCCATGGCTCCTCCTCATCATCATCGTCTCCAACTGCAACTGTAGAAGTGGTGCCAGTACCACTAGGCTGTGCAGCAGATGCAAGCTGAGATAGAGTACAAATGCGGCTGCGCTTCTGTCGTGGCTGAGCAGAGGAAGGCGAAGCACCTACAACTGGAGTCCTACTAGCTGGCTGTGAGACTGAGGCTGGTGGATCGGGATCTGCATTCAACTGAACAGGCTGCAGTGGATGTTCAACATCAAGTTGATCAATCTCAAGATCCTCATTAGGATCAAACTCTGGTAGACGACTCTCCACTACCCAATCTGATGTTGGATCAATGTCTTCCAACACAATGGGATCTGAATCAGGTCTTTTGTTCAGCAATTGGTTCCGTCTGAGCCGAAGGTTGTATTGGACAAAAACTAGATCATTCAACCGTTTTTGCTCCAAACGGTTTCTCTTCTTTGTGTGAATCCTCTCAAAGACAGACCAATTGCGCTCACACCCAGATGCACTGCAAGTTTGACTCAAAATACGAATTGCAAACCTTTGCAATTCAGGGCACTGGCCACCAAAGGCCTCCCACCATTGTGCTGCAAAAAACATAGGAGTGTAATGAATTATGAGTTAGATGAAGGCTGAAGCTCAACAAAATTACAAATTATATCTAACTTTCAAATTATAAATGATTTAACAAACTTTAATAAAAAAAGTAAAACCATTAAGAAATTGAAAATTGAAATTTTTGTTTACCTGGCTCATCTGCTTCTCTTGCAATCTTTGCTAGGTTCTTCCCAAAGGTACCTGTTGCATTGCTGAAGGATGTGACCTGCTGATGTATCAGCAGCTGATCAGACTCCGATGGGACCATGCGCTCAATGCAATCAACCAGTCCATCTCTGACCTCCCCCCTCAAAGCTCCTGACTCCTTAGCTTTATAATGATACCGTGGGTTCAAAAAATACCCAGTTGCATGTATAGGGCGATGGAGTTGATTGTTCCATCTTTCATCAATGATTGCCCAAATGGGCCCATACTTTGCCACTCTATCCTTGTATGCTGTCTTTATTTGCTCCTTTGCTTGATCCATAGCCTCATAAATGAAGCCCATAGCCAACCTTTCCCCATCCACCAACCGCAACACCTTAACTAGTGGCTCAGCAAGCTTCACAATCTCTGCTGCCTTTCTCCAAAAAGTTTCATCATGGACTTTCCTTTTCAATTCTCTGCCTTCTGGTTTGTTAGACCAATTGCTTTGATTCCATTCATCACTGGAAAACATCTTTTGCAAGTTTCTATGTTGGGAAAGCATAGATTGCAATGTCAAAAAATGTGTAGCAAATCTAGTGATGGCAGGCCTAATAATATCCTTGCCTCCAGTGTGTTTCCTCATGAGACTCAAAACCAGTGTATGATTGTAGATAAATTTTGTTATGCTTTTGGCATTATCTACAGTGTTTCTGACCCAATCTAATTTTCCAATATCCTCAAGCATGAGGTCTATGCAATGTGCAGCGCATGGGGTCCAAAAGATGGTCTTGTGTTTTTCCTCTAACAGTCTACCAGCAAGAACATAGTTAGAGGCATTGTCTGTGATGATTTGAACAACATTAGCCACCCCCACATCCTCAATAACCTCATCCAATAGCTGAAACAACAAGTGGCCATCTTTTACCTTATTAGATGCATCAACTAATTTTAAAAACATGGTTCCCTGTGGGCAGAAGACAAGAAAGTTTATGATGGTACGGTTTCTTTGATCAGTCCATCCATCTGACATGATGGTACACCCTGTTCTTGCCCATGATTCCTTGAAATCTTGCAAATACTCATTAATTGATTTAATTTCTTTCTGCAAACGAAACCCCCTTAGCTCTTGCATAGTAGGGCCTTTGAAGCCTTTTCCAGCAGCATGTATGGCCTCAAACATAGGCTCATAATATGGTGAACGAGCAGCATTAAAGGGGATATCAGCATCATACCACCATCTAGCTATGTAGTCACAAGCAGTCTCCCTCAATTCTTTCTTCCAATGGTCATCTAAAGTGGGCTGAGCAAGACCTTTACTAATACTAACTTCAGGACCATGTGCATCTGATGGAGAGGAACCTGAGTGAGTGAAAAAACTTTTGATAGTCCCATCACCCTTCATTCTACCCTTTCCCTTATCTTGAACAGAAGCAAAAGAGGGAGGAACATAACGGAAAGGGTTTGATGCATCAGTTTGAGGGATAGAGGAAGAACCCTCAAACTCATAGTGGGGGTTGGCAGCCATCATTCTTTGTATCTCCCTCTTCCTCCCAATTTCAGCCTGTATCTCTTTTTGCCTAGTCTTTTCTTCTTTAAATTTTTCAAAGCTTTCCAACAAATTCTTTCTAATCTCCCCAATTTGATCAGAGGGACATGGAGTAATATTGCCTTTAATCCCTGCCAAGTGTTGTTTCAGCCTATGAATCCCCCCAGGACCTGACTTAATTTTCCTATGGCAAAACTTGCAACACATCTCACTATCAACCATTTCAACATATGCCCAAGCAGGATCTTTTGCTCTAGGTGCCATTTTTTTACTAGGAAAACAATCTGAAAATGAAAAAAAAAAAAAAAAAAAAATTGATTCAATGTTCATTTATTTGACTAAAAACACTCTCTAAGCTATCTTGATATGCACCTAAAATTTACTAAGTAAAAACAGATTTATAGAGGTGGAAAAAAATACCTCCAGGCACAAACTGCCTCCTCAAGCTTGCTCCAAGAATCAGCTCCTCAATGCTGCTCCAAATGGCTGCCCAAGAAGCTCCTCACTCCAGCTACAATGCTCCTCCAAGACTCCTCACTGCTGCTCCAAAACAAGCTCAAGAACTGCTCACTAACTCTCAAAGAAGACTCTCACTCAAATGCATAAGACTGCTGTGAGTGAAATGAGAGCATTTGGCTGTCTTAAATAGAGTTTGGGAGGGGGAAATGGACCCCAAAAGCATTTAACAATCTACCATTACCCTTTGGAATCCACAAACCCTAATTAACTTTACCAAAAAACAGCAAAAAAGTGAATTTAATTCATAAAATACGCTGCCCAGCCGTGCTTTTAATGACTCGGCCGAGTCAATACGGACCCGGCCGGGTTGACCGAGTCAGCTATGACTCGGCCGAGTCATTGGATGACTCGGCCGAGTCATAGCTGACTCGGTCAGCCGAGCCGGGTTGCTGGCCGGGTCATTGTGTTGGGGTTTGACTCGGTCCGAAACGGCCGTTTCGGTTTCAACTCGGCCGAGTTGTAAAACAGAGGTACCAACTAAAGGAGGTCCAATATCTCTAAGTGATATAATGAGAAGAGGGAGCAATCGTGCAAGCACGAGTTACCCCTTTCCTCGGCCTACTTTTTCCACCCCTCTGGTGCACCTTTTACTTTAATAATTTATATTTTCTTGCTTGCATAGCTTAGAAGTCCCAACTTGCTTTATGCTTTTCCAATACCCCTTAAAGATGTAGCAATTTCTCTCTCATCCAGGTTGGGACACTCAAAAGTTCCTTTATTTATATAGAGCATGAAAAGTTGAGGAACTAGGTGATGGCTAATGAGGGGGGTGGAGCTCATGCTAGGATTTTTCCCATGTGCTTACTGTGTCCCAGCGATCTTTTGCATTTTTCCCTTTCTTTATTTGTGGCTTCACATGCTTTTATCTTTTCTTCGGCTGCATCAACCTCTTACGGAAAATTTTCAAGCCCGGACTCAAAGATGAGGATATAGGGTGCCATTCCCAATGACAAATGGCAATCAACCTAAAGAATGGATATGGATAAGAAGGGGAATATAGACGGTGCTGAGTATGGATTACCATGGGCATGCTACTTCAATTAGTGCCTCCTATTAGTGCCCCTCCTAAAGAAAGAACTTCAATGGAGGTCACACTGGACTAGGGGCAAAGGGTAACCTCCCAGGTGAAGCATGGGAACAAGGGTACAATCAAGAACGGTTAATCATCTAGCTTGGTCTATGATCCATATTAGTATGACCCAAAACATTAAATGAAAGCACATGCTTATAGAATTGGTTAGAGTGCCTTCCAATAGATGACCCGCCAACCTTCGAACAACATGCAAGATGGGAGAGAGCACTGACTAGAACATTGGTGGAGAGTTCTAATGTAAATCTATCTATGAGCCATCATAGGGCTGCTGGCTGGCTGAGAAAAATTTTCTCCTATGAGCTACCCACTTTTGGTGGGTAACAAGTCCCTCGTGCTTATAGAGAGGCAATGTTTCCAACACCATTTTCAGAACATATCATCCAAACTAGACCTCATGGATTTTATCATCAAACTAATTTTTTTGCACAGTTCAAAAGGTTTGGGAATTGAGGCTACTAGAGTAAAATTGGGCTCACACCAAGAGAGTTCAAACCCTCTTACTTTGCATCACCATCGAATGCAAATGGACAATCCCTCAACCCATAATCCACACAGAGTTTGTGGCACAACCCTTGCAGATCAAGCCAAACTTCAGACTAGTAGAGTTGATGCATCACCTCCAAGGATTTACCATTCCGTCAATATGCAGAGATTAATGCCCATATCTAGCTTACAATCCATGGAGACCATCACCCAATCACATCCCCCCCCCCCAAACAAGGAGAGTACAGTGTTGGTATTCAAAGGTTTGTCACTCCCTTTAGACATTTGATATATTGATAGATCAACTTCCCTAGTTCATGTACTCTTTAGACACCCCCAACCATCACTTGCCTAGTAAGTAGGAGATGAACATGATAATCAAATATGATATCTATAAATAATATATACAGGTCACTTGGGCCATCCCCCCCTCCACCTCTTGTAGTTAGAGACGCAAGATGGCCTTCTACGCATAGCACTTCCCCAAGCTCAAAGACGCCCTCATAGTGTCACAGTATGACCCCCTTACATGCTTTGGCATTGGATGGTTGAGACTTGTAGCTCAAATAGGAACTTCAGCGCATGTTCAATGTGAACATGTGAGAAGTAGTTCAAGATATTTTCAAAAAAGAAAAATATTATCGAAAAGTAATTATATTTTGTAATTCACATTAGTAAAAAAGTGAAAGTCTTATATTTAGCAGTTGAGTTTAAAATTGTATCTCATGCATGACTTACACTAACAAAAATTGTAAAAACAGATTTTCTACCAAAGTATAAGGACAAGGCAGGGTAGAGGCTTTCTCACACACTTGAGCAATTGAGTAAATTGACTGATAGAGAGGGGGAGAGAGGGCCACAAGGAAAGTCATTTCCAGTAGCATGCAATCTTGCATGAACATACAAACAATATCATATATCTATCTGTACTTTAACTTTGTACAGCAGTCATACATCCCATATAGCAGTGTCGTGCAGAGACAATTGTTGTTGATGATTTTTCAACAAATGTACCTCTCAACCAACTTGTAAAAGCTCAAGTTCAAGATGATCTTTGATAACCCTACAGCATTGTTTTTTGGGCAGTGTATGGAGATTTCCAAGTTTTTCGAAGAAATGAATAGCTTATTTGCAGAAGTAATTACATGTGTGTGAGAAATTAATTTTTATGCTTCTACCTACGGAGCGTAGAGAAGATGGTGACAGGCTGTTTTGTTAAGGCACTCCGTCGTGAAAAGGACATCGGTTTGAAACTTGGTGGGCAAAAATCCAGCCATGCTAAGGGTTGGTGTGGCCCTAGACAAGTGCGATCCCCAGGTGATTTTGATGGCATAGATGCCCCTAGATCATGGCAACTCAAGCCACAGGTTAGGCGTGCTAGTCATCTCAAGTCTCACATTAGCTAGGAAACAAAAAATTATCATGCTTCTACTATTTAATTTCTAGCTATTGTATGCTTGATGCTTCTACTATTTTATTTCAGTGTTAATTATATTCAACAATCTATTTGTTTGAATGAGATCATAAGAGCATTAGTCATCTAGGACTTGAAATTCTAACATGGTATCAGGATTCAAAGCTTGATCTCTAATTGATATTCTCAGAGATTTTCTTTAATAAATCTATTCCAAGGAAAAAAGAATCATAAGTAGAAGAATTTCAAAGTTCTATTTTTTATTATTGGGGAGTTTGTGCAATAAATCTCAGAGAAAGCAGTAATGGGCCTCTAGTTTGAGCAAAGATAAGATAATGCCTCGAACTTCATAGCATTAAAAATGAGGGTTACAATCTTACTAAGAGAGAATAATCTCTATGATATTGTCAAGGACATCGTGACTCGACCTGCAAAGCCATAGGACTTGGCAACTCACAACAAAAAGGAAGTGAAGGCCAAGCGAATGATCTTGGATGCCATAAAGAACCATTTAATCCCTCATGCGTCTGGGAAGAATATAGGAAAGGAGATGTTTAGTGCCCTGGTTAGTCTTTTCCAACGTCAGAATGTAAATAGAAGATGATATTGCAGAAAAAAACTCAAATCCATGGACATGACAAAATGAGACACAGTGACTAATTACCTTATGAAGATCACACAGATTTGTGATCAGTTTGCATTGATTGGGAGAAGGTTGCAGATGCAGAACTAGTAAACATGGCACTCAATGGTTTCCTAGCTTCATGGGAACCATTTATGAAAGGTATTTATGCTCGAGAAAACCTTCCTAACTTTGAGAGGCTTTGAGATGATTGTATCCACGAGAAGAATCGAATGGAGTCAAAGATGAGCAATAAGAGTGGTGATAACCTAGTTCTATTTTGGTTAGTCAAATAAGGGCAAGGGTAAAGGACCCAGCAAGGGTAAGGGAAAGAATGAGTCAATCTCGCAACCAAGGAAATACTTCGGTAAAATCAAGTGCTTTGTTTGCCATAAACACAGTAATTATGCATCATAGTGTCTAAAGAAGAAGGGTAAGGGGACGCAGCAACAAAAACAAGTAGCACTCTCTATAAAAACTCATATGAACGAGTTTGTTACCAAAGTTCGAGAAGGATCTCTCCATGATACTTGACTTTCTACTGGCACGATTCAAAGAGATGCAGAGTATGTGGACAATGGGGCGTCTCAACATATAACATCAATTTGGCAGTTTTTTTATAGTCTGAAGAAGCAAGACTCAAGAGTATAGGTTGAGCTTGGTGATGATGCTAAATACCTAGTAACAGGAGTTGGTTATATTCCCTTCCAATTCAAGTTAGATAAATTCTTTAGATTTTGATATGTCTCATTTGTGGAGGTCTCAAAAAGAATTTTCTTTTCAATCATGGAGAATAAGGGCTTCAGAGTGGAGTTCAAAAACCAGGAAGTCCTCATCAATCTAAAGGATTCTAGCCCAGATAAAACTCAAGTAATAAGGGTTAGATATAAAATAAGATAATGTTATTAATATCCAACAGGTGACCACAAAAGTAAAACAAGGGGATTGTCGGGTATTGTTATTGCCTGAATTAACAGCCTCAACTATTGAAAATTCTAGTACAATGTAGACTAGTACTTATTTTTGAACACTGATAATTACTTGTGATGATTATATATATATATCCTGACCACAAAAGTAAATCAAAGGGATTGTTGGGTGTTGTTACTGCCTGAATTAGCAGCCTCGACTATTGAAAATTCTAGTACAATGTAGACTAGTACTTATTTTTTAACACTGATAATTACTTGTGATGATTATATATATATATGATAATTACTTGTGATGATTTTATACATATATATATATGATAATTACTTGTGATGATTATATATATATTCTTTTTAACATTTACAACTTCTTCATCAAGCAATTATACTTCAAAAAATAAACCATACAAGAATAGGAAATTAGAGATCATGATGCACAATATCGACATAATGATTACCCCAGGAAAACCCACTTGGGGTAAAAACCCAGCAATTCTTTCCTTGGAGAATCAATTCAACAAGAGATATCAAAGTCAAAAATTATGGACAAACTAACATAGTCTAGGTGAAACACCATGGGCCTCATCAATGATAAACAAGTTCACTCTAGAAAGAGATTAGAGCACGATGCTAGGAGGCTACAGCCTCTAGGACCATACTCCATCCAAGGTCAATTGGCACAGGGAGTATGTCCTTTGTTGGACCATTCTCCCTAATTCAGGTCAAAGTACTTGACACATGGAGAAAGACAATCCACGGACCATTCTTCCTAATTCAGGTCAATGTACTGGATACAAGGATAACATCCCTAATTCTAATCAGAGTACATGACACAGGAAGAATGTATGTCCATGATGCTATCTAATCTATTAAACCATTCTCCCTAATTTCGTTCAATGTACTTGACACAGGGATAACATCCCTAATTCTGGTCAAAGTACATGACACAAGGAGAAACCATATCCATGATGCAATCAACACTCCCTCTCAATGAGAGGGGCATTCTCCACAAGACCAAGCTTGTCCCAAAAGTACACAAACTTCACTTTAGAAAGAGGCTTCGTAAGAATATCAGCAATCTGCTCATTAGTGGAGATGTATTGGAGCTTAATTGCTCCCTTCCACATGATTCCAATGTGCTTCAACCTCCCATGGAAGACAGGATTCTCTAAAAGCTTTATACAGCTTTGATTGTGACAATATATTACGACCGATTTTAGCACCTCATCAAATAACCCTGCAAGCAATTTACGAAGCCAAATTGTTTCACAACGAACTGCACAGGCTGCCATATATTCTGCTTTCGCAGTGTTGAGTGCAACGAAGGTCTGCTTCCTACTCATCCAAGAAACCATCGCAGAGCCCAAACTGAAACAACCACCAGTGTTGCTTTTTCCCATATTCGGCACTTCCAGCCCAATCAAAGTCGAAGTATCCCTGCAGTCGAACCCCATTGCTTGCAACATATCTTAAACAATAATCAACAATACCATGAAGATATCTCAATACATGCTTTACAGCAATCCAATGATCATGACTAGGTTCCATCTGAAATTGGCTCAATGTGTTCACAGCAAAGCAAACATTTGGCCTAGTATTAACCAAATACATCAATGAACCAACCAGTTTCCAATGTATAAATGGATCAACGAGATTAGAATCAAAACACCTTAGTTTCCTTAGATTAGTTATCATAGGAGTTGTCATAGGTTTATAATCCATCATGCCAAACTTTTGGAGGATCTTGATAACATACTTCCCTTGACCAAGGAAGATTTCACCAGGCTTCTACTACACTTCTAGTCACAAGTAATAGTGCATTAGTCCAAGATCCTTCATATCAAATTTAGCGACCAACTCCCAATTACATCGAAGAATGAGATGCTCCACACCTGTTAAAAATAAGTCACCCACATACAGCAATAGAATCACAAACTCATTCTTCACAATCTTTATGTATAGGTTCAGATCAGCATCACTCTTGACGGAACCAAGCCTTGTCAAATAAGCATCAATTTGAGAATACCAAGCTCTAGGGCTTGCTTCAATCCATACAACGCTTTCTTCAATCTGCATATGTGAGACTCTTTCCCATGAACCTCAAACCCTTGAGGTTGTTCTATGTATACCTCTTCATCAATTACTCCATTGAGGAAAGTTGTCTTCACATCCATTTGATGTATATTCCATCCCATAGAAGTTGCAATAGAAACAAGAGATTTAATAGTTGTGTACCTGGCAGTCAAAGCAAAGGTTTTGTCATAATCTTCTCTCTCTTTCTGGGAGAATCCTCTAGCCACAAATCTAGCCTTGTATTTGTCAATGCTTCCATTTGCTGCATGCTTAATCTTATAAATCCATTTGGAGGTCACAACTGACTTTCCTTCGGGCCTTGGTACAATCTCCCATACATCATTCTTTATAATTGATTGATACTTTTGCATCATTGTGTCCTTCCAAACTTGTTGACTTGTTGCTTCTTCATAAGTAGAAGGTTCAGAATTGATGAGCTTAGTCATCAAAGCTGCATACCCAGAATACTTCTTTGGTTTCTTGCTTTCTCTAAATGTGCCATGAGGAGTTGCATGTCCTTCTGCTTCTTGAAGAGTAGATCTAAGCCACGTTGGTCTCTTCTTGATTTCAGGAACAATAATGCAGTCCACTGGTTCACTTGGTCCTTCAAGCTCTTCTTGATGAACTTCACATGGTTCTGAAGGATGGGAATGCCTTGGACTCTCTTCCTTAGGAGACTCAGGTTCTTCATTATCATCAAAGTCCATGAGGACTTCTTTGGACTTCTTAAAGGCAACATTCTCATCAAAAGTGACATCTCGGCTTCAATTTGACATTAAACTTCAATGTAGATTCAATAGGCTTTTGATGATTAACTGTATCCAACAAAGATTCCCTTCTTTCCTAAAGGGTCAAGCTTCTTCCTCTTGTCCTTAGGAATGTGAATGTAGAAAAGGGCAACTAAAGATTCTTAGATGATCAACCCTTGCCTTGCCATTCACTACCAAGACAATACAATGTATATGATATAAATAGTCGACAGGTCCACCGATTCCAACCCAGCGTTGAATATTCCATTGTTGATATGTTAACGCCGATCAAAGGTTATGGATATGTTCGTTGGAGTATGATTAATATGGCAGAGGTTAGATAAGTATGGTCAATGGTGCAGCCGCCAACCATGGCAAACTCTGCAAAAAAAATTTACCATATATAACACATATCATAACAAATCAATTCGGCGGCATATCGTTAACAAGGAACAAACACGTGGTGTAACGGTGAGGCTTGGAATTTGTCGGCAGCGTGTCAGGGGTTCGACCCCCACAGGTTCGTCCAAGAAATTTTTGACCAATAAGGTAAGACCACATCGCATTTCGCAATTGGGCCACGTGGCACCTTGGGATTGGCCCAATTTTCACCAATCGAACGCTACCACTTGTCAAGATTTCATTGGTCCATGTGGTGCAAGAACCATGACCACGGAACCCTAAAGCGAAACCACGAATTATCGGAACCATGATTTGACCAACCTTGACTTTGACCTTTTGACCTCTTTTGACCAGAACTTTAACTTTGAATAACTTTTTCATAGAGTCGGTTTTTTCCCGTTCAAGTTGCATTGGATTCATTTTTTCGAGCTCTACATAATGACGTTGGTTTCACTCGAATCTGATGACTTTGAATTTTTGGCCTTTTTAGATCCCTTTTGGATCAGTAGATAGTGGAGTTTCTAGACATTTCTCTGGATATCGAGAAGTCCTCTCAAACCTCAAACCTGATTGAGAGGGAGTCAAATTTGAAAATCATCCTTGGAGACAATACTACTCATCCTGTGAAGGGTTTTGGTTCCATCAAATTTCATTTGGACTTCGGTAAATATGTTCTTCTTCATGATTTTATGTATGTTTTGGGATTAAAGAATAACTTGGAATCCATATCTGCCTTGGAAGAAAAAGGCACAAGAGTAGCTTTCATCAAAGGAAAAGTCCTCACATGACCTATGGAATCCCGCATGAGGGGTGCTTTTACTTGTGAAGGGTTTTGGTTTCGTCAAATTTCATTTGGACTCTAGTGAATCTGTTCTTCTTCATGATATTATGTATGTTCCGGGACTAAAGAAGACTTGGTATCCATATCTGCCTTGGAAGACAAAGGCGTGAGAGTAGCTTTCATCAAAGGAAAAGTCCTCACATGGCCTATGGAATCCCACATGAGGGATGCTTTTACCTTGGGATCTAGAATTGAAGGACTCTATAGAATCAATGGTGTTGAAGAATTTAATTAGTATCGGTCTTCATAATTGTATTTGAGTCATGATGTAATGTATTCGTCAAAAGAAAGAAAAAAGAATTTTATTATTAAAGAAATTGACTTATCATCGGTTTCATGCTTGGGTTAATGGTTTATAGGTCAAAGCCTCCATTGTAGGCTTCTAGGGTTTATGTCAAGTGTCCTTGTACATGTCATAATGTAATAGACCCTTCCTGGGCATTGTCAATCAAGAAACAAATTTATTTTGATGTAAATTAGGTCTTCTAGGCTAGCGAAAAAGGAGGACTTTGTCAAGCACAAACAGTCGAAATTTTCTCTCACACATGTGAAGTTGTAATGTTCCTAAATAGGAATACAAGTGATATAAAGCAAATAATTTGTGCAGCAAAATATAAAAACGAAATACACATTAAACACCCATAGAAATGCTACAAATATGGAACTGTTGAGCCATTTTATTACTTCTTTGAAGGCAAAATACAAATGATAATAGAATGGTGCACCTGGGCTTGTCTCAGTGGACAAGCATGACCAAACCCAATTGAGAAAATGGCTGATCCGATGACTACTCCAACTATTGCACCAATTTGCACTGCGCTGCCCAGAAAACTGCCTTTGTACTGAAGTTCGAATGGTTGAAAGGTCCACTTCCTATGCCCAGAAAATTATATGCTTTTAACCCCGGACTCTTTGACGTAAACCCAGAAAAACCCACGAAGGATTTTCGCTGGTTTAGACTTCTGGAATTCGAACCCCTTGGAGCCCAACTTTAGCTGCAACTGCAAAACTTGGCTTGTTGGAATCTGCCAGTAAATCCTCTCAGAAATAGTCCCAAAGTGCTAGGCTGACCCCTACTATCAATCCCTTGACTTCCCAAATGGGTTTGCGGCCTATTGTACCTACTCCTAAGCTCCACGAAAATTGTTGGACTGGCCCTTTGCGTTGTCCCCAAGCCTAGTAATTCGAACTACTGGGATGTTGGCTTTGTTGGCTCTTAAACTCACAAGGAATGTTGGCCTATTGTTGCTCTCTCAGTCCTCTAACTCTCCCGGTGAATGGTTGATCACTGATAGCTCCAACTCTTCCTGCATATTCTCCAACTAGCCAAAAATATGGACTCATTGTTTGTAGCTGACTGAGAATGCTACAACACACTTTCGGATCTCCTGAAATGACCATGGAACTACCTCCCTAGGGCGTGCATGGAAGGTCCCCCGAAGGAAAGGTTGAATCTCCCGCTTGAGAGATTCATGGCTAAACAGTCGGTTGACTCAGCTAAATAGTAGAGCGAACAGTCAAGTAATTTTTGTTGCAAGGTGTAAGAATGAATTCAAACGAGAGCTTCTTCCTCCTTATAACTCCTTCGGCATTCCTTGCCTCATGTGGGCCCCTCCATCCACCTATTCGACTTCCCTCCAAGACATTCGAATGGCCCAGTCTGAATTCTCATGTGGGTGGCCCCCACATTCCACTAGCAGCCAAATAAAGTTGAATTGCCTCCTAGGTCCCTACGTCAAAAATGATGGGTACTCTTCCTTAGCCAAAATTGTGCAAAATTGTGTCGCAGCACCCTGTTACAAATGTATTTGAGAAGGGACATGACAGTCCTCCCCTCCCAAATGTCGCTTGCCCTCAAGCAACCTCAAAGTTTGGTGCTCCAAAATGTGCTCACCCTCCCAGGCGACATCCTCATCTGGCAAGTTCTTCCAACACACCAAGAACTCCCTGATGATCCTGCTCCTCAGTTTCCTTTCCCTGCTCTCCAAGATGGCCTCCGGTTCCAAAACCATGCAGCCCTCATCATCCAGTGGGGGTAAATTAATTGTTGTTTTCACCTGTTGTACCAACACCTTTTTAAGGCATGAGACATGGAATACATTGTGGATCTTGCACCCTTGAGGCAGCTCTAGCTCATAGGCTACCTCTCCAACTCGTCTAATCACCTAGTAGGGCCCATAGAAGCGCAGTTGTAGCTTCTTGGCCCCCTTTTGCTTCAGCGTGGACTGCATGTAAGGCTGTAGCCGGAGGTATACCAAGTCCCCCTCCTCGAAATGCCTCTCCATCCTGTGCCGGTCTGCGTACACCTTCTGTTGATTTTGGGTTGTCACCAAGTTATCCTTGAGAGCCTTGAGGATGTCTTGGCTCTCTTGGACCCAATCTTTGGCCTTTGGGGCCCAGTTGTCTCCAAAAACAATGTCAGCAAAAGATAATGCATCATATCCATATAAAGCACGGAAAGGAGTCATACCAATGGACATGTGGTGAGTGGTGTTGTAGCAGTACTCGCCCAGATGCAACCACCGAATCCAAGCCCTCTGCTGACCAGTCACGTAGTTCCTCAGGTACCCCTCCAGCCACTGATTAACCCTCTCGGTTTGGCCATCTGTCTGAGGATGGTAGCTGGTGCTAGGAGTGAGCTCGGTCCCTACCAATCTGAAAAGTTCCTGCCAAAAGCCTCCCATGAACCTGTTGTCCCTGTCACTCACAATGTTCTTGGGGAGCCCGTGCAACTTGAAAATCTCCCAAAAGAATAGTTTTGCAACCTGTGCAGCCGTGTATTTGGTGGGGATGGCGAAAAAGTGGGCATATTTGGTCAATCTATCGACCACTACGTAGATGCAGTCCTTCCCCTGCACTATGGGGAGCCCTGTGATGAAATCCATAGAGATACTTTCCCATTTCCCCTCGGGGATGGGAAGTGGTTGTAGCAATCCTGCAGGGTGGATCAGCTCCCCCTTGTTCCTCTAACATGCCTCACACTCTTGTATGTGCTTCAGCATGTCCCCCTTGAGGCCCTTCCACGTGAATCTCTCCCTGACTACCATATATGTTTTCGGAACTCCTGGTGCCCGGATAATGGTGAGTCATATGTTGCCTAGAGCATCCTCTCTCTCAACTACGAGTTGGGTACTAGGAAAATGTGCCCTTTGTAATATATGACCTCATCCATCACTCGATAACGCTCATCTGCATGGGTACCCTCCAAGACCTCACATGCCCTCCTATCCTTAGGGTACTCCACCAATAGCTGAGCCTTCCAATCATGGCAGATGCTCATGAGGAATAACTCAGTTGGTCTTCGAGATAGAGCATCAACCACCACATTGTGCTTTCCCCGCACATACTCTATGTCGAAATCGTAGGCCTACACCTTGTTGACCCATCTTTGTTGCCTGTCATTGAGGCCCTATTGCCCCATGAAGTGACGAAGACTGTTGTGATTAGTCTTCACTCGAAACCTGTTGCCCACCAAGTACTATCGGCATTTGGCCAATGCATGCATGATGGCCAGCATCTCTTTGTCATTTATGGAATATGACATCTCAGGTGGTAGGAGCTTCCGACTCTCGAAAGAAATGCGATGCCCCTCCTGTGACAAGACTGCTCCAACTCCGACCTAGGAGGCATCACACTCCACGGTGAAGGGCTGGGAAAAATCCGGAAGTGCCAAGACCGGGCAAATGCTCATCACCTCCTTGAGGCGATCGAAGGCAACCTCTGCTCCATCAGTCCATGTGAAAGCCCCTCTCTTGGTCAAATCGGTCAAGGGTGTTGCCAGCTATGAGAACCCCTTGACAAACTTCCTATAGTAGGTGCAAATGCCCAATAAGCCCCTCAGCACAGTCACATCTCATGGTACTGGCCAATCCCGGATGGCCCGTATCTTCTCCTCATGGACCTTTAGCACCAATGATATGCCCTAAGTAGAGCATCTCTGTCAAACCAAACTCACACTTGGATAGCTTGGCATAAAACTGTTGCTCCTCCAGGATGTGTAGTACCTCCTCCAAGTGTTGGAAATGCTCCTCGCATGTCTGGCTATAAATCAGAATGTCATTGAAGAAAACCAGCACGAACCTCCTCAACTGTCCCCGGGAGACATGGTTCATGCATGACTAGAAAGTGGTCCGAGTGTTGGTCAGCCCAAATGGCATGACCAAGAACTCAAAGTGCCCATAGTGGCACTGAAAAGTTGTTTTAGGGATATCCTGATCCCTCACCCTGATCTAGTGGTACCCTGAACGCATATCGATCTTAGAGAAGCACTCGGCTCCTCTAAGCTCATCCATTAGCTCATCTATGTGGGGAATGGAGTACCGGTTCTTCAATGTCTTCCGGTTGAGGGCCCGATAGTCAATGCACATACAAAGGGTTCCATCCTTCTTCACCAATACCATTGAAGAAGTGAAGGGACTGGAACTTGGTCTGATATGGCCCAATGCTAACAGCTCCTGAATGGCCTTCTCTATCTCATCCTTATATGCCTTGGGATGCCTATAAGTGATATAAAGCAAATAATCTGTGCAACAAAATATAAAAATGAAATACACATTAAACACCCAAAGAAATACTGCAAATATGGAACTGTTGAGCCATTTTATTACTTCTTTGAAGGAAAAATACAAATGATAATAGAATGGTGCACTTGGGCTTGTCTCAGTAGACAAGCATGACCAAACCTAGGTGAGAAAATGGCTAATCTGATGACTGCTCCAACTATTGCACCAATCTGCACTACGCTGCCCAGAAAACTGCCTTTCTACTAAATTTCGAATGGCTGAAAGGTCCACTTCCTATGCCCATAAAATTATATGCTTTTAACCCCGGACTCCTTGGCCAAAACCCACACAGGATTTTGGCTGGTTTAGACTTCTGAAATTCAACCCCCTTGGAGCCCAACTTCAATTGCAACTACAAAACTCAGCCTGCTGGAATCTACCTGTAAATCCTCCTGGAAATAGTCCCAAAGTGTTGCGATGACCCCTACTATCAATCCCCTGACTTCCCGGATGGGCTTCTGGCCTATGCACCTGCTCCTAAGCTCCATGAAAACTGTTGGATTGGCCCTCTACACTGTCCCCAAGCCCAGTAATTCGAACTACTAGGATGTTGGCTCTGCTGGCTCCAAAACTCACAAGGGATGTTGGCCTATTGCTACTCTCCCAGTCCTCTAACTCTCCTGACAAATGGTTGATCATTGATAGCTCCAACTCCTCCTGCATATTCTCCAGCTAGCCAGAAATACACACTCCCTGTTTGTGGTTGAATGAGAATGCTGCAACACACTCTCGGATCTCTTGAAATGACTATGGAATTGCCTCCCTAGGGCGGGCATGGAAGGTCCCCCAAAGGAAAGGTTGAATCTCCCGCTTGAGAGATTCATGGCTAAACAGTCAGTTGACTCAGCTAAACAGCAGAGCGAACAGTCAAGTAATTTTGTTTGCAAGGTGTAAGAATGAATCCAAATGAGAGCTTCTTCCTCCTTATAACTCCTTGGGCCTTCCTTGCCTCATGTGGGCCCCTCCATCCACCTATTCGACTTCCCTCCAAGCCATTCGAATGGCCCAGTCCGAATTCTCATGTGGGTGGCCCCCACATTCCACTAGCAGCCAAATAAAGTCGAATTGCCTCCTAAGTCCCTAAGTCGAAAATGATGGGTTCTCTTCCTTAGCCAAAATTGTGCAAAATTGTGTAGCAGCACCCTGTTACAAATGTATTTGAGAAGGGACATGACAGAAGTTGCTAAGTTGTTGGAAGGGCCAAAACTGTAGTCCTAAAGTTGAGCCGAAATTCTAAAGCTGGAGGTCGAAGTTCTGAAGCTGGGGGTCGAAATTTTGGGTCAAAGTTGCATTTGAGACGCTAACACTTGGTGACTTTGGGAAAGATCATCTCTTGGAAGGAAGAGTTGATTTGGTGGAAGAGGAAGGTCTTTTGGTCTAGGGTCTTGGTCTATCTCAACTTGAATTTGCTAGTGGAAGAGTTTGACTAGGTTTTCCCCTATAGAGGGGTTTTAGCCTTAGTTGAGTGCCTACATCTAGTGTCATTGATCTTCGTGTTTTGTTTTGATGATTGCTTGATGAAACAAAGATAAAAGAAGAACATAAGAAAGTTAATAAGAACACAAAGATATCACAAGTAATTATCAACATAAGAAAATCCTTTTGCCTTTCTGATTTTCTAACATGGTATCATAGCTAAAGTGAAGAAAGAAGAAAAAGGCAGCATGGAAATCTATTGAAGAAAAGGGGATCAAAAGGTCATTAAAGAAAAGGACTATACAAGGAAACTATTATCTATAGGAATTATGTCAACTACAATAAAGGGAGAAAACAAGCTAGGAAGAACCTCCAACTACAGGGCATGGAAAAAGACGATAGATCCTATCCTCGCTAAGCACAAAGTTTTGGACCTTGTTCAAGGAAAAGTCAAGAAGCCTACAAATGATGCACAGAAAGAGAAGTTCAGAGAAACCGAAATCTTGGCCATGAATCTGATAGTAGATGGAGTAAAGGACAATCTAATCCCATATATATCCAACATAGACTCTGCACAAGAAATGTATGAAGCCCTCTCCAAGTTGTTTACCATCAAGAACATTGGTCAGATAACTAGCCTCAAGAATGACCTAAAGACAATAAGGATGACAAGAGACGATATTGTGTCATCATATTTTGTAAGGATATCTAGAATAAGAGATGAACTCTAAGCAATAGATGAGGTTGTACTGGGAAAAGAACTCGTAATTATTGCTCTTCTAGGTCTACCAAAATCTTGAAGTTCTTTTACATCAGAAATTAGTAGTTGAAAGGATACTCCAACCTTCGAACAAATGCGGAATGCATGGAGTCAAGAAGAAGCCTGAATATCATTAGTAAACAACAACAAGAAGGATGAAGAAAACAACGCCTCTAATGCCTATTCTGCTCATCGCAAGAAGAAGGGAACCTTCAAGAAGTTCAAAGGATCAAAGAAGAAAGTTGACCTATGCAAGATTGAATGCTACAATTGTCATACGATGGGTCATTAAAAAAATCAATGTCCTGAGAATCCAAGGAATAAGAAGAGAGATAGGGATCCAGCAAATATTACCGATGAAGCTCCACCTAAGAAGAACAAGACTGAAGAATCAAAAGTCAAAGACTTATACTATTAAGTCCTCTCTTACATGTCCTTCTTAGTCTTCTATTCTAAGTTTTGTATTGTTTTCCTTTATGTTTTGATTTCTAGAGTTTGTGATGTAGGAGCATTTAGACCTAGTCAGCAATGTGATGGTATGATCACATGTTGTGGCTAACAAAGGGTTGGAAGACAAAAGATTAATTAATTTTATTAATTTAAATGTATGAGAGTGTTTTATTTATTGTCAAAATCTGAGCAGAAAAGGGTATAAGTAGCTGATTGATCCTCCCTGCGTGGAGATCAGGCCAAGCAGTTAGATTATCTAGTTTGAATAGGATATGAGGGATTTGAAAGCTTAAATTAGCATTTGTTTGAGAAAAGAGTGGAGTAAAGAGATTCTTTAGGGAAGAATGAGAGATTTCTGGATCTGAACTAAATGGGTTCATGAATCCACATTTTGTATAAATTGTAATCTTTTGGAATGAGTGAAGGGGTTAGATTCAGATGGAAAGATAGGATGGATGAGCGAGGGCAGAACTGAAACAGTCGAGTGTGACTGTTTCTTCTGTAAATATTTATCAATATGAATACAGTGTGGATTGTGTATTTCTTTGTGTAATTTAGTATTGAGTGTGTTTATAACTTTTAGTCTCTGGATTGAGGATCTGAGAATTATTGTGTTTGTTGATACTCAGAATATAGGATAAGAGTGTGTGTTCTGTATATAACGCAGAAAACTGGTTGATGTGGATTATCCCTACCAGATTAGCAGACAGAGATTGAATGAAGGAATGAATCATCATTGATCACAGGTTTGATCAATGATGATCTGTTTGTGAGAAGATTGTAAGTGTTCTATAATGAATGTGCATGCGGTTTAATACAGGAAACAGACCCGAAACATCAAAAGACTGAGTTGATTGATAATTTGTGAAGAAACCCCAAAATAAGTCAGGACCATCCGTTGGCTGGCAGATCTGACGGTGAACAGCAACTGCGGGGGTAGGAGAGTACAGATTTCTTGATCGTGGTTGAAGCCCCGCACTTGCTCCTAGTCGTCGATCTCATATTCAAACTCTTAGATCACAGTCGATTGCGGGGGTTAAGCCCGTTTTTAAACCGTGTGCTAGTTGAAGTCCCGCAAACCGTAGATTTGATGGCCTCTTATATCCAACAGATATCACGTCATAAAGTGATCGAACTTTAATTTCAAAAACGGACCCGAAAATCTATACATCAAGGATTTATATTCCTTATCGGCTCCATAAGAGTGGTCAAAGTCGGTGGAAAAGTTGGACCCGATATGTTATCAACGCGGGTTAAATCTATTTGAGATCCAGTTGGATGCGGTCGAAGTGGGACCGGGCTCATTGACAAGTTATATCTTTGTTTTTCGTTGATCGGGTGTATAGTCGGGTTTTCTATTGTTTTGGGTTCCGATAATTTGATGGGGTTTTGTTAAGTTAAGTGAACAGGGATTTAATTAGTTTTAATTCCAAATTTATGAAAGGGTGTAACCTTGCTTCACTTTGGAGGTTATGTGGGCATAACTCATAGGTCCACATGGGATTTTTAAAGGATGTCAGTTACGTGGCATCATTTTTGGTATCAGAGCAAAAAAGGATTCTGCATAGAAGTACAATAATGTTAAAGATTGGAGATATTTGCATGTTAGAACAATCAAAGTAAAATCAGAGCTCAAAAGAATTTAATGCAAAGGACACTGAGATCAGAATAGGGAAAAGGTGAATCCTCTGTCAGCAGAGAGATTTGTTTGGATGTTTGGAGAACAACAAGGGAGTGAAAATTTCCTTTCAAACAAATGAAATTTCCATGTAAATTGATTGAATGATTGGTTTGATTTGAAAGCAAAATTGAAGTAGAAGGTTTTGAATTTAAAGTCAAATAGAAGAGTGGATTGCTATGACTGAAATCATTTAAATGATTTGAAGAATTTTAATGATTAAGGATTGCTTAAAGTATTGTTGAAGACAATGATATTGATGGTTGAAAGAACAGAGATTGGGTTTAATAGGACTGAAAGAAGAACCACTACAAGGAATGAATTTTGGAATTTGTAGAAGCAAGAAAGGATTTGCTTACAACAGATTATCAGAAAGAATTTGTAGTGTGTCATGAATTTGGAAATATAGGTGAATTTCATATTTAATCTTAATCGTAAGGTGAAGAATAGTTGCTGACTGTATGGAGTCTTTTGAATGGAGAAGTTTAAATGAAATAGTGAACAGATGAATCATTTGGCAAAGATTTAACTGATGGAATGGGAATTAGTTTTAAGACATCTTTGAAGGAAAATTGGCAGGTTTGAAAGGTGCTTTGATGTATCTTGAGATAAGATTGTATAGGTCAATGGAAGCAGCGAAATTGCTGGAAGGAAGAATGAATTGTATCAGCATCATAGCACATGAGCTATGTTAAAGAAGATGAAGCAAGAAGAACTCTCAGATGAGTAAAGGTGACAGTACCCAATAGTAAATGAAATTATTGAATGAAAGAAGGAAGTGAGCAATTGAAGATGCAGCAGCCTAGAGCAAGGAGTGTTCAAGAGAAGCTGAGAACAACTTCCAACTGCGGTTGGGTAGAAGTTGTTGAGGCAGCTCCACAATTGTGATTGTGGGTAGAGTTGTCTTAAAGATAACAATTCCAGCAAGAGGAGTGTTGGGTAGAATTGCTAGTCAGTGAAAGGTTCGAGGAAAGAACCAATAGATGCCAAAAGGCTAAACTCATAAAAGTTTGGTGAGGCATGAAGGAGACTTGTTACAGATGAAAGAAAGGGCTAGTTGCAGCTCACCAATGAACAAGGAAATTTCACCAGAGGAAGAAATTGACTATTGATAGTCATAACAGGGGTACGAAGGAAATTCACAAACAGAGCAAAAAGAGTGCCGAAGCAGTTGGACTCAAAAGAATGAGTAAAGAAGAAATGGGCATAGAGTTGGCTGAGATGAAGGCAGAACTCAATCATTTGAAGAAGTTGGTACAGAAAGGAATCAGAGAAGATTTGGAACAAGGAATTTATGTGGGGAAAAGAGTTAAGTGGCCTGTCAAAGAATTGTTTGCTGAGAAATTAATGCTTCGAAAAGTTGAGGATGAAGGAGTAGAATACATTTGTGAACCAAAGAAAGGATCTCTCCTTGGGGAAGGAGACAGTGATGACAGTGATGATAATGACGAAGAGATGATCTATACAGATCAGCATGAGAGAAAGGTGTTGGTAGCATCTTCACAGGCAAGAGAATCTCATAATTTTGGGATTAATTATTTGTGTGAATGTAAAGTTGTAGGTATGCAGCCAAATGAAATTGACTCTATGAAAGAGGCAGAGACAAGAAAAACAAAAAAGGAGGTGCAGGAAGACTTTCAAGACTTCAATTGGTGGAGAAAATTAAAAGGTATGAGTAAATGGTTGTGTCTTCTCTTAGTGAAAACTTATTGGATCATGTTAGAAGGAATATTAACATGGATAGAAAACCAATGGAAAATGGACAGAGGGAGAGAAGCTAATGCATTGCAGGGTTGTGAAGAGAAGAGAAGCAAAGCTAACACAGAGAACTCAGCTGAAGAAGTTAAGTCAAGGAAATCTTTGAAAGATCAAAGTCTTATCATAGAAGAGAAGGAGACATTGTTGTCTTATTTGGATAAACTGAGTGTTGGAGAAAATTGTGAAGGACAGGGGGATGTTATGCAAACTTATGATAAAATTGTCAAGCAAAGTCAAAAAGCTGCAGTCCCAGAAGTTTTCTTTGATGAAAAGGAAATCAAAGATGTTGAGGAAGAATTTCTCAATAACTTAGTGAACTATCTGAATAGTTCAAAGGAGCATGAAGGTCTAGTCAATGAGAGTTCAGATGAAGAGCCTTGTATTTTTGAAACTGACATGATGTGTATATTTTCAGGTTTGATAGGTGATGAACAACAATTGGGCAATGTGTTCATGCATGTTGATGAAGAAGTGAATCTATTTGAGGAAATAATTGAAATAGAAAGATATTTTGAGCATGTATTTAATACGTTTGAGAATGATGGTATTGACAGGGAAATTGTCATGATTAAGGAAGCTGAAGACAAACAAATGGAAATTTGTGATGATAACCAAAATAACCAAAATGAAGTAACTTCAGTAGAAAATCCAGACAGTGTGGAAAATGTGAAGGAATGCATGATGATGTTGACAAATACAGAAGTTCAGGAATTCTGTGATTTTAAAGTGGATTATTTTTATGAATCTGTAAACCATGAAGAAGCTTTAGAAAACCAGAATTTTGTTTTTGTTGTAGGTGAAGATGAAACAACATTAATTAGTTGTACAAAAGGTGAAAGGATACTTCACAATGATATATTTTAGGAGATTTTAATTCTTGAATTGTTGAATGACATTTTTGTGTCAAAACAGGGAATATTCTGTAATGAATAAGAAAGTGCTCAAATGAAATTTATTGACAGTTTTATAAATTTTGCAGAGGATCAGTATAAGGACTTGATGGCAGAGTTATCTGTGGAGACAGAAATCCATAGTAACTTTAAATCTGATAATTGTGGCAGAAATTCGGTTTTATACAAGAAAGAGGAGTCATATGCAAATGATATGCTTATTGGAGATGAAAGAATATTCAAATTACTAGAAAAGTTATTAGATGAACCTGATAAGATAAAGGGAAAGATTATCTTTAATGATAATGAAAGGGAAGTTGTAGAGTACAAGCAACAGTTTGTAAATGACAGAGGTGAAGAAGAATTGGACAAAAATTTCATAATTTCTATGGTAAGGGAGAATGTACAGCAAACAAATGTCAGTGGAGTTCAGCTAAGAACAAATTGTAAAGAGGAAGTTGAAAAAGTGTGGAAGATGAAGTCAGTTAAGAAGAGGGGCAGCAAAGGAGAAATTAACAAAAGAAATTTGTATCAGCAAGGAAAGTGGACAGCAACAACATAAGATTTGGAATCCTGGAAGAACAGAAGTGACAATGGCAGAAGAATTGAATCAGCAGCATGATGAAAGTGATGACCAGTTACAAAGTAAAGTTTGGGATACTGGATGATCAGCAAAAGAAACACATGACCAGGAGGTCATGAAAACTTTCAACTTTGGGAGTCTAATGCAGGAGCATTTAGACCTAGTCAGCAATGTGATGGTATGATCACATGTTGTGGCTAACAAAGGGTTGGAAGACAAGAGATTAATTAATTTTATTAATTTAAATGTATGAGAGTGTTTTATTTGTTGTCAAAATCTGAGCAGAAAAGGGTATAAGTAGCTGATTGATCCTCCCTGCATGGAGATCAGGCCAAGCAATTAGATTATCTGGTTTGAATAGGATATGAGGGATTTGAAAGCTTAAATTAGCATTTGTTTGAGAAAAGAGTGGAGTAAAGAGATTCTTTAGGGAAGAATGAGAGATTTCTGGATCTGAACTAAATGGGTTCATGAATCCGCATTTTGTATAAATTGTAATCTTTTGGAATGAGTGAAGGGGTTAGATTCAGATGGAAAGATAGGATGGATGAGCGAGGGCAGAACTGAAACAATCGAGTGTGACTGTTTCTTCTGTAAATATTTATCAATATGAATATAGTGTGGATTGTGTATTTCTTTGTGTAATTTAGTATTGAGTGTGTTTATAACTTTTAGTTTCTGGATTGAGGATCTGAGAATCACTGTGTTTGTTGATACTCAAAATATAGGATAAGAGTGTGTGTTCTGTATATAATGCAGAAAACTGGTTGATGTGGATTATCCCTACCAGATTAGCAGACAGAGATTGAATGAAGGAATGAATCATCATTGATCACAAGTTTGATCAATGATGATCTGTTTGTGAGAAGATCGTAATGGTTCTATAATGAATGTGCATGCGGTTTAATACAGGAAACAGACCCGAAACATCAAAAGACTGAGTTGATTGATAATTTGTGAAGAAACCCCAAAATAATTCAAGACCACTGTTGGCTGGCAGATCCGACAGTGAACAGCAACTGCAGGGGTAGGAGAGTACGGATTTCTTGATCGTGGCTGAAGCCCCACACTCGCTCCTAGCCGTCGATCTCATATTCAAACTCTTAGATCATAGTCAATTGCGAGGGTTAAGCCCGTTTTTAAACTGTACTAGTTGAAGTCCCGCAAACCGTAGATTTGATGGCCTCTTATATCCAACGGATATCGCATCATAAAGTGATCGAACTTTAATTTTAAAAACGGACCCGAAAATCTATACATCAAGGATTTATATTCCTTATCGACTCCGTAAGAGTGGTCAAAGTCTGTGGAAAAGTCAGACTCGATATGTTATCAACGCGGGTTAAATCTATTTGAGATCCGGTCGAATGCGGTCGAAGTGGGACCGAGCTCATTGACAGGTTATATCTTTGTTTTTTGTTGATTGGGTGTATAGTCGGGTTTTCTATTGTTTTGGGTTCCGATAATTTGATGGGGTTTTGTTAAGTTAAGTGAACAGGGATTTAATTAGTTTTAATTCCGAATTTATGAAAGGGTGTAACCTTGCTTCACTTTGGAGGTTGTGGGCATAACTCATAGGTCCACATGGGACTTTTAAAGGATGTCAGTTACATGGCATCAGTTTGTAGGTCTAATATGTCTTGTTAGAACATTTTTGAATTATTTAGATAAGTTGTAGGTATCCCTCAGAAAGATTGGATTAAGAGGGAGCCTTCACCATTTTACCAAAAGATAAGTATCTTGTTCCTTGATTCCTCTTTTATGTTTAGTTTCCCTCTCATATCAAGATTTGTTTGTATTATATGCTTATAACCTTTTATATTTTTCTTGGTTAAGAAAGCTTGCAAAATATACAAAGGTTTTATAGGAGACTTCAAAGGAAGACTTGAATCAAAAAGGAAGTTTTGTTAAAGAACAGCTCCAGGTATGCCTTAAAAGCTTTGTTGCAAAAAGGTATGATCATTCTTTTTTCGAAATTTGTTTTACATCACTGACATCTTTATGTCTAGGGTTTTGAATCTTAATGATTCTTGTTAGTGTGATTAATCATTAGATTGAATCTACCCTCGTTATACTATATGTTGTCATTTGATCATTCTTGTAAAACTCTAACCCTTAGGGTTCACTGTAAAACCCTAGACTCTTAATTTTAAGGGTATGTTAATGTTGATTATGAAACCCTAGTCTTCTTAGGGTTTGTTGATAAAGTCTAGAACATATGATGAAATCCTATTCTTTTGAAGTTTAGGGTTTTGGTAATGTCATGGTAAAAACCCTAGTCCTTTAGGGTTTGTTGTTAATGTCTAAATGAAACCCTAGATTTTTAGGGTTTGGTGAATTAGGGTTTATGAACAAAACCCTTGTAATAGTAAGATCCTAGGACTATAACCCTAGGTGTATATTCATCTGTATGATCAAAACCCTAGCCTGGTCAAAATTATTGTATATCTAACTTTGATGTATTGATGTTTGTATCTTGGGTTTACCTAATAGATATTGATATGAGATGCTAGTGCATGATAATGAAACCCTAGATATGTATATGCAAGTATGCTATCTTGATGAAATCTAGGGTAGAGATTGATATTCTAGGGCATGATGATATTGTTTTCAGTTATTGATATGGTTTAGCTTTGATGATAAAATCTAGGGTTTGCAAACCCAAGTAGAGTCTAACATGAAATTCTAAAATAATATTGTTGAAACCTTAGATGTATAATACTATGATTGGATTGTTATTGCTGATATCTAAGGCTTTATGTCTCCAAGATGGAGTCTTGGGTTTATGACAAAACCCTAGCAAGATATTGAAGTATATTATGTAAAATGTAACCTTTGCTCATTATGAACCTATCTAGGTTTAGGTATTTGATGTCTAAAGCTTGAATGTTTTGATGCTTCCATTGTAATGACGTGATTTTGATATAGTTAACTTCATGCTTCTGCATATTTGTATTTGGTCGTACTTGCTATTAAAGTTTTGCAGGCACATAATCTTTAGGATGTTGAAGATATTCAAAATTGAAGATGATAATGATGATGAGCATAATGAAAGAAGTTATAAGACTGATAATGATCAAGATTACCTTGATGACATGAGAAAGAATGAAGTATATTCGATGTTGTTGTTCTCCCTAAGTTGAGAGGGAGCTTGGATAGAAAAAAAGGTACATCTCCACGGTTGAGAGGGAGAGTATATTATGACAGTAATCGTAAATACTTTGAAGAAAGAATAAAAACGATGAATGAATATTGATAGATTTGCAAACAAAAGATTTGAGAAGTATTGAGGTTGTATCTGGTGCTACTGAAGAAGTAAAAGAAGAAAAGATTCTGACAAGTTGTATCTGGATAACTTGATGATATAAGTAGCATCAGAATGATTAAGGACCCCGAAGGTTTGTGTTTACTTGTATATATACTTGAAGGTTTATTATTGATTGGCGTTGTGATTATGCACGATATCTCTATAAAAGATTGAACGTTTGTAAACATGCTTGGAAGTAGCAGATATATATCCGATTTAAGGAGAGACAAGGCATTGTGTGTAATACAAAATGCCTAGGAAGACATCTAGTTGGCCTATGTTTTGATGTCTAGATCCCAAAGTGGGAAGGGTGGTGTTAGTCATGGAGCTCTGACCTTGGATGCGCACCTAGATACCTGGGTTGGTGATAGAGCTTAAAACCCTGATGGTACCTAGAGTGGCTAAAGCTTGAGTTCACCTTAGTCCCACCCGATTAGAGTACCCTGGTCAAGTATCTAATTTGTAGCACTGCGTGTGTTGTGACTCTTCATAAAGTAGATCACTTTGAGATCTTCCATGTACCTTTGTATATATGTAATTATGAACACCTCCCTAGTTAAGAGCAGTGTTTTAAAAACCAGTCGATTTGAACTAGAAACCGTTCATTAGCCGACTGGGTCAAACCTGCAGAAAAACTGGGTTCGACCCCCCACTTCGCCCAGAAACCACAAAAATCGGTCCTAACCGGCCAATTTAGGACAGAACCGGTCGGTTTATGGTCAAATTGGTCGATTCGCTGCCAAAGTCGCAAAGCGCACTTTAGGAAGGTTCCAGCGTGTTTTGGAGGGAAAATAAGGGTTGTTTCCCTCCAAAAGCACCCTCTCCAAGCCTTTAAAAGGAGCTCGCCCCCCTCATTTGCCTCATACATCTCATTTGGAGTTTTTGTGAGTTTGATTGGGACCTTGGAGAGTGTTGAGCTTTTGCTGGAGTAGCGGAACACTAGAGAGTTTGAGCTAAGTAGTAGTCATCATGCCTCCAAAAGCCAAGGATACTGCATGGGTTGATTGTGATATGATTGATGGAAAAATGATCATCAAATATTGCCAAAAATCTATTGAAGGAGGGGGTATTAACAGATTCAATACCTTCAGAAGTTTGAGACTCAAGTCACTAAACCAATAGAGAAGTTTGTGACTCAAGTAGTTGCAAAGTTTGGGAGTCGAGACTCAACCAACTGAGTTTGATCCTGATGAGAAGTTTCAAGTGATAATGTTGATTACTAATATCATATATGTAGATTTGTAGTAGGCCAATGGCCCCATAGTTTGTAGGCTTTGTTTTTGAACTCTAGAAGCCATTTAGAGCCTCATTAATTATATATTTTGTTGATGATATGTATTGCACTTGGTGCCATTTTGATATATTCACCTTTACATGGTATATATATGAGCAAAGTTTGCATATTTTGTGTATATTGATTTGGAATCATGGTTTTAAATCTTAAAAATAGTTTTTTTCATTAAAAAATAATCATTTCGTGTGCTTTTTTAAAACTTGTTCATGTGGATCTAACCAGTCTCGGTTTTACCAGTTCCGGTTTGAAACCCGGTTTATTAGGTGGACCGGTTGGGTCACCGGTTCCAGTTTTTAAAACTATGATCACAACCCAATCCTACAAGCACTCATCCTCCTAGGTCAAAGTCAAACACAACTTGTGCACATCCCTCCAATCTTAGATATGCAACATCACAATCCAATGAAAAAACTGGCCTGCCAACATGTTGTCCATCAGATGAAGCAATCTTGATCATGCCAATCTCGTCCATGCCAAAGCAATCCACGAGTTTTCTCAACAATCCATGGCAAATCATAAGAAGCCCATGATCAACAACCTGCCCTACAACAAACTGTTGTTCACCAAGTTCACCACTAATTCACCAGAACTCCCAGCCAACCTCATTGCCAAGCCAGGCAAGACCACATCTCCATGTCTTCAGTTGAACCCTCTGCTCCATGATCTAGGCAATCTCAACTCCCTTTGAGTTGCTTCGTTGTGCACACTCTAATTCATTGGCCCTTCAAAGTAGCTCGAATACCATGTTGTTTTTCCATAGCACTGGAATCTAGTTTAGGGTCTTAGAATCACTAACACTACCAATCCAAATACCACAACAAACCACTTTGCATAGCGGAACATAAATAGCAGTAAATCAACATGTGCACAAAATAGACAATTTTTTACAATTTTTCAACCCTACTTCATTATATTAACAAACTGTAATACAACTACCTAGGGCTCCCGTACCAAGGATAATGGCCCTCATACGTCCACCAATACAAGAATACAAACTAGGGCTTGTTGTCAACAACTATGACAACCAAACTGCCCTGAACAAAATACATTGACCGTTTAGTTGATGTAGAGCTCCTCACAACTACCTTGGTCGTACCCTAAACACACATGTTGGTCCTTCTACTCCCAATCTGCAACACTTCCCCTATCAATGGTTTTGGTCCTTTAGGTCACTGAACATGGTTCTCCAATCTACCCTCTAGTTGATCATTAGTCCATCAACAACCAACACATAGGTTCTTCTAGTCCACTAGCTGCTCCTTAGTCCCTCAAGGTCACAGCCCTTTAAAACTTCTTGCCAACTAGCTGCTCCTTAGCTCCTTAGGGACTTCTTCCCACTATTGTCTTCCTGCGTTGCTCCAATGAAGACAAACTTTGGGTTGGAGGGTTGTCGCCTATCACTGCAAGATGTCCTCCTCTTCAATGAACTTGGGTTGGTCAAACTGCTCCCTTTGACCTCCTTCTTTAGTCCTTCAAAGATTAGTCACTAAGCATTCAAATCTGCCTCTCCTAGCAGTCCAAATGTCCTTCTCTGCACTGCACTTAGGGCTCCCTTGAGCACCTACTTGTTTCCCTCCAACAACCTTAAGATGCCCAATACAAATTGTCCTATACTAGGACAACCATCCACTAGCAACAAGACAACTTATACACATCAAACAACATACCTTTTCCTTACTTCTGGGCTGGTGTACACTGTTGTAGCTTCTGCTGCCTGGTTAGGGCTTCTAACAGACCCTGTTAGCCCTCTCCAAATGCTCCCAAAGTCCTCCTACAGCTGCGGCCTTATCTCCTTTATGGATTTGAACTTCCTGCTCACCAAAACAGGGCTCTCGACCCTCTTGAATCAACCCAACTCAAGCTCGGCCTACCTGCAATCCCAACAGAAACCCTGCGACCCACAAATCAGAGATATTTATGCCACAAACCCACACCCAAATCAGCCCAGATCTGCCTTTGTAGCCTTGGCCTGCACTCTTGATCTACTCAGCCCTCAAACAATCATGAAAAGACACTAAAACAAGCTCTTTTCTCCTTCGCTGGGGTCTCCTTAGATCTGCGGCCACTTTAGATGTGTATCACATGAATTGTTGCACTTTGGATGTTCACATTTGAGCATTAACATTACCTTTATTTATATGCTTCTCCTTGGGTTTCAACGAACTATCCTTGAGAGCACACTCTAAGCCTAGCCAACTTGTTCTTTGTGCCACAAGCCCACTTGAAACACATAAAAATTGATATATTGGTTTCTACATGTCCTTTCTTGGTGTTCTTTGTGGCCCCTAGCTCCTTTTAGGGTCCTCTACAGTCTCCAAGGGTTACATGTCCAAAACTCCTTGTGGTTTCACACCCACAACCTTGGGTGCAAATCCCACATGCTTGGGTTCTTAGCCCACAATAGACTTTGTGGTGCCAATTCCTCCACAACCCTCTAGCCTAGGGTTTGGAGTACCTCCCAAGCTACAAACCTCAACAATAAGCAGTAATAAGAAGATACATAATATTCACAAGTAATTATCAAGAAGAAGAATCAAACATTAATCTACTTCGCACTTGATTCTCCAACACAGACCATGATTAGAACCAACATATGCAAAGCTATATAGCTCCCATGAATGTACTTTTTGTATTTCTACTCTAATGAAAATACCTTTACTTACAAAAAAACAACATTAATTAAATTTAGCAATCTATTTGTTTGATTTAAATCATAAGGACATTAGTCACCTAGGGCTTGAAATTCTAATATTGGAGGCATGGGCTTACGATCCCCTTAGGTCAGTTCAAAGTGTGCTTGCATCAACTTCAGGTGGAAGTTGAGAATTAGATTCATAGGCTTAGGATGCCATTAGGTCACAATGTGCTTGCATCAACTTTAGGTGGAAGTTGAGAATTAGATAACACAGGAGAACAATTTATGTTAAATCTTCCGTAGACAAGAAAAAGAGACAAAGGAGCACTTTATATTTTGACACTCCCATTACTATGAGATACTTACGTAGTTCCATTGCTTATTTAGAGAGTCACATAGCTCCCTATCCACCTTTTCCATATCCACACCAATGATGCCTAGCATTTTATTTGGGAGAGGCCCTTGGGCTCAAAGCTCACATACTCTGAACACTACCCAACTAGACACTACTCAACAAATCACATCTTTCCTCTTGGTGCTCTCAGTGGATGGGGGAACCAAGAGGCAAGTAGAGTGCAGCACCATTCCAATGCCCAAACCCATGAGACCTTGAGAGGCAGAACAACCCCTAACTATAAAACTCATGAGGCCATATCATATGATGCTTTGGCATAGTGCATGCCTAACCAGCAAGCAAACACCCTCCACCAAATCCTGACACGGGTCACCTTCTTAAGAAAAAGAGCCATCTCCTAGGCCATATCTAGCTCCTCCAACTAAATTTATCTATAGAGATTCTTTCCTTCAGCATCAGATAGTGGGATAGCTCTACATTCGACTTCGTAGGAGGACTCGTCTCTTGTTGGTCCAACAAGAGGCACCTAGAGCATTGAGACTCTCTTGCCCTTGGCTCCAAAGCATTGTATTTTCTTTTTAGCATTGTACTAGTTTCAATCTAGATCTTAGAGATTAGCTTTGTTTCTTGCTTTTATAGAAATGGCATTTTCACTCCCACTTTGTACCGCCACATGTGAACTAAACAGTCTTGTCTTATCTTATCTCTCAACTAGAAGATTGTTTTTGTTTTTTCAAATTTCTCGTAATGAATTCAAATCTCTTATCCTAAATGGGTGTCTATTATTGAATGGAATGGGGCTTGTTTGAAATATTTTCAAACGTTGACTAGAACGAAATATGGACAACAATTGTATTGCTCTCATTCATTCAACAAGTTATTCCTAGGGACAACTCAAGAGACTGATAATATTCATTTGGTTTTAGCTATATTTTTCAATGTAGCTCCCAGAGGTCATTAAATGAAAATATTGGCCTATATTTTACTCAAAGCAACACTACACTTTTAGATATGAATAAGGTTAACTTTGCTAAATTTCCATGAAACTCTGCAACTACTTAGATGAATAACTGGAAACTAAAATCTAGTTTACTTTCACCAAGATACAAAGTCTCTCAATTTATAAGCAGCAAAATAAAAACACAAAGATAAAGACACGTCACACAAATTGAGACACTTCTTTTTCTCAAGAAACCCAACAAGGAAAATTTGCTTGCTTGATGTGGTATTTTATTGATTGTCTTGGAGTAATTGAATCTATTACAAAGCAGTCTATCACTCTTGAGAAAGTTTTATGCTTCTCTCACAAATCTCAGCTAATACAGTTGTTCTCAACCTACCTTGATCACTACTTGATCTTGGCCCTCTAGCTCGCAACCAACCCTCTATTAGCTACTTGACTTGCTCTGCAAAACCTGCTTCCTTGCTCAATTTTGCTCCTCCTTCCTTGCGCATCTTCCCTATTTCCTAGCGCACTTTAGGTCCTATTTTCTAGCACACTTGTGCCCTATTTCTTAGCGCACTTTCTGCCTCCTATTCTTTAGGACCCAGCTCCTATTCTCTATGCACAACCAACTCCTAAATCCTTGCGCACTTGTTCCTCCTATTTCTTAGGAAACAATTCCTACGCTCTCCACAATCAAGGCTCCTCTCACAAACTCGTGAGTTGTCTTGTCACACAAACCTTGTGCACAAAACTTATGAATTCCTTGTGCCTTCGTCCTCCTCTTTATAGACCTTGTTCAAACATGCAAGGAGGTCCAGTTCAAAGTCAGAACTCTAATTCCTAATTGACGAGTTAATTGAGAGTTCTTCTCATCCTTTCTCCAATCAACACTGGAGCTCTTAACTTGTTCTCTCTCCAATCAACATTGGAGACTAACTCGCTCTAACTGAACTTGTAACTGCCACCTCGTTTTGTAGTCAAACTGATGAAAACTCCTCTTTAACTGAAGCTCCAACTCTATGCATGCCAACTTGATGATTATTCCAGTAAACTGGAAATAACTCATCTTAATTGAAGTCTAATTCATGAGGACATTTCAAGGTCTTCACTATCTAAGACACAAGCCAGAAGACCTTTCTCGCTACATTTTCAGCAAACTTCATATAGAAACTTATCCTCAAAAAAAATTCTTACCCATGGAACAACCTATAGAACTTTTTACTAAGTGAGAACGTCGTTTTTAAAATATGCATATAGTTTTTTCCAGTCTTAAAGTGGCATGTAAAGGACAGAAAAATATTTACTAAAATAAGAAGTGGAGTCAATTTGCACTGCACTTGCAAAGCTTTCTCTTTAAATTGTGTAGTTTTTAAAGTACCTCACAACCTACTAAGAACATATTAATTTAGCACTCTTCGAAAGCCACTACATTTATGATTTAGTTATAATTTGCAGTAACAAGTAGCACGATCTGCCCCTTAGTTTGCCTATCTATATTGACCAATATGAAATGGCTATTGTTTCCCCTCATAAATCATTTGGGGAATGGAACAAAGAAACGGTTATTTTTGTGCTCATAAATATTGATGAGCAAAGAGTGGTCCATATTGTCAGTGAATTTACTTGGGTCTGTACCATATTTATTTTAAAATATTATTTTCAAAAAATAAATAACAAGCACCTTGTCAATCGGGTTTATCTCGAGTGGTTGGGAGGAATGATGGTTATCTTCCCTACCTAGGTTAAATTTTCACAAGTGACATGTTGAGCTTATATTGAGTATATTGTTGTAATGGCTTCGAGCTTGTTATTGTATAGCCTTGAGCCTTGAGGGAAAGGTGCTTTATTTTATGGAAAAGTGTTAATTTTAGGATAACAATGGTATCTTTTATGCTCAGAGCAATCTTACTTCAATTTTCTTTATTAGCCCAATATCATATCCAGTATAGCAATCACATCAACACGATAGTAAAATGCAGATAGACCATAAACAATAACAGCAGAAGACAAACCAACACAAGAGGACACAAGATATGGCACCAACTAGAGACAAACCCCAATGTGGGGAAACCCTTGATCAATTCTTCTTATAATTTTTCAAAGGTTCAGCAGAGAGAGAGAGTACAATTTACAATATTCACTTGCCCAAACTGATCGAACAAAACAGCAGAAACAAAAAGCCCTAACCAGAAATTCAACGTTGGTCAATAGGGCTGAAATTGACCTCCAAAACAACTCGGTCAACCTTGGTCAACTCAACCTCCAACAGCAAGATAATGCAGCCCAAAACAGTCTGAAAATAACCAATCAAATCTGATCAACAAAAGTCAATGCAACAACCTGAATTAGGGCAATCAATGTTGGGGTCAAACTGCCTCGATTTTTGTGCCCAAAACAACGACCTGCCCAAACAGAAGTCTCCCTCACAAAACCAAAGTCAAACAGGGTCAACACTGGTCAAAATCAACCTCTTGAAATTTCGGCCTCCTGAAATTTCGATCAAATTTGGTCATGGCAACAGCTAGAAAAGACAGTGTTCCTTTCCCAATTGTGGAGAGAGAGAGGCCCAGAAATCCGTACCCAATCAAGATGAGAGAGAGAAAGATGAATGATATGAGATGCCAAAATGAGGAGAAGGCACCTTGTTTATATGCAACGTTGAAGGCTAGAAGAGGCTAATTTGATGGCTAGCCGACCATGGTTAGCCGACCTTGACAATTTGTCCATAATCAAAATAAATTCATAACTTCATTTGTACATGTCAGAATGGGATGATCTTTAGATCAATCCTGTTGATCCTACCGCCTACACCTACCTACAAATTAGTGAGAAAAGCCTTCAACCCCACAAGGTGTGGTTGGTGGAAGGGAACTCAGAGAAGAAGCTGTCACACTAATCCTGACTCTCTCCGTTTGAGCTATCTCCTAGTTTAGCTAAGGGGGATGGTCCCTAATGAAAAGTTAATTTAAAAAGGATGTGAGTTTCTAGGAGAATTGTTAGAGTTAAATAGATTATCTTTTTAAGATTTATAAGCAAAAAATTGATATGAGCATGAAATACATAAACAACCAGTGCCTTCCAAGTATTTGCTCTTTAAGAAATGAAATTGTATTTTGCTTAAAATGAAGTGAAATGCTTTCAAATGGAAAACCAAAATAACCCTGAAAAGTGAAACGCTAAATTGTTAGCGCAAGATATTATAAATGCTTTCAAGATGAATAAGTCTACAAATCAAAGCATGGAAACTATCTTGCTCAAAAGGATACGAAAATAACTCAAATGTTAGACCAAGATGACAACAAAGTATGTTACAAAAATAATCTACAAGAGGCTAGGCCAAAGAGTATGAGCAAGCTCTCCTCTTTGACTAGCCATGACTTAGCTCTTTGAAATAAGCAGATATTGATAAATGAAGTGCAATACGTAAAAAATAAATTTTTCCAAGTTTGATATTTTGATGCAATAAATAAAAGCTTTAAGAAACTTGAAAGAATCCCTGCAAGACACAAATAAGATATAGATGAGACTTTGGAATTCAAAACATGCAGGTTCTCCTTGAATATTTTTCAAGAATGGGTTGATTCCTCCGAGAATTTCTCCTCACACTTGAAAATCTTGACCAAATAATGATTCATCTACAAAACTTCACCACAAATCATTAAATCAACATGAAATTAAATAAGTGCAGTGGAAAGAATTCCTAGAGATACATCTATTATCCACTAGAAGATTTATTTTCCTAAAGCAAATAATTAATTCTTATGCTAATATGAGATAGTTGCATACTAACATAACTTAAAACAAACATGAAAGAAATAATGACATGAGGAAATAAATAGAAGCATAACAACAAGTCAATAATTTACCACACATGTGCTTTCAAAAAACTACCCGCGCGTTGTTGTTGCCTCTGCGTGCGCCCCTCTGCGACCTCTCCTCACAGCCATGGCTTTAGAGGGAGGCTCTGAGCCTCCTTCCTCCCTCCCTCCTGAGCTCCTTGCCTTCAAGCAGCTGGTAGGCCACTGCAGCAAGCGTCCAATTTCAGCCTCCCAGCAAAAGTTCGTCAAGAAGATGGAAGCAATCCCGACCATCGCTCTTCCAGCTGAAGAACCCTGTCGTGTTGCCCTAAATATCGCAGAAAGAGGACTCATCGGCCAGTTCACTGGGTTATGGCCATCACCAAGAGCCATCGAATCGTGGGTGCAACGCAACTGGAGACCGCTGGTTTCAGAAGGAATAAAATGCCACTTCGTCGGTAAGGGTTATTTCGTTTTCATTTTTTACTGCATTGAAGATAGGAACCTCATCTTTAGAAACGGGCCATACTTTATGGGTCCCCAGAGTCTATACCTGAATAAATGGACACCGGACTTTGACCCAACCCAAGATGTGCCCTCGCCTATCCCTATCTGGGTGCGCCTCCCTCATTTACCCTTGCACTGTTGGAGTCTGAATTCTTTAGAATCCATCGGAAACACCCTTGGAAAATACATTGACAGAGCAGACAGGAAGGGACAATACTCCTGTGCCAGAATATGTGTCGAGGTTGATCTGGAAGTTGGGCTTCCAAAAGCCATAAAACTAACAGTGGCAGAATGGTCTCACGTGCAAGAATTGGATTACAAGCAACTACCTTTCAAGTGCAGGCATTGCCATGGATACGGGCACTTTGCAAGAAACTATAAAAAGAAAATTGAGGAAGAAGCAGAGAAGATGAAAGGAGATCAATGGACAACGGTGCAGAAGACGGCCTCATCAAAGCAGCCCAGCAAGCCAAGAGGGAAAGGGGCTCAAGCGGGACCCATTGTGCCATCCACAGAGCTACAGCCGGAAGGGGCAGCACCCCCTAGAACAGATCTTCCCTCAAATTCCTTCGCAGCTCTCAGCACACAAGAAGAATCCCCTGTTATAACAAGTGACGTGGAACAGCAGGTCAATCCCTCATTAAACAAAGAAGGAAACGCAGGGGTTCCCCCTACTCAAACCGACTCCCCAGTAAGAGGCTCTTCGCCACCCTCTTATGTAAACATGACAAGAAAGAAGCCCTCAGAATTCACTGGCTCATCGGAAGATGAGACATTTGAAAGGCCCTCGAAGCAAGCAGGGAGGAAATCCCTCAAGGAAGCAAGAGAGGAAGAAGCAGAGAGGAAAAAAATGCAAGGAAGTCAGTGCACTTTAGAAATGTCCATTGGTCGAAATACCAGAGCACGGCCACCAAAGGGAGGCCTCTCCTCCACTGCCCCAATTAGATAATGTGTATAGTCTCTTGGAACTGTAGAGGCTTGGGGAATCCCATGAAGGCTGCAGTTGTTAAAGATCTCATGAAAATAGAATCCCTAGAGATCCTCAGGCTCCAAGAGACAAAAATCGAAGGGGAAGCCCTTCTAGATTTAAGCAGAACGAATTGGAAGATCAAAGCGGGGATGGTCGTAAGTGCAAGGGGCACCTCAGGAGGACTTGCCACGGTGTGGATGGAGGAATTGTTCCAGCTAGAAAACTCCTTCGAGACTCAACATAGGATTTACACCGAGCTTCGACATAAAGCAAGTAAACTCACTTTCGCCCTGTTTAATCTTTATGTTCCTGTTCTTTACCTTGACAAAAAAGAGTGTTGGCAAACACTTCTCAATTTTTTAGACAGCTATTCTCCCATGAACATTGTAATCACAGGAGATCTAAACATCGTTCTTGAACCAAAAGAAAAAAGAGGGGGTAACAATACCAAAGATCCAATGCTTCCCCTTGTGGAGGACATAATTCAGCAGTGGGATCTTCTTGATCTTAAACCCAAGAAGGGGTTATACACTTGGACCAACAACAGAACAGGGGCAGCACATATCTCAACCCGGCTTGACAGATTCCTAGTTCAGAGCACTCTTTTGATGGATAAGAGAATAGTGTCATCAATAATCCTACCAAAGCTCACCTCAGACCATAAACCCATCCTCTTACAACTCGATGAGGAAGAAAACCTGGGGCCTATACCGTTCCGCTTCAGCCCTTTGTGGATAGAGCAGGATGGGTTTATGGAAGTTGTTGCCAAGGCTTGGTCCATCACGGTCACCGGGTCACCCAGTTATGTTTGGGAGCAAAAATTGAAAGCAACCAAAGCAGCTCTGAAAGAGTGGGTCAAAACACCTCCCAACACCTTCACCACATATAGAAAAGAAGTTGTCCAACAGTGAGCAGAATTACAATTGGAGATGGAGGGCAAAGACATAACCACGCAAGAGTTGGAGAAAGAACATTTTGCCCAACTTGCTTCTTTCAGCTCCTTCAGAAAAGAAGAAGAATTTTGGCGGCTTAAGTCCCGTAGCCTATGGTTGAAAGCTGGTGACCGAAACACAACCTTCTTCCACTGGCAGTTCAGAGCCCACCTCTCCCGGAATCACATTTTAGAAATCACCTCAGCAGATGGGACAGTCGCCAAAGGTTTTTCCCAAGTTAAAGAAGCTGCTGAAACTCACTTTCAATGGTTATATGCAGAGGATGGAATAGGAGATGAGGCGATCTCCAATGACTTCCTCTCCCAGATCCCTTCCTTGGTTAATGAGGAGAATAACTCAAATCTTATGAAGCCCTTCACTAAGGAGGAAATTAGTAATGTAATTTGGGACATGGAGCCTGACAAAGCCCCAGGCCCCGATGGTTTCTCAGCACATTTCTACAGAGCTTGTTGGACAATCATCAAATCTGACCTTCTAAGAATGGCAAAGGCTTTTCAGAAAAAGGCAAAAGTGGGAGGCAGCACCAAATCCACCTTTCTTGCCTTAATACCCAAAGAAGTGAATCCGGCTACCTTTGACAGATTTAGACCCATTTCGTTATGTAATGCCTCTTACAAAATTCTTGCTAAATTGCTTGCAAACAGAATTAAACCCCTGCTAAGTAAGCTTATTTCTCCCAGTCAAGGAGGGTTCATAGCAGGAAGACATATTTTGGATAATGTGATACTTGTACAGGAATCCATGCATTCCAGTCACCAAAGGAAGGAGCAAGGGATGTTGATCAAGTTGGATATGACCAACGCCTTTGATCAGGTTAAACTATCATTTCTTTACAAAGTTCTTCTCTCCTTTGGATTCAGCCCAGCTTTTGTGAACCTGATCAAGGCCTGCACTGACAAACCTTGGATTGCCCCACTGGTAAATGGCCGACCTGCCTCTTATTTCCAAGCTTCAAGGGGGATAAGGCAAGGATGCCTGCTATCTCCCTTTCTGTACATAATAATGGCAGACACCTTGAGCAAGAAACTGATAGCGGAAAGAAACAAAGGTACTCTCTCGGGCATCCGACCGACGAATGGAATAGAACCAATCAATCATGCGTTGTTCGCAAATGATTCTCTACTGTTGGGAGGAGCTTCCACACGAATAACAAAGGAATTCAATGGGATCCTACAAAGCTTCTGTATCATTTCAGGAGCACTTATTAATAAAAGAAAAAGTGCAGTGTACAGTTGGAATACAGAGGAGCAAACCACCCTTCGAATTGCTAGAATCCTGGACTTTCCGAGCTATGCCTCCTAGGATAAAATACAATACCTGGGACTACCTTTAACCCTGGGGGTTAACCGAGCCTCACTCTGGACTGAAGCCATCAACAAGACCAAAACCAAGATAGCTGCTTGGGGTGGGCAGTGGTTCAACTATGCTGGCAAGCTAATCCTCATAAAGTCTGTCCTTTCCTCTCTCCCTATCTATCAGGCCTCCTTCCTCCTAGCTCCAAAGACAATGACGGATCAAATTTCACAGCTGCTCAGAAACTTCCTATGGCAAGGAGGCAAAAGGAACGAGAGGAAATTTCACTTAGTTGGTTGGGACACAATGAAAAGGCCAAAGTTAGAAGGAGGTCTCCAGATTAGAGACCCTGGCCTAGCCAACATTGCTTTAGGTGGCAAAATTCTTTAGCAGCTCTACTCCAACAAACACCATCCAGTCAGCGAATTACTTCGGAATAAATACTTCAAAGGCATCTCATTGAGAAACCTCCAAGCGGACAGTGTTCCCAAAGGCACGCCGCTTTGGAACCTATGCAGAAAAGGGCTTGCCACCTTCCAAAACCAACTTTACAAGGTGCCTGGAAATGGAGCAAATATTTCGATATGGCAAGATAAAATCATGGGCAATTCCCCCTCGAAAATACAGTGGATTTAGCTGATCTTCGTGATTGGCTCTCCCAGCTCGGCTTGCACAGTCTTGCCGACATTTCTGCTTGGGACAAACAGGGGAATTGGGAGGACTGGGTCTTCCCCAACCTACCAGCACATTTACTTCACCAAAAGCACCTTCTCTTGGACAAGTTGAAGGGCTCGGCACCTGTTAACTTACATGCATCGGATCTTTGGAGATGGGGGAAAACAGGCTTCTATACCTCTACGCTTGGCTTTGCAGCCTTGCAATCCACGCAAAATCAAGTTCTCAACCCTTTCATCTGGCAGCACATGTGGGACGCATCCGAAATCCCAAAGGTGAACTTTTTTCACTTGGCTACTAATTCACAGGAAAGTGTTGACAGGGGAAAATCTTGCCCATAGAGGCATTATAGGGCCGCATTGGTGCATTTTGTGTAGATCGGCATCTGAAAACGTGGACCACCTCTTTGTAAGTTGCACCTTTGCACAATCTGTATGGGCTCTTGTCCTTCACGGTCTCAACGCACCTGGTCCTCTCCAATGCACAGTCATGGATCTCTTCTCCACCTGGGCTGCAAGGTACCCTAGGACTCTCAACGCACAATCACTGTGGAATCAAATTTGGCACTCCATTCCCAAGTTCATTTGTTGGAAGCTTTGGCTCGCCCGAAATAACTGGATATTCAACAATGTAATGTCCTCTCCCTTAAAAGTGGTTGCCAGAGCTAAGGCGTCCTTGATGGAAGCTCTAGGAAATTACTCCAGCAAGTTAGACGATACCCTCATAACTGAAGAACGAAGCTAGCTAGGAACCCTTCTCGTTCGGGACAATAAGAAGATACTTGCTCGCCCCACATTCAATCATGCTTGGCGCATTAGAACACTGGATGCAGAGTTCCAAACCTGGAGGAGGAAGTAGGGAAAGGTAACCGTTTTCTTTGATGGCGCCTCTAAAGGCAATCCAGGGATCTCTGGTGTAGGTGGAGTAGTCTACTCTCAGGATGGCTCCCGAATAGATAGCTACATTTGGGGACTAGGATAGAGCACAAACAATCAGGCCGAAATTCTCGAGCTTCTTAAACGTTGCCAGATTGCACAAGAGCATGGACACAAAGCTCTTTAGGTCTTTGGGGACTCAGAGCTCTTGATAAAGACATTAAACTTTGAGGATCACTTTAGCAATCTGGCGCTCAATAATACTCTCCAGAGGCTGCGGGGCCTGCTGGTTTTTTTTACCTCCTCCTCCTTTTTTCACATCCTCCGCAGCTCAAACAAGGAGGCAGAGGTCAAAGCCAATGAGGGATGTTGTTTGACACAAGGATTTTTCAAAAAAAACTCAGAAGAGCTCGCGTTGATTGCCATACCATAGGCACTGCGTTGATCAACATTTGCCCCGATCATCGATCTCTGACCCATCGACTATCGGCGCATCGCTTGATCGGCCCACCCCTTAATCGCATATCGGTATTTCGGTTGTCCATTGGTTAAAGCTTTTTCGCTTGACTTGTTCCGATGCAATTTGTTCCACCGATCGCATCGCTTATCAGTAAGGTCTATGGTCCGACGTTGCCGATAGCTTTTCTCCAATGCGATAATTCGGGATCGCAAATCGCAACATTTTAAGACTTGAGGCCGCCCCTTTGTAAACAACATTCGCCGATGCGATATTCCTCCAGGGTTTGATCCTATCCATTGGTTTATGAAATCCAACGGATCCTGCGCACTCTCCGTCTAGTCCTCTTATCCTGATTTCATTTTAAATTGATGGAACTTTGTGTTAACACACAGTTCTCTGCCATAATCTAACTTCACATAACATAACATTTAATTCAATATTTTTGGATCGATGGACAATCTCAAAACTCAGAAGGAGAAGATTGTTAGGTGTAATAAGGACTAGTGAACTCAAGTCTCCATGTAATGTCGGTTGTTTAGGCTACAGCCCAACCGTTGATCAATAAATACATTAACCGTTTCAGTTAAAAAAAAAAAAAATTACCACACATGCAATGAGAAGAACACCATCGCGCTTTACTCCAAAGACTATTGTATTATATTGCAAGTAGTGAATACAATCCCGTTGTCTCCTCAAGCACAATAGCTCGTATTACATGATACAATATGAGCCCATGGCTCTATTATATAGAGAGTTGGGAGAAAATCTCAATGAAGAATGACAATGACAAATGGCATTGGAGTTAATCCCAATGTAGAAGTGATTAAACAAGTGGCATGAGATGATAATCTCAAAGAGAAATTCGAATTTATTGAATAAAGCTCCAAAGCCAAGTGTAAAAATCGAATTCTGGCAAGTGAACATCATTTTCTTCTTCCCTTGTGTGCCAAATTTGAATTTTATGATAGAATGACAAGTGTATATGGGTGGTAACCCATGTGGGAACAATTTCCCACAAAAATCTCTACCAAATATTCTCCCAAGTCCTCCCAAATGTGCATTAACTTCACAAATTCGAATTTCCAAGTAAACAGCTTTCTCCTTTAATGCCAAAAATTCGATTTTATTTGAGCACGTCATTTCCTTGATTTTAGGAGTCCACATCACCTTGGGACTTCACTTTAACTCCCCCATAATTTTCCACCTCATTTCCACAACATTTAGCATGTGTAGATATTTATTTTTCTCTATTTATTTAATTTTTGGCTTAATTAATTGCCAGATTTCCCACTAAACCTAGGCAAAGTGGGTTTTGAAGGTTCAAAACACATTTTTAACCCATCAAAATGTGTCATAGTAGAAAGTTGAGGGTGAGAGGTGTAAATTTCATTACTCATACCCCATACAACTTCTCTAGACATCACTTATTACATTACAAGTACAATTTTATTTGCAATTTTTGATTTGCAATTTTTGACCTGCGAGAAATCTAAAAAATTAAAAAATGACTACCTAGACCTAACTAAATTCCATGAAATTTTTTGTGTGATCTAGTATGGTAATATACATCGACTCTAGACACTAAGATGTGTTAGAAACTCAAACTTCAAACCGTCACCCCGGCTTTAGGTAAAAAGTGAGTGAAAAAACTCAGAAAATTATCCACCTCTGAAAAAAAAAGGATAATTAACCAGATAAAAAAAACACTCCAAGGTGTACTCATTTGTTGGTCGATTCCCAACATCCTAGGCCTGTTACATACTCAAAACTCATCATTACTGGTATCACTTATTACAATTCCCCGCAGGGTGTGGAATCTGGGTACAAGAAAGATGATGAGAAAATAGAAGTAGAGTTAAAAAACTCTGTTGACTGATGATATCTGATGGTACAAGTGTCCTCTAGATCATCCTTGGGCATGGAGTCTTCATATAATCATCAAGTGCCACTCCAGTGGTCAACATTTGGCTCCATATGGGGATGCATGCTAGATATGAAGTGATAGTGTGCAAGAACTTAGAATCTGCATCCACCAACAAAAGACATATATCAGCAGTATCCATTCAAAAATATCATCAAGTACATAAATGAAGCAATGGAAATTTATTCTAAAAGCATAAATGACAATTTATTCATGAAATAAAATGACGAGGGATAAGGTTAGAAATATGATACAGAAAGATGCCCCATAGCATCAGATGTCCTTAATGAAGTTCATGCTGAGAACTTGCTTACTTTTAGGCAGATCCATGGGTTACTTTTCTGATGTGCCCTGTCCAATTCTGAATATTTGAGGACTTTGATCAATCCCAACACTATGTTGTACATGGCCATCAGATTTACCAAATCCTTTCCGCTTTTTTTTTCTTCTTAATAGATTGTGATGTTGATGTTGAGGTGATCAAAGTAGACCTTTCTGCCCGATTTTGAAGATGCTCTGATGGAAAATTCAAAGTATCCAAGACTTCTTTGACTTGCCTTTGTCCATTTTGCTTCTGCTCTGACATGGGTGATGGATCAATCTCATAAGTATAAACTTGATTCCCCTCAGTTTCCTTGCTATCCAAGTCTCCATCAATTAGCCATTTTTCGATGGAGTAAATAACTTCCTCATAATGAGATGAAGATTGCTTCAGTGGACTGGGAAGCTTATGATTTGTTTCTTTGTTCTCTTCCCATTCATCATTTAACCTAAGTTGGAATTTTTGTACCTGTAATCTTTCCATTTTATCCAACCTATTGTGAAAAGTGACTTGATTAGCTTTCATAACACTTATTTCCTTGGCATGATTTGTTTCCATGGTGTTGATCAATGTTTTAAAACTCCGACTCCGACTCGGCCGAGGGTCGACTCCGACTCCGACTCCGTATCAACTCGGCCGGTTCGATTTCAATGACTCAGTGGTTGTAAAAAACACATTAAATATTTATTTTTTATAAACACACATAATTTTAAAGATATTCATTCATGTTTCCAAACACACAGCATTAGAATATAGATAGAAGACAACATATGATCAAAGTAGGCTCATGAATATATCCATTATATCAAAATGGCACCCAGTGCACTGTCCAATACATATACGATGATGATATAGAGATCAAAACAAAAACACATAACCAAGGAGGCTATAAATGGCCTCTACAACAAAAGTCTGTGACTAGTACTACTGGCTACTGCTAGAGTTGCCAACATCATCTAGCTCAGTGTTACTTGGGAGCGGGAGCGAAAGTGGGGAGCGAGAACGAAAACGGGAGCGGGAGTGAAAGTGGGGAGCGAGAGCGAAAACAGGAGCAAGAGCGACATTTTCAAAAGCTCCTGGTTTGGGAGCAAATCCCAGAGGAGTTCGACAACCAATGTCACTAACATCAAGGTACATAGAGGGATTGGTGCTCTTGATTAAATATGAGTTCCATATCTTAATACATGACAAAATTCAATGGAAACATTGCAATCCTCCAATCTTGAAATCCTGAAAAACTATTAAGTCTGCTGGATTTTGAATGAAATCTAAAATTCTACTTTCTCCATATGAAATCCAATGAGGTCGGAACCACTCTCAAACATCTTGAGTCATTTCATGGTAATGTTAAAAATTTAAGTAAAAGGATGAAAATGAAGATTAAGGAGGATGTCACTTTTACTTTAAGAATTTAACATTACCATGAAATTTGAATAGCATATCAATACTAGGAGAGGGGAATGGACCCCAAATAGCACTTAACCAATTTAGAAAACACCTTGGAGTCCCCAACAATCAGCTAAATGTTAAAAAGTTAAAAAAAAATTAGAAAAATCGTTGTTTTTTTGGGTGACTGGCCGGATTTAATGACTCAGCCGAGTAGATGTGGAAACGGCCGGGTTGACCGAGTCATAACTGACTTGGTCGAGTCATGACTTACTCGGCCTCCCGAACTGGTTTTTCTGCCAGGTCATAAAATTCTTCAATGACTCGGATCAACTCGGCCGTTTCGGATTTGATTCGGCCAAATTTTAAAACAGTGGTGTTGATTAATTACACTTGTTTTTCTTCCATGGTGAGCAACCTATTTTGAAAAGCAGCCATTTGATTAGAATGATTGACTTCCATGGCTTTTATTACTTGTGCATGATTTACCTCCATGGTCTTAATGAGTTGAACTTGGTTGAGTTGCATATCCTTAATCATTCGAGTCAACTCCTTGATGTGATCCTTATCATTCTCATCAGTTTTCGCTTTGATCTTTCTTTCATCTCCATATTTTTCTTCAAAGGCATCAATGATTGATTCTAGAGAATCAAAACTGTTAGCAGGTAATTCTATGAACCAATCCATTGCATTTCCATCTAATGAAAAGATGAAAAGTCTCATTTTAACATCCTCATGGTTAATATCATGGTACCATTTGCTCACACTAAGAAATTCCTAAGGTGAGTTTCAATACTGATGGCATTGTTACCTAGAAAACTAGGCAACTCTTCAATATCCTCAATGACTTCATCCGGAATGAAATTTGGATAGCTTGAAATGTTAGTAAAATCACAAGAGGCGAACAAATCATTCATGATGTCATGCTCACTTAACCCTGAAAGAGCAAATGGATACCAAGGTTAGTAAGAAATCTACAAGAAGCAAGCTTCAAGCAAAAATCCTTGTAGAAAATGAAATAAGTGGAGTCGCCACTTGAACAAGAATCTAACTCTAAAATCCAACATGGGGTATCATAGGGGAAGGTGAACCATTCACCCTGTACACAGCGCACCACTAGGGGAGGGTGAGTCACCCTATGGTCGCTCATCACTCCAAGAAGTACCCCAAGCCCCCTGGAGCTCGCTATCCATCTCATACAGGACCCTCATAAGAGGGTTTCTCCACAACTCCAAGTCGTTCATGGAAGGTTAAGAATTTGACCTTCCCATGGGACTTCGTAAGAATATCGGCAACCTGCTCATCGGTCCCAATATGATTGAGCCTTATTGCTCCCCGTTGTACCATATCCCGGATAAAGTGGTACCTGATATCAATATGCTTGGAGCGATCATGAAACACGGGATTCTCAGAAAGACGAATCCCACTTTGGTTGTCACAGAATATCACGGTGGTATCCAGCACATGTCCAAACAACTCACTAAAGAGCTTCCTCAACTAGACAGCGTCACAGAAGGCCAAACTAGCAGCAATGTATTCAGCCTCAGCGGTGCTTAAAGCAACCGACTTCTGCTTCTTGCTCATCCATGATATTGAAGCAGAACCTAGAGAGAAGCAACATCCTGATGTGCTTTTGCGATCCACCACACTGCCAGCCCAGTCTGCATCAGAGTAACCATGGAGCCTCACATTCCCGACAGTGTATCTCAGTCCATAAGTGATTGTGCCCCAGAGATATCTCAAGAGATTCTTGGCAGCAATCCAATGTATATGATGAGGCTTGACCATAAACTGACTCAATGTGTTCACTGCAAAACATATGTCCGGACAGGAGTTCACCAAGAACATCAGGGCCCCTATGAGTTGATGATACTCAGAAGGATTTCCCAAATCGGGCCTGGCAGCACTTCCACATAACTTCTTGAAGTTAAGTTCCATCAGTGTAGTCACGGACTTACCACCATCCCAAATCTTTCAAGTAGCTTCACAACATATTTTCCTTGACAAAGGAAAATCTCCCTTGGCACGAGTGGCTTCTATAATGGAATGATTCTTTCTTTCAGCAACAACATTTTGCTTCAGAGCATATGCAGTAGTAGTCTCCCTCTTAATGCCAGCTTCCCTGCAATAGTCATTGAATTCATTTGACTCACACTCGGTTCCATTATCGGCCCTCAATATCTTAATCTTCTTCCCCATTTGATTTTCCACCAAGACTTTGAAGGCAGAGAACCATGAGAATATTTCATCCTTGTTCTTCAAGAAATATATCCAAGTTTTGCAAGAGAAGTCATCCACAAAGACAGCATAATATAAATATCCCCCTAATGATGTCACAGAAAACATACCAAATAGATCAGAATGAACCAATTGCAAAATGTCTGTGATCTTGTTTTCACTTGAGGGGAATGGTCCCCTTGTATGTTTTCCCTCGGCACATCCTTGACATACACCTTCATGCTCTATTTTGAATTCGGACATACATGTAACCATCTTCCTTGCATCGAGTAGAGCCTTATAGTGAAGATAAGCAAACCTCTAGTGCCATAGTTCGAATTGAAGAGATGTGTTGCATGACATAGCTCCCAGTGGATTTCCTCCAACTTGATATAAACTGTCAACCCTGAATCCAAGAGTAAATGCTTCTTTGAAATTTCTTTTCCATACACGTACCTTTCCATCGATGAATGCCACCTTGAATCCTTTGTCTTCCATTGCTGAGATAGACACTAGATTCTTCTTTAGATCAGGTACATATAGTACTTCTTGAAGATGAATAGTGTTACCTTGATTCAATTGAAGGGTAACATTCCCAACTCCCTTCACGGGATAGGTGGCATTGTCTCCAAGGATAATTTCCAAATTTGTATCCTTCTCTATCAAATTTGAAACAGCTTCCTTGTACATGGTGAAGTGCCTTGGGGCACCACTATCAATCAACCAATTTCCCAAAGTATCCGAAGCAGAGGCAGTAGAGAGGGCAAATATAAGATAAAATTCCTTTTGCTTAGAATTTACAACATTAAACTCATCATACCTAGAGTTTCTTGTTCTTTTAGAAGCTCGGTCATTTCCAAGTTGAGTAGCGGAAGCATTCGTTTTCCCTTTGTTGTTGAACCAGCCATTCCTTTGATTGTTGTTGTTGCCCCTGGCATGATTGTGATCATCATCATGAGATGTGTCCCTTCTATTTGGACACTCCCTAACATAGTAACCAAACTTGTTGCAAACGAAGCATCTTCCCTTCCTTCCATGTTTGAATCCTGGTCTTCCTTGACTTTGCTTCTTTGGACCTGCATTGTTCTTCCTCTTGGCATGAGCGAAGAATGTGGTAGGATTATTCCTATTCGAAGACATCTCCAATTCCATCATCCTTGTTTCTTCTTGAGAACATCTAACCAGCAATTCTTCAAAACCTGGAATTCTGTCATTACTGAGAATAGTAATGTTGAACACATGCCATTCGGGAGGAAGACCTCCAAGGGCAATGAGAGTGAGCTCCTTATCAGCAATAGCTTCACCAGTTGAAAGAAGATCATTTTTTATCTTGGTAATGCTCATGAAGTAGGATTGAATATCCTCTCCTTTTCCCTTCTTTATATCCTTTAGTTTGTTCTTGAGGAAAAGAATTTGATTTGCATTGCTAGATTTGAACACGCCATCCAACCTGTCATATATCTCCTTTGATGTATTCAAATCGAAGATGTAAGCAACTATGTGCTTATGTATAGAATCCCTGATGACCTTCTTGGCTTTGACTTCACCCCTCTTGTACTTTGACTTAGTAGCAGTCGGTGCATTTGAAGGAGGTTCTGAAATCTTTTGAAGGAGGTTTTGAAATCTTTCTCTATACATAATCCATAACATCGTGCTCTTTTAAAGTCAAATCAAGAGACATCTTTCATGCATGATAATCAGACTTATCATGAAGCTTATCATCAGACTTGAAATAAGATGTGGAGGCCATTGAATCTTGTCTTTGATCAATGATTGCTCCTCTTAGTCATTGCTCTTCACTCCTGCTTGGGCTTTGTCTTCACCTCAACTCTAATCCATGTTAATTTTAGGATAACAATGGTATGTTCTATGCTTAGAGCATTTTTACTTCAATTTTCTTTATTAGCCCAATATCATATCCAGTATAGCAATCACATTAACATGATAGTAAAATGCAGATAGAACATAAACAATAACAGTAGAAGACAAGCCAACACAAGAGGACACAAAATATGGCACCAGCTAGAGACAAACCCCAATGTGGGGAAACCCTTGATCAATTCTTCTTATAATTCTTTAAAAATTCAGCACAAAGAGAGAGTACAATTTACAATATTCACTTGCCCAAACTGATCAAACAAAACAGCAGAAACAGAAAGCCCTAACCAGAAAGTCAACGCTAGTCAACAGGGCTGAAATTGACCTCCAAAACAGCTCAGTCAACCTTGGTCAACTCGACCTCCAATAGCAAGATAATGCAGCCCAAAACAGTTTGAAAATAACTAGTCAAATCTGATCAACAAAAATCAACGCAACAACTTGAATTAGGGCAGTCAAAGCTGGTCAACACAGGAGTCAAACTGCCTCGGTTTTTGTGCCCAAACAAAAGTCTCCCTCACAAAACCAAAGTCAAACAGGATCAACGCTGGTCAAAGTCAGCCTCCTGAAATTTTGATCAAATCTGGTCAACAAAGCAACTAGAAAATATGGTCTTCTTTTCACACATGTGGAGAGAGAGAGAGTCCCAGAAATCCATACTCAATCAAGATGAGAGAGAAAAAGATAAATGAGATGAGATGCCAAAATGAGGAGGAGGCACCTTGTATTTATATGCAACGTTGAACGCTGGAGGAGACTAATTTGATAGCTGGCTGACCTTGACAATTTGTCCATAATCAAAATAAATTCATAACTTCATTTGTACATGTCATAATGGAATGATCTTTAGATCAATCCTACACCCTCCCGGAAAGACGAATCCAAAAAAAATAGCTGCTACCTCATAAGAGCTGTCCAAAGTGATGTTTGGCCCTAGTTGCCAAATTTAACAAAAAGGAAAGACAAAAAAAAAACCCAGGTGTCTTACCAACACTCATTACTCATTACTCATTCATTACATAAGGACTAAAGACATATTTGCCTAAATTGCCATCTTTCTCACAAAGGATTCTGTCAAGCAATGGTGTTAAGATGACTCAAATGACTCAAATCGAATTTATGAGAAACGTGACTCGTTTTTACTTTGCTTCAAGTACCTAACAATCTACGTTAAAAATTTCACAGGTGGCTACCCTAATTTACCTGGCAATAGCAATCTTAACAATTGCTACGTTAAAGATTGCTGATGCAATGGAAATAGCAATTGTGCTAAACGACCCTACTATTATTTGCCATGATATTTCTTAGAGTAGCTTGTAAAATACTTGAATACAAAAACCATGGAACTTGAGCCATTTTGTACAGTAAAACAACTGAATGAAGATAAACTAATCCAGGTCCAATAAAACTTCTTGGCATACCCTGGGAGGTGCTTTAAAAGAGCGTTATAAGCTGCAGGATTTAGTCAAGCATAATTGAATTGAACCTTGAAATAGGATACTAACAGAATGCCGTGCAAAATGGAGCCTGGTTGGGAATTGATCTAAGTTTATCTATTTATCCGCCAAACAGTATGCTGATCACTGAAAGTCGATGATGTATTAAGCCGACTGCCAGGGTTCCATTCTCAATCTGGTTTGACCATAAATGGTATGAATTTCAAAGGGGTAAGGCCAGGTGCAGGTAAAGGTGTGGTGTGTCGCCTTGGGGTTTGTTTCTGGAAACATTTTACAGAAGGTTTTCCCACAGAAAAGCCCATTTAGCATTATTACTTTTGTTCGGAATTACGAAAAACTTGTAGCAGAAATCTGTGTGAAGCCAAGGAGAATTGCTACTTTTGTTGTTTGATTTATCTGTGAGGGGGGAACTGCATTTGGTCAGGTTACCTTTTATTTTACCACTCAGTGCGAAGATAAACTGCTTCACTTCAAAACAACCCTTGACAAAGTAGGTTTAACCTGAGGCAAGGCCAGGAGAATTGCCCATCATTGATCACAATTTCAAATCACAGGCAATGCCATTTCTCTCACACCCACAAGATAAGCCTTAACACCGCGGGCAGATGTACAAAAATGCACGTTACAACAACTAGTAAATCTTGGGGAGATTTTTTCCGGAGATATCCTTTTGACAGTGAGGAACTCATGAGAGAAAAATATTATAGGTGATGAATCAAGGAAGAAGCGATGTAACTTACGCGAGCCAGCCGGCACAACAGGTGTGAACTATGAGGCTCCTGGTGTGTTTGTCCTTGTCCTGGCTGAGCCACTTGTCCAATGTCTGTAACTTAGAAGATCCACCATGGGAAGAGAGATAGTAATGGCGTGGATACCACGAGCCGTGTACCACTCTGCAAACTCTCTCAGATGTCTTTGCTCGGAGCCTACCCACCCTATCAACAGAGCTACAGCTGCCACAGGGCAGTTCCACTTTTCCCCTGTTTGTTTTGCACTGTGAAATACATAATTTTGGCCCCCACCTGACTTTGGGTTTGAGTTTAATGTGTGTAATCTTCGATTAGACGCTCCAGTGGTGAACAGGAATTCAAATTGGTCGCTATCTGGAGGATCATTCTGCTGCGAGTAGTAGTAGTAATTTCTGATGATTGTTTTGGGAGGCAAACAGTAAAACGAAGAACAAACCCGCAACCGACTTATTGTTGTTATGCTTCTCATCAGCGGCCTTGAACCAAACCCAAAAAGATAAGCCATTGCTTTGGATTGGATTTTATCAAAATTTATGGAATTGCAGAGTGATCATTCATTTAACATTTATCGTTTTATTGCAGGCATGCGCAGATTCCAAAACTTCTATGCACCTTTTTTAGGATTTTTTTAGGAGTTGTCTATAATGTGATTTTTTGGAGATTTGGTGACGGAATCCTGTGGAAGAAATTGAAGTTAGCATATTTGGATTCAGCACCCTGGAAAACCCTTGGACGGTTAAACTAGCTATCAAACTTGGAATTCCAATAAATTACTACCAGATTTTGACAGAAAAACCCACCAAAAAACTTTCAAATTGCATTATAGACAACTGCCTTTTTTTTAACCCCGCCGTGAATTGTTTTATTAGAATCACAGCTACATTCGGTTGATACATTCAGTTGATATTAGGTTATTCATTTTCCCCATTTTTAATTAAATGATCCAGTACCAAGCCAGACTTTTAATTAAATGATCAATTACCAAGTCAGACATTCTGATTGGTGTATGAAATTTTTGGTTGATATTAGCTTATTCATTTTCCCATTTTTAATTAAATGTTCCAATACCATGCCAGACTTTTAATTAAATGATCAATTACCAAGTTAGACATTGTGATTGGTGTATGAAATTTTAGAGTCAGCTATCCACACTAAAAATATTTTTTAGTGGTGATTTGACTGTTAAATTTATTAAAATATGTATTTTTTGATTTTATTTGGTTTTGAAATTGTGTTTTTTTTAAGAAAAACATATTTTTTAATAGGCACATTCAAATTTTACCTAAATAAATAATCTAATCATTTTATTTAAATAAATAATCCATATTAAATTAGTATTTAAATGGGTAATTTATATTTTATATATATATCTCTTCAATTATTGGACTATCATGATAAACCCTTTGTTTGCAAAGTTATTTGGAAGCATGCTAAATAACAAAATTAGTAAGTGGGCAGAAGAAAAAGATAAGTGTGCTAAAGGGCAAGCAGGTTTTAGACCTAGATATTCCATAGTTGATCATTGCATAACTTTGGGAGAAAAAGGAAGAAGTTTTTTTGTTGCTTTGTTGATTTTAGAAAAGTGTTTGACTCGGTTCCTAGGGATAAACTTTGGCAGAGAATGGAGGAACTTGGGGTTCCTAAACATTTGAGAGCAGATGTGTATAGGCTGTCTGAAGATGTGAAAGTCAAAATTAGATCTTCAGTCGGCATTTCTGAAAGTTTTAGAAGCGATATCGAGGTCAAGCAAGGTTTCCCACTGTCTCCTACCCTTTTTGGTTTATATATCGACAAGCTTGAGGAGTGGTTAAATTCGCAAGGGGGTGATGGTATCTATTTGTGAAAGTTTATTATAAGGCTTCTTTTGTATGCAGATGACCTTATTCTGATTACTAAATCAGCTCTTGGTTTGCAAGAGCACTTACTATCCCTTGAGCATTTTTGTAGAAGTGTGGGGATGCAAGTCAATATCAGCAAAACGAAAGTAGTGGTCTTCTCTAAGAAAATAAAACATAACCAGCATGAGTTCTACTTTGAAGGCAACTGTCTGAAAGAAGTTGCGGATTACAAATACCTCGGGATTGACTACAACAAAAATCTAAGCTGGAATGGTTGTAGAAAGAAAAGAACTTTGGGGCGTTGGAAAGCATTTTATGCTTTTCAAAATAGGTGTAGAGAGGCAGAGTTATAGGACTGGAAGACCACTCAAACTCTTTTTGGGCTTCTAGTGATTCTCTATGGTTCTGAACTATGGGCTAGCAGTACCTCTGACATGCAGTGGAGACAAATTGAGAAAATTCAGAAGCGTTTGATTACAAACAAATTTAAGATTAAAAGTGCAGTTCCTTATGATATCTTGTTAAGTGAAATAGGGATTGCTCCTATTGAAGCAATTGCTATGGTGCGAGCCATAAGGTATTTAAAAAAAAATTGAGCAAATGGAAGGGGGTAGATGGCCTAAGGTTGTCTTTAATGATAGATTGTGCTAGAGCAGGAAAACTTGGATGCAACAAAATAACAAATGGTTTAATAAATGGGGTATTTGCTTGAATGTGTGTCCCATAAACAGCAAAGAGATAAAAGCTTTTGTTATGGAAAAGTTCCACAAACGTACTTGGGATAAGGAGTTATGAAGAAAGAAAATTTATTATATTGAAGTGTTTAATCCCACTCATAATCATCAACCAAAAGCATACATAGAGGCCAATATCACTTAGAGAGCCAAAATTCGTATTGCTCAGTTAAGGACTAATTCTCATCAACTCCGTTGTGAAACAGGGCGCTGGAAAAGGCTAAAGGAAGTGTGGGAGGAAAGGGTATGCATTTTTTGTTCTTCCGAAAAAGTGGAAACAGAAAAACATTTCATTTTAGAATGTGAGGTCTTCAAAGACAACAGGGAAAGTTATGAAGATATGTCGGCAGCTAGCTCTTGCGGTAATCTATTTAGCGAGGGGTTTGTCAAGAAACTAGGAGCATTTATTATGAAGCTTCACAGAACAAGTGTCACACCCCCGGGCCTGCAGTAGTCTTTCAACCGCACTTGGTGAGATGTGCACCACCTAACACTTTCTTTTCACCAATACTTATGTTCATGGACTACGCCTAACCACTTGTCCTACTTAGTTTGTGTTTCTCAACTAAGTATTATTATTATTCCTTTATACCAATGAACACCCATACACATTCATTATCCACAGCAATTATACATGAATAACACAATTGCACAGTATAAAGGGAGGGGTAACTCCCTGAACAATGAGTCTGCCGAATATATTATATTATTCAACTTTCAAATATTTACAATGCTTTACAAGTATACTTGGAAACACCAAGTTTCATACTTAGCCAAATTTTACAACATGCCACACCATCGTGTGTCAACCGAGTTCCTTGCCCGAGTTGGGCGGGCGCGCTTTCACATGAGCTGCCAACTACACTCCTCAATCGAACTTCATTTACCGCTGCACAACGGGGGGCGACCTCACCTGAGTCACCCCGCGTTTCCTCTTGCACGACGGACGGGCAACCTACCCGAGTCACCTTTCACACGACGGGCGGGCGACCTACCCGAGTCACCTTAGACACCCTTCGTATTTCCTCCACCGAACGGCGGGCACCTTCATCCACGCCCTCGCCTTTCAACCAAGTCTGCGTGCTATCTCCGTGTGGTGCTACCCAAGGGCGGGCGCATTAGAACTGCGCCTCCTTGTTGCGGCTATACACCTCTTCCTTCGCACTTTTCTTGTCCACCGAAAGACTTCGTTCGAATGTGTTGTCCGAATGCTCCAACGCCTCGCTATATTTATACAATCGATTGGGCGAGTCGCTGCCCAGGCTGACTCGACTACCGCGTGCCAAAACACCCCTACACATCGCAATCTTGCCATCTGATTGTTGGTCGGCCATCAATCCTTCGTTCAAGTTTGTCATCACATGTAAGTCGCCCTGTGGGTTATGTAACATGCTCCCCACACTATAAACATTATCGCACATCCACCTAATGCGCATTATGCTCATGCACCTTCGCACATTTTGGACTTGGCTTCAAATTGTTCGCTCGCACTTCGCACCGGTGGGTATGTCAAGGACCGCAGGTCCTTACATCCTCCTCCACCTGAAGTCATTGTCATCCTCGACAATCATACCATCCCGGTAGCCATCCACCAAGATCATCATCTCTAACTGTCTCATTCTCGGTCCATGATATCGATCAGTCCATACATTGCAACATCCCTGCAACATATGCAAAAACCACTGTCTCCATCATGTGTCGTCCCATCCTGTGAACTGTCATCCTCCTCTTCCTGCTGCCAACATATCTCTGGTACACTGCTAGCCCTCATGACTCGAACTAGTCGGGTGATCAGTCCAACTGTCACACTCAAATCATAAGAATGTCCATCCTTATGTCTACACCAGTCTTTCTCAGACTCTGCCACATCCTGGACTCACCAAGAATCTCTCCCATGCTCAGGTCCATGGAAACTCCATCCCATCTACAACATGCCATGATGCTAATGCCAAACCATTCTTGCACCATCTGTCATACCTGCTCAACCTTCTTTAAGGACTCTGCCATGAGCAGCTAACAATGAGCCCCCATCTTTTGTGTCATATAAGAAGATGTAGAGGGAGTAGAGCCTGAAGGCTCACCCTCACTAATAAGCTCAATCCATATGTCAGCATTCTCTATCTCCATCCTCTGCAGATATGCCATCTGGTCCTCCTCATGGACATTCGGTCTCACATAAACCTCCTCGTCGTCATCATCCTCCACTTATTCTAGCCTTCTTGACAAATCCAAGATACTATCAAAAAGTGACCTGATAACCAATGACTACTTGGTAAGCTTTGCCTAAGCAGTAGACAACCGCTTACATACATCATCCAAGCGCTTCTCATCCTCCATCTGTATCACTGCTAGTTTAAAATCAGGCTTTGTCACACCAATGGTTGGAACACCAATGGGTACATCTTCCCTTCTATCATAAATGTACAACTTCTTCAAATGAGGAACAGTCATAACATCATATTGTTTCAAGAATTCCATCCCCGGCACAACCTCATGGTCATTAATTCGCACTATAGTGAAGTCGACCCGGTCCACTCACCTAGTGTTGTGTCCACCCTTTCAGCTACACCAAGTATAGAATTAGGAGGAGAATTCACTGTCTTCATTTGTGCCTTCACTGGTACAAATTTCAACCCAATTCTTCTCGCAACATCTTCACTCATGAAGTTATGAGTAGCTCCACTATCTACCATAGTAAGTACCTCCATACCTCCAATCTTCATCCGAACATACTCCAAGTTGTTCCTTTCAAGATCTCTTCGAGAGACCACTTCTGTAGCAGCAACAGCTCCAAGAATCCACATCATCCCCACAGAAGGTTCTTCATTCTTCGCATTAGATTGTGCAACAGCGGCCACTTTCGATCTTGAAGGACAATTCTTCACCGTATGTGGTTCAGCACAAATCCAACACTTCAATGGCTTCTTCGTCTTCGTCTTCTCATCCGATTTCAAAGCATCATCTTTCTTCTTCTCTTTTGGCTTATCGAACTTCTTCTTTCCATCAGAAGCTTCATCATAATGCTCCACCAATCGATCCACAATAGCAAAAGCTTCTTCAAGTGTCTTTATCTTCTGCCTCTTCACTTCATTGTGTGCCCAAGGTTTCAATCCAATAATGAAGTTGAACACCTTGTCCCTCTCCACCATGTCAGGAAGTTCCAGAACTGCACTTGCAAACTCCCACTAATATGTCTATAGGTTCCCTGTCTGCTTAATGAATTTAATCTTCATCCTTGCTTCCCACGTTTCATCCTGAGGACTGAAATGAGCCTGCAAAGCTTTCTTCATATCATCCCAAGAAGTAATGTCATCAACACTACCATTAGAAATCTGATCCATCCGCCTTCTCCACCATATCTTAGCATCTTTTGTCAGGAATTGAGCAGCCACTTTCACCCTTGTCTCATCATCGGATAGATCCAAGCGTTCCAAGTATTGCTCCATATCCCATAGAAATTTACCAAGAGTCTTCGCACTCCTTGTACCATCATAAGATTCTGGTTCCTTGACTTTCACATGAGACACTCCTCCACCTGAGTTATGTCTCACGGCCTTCTTCAACACCACGATCTCATCATTTGCATCATCAAGAGATTTCTGCAAGTTCAAGATCTCTGCCAGACCTCGATCCCTCGCTTCTCCAATCTCCTTGACTTCCCCTTCAAGTTGTGTACACTTAAGATCAGTGTATTCATGCCGAGTTTGGAGTTCATCAAGCTCTTCCCTCATATTCACATGATCCTCGAGTTCCTTCGTGATTCGAGTCATCTTTGTAGTCCAGTAAGATTCCAATGCCTCCATTCTCTCTAGTATCTTGTTTATAAAGGCCTCGGTCGCATTGTGGCTAGATTCACCCGATACAACATGAGTTTCACCTGCCATCTCTGCTTCCTTCTTCCTTCTTTGTGATCTAGTATCGACCATCCACCAACTTCACCTGTACCCTGCAAACCGAACCAGTTCTTGTTTCACTTGTGTGAAACCAACTTCCTTCACCTACAAGTACCTGTTTCCACTGTCACTTTGTCACGAGCAAACCTGCTCTTCATTCACCAGCTCCAACTGTGAGCTCTGATACCAACTGCACTTCAGTGTAGTTGTGTAGCAGCTTCAACCTTCAATGCCCGAATCAGCTGCTCTCATACCAACTGTCATGCCCCCAGGCCTGTGGTAGTCTTTCAACCGCACTGGGCGAGGTGCAGCACCATCGAACACTTTCTTTTCACCAATACTTATGTTCATGGACTACACGCTAACCATTTGTCCTACTTAGTTTGTGTTTCTCAACTAAGTATTATTATTATTATTCCTTTATACCAATGAACACCCATACACATTCATTATCCACAACGAATATACATAAAGAACACAATTGCATAGTATAAAAGGAGGGGCAACTCCCTGAACAATGAGTCTGCCCAAATATATTATATTATTCAACTTTCAAATATTTACAATGCTTTACAAGTATACTTGGAAACACCAAGTTTCATACTTAGCCAAATTTTACGACATGCCACACCACCGTGTGTCAATCGAGTTCCTTACCCAATTTGGGCGGGCGTGCCTTCACACGGGTTTCCAACTGCACTCCTCAACCGAACTTCGTTTACCGCTGCACGACGGGTGGGCGACCTCACTTGAGTCACCCCGCGTTTCCTCTTGCACGACGGGCGAGTGACCTACCCGAAATCACCCGAGTCACCTTTCACACGATGGGCGGGCGACCTACCCGAGTCACCCGAGACACCCTTCGCATTTCCTCCACCGAATGGCGGGCACCTTCATCCGCGCCCTCGCCTTTCACATGTAAGTCGGTCTGTGGGTTATGTAACATGCTCCCTACGCTATAAACATTATCGCACATCCACCTAATGCGCATTATGCTCATGCACCTTCGCACATTTTGGACTTGGCTTCAAATCGTTCGCTCGCAATTCGCACCGGCGGGTATGTCAAGGACCGCAGGTCCTTACAAAAAAGGTCGAATACATCACGCAGATGAAAAAACAATCTATCCCATACGCTATCTTTAGCCTCGTAAACATTAAAATAATTTTTTTCTTTCTAACAAATTATATACTATGAATTTTAGTGTGTTCATACTTTTGTACTCATTATCTATTTTCGAGAACAAAAATAATCACAGTCGATTGGAAAAGTATCTATGATCAAGAACAAAAGTAATTGGAGTGGATTGCAAAAGGGTGTCTAAATAGTTATAAAATTAAAAGAGAATCCATAGAAATTATTTAATTTCCCAAAAAAAACAAACATTAAATTGGAATAGCGTGTCAAGATGGTTAAAAAAATTTGAGAGATAAAAATCTATAAAAATTATTTAATCTCCCAAAAAAAATCTTTAGATTTTAATAATTATTAAAATAATCTTTGAAAAAATAGTTATTAAAATAATAAAATATTGATTAACTCTTGTTATTGAATACGTGTCGTATGGGAATGTTTACGCGAGAATCTGAGTGGTCAGAGGTGAGGGAGAAGCGTACACAAAAAAGATAAAGAGTACTGAGAAAACAAGTAAATTGGTGTCGACCATCAGTGTTCTTCTTATATGCCTACATACGTTTGACTTCCTCCTATTGGTTTCATAGTGACTCCTATTGGTATTAGTGAGAACCCCTAAATATTAATTCAATAAAAATATGGACCATAACTTTAACCAAAGAAATTTGAAATAAAAAAATATTATATTATATTAGAGGTTGAAGTATTAATAACTATTAAAAAAAATATATATATATATATATAATTGAGATTTTTTTTTGAAAAATTAAAGTATTAATAATGAAGTGATCTAATTTATAGATTAAATAGACTTTTTTACTTAAATTTGGCAAAACAATTTCAAGAAAGAATGTGAATTTTTTTAATGCGTTTTTGAATGCATAAATGGATTTAACACCCTAAAAAATTGCTCGGGCGCTCAAATTCTATACATTAAATAACTTAAACTCAAGTTTTTAAAAATCTCTACTGGATTTTGTTTAAAATTAAACAAAAAAATGTAGTGAAAAAAAAAAATCAATTTCTTTATAAATTAGACTAAGCCATTAATAATTATTAAAAGTAATAAAAGTTTCAAGATATAATAAAATATTATTAGAAGGAGAGGGACTAATACAAATATAAAATAATTAATGAAATGATAATAAAAGATATATGAAAATAATTAATGAAATGATAATAAAAGATATATGAAAATAATTAGTGAAATGATAATAAAGGATATATGAATTATTAGGGGATAAAATATTAATTAAAATGTTTATTTAGATCCCCAAATGGGGGTGAGAAATAAGGCAATCACTCCTATGCGTGGATGATGATGTCAGACACCTAGCCGATGGTGCGAAGGTCGGCCTCTCTGTCCTCTCACAACGATCTTAGTATAGGTAACGCTAATGTCGGGCATGTGAATTTCCCATCACCCTTGTTGGGAGAGGGAGCAGACGATTTGGTAAGCAATTTGGTTATTGTGGCAGTTTGTTGGTCAAGGCTTGAGCTCAAATAGCAGTGTGAACCTCTGTGTTTGGCATCCTCACTAGGACTGGTGGCGTTTTCGTCGTCGGTGCCCCGTCCTTGGCGTCAGGGTTACTAAATTGGTTGTTTTCTTTTCTCGTGGGTGGCCTTTGGCTTCTCTAAGCAAGATAAGGGCTCGACACACAGTAATTGGGTCGATCTGTGAGCTTGGTAGTGGGTGGTTGAGTATTCAAGCTTTTGTCTCTCTTATGTATCTTCAAGGTAGCGGGTTTTCTCTTCTAAGCGGCTCTCCCCTAGGGTTATGCATTTGTAAAGGTCTCCCATGGTGGTGGGGTGTCTGCTCTCAGCGCTTATGGTTAGTGTTATGCCTGTGAGGGGTTAGGGTTTGTGAATTGTTGGTTAATAGCTTCACCGTTGGTTTGGGTTCTTAGTGTCTGGTAGTTACCCTGGTCGAACCAGTGAATGCTCTTCTAGTGTGCTTGGGGGGCTTCCCTATAGTCATAATTCGAGTGCGGGTTAGAAATTACTTGCTCATTCTGTATTTTCCTGGTGACAGTAGCCTTGTTGCGATGCGTCTGAAGTCATGTAACGCTCGTTCTCTCCTTCCAACCAAGCGAATTTCAACTACTCTGAGAGGGTGGGGATCTCATTTGTAGGTGGAAATGGCAGTCGAAGTATCTCCAAACTCTGATCGGGGTGGTCGCACCATTGGTAGAGCGGGTTAGATGGCTTCCGAGGGTCGTGGTGATTCGTCAGTTATTCATGGTGGTCCATCAGCTAGTCGTGGGGGGAGCACCCTGTGGACTCTGAAGAGGGGTGGGGGTACACGGCAAAGGGGCGCTGGTAGCCAGGTGAAAGAAAGACGGCCTGGGCATGGAGCCATGGCGGATCATCATTGTTGTCTGGATAACTGTTGGGATTTGATTTAGTTTATACTAGACCGCTTGGAAACCTCGGAGAGGGTGCGACAGGAAGAACATGTAATGGTCATTGCTACGTTGAAAAAGGTGCATTACTTCTAGTGTCATGTTCGGGAACAGGTCATGGTGGTATGGCGTGGTAAGAATTTGCTAACATAGAAGGTGGAGAAACTGGAGTCATGGATGGCGCACTTCGAGGAGCACGTATAGTGATCCTTCCGCCCTCCTCCTCCTCTAGGGACTACTTCGAACAATCTTGCTTCAATTAATTCAGATGACTGATCATGGTTACAGGTGTTTTACTAGTTTTATATGTTTTTTGGTGCTTTTGGCCTCCTAAGTTGTGGAAGGTGTCTCTAGTTGTTCTTTTGTTTCTTTGTGATATGTTGATTGCAGTAGTCGATAAACCTGGTCAGGGTGAGACTACCTGCATTTTGAAACTGATGTACTCCTTTTTTGATGAATGAATAGAAATTTGACTTACAAAAAAACAAAGTTTGTTTAGAAATTGTTAGTTAAAAAGAGATTGAGCACTCTTAAAAATAAAATTAATCATTAGCAATTAAATTAATTTATTAGAAATTAGGATAATAAATATGGAAATTTGAATGGAGTGAAAAACAAATTAGAAGATGCAATGATGAAAGATTAAAAATGAAGTGGTTGACCAAACAAGAAATTAGGATTGAATGAGCGATAATTAATTATACAACAGGATACTAAGGAAGAACAAGAGAGAAGACAAGCAAGGTGGGGATTTTCAAGCTAGGACAAGGGAAGGTTTAGATAAGAGGAAGGAAGAGGGTAGGGGGAAGGGAGGGAACAAAAAAACTATAAATAAATTCAGGAGGTTAGGTCATTGACTAAGGCTATGGATAAGGGGTTTCCATGAGTTGTTGATTTTGTAGTTGTCTTCCCTACTGAAGTTATCCAAGTGCTTTTCAATTTCAATAGCTTCACGAATTAGGGAGGTGGACTGGAAAGGAGCAAGAGCGAGGATCTTAGTTTGGTCAAAGCTAATGAGATGCTTGTTTTTTGTAGGAGTGCTCTACAAGATCAGACTTCAGGGCCTAGTTGTGATTTATTTCGACGATGTGATCCTTTAAGTGGGCTTTAAAAGACCTTCCAGTTTGGCTAATGTAAGACTTGACACACGAGCAAGGGATTAAGTAAACCCTTGGACCAAGCATTGGATTCATCTTAACTTTACGAGACCTGAATAATTGTTTACGGTTTTGAAAGGCTTGATTAAGGTTTTGAAGTTCTTTTTAGCTAAGAATCTGGAAATATTATCACTGGTATTTTTTATTTAAGGAAGAGATAAGAAAGCCTTGGGAGGGGGAAAAGACTCTTTGGGGCAGGACCAGCAGGTAGATCTATATACTTTGTTGATTTGGAATGAAGAGTGGACATTCTTGATAAGGACTTTTGAAAATTGAGCTCTTTCTATGGATAAAAATTGTGAATCGGAAGTTCTCAACACTCTATTGAAGAGGGCATTTAGGATGACAGACTTTTAAGTTAGTAGATGATGAGAGTTAGCATGGAGGTATTGGTCAGTGTGATTTTTCTTGCAATACACCTAAAATGAAAGGGACCACTAATAACATTTCCAGATTCTTAGCCAAAAAGAACATCAAAACCTTATTCGCGTAGTATAACTAATAGAATAAATGGCCTTTTCAAGGCCTTTTTTTCTGGTTATTTTTAACCAAAATCTACAAAGAGTTTTAAAAACTTGATTTTAAGTTGTTTGATCTCTAGAATCTGAGTGCCCCAAGGGTTTTTCAAGGTGTTGAAACCATTTATGCATTCAAAAATGCGTTTTAAACAAACAAAAAATTTCAATCTTGCTTGAAATTGTAGTGCTTGATTATGGTGAAAGAGGTCATTTCACCTATAATTTAGGTTGCGTTAATCGTTATTCAAAGCTTTCAAAACCCTAAAATAACTATTCAAGTTTCCTAAAGTAAAGATGGATCCAATGCTTGGTCTAGGGGTTTACCTAATTTCTTACTCGTGTGGCAAGTCTTACATTGGCCAAATTGGTAGGTCTTTCAAAGCCCATTTGAAGGAGCACATCACCGACATGACTCACAATCGGGTCCTAAAATTTGCTCTAAGAGAAAACTTCTTCAAAACCAAGCACCTTATTAGCTTTGACCAAAGTAAGATCCTGGCTCTTGCTTCTTTTCAGTCCACTCGACTGATTCATGAAGATCTTGAAATAAAATTAGTCAATGAATTACCCTCCTAGCTATCTTTATAGTTATCCCCCCCCCCACCCCCCTGTTTGTCTTCTCTCATGTTCTTCCTTAGTATCTTGTCGTATAATTTATTATCACTCATTCAATCATAATTTCTTGTTTGGTCTCCCCCCTCCATTTTTAATGTTTCATGGCAGTGTATCTTCCAATTTGTTTCTCTTTCCATTAAAGTTTCCATATTTATTATCCTAAAATATAATAAAAATTTAATAGCCTAGTTGTTGATTCCTCTAGGCACACACACACACACACAAATCCTAAATTTCTTTTGGGTTGTTTATACCTTGGACTCTCCTCATTGATAATTTCTAAACTAGCATTTGCACTAGATGTTGCAAAGGAAACGTCGTAAGTAAATAGCCCATATGGAAGAAGAGCATAGATGAAAAAATATGTGATATGTTATGTGATCTAACTATAACCGAATTTGAGTGAAAGAGTAATCATAATGTCAAATGTAATACAATAAAACAATCTATTCAAAACAAAGGCATGTGCAACTTCCTTCACAAGTGCTCAATCCAAGAGCTTATTTTCATTGATAATTGCATCCCAGACCATACCTTTGTCTTTCATCGCCTCAGCCAGACTAAACCCTTCACCCTCATATAGTAATGGTTCGAGATCAAAATTCTTAGCGAGTATTATCCAGAGGTGTTTCCATTCACACACGTCTTCATTAGCACAATTAAAGGCCTAGTTATTTAAATAAGGGTCTGTGGCAGCCCAAATTTCGTGTTATGAAATCAAATTTGCATTAGATGCATCCATAAATTGTTCCCATGAAATATTGTTCACTCAGTATTTGAAAGACAACCCCTCATGTTCACAAATGGCAATGTATACACACATTGTTCCTAAAACATTAATCAAGCTCCAAGGAGAGAAGCCAAATATGTGTGTCAGATGGTGAATAGACCAAGTTAATCCTTCTTTCTTCTTTGCAACCTCAAATACAATATCCTCGAGAGTGTAGTAAAAATTGGGCACAGGTAGCCTAGGAAGCTCTTCGTGAAATGGTGCTTCATGGGGCTGATATTTCCCTAAAGAATAAGAAAGATCAATATAATGATGCTCTTCATTAATTCAACCATATTATATTGAAGAAAGAATATTGGAAGACCAAATAATTGCTCACCCCAGTTTTATCAGAGTTTCAAGGACCAATAAATTTACTTAGAAATAGATATGTAACTATAAACTAAAGCACTTACCTCATGAGGGCCAAGGGAACCTGTCCACCAGGAATACCAGCTCTTTATGATAAAATGCACACTAATCCAAACACCAATCTGTCACAATAAACATCACCATCAATTTCAAAAATATATGCATTCAAAATTAGCATAAAAATTTCCACAGTCCATGACTTCATTAAATCTTTCCTACCAATCACATACTGCTAATCTATCGGCTCTCAGTGCAATGTTACAATGGCACAATAAGAGATTGTAGCAAAGCAATTAAAATAATGAGCCAATGATTGAAATTTCCATGGATTTCTGCAAAATTCTTACCTAAGAAACGAGCCAATTGAACTGAATGAGAATGAGATGTGATTTCCAAATAAAATCAGTGTTGTAGTTAAGAAAGGAAACAATTGAGCATAGATACGAATTATATTCCTGCAACAAATTCACTCACTTGAGCAAAGGGATTGAACGGAGGGCATGGTAAAATAGAGATAAAAATCAAGTTATGATATTTATATGGGTGAAGCAGGATGGATGGTAGATCCTTGGGTATTGCTAATACAAGTCTCCTTGCGCTTTGGCTACAAATTCATCATTGCATGTACATGGTTCTTATTGGTCAGGTAATGTGACTTGGTCTAGTGGATTTATCCCAAGATTGCATTTGCATTAATTGAAAAGGGAAGTCTTGTTTGTGAATGAGCGAAAAGAATTTATTTTTAGTATGTATATGTTAGGTAGGCTTCCCTTTAAGAGGAAATTTTTTTAGAAAAATAACCTTTGTTCCCATATCTCAATCATTTAATACTATTAATATGGAAATCCAAATAAGAGATGGAAAGGCACAAAAAATGATAATGACAATGCCATAAATAAAAGAGACAACTCTCCCCCTATTCAAAAGAACAAAATTTTATACAACATTTTAAATAATTTTATAACCTCAAATAGATAACACTTAGTTTAGACTCTTGGAAATATCAGTTTAAATGACAAATATAACTAATGTACCCTGGACTGACAGCTAAATAGACTTGACACTAAATATATTATAATATATTGTCACAACGTAACATATGTCCTCATCGATGCATCATACTTCTATATAAAATTAAGATAATAATGATCTTATTGCTGGCGAATACATAAATTTACTTTATACTTTGAAGCATAGAATAGAAGATAAAATAAGTAGCACTCTTTCTCACAATAGGATTATGCCTTCTACACAACCAAAAAAGCTCAATCCTAGCCAATCGTTAAGCTAACATTTTAGTAATGATTGACAAGAGGCAACAAGAAATTATACTATTGTTTGTCATTTAATTCTATGCTTCTATAAATCCCATAAAAGACATTGAAATTATGTCTTTATCATGCATGATGGTGAAGAGAGCTATAACATAAGTAGAGAATGAAAGGCCAGTTTTACAAGATCTGCTATGTAGAACTATCTTGTCCATGTTTAATATGAATTGGAATTTAATAACGGGAACAAGTAGAAGATTGTAACACTTTGTAGCTTCTGAGAGCATCAATCTCATGGATGCTTCCACAAGGTGAGGGAAAGGCTAACCAAACTTGCTCCTCCCTTGGGCACCCTCGGTCCCTTATTAACAAGAAAACTAATTCCTTATGGCTGTCCCCAAATCCTTCACACAATAATTTTGTAAAATTAAATAAATCTGTTGGGAAGCCAAAGACACCATCCAAACTTACAAGATCCACATAAATAAATGTTCAGAGAAACATGTGTTGGCTCCATTTTTTTGAGAGGATGATCCCAAGACATTTCTTTGGGTATAAAAAGTGTTCATAAATGGTCATGCCATCAAATTACTACTAATATGTCCCACTGCGAAGTGAGGAATGTTTGAAATGAAAAATTAATGAGAAATGTTTTACAAATGACTTATTACGTAAAAAATTTATATTCAATCCTGAAACTCTAGTTGCACACAACGATGGAAAGGTAAACAACTAGTAAATAATGGATTAGAAACAAATAGGGATTTTAAGAAAGGTAAGTAATGAATTCTAAAAAAAAGGAATGGTAAAGAAAAATATTTAAAATATCTAAAGCCCTTCCTCCCACTTCGACCACTCAAGAACTATCATGCTCCATATGCACTTCTATCATTCAAAGAATATGACACTTCACACTCCACTTTTGTAGCTGCTTTATCATCAATTCACACAGAAACCAATACTGATAAGAATTTATTCATGGTATATATCTATCAAAATATATGCACGTTGAATATGCATCTTCTTAGCCAAGGGATCACAACTGCCTTTTATGTATATTGGAAGTACATAAACTAATAACCAGAAAGTATATCCAGACCTAGAGAACCGAATAAGTATTCAAATACACATATCTCTATTGTGTATATATTATATTTTCAAGGGCAGTTGGGTCTGTTACCATGCGTTTTCTAGCTAGCATAGTAAGGGCATAGATCATCACTAGGGGGGACACAATTGCATCTCGCACAACATGTACCGCAGGCTCTTAAACACATGTTATGGAAAGATGCTTTTGCGCAGCTTCGTTCACATTATGTCTCAAAGTGCATTGAAGAATTAAAAGAAGCAGTGATGGAAAGGATCAACCTTGATTTCATACTCAGAACTCGACACTGTGGTTGAGGAGAACCGAATGAGGGAAAGGTAGGGAAGTACTTGCAATATGTTCCTGAGTTATAATAAAGATAAAGATCAACAAGCTAAACGATTGCACAAATCAAGATTCAATTGACAATTAAAGCAGTGGGATCTAACAATGGATGAAATTTCAATCGTCTAACATTAGATCTGATGGTGCAGAGGAGTGTAGAGTGGCAGTTGGGGGAGTTATTCCCAGAGGGAACGCCTTACAATGTAAATATTAAAGAGTCGTAATTAATATTTTACTTTCTTAAGGTCTGATAGACCATATTGGTCTTAGTGGGATTTAATCATTATATATTACATAACCTGCAAATTGAAACATTTTATCTATGGACTACATTATCCATATTAAAATATATATATTTTTTATTAAGATATTTTTAAGTATACTACATAATTGTGCATATTAAAATATTTTATTGATAACTCATGTTGAATTTTTTAATTATTACGAATATTTTTAAATGTCATATATTAATTTTATATTAAGAATCAAATCAATTACACATCTCCCTCTTTTAATTCTTATTACTAAGTACGATAATTTTCTTTAATTAACTTTCAATTATTTTTTCTATGGACATTGAATATTTTACTATATACATCGTTACAATCTTTTCTTTTAACATTTTTCTTTCTATATAGATATATATGAAGTTGATATCGACATAAATTAGTTAGCATAGATCTCATGGATGCTTCCACAAGGTGAGGGAAAGGCTGACCAAGCTTTCTCCTCCATTTGGCAACATCACTCCCTTATTATCAAGAAACATACTTCCTTATGGTTTTCCCCAAATCCTTGACACAATAATTTTGTACGCGGGGAAGCTAGAGACGTCATCCAAACTTACAAGATCCACAGAAAGAAATTTTCATAGAAATGTGTGTTGGTTTCATTTTTTCGGGAGGATGATCCCAAGAAGTTTCTTTGGGTACACAAAGTGTTTGGAAATGGTCATGCCATCAAATTACTATTGATATGTTCCACTACAAAGATAGGAATATTTGAAATGAAAAATTAATGACAAATGTTTTACAAATGACTTATTATGTAAAATATTTCTATTCCATCCTGAAACTTGGGTTGCACGCAACTACAGAAAGGTTAACAACTGGTAAATAATGAATTCTAAACAAATAGGGATGTTAAGAAAGGTAAGTAACGAATTATAAACAAAAAGAATGTTAATGAAAAATATCTAAAAATATATAAAGCCCTTCTTCCCACTTCAACCACTCAAGAACTATCACACTCCATACACACTTCTATCATTAAAGGAATATGACACTTCACACTCTACTTTTGTAACTTCTTTCTATATCATCAATTCACATAGAAATAAATATTGATAAGCATTTATTCATGGTATATATCTATTAAAATGTATGCACACTGAATATACATCTTCTTAGCAAGGGATCACAAATGCATTTTATGTATACTAGACATACATAAACTAATAGCCACGAGGTATGTCCAGAGCTCGAGAACACAATAAGTATTTAAATACACCTATCTATAATGCATATATATTATATATTCGAGGGCACTTCCATGTGTTTTCTTGGTGGCATAGCAAGGGAAGAGATCATCATTTCCAGATGTGCCAAGGGGAACACAATTGCATCTAGCACAACACATACCATAGGCTCTTAAACACATGTTATGGCGGGATGCTTTTGCGCATATTCATTCACATTATGCTTAGCAATGTGCATCGAAGAATTAAAAGAAGCAGTGATGGCAAGGATCAACCTTGAATTCATACTCAGAGCCCTCGACACCATGGTTGAGGAGAACAAAATGAGGGAAGGGTGCAAAAGTACCTACAATATGCTCTTGAGTTATAATAAAGATAAAGATCAACAAGTTGAATAGTTGCAAAAATCAAGATTCAATTAATAGTTGAAGCAGTGGGATCTAACAATGGAGGAACTTTCATTCGTCTAACATTATATCTAACGACGCAGAGGAATGTAGAGTGGAAGCTAGAGGAGTTCTTCAGAGAGGGAACGCCTTACAATGTAAATATTAAAGAGTCACAGTTAATTTATTGATTTCTTAAGATTGGATAGACCACATTGGTCTTAGTGGACTTTAATCATTATATATTACATAACATGTAAATTGAAACATTTTATCTATGGACTATGTTATCACTTAGAACTAAAAATTGATACATGTAATTTTCTATCCTAGCCCGATGACAAAGGTCTGTGCTAGTTTAATTTCAAATTTTCATTTTTAATTTCTTCCCGTAGGATTTGGAGTTTTTAAAAGAGTTTTTAACTCAATTTGTTCTCAACTCCCATTGGTTCCCCTCTACCCATCATTGTTCTATAGCCACCTCTTGTCTTATGTGAGTCACCGTGCCTTTTCATGATTTCGCAGCGCTATTCCAATTCGCCAATTTTGTAGCGCAATCATAACTAGGCAGTTTCGCAGCGCTTCATGATTAGGCAGTTTCGCAGCGCATCATTAAAATTCAAAACTAACAGCGCTGCGAAATCATGGATTCGTACATTCCGCAGCGAATCTTTCCCGAAATGTCAAGTCCGTTAGGTGAGTCATCAGCCATGTCTTCTCATGTCAGCCCATATACCTTTCTTATCACATTTTAACGCTCATTGCCACTATCACCACCACTAGATCTGTTGATATGCACAAATTATTATTCCCAAGAAATTTTACCGTGCATAAACCATAATGATGGCCGTAAGTCCTGCATGAATGACAAATCTGCAAGATTATATCTTGAAAGGTTTTAAACGGAAGAGTTTAAAATTCAAGCGAGGCTGATAATCAAGCGAGGCCGAATTAAAAAAAAGCTGAATCACAATTCCAACCGGAGCTGGTAGTCTTTGTGTGCGAAGATTTGGAAGAATCCATGGAGAAAAAAGAGCACAGATCCAGCAAATGTCTAAGGACTGAACCCGAAGGCCTGGATATAACGCTGAGAAATGAAGAGGTGAAGAAAGCGTTTAAAAAGGCCGGGTGCTGGAACTTTTGCAAAAAGTTACAAGGAGGACATGCACAGGTAACTAAGGAATTTGCACTTAACTTCACTGGTTTGAATTCAAAGGTAGCCATGTTAGAAGTGCAGGTTTCTCCAGAAGTGATATCTGCTGTGACAGAGATCCCAAGAGGACAAGAGGAATGGTTCAAAAATTTTAAATTTGACATGAATCCTTGCAAGGAGTTTTTGAAGGATGATTATGTAAATGAAGATTTAAGTAAGGCAGTGCCCAGGAATTATGTCAAAGAACATTATGCTCTCTTACTCACCTGCATACAGAAATATTTGACTTGTGAAGGAAGGTATAACAAGGTTTATTCTTACCATTTCAAACTACTTCTGCATTTCACCGGGAAAGTCTCCATAGACTTACCTTTTTATCTGTTCCGTAGTTTGAGTAAGATGTGTGATAAGGTACAACTGAGGAAAGAGGACTGTGAAACCTCTTTGTTTCATCATGGTTTGATTAAACTACTGGTTTTAGATGGGCTCCAAAAGATAGACAGGGATTGGAATTCATTCATTTTTATGGCTGGCTTCAAAAGCCAGACTGGCCTCACTCCCCAACCTGCCAGGGATTTTACAATAGCTGAGCTCCAAACAGAAGCAAGAGCTAAAAGAGTTACAAAGTCACAAGTAAGATCACAAGTAAGAAAACCAGTGAAGCCACTCATCATCCAAGATCAACCTCAGCAATCAACTAAGGAAAAAGTTCATGGTAAAAAGACTATACCTGAAACAAGCACATCTGGAGTAGTCTCGAGGGTAAGAACAAGAAGCGAGATAAATAAGGAAAAAGGTAAAGCTATAGCAGTTGAAGAAAGTCCAGTGTCCAAGGCAAGTTTAAATGATTTATTGCAGGCTATTGAATTTGAGTAGTCTCTACCAATTCAAATCGAATTAATGCAGTCAGAACAAGAAAGCACCAAGAAATCCAAGGCCTAAAAAAGGCTTAGATTTGATGTGCCAGCTGAAGAGTTTGTTTTTAAACCTAGAAGACCTATGACAAGGAGATTCCAGCAAGTACAGGAGGCACTGCCAAGAACAGAGGAAACAGGGGAAGAGACACAAAAAGACACGGGCAAAACAGTCATTGCATCTCAAGAAGATAATATAGCAGCCATACAGAGACAATTGGAATCAGCTAAATATGAAATTGCCAAATTAAAGAAAGCCGCTAGAAAACATGCAGCTATACATGCAAAGTATTATAAAACTTTATGGGAAGGAAATGCTGCTGTAGAAGCTCAGCTGAATTCAGTGGTTGATGGCCATTCACAATTTCACACATGGACAATACTAGCAATCAAAGAAGCCAAATACATAAGAAGGATCAATATGTAATTGAGAGCTGGGAATAAGGCTATGAGGAAACAAATTGAAGATCTGAAGGCACAATTAAATCAACTATCTGCTAAATAAGTTTTCATTTCAAGTAAGATTTTGTTTTAAAGTTTTGACAAATTTGCTTGATTTTATCTTTCTGAGGAAATATAAATTCCTATTCAACATGTGGAAAATCTAAAGGAGTTTTTGGCAATCAAATACTCGGCTAATAAAGGTCTCGGGTCAAAAGCAAGCTGTTTTAAAAAAAAAACTCAGCAGTTTCGTAGCGCGCTACGAAACTGCTGAAGGTGATGATTTTTACGCAATTCAAGCAGTTTGAATTATAAGCGGGAATTTTGAAAGGAAAACGTCTAAAGGGCATGCAAGACATCATCTGAAGCTATCAACAGTCAATTAGGTCAAGACAGGTGGATGCTTAAAAAGGTTTAATATTCAAATCCAATTTTTGTCGTAAAGTGAACACCTTTACCACAGTTCAGGGTATATCAAACGGTTTGCCTGCAAGAAACTTTTACTTGCACACATGTTCATGGGAAAAGCTTACAACGCATCAAGGACGTGGCAGTATTCTACATTTTGGGTAATTAAAGGCTAAAGGTCATGCTTCTGTGCATTCGAATATTTTGGAGAAAACTGAAGCCGAGAAGCAAGGGTAATCTCCTAATATTTCTGAGCAGTTAAAAAGATTCAGCATCCAAGGTCAACATGGAGCATTAAACACCCATCTCAGCTAAACTAAAAGAGGGCCAGATGTCAAAGAACGAGGAGAAGCCATCATGCATGTAATATGGAGTTAGAGTCATAGTTGATTTAGATCTCTAAAAAACTCCAGTCAGCACTTTGTTGTATTTATTAGTTAGTTAAATGGTTGATAGGTGTCATTAGAAGTAGTTTTCGAATTCCCCTCATGCTGGAGGAGGAATCTCGATCAGTTAGAATAAAAACTCTATATATAGCTGAAACAACAATGTAATCAAGGTTGGAAAACTTTATAACAGAGCATAGTATTTGGCTTATGTAAAAAGACTCACTTTCAATAATATAATTTTGATTTTACTTCTCAGGATTCATGAAGGATTTCTTATATTCAGAATGTGTGATGTTGTCCTTTTCTTAGTTTTGTTTACAGTGGTATGGATGTATAATCACTCAGAATTCACTGAATGTGCTCTGATTTCCTGTATGCATCTATAAACTGTGTGGTTCCATATGAGTGTATGTTCTGAATATTCAAATGCTGAATGCCCTGACTTCCATGTAAGGTCAAGATCTTTGTTATATTGAGGTGTTGTTGACTCCATAGGCCCAATGGATACTTGTTTAATGTATTTCCAGCATTCATATTTGTCACAGTTGTTCTACAAGAGTTAGCCATCTTATTTTTAATCAAAATCATTATTACACCCAGAGAGAGCCCTCTCAGGTTGAGGAGGCTAAGCCTCAGCCTAAAGTAGGTTTGAAATAGTTACTTAGAATCAACCTGACCAGCAACCTATCAGGGTCTGATTTTGAGATAACAGACTACATTATCCATTTATTAAGATATATTTAAGTATACTACTTAATCATGCATATTAAAATATTTTATTGATAACTCATGTTGAATTTTTTAATTATTATAAAAAATTAAATGTTATATATTAATTTCATATTAAGAAGCAAATCAATTACACATCTCCCTCTTTCAATTCTTATTAGCAAGTACAATAATTTATTTTTAATTAATTTTCAAATATTATTATTTTTTTAATTTTTTTTGGACATTGAATATTTTACTATATATACAATTACAATCATTTCTTTTAACATTTTCTTTTTATTTAGATATATATGAAGGTGATATCGATATAAATTAGTTAACATAGATCTCATGGATGCTTCCACAAGGTGAGGAAAAGGCCCACCAAGCTTTCTCCTCCCTTGGGCACCCTCAGTTCCTTATTAACAAGAAACATATTTCCTCATGGCTATCCCCAAACCCTTCACACAATAATCTTGTAAACTTAAATAAATTTGTTGGGAAGCTAGGGACATCATCCAAACTTACAAGATCCATAGAAAGAAATGTTTAGAGAAACGTGTTCCGCCTCCATTTTTTCAAGAGGATGATCCCAAGAAGTTTCTTTGGGTACACAAGTGTTCGGAAATGGTCATTCCATTAAATAGGTAAGTAATGAATTCTAGACAAAAAGAATGTTAATGAAAAATATATAAAAATATCTAAAGCCCTTCCTCCCACTTCGACTACTCAAGAACTATCATGCTCCATAAACACTTCTATCATTCAAGGAATATGACACTTCACACTCCACTTTTGTAGCTACTTTCCATATCATCAATTCACATAGAAATCAATATTGATAAGCATTTGTTCATGGTATATATCTATCAAAATGTAATATGCATCTTCTTATCAAGGGATCACAATTGCCTTTTATGTATATTGGACATACATAAACTAATAACCACGAAGTATATTGTCTAACAATGAGAGTGTAGAGTGGCAGTAAGTGGAGTTCTTCCCAATGTAAATATTAAAGAGTCACAATTAATCTCTTACTTTCTTAAGGTTTGATAGACCACATTGGTCTTAGTGGACTTTAACCATTATAAATTACATATCATACAATTTGAGACATTTTATATATTACATAACATGCAAATTGAAACATTTTATCTATGGACTACATTATCCATATTAATTTTTTTTTTTATTAAGATGCTTTTAAGTATACTACTTAATCATGCATATTAAAATATTTTATTGATAACTCATGTTGAATTTTTTAATTATTAAAAATGTTTTTAAATGTTATATATCAATTTTATATTAAGAATCAAATCAATTACGCATCTCCCTCTTTTAATTCTTATTAGTAAGTAAAAATAAACTTTCATTTTTTTTGGTATGGACATAGAATATTTTACTATATACACCATTATAGTCTTTTTTGTTAACATTTTCTTTCTATATAGATATATAAGAAGTTGATATCAACATAAATTAGTTAACACATATCTTTAAATATTTTTGAAAAGTCAAAGTTTTAAACATCTTACTCACACTTACTTGTAATTATTTTATCTCTTGTTAAAGTTGATATGAAATTTTGTTACATTATGTGGACATCAAAATATTTTATTTATGACTGGAGTATTCGAGTGAAATATTTTTATCACATGATCACAATGAGTTTGGGATTATTGATGTTTTATAATACTTTTAGTTAAAAATGACTAAACATGCATATTCATTATTGTTCTTTATTATAAAGGACATTGTTTTTCTATTTAGATAATATTTTATTTTTATTTTAAAAGGGACATGTTCCAACTCCACTTTAAGTAAAGAGGGAATCACACAACGCCTTCATAGGAATCACACTTCTCCCTCATATTGTAGAATACAAAATATCTTATAGATAATAAGAATACCATGTTTCAATACCATGAATCAATAAGTTATTTTTGTTTTTATTATTTTATTATTTATATTCACATAACATAAAAAAATAAAAAACACATTTCCCCATTATTCCACCTTAAAAAAATATCAACATAATTAAAATTAAAATTAAAATCATTCACTCAAATCATCTTCTTAGATTAATGTTGAAGTAATGCAAACTCATTTCTCAGGTTAATGTTAAAGTAATGCAAACTCATTACATGTTATTCAATTGATTTGTGAGAGTGCAATAACTGAATGTTGGACCCTATGAAAAGAACATTAGGCCAAAACATTAAAATTGCATATCGTAGCTGTAATGATATATATTTTTTTGCTAAACAATGGTTCGGTACAACTTTATTGCAAAATTAAAACTATAACTATAAAATGAAAATACCTTTTCGTTGTCAATGTTTGGGAAGCAGTGCAAGCTTATTCTAACGTATTCATGCGATTTGCAAGAGTGATAGACTATATATATTAAAGTTTTGGTTTTGAATGGTCCAGTACAAGTCCAATCCCAAATGAAAACTAGAAGCATTCAATTAAACTAAAATCATTCAATTAAATCACTTTGTAGGTATCAAGAGCAAGAAGCAACGTAAGCATATTATGAAACTAAAACCATTAAATTAAATCACCTTCCATGTCAATGCAGGGAAGTGCAATTAGTCCTTTAGTGGAAACAAGAATTAGAATCTCTCCAATGGACTTCAGTTGTTACAACGATATTGGGAAAGCGGAAGGGAGAATTAAATTCAAATCAACAAGCTTAGCCTTCATGCCTATACAACAACAATTATAATTGTAACGACATCCTTTACAGTTACTCTCCCCTCACTAAAATACTTTACTTGGTATCGACAAACAACATCTTCAACCTTATTTCTCTGATTTAACACATCTTCAACCTTATTTCAGACGTGTTGTTTGATCATGAACCCATATTTATGACACGTAATTGGTGCGTTATCGCTCATAAGCTCTCACCCATCTCTCCAGAGATTTGAGAAGCTTCCCAACAATTTGTTTGAATTTGCTTCCTTATTTTTTCTCTTCACTTGAGAACCCTTCCTTAGCAGGCCCAAACTACTAATCGGCCCTGCACCAAACCAGCAAATCGGTGGGCGGCTTTTGGAAGCTCAATGAATTTAGTAAAGCAATTTTTCTCTCACTGCGATCTTTCCCGTGAAATTATCTGCTCGTTTAATCCAAAAGTTTCTGCAAATTGATTCAAAACAATTCATTCCTGGTAAGTGTTTATTTTAATGCTAATCTTTGATATCTCATATATATATATATATATATTTCGCATAATGGTTACCTTTTGTAGCTTCTTTGGATAATTGGTTGGTTGGAATTTGTGAAATTTTAGGATATTTATGAGGTTTGTAATGGAAATCAATTTAACATTATCTTTATTGTTATTTTAGAAACAATACTCTAGAGGCAAACTCTGCCGAAAAGAAAAAAAAAAAAACCTCTTTTTCAAAGCACAACAATAAACTAGCAGTTGGCAGTTTATTGAATACCTTTGGAGAGTTAAATATGTGCCAAGATAATAGGAATTATAGAGGTGCCCAAAGGCTTGAGTTTTCACAAAGGATGTCCAAAGAAGATTTTTTTGAGGAAAAAAAAGGAGGGAAATATAAAGGTGTTAAAAGAAATTTCTCTGGTCGTTTCAGTGCAAAAATTAGCGATTCAATAGCAAAAAAAAAAAAGTGTTGGCTTAGAACATTCAACACACCAGAAGAAGTCACAGTTGCCTATGTTAACGTTGCAAGAGAGATGAAGGAAAGACGCTCGCAAATCAATTTGCAGGCTGAAAATCCGCTCTTTCATCGAGCAATTGCAACGGATTCAGTGTATCCGCATCATGTTCAATAAATCATATAGAATCAATAAATACTTCAACATAGCACTGAGAGATCTAAATTTCAAATTATAATGGTGATATTATAAAATTGCAAAAGGGAAAAAGAAATCATATAAAATGATAAAGATATCAAAATAAAGATGTCTACTTTTCGAATATATATAATCAAAATAAAGATGTTGGTTTGAAAAATCCTATTTCCGTACATTGAATTGGCATGTTCTTGCCAAACAATTCTTTGAAATTAAGTCTATTTTAGAATCCAATGGCAAGGATCAACCTTTAATTTATACTTAGATCCCTCAGCACGCTGAGGAGAACCAAATAAGAGAAAGGTGCAGAAGTACGTGCAATATGTTATTGGGTTATAATAAAGATAAAGATCAACAAGGTGAACAATTACACTAATCAAGATTCAATTGATAGTTGATAGTTAAAGCAATGGATCTAATGGTGGAAGAACTCTCAATCGTCTAACACTAGATCTGACGGTGCAGAAGAGTGCAAAGTGGTAACTGCTGGAGTTCTCTCAAGAGGAAATGCTTTACAACGTAATAACCATTTTAATTAATATTTTATCCCCTAATAATTCATAGATATTTTATTATCATTTCATTACTTATTTTATATTTGCATTAGTCCCTCTCCTTTTAACAGTATTGTTATTATCTCTTTAAACATTTATTATTTTTTATAATCATTAATGCTTAAGTTATTCAAAACAAATTCTCTCTAATAGTTGATCTTTAGTCAAATATTTTATTTAATCAATATTTTATTATTTTAATAATTAATAATACCTCAACGTCTAATATAATATGGAGTTGTCTTTAGTGCGAATTTTTGGACTTTTCGGGGCCGAAATCCAACGGAAAAATTTGAATTGAAATCTTGATTTGTATTATTTAAATTGGTTTTTTGTCTGTATATAGGGATTCAACCCCTTGAAAAAACCCCAGGACACTTCGATTGTGCAAGTGTTACCTATCAAACTTGTGATTTCAATAAATTCCTGCCGGATTTTAGAGGAATTAGACTGGAAAAACCCACTGAAGAAGCTTCCAAAAAGTCTCACTAAAGACAACTCGATAAAATATAATTTTTATTAATTTATTAAATTAGTTGACCTTATGGTCCATATTCTTATTCGATTAATATTTTGTTTAATATTTTATTCTTGAGGTCAAATAATTTATATCAATTGCCTTCTAATTTTAATTCAATTGAGAATTAAGTTAACTTTCATATCACAGTCCTTAGTACCTCTCAAATCCTTTATAACCATGTTGGCACTCTTTTCTGATCCACTATGATTGTTTCTCTCCCTAATGTTCGGTGATGAGTCCAACTCAAACGTTGGACAACTCCAAATTTTGCACCCAGTAGAATTCCAAAAACTAACATACAACATGATGATAAGTTGTGGAAACATACATATAAAGGTGTATAGTAAATTACATATGATTAAATTAATATTTTAATATATTTAAAAAGCGTATGGGAAATTGGGGGTGGTTTGGGCTAGGGTTCTCCATATTTGTAGCCATAGATTATAAATTGATCCTCTTGACTTTAGTAAATCTCAACTCATCCTCTCTCTGTCAATCATCACAAGCCTAACTCTGGTGTACTTATTTCCATTATGCTAGAAGTTATTTTAGATTATTCAAGGGACCCATTTGAAGGTGTCCAGATATGGTCATCCCTAAGGGTCTCCTCTACTCAAGAATGATCTCACTCTGTACATGTGAATATGCAATCTTTTCATTCAATAATACTCCCCTCGATAGTGTCCCATTCATCACTTATAATGTCTTGATTAGCGCAATCAAACACAAATGTTAGATCCATGCCAAGTGCATTGTCCAATATTTAATCCATTTTCTCGAACTCTCCTCCCTGATTTCCTAATTGTGGTTTTGGCATTAGAGTTTCTAGTAACCCTCCCTCCACCTGATCTCCACTGGAGGTTGTTATCCTAGTTGGCCTTCATCTCAAACCCCATTGTTTTTGCCAACTCGTTGTCACTCCATCCCCTTGTCACCTTCACACTCTAGTTTCCTCATCTCGTTCCTTACTGCTGAGATGTTTAGCGGTTGGATCGCTCCTACTCAGCAACCTCCTTCCTAGTTTCCACCTATCAAAAACCTCACAAGGCAAAATAATAAATGTATTAAGTAGAAGGTGAAGGAGCCTAGTTTAATATTGGGTAATGATATCTAACTAAAAATAGTTTCCATGATGGAAGAGATGGCCATTGTTGGAAGGTTCTTAAGCAAACAAATGTCCATGTTGGCCTTGCATACTTGGACGACAGAAAACTATGTAAAACTCCTGGGTTACACTCTTTTTTGTTTAATATTGGCAAAGGGGTGGATGGGGTGGATAACAAACTCCCAATAGGATGCTAACAATTTTTTGTAGGTAAGATGGTATTGGGGTTCCCAAGCCTTCTTTACAAAAGAAATGGTCACTTGATTTTGATGCCTGGGTGGAAAAATTGGATATAATCGTGATATGGGTTCATTTGCTTGGACTTCTCCTCACATTTTGGTCGAAGAATGTATTTAAGGAGATTAACAATATTTTGGAATTTTTCTATGAGGTGCTCCTCTCTTACCAACACACGGGTTATGTAATATACCTCACTCACACCCCAAAAACTAAAAATTATAATAATAATCAATAATTTTGTTTCATTATGAAGTTCTTCTTTCTTAATCATTCCTTCTCTCTATTAATGATGGAACTGAGCAATCTAGTTTTCTCATATATTATCATATTACTTCCAATTAAACTATAAATAACATGTACTACTCCTTAGGAGGTGATATTTTTTTCTAATGTTTAATCTGTATACTCCTTCAAACATGTACTACTCTTTATTTATCATGTATCATATAGGTGATTTTTTTTTTCTAATGTTTAAAGGACTTGTGGATATTCCTCATTGTTTGCCTAGGAATGAAACTATCCACTAATGAGTTTATAACTCATTACACTAGATTATTGCTCATACTAATGCATATTCTTTATTGACATTTCAATCAAATATGGTTCTAGCACCATTTCATAGTCGATAATTGCTCATACTAATGCATATACTTTATTGACATTTCAATCAAATATGGTTCTAGTACCATTTGATAGTCGATATTTGCATACAAGCATCCTTCCTACCCTTTTTACCACTATCATAAACTTTAACGAGACTATGGTGATGAACTTGTATTATAATCAAAACTCATTTACAATATCGTGGAGCATATTATGTACATGATATTAGTTATATCTGACCAACAACATAATACAATATAAATGGTTTGTCTTGCTCTCTCATTTTTAATGTGGTATTATATTTGATGTTTGGCTCGACGTTGTGGTAAAGTCTATGCAATTAATTGTGAATCCTCCAAATTGTTCTATCCATACGCGTGGCACCGTGCCAAAGTAGCCATGTATTACCGAACGAATGCTTGGGATTGAATCCCACATGATCGATGATGGAAATAGGCTCAGGGTTTCCCATGATCCATGATGGAAATAGGCTCAGGGTTTCCCAAAATCTATCTTAATGACTACCAAAATTTATTCATTTCCCTTATTTTCTTCCCTCGCTTTCATCGCTCTAGAACTAGGGTTTCAAGGTTAATTTTTATATGACAATTTGTATGTAACATGGTGTTGGTGTTGGTCTCTCGCATGTTTAGCGGAATGGGATTTTCCGACATTGCAAAAGATAAATGAATTCGAGACTCCTTCTGGTATTCTCTCTTGCTTGCATTATGTTACCTACAGTTTGTATTTTACGCCCCTTGGATAATTTTAACGTTTTCTCTATTTATATTTGCAGGGTAGCCTAGATTTCTCTCTAACAACCATCCTTTTCAATATTTACCCTTAAGACTCTTAGAAAAGGTTTCTGTTTTGTTTTGGATAATGTTCTTGTTTGACTCGAATAGAGTTCGGCTATAAGAGCTACAACCTTTTTTCATTTGACCTCCATACGCCGATAACTTTCCTCCTTTATAGGTGTCTACAGTCCTCCTTTATAAAAAAATTAATTTCAATTGGTTTTCGTTAAGATTATGGCTCCCATTCTTTAGAGAGAATTGTCAATCTTGCTCTTCGTTTATGTATAACTCAGTGATGGATTTACATAGGTACTCATTTTTCTCTGGATTTGCAAGGTCTAGTAATGGTTGTTTTACTTATACATTCAATGTTGCGTAAAACACTACCTCTCGTTCTATATTCAGTGATTAATAATTTGTTCCCATGGTACAAATAGGAGAAGCGCATGGACATCTTGAGTCATTTTCTCAGGTATTTTCACTATAACTCTCTCCATGTTAAATTTGCTTACCTACTAAACTATTTTTGTTCTTTCTATACAAATCCTTTTACTAACTATTTAATCTATTTTTAATTGGTTCTACAGAAATAAGTTTGACCATAGTTGTAGCATTTCATATAAGCGTTCTCAAACTAGCGTGGCTCCATTTCAACTTACTTTTCTTATTCACCAAGTTGAAGATCCCCCAACTCTTGATTTATGCTTCTGCATGGACGATCTTTCTCTACAAGAAGACAAATCTTTAGATTGTTGGTCTATGGAATTGTTTTGTTTTTAATGGTTTTCTTTAAGGCCTTATGAGGTGTGTAGTTTCTTCAACAGGCTATAAGCCTTGTTCTATACAAGATATTAAATTTTATGGCAAATACAATTCTCAAATTATTCTTGTTCTTGTTCAATCTTTTGAGTTTAAAATACCTATTACCGTATTCAAACTTTATATTATGGAATTACAAAGTTTACAATAAACTCAGTGTATTTCCTTTTGAATAAATATTGCAGTAATAGTTTTATACGTAAATGTTCTGTTGTAGCGGCTACAACCACCCTCCAAAATTTTGGCCTGCACCAATTTCGGAGCCTCCCTTGGAGAGTTTCACTTGATGACTGCACACACTCAGGTTCACTCCATGAGCTCGTGTGAGTCTTTACATTCTCCTTGCTTGTTTATTGCACTCAAGCCTCTACATTTTGATGTCTAATTCATGCTTGTGACCGTTTTCTGGTTATGCTCAAAGTCTTTGCTTCATATGTGTTTGATGTGTTCGCCATGAAAGCATCTGTCACACTCACACATGGAGTCACATTCACTGTCGCACAAGCGTCGTCTCGATCATGAACGATCAATCACGAGTGTCGCGCTTGTTGCTTGCATCGTCGGTTAGTCATGTTTAACATGTGTATCAGGATGGTTTGGTCGTTTTGTTGTCAAGTTGTGCGGGTGTGTTTGCATGATCACATATGTATCTTTCAATTTTTCACACACTTAGTAATTTTTTGCTAAAGTTTTCACGACCAGACTCTTCACTGACAGCTGAACCATCACCCTACTTTTGACTCGATCGATTGTCAACCAGAACAGTGCAGAAGCACCAAGCTAGTTCTTTCAAGCTGTTTTGCCCGCAAGCATTTTAATCAGCACTTGTGTTGGCCACCCGAACAATCGATCGACTGTTCATCTCAGAAATTGTGCAGTGCTCATGAGCAGGCCTTCCACTGCCCATCAATTACCTCACCTTAGAAATTACACGAAGATGATCAGCAGGCCGGCCTCCCGGCTTTAATGCATTTTTCCCAACTAGCAGCTCCCAGCAGTAGACTGCCTGTTCCCTCCAGGAATTGCGTAGTTTCTACTGGCAGTTCCCTCTGGAAATTGCGCAAGTCTGGCTTCCAGTGACCCCAGCAGCCAATTGGCAGTTCCCTCTAGGAATTGCACATATCTGGCTGCCAGTGACCCCAACATCTAACTGGAAGTTTCCTTTGGGAATTGCGTAGATCTGGCTGCCAGTCTCTCAGGTAGTTCCCCAGAGAAATTGCGTAATCCCTGTCCGCTGACCCCTCATGCAGCCCGGCTTGTTCCTCTGGAAAATTGCGCAAATTTGGCTGTCTAGCCCTTGCTGTCTGTTCGTTCCGGAAAATGCACAGAGCATGCCTACCTTGCCTTTCAACAGCTCGTACTGTTCCTCCCAAAATTTGCGCAATTTTGCCTCCCAGTCAAGCTAGACCTTGCAGTCAATCACGGTCGACCCAGATTTCCTGTATCCGTCTCTCAGTGACTCTTGCACAATTTTCATCAGCAGTTGCCTGAAGCCATCATCCCGCATCACAGCCCTACTGCCTCTCTCGGTCACTCGCATTCAAATGATCATGTGTCATGGTAGACTAGGAGGTTTTGGATTTGATGTCATCTTATCATGAGCGACTGTAGGTACAGGTACACCCAAAAACATGTGAAGACGACGAATGGGATGAATGAAGGGAGCACATGTAGATGGACAGATTCACCAATGGATAAAGGAACGAATCATGCGAAGCGAACGAACGCAACGAACATGCACCTTCGCGAACAAGTGAGCCTGTCTAGCCTTCCAACACGAAAGCAAGGAACAACATGCTAGAGCTTCATCAAGCGAACCAAGAACCATCGAAGACTCCGTGCACTTCGCCATGTGAAGGTGAAGCTATGATACACCATGAAGACATCCGTCACTTAGCAGCACTGTAGCTCGACATGCACTCCAACAGTTGCATGAATGTACCGACATTGTCTTGTCAAGTCATGAGTCATGTTGCCCACAACTCCACTATGGGCTTGTTGTCAGTCAATGTAATATAACGTGGAATTCCAAGAGACCCACTTGTTGAACATAGAGTCATGTAAATCAGAAAGTCATGGAAGTCGAATGGTCATGAGGGTATTATAACAACCACAAGGGTTAGTTTCACCCTTGGCTATAAATACCCCCCTCATTTGTACATGAAAGGACTTTTCACCTCAACTCCTCCCATATAGCCAAGAGAGTCTGTAATCTTTTCTTTGAGGAGTAAGTAGTGGCTCCAATGCCCCGCTGATGGGGTTAGTGATGTATGGTGTAATGATGTGTCTTGGAACTTTCACTTAATTTAGAAGCCTGTCAACAGGCCAACACGTTTTCACACATGTATTGTATTTGTTGTAAGACTGATCTTTAACACTTGTGATGCATGTTGCTTTAACCATGTGTTCTACATCTGAACTGATTCATTCCTTTTAATGCATAATATATTAATGGAAATGTGTTGTATATGTTGTTAATGTTGTCTCGTCCGTGTCGACTGCTCTGCCGGAAGTCAGACAGACCTTTCACATGAACCTTGTTGTAACAACCATTGCACTCGTCTCGGACTGATCTGTGAGTGTTGTACGTGTTATCTGACCTTGTATGTTGTGACTACCACATCCAAGTGGACTGCTTTGCCGGAAGCTATGTATGTCCTTTGTGTTGTGTGTTCCTAGCCGAGTTGGGCTGATCCCTTTCAACTTGGAACTCACCTTCACCTTTTTTCCCCTCACAGTGAAACAACCATTGACACAACTACACTTACACTCACCAGGCATGCGAACCTCACTTCTCGAAGACAAAGCGAACCACTCTCCTTGTGCTGACAAGCAAGAGTTGAGGCAAATCCTTAAGACAATGGTGACTCGGCCATCATACTAGATGGGACTCCCATACCAAATGGTGTGAGGTCTAGTTGGGACTTCATACCGGGGTGATCCCTTGAATTTTGGTGGGTCCAGCATTGTCAACATTTATGGTGCCAAAAGGAGGGCCGCCAGTTGTACATGGCTAAAATTCCCCTCACACTCACTCATAAACCATCTGATCAAGGCAGTAACTCGCACTCCCTCTCTCACGACTCAGCAGTTGGTTACTCCTCAACTCCTAGAATTGAACACGAGATTTCATATCAACACCTTCGCTCTATCCATCCCATCACTCACCAGTTCGCGAAAGTAGTCGGATTGATCCCAGGCGTACAATATCTTCCACATGCATCTAAGAAGCCAAAAGCCACTCCCACAGGGATTGTTGTATCATCGATGGAAGAAGTAGTCCTTTCTACTCTTAAAGGTTTGGAAGAAGTTATTGAAGATGGAGAGGAACCTCCAATCTTCTTTGAAGACGAACAAGGCACTCTTGTGGTCTTGGGATCAAACTTCGGTATAGGAGGCAGAGGGGAAGGCAACGGAGGAAGTGGAGGCGGAGACGAACCGACAGACTCAGATTCAGAATCATCAGATTCCGAAGGAGAGGAAGAATACAAAGAGGACGAATAAGATGAAGAGATGGATGACCCAAATCTTGAATGGATGACTGAAATCAAGAACTTGACCACCGAAATGTCCAAACTCAAGCAATGGAAGATGGACACATTCGTGAACAGTCATCTGCACAGACAGAGACAGGCAAGCAATTCATCAATTAGCTCTTCAAGCAACAGCTGGTTCGGTTCAAAATCTACGCAGAAGGTTATGTTCCAACTCGATCAATACGTTGATCCTAAGTACTATTCCTTCCATAAAGAATTTCATCCTGAGAACTCTTGTTCAGATTGGAAGCGAGTTGTTACCTCTGTTTGTACCCATACACTCGATGCGGATTGCCACATACAGGATCAACCGGAAGACAATGATGATAATGAAGAGGTTGCACCGAATGAAGCACTAAGTTCTGGGGATGTGGTGAACGCATATCAGTGCTCGGAAGTAGTCTTGAAGATGAAGACCGAGAAGCAGCCCTAAAAGAAAAATGATCACTACAATCTTAGGAGTAAAGGGGCTTCCCCGACACTTGAGGAGATGTAAGAGAAAGTCAGATGGTTGATAAAGAAGTCCAATCCACTAGCTGCCTCAAAGCAACAAACACAAAGCAAGTTTGGGAAGATAGTGACAGATAAGAACGCATCTGTGAGCAGCTAGTTGCAGAACAGTCTGCTAGATAGCACGAGCATCCGTTCCACCCCGGACACCTTGATGAGTCTACCACCTCTAGATTACAACATAGTTGATGACATGAAGAAAACTTGAGTGAACATCAGTTTGTTCGAGTTAGCCAAAGTCTAGAGCCAGCGAGATATCCTGCTGTGCGCATTGGGACAAACGGAAACAGACAACGCGACCTCTACTAGCAAGGGAGCATGCACACCTCCCGGATCACTATCCATTGTGCTCAATACACTTCGGATGGAAGAAGCAAACTTAGGTTGCCCCCCATTCCTACTTTCATTTGAATTTTTCAACTACAATGTCCACAATTGTTTGGTTGATTCTGGTGCGATAGCCAATGTCATGCCACTCTCCATTGCTAAGAAGATCAATGCACAATGGAGCAAAACATCCGCGAGAATCATCCAACTTGATAGAACATCAGTACCAACCATTGGTGAACTATGAGACGTGATCATCCGACTATCCCATGACAGTCAAGTCCACCAATGCATCAACATAATTGTTGTGGACATACCGGAAGCATATGGTATGCTGCTCAGTAGAGACTGGTCCAACAAGCTAGATGGATACTTTGCTACAGACTAGTCTCACCTGTGGCTTCCGTACAAGGGAAAATGCAACCAAATCCGGGTGTTATCCGAGAGGTATATGAAACACAATGTCACTCCCCTTAACGGCGAGAACGAACCATTGGCCTTCGCAGAACTCATGTTTGGCAATTGCTTCCTGGAAAAGACATTGGAGTGTTATCTCACACGGCCAACCCCAACCTCATCAGACAAGCAGTTAGGACTCCTTCCTCGCCCAACTGATGATAATGAAACTTGTACAATTTGTTTTTCTGTTAGTAGCAGTAGTAGCAACAACGGTAGTAGCAGCAGTACCAGCACGCCAAACGGTCCATGTACAGACAAGTTGTGGACCATGAGTCTTGATAAATTAGGAACGCATGATGGCTCAAGGACTGAGTGCATCTCAATCATCCAAAACAATGAACTATGCACGATTTTGAGCTGTTTGAAGTTCAGATTCACAAATAATGATGCTGAAAAACTCATGCTGAATGCACGAAAGACCAACACTATGAACAAATAGAGCAACTTGGGGATCCACCATGATCCAAAGATAGCTAATCTCGGTACAAGTTACACAATGCAACAACAACCAATCGTCGACTGCTTGATCAAACAATACCAAGATGGGCCTGCACGAGTAGATGATGACCTGAGTACCCACTACATGTGAACAATCCAACATGAGATTCCAAGTAAAGGAGAAGACAAGCCATTACAACAAAGAACAGGTAACTCATGCATGTTGTTTGCACTCCTTTCACTGAATATATTTATTAACATTTTAAGTGTTTGGATTACTTGCAAAATTTGTCATCACACTTGGTTTTCTGATTTAAATCATCCACATAAGAAATCTGGCTAGATTCGCTTATGCATTGACTTCAGAAACTTGAACCCTTCCCAGAGTAAAAACAATTACCCCGTGCCATCATCCGAGCCCATGTTGCACATAGTACCTAAGACAATAGTGTTGTCTTCACTTGAAGGTTTTCTGGAATGCCACCAGGTTCTGGTAGCGGAGCCTGGTGGACCGACACTGGTCCATGAGAAACTTGGCTCACACACCTATCATTTGCAATCACTCGATGGGAGGATTGATAATATTCCTGTCAAATGGCCAAGTCCTCAAACATTAGTTTAGTAGGTCGGGTCGTGCCCGTGCCTTGTACATAGTCTGCTTGCTGCTTGTTGTTTCATTTGGTTTGTTTTGCTTATTATCTTTGCTTTTGCTTTGTTTTATTCTGATTACTATTTTTTGTTCACGTGCATTTTGTTTGTTTGATATATTACTATTTTTGTTTCTAGAAATAAGTGTTGCCAACTACTACGTTTTGGATTTTGAATAGAGTATGTGGCTGAAATTCGAAGAGACTTGTGACACTGCAACACTTGGCTAGTCTTATGTCCATTTTCTCTGTGCTTAGTTATATCCTTCGGTCAATGAAGTCTTGATGGAAAATACGAAATGTTAGTAAGGGAAGCTTTGGTCCAACCATGAACCTTTGTCCACACTGGGAAGCCCCATGCTTGTACTCAACCTTCTGCTCTGTGTGTTGAAGCTAATCTAATTAGTAGAACTGGAGAAGGGGAAAAATCTAAACGAGCAAACCTATGTCAGAGGTCTTACATGCTTTTCTAAAGGAACAACCTTTTATGCTCTCAATAAGTCGGGATCCGTTTTCTGCCCCAAAAATAAATAAGTGCATATGCACAGTTCTCTTAAAAAATACGAAGGCGAAAGAAGAGAAAGGCTTCCTGCGCAGAAAGGTGAAGCATGCAACTCCATCGGGGTACTGATCAGGCTCGTTGGTAGTGGAGCAATGTCTGTGTTCTTGCATGACTCAGTCGGGGTACTGTCCAAGCCTTATGGCAACGGAGAAACACCAGAGATGAAAAATTATACTCTGAAAATCTTCAACTCACGAACTAAACTACCCTTCGAGAATTTGAAACACATAGATATAAGCTGAACTTTTGATTGTGTTTGATTGAGTTGGTAAAGGGTGAACCATGTATGTCCATGGGGTAAGTGGGGAAGCTGAAGTAACCTGCACAATGATTCAATACTTCTTGAAAGACCAAGGTCCTATGCTAGAAATGAACCGAAACAGAGAAGCTGGAGTTCTACCAGTGTGTCGTCAAGTGTTGTAGCGGCTACGACCACCCTCCAAAATTTTGGCCTGCACCAATTTCGGGGCCTCCCTTGGAGAGTTTCACTTGATGATTGCACACACTCGGGTTCACTCCGTGAGCTCGTGTGAGTCTTTACATTCGAATTTCTTTTTTATTGCACTCAAGCCTCTGCATGTTGATGTCTAAGTCATGCTTGCGGCCGTTTTCTAGTTATGCTCAAAGTCTTTGCTTCATATGTGTTTGATGTGTTCGCCATGAAAACATCAGGTGCACTCACACACAGAGTCACATTCCCTGTTGCGCAAACGTCGTCTTGATCATGAACGATCAATCACAAGTGTCACGCTTGTCGCTTACACCATCGGTTAGTCATGTTTAACATGTGTATCCAGATGGTTTGGTCATTTCTTCGTCAATTCGTGCAAGTGTGTTTCTGTATGATCACCTATGCATCTTTTGATTGTTCACACACTTAGTCATTTTTGTTGAAGTTCTGACGACCAAACTCTTCACTGACAACCTGACCATCACCCTGCTTTCGACTCGATCGACTGTCAACCAAACCAACGCAGAAGCACCAAGCTAGTTCTTTCAAGTTGTGCTACCCACAAGCATTTTAATCAGCACTCGTGCTGGCCACCCAGACAGTTGACCTGTCGTTCATCTAAGAAATTGTGTAATGCTTATGAGCAGGCCTCTCGCTGCCCATCAGTTAGCTCAACTTAGAAATTGCACAGAGATGATCAACAGGCTGGCCTCCCGACCTTAATGTCGTTTTCCCACTAGTAGCTCCCAGCAGCAGATTGTTGTTCCCTCCAGGAATTGCACAGTTTCTGCTACCAGTGACTGAGCAGCTAACTGGAAGTTCGCTCTTGGAATTACACAAGTTTGGCTGCCAGTGACCCTAGCAGCCAACTAGAAGTTCCCTTTGGGAATTGCGCAAGTCTTGGCTGCCAGTGACCCCAGCAGCCAACTAGCAGTTCCCTATGGGAATTGCGCAGATATGGTTGCCAGCGACCCTAGCAGCCAACTGGCAGTTCCCTTTGGGAATTGCGCAAATCTGGCTACTAGTCTCCCGGGCAGTTCCCCAGAAAAATTACGCAATCCTTGCATACTGACCCCTCATGTAGCCCAACCCGTTCCTATAGAAAATTGTGCAAATTTGGCTTTCTAGCCCCTGCTGACTGTTCATTCCGGAAAATGCATATATCATACCTGCCTTGCCTTCTAGTAGCCCAGACTGTTCCTCCCAAAATTTGTGCAATTTTGCCTCCCAACCGAGCTAGACCTTGTAGTCAGTCGTTGTCGATTGAGATCGCCTGTCTCCATCTCTTAGTGACTCTTGCAAAATTTTCATCAGCAATTTCTCGGAGCCATAATCCCACATCACAACCCTGCTGCCTCTCCTAGTCACCCGCATTTGAATGATCATGTGTCATGGTAGACTAGGAGGTTTTGGATTTGATGTTGTCTCGTCATGAGTGACTGCAGGTACAGGTACACCCACAAACATGTCAAGAAGATGAACAGGGTGAACGAAGGGAGCACATGCAGATGGATAAGTTTACCAACAGACAGAGCATGCGAAGCAGACGAACGTGACGAACATGCACCTTTGCAAACAAGTGATCCTGTCAAGCCTTCCAACATGAAATAAAGGAACAACATGCTAGAGCTTCATCAAGCAAACCAAGGACCATCGAAGACTCCACGCACTTTGCCATGCGGAGGTGAAGCTATGATACACCATGAAGACATCCATCACTTAGCAGCATTGTAGCTCGACATGCACTCCAGTAGCAACACAAATGTACCAACATTGTCTTGTCAAGTAATGTCGAGTAAAGTCTTGAGTCATGTTGCCCACATCTTCACTATGGGTTTGTTGTCAATCAATGTGATGCAATGTGGAAATCCAAGAGACCCACTTGTTGAACATAGAGTCATGTAATTCAGAAAGTCATGGAAGTCGAACAATCATGAGGGTAGTCGAACAACCACAAGGGTTAGTTTCACCCTTGGCTATAAATAGCTCCCTTATTTGTACATGAAAGGAATTTTCACCTTAGCTCCTTCCACATAGCCAAGAGAGTCTGTAATCTTTTCTTTGAGGAGTAAGTAGTGGCTCCAATGCCCCGCTGACGGGGTTAGTGATGTATGGTGTAACGATGTGTCTTGGAACTTTCGCTTAATTCAGAAGTCTGTCAACAGGACAACACGTTTTCACACATGTATTGTATTTGTTGTAAGAATAATCTTTAACACTTGTAATGCATGTTGCTTTAACCATGTGTTCTACATCTGAATTGATTCATTTGTTGTAATGCATAATCTATTAATGGAAATGTGTTGTATATGTTGTTAATGTTGTCCCGTCCGTGTCGACTGCTTTGCCGGACATCAAACAGACCTTTCACATGAACCTTGTTGTAACAACTGTTGCACTCATCTCAGACTGATCTGTGAGTGTTGTACGTGATATCTTACCTTGTATATTGTGACTGCCGCATCTGAGTGGATTGCTTCGCCGAAGCCGTGTATGTCCTTTGTGTTGTGTGTTCCTAGCCGAGTTGGGACTGATCCCTTTCAACCTGGAACTCACCTTCACCTTTTTCCCCTCACAGTGAAAGAACCATTGACACAAGTACACTTACACTCACCAGGCACGCGAACCTCACTTCTCGAAGACAAAGCAAACCACTCTCTTGTGCTGACAAGCAAGAGTTGAGGCAAATCCTCAAGACAATGGTGACCAAGCCATCATACCGGATGGGAGTCCCACACCAAACTGTGTGAGCTATAGTTGGGACTTCATACCGGGGTGATCCCCTGAATGTTGGCAGGTCCAGCACTGTCAACATGTTCCTACATTTTCCTTTCCTGGATTATTTTCTCATTGTAATCATTCTATCTATAATAATGCACCGAATCTTCAATTTTGTTAGGATTATCAAAATGTTTTTGTTTTATCTTTATTCTCCCTTCAAATAAGAATGTTTTTTCTAACACTTATCTTTTCCTTGGACTACACACACACACACACACACTTTTGTTTGCTATCCATAATTTCCTTTCTGTTTTATAAACTCTATTTCTAGCTATAATTAAGTATAAAATTCACCTCTTTAAATTATTACTCTACAACACAATATTTTTCTCGAGTTCACTATACACATCTTTTAAATGAAACATAAACCATTTTTCTTTTATCTATCAAATCATATTTACTAAATATTATACATAATAAATAAATGAATCAAATAATCCAAATATAATAACAACTTTTCTTTTCCTTGTTCTCTACTTAAAACCCAAAAATAACACATAAATAATTATTTTCTCTTTGATAAACAAGTAAACATTGTAGTTAGATATACCGACTTGAAACAATTTTTTTTTTTTTAGAAGATTCATAGTCAAGTACTTGGATCCTCCCAATCTTGACACTGCAAACAACCAATGTCCCCACAAGCATACCAGGCCTGCAAAATTATTTTTGTCTTCTACTTCTTGCTTCTCTTCAGTCTCCTTTGCTTTCAGAATGAGACAAAATCAAGTAGAAAAAGATCTTTTATCCAAACCCATATACCACTCTTTTGGTGGTTAATAAATGTCTCCACCTCACCAACAGGTGGCAGGTAATTATTGTTGAAAATGCAACAAAAAAAATCTTGATTTAATTTTCCGTTGAATTAAATTAGGAGAAAAATTGTAATTCCACATCACAAGACAACTTGTAAGAGTTAAATAAGTTAAATATCACTTAGCTGACTCAGTTAATTCAAGTTGAGGGTCTAACTTGAGTCATGTAGAGTGGCTCCCCTGAGTAAGTTTATTTTGAGTTGTATTTAATTTAGTTTAACTAAGTTAAAGTCAGTTAAACTAGTTCCAATTGTTGGAAGAACTAGTAGGAGGTCTAGCAGTGGGGTGCAACTTCAGTGTTCATCCAGTTAACTGATAATTCAACCATAAATAACTCATGCATGTGTGATCTACGAGTTACCTAGTTGATATTGGAGTTTAAGGGCAACATACTATCAATTGTATAATCGTCAAAATTGTGCAAGTGGTGCATGCAGTTAGAGGAAGGTATATGATGTGTTGCGCAATTATGGATGAGGAATTTACCTAATTAACATGGGCTAATTCCCAAGGAAAGAACATGGAAACAGGGACTTGGGCAAGTAGAAAATTGGTTAAGTATTGGCCAAGGCTTGTCTAGGAAGTAGTGAGACAGATAGAGATAATGTAGAGGTTGCTCAAGCTTGAGCAAAGCAATGTAATATTTTCATATTTTTTTGACTAATGCAATATACAGATAGCATGGGTCTTTAGATGTGGCTTCCCCACGAAATAATTGTGTAATGTGTTTATTTCATACTTTCTCTTGTATGCTTCGTGATTTCGTGATCGTTAAATGTTTTCGCAATTGGTAGAGTAGATTCAAGCCTATTGTTTTAGTAAATTACAGTTAGCAGTTTGACTCTACAAGGAATTTTTGCATGGTATCAGAGCAAGAATCACAATAGAAGAGAATATTTCGAGTTTGCCTTTGTAGGTAAATCGAATTTGCAGGATCATTCTTCAGAGCCAACAGGATCTCATTTTATGGATTGAGACTTGAGTATGCCCTTGAGGGTAGCTAGAATTATATTTCTTGGAAGGACATGATGTAGGAAGTGTTGGAAGATAACACGCTGAAGGAATTCATAGACAATGATTTTCCTAAGCCTCCAAAAAATGATGCTCAAGATCTAGCAGAGTGGAAGAAATGTGTGGCAAAGGCGAGGAGGATCATACTAGAAGGAGTTCGAGATCATATTGTCTCGAATATCTAGGGGAAGGATACCCCATATGCAATGTGCAAGGCTTGATATAATTGTTTCATAATAGTAGTGACCACAGGAAGCTAGAATTGAAGGACAAGCTTCGAAAGATCAAGATGGAGAAGGGTGAAACAGTACCACAGTACCGGAGCAGGTTCACCCAATGTTGGGATGAACTTGGGAGTGCTGGTATTACTTTTGTTGAAGATGATATGGTAAGACTAGCACTTCTAGGCCTTATCAAGAGCTGGCACAACTACCAGGATTTGGTAAATGGGAGGGAGAAGCTACCAAATTGGGAGTAATTGTGGTTCGACTTGGTGCAAGAAGAGATAAGGCAGAACACCATAGATGGAACCTCATCCAAGCATGCAGACGAGGAGAACTGTGCCTTGGATGGAAAGGAAAAGAAAGGGAAATGGAAGAGATCCTAATCCAAAAGAGATTCTGGTTAGGCAGGCAGGAAGAATGACTTGTCGAAGATTAAATGTTTTCATTGTCATGAGTTGGGACACTATGCCATGAAGTGTTCGCACAAGAAGGTCGGCAAGAAGTCCTCATGAGGAGCGGTGGGTGAAGCTCTAGCTTCACAATTCAAGTTGGATTTCACCCTTATTGCATGCATGGTGACATCGGTGATGGGTAGTGTGCGGTATCTGGATAATAGAGCCTCATTCTATATGACAAGAAACAAAGAATTTTTGATGACTTGGAGGAGAAGGACCTCCAGATGCACATTGATATGGGAGATAATGGAAGGTATAGCGCAACCGGTATTGGTACAGTTACTTTTTAGAGGGAGTCTAGTTCTCCTCTCGCATTAAAAGATGTCATGTATGTTTCGAGTTTGAAGAATAATTTAGTTTTAGTTGTTATGTTGGAATACCATGGCTACAATGTGATATTTAGCAAAGGAAATGTTTTCCTTCATCACATAGCCACAAGAAAAGTGAAGTGGATTGGGGTTCAGGTGAATAACCTCTACAAATTGGATGTAGAAGATTGTGCTTCTTTGAGCACGAAAGCATAAAATGTGCAGAGCCAAGACATCGATGAATTATGACATAGAAGACTTGGCCATTTGCACCATGGAGCTTTGAAGATCATGTAAAAGATTTCTACAGGACTTGCCAAGGGTTCACTAGAGCAGCGAGATACATGCAAAGGGTGCACGTTACGGAAGTACACCAAAGACACCTTTCATGATAAGGACAGTCGAGCACAAGCAGTCCTTGAAAGAGTTCACTCAGATGTGTGTGGAACTTTCTCGATAGCCTCCACGACCAAGCATAATTATTATGTGATATTTTTATATGATTTCTCATGTAAGTGTTGGATTTTATTCATGTAGAAGAAAGACCAGACATTCTCCAAATTTTGTGAATTTAAAGCACTTGTTGAGAAAGACACTAGCAAGAAAGTGAAGGCTCTAAGGAGAAATGACAGTGGTCAATATGTGTCAAATGAGTTCAATTACTTTTGTGCATCAGAAGGCATTTGACGAGAGTTAATAACACCCCATTACCCACAACAAAATGGGGTGGCTGGGAGGAGGAACATAAGTATTGTGGGAGTTGCATGGACGATGCTGTATGACCAGGGCCTACCGTTGCACTTGTGGGGTGAAGCATCCAACATAACAATATATGTGCAGAACATGAGTCCTTATTGAATTATCGGGATGAGTACACTATAAGAAGTTTTTTAGGTAAGAAACTAGATGTGGCACACTTCAGGATCTTTGGTTCATCAGTTTACTATCATGTTTCCAAGGATGCAAGGAAAAATCTAGAACTGACAATAGAGTTGGGCATATTTGTGGAGTACATTGATACACCTCGCAACTATCGGGTGTACCTTCCATCTCACAGGATGACAATTGTTCGTAGAGATGTGAAGTTCGATGAAGAGAAGGCCATGAGATATTGCCTTGAGAGGGAGATTTATTTACATGAATATGAGGAGGTTTTTGCTCCAAAGGGAGAACCTTAGGATGTTTTGGAGCAGCCACAAGTAGAGGAGCAGAGAGTGGAAGAACCCACTCATGTAGAGACATCCAGAGATGGAAGGAAGCGCGCCAGGGAAGCTGACAGATTATTGCATGATGCTAGAGAAAATGTGGGAGCACCCACATCATAGTGTAGGAAAAGGAGGTCACCAAATCGGTACACTGGGTACATGGCTATGATGAGTTAACTAGTTGAGACATAACAATCCTCATTCGAGGAAGCAGTGCAAAATCCAGTATGGGTTGATTCCATGGTAGAGGAATATGATTCCGTAGTAAAAAATAGTGTTTGGGAAGTTGTCCCAAGACTAGAGAATAAGTCAGTGATAGGTTCCAGGCGAATCTACAAGGTGAAGCAAGAAGCATATGGAAGCATCGAGAATCACAAGGCTAGATTTGTGGCCAAGGGGTTCTCTCAGGTGGAGGGAATTGACTATGAGGAGACCTTTGCTCCAGCAGCAAGGTACTCTTCAATCATATTTATTCTAGCACTTTCATCACAAATGGGATGGAAGATACATCAATTGGATGGGAAGACATCCTTCCTCAATGAAGTGATTGAGGAAGAGATGTACATAGAGCAGTCAGAAGGATTTGAGACCCTCGACGAAGAGTTGCATGTGTGTAGACCCAGTCGATCACTGTATGGATTGAAACAAGCACCCCATGCTTGGTACTCTGGGATCGACAATTATTTCACTAATTTGGGCTTCACCAAAAGTGAAGCAGATGCAAACATTTACCATATTGTGGTTGAAGGTAAATGATTGATTATAGTATTATATGTCGATGATTTAATTCTTACGAGTGATGACAAGCTAGTCAAATCTTGCAAAGAGGATCTTGAAAGAGAATTTGAGATGAAGGACTAGGGCTCATGCATTATTTCCTTGATATGGAAGTATGGAAAGGAGATGGGGAACTGTTTGTCTCTTAAGGAAAGTATGCCAATGAGATACTGAAAAAGTTCCACATGGAGAGCAACAAACCCATGGAGACTCCTCTAACAGGGAATTAGAGGAAGGAAGATGCTACTTCAGATGAAGTGGTAGAGGTTACCCTTTATAGGCAGCTTGTGGGTCCACTTATGTATTTGGTGAACACAGAACCAGACATGTGTTTTTCAGTTAACCAACTTAGGCACGCAAGGGTTAAGCCAACCAAATTGTATTGGAAGGTAACCAAACATGTGTTGAGATACCTCAGAGGCACCACTGAGTTTGGTCTTTGGTACAAACAGACAAAGGGAGTGAAGCTGCAATGATTCACAGAAGCAGATTGGGCAGGGAGTCCATTAGATAGGAAGAGCACATAAGGGGGAATCTTCAGTATTGGGTCAACAACGGTTTCTTGGTAAAACAAGAAGTAGAGATCATTTGCACTCAGTTCAGCAAAAGCGGAGTATATGGTTGCCAGTCAAGTAACTTGCGAGGCTATATGGATGAGAAAGATCCTTGTTGGGTTATTTGGTCAGCATATGGATCATATAATGATTTACTATGACAATTAGGGTTGTATCAAATTATCTGAGAATCCATTTTTTCACGACCGATCCAAGTATATCGATATCTGGTATCACCATCTCAGAGATTGTGTACAGAGGCGGATCATGTTGCTAGAGCACATTCCTACAGAGGAACAAGATGTGGATATCTTGACTAAGGCAATATTAAGAGGCAAATTCGAATTCCATAGAGGCGGGATTAGGGTATTTGATAATCTATTTCTTGTTTAGAGGGAGTGTTGAAAATGCAATAAGAAAATCTTGATTTAATTTTCCCTTGAATTAAATTAGGAGAAAAATTGTAATTCCACATCACATGACAACTTGTAAGAGTTAACTATATTAATTTCACTTAGTTGACTCAATGAATTTGAGTTGAGGGTCTAACTTGAGTCATGTAGAGTGACTCCTACATTTTAGGAGTCTTGGTTAAGTTTATTTTGAGTTGTAATTAATTAATTTAGTTTAACTGAGTTAAAGTCAGTTAAACTAGTTCCAATTGTTGGAGGAACTAGTAGGAGGTCTAGCAGTGGGGTGCAACTTCAGTGTTCAACCAATTAACTGATAATTCAGCTATAAATAACTCATGCATGTGTGATCTACGAGTTACCTATTTGAGATTGGAGTTCAAATGTAGTGTACTATCAGTTTTATAATCATCAAAATTGTGAAGGTGGTGCATGCAGTCAGAGGAAGGCCTATGATGGATTGCACAGTTATGGATGAGGAATTTCCCTAATTAATAGGGGCTAATTCCTAGGGAAACAACGCAAGGAAATAGGGACTTGGGCAAGTAGAAAATTGGTTAAGTATTGGCCAAGGCTTGTCTAGGAAGCAGTGAGATAGATAGAGATATTGCAAAGGTTGCTCGGGCTTGAGCAAAGCATTGTAATCTTCTCATATTTTTTTGACTAATGCAATATACAGATAACAGGGGTTTTTAGTTGTGGCTTTCCCCAGGAAATCATTATGTAATGTGTTGATTGAATTATTTCTCTTGTATGCTTTGTGATTTTGTGATCGTCAATTATTTCCATAGTTGGTAGAGTAGATTCAAGTCTATTGTTTTAGTAAATTACAATTAGCAGTTTGAATCTACAAGGAATTTCTATAGTTATCAACTCATTAATGAGCTTTTGTTTCCCACTTTTGAGGATAACTCCCTATCTTCTAGGGAACAATTAATTGGCCAATATCATAATTCCTCAATTAAATCTAATCATTCAGAATAGATGCCTAGGACTTAGTGATGGGTAATAAATATTCTACAATAATTTGCAACCTCATCTCTTTCAACCATTTTTACTCAACAATTAATTTTCCAGATTTTATTTATTTGCAAAAATAAAACCTTGTAATTACAAATTTACAATCAGTTATTATTAGTAATACATTACTAATAATTAAAAATTTTCAAGCTAACATGCTTTACCACAAGCATACATATGCACATTAAAAAAAATATATATCTAGCGAAGGGATATCACATCCTCCCCCACTTGAATTTGATACTGTCACAATGTCTAATCAAGGTTCTCCTAGAAACACATTCTGATTTTCATCAAAATAAAGAAGGATATGCTTCTTTGAAAGCATCCTCAAACTCCCAAGTTGCTTCGTCTAGACTAAAACCCTCCCTCTGGTTCCACTTCTACAACATTCCAATCAATGGATTGAGCTAGGTCATGCACATACTTATTTAGTAAAGACACATAAAAAACATTGTGAACTTTTACATTTGTTGGAAGGGCAAGTTGATAAGCAACAAGTCCAACTATAGCGAAGACTTCAAAACGTCCACAATATTTAGGTGACAACTTAGTGTTGGAAATAATACTGAGAGGGGAGGGGGGGTGAATCAGTAATAGCAAGTCAATAATTTTTTCATTTCCATAATCAGATTCATATACACTACTTCAGTTAATGGAATTCGCGTGTATACGCAACTGTGTTTAAGGCAACTAGCGTATATCCAACAAACTTATGATTCAATTAATTCATCATATGTTGATCTTTAATCAGTGCATCAGAACCATATAAACAGTAACCAGGTGCAGTAAAAACAGAATAGACAATCACACACATGAACACAAGATATAAGGTGGAAACCCAATGTGGGTGAAAACCACTTGCTGTAATCGTCTCTATCTTCTTTTTAATAATAAGAAAGTTCTTTTTACAATTTTTGTACTGGTGCAGTACGCAGGCTTCTACCTACAGAAGGCTACAACCTTCTCTCATTCTCCAGCTTCTCTTGGAAGGGAGCTACAACCCCCTAGCTCTTGTACTAGTTGATATGTTTACTAGTATGTAGGTGCCAGCCTACAGAAGGCTACAACCTTCTATTTCCTTCCAGGGACCAGGTTTCATAAATTTTCAGACTGGATCCATCATTTAATCATCAGATATATCTGCATCAACCAATCTCCTTTGCACCAACCACAATTGAATCAATCAATCACTTTGACAACCCTTCAATCTGATCTTTCAGAATGTTGTAACCAGAATACAATAACCAGAACCCAAGCAAGAACCCAGAACACTGCAACAACAAACAAAAGCAGCTAAAACATATTTTATAAGATATACGCTACTTCCATGTGTCAAACCTGCATGCATACACTCTTTTCTCAAGGTGAACCTGCGTACAGATTTGCAAATCAAATTTAAGATGTATATGCTGTTTTAATATGCAGAACCAGTGTGTATACACGCCTTTTCTAAAGTGAACGTGCGTACAGATCTGTAAATGATGATTTAAACATTACAAAGATTCCAGACTTTAGTTATACCCAGATCATCATATTTAGAAACTACAACATGCGCCAATTATTCAGATAAATGATCAAACCACATAAAGATAGTTCACTTCAAGTCTTAAGATCTTGACCCATTATTAGATCTTATCCTTCATCAAGCGCTAAGGTTCATCCTCGATTCAGATCCAGCTATGCACCATAACCCAATAACCTGTATATTAGGTCTTGCTCTTCATCAGATATTCAATACCTGAGTGCCTTGGCCTAATGATATTCCCCTCCTTTTATAGTCTTAGGCCTTATTCAATACCATGGATCAAAACCACTTAGGACCAATTCCTTGGACCTTATACCTGGGGTCAATACCTCGGACCAAATACTTTGGACCAATACCATGGATCAAAATACCATGGACCAAAACTTAGTTTTCCAAGATATACGCGCCTTGCATTATGTGAAAGTGCGTGTGTACGTATATGTGACTTGTATACAGTGAACCCGCGTGTATACGCGAATTGGCCGATGGTGAACCTGCGTATACCTCTCTTTCTTCATCCTGTGAAGTCTGATCTGAACTCTGTGCTGTTAACCTGCTGAACTGTGATCTGTCATTTCAGTGAGTTGCCATCAAGGACAACACCTGTGTCATAATGCCAACAATCTCCCCCTTTAGACTTGATGGAAACCCCAAGTCACTCTCCCCCTTTGTCATAAAGGGCAAAGGGTTATGCTCCCCTTGAGTACATGCTGAATTCTCTGATATGCTGAAGTGTGCTGATTGAGCTCCATGATCGAGTCCATCCTCCCCCTGAATATAAGCAAGGTCTGTAAAAAGATGTTCTAAAAGAAGAACATGACTCTATACATACATCATAAATTACCTTCCTATCACCAATGACACATACATACATCCATCTCCCAACCAAGTGGGGATATACCGATTGTTTATACATGTCAAAACAAGAAACATTACATCATCCATCCCATGCATAGTGGGGTAACAAATTAGGTCGTTTCATGACCTTTTCATTAAAAGATATACATGAAATATATAAAAGAGACCAAATATCTTAAACAAGACCATGGTAGTCATCAACAACATCTGTCAATCAGCATCCAGACCAACAACCATGTTCTCCCCCTAAACTTGTTCCACCCGAATAAAAAATAACTGTGTGAATATGTACCAAGATCTTCTAAGATAATGCCAACAATGTTTTTTTAGAAGCATATGCTACCCCTGAACCTGTGCCAGATGATCACTGTCAGATCTGATCATTTCATATAATCAAGGCATCATCATCAATCAGATATACATCAAGTTATCAACAACCAATCATATTTCCACATGTCATCCATAGACTGTAACCATTATCAAGCAGAGCAAATAATTCATTGAACCATATCAGACCCCTTTCTTCCTGAGTCTGGCCCACTGCTTTTCCTCAAACCAACATATACGCGACTGTATCCACAAAAACCAGCGTATGTACGTGACTACGCTTCATGAAACTCGCATATACCAACCTTTCTCTGAAACAGATAGGATTTAACAGTAGGATGATGCAACAACTACTCCCAGCTTCTGTCTGAGATATTCAAATGTCTCTCTGGGCAGTGGTTTGGTGAATATATCAGCAACCTGTTCTTTGGAGGGAACATACTCCAATTTGACCTTTTTTTCAAGCACTTGTTCACGTAGAAAATGATATTTGATGGGTATGTTCTTGGTCTTGGAATGCATGACTAGATTCTTTGAAATATTGATGGCACTTGTATTATCACATAAAATGGAGATGGGTGGAGTACATGTGATCTGAATGTCTTGCAATTTTTGCATCGTCCATAGTAGTTGTGTGCAGCAAGATGCAACAACCACATATTTTGCTTCAGCTGTAGATAATGCAATTGAACTTTGTTTCTTGCTGAACCAAGACACCAATCTGGAACCCATATAGAATGCACCACCACTAGTGCTTTTTCTGTCATCAACGCTTCCTGCCCAATCTGCATCTGTATATGCATGAAGTGTGAGATCTGTATCTCTAGGATACCATAAATTAAAGTTCTGTGTTCCTTGAAGATATTTGAAAATCCTTTTGACTGCCTGAAGGTGTGATTCCTTTGGATTTGCTTGGAATCTTCCAACTATTCCTACTGCATGCATGATGTTCGGTCGGGTACCTATTAGATAAAGCAGATTTCGAATCATGGATCTATAAGTTGGTTGATGTACTGCTGCTGATTCATCATTTGAGTTGAGACTGCATCCTGTTACTATTGGGGTACATACTGGTTTAGAATCTTCCATGCCATACTTTTTCAAGATCTGTTTGAGATATTTGGTTTGTGACAGAAAAATACCATCTTTATTTTGTTGAATTTGTATACCAAGAAACTATGTAAGCTCACCAAGCAGAGACATTTCAAATTCTTGCTGCATTATCGAAGCAAAATTATGACTCATGGCTTCTTCATTGCTACCAAAAATGATATCATCAACATAAACAACAAGTATTAGCAATTTATTATTGTCAATCTTTGTATATAGATTGCTATCAGCTGATCCTTTTGAAAAACCTTGTTGATGGAGATATTTGTCAAGACGGTAATACCAGGCCCTTGGAGCTTGTTTTAGACCATAGAGAGCCTTTCTGAGTCAACATACAAGTTTTGCATCATTTCCAAGAATGAATCTGTCTGGTTGCTCAATATAGACTTCTTCTTCTAAGTCTCCATTAAGAAACGCAGATTTTACATCCATTTGGTATACTTTGAATTTCTAAAAACTAGAAGAGCAAGAAACATTCTTATGGCTTCAAGTCTAGCGACAGGTGCAAAAGTTTCTTCAAAATCTATACCTTCTTGTTGAGCATATCCTTTATAAACAAGTCCGGCCTTGTTTCTAATAACTTCTCCATTTTCATTCAGCTTGTTTTTGAATATCCATTTAGTTCCTATGATATTCTTATCATGAGGTCTAGGAAGTAATTCCCAAGTATTATTCTTTTCAATTTTCTCAAGTTCTTCATTCATGGCCTTGACCCAACATTCATCTTTGCATGCTTCATTTACATTTTGAGGTTCGGAGGAAGATAGTAGCGCCAAATAGCTTGAAGCTTCTGTAATAGTTCTTCTTGTCTGCACACCTGCCTCTTTCTGTCCCAAAATTTGAAATTTTGGATGATTTTTCTGAACATACCTGGACGGAGTCTTTTCTTCTACCGTTATCTCTTCTTCTGGTGCTTCATTGGTCTCTTCTTCAATATCAGTATGATTTGGTGTGGGAGGATAATCCTCATCTTCTTCATAATCTTCGGTTTTTATCTGTTTTGGATTTTTGCATGCTTCATCAACCACAACATCAATACTTTTAATAATTTATTATAACATTTATATCCTTTACTTCGGGAAGAGTAACCAAGAAGAATACCTTCATCTGCTCTGGGTTCAAACTTACCAAGTTTTTCATCAGTCCTTTTGATGTAACATTTGCTTCCAAAAACTTTGAAGTATTTTATAGTAGGAGTCTTACCATACCAGAGTTCATGTGGAGTTTGAGTGTTGTTTACCCGAACATTTGCTTGGTTGAGAATAGTGACGGCAGCAAATGTAGCTTCACCCCAAAAGGTTGCAAGAGTTCCAAACTCATCTAGCATAACACGAGCCATTTGTTGAATAGTTCTGTTCATCCTTTCTACCACTCCATTTTGTTGAGGAGTCCTTGCGGTGGAAAATTTCCTTTTTATTCCATGTTGTTCACAAAAGTCAAAGAATTCATTCGAGGTAAATTCCCCTCCTCGATAAGATTTGAGGCATTTGATTTTGCAATCTGATTCATTTTCAACCAAGGCTTTGAAGGCTTTGAACTTTTCAAATGCTTCATCTTTATGCTTTAGAAGACCTATCCAACACATTCTGGAAAAATCATCAATGAACAATATAAAGTATTCTTCTCCACGAGGCGAATTTTTCCTTAATGGTCCACATAAATCAGTATGAACAAGTTCAAGAGGCTTACTAGTTGATCCTTCCTTTTCAGGGAAGTGCGATTTGGTTTGCTTACCGAATTGACATGATTTGCATATTGTATTTTCAGGAATGCTGATATCAGGAAGATCACGAACAACCTGGAATCTGCATTCTTTTCTTATTTGAGAAAAGGTTAGATGCCCCAATCTTCTGTGCCATAGCCAGTTTTCATCATTTTTGCTTAGATAGCACTGTTGTTGTCCTCCCTTGAGTATGTGTAAGTTGTTTGGAGTTCTTGTACCTTTGATCACGATTTCTCCTGTATCAAGCTCACGAATAACACATATGTTTGATTGAAATACTACTTCATTTCCTTGATCACACATTTGACTGACACTCAATAGGTTATGCTTTAGACCATCAACATACATAACATTCCCAACTTTAACCTTTTCTTTTAATAAAATAGAGCCTTTACCTTTTATGACAGCAGGAGTGTCATTTCCAAAAGAGACCTTCTTTTATTTTTCTATGGCATTATATGAATGAAGTTTTTCTTTGTCACTTGTCATATGTTTTGAGCATCCACTGTCGACGTACCACTGATTTTCTTGTTCTTCTGCATACAAGGCTATGCCACATATTTCTGTTTGTGGTTCTTTCTTTCTCTATATTTTGGGTATTAATGGAGTTTGCTCCTTCTAAGATGTTTGCTAAAATTTACTCCTACATTCAGATTATTCATGACCGAAGTTGTTGCAGATAGAGCATTCTATTTCATTTTCAAGAAGAGAAAAGTTATTGTAGGACCTTTTCATGATCCCTATCACATTCCTTTGATTTCGTGCTTCTCTAGTCATGATGGTCTTGTAAGCAACACATTGAGCAGCTTTGTGTCCAAAGTTATGACATGAAAAACATTGGCCATTAAAGAAGTTCCTGCGATTATTGAATCTACTGACCTGGTGATTGTAGTTTCTATTGATATTCATTCTTGAAGCAAATTGAGTATGATTTACCTGAGGTTGGTTGTAGCTTCTGTTCATCCTTGAAGTAAATTGAGCTTGATTTACCTGGTGATCTGCTTTATGCCTTTGCTGACGATTGTCAAACTGTTCATTTCTCTTTGCTGCATCAAGATAGCTTTTAGTGGAGGTTGATGGCTTCTGTGCTTGAGATGCTTCTTCAGTATATCCAAGGCCTGTCTTTATCAGAGGAGAACGCTGCACTTTGATAGTTTCATTTAAGGTTTCTGATCCTTTAGCAAATCTAAGATTGAGAGCTTTTGTTTTCTCAATATCCTTTCTTAGACCCACAATTTCACATTCTAGTTTTTCATTGTGTTTTTCTCTTTCAACAAGTTGGAATGTAAAAGTATCTATAATCATATTCTTTTCTTCTAAACATATTTTGAGTTTAGAGATTTCTTCATAAAGGTCATCTTCATCTAAAGCATCCAAGAAATCATCATCTTCAAAAGCCATCAGAAGTCTATAGTCATTACTATTTTCATCTTCATCACTAATTGATAAACCATCGCTATCTTCATGCGTATAGTAGCTTTTCTTACTTACACTTTGTTTTCTATTCCATTTTGCAGATTCCTTAACTTTATCAAACTTATCTTTATGAGGACATTTGGCAACATAATGACCAACTCTTCCACAAGAAAAACATTTGAGAGGTAGTTTACCTCTGAATCTTCCAGAACCCCGTTGAAGGTTCTTGACAAAGTTTGCTTCTTCTTCTCCTTCTAAAATATGTCCCTATTCATTGAGTTCTTCTTTTCCTGAAGCTTTAAATGCGGCTTCTCTCATATCTAATGGACCTCCTTTTCTCATTTCGAAAGCAGTTAAGATTCTGTGCAGCTGTGTCATAGTAATAGTCTGAAGATCCTGCTTTTCTTCTATGTTAGATACTTTTGATTCAAACTTAGCAGACAAGGATCTTAAAACCTTTTCAACTAAAGTAACTTCTTTTATCTCTTCACCCAAATTCTTCATGCAATTAAAAATCTCATCTATACGTAAGAAGTAACTAGCTATACTTTCATCATTGTGCATCTTGAGAGTTTCATATTGAATTATGAGAGTTTGCAGTTTTGCACATTTTACCTGAGAGTCTCCTTCATAGCTTAGAACGATTTTGTCCCATATTTCTTTGGTGGATTTGAGCTGCATAACTTTGACAAACTCTGATTGTGACAGACTTCCCAATAATGTATTGACAGCCTTGGCATTGGTTTCATATTGCTTTTTACCTGTCGCATCTGTAGGAATTGCTGATGGAAATGTATATCCTCCTTCCACGATTTCCTAGACATCTGTTCCAAGAGATTGAAGATAGGCTGTGGTTCTTACCTTCCAATAAACGAAGTTGTTTCCATCAAATATTGGCGGTCTGATGGATCCCTCTCTTTCTTGATTACTCATGATGATGGATCTTCCTTCAAGCGATCAAGCTTCTTCTGAAGGACCTGCTCTGATACCAATTGTTGGAAATAATACTGAGAAGGGGGGTGAATCAGTATTAGCAAGTCAATAATTTTTTCATTTCCATAATCAAATTCATATATGCTACTTCAATTAATGGAACTCGTGTGTATACGCAACTGTGTTTAGGGCAACTAGCGTATATCCAACAAACTTATGATTCAGTTAATTCATCATATGTTGATATTTAATGGGTGCATCAGAACCATATAAACAATAACAAGGTGCAGTAAAAACAGAACAGAAAATCACACACATGAATACAAGATATAAGGTGGAAACCCAATGTGGGTGAAAACCACCTGCTGCAATCGTCTCTATCTTCTTTTCAATAATAATAAAGTTCTCTTTACAATTTTTTTACTGGTGCAGTCTTATACCAGTACGCAGGCTTCTACCTGTAGAAGGCTACAACCTTCTCTCATTCTCGAGCTTCTCCTGGAAGGGAGCTACAACCCCCTAGCTCTTGTACTAGCTGATATGTTTACTAGTACGTAGGTGCTGGCCTACAAAAGGCTACAACCTTCTCTTTTCTTCCAGGGACCACGTTTCATAAATTTTCAAACTGGATCCATCATTCAATCATCAAATATATTTACATAAATCAATCTCCTTTTCACCAACCACAACTGAATCAATCAATCACTTTGACAAACCTTCAATCTGATCTTTCGGAATGTTGTAACTAGAATACCGTAACCAGAACCCAAGCTAGAACCAAAAACACTGCAACAACGAACAAAAGCAGCTAAAACATATTTTATAAGGAATACACTACTTCCATGTGTCGAACCTACGTGCATACACTCTCTTCTCAAGGCGAACCTGCGTATAGATCTGCAAATCAAATTTAAGATGTATATGTTGTTTTGCTATGCAGAACCAGCGCGTATATGTGCCTTTTCTAAAGTGAACCCATGTACAGATTTGTAAATGATGATTTAAACATTACAACAATTCCAGACTTCAGTTATACCTAGATCATCATATTTACATACTACAACATGCGCCAGTTATTCAGATAAATGATCAAACCACATACAGATAATTCACTTCAATTCTTAAGGTCTTGACCAATCATTAGATCTTATCCTTCATCAAGTGCTAAGGTTCATCCTCGATTCAGATCCAGCTATGCACCATAACCCAATAACCTGTTTATTAGAACTTGCTCTTCATTAGATATTCAATACTTGAGTGCCTTGGCCTAATGATCTTCCCCTCCTTTTATAGTCTTATGCCTTACTCAATACCATGGACCAAATCCACTTAGGACCAATACCTTGGACCCAATACCTGGGGTTAATACCTCGAACCAAATTCCTTGGACCAATACCATGGATCAAAATACCATGGACCAAATACCTTGGACCAAAACTTAGTTTTCCAAGATATACGCACCTTGCATTATGTGAAAGTACGTGTGTACATATACGCGACTTGTATATAGTGAACCCGCGTGTATACGTGGCTTGGCCAATGGTGAACCTGCGTATACCTCTCTTTCTTCATCCTGTGAAGTCTGATTTGAACTCTGTGCTATTAACCTGCTTAACTGTGATCTGTCATCTGAGTGAGTTTCCATCAAGGACAACACCTGTGTCATAATGCCAACACTTAGCATAAATGCCAAGTCTGAGTGTTCTCTTTTTCGGTTGCACTTTCAAATATACATGATATTCCATATTGAATTCTTTTGGTAGTCTTTTCAAATCTACAGAGCTCTTTTGGCAGTCTTGTGTTGTCTTCATATTTTGTCTAACTTGTTTAACCACTTCTTCCATTTCCTTTAACATATCCAGCCCCAATACTAACTATTCCTCGGGATGATCCCAAATCAGAGGTATTTTCATCTTCTGCCATAAATTACCTCAAAGGGACTAATTTTTAAAGAAGTTTGATATCCATTGTATTGAAATATTTAACTAGGTTTGGTCTTCATAATGTCTTATGTACTATTGATTTTATGTATTTGATGTAAAGAGAGAACATTTATTATTATTGTTTTATAGCATGGGTTTCATGCTCAAGGTCATTTTATTTATAGGAAAAACACCCATTGTGTGCTTCTAGGGCTTTGTCATAGAGTCTAGGAATCAATAGAGTCATTGTTGTATGTAATAGACCCTATTGGGCATTTTGTATCAAGTCAAAAGAATTTATTTGAGTCAATATTGTGTAAATAATCCCTTGAAGACCAAGTTGGCCTACAAGAGACTAAGTTTTCCTACAAGAGATGAAGTCAGACTCATTAAGGGTTGTTCAAGCCTCACAGAAAGGGTATATATTAGTGCCATCAATCTCTTTTGAGGAAGACATCCAAAACATTCGATCATGTAAGAGAAAGAAGTTCAATCATAAGGAGAAAGAAGTCTAAAGCACAAGCAAAGTTCAAGAAAGAGAGATCGAAGTTTTGAAGTCTGATTTTGGGCCACATTATCTCACATGTGCAAAGAAATTAGGGTAAACTTTGTTGCAACAAGGAGAATATTGCAATAATCTAAAGGAGAAAAGTTTGGAATCAAAAGATCAAGTTTGGAAGTCGAATTTCTAAAGAGAAAGAAGCACCCTAAGAGAAGGAAGAAGAAGACTATTTTACCATCTTTTCATCTACACATACGAATTAGGGCTTCTGCAATAAGGTTGAAAATTTGCAGTCAAGAAGTTGCAGGTCTGAACTTTAAGGTTAAAAGTGAAGTTGCAACAATTTTGAATCAGTTTGACTTGGGTTGACTTTGTGAGGAATAAGCTCATCAAGGAGAAGGTTGACTTGGTCTTGGAGGGGTCTATGTCTTGGGTCTAGAAGGCCTTGGAATTCATCATTTTAAGATTTTATAAGAAGGGGAGAATTACTTGTGGGTTTTCCTCTATAGGAGAGGTTTTGGCCTTGGCTAGCAACCTATATCTTGTGTCCACTTGTTCTATTGATCTTCATGTTTTTGGTAGCTATGTGATGATAAGAACACTATAATAATAAATGAAAGAAGAAGTTAATTATAAGTTCTATCATTTGAAGATAAAGAACATCACAAGCAATTATCAAGTTAAGAGAAATCACATGTAATCTAGCTGCCCTAGATTTCTCAACATGGAATCAGAGCTAAGGTGATAAGGAAAGGCAACTTAAAGATAATTCAATTAAAAAGGATACATAAGGACCAAATTAAAGAAGAAGAGGATCAAGGATACCCAACCATCACATCACAAGGATCATATCATCTTGAAGGAAGAACTCTTGAAAATGAAGACCTCAAGGACCCTCCCTCCATCTTAAAAGAAGGACTCTACACATTTGAAGCAGCTTGAGAAGTATCTCACATTCTACATCCAACGGAAGCAAGAAGAACACTTCATCATCAAATAAATAAAAGAGATCTCCCTCTTATTGAAGAAATGATCACATCTCAAACATCTTTGAAGAAGATCATCTCCTCTTATCTTGAAGAAGTAACATTAGTCTTTTTGAAAAAGGAAGATTACCAAGGAAGCATCTAGTGGAAGACATCATCATCAAATATGCATCCTCATTTGTCAAGTAAGTATTTTATATTTCATGTCTCAATCTACAAACCAAATGACTAGTTTCTGCAAGGAGAACAATAAACTTGTTGGGACATCGAACTACCTTGCATGGAAGAAGGGAATATATTTGATCCTCATAGAAAATGAAGTTACTGAATATGTTAAGGGCTCAATCACCAAACCTTAACAAAAACAATCTCAAGCATTACCAAAGTATATGAAAGGAGAAGTAAGGGCTTAAAGGATCCTCATTTAATCGATCAAGGATTCTCTCATTCCCTATGTATCAAAATTGAAGACATCAAAAGAAATCTATGACAAGTTGGTGGAGTTATTTTATGTAAGTATTGTAGGGGAAATAATATATTTAATAAATGAACTATGCAAGATGAAAGCATCAAAGGAAAAGGGGTAGCCTCATATCTCATGAACGTATCTCAAAAAAAGAGATAATATACAAGAGCGAGGAGAAACAATGTTATGTCCAAAAATGACCACCTTTATACTCAATGCACTACCAGATGAATGGGGAAATTTTCTATCAAGCATCTATGGAAAGAAGGAAGGCACCTCATTTAGTGATCTGTGGTCATTATGTAAGATTGAAGAAACCATATTAAAGGCAAAGAATGCTGTTGGATCAAATGGACAAACATAATCATATGCAACTATGACAAGGAAGAAAGGGAAGTTTGGCAAGTTTGAACCTTAGAAAATATTTCAAAAGAAAATTGACATGTCTGGAAATCAATGTTATGAATGTAATGAATATGGGCACTTCAAAAGGAATTGTCTTAAACTCAATAAAGGCAACAAGAAAAGGAATGAAAGAAATGAACCCCATGTAACCAAAGAAGTAGAAGAACCAGAAGATAAGAAGTAAAAGAAGGAAGAAGTAAAATAACTCTACTATTAAAAGGTCTCACACTTATTTAAGTATATGAAAGTTAGCAAGTCATTGTAGGAAGCATTACAATCATGATAAGATGCATTATAGCAGTTTGTATGATTAAAGCAGGTCACTAGCAAGAAGAGGAAGATAAGATTTTGTCACATCTCATCATCATTAGAAAGAAGCATTTACATAATAAGGATCATAAAGATCCTTCATTAGATTCTCTGTTGAAAAACGTTCACCTCTACTTGAAAGAAGCAAGTGATAGACTACATTCCACCTAGTGTGGGATCTATAGTTTAGAATGATGAAGGCATATTGATAAAGAAGTGCAACATGAAAATTTAGTTGAAGCATTTTCATCTTCAAGCAAATAAATAGATTTTGCTGAAGGAAAGCTAGATAATCACACGAAGGAAGAGAAATGCATATATATGTTAACTTTGATAGATGGATAAAGCCATTGCTGATAGAATGGTTAGAATGCTTTATATCATGAACATGATTGAAGAATAAGGGACTCTTCCTTATGTATGATACATGAAGGCATAAATACAATATGCCTTGAACTCTTCTACATGATGACAAGATGGAATCAACACTATATGATCTCATGAAGAATATGAGGCGGTTGGAAACAAATTTTTCTATGTAGAAAGGAGCTACGTATAGAAATCTCGAAGAAGCAGTATATGAAGAAGTTAGAAGGAGAGCTCATAAAGATGTATCTATAGTCACTTAGATAAGATGATTAATTAGAATTTAGAAGGATTAGCTATGAAATCTCCATAAAGAATTTATCTTGATAAGTACGAACGATAAGAAGAACCTTGGTAATGAATGTCTTGGAGATGGATTCATACAATGTGCACGATGTTGATGTTGCATAAGTAGATATTACGACAAAGGGCCATCATTAAGAGGTAATTTTGATTTAATGGTTCACTTTTGTTTTTGAAAGCAAGCGTCTAGTTGGGTTGGAACAAGGCTACCAAAAGAGGGTTGTATAAATTCACATACAACTAGTACAGATAGACTTGGATGGAAAACTATAGAAGGAAAATGACTTGGAAAGAGGTAGCAATATGAAGGATAGTCAGATGATGATTATGAAGTTCACTTCCCATTGAAAATAAGATGACATGGCTAACATTACTTGGTTCAACACTATGAAAAGAAGAAGGGAAAGTGATGTAGAAGATGGTCGAATCCCTATGAAGAAGTTATGGAAGAAGATGGATCGATAATGAATAAGTAGAAATTCATCCATGACATAATGATGCAGAAAAAAGGAGCCTTCAAGCAGTTGATATTACCGTGATCTCAACCAAAGAGCAGATAGTTTTTCTTGAAAACAAGTCCCTAGTTAAGAGGGATCTTGAGTATATTCCTTTGATAGAAATGAGTAGATCCTCCCTAGTTGAGAGGGATATATAGACACATCATTCTTGTATTCACATTATGAAGAAAAATGGAGGATTAGACAAGCATCTAAGACTAATACCAATACTCTTTGAGGACGAGGTAGGGCATCCAATAGGTAAGAGTAGTCGAAGAGGAAATTCCTTGAGGATGTGTAAATCTAAGATAGGAATAGTCATAAAAGGACATACATTGTGAACATATGGATGGGGTATGTGCCTTGAGAGACAATGATGAAGTCGGACATAAGTCATTGTCTCCCCAACATTGTGCTATAATCTAGTGGAGAGATAAATCTGTTAGTCAAGGCGTTGTTATATGATAATGTTGGTTGATATGTTGAGATGCACTGATATAAGCTGGATAGATAACTTATGAGATGACTTACCAAAGCAACTCTTAGTATGAGAATTCTTTAGAATGAGAATGTCCATGTACCTTGTATGTATTATGAATACCTCCCTAGTTAAAAGGGAGTGTTGAAATATGTAACTAGGCTCGATCTTCATAATGTATTATGTACTATTGATTTTATGTATTTGATGTAAAGAGAAATGCAATTTATTATTATTATTTTATAGCATGGGTTTCATGCTCAAGGTCATTTATTTATAGGCCAAGCACCCATTGTGTGCTTCTAGGGATTTGTCATAGAGTCTAAGAGTCAATAGAGTCACTGTTATATGTAATAGACCCAATTGGGCATTTTGTATCAAGTCAAAAGAATTTATCTGAGTCAATATTGTGTAAACAATCTCTCCAAGACCAAGTCAGCCTGCAAGAGACCAAGTCGGCCTCATTAAGGGCTATTCAAGCCTCATAGAAAATGTATATATAAGTGCTATCGATCTCATTTGAAGAAGACATACAAGAAATTTGATCAAGTAAGAGAAATAAGTTCAATCATAAGGAGAAAGAAGTCTAAAGGGAAAGTGAATTTCAAGAAAGAGAGATCACAGTTTTGAAGTCTGATTTTGGGCCACATTATCTCACATGTGTGAAGAAATTAGGGCACACTTAGTTTCATCAAGGAGCAAATTGTAGTAATCTAAAGGAGTCAAAGTTTGGTATCAAAAGATCAAGTTTGGAAGCTCTATTTCTAAAGAGAAATAAGCACCCTAAGTGAAGGAAGAAGAAGACCTATTTTACCATTTTTTCATCCACACATGTGAATTAGTTTTTATACAGTAAGGCCAAGCATTGCAGTCATGAAGTTATAGGTCCAAACTTAAGATTAAAAGTGAAGTTGCAATAGTTTTGAAGTAGTTTGATTTGGGTTGACTTTGTGAGGAATAAGCTCATCAAGGAGCAGGTTGAATTGGTCTTGGAGGGGTCTTTGTCTTGGTCTAAAAGGTATTGGAATTCATCATTTGAAGATTCTATAAGAAGAGAAGAATTACTTGTGGGTTTTTCGCTCTAAGAGGGGTTTTGGCCCTGGCTAGTAGGCTATATCTCATGTCCACTTGTTCTATTGATCTTCATGTTTTTAGTAGTTGTTTGATGATAAGAACACTATAATAATCAAGAGAAGAAGAAGTTAATTATAAATTATACAAGTTGAAGTTAAAGAACATCACAAGCAATTATCAAGATAAGAGAAATCACATCTAATCTAGATACCCTAGATTTCTCAACACATTGTTATAATTAAACTTAACCAGATGAAGGTAATGTTACCACTTGGTTGGTTTGTCCATAATATACATTCTTGAAATGTCATCTAAAATCTAGTTAGTCCTCTTTGTTTTCCCATCAATTTGAGGGTGACAAGTTATACTAAAGTTCATCTTAGTTCCCATTCCTTCAAACAATCCCTTCCAAAATTTCGAAGTAAATTTGGCATCACGGTCTGAAATTAGTGTGAAGCCTAAATACTTTCTTCATATAGATTTATGATATGTTGATAACTTTGAAAGTAGACTTAAAAATAATAAAGTGTGCAAACTTACTAAGCTTGTGTACCACTACCATTATTGAATCATGTTGTTTCCTTGTTCTTGGCAAACCAGTAATGAAATCCATAGATATAGTTTCCGATTTCCATTCCGGAATTAGTAATGGGTGCAATAAACATGCTAGATGTTGATGGGATGCCTTTACTTGTTGGCATTCCAAACATCTAGCTACGTATTTTGCGGCTTCATATTTCATGTTTGGCCAATATTCAATCAACCTCTCAAAATTGTGGGGCAAGGGTGATGTTTTGGAAAATTTCTATTGGTTTGTGAGAAGATATTTAAAACAATTTATACTAATGCCTTTTATGCTTCTTTGGAAAATTTGTATTTGTAGAAATGGAAGTATATTTTAGGACAGAGGTATCCCTAGTTCTCAGGTGGCCTCTCAAGCATTGGAGATTTTATTTTTTATCAATGATCCCCTCAAAGTTTCATCAATGAAAATGAAAGTCCCTCCATAGATAGACATATCCTATCCATGAGGATTCTTTGAGGGAGCTAGTCAAGACAAGGGAACCAAATGTGGTGCTGTTTATGTTTTGTTCTTTACTAATGAACACTACTTTGAAGGTAAGTGTAACAAACTTGGTAAAAAATCCATGTAATAAAGTTAATAAAGGAAAAATAATAAGAAAGTTCATGGGACACGTATTCCAAGCTGAATGTTGGGAAAAAACATTGTGATGGGGATCACTTGTGACTAATTAAAGGCTATGAAAATTGGAAAAGGCAATGACAAAGGCTTTGTAAAAGCATGAGGCATTTATTGGCATTTTATTTATGAAAATAATGGAAATTAGGAGAAAAGGAAGGTGGAAGGTCATAGGTTTCATGTGAGGAGGAAAACAAAGGAAAATAATGGAAAATTGAAGAAAATAGAGTCCTCATTGATAAAAAGGCTTATGAGGATCAGTTCACAACTTTTGTTAGTGTTAGCTTTTTGTCAGTTCAGTTTTTGAGCTCTCATTTTCTACTCTCTCTCTCATACTCTTAGACACTTAGAGTTTTCTTGGAGAACTTTTGGAGGAGTGTGACATACTTGGGATTTGGATTAAGAAGGAAAAGGAAAAGCAGGAAAGTGCAAGAGGACATCAAGATCAACAACTACAACAGGTTTTTATTGCAGGTACTGAGTTGCATGTATTATTTCCTTGCTAGTTTTGGCATGCATGACACATGCATGTGGTTTCTTGTTATGATATGCCATTGGCATGGAGGATTGCCTAGATTGACAGTGGATTAGCCTAGGCTTACCATTTCCTGGATACGCATGGTGTTTTTGGTTTCTTTCCTGTTGTTTTCTGGTTGGTTCTCACGTTCCTTATGGATGTGGGTTGAGTTACTAGTTTCTAGAGCCTTGGTTGGACAAACACTTTGGAAGCCCTATGAAAAATTTGGTTGAGTTACCAGTCTTGGAAGCCTTGGATGGACAAATTCTCTAGAGCCCTTGGTAGGTTGAATTACTAGTCATGGAAGCCCTGGTTGGACAAACGCTCTGGAGCCCGACAATAGTTGTGGGTTGAGTTACTAGTCTTGGAAGCCTTGGTTGGAACAAACACTCTAGAGCCCTGAAAATCTTGGGTAGAGATCGATTTGGTGATGGTTAGTGATGTACAACTGTGAGGTGGAATATTTGGTTGAGGGTTGAGGTGGTTTTGCCTCTATAAGCCCTTGTTTGGTTTTGTTTGATTTGTTTCATGAGATACCACATTCATGCTTGGAATATGGTGCGAGGGTGATTGGCTGAAAGAGAGATTTGCTTCAGCCCAATCTATGGTCAGGTGGTACGAGGAAGTCCCTGACTTGGTTGGATTTGAATATGATAATAAGAGCTCCTTTTCCTTGGCATTTTCACGTATAAATGTGCTTGATATTATGTGGCTTTAATGGTTGTTTCCTCATTGATATATCTCTAGTTATTTACCGGTTATAAGTATATTTTATGATAGCTATGATGTATGGCTCTCATCATGTTTTGGATAGTATATGAAATATTAACGAATGAATGACCTAATAGATAGAAATGCATCTATTGTGAGGAGATACCAATCCTCTTTGACAATTCTCGGATAAGTATGAGACCCTTATGCTCAGATCTGTTGTTGTGACCTGTAGATTACATGTGTTGTGATATGTTTGATGAAATTCCTATCATGGCTAGTAAGGTTCAGGTTAATTCTTTGTTCAAGTGTTTGCATTAGTACCCTTGTTTTAATGTTATTTTTCATTTCTGCAAGTTTCATGAAGTTTTGGGTAGTGGCCTGAGTTCTGGCCATGAAAAAGTGGCACAAAATCCGAGGTCACTGGCAAAGAACTACCTGAAAAACACCATAGTCGCATGGATGCCTTGCTGTGGGAGTGACTGGAGGGTCCCAGTCACATATATGCCTTGTCATGGGAGCGGCTAAGTCTCTATGGCAGTGAAAGGGTAATTTCTCTAAGGGGTTTGGAACTTGAAGGGGTTGGTTGGCTCCTGAAGGTTTTGTAGCTTCTAAGGAAGGTCAGTTTGGTCTTGTCATGTTGATTCCACTTCCTTAATTGTACATGGAGAGTTGAATCATATAATAGTAACTCTTTGTCACATGTTTACCCTGGTAGACTGGTTAGCTTGGGTAAATGTGGGAGGAGGGTGTAGAAAGTGGTATCAGAGCATGGTTTCGTTCTCCTTGTGTGATGTCTGGTTTCTGTTACCCTTGATGAATGTGTTGTCATATGTACATGTTGGTTTCATATATGTCCTTATGCTTGTGGTCTATGTGCTCATTGTGTATGCATGGTGGTGGTCATGGTTGTCATTGTGATTTCATGCAGAAGTTGATGGCGTTGTTGTCGAAATGTGTTCATCATGAATGCGTGTTAGTGTTTGTAACTATTGTGTATGAATGCGTGTTGTACATATGTTGTTATGCATGTGTTGTGTTTAGTTGGTGTGTATTTGCGACATCATGCATGGTAACTGGATGATGATTGAGATGATGTCTATATACTGTGATGATTATGATTATACAAGTATTGTGCTAATCTGGATGATCTTGCAGACGAGATATCCTCCCTTGAAATAAATTGAGGTACATTGGTTCGTTTATGATTTGATTTAGCTGACATGATATACCTTGCAGGAAGATAAGATCAAATATGACTAGCAAGATGGCAGACTACAACTCACGAGATTCTCCCTATAGATCAAATGAGAAACAAGGTGAGGGATATTATCCTAAGATAGCATACACTTTGAGAAGTTTGAAGGCATAAATAAGGATTTGAAAAGAATATTATGACATAATCATTCAATCACAAGAGAGACTTGCTAGGGCATAGGAGAAACAAGTAGAGGTCAATGTGGTGATTCTTTAGAGCTTGCCGGACTTGCCAAGACAAATACCACTTAGAATCAGTCATGGACAATAGGATAGGACTAACGAAGCATATGGTAGTAGGTCACATGGTGGGCATAGGTTGGATAGAGATGACACAATCAAAGATGGCATATTCTTGGATACACCCGGTAAACGAGGCAAGTGGACATGGGATTTCCTCTAGTTTTGGTTCAGATAGGTATCATGGTCATCATTGTTATCATCCTTATAGGAGGAGCGATAAGGGATATTTTCCATATGAGTTCAAGAAAGCAAAGCCACCTACATTTGATGAAGAAATGAAGGAGTCATAGGATGTAGAAACATGGTTTCTTGGGATGAATAAGTTCTTCAGGTTGCATGATTACTCAACGAACATGAAGGCAATAATAGTTACATTTAGTCTTAAAGGTAAAGGAGATATCTGGTGGGAAGATGTAAAGAATATCAGAGGTATTCATGAAGAGGAGTTGACTTAGAGTGAGTTTGAGAGGCTATTCAAGAATAAGTATCTATTATAGAGATACTATGATGACATGGCAAAGGAATTCTATGAGCTGAAGATGGGATGTATGACCGATGAGGAGCACACTAGTAGATTTTTGGAGTTATTGATATATGTGCCTTATCTTAAGGAGGAGAAGGCCAAGATTCAGATATTCATTAGCAGGTTTCCAGTAGCATTCAAGGACATGATTGAGTTCGATGAGCCTAGATCATTGCTCCATCAGGAAGCTAAAGCATTATTATGAGCAATCAAAATGCATATCTGAGACTAAGTAGGACTGGAAAAGTAATGATAAGAATAAAGCGAAATGGGCTAAGAAGCAAACAAGACCTCAAGGCACAGGTAACAAAGAGAATGCAACATCGCCTAAGAAGTTCAATGCATCTGACAGAGGGTGGGGGTTTCGGTCTGAGGAGCATAACAAGGGTGATGATAGGAAACCTTTACAGTGTTGGACTTGTGGTGGAGAGCATCTCATAAGAGATTGTCCACATCATCATGGTGGTAGACAACAGATCTACAATGCATAGGAAATGCAGACAGTGGGGGATTATAGTATTCCACGGATCTGTGCAGTATTGGAGAACAAGCATGCAGATCACCAGACGTCTATTATTAAGATGGATAGTAAGCTTTGTGATTGAGTTATTTCCATTTTAATTGACCCTAGATCTATTTATAGCTATTTTAATCCTAACCTGGTGGATAAGTGTGGTTTGAATAAAGAAGTGAATGTGTAATCTTGGTTAGCGAAGTTAGCTACAAGTATAAAGAAGAGAGTTCATCATTGGTTAAGATCTTGTGCATTGAGTTGAATGGTATGCCTAGATCAACACATCTGAATGTACTACCGTTGGGATCATACAATATGTTGTTGGGTATGGACTAGTTGTATCTTCGTAGAACCAAGGTGGATTGTTATGACAAGGCTATTGAGTGCCTGGTTGACAATGGGGAACAAAGAGTCTTACAGGGTAAAAAGAAGACAACATTAGTTAGAATGGTGACAACTATGCAGGCGAAGCGTAGTCGCAGGAAAGGGTGTGTGTTACTCATAGTGCATATTTATAGTGACAAAGGTAAGGAAGTTGAGGATGCGTATGCCTTGAGTAGGTACCTGGTTTTACAACAGTTTCAGGATGTGTTTCCAGCAGAAATTTTAGAGTTGCCACCTCACAGGGAAGTGGAATTTTTCTATTGAGTTGGTACTAGGGACAACACCAACATCAAAGGAACCATACAGGATGAGCACACCAGAGTTAGTGGAATTGAAGTTGTAGTTAAAGGAAATTCTTGACAAGGGATACATTAGGCCAAGTGTGTCACCTTGGGGTGCACCAATGTTGTTTGTGGAGAAGAAGGATGATAATCTAAGTTTATGAATTGATTACAAGCAGTTGAACGAAGTGATCATCAAGAACAAGTATCCCTTGTCGAGGATTGATGACTTGTTTGATCAGTTGAAGGGAGTAGTAGTGTTCTTGAAGATTGATATGAGATCAGGATAGCATCAGGTATGCATCAAAGAAGAGGACGTATACAAGACTTATTTCTAGACAAGGTATGGGCATTATGAGTTTGTTCTAGTTCCATTTGGTTTGATTAATGATTCAACTACTTTTATGTTCTTGATGAATAGTGTATTGCATCCTTATTTTGACAAGTTTGTGATTGTATTCATTGATGATATATTGGTATATTTTAAAAATGAGGATGAACATGCCAAACATCTAGTAGCAATATTGAGATTATTGAGAGAGCATCAGTTGTATGCCAAGGTTAGAAAATGCAGTTTCTTTCAGATAAAGGTACACTATTTGGGACATGTGGTTTCCAAGGAAGGCATAACAGTGGATCTAGAAAAGATAAGGGTTATCATGGAGTGGGAAACTCCTTGGAATGTGGATGAGGCAAGATCATTCATTGGGTTAATAGGTTATTACAGGAGGTTCATCAGGAACTTCTCACATATTGATTATCCTATTAAATCGTTGCAAAGGAAATGTAAGAAATTTTAATGGACAAAAGAATGTGTAGCTAGTTTTGAGCAGTTGTTGACAAATGCTCTAGTTCTAAACATTATAGATCTAGATAAAGATTTTGTGGTATGTACAAATGATTGCAAGAGAGGGCTTAGTGAGGTCCTTATGCAGGAAGTATAGGTGGTATTCTATGAATTAAGGAAACTGAATGAGCATGAGTAGAATTATCCGACACATGATCTTGAGTTGGCAGCGATCATCCATGCATTGAAGATGTGGAGACACTATCGTTTTGGAAAGAGTTTTGTACTGATGAGTGATCATGATGGATTGAGATACTTGTTTGACCAACCAAATTAGAATTCCAGGAAATCTAGGTGGTTGGCCACAATCAGTGAGTTTGTTTTTGAGATTAGGTACATTAAAGGTAAAGAGAACAAGGTTGCTGATGCTCTTAGTAGGAGGATACAAGTAAATCATATAACATCTATGAGATCCCTAGGTGTTAAATTGGAAACTAGGGCCAAACTCCATGTGGGTCAGCTTATTTATGGCAGCTGATATTTTTATTGGATCCCTCTCGTCGAAAGGTGTAGGATTGATCCAAAGATCATCCGATTCCGATAAGTATTTATGGAGATATGAATTTATTTAGATTATGGTTTTATTATCTAGCCGACCAGTTCTTACGTAGGCTCAAGAAGCCCAAACGTCATGTCTATTCAACCTTACGCTTTTAGTATAAATAAGAGAGGATGTGAAGTCTTTTAGACACACTCTTCATGTGATCTCCTCCTCACCACGTCTTGGGTTTTTGGTGATGGAGAGACACACAAGAAGATATATTGGATGATGCCCCAGCTCATACGTGAAAGATGCCCTAGCTTACACGCTGTTCAAGAAGCCCTAAACATCTGAACGCAGTCTTGTAATGAAATCACCTAGAGTATGAGAACACATTCTTACGCTGGAGATTATACTCAGTTCACACGCTGTCCATGATGGATTACACACTGTACATGATGAGGAACGCAGACATGGAGACATTCATGCGATGTAATGGGATACGCTGTAACATACGCATATCTATATGCACAACACCTCACTCGCTGACATAAAGACTCTAAGAAATGCAACATAATGAAGGAGCCGCAGTTATGTATGAAGCCACAGCCAAGAGCCGCAGTCATGGAAACTCAACGATATTATGCACACATTGTTATGTATATGCAAAGACTGATATCTAACGCAGTCATGGCATACGCAATTATGTATACACAGAGATTGACATCTAACGAGTCATGGCATTTACATACACGCTGTTATGTAGCCGCAGAGAGACTGATATAATATGTATGTATACACAGTCATAGCACTAACATATACGCTGCACAATATTAACGAATGAAAGCCGCAGTAGTTACATGAAGCCCGCAGTTTCAATTATATATGGAACGCTGATAATACATGAAGCCTGCAGTTTATATATGAAACGCAGGTAATACATGAAGCCGACAGCTGAATTATATATGGAACGCTGATAATACATGAAGCCTGCAGTTTATATATGGAACGCAGGTAATACATGAAGCCCGCAGCTGAATTATATAAGCCTGCAGTTTATATATGGAACGCAGGTAATACATGAAGCTCGCAGCTGAATTATATATGGAACGCTGATAATACATGAAGCCTGCATTTTATATATGGAACGCAGGTCATATATGAAGAACACAGTCATGTATGGAACCTGCAAGCCAACAGTGGTTAGGGTTTGAAGCAGAAGGACTACGTTCTCTGCATAACTATTATAGCATAGAAGATCACTGCATATATCTCGACATTCGTCATCTGTAGGGATATTACTTATACTTGGTGATCAATAAGTATATAAGGAATATGATCTCGATGGCTCTAATATGAATGTGCAACATGATGATCTCAGCGAAACGAATGATGAAGTAAAGATGCAACATGATAAACAACAGTGGTAGAATGGCATACCTGTAGCAGCCCTTTCACAATGAACAACAGTGATAGAATGCCATCTGTTAGAACAACAGCATGATGATGATGTACATTAGTATGGGCAGCATGATGATGGATAAGATCATGGACATGAGCAACGTGATTAGTGCAGTATGGTGCAGTATGAGTGGTACAGCAAGAGAACCAGATGCAGCACGATGATAGGTGAAGGAGTCACCTTGGAGAATCAGTTGAAGTAGAATGTCTTCAACTGATCTCATTGTTATAGAAGATGATCTATGCTTAGATCTAGACAAGTCAAAGTGTTGACTTCTGTTGTAATTGTACTCTCTCTCTCTCTCTCTCTCTCTCTCTTTCTCTGCTGAACTTTGAAGATAAAAGAAGATTTGATCAAAGGGTTTCCCCACACATTGTGGGGTTTGTCCCTGGCTCGTGCCACATCTTGTGTCCTCTTGTCTTGGCTTGTATTCTGCGATTTATATTTATGTTCTATCTGCAGTTTACTTTGTGTTGATGTGATTGCTAATATGGAAAAGAAATTAAATAAATTGCTCTAGCATAGAACATACCAAAAATTAACACTAGGATAGATCTATAAGGTTAGATCTTGCAGGGAGGACAATAGGATGACAAGTATATGGAGCTTATGCACAAGTTACAATAGGATACAAGTGATCTGGATGTGGACTATTGTCTCATAATGGATGATTTGGTGCCCACTTCTCCCCCATACTACGAGTGAAAGGGAGAATGTAAAAACTACCATTAAAGCAGCCCAAGTGGGACAAGATCTATGTGCCAGACAACAATGAGCTCAATAAGCTTATCTTGAGGGAATTTCATGCTAAGCCGTATTCAGGCCACCCGAGATATCAGAAGACATTGACAACGGTGAAGAAGTTCTACTATTTCCCAAACTCAAAGAAAGAGGTGGCTGAGTTTGTTGCGAAATGTTTGGACTATCAGTAGGTAAAGGCATAGTGTAAGCATCTAAGTGGGTTATTGCAACTGATTTTGATTCCAAAGTGGAAATGGGAGGTCATTTCCATGGACTTCATTAATGTTTTTCCAAGGACATGTAGACAACATGATTCTATTATGGTCGTGGCTGACAGGTTGACAAAGGTAGTGCAATTCATTCCAGTGAAGTCTACGTATTCAAGTAATGATGTAGAATAGGTATTCATTAGAGATGTAGTGAGGTTGCATGGTGTACTAAGTAAAATGTGTTAGACAGGGATGTCAAGTTCACTTCTAGATTCTGGAAAGAGTTATTTGCAGGTTTGGGGACAAAGTTGGCCTTCAACACATCTTATCATCTGCAAACAGATGGAAAGACAGAGAGGGTCAACAGGATATTGGAGGACATGTTGAGGATGTATGCGATGCATCAACAACGGAGGTGGGAAGAGTATCTTCAACTGGTTGAGTTTGATAAAAATAATGGGTATCAAGAATTTTAGAGGACGAGTTAATTTGAGGCACTCTATTGGTGGAGTTGTAATACTCCCATAAGTTGGAGTGATCTAGTTAACAAGGTGTTGATAGGACCATACATGTTGGCAGAGATGGAACAAGAAATGTAGGTAATCAAGAATAATATTAAGGGATCACAAGACAGAAAGAAAAGTTATGCAAGGAGTTTGAGGTTTGGGAACAAGTGTATTTTCACATCAAGCCCAATAAGAGCTCCTTGAGGATTGGATCATGTGCCAAGCTAGCACCTAACTATTGTGGACCTTTTAAGATTCTTGAGAGGGTTGGACCAATAGCCTATCGACTTGCACTGCCTCCGACAGTGAAATTCCATGATTTTTTACATGTGTCATTTCTTAAGAAGTATGTTAAAGATGTTGATCATGTAATTGATTGGTTTGTATTGCAGGTGGAACCATAAGGGTAATTACAGTCGAAACCTCAATGCATTTTGCAGAGAAAGATGCTCATGCTCTGGAACTGAGTAATCAAGTAGGTTAAAGTGCAATGGAAGCACTTTGGGCGCGATGGAGCTACATGGGAGATGGCAGATCATATGTAGGTTATGTATCCTTCTCTATTTGCTATTTGAGCGAATGTTTTTAGAATATTCTTTGGTGTGATATTTGGTTATAACACCCCCCTCCCACATCTACCCAAGTAACCGATCACTCGGGGTAAACATGTGACTAGAAGTTACTATGATACAATTCAACTCCCTATGTGTCAATTAAGGAAGTTGAATCAACAAAAACACACTACAAACTTTCCACATAAACAATAGTACTCCCAAGAGCCATCCCACCCACTCAGGTAACCATCCCCAGAGACTAACTGGAGTTTTAATGCATCAAACGCTTGGACGCTCCCTTGATATGGACCAACATGCATCCAGGAGGCTCCAGACGCTCCCGTAGCAAGGGGAAGCGAGCATCCGGGGACCTTTTTCCCCTGTGTTGTGCCTGCTACTTTGGGATTTGTGCCACTTTTTCAGGCCCAGAGCCTAGGTCACTACCCATAACTCAATGACACCTTCAAAAATGAAATTTGATAGCGGAACAATGATGCACCTACAAAAACATTGACAAGGACTAGACTGGAACCCTACTAGCCATGATAGGCATTTCGTCAATCATATTACAAACATAAAAGATACAGGTCTTAACAACAGAACTGAGCATAGGAGTCTCATAATTATCTAAGAATCACTAAGAAGCATTGATGCCTCAACACATTAGCTGCAATTTCATCTATTAGGCCATAGATACATTGTTCATTCATTTAAAAGTAAAAACATGATGAGAGCCATACTTAGCCACTATCATAATACATGTTCATAACCAACATAATAACAACAGAAATTCCAAGGAAATGACAACCATATAATCCACATATAAACCATTACATTACTCATGAAATAAGAAGGAGAAATAACCTCATATTAATGATGCAAAGGCCAACCAGGTTAAAGACTTCCATGAACCACCCAACCGCAGACATGGCTAAACCAAATCTCTCTTTAGCTAGTCACTCCTATGACATATTCCAAGAATGGATGTGGGATCTCATAAAACACATCAATCAAAACCATCCAGGGCTTCTAGACGCCAAACCACCTCAACCCATCAAACAGTGATTCCACCTCACGGTTAGACATCACAATCCTCCAAGACTAGTAACTTAACCCACCAAGGGCTCTAGAGCGTTTTTCCAACCAAGGCTCCATGACTAGTAACTCAACCCAAGCTATTATAGGGCTCTAGAGAATTTTTCCAAACAAGGCTCTAGGAACTAGTAACTAAACCCAAGCTAAAGGAACAAGAGAATCAACTAGAAAAACAAAGAAATGAACCCACAACATCACGGTTATCCAAGAAATGACAAGGCTAGGTAAATCTACTTCCATTCCAGGCAAACCTCCATGCCAATGACAGATCATGACCAATAAACCACATGCATATGCCATGCATGCCAAAAAAAGTGAGGAAAAACATACATGCAACTCGGTACCTACAAGAAAAACCCATTGTAGTTGCTGATCACGATGTCCTCTTGCACTTTCCTGCTCTTCCTTTGCCTTCTTGCTCCAAAACTCCAAGTATGCCACACTCCTCGAAGAGTGCTCCATGAAAACTCTAAGTGTCTAAGAGTATGAGAGAAAGATAATAGAGAGAGAGCTCCGAAACTGATCTGACAAAAGTTTGTGAACTGATCCTCAGAAGCCTTTTTACTAATGAGACCTCTATTTTCTTCATTTTCCTCCTGACATGCAACCTGTAACCTTTCACCTCCGTTTTCTCCTAATTTCCATTATTTTCATAAATAAATGTGCCAAAATGCCACTTTGCATTTCAAAAGCCTTAACCATCGCCTTTGCCAATATCCTTAGCCATTAATTAACCACAGGCGATCCCTATCACTATGATTTTTCCCAACGTTCATCTTGGAATAAGTGTCCCATCAACTGTGGTTATTATTTTGCCTTTATTAACTCTTATTACATGGAATTTTCACGAGGGCTGTTAGAGAACCCTCTCCCTTGGGGGAACACCATCCTCAGTGTTCAACAACACCTACAACCAAGAAGGTTGTTGTAATCAAAACATACTGCCCATGGAGATTTATAACTTATCTTGTTGCAGTATTTACAAAGATCATCATGCTGAGAAGCAACCCAACATGATGACATAACAAGTATAACATCATAATGAAATGACACCCATACCACTTATTGGATCTTTATAACATAGTTCATGGTCGTGTTTACATCCATATACATATGTACATATACCAAACATCACCCGAAAACATGTACCAAAAAAATATACCAAAGACATATGCCAAAACATCCGCTCAACCAATGAATAAGGAAGGATACATATCCCGCATCTCATTCGCCATCTCCCATGTGTTAGTGTCAGTGATTTCACACTGCCATTAGTGATCAAATTTCTCTTTTGCATTTCATATTAGGTGTCCCATTCTGATGAGTTGCACTCCATTAGGTCATGGATCAACTGATGGTAGGGTTTCATTTCATTTGTCCCTCATGCTATATACCTGTTGACCTATTTCATATATCTTTTCAGTCATTCATAGTCATTCCAGTTCATTTCATTTATAAAAACCAGTCTTAGGGTTTAGTTTCACTAGGTCTTAGGGTTTTTCGCCATGGTCATTCAAATGAATAATAAATGTCAGCAGACACATGAGGAGGTTTAAAAAAAAAGATTCAAAAGATCATAATTTCCTTTTTGTAAGCTAAATAAAGCTCTTTAACCTCAAAACTTGTTTTGAGGTAAAACAGGGCATTTGTATTTTATTATTCTATTTTCATGTAATTTAATGTAATTTTATGGTTTCTATATGTAATAAATATTCATAAGCTACTTCTAGTCACCTAGTGACCTGGTCAACTCCTGCCACTGCAAAAAATTCAAAAAGATTAGCATTAGTCCACCTGTCAAAAGCCAAAAATCAAATATCAGCAAAAACATAATATTTCAGGAAAGCGAATAAACATTAGAAAGTGGGTTTTGATAAATGAAAAATCAAAGGGTAGTAAAGCTATAAAAGGCCATCTATGTTTATGTCACCTCATTGTTGAAGTGGAATTGCATTGGAGAGCCCAAAACACGATTTTTAGTTGTTATTGAGCAAAAGGAAACAAAGTCTTGGTGTTTTTGGAGAAAATCGCAGGCGCTGCGCATTGGAATGGCATTGCACACCTGGGAGCTCCTACCAGTGTAAAATAACACTGGCGCTGTGCATACAATCGGCGCTGTGCACCTATTGAATGCACCCATAACCATTGCTAAATCACCTAAATTACCTCAAATCGCCTCAAATCATTTCAAATTTCCAAGTTCACCTCCTTTACAAGTAAGTGCATTCTTCCAACTTGCTATAAAGTGTTCTTCTTGTTGGTCTTTCATCCATGAAAATCAAACCCTCGTTTTCACTGTTTATCATAGTTGTTCATTGTGGTTGCACTATTCACCAAAGTCTTTCATTCATTTCTGCTACTACTGCCAAATTCCCATACACTAAAACCTTACCCCCATATAAACGCTATCTCTCATAACACTCCCAAACCCTACTTACATACATAATCCCTGAAACCCTATATCCTATATACAAATCCTACTCACTCCCCTTATTCCCTAAATCCCCAAACCCTTCACTCCCTTAACCACATTCATATCCCCATTTCACCTCACTCATTTTCCTTCTTTTTGAAATCTCTTCATACTCATCACTCACCCACACTGCTTCATTCCTCACCAACATTTACAGTCATAAAAACCAATGGACAGTGATTATGAAACTGGGGAAGAGACCCTTAGTGACAGTTCTAGGGAAATAAATTTGCAGCAGAAGAGACCTCACAAAGGGGGAAAGATAACAAGGGAGGAGCCCATTAGTCTGAGATAATTTCTTGCTTTTCCACTTGCCATCTCATGTTTCAAGAATCAGTCTTGTTATGGTTTCTGTGAAATGGTGGAGAGGGTCAAATTCCATCATGAATTAGCAAGGCTATTTGTGACACACCTGGACAATAATGAAGTAAAACTTGCTGGAGTTACCTTCACTCTGTCACTTGCTATCATTTCAGAGGCTACAGGCATTCCTAATGTAGGTGGAAAATGGAACAAAGGACAGTACATTGATAGGGAGTTCTATGAACCTTACATCAAGGCTACATACCTTGGCAAACTGAAAAGATGGGAAATGGAACAAAGGACAATACATTGACAGGGAGTTCTATGAGCCTTACATCAAGGCTACATACCTTTGGCAAATTGAAAAGAGTGTTTCCCTTCAGATTCTTGGAGGACAGGTTTGCCCCACTCATGAAGATGATCATTAAATATTTTACTTGTGAAGGTAGGTTTTCATGGTTGTATGCCTACCACACTAGATTATTGATGCATTTTACTAGAGTGAGAATGATGGATATTCCTTACTTCATGTTCCAGAATATTGAAAAGATGGTACACTATGTTAAGAAAAAGCCATATCCCCAACAACTAAATAGCATCAACCACTTCTCTGTGATCAAGATCATTGTCTTACATCAATTGAATCTACTGAATATACCATGGGAAACCTTCATTTCTCATGAGGTGTTCAAAGGCCCTCAAATATTTTCATTAGTGCATAAGGAGGAAGGTGGACCTGTAGGACATGAACAAGTCAAAGAAGCTAAAACTGTTGGAGTGCCAGTGTTTGTCACTTATGAGAGAGGCACTAGGAGAATTTTTGCAGCTGCTAGGCGAGTATTATCTCCACAAGGAGTGGAAGGGGTCTTGCCTTCATCTACAGGCCACAGGAAAATGCTATCTCCACAAGGAGTGGAAGGGGCTTTACCTTCTTCTTCAGCAAAACAGGTACATGTTGGGCAGCACAGCAAGGACAAAGGTAAATCCAAAGGAAAAATGCAAGAGGTGGATCCTAGTGATGAGCAAGAGAGAGACTTTGACTTAGTTGTTCATGAGGAAGCACAGGGAATTGATGTCATTGATTTGGAGACTCAAAGTACTAAGGACATCATCAAGAAACAAGAGGCTGTCATTCAAGCCTTATCAATTAATTTGGAAAGGGAAAAGTGGATCATTAATTACCTTGAGCATGAAAATAAGCAATTAACTTACAAGCAAGTTATCATGGAGCTGCAAATGATTAGAGAGGAGAGGCAAAAGGCAAAGAAGGCAAAGGTCAAGATGACCTCCATTGAACAAGAAATTGAGAATGACCGAGAAACTTATTTAGAGAGGGTGAAAATTCACCTTGAGAAGCTACTTGAGAAGGCCAATAAAGAAAAGAAAATGTTTCGCCACATGGCCTATCACTATATGACCCGGAACAAGATATGTAATATAAGGATAAGAAAGCTTAAGGCAAGACTGAGGAAGGCTTTGAGAAGCAAAAAGATGCAAAACAAATTAGAAATACTCACTGATGCCTCATTAGCTCATCAAAGTAGTGCATGAGGGTGTCTTATGCCAAATTTGGGACAATTTTGATAAAATTTTGTGATTTTCAAATTTTGAATTTCGAAACACAGGAAATCCCAATAGGTGCGCAGTGCCACCAGCGCTGTGCTTTTGACTGGGGCACTTTTTGGGAGAGTGGTTTGCATTTTTGGATTCAACATTAAAAAATAAGCAAACCAAGAAAGTTTCATCAAGTTTAGAGCAGATCTTGGTCACCTAAAGGTCAAAAAACCATAAAAAAATGACCTTTCTGCCACTTTTTTGACACACAAGAAGAAGTCAAATGACCTCCAAATTCAGAAATTCAATTCAGAAATGACCTCCAAATTCAGAAATTCAAGATGTTCCCGAAACGAGATAGGTAGTCCTTTTGAACAAGCTATCTTGGGCTCAATTTGGTTAAGGGGAAGGCCCCCAAAACTGGCTTGGAAAAAGCGCTGCGCATAGGATGGATTTTGCCAGTTTTGCCCAAAAATAAAAAATTCGCCTAGTTTTTCTATAATTTAAATTTTTCTCTCCTTTTGGATGAATATATGAATGTAAATGATGCTATGGTATGTAAATATAATTGAAAAATGACTCTTGAGGGTAGATTCATCATTTTGAGGTGTTTGGGGTTGAATGAATCAGTTCCCATGGTTTTAGAGGCAAGCTGTTGCACTGCATATATTCATGTTCTTAGTTTAGATATGGTTGAAACCACCCCTCTTCTCGTAGATTCGACCCTTGATGGCTAGCATAGGTGGTTTTGTGCCTATATTATTTACTTTCTTAGTCATTTGTAAAGGTTGGACTCTTGTGGATGCCTTGAGCTTCATTGTACACTTGTATCAGCAGTTTGACAAGGAAATAACCAAGATTTGCAACTATTTTTGTGGGATTCTTGTGGTAATGTGTCTTTGCATTGTTTCTTCTTCTGTAATTAGTTTTTCCCATGTGTTATGTGTTCCATAATCTTATTCATTCTTCTAATTAAATGAAATCAAGATAGATAGGTGGAATACATTGGTTACAATGCTCTGCCTTGGGAATTCATTTAGTTTTTGATGTTTTCTACTATTTGAAGAGGAATCATGATCTGCATGCCCTCCTTAGCTCCTCACTAGTCTTAGAGCTACCATCTTACTCAATTTCAAGTGCTTAAACACCTACCTACCTCGCCCCATAGAACACCCTGCATTTCTGAGTTGATTTCCCAGACCCAAAGCTGCCTGCTCCATTTGATCCAGCAACAAAACCATCAAAATCAACCAAAAAACCTAGAGCTACTATACCTAGCCTAAAATCAATATTCAATTCAGTCATCTCAACTGAGATTGATAAGGAGAGAGCCCTCTCTCGACTCGGTAGGGCTAGCTACCAGGTTAAGCTTGGTTTGTGGTTATCCTAGGATTGCCTCCATTCAGCCTGAGGTAAATCTAGGCTCTAACACCATGTAGCTCTGTCGGGCCCAAAGTGTTTCCATTGCACTTTAACCTGCTCGATTTCTCGGTTCTGGAGCATGAGCATATTTCTCTGCAAAATACACTGCAGTTATGGCTGGAATTCTCCTTCTGGCTCCACCTGCAATACAAACCAGTAAATCACATGATCAACATCATTAAGATACTTGTTAAGCAATGGCACATGGAAAACATCATGGACATTCACTGTCGGAGGCATTGAAAGTCGATAGGCTACTAGCCCAATCCTCTTAATAATCCTGAAAGGTCCACAAAACCAGGGTACTAGCTTGGCACATGATCCAATCTGCAAGGAGCTATTCTTTGGTTTGATGCACAAGTACACATGTTCCCCAACTTGGAACTCCTTGAACAAGCTATTCCAATCTGCATAGCTATTCTGCCTATTTTGTGCTGCTTTCAAATTCTTCTTGATTATCTGCATTTCCCTCTCCATGTCTAGTCCAATCAAAACCCTGTTAACCGGATCACTCCAACTGATGGGAGTATTACAACTCCGCCCATACAATGCCTCAAATAGACTCATCCTCAAGGATTCCCGATACCCATTTTTATAAGAAAACTCTACCAGTGGAAGGTACTCTTCCCACTTCTTCTACTGATGCATCACATACATCCTCAAGATGTCCTCTAATATCCTGTTGACCCTCTCTGTCTGTCCATTTGTCTGCGAATGATAAGTTGTATTGAAGGCCAACTCTATGCCCAAACCTACAAATAACTCCTTCCAAAACTTGGAGATGAACTTTGCATCCCTGTCGGACACAATCTTCTTCGAACTCCATGCAACTTGACCATGTCCCTGATGAAGACCTGTGTCACATCAATCGTTGAGAATGTAGACTTCACTGGAATGAAGTGCTCTACCTTTGCAAACCTGTCCACCACTACCATGATGGAATCATGTTGTCTCACTGTCCTTGACAAACTTGTGATAAAGTCCATGGAAATGACCTCCCATTTCCTCTCTGGAATTGGAATCAGCTATAGAAATCCACATGGATGCTTACACTTTGCCTTCACCTGTTGACAATCCAAGCACCTAGCCATAAACTCTTCTATGTTTCTCTTCAAATTGGTCCAATAATATAATTTCTTCACTGCTGCTAGTGTCTTCTGATAACCTGGGTAACTTGAATATGGTTTCGCATGAAACTCCCTCAAGATAACCTTCTTGAGCTCATTGCTATCTGGCACATATATCATGTCCCTAAATCTAACCAATCCATCTGTCATGAGATGATAGTCCACATCCTGTGCACCTGCATCTGTACCTGTACCACTACTTGTACCTATACCTGTACCACCACCTGTATATGTACCTGCACCACCACTTGTACATGTTCCTGTACCACCACCTGTACCTCCACTTGTGGTCCACATCTTGTGCACCTGTATCTGTACTTGTACTTGTACCACTACCTGTACACCACTTGTACATGTACCTGTACCACTACCTGAACTTTGCTGCAAAGTGTGCACAGTCTCCATATTCCTGACATGCTTGCAAGATCCTGTTCTGTAAATTTGTCCCATAGGAGCTCATAACTGCTATGTGATTTACCTGTATTTGCATGCTAAGAGTATCTTCCACCCTATTCTCTTTGCCTTTGATATACTTGATCTCAAAATCAAACTCACTGATCATGTCCAACCACCGATCCTACCTGCCATTCAAATTTGGTTGGTCAAATAGATACCGCAAGCCATTATGATCACTCATCAATAAAAACCTTCTACCAAGAAGATAATTCCTCCACATATTCAATGCATGTATGACCGTTTCCAACTCAAGATCATGTGTCAAGTAGTTCTGCTCGTGCTCATTCAGTTTTCATGACTCATAGCATACCACTTGTCCATCCCGAAGAAGGAGTCCACCAAGTCCTCTCTTGCAAGCATCTGTACATACTACAAACTCTTTGTCCAGATCTGCAATCTTTAACACTTGTGCATGTGTCAACAACTGCTTGAGGTGCTCAAAACTAGTCGCACACTCCTCTGTCCATTCAAACCTCTTACCTTTCCTCTGAAATGGTGTGATAGGATAAGCAATCTGTGAGGAGTTCCCGATGAACCCCCTGTAATAACCTGATAACTCCATGAAATATCTCACCGCGTCCACATTCCTGGGAGTTGCCCACTCCATGATAGCTCTTACCTTTTCTAGTTCCACTGCTATGCCATCCTTGGAAACCACATGTCCCAATTAGTGTACCTCAATTTGAAAGAAACTACACTTGCTGAGCTTATCATACAATTTATGCTCTCTCAACAATCTCAACACTACTGGTAAATGGTCGACATTCTCTTCTTCATTTTTTGAATATACCAATATATTATTAATGAACACAATAACAAACTTGTCCAAATATAGATGAAACACACTATTCATTGAGCACATAAAGGTAGTTGGAGCATTAGTTAAACCAAATGGAACTACAACAAACTCATAATGCACATACTTGGTCTAGAAAGTTGTCTTGTAGATGTCCTCTCCTTTAATGCGTACATGATGATATCTGAATCTCATATCAATCTTCGAGAACACTAATGCTCCCTTCAACTGATCGAACAAGTCATCAATCCTCGGTAACATATACCTGTTTGTTATAGACATTTTTGTGCCTTACAACATGAAGCATGAAATGTCCATAATCAAAGGGATCCAAAGTCCCTAAACATGTTGTTCTTACCCCTAGAGGAACAAGGTCAGCAAACCACAGCACTTCAAATCAGTTCTCCACCTGAAAACGCTCAAAAACAAGGCAATTCTGGATCATGTCAACTGCTACACTGGCTACCTGCACTGAATGTCAACTGCTACACTGGCTACCTGCACTGAATGTCAACTGCTACACTGGCTACCTGCGCTGAATGTCAACTCCAACACTAGCTACCTGCGCTGAACGTGTTTGGACAAGTGGCAGGCTCATTTCTCAAGGTGTCAATGCCCAGGAAGCTTCCAAAATGACACTTGGATCAGGGAATTCGCCCAGTGATGAGTAAGAGGTTCTTAAACTCCAAGTGGAAGCAAGGATCTCCAAGTGGACTCAAGAACTGAAGTATAACTGAAGTGGGAGAGGACACTAGTCAGCTTGAAGCCAGCCTCAAGCTGACTCATCCTTTCTCCAAATCTCCTATATATAGAGCTCTCTCATGAGGTCTAGGGAGGCTGGAATTTTGTGCAAAGCAAGGAAGTGCTGTTGGTTTACAGTTAGAGCTATTGGGTGATTGCTTTTATAGAGGGGAAGAGGAGATTTCTTGCTGCTGGGGAGGTGCTGCTGGATTGGAGCCATTGATGGTTGTAACCTTCTCAGAACCTTTTACTTCTATCAATAAAGCTTTGAATGTTCTCCTATATACTTGTATTGCATTGATGTATTGTATTTACTTGTATATCTGATTCACTCTAATCCATGCATCAGTTATGAGCACATGTTTCTTGTAGTTTCCCTCTCTTGTTTGTGCAGGATCTTTGTGTAGCTGGGCCGACAAGAGAACAAGGAGCTGGAAGCAAGGGACGAAGAGAGAAGACAAGATCGACAAAAGCGAAGGATATCGGTTGGTCAATCTTTTCTTCCTTCTCTGTACTTTCATAAAGGAAAATATCAAAGCTTTACTTTCAGTTGTTGCTAAGGAACTATCACCCTTAGAGTAGGGATAGGGTCATTCCGAGTCGGATACTTTTCCCCACAACAAACTGGCGACTCCGCTGGGGAGCGTATCCGTTTGATTTGTGTTTGTAGTATCTTTGCTATTCATTTCCTGAACCAAAGAGTACCGAATCGAAAAGCTTTTGACTATATCAAAAGCGAAGTAGAGGGGCTGCTACTCTTGCTCATTTTCTGAGCAGATTCATGATTTGAACAGCTGATCTACAAAGACTCTTGTGCTCTTTGTGATAGCTTTTCATCCTCTTGATCATCCCTTAGCTTTTACTTGACCTATAGCTTTTTATTTCAGCAAAAACAGTGAATTTTTGAGCTTTTTATGACCCGGAAACCCTTGTAAACGCAACTCTCGTGTCTCAGTGCAGGCTGTCCAAAGGCAGTCTGCATTTCAGCGCAGGTACTCCCTTCGGGAATTGTGCTGAGAGTCAGTTTGACAGACCAGAGCCTGCGCTGAACCAGTTAGGCTATGTCTTCCTGAGGTTTCCCACTGAGTCTTGGCCCTGTTTTCACTGTTGTTTTGCTGCTGATTGCTTGTCATTTGTACTTGCTGTAAACCAACTTTCCTTGACATTATTCTGCCTCAGTTGTGTGATGAAACTGTGATTGTTCTTTCAGTATTTCTTGTTTCAGTTACAGTTTCCCATTGTGAAAAGCAAACCAGTATAGCTGTGGCCTCTTAGATCTTGAACTGTAAAAGTGTCGTCGTGATCTTAAGAGCTAGTTTTATTACTGTTCATGGCTGTTTGAGTTTGTTTGTTTTTCATTTTATGGTTTGAATTCATACATTTTTAGTGTCGAAACAAGTACCTGTAAGGCGTCTTTTGATTTTAGACAAAACTTGTTTGTTTACGCTTCAAATTGAATTCGAAAATTATACGACAGTTTCCTTTTGTCTACATCAACATTAAGGGAAAAGAAAAGAAATACATGCATCTTGCATTTGCATTTTTTGATAAGTTTGCGTGATTGATCTAGGGGAAAGTGCATTAGTTTGTGCTTTGTGCTCTGTGTGGAAAGATAATGTTTTTATCTCCCCTCAGTAGTTAGGATTTTCAAAGCTAAAAAGATTGTAAAGCTTGCTTATCATTTTAGCTGCATTTAGGAATTTGTACCAATACATCTCGTGGTGATCCTGAAAGGCAAACTGCTAAACAAGATCAACATTAAAATAAATTCAATTTACATAACAACGCTTTGTAACATAACGCAAACACATAGAGGTCTAGGTAGAGACGTGTTCCGGCGTCGTTAAACGTAGTGACTGTCGATCTCTACGAAGGTGGGTGATTCCTCCTGAGAGTCGGTGGCACTAATACGGACTTGTGCTCCCACGTACCGTCGAGTATATATTGGGAGACCCCTATAGGCATATATCCTTTATCCTTAGGAAGCCGTGTCGACCGCCCTACTGATCGCAATGTAGTGAACACAACATTCACGAAGATTTACTACACGTACCGTAAAACGTATTCCGTGGTTTTGCGAAAGGTTTGGCACACCCTCTGCCTAGATCTCCAGAGCAGTTTCTTTTGGCCTTTTTCAAACTCTATAACTGAAAAAGTCCAGCCGAGCATTTGTCACTTCGGGCTCGTTAATACATCGAAGGAGACTAGAGTCATCTTTAGCTTTTTCTCGACTCTTTAAAACTGAAAAAGCAAGTTGTGTCTAAAGCGTCGTTATAAAATTTATTTTAAGCGGAATAATCATCACCCTTCCCTTGTTGATCTTCGAAGTTAGTCCACCACAAGTGGAAGTTCCTGTAGAATCGCTAAGAAATCTTTTGGATAGACTAGATATGTCTGAACAACCGTCGACATCTAGGACTGTGTCGTCCGACACAGCTGCAGCAGAGCCTCCTGCTGCTACTCCAACGATGTTCGCTGGTATACCATCTGTCCCAGCAAATTGTCAACAACAAACCGGAGTCCAATCAGGGACAACGACATGGTTAGTTCCTATTTCTTCATCCGGATTATCATCTGGTATTTCTTATGTTGAAACTCGCCAAATTGATCCATTTGGAGGTCAATCTGGGCAATCAATCCCCTTGAGTTCTGGATTAATACCATATGGGGGGCAGTATGCCCTTTCATTACCTCCTCCGGGAGGATGCCCATCCGTGAGTTCACAACAAAGTTCAGGTCAAACTGGAATTACATCCAGCGGTTGGGTACCAATACTGCCTCAACAACCAGGAGTTGTATATTCTATGCAACCAGTCCACCCTGTGTCGAATGTTGCCACTATACCTGGTATGGTAATTGCGTCGCAAGTACAAGCGCTGCCTACTGTATGTCAACCCCAAGTTTCTCAGGTTGCCATACAACAGCCTCTTGTCTCGACATCTCAATCGCAACCTCAGGTCAATGCCTCCTTATCTGGAGCGACTCAGGATCAAACAAGTACTGTGACTCCTCATCTTGGTCAATCATCTAGTATTGGGCATCAGCAAATGGTCCAACAACCAGAGCTGGTTCGAACTCAACAACCGCAATTCCAGCAATCATATCAAGGACCTGAGCAACAAGTCTTTGTAAGTAATGGGCAACCATACTATAATGGTTATACCCATCAACCTTGTCAAAGTTGCCAACATTATGTTGGTATGCAAAGACCCACTGCTCAGGCGATTCCATCTTATCCTGGATATGCTTCGCCTAACCTGAATCAACAGTTGCCCTTTGTAGCAACTCTAGAATTACCAGATCTAAACCGGCTGACGAATGATCCAATTGCTTATGCCCCTTGGTGGCCAGCAATTCCACACAAACTTCCATCAGACATTCCTAAATTTAATGGAAATCCAGGTGAAGACCCGTCGAATCACGTAATGACATTCCATCTATGGTGTTCATCAAACACCCTGAATGATGATTCGATAAGACTTCGCCTTTTTCAGAGGACGTTAACGGGTCCAGCGGCAAAATGGTATATTGAATTTCCTAGAGCTTCGTTCGACAACTTCAGTGCCTTAGCTACAACCTTTTTAACCCATTTTCAATTACCGATAAGGTATGAAACGGGAACAGAACTCCTTACCAACGTCAAACAGACAACGGCCACTCATATATCTGATCATATACATGAATGGCGACGTCGTCGTAGGATGGTAAAAACATATGTTCCCGATCAGCTATTAGCTGAATGGTTTATAAATTCATTACTTCCGGCCATAACGGAAGATGTGGCCAAGGGAGGAGTCGTAACAGAAGAGCAAGTTATAGCTCGTGCGCAATATCTAGACTTGGTTTATACTCAGTCTGGCACGCTCTACGACAAAATACCTGACGCCCCTAGACCGGAATTCTCAATTCCTCCTCCTCCTAAATCAAACAATGACTCTCACGCCGGCGATGACGTGATTGGCAAGCACAAAATTTACAGTCAAAATGCAAATGAAAAACTTCTTGCCTCAGAAGTAAATGCCATGTCGACCGACAAGGGCAAACAACTGAAGCAACCAGGGGGCAAGAAGAAAAAGACAGGAAGAAAAAGGAAACCCCCGGCAGGGTGTCATATATGCGATGAGGATCATTGGACGAAAGATTGTCCACATATAGCTGAAGTTAAGAAACTCTTTAAGAGTTCAAAAACCTCAGCAGTATTGACTGATCTGTTTCCTAATCCAGGTCAAAATCTGGTTGCTAATCAAAATGCTTCCGGATCCCAAGTGCTTATGTTGTCTACCTCAAAACAACAGAATAATGCTTTGACAAGGAATAAAGATTACGGGAATCCAAAGCTGTCGAAAAACAAGGTTAACGAACGACCTAGTAGTTCAACAACAACTTTGACCGAAGTTGTGCCACCCATCGTTCCTGAGCCAATGATAAAGTCGCCAAAGGGAGTAGTACACAAATCGACATTTAATCCTCGTGCCAAAGAAGCACAGAATTATAATATAGTAAAGGACCTGGCCCAATCGCCGTCCACTATGTCGACACTTGAAGTACCACAAAATTGCCCCTCCCAAGAGCAAGCGTTATTATCAGCAATAGGTGGGATTGGCCCAATGGATTCCAATCTTGTGGCCTTTGATCATAAAAGATATGACCCTCAGTTACCAGCTCAACTAGCTTTCCTTATTCAAGTGAAAGCCCTCAACAAAACTGTTCATCGAACAATTATTGATGAGGGGGCATCTACATGTCTTATGTCGATGAGTTGCTGGAAAGATTTAGGCTCACCACCCTTGTCGAAATCGTCAACGACGTTAAAAGCATTTGATGGACGATCATACACTCCATACGGGATTTTAAGTAACTTGCAAGTTGAACTAGGGGGAAAAACAGTAAGAATTGATGTTGAAGTAATTGATGGAAACCTCGATTACAACATCCTACTAGGAAGGCCCTGGATCTACGCCATGGCCGCGGTTGTGTCGACCTACTTCAGGAAGATTGCATTTCCCTTCAAAGAAGGAATTACAATCGTCGACCAACAAACTTTTCTCCCCAACAGTTCACAAGTTACAGGAAGCATTCCAATGATCCATGGAAGGAATCATTGGCTTCAAAATATCGGAGTAGGTCTCCTAAAAGACCCTGCCTTAATGGGTACTTTCGCCCTACCGCCTCCAAGTAATCTGGCGGAAGTGGCCACGGTGGAAACCTACAAAATGAAATCTAATCCAATCTTCTGGTTGGATTCGGAAGATTCCTAGATATTTTGTCGGCACCGAGGACGGTTCTAATCTCGTGTCAACCTCATTAAAAAATGAAACAAGGAGTCATGAGGATAGTTCTTTTACTATGTCAACCTCATTAAAAAATGAAACAAATCCCCTTTTTAAAATTCAAAGGTAAACCTTCATTCCAACCACCAAGTTGAATGCAATGAAGCTTGGGGGGCACCCTCCTTTGACATGCGTCATTATGATGCTGGGGGCATGCAAATAATCGAGCAGTTTTAGCAATGTTCATGCTCGTTAAAAAATAAACGCAATCATCGAGCAGTTTTTGTGCAGAAGTTCATGCTCGTTAAAAAATAAACGTAAATTGTGAGCAATCTTTCCCTAGCAGTTCAAGCTCATCCAGAAAAAATGAACCGGTAAACAACCTCGAGAAATGTGACCTTTGAAAGCCATATTAAAAACCCTTGGTCGTGTTTATATGCCATCGCCTCCATCTGTTCATTTGGCCAATCGTTCACCTCCATATGTTTGTTTACCCATTTTGAGGAACAGCTGCGAAGAGTGATTTCACTTAGCCATCCTTGTGACACTGCCGTGATTGGAGAATTCCAACCTGTACCTGGAATCTGCTGCTATCCCTGTTCATCACTCGTTCCTCAAAAGACGAGTCTTCTTTGAGCTCTTTTCACTGACTCGTAAAATATGAAAAGTTTGCCGAGTTTTGGCCTTCCAGCTCGTTAAAGCGACCGGAAAGCTATCCCTCCTCTAGATTTTAATCTTTTTGGACCTGAGGGATTATTGCACAAAAAGATCGAGCGCTTGTTTTGTTCGGCTCGTTAAAGCAACCGAAAATTCATCCCTTCTGTATTGTTTTAAACTTTTTCGGACTTAAGGGATTAGATGACGAAAAAGGAATTTCGGAGTTAACTTTTCGTACCTTTTCAGACTCTCTAAAAATGAAAAGGACCGAGTTTTCCTTGTCGTTAGACTCGTTAAAATGATTAAATAGCGACAAACTTGTCTTTAGACAAGAACGAGTTTCCCTATTGCTAGGCTCGTTAAAACATAGCGATGGGCTTGCCCGAAGGGCAGGTTATAGAACAAGCATATGTTATCCTCCTCAAGCTTGACAAAAATAAAGAGGTACTGGTCAAAAATGACTGGGGAAAAATTGGGAGAACATCAAAGCTTAATGGTAGCAAGTCGCTCTTGAACATGACACTTTTCTTCCGTACCACATCGGGTTGGGTTGTTTCATTCACCGGTCTCATCACCATGGTCTTCGCCAAACCATCCACATTTCGGGGTAATGCTACCGATCCATCGCATCAGTGTCGTTATATGTTCAAGAGAGGTCATTCTGAAAGTGTCAACCGTGTCCCATCCACTGCCATACATTATCCTTCATCCATTCATGATCGCCACCCTGAATCATATGTCACAGTTTGTTTTCACCTCCACTAAAATCATTAGCTCCATTCTGTGTCATTGATGTGGGATTCATTAAGGCCCTCCTTTGACGGATCGCTTCTTGTCGACTTCAGCTCATTATCCAAGAAGTTGATCTAGGAACAACCCCATCAGTACTTTGAAGCTTGCATGCCTCAATGGCAAGTTTCTCACTTCCGGCGACAGGTATACATCAATGACCTTTGACCAGAAGATTTTGCGTGGTGTTCGACGCCAAGTCCTTTATTCACGCCACGTGAATTGTACTGCAGTACCTTGAGGGTCATTATCATTATCGGTGATTCCTCGCGCGCTTGTTAACGGTTTTTCATCATTGACCGGTAATCAAGCGATGTCTTTCCATGTTCGACTTCAGCGAAATTCTCACATGGATCGACTTGTACTTAGAGTGAAGATCGAACGAGTTTGAAGACCCCGGATCTAGTTTCATCCATCCGGGCTGCGATACATATTCAGGAAATATAAAAGCATTTGTCATGTACATCATTGCAGCAGATGATCATCCTATTCAAAGGATGATAATTTCAGCAGAAAATTATCAGTCTACCATCAGACGATCGTCTGTTCTATGTACCAAAATGTATTTATAAAGCTGAGCATGGGAATGCCCGCCTCAGCTAGATCATGAAAACAGAATGAAAAATAATGTATTGTATTGTATCGTATTACAGGGCACCTCTCAGCACTTGAATGAACTTCGGATCCTCTGGATAAAGCATTTCACCCGATAAACGACCTCATACTTTAGGGGGCAACTGTTATAGACATTTTTGTGCCTTACAGCATGAAGCATGAAATGTCCATAATCAAAGGGATCCAAAGTCCCTAAACATGTTGTTCTTACCCCTAGAGGAACAAGGTCAGCAAACCACAGCACTTCAAATCAGTTCTCCACCTGAAAACGCTCAAAAACAAGGCAATTCTGGATCATGTCAACTGCTACACTGGCTACCTGCACTGAATGTCAACTGCTACACTGGCTACCTGCACTGAATGTCAACTGCTACACTGGCTACCTGTGCTGAATGTCAACTCCAACACTAGCTACCTGCGCTGAACGTGTTTGGACAAGTGGCAGGCTCATTTCTCAAGGTGTCAATGCCCAGGAAGCTTCCAAAATGACACTTGGATCAGGGAATTCGCCCAGTGATGAGTAAGAGGTTCTTAAACTCCAAGTGGAAGCAAGGATCTCCAAGTGGACTCAAGAACTGAAGTATAACTGAAGTGGGAGAGGACACTAGTCAGCTTGAAGCCAGCCTCAAGCTGACTCATCCTTTCTCCAAATCTCCTATATATAGAGCTCTCTCATGAGGTCTAGGGAGGCTGGAATTTTGTGCAAAGCAAGGAAGTGCTGTTGGTTTACAGTTAGAGCTATTGGGTGATTGCTTTTATAGAGGGGAAGAGGAGATTTCTTGCTGCTGGGGAGGTGCTGCTGGATTGGAGCCATTGATGGTTGTAACCTTCTCAGAACCTTTTACTTCTATCAATAAAGCTTTGAATGTTCTCCTATATACTTGTATTGCATTGATGTATTGTATTTACTTGTATATCTGATTCACTCTAATCCATGCATCAGTTATGAGCACATGTTTCTTGTAGTTTCCCTCTCTTGTTTGTGCAGGATCTTTGTGTAGCTGGGCCGGCAAGAGAACAAGGAGCTGGAAGCAAGGGACGAAGAGAGAAGACAAGATCGACAAAAGCGAAGGATATCGGTTGGTCAATCTTTTCTTCCTTCTCTGTACTTTCATAAAGGAAAATATCAAAGCTTTACTTTCAGTTGTTGCTAAGGAACTATCACCCTTAGAGTAGGGATAGGGTCATTCCGAGTCGAATACTTTTCCCCACAACACTGTTCTTGATGGTTACTTTGTTCAAATGCCTGTAATCAATACATAGCCTCAGATTACCATCCTTCTTCTTCACAAACACTATGGTGCACCCCATGGTGATACACTTGGCCTAATGTACCCCTTGTCAAGAATTTCCTTCAACTACAACTTCAAATCTACCAACTCAGGTGTACTCATCCTGTAAGGTGCCTTTGATGCTGGAGTTTCCATTGGCACCAACTCAATAGAAAAGTCTACTTCCCTGTGAGGTGGAAACTCAAAAATATCTACAGGAAATACATCGTGAAACTACTGTAGAACTATGTACATGATCAAAACATCTGTATCCTTAACTTCTTTACCTTTGTCACTAGAAATGCTCATTGCAAATAGCACACACCCTTTCCTATGACTACGTTTGGTCTGCATAACCGTCACCATTCTAACTGATGTTGATTTCTTCTTACCCTGTAAGACTCTTTGTTTTCAACTATCATCAAAGCACTCGATGGATTTGTCACAACAATCCACCTTGGTTCTATGAAGGTATAACCAATCCATTCCCAACAACATACTGTATGATCCCAACGGTAATACATTCAAATGTGTTGAGGTAGGCTTACCATTCAAATCAAATGTACAAGCTCTTACCCAATGATGAACTCTCTTCTTGGTATCTGGAGCCAACTGCACTAACCAAGACTTTGCATGCACTTGTTTATTCAAACCACACTTATCCACCAGGTCAGGATTAACCTAACTCTAATGAGATCCAGGGTCAATCAAAATAGAAACAACTTGATCACAAAGCTTACCATCGATATCAATGATAGATGTCTGATGGTCTTCCTGTCTGTTATCCAACACTGCATATATACGAGGAATGCTCTGTCCAACATCCCTAATAGTCTGTGCCTCTTGTGCACTATGGATCTGCGGTATACCACCCTAATGATGTGGGAAATATCTTCTACGATGCTCTCCTTCACAAGTCCAACATCGCACGAGCTCCTTATTCTCCTCCTCAGATCGAAGTCCCTCTCCACTGTCATATACATTGAACTTCTGAGATGGAATTTCATTCTCTTTATTTCCTGTACCCTGAGGTCTTGCTTGCTTCTTGTTCCATTTTCCTTCGTTCTTTGCATTACCTCTCCAGTCTGACTTAGTCTTAGATCCGTGCTTTGATTTGTCGTAACAATGCTTTAGCTTCTTAATGGCCTCCTCCAACGATCTTGGCTCATCAAACTCAATCCTGTCTTTGAATGCTATCGATAATCCACTAGTGAATCTCTAAATCTTGGCCTTCTCCTCCTTGAAGTAAGGCACATACCTTTGTAGCTCCAAGAACCTGCTAGTGTACTCCTTATCTGTCATCAATCCCATCTTCAACTCATAGAATTATTTTTCCTTGTCATCAAAGTATATCTCTGATAGGTAATTATTCTTGAATAGTCTCTCAAACTCATTCCAAGTCAAGTACTCCTCATGAATACCTCTAACATTCTTCACATATTCCCACAAAAATCTACTTTACCTTTGAGACTAAATGTAGTTATTCTAGATTTCATGTTCTCTGAGTAATCATGCAACCTAAATAAATTCCTCATACCAAGTAGTCATGCCTCTGCATCGTGTGATTTCTTCATCTCTCCATCAGATATTGGTGGATTTTTTTTCTTAAACTCATCCAGAAAATATCCCCTGCCACTCCTCTTGTAAGGGTGATAATGATGTCGATTATAATGCCTGTCAAAACCAGAATTAGAATAGTATCTGCATCCTTCACCTCTCCTATCTGGAATATCCAAGGACCTGGCATCTCTGATCGTGTCATCTCTATTCGACCTATACCCACCGGGAGACCTATTGCCGTATGGCCCATTAGTTCTGTCCTTGTGCTCATGGTTGACCAAAAGGGATCGTTTCTATTCCAATTCTGATAAACTCTGAAGTATCACTACATTTACCTCTGCTTGTTTCTGCTGTGCTTGTATGATTATGTCATTGTTTGCCTTATAACTCCTTATTTATGCCTTTAAGCTTCTCAATGTGTTTGCCAAATCAAAAGAGTGCCCAACACCATGCTTTTCATCAGATTTATAGGGAGAGTGTAGGGAACTGTAGTCTACCATCTTGCTATTCATCTTTGATATTCTTCCTGTAAGGTATATCAAGGCAACTAAACCAAATCACAATAAACCAACATACCTTAGCATAATTCGGGGAGGATACCTCGTTTATAGGATAAAAAAATCAACGTAATACATGTATAACATAATCATGACACCATATAGAAATATAACACATAATCATATAACCATATAAAATCATTCTAGCTAGAGTACAATCATCAATGCATGACCATATAAACTACGCATACGATGACCTCATGCATGACAACAACCACCACATCATTGTACACTTGACCACATGTGAATACTAACGCGCATAAACAATGCATAATCAACCATACACTCATGACAACGCACTCCCATGGTGACCACACTGCAACCATAACCCATGCCATACAAATGCAGCAAGCACACGGTCTCACAACACAAGAAACACATATGCAACCAACACAAATGCATGACCAACACATAAACCATCCAGTATGAGGGGTGAACCATGCTCTGATACCACTTATAACACCCTCCTCCCATATCTACCGAAGTAACCAGGCAACTGGGGTAAACATGTGATGGGAAGTTACTATGATATGATTCGACTCCCTATGTGTCAGTTAAGGAAGTGGAATCGATAGAAACACACCATACAAACCTTCCAGATCAGCAAAAAAACTCTCAGGAGCCATCCCAATCATTCCGGTAACTAGCCCCTGAGACCAATTGAAGTTTTAATGCATCAAACCCCTTGATGGTCCCTTGAAATGGACTAGCATGCGTCCAAGAGGCTCCACATGCTCCCACACCAAGGGTAAGCGAGCTTCTGGGGAGTTTTTTCCCCTATATTATGCCTGCGACTCTAGGATTTGTGCCACTTTTTTAGGCCCAGAGCCCAGGTCACCACCCAAAACTCAATGACACCTTCAAAAATGAAATTTCATAGCGGAACAATGATACATCTACAAAAACATTGATAAGGACTACACTGGACCCCTACTAAACGTGATAGGTATATCATCAAACATTTCACAAACATAAAAGCTACAGGTCTTAAGAACATAAATGAGAATAGGAGTCTCATACTTATCTGAGAATCGTTATGAACCATTGATGCCTCAACACATTAACTGCAATTTCATCTATTAGGCCATAGATACATCATTCATTCGTTTATAAGTAAAAACATGATTAGAGGCATACATAGCCACTGTCATAATACATGTTCATAACCAGCATAATAACAACAAGAATACCAAGGAAACAACAACCATATAATCCACATATAAACCAATAAAATACTCATGAAATAACAAGGAGAAATAACCTCATATTAATGATGCAAAGTCCAACCAGGTTCGAGACTCCACAAACCACCTGACCGTAGACATGTCTGAGCCAAATATCTCTTCAGGAAGTCACCCCCATTCCATATTCCAAGCACGAATGTGGGATATCATAAAACACATCAATCAAATGAATCAATGGCTTTTAGAGGCCAAACCACCTCAACCCATCAAACAATGATTCCACCTCATGGTTAGACATCACTAACCATCAACAGATTGGTTACTACCTAAGCCTTCCATGGCTCGAGAGAATTTTTTCCAACCAAGGCTCCAAGACTAGTAACTCAACCCATAATTGCCTCTAGGCTCTAGAGCGTTTGTCCAACCAAGATTCCAGGACTAGTAACTCAACCCACCAAGGGATCCATAGCGTTTGTCCAACCAAGGCTCCAGGACTAGTAACTCAACCCAATTTGTTACAGGGCTCTAGAGAGTTTGTCCAACCAAAGATCTAGGAACTAGTAACTTAACCCAAGCTAAAGGAATAAGAGAACCAACCAAAAAATTAAAGAAATGAACCCATAACACCATGACTACCCAATAAACGGAAAGGCTACACAAATCCATTGTCAATCCAAGCAAACCTCCATGCCAATGACAGATCATGACCAATAAACCACATGCATATGCCATGCATGCCAAAACTAGTGAGGAAAAACATACATGTAACTCGGTACCTGCAAGCAAAACCCATTGTAGTTGTTGAACCTGATCTCCTCTTACACTTTCCTACTCTTCCTTTCCCTTCTTGCTCCAAAACTCCAAGTATGCCACACTCCTCCAAGAGTGCTCCAAGAAAACTCTAAGTTTCCAAGAGTACGAGAGAGAGAGAGAATAGAGAGAGAGCTTCAAAATTGAACTGACAAAAGTCTGTGAATTGATCTTCAGAAACCTTATTTTTAGTGAGGCCTCTATTTTCTTTGTTTTCCATTATTTTCCTTCATTTTCCTCCTCACATATAACTTGTGACCTTTCACCTCACTTTTCTCCTAATTTCTATTATTTTCATAAATAAATGTGCTAAAATTCCACTTTTCCTTTCCAAAGCCTTAGCCATTGCCTTTGCCAATTTACTTAGCAATTAATTAACCACAAGTGATCCCCATCACTATGCGTTTGCCCAACATTCAGCTTGGAATGAGTGTCCCATCAATCATGGTTATTATTTTGCCTTTATTAACTTTTATTACATGGAATTTTCACCAGGGCTATTACATTGGTAATGTATATATGTATATGGATGTAAATACCACCATGAGTTGTGTTATAAATCTCCAATAAGAAGTATGGGTGTCATGTCATTATGGTTGTCATGTTGCTAATGTTCTCATGTTGGTTGCTTCTTAGTGGGATGATCATTGTAAATATTGCAACGAGCTAAGTTATAAAGCTCCATAGGTAGTATGTTTTACTTTTCAACAATCTTGCTGGTTGCAAGTGTCATTGAACACCAAGTACAGTGTTCCCCCGAGGGGAGGGTTTTGTAATAGCCTGGTACAAAATCCATGTAAAAAAGTTAATAAAGGAAAAATAATAACCAAGGTCATGGGACATGTATTCCAAGCTGAAGGTTGGGAAAAAAACATATTGATGTAGATCACTTGTGATTAATTAATGGCTATGGAAATTGGCAAAGGCAATGACAAAGGCTTTGGAAAGGCATGAGGTATGTATTGACATTTCATTTATGAAAATAATGGAAATTAGGAGAAAAGGAAGGAGAAAGGTCACAAGTTGCATGTGAGGAGGAAAATAATGGAAAATTGAAGAAAATAGAGGCCTCATTAATAAAAAGGCTTTTGAGCATAAATTCACAACTTTGATTAGTGTTAGCTTTTTGTCAGTTTAGTTTTGGAGCTCTCATTTTCTACTCTTAGTTTTGGATTTCAGTTAGGAACCCAATTAGAAAATTCCTCTAATATTTTAGACTCGAAGTAAGCTTGGAAATTAGAAGTAGTATAGGTTTTAGGTTGACGAATTTCAACATGAATGTTAGGAGGAGTTTCATAATAAAATATGGTTGCAACTTCTTGGGTCTAGTCTTGGGCATGTAGCTAGCCTTGTAGACCTCTGCCCCCTCCACCCCTACATCTAAGCATGTATTATTAAGGCATGTTATTCCAAGCTAAAAATGACCAAGCGAGACAAATAACTCACATCAGACCCAAACAAATAAGAGTAAGACCAAATAAACCAAACCAAAAAAAGAGTTAGGGGAAACAGAGAAAATGGGGCAACCCAAGCTAGTAAGAAAAGAATGACCAAAATGCTAGGGACACATATAGAATCCTCTAAACAAGGGTACCTTGACACTAGGAAGCTCCATAGAGCAAGTCACAATGAATCCACACCAAATTTAAAGGAAACCACCTAGATTCAGCCATAAGAACTCAAAATCATAACAGTTAAAAGCAAAGAAGAAAATATAACCCAGGAACCTGTTGCCACCACCTTGCTTTGTCGGAGTCGTGAAATTCTCACACTCTGCATGCAAGGTGACGCTGGAAGTTGGTACCACATTCACCCCTTGTGTATTCAATTGTGTCTTACAATATGAAATCTATGCATACCCATGGTCTGTCATAGCTTCTAATTCTATCTTCATCCACAAGTAGCTAATCCTTCTAGAAAAAGAAGATGAATAAGCTACCATGCAGACCCAGGTTATTGCAGTGTCAATTTTATGGGAAAGCAATCCAATCTCCATAAAAATCCAAGGGTCATGCCATTGTCTTCTGAAATTTATAAAAAACACAAGCCCAAAACTATTAGACATTCAACATAATAATCCCACCAGTGGCAGGGAGAGTGACCAAGCATGCCATAAATTCTAGAAAATGAGGTCATAGTTACAGGAACAACCAAACATGAAGAGTTTGATCATTGTTATAGACATTTTTGTGCCTTACAACTATAAGCATGAAATTTCCATAATCCAAGGGATCCAAAGTCCCTAAACATGTTGTTCCTACCCCTAGAGGAACAAGGCTAACAAACCACAACAATTCACAGAAGTTCTCCACCAGAAACTGCTCAAAAACAAGTCAATTCAGGATCAATTCAGAGGCTCCACTAGCTGCCTGCATTGAAATGCAGAGGCTACACTGGCTAGTTGCATTGCAACGCAGGTGGAAGCACTACCAGGGTGCGCTGAGTGGGAAATGACAAATGGCAGGGTCCTTTGTGCGAGGTGTAAAGATTGTGGAAGCTTCCAGAATCTTCCTCCATGACACTTACCTTGATGAGTTCGACTAAGTGATGAGTAAGAGGCTATTAGTCTCCAAGTGGAAGCAAGAACTGACAGAGGGAGAGGACACTAGTCAGATCTCAAGCTGACTCATCCTCTCTCCAAACATCTATATATGGATCTCTCCTCCATGAGATCCAGGAGGCTGGAATTTTGTTATTGCAAAGAATTGCTATTGGTTTGAGATTGGAATCATTGGGTGCTTAATGCTTTGAAGGGAGGTGAAGAAAGGATTTCATTCGCTGGGAGGTAGATGCTGGATTGGAACTCTCTTGGTTGTATCTCCTCCTGAACCTTGTTATTCATCAATAAAGCTATCTTGGTTTCTCCTATATACTGATGTATCTTTGATGTATGATTGCATTAGTATGTTTAGTTTATTTCTAATCCTGAACTAGTTATGAATATGAATCTATGTCTTTGTGTAGTGTTCCCTTCTTGTGATCTTGCAGGAACCTGTTGAAGCTGGGCGAGCGAGAAGGCAAGTAGCTGGGAACTCTCAAAGATAAGAGAAACCAGATCGAGGGACAAACGGAAGACACCAGTTAGTCCATCCATCTCTCTTCATTCTCAATTCATAAAGGAAGAATACTAGAATAGCTGTTTCTGTTTGTTGCTAAGGCACTGTCACACCTTAGGTGGATAGGATCATCCTGCATAGGCATTTTTTCCCACAACAAATTGGCGACTCCACTGGGGAGATCTGTTTAATCATTTTATTTGTGTCTCTATCATTGTTTGTTTCATAGACTCAAGAGCAGCAATCGAACTGCATCTGCTATTTTCAGATGCAAAGTGGACAACTGCTGCTTTGATCCAATCACTGGATTTATCTATGATCTGAACAATGGACTCACAAATGATTTGATGATCCTTTGTGATAGATCTTAGCCCTCCTTCAATTCATCCCTTTGATTGTACCTAATTGATAGCTTTGATCCGGCCAAAAACTGTTGATTTAACTGCAAACTGTAACCCAGAACCCAGAAACAACTCTCGTTTCTGCTTCAGCGCACTCTGTGAAGAGGTTCTGCATTTCAACGTAGGTCCCGTGAAGGCTACCTGCGCTGAATGTCAAAACCTCTATGTTAGGAGTGCGCTGATCAATCTTTGCCTTGTGCAGCTGTGGTTCTCTGTTTCTTTTAGCTCAGTTTTATCTCTATTTTTTGCAGCCTGTTATCAGTCAGTGTACCTATCTGAAACTCCTTTTCTCTGCTTTAATTCCGCCTCCTTTTGTACAAAAAGACTGTGAGTGTTTTTTTTGTGTTTGTGGCATCATTTACAGTTTTCCTTTGCAAGAGTGAAGTAGTCGACCTGTAGCCCTTGATTCAGATCTGTTGATTTTGATCTTAGGAGAGAGTTCATTCGCTGATTGACAATTGATTATACGTTTACTTTTGCTTTTGGTTTGAGTTTGTCTCTTTTAAGTGTCGAAACAAGTGTTCATTTCGAAAGTCGTAAAGTGTTGTATTCTCTTCTACCCTTTCTCATTTCGAAAAGTAAACTTGTTTGTATTTGTCATTTTGTTGGGCGAAACTATGTTCGTTTAATTCCGTTGTAGTACTTACCCAACTATTTAATTTATCAATCCGAGGTCCGTAGACTTACGAGACACATGCACTGTATATGCAGGACTGAAGTGGAACTAATCTAATCTAATCTAATCTAAATTACTGAAATAAAATTAAAGCATTGAAACACTAACTAGGAAAGCATGAAATTGCATGAAGGAAAATAAATACAACATGTGAAGAAGTGAATGGCAAACAACAGATATGAGCTCATGACAATAAAACTATGTCAAACTATATTACAATAACTAAATTACAAATCAAGAAAGAGTCAAAGTTAATCTCCATTCTCTATTATTCATTATTCATCCTCACAATGAAGAGAGAGCACTCTCTTATATACATGAGGAAGATAACCTTTCCATAATTACATTCAAATATTCTCTCAAACACTCTCAAACCAGTTTCCCATTATTACAAGATATTATCGCACAAATCTCTCAACCATGATCCCACAAATCTCTCATATCTTGGATAAGATATGTCTTCATGATTTTCTCCTTAGGATAAGATATGCTTCCATGATTTTCTCGATATGCCTCCATGATTTTCTCTGTAGAAAAAGATATGCCTCCATGATTTTCTCTGTAGAAAAAGGCTTGCATAATTATCTCCTTGATATGGTGGAGGAGATATTAATTCTTCATATATTTCCTACATCACAAAACTCACATATTCTTGAGATATATATGAAAATATGTACATTTTCTAATAATTAATCATAAATTCACTTATAATACAAAAATGAATAAAATGGAAAATAACAAGGTGAAACCCAAGTGTATGTAGGAAAGTGATATGATAACAGGTTAATGGAATGATGAAATGCAAGGAAAAAGGTGGATGAAAATATGACATTTCTGAGTCCCAACACATTTAAAAGCAAATTCAAAGTTGTACAAAAAGCTTTCTTTTTAGGCATCAATATTAAGAGAGCGGAAAACAAACACGTGCATTGTGCATTTGCATCTTGATAGTTTGTATGCTTGATTTAGGAAAAGTGCATTTAGAGTGTGCTGATTGCTCTTTGAGAAAAGATGGTGTCTTTCTTTTCCCTTTGTAGCTAGGATTTTCATTGTTGAAAAAGTGATAAAATTTGCTTATCATCTTTTAGATTGCATTTAGGAGTTGTATCTACATCTCATGGTGATCCAAAAAGGCAAACTTCTAAGAAAGATCAACCTAAAATAAATTGAATGAACTTAACAACGCTTTGTAACTTAACGCACAACATAGAGGTCTAGGCTAGAGACGTGTTCCGGCGTCGTAAAGCCTGGTGACTGTCGATCTCGCTGATGGTGGGTGATTCCTCCTGAGGGACGATAGTGCCAGTACGGATTGTGCTCCCACGTACCGTCGAGTATATATTGGGAGACCCCTATAGGCATAAAACCTTTATCCTTAGGAAGCTGTGTCAGTCGCCCTATTGGTCGCAATGCACTGAACACAACATTTAGGAAGATTGACCGCCCGTACCTTAAAAAGTATTCTGCGGTTTTGCGAAAAGTTTGGCACACCCTCTACCTAGAACTCCAGAGCAGTTCCTTTTGGCCTTTTTCAGACTCTATAATGGAAAAAGTCCATCCGAGCATTTGTCACTTCGGGCTCGTTAAAACATCGAAGGAGACTAGAGTCATCTTTAGCTTTTTCTCGACTCTTTAAAATTGAAAAAGCAAGTTGTGTGTAAAGCGTCTAAAAAATTCATTTAATTCGGAAACACACTTTCCCCTTTTGTATTTTGGTTGATCGAGTAATCCGCAATCATGGAAGAAAGTCAATTGAAACCTCGTCGTTCGCGGAGGCTTACGAGTCAACCGTCTTTGTCTCCGGAATCGAAAACAGTACGGACAAAGCGAACTCGTTTAACCGGTTCGAAATCTCCTATCAAAGTTAGAACAAGTGTTCCAACAACATCTGAGATTCTGGTTACTCCAAACATTTCTGGAAACCCTGCCTCTACAGAAGAAGTTCAACAGCCACAGAGGGACAGTGATACTGATCCTAGTCTGAGAACAAACACTTGTGTTACTGAACCAGTTCCATCTGTAACCGGTTCAGAGAGTCTTGTTCTTCAAACATCTGTCGCTGTTGATTCAACCCCTTCTTCGGCACCAGAAATATTTTACGGACCTGACGGTCTTCCCCTTCCACCTGGTTTGATTGCGATAGAGGAAATTGTAGAAGATCCACAAGCAAGTACTCCAACACATTTTGGAGTCGGGGTCACTCTATTTCCTTCGACATCAGAAGTTAGTCTACCACCAGTGGAAGTTCCTGTAGAATCGCTAGGTAATCTCTTGGATAGACTCAAAATGTCTGAACAACCGTCAACATCTAGGACTGTGTCGAATGACACAGTGAGAGCAGAACTCCCTGCCATCACTCCGACAATGTTTGCCGGCATACCATCTGTCCCGACTAGCTCACAACCGCTAGAAGGAGTCCACCCAGGGAATATTTCGATAGTATGGTCCGTTCCAGTTTGTTCCTCCGGAATAATATCCGGCAACTCTTATGTTGAAACTCGCCAGATTGATCCATTTGGAGGTCAATTTGGGCAATCCAGTCCCCAAGGACAAACAATCCCCTTGAGTTCCGGATTGCCACCGTATGGGGGGCAGTATGCCCTTTCATTACCCCCTCCGGGAGGATATCCATACAGGAGTTCACAATAGTATTCAGGTTATACTGGAGTTACATCAAGTGGTTGGGTACCTATGCTACCTCAACAACCAAGGGTTGTGTATTCTATGCAACAATGTGTACCTATGTCGAACATCCCGACCACACCGACTATTGTGACAGTGTCGCAAGTTCAAACGTTGCCCGTTGTATGTCGACCTCAGATTTCTCAGGTTGTAATGCAACAGCCTCTTGACCCTGTGACTCAACCACAATCGCCTATTGGTGGGGCGACACAGGTCCAAACGGGTACAATTACCCCACACCTTGGTCCAACGGTTAGTATAGCGCAACAGAACATGGCTTCGCAACCATGGTTGGTGCAATACCAACAACCACAATTCCAACAAATATACCAAGGTTCTAAGCAGCAGATCTTTGCGAATAGTGGACAACCGTACATTCAAAATGGTCAAAATCAACCACTTTACGGTGGTCATGTCCACCAACTGTATCAGTCATACCAACATCAATTACATTATGCTGGTATGCAAAGGCCAACTGCTCAGGCAATTCCATCGTATCCTGGGTATGCTTCACCTAACCTGAATCAACAGTTACCATTCATGGCAACTTTAGAGTTACCCGATTTACACCGGTTAACAAACGATCCAATTGCTTACGCCCCTTGGTGGCCAGCGATTCCTCACAAACTTCCTTCGGACATTCCTAAATTTAATGGAAATCCAGGTGAGGACCCATCGAATCACGTGATGACATTTCATCTATGGTGTTCATCAAACACCCTGAACGATGATTCGATAAGGCTTCGCCTTTTTCAGAGGATGTTAACGGGTCCAGCGGCAAAATGGTATATTGAATTGCCTAGAGCTTCGTTCAACAATTTCAGCACCTTAGCCACGACATTCTTAACCCATTTTCAATTACCGATAAGGTATGAAACGGGAACGAAAATCTTAACCAACTTCAAACAGACGACGGCCACTCACATATCTGATCATATACATGAGTGGCGGCGTCGTCGTAGGATGGTAAAAACGTACGTTCCCGATCAGCTATTAGCTGAATGGTTTATCAAGTCATTACTTCCTGCAATAATGGAAGATGTGGCAAAGGGGGGAGTCGTAACGGAAGAGCAAGTTATCGCTCGTGTGCAATATCTAGACTTGGTCTATACTCAGTCTGGCACGCTCTATGACAAAATACCTGACGCCCCTAGACCAGAATTTTCAATTCCTCCTCCTCCTAAATCAAACAATGACTCTCATGCCGGCGATGGCATCATTGGCACGACAAACACGAAATCAACAAAGGCCAACTCCAAGAAGGCCCGTAAGATTTCAGATCAAAATGCAAAAGACGAAATTCTTGCTTCGGAAGTAAATGCCGTATCAGCAGATAAAGGCAAAGAAACCAAACAACCAGGAAGCAAGAAGAAGTAAGACAAAGGGAAGAAGAAGAAACAAGGAAAGTCATCTCCTGAAAAAACTTCTTCAAACCCTCCTGGAAATAGGAAACCAAAAAATCCATGTTATATATGCGATGAGGATCATTGGACTGCAGATTATCCATACAAAGCTGAGCTTAAAAAATTCTTTAAGAATTCGCAAACCTTAGCTGTGTTAACTGATCCGTTTCCGAATCCAGGACAAAATCTGGTTGATAGTGGAAATGCTTCCCCGTCACAAGTGCTTATGTTGTCCATTTCCAAGCAACAAAACGATGCTTTGATTTCGACAAGGAACAAAGATTACGGGAATCCGCAGCTGTCGAACGACAAGGAAAAAGATCAACCAAGCAGTTCGACAACAACTTCGACAGAAGTTGTACCACCCATCATTCCTGAATTAACAATAAAACCGCCAAAGGGGGTAGTACACAAGTCGACATTTAATCCTCGCGCCAGAGCAGCGCAGCATTATAACATAGTGGAAGATTTGGCCCAATCGCCGTCCGCTATGTCGACTCTTGAAGTACTACAAAATTGCCCATCCCAAAGGCATGCTTTGTTATCAGCCATTGGTGGGGTTGATCCTAAGGATTCCAATCTTGTATCCTTTGACCATAAAGGATACGATCCTCAGTTACCAGCTCAACTAGCTTTCCTTATCCAAGTGAAAGCCCTCAACAAAATTGTTCATCGAACAATTATTGATGAGGGGGCATCTACATGTATTATGTCGATGAGTTGCTGGAAAACTTTAGGATCTCCAACCTTGTCGTGATCTTCGACAACATTAAAAGCATTCGACGGAAGGACATATACCCCATATGGTATCCTAAATAACTTGAAGGTTGAACTAGGAGGAAAAATAGTAGAAATAGATGTTGAAGTCATCGATGGGAATCTTGATTACAACATCCCACTAGGAAGACCATGGATCTATGCCATGGTAGCTGTTGTGTCGATCTATTTTAGAAAGATTGCATTCCCCTTTCAAGGAGGGATTACGATCGTCGACCAACAAAACTTCCTCCCTAATGGTTCACAAGTTACAGGAAGCATTCGCATGATCCATGGAAGCCCTCATTTGCTTCAGAATATCGGAGTAGGCCTACTAAAAGATCCTATACTAATGGGAAATTTCGCTTTTCCACCACCAAGTGATTTGGCGGAAGTAGCGTCGATAGGTACCTGCAATATGATATCTTCCACGAAGATCTCAGAAAACGATATCGACATGGATCATGCAATGGTTTTGCCCCCAAGCCCAATAGAAATTTTGTGGCAATCAATGTTTCTGGCATGGGAGGCGATCCCAAGTCAACGCTCATCAAGCGTTTGGGTAGATAGGTCTAGAGAATATGGTACCCCTTTAGATCCTTGGTCGCGAGTGCATGGAACCGACGAAGGAATTCTACAATCAATGTTGATTGAAGGGGCACCATGGAATGATTGCCACCATCGTTCCCTTCTTCCAGATTATGAAGAAGATACTCAAGACGACCTTTATCACCCTTCAGTTTTTGAATTTCTATCAAATACTGTAAACACGGTGGATTCCGAGCAAAACTTATCCAATATTGAAGAGACTATAGCCATAAATATCTCGACTAAAACAAATGTTGTAGAGAATATTTATGTCGGCAAAAGTTGTTCTCCTTCATAACTGGAAATATATAACGCTCTTTTTCGCGAGTTCAGAGATGTCTTTGCTTGGTCATATGATGAAATGCCAGGCATAGACTCGAGTATCGTTGAACATGAAATTAAGATGTATCCAGATGTCAAACCGGTAAGACAACGGCTCAGGCAGGTGCACCCCAAGAAAGCCGCTGCCATTAAGGCAGAAGTTGAAAAACTTCTCCATGCTGGTTTCATCTACCCGGTTCCTCTAATCGATTGGGTATCGAGTATTGTCCCTGTTATGAAGAAACAAGGGACAATTAGAGTGTGTGTCGATTATAGGGATGTAAATCAAGCTTGTCCAAAAGACAACTACCCTACACCCTTCATTGACCAGATACTTGATGAATGTGCCGGATGTGAAATCTTTTCATTCATGGATGGATTCTCCGGGTATAATCAAATAAATATCCGCCCACAGGACCAGTCAAATACTGCATTCATTTGTCCGTGGGGCACATTCGCATATCGAAAATTACCCTTTGGTTTAAAGAACACAGGGGTGACATTTCAGAGGGCAATGAATTATGCCTTCCATGACATCAAGAACATCGTTCAACCATACCTTGACGACCTTCCGGCTCATTCGCGAAAGCGGACTAATCATCCGCAACATTTAAGAGCGATATTTCTACGTTGCCGACATTACAAGATACGACTCAATCCGCACAAATGTGTATTTTGCGTCAGTTCTGGTCGTTTACTTGGCTTTGTAGTCTCCACGGATGGGATTCGTCTCGACCCTTGCAAGGTTCAGGCAATCATCAATTTGCCTCCACCTTCAAATTTGCTTCAGATTCAGAAACTCCAAGGGAAAGCAAACTTTCTGAGGAGGTTCATTCCAAATTACGCAGAACTTGCTAAAGGTTATACTTGTCTTTTGAAAAAGGATGTACCTTTTGTCTGGGATTAGGTGGCGCAAGATTCCTTTGACGCTCTGAAAGATTCTCTAGTAAAAGCATCATTAATGTATGCCCCGGAATATCAAAAAGATTTTAACCTGTATCTGGCTACAGCGGATATGACCATTGCGATGGTTTTAGTTCAAGAAGTTGATGGAATCGAACACCCTATATATTATTTAAATAGAAACTGAAATGATACAGAAAGTAAATATTCTTATGTTGAAAAACTAGCGCTTGCAGCTGTTCAAGCGATACAAAGGTTTCAACACTATGTCCTCTTTCGAAGAACTACCATTTTGTCTGATTGTAACCCCATGACTTATATATTGTCGCGACAGTTGCTGGGGGGCAAATATTCAAAATGGATAGCAATCCTTCAAGAGTTTGATCTGGAATTCGTAAAATCCAAATCAAAGAAAGCTCTAATTTTCGCAGAATTATTGTGCGATCTCCCATCGTCGTCCAACGATGAAACATCCGAAGAATCAATCGTGGACGAGAATTTGTTTCTGATATCTACAAGCACTGAGTGGTATGGAGATATAATAATTTATCTCCAAACCCAAAAGTTCAGGCCTAACACCTCTCACTCAGAACAAAAACGTATACGATACCAAGCAAAAGACTACATGATCGTCGGTGATACGCTTTACCGTCGTGGTATCGATACAGTTCTGAGAAGGTGCCTCACCCATGAGGAGGCCGAAAAAGTCCTGAATGAATGTCATTCAGGCGCATGTGGGGGGCATCAATCTGGATATGCTACAGCACAAAAAATCTTACGAGTAGGATACTTGTGGCCAACCATGTTCAAAGATTGCATAACCGCAGTCAGAAGTTGCCATGCTTGTCAAATTTTTGATAGCAAAACCAGAAGACCACCCGCACCTTTACAGCCAATAGTTACTGTTGGGCCTTTCGCCAAATGAGGCATCGATTTCATGACATGTAACCCCACCTCGACCGGGGGGCATGGGTATATTATAGTCGCCGTTGACTAATTTACCAAATGGGCCGAGGCAATGCCTACATTAGATAACACTGGTGAAACAACTGCCCTTTTCTTTTTCAATCATGTAGTCGCCAGATTCGGCGTACCACAGGCTATAGTTACGGATCATGGATCGCATTTTCGCAATCACATGATGGTTGAATTAGCTACCAAGCTAGGGCTATCTCACGACAGCTCTACCCCGTATTATCCGCAAGCTAACGGACAGGTTGAAGCGATCAACAAAGTCCTGAAGCGTATGTTGCAAAGGATGATTGGAGTTCAGAAAAGAAGGTGGCACCTAATCCTGTACTCAGCCTTGTGGGCTTACCAAACATCGGTAAGGAATGCGACTGGGTTCACACCTTTCCAACTGGTGTATGGCTTGGAAGCAGTCTTGCCAGTCCAGTGTGAAATCTCGTCTCTTAAACTCGCAATTGATATCCTCACCGGAACTTCAGAAGAAGAGGCCCGTTTCTTGGAACTAATCCAATTGGATGAAACCCGTCGTGATGCCGCTTTGGCTAACGAAGCCCATAAGAAACGAGTCAAGGCGCAGTTCAACAAAAATGTCAAACCCCGTGTCTTCTCAGAAGGTGACTTGGTCTTGCTTTACGACCAAGAATCCGATAAATTGGGAGCGGGTAAATTTAATTCTTTATGGATGGACCCCTATATTGTTAAACGAGTGTTAGCAAAAGGAGCCTACGAGTTAATGGATTATGACGGAATTCCACTGGCGCAACCCCGTAATGGGTTGTACCTCAAGCGTTACTATGCTTAAATAGTAACCTGTATGCTTTTGTTGTATTTTGTTTTCACTAAAGTGTTTGTTTTGGTCGAGTAATCCACCTTTTTACATTTATTGCAGATGTCAAACCTTTTGGAGACATGTGTTGGATATGCCGACGGAGCGAGTCGTAGTTCGCGGAACCTGTCCTCCGCAGCCTGGGCCATTTTTGATCCAAGCGGCGAGTTAGTAAGTTTCAGAGGTGTATGTATTGGGCAATCAACAAATAACATCGCTGAGTATAGCGCGTTAATAGAACTACTCTTTGATGCCATCACCCATGGTATACACCGACTAATCGTCAGGCTAGACTCACAACTCATAATACTACAACTCAATGGTATATATTCTGTCCGCAACCCAGCTATTTATCGCATGTTCCTAAGGGTTAAGATTTTGGAAAGACAATTTGATTTAATTCAATACCAACATATTTCCAGAAACTTAAACACATTAACCGACTCATTAGCAAACTATGTGTTAGATAGACATTTGCGACATTTATAAAAAGAAACACATCATCAATGTTGTACATATGGATCACATAACTCAACCAGAATAAAACCCCGAAAATAAAAAAAAAAATATATATATATATAAGCTGTTTATGGTTTACATATAATGTTCTGTAACCAAGACAAAATCGGTCACATGACCCAAAAACTCAAAAGTGCTAGGGGGCACCCTAGTCTAGTGATGCTCATGATAGCACGTCACGGCCTGTGCGATCATGCGTAAGAGACGAGTCCATCGTCTAGGCACACCAGTAGTATGTCGCTGCAACTGTAAGGGCAACTTGTCGATCCTCACGTCTGGAATGCTGAGAGTAAGGCTCTCAACCTGCTCCTGCACAACTGTAAGGGTATCGACCACATCAAGGTCACGAAGAATAACCCTCCCGGCAGCCTCTCCTGCTGGGGCAGCGGCTGGCGCTCTCGGGCGAACTACTGGGCGAACAGGACCAACATCTGCATGCACACATGAGTTTGATTAAAGTATTGATAGAATAAAGCACAAGGACATTATGAATAAAAACAGTAAACAATGATATGGTCAAAGGTTTTACCAATAGCGCCCCACTGCTCGCCGTCCGGCAGTACCAAATCCGGATCACCCCAGATTTCCATGCCAACATATGGATACTCAGAATAGACCATCTCCTGACGCTCGAACCACCTGAAGAAGGTATCATAGAAAGAAATCTGAGATTGACCAGCATGCCTAGACATGTGATCAACCCATCTCTGCATGCGTGGTTCAGTAGGAGAAGGCAAGTCGAGTGCAATGTACTGTGGCTGCATTAGTGGTATCTTCTCCAAGGCGAAGGCAGTCAAAATAGAACCGAATCCAAAGTTCTTCAACTTCCCGTCCTTTACCTTGGTCAACTGACTTTTCATCTGAAGAAGTACTACATCACACCAGTTGAATACTTTCGGTTGGAGACACTCCAAGGCATGCTGCATATAAGATCTGTTGGCCACATGAAGAGACGCACTACCGGCCATCCTACCAACAGTATACAGGATAGACCTAAGGGACCTGTCAGCAACCTCACGGATAACGATCTTTCCATCTTTGCTCGGCTGAAATCCTTCCCTGCAATACTCGCGGACATAGTCTCTGACAGAGTCACTCCCTCGGGCCGAACCTGACAAAGAAACGAGGGCACCCCTCCTCGACAAGCCAGTCAAGAAGTAAATGTCTACTGTGGTCAAGGGGATAGATTTGCCCCTAATCTGGAATAATTGGTTGATAGGATCCCAAGCATCGAGCAAATACTGCAGTAAGGAAATCTGCTGCCTCATGCTAGAGATGCGGAAGAACTTCAGCAGGCCACAGTTCCTCAGCGCGTTCACCGTGACAGGATCATGTAGGGCAATCATGTCCTCTTCTTCATGTTCTCGTTCTCGCCATGTAAGGGTCATTTTTCTCCAATATCTCTGAAAAACAAACATGAGATGAGTTAGATCCTGGTTTTGATGAGAAACAGAAAAAATTTTCATCAAAAACTGAGCAACAAAACTCTTTTTCTGCGCCCAACGCACCTACCCAGTGTTCCACCTGCGTTGAAGGTCAAACTGCCTTCATACAGCTTGACATTCAGCGCAGGTTTCGAGTGAACTAGGTGCGCTGATGGCAGAGCGACCCCATCAAACCCCAGGGGCTCAGAAAAACAGGAAAATAAGCACATAATGCAGAAAGGAAACCATGAAAAGAAAGAGCTCAGGTTTAGCTCCTACCTGGTCCAGACGACGCCGAGAATCGTCCACAGAATCTCCCGAAATCAGCTGATGAAAATCAAGGGGGAAGAGGCACCTCCAAAGCTCCAACAAACCAAGTTCAAATGAAATGGTAAAATGAGAGGTAAAAACACTTTTAATAGCTTTTTACGTAGTTCGAAGTGAAATATTAATGTTTTAATCTCATTTTCAAGCAAATTTTATTCATTTCTAACTAGTTTGATGCAGCAATTGAGGGTACGGTACAATCTTTGAAAAGAGAAAAGCTATTTATGGTAAAAAATCAAAACTAGACCATGAATTATCGAGCAGTTTTAGCACATAGTTCATGCTCGTTAAAAAATAAACATAAGTTCGAGCAGTTTTAGCACATAGTTCATGCTCGTTAAAAAATAAACATAAGTCCGAGCAGTTTTAGCGCATAGTTCATGCTCGTTAAAAAATAAACATAAGATCGAGCAAATGTTTCCGCCCGCGTTTAAGCTCGTTAAAAAATGAACTATTCCGGTAAATAACCACCGTGAATGTAATATCATCAGCCATTAAAGCCTTGGTCGTGTTTGCACCGTCACCTCCACTTTTCCATTGGCCGATCGTTCACCTCCATATGATTGTTTACCCATTTTGAGGAATAGCTGCGAAGAGTGATTTCACTAGCCATCCTTGTGACACTGCCGTGATTGGAAAATTCCAATCCGTACCTGGAATCAGCTGCTAACCCGTTTTATCACTCGTTCCTCAAAAGATGAGTCTTCTTTAAGCTCTTTTCATCTGACTCATAAAATATGAAAAGATTACCGAGTTTCGGTCTTCCAGCTCGTTAAAGCGACCGAAAGTGCTATCCCTCCTCTAGATTTTAATATTTTTGGACCTGAGGGATTATTGCACAAAAAGATCGAGCGCTTGTTTTATTCGGCTCGTTAAAGATATCGAAAATCCATCCCTTCTGTATTGTTTTATACTTTTTTCGGACTTAAGGGATTAGATGACGAAAAAGGACTTTTGGAGTTAACTTTATGTACCTTTTCAGACTCTCTAAAAATGAAAAGGACCGAGTTATCCTTGTCGTTAGACTCATTAAATGCATGAAATAGCGACAAACTTGTCTTTAGACGAGAACGAGTTTCACTATCGCTAGGCTCGTTAAAACATAGCGATGGGCTTGCCTGAAGGGCAAGTTATAGAACAAGCATATGTTATCCTCCTCAAGCTTGAAAAAAATAAAGAGGTACTGGTCAGCAATGACTGGGGAAAAATTGGGAGAAACTCAAGAAAACTTTGATGGTAGCAAGTCGCTCTTGAACATGACACTTTTCCTCCGTACCACAATCGGGTTGGGTTGTTTCATTCACCGGTCACATCACCATGGTCTCGCCATACCATCCATATTTGGGGTAATGCTACCGATCCATCGCACAAGTGTCGCCATATGTTCAAGAGAAGTTGTTCAGAGAAGTCACTTGTGTCCCATCCACTACCATACATTATACTCTTTCATGACCGCCACCCTGAATCATATGTCATCAGATCGTGTTCACATCCATCAAAATCATTAGCTCCGTTCCGTGTCATCGATGTGGGATTCATTAAGGCCCTCCTTTGACAGATCGCTTCTTGTCGACATCAGCTCATTATCCAAGAAGTTGATCTAGGAACACCCCCTTCAGTACTTTGAAGCTTGCATGCCTCAATGGCAAGTTTCTCACTTCCGGCGACATGTATACATCAATGACCTTCGACCAAAAGATTTTGCATGGTGTTCGACGCCAAGTCCTCTATTCACACCACGTGAATTGTACTGCAGTACCTTGAGGGTCATCTTCATTATCGGTGATTCCTCTCGCGCTTGTTAACAGTTTACATCATTGACTGGTAATCAAGCGATGTCTTTCCATGTTCGACTTCAGAGCAATTCTCACATGGATCGAATTGTACTTAGAGTGAAGATCGGACGAGATTGAAGACCCCGGATCTAGTTTCATCCATCCGGGCTGCGATATATATTCAGAAAATAAAGACATGGAAATGTACAGCTTTACAGCACAGATAATCATCCTACCAAAAGGATGATGGTTCTATCAGAATCATCAGTCTATCATCAGACGATTGTCTGTTATATGTACATGAAAATGAATTTATAAAGCTGAGCATGGGAATGCCTGCCTCAGCTAGATCGTGAAAAAAAGAGAGAGTTTGAAAATAATGTATTGTATTGTATTGTATTACAAGTCTCCTCCCAGCATTGAAAGAACTTCGGATCCTCCTAATAAAGCATTTCGCCCGATAAACGACCTCATACTTTAGTGGGCAACTGTTATAGATATTTTTGTGCCTTACAACTATTAGCATGAAATGTCCATAATCCAAGGGATCCAAAGTCCCTAAACATGTTGTTCCTACCCCTAGAGGAACAAGGCTAACAAACCACAGCAATTCATAGAAGTTCTCCACCAGAAACTGCTAAAAAACAAGTCAATTCAGGATCAATTCAGAGGCTCCACTAGCTGCCTACGTTGAAATGCAGAGGCTACATTGGCTAGTTGCATTGCAACGCAGGTGGAAGCACTACCAGGGTGCGCTGACCGGGAAATGACAAATGGCAGGGTCCTTTGTGCGAGGTGTAAAGACTGTGGAAGCTTCCAGAATCTTCCTCCATGACACTTTCCTTGATGAGTTCGACTAAGTGATGAGTAAGAGGCTCTTAGTCTCCAAGTGGAAGCAAGAACTGACAGAGGGAGAGGACACTAGTCAGATCTCAAGTTGACTCATCCTCTCTCCAAACATCTATGTATGGATCTCTCCTCCATGAGATCCAGGAGGCTGGAATTTTGTTATTGCAAAGAATTGCTGTTGGTTTGAGATTGGAATCATTGGGTGCTTAATGCTTTGAAGGGAGGTGAAGAAAGGATTTCATTCGCTGGGAGGTAGATGCTGGATTGGAACTCTCTTGGTTGTATCTCCTCCTGAACCTTGTTATTCATCAATAAAGCTTTCTTGGTTTCTCCTATATACTGATGTATCTTTGATGTATGATTGCATTAATATGTTTAGTTTATTTCTAATCCTGAACTAGTTATGAATATGAATCTATGTCTTTGTGTAGTGTCCCCTTCTTGTGATCTTGCAGGAACCTGTTGAAGCTGGGTGAGCGAGAAGGCAAGTAGCTGGGAACTCTCAAAGAGAAGAGAAACCGGATCGAGGGACAAACGGAAGACACCGGTTAGTCCATCCATCTCTCTTCATTCTCAATTCATAAAGGAAGAATACTAGAATAGCTGTTTCTGTTTGTTTCTAAGGAACTGTCACACCTTAGGTGGATAGGATCGTCCTGCATAGGCATTTTTCCCCACAACAATCATCATGGAGATTGAGGAATAAACATTCGACTGTGTATGCATGGGGCGAGTTGGCCACGCCACCCCCTGACAACCTCCTTTTCCATGTCATTTCTCATCCTAATTGGGGTGTTTGATAAGTGTTATATTATTTGCACGACTATCCCCACACGAAATACATTGCATTAAGTGCGACGACCAGGCGGGTAGGTGCCCTGACAAATAAAAAATTGGACGGTTTTTGCATCTATAGTTTTTGCACATGGTGGATTTGTAGATCTGGTCAAAGGAATTATGATTATGTTATAATATAGGTTTAATGGTTTGGGTGTTTATGAAGGTTACAACATGTACATAATGTACTGTAACATTGTAAATGATCATAATGAAAAATTAATCTAGTTTTCCCTGTTTTGTTTCCAGGAGAAAAACCTGTGTATATTTTCTATGGTTTCCATTGTATATTTTTTGTTTTTTTTTTTAAGAATTCGTTTACATATATTATTTGTAAAGGGTTAAAACCTATATTTGGTATTAGAGAAATTTTGGCTTCAAGGGAACACCTTTGTGGCTAAGGGTTTTTTTACATGGGCCTGTGGTAAACCTTATTACAATGGAAGATCTACTTGATCAATTCTTGTGATGAAAGGAAATGGTGAACAATGGAACGATACAAATTGACAAATTCATCAGACAAAGTTTTAAGTTGTGGAAACTAGAGATGGAGGATCTGATCATGGATAAATATTAGTGGATTGTTGTGGATCCAAGTACTAACCCAACGACAATGTTTATAGAAGGCTGGAATAAGTTGGATTAGAAGGCAAAGTGCACAATACGATTCTGTGTCTCAGATCAATATTACTGAATGTTTCTGGAGAAGCTACAACAAAAGCTTTGTGGGACAAGCTAGGGACTTTGTATTAGTCTAAGTCCCTAGTAAATAAATTGTTCCTATGAAATAAGTTGTACAATGTAAAGGTGAGAGATCGAGACTTGGTGATAAATCATATGTATGCCTTTAATAGTATGGTGATTTAGTTATTATTTTTTGATATTAATATTTGAAATGAGGATAAGTACATTAGTATTTTATGTTCTGTACCAAATTCATGGGATAGCGTAATTGTTGTCGTAGGCAGTAATATAACTACCTTAAAATTTGATGAAATAGTCTCATCCTTGTTGTCGGAGGAGATGAGAAAAAAACATGGAGACCTAGAATAAAGATGCCTTGTTTGTGAGAGGGAAGTCCCAAAATAGAAATAGAAATAAGTCCTTAATTGGGAGATCTAAATCTGCAAGAAAATTTGTAAAGGTATGTTGTAAATGCAGAAAACAATGGCATTGCAAGAAATATTGTAGATCCAAAAATCTTGAGAAAGGAAAGGGACCTTATGATGCTCTCTCTATAGAGTCGAAAACCACCATAGATGAAGGTGGGGATGGGTACTTTGCTTCTTCAAGTACACAAGTAGATCATGAGGTATGGTTGATTGACTGAGGTGCATCCTTTCATATTTCTCGCAATAGGGAGTGGTTCTGCGAGCATGAGAGATATGATGGTGGCAACGTCTTCCTAGGTGATGATAGGAAAAACAAAACCATAGGACGAGGAAAAATGAATTTAAAGTTAATAGGTGGAAGGATTAGAACACTCACTAGTGTTCTGCTCATTTCAAGATTGACTGGAAATCTACTTTCTGTAAGCAAGATGGATGATGCAAGTTTTAAAATAGTTTTTGAGAAAGATACTTACAGAATTGTTCGAAGAGGATTAGTATTGATGAGGGGATATTGGATTAGAACTCTATACAAGATGATGGGAAATATTTTTATTGACAAGTGCAACAATTCTATTGTTCCTAAGAGTGGAGTAAAAAACCTTGTAGCCTCTGGAGAAAAGACTATGTTGTAGCATCAAAGACTGGGACACATTAGAGAGAAGGGCCTTTGAATATTACATGATAATGGTATGGTATAATTTATGTCTAATTTATCTATGGATTTTTATTTATGCAAATATTGTGTATATCGGAAGTAGAATTGGGTGAGATTTTCCTACGATGGTAAGAGGGAAAAAGGAATACTAGAGCTAGTGCATAGTGATGTGTTTGGAACTGTTTCGATTCTATCAGTGGGTAAATCTGTGTACAATGTCTTATTGATAGATGAATTCTCAAGTAATAAATGCATATACTTCCTAAGGAAGAAATCTGAAGTCTTTGACGGGTTTAAAGAATTTAAGGCTCTAGTGGAAAACCAGAGAGAGGAGGAGAGTAAGGTGTTGAGGACAGATAAAGGTGGAGAGTTCTTTAATATGCAATTCAAAGGGTTCTGTAAGAAGTGTGGTATAGCACAATAGAAAACTAATATAAAACAACCCCTCATTGATTTTACATGTAAATAAAATAAGACCAAGGTCATGGGACACATATTCCAAGGTGAATGGTGGGTAAACATTATAGTGGGCATCACTTGTGGATTGATAATGGATATGGAAATTGGCAAAGTCAGAGGCAATAAATGACATTTAATTATGAAAATGAAGGAAAATAGGAGAAAGTGAAGGTGAAGAGACATAAAATTGCATGTAAGGGAAATTAGAGGGAAAATGAAGAAAAAAGGAGATATCAATGATAAAAAGGCATCAAAGAAACAATTCACAACTTTTTGGCTTATCTTTTTTCAATTTAGCATTTGACTCTCTTACTCTCTTGCACACTTAGAGAATTCTTGGAGCATTCTAGCACTCACTTGGATTTGGAGAAAGTAAGTAAAGGATAGCAAGGAAGTGTAAGGAGACAATTGGATAAACAAATACAACAAGCTTACTTTGCAGGGAATAGGTTACAAGTGTGATCTCCTTGCTGATTTTTGTATGCATGGTATATGCATGTGCTTTATTAGTTATGTGTTTTCATTGGCATGGAGATTTGCCTGGATTGATAGTGGTTCTAACCTTGCCTTTCTATTTATTGGATATACATGGTTTTGATTGGTTCTCAAGTTTCCTATGGTTGTGGGTTGGGACAAACCCTATGGGGCCCTGAAATAGCTAAGGTTGCTTGGAGGCTATGGGTTGAATTACTAGTCCCTAGAGCCTATTGGTTGGGACAAGTTCTTTGGATCCCTGAAACAGCTCGGGTTCCATGGAGGATGTGGGTTGAGTTACTAGATCTTGGAGCCCTAGAGAACTTGGGTAGAAATCGATCTGGTTGATGTTAATGATTTCTGGACTGTATAGGTGAGATCACTATGCTTGAGGTTTGAGGTGGTTTTTCATCTGAAAGCCCTGGTTATTTTTAATTTGGTTTAACCATTATGATCCCATATTCATGCTTGGAATATGGCACGAGGGTGATTGACTGAAAGAGAGGTTTGGTTCAACCTAGTCCATGGTCGGGTGGTACGTGGAAGTCCCTGACTTTGTTGGCATTTTCATATGTTAATATGAGTTACTTTCCTATTGTGATCTATGATCACTTGTACTAGTTATTATGGTGATCTTATGTCTTATTTTCCACAGTTTCTATTCTGGTTATATGTTAGTTATATGCATGGTTTTATGATGTGCTCTAGCTATGGCTATTGTTCATGATTTGATAAGTTATTGTATGGTTGATGAATGCATGGAGTAACAAGTGTTACTACAACTAGCTTGAGAGGGAATTGAGCCTTCTTGGTGATTGTCAGATGAAGTTTATGATCAGATATACATTCATGACATGTAGCTTATATTTCTACTATCTGTTTGACAAAATGTCCATCTTGTAGTAGGCATGTCTTGGTCAAGATCTTGCCCAGGTTTTGATTGTTTAGCATTGTTATCATTATTTTTATAATTTTGGATAGTTATAGGAAGTTCTGGGCAGTGGTATGGAGGCTATACTAAAAACATGGCATAGATCTCACGAACGTATACACGAAACTGAGGACTATGGGTCATAACTACATGTAGGCAGGATTATGGGTGCAATTGGAGCCTCATAACTGCATGCACAGCTTGTCAAGGGTGTGGTTGGGGAGTAAACCTAGTGAAAAAGAGTTCCAACTCAGGGATTGATCACCTGGGGTGGTTGTTAGGCTCCCGAGTGATTCATAGTCTTTGAGGGATGTCAATTGGTTTCTGGTTTGTAGGCCCCACTTCCATAACTGGAACTTGGAGTTCGGGTCATATCATAGTGACATTCAACTCATGTTTACCCCGGAGAGCTTGTCAAAGTGGGTAAATGTGGGAGGATGGATTACAGGGTGGAATCAGAGTGAGTTTCATTTGCTTTGGGTTATATCTGATACCAGAAGGTGTTATCAGAGAGTTTAGTTCAAACATTTGGTGTGGATGGGAAAAATGAATTTTTTATGCATGCATCATGATGGTTATGGTTATTATGCCTTTGGTAGTTATTTCAATTTTGTGTTATCATGCATGATGTTGATATGTTGATGTCAGTATGTATCTATATCATGCTAATCTAGATTGATTGTGCAGACGAGATAGCCTCCCCTGAAACACACTGAGGTATGATTTTGATTATGTATCTATTTGGTTGATCTAACATGACATGTTTGTAGGAGATAGAAGATTAGAGATGAAGAGATGAATGGTGGACTATAATTCACATGAATCCCCTTACATGCATGATGTGAATTCTATGGAATGGTATAGGTTAGTTGGGAAGCAAGGAGAAGATTACTCTCCTAATTTTGCAGTTACACTAAGAAGTTTGAAGTCAAGAATCAGAAGTTTTAAGGCAGATAATAATAGGTTGATTGAGGTACATGAAAGGTTTTCCACAGCTCAACAAAAGAAAGCAAAGGTTAATGAAATCATATCTTTCAGATTTGCATAAGCAGGGACAATTGAGGATCAGCCATGGACAGGAGGAAGAGACTAATGGGACATAGGGTAGAAGGTCTCGATCAAGATACATGTTTGAAAAATATGATACAATGTGAGGTGGTAGATCTTTGGATACACTTAATAGGCACACTAGCACGCATGGGTTTTATTCCAACTCTAGTTTTGAGAGACATCATCTTCATTACCACCAACATCCTTATAAGAGGAGTGAGAAGAAGTATTTTCCATAGGATTTGAAGAAATCCAAGCCTCCTAATTTTGATGGGGATGTGAAGAAATTAGAAGATGCAGAAGCATGGCTACTTGGGATGAAGAATTTCTTTGAATTGCATGACTATTCAGAGAATATGAACGCCAAGATAAATATCTTTAGTCTCAAGGGAAAAGAAGATATCTGGTAGGAAGATGTGAAGCGTATCATAGGCATCAAGGTAGAGGAGCTTAGTTGGCATGAGTTTGAAAGACTCTTAAGGAATAATTACTTATTTGAGAGATATTATGACGGAAAGGCCAAGGATTTCTATGAGTTGAAGATGGGTTGCACAACAGATGAAGAGTACATGAATACGTTTTTGGAGTTGTTGAGGTATGTGCCCTACCTCAAGGATGAGAAGACAAAGGTCCATCAGTGGATTTCCTTTAGCATTTAACGATTGGATTGAGTATGATGAGCCTTGGTCATTGGAGGAAGTCATTGGGAAGCTGAAGTTTTTTATGAGCAGTTTAAGTGCAATTTTGAGCCTAAGTGGGATTTTAAAGGTAATGAGAAGACTAAAGGAAAGTGGGCTACGAAGCTGAAGCATTGTTATGAGAAGTTTAAGTGCAAGTTATAGCCTAAGTGGGATTGGAAAGGTAATAAGAATACTAAAGGAAAGTGGGCTAAGAAGCGAGGAAGACCTCAGGATGTAGGTGACAAGGAGAATGTAGTGTCATAAAAAAATTTCAATGTAGTTGACAAAGGACGTGGATTTCAGCTTGAGGAGCAAAATAAGGGCGATGGTAGGAAGCCTTTGAGGTGTTGGACTTGTGGTGGAGAGCATTGAAAGAGTGAGTCCCCATCACACCAGGGTGGCAGGCCTAATATTTACAGTGATCAAGAGGAAAAAAATAGTTGGAGATGTCGGGAAGAACATTCCTCAGATTTATGTAGTAGTGGATAACATGCAGAAAAATCATCAGGCATCCATTATTGAGATGGAAGGTACGATTTGTGATCAAGTTGTTTCCATTTTAATTGATCCTAGATCTAAGTATAGTTATATCAGTCCTAACCTAGTGGATAAGTGTTTCTTGAATAAAAATGCATGCAAAATCTTGGTTGGTGCAGTTAACTACAAGGACCAAGAGAAGAGTTCATCATTGGATGAGGTTTTCTACATTTGAGTTGAATGGTACGCCTACACTAGGACATCTAAATGTGCTTCCTTTGGGATCATATAGTATGATTTTGGGCATGGACTAGTTGTTCATTCACAAGACTAAAGTGGACTTCTATGATAAGACTACTGAGTGTCTGGATGATGATGGGGAAAGGAGAGTCTTGCAGGGAAAGAAGAAGCCTATATCAGTGAGAATGGTTACAACTATTCGGGCAAAGCCCAATTGCCATAAAGGATTTTTATTGTTTACAGTTCATATTTCTAGTTACAAAGAGAAGGATGTCAAGGATGATGAAGTCCTAAAGAGGTATCTTGATTTACAATAGTTTAAGGATGTGTTTCTTGCAGAGATTCTAGATTTACTGCCTCATAGGGAAGTGGAATTTTCTATTTAGTTGATGTTGGGAGCAACACCAACATCTAAGGCACCGTTCAGGATGAGTATTCTAGAGTTGGTGGAATTGATGTTGCAGCTTAAAGAAATTCTTGATAAAGGATATATTAGGCCAAGTGTGTCACCTTGGGTTTTGCTAGTATTGTTTGTAAAAAAGAAGGATGGTACTCTCAGGTTGTGCATTAAGTACAGGCAGTTGAAAAAGGTGACTTCAAGAACATGTATCCATTATTGTAGATTAATGATTTGTTTGATCAGTTGAAGGGAGCTGTAGTGTTTTCAATGATTGATTTGAGATCAAGATACATCATGTGTGCATCAAAGAAGAATACATCTACAAGAATGCATTCCACACGAGGTATGGACATTATGAGTTTGTGGTGGTTCCTTTTGGTCTTACCAATGCTCCAACCACCTTCATGTGTTTGATGAACAACGTGTTGTGTCTTTACCTAGACAAGTTTGGGATAATGTTTATTGATGATATATTGATATACTCCAAGATGAGGAAGAGTAGGTATAGTACTTGGAAACAATGTTGAGATTGTGTAGAGAGCATCAGTTGTATGCCAAGCTCAATAAATACAGTTTCTTTCACTCTCAGACACTACTTAGGACATGTTATTTCCAATGAGGGGATAACAATGGACCCACAAAATATTAAAGCTATCATGGAGTGGCCAACTCCTAGGAATACGGATGAGGTCAGATCATTCATGGGACTAACAGGTTATTATAGGAGGTTCATTGAGAGCTTATCATGGATTCACTATCCTATTACATCTTTGTTGAGGAAAGGGAAGAAGTTTGAATGACCAAAAGAGTGTGAAACTAGGTTTGAGCAATTGAAGCTTTTGCTTATAAATGCTCCAGTCTTGAATTGCAAATATTGATAAGGAGTTTGTGATTTGTATGGATGCCTGTAAGGAAGGATTTGGTGGGGTCCTTGTTTAATAATGAAACTAGTGTCGGTACTCATAATTGAGTCATGATGTAATGTATTTATAAAAAATAAAGAAAAATAAATTTTATTATGAAAGTAAAATTATTTATTAAGCAAGGGTTTTATGCTTTATTATTTTATTTTTAGGTCAAATCTTCCATTGTAGGATTTTAGGGTTTATGTCAATAGTCCTTATCCATGTCATTATGTAAAAGACCTGTCTTGGGATTTGTCTATCAAGAAAGAAATTTATTATTATGTAAATTATGTAATTTAGGCCTCCTCCACCAAGTCAGCCTCAAAGAAGGAAAAGTTGGCCTCATCAAGGAATTCAACCTAATAGACTCACTATATATTGACAAATATTTGACCTCATTTGAAGCGCCAACCAAGAAGTTTGATATGCAGTAGCTGGAAGCAGTAAAAAAGAGAAAAATTCCTAAGAAGAAGAATAAAACCCTAGCGAAGGAGAAAGGGACATTTGTCTAGCAAGAAGAAGTTGGTTTTCTCTATTTGTCTAACATGTGTGAAGAAGTTAAAGTTGCAGAAGGGCCAAAGTTGCAGATTTGAAGCTAGGCCAAAATTCTAAAGAAATAGGGCTAAAATTTTGTCTTTGATGTAGTATTGATGCAATGTTGACACAATATTGTTGCAATTGATCTTTGAAGTTTGGAAGGATAGATGGAGGGATGATTTGGTGGAGGAGGAAGGTATTTTAGTTTGGTCTTTGGATTGTCTCAAGTTTAATTTGAATTTTCTAGCGGAAGAGATTGATTGTGTTTTCCCCTATAGAGGGGTTTTAGCCTTGGTTGAGTGCCTATATATGGTGTCGTTGATCTTCATGTTTTGATTTGATGATTGCTTGATGAAAAGAAGATAAAACAAGAACATAAAGAGAAGTTAATAAGACTAAAAAAATATCACAAGTAATTATCAATATAAGAGAATATTTTTGCCTTTATTATTTTCTAACATTGTATTAGAGCTAAGGTGAAGAAGGAAAGGAAAAGGAAGCTTGAAGATCTATTGAAGGAAGGAACAAACGAAGATCATTAATGAAAGGATCATATTAGAAGAGAAGGCCTACTATCTATATCAAGTAAAGGGGATATTATAAAGTCTTTGAAAACCTTAATGAACACAAAAAATAAGCTAGAAGGAGCATCCAACTATAGGGCATGGAAGAACATGATGGATCTTATTCGTGCTAAGCATAAAATTTTGGATTTTGTTCAAGGAAAAGTCGAGGAACCAACAAATGATGTCGGAAAATAAAGATACAAGGTACATATTGGCCACGAATTGGATTGTAGATGGAGTGAAGTACAATCTAATCCCATACATATCCAATATAGAACATGCAAAAGAAATGTATGAAGCCCTCTCCAAGTTGTATATCATTAAGAAAATTGGTCAGATATCTAGTGTGAAGAGTGAACTAAGAATAATAAAGATGATGAAAGATGACATAATATCCTCATATTTTGTAAGGATCTCTAGAATAAGAGATGAACTCCAAGTTATTGATGCAGTTGTACTAGAGAAAGAACTCATGATTGCTGCACTACTAGGTATACCAAAATCTTGGATCTCTTTTGCATGAAGAATTGGCAGTTGGAAAGTTACACCACCCTTTGAACAAATGTGGAATGCATGCAGTTAAGAAGAAGCCCACATCTCATTAGTAAGTGAAAAAAAGGAAGATGAAGAAAACAACAATTCAAATGCCTACTGTTCTCATTACAAGAAGTTCAAAATAACAAAGAAGAAGGTTGATCTATCAAATATTGAAGGCCACAATTGTCATAAGATGGGACACTACAAAAGTCAACGTCCTGGAAATCCAAGAAATAAGAAGAGAGAAAGAGAACATGCAGTTGTTGCTGATGAAGCTACACCTAAGAAGAAAAATATTGAATAATTTGAAGTCAAAGACTTATACTATTGAGTCTTCTCTTAGATATCCTTCTTAGTCTACTATTTTAAGTTTTGCAATGTTTCATTTATGTTCTAACTTCTAAAGTTTGTAGATCTAATATATATTGTTATAACTTTTTTTTTGGATTGTTTAAGTTGTAGTTATCCCTCTGAAAGACTAGATTAAGAGGTAGCCTTCACCATTTTACCAAACAATAAGTATCTTGATATTTTTTTTCCTCTTATATGCTTAATTTCCTCCACACATTGAAATCTGTTTGTATTGTATACTAATAACCTTTTCTTTATATTTTCATTGGTAGGAAAGCTTGCAGAATACACAAAGGTTATGGAGGAAACTTTAAAGGATAGACTTGAGTGAAGAAAGAAGATTTGTTGCAAAGGAGTCTCTTTAGAATGACACTTTACAAGGTTTGTTAAAGAACAACTCAAGGTATGTCTTAGACTACAAGTTTAGTTGCATAAGGTATGATCATTATCACTTGTAATTTGATTTATATTATTGATATCTTTATGTCTAGGGTTTTGAATCATAAGTATTCTTGTTTGGGTGATTAATCTTTAGATTGAATGTACACTTATCACTCTATCTCTTGTTGTTTGCTCAATTATGGTGAAACCCTAACCTTTAAGGTTCACTATAAAACCATAACCTTTTGATGCTTAGGGTATATGAATGACGAAACCCTAATATTCTTTGGGTATATTGATAAAGTTTAGATATCTTATTGAAATCCCACTCTCTTAATGTTTAGGAAAGTTATGGTAAAACCCTAACCGTTTAGGGTTTGTTGTTGATGTCTAGAAACCCTAGTTTTTCTGAGGGTTTGGTAAATTAGGGTTTATGAAAAAACCCTTGTAATAGTCAATATAAAATACTAGAAATGGATCTCTAGGTATATGTGCTTCCATATAATTGAAATCCTAGCTGGTCAAAATTGTTGTATATCTAAGTTTGAAGTTTAATGTTTGTATCTAGGATAAAGCCCTAGTATGAGAGTGATATAAGTTTCTAAGAAATAATAATGGAACCCTAGAGATGAAATACTAGTATTCTGACTTGATTGATGATATTTATGATTTAGTTTTTGAAATATAGGGTTTGGAACAAAACCCTAATAGAAATTGATGTTCTAGGGCATGATAATGAAACCCTTGAAGTATAAGGTTTTCAAATATTGATATGATTTTGTTTTAATGATGAAATTGAGGGTTTATGATGAAATCCTAGTAAATAATTTTGCAAGAAGTCTAATGGATGAAACTCTTGATTGATTATAAAAACTAATTAGGTTTAGGTCTTGAAATCTAATTTATTATGACTTATTTGACTTCACGCTCTTGTACATATACATTTGTTTTTGGTTGTACTTGTTGTTAAAGGTTTACAGGTACATAGTATTCTAGATGATGAAGATGCTTACCTCATACTTGATGATAATTTGATAATCATGTGGAGAATGATGGTAAGAGGGAGCTATGAGAACTTTGTTGACACGACTATGTTACCATGATAAAGTTTTGAAAAGTCTAAATTCTCTGATGAATCGTTGATGCAAAAAGGAAAAGCCTATGTGATTGAATGAATAAAATAGTTGATATTTGGATAAAGGAAAGTGTGTATCTCCCGAGTTGAGAGCAAGCTTGAAGATAAATGAATGACTTGATGAAAAGGCCATGAAGATGTTTGAGATCGAAGAATAGCTAAAGCATTACTGATGGTTATTCATGACTGATAAAGTTGTGAACAAGACTTGGATGTTTTTGGAAGAAGTGTTAAGGCCAAGTTTGGTGCTGCTGGAAAAGTTGAAGAAGTAAAAGTTTCCAACTAGATGTGATTATAATCTAAGAAACATCATAATGATTGAGGACCCCAGAGGCTTGTGTTTACTTGTATATATTTAAAGGTTATTACTAATTGGGGTTGTGATTATGTAGGTTCTCTCCGTAAAAAGGTTGAACACTTGAAGCATGTTTGGATTGGTGGATATATCTTATTAGGACAGATAAAGCATCTTGGGGTGACAAAATGCTTGGGAGGACATCCGACCGACCTATGTGTTGATGTCTAGATCCCAAAGTAGGGAGGGTGGCGTTGGTCTTGGAGCTCCAACATTGGATACACACCTAGATCCTTGGGTTGGTGTTAGAGGTTAAAATCCTAACAATACCTAGAGTGGATAAAGCTTGAGTACACCTTAGTATCACCCAATTAGAATGCCCCGGTCAAGTATCTAATCTATAGCACTGTTTGTGTTGTGACTCTTCATAGAGCATATCATTTTGAGATCTTCCATGTATCTTTGCATATATGTAGTTATGAATAACTCCCTAGTTAAGAGGGAGTGTTGAAGAATGTAATTAGTTTTGGTCTTCATAATTGAGTCATGATGTAATGTATTTGTGAAAAAGAAAGAAAAAGAACTTTTATTATGAAAGAAAAATTATTTATTAAGCATGGGTTTCATGCTTTATTATTTTATTTTTAGGTCAAACCCTCCATTGTAGGCTTTTACAATTTATGTCAAGAGCCCTTGTCCTTGTCATTATTTAAAAGACCCTTCTTGGTATTCACCTATCAAGAAATAATTTTGTTTTTATGTAAATTAGGTCATTTAGGGCTCCTCCACCAAGTTGGCCTCAAATAAGGACAAATCAGTCTCATTAAGGGAATACCACCTCACAGACTCACTATATATTGATATATATTTGACCTCATTTAATGCACCAACCAAGAAGTTCAATCTATAGTAGCTGGAAGCATAAAGATGAGCAAAATTCCTAGGAGGAAGAAGAAAACCCTAGCGAAGGAGAAGGATACATTTGTATAGAAAGAAGAAGTTGAGTTTCCATATTTGTATCACACATGTAAAGAATTTGAAGCTACAGGAGGGCCGAAGTTGCAGATCTGAAGTTGGGCCAAAATTCTGAAGCAATAGGGTCAAAATTTTGCCTTTGATGTAGTATTGATGAAGTGTTGATGCAATATTGTTGTAGTTGATATTTGAAGTTTGGAAGGACAATTTGAGGGTTGATTTGGTGGAGGAGGAAGGTATTTTAGTTTGGATAAGGTCTTGGATTCTCTCAAGTTTGATTTTAATTTTCTAGTGGAAGAGTTTGATTGATATTTCCCCTATAGAGGGGTTTTAGCCCTGGTTGAGTGCCTATATCTGGTGTCGTTCATCTTCATGTTTTGATTTGATGATTGGTTGATGAAACAAAGGTAAAATAATAACATAAAGAGAAGTTAACAAGACTACAATAATATCACAAGTAATTATCAATATAAGAGAATATTTCTTCCTTTTTGATTTTATAATAGTCCTGATGTAGGAAGGGAAGGTGGTATGCTATGAGTCAAGGAAGTTGAATTAGCACGATAAGAACTATGTAACTCATGATCTTGACTTGGAAACTATCATTCATGCATTGAAGATGTGGAGACACTATCTTCTTGGTAGGAGATTCAACTTTATGAGTGATCACAATGGGTTGAGGTACTTGTTTGACTAACCCAATCTGAATGTTGGGAAAGCTAGTTGGTTGGCTACCTTTAGTGAGTTTGAATTTGAGATTAGTTATAGCAAGGGAAAGGAGAACAAGGTTGTAGATTCTCTCAAAAGAAGAGTGTAGGTGAATCACATTTCAACTGTGAGTTCATATGGGACAGATTTACAAGAGAAGATCTTGCATGCAGGGAAACATGATGGGAGGTACTAGCAGCTGAAGCAGAGGTTGTAGCAGTAGGGTGAAGGTGATAGAGATGAGGAGTATCACCTCACGACATGGATTGTTTAGATTCAGGAACGTGATTTATGTGATGGATAATAGTGAGCTCAAGAAGCTTATATTGAGGGAGTTTCATGTCAAGCAGATCACCTAGGATACCAAAAGACTTTGACAGTTGTTAATAAGTTCTATCATTTGGCCAAAACTGAAGAAATAGCTAGCTGAGTTTGTTGTGAGATGTTTGGACTGTTAAGAAGTGAAAGCATAACATAATCATCCAGCTGGTTTGTTGCAACCTATTATAATTCCAAAATGGAAATGGGATTCATTTCCATGGACTTCATTACAGGATTTTCGAGGACATTGAAGCATCATGATTCCATCATGGTTGTGCTTAATAGGTTGAGCAAGGTAGCTCACTTCATTACAGTGAAGTCTACTAATTCAGCTAGTGAGGTAGCTCAGATCTTCATCAAGGAGATAGTGGGTCACATGGTGTTCCCAAGAAGATTATATCAGAGAGAGATGCCAAGTTCACTTCCAAGATTTGGAAGGAGTGATGAAAACTTGACTAAACTAGGGGGTGGCGGTGAATTAGTTTCATACATTTTTGGACATTGATTTATTTTATTCAAACCTCATTAACTAAACCATTAACTAAGCAACTTAACAAATAATGACTAACATATTGAATATGTGAAAAACAAGTAATATTCAAACCAAACCATCAAATAAACACATAATAACACCATAAAGTGAGTAAACCATGATATTGTTATTGTTGTGATGCAAATACAAGGTCCTACCCCTTTATTACATATGATTTTCTGTAGGCTCCAACTTATAGGAGGCTGCTACCTCAATTTTCTGCAAGCTTCATCATGCAAGGAAGCTCCAACTACCATACGTTTTTTGCAGGCTACAACCCACATGAGGCTCCTACCTCAACAAACTCCAACCTGATATTAATCAAGCCACTACTTGAAAGGAGACTACAATCCCTTATGTAAACAAGAAACAACAATGTGTTGGTTTACCTGGTCATAAATTCTGCACATCTCCATCTTCATTTTTGTCTCTTCTTCCCTTCAAATATGCTTCACGTAAGCTTCATATGTTCTAGGCAACTAATGCATAACACCTCAATAAGCTCTCACACATTCTCCAACTATCTAACCAATTTTCTCTCCAAAATCACTTCTTTTATAAAGATAGTTTGTTGGTTGTTTGTATTCCACATAATAATATGAAGTGAACAGGTTTGATTCTTTGCCTTCCACTCATTTGTTTTCAAGCTCTTCATATTGTGAATATTAGAACATAAATAAGTGCTCCACCACATATTATTTCAGCCATCTATAATGATTAGGTACACAAATATTAACATAATTCCAAAAGAAACATTATAACATCACAACACATGCACAATGCAAGCGCTCTCCAATGTAAACAATATTCACATAACATATGAAATAAACATAAGCATATGTATGCAACGTTGACTCTCCAAAGCCATCTATATGATCAAAGCCATATTTTCTTCATGTCATTGCCTCAACGACCTTGAGTCTTGTCTTGTTTTTGTTGTCATGGAATTTTTCCTTTGTTATCATGGAGTCTTGCCTTTGCTATCATGGAGTCTTTCCTTTTTTGTCATGGAGTTTTACCTTTGCCTTGCATCACAAAAATTCAGCCCAACCATTATATGAATACATCTATCATCAATATATATTCTACACACATCTGTCTCACCAACAAGTATTAAATTTGTTCCTTTGTTGATCCTATTACTGCTCTTTTTCCCAAGTTTATCTTGCCTTACTGCTCCTTTGCCATCACATATTTGCTGCTTCTTGCTACTCCTTTTCCATCAATGACAATAATGCCATCAAGGAGTTATTTGTAGGCTTTGGGACCGAGATAGCTTTCAGTACAACTTATCATCCGCAAAAAGATGGACAGACAGAGAGAGTTAACATGATTCTTGAGGACATGTTGAGGATCTATATCATAAATCAACAAAGGAAGTGGGAGGAGTATTTTCCACTAGCAGAGTTTGCATATAATAATGGGTATCAAGAATCCTTGAACATGAGTCCATTTGAGGATATTTGTGGGCAATGTTGTAATACTCCTATAAGCTAGAGTGATCCAATGAATATAATGGTGATTGGAAAATATATGTTAGCTAAGATGGTGCAAGAGATGTAGGTTATTAAGAGGAATTTGAAGGCAACATAGGATAAGTAGAAGATTTATGCATATCAAGATAGATCATTCAAGGAGTTTTAGGATGGGGATCATGTGTACTTGCACATCAAACCCAAGAGGAGATCCTTGAGGAATTGAGCATATGCCAAGTTGGCACCTCGGTATTGTGGGCCTTTTGAAATCCTTGAGAGGATTGGACCAGTGGGTTACAGACTTGCACAGCCACCAACAATGAAAATCCATGATGTTTTCCATGTTTCATTGCTTAAGAGATATGTCTAGGATGTTCATCATGTGATTGATTGGTCTATATTGTAGGTGGAACCAGAGATAGAGTTCTAGCCATAACCTTAGTGCATTTTGTAGAAGAAATAGCTCATGTCGTGGAACTGAAAAATAGAGCAAGTTAAAGTGCAGTGGAAGAACTTTGGGCCCGATGAGGCTACATGGGAGATGGGTGGTCAGATGCGGGCTTTGTATCCGTCCTTATTTGATGGTTTAGAAAGTGTGTTTGGTATATGTGTTTTTGTTTTTATTTATATATGCTTATGTGTATTGTAAATACTACAATGGGTTGTGTTATAAAGCTCCAATAAGTAGTATGTTGTAAATATTGCATCAAAATGTGTTATAAAACCCAAATAAGTAGTATGATGTTCTTGGTTTTAGAGTTTGGTATGATGTAAATGCTACATTGAGCTGTGTTATAAATCTCCATGTGAAACATGTTTTTTTGGTTATAAGTGTCATTGAACACCAAGGATGGTGTTCCCCTAAGGGGGAGGGGTTTCTAATAGCCCCGGGATGATTTTCCATGTAAATAAAATAAGACCAAGGCCATGGGACACGTATTTAGGGCTAAATGGTGGTTAAAAATTATAGTGGGCATCACTTGTGGATTAATAATGGCTATGGAAATTGGCGAAGGAAAATATGCAATAAATGACATTTGATTATGAAAATAAAGGAAAATAGGAGAAAAAGAAGGTGAAGAGACACAAAATTGCATGCAAGGGAAATTAGAGGAAAAATGAAGGAAAATAAAGAAAAATGAGACATCATTGACAAAAAGGCATCATAGAAACATTTCAAAACTTTTTGGCTTAGCTTTTGTTAGTTTAGCACTTGGCTCTCTTATTTTTTTGCACACTTAGAGCATTCTTGGAGCATTCTAGCATTCACTTTGATTTGGAGAAAGCAAGGAAGCGCAAGGAGATAGTTGGATAAATAACTAAAATAGACTTACTTTGTAGTTAACAGGTTGCAGGTGTGATCTCTTTGTTGGTTTATGGATGCATGGTATATGCATGTGATTTCTTGGTTGTTTTGTAATTGGCATGGAGATTTGCCTGGATTGATAGTGGTTCAACCTTGCCTTACCATCTCTTGGATAGGCATGGTTTTGTGAGTTCTCTACTTGTTTCAGGTTTCCTATGGCTATGGGTAGGGAAAAATTCTCTGGATCCCTGAAGTAGTTTGGGTTCCCTGGAGGCTGTGGGTTGAGTTATTAGTCCCTGGAGCTTGTGGGTTGGGAAAAATTCTTTGGAGCCCTGAAACAACTCGAGTTTCTAGGAGGTTGTGTGTTTAGTTACTAGTTACTCCAGCCTTGGACAACTTGGGTAAAGACTGGTCTAGTTGATGTTAGTGATTTCCAGACCGTATAGGTGAGATCACGATGCTTGAGGGTTGAGGTGGTTTCGCCTCTAGAAGCCATGGTTGGTTTTATTTTGGTTTAACCCCTATGATCCCACATCCATGCTTGGAATATGTTGTGAGGGTGATTGGATGAAAGAGATATTTGGTTCAGCCCAATCTATGGTTGGGTGGTACGTGGAAGTCCCTGAATTGGTTGGAATTTTCATATGTTAATAACATTTATTTTCCTATTGTGATATATAAGCATTTGTAATATTTATTATGTTGATATTATGGTTGATTTGTCATATTTTATATTATGGTTATATGTCAGTTATATGCATGGTTTTATGATGTGCTCTAGCTATCGATCTTGTTTATGATTTGATAAGTTACTAGATGGTTGATGAATGCATGGACTAACAAGTGTTATTGCAGCTAGCTTGATAAGGAAATGAGCCTTCTTAGTGATTCTCAGATGAAGTTCAAATGTTTATGATCATATATGCATACATATGCATTCATGAACTGTAGCTTATATGTTTACTATTTGTTTGATGAAATGTCTATCTTGTAATAGGCATGTCTTGGTCAAGATCTCGCTCAAGTTTTGATTGTTTAGCATTGTTTTCACCATTTTTATGATTCTAGAAAGTTACAAGTAGTTTTGGGTAGTGGTCTGGAGGCTAGCCTAAAAAAGTGGCATAGATCTCACGACTACATGCACTGAATTGAGGAATTTGGGTCATAACCGCATGCAGACATGCTTATGGGTGCGGTTGAAGCCTCATAACTACATGAACAATGTGTCAAGGGCGAGTTGTGGGAGTAAACCTAGTGAAAAAGAGTTCCAACTCAAGGATTGATCACATGGGGTGGTTGTTAGGCTCCTAAGTGATTTGTAGTCTCTGAGGGATGTGAGTTGGTTTCCAGTTTGAAGGCCCCACTTCAATAACTGGAACTTGGAGGTCGGGTCATATCATAGTGACACTCAACTCATGTTTACCCTGGATAGCTTGTCAAAGTGGATAAATTTGGGAGGAGGCATTACACAATTCATACACACCTTATCAAAATGGAGTTTCAGAAAGGATGAATGAGATATTGATGGAAAAAGCAAGGATCATTTTTAGTGATGCTTGGTTAGGAGAAGAATTCTGGGTTGAGATAGTGCATATTACATGTTATCTAGTAAATATATCACCTTCATCAGCATTGGAAGATAAAAATCTCCACGAAGTATGAACTAGAAATAAACCTTCTCTCTCACAGCTTAGGGTATTTGGCTGTGATTCATATGTACATGTTCGAAAGGAGAAAAAAACCAAGTTGGATAGTAAATATGAAATGTGTATCTTTATTGGGTATAAATATGGTTCAAAAGGTTACAAGCTTTGGAACCAAAAAATATAGAAGGTTTTGTATAACCAATATGTGGTATTTAGAGAAGTGAAAGATGTCATAAAAAGAAAGTCCTACCAAAGGAAAAATAACTAGAGAAGATAGAGTTTGAATTGAAGGATGAAGAATCAAACTACATGAAAAGAGAAATAATGTTGGGCATGTGTTATATCATTTGCACTATTATCCCCACGCATAATACATTGTGTCGGGGGGGTCACAGGGGGGATGACAGCCCCCCTTGTTCAAGGGGCCGCAGAATTTCGCATCTGTGGTTTTTAGGTGCATGGTGGTTTTACCCACATTTTTGTAGATCCAGTCAGAGGAAATACAATTATGTTATAATCCAGGGTTAATGGATTAGGTGTTTATGAATGCTATGACATGTATATAATGTAAACATTGAGAGTGGCACGGCCATATGATATTTTCTTGGAGGTAGGTCATGAAGGTTGGGACGTGGTGATGAGTTCATTCATTGTTGAACTATATTGACAAGTGGCCATGTGCCACCCCTGACCTTGAGCACAAATATAATACAATTTGAGAGCATGGTCCAACAAGGACCATCATGCAACTCAATTGGCATGGAGTTTGGGTTGTAACCACCAAGACTGAGGTTCAAGACCCTGTGGTTGTCAAGTTATCTATATATATATATATATATTAAACCACATGCTATATTTGATTGAATGATTAGTATGCCAATGATGATCCTTTTAACACACCTTGCAATAAAAAAACCTACCCATATCGATAATTAATGTGAGAGTTGGAACCATTGCTCGAAATTGAAAAGACAATTGTTCCGCCCAACATTTTGGCGTCATTGTTGGGAAGGTAATTAGAGGTGCATGTGTGACTAGTTTATCTACTTGCATTGATTTAGGTATGGTTGATGCGTTTATGATTATGAAGGTCTTTCGGGTAGTAAGACGAGAGGTAATAACTTGAACATTCCTTCAACATACTGAAGTGGGCTCGACATTGTAAGAACCAGGTCATAGAGAATTGCATTGCATGAGTAGTGAAGAAGAAAAGTATGGTACCCCAAATAAACTAACCATCCAGGTGGAAGAGAACGAGTTAGTAAGAAGAATAGTTGAGACTTTGGAAGAGTATCTTTTATACAAGAGATTATTTTGAAATCTAAGGCAAATTATTCCACTCGAAGAAAAGTGACTAAGAATAACGAATCAGGGAAATTTGTTCCACGTAGGTCAGCTGTTATGAAACCAACTCAAGAAAAGATAGACAAGATAGATCAATGCCTTAGAATTCAGCCTCTTCGAGGGGGAAACCTCCTTTACATTACATAAATGAACAATTCTTTGATGATACAAATGAAAAGACCTCCTTTCTATATATAGGAGTCTAAGGGGTCATAACATAATCAGAGCTGACATAACAATAATAATGTAAGGGCACAATAATAACAATAGTGGGCTTCTATGGGGCACAATAGTAACAATATGGGCACTACATGGGTACATCAATATAATAAGTGGGTTGTACAAATAACAATAAGGGGCTACATTAGTAGTATAGGGGCCTAACATGCCCCTCTCCTTAAAAAAGCGTTGTCCTCAACACTTGAGTAGCTCTTGATGCTTCTGTATAAAATTCTTGTCCTCCCATGTGGAATCTTCAGCGGGTAAGTTTTTCCACTTGATGAGATACTCTGAAGTTGATTGATTTCATAGCTGTTGGGTTCTTGTTCCTGTGACTGCTCCAGGTTCCAATATGATTTTTCCTTCCTCTTCAATTTTTGGCAATATTATTTGAATTGGGATCTTTTGCAACTTTTGAATAAGTGGCCATACTTCTTCGTCCTTCTTCCATTCATCCCTTTCTTCATTTATCCAATCTAGTTGGATAATAGAAATAGCACTAAACAATGCTTCCACATCCTCATCCTTGAAGAGTCTTCCCATTCGGTAAGGTGGCCGTTTTTTAACTGCATGTAGTATTGCCAACATTTCCTTCTCATAAATAGCTTGCTTGAGATGTAACAGTAAAAATACCCAATCACCTACATCAAAACATTTTTCACTACAATGTTGATCTACCTGTTGTTTCATTTGATTTTGCACCGAAGTGGTGTTATCCTTTAAAAGTTGGAGAACTTCTTGTTGATGCTCGATGTGATCTTTCACTGCTTGAACCTTTTTCTTCTTAATATGTCCTTCAATCTCTGGAGTTTGAGGAGTGGTAATTTCTTCCAATCCTTTACAAGATATGGTTGGATTCATTTCTTGATGCTCGATGTGATCTTTCACTTCTTGAACATTTTTCTTCTTGATATGTCCTTCTATCTTGATAGTTTGAGGAGTGATAATTTCAACCAATGAATTACAAGATATGGTTGGATTCATTTCTTCTTTCTCGATGTGATCTTTCAGTTCTTGCACCTTTTTCTTCTTGATATGTTCTTCTATCTTGAGAGTTTGAGGAGTGGTAATTCTTGCCAATGCTTTACAAGATATCGTCTGATTCATTTCTTCTTTCTCTGGGTTGGGGTCTTGGCGTATATCTTCTTCTTTTGATGTTTCTTGATCCTTTTCTTCCACCTCTTCATATTCTATGTAAAATAATTTCTTCTCAGCACACTTATGACCTTTAGTGCATTTGCTATCACAATTGTAACAAAGCCCCTTTTCTCTTTTTTCTTCCAATTGTTGTGGTGTAACCCTTATAGGTTGTGGAAGGCTAGGAGAAACATCACTTCCATCTTTATAGTTGTGAGGGGTATGCTTCCTGGTTTCCATAATTTTTCTTTCCAATATGTCACAAGGCCCTCTTACTCTTTCCAATTGTTGTGGTGTTGCTCTAAAGAAGGTGTTTCTCTTTGTATCCTCATAATGTGCTATCATTTCCTCTGTGAAAATTGACCACATAACAAGTTGTTTACGAGAACAAAGCCCTTCATACCATAAAAATTGATCCGGTTCTAAATATGAAGATGCAATACATACCTTTTGTAATAGTGGTACACCATGTAGATCAAAATATTGCTCCATCTGGAGTATCCAATTTACCAGATCCTTGCCATCAAACTTCTTCATCTTGCTTTTTCTTGATTTTGGGAGCTCGATCTTGAAACGACTGTAACTCTATAATTTCAGATCTTTAAGTTCTAAAATTGCGAAATATAGTAGCCCTTTGTGTCCTCTTTCCAATGCCACCAGTCTGATCCAAATTGGATTCTCCAAGAAAGAGTTATGCACAATCTCCCAAGATGACCTGATTATAGACCTTTCCAGAAGAGCGAACTTGTATGAAGTGCCATGTATCACTGTTTCGACATTTGGCTCTAAAAAATATAAATAAGAAACTACAGTCCGTCCTCTTTCTGTACCTTCTTACGAAATTTCAATCTGATGCTCAGAGAGAAAGTTATGATGATTTTCCCTAGGTCACCTGTTTGGAATGTAATTCAGGGGTCTGCAAAAAGACCAACTTCCTCAGATCATATCTCCGCAAATATAGCACGAAAAGCTCTGAAATTCGGACCCAAGGGTCAGCGCGATTTTTTCTCAAATGGGGTTTTTTTGAAACTTCTGAAACATCGCATAAAAAAAGTTATAGTGCAAATGCCACGATGACCTGTTTGGAGCAGCGAAACCATAGAATCCAAAGCTTTGATACCAAATGCTATGAAACCAGCTCAAGAAAAGATAGAAAAGATAGATCAACACCTTAGAATTCAGCCTCTTCGAGGGGGAAACCTTCTTTACATTACATAAATGAACAATTCTTCGATGATACAAATGAAAAGGCCTCCTTTCTATATATAGGAGTCTAAGGGGTCATAACATAATCAGAGTCGACATAACAATAATAATGTAAGGGCACAATAATAACAATAGTGGGCTTCTATGGGGAACAATAGTAACAATATGGGAAATACATGGGTACATCAATATAAAAAGTGGGTTGTACAAATAACAATAAGGGGCTACACTAGTAGTATAGGGGCCTAACATCAACATCCCCTAAGACATCTGTGCTAGGTCCACATATTAGATAAATAGAGTTTGGTGAACCTTCAATTTCAAAAACCAATCTCAGGGTTTCCAACCCCTCTGTATCAAGAGAGGGTGAGAATCAAGTTTGGAAAGAAGGATATGAGGACATAAAAGAACCTAATTGGGAATTTAACTCTGAAGAACAATTGGTTGATCAACATACCTTAGATTTTGGTAGTGCAATGAAACATCCTGTTGTTACAGAGGGTTTTGAAAATTTATTAGGATCACCTGAACCATCTGAGAAACTTGAATAGAGAATTGATAAACCTAAAAAACTAGAAAAACCTGAGAAACCCCTTCACCAAAAAGAGAGTGATCTCCTTCACTAAGGAAGCCACCTATAACAACTACACAAAAACCGCAACAAAACTAAATGGCAGGAAGCTTAGTTATTAGTTTTGATTTCACTATTGGGAATGTTTAAGGACAAGTTCCATTGAAAATATTCCTTTGCCCGCACTCCCTAATTTTCAAGGAATGATTATAGAAGATCTAGATACATTTATTTTCGTCCTCTGAAGAAGCTATGCCTACATTATTGATGAACAAAAACTAAACTTGTTTCCAACTACATTGAAGGGAGAAATATTGATATGGTTTATGGATTCGGTAAGGCAACTATTAACTCTCAAGATGAGATGAAGCAAGATTTTCTAGAAAAGTATCAATATTATTGTCATTTTAGGCTACATAAGGATGAATTATTTAGAATTACCCAAACACCAAATGAGAACCTGGAAGAATATGTTGAACATCTTCAATATAATTTGCAAATATCTTAGCACAGTAACTTGGATAATGAAATAGTCAATTTTTTTTTTTAAGGAATGAGAGATGACTGTCTTGAAATTTTGAATCTTTTGGGAAAAGGGGACATATCCAGGGAAACTTATGATGAGATTTTCTAGCTCTGTTAAAGAAGTTATAGGGGATCAACCAAAAATCAGACCTCGACACATGATGCCTCTGCCAAGATTTTAAAGTCAGCTAACAGTGTAACAACTAGAGTAGATATTGGGAATCTGTTGGAGAATTTTAAAATAGATACTATGAGCTTAATATCCTCTTAGTTTGATGTATTGAAAGCAAAGAAAAAACAAATGGAGGTAGAGAAAGATCTGGCGATTTTGTTCTTTCATTGTAGGAAGAAACATCCTTTGAGGGAATTCCTACTCAACAACTATACCATATGTGAAAGGGAGAAATCCGCAGAATAGTTCCCCTTCATTACTTTAAGTCAAGACAATTTACAAGGAAGCAAGATAGGATGTTGAAGCAACATACTTCATTGGTACTAAAAAAGCCTTGGAAACCTAGGCCATCAAGTATGGTGTAAGAACCCTTATCTTCTTTCAATTCTTCGACTGGTATGTATAAATCCCAACATATACCCCAACAATTTCAATATTCAGCAGCTCAATGACAACTTGTCAACCTTCCTTTGGTTCAATAACCTATTCCATGGCCTCAACCATGGTGAGGGCCTGTTATCCCGAACCAGATGCCTATGCAAATCCAAATGCAAAAGTAATAGATACAACTACCTTTTAATGTACCTATGAGAATTCCTCCACTGCATCCTCAACTTCCCATACAACCCGATCCTAACCACAATAATAAGGAAATAGAGTAGATTGAAACACCAATTCTCTCCATCTACTACATTTCACCCGTGGAATGTGATGAGATTCAATTACGATTGGGGAGGGTAGATACCCCCACTATTTTCCCTGCCCTAATAGAGAATGAAGAAGAAAACCTGTTAGGGGAACAAAAATTGGTTCAAGGATATTTAGAAAGGCAACAAGATGTAACAAGCGATGTTACTATTGGTGTTGAAATAGTTGAAGAAGTTGTAACAACTGACATTTCTTCCAATATCGTTGTAACAACTAGCACCACTATAACAACATATATTACTTTCGCTTTGAAATCTATAACAGTTGCCAGAAATGAGACTTCTTTGCACCCTCCTTACCTTGAAAGATTAAGTGAAGCTAAGGATACCCCTCAAGTTGAGTCTAACTTCCTAAGGGAGTTAAATAACTTACATGTTCGAATTCCTTTACTCCAAGCGATACGAGATGTCCTGATTTATGCCAAAATATTTAAGGATAGGAGCATTAAAAAGGCAGGTAGGAAACCTCAAGATGCCCCTACTTTGCATGTTATTGGGAAATTATCAGAATTGACATTAGGGAATACTTTACCTGTTAAATATGAAAATCCCGGGAATCCCATTGTAGTTGTTCATATTGGGGGAACAAATTTCCCAAATACCTTGATTGATTTAGGCACAATAATCAACATAATAAATAGGGAAACTTTACAATTACTTGGACTTACTAACCTAAGACTAACCACTACTGTTTTGGAATTGGAAGACAAGTCTAAAATTTGACTAGAAGGAATATTGGATGATGCCATTATTTCAGTAGTCTCTTTTCAATTCCACTAGATTTCATGGTGCTTTAGCCTAGAACATGTTTAGGTGGACATCATTTAATTATGGGTAGACCATGGTTGGCTATTGCATATGAATTTATTGGATGTAGGTATGGTTGTATGAATTTCCTTGATGATCACATTACCAAGGACCTTTTCCTTTACCCTCCAACTAAACCAGGTTGTGAATTTGAGAATCTTTCATGGCCTCAGTATGACTTGGAAGAATCTGATGCACATCTAGTACTCACTGTAGGAAAGGCTCTATATTTTAAAGAGGAGACTAAAGATGATGTCATCAACAACTACATCAATGACCCTTATGTTGTTACACCACCCACATCTTTGTTGCTGAGTTCTGTGATAGAAAAATCTAATGAGAAAGAAAATCTTGATGATATTGTTACACAAGGAATACCTACTACCTCTAGCCTTAAGGGTGTACCGATAGAGATTGATCATGGGAAAACCCTAAATTTCAACCCTAATTTGTCCCCTAAGCAAAGAGAGAAATTAATGTTGTTACTTAGAAAGAATAAAGAAGGCTTCACGCGGGATTATAAAGACATGAAGGGTATCCATCCTAATTTGTTAGCTTATCACATTTATTTAAAGGAAGGATCTCGACCTGTCCGATAACCTCAACAAAGAATGAACCCAACATTGAAAGGAATTGTCAAGGAAGAGTTCCAAAAAATATTGGATGCAAATTTCATCTATCATATTTATGAAATTCAGTGTGTATCTCCACTTGTTATTGTTCCCAAGAAAAATGGGGAGTGGAGAGTCTGTGTGGATTAAAGGAATCTGAATAAAGTTACTCAAAAGGACCATTTCCCATTGCACTTTATTGATAAGGTATCAGACACTTTGTCCGAGAAGAGATTATTTTCTTTCTTGGATGGATTTAGTGGATATAATCAGATACAGATTGCTCTTGAAGACCAAGACAAAACTACTTTCCCTTGCCCATGGGGTACATTTTCTTATATGGTCCTAACTTTTGGACTTTATAATGCACCTGCAACATTCCAATGAGCAGTGTTAGGAATCTTTGCTGATATGGTCAATGATTGTTTGGAGATATTTATGGATGATTTTACACCCTATGCAGATGAGTTTGATGAAGCCTTGCACAACCATGAAAAAGTACTTAAGAATTGTATACAAACCCACCTCTCTCTTAGTGATGGTGCACTAAGATGACTATTAAAAGCAATCTTAATACCTACATTAATCATCAAATCGGGGTAATTCTGTTTATTTGAAGAGGGTTCAGCATTGCCTATGCAAGTGAATTCAGAGGCTAATTCATAATGAAATTATTTAGAATCATTGCAATGACTAATATCTAATTATCGAAGCTCAATCCAAAACAATTCTGAAAGAAATCTTTAAAGCATTTTCAAATATACTTTAATCTATTATGCAAAGAACTGAGTCAAAATGCAAGTAAAAGGAATCACTCTTAGCAATCTAACTGGTGTCGAAAATAATTTGTTTAGCATGATGGAAAGCTACAACAATTGAACAACAAGTAACTACGCAAACATCTCATGGAAAGTAATAAACTATAAGCTTGAGATCTCTGGTAATACTACTTTAGAATGAACAATCGAATACTTAAATCAACCTGATCAATTTGGTAAAGATTCACATGCAGATGTAACACACGACAAGATCTAGAATCTAGTTTTAACAACAAAAGCAAATCATAACCATCAATGCTCAAAGCAATCAGAATAATTCTAAAACTAAGAGTAATAAACTATTATAAGAATAAAAATAAATAAATATGACACAATTAAAGCAGTAAATCTCCTATCGACCGGGCCCAAAGTCTCCAAAAGTCACTGTTGAAAGATACTCAAAATGTGATTATAGGTAAAACACAATCTTCTTCATTAAACTTGATAATAGAGTTACAATGTCACAGTAATGAAAGTGCTCTGTGTCGAAAATGAATAATTACAATCTTAAAATTCCTAACAAGTTGTTCATTTTGCCTGGTGGCTTTATATAAATTTGGAAAGATAAATGGATAAAAGCGAATCCTCAGGATCAGGAGATCTTGAGGATTTCGCAACCGACAATCTAATTTCATCACAGAATAGAATTGATCCTCCTGGTCTTCTGTTGTCCTTCATAATCGAGACGTTGTCCTTTTCATTTCTTGGTTACTGTTGTGCTTTCATTTGAACATCAATCGTTCAGTTCGCGTCCCTACATATAAAGATAATGGAAGTTAGTTTTTCATGCCCATATTTACCCAATTTGTTAATGATCGATTTTATCCAGCTTCTGCGATTGTTCCTTCTATATTTATTCCTAAAACGAAGATAAATACATAAAGACAAATGATTAATTAAGCTAATATGAGGATAAAACATACCTTTTCCATGACCCAACATACTCCCATGCTTACCTTTTTTCATTTCCTCATGCAATAAGATGATTGAGATGCAATTGAGTCAAGGATTAAGTAGGATAAACTTCTTCCTTATATAGCCTAAAATCGTTTTTCTATTTGAGTACTGCAAAAGCCTCGTTCACATGGTAATCTAGAAAATTATAATCATTATAATACCCATAAGGAAGGTACTAGATAATCAGACTTCTGTAACGACACCCTATCTAGTCAGGGCCCATGTTTAGGACCATATTGATGTATTTGTGTAGGCGAGTAGAGGCAACTTTGAAATTTCTAAACCCAAATGGCTCCCTGTTCCTGACATTGTTACTAGAAGCTTCCCATCTTTGTCTTGCTACTGACAAAGATTCCTCCTTAATTTCCTGAAAGTATTCCTTTCCTGCCTGTATGATGTTTGTATGGAGTGGTCCTAATTGAGCCCCAATGCCTATTCATTTCACGAACTGTTTATGCTGGACAGAAAGATGTAGGGGTTTTGTGGGTTCTCCCCTAACCCATAGGTCTATACCATATTCCTTTTTTGAAAAGTGTTATAGGCTTTAGCCCATTTGATTTGATTGGTGGAAAAAGAAAGAAAATATTGAAATTGAATATCCCCAATGAAGGGGTCAGGATTACTATCCAAGTCATCCTCCAAGAAAAAACTGTGCATGTATAACTCACATAAAAGGCATTCTAGCTGTTCATTTTGTTCTTTGAAACATTTCACAAAGTCTGGAGTGGTCTTGAATTCTGATGAATTACCAGCCTTGACGGCTTTAACCTTCAGTAAGAGGTATCTTTCTAACAAGAATAATGCATAATTGGTGGTAGGTGCTCAACAAGACAAAGCATCCGAGTAGAGAGAGCAAATAGTTTCAATTTTCTCCTTGGCCTTCTGCAACTTAGCTTGTGCTTTTTCTACTTTCTTCTGTTCATCTTTGAAATTAGCAAAAGTCTCATCTTCTGTGACAGTAAGTGCCTCGAATTTCTTCCTCAATTCCTGGTGTACTTGTAATGACACTACTTCTTCCTTATGTCGAGCCAACTCCTGCTGAGTCTTGGCTAGTTCATTTTGCAATTTTATGATAACAACTTCCCTTACTAGAGGAACGTAGTCAGGTGTTTCCTCTGTCTGTGTTTCATCATCCTGTGTTATCATTGAGTCAGTTTGAACAACAACCTCAGCCGCTTCTCAGGACATACAACAATATTCTTGGGAATTTCCTTCAAAATTAGTTTGAACAACAACTTCAGTTGTTCCTTGGGGCATATAATAGTCTTCCTGAGTATTCTCTGCAGAATTGGTTTGGACAACAACATCTGTAGTGGGAAAGTCTGTTTGGGTTTCCATTGGGCAAACACAAGGACCTTCTATCTACATCTCACTACTCTTTAAAGGACATTGCTCTGTTTGGGTCCCTTTTGAACAAACAAAAGGGCTCTCAGTCTGGGTTTCAATATCCTCCCAAGAACAATGTTTTATTTGGGTCCCTATGGTCTCCAATTCTACTTTCAGTTTCCGGACCCTAACTACTTCCTTCAACCATTCTCTCAGTTGCTTAACTATTTTCTTCTGCTTCTTGTACTTCTTAAGAAACTTCCTCAATCTGTCCTTATACGTTTTCTTCATCGTGGGGTTTTTGATCGGTGGTGGCACAACTGTGTTTATTTTAGGTTCAGGTGGAGCTGTGCCAATATCAGGATGAGGTTCCAATGGAACCGTGTCTCCTGATGGATTCTCATCTTCCAGGTCTTTTTCTTCATAGGTTTCCCTCTCAGGAGAATCCAATGGAATGGTGTCTCCTGAGTGATTATCATTTTCAGGGTCTTCTTCTATATGGGCCTTGTCCTCTAGGGACTTCATTAAGATAGTGTCCCCTGGTTGATTTTCATTTTTCAGGGTTTCTTCTGTAGGGTTTTCCTTCACTGGGGATTCCAATGGAGCAGTAACCTCTGTTTGATTTCCATCCCCGAGGGTTTCCTTTGCATGGGCCTCTTTCTCAAGGGGCTCATTCATAGAGGGAACTGGTTCCCTCTGACCCTCCAAATTATCAACATATGTCAAATTTTTAACATCGCCAGAAATGCTGGTAGAGGCAGACTGGTTAAGGGCATGATTTTTCCCTTCATAATTTCCGGACAACTACCTTTCTTCACAGAATGTCCCCATATTCTCCAATACTCGGGCAACTTCTTCCTTGTATTCTTGCAAAAAGTCATCTTGTGGACTTGGAGAGGGCATGTGAGATGGCCTTGCTTCTTCTATTTGAATTGGGGTGTGTTGATGCGATTTTATCCTTGCAGAGTGCCTATGCTTTATTGGGCCCGAGGCCAAAGAAGGATTCCTTCTTTTTCTTGTCCTTTTCAGACCTGTTACTCTTACCCCCTGTTGTTCAGTCTCTGGGTTTTATTCAGGTGGCGTCAAAGAAAGATTTACAAGGTTATCCCAAGTTAATTAATATTGGGCCAGTTGATGAATGATGATTAATTTAATCATCCCATGATGGCTAATGACAAAATGTGGGTCCTTAACCTTTCTGACCCGACTAGCAACATCATGCAATAAAGAATTTAAATAAATGGAAAATTAATTGTAATTTTCTGCTTCAAAATAGCTAACAGTTTAAGTTATCTAGGTTTTACCACGTCCTGACGTCCATCACACGTGATATACCTTTGAACAATGGTCGCCAATTCCTGCCATGGTTGCCTTAAAGCTGTAGGGTGAATCCATTTGCCTTTGCGCACCAATTGTTCCTCTGGGTCTTAGAATACTACAACTGCATCCTGCAGAAGAACATGCTTATCCTTCCATTTCGTGCCTTCTGTTGGAAGTCCAGAGACCTCAACTATAAATACTTCAGAAACTGTTATGTTTATGCCTTTCACCATTGTGCGTCCATTCTATTCTGCAAAAATTCAAGTGTTATTTCCTCATGAAATCCCTGTAATCTGGTCAAGTATTGAAGCCAGCCGGCGCGCTCAAGAATTTCACGAGCCTGTTCTGATACCCGAAGCACTGTAGGTTCACTGCGGATGGATTTTCCTCCCATGGTTGTTATTTCTCAGTAGCTGGTTCACTTGCACTTTTGCATGCACTCTTCTCACAATTTCATAGTTTGGAACAACATCGTAAAATGCTAAAGCTATTAACAGAGCAGCGACATTGTTTTAGAGTTAATATCAAAGGCAATTATGTTATTTGTCTCATCAGTAGTTTTTGGCGTAGCTTCATAATTAATTCGCATTCTATCCATAATATTTGCCTTCCCCCCTCCAATCAAAAAACAATTTAATAATGATTACACATGCGCATTCATAATACTGTCCTTCCCCCCTCCAACCAGAAACCAATTTAATAATCATTATACATGCTATCCATAAATCATCACATATGCTATCCATAACATAAACTGTCCCCCCTCCAATCAGAAAAGGGCGTCCATGCCCACAAAGCATGGGAAAAAGGGAGAGGGCGTCGAGAAGTCATAAATGCAGCTAGATAATCAATCAAAGCAGTGTAAAATGCAACAAAAATAATCAGAGTAGTACAGGGAAAAAGATTTGAAATGCCCATAAAATGAATAAAACAGAGATTAGATCATTATGTGAAGAGATATTTACCTTAGGTGGAAAAGGTGATGAACACATGAGTGACAATAAATATTAATGACTGTTGGTATCGATTGATCGGACAATAATGATATAATGCATATAAAGATATAGTTTACCATGCATGTTAGTTAATTTAATTAGAAATGTTGTTCAAATGGTAAATTCTTCTTTAGACATGAATTAATAGGGGGTAATAGGATAAAGAGTATTTGGCAATGTAACTGAGTACTTCAATACCACAAGTAGAGTCACTGCTGCCAACAAGCATTCATAGCCTCGACATGGTTTCCTTTTAACCCCAAAAATGAGACAGAGTCCTCATTTTAGTATTTAAATGATTTTCCTTTTCATTGTTATAAAGAGACCACTATGATGGCATGGTAACCAGATAATCATAGTGCCATTCACCAGGATATAACAAAATGATCAGGCCGACTCATGACGAGACCCCCTGTCCTTCTGATGGTTTTAACTATAAAGAAGGTCATTACCCTAGTGTGGTGGCCATAATGGAATATCACTTGTTACACCCTTATGATCATGGTAGGCTGGCTCGTGATGAGACCCTCTATCCTATTTAAGAAGATGTGTGTTGTATTTTCATAGTTCATATTTTCATGTTTTTATTGTAAAGGGGGAAGGCTCATTTACTCCTTAAGAGTCCAGGATGGCGTGAGAAGTAAAAAAAATTCCAATGAAAGTTATACTTTTATCCCTATATCATCATACCAAAGGGAATTATCCATTGAGAGTGTGAAAGATAAACTCGCATGGTATTAATATAGTAAATCATTTTATGATGTGTCCAAAGAGAAGATATTCAACTAGTCATTATATAGATGAACCATGTTTGTTTCGAAATAAATATGGCCATCAAAAGGTTTTACAAGTCATAATGGTATTAATATTACTATTTTTCTTTATCTCAGGTAAAAATTCCAAATCCAAAAAAGTGGTTTCACTAAAAACATGGAAGAGAAAGAAAATGGAAAAAAGAATGACCGATGATGGAACAACAAAATGAAATCACAGCTGTTCGTTCTACCGAACAACAACTGTTCAATCGATTGAACAACAACTGTTCAATTGATTGAACAACAAACACACAAAAAGAAACCGTTGTTGTTCAATTGATTGAACAACAATTGTTCAATTGATTGAACAACAATTATTCAATTGATTGAACAACAAATATTCAATTGATTGAACAACAAAACACGCAAAAAAAAATCAGTGATGTTCAATTGATTGAACAACAAAATACGTAAAAAGAAATCGGTGCTGTTCAATTGATTGAACAACAAAACACGTAAAAAGAAATTGGTGCTGTTTAAATGATTGAACAACAATTGTTCAATTAATTTAACAACAAACACACAAAAAGAAAAATTGGAGTTGTTCAATGGATTGAACAATAGTTGTTTAATTGATTGAACAAAAATTATTAAATACACCCAAAAACAAGATAAATCCTTGTATTTACATAGTGATGCCTAACTAAATTGTAACCAACCGTAAAGAGAATATATACATTATTTATAACTGAAGAAAGACAATTTTTTATGAAAGTAAAGCTTCCGGGTCATCACTCCCTGCAACTAAAATTTGCATAGTGGGATCATTACGTACCTGTTGGCAAAAAGACTCTTTGGTGAGTGGTTTGTGATAAAGACGCACCCGATGTCCATTCACCTTGAAAGAATGGCCAGACTCATAAATGGTAGTAAGAGTGAGAGTGCCATTGTCGTGTACCTATTGAATTTCATAAGGCCCAAGCCACCTTCTCTGTAACTTGTCTGAAAAGTCTTGGAATTTGGAATCATAGAGGAGTGCCCAGTCTCCTTTCTGAAATGTCTTTTTTTTAATAAGACTATCATGCCACTTTGCCCTTTGTTGCTGAATAATTACGGTGCATTGTAGAGCAAGTAGTCGAGCCTCATCCAATTCATTTATTTGTTGAATTCATTTAGTTTGGGCCTCCATCAGATCCAATCCCACTTCTTGGGCTATTCTGAGAGTCTTTATTTCAAATTCAATAGGAAAGATAGGTTCTTTGCCAAATACAAGTTGGTACGAAGAATATCTAGTAGTATTTCGCCAAGTTGTGCGATAGGCCCACAAGGCCTCTGGTAGTCTAGTAGCCCAGTCCTGCTGATGTGTCGAAACTGTCTTGGTCAGAATTGCTTCGATGACCTTATTGGTGCTTTCAACCTGCCCGTTCGCCTGTGGGTGATATAGGGAAGTGACTCTATGTGTGATGTGGTGGTTCCGTAGAGTGCCTATAATCTTATGTCCTACAAATTGCCCTCCTCCATCTATTATCACTTCCCTAGGTAAACCATACCGCACAAATAACCCAAAAAGGAAATTAATTATAACTTCTTCTGTAGCTCTTGGAAAATCTACTGTTTCTACCCACTTCGTTACATAGTTTGTAGCAACGACATTTCATCAGATTGACCAGGACGACCCATCCTTTGGCAGCTATCACAAGCTTGGACATATTTCTTAGTGTTTTTAAAAATACCGGGCCAATAATAGCCCATATATAGTAGCTTATGCCCCATTCTGCGATTTGTGAAATGTCCTCCGCAGGGATCATCATGGCAAGCCTTCAGGATGTCATAAATTTCATGTTCATGAATGCATCTGCGTATGCACATATTAGAACCTGTATGAAAAAGGTATCCTCCAATCCAAGAAAATCGGGCACTGGGATGGACAATATGTTTCCTTTCCCTTGCTGTCAAGTGCCTGGGTAGCTTTCTTACTGCCAGATAGTTTGCTACATCTGAATACCATGGCATTTTGACTACTACGGAAAACAAATTCTCGTCTGGAAACTGGTCATATACTACTAATGGATAATTTATCTTTGGAACCCGCGACATAAAATCCGCAACTAGGTTTTCCTTCCCTGGACGGTCTTTAATGGTGATATCAAACTCCTGCAAAAGTAACAACCAACGAGTCACTCGACCATTTGTAATGGGTTTGTTAGCTAAGTATCAAATGGTAGAATGATCCATATATAGAAAAACATAGTAGCCAGTTATATAATGTCTAAATTTGTTTATGGCATAAATGACAACTAAGAATTCCTTTTCTGTTACTATATAATTAAGTTCAGCAGCAGTAAGATTTTTGCTGATATAATAAATAGCATAAGGCTTTTTGTCCTCCTCTTGGCTAAGGACAATGCCTATTGCTGCATCTGACGCGTTCGTAGAGATGTGAAAGGGTAGCTCCCAGTTAGGTCCATGCAATACTGGTGCCATTGAAACTAATTTCTTCAAATCTGTAAAAGTTGTGTCACATTTATCAGACCATTTAAAGTCAACATTTCCTGTTAAAGCATACAAAGGCACAACAATTTGTGATTTTTTTATTATAAAACTGCGATAATAACCTGCATATCCAAGGAAGCTACGCACCTCCATCTGAGTACAGGGTGTAGGTAGTAGGAGAATTACCTGTATCTTTGCTGGATCTACTTGTATCCCAGTTGCAGAAATGTAGTGTCCTAGGATTATGCCTTCTGTCATCATCATGTGACACTTGACATTTCTTAAACACAGCTTGGTAGCGATGCATCATTCCAAAACCTTCTCTAATGTCTGTAGCACTTGATCAAAGTTGTCCCCATATGGGGTAAAGTCATCCATGTAAACTTCAAGTCCTTCATTTATCAGATCAACAAAAATGCTAAGTATGGCCCTCTGAAACATCGCTGGGGCATTGCATAAGCCAAATGGTAACACTATATAAGAAAATGAACCCCACGGGTAGGTAAAGGTGGTTTTGTCTTGGTCTTCAGGGGCGATTTGGATCTAATTGTAGCCGCTGAAGCCATCTAGAAAAGAAAAGAACTATTTTCCTGCAAGTGTATCAAGGACTTGATCAATAAATGGAAGAGGAAGTAGTATTTCTATGTGGCCTTGTTCAATTCCTGATAATCCACATAGATGCCACTTCCCATTTTTCTTGAGAATAACTACCAACGGAGAGACCCATTTGCTATTTGAAATGGGATAAATGAAATTCACATCCAACAGCTTTTGTAGTTCTTCTTTTACAATATGTTTGAGATGCAGATTCAATCTCTGCTGAGGTTGCCGGATAGGACGAGCATCATTTTCGGTGTAGATATGATGCGTACATAACTGTGGGTCTATGCCCTTCATGTCTGGATAATCCCAAGAAAAATCCCCTTTATATTTTTGCAGAACTTGAATGAGCTTTTGATGTTGGTCACTGTCCAGACTATCATTAGTGTTTAAAATATTTCCTGGTTCAATTTCAATAGGCTTGCTATTATGAACAACAGATGTCTGGATATGTTGATCATCAATATCTTTCAAAGGGTCTTCCAAGGCTTCATTGTCAAGAATTTCTTTTAATATTTGACATTTGAAATTGTTCATATTGGCTGGTTGATTGATAAAGTTATTGATACACCATCTTTAGTCTGATTCTTGAACTCAAGAACCTCTGCTACGGTAAGCGGTGAACGAATGCTTTCCTCCAGGTGTGAGGGTGGTTGTTTATGTATTTTCACAATGGGCCGACTTGGTTTGGAAGGAGGATACAAAAAAAGATTTTTTACAACATCCCCCTTAGCAATGGTCATGCTTCCCAAAATTAGAGGGTGCCCATCGAATCAACTTTTTGGGTTTATGACAAGGAAATCTACTGGATACTCCCATGAATCAACAAATATTGTAATATCCTATAAAGTTCCCTCTAGTCTTACCATCGAACGATCAACAAGTTCTAGCAGGATGGTGGTTGGTTCTAAAGCTGTGATACCAAGTGTCTTACAGGTTTCTACTATTAATATGTTAATGGCTGCACCTAAGTCAACTAATGTGTTTGGGAAAGATTGACCATATATTTGTAATGTAACTTTGGGATTCCCAGAATCTTCATATTTTATCGGTGTTTCCCCACCCAAGAGAAAAACAGACAAGGTCCCTACAACATGAATAGTGGGTGGCGCTTTTACTCTCCTCACGAGATTTTTCACACATAGTTATTTAATTGTTTTAGCATAAATAGGAATATCTTGGATTGCCTGGAGGAAAGGAATTTTAATGAAAATATTTTTTAGTTCCCCTACGAGATCAAAGTCTGGATAAAAAACTGGTTTAGGTATTGTTAATCTTTCAGGGAACAGGGGAGAAGTATCCTTGAGTTTTTCAGGATCTTTATGCTCAACTGTTTCTTCTCCTTGTTTTCTTTATGTGTCAATCACAGTCGATGGTGAATGTACAGTTGGTGTTTCTAACTCAATTAGTGGTTAGTCTCTGTCCTCCTCAAGAGTGATAATGTGTCCTAACCTCAGTCTAAGTTCATTGCATTCTTTTTGTTCGGTCTCATAGTCTAAGTTTTCAACAATTTTCACCATCTGAACCGGTCTGTTATTGGGGTTTGGATTAGGTTGGTATGGTAGTTGGGGACACAGCAGGGGATGAGGATTTTGCTATAATGGATATGGAACTGATAATATAGGTTGAGGTAGAGGACTTGTCCCCATAGGTGTATTATTTATCCCTAAAGGTCACTGCCAATTCGGAGACCAGTTCGAATTTTTTGAAGTAGAGGTAGGCCAATGGGATGGATATGGATTACCTTGCCAAAAAGGAGTAAAAGGAGAATTTGGTCAACCATTACCCAGAAAGGATTGAGTTGGCCAAGGTGACATAGGAAATGGTTGGGACTGCCAATTTGAGAAAGGCGATTGACCTTGCCACGCTGCTCGAGAATTTTGCTATTGATTAAATGACAAAGAAGGAAAGAACTGAGACGTGTCTTGTGACAACACTTGTATCATAATGCCAACAATCTCCCCCTTTGGACTTGATGACAACCACCACACCAAGTCACTCTCCCCCTTTGACATCAAGGGCAAAGGGCGGACCAAGATATACTCTTCTTTGATATTCATTCTATTGTCCATGCTCCCCCTAAGTACATGATGAAGTTTCTGATTGAGCTCCCCCTTTGTTCATGCCAAGATGTACCAATCCGTCCATGCTCCCCCTGAGCACATGCAAGGTCTACAAAATCAGAACATGACTCTATACATACATTGCTAATGACCTTCCTAAAGACTCATCAATCTCCCAACCAAGTGGGAGTACACCATTTTAGACTCATCCACCCAACCAAGTGGCGATATACCAAATGTTTATACATGACTCAACAACAAGAACCATTACATCATCCATCTCATGCATAGAGGGGTAACAAGATACATCATATGAATCACAAAGACCAAGGACCTAAACATGACAATGATAGTTATCAGAAACTATCATACACCATATGATCTACACCATAAGCATCATAACCTGCAATCCATTCTCTTGGTCAATCAACAATCAGTAGAAAGATATGTCAATAAGCATCATCACCAAGGACTTCTAACCATAATGCCAACAATGCATTATTTGAAGCATATGCTCCCCTTTCCTGTTCCAACCATCATATACCAGTGACTGAACCATATCAGACTTCTGTAATGCTGCTTTTCTTCAAAACATCATATACGCGATTGTGCAGCGTCTAACTCGCGTATATACGCGACTTGTTTTCATGAAACCTGCGTATGAGTTTTAGAACATTGATGTTCCACACTTTTAGCTTCCTCTAAGTCTGTCATGTCTGTGTACTCTACTATGCCACATCTTTCTGGTTGAACTTCCTCTTTCTTCCATATCTTCAACTATGATGATGTTTTCTCCTTTTGGTATGGTGTCCACAATCTTCTCCTGCATTCTTTTGCTATATGTCCAGGCTTGTTGCATGCATAACATCTTACATGTTTCATATTCCTCCTAAAACAGTCAATGGCTTTGTGGCCAAACATATTGCAAGAAAAACAATATCCCTTAAAGTATCTGGAACGTGATGATCTTTCTGAGTGATGGTCTTGAACCATTCTACTTCTGCATCTGGCTGCAACATGTCCAAGATTATGACATACATAACATTCAACATTATTCATCGAAGGAAATAATCGTCTATCACTTCCATAGTTAGGAGCAAAAGATTTTATTTGAGGAATTTCTTTCCTTGGTTGTTGATGGGGTTGTCCTCTCATCTCCTTGTTGATCATTTTAGGTTTCTCATTAGAGTTCATTGCCTCACCTTGTGAGTTAGATTCACCTTCAGCAGATTCATAAAAACCTAGACCAGTTTTGATAGCAGGCGACCTTTGACTACTAAGAATATCATCCAAAATCTTAGTACTGTCTTCAAATCGTAATAGTTTATCCTTTTATTCTAATTTACCTTTCAAGATATTTACCTCAACTTGATGTTGTTCTTCCTTTTCCAGACATTGCTTCTTCAAAATTTCCTCAGACTTTCTTCCTTCTTCCACTTGTTGCCTTAGTTTGAGAATCTTCTTTTCTTGTTCTTCATTCAGCTCCTGCAGTATTTGACGAACTCTGAAGGCACATTCCAGTTGAGATTTTAAGCTGATAATTTCTTCTTTAAGGGCACACTCCCTTTTGCTAGGTAAATCTTGTTGATCTATGATTTTATCTGATGCTTCCTTTGCTTGTCCATCTTCAATCTGAGGTGATTTAGGATCTGAATACTTGCTTCCACTCAACGACGGGCTGTCTTTGTTCCTTTGAGCTGTCTTCTTCTTTTGATGCACTTTTTTCCCATTGTTCTACGGATCTCCTTCAAGCGATCAAGCTTCTACCAAAGGACCTGATTTGATACCAATTGTTGGAAATAATACTGAGAGGGGGGGGGGGGGGTGAATCAATATTATCAAATCAATAAAACTTTTTCATTTCCATATTAAGATTCATATACGCTACTTCAGTTAAGGATACCCGCATATATACGTAACTGTGTTTAATGCAACTAGCGTATATCCAGTAAACCTATGATTCAGTTAGTTGATCTTCAATGAGTGCATCAGAACATTATTAACCATAATAATAGTAAACAGGTGCAATAAAATAGAATAGATCATCACACATAAGGAGCACACATGAACACCACGATATAAGGTGGAAACCCAATGTGGGTGAAAACCACCTGCTGCAATTCGTCTCTATCTTCCTTTAATAAGAAACTTCTTTTTACAATAGTACTAGTTCAGTCTTATACCAGTACGCAGGCTTCTACCTGCAGAAGGCTACCACCTTCTTAGCTCTTGTACTAGCCGATCCATTTACTAGTACGTAGGTGCCGGCCTACTAAAGGCTCCAACCTTCACTCGTTTTCCAGCTGCTCCTGGAAGGGAGCTACAACCCCCTGGCTCTTGTACTGGCTGATATGTTTACCAGTACGTAGGCATTGGCCTACTGAACTCTACGATCTTCCAGGGACCACGTTTCATACATTTTCATACTGGATCCATAAATACAAAACAATCACCACTACAATACAATCATCAACTTATACCTACATCATCAATCTCTGAATCACCCAATACTGAACCACTGAAACCAGAACATAGAACAGACAATAGAACTCTGCAAAAATAACCAGATCCAACTGCAACTTCAAATATCATATCTCATAATGTATACGCGACTATGAAGAATCAAACCAGCGTAGATACGCACTTTTACCAAAGCCAACCCATGTACAGATTTGCAAATACTTACTCATAACTTTGCAGATGTTCCAGACATCAGTCATACCCAGATCGTAACATTCATACAATAAAACATGCGTCAATAATTCAGATCTAGTCTATCCATAATCAAACCACATAATGATAATACATTCCAAGCCTTATGTTCTCGATCCATCATCCATCATCAACAGCATAGGTGCCTCCTTGATTCAAATCAAGCACAACATCAAAAACCCATAACCAGCGTACTAGATCTCACACTTCATCAGATATTCATCACTTTCACACCTCCCCTTGGCCTAATGATCTTCTCTTTATATAGGTTTAGGCTTCCTTCAATACCATGGTCCAAAACCATGTTGAACTAATACCTTGGGCCCAATACTTGGGGTCAACGCTTCGGACCAAATACCACGGACCAAAACTTGGTTTTCTAACATGTACGCACCTTTCCTTCTATGAACCTGCGTGTGTATGTATACACATCTGTTGTTATTTTCACCCATTTGTATACGCGCTTTCATCAAGATTAACTTGCGTATACCTCTCTCTTGACCTTCTGTACTATGATCTGTCATCTAATTGAGTTGCCACCTATATCATACCTCTGAGCGAGTTTCCATCAAGGACAACACCTGTATCATAATGCCAACATAAGTTAAAATAGAAACTGGAAATTTACATCGTGTAATTTACAATTTGAAACACAGAAAAGTGCAGAATCGCATTGCCGACTTTGAGATTATTTTTAGGTGCCTTATAGGGGCCAAAATGAAAAACTGAGAGAACAGTCAACTATCCCTTCAATTCTAGTTTCCATAACAGTTTGAATTTATTAATTTGGACCATGGGAAGGCCTTCAAACATCCATTCTCCCAAGATCACTCCAAAAGCACAACAGCTATCAAAAAAGGGTCAAGAATGCTAGTTTTTTGCCACTTTTTTTTTCCCCAAAACTGAGCCATCTATGCAAAATATGAGAAAACGGGTTTTTAGAGGATGGAAATAGTTTTCCAAAAATGTAGACCATTCCTCAAATGGATGCCTGAGGAAAATGCAAAAATCCCTAGAGTAGCTGAATTTCTAAACTTGGACCAAAATTTCTCAAAAAAACTCAAAATGATCAGAATTTGCTCAAAATTGGAGGGAAGGTGTAAAAACATGTTTTTTATAGCTTCATTGATTCTTCAGCAATCATTTCCAAGTTTCCCTCATCCTTTTGGTCATTGTTGGCCTTCTTGAGCTTATTTTTAAGTTGCTTCACTTTCACATTGGCAATCATGTTTTGAGCTTGATAGTGGTGCACCATGTGTCTGAGAAACTAATTATCCCTGTTTTCCTTCTCAAGGAGATTCTCCAAGTGTTCATTTACCCTATTTAGCCAATATTCCTTATCTTGATGAACCTCTAGGGAAATCCTATCTTCTAGGTCAAGGTTCTCATTCAGCAGAATTTGTTCTTGCTCTTCTTGCAAAGATTTCTTGAGGCCTCTTGTTCTTGGTCTTTTCCCTTTTCCTCTCCCCTTTGATGCTTCATGCTCACTTGATTCCATGATCTCCTTATCTTTGCCAACTTGCTGCAATAACTTGGCTTTTTCATTTTCTAGGTTCAACTCCTTTTCTTTGAGTTGACTGTTTTCCTGTTCAAGGAATGATATAACATATTTTTCCATTTCCAAATTGATTGCTAGCTCCTTGATTCAGTAGTCCTTATCCCTGATTGTCTGTCGCATGTTTGAGGTCTGATCTTTAGTCTTTGGATCAACTAGTTCAAACTCATGCTCAACTGTGTCTTTCTCTTTTGATGTCGGTTCCTGCTTTGTTGATGAAGGAGGCTTGACCCCTTTCTCTCCGTGAGAAGAAAACACAAGCCTCTACCCTTTCTTATACACTTTAGTCACCTCAGGTTTGGGTAGCTAAGTCTTCTCCAATATTCTGCTAAATGACCCCACCTCTGTTTGTTGTTTTGGCGCACTACTGAGATGCTACATTTTTTTCATGCCATTTCAAGGTTGCTTCCAAAAAGGATTCCCAAGCCATACCTTTCTCTGCAAGCTAGTAAAGAACAATGGTTTTGATGAGACTATGATGAAACAAGCTTGGAGAGTGCTCTTTGTCCTTTAAATGTATTTTTTCAAACATTTTGGAAATGCTCCTGAATAGATAATTACACATGTTGAGTGGCTTTTGAGAGGTGAAATGCATTAGGAGGCGAATATGATAGGCATACAACCTGGAGAATCTACCTTCACAAGTGAAGAATCACATGATAGTTTTCATCAAAGGGTCGTATTTCTCCAATAAATATCTGAAAGGCATGAGGTGAGTATGTGTTTCTCTATATGGCGTCTTCAAGAAAGGCTTGTAGTATTCAAGATCTAGGCTCATTCCTTTGAACCAATATTCGCCATTGTCTGCTAACCCAGTTGCAATTGGGATGGAGGCCACTGAAAAATTGAACTCGACACCAACAATGACAGTAATTTCTCCTTTCAGTTGAGTTTCCACCCAATCTATTAATTGCTCATGAAATCCCACCTCACTCACCCTTTTGCAAAATTCCAAGCAATGGACATCCTCACAGCATTGTTTGATGAAAGGATAGGAGTTGATTGTATTGCAGTCTGATGGTTCATATCTAAGGTTCTTCCATCCTTTATGTTGTCTTTTTCTTTCTAGCAAAGATTCTACCTCCATGATGACACAAAGCCCTAGTAGCAGGCAACGAAAAATAAAATGTGAGGTGTGAATGGAAATGAAGTGATATGAAGGTGATTTTTTGAAAAAATGATGGAGGGGTCTTGAGAAAGGTGAAAGGACTTTGAAAGTTGATGAAAATGAGTGGAGAAATAGTGGAAGGATGATTTTCTTGCAGGCAGAAACAACAACGCTTATATGAAACTTGCCTAAAAACCTCTAGGAATGAGCTAGGGTTTTACTTTTTGAGTGTTAAAACTTTGTTTTGAGGTGGGTAAAATGGTTAAAATGGCTCATTAAACATGTATGCAGGTGTAGGATATCATTTTACATGTTTTAGAAATCAAAAAATAATGATGGTCATTTTCACCCTATCATTTCCCATGCAAATTTCGCTACAAACCTTAACTTGAAGAATCATTGACATGAGGTAAAATTGGAAAAGAAAGAAAGGGATGATGATGGTGTACTTACTTGTTCCTTAGCTTAGAAGTTAGTAAAATCAAGATTGCAAGTGAAAAAATGAAATTTGGGAGAGTTTTGAAGGATTTCAGGGCACTCTGTCCTGCATGCAGTGCAATGTTCCTGAGCCCAGCATAGTTCTTCTGAGTGCAGCGCTGGCCTCCTAAGCACACCGCAGTGCTTCTAAGCACAACACTTGATTTTTTTGCTAATTTCACCTAGGAAAACGATTTTTTTGCTCTTTTGGACAAGATAGCTTGATAACAAAGAGTGAATAAGATGTGAATGAAGGAGTTTGGGGCTTTTGAGTTTATATAGGGAAATTTTCTTCACTTTTTTCAAAAAGAAATGGGACCCACCCTCCTTTAAAACTGTTTTTTCACTTTATGAAAACAGATTTACCTTTACCCTTAAAAACCTGAGATGTCCATTACTTTCCTGAGTGTTGGAGCTTCTTTTTCTAGAACTTTTGGAACATGAGAGTATGAGGAGTGTGTGAAAAGTCAAAATCAACTCCCAGAAGTTCTTTTTCATGTTTTATTCACTACTGGTTTGATTCATGATAATGATGGACCTTGGAAACCCTAGCGACCTAATGGATGACCTGAGACCAAATGGAATGATGATGATGACTGACCCATTTTTATTGTGACACCTCCATAAAGTGTGATAAGTGACCAGCATGAGTGAATTTCCAAAGAATGACTTCATCTTTAGACTGACCAAACAATGACCAAATTTTGCTGTGTAAACCTAGTAACATAAAAAATTTGATTTTGAAAGAATGGAAAAAACATAGTAAAAGCATATTTGATCCAGGTGACAGGCTAACAAGACTGACACTAACACTGTTCACCAACAAAACCCTCAACCACTGGCATTTCGAGCAACGACCTATAAGCAGATCGTGGTGTCACCCAAAGTGACTATGGGAGGATGCAGAACTAGGTTTCTGCAATCTTGAAGGATGTGGAGATGTGGTATTATTATGTTTCTTATTCATAAATTACTCCTTCACATTCACTTAACCACTTAAACATATCATATAAATCCATAAATCATCATTGTGCTGAAATAAAGTGCAATTGTAATAAACTGCTATGCCACAATAGATAGTATGAAAATATACACATGAAGGCACCAAATTTATCGTGGTTCACCCCAATGTCAGGTTACTTCCACAAGAACTATTGCTAATATAATGATTCTTTGTACAACAAATAGTTCTTGACCTGCACACTAAGCTGTAGGTCATCTACGCAATTAGCTGTAGACTTAGGCCTCTACACACTCAACTGTAGAGCCTCACCTCTTCTTCCAACTATGAATCACAAGAAGTTGAAAATAACATAGATATAAATCACAAATGATCATTTTCTTCTTATTATTTGACCCTAAATGTACTATTAGATCAAGGGTTACATTGTTACAATACCATGGTCCAAATACCATGGACTCCCTAAAACAAGCAGCTATGGTCCCAAAACCCATTAATCTTTTACATTATTACAAAAAGAAGGGGCATCACTCTATCTTGAAGCCCTTATACCACACGGTATATTCAAACTGCTGCTATGGGGTAAAATGCACGGTGTATGGAGAATGAAAACTACCCTCAAAGGTCTTCCCGGGACCTTCGACGGACTATAAGATTATCTGCATAAGCTACCAAGTTATACACATGTTCATCTATCAAATATAAGTTGACAAAGTGTGGAAAGAGGATTACCTCAAGTCTCCTTCTAGATTTGTTTGGAGATCACTATGTAGCCAAGAAGAACTCCCTTAAAGCTGGCTACAAATCAATTCTTGCACAGAGTAAAGGCAAACACAATCACAACATACAATCTTGAAAACTAATATAAGAATGCACAATGAACATATATTTGTATACAACTTAAACTACTCAACTCAACAAGTATCGAAATGAAAAACTCAATGAACAATGTTACTGACAATATGGAGTAGGGAACACAACTGCAGTTTTGTATTTATAATGGAAGAGTGATTACAACCATCCATTGTATCAGCCTTCCTTTTCCCCTTCTTCCTCTCTCTCTCTCTCTCTCTCTTTCAGCTCACTTCTTCAAGTGTATGACAGTTCACAACAACTTAGTGGGCTATCCTTTCAAATGCTCTGACCCCCTTTCATAATGTCCCTCTCGCTGCTTATGTAACAATCGAATTAGGGTTGCCAAGCTCCTCCTAGAGTTCATTAGGGAAAAAGCCATGAACCTGCCCTGTTTTCAAGCTTTTTCCCATTTTCCTTCATTATCATATTGGAATTTCCCCAAATAGTTTGATTTTTGGGACTTTCCCTGCTTTTCTTCAGCAAATGTAGGGATAAATATCTAGATATTTGTGAGAAGATTTGTTGGGTTGACCCATTAATTATCTCTTAGTTTCACTAAAACTCCCCCTGGTCTAACAACTTGAGTTAGCAGGGTGACTAACGCTCCTCTATGCTTGGTAACAAGATTTATAAAGAAGGTTAGCAGGGCAAAACCAACGTTAGTGTGGATTCAAGGCCTGTAATTGTGGTCTTTGCTTCAGTCATGCTGTCTTTCACCTCTGAGTTGATGAGGAGGTCATTTTTTCCTATAATAGATGCCCCCTAAAGTGTGAGATCAGAGGCAGAGACGATGGCCGAAATACTTTACTAAAACTGTAATTTTCTGTCAAAAGTTTTAGAGAGAGAAGCTTTGGGTGGCAAGGGAAAGCCTGATACAACAACATACATATATATAAACTGCTAAAATCATGTCCCGAGTCGGACATTCCCATGCTCAGTAGCTATGTCAGAGTAATTTTCTCTTCTAAGATATAACAATGCTGACCGCTGATAAGCACAGAGCAGATCCAGTGTCATAATAGATCATCCTGAAATATTTGTTTCCAAAGAACAACATCTGCAGCTTGGGAGAGGAAACAAGGATGAATGATGCAAGCCTCTACCCAAGGTCTTGATTTCCACTTCACCGAACAACATAGATCAGTACATGTGATAAGATGTGTTGACGTTGAACATGGACGAAAATAATTTGATTACTAGTCAATAATGGAGACCGTTAACTGATGCGAGGAAGGCCACCGATAATGGTGATGGTCTCCATATGCACAGTGCAAACTAGCCAGTGTGAAAGATTTCTTTGTCGCTGAACACTCGTAGAATCGCTTAACCAGGAGCCAATAATGAAAACCCCTGATCAAACACAAGGTAACTTGCCACTAATATCTGCAAGTACCAAGGCATTGAATGTGTTTCTGGGTTATCTTCCTAGATAGAGTGTTGAAGTCGATAGGAAGAAACCTGTCGAAAGGTAGGCAATAACGTGTCCTACATCAATCGACACGAAACCAGACAAGAATGATTTTGTTTTTTGAGGAATCTTTTGAGCATTTGGGTCTAAAAAAACGGAGGGCATGATGAAAGGATATGTATGATTGGTTGATAGAGGAAACAATGGGAACCATTGAACAATAAAAGGCACAACAACAATTTTAACCAGAAAACACTAGACTCATGAACACTACAGAGTGTTAGGATACAGAGATGCAATTACATCAGGGTATATAGGCTAAAAACTCCTAGGTTGGTAGGGTTCATATTGAGAGGCCATCAAAATTAAGGTTTATCTGAGGGAGTACCATGTTCAAGGGAACGACTGCTGCCAAACCATGCTTTCTAATACGAAATATAGTTGTATTGTCCACTTTCCCTGTCTGATTAATTTAATGAGTCCAGACGGGTAAACTCATCAATCTTTTCATGTTTAAAGAGTCTGAAAAGGATCGCAAAAAAGGAATGACTCTTTGCCCTATCTGATTAGTTTAATGAGTCTAGATAGGCAAACTCGTCGATTTTTCCATGTTTTAAGAGTCTGAAAAGTATTGCAAAAGAACGACTCTATATCTTGTATGTGTAATTTAAAGAGTCCAGATCAGACAACTCAATGGTCTTTTCATATTTAGAGAGTCTGAAAAGATCGTAAAGAGAGACTTCGTGGTGGTCCCTTTGTCATAGTTGTTAACTGGGTGTGACAAAAGGTTAATAGTATACCCGGTTCGGTTACTTTTCTGTAAGTTAATATATTAAACTCAGATAAAGAGAAACCTATTTTCAATAGATGTCAACCTCATTTTGTTACGACTAAGAGGTAACAGACTAAACCCATTTTTTGTTGTGAAGATTTAATGAGTCACGTGACGACAAACTCAATACCTTCATCAAAATTTTTAATGAGTCAAATGAAGAAAACTCAGGGTATATTTTCAGTTTAGTGAGCGAGAAAAAGAGGGAAAAGAATGGCTCATCCATTCTTCATAGTTTTACGAGCTCGAAGGAGGGGAAAAACTCGAGGATTTTTCAATTTAAGAGCGAGAAAAGGTCCCAAAAAACAAAGTGCTCTTGCTGCTGCCATATATTTTTAATGAGCCCGGTAACAAAAACTCGAGATTTTTCGGTTTAACGAGCGAGAAAAATACCTAAAAGAACACTTAGGTCATCTTCATCAAGTTTAACAAGCAGAAAGACTAAGCTTGGTATTTTTTCAGTTTAAAGAGCGAGAAAAAAGCGCCTAAAAGGAATGCTTCTTTGGTATTTTTCAGTTTATGAGCTGGAAAAAGATCAAAAAAGAGTTTCTCAGAGCATCATTGAATGAATTTAACGAGTGCAATGATGAAAAATTAGAGATGTTTCTATTTTTTAAAGAGGAATAAAATATCACAAAAAGTGCTCTAACCATCGTCATACAGGTTTAATGAGTGCAATGATGAAAACTTGGAGATGTTTATATTTTTTAAAGAGCAATAAAATATCTCAAAAAGTGCTCTGTTTTATTCTTCATTGTAGTAGTTTAACGAGCCCAAAGAAGGAGACTCGACATTTTTCAGATTAACGAGCAAGAAAAATACCATAAAAAGAATGCTCGATCTTCTTCATGGTAGTTTAACGAGCCTGAAGAAGGAGACTCGAGGATTTTTCGGATTAACGAGCAAGAAAAATACCATAAAAATAATGCTCGATCCTTTTTGATCTCATGCTTGAAAATAGAAGGGTCTATGCCATGAATTTCCTCATAATACCAAGGGAAAACATCATGGAAGTCCCTAAATGGGTAGGTGAAGCTCATAATTTCCTCAGGATTGTGATTGGCTCCAATCTGTATGTTTTCCACGATGTCTGTCATGATAGAAATATCGAGGAGAAATGTTTTTGAAATATTGCCCCTGTTTCCTTCTGTTTCCAAAGGTTGGATAGTCGTATACGGTGAGGAAACAATTTCATGTGCATTAGATGGTAGGATTTGAAGAGGCATCATGTCCGAATCAGATATCGAAACATGATGGTGTGAATCCTCCCAAGGTCGCTCTTCTAAACTCATGATCTTTCTAATAGCTTCGTCCATATGTAGAACTTGATTGAGTGGATTGAAAGAAGGAGCGGTTATGGGAGGGGAAGTGGTATTGTTGGCTGAAACCAAAGTGACCGGAGATTCGAATGCAATTTGAATGGCTTCGCAGGCCAATTCAGCTGGTGACAGTGGCATTCTTTCTCCATATGTATCAATGTTTGAAGGAGCTGGTAGGAGCCATGGATCGGTCTATTCATGAGGAATAGATGAAAGCATGTTGACCATTTGTGAAACCTTGGGTGGCTGAAGAGGGAAGCAACCCATGAGGGAAGAAGCCTTTAGTAGACCAGTACACAAACTGACAGAAGAGTCAGTTCCACCTCCTACTAGGGGTACGAAGCCACTTGGTAATGGTGAATAATCAGGGGTGAAAAAAGACAACTGATCTACTATAACTACCTTTCCATCCATTGGGAATTGTATGATGCCAAAGACAATAGATACGATGGCCGTCATGGCATATGTCCAACTACAACCCAGCAAGATATTATAGTCGAGTTTTTTGTCTACGACTTCTATGTCCACCGTTATGGTTTTCCCAGACAAAGTGATGGGGAAACTGGCTAGGTATCCTTTTGGGATAAAGGTGTGGCCATCGAAAGCTTTCAGGGAGTTCAACAGTGAGGTTAGGGTTGGAGAACCCAAGGCGAGCCAACACGAAGCCGACATGACGCAGGTAGAAGCACCTTTGTCGATGATAGTTTTATGTATACCTTTACCTTTCGCAGTGATATGCACCTGGAATGCAAGATAGTGAGAAAGGGAAGGTTTACACTTGTCCATGTCGAAAATAGCAAGCATGGAATCCTTTGGGTCGATACCACCAATAGGCGAAAGCAAAGCTTTTCGTTCTGTTGGGCATGTTTGTAATACATCGAGCGCCGACATAGCCACGACGCTTGTGCCAAATCCTCTACAATGTTGTAGTGTTGGGCGGCACGAGCAGATGTATTGTGCATTATGCATTGAAGTGACCCTTTTGGGGGTCGAATTACAAGGTCTGCAACTGGCCTTTCGATCTACAGATCACTGGGCGGTGGTGGGTTTGGACTGGAGGATGGTTCCGTTGCATGACCAACAGGAGCTCCATAATATTTGGCTCTTGTGGCGAGATCTACCATTTCAAATGTGTAAACGGTAGAAGATCCCTCACCAGTTGAAGGATGTTGCGAACCATCATTTCCCCTTGGCGTGGGTCGCTGTTGGTTGGCAATAAGATTTTGCTACTGCTGAGTGTGAAAAGGATTCCTAAGGACAGTGGGGGTCTTACGAGTATCCCTTTTGGCAAGGTAATCAGTGCATTCCTGAAGCCGCAGTCAACGCCAGGTTGTGTGGTCTTCAACACAGAGTTTGCAAGGAAATCTGGCAGGTGTATCCTTTTCATCAACAGTAGGCGCAATGGCCTTCTGTATTGGGTTGGGCTGCTTTGTTGACTGCTCCTTAGAAGGAGCAATCTTTTTCTTTGTCACGCCCCCAGGCCGGTGGTAGTCTTTCAACCGCTCTTGGCGAGGTGCGGCACCACCGAACACTTTCTTTTCACCAATACTTATGTTCATGGACTATGCCTAACCATTAGTCTACTTAGTTTGTGTTTCACAACCAAGTAATTATTATGTTTCCTTTATACCAATGAACACCCATACACGTTCATTATCATCAACAATTATACAAGATAACACAATTGCACAGTATAAAGGGAGGGTTAACTCCTTGAACAATGAGTCTGCCCGAATAATATATTATACAATCTTTCAATGTTACAAAGCTTTACAAGTATACTTGGAAACACCAAGTTTCATACTTAGCCAAATTTACAACTTCTCACACCTCCATGTGACGACCAAGATTCTTTGCCCAAGTCGGGCGAGCGTGCCCTCACACGAGCTACCTTCCGCACTTCACAACCGAACCTTGTTCTCCTTGCACGACGGGTGGGTGACCTCACTCAAGTCACCCATGCACGCCTTTGTACAACCGGCGAGCGACCTCACCCAAGAACACCTTTGAATGATGGGCGGGTGCACCCTCACACAAGTCGCCACCCACGCCCAACAACCGGCACCTTCACCCGAGTTCCACCGTGCTGTTTGCTTCTACACGACAGGCGGGCGCTCACCGAGCTACCCAAGAACCCGTGCCAACCGCGAGCACTCGGTGCCTTCACCCGTGCACCGGCACCTCTTCCCTTCGTTCAAGACTCATGCTGCCTAAACGAGCTGCCCAAGACTTGGGTGCATACGACCTGTGCCTTCTTCTCTTGTTGCGGCCCTTTAACTCACACTTCTTCGTAGAAGACTTGCTTGCTTGAGCGATTGTCAAATGAACCTCCATCGCACATAATATATACGGTGTGTTGGGCAAGTCTTGGCTGCCTAGCCAACCTGCCAATGCCCTCACGCATCGTTTGGTCTCTTGCCTAAGTGTTGGTCGGCCAACACTTCAACGCATTTCCACTACAATGTATGAGGTTGGCCCGTGGGTTGAGCCTTCACTCCCCACGCCTATAAACTCCTCGCTCGTCCTCCTCCATGCGTTATTATCACATATCCTTCGCGCACTTCGGTTAAGGACTCGCACTTCGCACTTTCACCAACCTTCGTTCATCGTCGAACTTGGTCGCACTTCATGCCAGAGGTCGTGGTAAGAACCGCAGGTCCTTACATCCTCCCCCGCTTAAAATCATTGTCATCCTTGACAATATCTCATCCCGGCAACCATATGTCACCAAGATCACCATACCAAGGTATACACCCCATCGATATGTCATATATCGAAAATCATCTCAATCCATGATCATCAACCACCCTGTCACAATCTCCACATGCTGCTCCCCATAGTGGAAGGCTGGCCCCTCCATCTCAAGCTACCTACCCACTGCAACATATCGTGTCGACCTCATCATGTGTCATCCTCATGTGAACTATTGCCATGATACTCCAACACAATGCTAACACATCTCTGTACACTTCTGGACCCCATGTTTGAACTAGTCGGGTGATTAGTCCAACTGTCACGCTCAAACCATGAGATTGAACATCATCATGCCATCATCAGTCGTTTCTCAGAACATCCTGTCACATCCTCAACTTGATCGAGAATCCATCTCCATATAAGTGTAAGCCATGCTCAAGTCCATCAAGTAGTCCTCATCTCATCTGCAACATGCTGTCCATGATGTTTGGTGTCAATGTGTTGCATGAAAGCAGTTGCATCTATCCCAACATCATCATCCATCTGCAAAACATCCATCTCCTCAAAGTGAAGAGATCCTCTCCTCAAACTCCAACCCTCGATGTGCCACATCTAGGTCCATGAAGCATCCTCCATCATATCTGCAATGTGCCATCCCTCAAGTCTACCATAGAAACAAGTATACACCTGTCTCATCTATCCATGTGCTGCCCATGATCATAGATCAATCAGCTCCCATGTGTCAAAAGTGGTTGAGTCTCGGCTCAACCCATTCCCAAGTGTTTCCACCAAGGCATCATCATCGTCATAACTCCATCACTCCAAAGTGTCTCATATTGATCCTCCACATCAAGTCACTCTCCCAAGCTACACCCATACATATACTCGAAATTATGCACCCCATTTTGCATCAAAGTCTCTGACCTCAGCTCCTCAATGAACCAAATCCTCCAAGTCCACCATATATGAAGTCCCCAAAAGTCACAGCCTCATGTCATCATGAGCTCCATGAGTCATCTCCAACCAACATCTCAGCAAGCATACAAGTCTTGGCCCAAAGGTCTCTGCAAGGTGCCTCATCTCTCCATGTAGTAGGAATGCTCCATAGTCTGCTCACAAATCCATCCAAGTACATGGCCTTGTTGTACTCAAATGCACAACCTCTCCATCGACTCATAAGTAAAACATCTCCATGTCACACCAGCAAATCTACATGCACAACATCCCTGCCTTGGCACTCCTCATTGGATGCCCATAAGTGACACCTCTACAAGTGCTCCTGCACAATGTCCCTGCATAAGGATGCCATTCTCCATGTCTCCAACCTGATGTCCATGACTAAGTTGCCCATGTAGTCCAACTAGGTAGACCCATCACAACAATTGTTCATCCTCATCCAAGTTTGCAATATTCGGTCTAGTGAACTCGGTCACCCAACCATATCGTCATCACATCAGTATCTCCATCATAGCTCCCCCATTAAAGGTTCCACTAAGACTATCTCTTGGTCTCGGCCATGAGAAGTGCACCCAAGTATCATCATACCTCAAGTGTGTGTCCTTCTCCAATATGTCCATGAGTCATGCCGGGCACTTAGCCAATTCTCCATATGGCTAAAGCATGACCCATTCCTCCACAAAAATCATCATGTTCCTCCCTTGTCACAGGCCTTTTTACCTTCTGCCATAAGGTCACAAACAACCCCAACAAGTCCTACAACAATCAACAATCCTTGCTCCTCCATACAAGGTCTCATCGTAGACATCCATGGTAAGATGTTCCCCTTCATCGGCAAACTAGATTTTCTCTTCCCTGCATATGGTTCATTTACCAAATGCTCAAGTGAAACACAAGTATCAATAGTACTTACATCATTATCATGAGGTTCCTCCATGTGAGTATCCTCATCCATCCATGTCTTCAAATTGCACGATCCTGGTCCAACTTGATCAACCTCAAGTTCATCCTCCATCTTCGTCACATCTGCAACATCCTCAAACATCACGGCTTCCTCCTCCTGGTTAGCACAATTTGCAACTTCATCCTGCTCCATTGTCCAACCAAGTTGAAGAAGTTCGTCTTCAACATTCTTTTCCAAGACTTCAAGCTTATCTCGAATCTGGGGGTTCTCTTCTTTCATTCGCTTCATCCTGTATAAGGTAAGCAAGAGCTTCCCTTCACATTCTTCCAAACCTGCCATGCCTTGTCATTCAGCTTGGCCCAAGCACTAAGCTTCACCTTTGCTAAACCTGTTTCACCATTCACCAGCTTCACCAAGTTCCCTGCAACCATGAACCGACCCTTGTTCCACTTGCATGTGAAACCAACTTCCTTCACCTGTAAGTACTTGCTTCCACTGTCATCAACTTTCAAGTGCATCCACACCTGCACTTCGTCACGAGCAACCCTACTCTGATAAGCTCTTCACCGAGATCTGATACCACCTGTCATGCCCCCAGGCCGGTGGTAGTCTTTCAACCGCTCTTGGCGAGGTGCGGCACCACCAAACACTTTCTTTTCACCAATACTTATGTTCATGGACTACGCCTAACCATTAGTCTACTCAATTTGTGTTTCACAACCAAGTAATTATTATGTTTCCTTTATACCAATGAACACCCATACACATTCATTATCATCAGCAATTATACAAGAGAACACAATTGCACAGTATAATGGGAGGGGCAACTCCCTTAAAAATGAGTCTGCCCGAATAATATATTATACAATCTTTCAATGTTACAAAGCTTTACAAGTATACTTGGAAACACCAAGTTTCATACTTAGCCAAATTTACAAATTCTCACACCTCCATGTGATGACTAAGATTCTTTGCCCAAGTTAGGCGGGTGCACCCTCACATGAGCTGCCTTCACAACCAAACCTTGTTCTCCTTGCACAACGGGCGGGTGACCTCACCCGAGTCACCTGTGCACGCCTTCGTACAACCAGCGGGCGACCTCACCCAAGAATGCCTTTGAACGATGGGCGGGTGCGCCCTCACACGAGTCGCCACCCATGCCCAACAACTGGCGCCTTCACCCAAGTTCCACCGCACTGTTTGCTTCTGTCGGGCGCTCACTCGAGCTACCCAAGAACCCGTGCCAACCACGAGTGCTTGACGCATTCACCCATGCACCAGTGCCTCTCACCTTCATTGAAGACTCATGTTGCCTAAACGAGCTACCTAAGACTTGGGCGCATACGACCTGCGCCTTCTTCTCTTGCTGTGGCCCTTTAACTCGCACTTCTTCGTAGAAGACTCGCTTGCTTGAGCGATTGTCAAATGAACCTCCATCGCACATAATATATACGGTGCGTTGGGCAAGTCTTGGCTACCCAGTCGACCTGCCAACGCCCTCACACATCATTTGGTCTCTTGCCTAAGTGTTGGTTGGCCAACATTTCAATGCATTTCCACTACAATGTATGAGGTCGGCCCGTGGGTTGAGCCTTCGCTCCCCATGCCTATAAACTCCTCACTCATCCTCCTCCATACGTTATTGTCACATATCCTTCACACACTTCAGTTAAGGACTCGCACTTCGCACTTTCACCAACCTTTGTTCATCGCCGAACTTGGTCGCACTTCGTGCCAGAGGTCGTGGTAAGAACCGCATGTCCTTATAATGGGGGTCTTACCAGTATCCCTTTCGGCAAGGTAATCTGTGCATTCCTGAAGCCGCGGACAATGCCAGGTTGTGTGGTCTTCAACACAGAGTTTGCAAGGAAATCTGGCAGGTGTATCCTTTTCATCAACAGTAGGCGCATCGGCCTTCTGTTTTGGGTTGGGCTACTTTGTTGACTGCTCCTCAGAAGGAGCAATATTTTTATTATTCTTCTTTTTCTTACCACTGGGATTTTGTGTAGACTACATAGAGTTTATCACAGTGGTAAGAAGAGCAGTCGTATTGGTAGAGGGGTCCACTGCCATCTTGGCAATGGAACCACTAAGTTGTTTTACTGCGGCCCCAGAGGTTGCGCCAACAATCCTGTCGGCGTGCACTCCAGGGTGCTAAGTGGCGGAAGCATTGGGTTTACCAGGAGAATTGCAGATTATTTCATAAAGAGTGCTAGACTGTGAATATATCAAATCTAAGCGCTGGGCACGATGTATGGATTGATCTTCTGTGACCGCACCACCTAGAGCAACATCTCTAGCGATTTGAGGAAGTAAGGACCTGCAGAACCAGTCCATTAAGAGAAAGTCTGGGATGGGAGCTTTTACTAACCTCCGCCTACGTCTCCATTCATGAATATGATCGGAGATGTGGGTGGCGGTATCCTAACGAAATGAAGTGAGGAGCTCTGTCCTAGTCTCATAGCATATAGGTAACTGGAAGTGCTTTAGGAATTCCATTGCTAAAGTGTCAAAGGTGTTTACTGACGCACATGTTAACTCAGTATACCATTTCACTGCATTTCCGGTGAGGGTGTGGGGAAAAAGACGTAACTGAACACTATCATCCACCATAGAGTTAGAAACACACTAGAGATGGTAGGTGGTGATATGGGTGCCCAGATCCTCCCCTTGTTTTCCATCGAACTTTGGGATGTCCATTGGTATTTTATGTGGGATCGGTGGCCATTGTAAGTTGTGGTATATGGGGTCATTTGTTAGCTTGTACAAGTCGGGAATATCCAACGTTGCCAAAAAAGGCAGTGAGTTAGGTGCCCCTGACTTGGACCATGGTGATGACAGATGACCTGAGGAGCTTTGTGCTCCTCCCATCATTTGGTTCCCCATATTTTACATGGGTTGCGTGGTGTAGTAGTTTCTTTGCAGTATGGTGTTGTAGAGTGGATTTCCATGAGGATTTTGATATTGGGGTATGAAATTGCCCCCAGTATAAGCGGTGCCCCCTTGACTCATTTGAGTCTGTGAGTAGGGTGACCCCATGGATTGGTTGGTAACCCCTTTTGGATTCCCAACCAGCATAGAACTAACCATTTGGCTTTGAGGGAACACTCATGTCAATTAGCGACTATCCATGCATGCCTGAGAATGGAGGGGGAACTGTGACATTCCCTACCGGCATGTGCATATTAGGAACCCCCCCAGATATCTGAATCTGGGGGTTGGAACTGTACATTGGTGGCCAATCATGTTGTTGGTAAACGGGAACCACGCCCATAGTGCTGCATTGAGTGTTATATGGAGCACTGTATGTGGCACTTGTCGAAGGTATACATTGTGGCACCATAGGAGTGGAACCTGGTATCTGTTCCACTTATAGAGGGTGTTATGTGAGTTGTCTTACTTGGGACAAATGGGATAGCGCGATTCCACATTACCGGTGTTGTGATGACTGTTGACTAGGGAAGTGGTAGAGGACCAATAGTGTCTCTAAAATTCCACAACCCGTGAGTCGTCGACTGGATAGATGGGAAATTTCCACCTACTGAAGAAGGAAGTACAGGTACCATGGGAACCACGATAGGGTTCGAAAAATTTGTGAGCAGAGCGTTAAAGTGAGGAAGAAATCCTTCCATGAAGAATTCCTCCAGCAAACTTAAATCGTCGGTCGTCCACACAGATCCTGTGTGAGATTTAGGAGACTGATTCCTCGAAGATGAGGAATTTGAGTTAGTGGAACTCAGCGGATCTTCCACAATGAGTGAAGGAAGTCCTAACAATCATCTGGAGTGACAACAAGGGCCAGATGTAGCCACGGTGACCATTAAGTTTTATCAAATAAATTTTAATGTGATATTCTTTAAAGTCTAAAAAAATGATAGCACTCAGGTACCTAAAAATAAAAAATACACTAAATATATCAATCAACAAACAGAGGGAAAGTACCTTGTCTGATAAGCACCAATCACTAGAGATGAAACCTAGTATATCAATGAATAATAGAGAAGGATGGCCAAATGTACAGTTATGGTTACTCTAGAGCTTCGCCCGAACCTCAGATTGAGGGGACAAGTACTCTCGTGAAGACGAGAACCCTCCCAAGAATTGAAGACACAGTAGATCTGTTCGTGTTAGGTACCAGGACAGCCCGTCCCAATCACCTTGTGTAAGTACCTAGAATTTTTGGCCACTAGAGATACCTCAAATCACAAACATTACCAGGGGGGACATAGTCGTAGACAACATGCTGTGTGGGAAGGAAACCTGAGTCCCCGACTCAGTTCTGAAATCCCCGAAGGGACCCCCAATACATAGAATACCCAAAGGATTTGTAAGAGAAGGCGGGCTACCTTCAATTACAGTCTGATGTTGTCTCGTATTTCACTCCGTTGTTAGTGGAGTGGTCCTGGTAATATGAGTGTAGAAGGATTTTTCACTCGTTAACAACACTAGTTTTGGTTTTCAACCTTGGGCAGTTCACTCACATGCTTATCCCAAGATCCTAGCTTAGCTAATGTTGGTTTTCTCAAAAGAGTAACTGATTGATTTTAATGTAAATTTTAAGTGTACTTGATTACTTTTCTTCGGTAGGGGTGTTGACGTATGAATATGGTGAAACTCTTGACTCAATAAATCATGTAGAACAATGCTTTGAATTTTTTTTTCAAATTTTTATGCAAAGAAGTCTTATTTACATATTCATCTTTTCACATATTCATAGATTTGTCTGTGCATCTATAACCTTTCAACAATTTCATAACCAAAAGATTCTTTTTCCAATATTTCCTAACAACTACTGAAAACCAAAATGAAGCAGCTTACAACTATTTCGACATAAGGATGAATACAATTTATCAATCCTTATTTAAAAAAAATGTATTTTAAGAGAGAAAAACTAAAACCTTTTCCTAAAAATAAATTTTTAGGATACCAAATTTGCTAACATAATATAGTTGCAGATCTTACTTCAGCCAATGAGAAAATTCCCCGCCATTTTGGTCCACAGACACTATTGGAAATCATGAAAATGGGAGACTAATGCTTTGTTTCAGTGTAAACAGAGAGTTATTTGGTCCACTAACGCTCTCTGTACACATGCACAATGCTTTATAAAGCTCTGTTTAGGCTGGTAACCTCTGTTAGTGAGGGAAATTGCTCAAACAAAGGGCCTTTAGGATCAGTTTCTGAGGAGAATGCAAACTAGTAGGATGTAACAAGATAGTTGGTGGATCAGAAAAGGATTTGAAGGAGTAGGGAGATCTTAGAAGAAAGAGAAGAACTGAGAGGAGTCCGGGTAAACCATGAACTAGATGTATAGTCCCAAGTGGAGTCGCCAATTCTGCTATGGGTAAAATGCACGGCATATGGAGAATCAAAACTACCCTCAAAGGTCTTCCCGGGACCTTCGATAGACTGTAAGATTATTTGCAGAGGCTACCAAGTTATACACATGTTCATCTATCAAATATAAGTTGACAAAGTATGGAAAGAGGATTACCTCAAGTCTCCTTCTAGATTTGTTTGGAGATTGCTATGCAGCCAAGAAGAACTCCCTCAAAGCCGGCTCCAAATCAATTCCTACATAAAGGAAAGGCAAACACAATCACAACATACAATCTTGAAAACTAATATAAGAATGCACAATGAACATATATTTGTATACAACTTAAACTACTCAACTCAACAAGTATTGAAATGAACAACTCAATGAACAATGTTACCGACACTATGGAGTAGGGAACACAACTACAGTTCTGTATTTATAATGGAAGAGTGATTACAATCATCCGTTGTATCAACCTTCCTTTGCCCCTTCTTCCTTTCTCTCTCTCTCTTTCTCTCTCTTTCAGCTCACTTCTTCAAGTGATGACAATTCACAACAACTTAGTGGGTTATCCTTTCAAATGCTCTAACCCCCTTTCACAATGGCCCTCTCGTTACTTATGTAACAATTGAATTAGGGTTGCTAAGCTCCTCCTAGAGTTCATTAGGGCAAAAGCCATGAACCTGCCCTGTTTTCAAGCTTTTTCCCATTTTCCTTCATTATCAAATTGGAATTTCCCCAAATAGTTTGATTTTTGGGACTTTCCCTGCTTTTCTTCAGCAAATGTAGGGATAAATATCTAGATATTTGTGAGCAGATTCGTTGGCTTGACCCATTGATTGTCTCTTAGTTTCACTAATGCTCCCCCTGGTCTAACAACTTGAGTTAGCAGGGTGACTAACGCTCCTCTATGCTTGGTAACAAGCTTTATAAAGTAGGTTAGTAGTGAAAAGCCAACATTAGTGTGGATTCAAGGCCTGGAATTGTGGTCTTTGCTTCAGTCATGCTGTATTTCACCTCTGAGTTGATGAGGAGGTCATTTTGTCCTATAAAAACTGCTCCGCTACGCAGTCCACTTCGCACTCCGCTGCGCGCTACACTGTTCTCTCCACTCCACAAAATGCAGAGTCTTTTCCAAAAACTAAGCCAAGTTGGGCAATGCCCAACAGGCCCCCAACACTCACATGTGACTTTTCGTGAGTCACTCAGGTGCTTTGCCTCTGATTTTTACTGCAATACTGTTGTAAGTATTGTTGAACTGCTGTAGAGTCTATGTGAATTAGTTTTCTTCGCTGCACACCTCTTCCAGCAGTGCTTCTATCACATGTTCTGCAACCTTCTGCACCATCGCTGTCTTCCTCTGTCAAAGCTATTGAAGCTTATGATCTACTTCCTATGATAGTTGGAGAGCCTCATCCTGCCATGGCTGAGTCCTCTCTATTAAAACCTGTTCTTCCTTCTTTAGTTCCTCAATCTTCTTTTGGAGGGCCTTTCCCTCATTGATTTTGGCAAGCTTCTGCGAGATTGGTAAGGTCTTCGCAGTTACCCGAATCTCTTCCAACATTTTTTGGTTATGTTTGGACTGACTTAGGTTTGATCTATATTGCACACCAAAAAAACCGTCAATCACTGGCACTTCTAGCAATGACCTGCAAGAAAATCACAGTATCACCCGAAGTGACTATGGGAGGATGAAAAACCAGGTTTCTACAGCCTTGAAGGATGTGGAGATTTGGTATTATTATGTTTTCTTATTCAGAAATTACTTTGAAGCATTCATTTAACCACTTAAATGTATCATATAAATTTGTAAATCATCAATGTGCTGAAATAAAGTGCAACTGAAATAAACTGCTACGCTACAACAGATAGTAAGCAAATATACAAATGAAGACACTAATTTTACCATGGTTCCCCCCATTGTGGTGCTATGTCCACAAGAAATGTTGCTAATATAATGATTCTTTGTACAACAAATAGTTCTCAACCTATGCACTAAGCTGCAGATCATATTTGCACTCAACTACAAACTCAGGCCTCTGTGTACTCAGCTGCAGAGCCTCACCTCTTCTTCCAACTACAAATCACAAGAATTCGACCATAACATAAATCTGGATCACAAATAATTGTTTTCTTCTTATTATTTGACCATATATACTATTACATCAAGGGTTACATTGTTACAATACCATGGTCCAAATACCATGGAATCCCTAAAACAAGTAGCTATGGTCCCAAAACCCATTGATCTTTTACATTATTACAAAAAGAAGGGGCTTCACCCTATCCCAAAGCCCTTATACCACGTGGTATATTCAAACTACTTTGCTACACAGTCCACTTCGTACTCCACTGCATGCTCTGCTCCACAAAACGTGGAGTCTTTGCCAAAAACTACACCAAGTTGGGCTATGCCCAACAAGTCCCCAACACTCACATGTGACTCATCCTGAGTCACTTAGCCGCTTTGCCTCTGATTTTTACTGCAATACTATTGTAAGTATTGTTGAACTATTGCAGAGTCTCTGTGAATTAGTTTTCTTCACTGCGCACCTCTTCCAACAGTGCTTCTGTCACATGTTCTGCAACCTTCTGCACCATTGATGTCTCCCTCTGTCAAAGATCTTGAAGCTTCTCATCTACTGCCTGCAATAGTTGGAGAGCCTCATCCTGCCATGGTTGAGTCCTCTCTGTTAAAACCTATCCTTCCTTCTTCAGCTCCTCAATCTTCTTTTTGAGGGCCTTTCCCTAATTTATTTTGGTTAGCTTTTGTGATATTGGTAAGGTCTTCATAGTTACATGAATCTCCTCCAATTGCTACTGCCTCTGTTGAATGTATTCTTGCAGTTTTTGTACATTTGGATCTTCCTGCAGAAAAGTCCAAATATGTAAAATCTCGTCTAAAATTTTCCCACAATCTTCCACTGTTGTAGATATGCTGGCCATTGAAGCCTTTAGGTTAGTCTCCCTCTGCTCCCACACTTCATATTTTGTGGTTGGTTGTAGCTTCATTTGCAGCTCACTAATCTACATTTCATATTTAAATTGTACTGCGATGATATTTTCCTTGTACCCTTTCACTACAAGGCTAAGCTTCGTGACCTTGTCTTCTACTGGCTCCTATTTTTAGACATCAAGGTCCGAGACTTCTCTACATGTGGTTTCGACTACTTCCTTGAGATTCTATTGCTGCTGAACTACTTGATCCCTTTCCTGGATCACTTGGTCGAGATTATGCTGCAGTGAAGCTCGCTCTCTTTCTACCCGAATATTCACCTGCAAGGTATGTTGTTCGTGCAACTTCAACTCCTCTATTATCTCCATGTGTAGCTTGTGTATTCTTTGAAATGGTACAGTTGCGATGTTCATATTGAAATTCCTCCATTCCTTTATCTGCTACTGAACCTTGGTGGAGTCAAACTACAAGGCTCCGACAGGTATCAATGATATCCTTGCTACAAGTGTAGGTTCTATTTGCCTTTCTTCTCCAATCCTATCCATGACCTGTGCTGGTTGTCTAACTATCTGCGGCAGAATTTAAAGTTCTGCAATCCGTTCCTACACACCTGTGAGAAGTGCGTTGTAGTGATATTCCCACTTATTCGACGATTCCATTGGCACCTCCTGAATCCTATTTCCAATCTGCTCCATGTCCCCATGAATAAGGACCATTGGCGTGATATCCTTCATCTTATCTTCCTTTTGCTTCTTCTTGATCTTCATGGCAGCTTCACCTCGTGCCTTCCTCTTTTCTACGACAACTTGTTATGTTTCTATCTTTTCAGATTCCTTATTATGCTCATCTCCTTCAGGAGGATCCTAGTGACCCTCGTCATGTTGCTCCTCTTCCTCTAATTCCTGCTCATCCTTATATTTTTCCTTTCCACTCGCTTCACCATGCTGTGAGGTGTCCTCCTCTGTTGCACTATCTTCTTCCTCTGCCTCCCGTGTAGTCATCCATTCTGTGGGCCACTGTTGTACCTATACACGTAGATCATATTCTGTTACTAGGTTTGGTAATGGATGCCATTTCTTCTTTATGTCCTTGTGGGCCTGTATATAGACTTTGTGGAAATCAACTTTGAACTTCACAGCAGAGCTATACTGCTCATATAGGCTCGGTGAGAAGCGAGGATTTTGGTTCACTAACATATGTAAATCCATGTGATATAAAACAAAAAACATCTTGTTCTCAATTTCTCATGACGATTGAGTGGTATACCACAGTGAGGCATACTGTGCAGCTTCATAGACATTTGAGGCTACTAGAGGGAATGAGGAATCCTTACGCTTTCTCCATGCAAACATCAAAATGATCAATATCAACCATACATAATGAAATGTTGTACCTTTTTCCTAAACCTCGCGGCAGTCATCCAATAATTCTTTCAAAGGTATTCGACCTAGTTGTACTAAACCCCATTGGCACATTGTGCAGCTAATGAAACTACCGATACAGGGACTTCATTAGCTTGACACTTTCTCATGATCTTCCTAGCCAATATGTGTGCTGCGAAGTGAACTGCCTAGTCATTGATTGAGTTTATATCATATCCCCTCTTTCCTTTTGTTAGCCCGAACTTATTCTTCATGCTGTCGTCTATGGTGCAGTCTTGATCTTTTCCAACAAATTCTTCCATGGGGTTCCACCCTTGATATGGAAGTCTGGAAATTATCCATATCAACATTGGATCTATAGGGATCTTATTTCCCATCCATAAGCATCCATCGTGCATCATTACGAGTAATTGTTGCACACAAGCCGTGCTCACTAGACTTCTGTTGAAGTGCAACACATTCAGCATGTTCACCAATCCTGACTGCGCCAATCCATTTTCCCACTGCTGCATCTCTAACCTCATCACACCACTCTCCGAGTAGTTTAATTGTTTCAAATATTGGTCTGGTGCGAACTATGGGTATTTCTTCCTGTCATTGAAATCTTAGTCTGCAAACTTGAGCTACATAATTTTCCAAAGTATTTCCCTAACAAGTGGTACTTTCTATGGAAATAGGGGTGTGAAGGTGCCAAAATTTGCATCCTTCGAGTCTTTTATGGGTTTGGCATTTAGTTTTCTCAGTGGAATGTATGGTGGTAGAGGTGATGGAAATGTTGCACCATCTATTTCCATCTGCATGTCCTTCACTTATTCTTCATTGTTTTGGACTTTTTCAACTTCTTGTTGAGGATCGATAGGTTTCTTGTCTTGTTTCTTTTGTTCTCTATTCATTGGTTGGTTTCTTCCATGGAGATCTCATGAAAATTTCGAACAATTTCTTCCCATGAATGCTCAGACAACATACGACAGTGAAAATTTCTACAACTTCTTCACACTATCAACACTAAAACTCTCAATTTAGAAAAGTTCCAAATATGGGCAGGATGCAACTTTTTATAGAAATTCTGAATATCTAACCCCATCATTAGCTTAGATTTTATCCATATTGTGTTGAGATTATGTTCATTAATTGAATATCTATCCTTAGATATTTTCAATCTGTCCTCATAAATGCAACTTTCCGTGTGTTTTACGTTAACTTTTCCTTATAACAATCATTTTTTTGTTTTTCTGATGAACTTTGATACATCCATATCATAGCGAACAACTCTTTTTATGTTGCATCTCCTATGTACTTTGACATAATCCAAACTGTAAAAAAGTAACTTCCTACGTCGAAGCTCTCTTTCTATAGTGTAGTTTATAGTCTAGTGCCCACTTCCAACTACAGGTGGCACTAATACTTTTCTCCTTTGTTATTTAGAGAGAGGTTGTGGGGACAAGGTTGTCCCTATACAACTTCAATCTGCTGCTCTTTATTCTTCCTTGGATCAATTCTCCATTTAACTTTGCTAAGTGAACTTCGCCTCCATTAGTAACATGCTTGATAATATATGGGCCTAACCAATGCATCTTGAATTTTCTTGTTAATTTCACAAACTTACTGTTATAGAGGAAAATAAGGTCTCCTTATTAGAACTTCTTATGCTTAATATGTTTGTCATGCCAGGACTTTTATCTTACTTTTTTTACCTACCAATGAGATCCTACTATAAATATGTCTTCCTCCAAAGAAATCAATTATGGAATTCTTTCCTTAATTATGTCAAGGTCTTCCATATGTATAAAATATGCAATCCTCAAGCTAGGGACGATGTACTCCATGGGAATCACAACTTCCTACACATAAACTAATCTGAAAGGTGTCTGACCTATCAACTTTTTGCATGTGGTTCTATAAACCCATAAAACTGCTGGAATTCTAAGGTCCCAATCATCTCTATTCACATTGTATACCTTAGTAAGTGCATTTTCCAAAAATTTATCAAATGCTTCTAATGTTATATTTTCCTGAGGATGATAAGGGGTACTTCTCTGATGATAAACTTGGAACTGCTCAGCCAATGCTTCAATATTCTTATTTAGGAAGTGTGAACCATGGTCACTCATCAAAATCTTTGGACATCCAAATATAGACAATATATACTCAAAAATAAACTTCACAACAGTCTATGTACTATAGTCCCTTACCGTTTGTGCTTTGGCCCATCTTGTCAAGTAATCAGTTGTTGTAATTATGTACCTCACACCAATCCTTTTTCCAGGTGGGTTGATGGGTCCAACAAAATCAATAGCCCACTTATCAAAGGCTTGCATGCAACTTGTGGTACCAATGACATCTCACCTCTTCTTGAAGGTTTTCCTGTTCTTTGACACATATCACATGCTCTACATTACTCCTTCACATCTTTATGTAGTGTAGGCCACCACAATACTTCTCTCAAATTCTTCTGCACAGTAGTGTTTCTTGCATAATGTCTACCAACTGCGCCACCATGCGATTCTGCTAGAATCATCTGTCTTTCATGTTCATGAACATATCCATGCAATATTTCATCTGGTCCCATCTTATGTAACTGTCTTGCTAATAATGAAAAGTTAACTACCGTAACCACTAATTCTTTCTTTTGTTGCATAGTATATTTAAAAGGAGCCATCCTTGTGGTAAAAAACTAAACGATATCTACAAAATGGTCATCTGCAACTCTAATTGCAAATAACTGTGCATCAAAGATATTATCCTCTATGCTACTTGGTTCTTCCCATGTTTCCAATCTTGACAGGTGATCTTGTCATGCATTCAGTCTCCCTAGTTTAACAATGATTTCAAAGTCATATTCCTGGAATAATAGTAACCGTATACACATCTTTCCTCCTATGAAAGACATATTAACCAAATACTTCAGTGCAGAATGATTGATAAACATTTTAAAATGTGACCCCAACAAGTAGTGTCTAAACTTCTACAAAGCATACACCATGGCCAGTCCTTCCCTTTCTGTAGTGGTGTAATTATTTTTTTCTTTGGATAAGTTTCTACTTGCAAAAGCTATAGGATGGTCAATTTCTCCTACACCAAGTTGTGCCAATACTACTCCCACAACTATACAAGAGGTGTCCACATGGACATGGAATTCCCTCTTCCAATTAGGGAATACTACTATAGGCGCAACTACCATTTTTTCTTTCAATATGTTGAAGCTCTTTTGACATTTTTCATTCCATTGAAAAGTTACATCCTTCTTTAACAATTTCTCCATAGGCTCAATGATCTGCACATACCCCTTGTTATCACCAAAAACTTGATCATCTAGCCATAACCCACTAGATGGATCGAAGTACACCATGTAGGGCCAATTTTTCCATAGTAAAATTTCTTTCACTATAATAAATTACTTAATAAACCACATTTGTTAAGTTATTTTTGGTTTAACCCATGAAGAATAATTAAATAAATCATTATTTATTTAATTATCTTCTAGGAATTATTAATTAAACCATTTTTAAATTAATATTCCTTGTCAAGATTGACTAAATCCTCTAGGAATACTTAAACAAATCATTATTTGTTTATTATTCCTTAACCACATTCCTTGAGATGATAAATAAATAATTTATTTATTTATTATTTCTAAATAAAAATATTTAACCAATTTAAATACTTTTTCCCTCCAACCAAATATAATAAAATATTCCAAACAGTTAATTCTAGAATTTGGTTAATAATATTTTATTATTTTCCATTATTCGAGAATAACCCAATATTTTGTTATAAATTGGAGGGTTTTACATCCATTCTTCACTTTTGATCATTTTCATTGTTGCACTCACTATTGCAGCTCTGATTATTTTTTTCCGGGGAAAATAGAGTTCGTAATTTCTATTATGAAGTAGTAATAGAGATTACATGTTGTAGATGCCAAGGCATATGCATATGTGTGGTATTGACCACAGTTCTGAAATGTTACAAAAAATACATTCAGTAGGTGTCTCTTGGATACGAAAGGACTGTATCCATACAATATAAACAGAAATATAACTTAGAGTTCAGTAGAGAAGCAAAGAGTGAGGTATAACCTCCGGTCATGTACTGAAACAAAAATAACAGTGACTGTCATGTAAAGCCGATATGTACAAAATGTTCTGTATATCCAAAATTTTTAGATGGGGAAGCCGCCCCCTTGTTGGAGACCATCAATATACGGACGATGATAAAACCTGTGCATCCCATCTGGACTGTATTCTTCAATCATCCAATCACCTAAAGGCCGATCCGCCGCTTCTTTCGAGAGCCGGTCAGCAGTTGAATTTCTTTCCCTGTAGATATGAGAAACAGTGATCCGGTCAAAAAATGTTTTGAGAAAAACAATTTCTTCCAAGATATGTTTCAAAGAATAAGTATGACAGACAGAATTATTATTGGCCCAGTCAATCACTATCTTTGAGTCTCCAAAAATTTGTATTTGTCGATAATTTTTAGATAGTGCAAAGTATAGTAGATGTCTCAGAGTGATAAGCTCTGCATGATTATTGGTGCCCCTCCCGAGTCCCAATCTCAGGTGGAAAAAATGTGAATCTGTAACATGAAAAAGAATACCCCCGCCACAACCGCGATCCGATGCGGCCCCATCAAAATAGGCCCAAGGCATGTCTCTGTTGATGATTTCGGGCACAATATGCCTGGGAGGATTTGGTTTCGACTCAAAAGGGATTTCTGAGTAGGCAGCGCAAATGGTGGGCGAGAGGAGCTGCCAGTTTACCCTGCCCTGCTCGAATATAATATTGTTGCGATTTATCCAAATATACCAAGACACAACAAGAGGTAGGTTCCTAGCCTTTTCCGAGGGCACGGCAGTCCACCAGTGCGCCCAGGCAGCTTGTAAGTCATTTGCCTGCCAGACAGTGGGGATATTGAGGGACTGGGTAACCTGCTGCCAGATCATACCAGTGGTCTCGCAAGTCATAAAGAGATGTGTTGTAGATTCCTCCGCCTTTCTGCACAGAACACACCAGTTCGGACCCGCGAAGGCTCTTTTTTTAAGGTTGTCCCCAGTAGGTATTTTATTTGCCAAAATATTCCACAATAATAGTCTGGTCCTAGGCTGAGCGTGTAGCTTCCAGATATCCGACCACCAGCTATTGAGGGTTTCAGGCTGTCTGTCTTCAATGAGCTTAATGTATCCAAGCTTAGGAGCATAAGAGCCAGATTTGGCCGGTGCCCATATAAGCTCATCATCCATCTCATGTAACTTGATATGAGATTCTGTGAGTGCCTGAGTGTATCTTTGCCAATTATCAGACCAAACATCGGTCAGCTGCCACAGTGGGTCCGTGACCCATGCCTGAGAGAAAATGGTGGATCTGTGTGGATCCCCAACTTGAGCCAGATATTTGATGCCCCGATCATTGAGGTGACGGATAAGGTCGTCCGGCAAGAGGTGAGCGTTCCCAGACCCAGTCCATGGATCACGCCCAATTCGAACTTGAGTACCATTCCCAATTTTCCATAACAGATTATCCTTAATGAGAGGCAGAGCTTTGAGGGTAGCTCTCCAAATAGCTGAAACACTCTGCTGGTTCCATGAGGGTCTGCGGAACCAATCAATGATGTTGGATGGCCAGATGTATTTATAGTGAATGACTTCAGCCCATAAACTATCCATCTTAAGTAGAGACCAGCCCTGTTTTGCTGTTAAGGCAAGAGCAAAATCAGAGAGGGATTTAAGTCCCCATCCACCCCATTTCTTTGGCATGGATACAATAGACCAACTTGTCCAAGCAAAAACCCTACCCTTTTTATTTCCATTCCATAGGAATCTGTAACAGAGTTGTTGAATTTTTTGTAAGATGCCCTTTGGAATCCAAGTGAGGGACATCCAATACACAGGAGTGGCCTCCAGAACTGACTTGATCAACTGTAGTCTGCCTGCTTTGGATAGAAAACGATGGTGCCAGCCTGTGATCCTTCTTTCAATTTTGTTGACCAGCCAAGCCCAGTGTTCCGTTTTATATCCATCCGGTCTTAATCTGAAGCCAAGATATTTAATGCCTTCTAAAAGGTTATTTTCCAGATATGGGAAAAATTGTTCAGCCAATAAGGATTCCTGTTGTGTACATCTCGTCACAGATCTGGTGGACTTGTCCCTATTAATCTCCATGCCCGTGGCTTTACAGAAGAGAAGGAGAATGTGATATAGGGCAGTACTATCTCTGATGCTGCCATTGAGGAAGATAAGAATGTCGTCTACAAATAATAAGTGTGTTATGGTGAATTGATCAGTAATCTTGATGCCGCACAGCTCCCCATTCCGTTTTGCATCCACAATGAGCCTACTCAGTCCCTCCATAACTATTAGAAAGAGTAGTGGAGAAAGAGGACATCCTTGCCGGATACCTCTGTTGATGAAGAATCGATCAGAGGCAGCGCCATTTATTAGAATAGCGAAAGAGACAGAGGATACACATCCCATGATCCAATTGATAAACATATGAGGAAAGCCAAGATGGGTGAGTATCATTTTCAGATATAGCCAGTTGACCTTATCAAAAGCCTTTGAGAGGTCAATTTTTAAGGAAACTCCTTTTAGGTTCTTCAACTTGATAGAGTGTAATGTTTCCTGGGCAGCACCAATAGCTTCTTGAATATGGCGATTTTGAAGAAAAGCAAATTGTTCAGCAGATATATGGGAGGAGAGGATCGGCTTGATACGATTTGCAATGATCTTGGCAATAATTTTATAGAGGCAATTACAGAGGGATATAGGCCGAAAATCATTGAAGGATGTTGGATCATCGGATTTGGGAATCAAGGCTATGAAGGTCTGGTTCATAGGAGGGTGGATGTGTCCCGAGATCCGGCTTTCCTCAACAACCGCTAAAAGATCCTCTCCCAGCAGATCATAGAATGCCAGGTAGAATTCAACAGGCCAGCCATCCGGTCCCGGGCTCTTGTCTCGCTTGAACCATTTAAGGGTACATTCCAATTCCTGTGCAGAGACAGGATTTGTAAGGTCTCCAATGTCATCCTGTTCAATGAACCGAGGGAATTTTTCTGCAACTCTAATGATGTCTGGAAGGATTATATCATTCGGAGCCGTAAAGAGCCTCTTGAAATGTGAAACCCCTATACCTGCCAGTTGTTGGTGTGTGTTGGCCCAACCTCCTGTTTCCAATGGAAGTCTCCAGATGGTATTTGTAGCCTTTCTGCCATTAGCCATGTTATGAAAGAATTTAGTATTACAATCCCCTTCTTTGAGCCAGATGGCTCTGCTTTTAAGTCTCCACTGCTCCTCCTTTTCTTGTAGAATTTTTGCTTTGACCTCAAGCAATTGTTGTAGGGAGGTTTTTGTGGCTTCCGAGAGATATCCCTCCCCCTTCTCATCAGTCAATGAGGCAATCTGTGCTTCGGTATCTTGCAGAGTCTGATCATCCCTGTGCCTCTTTGATTTCGCCCAGTGCTCGGTTAAGCCTGTGAGTTTTCTGAGTCTCTCACAAAAATCAGAGGCTTTTCTCCGTTCCCGTAAAGGGGGCTGAGTTGTCCAGAAGTCCGAGACCATCTTGATATAATCCGGTTCTTTTAGGTGCCCGACAAAGAATTTAAATGGAGACCGAGGCTTCGAGTTATGCTGACTGATCTGTAGGAATATCGGATGGTGGTCAGATAGCCCCCCAGAGCCCACCCATTGTCTGTATAGAGGGCAAATCTGTATGAGTTCCTGATGCATCATAAATCTGTCCAGCCGCCGCCCCAGAGCAGCCTCACCAGTACGCTGATTGTGCCAAGTAGGTAGCTTCTTGTTCATGGGGATGTCCACAATATGGTGTGAGTCGAGGAGCAATTGCATTTGATCCACAATGGGATCACAATGGGCATTATGTCCCCAGGACTCACCAGCACCCAAAGAAAAATTGAAATCCCCCCCCAATATAGTATGCTGAGTAATGTGGCCTCCATTGAGAAATTCTTGCCAGAAAGGAAGACGATTCTGGTTTGGCCCATAAATATTGATGATCCTGATTGGTAAACCCAGTTCACCTAGGATAATGTCCATGCCAAGAAAACCTCTGCCCCCCCAGGCCGAAAGGGGTCTACAATTCCGAGAGTTGATACCAATGAGAAGTCCACCAGATCTCCCACACGCATCTAGTCCATGCAGGGTCCAACCAGGGAGCAGGGATTGCAAGCAACGCACCGCCGACTCAGCCGAGCAAAGAGTTTCTTGGAGGAAAATGATGTCACATCGAGAGACTAGAAGAAGTCTCTTCAGAGCCACACGCTTTTTGGGGTTGGCTAATCCCCTGCAGTTGAAGGAGAGCCAGATCATGGATCACCACAGGTCATGGGCTCGATAGCTCTAAGTGCCCGTTCAATAGTAACCTGGCGCCCCTTGGCGACATCAGCAACAGCATGTAGCTTTGCCGAAGATAAATGAGAGGGTCGACCACGCTTTAGTTTAAAATGGCGTCCAGGGGATGATCCCAGACCCAAGGTGCAGGGGCGAGCGCGAGGTCTAAGATGGTAGTGGTGTGAGCCGGATGCACCCGGAGAGGATGGGGTGTCCGTGCCACCCAATATAAGATTATGAGAGGGAGGGGTGGTGGAAAAGGTGGGTGGCGGAGGGGCAATGGTACAGAGAATGGAAGGAATAGACGCATTTGCCGAAAGAGGATCATGAACAGATGAATGAACGAAAGAATGCATGTTCATAGAAAAAGACTGTGTGAAAGTAGGAATGGAATCATTACCCGGTCGAGAGAGAGCAGTCGCCGCAGGTTGAGAAGCATTGACAACAGTCTTTGAGCGTGTCCTCGGCGGTCCTGAAGCAGCCAGGTCCTTCTTGCGTGCAGCTTTTGATACGCTGTCCCCTTTCTTCATGGAAGGGTTCGCCTGATGGTTCTGTGCTTGCTCCATAGGGATGTTGTTTCCCTCATGTTGTATTTCAGTGGCCGGCTGGCGAATTCCTTTAGCTTCCTCAGTATTCACCTTCAAGATCAAAGGGCAATCCTTGTAGAGGTGGCCAACTTTGTGGCACCTGCGACAGCGGTAAGGAACTCCTTCGTAATCTAGAGGCTGCTTGCGTGAGACGTGATTGTGATGCAGAGTAATTTTTTCCACCAATCCGGGCCTGATATCCATATGGACTAGAATTCGAGCCATAGTCCTATTTCCAGTCTTCTCGTATGACCTGTCGTGCTCCAGGTAGGTACCCAGAGTGTCCCCAATTAATTTGAAGGTGTACAGGTTCCAGAATTGCCATGGTAGCCCCGGCAGACGCACCCAAATGGGTCCTTCCCCCAATTTTTCACGTTCAGGATCGAAGAGGGGATCCCATCGCTTGAGTAAGACCGGGGCGAGCTCAATGTGCCAAAATTGGGATAGAACCCACTGTGTGTATGCCGGCTTTTGAAAATGGAGAGCGAACCAGCCTCTAGTGAGCACCATTACCTCTGGGAGTTCTTTGAAGTAGGGTCCCCAAATTTCTTCCACCCAAAGTTTAAGTCGCGCTGCAGAGTATGTTCGGCCACGAACTCTACCAACCAGAACTTTGTTGGCGGAATCCATAACGTCCGGAAGAGGAGCTTCCGGCCCGATGTTGATGATATAATCCGGGTCGATAGAGCGGTGACAACGACCCTGTGGAACTTTCTCTGAGCGTCTGCCAAAAGGAAATCCCCTGAGAGAATTTCGGCACGGGTCCGAGGTGCTGTGCTGGGCGGATGCTGCGGAGCGTACCGGCAGAGACGGAGTGTTGAAAGCCCCGGAGAGAATCGGAGTGCGGGGAGAGGTGTAGCTGGTACCAGGGATGAGCGATGCGGGGGGAAAAGTGGAATGATGCTGCGCCAGCGGCATAAATGATACGGAAGGAGAGTGGGAGCTCGATGGGGGAGGGGGCGGAGGGAGCGAAAGCGGAGGGGGCGGAGCAGTAACAGGTCGAGCGAGATATTGCGGAGGGACGTCAGGGATAGGGGAGTTGAGGAAGCAGGTGCCCAAGAGGTGAGCCGTCGCAGGGGAGAGGGGAGGGCAGTCGAGGGGCGAGGAATCCACAGGAGGTAGAGCCGGCGCCTTGTTTTTTCCGGAAGCGGACAGATGTGGTAGCTGAGACTGTGCACCCGTCGATAAACCAAGTGCAACGCTCCGCGGCAGCATATGAGGCGACCTTGAATGAGCCCAGATGGCTTGATGCGGCATGGGGTCCGCTTCGTAATCGACAAGCTCCTCGTCCCCCATCCTAAACTGTCGGTAGCGCGGCGGAGACGGGGTTCGAAACGGGGACCGTTCGCGGGAAAGTAGGATAGGTCAGTGCGCCAGAGAATGCACAGGGGGGACCGCAAGTAGAAACCAAGACCCGAGAAAAACGTGAGTGATGCCGCGTCTATGCCGACCGTTTACACAGAAACCGGGTGCCCTGCCTGCTAACCGCCATGGCTCGAAAATCTGCAGAAAACCCTAGCTAGGGTTCCACCATCGCCGCTGCTCCTGTTCCAAACCAGACAAGCTCACTTATCCTAGTTGCAAGTAGCATTGTATTTCACTTTATTTCCAACTCTGATTATTATCACTGTCGCTCACCATTTTCCTTTTTCTTTTGAGTTCCCATTGAGCTCAAAAATTTTGTTTGTTGGGTTTACATATTGTAGAGAAGAGAGAGACTCTACAACGCTGAAGACATTGAGGATAGCCAAGAACCTATCCCATAGAGGGGGACTGGTAACATTATTTGTTCCCTTCAAAGGTGTCATCTAATAAAACATATTCTTTATATCTGGTTTCCATTGGATTATTGGAGTTATTTGCGCTTATTTTCTTATTCGATATTGTTGTTTAATTATTTATGTTGCATAGATCAGGAGTTTGGTAGGTTTTGTTTCTATAATTTTCTGCATATCCACATTGTTTTATATCCATTTTTACTGTTAAGGCTATTTTTCATCCATAATCTAAAGTGGTTTCTTTTCATACACCTTCGAGAAGAACTCTACATAACAGATGGAAACTCTACCGCATTTTTAATTCTGATTTAGAAACCTGGGTGACCTTCAAGTTTCAGCTTAGGTTTTTTTTTTTTAGTCTCTTAGTATTGTTTACTAGCATTCTAACCCTAGATCGTTCAAATTTCTAACTTCCAAAAGTTTTCTGGTTATTTCTACAGGTGACAGGAACCAACCGCACCAGAGATGACAAATTTTTTTGCGACTTGCCGCCTGAGAACTAAGGAGAAGAAACTACAATTTTTAGCCCCCAAATCTGCGATCTGGAGGTCCAGAGTGCACTTTCTGGCCCAAAAACTACAATCTCCCCTAAAACAGGGCAATACCTGCAATTTTAGGGTTTTTGGGAATTTTTCTGATCATTTTCTGGGTTTTTCCGAGAGAACTCTACTGGGTGGTTGACCATTGTCTTAGCTTGCTTAGGCCTTTGATCTACTCTATTTTTCTCTTCGAAGTGGAATTTAGCCCCATAGGTATCCTAGTACGCTTCCACCTTTGTAGGAGGAGTTCAACTGAGTAAGAAGTCTGAGTTTTTGCAGAGCTTTCAACGATATATTTCAGATCTATACCTTTCTTTTTCATATCTTTAAAGATAGGTTGTTTCCATCCAAAGTTCCCTCTTGAACCTTGTTTGGTCATTTGCCTTAGCGTGCCACTGCTTTCCCTAGGTTCCACACCCATCGCCCTATCTTTTGCAGCGATTTTCCTCATTGGTTTTTTGTTGTTGCTACACCACTTTCTAGCAGCATAGTGTCATTTGATCCCAGTCACACCAACACTTAGATCTCTTGGCCATTTTAGTGTGCTTTCAGTTGATTTCGCCACTAACCAACACAATGTTTGCAAACCCAGTTTGGGTGGGGTTTAGATAGTTGATTTGCTGTTTATTTTCAAATTTTAATTTCAGTTTATTTACAGTATTTCAGAAAATTTTTTCTTTTTATTTTTTCAAACACAAATTGGGGTTAATTAATAAACACACATATTCACACAAGCACACCTTAAGCGAAGAGTGCTTGGTTAACACCGCCAAGCCAAGACTTAACTTACTTAATCTATCTCTGCAACATAGACATAGAAATTTTGTTTAACTCCCTTCACCATTTATATGTCACTTGTTTCTTGCAACCATTGCACCACCAAGGTGTTTGTCACATATAATTTTAGGTCTTCACCCCCATTTTCTGCTTGGACATATTACTCCTCCCTGCATGGTTCGAATTAGTCCTCTCTCGATCCCCCATACTGACTCTTCTTCTGGCTCATTTGATTCCTCATCCGATTATGAGCCTCCTTCACCGCATAACATCATCATGTCAGGACCCACTGCATGTGCAGAAAACCAACCTGGTGGTGGCTCCAGTTCTATCCCGGTAGTCATATCTAGCGGAACCATTATAGGAACCATTCTGAAAGCTCCTATGCTTCCTTTTATGACTGGGTTAAGCCTTCCAGATTTCAACTAGATGATTAACGACCCCATACACCACAATTCTGGTTGGCCAACTATGCCGACTAAGCTTCCCTCAGTCATTCCCAAGTTTGAAGGTAACTTTGGAGAGGACCCCACTAATCATGTACACTCCTTCCATATGTAGTGTTTGTCTAATTCCATCATCGATGACTCCATTTGTCTTCGGTTGTTCCAACGCACGATCACTAGAGATGCTGCAAAGTGGTACATTGACTAGCCCTCTACCTCTCATTCCACTTATGCGACACTTGCTAAAGCGTTCCTTTCATATTTTTATTTGCCTCTTTAATACGACTCCTATACGAATCTCTTGACCACATTTCGTCAGTCCTCTGCCACCCGTCTTTCTGACCATGTCCAAGAATGGTGTAGAAGGAGGAGCATGTGCCATGCTCCTTCCTTCAAAGACCATGTCTACCTCCATTGGTTTCTTAGGAATATTTTAGTGCCCATTGTCAAAGATGTCGCATCTCACTTTCCTCAGACAGAGGAAGAGGCTCTCCAAACTGCTCTGAGATATGACTTGATTTATGCTCAATCTGGTTATGTCTATACCATTATACCAGACCTCCCTCGTCCTGGTGGTGCCAATGCATTGGGGGAATCTCATGCCTCCGATGATATCGTTGTAGATATTTCACATCCTTCGCCATATACTTAGCAGAGTTATGGATATCCACAGGGGGGCACCAGTTCCTCCAACACTTATCCCCCTCCTGCCAGTAATGTGTATTCAGGAAAAACCACATATTATGCATTCACCCAACCACATCAGCAGATTTCAGGGCCAACTAGTGCTCAACCTATCTACTAGACTAGTTCCCCTTCACCATCTTACACCTATGCAATGTCGAGTGCTCCAACCCCTCAGGCATTAGCGTCACAGACTCTCATGCATCCTCAACCCTAGTAGCCACTGCCCCCTCAGGGTCAAGTGTATGCATAACATAGTGTGACCAATCCCCAAAATTTGAAGAAAAATAATAAGGGGAAGGGTAACAAGGGTAACCATGGTAATCAACCTAATCAACCCCAGGGGAACCAACCTAACACCAACAACCACCAATAGGGAAACTAGCCCAAGTAGAACAAGGTTTTTCATACAAAAAATCCTTGTGCATGTTGTGGTGTACCTGGCCATTATACTCATGAGTGTCCCCTCTTACCTCAGATGCATCAAATGTGGGAAGCCCAAACAACTTCTAGAGGTCAACCGCCCATGCAGCAACTGCCTTAGAATCTTTTGCCATCTTAACTATACATGCTTATGAATCCTTTCCCTCAGCAAGGATTTTTTACTGCTCAATCTAAACAAGGTCAAGCAACCCACCCTCCCCAGCCTTCTGGTCTTGATGACTACCAGATTCTCATGATGAATTGTGATGAGGTTAGTACCTCCGATTTCAACTTGCAAATTGGTCGCGTCAATATGAAAATCCGTCGACTTCATCTACAACAGAGCCCAAAACCAAAGAATCCATTGAGTCTCTTACACCGTCAAATGGTCCTTTACAGATCTCTCAAACCCAAGGTTGAGTCAATTCCCGAGGTCCCCAAAGAGCCATTATATTGTAATGAGGATTCTAACCGAGCTGCCCATACGTACAGTATAGTAGACGACTTGGCGCAATCACCTGCCACCATGTCAACGGTGGAGGTCCTCCAAGCGTGCCCTTCCCAAAAGAAAGCTCTAATAACTCTTTTGGGCATAGTAGATCATTCAGATGATCGTTTGATTGTCTTTCCTGTTGATGCATCAGAACATCCTCCATTACCATCATTCGTTGCTTTCTAGATACCAGTTTGAGTCCATAATGCCATCATCTCCCGATGCATTATTGATGAAGGTGCATCCACTTGCATGATGTCCGCTTCCATTTGGAAGCAACTCAAGTCACCTGAACTGTTCCCATCCACCATCACTTTGCGTGCTTGGGACAGTCACCTCTCCCGACCTCTTGCCATGTATCACAATTGTCCAGTGTCTCTTGTGGGAAAGATTGTTTCTATAGACATTGAGGTTGTCAATGCCCCTCTAGATTACAACATTCTATTGGGTCAAAGTTACACTTATTCCATGTCAGCTATCGCATTTTTAGTTTTCTGCAAGATGCGCTTCCCCCTTTAGGGGAAGATCATCACTATTGATCAGTTAACGCACTACGAACCTTCATCCTTGATCACCCCTGAGTCCATTATCTCATTGATGTCTGATAAGCAGTCTACCACCCCTCTCACCAATGTTTCAGCTGAATTCTTAAAAGGTTCCACCTTGTTGGGTGCTTTCCTGGTCCTCCCCCTCCCATCTCTAAGCCCAACTCATCGAGTGTTTGCATGTTACAAGCATCATGGGTTGCTCAAAAGCAGTATGGTACCTCTGGTCAATAGTTATTTCCACAACACCCTGCTATTACAACTTCAACCGAGCCATCCAGATCCACCCCTCCAATACCTCCTCCTTTTGTGGGTGCCTCTCCTTTGTTCTCACTAGGAAAAATTCCTCTATGTCTTAACCATCCAGGAACTATTTCACCAAGACATTATCCTACAGGACAAATACCTCTCGTGTCTCCTCCCCCTGGAATATTTTCTGTCCTTGTCATGGATTCATTGAGTCTCCCTAATATGACTTTGGGGATCCCAGTCTGGTACATTGATCCTCTAGTGAGCACTCTACATGGTCAGCTCAGACCATATCATGCTTTGACAATAGTTCAACCGATCCCTATGACCCCTTTCATTGCTCCAGTTCCACCACAACCTCAACAGGAACCCACTCCTGTTGCGAAACCGTTCGGATAGGGGGGAAAGCCAAGAAGAAGGAACCTAAGGATAAGGCTCCTCAAGCACCTCCAACTCACAAGGCTCCAAAGTTGACACCTGCGTGCACTTTGTGTAATGTTGTTGGGCATGCCACCAATAACTTTCCCGAGCTTCCTCATCTCAAACCATTGGTCAACGATATGTTTCCTGAGTCTAACATACCTGAGGTCCAAGTTACCTTACGTGATTCAGCCAAGAAACTTAAATCGTTGCACACGAATCACCCTTGTGCTTTGTGCAATCATTATGGCCACTCTTCTAGTTGTTTCCCTAGTCTCGAAAAATTTCGTGACTGTCTTCATGCACTTCGTGAATTCGAGGCCACTCGTAGTGGATCATCTACTACTCTACCTATGGATTCCAGTACCACTAGTACAACAGAACAGGGGGAATCTGGTCCCACCATCGTGATACCTCCCCCTAATGTTGAGATGACGGACTCCAGGGTCCATATACTTTACCTGTCATCATCCTTGATATCCTTGTAGGAAAACCTCTCTGAGGTTCCCATGTGCACTTTTGTTGAACCTCCCTCGTCCGAAACCTAGGTCTCAACATCGATATATATTCAATCTACTAGCTCGTCGTCTACCACCTCAGATGATGTGTATGTGAACCTTCTTTCTCAGGTGATGCACCAGGTACTGCTGCCACATTATGTAGTCAATATTCCTCCCATCTTCCCATCTTCCATTCTGATGAGGACATCATGGAAACCATGACTACCCCTGATTACCCTTGGGACGATATGCACCATCCTGCACACTTCATCACATATTTGCAAACTCAAAAGTTTGCCCCTCATCTTACTTGTGATAATTGACGATGTATCTGATACCAGGCCCCTCGCTATATTTTCATTTGTGATGACCTTTATCATCGTGGTGTTGATTATATCCTTCTTCATTGTCTCACTCATCATTATGGCTAGGACCTTACATCATTTGTAAGGACTTGGGTAAGGGAGCATATCTCTTAGAGGATTTCGAAGGCCAACTTATTCCTAATCCTCGAAATGCACTCTACCTCAAGAAATTTTACCCATAGCATATCCCATTGATTTACATGTATTTATTTCTGTTAGGCATTTAGGTAGGTTGCATCATCTCATTCGTTGAATTTTGCACCTTTTATATGGATGCATCATCCACACTGTATATCGGTTATGCCAACATTGCAAGTCGCTTCTCGAGGAATCTAGCCTCGACAACATGGGCCATTTTCACCCCCTTACATAAGTTAGTCCATTCTAACGGTGTGTGCATTGGATTTGACACCAATAACTAGGCTGAATATGATGCAGTGAGAGGTTTGTTAGTTGATGCCCTTTCTCATCACATCCTTCATCTTGATGTTCATTTAGATTCCTTGCTGCTTGTCATGAAATTTAATGGTGTGTATCATATGCATAACTAAGTCCTATTTAGAAAATATCTACGAGTTAAGCTATTGGTACATGAATTTGAAACCATTAATTTAAGTCATGTTGCGAGAGCCCAAAATAACTATGTAGATACCATTGAAAATAACATTGTAGATTGGCATTTATCACATGTATACCACATAATACAACCATAAACAAAACACATGGAGAACCATCATCGTCAAGATGCATAGTCAAATTATGTATCACATAAAACATATAAGTGTTTGGAGCCCATAGCTCTAAATACATCTGACATGCCCATAGCACGTTACAAAAATCAAAACAAGGGGACCCACATGTCCCCATCCCTAGTCACTGTCTGGCAGATCCCGCGCCAAAGGCTCTTCTCAACTTTCTCGTAGATCATGTACTGCCTAACCGGCCATCGCCATGCGCCGCATGATCCCTCGCCACTCTAAGGGAAGGCATGTACACTCATCTACGTATTGATCTTCTAGCTCATGTCATCCACGCTTAGAAACTCTGACTAGGAGCACATCACATCTACAACGTATGTCAGTGAGTAGAGCACTGTTTTCAAGACCCTGGCATGATGATGATGTTATATGATCTGTAGCCCCAGGCACTATCGCTTAGCCTGCGTATCCTATCGATTTCACTGGTGCTTGATCCGAATAGAAAATGGCATCAAACCATGGTATTCATCCACCCATGGAATTTACCCATGGTATTTATCCACCCATGGTATTTTCCCATGGTATTGTGACATCCACCCATGGTATTCATTCACCCATGGAATTTACCCATGGTATTATAGTTGAAAAATGCTATAAGTAACAAGTCAGATTTTGTAAAAGGACAGATTGTCCACCACAATGTATCTTTTACAGTTATTCTCCATTTTAATAAAAAGTTTCTTTTGGGTTTCTTTACTGTGTTTCCTCTCATTTTCTTTCTGGAATTGCAAATTTTCAGATCTTGGGGGCCACTACCCCCAAGATCCATTTCAATTTTTCAGATCTTGGGGGTCTCCCCTCAAGATCCGGATCAATGGTATCAGAGCAGGCTACGATTCCATGGGAATGATGGTTTAATTCATATTTTAGTTTCAAATTTTTGCAGAAATATTCAACAAACTTCAGGCACGTGTTGCGACCTCCACAGATCACTTTCTTGGGCCAAGCAAGGAGAATTTTTCTTTTTTCAATTTTTTGCAGGAATTATTTTGGGTGACAAGTTTTCAGATGAGATCTGATGATTTGGTGCAAAATTTACAAAAAAAAAAATAACAGATCTGGATTCCTTGCGAAAAAATACCAAAATTAAGAAAAATCGATTGAATCGAACTCTGGATGAGGGAGATATCGCTGATTTAAAATCAGCTATGTTGTAGAATTTTTTCTGACGACAATTAGTGGAAGATGACTCTCTTATCATTTTTTTTTTTTCAGTTTATGTGAATAATTTTATAACAATGATTACATATCTGAGCTCCTCTTGAAAAAGCACCCAATTTCAAAAAAAAAATGGGTTAAATCGGAGTTCCGATGTGGGAGATATCGCTAATTTAAAATCAACTATTTTTTCAGAACTTTTGTGATGGTGGAACAGTTGCAGTGCGAATCTGAGATTCCAGAGTGTCCAGATAAGGATTTCCAACACATGGGAAGATGCAAAATGGTCATTTTGTTTCCAAAAATAGGTTATAATAAATATTCTAAGTTATATTGACCGATTTATGTCCATTTTAAATCTATAGCAGCATTCAGAGCGAGTTCCCTTTGGAGACGTGCCCTCTAACCCTCCTTTAGTAGGCATCTACTTCACATTCATCAGTTTCGGCATAGAAGCATCTAAATTGGGTTCGTTGGAGACATGCCCTCCCACCCCAGGCTATGTAGGCACCTGCTACTTCATCAACAATCAACATCACGGTTATGGGTCAACCACACAAAATCCTTGTCATCGAAGTCCATTTGCTAGGTCGCACACTGTTAGTATCACAGTTAGTCACAAGCATTACAGGGTATCTCTATCCTCGGATATTCATTTGTCATGGTTATGGGTCATCCACAAACCCACACTTCATTGAAGTCCATTTTCTAGGCCACACACTGTCAATATCACAGTTGGTCACAAGCATTACAGGGTATCTCTATCCTCGGATCTCCGTTCATCATGGTTATGGGTCATCCACAACCCCACACTTCATCGAAGTCCATTTTCTAGGCTGCACACTATCAGTACCACAGTTGGTCACAAGAATTACAGGGTATCTCTATCCTTATATCTTCTTTCATCGTGGTTATGGGTTAACCACATAAAACCCTTCTCTTCAGTGGCTCTTCATATTCAACAAAGGCTTCGTAGGAGGGAACTTCACGCAATGGGAACCATTGCTTCATAAGGAGGGAGGAATGATCCAAATAGAAAATGGCATTAACCCATGGAATTTACCCATGGTATTTATCCACCCATGGTATTGTAAGTGGCATCTACCCATGGTATTTTCCCATGGTATTGTGGCATCCACCCATGGTATTCATTCACCCATAGAATTTACCCATGGTATTTTAACCGAAAAAGGCTATAAGTAGCAAGTCACATTTTGTAAAAGGATAGATTTTCCACCACAATGTACTTTTACAATTATTATCCATTTTAATAAAAAGTTTCTTTGGGGTTTATTTACTATTTGTTCTCTCATTTTATTTTTGTCATTGCATTTTTCAGATCTTAGGGGCCTCTACCCCCAAGATCTGGAACAGTGCTATATCTGCACACCACATATTTTAAACTCAGTACGACATACATATGATAAAAATATGAAATACACCATAAAAATAACAACTTAACAATTATAGTCTAGTCCCCATGCCTGTTCGAGTGGAAGTGGTAGGCCAGGATCACCTTGGTAGTTCATCCCACTATAGGGACAGTCATCTATGTATAGAGGCATCTAATCCCAATGTGTTAAAAATTCAGGTCAGAACACATGCCCGACCCCCCCTCCTCCCCTTCTCTGTAGTAGCTGCCCCCAACAACGCATCATGGGCTCATGTGGGCCCCCATCCTGAATCTGTACATGAGGGTGGATGGTGGGTATCTTCTCAAGGAAGAAATCACATAGCACTATACCAAATGCACAGTCCTGGTTCACCTGTCTCATGCATAGACTTAACTATCATTTTGACCGATGAAAACATCATTTGGGCCCACCCATAGTAGGTCTTTGTCAATACGCTTCCAAGAAGCATCATCTACCCACTAGTGATGTTGTGGAATGCCTGGCTACCCAGAATCCATAACACTGCTACGGTGAAAACTCGTGTCTCTAGCTTGTCTAGGTCACTGATCGGGATGGCCATGCCCTTCACACGAACACCCCATGGAAAATGACGATCCACGAACTCTGTATTGTTCCTCCCACAAGGCAACACCGGATGTATATCCCCCACCACCCTTAGGGGGGGGGAGTCCGGTCAAGAAATAAATGTCCTAAAAAGTGAACTCGATCCTATGCCCCTGGACCATAAAGACCTCCTGGTCAGGGTCCCAATAACTCACGATCCTCGATAGCAAGGGCTCAACTTCCCTCATCAATGGGTTCTCTAACAACTTGAGAACCCCATAGCGAGCTAGCGCCCCTCAAACCACCTGATCCCCTTGAATCTTAGATCGAAGGGTGTCCAAATATCATTCGTGCCAATTGATTTTCAACTCTACCATACCTGCAAAATGCCACATGTATTGTCAGTTCAAAGATGAAAACATTGGTCTTGAATATTCAGCCTCCAGTGCCCACCAGGCTAGCAGATCACCCTCCCTCTAAGGTCTGGCTCGCAACTTTTATCCAAACAAGTGTGAGCTCGTGGGTTTCTGACCAATTCCTGCAATCCAGATCACACTTCAGGCCTTAAAAAGTGCGAGCCGGCCATAAGGAGCAGCAGGGGTCTCCTAGGGAGCTATGGGGCACCAAAATTAGCAAGTAAACCACTGAAATTGAAGAGATGATTAAGGCCACCTACTTGAAAGTCATAGATCCTGATTTTGACAATTGACTTGTCTACTATGGTCTCCACAAGATTTAGGGCCTTCTCCTCCTCTCCAAATTCATCACAACTCACTTAGCAGATGAATTAAATTAGAGGGAAAAATCCCTTTTATAAGAAAACCCATAGTTTATCTGTCACCCATTGCGACCAAACCATAGCTTGGTTTGACGAACCATCAACACTATTATAAATATCTCATTGAGCACTATAATGTGTCTCTCTTCATTTTTGATGATTTGACACTTTAGACGGAAGCCATTTTTCCAAGAAGGGTCACTTCGTCACCTCTCAAAGTCAAATTCTTCATATGCGACACTTGTACTTTGGGGACCACCTTCCCTTGATGCTTGTTGTCTCACATGTCAATTTTCTTCATGAGCAACTATCATTTGCTCATGTTTTCATCATCCCCACCGGGCCTATTCTGTGTGGTAGCATCATCGAGTCATCCTTGTCCAGAGAATCTGCGATGAGTCACCTTTGCATCCATGGAGTACGTTTCATGTCCCATTGTATCATGTCACAATATTCCATCCATCTTTGCATACCATTCATCCAGTGTTTCCCATTTTGGCCTTCATTCATATTTTCCACCATCCCCTCCAGAGTCGAGTTAGTCAATGCCAGGTCAACCATGCACTTTATGCTCTAACAAGGGAAGTCATTTGTTAGTCCCTTAGTCCCATTTTACTCATTTCCCTGGTGTCAGTCCATCAGTCACATTAATATTTTCCCTCGTGCCTTAGTTGAGGACCCTCATTTCCTCACCTATGGCAACCTCTATTCTATCGACATGAGCACATCTATTCCAGAAGAATGGCCTAGAGGGCAGTGTATCTTGGTTCTAGCTTCCACTGTTGTTCGGTGCCTCGGTTCAATAAAAGGGAATCATCATTTCCCTTTGACTTGATTGTTTCATGCTCATGATTCATACACTTGGTGGTCCAGTGATGCAATAGATTGTACCAGTGATTCTCGGGTGTGTGTGAGATGTTTCAGACCTCATGAAGGGTTGACCCTTTAAGTAGCCCTCTTCATATTATGCTACAACCTCATATTGAATTCTGTAGATTTGATGGGTTCGGTTCTTGCCGCTTGCAGTGCTCATAGCATGCATGTCTCCTTCAGATGATCCATTCATTTTTGCAAATCCCTTTCTTATTCAGCATGGATTTTTTTGTTGTTATGCCCTCCCTCCAACCCATTTTTTGAGGGAAGGGCCATTATGTTTCATGTACTCAAATGTTATTGTATTCAGTCCTAGCTCATGTTTTTCCATTCGCATTATGTATATGGGATACATTAAATTATTTTTTGGCTCATTTATGCTGGCATGCCATGTACCATTCAACATGTACTTTAGTGCTCAGTTTCATTTTTCTAGGCGCATTATTATTTTTTATACTAAGTTATCTCAGAGGGCATAAGTGTTGTTGGGAAAAGTATCCAATTCGGAACGCCCCTATCCCACTCTAAGGTGTGATAGTGCCTTAGCAACAAACAAGGTAAACTAATTGAGTATTCTTCTTTATGAAATGTAAATGAGGAAGAAGGATGTAACTAACCTGTGTCTTCTGCTAGTTTGTCGATCCAAATCACTCCTCTCTTCAATAGCTCCCAGCTTCTTGCTCCTTCACTGGCCCAGCTTCACCGAATTCCTGCAAGATCACAAGAGATAGAAACTACACAAAGATACAGATATACATTCATAAAAAGCTCAAGATCAGATTAAGCTAAACATGTAAGCATAACAAAACATCATTGGTACACAACATATAGGAGAAACTCAAATAGTTTATTGATAAAATAAGAAAGTACAAGAGGAGATACAACCACGTGAGTTCCGATCTAGCATCTACCTCCCAACAAAGGAATCCCTTCCTCTCCTCCAACAAAGCATAAATCACCCAATGTACTAATCTCAATCTCAAACCAACAACAATCCTTTGCAAAGTACAAAATTCCAGCCTCCTGAACCTCTGGGTGAGAGATCCATATATAGATGTAAGCAGAGAGGATGAGTCAGCTTATGTTTTGACTTGTGGCTTCTCTCTGTTAGTTCTTGCTTCCACTTGGAGGTTGAGAGCCTCTTACTCATCACTAGTCGAATTCATTGAGGCAAGTGTCATTGGAGAAGATTCTGGAAGCTTCCAGGGTCTTTCCACCTCGTTGAATGAGCTTGCCATTTGTCATTTCCCGCTCAGTGCACCCTGGTAGTGCTTCCACCTGCGTTGCAGTGCACCTAGCCAGTGTAGTCTCTGCATTTCAACGCAGGCAGCTAGTGGAGCTTCTGAATTGATCCTGAATTGACTGTTTTTGAGTTGTTTTTGGTGGAGAACTTCTGGGAGAAGCTATCATTGGTTGACCTTGTTCCTTTAGGAGCTGTAACAACATATTTAGGGACTTTGGATCCCTTGAATTATGGACATTTCATGCTTATAGCTGTAAGGCACAAAAATGTCTATAACAGTTGCCCCCTAAAGTATGAGGCCGTTTATCGGGTGAAATGCTTTATTAGGAGGATCCGAAGTTCATTCAATGCTGGGAGGAGACCTGTAATAAGATACAATACAATACATTATTTTTCATACTGTTTTCATGATCTAGCTGAGGCGGGCATTCCCATGCTCAGCTTTATAAATTCATTTTTATGTACATAGGACAGACAATTGTCTGATGATAGACTGATGATCCTGCTGAAATCATCATCTTTTGGTAGGATGATTGTCTGTGCTGCAATGCTGTACATGTCAATGTCTTTATTTTTCCTGAATATATATCACAGCCCGGATGGATGAAACTAGATCCGGGGTCTTCAAACTCGTTCGATCTTCACTCTAAGTACAAGTCGATCCATGTGAGAAATGTTCTGAAGTCGAACATGGAAAGACATCGCTTGATTACCAGTCGATGAGGTAAACCATTAACAAGCGTGAGAGGAATCACCGATAATGATAATGACCCTCAAGGTACTGCAGTACAATTCACGTGGTGTGAATAAAGGACTTGGCGTCGAACACCACACAAAATCTTTCGGTCGAAGGTCATTGATGTATACTCGTCGCTGGAAGTGAGAAACTTGCCATTGAGGCATGCAAGCTTCAAAGTACTGAAGGGGGTGTCCGTAGATCAACTTCTTGGATAATGAGCTGATGTCGACAAGAAGTGATCCGTCAAAGGAGGGCCTTAATGTATCCCACATCAGTGACACGGAACGGAGCAAATGATTTTGATGGAGGTGAAAACGATCTGATGATATATGGTTCAAGGTGGCGGTCATAAAAGAATGAAGGATAATGTATGGTAGTGGATGGGACACGGTTGACTTCTCTGGATGACTTCTCTTGAACATATCGGCGACACTGGTGTGATGGTGGATGGTATGGCGAGACCGTGGTGATGTGACCGGTGAATGAAACAACCCAACCCGACTCTGGCACGGAGTGGAAGTGTCATGTTCAAGAGCGACTTGCTACCAATAAAGTTCTTTGAGTTTCTTCCCAATTTTTCCCCAGTCATTGCTGACCAGTACCTCTTTATTTTTCTCAAGCTTGAGGAGGATAACATATGCTTGTTCTATAATTTTCCCTTCGGGCAAACCCATCGCTATGTTTTAACGAGCCTAGCGATAGTGAAACTCGTTCTCGTCTAAAGACAAGTTTGTCGCTATTAATGTTTTTTAACGAGTTTAACGACAAAGATAACTCGGTCCCTTTTCATTTTTAGAGAGTCTAAAAAGGTATGTAAAGATAACTCCAAAGTTCCTTTTTCATCATCTAATCCCTTAAGTCCGAAAAAGTATAAAACAATACAGAAGGGATGAATTTTCGATAGTTTTTACGAACCAAACAAAACAAGCGCTCGATCTTTTTGTGTAATAATCCCTCAGGTCCAAAAATATTAAAATCTAGAGGAGGGATAGCACTTCCGGTCGCTTTAACGAGATGGAAGGCCAAAACTCAGCAATCTTTTCATATTTTACGAGTCAGATGAAAAGAGCTTAAAGAAGACTCGTCTTTTGAGGAACGAGTGATAAAACGGGTTAGCAGCTGATTCCAGGTAAGGGTTGGAATTTTCCAATCATGGCAGTGTCACAAGGATGGCTAGTGAAATCACTCTTCGCAGCTGTTCCTCAAAATGGGTAAACAATCAATAGGAGGTGAATGATCGGCCAATGGAAAAGTGGAGGTGACGGTGCAAACACGACCAAGGCTTTAATGGCTGATAATGTTACATTCACGGTGGTTATTTACCAGAGGGTAGTTCATTTTTTAACGAGCTTAAATGCGGAAAAACACTGCTCGGTCTTATGTTTATTTTTTAATGAGCATGAACTATGTACTAAAACTGCTCGATAATCCAGTCATATGATAAGAATGTCTCATGTAAGATGCCATTTTTTATGGAGCTTGCGCCTTACAAAGCTATGCCCCGCATCCTTTCGTTATGAAAGTTTGGAAACGACTAATCCTACGAGTTTAAAGGGTTAGACCTACAGGTTTAAAGGGAGGACCTAAAAATTTAAAAAATAAATAGCCACCCCTTGCTTGCACTCCAAAAGGTTTGCATGCCCCCTGGTATAAAACAGAGTTTCAAGGTTACCTCTACTTTACTTCCGCCAAAACAATTGTTTTACCGAGAGAGGCCTACCTCTTTCAGGTTACCCAAAGATTGTCCTGTTAATCTTTCAAACAAAACACTTCTTCGGCGATGTCTACCGAGATAAACAAAGGTGAGCGACAATGCCCGCCAACTCACATAACTTTGACAAAAGAATCTTATTCCAGAACAACCCCTCTTCCAATCACGGACGGGGTACGGACTAGTCATATTCTCCAGCGGAAACCTACCCTATACCCAAACTTTTCCTGCCGAAGCAGACCAGGACGCATGCCCCCTGGGTTCTAGTCATATCCTTCCAAATTACTCGCGCTCATCGGGTGGATGGACCGTGGGTTGAGACATTTCTTGCGTGAAGAGACCATTTAGGGATGGTATGTGACTATTTGCGATGCGTAATCCAGGAAATGAAAGCTGGTCCACGAGCTTGACCACTCTTCCTTCGTGCGGAAAACACATTACTCTAAAGAGTGAGGAGACGATGGCTCCCATGCAATATATATAGTCTCGTCCAAGGAGTAGGTTATAATCCAAGGGTCCTTGAACGACCATCACATTCATTTGAACGGTCTTCCCTTTCAATGTTATGGGCACATTGGGGAGGATCCCTAAAGGCCGACTGGTTCCTTTATCAAAGCCTGTCAGATTTCTCATTTCAGGCAAAAGTGCTGGCGAACCAAGCGCTTTCCAAGCAGTAGAGGAAAGGATACTCACAGATGCCCCCTCATCAATGATGGTGCCAGCCATGACCATTCTGTATATTTGGACGATAATTCTGAATGGTATGCTCGCTGGCAAACGAGGTCTACCTAGTTGGTTCGAGTCGAAGGAGACAACTAGGTTGCTTGGTGGTGGGACCGAGTAGACGACCGGGTATCACTCTGACGAACTTCCTTCCTGCGATAAAGGAATGGGGGGATTGCCCCAGTGCTCGTCAGAGTCTGTGTTGATGAAGAGAATTTGGATGATGTCATCTTTATCCTCTTCAGTGACTGTATCATTCGAAGACAAAACCTCTGAAGGCAAGACCGGGTCAACTGCCGCCTCGACCTTTTGACTTTTGTCAGGTATGGATTCAGCTGGTTCATCTTCAATGACCGGCGCTTCAGCTGACCACTTGAGTGGGCCAGCTCGATTTTCAACTAACGAAGGACTCGGCAAGAGTTTTTTATATCCAGGAGGAAGTCGTAATGGTGAAACCGGACGATCATCCAAAACTCTTTTCGCTTCGTCTAAGAAGGGACAATGGTGGATGGCATGATTGCCTTCGCACAGTCTACAGGGGGATCTAGCTCTCCCTTTTTGTCCAAGGACTTCACTCTCGCTAGTTGACGGTGTGCATTCAACATGGCTATCAGAGGTTGATGCCACCGGATTGTGCAAACGGGGAGACCAGTCCCTTAGTATCCGAGGGATGCAGGGACAATCTCTGTGGAAATGGTCTCCCTTGCATATGACACATGGCGATTTAGGCCTAGTCAGTGCTGTGTGTGGATTTTTGTTAGACGACACTTGTTTGACCTCAGTCGCTTTTGGCTCCTTCTTCTTCTTCCCTTTCTTCTTCTTTTCCTTCTTCTCCTTAGGAACTTGGTTTTTTGTTTTACCAGTTCCGTCAAGCGAAGAGGAAGGAGGAGAGGAAGAATTAGAGGAAGTAGAAGGCTGGTGGGCAACTCTGGACTGGTCTAACTATTGATTTGACTGTTTAGGAATAGTGGTGTTCTGAACGACATTGGTTGAGAAGAGCCAGACAGGCAAGCCAATTGTCAGTCCTGGAAGCGACAATGTGGCCATATGGGGCGCACCAACATCTCCCCAAGAGGAGAAGGGACTAGGATTTCCACCAAGGGGAATTCCTTGGTTGGTGGGCTCCATTTTCTCAACCTAAATATCAACGCAGGAAAAAGGGTGATTGTTCCATTTAAAATAAATTTTAACGACGCTTAGACACAACTTGCTTTTTCAATTTTAAAGAGTCGAGAAAAAGCAAAAGATGACTCTAGTCTCCTTCGATGTTTTAACGAGCCCGAAGTGACAAATGCTCGGATGGATTTTTTCCGTTATAGAGTCTGAAAAAGGCCAAAAGGAACTGCTCTGGAGTTCTAGGTAGAGGGTGTGCCAAACTTTTCACAAAACCGCAGAATACTTTTTAAGGTACGGGCGGTCAATCTTCCCGAATGCTGTGTTCAGTGCATTGCGATCAGTAGGGCGGCCGACATGGCTTCCTAAGGATAAAGGTTTTATGCCTATAGGGGTCTCCCAATATATACTCGACGGTACGTGGGAGCACAATCCGTACTGGCGCTATCGTCTCTCAGGAGGAATCACCCAACCATCAGCGAGATCGACACTCACCAGGTTTTACGACGCCGGAACACGTCTCTAGCCTAGACCTCTATGTTGTGCGTTAAGTTACAAAGCGTTGTTAAGTTCATTCAATTTATTTTAGGTTGATATTTCTTAGAAGTTTTCCTTTTTGGATCACCATGAGATGTATGATACAATTCCTAAATGCAGTCTAAAGATGATAAGCAAGCTTTTATATCTTTTCAACAATGAAAATCCTAGCTACAAGGGGAAAAGAAAGACACAATCTTTTCTCAAAGAGCATAGAGCACACTATAAATGCACTTTTCCTAAATCAAAGCATGCAAACTATCAAAATGCAAATGCACATATGCATGTATTTGTTTTCACTTTCTTAATATTGATGCCTAAAAAGAAAACTGTTGTACAAATTTGAATTCGATTTCAAGTGAAAACATAAACAAGTTCCTTTTTCGAAATAAAAAAGACGATTACGACACTTTATGATTTACTTGTTTCGACACTAGAAATGCATAAATTCAAACCAAATGTCAAAAGTAAAATCTCAATCAACTGTGAACAGCAAACAAACTCACTCCTAAGATCAAAACGACACTTACGACAGGTCTAGATCTAAGGGCGACAGTATGACTAGTTTACTTTTGTAACGGGAAACTGCAAATGATGTAACAAATACACAAAGAACAAATACAGTTTCTTTATACAACTGAGGCAGAATTGAGGCAAAGAAAAGGGGTTTTAGATAGGCACACTGACTAATAACAGGCTGCAAAAAATAGAGATAAAACTGAGCAAAAGGAAGCAGGGAACCACAGCTGCACAAGGCAAGGGCTGATCAGCGCACCCTCAGCACATAGAAACTGAACTTCAGCGCAGGTAGCCTTCACGGGACCTGCGTTGAAATGTAGAACCTCTTCACAGAGTCTGCGCTGAAGCAGAAACGAGAGTTGTCTCTGGGTTCTGGGTCACGGTTTGCAATTTAATCTACAGTTTTTGGCCGGATAAAAGCTATCAATTAGGTACAATTAGGAGGATGATTTAAAGGAGGACTAAGATCTATCACAAAGGGATGTTAGAGCATTTGTGGATCAGATGTTCAGATCATAAAAACAGGTCCAACGAATGGACTAGAGCAGCAGATCTCTACTTTGCATTTGAAAATGGCAAATGCAGTTCGATTCGACACTCTTGAGTTTATGAGATGAACAATAATAGAAACACAAATAAACTAACAAGATACTCTCCCCAGCGGAGTCGCCAATTTGTTGTTGGGAAAAGTATCCAATTCGGAATGCCCCTATCCCACTCTAAGGTGTGATAGTGCCTTAGCAACAAACAAGGTAAACTAATTGAGTATTCTTCTTTATGAAATGTAAATGAGGAAGAAGGATGTAACTAACCTGTGTCTTCCACTAGTTTGTCGATCCAAATCACTCCTCTCTTCAGTAGCTCCCAACTTCTTGCTCCTTCACCGGCCCAGCTTCACCGAGTTCCTGCAAGATCACAAGAGAGAGAAACTACACAAAGATACAGATATACATTCATAAAAAGCTCAAGATCGGATTAAGCTAAACATGTAAGCATAATAAAACATCATTGGTACACAACATGTAGGAGAAACTCAAATAGTTTATTGATAAAATATGAAAGTCCAAGAGGAGATACAACCAAGTGAGTTCTGATCCAGCATCTACCTCCCAACAAAGGAATCCCTTCCTCTCCTCCAAAAAAGCATAAACCACCCAATGTACTAATCTCATTCTCAAACCAACAACAATTCTCTGCAAAGTACAAAATTCCAGCCTCCTGAACCTCTGGGTGAGAGATCCATATATAGATGTAAGCAGAGATGATGAGTCAGCTTATGTTTTGACTTGTGGCTTCTCTCTGTCAGTTCTTGCTTCCACTTGGAGGTTGAGAGCCTCTTACTCATCACTAGTCGAATTCATTGAGGCAAGTGTCATTGGAGAAGATTCTGGAAGTTTCCAGGGTCTTTCCACCTCGTTGAATGAGCTTGCCATTTGTCATTTCCCGCTTAGCGCACCCTGGTAGTGCTTCCACCTGCGTTGCAGTGCACCTAGCCAGTGTAGTCTCTGCATTTCAACGCAGGCAGCTAGTGGAGCTTCTGAATTGATCTTGAATTCACTGTTTTTGAGTTGTTTTTGGTGGAGAACTTCTGGGAGAAGCTATCATTGGTTGACCTTGTTCCTTTAGGAGCTGTAACAACATCTTTAGGGACTTTGGATCCCTTGAATTATGGACATTTCATGCTTATAGCTGTAAGGCACAAAAATGTCTATAACAATAAGTATGCCTCCCTCGCCTCACAGAGATCGGGTACCACAACATACAAGGAGACTTACATCAGTTAGTTGGTCTCGCCCTCTAAGTCACTATCCTATTTCAATTCAAATCCATTGGTCTCTCTCTCTCTCTCTCTCTTTGACTCCCATTCGGTGTCTAGTGATTGTGCCCTTACAACATAGTTCAGTCATACGTTTTTCTCCTAACACTCATACGTTGGGGGGTATTTGTTATCATCAAAAACTTGATCATCTAGCCATAACCTACTATATGGATCGAAGTACACCATGTAGGGCCAATTTTACCATAGTAAAATGGCTTTCACTATAAGAAATTACTTAATAAACCACATTCGTTAAGTTATTTCTTGTTTAACACATGAAAAATAATTAAATAAATCATTATTTATTTAATTATATTCTAGGAATAATTAATTAAATCATTGTTTAACTAATATTATTTGTCATATTTGACCCAATCATGAGAAATAATTAGATAAATCATTATTTTTCTTATTTTTCTCTCGGAATAATTAATTAATCATTATTTAGTTATTATTCCTTGTCAAGTTTGACTAAATCCTCTAGGAATACTTAAACAAATCATTATTTGTTTATTATTACTTAACCACATTTCTTGAGATGCTAAATAAATCATTTATTTATTTATTATTTCCAAATAAAAATAATTAACCAATTTAAATGCTTTTTCCCTCCAACCAAATATAATAAAATATTCCAAACAGTTAACTCTAGAATTTGGTTAACAATATTTTATTATTTTCCATTATTCGAAAATAACCCAATATTTTGTTATAAATTGGAGGGTTTTACATCCATTCTTCACTTTTGATCATTTTCATTGTTGCACTCATTGTTGCAGCTTTGATTATTATCACTTTCGAAACCATTTGCCTTTTTCTTTTGAGTTCCCATTGAACTCAAACATTATGTTTGCTGGGTTTACACATTATGGAGAAGAGAGAGACTCTACAAAGCTAAAGACATTGAGGATAGCCAAGAACCCATCCCATAGAGGGGGATTGGTAAAATTATTTTTTCCCTTCACATGTGTCATATAATAAAGCATATTCTTTATATCTGGTTTCCATTGGATTATTGGAGTTATTTGCACTTATTTTCTTATTCCATTTTGTTGTTTAACTATTTCTGTTGCATAGATAAGGACTTTGGCAGGTTTTGTTTCTATCATTTGCTGGAGATCCACACTATTTTACAACCATTTTTACTGTTAAGGTTGTTTTTCATCCACACTATAAAGTGGTTTATTTTCGTACACCTTCTAGAAGAACTCTACATAATACCCCTTGATGAATTTCTTGTAATACCCAATATGTCCCAATGTAGTGCGAAGCTGTCTTACTATCTTATGTGGAGATAAATTCACAATGATAACAATCTTAGCAGGGTCCACAATTAGTCCTTGCTTGCAAAAAATATGTCTCAACAATATTCCAAAAGGTACAAAAAATATGCACTTCTTTAGGTTCAAAGAGATCTAATATTGTCTACATGTGTCAAGCATAAGTCTTAGACTTCCAATATGTTTGCTTAACAATCCAAATATTGTCTAATCATCAAAATATACCTCTAAAAACTTGTGGATGTATTCTTTAAAGGTTGCAACCACCACTCTAGAAACTGTATCAGGGGCATTCTTTAATCCAAAAGGCATTACTGTATATTGATATGAGCCCCATTCTGTAGCAAATGTGGTCTTATGTCAATATTCAAGTGTAATCTTAATATGATGATAACCTGAGAATCCATCTGTAAATGAGTAAGATTATTGAACTCCTACATTGTCTAGCACTTCATCTATGAACGGAGTAGGGAAGGGGTTATGTAAACATGCATCATTCAACTTCCTCAGATCAACACATATCCTAATTTCTCCTCGAGTCTTCTTCTCTTTCACCACCAATGACTCACCCATTCTGATTCTTCTACTGGTTCAATAATTCCTACTATTGTCATCTTATCAAGCTCTATCTTTACTTTATCCTTATACTTCGAGTTCAACCTGTAAGGTCCTTGTTTCACTAGAGTCACATCAGGCTTAAGGGGAATCTTCATAACTCCTAGATCTCCTATTATACCCTTCATCTCTGAAAAATAGTGGGAAACATTTCTTGGTATTCATGAAGTAACTCTGTAACTTTGCTGACCATCTCTTCATCCCAATAGTCTCCTATTGTTGCAAACTTAGGTTCCTTCTCTGATCATATGTTCACCTTCTTGGTGTTCATTGGCTTCATTATATCTGGTATTTTTAGCTCAGGTCTAGTTACTTCGCAGTATCCTTATGATTTTGCTATGTCGATGCTGCAAGGATCTTCTTCCTCTTCTGCATTAAGGTTATAACATTCTAGTGCATTTTCTATCTGTGCAACCTAATCAGGTTGCTACCATGTCAATGGGGTTGCATTCTCAAAGATCCTATTCTTAACTATCTAAAGGGCCAAATCTATGTATGGGAAATCATCATCAAAGCTAATTGTAATATGAAGCCATCAACCATGTCTTCCCAATTTACTGTGCCATGTTGAAGCTTTGTTTATAAGTACAATTTCTTAGGGATTGTCTCTAATGTATGAATAAATCCATGTGGTGGGCCCCAGTATTGCAGCAATAATGCTGCAACTCCTGGAACTCCCTTCTTTAATTTTATCAACCCGATAGTTCGTAACAAACTTAGAAGCGATGGTGCTATATGCACAAGTATTAGCTCTTGCCGCAGTTGTCACTTGATCAACTGGCACAAGTCTACTAGGAGCTTAATCCAACTTCTATGAGCTCTTAAAAGAAGCTTTTAACTGATGGATGAAAGCTAACTCGAAGGAGGCTAATCTACTTGCAAAAAGAAACTAAAAAGGTGAATGGAAATGTAAACCCTAGCAAACCCTAGTTTTACCAACTAGCCCTACTAATGCAAGAAAAAGGATGAAAGCTACTGAAAAATATGTCATTGATTCTTTGGAAGGTTAAGTGCATGTTTCTAAGCTACTTCTAAAGTGAAATCTGAAAAAAAAAAACATCTTTTTATTTTTTAGTAAGTTAGCAGAATTATTATGCATGTGCTTTAGCTGTTTTTGACTGTGCAGAAGTGGATTGGCGAAAGGAAATGCTTGCAGGAGGTTGGGAAGGTTAGAAGAGGGCCTAAGGGGTCCCTAGCACCCTTCCAGAGAGTTTCACAGTGATCAGATCTCAAGAAACCGCTTTCGTGAGCTTCTACAAGAAGTCTGCAGGGGTTCTACAAGATGTACTGTAGCTTCTACAGGATGTTCCAAAAGGGAATTTTAAAGGGTTGATGGAAGAAAAAAGGTGAAGAAGTGGGTATGGAGGTGAGATAAGGGTGTGAGGAGGTCTAGGACTTGGTGAATGAGGATGAGGAGTGGTTAAGGCGATCGGATTTGGTTCGAAGGTAAGAGAAGCAATGTTGTGCAAGAATGTAGGAACTAGGGCAAAGTGAGAACATGTGGCAAATGAGAGGCAAGAATCTAAGTTAGAGGATGAAGCAAGTTGCATTGATGGGGTAAGGGTAGGAGAGGAGGTTTCACAGGTGCTCTGCATGTTATTTTTCAGAACTAATCAAACAAAGACTAAGTAAACCAAAGATATGGCTACTTTAACCTAATTTGACCTAGAATCCATAAGCATGATGAACATAAGTTTATTGGCAGAAAATCATGTAAAACAACTATGGAAACCAAGCAAGAATGGATCTAAGCATGTAATCACAACTGGTACTAACTTTTGCAACTAAGAATCTACCACTAAAAATTGCATGAAGAAGCAAGAACAATGTTTTTATGGTAGCAAGGACACCTTGGTCTCAGCTCATGGTCCCAAGGAGGGAGAGATGAGATCAAGGGTTTCTTGATGGCATTTTTCGAAGATATTTTCTATTACCAACCTGTTAAATCACTTGAAATATGGAAATCTATTTTAATCATCAAAAGCAACATAATTAACAAAGCAAGATTTTAACCTAAATAAGAGAATTTATTCTAAGAATGCAGCAAAGACACATAAAAGTACACAAAGGAGGTACTGGGTACTTGGGTTGGGCCCAACCCCAAGGGCTACAACCTCCTAAGAGATATTAGAGCTAGTGCAAAGCTGGATTCATCTTTATTGAGCAAGAAATAATAGTTACATCCCAAAAACTGTCTACAAGAAAAAGCTTGAAAATGTGCTGAAATGCAGAGCTAACCTACTACCTAAAAAATGACTAAAATCAAACTACCAACTAGCTAACTAAAATGAGGCCCTAAGCCTTCTTATTTATACAAATTGAGGACCCCAACAATCCTCCTAAACTTTAGGGACTCGGCTGCCAAAACTTGCAGTTAACAACAACTTTACTAGCCCTTGCTCGGCTGCCCTTGTGATAATCGATGTGGTGGCCCTTGAACTCCGAGCTGGTGGTGGAGAATTCGAGGTAAGAGCTCATAAATGAAGGGGACACCTTCCTACAAATCCTCTCCATGAATTTGGCTACCAAGTGCTCATTTAAACCTTTGATTTTGTCTCAAAATTGACTAAAAATCTGCATAAAGCACACATTAGACTTGTTGGCATAATGACTAACCCAATTCACCCTATTAGCATAAATATAATAAAAATATGCAATAAACTAATGATAATGGTGGATTAAGTCAAATTAGGAGGCTGAATGAGCCCATATAATTACTAATTTTTGGGGCTCATCATCACCCCCTACTGAAGGTGTTGCTCATCCTCTGAGCAACTAATCTATCTCTTCATATTTGATGGCCCTGGTGGCCTCCTTATCATCCCAAGCTTCTGATGTAGTCTACTCATGTGTGCCATAAGATTCTGCCTTCTTGTCCATTTCCTTCCACTGCTTGTGCTCCTCTTCTTCTGTAGTTGTTTTGTTAGCGCCTCAACCTCAGCCTGCAGCTTTTCCTCTTCTTGCTGTCCAGGAGATGCTTCCTTGCCTCATGGAGGTCCCTCTTGCTGCTGCTGTATCCTCATTTCAACATCAGGCTGTGTATCTTCCCTTGGCTGCTGTTCCTCTACTATTTCCTAACCTGCGAGGGAACCTTCCTGTAGTTGCTGCTCTTCATAAATCTGTGTTATGTCTGCCCTTTTGAATTTCCTGTAGAGAATTCTTAGCTTCATGTAGAACTTTCTTTGAGTCCATCATCTTAATTATCTCTCCCTAGTGAAGGTTTTTGGCTTCCTCATTCATAGGTGATGGTTATCTTTGAAGGAGACTCCTCCTTTTATTTCTGTGTGTCTACTTTGGCTGTGGCAGCCTTCATTTGGGATTTTTCGGCCTTCTCTGTCCTACTTTGCATCCTCTTTTCCCTCGGTGTTTTTGCTGTTGTATGCACCTCTGCTTTAGGCTCAGCAGCCTGGCGCATTTCTCCTTTTCCTCTCTATTCTTGCTGTGCCTGGATGTCTTGCGGTTTTTCACCATCAATTTTCTCACCTTTTTCAATGTGTTCTTCTTCCTCACTGCTGGATGGGGTGATATATTTCGCCAAAACTCTGATATTTTCGTCCCTAGACATGTTTCGGAAGATTTCCCATTATATGGGGACAATGTATGTGTGCAGGGCATCTTCTACTAATAATTTGATGAGCCCATGATGGCCCATCTGGTCTGGAATCCCTCCATTCATTTTTGTCCCACATTCAACCAGTGGCTGAAGAAGAAAATAGGGAATGCTTAGTTTCATTTTTGGAGGTAAATCAATTCCATGTCTAAGCTCACACAACAACCTGAAATGATAACCATAGATAATGTTGAATATTCCTTCATAGGTAATGTACTTCATGATATTGGCTTGTATGAAAAGGTTCACCACCTCAAGATTCTCACGCAATTTGCTGGAGTCCGAGGGTTCCTTTCTTATGAATCCCCCGGGCATGGTGAGAGTGCTCCCATTTTTTATGCTTTGGTCAGAAAAGGGAATGTTGTTTATGGTTTCCCCCTGGACTCAAGGAAGAATTCCTCGGCTATAAATATCAATGAGCACCAACTCCCTGGTTTCAAGACAGCTGTGACTCATCTCTCAGCTATCTGGTTATGAAATGAAGAGTTTTGCTTTTACAGACAGAGGACAAAGACCAAGTTTTCTTCTCAGCACACATTCAGATATGCAAATTTAAAATTTTCCATACACAGTTTGGCTCTCACAGCTGCATATGCCTTCCGTATAAGAGAATTTTAGAAACAGGAAACATGGAGAAGAATCTTGATGCAGACACAACTGAGAAACCTGTTGCAACACACAGGCAAACTTTTTATTTCCAATTCACAGGCAGATTTTTCACTGATTTTCCAATCTCAGGCCATGTTCAATTCACCACCTTGCACAAACAAACCATGCATAGAGGATTTTTTTTCGAGCCTACCTCGTCTAGAGCTCCAAATTCAACGAAAATTCTGGGTTTTCCTTCCGCAGAGTTGTTCTCTGCCTTTCCTGTAGACGCCTTCCTATAGATGGCTCTCGTTTCCTGTAGAACGAAACAGTGCTCCCTATAGAATGCTGATAAGCAAGAGGGTTTTGAAAAATGGCCAAAAAATATTGGTTTGCTGCTATGGAGGTGGTATGGAGCTTGTTGCAGCTACAAGGACGATGATAAAGTGGAAACAACGGAGGTTAGAGTTCGATTGGCTGTTTATGGAGACTTCCATTGATGGAGGGTGAGCTAGCCAAGTGCACGTTAGCCCCATGTAGACCGTTTAAACAACCACCACTAATCACATCCGTCACGTTCATCAAACTATTTGTTCTCTGCCTGTAATCACGTCCATCAATCACGCTGGAGTTTAAACAACCAACACTACCTGTTTTTAGATTTCTTCCTGAGATGGCTGAGCACACGTGTCGATTGCACCCACCGAGTGTTGTTTGAACTGGATGAGGGTGGCCAGTTAGCTGGCCAATGATTCTTTTAATCACAACCATCTCATTTTTCACGTAGTTCTCAAATTACATTCATGCAACAGAGGAACGAGTTTAGTCACATACCTAGAAGTCGAATGCATTTGCTGTGAGGTGTTGTGGCCTTTCCTTCTGCTGCATGTCTTTGTTTCTATGGTTGCATGCTGGCTTGGTTGTTGATTCATGGCTTATTTTCTGGTGCAGGTATCCTCTAGTTGGACCTATGCTGCAGGAGCCTGCTTCAACGTTCACATTTGCACCTTCATGCTGTTGATGCTGAATTTTTACAAGACAACTTGTTTTCTCCATTTCTCCCAAACGATAGATAGGATTGAGCTGAAACTTTCCAAGCATGCTTCTATCATTGTTATGCACCTCCCATAGCAAAATTGTGGTCAATGGATGCACGGATATCGAGAAAATTTGAAAATGGCTGAAGATTACACGGGTCAATTTCTCGGAAACCGTGCATCGGAATCGGCTGAAACTGCTTGGGTAGGTTACTATCACCTATATGCATCTCCCCATGAAACAAGTTTTGAAATAGATGCACGAATATGGAGAAAATGAAAAAATGGCTGAAGGTGATGGAGGCTGATTTCTTGGAAACCGTGCATTAGAATTGGCTGAAATTGCTCGGGCATGTTGCTATCATCCCTATACAACTTCCCGTAAAACGGTTTTGTAAATGGATGCACGGTTTTCACGTGAGGGAAAAAACAAATTTTTGTTCTATGTATTTTTGCTTCAAAGCATTCTGCAGGCAGTTTGCACAGTGAGAAAAAATGAGCTTGGGCTGTGATGTAGGCATGGAAATGATGGAGGAGGAGTTTGAAGATTACAGGAGGATTTATGAACCCTTTAGGAAGCTATCATGTTTGCCAAACTGCCTTTTAAAATCCATTCCTAGCTTCCTGTAATTTCTACAGGAACTTCCTATAGAACCACAGTTTTCATAAAAGAAGCACAATGAGGTGGAAAAATGATGGAGAAGGGTGAGGGATGGAAACATGGATGTTTGCAGGCCTCATGGACAGATTCCCAACCTTCGGGTCCTCTTCGGAGATCAATTTTGGCTTGTTTGTAGGCTTCCTGTAGAAGACACAAAACTTCCTATAGAAGGCACATAACTTCCTTTGTCTTTGTTTTGAGCGATCCTCCTACCCTGCAATGTCCTTGCTACAACTTGCAATTATTCAATGGAAATTAGGTTTATTTTTATTTTTATTTTTTTCTTTTTTTTTGAAAACAACTAGGGCGCCTCATGGAGGTTTTCACCCTAATTGCCTGCCCTGGGCGCTTCCAAGGGAGGTTTTCACCTAGGGATCTTATTCTATTTTTATTTTTTTCTTCTTTCCAACCCATTGACCGCCTCATGGAGGTTTTCAATCAATGAACCAATCTGAGGCGCCTCCGAGGAGGTTTTCACCTTAGATTTTTATTTTCCTCTTATTTTCATTTTTTCTTTTTTCTTTTTTCTTCTTTTTTTTTCTACCCTACCCTACTTGAAAAACAAAATCATTTTCAAGTATAAGAATGCTTCCAATGGAGCCATGTGCATATCGAGATTAGAGACAAAATGATGTGGAGGCTCAAAATGCATGCTTTGACAGGTATCCAGATTTCAGAGACCAAATGATTTGACTTTGAAGGGATCAAACATAGCTAAGGAAGAGAGTATTGCTGCAACTTAGTGACCATTTAGAACCATATCTCAATATAGATCTAATATCCTTGGTCCTTTTGCTGATCTGGATCATTCTCCATATCTTCTTCTATAATGACCTTCACATCATCCTTCTTTTGTTGATTTTTCTCTTGAATACATGGAGGATTTGATGGTAACCATGAGGGATCTCTCTTGATCTCTGATTCTGATGTCTTCTCTTCATCAAGTGAAGCCCATGGTTCTTTGATCTCCTCTTTTGAATCTTCTTTTGCTGGATGTGGTCCTTCAATTTTGTCAATATAATCTCTTTCTTACATTACTCTTCCTGAGCTACGGTGAATATCATTGAGCCCAAGAGGAGTCATTTGGACATGTTGTGTCTCAGCATTGCAATTAGGTTGAGATACTTCAATGGGCAGGTTTGGAAATGGTGGTACGGGTAGTTGAGTGGGGGTGTATATTTGAGATGGATGTGGATGGGTTTGTGGTTGGGCAGGTGGTGGAGGCAAAGGAGCGGGATGAGAGTTGTACTGGGGCCTCCACCCCTTATGAGGTGCATTCCACTGAGGTTGTGGCTGAGCATAAGAGTGAAACAAATGAGCAACTGGTTGGGCGTAATATGGATATGTGAATGACCGAGGAGGAGGTGTGGACCAAGAAGGATGAGCAAGGGATCCCAAGAAGGCATGGAAGTGGCTTGATAGGGGTCGTAATAGGTTTGGGATGGCCCTTGCATTCCCTGTTGGTAAGGTATGGGTCCATGTGGCCTCCTTTGATTCATATAATAGAGTGGTTCAGTGACTCCTTTAGCCCTCCGATATGCCGCTTTAATTCTAGGCAAGGAAGGGCACTAGTTCGTAGGATGGTCTCTTTCACAGACAAAACACACTTTTATGGAGTGCAATGGACATTCGTTCTGAGGATGCTTTCTAGTGCACCTGGGACAAAGGATAGCCGAAGCCCTCTCGGCTTCCTCTTGCTTCCTTTGGATCCGTAAGGTATCCATTTGCATGGCAAGAAACTGCCTCACCTCACTCTTGAAATCTTCCATCTGATTTGGAAATTCGTTTTTGGATAAGACACTACTCCCAACGTTTCTGCTTGTAGTCATTTGCTCCATAGGAATGTTTTCTTCTTCTTCTCCCCTAGAGGTTCTTCAAATATGTCTTTTTGTCCACCTATGGGTTCTTCTTAATCACAACCATCGAAGAAGAGAGAAGGTTGGCTGTGTGAAGCAGTGGGGGTGTTGTGCAAACATTTTTTTGACTTATCTCTACTCCTACAAGGCATGACATGAAATCTTTTTCGTTTATTTATTTATTTATTTATTTTTTGCTTGTACCTGCAAAAACTAAAATAGATTGAACTGTAACTAACTATCTTGCTGAAATTAAAATGAAAGCAGGAAAGGACTAATCTATTTTTCTGAAATGAAATTGCAGGAATGAAATGCTAGGTTACGCTTGCAGAATTGAAATTGCGGAATTGAAATACTAATCTATGCTTGCAGAATTGAAATGCTAATCTATGAAAGCAAGAAATGTCTAACATACTTTTGCAGAAATGAACTTGCAGAATGGAAATGCAACAACTAGTCTACGCTTGCTGAAATAAACTACTGAGCAGAAGGTTGTAGTAGAAAATAGAAGAAAAGCAACAATCACCAATACTCCGACGCTTCCTCAGCAACAGAGCCAAAAAGATGGTGGGCCCCAGTATTGCAGCAATAATGCTACAATTCCTGGAACTCCCTTCTTTAATTTTATCAACCCGGTAGTTCGTAACAATCTTGGAAGCAACGGTGCTATATGCACAAGTACTAGCTCTTGTCACGGTTGTCACTTAATCAGTTGGCACAAGTCTGCTAGGAGCTTAAGCCAACTTCTATGAGCTCTTAGAATAATATTTTAACTGATGGATGAAAGCTAACTCGAAGGAGGCTAATCTACTTGCAGAAAGAAACTAAAAAGATGAATGGAAATGCAAACCCTAGCAAACCCTAGTTTTACCAACTAGCCCTATTGATGCAAGAAAAAGGATGAAATCTACTGAAAAAGATGCCATTGATTCTTTGGAAGGTTAAGTGCATGTGTCTAAGCTACTTCTTAAGTGAAATCTGAAAAGAAACATCTTTTTGTATTTTTGAGTAAGTTGGCAAAATTATTATGCATGTGCTTTAACTGTTTTTGACTATGAAGAAGTGGATTGGTGAAAGGAAATGTTTGAAGGAGGTTGGGAAGGTTAGAAGAGGGCCTAAGGGGTCCCTAGCACCCTTCCAAAGAGTTTCACGGTGATCGGATCTCAAGAAACCGCTTTCGTGAGCTTCTACAGGAAGTCTGCAAGGGTTCTACAAGATGTACTGTAGCTTCTACAGGATGTTCCGAAAGGGAATTTTAATGGGCTGATGGAGGAAAAAAGGTGAAGAAGTGGGTATGGAGGTGAGATAAGGGTGTGAGGAGGTCTAGGACTTGGTGAATGAGGATGAGGAGTGGTTAAGGCGATCGGATTTGGTTCGAAGATAAGAGAAGCAATGTTGTGCAAGAATGTAGGAACTAGGGCAAAGTGAGAAAATGTGGCAAATGAGAGGCAAGAATCTGAGTTAGAGGATGAAGCAGGTTGCATTGATGGGGTAAGGGTAGGAGAGGAGGTTTCACAGGTGCTCTGCACATTATTTTTCAAAACTAATCAAACAAAGACTAAGAAAACCAAAGATTTGGCTACTTTAACTTAATTTGACCTAGAAACCATAAACATGATGAACAAAAGTTTATTGGCAGAAAATCATGTAAAACAACTATGGAAACCAAGAAAGAATGGATCTAAGAATGTAATCACAATTGGTACTAGCTTTTGCAACTAAGAATCTAACACTAGAAATTGCATGAAGAAGCAAGAACAATGTTTTTATGGCAGCAAGGACACCTTGGTCTCAGCTCATGGTCCCAAGGAGGGAGAGGTGAGATAAAGGGTTGCTTGATGGCCTTTTTCAAAGATATTTTCTGTTACCAACCTATTAAATCACTTGAAATATGGAAAGCTATTTTAATCATCAAAAGCAACCTAATTAACAAAGGAAGATTTTAACCTAAATAACAGAATTTATTCTAAGAATGCAGCAAAGACACATAAAAGTACACAAAGGAGGTACTGGGAACTTGTTTTGGGCCCAACCCCAAGAGCTACACCCTCCTAAGAGAGATTAGAGCTGGTGAAAATTTGGATTCATCTTTATTGAGCAAGAAATAATAGTTACATCCCAAAAACTGTCTACAAGAAAAAGCTTGAAAATGTGCTGAAATGCAGAGCTAACCTACTGCCTAAAAAATGACTAAAATCGAACTACCAACTAGCTAACTGAAATGAGGCCCTAAGCCTTCTTATTTATACAAATTGAGGACCCCAACAGTCCTCCTAAACTTTAGGGACTCGGCTGCCAAAACTTGCAGTTAACAACAACTTTACTAGCCCTTGCTTGGCTGCCCTTGAACTCTGAGCTGGTGGTGGAGAATTCAAGGTAAGAGCTCTTAAATGAAGGGGACACCTTCCTACAAATCCTCTCCACGAATTTGGCTGCCAAGTGCTCATTTAAACCTTTGATTTTGTCTCAAAATTGACTAAAAATCTGCATAAAGCACACATTAGACTTGTTGGCATAATGACTAACCCAATTCACTCTATTAGCATAAATATAATAAAAAACATGCAATAAAATAATGATAATGGTGGATTAAGTCAAATTAGGAGGCTAAATGAGCCCATATAATTACTCATTTTTGGGGCTCATCACCATGTACCCATTCTTCTTGTGGAATCTCCTTCAATGTTGTAGTGCATAGCAGGATATGCTTCCAAGGATTAGTTTCACCATCATATTTTATCTCTATCTTTGTATCTATCTTTCCAAACCTTATCCACATCAATCTTTGACATTCCTACCAACCTTCGATATTCTTCTTGTGTCAACCCCACCATCTAGAAGGGGTAACTTTCAGGGCTATATCTAAGGATAACAACCTTTGATTCTTTGGAACCTGTTCTTCATAATCATCAAGAAAAATATTTACATCACCCGAGCCATCATAAGAAGGCATATTACATACCTCATATATCATACATTGAATTGATTTGGTAATTATTGCACAACACCTTGTGGATACTTCATGCAACCTATTCTGCTAGTCTTCCAACTCTTATTCTAAGCCTGAGGTACAAGAACTATCATGCTCCCAAGTCAACTTGCCTTCTGCAGTAGGGTTAACCAAATCCTATTCCTTTGTTGTCATTTGATAGATATTATCTATATCAGATGCACAATGTTCTTCTCTAACTATTTCTATATACCTTACCCCTTCTAATGGATCCAAGGGAACAATTACTCTCATATTATTCCCTTCAAATATCATATGTCTCTTCTTCAGATTAATTTTAGCCATATAGTCAAATTCCCAATCAAGTCCAAGAAATGAAAGATAGGGGTTACTGTCATCAACAATCTCTATTACTTCAAAATCAACAGTAGTGTGAACTCCTTCAATGTCCATTGTTACACCTGGTAGTCTTCCTAAGGGGAAGATATTTTTCTAATTTTCCATCCTTAACTGAATAGGTTACCACTGTAGCTTCGTCTTACCCATTAAATCCCATGTCTTATTAGCTAAGACATTAGCATCAGATCCCAGATCCAGAATAACTTGATCCATCTCATATACTCCTATCTACGCACCAAGCCTCATATCTATTCTGGTTCTTCTTTTTCGATGCAAATTATTGACTTCGCGCATCTCACTTCGCACTATTTCTTTGGATGCACAGGAATCTATCAACTCCTGAAGCCCTTATACCACCTTTTGATCTCTTAATAATTTCATACAAGTATGTAGAAGAGAATTTAAAATACCTTCTTGATTTGTTGAATCCTGGTCTTGTGTGGAGCTCGATCCTATGTCGACTCTTGATTCTGTGTTGAAGCTGATGACACATCACAACTAGTTCTCTGCTTTGGCTACGCACTAGAGGTTGAAGCTCCAACATCCATAAATATTTTCTTTTATTCCATAAATACTTATTTTTCCTTCTGAATATAAAAACATGAACTTTCTCAAGAATTTTTCTAACCCATGTACTTTCAGATTCTTTCTTCTCATCTAGTTTATCATTTCCGGTCACAACTCCACTTCTAGTGACAATACTAATTCAAGGTTTGTCGGTCCTCCTTTCAATAGTCATCATTTGAATATTCTGTGTTAGTTTTTGATTCCTTTTTTCTTGCATCTTTTCCATAATTATAGGGCATTCTTCAATTACATGGTCAAAGGATTTACAGTACTTACATGTTGTTGTAGGGTTTTGAAAATACCTCGCAAAATGACCTACCTAGCCGCAGTTGTAGCAAATGATTTGTCCACATCCTCGACCAGCTCCAACACCTCGACCTCTTCCTTGGTAGCCTCGTTGACCACCATGTTATCCACTGGCTCCATGTACGTGTTCTTCAGCTTGCATTCTATAAGTATCAGCACTACACTCCATCATTAGTTCATAAGCTTGACAATTATTCTCATCATGTCCTCCTTGTTATCACAAAATCAGTACTAAGGGCTGCAGCCAAGCAAGATTTCATGTAACTCTTTCAACCAGACTTTAGACCAAAGATTAGCCTCTTTGATCAGAGAGGGCTCTCTCACAGACTTTTGATAAAAATCAATCACAACAACAGATGGCTAACTCTTCACACACTTATGAAAATAAAGCTGGTTGGACACACATCAAATTTGGTCTTCATTGGGCTATGGAGTCTCACACATTTAATAAACAAAAGTACAGTCATTTCATGGAAGTCAAGGCTCTTTGCATCAGATGTTCAAACATATTTCACATAAACCACAGCTTGCTAAACATACAGGAAGTCAGAGCATTAAAAATGAATTCTGAGTGATTATGCTATAACAAGGCTGTAAAAGAACATTGAGAGAATACACCACCATCACATTTGAACAAAATAATCCATTGAGAATCTTGAGAAGAAACAACCACTGTTTTACTATTACTGTAATAAGTCTTTACATTGGCCCAAAATAAACTCTGTTTTTGTATAAAATATCCAACCCCTATTACATCCTAATCTGATCCCTTTATAGGAATCTATTCCTCCCTCTCTAGAATGGGCTCGAAGGCCCTATTAACTACTCCTACATGCTATTAAACTAATTCATTAATTACAAACATGCTGAGCTGTAATTACACAAAATCCTAATCAAACTAAAACACTAATTTCATTCTCCTCGTATGCTTGATTCTTCTTGGATCCTTGACAGCTGTCCTCCTTCAGTTAGGCTGAGAGGGCTGAGCTACAGATGCAAGGAATGCTGACTTTGGATGCTTGAAAGCGCTGATGGCTCATTAATTGACCAAAAGATGTGCCCTATTTTAACGGTCTCTGTCTCCCAACATTCTCCGAAAGTGTAGCAGTATGTTCCCAAATCTTTAATAACTCAAAGTATTTGAACGCTGCTACCAAATACCATACCATGTCTCCAGATGAGCTGTATTCTGCGTTGATGTACAGGTGTCTCCTCTAACATTCCCGGTCATCTCACCACCATATCTGCTCTGTGTTTAAAATCACCATCTACAGCAGTTTCGTAGCGCGCTACGAAACTGCTGTGTGATTAAAAAACACAGACTTCTTTTCATTCAAACTGAACTCCTAATTGTTTGCATTGAAGCAGATATGTTTTCAGTGTGATTCCCACTAATGCAAGTAACAGCAATGAACCTGACATTTTTGCCTTTGTACTTTAGAAAACAAGCGATCATCATGCAAAAGATCATATGTTCTGGGGTAAATACTGAATGACTTACATCAGTCTTGATATATACCAAACAGACCACGCTAATAGGTGACTGTAAATGTGTTTGAAATATCGATTGGCGCAACATACATAACCCAAACTGGCTGTGATACTAGAACCGCTGCAAATCCTCCATAAACTGCTTACAACTTCTTTCCAATGCTAGTGTTTCTCACTAAAGAGCCTGATACAATCATCGGATGCTCCACTAGCAATAAAACCCCTCTTTGACCAGTGAACTGAGAATATTGTTCGATCATGATATCCAGAAATGGTGCAAAGATGTTTCCAGGGCCCATTATTTCCACTTCTCTCTGCTGGGTTTATGCTTGTATCCCAAACCATCAACGTTAAGTCATCGCTGCAGGAGACCATTCTGTCTCTGGAAGAGTTAAAAGAAACCGCCCACAGTGTTGATGTATGGCCACTGACAGAATTGCCCAATGTTTGCATGCATGCCCAGTCATCACCGTCTCCATCCTTTGCCCAAAACTTAATACATCTCAGGGTGGAACTGAAGTTCTCAATCTTGGGTACTAGCTGAAAGATCCGTGCGGTAACTCTGCATCAACTGAACATATTGACTGTAACAAATACCCATTATTATAGTACACCATTTTGAGATGACAAATACGGTTCTGCTGGTTCCGAAAACTAAAGTTGCAGACTCCCCTCTTCAACTCATATACTTTCAACACTGGTATAACTCCCAAACGCGCATAACAGGTCCCAATTTACCTAGGCTCCCAAAAACAAAATGCGTTCAAGAATGACAAATGCGCAAAGAACAACAGAATACCAATGCTATTTTAATTAACCATGAGATGTGTGAGGTAGCATTTGTTCTGAGCGTGACAAATGCGCTCCCAAATGCAAAATGTAAATTGTTAAGCAAAATCGCCAATCCATGACCACCTTCTTTGAAACGGAGACCATCCGCACCTGTAGCATTGAGTCTTGCTTGATATTCAATCCTTGAAAGGCCACCTTTGATCCGAGCATCACCATGAAAAAGATGATAATTTTCAGTTATCTGAACATTTCCTCAATGTGAAATTTCTATTTCTCGCACCAGCTCCTTGTCAACTTTAGGAGCACCCATTCCACTGACAGAGTGAGCGCCATGTCATGAATGTTATCTCAAGGGTCACTGAATAGGAATTTAGAGCAAACTTGAAATTTGTGTGAAAGATATATAAGCATAAGGCCCAAGTTAGATCTAAAAACAAAGCAGAGCAAACGATAATATCATCAGTGCAGACAATGACGCAGAAGAAATGGGGAAGCCGAGCAGCAATAGCGGTAGTGGGAGTGGTAATGGTGTTTTTGCCACCGGCACGACAGCAGATTCATATATTGGCAGTCTCATCAGCTTGACATTAAAAAATGAAATACGTTATGAGGGCATTCTTTACACCATCGACACCCAAAACTCCGACATTGCTCTGCAAGATGTGCCGATTGCGAACTTCACAATCCCCATGTTTTCTCTGGGAGAAAAATGGATCTGCAGCTGCAACAGAATCCCAAACTTGTGATGCCCCGCATGCAAATAATACGCTCTCATTTCTAAAACCCCTTTTCTGGCAAAGACAAAACAAATATCAACCAAGTGTCGGTGGAGGAACTAACGCATGAACAGTTGGTAATGTTTATCAAACCTCAACATCTCGTTTGCATGAAAAAGAACCCTTGTGGAGCTAAGCCACGAAGACAATGCACTAAATCTCTCTCTGGCACTTCATCAAACACTTGCGCCCAAGACATAAATGTTATTTCATGGATTTGCCACCTGCCAATAATCGGTTTCATGATTCTAAATGCAAAGTGACAAGTAAAACACTTCCCACCAGAATTGTATAATTTATGACTGCTGCCTGAAGTTTTTTCCTTCAACTGGTTTACTCTTTTAGAGAAGGCAAGTATCTCCATTCAGGCAGATTCCTTCCTTATTTTATATGAACAAGGTTGTTTGCATGGACTTGAAAAGGACATCGATCCCCATTTTCTTTTTGTCTTGTTCTGATGTTAACTGAGCAGTTTCTGTAGAGAAAGTTGAACATAAACACTCGCCGGTGTTTTGCTCATGCCTGGCTATACTTGTGTCCTCAACATCCGTGTTTGATTTGGAAACAACATCATCATTAACAACCTCAGAACCTGAGTCTTCAGATGGGCCCAATGTATTTCTTTCCTGGGATGAAGGATCAGACCGTTGCTTAAGTCCACATACTAGAGACCTAGTAACACATAACCAACTTCTTGGCATTTCAATGTCATCACCTCCTTTAATGGGAACGTGCCATGAGCCTCTTTCAGACTCTTGAATAACAATCGAATATGGAAGTGGCATGTGAAACTTTGGACCAGATTTATTGAAAGTAAAGCGGACCTGATGTTTTTCCTTCCATTTTGAGAAGAACTTATTAACTAACAATTGGAATAAATGATCTCTCATTTCATCATTTGTCACAAGCAAACATTTGAATCTCACAGCCGCATATAGCCAATACCAGTCATCATTCGACCCAGCTGGTGTTGTATACAAGGCACCAGCTTTTCTCCAATCCTCAATCAGCTGTTTAATATGTTTATTTCTCTGTTTTTTATAAAATGAGAGGCCATTTCTTCTTCGAGCTTCTTTGGCGCAATACATTGACTATAGAGCTTAACTGAGAGACATTAAAACCACCATCAGCAACTTAATGACAAGCATTGATGATGACTTCTTGAGAACATGCCACCTGTGGATCAATGGCTAAAGCATAATCTTCAGACAAACAGTACACTGACGGAAGGCCCATATGCTTCAACCATGCCAGCTGAGAACATAGTACTCTCTATGATTTGTGGAATTCAATAGATTTTTTGTCTGGAGGATCCAAAACAAAGACTCTTGCAAGTCTCCCCACATTAGTATGGACATCCTTCACAATCACCCATGAACCAGAATTCAGAGATAACTCCCTTAATGTACTTGATGCCAATCCCACAATAGCTGCATCATCATAAGGTGCTTCCTTGAAAACACTGTCACTGCTCTCATCTGCATTCCTGGAGGGAAGCAAAACTCTGTACAATAGGCATGCTAGGATTTGGGCCTCCACTGAAAACTCGAACAAATCCCCAATTTCGTAGCACGCTACGAAACCAGCTAAACAGGTAGCGCTGCGAAACTGCTAAAAAGAATTCATGTGCTGCGAAAACACCCTGTCTTTAAGCTAGGCAAAAAAAAATTTTGGCAACAGAATTTTCAGTGATAACACTCCTGATTTACAAAATTTGCAATATAGGTTCCTTGGAGTCTCCACATATTTCTATAACAGGTAACAATCTTGTGAGAAACATTTTCCTATGGTTTTACATATCTCACGCCATAGGCTGGATCTTGTATTTAAGGGATTTGGTGCCCCACTAGCCATGTAATCCCTCAAGATAAGACATTTTTATTTAGAATGGCCCTCCAATCTACACTTCATACACCATACTTCTTCTCTGACTTCTTTTCTTTTCTTGATGTCTTGTATCTGTAGGGTTAGGTTTGCCAAATGACTATAAATCTGTTGCATACCTGCATTAGTATCTCCTATAGGCGAAGCTTCCAACTTCATCGCAATTTGTAGAGCTTCAGCTTGACTTGTTATCTTTTGTTGCGTCAATGGTAATCTGATATGTGGTAACAACATAGCTATAAACAATTCTTGATGTTGCTGCGGAGCTATGTCGAAGCTCACTTGATCCAACAATACCTTAAATCTCTGATCAAATTCCAAAACAAACTCAGTAGGTTTCTGTTTAATTTCTTTTAGCTCAGCGATGCAGTACGACTCAGACTTCAGCTTCTTAAATTATCTGATCAGTGCTGCTTTGATATCTACAAATGTTCTAATCTAATTATTTGAATACTTCATATACCATGTCAATGTTCTATCTCAAAATGTCATAATGAGCTACACTTTATTTATATTTTTATCGTTGATCTACTTTGCGGTCCATACAACTTCACATAAAAACCAAAACTGTTATCCTCAATCCAGTTCCTTTGAAAATAGGAAGCTTAATATCATCATCCATATTTCTTCTTAGAAGGGGAGGGGGATGAGTAAGGGGAGGGAGATGGGGGGTATGGGGGAGTAGGGGGAGAAGGGGGAGGGAGATGGGGGGTATGGGGGGGTAGGGGGAGAAGGGGGAGGGGGAAGGGGAGAGGCAAAAATACCCTGTCTATTACTGGATTCTATCTTCTGTGAACTCTCATACTGGGAAGGTGAATACTGCGAAGTTACCTGGGGTTTACCATGGTGGCTATCTTCCCTTTTGCTTTTAGATTCACTCAAAAGAGGACTATAATCAGTCTCTACAAAGGTCTTTAAGTCTTTTCCGTGAGCTATTTTTCTAGTATCTATTTTATATCTCTTTCCACTTCACGTTACTGCGATCTCTGGATAAGATTTATTCTCTTTTCTTCCAAACATAAGTAAATTAGCAATCTGACTGTATCAATCAAACTCATTTTTCACAAAGAAGCATCTTAATCCAAAGTTTCAAAGACTTTAAATACTTACCTTGCGGTCCTCTGAAGAATCGCCATTTTTCTTTGTTGTAGGACGTAATCCATTCTACTGTGAACTTAGTAATAAATCCTACTAAGAGGCTATCAATCTTGAAATCGATAGCCCTTGAAATCCTATTGTCAGTTCTCTTGTGTCACTGTATTAGATCAGGAGTCCACACCGTATTTCTCCACCTTTAAAACAGTTCTTTCTTTCAGTCAACTTCGATATCCACTCATACTTTTCGACATGAAATGAAGTGAAGAAAATCTTGTATTGATCTGTAAAAATATACTTCTATAACCAAGCTTTAGATGTCTGGCGAGGTTTTTTATTCTCTTAATCTGCAAATTCTTGCTCTTTTAGTTCTAGCCAGTCTTAAATTTCTTTCTTCGATGGGTGCCATATCCACATATCCCTCAAACAGATCCCAGTCCTAGCAATGAAACTGTTTATTGGTTATGTTTGGGCTGACCCAGGGTTCGATTGATACTGCACACCAACAAAACCCTCAATCATTGGCCCTTTTGGCAACGACCTGCAAGCAGATTGCAGTCTCATCCAAAGTGACTATGGGAGGATGCAGAACCAAGTTTCTACAACCTTGAAGGATGTGGTATTATTATGTTTTCCTATTCATAAATTACTTCGTCGCATTCATTTAACCACTTATACATATCATATAAAGTCATAAATCACCATTCTGATTAAATAAAGTGCAACTGTAATAAACTGCTACACTACAACAGATAGTAAGCAAATATACACATGAAGACACCAATTTTACCATGGTTCACCCCAATGTTTGGCTATGTCCATAAGATCTGTTGCTAATATAATGATTATTTGTACAAAAAATAGTTCTTGACCTGCACACTAAGCTGTAGGTCATCAGCGCACTCAACTATAGACTTGGGGCTTTGTGCACTCAATTGTAGAGCCTCGCCTCGTCTTCCAACTACAAATCACAAGAATTCGACCATAACATAGATTTGGATCACAACTCATGATTTTCTTCTTATTATTTGACCCTATATATACTATTACATCAATGGTTATATCGTTACAATACCATGGATTCCCTAAAAGAAGCAGTTCTGGTCCCAAAATCCATTGATCTTTTACATTATTACAAAAATAAGGGGCTTCTCCTTATCCCGAAGCCCTTATACCACGCAATATATTCAAACTGCTATGCCACACGGTCCACTTTGCACTCTGTTGTGCTCTCCACTCCACAAAATGCATAGTATTTTCCAAAAACTAGGCCAAGTTGGGTTGCACCCAACAAGGAGCCTCATTCATATGTTGATTTTTAATGTTATGAAATTAGATTAAAAAACAAACTAAAATATATATCAACGACTTGAGAATTGGCCTCCTCGAGAGGGAAACCTCCTTTACATCACATAAATGAACAATTCTTGGATAATACAAATGAAAAGGCATCCTTTCTATATATAGCAGTCTAAGGGGTCACAATATAATCAGATCCTACATAACAATAATAATGTAAGGGCACAACAATAACAATAGCGGCCTTCTATGGGGCACAAAATAACAATATGGGGGCTACATTAACAATAAAAATAAGATAGCTACACTAACAATAACAATAAGGGAACTAGACTAGTATTATAGGGACCTAACATGCCCCTCTCCTTCACAGAAGTGTTGTCCTCAATGCTTGAGTAGTTATGGATGCTTTTGTATGAAATTCTCATCCTCCTATGTGGAATCTTTAGCGGAAAATTTCTTCCACTTAATGAGATACTCTAAAATTGATTGATTTCGTAGTTGTCGAGTTCTGGTTTCCATGATTTCTTTAGGATCCAATATGATTTTTCCTTGTTCATTAAGTTATGGCAATATTTTTTGATTTGGGAGCTTGTCACCAATAACCTTCTTTAAGTATGAAACATGGAAAACTGGGTGTACTCAAGAAGATGCAGGAAACTCCAATTTTTATGCCATAGTACCAATATTTTGCAACACCTTGTGAGGACCACAATACTTGATGATAATTTATTATCCTTCTTAGCTTGCTTGAGGGACATTTGTTTCTATGGTTGTAGTCGTAAAAATGCCTGGTCACCTATGTCAAAACGTTTTTCACTTCGATGTTGATCTACTTGTTGTTTCATTCGATTCTGTGCCAAAGTGAGTTTATCCTTTAAGAGTTGGAGAACTTGTTGTTGATGCTCAATGTGATCTTCCACCTCTTGAAACTTAGAATTTTATCTTAAAGACGATGTGATGGATGATGCATGCTATCCATAAAGTGCCATAAATGGGGTAATTTTTGCAGCAGTTGGAAGGAAGTGCTATACCAACATTCAACCAGAGGTAACCACTTGACCCATTATGTTTGTTTATCAGATACAAAGCAATAAATATATCCTTCCAAACATTTGTTTACTATCTCAGTTTGTTCGTCAGATTGAGGATGATAAGATGAGCTATGAGATAATTGAGTACCAAGACAAGAAAATAATTCCATCCTAAAATTTCTAGTGAAAATGGGGTCTCTGTCACTTACAATAATATTTGGGTTTCCATGTAGCTTTCAAATTATTTCCATAGATGCAGTAGAAACTATACCGGCTTTAAAAGGATGAGATAATGCACAAAAGTGTGCATACTTGGTAAGTCTATCAACGACCACCATGATTCCACTCTTTCCTTCGGAATTGGGTAAACTTGTGATAAAATCCATTGGGACCTCCTCCCAACTCTGACTTGGAATGGCTAAATGTTGTAATAGACCCCAGGCCTTAATTGTCTCAACTTTAATTTGTTGGAAAACCTGTAGGTTTTAACCCCGTATAAAAATTTACCTGCATACGAATTATAAAGCATAGAAAATGAACAATGTGAAAGCAAAACACATAAAACACATATACATAGAGATTTTCTCTTGGATCCCAAAACCGGAACTACTAGCTTGATTTTTCATTATGTTCCTTTCAATGTTACAATACATATTTATACATGCCAAAGCATCCAATACCATGGAACGAAAATCATCGCATCCAAAACCATGGACAGAAAACCATACCATCCAAAACCATGTGCAAAAATCATGCACAAAACCATAGGTAGGTCGGCCCAACCTAATATAGGGTCCAAAAACCAAAATTTTCCAAGGTGCGAGTGGGGTTACCTGCACCCCTCAAACCCCCTTGTGACTCCCCCCACTACGCAATCGGCGTAACGAAGGGGGGGCTCCGCCCCCTTCTAACCCCCCGATTAACTACGTGGGCTAGTCGTGGAAAGAATATAACAAAACCCAACATTATCCCAATTGTTGTTTTCTTTCCACAGGGGGGCACAAGAGAACTTAGTCATTTATCCAACCCTACAATGCCCATTGTTTCTATACACCAAGAGAACTTCTCAGAGCTCACTGATTTTGTCAATGCATCTGCAGTATTCTTCAAAGTTTCCATCTTTACCAGCAACACCTTTTTTTCTTCTATCATATCCTTCACAAAGTGATACTGAACATCATGTGCTTTGTCTTTGAATGATATGCAGGGTTCTTTGCCAAGAAAATTGCACTTTGGCTGCCACAGTCTATCCTTATAGCTCCTTGTACTAACCCCATACTTGAACACAATCTCTACAACCAAACTACTTCCTTGCTTGCATGAGTGGCTGCCATGTATTCTGCCTCTATAGTTGATAGTGCCACTACAGATTGTTTCTTACTCATCCTACTGACTGCACCTCCAAATAGGTTAAACACATACCCACTTGTGGATCTTCTCTGATCCATATCTCTAGCCCAGTCTGCATCAAAAAAGCCACAAATATCCAACACTCTGTCCAATCCTAGTCTTCCTTGGTAGCACAAACCATAATCACTAGTGCCACGCAAATCCCTGAAAACCCACTTCACTGTTGTTGAGTGCTCCTTCCATAGTTTTGACATAAACTTACTCAATACTCCCACTGCATGTGCAATGTTTGGTCTAGTACATACCATCGCATACATCAGGCTACCAACTACACTTGCATATGGAACACGAGATATGTCCTCTTCCTCTTCTTGTGTCTTGCGACATTGTTCAGTAGATAACTTTACACCTACATTAATAGGAACCTTCACCGGTTTACTATACTGCATATTAAACCTCTTCAATATTTTCTCGACATACTTCCTCTGGTTTAACCAGAGCTACCTCTTTGTCCAATCTCTTTTAATTTCCATGCCCAAAATATAGTTTGCAACACCAAGATATTTCATGTCAAATTTGGAGGACAAATGGGTCTTCAAATCCTAGATAATTTATTTGTCATTTCTAACCAGCAACATATCATCCACATACAAGACCAGATAAATAACACGGTCACCAAGTAATTTAAAATACACACAGTGATCTACTTTGCTTCTGGTGAAGCCAAGTCCCCATATAAATGTATCAAATTTCTGATACCACATGCTTGGTAACTGTTTTAACCCATACATAGACTTCTTTGAATTTTCATACCAGTTCTTTCCTACCCTTCACTTCAAAGCCTTCAGGTTTCTTCATGTAGATCTCCTCTTCTAGATCCCCATGAAGAAATGTTGTCTTCACATCCATCTATTCTACCTCAAAATCAAAAGCAGCAGCAACAGATAAAAGTAATCTAATATAAGTTACCTTGGCAATAAGAGAAAAAATATCACCAAAATCAATTCCCGGCACCTAGGAATAACCTTTTGCTACCAACCGAGCTTTGTATTAATCCGTTTTTCCTTCTGCATTTATCTTCTTCTTGAACACCCATTTTATGACAATGGGTTTCCTTCCAGCCGACAACTCCACCAGATCCCAAGCCTCATTTTTGTGCAAAGATGCCATTTCATCAACCATGGCCTCTTTCCATAGTTTTCCATCCTTTAAATCTATTGCTTCCTTCACAGTTCTAGGATCATCATCAATAATAGATAAAGAAAATTTTTAACATAAAGTAGATGGACTATACCTTTCTAGTTGCCTTCTTTTTCGAACTGATCTTCTCACACCCGAAGTTTGTGGCTCTTCATCTTCTGAGTCTGGTTCTTCCTCCTTTAGCTCAAACACATAAAACACATATACACAAAGATCTTCCCGTGGAACCCAAAACCGGGACTACCAGCTTGATTTTTCATTATGTTCCTTTCAATGTTACAATACATATTTATACATGGTGAAGCATCCAATATCATGGACCGAAAGCCACCACGTCCAAAACCATGGACCGAAAACCATCATGGGCAAAACCATGTGCGAAATTCATGCACAAAACCATAGGTAGATCCGCCCAACCTAATATAGGGTCCAAAAACAAAATTTTCAGGGGTGCTGCCCCGGACCGCATAGAGTGGGGTTACCTGCACCCCTCAAACCCCCTGTGACTCCCCCGCTATGCAATCAGCGCAATGAAGGGGGGAATCTGCCCCCCTTCTAACCCCTTGGTTAAATATGTGGGCTAGTCGTGGAAAGAATATAACACAACCCAACAAAACCAAACATTCTTCCACAAACATTTGAATATCAAATTTAAGACCATCCCAAAAAAAAACCTTCTTGACCATGTGGTAAGTTTTTAAAAATCTTGAGTGCCCTCCTAAGAGAGTGTCGTGCAATTCCAAAAGAATCTTTTGTTTGAGTTTAGAATTCTTACAAAAATATAAATGATCTTTGTACCATAATTAATTATTTTTCCAGATAAATGTATCAGATGTACTAAGATCTTGCTACAACTTTTGAATGAGTTTCCAAACCTCTTCACCATTCTTCCATTCATTCCTTACTTTAGTTATCCAAACAAGATGGATAATAGAATTGACACATAGAAATGCTTCCACATCCTTATCATTTCTTGCGAGTGCACCTGCAACAATATTTTTATTTCCTTTTTTGTAATGATTTGAAAGTCAAAACCCAACATCTTTGTGACCCATTTTTTCTTCTATGTTAAAGATAATATTTGTTCCAAAAGGTATTTAAGACTATCATGATCCATTTTTATCTTGAAGTGTCTTCCCAATTAGGTAAGGTTCCCATTTCTTTAGTGCATGTAGTATTGCCAACATTTCCTTCTCATAAATAGGTTTGTGTAAATACTTTCCCTTGATTGGACAACTTTCAAAAGCAACCAGTCTTCCTTCTTACATTTAAACAACACCAATTCCATTTCCTGAGGCATCACATTCCATAATAAAGGTTTTTTTGAAGTATGGTGTAACTAAGACTAGTGCTTGGAACATTTCCTCTTTAAGATGTTCAAAGGCCTTAATTTCTTGTAAAGTCCAAGAAAATGCATCTTTATTCATTAATGTTGTTAGAGACACTGCTATTCTCCCATATCTCTTAACAAAATTGTGATAACACTTGTCAACCTGAGAAATCCTTAAAGATGCTTTAGGGTTGTGGGTATTTTCCATTCCTTAATGGATTTGATTTTGTTAGGGTCTAGCTTAACACCATCTTGAGATATAATATGACCCAAATACTCCAGATATTTTACTCCAAAGAAACATTTGGAGGTTTTTGCATATAATTATTTATCTAATAATTTGAGCACCCTCTCAATATGTTGAACATGATCCTTCCAAGACTTGGTGTAGATTAGTCTATCATCAAAAAATACTAACACAAATTTTCTAAGGGTGGGTTTGAAAATGGAATTAATCAAATCTTGAAATGTAGAAGGTCCATTACTAAGGCCAAAAGGCATGACCAAAAATTCATAATGACCTTCATGAGTTGTAAATGTTGTTTTCAGAATGTCTTCCATCTTCATTCTAATCTAATGATATCTTGAACAAAGATGTAGCTTGGTGAAGTAAATTATCCGTGTAATTCATCCAATAATTCATCAATGAAAGGAATGGGAAATTTATCTTTAATAGTGAGCTTGTTGAACTCCCTATAATCCAAACACATACGCCATGATTCATCCTTCTTATGCATCAATACTACTGGATTATAAAAAGAACTTTGGCCAGTTTGAATTATACCAGCCTCTAGCATTTTTACTGCCATACCTTAAATTTCACTCTTTTGGGCATAAGGATATCTATAAGGCCTGATGTTTGGAGGAATGATTCCTAGAATCAAGTGAATATCATGATCATGATCACAAATAGGTGGGAGGCCTTCAGGAGTCTCAAATACCTTTCGAGATCTAGAGAAATGGATGATTTCAATGTTTGAACATCTAGTGAGCATAATTATGCAATTATGCCGCATTGTTATTTCTTCAAAATATTTGTCATTCCATTAGAGCTTATTATCTTCCCTGATTTCCCTGCAATGCCTCAAATTTGATTTCCTTTCCTTCCCAGGAAAATTTTAAGAAAAGTTCTTGAAAATTAAAAGCTATCATCCCCAAATATTGTAACCATTGGACTCCTAATCCAACATCAACACCATCAATTAGAATGGAAAGCATTGGAATATTCAATACATATTCCCCCAATGTTGGATTAATATTATGACACTTCCCTGAGAAATTTATAGTTTTCACATTTGCAACCATCACTTGACACTATGGTGTTGGATATAGAAAGCAATTCAATTCCTTGGCTATCTTACAATGAATAAAATTGTGGGTACTACCAAAATCGATCAACACTATTACCTTTTTTTTCTTGATATATCCTTCTATCTTGAGAGTTTGAGGAGTGGTAATCCCTATCAATGCATTACAAGAAATGGTCAGATTCATTTCTTCTTTCTCTGGGGTTGGTTCCTGGTGTAGATCCTCTTCTTTTAGGAGAAATATCGCCGGGAAGGGGATGATGATGAAGAGCCCCCCACCCCCCCGGTTTCCAGAGGGGGCAAGAGGCCTTGGGACAGCATATACATCCCAAGGTCTCTTGGATATCCCTGGCTGCCGTGAGTTCGTGCGCAACTCGATATTCCGGGAGCCAGGGCGCGGCGCCCCGATGCCAGGGTTGCACATGTTCGGGGAACATGTGGGCCCAGCTGAGATAGCCATAAAAAGACCCATCCTCGTAATGTTTCTTGTTCCTTTTCTTCTTCCTCTTCACAATCTATGTAAAATAATTTCCTCTAAGCACAATTATGACCCTTAGTGTATTTAGCTGTAACAAAGCCCTTTTGATACTTTTTCCTCTAGTTGTTGTGGTGTCAACCTTGTAGGTTGTGGGAGTCTAGGAGCAACAACACTTCCATATTTATAGTTTTGAGTAGTATAATTCCTTGTTGCCACAATTTTTCTTTCAACTTTTCTTGCCACCTTGAATGCCTTCTCCAATGAATCAAGTTCCCAAAGGCGAACCTCATGTTGGATGTTATCATTTAAAGTCCCTTTGAATAAATCAATATTATGCTCCTCTCGAATATCATTTACCTTGATATTCAATCTTTGAAAGTCCTCAATGTTATCCACCATCGAACCATTTTGTTTGAGATTTATCAATTGGATAAAGAAGGTATTGCTCTTCTTATGCTCATAATGTGCTACCAATTCTTCCGCAAAAATTATCCAAGTGACAGTTGATTTACGAGAACAAAGCCATCGATACCATATAAACTTATTTTGTTCTAAATATAAATATTTAATGCGTACCTTTTGTGTGTGTGACACATAATTTAGATCAAATAATTGCTCCAACTGTAGTATCCATGTTACCAGATCCTTGCAATCAAACTTCCTCATGTCGATCTTCGAAATGTGGTGTGTTTTAAACCTAACATTAGAGTCGATAAATAACAGGAGTGGTTGATTTTTATTAACGCATTCACTGAATCGCATTTAAGAATAAAACAGGGGACTGACGAACTGGTATGGAGTTTGGCCGATAATGTCATTTACGCCCCAAAGCTTGGATACAACACTTTAATTCAGCATAAAAAGCCCGAAACTATCATTACATGGTGGAGCGAGGTATGGAAGCTATCCGCCCCTCCGCGCATCAAACTTTTTTTCTGGTGTGCTCTTAAGGATATCGTACCGATGGGAGATCATTTAACCCACAGAGCGATATATGACCCATCTTGGTGTACACTGTGTAAAGCAGATTCGGAATCCACTGTCCACCTCTTCCTACATTGCACAGTTATAAGACATCTCTGGAATAATCTGTCCATGTCAATTGGCTTCACTGGATCATGGAACAGAGGAGAGTTACAAAGCACTTGGGCAGATTGGAACAACAAATTCCCTCGGTCCAAACTTCAGAACCTACCATCAGTGGTCTCTTGGCATATATGGAAGGGGCGCAATAGAATTATCTTTTATAATCGATCTGTATGTTGGGCTAGAATAGAGGCCAGCATCATCTCCTCTTATTTAGAACTGCCTGAACCCAATCCTTCCTGCACGCGGAGCATAAACCCTCCCCCTAACATTAACAGAACCGTCCCTTGGGCTTTCTTCGACGGTGCCTCAAACCAAGACGGTTGTGGGGGGGTTTCATACTTCACATCAACGAAAACCATCACTATAAAGTCAAATTGGGACTCGGAGCAGGCACAAACAATTTCGCTGAGCTTATGACGCTGCGTCACCTTCTACATTTCTCTCTGGGACACCAATGTCTACATCTAAATATATATGGGGATTCTTTGAATATTGTGAACTGGTTCAATCAATCTTCAAATTGTCATATACACACCCTCAGCAACATTTTGTATGAAGCACTCAATTTTAAGGCAGCTTTTTCCCATATCTCCTGCACTCACATATACAGGGAACATAACAGCAGTGCTGATCAATTATCCAAGGAGGCCTCGTCACTTCCCAGAGGCGAATGGATAATAATGGAACAGCAAGGATCTGAAGAATACAGATATTACCACAGGCCTTACATAGACCAGCGTTACCAAAGGAATAACAGTCTATGAACTGCAGAAATGAAAATAAAAAACTGATGTTTTTAGAGCTATTTATTGATTTTATGATACATAGAATGATTATTTCTGACCCTGTGAGGTAATATCAGCTAGGTGTATAACTGACTATACAATGCCTCTAGTACAAAAACAGATCACCCTGCGTGGCGAATCTGATTTAAAGGCCGATAGTGCATATGCTTTTAGCATCTACTATATGTAATTTTCGCTCTTAATGAAAATTACGGATTTTTCCAGTGAAAAAAAAAAAAAAAAAAAAAAAAAAAAAAACATTAGAGTCTATAAAATCATAATTCATATTCCTTTTGACCTCATCAAGAGTTTCATGGATTACCTTTTCACTATTGGGAAGTCTTTCTTACAACAACTTTGTCAACCCTTCCAATTTTAAATTTATTGCGTCCATGTCTACTTAAAAAAAACCCATATCTACTTTTAAACCATCCTTCAAGCCTTCCATGTTACCTTTTATTTTTACTTTTAGACCATCCATATTAGCTTATAGTTAATTTTTTGGTTACTCTTTGTGAGAGAAAAATTTATTGCTCTTGGTCTCGTAATTTTGATATAACATGTTGCATTTCTTCCTCTTCTTCATGCGTCATAGTATAGCTTTCTGGGTGCTTACTAGGTGTGTACCGAACCTATCATGAAATAAGATAGGTCTTGGTGGAGCCGAAGGAGCGAAAATGGTGGAACCCTAGCTAGGGTTTGCTACAGATCATCTACCCATGGCGGTTTACAGGCTTAGCTTCCGGTTTTTGTGTGAACTGTCGGGTTGACTGCGGCATCGTCATCGTTTCTCGCGGAGTTTTTGTTACTTTCTGCGGTCCCCCCTGAGCGCTCTCTGCCGCACTGACTCTCCCTTTCATCTTGCAGACGGACCCCCGATCGAATCCCGTTTGCGCCTTCTACCGACAGTTCAATATGGGTGACGAGGAGTTGGTTGATTACGAGGCGGACCCCATGCCGCATCAGGATATATGGGCACATACAAGGAGGCCACAAATGATACCGAGGAGCGTTGCGCTGGGTATTGCGACAGGTGCCCCGTCTCAGCATCCACATTTGTCTTCTACAGGTAAAAACAAATCGCCGGTTCACACTCCCGCGGACTCCTCGCCCCTTGACTGCCCTCCTCTCTCCCCTGCGACGGCACAGCTCTTGGGCTCTTGCTTCCTTAGCTCTCCATTCCCTGACGCCCCGCTCCAGTACCACATCCGCCCTGTATTACCTCCGCCTCCTCCGCCTCCGCCCCCATCGAGCTCCCACTCTCCTTCAGTTTCATTTATGCCGCAGGCACATCAGCCTTCCAGCCACCCCTCTGCATCCTTTTTCCCTGGCACCAGCTATTCAACCCCCCGCACTCCGATACATTCTGGCTGCTTCACTACCCCGCCTCTTCCGGTGCGTTCCGCTGCATCCGCACAGCACAGTACCTCTGACCCGTGTCGCAATTTGCTGAAGGGAATCCCTTTTGGCAAACGCTCTGAGAAGGTGACCAAAGGCCGCTGCCTCCGGTCCATTGATCCTGACTACAACATCAATTTGGGGCCTGAAGCTCCACTTCCGGATGTAATGGACGCCGCTCGAAAAGTTCTGGTGGGCAGAGTCAGGGGTCGAACATACTCTGCGGAACGACTCAAGCTTTGGGTGGACGAGATTTGGGGGTCTTTCTTTAAAGAACTTCCAGAGATTATGGTGCTTACAAGAGGCTGGTTTGCCCTGCATTTTCAGAGGCCCGAATACACACAGTGGGTTCTTACCCAATATTGGCACATTGAGCTCGCCCCGGTCTTACTCAAACGGTGGGATCCCCTTTTCGACCCGGAACGAGAACAACTGGGGGAAGGTCCCATTTGGGTTCGCCTTCCTGGGCTACCATGGCAATTCTGGAATCAGTATACCTTCAAAAAAATTGGGGACACTCTAGGCACTTACCTGGAGCACGATAGGTCATATGAGAAGTCAGGTATTAGGACTATGGCACGAATTCTAGTCCATATGGATATCAGGCCCGGACTGGTGGAAAAGATCACTCTGCACCATAATCATGTCTCCCGCAAACAGCCTCTTGATTATGAGGGCGTTCCATACCGCTGCCGGAGGTGCCACAAAGTTGGGCACCTCTACAAGGATTGCCCACTGATTTCGAGGGTGATTTCTGAGGACACCAAAGGACCCCGTCAACAGGCCACTGTGAATCAAAATGATGGAGAGAACATTCCTACGGAGGGTGCACAGATTCAACAGGAGACCCCTTCCATGAAGAAGGGGGACAGCGCTACAAAAAATGCTCGTAGCAAGGACTCGGCTGCACCTGGACCGCCGCGGACCCGCTCGAAGACCGCTGTGAAGGCTACTAAACCGGCCGAGACTGCACCTACTCGATCGGGTAATGACTCCATTTCCCCTTTCTCTCAATCTTTCTCTATTGATATGCAATCTATTGTTCATTCTTCTATTCAAGCATCCCATTCTGAGTTTGTGCCCATCCCCTCCATACTCTGCACCATCGCCCCTCCTCCGCCCACCATATCTACCACCCCTCCCTCGCACAATCTGATCCTGGGTGGTACTGACTTTCCATCTTCTCCGGATGAATCTGGCTCACATCATTATCACCTGAGACCTCGAGCTCGGCCTCGTATTTTAGGTCTGGGTTCATCCCCCGGTCGCCACCGTAAACAGAAGCGCGGCAGACCCTCTCATATTTCTTCGGCAAAGTTAAATGCTGTTGCTGATGTCGCCATGGGGCGACAGGTTACTATTGAACGGGCACTTAGAGCTATTGAGCCCATGACCTGTGGTGACCCATGATCTGGCTCTCCTTCAACTGCAGGGGACTAGCCAACCCCAAAAAACGATTGGCTCTGAAAAGACTCCTTCATGTATCTAGATGTGATATTATTTTTCTTCAAGAAACTTTGTGCACAGCTGAGGTGGCGGTGAGATGTCTACAAGCTTTGCTCCCGGGATGGATTCTGCATGGCCTGGATGCGTGTGGTCGATCTGGAGGATTACTCATTGGTATCAACCCAAGGAATTGTAGGTCTCTCTCCGCCTGGGGGGGCAGAGGTTTCCTCGGTATGGATATTATTGTAGGTGACCTGGGTATTCCGATCAGATTTATCAATATATATGGACCTAACCAGAATCGACTTCCCTTCTGGCAAGATTTTCTATCTGGTGACCATATCACACAGCATACTGTGATAGGGGGGGATTTCAACTTCTCATTGGGAGTTGGAGAATCCTGGGGACATAATGCCCAGTGGGACCCCATTGCGGATCAAATGCAAATGCTCCTAGACTCACATCACCTTGTGGATATCCCTATGAACAAGAAGCTACCTACTTGGCACAATCAGCGCACTGGGGAGGCTGCTCTGGGGAGGCGACTGGACAGGTTTATGATGCATCAGGAACTAATACAGATATGCCCATTATACAGACAATGGGTTGGTACTGGGGGACTATCCGATCATCAACCGATTTTTCTTCAGATTAGTGACAACAATCCTAAGCCGCGGTCTCCCTTCAAATTCTTTGCTGGCTTTCTCCAGGAACCGGATTATATCAAGATGGTCACGGACTTTTGGGCAACACAGCCCCCACTGCGGGAGCAGAGGAAAGCTTTTGATTTCTGTGAGAGACTCAAAAAACTCAAAGTATTGACCGAGAACTGGGCGACAACCAAGCGGAACAGAGATGAACAGATTCTGAAAGATACTGAAGCTCAGATAGCTTCATTGACTGATGACAAAGGGACTGGTTATCTTTCTGACGATTCCAAAGCACTTCTCAACCAACTGCTTGGGCAAAAAGCAAAAATTCTACAAGAAAAGGAGGAGCATTGGAGGCTTAAAAGCAGAGCCATTTGGCTCAAAGCGGGGGACTGTAATACTAAATTCTTTCATAACTTAGCCAATGGCAGGAAGGCATCGAACACCATATGGAGACTACCAAGGGAGCCAGACGGATGGGCTACTACACACCAGCAACTGGCTTGCCTTGGGGTATCCCATTTCAAGGGTCTCTTCACAGCACCACCTGAAGTTAATCTTCCTGATATCATTAGAGTTGCAGAAAAGTTCCCTCGGTTTGTTGGTCAGGATGATATTGAAGACCTTACAAATCCAGTCACTACACAGGAGCTAGAAAGTACACTTAAATGGTTTAAGAAAGACAAGAGCCCGGGACCAGATGGATGGCCTGTGGAATTCTATCTGGCTTTTTATGATCTGCTGGGAGAGGATCTATTAGCTGTAGTTGAGGAAAGCCGGATCTCGGGGCACATCCACCCTCCTATGAATCAGACCTATATTGCCTTGATCCCCAAATCCGATGAACCCTCATCCTTCAATGATTTTCGTCCTATCTCCCTCTGTAATTGCCTCTACAAAATCATTGCCAAGATTATAGCCAACCGTATTAAGCCGATTCTATCCTCCCATATATCTGCTGAACAATTTGCATTCCTCCGAAATCGCCATATCCAAGAAGCTATTGGCACTGCCCAGGAAACTTTACATTCCATCAAGTTGAAGAACCTGAAAGGGGTATCCTTAAAAATAGACCTTACTAAGGCATTTGACAAGGTGAACTGGCTATATCTCAAAATGATCCTTATCCACCTGGGCTTTCCTCATCTATTAATAAATTGGATTATGGGATGTGTTTCTTCTGTCTCCTTTGCCATCCTCATCAATGGCGCAGCCTCAGATCGTTTTTACATCAACAGGGGTATCAGGCAAGGCTGCCCACTCTCCCCACTACTCTTTCTCATTGTTATGGAAGGATTGAGTAGGCTTATTGCGGATGCAAAAAGGAATGGGGAGCTAAGTGGTCTCAAAATTACTGAACAATTCTCCATTACCCACCTTTTGTTCGTTGATGACATTCTCATCTTTCTCAATGGTAGTGTCAGAGATAGCACTGCATTATATAATATCCTCCTTCTTTTCTGTAAAGCTACGGGTATGGAAATCAACAGGGACAAATCCACCAGATCATTGACGAGATGTACACAACAAGAAACTCAGTTGGCTGTACAGTTCTTTCCCTTTCTGGAAAATAATCTACTGGAAGGTATTAAATATCTAGGATTCAGATTAAGGCCGGATGGATATAAATCTGAACACTGGGTGTGGCTCATTAACAAAATTGAAAAAAGGATCACTTGCTGGCACCACCGCTTACTGTCAAAAGCAGGCAGATTACAGCTGATCAAATCTGTTCTTGAGGCCACACCAGTATACTGGATGTCCCTCACATGGATTCCGAAGGGCATTTTACAAAAAATACAACAAATTTGCAACAGATTCCTGTGGAATGGAAACAAAAAGGGAAAGATTTTTGCATGGACAAGATGGTCCCTTGTAACCATGCCTAAGAATTGGGGTGGGTGGGGACTAAAATCCCTCTCAGAATTCGCACAAGCCTTAACAGCAAAACAGGGCTGGTCACTACTCAAGATGGACAGCTTATGGGCCGAAGTTATACATAAAAAATACATTTGGCCTTCCAATATCACAGACTGGCTTCGCAGACCTTCATGGAATCACCTGGGCGTATCTGTGATCTGGAGAGCTACTCTTAAAGCTCTGCCTCTCATCAAGGATAACCTATTATGGAAAATAGGTAATGGAACTCAAGTTCGCATAGGGCTGGACCCTTGGCCTGGGTCAGGGAACGCTCACCTTCTGCCAGAAGACATGATCCGACACCTCAACAATAAGGGCATCAAACATTTAGCACAGGTTGGTGACCCACACCGATCCACCATATTCACTCAGGCATGGATAACGGATCAACAGTGGCACTTGACAGACGATTGGGCGGAACAATGGCAACGATACATTCAGGCACTCACTGAAACTCATATTAAGCTACATGAGCAGGATGATGAACTCATTTGGGCACCTGCTAAAACTGGCATATATGCACCAAAGCTGGGCTACTTAAAGCTCATTGAGGACAAGAAGCCTGATTTACTCAAAAATTGGTGGTCGGACATCTGGCAGCTACAAGCTCAGCCTAGGACCAGACTTTTAATGTGGAACATTTTGGCGAATAAAATACCAACAGGGGAAAACCTCAAAAGGAGAGCTTTTGCTGGACCTACCTGGTGTGTACTCTGCAACAAGGCGGAGGAATCTTCATCTCATCTATTCCTCACCTGCGAAGTCACTATAGAGATCTGGCAGCAGGTTAAACAATCCCTCAACATCACCACCGCCTGGCACGCTGAAGATATTCCCACAGCCTGGACGCATTGGTGGACTGCTGTGACTTCGGAAAAGGCAAGAAATCTACCGTTAGTGGTGTCCACGTACATTTGGTACAAGCGCAATGACATCATATTTGAGGAAGGCAGGGGCAACTGGCAGATTCTACCGCCTACCATCTGCGCAGCCTACACAGAAATTCCATTTGATAACAAAACTAATTCTCCCAGGCATATCATACCCGAAATTATAAACAGGGATATGCCTTGGGCCTATTTCGATGGGGCCGCATCGGCTCAAGGATGTGGAGGGGGTATTCTATTTCACTTTACAGATACACATTTTTTCCACCTGAGACTGGGTCTTGGTCTGGGTACCAACAATCATGTTGAGCTTATCACACTGAGACATCTTCTTTATTTTGCACTATCTAAAAATTGCCGACAAGTTCAAATTTTTGGGGACTCTAAGATAGTGATTGATTGGGCAAACAATAAATCCATCTGTCATACATATTCTTTGAAACATATCTTGGAAGAAATTGTTTTTTTCAAAACACATTTTGACCGGATCACTGTTTCTCATATCTACAGGGAAAGAAATACAACTGCTGACCGGCTCTCGAAAGAAGCGGCGGATCGGCCTCTAGGCGATTGGATGATCGAAGAATACAGTCCAGATGGGATGCACAGGTTCTACCACCGCCCCTACATAGATGGTCTACAACAAGGGGACATCCTCCCCTTCTGAAATTTTTGATACACTTGTCTATTTTTTGTATATAACGGCATGGCTCTGATAGACGCTATTTTGTTTAGTACTTGACCAGAGGTATATACACCTCATTATTTGCATATTATTGAACTTTTATGTAATACTGTTAAATTTTGTAATGGATACAGCCCCATCGTATCCATAGAGACACCTACGGGACAGATTTTATGTAACTTTCTGAACAGTGGTAATACCACACTACTGCATATGCCTTGGCATCAACAGCATGTAATCTCTATTATACCTCTTAATAGAAATTACGAACTCTATTTTCCCCGGAAAAAAAAAGGTGTGTACCCTTTTTTTTTTCAAGGAATTTTGGAATCAAACAATGATATATATGATTTACTATGCCCTTTGAATCACTTCAAACTGACTTTTCAAACAAAATTTATTCCAAAATTAAAAAAAAAAAATACACACCTTTGCTTTTTAGGAGCTCAATATTGCAAATGTTGTATCTATGTAATTTTTAATCTCCAGAGTCTAAAACTTCATCTCGTTGTAGCCCTTTGAGTCTTCTTTCCAAATCCACAATTCAGATCAAGATTAGATTCTTCAATAAAACATTATGCCCAATCTCTGATGATGACTTGACTATAGACTGGTTCCGTAGAGCCTGTTAGAGTCGGTCTGGTCAGCACTCCGTCAGAGATAAAAACTCTTTGTGCATTTCAATTTTAGGTGTCCCGCTCCATTCACTCAGCTGCATTTCACTAGGGACATGCCACGTTCTGACGGAGAAAGTTATGTTAATCATTTTCCCTCATGTCTGGCCCTTGCTGGCTCAGGTCTTTGTCCATAGTCACCGAAGCTCATGACAGTCCAGGTCAAGTCTTTTACAGGACAAAGTCATTTTTTATGATTGGGTCTAGGAATTCATCAATTTGGTCTTTGAAAACATGTCCAGAACAAGCCATGCAGGCCAGAGGGAGGCCTTACACAGCTATGGTTCAGAAAGCTTCATCATCACCTGAAGAGACTTCGACTCTTCTTCAAAACTCTGTTTTGAAGAAAAGTAAAACAAGGTCAATTATGACAAAATTTTCCAAAAAAGCACCAGTTGACTTTTTAGATGTAGTTATGATTTACATGGCAAAATGCTCTGTCATACAGTCCCTGCAAAGAGGTGTCGAAAATTTCATCATTCGAGCCAAAATGTCAAAGGGAAAGTGAAAATCAGTGTGTCTAAAGGTCAATGAAAAAGTGCAAAACTCAACATTAGAAAAGGGGTTTTCAAAGAGACAAAAATCAAACCCATCTCCTCCAAGGCTATAAATACATGTTTTGACCGAAATCAAAAGCATTGTGCTCTTGCAAGACTTGGAGAAAGCATTTCAAAGGTGTGAAGGTGAGATTGGAGAATTTGAGTGATTAGAGGCAGGTTTTGGGAGCGCACGACGCATATAACCAGGGGCATGGTGCACTCACCGGGCACAGCACACACGCAGCTAGCCCACCGTTGAAATATTGCACAGGCGTGGCGCATACAAGGCACGTGGCGCACTGGGAATTGCGCACGGTGCACACAGTCCAGCGGCCAAGAAACGGTGCCAAACCACTGCAAACTTTGGGGAAGGCTATCAAATTGAGAGGTAAGCCTTATAACATCACCTGCTCATCAAATTGTGTCAAGGATATGGTGTTTGTGAAGAGGTTTGAATGTCACCCAAAATACATAATTTCAACCATGTGAAAATCACCAAGAAAACGATGTATGGGTTTGCAAATTTGTGTTGATATTGCCAAGGATTCACTCCATTCACTTATTCCCCTCACCTATCATTTTTCCCCATCCTTCCTTGTCATTTTTCCTAAAACCATGCCCTAATTCATTACCAAACCCTCTCCCTATTCCCCAACTATTTGGTTAACTCAAAGTCACCACGAAATCAGCTCATTGTGCAAGCCAAGCTGTGGAAGAGGGTGCATGGTCAAAGGGTTAAAGAGTCAAAACAATTAGGAAGAAATTAAGGTGTTTTCATAGTGCGCGGCGCACACACCAAAGACTGCGGTGAACACAGGGCCCGCCCACTGTGTAAACATAACACTGGTGCGGCGCATACCCGGCACGCGGCGCACTGGGCAGAGCGCGCGGCGCACAGAAATACAAGGCCCAGAAACTATCCAATCTGCCTAAAAACTTTTGGATGCTCACCAATTTTGAAGGGTAGGCCACCTACATCCATCTTTGCACCAAAATTGAAAGGGATAACATGATTGTAGGGGTAGAAATCAAATGCAAAAAAATTTTGTAAAGAAAAAAAAAGGGAAACAAAGAAATCATTGATCCTAGGGTTTATGCTACAGTGACAAGGCTTCCAATATGTTTCAAACCCTACCCCATCAACCCTATACCCAAACTACTCCTAAATCTCTGATAAATATCTCCCTTTAAACCCATATTCCCATTTCATCATTCCCCTCCTAATACTCCCTGTTTTATTGTCCCCTTGGTGGTAGATTTTCAGAGCAACTACCAACTTCATTGGAATTCAAGGGCAGCATAAAACTCAGGGTACAAACAATAGTAATGGCATCTGAAGTATCATCAGAGTATGAGGAGGAGACCCACAGTGACACAACTTAGGGAGAAAGGGCCCAAAGGAGACATCACCAAAGTGGTAGACATCTTAGAGACGAGCCAAACAACCTCACCGAGTTGCAGGCATGCCCTATTGCTATGTCTTGCTTCCAGCACTTAGCATGTTTCGAATTTTGTCAGAGGGTGGCAAATGTCAGAGTTCATCATGAGTTGGCCCGACTTTTTGCACTTCACCTACATGGAGGACAGTCCATCTTGGCTGGGGTCACTTTCACATTGACACCCGAGACCATATCAGTGGCGACAGGCATACCCAACATTGGAGAGCAGTGGCACAAAAAGAAAAAGGTGGAGAGGCATCATTATGAGCCTTACATCAAAGACAACTGTTTGAGCCACCTCATGAGAGTTTTTCTGTTCAGATTTCTGAAAGATGAGTATGCCCCGCTCATGAAATTGATCATGAAGTACTTCAGTTGCGAGGGGAGGTTTTCTCGCCTCTATGCCTATCACATCAGGTTGCTCATGCACTTTACTAGGGTGCGGATGATGAACCTCCCATTTTTCATCTGCGGGAACATAGAGAGGATGAGGAATTCATGCAGCACAAGACCCTCGATAGCAGCTCAACAATGTGTATCACTTTTCCCTTATCCAGATTTTGGTAGACCATCAGTTGGATTGCAGGGTATTGCTTGGGAGGACTTCATCTCTCGTGACTTCTTCAGCGCTCCACAGGTGGTTTCAGAGGCAGAGCATGAGGTAGGGGGCCCAACTCATCAGTATGAGTGACATGAGACTGCCACTATGCCAGTGTACATTACCTATTAGAAAGGCAGTAGACCTTTATTTGCAGCAGTAAAGCGAGTGTTATCTCCACCTAGGGTGGAAAGGGCCTCGCTTCTGACATCAACATCATAGGAGCAGGGTAAGGGTAAGGAGCGAGTGCAGGAGGAAGGGCCATCAGGCGAGCGAGATACTGAGTTTGTTCTCCTCCAGGATGACGAGACAGATGCAGAACCAACAAATGAGGAGCTCACAGAGATCATCCAGGAGCAGCAGTTAGTGATTGACTCCTTGTCCCTTGACTTGGAGAGGGCCAAATGGAACATGAACTACCTGGAGTAGAGAAACAAGTAGTTGGAGGACCAGCAGATGATTATGGAGCTTCAAAACATTCGTGAGCATCGCCAAGGTGCTCAAAGGAGAAGAGTTCAGCCCACATCACTGGAGCAGGTGATCAATGAAGATAGGGAGGCCTATCTCGAGATCAGGAACATGCAGTTGTAGATGCTGTTGGACAAAGCTGACCAGGACCTTGCTCTATTGAGACATATGGCTTTCCGTTACAGGGTGCGAAACATGAGTGCACAGGCCCGGATAAGGAGTTTAAAAGCAAAATTGAGAAAAGCAACAAGAAGGGAAAAATGGGAAAAAGAGAAATATAGGCTTAGAATCTTGGTTAAGGCTTCCTTGGCTCAACATGGCACCCCATAGAGAACTTCCAGCCCAAATTTCAAAAAAATTGGGCAAATTGTGGTCATAGGGAAATTTTTTGGGAAAAAACAGGGATTTTCTCCCTGTACGCCGCGCCATTGGCGCGACGCTAAAATTCTAGGGCTACAATTGAGAAATGGCTTGCAGATTTGGATTCATCATTGAAAATTAAGACTACTGGTGCTCGGGAAAGAGATTTGGGCAAGATTTGGGTCTCCAAAAGGTCAAAAAACACCCAAAAATGGCCTCTCTGCCACTTTTTTGACACACAGAAAGCAGTCTTGGGAGAATGAAGATTTTGAGGGGAAAATGAGCACCAAATTTGAAAATTCCAGTTGGGTTAGGAAAGTAGACAGGACAGGCTTTCCAGTAAGCCCACTTGGGCACATTTTGGACACCTGCAAGTGCCCCAAAACAAGTCCCAAAGTAGTGCGACGCACAGAAAAAATGGCGCGGCGCACAAAGGAAAAAATTGCCAATTTGCTTCCGTTTCGCGAAATTTCGGTTCGCGACTTCTCCAAGTGGGCCCGGTCATCTACACTTTTATTTTTGGCACCAAAGGCGGCATTTAAAGAGTTTTTTATCCAGATTGGCTTCTATCCAAGTGGCGAAGGAAGGCAAACGGTCACCCCAGTGCCAAATGTCATGTTTGCAGCGCTACACCTGTAGCTAATGGTTGGCTCTCCATCTCCATTTTGTAATGATTCAAGTAACTTGCCAACCCCTGGGAATTCTATCTCTTCCTCACACATTCTATATATTGTATGCAAGTTATTTGCAAAGGGTTGGTTGGCTTATAACTTCTGGGAGACTATGGGAAAGAAACTTTGTTTCTTCACTGTGTATTTTTCACAGAGAATTAATGAAAGGCAGCGGCTCTGTTTCATGAGATTCTTGTGGTTGTGAGTGTAGAAAATGTGTCTCTTATGTTTTCATATGTATTTCGCTATGCTTCATATTTCAATTCATGTTCCTTTCCAGTGAAATTTTTTGAGTGAGATTAGGTAGAATTCAATTTTATTGCTCTGCCTGTGGGAAAATTTCATGTTCAGTGTTATTCTTATGTTGAAAAGGATTCATGTCACTATGCCCTTTTCACTTTCTTCAGCAATCTATTCATGCCGCGGTACCTCAAACTAGCTTGTTACATTTTCCACCTACCTTGCCTCACGTAATAATCTGTGCCTTTGTATTAAATTCTCTGTTCTTTGTTAAGCACTGGTCCCATAACATCCCAGAAGCTCAGTCATTCATAAAGTTGTTTCCAGAATCCCTATTCACTTACTAGCCTAAGGTAAATATTGCATTGTAAGTCATCTCAGACCATTTTCGATTATCTATTCACTGAGCGTGACTCGGAGAGAGCCCTCTCCTGCTCTGGTAGGGCTAGCTACCAGACTGAGCGTGGTTTGTGGTTACCCTAATTTTTGCCTTCCTTAAGCCTGAGGCAGATTTAGGTGCTAACAGAGCCAACTTGTACGGAATGACACATGTTGCTGTTTCGAATTTTGACCATGAAAATTATACTTGAAATACTATAGTATGTGCACTTTCAGTTAATTTTTACGAAATTTAAATCCAACGGTCTGAGAGAGAGTTATGATGATTTTCCCTAGGTCACCTGTTTGATATTGAATTCTTGAGATTGCAAAAACCCTAACTTCCACAGCTCATATCTCGGAAAATATAGCAAACCAAGATTTTAAATTTGCACACAAAGTTCACCAAGATTTTGGATCCACATGGTAGAAATTTTAGGTTTTGAGTCCTTGTATAAAAATGGTTATAGCAAAAATTCCATGGTGACTTGTTTGAAGCAACGAAACTGTAGAATCCAAAGCTCTGATACCAAATGTTATGCAACTAGATAAAAAATAAAAGAAAAGATAGATAAATGACTTGAGAATTAGAGTCTTTGAGAGGTAAACCTCTTTTGTATCACATAAATGAAAAATTATTTGATAATACAAATGACAAGGCATCCTTTCTATATATAGAAGTCTAGGGGGTCAAAATATATTCAAATCCTACATAACAATAATAATGTAAGCGCACAACAATAGCCATAATGGGATTCTATGGGGCACAACAATAAAAATATGGGGGCCACATTAAAAATAACAATAAGGGGGCTAAAATAACAATAAAAATAAAGGGGCTACACTAATATTATAAGGACCTAACGTGTTGGGCATGGAATCTCCCCCGAAGCATGTTTTTGGGCTCAAAGCCCATGTTTTGACCGAATAATGTTGTAAAGCCCCGCGAATTGCTGGTGCGGAAGTATGTTAGAGTCATAGGGTTGTCCAACCTAATTTGTAATGTAATGTTGGCCCACCCATGGTCCATGGACCATGGGATTGTATAAATAGAGTGAGGCTCTAAGCGTAAGAAAGAAACCAAGTATGGAATACGAACAAGTCCATGGGATTGAGTAGTAAGTATCTACGTGTGTCTTTGGGTCGTAGAGTAGGATAAGGCTCTGCAACTGAGTGCACAGAGGCCTAGTTGTCCGTAGCTGAGTGTGCGGACCCTTGTAGCTGAGTGCGCAGTCGAGTCTGTAACCAGAGAAGAGAATAATAAAATAATTTTTATCCAAATTCTGTGTATCTATTCTTGAGTTATTGCATGTTTGATATCAATTGCAAATATCCTGTTTATTTACTGTGTGCACTTGTATGAATGATTTATATTGCTAAGTATACTTTACACATGCAAGTAAGCTAAGTTAATCAACTAATGATGGAATATTAGTAAGGACTTGGGTAATAACGACGTTCAGGCCTTGAGTAGGGCTGCGCGACGACAACATCTCAGGCTGCGAGTAACAGGAAAGTGCGCATAGCGACGTGAGAGCAGGGTCGAACCGCGGACCACTTGAAATCATCAGACATCTCTAGGGTGCAGAAACCTAGTTCTAGCACCCTCCCATACTACTTCAGGTGAGACCTCTGTCCGCACTCTGTGAGCTGTTGCCGAAAGGGCCAGTAGTACCAGGATTTGCTTGGCTAAATCACCTCTGAACCTGGGTTAGGCCCCAACAATCTAACAAATGGTTCCTTTATCGAGTCTAGGATCTGCATAAGAGATGTTTAATGTCATGTCACTAGAATTCGATAAAGAAAGAAATTTAAGGGTTGTTGGATAGAAAGATTCACGCATTCGCAGTGCAAGAAAACAAGAATCTGTGAGTATCAAAGGAACAATGGTTAGAACACTACTTATATACGGAAATCCATGAAATTTTCTTTGCATCCTTCCCCTCTGAGTTGTATGAGTGGATCGTGAAGCTAGCAAATAGTCAAGGAAGGTGTAGGCTTGACAAACTGATTGTGTGGACTCCAGAGTTGGTGTGTAGACTAGAAGCATCAGAAGATAATATTGCACGCGTTGTGGACCATTGGCTGTTAAAAAAATATTACTTATGACAGATAAATGCAAGACATATAATATGCAGAAAAACACAAACACATAAAACCATAGAGACAAAGATATATGTGGTTCACCCAGTTTGGGCTATGTCCACCTCAAACAACCAGTCCTTCCTTCCTATTATCCAACAAAATGAAGAGACACAACCTACAACAGATCCACTGTAATATCCTTTTTTTTCTCTCACAGCCTCACCTCTCTGTTTCTCGCTCTGAGAATACACATATATATTCCATAGCCTCAATACAATACTCTCATACAAAGAGAGGGGTTGCCTTCTATGGAAAAAAACCCTAAACTAAACATAAATTCTACCGTCAGATCATCCGCCTAATGAACGAAGCAGATTGACTAGAAATTACTATAGTTTTACAAGGCAATTTTACATCTGTTTTTAGCTTCGGGGTGTACAATCTTCCCCCCCACACCCCCCCGCATGGAGGGGTGTAAAATATTCTTGGGGTATACATCCGGCTGAAACAAAGACCTCTAAATTAGGATGATAATCATGCTCCACACCCAACATTGGCTCACTCGAATTATAGGAGGGTTTATCACCGAGTTCGCGGTAGATACTTCAATCAGCTACAGCAAGGTGGAATGACACTTCCTCAAAGGATCGTGAGGTAAGTACATTAAAAATTTGAACACTTGGATTAAAATTCTATTGTGCAGGAGGATCTATAGAAATGAAGGTAGCACAAAGATAGAGAATAGCCCCTTGATTTCGCTTTGGCGAGAAAGTGAGGAAGAGCTCGCTAAAGTTTCACCAAGAAATGCAATCAGTCTGATAAGGCAGTGAATTCCATGCATACCACCTCCACCTACACCACCACCAGTCTCACCATCTTCACCCCCATCTCCGGCCACACCACCTCCACCACCACCATAGTTCAATATGGCGAGTGTGATAAAATTGCGGTGTTCAAAGGAGTAGGGAACGAAGATCCGGACCAATTTTGGTTTGTGGTAAAAGTTGTATGGGAAGCACAAGGAGTCGTGGATGAAAATATAAAGAAGGCAACACTGGTAAGCGCATTGTAGGATCATGCACTGACATGGTACATTAAGCATTCCAACGACAATCCAAATGCAGGGGTCATGGATATCCAAGCTGCACTGAACAGGGAATTTGGTAGGCCAAAATTGGAGACACAGTCAATTATCTGGTTTAAGGAAATCGTGATGCTTCCAGGTTAGACCCCCTGGGAACTGGATCAGAGAATGAAGGGAATGATTCACGAAGCCAACATGACCTTGACAAATGGGTAGCACCGTGTATCGTTTGTAGCATCACTAACACTGCATCTAAGGACGGTGTTGTCGCAACAGAAGTTATCCACCCAGGCTGAAGATTTGGAGATTGCAATGAGACTGCACGAGACCCCAATACAAGATCCTGGCCTGGGAGTCCAACAAATCCACATGTAATTGAAAATTTTGTGTCTGGAAATGAAGAGTTTGAAACAGGACAGGACAACTTGGCCAGAGGCATGCGAGGAGGTATGGTGCATAAAATGCAAATGTCAGGGGCATGACAAGGACCATTGTCTAGTCTTCGCGAACTACCTAGCGGGAGGAGGGCTAATGCCATTGAAACCATAGGCACAAGAAGGACTGAGCATGGCACCTACATTATGGTGCGTGATTTGTCAGATAGGAGGGAAGAATGCTACAGATAATTGTCACCTATTACAAAAGTATACATAGACGTCCCAGCTGTTGTTCTATAATTTCTACAGGTTAGTAGGCCATGTTGAATGCACCTATAGAAGTTATGAAATGATGATGGATTGGACTCCTGCCTACAGAGTTCAAACCGAAACATGAGCCCTCTATCAAAATACAGGGATGGTGCACGTTGGATTTCAGGGGCGCAAACGAGGTCGAGATGGAATGGGACTAGGAAGGGGTCGCAAACAGCTGATTTGTTACAATTGCAGAGGGCCAGGGAATTGTGCCCACGATTGTACAAATCCGACAAGGGCATCATGTTTATATTGTACCCAGTTTGATCATGAGATGGAGGACTGCCGCACACTAATAGCGAGGTTGCGCGATAAAGGAATACTCCAGCCTCCCCAACTCAGAATCTGCAAATGATGAGGGATGAGCCACACGAAGAGGACCTAAATGTAAACATCATGCGCCGAAGTGGTATTACGATAGGAGATGACAAGGGCAAGCAACTCAAAGAAAATGCTTGGGTTCGCAAGGCTCCTATAAAGGAACCAAAGTTTTATTTGGAGTGCGCAAAGGAAACATTCATGGAAGCTAAGAAGAGCTTCACGGAGGCCTCCACTTTAGGTAGTAAAGACAAACTAGAACCAAATATGGACCCGTCAATTCTTACTACCTTTCTGGAGACACGCATGAAGTTGTTGCGCAACAAGAAGGTTGTGAAGGGACTGCAGGAACTCATCACTAGGTGCACTGGGTCAGGAGAACTGCATGTAGTCCGGAAGATCGGGAAGCACACAACGCGAACAGGAAGGCAGATGAGATTGACTGTGAAAATCGGGGAATATGAAATGGATCAAGTCATTCTAGATTTAGGATCGGACATGAACGTACTGCCAAAGCAGACATGGGAGCGCATGGGTAGGCCTGCGTCACAATGGTCCCCTATTTAATTATGAATGGTGAACCAATAGAAGATCCTACTGATGGGAGGATTATAGGGAATAACGGCAGATATCGAAGGTGCGAGTGCGCTTGAAAATTTTGAAGTGATAGAGATTGCTGATGACAGAAATACCTATCCCACGCTACTGGGAATTGATTGGGCCACTAATATGAATGGAGTGATAAACCTGAAGAAGCGCAAAATGATTTTTGAGAAAAATTCATTGCACGTAGTGGTACCTTTAGACCCTGCGGAAGGATCATGCTACATAGGGCCAGTGTGCGATGATGAAAGTGATGACGATATAGACTGTATCTACAAGATAACCGCTCGGGAACAAGATTGGGTAAATCCTATAGTGGATGGTAGGATTTCGTGGGAGTGTGAAAGCTCCTGCACATCGGATTTAGATGAGGAAATAGAACGATGGAAGAAATGGTTACACAAGGTAACCATGCTCAATTGCAACATGATGGTAAGATCACTACGCTGCATGACAATAGAGGTAAGGGATCTACCTATGTATGATGGGTTGACAGTGGTGGATGAATTCCTAAACAAATTTGAAAGAGAAGTGCCAGAACAGCAGTGTTTTGACCCTTTGAAATGGGCACTGCACACTATGCCCGCAAGGTGGTGGGGTACGCATCAGAGAAGCTTTGAGGACTGGCACAGATGTAGAATGATGATGCTCTTATGATTTTGGAAACCGTAGATGCAGTTAGCAGACAAGTATGATGAACAGGATGATCCACATACACACCTCGCGAAATGGACCAAGGTCTACGGGGAAGAGCCACAACCTGAATGGGTGCATTTGTTCTATCATACTCTGGATGACATACCCATGAATTGGTATACTGAGATGGAGCTCCACCATGGCACAACTGGATGGGACATCTTATGCGAAGGATTCCTATTAACCTTCACGTTTGAAGATCATTGGTGGGATACTATTGATGATGCGCTACAAGTAGTAAAAGAAGCTATCTTCAAAATACCCAAAAAGCCAATGGAAGTGCTTTAGCTGAAATGGGCGACACAGTTGAGCTGCGCGCTGGAGTGTTACAATGTAAATATTAAAGAGGATGATGAGGACCCATGGAATATTAACATTCCCAAAACTGAAGGTTGTTGCAAGGTTCAATGACCATTGATTGAGGATCCTGACATCACCATGTCGCTAAAAACAAAGCAAGTAAACATTGGGACGGAGGTGGAACCAAAGTATGCAACACTAGGTGACTATTGGGATGATGCCAAAGTGGGTAAGGTCATTGATTTACTCTGCGAATACCAAGACTTATTCACAACCAAAATGATGGATTTAAAAGGGATCGTTGGTGACTTAGGGATGATGAATATCACCCTAAAACTCGATGCGAAGCCAGACAAGCATAGGCCTTACCGCTTGAATCCGAAGTACAAGGAAAAGGTCTGTGTAGAATTAGACAAAATGCTCACAGCCAGAATTATTGATCCGGTGGAAGAATTCAACGGGGTGAGCCCTATGGTAGTACAAGAGATAAAGTAGAATGGTGAAATAAGAACATGTGTGGACCTAAGGAAGCTGAATGACGCCCATGTACACAATTGAGCTGCGCGCTGGAGTGTTACAATGTAAATATTAAAGAGGATGATGAGGACCCATGGAATATTAACATTCCCAAAACTAAAGGTTGTTGCAAGGTTCAATGACCATTGATTGATGATCCTGACATCACCATGTCGCTAAAAACAAAGCAAGTAAACATTGGGACAGAGGTGGAACCAAAGTATGCAACACTAGGTGACTATTGGGATGATGCCAAAGTGGGTAAGGTCGTTGATTTACTCTGCGAATACCAAGACTTATTCACAACCAAAATGACGGATTTAAAAGGGATCGTTGGTGACTTAGGGATGATGAATATCACCCTAAAACTCGACGCGAAGCCAGTCAAGCATAGACCTTACCGCTTGAATCCGAAGTACAAGGAAAAGGTCTGTGTAGAATTAGACAAAATGCTCACAGCCAGAATTATTGATCCGGTGGAAGAATTCAACTGGGTGAGCCCTATGGTAGTACAAGAGATAAAGTAGAATGGTGAAATAAGAACATGTGTGGACCTAAGGAAGCTGAATGACGCCCATGTACACGACCCATTCCCAACACTATTCATAGATGAAGTATTGGAAAACGTTGGTGGACAAGAAGCATACTCATTCACGAATGCGTCTCAGGGTACCACCAGATCAAAATCTCACTGGAATACAGGAGCAAGATGACTTTTGCAATGGAATGGGGCTGCTTTCAATACACCGTTATGTCGTTTGAATTAAAGAACGCGCCAACCATCTTTTCATGCATCATTGTTGCTGCATTCAAAGAATACATCCACACGTTCTTGGAGGTATATATGGATGATTGGACTGTCTTCGGATTAGTTAAACACCATGTGGCAAGCTTACATTTGATGGTGGATACTTGCCGACAACACCATATTGCACTAAACCTTAAGAAGTGCACATTCCTCGTTCCCTTTGGAAACTTGTTGGGGCACATGGTCTGCAAATAGGGGCTGATGGTGGACCCTACAAAGATTGTAGTAATTCTAAATTTGGAAGCACTGTGAAGTGTTAAATAGTTGTGCACTGCGAAGTGTTAAATAGTTGTGCGCTACCTTGGGGCACACAGGATACTACAGGAAGTTCATCAAAATCTATGCCCAAATCACTGCATCGATGGAGAAACTATTGAAAAAATATTTCACATTCTGTTGGAATGATGATTGCATGAAGAGCTTGGATGTCCTAAAGGGGAAATTGGCCTCCGCTCCAATCCTGGTCTTCCTAAAATGGGATGTGGAGTCTCATGTCCATGTTGATGTTGGATTGTGTTGTATTCTTGGGATAGTCTGGTTATTGCAATAGGTAGCAATGCAACTGCCTTGCATTTTGTTGAAATAGTCTCATCCTTGCTGACGGAGGAGATGAGATGGAAAAATATGGAGAGCTGGAATGGTGATGCCTTGTCTGTACGAGGACAGTCCCAGAACAGAAACAAAAATAAGTTATCGAGTGGGAGATCTAAATCTAGAAGGAGATCTAAATCTCTAGGAAAACCTGTAAAGGTGGTGTGCTGGAAATTTGGAAAGGAAGGGCACTTCAAAAGGGACTGTAAATCTAAAGCTCCTAATAAAGGAAAGGGATCTGATGATGCTCCTTTTGTAGAGGCAAAAACCACCTCGGATGAAGGTGGGGATGTGTACTTGGCTTCTTCAAGTACACATGTAGATCATGAGGCATGGTTGATTGACTCAGGTGCATCCTTGCACTTCAGTCCCCATAGAGAGTGGTTTTGCGAGTATGAGAAATACGATGGTGGTGATGTCTTCTTGGGGGATGACAGGAAGGCTAGAATCGTTGGTTGTGGAAAATTAAAGTTGAAGTTGTAAGGTGGAAGGGTTAGAACACTTCCAAGTGTTTTGCATATTCCTACATTGGCCAGAAATCTGATTTTTGTAAGTAAGTTGGATGATTCAGGTGTAAAAACAATGTTCGAGAAGGATATGTGCAAGATGGTTTGGGGAGCACTGGTATTGATGTGGGGAGTTTGGACTAGAACTCTGTACAAGCTACAAGGTAGCACTGTTGTTGATGAGTGCAACAGTTTTGTGGTTTCTAAAAGTGGAGCAGAAAATCTAGTGGTCTTTGGAGAGAAGACCATGTTGTGGCATCAAAGGCTTGGACATATTGGAGAGAAGGGCCTTAGAATACTTCATGATAAAGGTGTGGTAGAAGGTATGAGTAATAGCTCTCTGGACTTTGATTTCTGTGAAAATTGTGTATATGGGAAGCAAAATCGGGTGAGTTTCCCCTCTGGTGGTAAGAGGGCGAAACAGATATTAGAGCTTGTGCACAGTGATGTGTTTGGACCTGTGAAGGTTCCATCGCTGGGTAAGTCTGTGTACTATGTATCATTTATAGATGAGTTCTCAAGGAATACATGGATATATTTCCTTAAGAAGAAATCTGAAATCTTTGACAGGTTTAAAGAATATAAGGCTCTAGTGGAAAACCAGACAGAAAAGAAGATAAAGGTGCTGAGGACAGATAATGGTGGAGAGTTTTGCAGTAAGGGATTTGAAGAATTCTATAAGAAGTGTGGTATAGCAGAGCATAAGACTACTCCATATACACGTCAGCAAAATGGAATTGTAGAAAGAATGAACTAGACGTTGATGGAAAGTGCAAGAATCATGCTCAGTGGTGCTGAGTTAGGAGAAATTCTGGGCAGAGGCGGTGGAGACAACATGTTACCTGGTCAACAGATCACCTTCATCAACGTTGGAGGATAAAACTCCACAAGAGGTATGGATTGGTAAGAAACCCTCTCTTTCACATCTGAGGGTATTTGGATGTGATGCATATGTACATGTTCCAAAGGAGAAACAAACCAAGTTGGATAGTAAATATGAAAAGTGCATCTTTATTGGGCATACAGATGGTTTAAAGGGTTATAAGCTTTGGAACCTAGTAACAAGGAAAGTTGTGTATAGCCGAGATGTGGTGTTTAGAGAGGTGAAAGATGTTATTAAACATGAAGTCCAACCAAAGAAACTTGAGAAGACAGGTTTTGAGCTAAAGGAGGAAGAATCAGACTCTACAGCAGAGGAGGAATCAGAAGATGAAGAGCCACAAACTCCAAGTGTAAGAAGATCAGTTTGAGAAAGAAGGAAACCAGAAAGGTATAGTCCATCTGCTTTCTGTTCAATTTTTTTTTTATCTATTACTGATGATGATCCTAGAACTGTGAAGGAAGCAGTAGATTCAGAGGATGGAAAACTCTAGAAAGAGGCCATCGTTGATGAAATGGCATCTTTGCACAAAAATGAGGCTTGGGATCTGGTGGAGTTTCCAGCTGGAAGGAAACCCATTGGCAGCAAATGGGTGTTTAAGAAGAAGACAAATGAAAAAGGAAAGGTGGAGAAATACAAAGCTCGGTTGGTAGCAAAAGGTTATTCCCAGGTGCCAAGAATTGATTTTGGTGATATTTTTTCTCCTATTTCCAAGGTAACTTCTATTAGGTTACTTCTATCTGTTGTTGCTGCTTTTGATTTTGAGGTAGAACAAATGGATGTGAAGACAACATTTCTTCAAGGGGATATGGAAGAGGAGATCTACATGAAGCAACCTGAAGGCTTTGCGGTGAAGGGTAAGAAATAACTGGTATGCAAGTTAAAGAAGTCTTTGTATGGGTTAAAACAGTCACCAAGGATGTGGTATCAGAAATTTGATACATTTATACGGGGACTTGGCTTCACCAGAAGCAAAGCAAATCACTGTGTGTATTTTAAATTAATTGGTGACCATGTTATTTATCTAGTCTTGTATGTGGATGATATGTCACTGGTTGGAAATGACAAAGAAATTATCCAGGATTTGAAGACCCAATTGTCCTCCAAATTCAACATGAAATATCTTGGCGTTGCAAACTATATTTTGGGCATGGAAATTAAAAGAGATCGGGCAAAGAGGAAGCTCTGGTTAAACCAGAGGAGGTATGTCGAGACAATACTATAGATGTTTAATATGAAGGATAGTAAACCGGTGAAGGTTCCTATTCCTGTAGGTGTAAATTTATCTGCTGAACAGTGTCCCAAGACACAAAAAGAAGAAGAGGATATGTCCCATGTTCCATACGCAAGTGCAGTTGGTAGCCTGTGTATGCAATGGTTTGTACTAAACCAAACATTGTACATGTAGTGGGAGTATTGAGCAGGTTTATGTCAAAACTAGGGAAGGAGCATTGGACAGCAGTGAAGTGGGTTTTAAGGTATTTGCGTGGCACTAGTGATTATGGTTTGTGCTACCAAGGAAGACCAGGATTAGACAGAGTGTTGGATATTTGTGGCTTTGTTGATGCATACTGGGCTAGAGATCTAGATCAGAGAAGATCTACAAGTGGGTATGTGTTTAACCTATTTGGAGGTGCAGTCGGTTGGATGAGTAAGAAACAATCTGTGGTGGCACTATCAACTAAATAGGCAGAATACATGGCAGCCACTCATGCAAGCAAGGAAGCAGTTTGGTTACAGAGATTGTGTTAAAGTATGGGGTTAGTACAGAGAGCTATAAGGATAGACTGTGACAGCCAAAGTGCAATTTTCCTGGCAAAGGACCCTACATATCATTCAAAGACAAAGCACATTGATGTTCAGTATCACTTTGTGAGGGATATGATAGAAGACAAAAAGGTGTTGTTGGTAAAGGTGGACACTTTGAAGAATACTGCAGATGCATTGACAAAATCTGTGAGCTCTAAGAAGTTCTCTTGGTGTAGAGAAACAATGGGTGTTTCAGGGCTGGAAAAATGACTAAGCTCTCCTGTGGTCCCCTGTGGAAAGAAAACAACAAGTGGGAGAATGTTGGGTTGTGTTGTATTCTTTCCACGACTAACCTACGTAGTGAACCAGGGTGTTAGAGGGGGCGCAGAGCCCCCCCTTTGTTGCGCCGATTGCGCAGCGGGGGGGTCACATGGGGTGCGGCAACCCCCCCTGTCTGGGGGGTTTGAGGGGGATGAGTAGCCCCCCTTTACGGGGTCCAGGGCAATGCCCCGAGAAAAAAAAATTTGGACCCTATATTAGGTTGGGAGAACCTACCTATGGTTTTTGGTCCATGGTTTTGGACGCGATGGTTTTCGGTCCATGGTATTGGATGCTTTAGCATGTATATATATGTATTGTAACATTGAAAGGAATATAATGAAAAATCAAGCTAGTAGTCCCGGTTTTGGGATCCAGGGGAAAATCTCTCTGTATATGTGTTTTATGTGTTATGCTTTCGCATTGTTTATTTTCTGTGTTTTAGAATTCGTATGCAGGTAATTTTGGTACAGGGTTAAAACCTACAGTTGATGCGTCATGTATTGTGCTGGGAGCAGTGCTCACACAAGAGGGCAGCGAGGGCTTGGACCACCCTATCGCATTTGCAAGTCGTAGTTTGTCTAAAGCCGAGAAGAACTATTCCACAACCGAGCATGAGGGGTTGGCGATGGTGTATGCACTCCAAAAATACTGACACTATTTTCTAGGAGGACATTTCAAGATGTATACAGACCATTCTGCATTGAAATACTTGGTCAATAAGCCTGTGTTGTGGGGGCGCATATGCAGGTGACTCTTATTATTTCAAGAATATGACTTTGAGGTCATGGTCAAACCTAGACACCTAAATGCATGACCGGATCACTTGTCATGTATTGAGATGGGCGAGGAACCTACTAGTTTGGAGGAAGGATTACTTGATGCACAGCTCTTTGCAATGCGCGTTGCATATGGGCACTTTGAAGATATAATCCATTTTCTAACAACAAGGACTGTGCCGAATGAATACTCCATCCAAAAAAAGAAGAAATTGGTGGTGCACGCGGTTGATTTTTTTGTCATCATGGGGCACCTATAAAAAATGGGAAATGATGAGATTTTGTGAAGATACATACCTGAATTTGAATGAAGTGAGATCCTCGCAGAATCACATGGGGGCACTGCAAGAGGACACTATGCAGGATGCGTGACCGCACAAAATATTCTTCACGCAGGGTTATGGTGGCCAACCCTTCACCAGGATTCAAAAGCATACTGTAAGGCCTATGATATATGTCAAAGGACTGGAAAACCATCGTGAAGGGACAAGATTCCGTTGAATCCGAAAATGACACTGCAACCATTCAAGAAGTAGGAAATTGACTTTATGGGAACTATCAAACCTCAGGAAAAGACAGACGTGTGCTACATCATCACCGCAACAGAGTAACTAACATGATGGGCGGAAGAGCAGCCGGTCAAAGACTACACGACCGCTACGGCTGCAAAGTTTTTATTCGAAAACATGTTGACCTGATTTGGTTGTCTAAAAATCTTAATGAGTGATTACAGAACACATTTCCTGAACAAAACCATCAGCGCGCTCACAGAAGAATTGCAGGTGTATCATTAGAAAAGTACACCATACCACCCACAAGCCAATGGGACTATATAAGCCTTCAAAAAAATACTAGATATTGCATTGACCAAAGTGTGCAACGCACAACAAAGCGATTAGGACCTACGCGTACCTGCAGTGCTATGGGCTTGTAGGACAACGTGCAAGAAACTAACGGGACAAACACCCTTTCGGTTAGTTTATGGAGTGGAAGTTGTCATGCCGATGGAATATATCGTACCTAGTTTGCGCATAGCAGCACTCACAGGGATGACGAACCACGAAGATTTGGAGGAAAGACTCGCGCAATTGGAAGAACTTGAGGAAGAATGGTTCTTGGTTGGGTTTCATCAGTAGGTACAAAAGCAGCATGAAAAAGCCTAGCACAACTGCCATATCCGATTGTGCACCTTCAAGGTAAATGACTTAGTGCTGCTGTATGACAGTAAGTTTGAAAAATTTCCGGGAAAATTCAGAATGCATTGATTGGGACATACATGGTTAAGGAGGTCACAGATGGAGGCACGGTCCAACTAGTCAAACTAAATGGAGAACCCTTCCTAGGAAAAATAAATGGTAGCCGCTTGAAGCCCTACATGGGTGGGCCGACTATCTGACTAGCCGGCCGAAGCACAGTCTTCATGCTCCGAGGAGGTGGACAAAGGCACGGGACTATAAACATACACAGCAAATGCCGATACAAATGTAGGGAAACAATTTAGACACGGAGGTCTCAGAACAAAGGATGCAACAGATTCAGCAAGTAGCGGCGTAGCGCATTGTTGACATCAGCACAGTTTGAGGATAGTTGGAGGAACTCCATGCCAAGATCACCGCACCGACAGAGTGACTCAAGGGCAAGTCATGATGTTTGTGTTGGGGGCCTGTTGGGCATGGAATCCCCCCCGAAGCATGTTTTGGGGCTCAAAGCCCATGTTTTGACCGAATAATGTTATAAAGCCTTGTGAATTACAGGCAAAGAAGTATGTTACATCCATAGGGTTATCCACCCTAGTTTGTAATGTAATGTCGGCCCACCCATAGTTTGTGGACCATGGGATTGTATAAATAGAGTGAGGCTCTAAGTGTAAGAAAGAAATCAAGTATGGAATAGGAACAAGTCCAAGGGATTAAGTAGTAAGTATCTAAGTGTGTCTTTGGGTCGTGGAGTAGGAGAAGGCTCTGTAGTTGAGTACGCAGAGGCCTAGTTGTCCGGAGTTGAGTGCACAGACCCCTGCAGTTGAATGCACAGGGTGGAGTCAAGTCTGTAACCGGAGAAGAGAATAATAAAAGAATTTTTATCCAAATTTTGTGTATCTGTTCTTGAGTTATTACATGTTTGATATCAATTGCAAATATCATGTTTACTTACTGCGCGCACTTGTATGAATGATTTATATTTCTAAGTATACTTTACACATGCAAGTAAGCTAAGTTAATCAATTAATGATGGAATGTTAGTGAGGACTCGGGTAATAACAACGTTCGGGCCTCGAGTAGCGCTGCACGATGGCAACATCTCAGGATGCGAGGAACGAAAAAGTGCGCATAGCGACGTGTGTGCAGGTTCGAACCGCAGACCACTTGAAATCATCAGACATCTCCAGGGTGTGGAAACCTGGTTCTAGCACCCCTCCATACTACATCGGGTGAGACCTCAGTCTGCGCTCCCCAGACTGTTGTTGAAAGGGCTAGTAGTACTGGGATTTGTTTGGCTGAATCACCTCTGAACCTAGGTCAGGCCCCAACAAACCAACATAACATTTAACTCCTACTTCATTCTTGTTTGTGGATCTTTTGTGAATATTTTCAGTCATGGGGGGTTCCATTATTCTTTATGGTTCCTTTCCTTTTGAGAGTTCTATTGTCCTTAGTAATTTATTTCATCATGTGGAAAATCATTGAAATAGAAATTATTAGAATGATTCATCATTTGCTTCAAACCTTCAAGAGGGTTGCTGCTAGATCCAATTAATGTCCAATCAAGATTTTTAAGATGAATTTCATTTGGAGTGCTTGAGAGACCTTTGTTCTTGAGTGAATTGTAAGTTCATTGATAACCAAGACTTGTCTTAATGAGAGGAGACCTTTGCATGTTGAGAATGTGATCTAGAGATTCAATCCCCTTATGAAGCTTTAATTTGATTTGCTACAATTCTTCTTTCAAGAGTACAACTTCTTCCTCCACTCTTTCAAAAAGTTTTTCCTTATCATTTATGTTGGACACCTAATTCACTAAGGGTTAGGGTGTGGAATGTGAAAGGTCATTGGAGTCTAAGAGACTTTAGAATATAAAACCAATGGTCATAAAGATGTTTTATAAATTTATATCTTTGAGAATAATAAAGCATTCAATGTTCTATCTTAATTTTCATGTCCATTCCATGTGTGTATTTAAGATGGTATCAAAGTAGGTGAGTTTTGGCCCTGCTCCAATTTGAGCCACAGGTTTGTGGCCAGTTCTACTGTAAGTCCTGTCTCCCTAGACTAATACCATTCTAGTGAGCCTGTAGCACTTGTCAATCTTGCACTATGTGAATTCTTCCATGCAATAACACTAGAATACTATGTTATCCACTCCTTGAGTGACCCACTCCTTATTATCTCTTTCTAGGGTCGTTTCCTATGTTACCATTTTCCAGATGAATTGGATTGGAAGAAGCCTGCCACTCTACCAAAACTTGCAGTCGACGAAGAGGCAAACCTCTTATCCAAGGTACATGCAACAAAAACATCCTCTACAATTCGGGATTGACTCTTCCATTGGTGCGTGCTCTCTTGCAAAAACATTCAAGGTAGGAGCCTGTGTTAAAATGCGTTGGTTTGGTATATTCCTCCTTGCACAAATGTTGTGCTCTAAATTTTGTTTTTAATACTGTGTATGGTATTTGAAGGCCATTGGGTTGATAACTCCTACCATATCTATTTCATTTCAATATGAATATCATACCTAAGCATATATTTTGTGCGTTGAAATTTTTTGAAGGGTTGTTTTAATATTGGTAAATTCAATTTTGTATGTGGATGGTTTTTTTTTACGGTGTTTTCTCCTGTATTTGGTAAACTGGATGTTGTTCAGTGAATTGTTTGAGGCATATATATTTTGAAGTATGCATTGAGCTCCATTTTTGAAGACTACAATGGTATGCATTTTGAGTTGCGTCGTAACGGTATGCTTTGAAGTATAATAGGTTTCAAATTGCATTGAATTGTAATGGCATTCTGCATTAGCTCATTTTGGAGGGCCAATATATGTTGAGCAATTGATATATGTTGAGAAACCTATTACTAAAAGGCATATATATGATTCTTGGTTGGTAATGGTGCATTGGTTGTATTCATTGATATATTGATTACTGCATGTTTTTGTTCCTTGTTGTGTTGGTCAAATAAAGGTTGATATATATGTGCATTGGAATTGAACCTTTAATGTTTTGAATCCATGAATCCTGTTGAAGAAGGTGTTGAATGTTGTAGTGTGCATTCAAAAACATTGAATACATGTGTGTTGTTCGCAGCTCAAATATATTTGTGCGTTGGTTATACCTCTCTGCATTGATAAAGCTAGTGTATGATAACATCATGCGTATGGTGCATAATAGTCTCTCTGCATTTGTAAATGGTATGTAATATGTGCATTGATGGCTTGAGATGTGGGTTGTATGAGTTGTGCTTTGTATGTAATGGTTAAATTTCCATGTTGTTTTAACTACACCTGCATTGAATAGTTTTTATGGATGTAAACTTGAGTGATGAATTACATATTTTATTAAGTGTGTTGAATACCACTTGAAGGCGTGACGGGACACATATTTTATTTAGGGTTAAATAAATTGGAAAGCTCGTTATTGAAAGAGTTGATTGAGAATCTATGGTTATATATATATATATATATATATATATATATATATATATATATATATATATATATATATATATATATATATATGAGTGTTGGTGAGCATTGAATTTAATATATATTGTATGCTACTTTTCATTTATATTCACACTGGTCTTGATGGTTTTCATATAGAAGGTAGTGATTGTTTTGGAAATTAAAAGCAGTCTTTTGTTGAGGAGAGTTCAAAAATCTGTATTGCTTTCCTTAAGAACTATTGCACACTGATTTTTTATTGTAATATTGGTGCATTTTTTATGGCTCTAATTGGTGAAGTATAATAGTTCCTTAATACTTTGATACACTATGCTACATACAACAAAATCAAAATAAGAAAAGACTTTCTCTTTGAAATTCAAACCTGTCTACAATATGCACAAGAAAATATTGAAATTTTGCAACTTGAATCATAGCTCCAGTGGGATGAGTTACGACAACAACGTCATTCTAAACTTTTTTTTGTTGAAAAAAAATCCTCTATTTGAGGTTGAAAAATACACCCATAAGCACCTAGAAAGTGATCAAGTCAGTAAAGTTGAGGTTGATCCCCATCAAGAGCTAATTTAAGGAGTAATTTTTCATAAAGGCACATAAGTTTAGGTTCCACTTCCTAAGCCCATCATCAGACTATGGGAAGATATTATCAATAGAAAAAACATATCTAGTCTTGAATATGACAAGGAGGTTTATCTTCACACTCTAGACTATTCCAAGCCCATCAGATTTCATAGTGTTGGGTTTCTACATGATGATTCATCTTCACCTCTTCCATATCTTGCTCATCTTCCACATTCACCACAGATTGTCAAATTCAAACATTTTGATAGAGTTGGTTATGTGAAAAAATAATTCTTTTGATATTCATCCGTGTGAGCATTGTGGTCAACACACTCATCATTCAAACAAATGCCTCAAAAACAAGCCTCCTGCAAGAACAAATATTCCTCTTGGATGGATCGCTTCTTGGAAATGGGCTTCAACAATGAAGAAGATATTTCAATCATACCACAAAATTTGTTCTAGAGTATTGAAAAGTCTTGCAGTTGAGTTTTCTTCATCTTCTCACCTTGTATATGACAGGGGGGGAATTGATGATCATCTACAAGCTTCAAAGATACATGAAGCGATCTTGAGTCATAGAATGAATCTAAAGCCTCAACCTACAAGCAGAGACAACCATAACCAGATTTAGAGTTGTATCTAGAGATAGAGAAGCCCCTGAGCATGCACTTTGGGTGGTGTCCTTCCTTAAACCACCGCAGGTTGAGACCTCCAATTTCAGGTTGAGGTCCTCTCTTTTTTTTGCAGGTTGAGACCTCCCTTTTCTATGTTGATGGTATCCCTTCCAGGAACTACACTAAGCGTTCTAGGTTGATACCCCAATGGTATCCCTTTTTAAAGCATTAGGGATAACTTCCTCTAGCATAATATTCCAACGTCTAGCCAGATTTGGAAGAGTTCCAAGAACTACACTAAGTGTTCCAGCGTTGGTGGTCATGATTAAAACACTATTGGTTGATACCTCAAGTTATCCCACCTCATACCTTCATTTGAGAGAGCACATTCAACCTATTGTTGTCATGCATTATTGCATTTTTTTGATTAGAACTCTCTTCTTGGACTCATATATACCCCTTCAGTTTAAGGGGGGGAATGTTGGACAACTAATCTGCTAAGGGTTATGGTGTGGAATATGAAAGGTAATTATAGTCCAAGAGACCTTGGAATATGAAACCAAATATTATAAGGATGTATTATAAATGTATATCTTTGTGAATAATTAAGCATTCAATGTTCTATCTTAATTTTCCTATCCATTCCATGTGTGTATTTAACAATTTAGTTGTTCTAACAAAAATTCCTTTATACTTTTAGCTTATTCTAGTTCAACTTTGAGATCAACAATGGTTTCTTCATTTATATTTTAATCTTGAAGTTGATGCAGTAGTTGGCATTCCCTCTTTCTAAGGGTATTTATTTCCTTCAATTCACTTCTAAGTTCTCCTTCATAATCTATTTTTTTCTTTAGGTTCTTCTCTTTCAATGATGACTAATATCTCATCCCTTTCATCATCAATCACACTTTCATTGTTTTCATTGTCACTTTCTTCTTTTGAGTAGACTTGTTCTTCTTATTAGCTTGCTCCTTTTTATGCTCAGACTTGAATATTGGCTCATAATCACTATCATTCATTTTAGCATAAGGATATTTGGAAGCATAATGTCCTATCCTTCCACATTCAAATCACTTGAAAGGGACTTTACCTTTGAAATTTTTGGTTCCCTTTTTCAATTTCTAGACAAACTTGGCTTCTTCTTCATCAAGGTTAGAGTCTTCTTGATTGTGATGCTTTTTCTCTTCTTTGGAAGCTTGGAATGTTTCTTCCTTTATTCATGATCTATCTTCCTTTATCCTTAGCTCATATTCTGAGTGTGTTCCATGAAGTAAATATGTAGTCATTATATTCATATTTGATAGGTCTTTAAGGGATGATACTTTGGTATTGAATCTTAACGAAAGAGATCTCAAAATATTTTGAACAACAATACCATCCTTGATTTATTCACCTTGACCTGTAATAGAGTTGAAAATATTGTATACTCAAAGAAAATATGAAGCAATATCCTCATCTTCTTTCATATTCAAACTTTCGAACTGAGCCCTAAAATATTGAAGCTTGGCTTCTTTTACCTTCGTGTCTCCTTCATAACAAGTTTTGAGCTTGTTTCATATATCATGAGCCAATTTGAACTACATTAATTTGACAAATTCTGAATCTGTTAAACGACTTAATATAACATGCTTAGATTGTGCATTGGGATTACATAGTGCCTTACCATATGCATTTGTTGGAGGAGAATTAGGAACTTTATAATTAGTTTCTACAATTTCCCAAACATCAACTCCTAAGAAAATGAGATATGTCTCCATTATTATTTTCCAAAATGCATAGTTAGATCCATCAAACATAGAAAGATTTCCAAATTCTTTGGTCGAGGCCATATTTTCTTGAAGTCAACCTTCCAAAAGTTAACTATTCTTAAAGGGGACCTTCTTTGATACCACTTGCTATCCCCAAGATCACATTGAGAAGGGGGTGAATTTGTGTGGTGACAATCTTAACATTCAACATAGTTTACCAATAGACAAATATGTAGCAATGTACCATTACCATTTGTAGCATAACAATAAATAAAATAATGTGTCAAGATGTTGTCATGAAATCAACACAAGTGGACACAAGTTTTTACGTGGAAACCAATATGGGAGAAAACCACAAATTCTTCTTCTTAATTTCATTGCATAGATTCATTGGAACCAACCTCTTGAAGGCACCCACCCTAATATATACAAGTAACTACTTGTAGTAGGCTACAACCTGATTGAGGCACCAACCTAGAAAATGTGAAAGAAACTACTCACTATAGGCTACAATTTGATTGAGGCACCAACCTCAGAAATATGCAATCTTAAACTTGTTGTAGGCTCTAACCTAATTGAGACACCAACCTCAATGGAGACACCCACCTCCTTCTTCAACTTCACAGGGACTAGTTTTCATAATATTTTAAACTGGATCCACTTGCACTTCAATCAATACAAATCTTCAAACCGAATAAACTATTGTTGTCATACTGATATAAACAACCCATCATATCTTGTCCATTGTTGGGAGAGGGTCCTCGAGGGTAAAATTTTGTAATTAATTTTGTATACTTATAAAGTCTCTGCGTTTTGAGGGAGCGGAGCGCGAAGGTAATAGGAGTAAAAAGGGGCTTTAGTCCCTTATTTTGTTAGAAGATAGAGATTTTTGTGACCCGCCCATGGTCTGTGGACCATGATATTATAAAAGAGAAAGATATATAAAGGATTCATAACGAGTATAGGAGGTCATTCAAAAATAGAAGATCGTTGTATGGGAAAGTAAGCTAAGGCAGGAAATTTTGTTTCCTGTATTTAGGTGAAGGGGAAGGCTCCTGTTGCAGATTGCGCGGAGACCTTGGTAAGTTCGCAGGCTGAGTGAATAGGGAGGAAGAGTCTGTAACAGAAAGAATACATCTAATAAATACTATTTTGATCCATAATTGTGTATATGTGCATATGTATTTTCTTATGAAATTTATTTCTATTCACTCTGATATTCTGAATTTATATGAATAAGTTCTTAATTGATGCGTCAAAGTAGTAGATTATCTCATTTAATTGATGTTATGAATTTTTAAAGCTCTTCGCGAAGGGTTAGATTTTGTTTTTGTGAGTTACTGCAATTATCTATATTTTAAGGGTTATGGTTTTGTTGGTTGACACAGCTAACTATGAACCTGGGTCAGGACCCCTCAAGCCAACAAATGGTCTCATTTCCAAGTGAGTGTGGGATAGGCGAGCGAGAAGCAAGCGAGCCTAATTCAAGCAAGTGGGTCAGTTCTGGACACAAAGATGACTTTGGATATCTACACCATTCAACTATCAGAAGTTTCTATGCATGTCAAGACAGAAGAAGAAAGGACCCAACTGATGTAGATGAATAAACTGAGCTTAAATCTCATGGAGCTCCCCATCCAGACCCTGCATGAACTACACCAAGAGGTATCTGATGAATTGAGGGTTCAAGAGCAACGCACACTACTAATAATTAGTGAAGTCAAGACAAACAATCAATATATTTTGGAGGAGAAGACGCATGCGCTTAAAGAAAAATAAGAGATCACAACACATAGCCAATAGTTGGAAGCTACCCTTGCATAGGCCTACAATGAGCTTCCAGAGCTCAAGATCCTGGCAGAAGCAACCTCAATGGAAAATATTTAGAAACTGACTGCTGCAGTGAAGGAATCCAAGGATGAAATACACCGAGTCCAGTTCGAGCTAAAGATGCAAATATCATAGTTACAACTTAAACTACAACCCATGACTCCTCTAGAAGTTAGATAGAAGTGCAAAGCTGCTATCAAAGTAGGCATGACAACCTTGGAAGATGTAGTCAAGAGTTGCACTTATCTATTTGAGCAGGCCATGTAATTCTGGACCTCGTTGCAGGAGGATCCCACTCTGAAAAAGATTGTCACAGACATCAGGCAGAACCAGAGGCAATTCGACGAAATCAGGTCAACAACGTGAACCTTAGACCTAGCACAAAGGTTCGCCAGACTGCAGGAAGGCAGTTAATTCATAACGAGATCGACAAGCTACACCACAAGGAAATGCTCATCTCTTCGAGGATGCAGCCATGGGCAGATGAGGCCAGCCAATTGACTTTGTCCGTGTAGAGTAAGCTCAAAGGGATGCAGCAGACTCAAAGGACCATGGGCCTTGTAGTTGAAGGCCCAACCACTGAAAAGTTGGTCGAAGAAGTGCAACAAGCTGCTACACAGGGAACAACGGACCTGCAAGTTTTGAAGCTTGAATTTAGCGAGTTGCAGGCGAAGTTCGAGGTGTTAGTAGAGTGACTCAAGGACGAGTCACAAAATTGTGTTGGGGGCCTATTGGGATAGGGTGCCTTAGGGTAAAATTTTGTAATTAATTTTGTATACTTGTAAAGTCTCTGCATTTTTAGGGAGTGGAGCGCAAAGGTCATAGGAGTCAAAAGGGGATTTAGTCCCTTAGTTTGTTATAATATAGGGAGTTTTTTGACCCGCCATGGTTCATGGACCATGGTATTGTAAAAAATAAAGATGTATAAAGGAGTCATAACGAGTCTAGGAGGTTATTCAGAAATAGAAGATCATTGTATGGGAAAGTAAGATAAGGCAGGAAAGTCTTTTTCCTGTACTTAGGCAAAGGGGAAGGCCCCTAGTGCTAAGTGCACGAAGACCTTGTTAAGTCTGCAGGTTGAGTGTGCGGGCCCTTGCAATTGTGTGCACAAGGAAGAAGAGTCTATAACATAAATAATACATCTAATAAAGACTATTTTGAGCCATACTTGTGTATCTGTGCATATGTATTTTCTTATGCAATTTATCTCTATTCGCTTTGTTATTCTAAATTTATATGAATAAATGCTTAATTGATGAGTGAAAGTAGTAGATCAACTCATGTAATTGATGTTATGAATGTTTAAAGCTCTCCGCGAAGGGTTAGATTATGCTTCTGTGAGTTACTACAATTATCTATATTTTAAGGGTTAGGGTTTTGTTGGTTGGCGCAATTAACACTAAACCGGGGTCATGACCCCTCAAGCCAACATCCATTCTCTATTCCAACCTGTTCGCTAATTTAGTCACATGAAACCTTTCCCAAAACTTGTCCTTTCCATGTAACCAAAACCAACTACAGCCTATTCATAAGATTTCAAAACACATATAAATGATTATGCTCATAAAAAATGCATCATCAAGGATTTTATGCCTTCAAGAGTGTTCACCAGTGAACCTTAATCATCATGCTTCTTCTAAAATCCAATTTGGATTAGAAATGAGCCCATAAACCATATAAAATTAAATATTGGATTAGGTAATCTACAGATTGACACTTTTAGGGTGCATTATAAAAAATTACATATTCCCAGTGATGGGCCTCCAAATTATGTGTAAAATAAGACCCATCTAACCTTTCCTAAGCATATAAATGCTATGTTAAACCTCTCCTTCTACACTTAATAATGTTTTCTTATATTTAATAAGTTATTAGGAAGGGTTAGAGATAATTGTTATTTTGTGCCTAATATTTTTTTTAATATATAGAATATTGAGAGAATATTGAGTAAATTCTGAAGATATGTCAAATGAGACAATTTAGGGGCTTTCTCCCTACCACAAGATGTTACAAGATGGACCAATAAATGAATAGGATATTATGAAATTATTGAACAGATTATGGAGCTCCACTGATTGGGAAAATCTAGGGATGTGTTCCCTGCTAAAGGAGAAGCTATAACTTAGTGTTTAATAAAGATTCCTACTATTGGGAAGAAAATCCACTTTTTAAGGAATTTTGGAGGGGAAAGCTACCTCCTTTCAAGGAGGATGCTTCCCCATCAATTTTTATAAGTACTGATTCGAATTAACCTTTAGGGGCATAAATTTTTTATTCTTGTTGTGAAGCAAACTTGTTATTTAGTAGCTCTACTTTCATTTCTAGCAGGGTTGTACTTGAATTTATTCTAATAATGAAGTTTGGTTTCATATTAAACTTCTAAGGCTTGGTTTATTTCATAGTACTTTGAGTATCATTGGGATTGGCCATCCCAGGAGCCTCAAAGCCCTGCTGTAATATTTATTTATCTTCTTTGCATTTCTTGTTCACTTGCATCTCTTATTCTTGCATTTCCTATTTTTGCACTTAGTATTCACGTTTCATTTGTTGTAAGTTAGATTGGTTAAATGATGGAAGTAAGTGGTTTTGTAAGTCATTTATACCATGAAAATTATGATACATCCTTAGAATAGCTCTGCAAAGTCATATTCATCATTGAGCTACTTGGATTGCTTTACTAGTTCACAATTCTAAAATTTTTATTTTTAGTAATAAATTTCTGCTGAATTTTAGCACGTGTTAATGGGATTCTTTCGAGTTTATTCCACCCGGATTGATGTCTAAAGAATTAAATTAATAGAAAAATTTACTCCATAGCATTTTCACTTGATTAGCTTAGGCATTTGGGTACTTAGATCAACTTACTAATTCACTATTTTGAAATTTCTGGTTTTTAGTAGTAAATTTTTGCTGAATTTTAACACGTGCTAATGAATCTCTTTCGAGTTTATTCCACTTGGATCGAAACTTAAAAACATTTAAATTAATAAAAAAAAAATATGCCGCAAATTTTTCATTGATTATCATGTGCATTTAGCATGTTAACTTAGAATTTATTTGTTGTCGTTAGCTTATTTGTGTTTTCCTTTCTTGCAAATAGAATAGGTTTCCTTTCTGTCATTTACTTTCTAGAAAAAGTATAATAATTTTTCTTATTTATATTTACCTTATGCAACTAAGTACTAGAGACTTACCAAGATATTTTCTCATTTCAAGTTGTTTCCTTTTCTTCTTTCACCTACATCAGAGGGAGTCATACTAGGAAGAGGAAGGTGTCAGCTGCACATACAACGCTGACTCCTCTTAAGTTTGTACGAACCCCAAGTTGATAATTAAAGTTGGTAGCCTTCGAAGTTTCAACATTATTGTTTCAATAATAGGGATCATTAGTTTTTGGCACCATTTTTGGGGAGGGTGTCAGAGCAAACACTCTCTTGTTCTCAGAATGATTCCTTCTTTCTTTTCTACATTCATATATTTATGCAAAAACACAAAAAATTGCATTAGGCGTATTTCATTTCAAAAACCAAAAATTGCATTGCAACAACATTCTCATTCAAAATATTTTATAAAAACAAAAAAAATATTTCTTCAATACCATAAAGTCCCCCACTTGAAAATGTGGTGCAGTAAGAACCACATCTCCATCCATTGTTGCAGGTAGAATAAGAGGTGGCCAAAAAGTTAAGAGGCATGGAGAAAATCTACTTTGTCAACTAATATCAACGAGATATGAACTACCCCTCCTCTTTAAATATAATATATAATGCACAATTTGAACCTTGGTATTGACCTAGCACCTCACTTTGGTTTATCACCACTCCATGGTCATATCCTTCACAATGGGGTGATCCATATTTCCCTCAATATTCATGGCCTTATCCTCCCCAACTTTCCATTCCTCATTTATATCCATATCAACACCAACTTCCTCAATGGGGTGATCCTTATTTCCCTCAACATCTTTAGTATCCTCAGTGCCAATATCAATACCATCCACCTCCACCGTAACCACAACCATTGGAGTCAAAGATTGAAGAATTTCTACTATGCTTATCATCATTTCTTGTATGTGTTAAATAGATTAATCAACAAAAAATAGAAGATCTAAATGTCATGGTAGAAGAGGACATAAAGAGTGATCAATATGAGCAAGTGAACCAAGGGCATCACAACTATATTGAACATTGGTTCTAGACAATCATTAAGTTTGGGCACCATTTTCCTCTTCAATAGTTCTTGATATCATCTCAACCAAAGCAACTTATCTCTGATATTCTAGTATATATCAAAGAACAATTTTTCAAACCTGCATATGAGTTTATTTTCCATCCTGGTATACATGGATCCATTGGAAGTATACTTGTACTTGAAAGAGTTTTTTATTTTCAAGTATAGTAAGATAGAAAAATGAAATAAATAAAAAAGGAAAAAAAAGAAGAGGAAAAAATAAAATCTTAGGTGAAAACGTTTTTTGAGGCACATGAGATCGTCTCACTGATTGAAAACCTTGGTCAGTGGGTTGAAAAAAGGAGAAAAGAAAAGAAATAATATCCTAGATGAAAACCTCCTCTGAGGCACTCTAGGCAGAGCTATTGGTTGAAAACCTCATTGAGGCAGCTAATAAGCCTATAAAAAAGGAGAAAAAATTGATTAAATGAAAAGAAAAAATATGCTTTTCTCTTGGTATCTCTCTTTGATGTATGCAGGTGCTCTTCAACCTACACAAGCAACAAAAAAAAGTTAGCAACATAGAAAGAAGCTGATCAGAAAATCATACATCCAATCAAAGGTAGTTTGAGGTTTTCACCTCCTTTATTAAGATGCTCCAACAGGGCCAAGGCTAGGTCAATCCATCACTCATCCATTTTAAACCTTAATACATCATTTGCAAGCCTTTCCCATTCATTTTTATCATTGTCTTAAGTTGCTATAGGAAAGTTATGTGCTACTATAGGATCTACCAAAATTGCTAAAAAATAAGAGGGCATAAATTTCCTTGAGCATATCTCACAAATCGTACATACATTGACCAATATGTTTTATTCGTAGATGCATAAGGATGATGGTAGCACTCTCAAAAAATTTCAACAAATTTCGTTGTCTATTTTTCAAGAAATTAGTCGCCATCACCTACAACTATTTCTCGTTTTTCTCACTATTCGTGCATCCACTAGCCAATATTTTTTATGGGAAGATGCATAAGAACGAAGATAACATGCTCAAAATTTTTCAGGCGAATAAAATCAATAATTTGAGAGATATTAGCTAAATAAGTCTGCTACTAGAAATTTACAAGCTGTTACAGGAAATTTCTTATAATTCTACAAGAAACTACAAAACAAGGGAGACAGTTATAAGATTGATTTTTTTTTATCTCTAAGAAAGGGGGAATATCCTTAGGAATCCATTCAACTGATACACCTCACCAGCACCTCCAAATATTTCCATTATTCCACTTCTTCACCAAAAAAATCCCACTTTTCCCTTCATTTTCACCTGTCCAAAGCAAAAGAATGTTCCCCCATCACTATCAGCACACCCTCCTGAATTATGGGAATTTTCCAAGGGTTCCAACAAAAAAAATCAGTGAATCTGAGGGGGCTTTGTGGCTGCTACATGAAACCACAAAGTCCTTAAAGCAGTCTCCAAAAACCCTACATATTCAACCCGCACCAACACTAAGAGGTATAATGAAGTTTACCACATTCCATAAGGAAAAACATGATCCTAAACACCTACAAGACCCCTTGCAGGCTGCTACAGGATTGCCAATTGTCTAGGAGCAATAATATGCAACACATTATTCAACCATTTTCTGAAGCAGAGTATCTGAGACCATGATTAAATGTTTCAAAAAGCTCCAAGGCACCATCAATCATCCCCACAATGATGAAGATGCAACATGATTCAAACAATAGACAAAGCACAGTCAGAGAAAGTCAACATCAAAATTCACCTTCAAGCACTTTAGTCAGCCCTCTGTGTCCATTCCACCCATTTCTTAACCCTTTCCAAGCCTTCCATATCATCACCTAGTCTTGCTCACTCGTTTTTGTCTGTATCCTGTAATGCTTCAAGAAAGTCCTTGTATTTCTACAAGAGGCTAGTAAGAATTTAAAAGAGGGAGTATATTAGATTTGTTTTATTTGAGAACAAGGGAGGGAGCCCATGAGAGTCCTAACATCCATCCACTCCATCAATTTTTACTTTTTCCACCTTTATTCCACTCACCATCCATAAAAAACTTGATACTTCACCTCTTTGCCATCCATCTCCACCACTGGGAGACTCTCTATCCACCATAAATAGCCTCCCCACGAATTATTAGGATTTTTATAAGCATCACTCAAATAAAATTGTGATCCTGAGTGGTCCATGTGGCTGCTAAAGGAAGACACACGATCCTGTAGTAGTTTGCATAAACCTTATAAGATCAAACTTGATGCATCAGTCTGAGAGTTTTAAATAGCATGAAGCTTTAGGAGACTCCAACAACATACCTAACTAGCTATAGGATTCCCCATAGACTGTTAGAGGATGTTTGGTCATCAAAATCATCAGCATCTAATCAGTTTTGGAACGTGTACTCTAATAACCTTAATCAATGGAGTTCCATTAGCAATGAGAACTACAAAAAAAATTCAAAGACAATGAAAGGATTACTGAAGTTTATAATTGCACCTTAGAGGGAATTTCAATAGTCACATCAATGCTCCAACAACCACATGCAGTCTCCAATCAGTCAAATTTCCAGATACAACACCACCTACAAGAGCACAACTAGGCAGTGCACAAGTATGCAACTCTCAAACCTCACCCTTCGAACCTATTTTAGCTTGATAAAACATTAAAAGATTGAGAAGGAATGTTTTTTTATAGCCAAACTTAGTAGCATAGCAACCTCAAATTTATTTAGCAATAAAATTAACTTTTCTCCAAAGGACACCCACACATATGGGAGATGAATGATATAAAAGTGAAAGAGACTCATGGAAGTCGATTGTTATCTTTTAGTCTTGATAAAGGAAAAAGAGTGCAAAGGGATAGGTGGGAGCCATCTAGTTGATGTTAGATACTAGTGTATCCCCCTTATTTTTATTGTTAGTGTAGCCCTGTATTGTTATTTTTGTGCCCATGTATCCTCCATGTTTCTATTGTTGTGCCCCATAGAATCCCACTATTGTTATTGTTGTGCCCTTACATTATTATTGTTATGTAGGCTCTGATTATATTGTGACTCCTTAGACTCCTATTTATACCAAGGGGGTCGTATCTTTTGTATCATCCAAGAATTGTTCATTTATTTAATGTAAAGGAGGTTTCCCCCTCAAAGAAGATAATTTTTAAGTTGTTAATTTATTATTTTTGCCAGCTGGTTACAAAACATTTGGTAACAGAGCTTTGGATTTTAGGGTTTTGTTGCTGCAAACATGTCATCTTGGAATTTTTGCTATAATTTATTTTTCTACAAAGTTTCAAAAGCTAAAATTGTGATCATGTGAAGTAAATATCTCGATTAACTTCTTGTAAAAATTTCAGATCTTGGTTCACTATATTTTATGAGATATGCTCTAATGAAGTTAGGGTTTTTGCATTCTCCAAATCGAGTATCAAACAAGTGACCTTGGGAAAATCATCATAACCTCCTCTAAAAGTATCAAATTTTAATTTCATAAAAGCATTATGAACTTAAATGGACAATAGTTTTTCTTGTATCATTTTCAGGGCCGAAGGTTGAAACAATGACACATGTCATTCCTTACAAGTTCGCTCTACTAAACCAATCCAAATCAAGCCATTGTGGGATATTGGGTATAACACCAACTTGAAGAATCAAATTTTGGTTTGAATTGTAGCATTGGAAAGAAGACTTAGAGGGATACTAAAGAATGGAATTTCAAACCTTGGAGATATGAAATTATAGAGATACAACAGTGTTGGCTTGATGGGCCCTGACCCAGGTTTAGCATTAATTAGCCAAGAAAATCCCTACACTATTGGCCCTTTCGGCATCAATCCGCAGAGCATGGACTGAAGTCTCAACCGAAGCAGTATGGGGGGATGCAGGAACCAAGTTTCCACACCCTAAGATAGTTGTGATGTCGTTTTATACCTTAACCCTTCCTTCGCGCAGACTAATAAGCCCTTTAGGGCTTATCGATATACTTATCTTATTCAACTTCGAGACCTTCACCAAGGTTTGTAATTGTCCTTCGCATACCCTAAATAGGCAATTCAGACACTTACGCGCCTCTGTAACTACCCCTAGTTTTGTGTCTTTCCAAATTAGCTTAAGTAATGGATATCTTCAACATGTATTATGACTACCTTCACATAAATAGATATTCTTACTTGCGTTCATATGACAAAGTAAAACACATAGATTCACGCATCACTATAGCATTAAATCATGAACCCAGTATTCAACATAGCATAACTGCATACATTCATAACATAAGTAAAATAGCTCATACACATGTATTTCCAGAATAATTCTCTTTATTGATGGTTCAGACCTTCAGTACAAACTCTAACTTCCCTGTGCACACAGCTACAAGGGTCCGCACACTCAGCTATAGACTTCTACCCTAGGCCTCTATTCACATAGCTACAAAGCCTCTTTCCTACACTAAGACTTTTCACTCTTAGCTCTCATAGACCCATTACATCAATCAATTGCCCAAAAACTTACTAATAACTGAACTACCTTAGACTCTTCTAAGACTCCCTTTTTATACAATCCCATGGTCTATGGACCAAGGGTGGATCTCATCAAGCCGACACAAGTTACCTAAACTAAGGGCGGAAACCCTTTTTGACTCTTTACACCTTCGTGCTCCGTGACCACAAAATGTAGAGACTTTACATTCTTTATACAAATCTTGGGCCTTTAGCCCTAAAACTTAGGCTTTTAACCCCAAAATTGACCCTAGGGGACCTATTCCTAATAGGCCCCCAACACAAATCTGGTGACTTGCCCCGAGTCACTCAGTCAGTGCGGAGATCTTGTCATGAAGACCTCCAAGCTCTACTTGGACTACTGTAACCTCAATGGTACACTGCATCGCCGCCTGCTTCACCTGCTCTACCAATTGCTCTGTTGTTGGTCCTGCACTATCCACCTATATTTTCTGTTATGTTTCCTGTAGACTAGCCAGTTTGCCTTGAATGGTGGTCGTGGGCATATACGCTTCGTCTAGCCAAGGCCCCAACCTAGCCTTCAATACTGTCTCTTTGCATTGTGTTGTGTCCACCTATTCCTTGAGTGTCTTTGCTTCCTGCAACTTTGCCAACCTTTGCGTTATGGAGATAATGTGCGTTGTCTCTTTGACCTCGTCATACCTCTACTGTAGTTCCAGTGCCTCAGTTTCTAGCCTTTTCATGTTGGGATCTACCTGCAGACTGGTAACTACTTCGAGCACCTATTTGAAGAGTGTAGTGAAATTCTTCGCTACGTATCAACAGCGGCATCTTTGACAGGGGTCTTGCGCTGCTCTCTGACTTCTGGTGGAGTCGAAGGTTGGGCCCTCAACTCAAGTTCTGTGATCTTAAGGTTCAGTTCAAACTGAACCTTAGCCAGCTTTGTCCGTGCATCGTGCACACCTGCAACGAGCTTCCGGATTCTTGCATTGACTAGCGCATCTTCTAGGATGTTTAGCTCTGGAACAGTCTGGCATGCCTCAACCACCAAAGTTGTTGTGTGCTCATTATTCTCTGTGACATTTTTAGGAATATCAATCGCGGACGTCTTTTCTACGAACATCTGGACATTGTTCACCTTCTACTCACTGATAGCATTCAATGTGCGCTTTTCCCGAGCCCGAAGTTTTGCGATCACTCCGTCTTACAGGGTGTGAAAGGCTTCACTTGGAAGTGCAACCAAGTTTAACCCGACTTTCTTGAGAGCACTTACAGTGGCCCTATCTACCTCTGTTTCTATGGTCAATGCTCCATCCAGCAGCGTGACAGCTCGGGGATCCATTAAGCGGACCATATTTACTGCATATGAGGTTCCAGGCGCCAAACTTCTCGACGCCGCACTACCCTGCCCTACACTGGTCTGCACTTGAGTGGCCTGGATCTATAGCTTGTGCAGACCCATTTGAATGCGACCAAGGCCTGTTTCTGCTACTACTTGAACTGTTGCAGTAGTTCTGTAGTCACGTCCCTCACTATATCACTGATGTCATTCAAATCACCCTCTGTCAAGGTGATTGGGTCAAGGGATGATTTTCTGGCCTTGGACTTCTTCCACAGCCCTACTTTCTCTTGCTCCCTTGTGCGCTTAACCCAGAATGGAGTAGTCTTTGGGTCTGCTCCTCCATGTTCTGAGAGTTTCTCCTCCTCCTCTGTCTGCAAAGAAGGTGACTTATGACTCCTATTAGAGTCGCACTCTTCCTCTTCTTCCTCCCCTTCTGCCTGCTTTTTGGCAGCACGCTCTACTTTGGCTTTGTCCTCAGCTTCCTTCCTCCTTCTTTCGGCCAACTGCTCCATATTTAACTTGGCCTCTTCCTTCTTTTTCTTCACGACAGACTTACAAGACCCAATTGATAAGTTTGAGGTCATGCACCTCTCTGCTGGCCAACTCTCTAGGACTGTCACACGGAATCAGTCAAGGGTGCGGACACAGCTGACCTTCCTAGAAGTCTAAGACATTCTAATGACAAACAAAACAAACTGGAGCTATCCTTCTCTAAACATACATTATGATATGAGAAATCAAGTGTTTCGTTCTTACCTTTGTCCAAACGCTGTTGTAGAAGTCCAAGCTTTGTTGATCCGGATGAGCTCCTCCCTTTCTTCAAAACCTGCAATCACCAACAGTCAAACAATTAAATAGCACCTGATTATAACATAAAACAAAGCATATTCAACACATAGACCAAGGAGTACATGAAATAATCCATTAACAACAAGCTATTGAGAAGAATGGACCAATTTGCATTAAAGGTAATCAAAAGGAACCATTACAACCTGAGCCTTGGTGTTGTGCAAGCTCCTTCCAGGGTCCACAAGAGTCTTCCTCTACTTTGACAAAGCTCACCCACTTCCAAATAGAACAAGTAAAGATGACAATCTCTCCTCACAAGCTTCTAAATGGGAGTCCTAATTCCTGCAGCATTTACCCTTAGAAATCTATAGCTTTCAACCTTCTTCCTTCTGGCTCAATGCCTCTTTTTATAGTGCTCAAGAGGAAGTTAATCAGGTCCACCATCAATGGGATAGTCCCCTCTTTGGATGGGATCACTCCCTTATTGATGGGATAAGTTCCTCTTTGATAGGAGTGCATGAACCATCTGGAGGCGCTCAATACTCATCCAAGAATCTTCTAGAATGCTCTAGAAATGACCACAAGTAAGTTTTTGAAGATAAAACTTGCGCATTTTAACCTTTTCAGAGGGACGCACCTGCCCCTTTAGATACAGAGCGTCCTTGGACGCAGACCTTATGAACAAAAGGTGCGTACCCGCAGGCAAGGCTTGAGAGAACCTGCGTACCCAGAGATAAACATGTTTTATAAAGACTTTCTCTCTTTCTTGGAGTTTGATATGAATAGTAGAGGCATAAGACTTGCTCAAAAGGGTAGTATGACTGTTGATTGAGCCATACCGACTGTAAATAGCCATGGTGACATTTTTTAGTGTAACAGATTGCCCCCTAAAGTGCGAAGCATGGAATAGATTAGGGTTTTGTATTATCTAGGAAGGGTGAAGCGCTTTATCATTTCGAGGATTATCTCATGGAGAACCTGGTTGGAACCTGCAATTTTCAACACAAAATACATGGATAAGATTATATCATCACTGAGGTAGGCATTCCCATACTCAGATAAAAACTTTAACTAACAGACTAACTACTCTGATACAGAAATGATCTTGTAGTACATCATAATCATAGAATTTTGTAGACACAGTATGGACGCAGCCATCTGTTTATGATTAGTCTACTTAGATAATGAATACAAAATTCCTCGCAGCCTGGACGATAAAGATTTGATCCAGGGTCTTCATTCCTACTTCTTGAATTGGTACGATTCTAGCCATGCGAATAAATGAGTCGATGTCGAACATGGTAGAAACCACTTGATTACCAGTCGATGATGTGAACTGTTAACAAGCGTGAGAGAGACCACCAGTAATGTCAATGGTTCTCAAAGTACCCAGTACAATCCATGAGATGTGAATGAATGAGTTGATGTCGAACATTTCACGGAATCCTTCGATCGAAAGTCAATGATGTAAACTGACGTCAAAGGCGAGAAACCTGCCATTGATGCATGCAGACCTCAAGGCACTGACGATTTCTAAGTCATCTCTCTAGATAATGTGCTGATGTCGATAGAAAGAGACTCGTTGCAGGCAAGCCCACAACACAAAATCATTGTTCAAGTTGAAGAAATATTGCTGTAAGGACTGACTCAGGGATGGTCAAATGGATGACAAGTATTTTGCAGATGAAAGTTTTGTTTGCAGACCTCTTGAACACATAACGACACGACAGATGGTTTGGTGCTAAATAACTCAAAGTTAATCCCCGGAACCCGGTTGAAGACTTTCAAAAGTGGTTTGATTGACTGTGAGGTAAAAGATTTCCCAACCCAGGTGAATGAAAAGTGTCGTGTTCAAGAGTGGTAATAAAGTTTCTTTTGAGACAAAAGGTAACAAATAGGTTCGTTCTTCTCTCTTTTCCCCCACCATTTCTGGCAAGTACCTCTTTATTTTTAACAAGCTTGAGGAGGATAACATATGCTTGATTATAAGCTCATCCTTTGGACGAGTCCAACCCAGTTTTGACTCGAACCCTAGGAAGGAGTGGTTCGTTCCTGTTTGTAATTGAACAGGTCCTTTACTGTGAAATGTTTAACGAGCCCAGTATAGGAGAAACTCGGCGTTTTTCAATTTTAGAGAGTCTGAAAAACTTAAGGAAACTCCAAGTTGAACGTTTTCGTAAATTTGTGTCCCTCAAGCCCGAAAAAGTATAAAATAATACCTGGGGGAACCGCTTGATCTTGCGACCAAGGAGTACTTTCATGATTAGTGTCACTGACCTGAAAAGTAAAAAGCGATCAAGGACACGTCGTTTTATTTCCGTATCGAGTTTGAAACGACAAAAACACGGCAATCTTTTCCTGATTTTACGGTCAGAAAAGAGCTATAAGGGGACCGTCTTTTAATTCCATTTTAACGAGTGTAAAAGAAATGCTCGGCAATATTTTCATGTTTTAGGAGTCAGAAAAGGGCTTAAAAGATGACTCTGATATTTTGTTTGTGAAAAATGACAATTTTCCCTCTAAGTCCCTTTGTCCTGCACAAAAGCGACACATTACTCATACCTGTTTAAGATAGGCAAAAATTCATCGAAAAACATCTTTCCATGGTGAAAAATGAACAAATTCATCCAAAAAACCTATAAAAAGACTTTTTACCATGTCATTTTTACCGTTTGACTGTTGAGGTTGAAAAAGGAGCTTTTGACAAGAAACTTCCCGTGGTCGCTGCGGAAAATCCGACCGTTAGAATCGAACGCCGTCTCTTCCAGGTATTTCACAACATCCTCCTTGTCAATTTCATCTGTTTAGAATTTTGTTTTAAGTTTCATTTTTGATTTTTGGGGGGTTTTGGGTTTTGGAAACCGCCCTGCGGGGGACGCAGGTTTCCTAAAGGCTGGCCTGCGTCCCCCGACTTTTTCCTACACAGGGAAAAGGTCGGGGGACGCAGGTTACCTTCAGGCCACCTGCGTCCCGGCGCACTGTGCGCCAAACGCGGGGTGCGTCCTCCGCAAAACACGGGTTTTGAAACCCCAAACTCCCAAACCAACCATTGAAATTTCTCAAAACTAATTTTAATGCCTGTTTATTCATGTGTAGGGCACTTATCATGCTGGATTGGAGAGAAAGAGAGCATGAGGAGGTTGATGAAGCTGCAATCAATCATCAACCCTCCCTCAATGCCCTAAGAGGATGCGGATTATACAAATACTGGTCCATACCCGGTATGAGAGCTCAGGTAAGGTTCTTGGAGTGGCTGGTCGAGAGATGGAACGTTTAAGAACAATGCTTTTATATCGGCGGGCAACAACTCGAGATAGAGCCTGCTGACATTTGCTTTCTTACTGGCTTGCCGAACAGAGGTGAGCAACTCAATTTGGCCAGGACTAGGCCGGGTGGCCAATCCCTTGATAGTCTCCGAGCAGATTGGTGCCTACCTGATCGAGAGCACAAGAAAGGCATAGAGATCAAATATGTCTCTCAACGTGAACTCATGGTCTTAGCTTTCACTGTGACCAGGATTTGTGGCTCAGCCACTTTACATATTGCTACTGGGTCTCAATTTCGGATGGCAATTGATTGTCTCCAAGGCACCATTTTCAACTGGTGTGATGCATTGTTGGCTAACTTGAAAGCCCAACTGACCAAGGCAAAGACCGGCAGACTAAAGACCTTTGGATATGGGCCTACAGTCGTGAGCTTTGCCTTAGAGAGGATACCAATGCTGATCCCTCAGCATCTCACTGTTGATATTTCGGGTCCTCAGGAGCCAAAGCTGGTACGATGGGTTGCTGTGATGGCCCGGCATCCGGACGAGGGTGCGGCAGTTGTTCGATTTACTGACAGTTATTTTCACTGGTTAGAGGACCAGGTGTTCGCGATTCAGGACTTTCCGTATGCCGGAATAGATTTTCGAGGTGATCCGGACATGGTTCTTCCACAGGGAGAACAATGGGATGACAGAGGTACTTTATTTTTCACGAGTTTTCAAATTATGTATTTTTTTTGTTTTTTATATATATCGTCTCAAACTGACAGTAAAATTTTCAAAATGCAAATGTTGGTCCACAGCGTCCAGCCAACCTCCGGCTTTTCGAGAGGCGACATCCAGTTGCACCGCTACCGGCCCCACAGGACGCGGCCGCTGCGGAGGTACTGACTGAGTTGGAGCATGATCTACAGCGTCTGACGGCGGATATACCGGAGACATCTATGGATGATATTCCTATCAGACTTCAGCGCTACGTAGTCGCGGTCCCTGGACCGTTGAGGAGATTTTTGCGCAAAGTAGCCCGTGCAGTGGTGTCGTACAGGGAGCACCACCAGTGATTGGCTAGTCACTTTGTAGACACATGTGACATTTTTGTCTTTTTGTACTTATCATTTTGCCGATCATAAGGTGTTTTTCAACCTATGATCGAAGACGATGTATATTTTTTGACACACTCCTATCTATATATATATCACTATTACCGGCTTATCTTGTTTAACATGTATGATGAAATGTTTTTTAAATTTACTTGCATGATTATCGTAAATGTCTGTCCAACACTCGAGAAGCAATTGCATCTGCTAATGTATTCAAGGACCTTGGAATATGCTGATATTCAATGTAATCAAATTCACGTTCCAAGAGACGCACTCTCAAAAACAACCTTAATAACACAGGATTTCTAATGGCATAAACTCTATTAAGCTGTAATACAACAAGTTCAGAATCTAACCTCACTATCAAACGTCGAATTCCAAATGAAATAGATTCGGATAATAATTCAACCACTGCACTGTATTCTGCAATGTTATTCGTTGTTTGACCGAGGCTTACCCCATGCATAGAAACTAACTCGTCAGAGGGTGAATAGATAACCCAAGCTGCGGAAGAGATATTCCGTGTACTACGACAAGCACCATCAGCAAATCCAATGTATGTTTGGAGGGGCGTCGACATCTACAATATCAAGAGCAAAACCAAGATAAGCCAGAATAACGACGAAAAACACACTCACTAAGCTAAGCACACTGACTAACTAACAATCAAACTAGCTAGAAAGAAAACCTAACCTAACTAAAAATTCTCCATACCCACCATTTAAGCATAATACCTCTTTAGGTAAAGTCCATTTCTGGGTTTATCCAAAGAGTCCCCATCAAAATCTACTAGCTCATAAGCCCCTTTTGCTAGCTTTCGCTTTACAATATAGGGTCCATGCCACATAGGAACGAATTTTCCAGCACCTAGCTTATCGTTAGCTTGATCATATAAGAGCACTAGGTCTCCCTCCGAAAAATTTTGAGGGGTCACATTTCTATCATACTGAGCTTTCATTCGCTTCGCGTGAGTCTCGATTGCCAATGTAGCGTCACGTCGAGTCTCATCTAATTTAGCTAAGTACAATAAACGTTTCTCCTCTTCGGAAGTAGCTGGAAGTAATTCGACAGCCATTTGAAGTGATGGGATTTCGCATTCAATGGGTAACACTGCTTCTAAGCCATAAACTAGCTGGAAAGGAGTGAACCCTGTTGAGGTTTTCACTGAGGTTCGGTATGCCCATAGCACCGAAAATAACATGTTGTGCCAATTCGACCGATGAATACCAATGGTTCGTCGGATCATGATAACCAGAACTTTGTTGATAGACTCAACCAAACCGTTGGCTTGCGGATAATAAGGAGTAGAGCTGTCATGGCGCAAACCAAGCTGGCTTGTAAGTTCAGTCATCATGGTGTTTCGAAAATGGCTTCCATGGTCAGTAATAATTGCTTGTGGGACACCAAACCTAGTTATTATATGATTGAATATGAAAACTGCAGCTGTTTTGCCGCTTGCGTCGAATGTAGGCATCGCCTCGGCCCATTTAGTGAAATAATCAACCGCGAGGATGATATACGCATGCCCCCCGGCCGAGTGAGGGTTACAAGTAATAAAGTCGATACCCCATTTGGCGAATGGACCAACGGCAATTATAGGGTGGAGAGGAGCAGGTGGTGCGCGCATCTTTCGATCAAACACTTGGCAGTTGTGGCACTTCCGGACTGCAATGATACAATCTTTAAACATAGATGGCCAGAAGTAACCAGCGCGCAACACCTTCTGAGCTGTGGCATACCCAGACATATGACCGCCACATGCTCCAGAGTGACAATCATTCAAAACTCTCTCAGCCTCTTCGTGAGTTAGACAACGTCGAAAAACTAAGTCTGCCCCCCGGCGATAAAGTGTATCTCCAATAATTTTGTATTGCTGGGATTGAAACCTAATTTTTCGCCGTTCCTCTTTGGAAGCTTCAGGCCGAAAGGTTTGGGTTTGGAGATAGATGATTATATCCCCGAACCACGGATCTAAAGTACTGATAAGAAACAAAGATTCGTCCGCAATGGACTCTTCTGCCACAGTCTCTGTGTCAGTACGCGGGAAATCACACATCAATTCCGCAAAAACTAAGGATTTCTTAGACTTGGACTTCTCGAACTCCAAGTCGAACTCTTGCAGGATAACGATCCATTTAGAGTACTTGCCCCCTAGCAATTGTTTTGTCAAAATGTAAATCATAGGGTTGCAATCCGAAATAACTGTAGTTTTACGGAGAAGAATGTAGTGACGAAAACGCTGGACAGCTTGAACGGCTGCCAGGGCCAATTTCTCCACATGCGAATATTTTAACTCAGTGGGATTTAAGGTTCGACTGAGATAATATATCACATGTTCTGCTCCGAATTCATCTTCTTGAACTAACACCATTCCAATAGTGGAATATGAAGCTGCGAGGTATAAGAAGTAGTCCTGGTTGTAGTTGGGAGGATGCAACAACGGTGCATGGGTCAACGCGTGTTTAAGTGCATCAAAAGATTGTTGGGCAATCTCGTCCCAAAAGAATTGAACGTTCTGTTTCAACAACCGTGTAAAACCTTTAGTGACCTCGGCGTAGTTTGGGATGAATCGACGTAAAAAGTTCGCTTTCCCTTGCAAACTTTGGAGTTGGCGCAAACTCGAAGGAGGAGGCAATTTGATGATCGCTTCGACTTTCGAGGGATCGACGCGAATGCCGTCTTTTGAAACAACAAATCCCAGCAATCGACCTGTTTCTATACAGAAAACACACTTGTGGGGATTCAACCGAATTCGATAATGCCTACACCTCATAAAGATTGCTCGTAAGTGGTCAAGGTGATCAGCTCGATGTAAAGAATGAGCAGGCAAATCATCGAGATACGGTTGCACAATGTGCTTGATGTCGTGAAATGCGTAAGACATCGCCCGTTGAAAAGTGGCCCTGGCATTCTTGAGCCCAAAAGGTAATTTGCAATAAGCAAATGTCCCCCATGGACAAATGAATGTCGTTTTTGGTTGGTCGGCAGGTAGAATATTGATTTGATTATAGCCCGAAAAACCATCCATGAAGGAAAACATTTCACTTCCGGCACAATCATCAATAATTTGATCGATATAAGGCGTAGGATAGTTGTCTTTTGGACAAGCTCGATTGATATCCCTATAGTCGATACAGATTCTTATTGTTCCTTGTTTCTTGTTGACCAGAACAATATTCGATACCCAATCCGTTAACGGGATCGGATAAATGAAACCTGCTTTCAACAGCTTTTCGACTTCTGCTTTAATCGCAGCTGCTTTTCGAGGGTGAATCTGACGCAACCGTTGCCGGATGGGTTTAGCATCCGGGTAGGTTTTGATTTCATGAACAACAATGGCAGGATCGATTCCCGGCATTTCCTCGTAAGACCATGCAAACACATCGCGAAATTCTTGGAATAGGGCCTTGTAAGTTTGGATTTCTTCTTCTGTACATGAGGCACCTATATGAATGTTCTCCTCAATTCCGGGCTTCACTGAAATATCAATGGGAATAGTACGAGAAATATTCCCTAAATTCAACTCTGAATCAGAATGTTTCGTTGGATCCTGAGCGTCTTTGACATATTCAGCGGTAAAGATAGATGAAAAATCATTTTCAAATGCATCATCCTTAGGTAAAAACGAAGATCTGTGATGGAGATCTTCCCATGGTAGATCGTCTACACTTAGGATTTCGCGAAGTTGTTCGTCAGATGACACGACTTCGGGAAACGCTATCCGTTCTAAGGTTGAGGTGAAAAGTGATTCTTCACTGACCACATTCATTTGGTCGACTTCGGTTGAATGAAAATCGGTAAAAGACATAAGAGCTTCATAAGCAATTTCATATGGACTCAAAGGCATAGCATTACCGAATGAGTCTAACTCAGAGTCAGATGGAACATACCAAGGATCATCATAAATAATGTTTTCTGACGTAATCATATGAATTGTTGCAAACGAAGGTTCTACGCTGAGTGGAGGGAGAGGAAAAGTTCCCAGTAAACCGGAATCCTTAACTAAACCTACACCAACGTCCCTATAAGGGATTGTCGTCTTACCAACATGCTGGATACTCTCTGAAGAGGCTGGGTCGGATGAAAAGTATGTCAACTGATCAATAGTCACGATCTTACCGTTGTGTGGAAACTTAATTACTCTGAAGACCGATGAAACGACCGCTGTCATAGCATATGACCAACTTCGACCCAAAAGAAGGTTGTAGTCTAGAGGGGCATCAACCACTTCCACATCCAGACTAACGGTTTTACCTTCTACCCCTATAGGCAATTCCTGTAGAATACCAAACGGACGGAACCCACGGCCATCAAAGGCCTTAAGGATGGTGGGGGATTGGTTCAACGAAGGAGAACCAAGGGATCTCCAACATTGAATTGACATAATACACGTAGAAGCTCCCTCATCAATCACAGTTCGATGAATAGGCCTGTTTTTGACTATCACTGGAATTTGGAAAGCCATTTGATGGGGGAGTCGTGGTGTACTATTTTCTAGATCGAAGATCATTAGATTTGGATCCTGAACGTCAACAGCTCCTATAGCCGACAAAAGCAATTTTCGTTGTGCTGGACATGATTGCAGCACTTCTAACGCCGACATTGCTGAGGGTGAAACAGCTAAGTCCTCAACAATGTTGTAATTCTGGGCCGCTCTCGCATGTGGATTGAAAGCAGACCTTCGAAGTACACCCTTGGCGGGCGGTTTAATTACTAAGTCTGGGTTAGGTTTCTCGATCTGTAGTGGATCGGAACCAGGAGCTGAGGTTGATGGGTTAGAGTGAGAAGATTCTGCTTCCTTACCATCAACAGGATTCTTACTACCATAATCTTGCGATCGAGTCGCAATCCTCACATGAGACATCATCAAAATGGGTTCTTCACTGGCATTCGAGGAAGAACCTATCATCTTATTCTCCTGCTCCGGAAATGGATTTTTTAACACAGCAGGAGTGGGAGAACCTTTGACTATTTTCACTACCTCGGCCCGATGAGGGCAATCTCTCGTAAAATGATCCTCTTCACAAATAAGACAAGGATATCGAGGTTTGCGCTTTTCGTCATTGGTTTCCGACTTTTCAGTTTTCTCCTTTGGAGCCTTGTCTGCTTTAGCCTTCTTCTTTCCTTTCTTCTTTCCACCGTTTTTTGATTTGGCCGTAGATGACTCTACAGCGTGAATATCGGCGGTAAGTTCAGGAGAAGACTCTCCTGTCGGGGAATCGGGCAAAGTGATAATAGGAGTAGTTGAAGCCTTGGAAGACTTCTTCTTGCTCTTTGTATTCACGATACCAATCATACCATCAGCGGCATGAGATCCCGAAGGAGCAGCAGCGATTTGGTTCGACTTTGGAAGATCCGGAATCTTCTCGTGTAATGTACCCGACTGCGTGTAAACTAAGTCAAGGTATTGTGCCTGAGCAATGACTTGCTCCTCAGTAACTACTCCGGCCTTAGCTACATCTTCAGTAATTCTTGGTAATAATGATTTAACAAACCATTCAGCTAAGATTTGGTCCGGGATAAAAACTTTCACTAGCCTTCTTCGACGTCTCCACTCATGAATGTGATCTGAAATATACGTGGAGGTTGATTGTTTTAGTGAAGTTAATAACTCCGTACCGTTATCGTATCTGACCGGTAACTGAAAATGAGTTAAGAACGAGGTAGCTAACTGGCTAAAATTGTAAAAAGAGGCCCGTGGTAACTCAATGTACCACTTGGCCGCGAGACCAATGAGTGTACGCTGAAAAAGACGTAAACGGATTGAATCATCCGAGATGGAATTTGAAGCACACCAGAGGTGGTAAGTCATCACGTGATTGGACGGATCCTCTCCAGACTTACCTTCGAACTTGGGTATATCGCTGGGCAACTTATTTGGCATTGGCGGCCAGAACGGAAGATATTGAATTGGATCGTTCGTTAGGCGCGTCAAGTCTGGTAAATCCAAAGTTGCGATAAACGGTAACTGCCGGTTAGGATCTCTAAAACTCTGGGTCACAATACCGACCCCAGGAGGAGGATATCCAGGATAACTAGGAACAGGAGTCGCATTTGGGATATTATATCCTCCTGGAAAACCAGGATTAACCGGACCGTACTGGGGTTGCTGAGGTTGTTGATAAGTGTACCCAGGATACGGTTGATACTGGTAAACCGGTTGTTGGACAGCTTGCCCAGGTTGATACTGTCCCTGGTACGGAGGTTGAACAAATTGAGGTTGAGTAGTAACAACCGTACTTATACCAGGTTGGCCTACAGGCATCTGGACTGTGGTTTGAATCGTAGATCCAGACAACGGTACAGATGTCTGAGGAGTGGTTACAGGGACAGTAGAAACCGGAGCCGTCGATACTCCAGAAGTAAGTATGGTAGATGTAGCGGTAGTTGCTGCAGCCGTTTGAGATGGAGTACTAGGTGCAATTGGCGGCTGAGTAACTACCGAAGTTACAGGGGTCTGAACACTTGACTGGACAGGTTGCGGTTGCTGGGGTGGACCAGGAACTACAGGTTGTCCTGCTTGAGGTACCGACTGTATACTTGGCTGCAACATCTGTTGACCTTGTGACGGATCCCACACTAACATTCCAGGGTATTGACCCATAACAGGTTGAGGGTACTGAGATCCATAGCCGGATTGAGGATAGGATTGATAATTGTAAGGTGCAGTCCCATATGATTGCCCTTGAGGTGGTTGATAATTTTGACCTGAGTATTGACCTTGAAGTTGATAACCTTGAGGTAAATACGGGTACTGGGGTTGACCTTGACCTTGAGGTTGGTATCCTTGAGGTTGATACCCTTGGGGTTGATACCCTTGGGGTTGCCATCCTTGAGGTTGCCATCCTTGAGGTTGATATTGATACTGAGGTTGACCTTGGGGTACATATTGAGGCTGGGGTTGACCTTGAGGTATGTATTGCCCCATAGGAGTGTACTGACCTTGAGGTTGCCCCCCAGACACGAATGAAGTACCTTGAGGTTGCCCCCCAGGCATTAACAAAGGCTGCCCCCCAGGCGGTAATTGGCCACCTTGAGGTTGGGTAACGGGAACTGAACCTGACATCATGTAAATGTCTCCTACACTCAATGGTACATTACCACTGTTTCCAACTAATAACCCATGATCAATGGGTTGAGGAGACGCTCCCGCAAAGGTACCAGAAAGAGATTGATACCCAGTAGGAACAGAAGGACCGCCATGTAAAAAAGATTCAGGACTTTGTGTAAACACAGATGACTGACCAGACATATTTACAGGAGTATGAATACCTCCAGGTGGAAAAGGAGTACGAGGTGTAGAAAAACCTAGCCCAAAGTTGTCTAAATAATTGGTTAACGAAAGGTACCAAGTAGTACTTCTAGGAGGACTGTAAAAGATGGATTCACGCTCCCTTAGATCAAGGGTAATTTGATCTTCAGGATCAGAGACGCCTATTTCTTCCTCTGGAACAAGTTCTTCTATAGCAATCAAACCAACAGGAAGATTTTCGGTGATAATTCTTTCTATTCTTGGTGAATCAGAAACACTAGGAGTCGGAGTAACAGGTTCGGATATTTCTGGTTCTTCGCCTGTATCACTAGCAGACGAAAAACTACCAACAAGCTCAGAAACTGTAACAGCTTCGGGATTATAACCTGTCTCTAAACTTTGGTAATCTGGATGGACTACCAAGGAAGATTCTCCTTCTTCAGGTGAACCTACTCTATTGCCACTAGGAGGAGTTACAAGGACCTTTAAACCTTCTAAATTACTGGGGTTGTCTCGAGGAGGTTCACCCCTAAGTCTACGGGATCTTCTCAACAATTCGGCCACAGAAACAACTTCAGGAGACTGGCCCCGAAGTCTACGGGACTGTCTCGGTAATTCCGCCACAGCTAAAAACTTTTAACTACTACACACGAAAACAAAATAAAATTTCAAATCAAACCACCTAAAGCCTCTAAAGAACCAAACAAATTTGAAACACACGCCTAAAGAATCTAGGGCATCAAACCAAACACAAACAGTATCTTCCGGACCAAAAGCACTAGTTGGTGATTAGGTCCAACCTCGCAGGATTCAGTACAGAAATGGCGGGTGGAACAGTTACGCCGACAACCTGCTTAATGAATAGACTGGACCAAGTTCCTCCACTTTTACCGTCTCGAGTGAAGTGAACCCCCCAGAAAATCCAAGTGAGTATAGCCGACGTCTGCTCCAGGTACAGTGGGACCTTCCCTCCACCGTCACCTTGGGTAGAATCCTAGAGATTATGGTCACTAAGGTTACCAACGGCCACAAGTACACCTGGGGGAACAGTCTAAACTCCGACAGCACGCAAGGGCAGAGTAGCAAGCTCAATCCCCTTACCGGCTCCTTGACAGTAATCCAAGGTTTACCGATAAGTGACCCCTGGCTCCTCGACAATGGTTAATCCGAGGTTTACCGTTTGTAATACGTACTGTCTGGCGTCGTTCCCAAAGAGGGGGGAATGATCCCCTCACTGGTTCGGACACGAGCTCGTGCTTCTCCTTTAAGAGGAGCTTTCCCAGAGTGTAAATGTAACAATTGGATTTGATTCTATCACAAGATCGACTACTTGTTTGTTTTACTGCCTTGGAGAGTTAAGTACTCACCTACTCCAAGACACTAGCCTAAGCTATGTTGGTGCTTCAGAGCCCTAGAAAATAAAAGTTACTAGTTCAATTTTACTTTAAGCGTTACTTTTAAGGTTGTTCTTTAGAGTCACAAGGTGATGGAAGTGAAACCAATGGTGTGCAGACTTGACTCCAACCACTACAAAGATGCACCTAAGATGATCTATACTACTTTTGCTTTTTCAATGAAAATCTTTAACTAAGAGAGTTGAGAGAATGCAATATTTAAAGAAAACAACTTCCTTAGAAAAGACAATCAAAGAAACAATTCTCTTTTTCTTTTCGAGCACACAAACATAACCACTCTTTACTTGCATGAAAAACTCTTTTTCTTTCAAAAATTTTTAAAGCTACTTGAAACAAAACTTTTCAAAGGAGATATTTTTGTATTTTCTCTTTTCAATAAAGCATGTAAACCTACCTTTAACAAAAAACAATCTCAAAAGCTACAAAACTATGAAAATTTGACTCACAAGCAAACCAAAAGAGAGATTACTCTAAGTAAACCTAACAAGGCAAAAGCTCATAAAGGCGATTCTAGGATGTTTTACTTGATCAAAATCAAATCAAGGACTAGCTAATGCAGAATCAAAAGACTAGCCAAAACAAAACTCAAATCTTTTTGTTCTTTTCGTAAAATGGAATTCAAGACTTAAATAACAAGCACTTCGAAAATGGCCCAAAAGACAACTTGATGGTAAGTTACTTCTACAGGTAGACTTTAGAACAGGTCTGACTTCTTAGAAAGTTGACAAAACCAGAGATATCTAAGGCTTGACAATTCCTACCGCTAAAGTCACTACAAGACCTACTCAAAATCAAACCCTAGGGCATACACTTCTACGAAATCCACTAAAACACTTAATGCTAATGAAACCAGTTCAGGTGAAGATTCTGGACAAGGGACTGATGAATCTGGGCAGAAAAAACTAAGAAAAAACAAAATCTAAGAGAAAAAAGGGCAAAAAGTGGAATTTTCTTAAATTTTGGCAGGGGACGTAGGCAACCCGTTAGCACAGGTGCGGGCCCGCTCTGTGCACACAGCAAAAGTGCGTCCAGGGACGCACTGTGCAGCACTCAGAGGGTGCGTCCTACTGAAAAACTCAAGAAAACCAAAAATAAAACTAATCCTAAGCTAACCCACCCAGAGACAAGATCACAGAGCCAAAACCAGAAAAATAAACCAATTTTCTCAAAGCAAAGTTCAAACAAAAGAAAAGACTCTTCTCATTAATGGAAACTATCCCCAGTGGAGTCGCCAATTTGTCACACGGAATCAGTCAAGGGTGCGGACACAGCTGACCTTCCTAGAAGTCTAAGACATTCTAATGACAAACAAAACAAACTGGAGCTATCCTTCTCTAAACATACATTATGATATGAGAAATCAAGTGTTTCGTTCTTACCTTTGTCCAAACGCTGTTGTAGAAGTCCAAGCTTTGTTGATCCGGATGAGCTCCTCCCTTTCTTCAAAACCTGCAATCACCAACAGTCAAACAATTAAATAGCACCTGATTATAACATAAAACAAAGCATATTCAACACATAGACCAAGGAGTACATGAAATAATCCATTAACAACAAGCTATTGAGAAGAATGGACCAATTTGCATTAAAGGTAATCAAAAGGAACCATTACAACCTGAGCCTTGGTGTTGTGCAAGCTCCTTCCAGGGTCCACAAGAGTCTTCCTCTACTTTGACAAAGCTCACCCACTTCCAAATAGAACAAGTAAAGATGACAATCTCTCCTCACAAGCTTCTAAATGGGAGTCCTAATTCCTGCAGCATTTACCCTTAGAAATCTATAGCTTTCAACCTTCTTCCTTCTGGCTCAATGCCTCTTTTTATAGTGCTCAAGAGGAAGTTAATCAGGTCCACCATCAATGGGATAGTCCCCTCTTTGGATGGGATCACTCCCTTATTGATGGGATAAGTTCCTCTTTGATAGGAGTGCATGAACCATCTGGAGGCGCTCAATACTCATCCAAGAATCTTCTAGAATGCTCTAGAAATGACCACAAGTAAGTTTTTGAAGATAAAACTTGCGCATTTTAACCTTTTCAGAGGGACGCACCTGCCCCTTTAGATACAGAGCGTCCTTGGACGCAGACCTTATGAACAAAAGGTGCATACCCGCAGGCAAGGCTTGAGAGAACCTGCGTACCCAGAGATAAACATGTTTTATAAAGACTTTCTCTCTTTCTTGGAGTTTGATATGAATAGTAGAGGCACAAGACTTGCTCAAAAGGGTAGTATGACTGTTGATTGAGCCATACCGACTGTAAATAGCCATGGTGACATTTTTTAGTGTAACAAGGACCGCAGCGATTGCAGCATCTATATCTAAGGATGGAAGATCATACCATTTTTTTCTAGGGCCCTTTCACGGTCTTATGGAAACGCAGTGGAAGTTCGCCTTGAACTCCACATATTCGTAAAACTGCTCAAAGACAGTCAATGAGAGCCGTGACTTGCTGTTGATTATGGCATGGATGCTTGATTCCATGAGGATCCAAAATATATTACTATCATTGACCCTTTGGGGGTCCTTCGTGGCCCAGAGCGAAGTGAACTTCACTGCTTCTGGTAGCTCTGCTGCAATTGGAGGAAATTGACTGTCCTCTGGTAAATCCCATGCAACGAGTACAATCGACAGCATCAGCCATGCATAATGAAAGGTCTTGCTTTGGTCTTGCCCTTCTCTATATTTAGTGAGGAACTCCCTGCAGAGGTAGTGTGCCCAGTTAAATTGTATGCCCTCTGTGCACTAGGCCGCTAAAGACACAACTGGTGCCGACACATCATCTACATGACACTTCCTCATTATTTTTCTCACCAAGATCTGGGAGGCTACTTTAACCGCGAGGTCGGTTATGCTGGAGATGGAGTAGCCACACAAATTCTTAGCAAGCTTGAACTTGTCCTTCACTCATTGGTGAGGCCACGCTCACCCATATTTCTGCCAAATTCCATGGCTGGATTCAAGCTTGAATGCAGGAGAAAAATGATCATGTGGTTCAGCGTCTCAGTGATCGGTATCGGTTCTCATAACCATAGGCACCCATCGTGTACCAAGAATAATAGTTGTTTGTTCACTATCAAAGTTATGGGTGTGGTTGTAATGCAGCACCTAGAGTAGGTTCAACAGTCCTGCCTTGTCCACCCCTTTTATCCATTGTCTCGGCTCCAACGCAGTCACACCAGAGTCTTTATAGAAGACGCGGTGCATGAATGTATCAGTCGCCAAGTGGGGAAAGTGCTTTGTATCTACCAAATCCCAATCCTCCATCTTTAAATGGGGGACGTGCACCAGGCGTGGACCTTAAAATGTGATTTTGTCTAGCAGCAACGGTGTGAAAAGTGTGATTTTTCTCTCATCAAGGTCTTTTGGGACCTTTACATTGCCTCAGCGCGGGGGGGATGTATGCTGGAAGCTTAGAGATAGGGTCTGCCTCCTCAACGTCAATGTATTCTGCCCCCATATCAACATCTTCCATGCCTATATCAATGTCTTCTATGTTCTCGTCAGGTTTTAGGTCTACTACCTTGCCCTTTTCCTGTGCAGTGGGCTTTTCTCTATGCGAGTGTTTTCTAGGCGATGCACACACCGTCTGTGCCGCTTTCTGCTTATCCTTCTTTTGTTTTGGACCCTCTCTGGTCAGCATAGGCCTCAGCCTAGGTGACCTCAATGATTTAGATACTTTTGTACGTACCTCTACACTCGCTACCTCCAGGGCAACTCCCTCAGCTACCATCGCTTCTCCAATACTAGTTGTCTCCACGAGTGCTGACATGATGCTAGTTAGGAGCTCTTGAGTTTCCTTCAGCAATTTCTCAAAAATTAAACTTGCTACTAAAGCCTCGAAATAGTCAAGGTTCATGCGCGCCTGATAACTCAACACCTCAATTCTCAAAATGCCAAGTGGTTTTCTTTGGGCGGCCATCTATAATTTATAGGCAATTTCGAATTTGAATCCTACCGTTCCCCCAAAATCTGTTCATAAATGCTAGAATGGTAGTAGATTTTCAAATATCTTGCTCTTAAATTATGACTTAATTTTTGCCCCCCTACTCCACTTAGCCATTTTCCCATTGTCAAATCATGAACAGGTACCATAATGGTCACTTTCCGGCTGCCATGCACAGTCTCTCTTTCAATAGCGCAGCTCCCTTCGCGCTTTTGCTGACACTGTGACAATCCTCCATTTAGTGCAGTTCCACAATCGTGCAACTCTACAACCCGAGAAGTGTATTTTATATTCTCGCACCTCCTTTTAGCTACCTGGAGTGCTAAGACTATGCTTCCATGATATAGTCAATTGGTCAGATCCCCGGTGTATGGCTTCAATCAACTACCATTCACCTTCCTTGGAAATGGCTCTCCATTCAACTTCACCAACTGAACTGCTCCACCATCGGTAATCTCCTTGATGACATAAGGCCCCAGCCAATGCATCCAAAATTTTCCTGGAAATTTATCAAACTTGTTGTCATATAATAACACTAAATCATTTACCTTCAAGGTGCGTAGTTTGATGTGTCGATCGTACCATGCCTTTTCACGCTCCTTTTGAACTTGCTAATGGAATCTAGCCAAAAGCCTATCTTCTTCCTGGCAACAGAACTATTTTTTGGCTTGATGGGCCTTGACCCAGGTTTAGTGTTAATTAGCCAAGCAAATCCTTACACTACTGGCCCTTTCGGCATCAATCCGCGAAGCCCAGAAAGCAGTCTTGCCTGAAGCGGTATGGGGGGATACAGGAACCAAGTTTTCGCACCCTGAGATAGTTGTGATGTCGTTTCATACCCTAACCCTTCCTTTGCACAAACTGATAAGTCCTTTAAGGCTTATTTATATACTTCTCTTATTTGGCTTCGAGACCTTCACAAAGGCCTATGATCATCCTTCGTATACCCTAAATAGGCAATTTAGACACTTATGCGCCTCTATAACTACCCCTACTTCTGTGTCTTTCCAGATTAGCTTAAGTATTGGATAACTTCAACATGCATTATGATTACCTTCACGTAAACATATATTCTTACTTTTGTTCACATGACAAAGTAAAACACATAGATTTGTGCATCACTATAGCATTAAATCATAAACCCAATATTCAACATAACATAACCACATACATTCATAACAAAAGTAAATAGCTCATACACATGTATTTCCAGAATAATTCTCCTTATTGATGGTTCAGATCTTTAGTACATACTCTAACTTCCCCGCGCACATAGTTGCAGGGGTCTACGCACTTAACTACGGACTTCTACCCTAGGCCTTTGTGCACACAGCTGCAGCGCCTGAAGCTCTTTCCTACACTAAGGCTCTTCACTCTTATCTCTCACAAACCCATTACATCAATCAATTGCCCAAAAACTTACTATGAACTAAAATTCCTTAGACTCTTATAATACTCCCTTTTAATACAATCCCATGGTCCACGGACCAAGGGTGGATCTTATCAAGCCGACACAACTTACCTAAACTAAGGGCATAAACCCTTTTTGACTCTTTACATCTTTGCACTCTACAACCACAAAATGTGGAGACTTTACATTCTTTATACAAAACTTGGGCCTTTAGCCCCAAAACTTGGGTTTTTAACCCTAAAATTGACCCTAGGGGACTCGTTCCTAACAAACAGTTTCAATATCGAGGTCCTAAAAGGCAAGAAAAAAATGCGTATTTTTTTTTAATTTTTCATAACTTTTGTTTGAAAAATCAGTTTGAAGTGATTTAGAGGGCATAGTGAAGCATAGATATCACTGTTTGATTCCAAAATTCCTCAAAACAAAAAAATGGACACACCTAATAATAAACCATAAAGCTCTTCTTTGGCGCATGAAGAAGAGGAAGAAATTTAGCATGATATATCAAAATTACTAGACCAAGTACAACAATTTTTTCTCTCACAAAAAGTAACAAAAAATGAATTGGAAGCCATGATGAATGTTAAGATAGATGGTATAAAAAGGGAAATGGGAGTTTTGAATGATCATTTAAAATTATACATGGAAGCAATGATGAATGTGAAGATAGAAGGGTTGAAGGAAGGTTTGGCATAGTTGCTAGAAGAAAGGATTTCCAATGGTGACAAGGTAATCCATGAAAATCATCATGAGGATAGAAGGAACATGAATTATGATTTTAGAGACTCCAATATTGGTTTTAAGAACCACCACATTCCAAAGATCGATATGAGGAGGTTTTATGGCAAAGATCTTATAACATGGATACTACATATGGAGCAATATTTTGATCTCCATGATATGCAACACACACAAAAGGTACACATTTCATCTTTATATTTAGAACCCAATCAATTTGGATGGTATTGATGGCCTTTTTCTCCTAAAACACTTGTCACTTGGTTAATTTTTATGGAGGAAATGATAGCACATTGTTGGGTACCAAATCGAGCCATCTTTCTGTTCATTTCTATTATCCTTTTTGACCTTTTTGTGCTCACTTACCTATGTTGTTATGTTAAACTCACAAGGTAAATACCCTCTTACTTGTCCAATTGGCATATTTTAATTAATGAAGTAAAACGCATGGAGTCTATCTATTTGCGGTACTAAATTATGTGTTTGACCGCAGCATGGAGAACAAGAGCCATCACTTCAGCTTATTGCAACAGATCTAGTAACGGCCAGCCAAAAGGAGGTCGTGCAGCTTGGGGAACAAGTTCCCTGAAACTATTCTTAGGCCTTCTTGCTATCTCAGACATCTGATGCTGATACTGTTCCAATCGATGTACATCTTTGTATCTGCAGTTACTATGTTTCAAGGAGATCTGTTAATCTCCCTCATTGTGTATAAATTGCAGGTTGTTCCTGTGAATGGGGGTTCTCCCATCAGTATTGTAATCATCTGTTATCGAGTAATAAAATATCATCTATTTTTCTACTCTAGTCTTTTCCATGGCTAATGTATCCCTAATTAGAGAGCTGGGCCCGCTCTTCTGATCAGGTGCTGCATCTTTGTGTGTGTGTGATTTATCAATTTATGTTTGTTGTTACAGTTCTTTATTGTTTATGATTATTTCTGAAGTTCTGTAATTAGTTAATCTTACAGCCATGTTTTGAATCTTAAACCATGAACCCTTGGTCGGAACGGATTACACGTTTGCCCCTGCATATACCTTGCGTGTTGCCTTGAAAGGATACGCACCTGGATTGATAAATTAATGTCAGAATAAGGTGGATAAATTGCTCCTACCTGGACACCAACATTTTTGTGCCATTGCCAGGGAGGCTAACAAGGTGCAAACAATGATCTGGACCAACCAAAGGGTCAATCTCTCGTCCTGGGGAGAGAATGATTTTTCTCACTTTGCTTCAGGTCCTGAGCATAGGTACTCCTTTTGCTTGTTTATTTTTGCTTTTCTGTTGATTTTGGGCCATTCTCTTGCCCTGGGGAGGGAGGAGTCTTTTGACACCCTGCTCCAGGCCTTGAGCTAGATTTATTTCTTTTTAACCTGTGTGTGCTTTCTTTTTGGGAAATCCATAGCTTTTACCCTGGGGAGGGACAGGTCTTTTGACACCCTGCTTCAGATCTGGAAGTATTAGGGCTTCCTGTGGTTTGTGATTGTTTTTGGTTCTTGTCCCAGGGAGGGAGGAGTCCTTTGACGCCCTGCTCCAAGCTTGAAACCCTAGATTTTTGTTTATAGCTACCTTTCTTTTTATGAGTTCTTTCATCTTGGGGAAGGAATGGTCCTTTGACACCTTACTCCAAGATTGAAGCATTGTAGGTTCATACCAAGACCCTCCATCAAACCAATTTTTGTTTAAAAAAGAACCAAATAAAAGGGGTAGAGGGAGAGCCCCAAAGAAGGGAAGACCAGACTTGGGAAGAAAAACCTATATCCAAGAGATCATAGCAAAGGCTGAATCCGAAGCATCCTCTCGCATAGCTGTGAGACTAGGAGCAAGAAGGGTGAAGTCAGAAGGGCAATCAGTGGAACAGCCAGTATCAGCTATGACATTCTTTGGTGACTTAACACAGTAGGTTCCTCTAACAGTGGAGGAAACATCTAGCAGTAGACCTGATCTGGAGAATCTTGCGCTGGTGATAGCAGAAGAGGAAGTTGCAAGCAGAGCATCGACAAGGTCAGACTGCTCCAGTAAGGGAAAGGGAGTGGCAGCTGAAGGATCAAGCCATCAGGCCACAGGAGAAGGAAATGAGGAGATACTTACATCACCAAGGGACCAGGGAAGTGCTACTAAAGTAGCTCGAGTTCCAGTAGCAAAGAATCCTCAGCCACCCTCTGTAGAACCTATTGAAATCCCCAGTGATTATTGGAAAATATTCATGGCTCCTACAAACTCCACCATCAATTTTCCTATTGGATATCTGGGAACCGATGCACCTACCGAACTTCCATGGGCTTATCTCAGAAGACTCAAACACATTTATATTTGAGTTTGATATAGTATGCCGAGAGTATGACTACACAACATATGCCCAAAAGTGAAGATTTTCCCTTCTACTCTAAAAGGAACAGCTTTGTGATGGTTCATGGGCCTTGGAGGAAAATCCATTTCCACATCGGAGGATATGCAGATGGATTTCCTGGAGAAATACCAGGATTACTGTAAATCCCAGAACATTAAGGAGGAACTCTTCAAGTTCACACAGAAAGAAGATGAAATTTTGGAAGATTGTGTGGAAAGGTTTAGCTACACCTTACAGAGATCAGGTCATTCCGACCTGGATAAGGAAATATTAAATATTATCCTCCTTTGATCCCTTTGAGAAGACTCGATGGAACTATTGAACATTGTGGGAAAGGGAGACATCTCCAAGGAGAAATTCGAAGATATTTGCAAATTATGTATTCAGTGCTCAAGGGGGCTCACGAGAAACAAGCAGGGGATCAGTTCAGCAAAGGGATCTGGCGAGGGTGTTACAAAAGCAGAAATCAGAAACTTGTTAGACAACCTAAGAACATATATCCTTAGTACCCTGTCAGCACATATGGACACTTTGCAAGTAAAACAAAAGCAACTAGAGCTAGACAGGACTATGGCAATATTTTGTCCAAAGTGCGGAAAGAAGCACCCGGATAGGGAATTTCCACTAAATTCCATAGAGGAATGTGTGATCTATGAACTCAATCATGTGACAAGCTCATGCCCTTCCTTGCCAGGCCTGAAAGCAGTATTTCAAGGAACGGGGGAGGACACGGAGCAACTGTACCTCATGGGATCTAGGAAGCCATGGCAGCCTCGACCACCGATGGGAAATCAAGGTATGTACTTGGATCCATCTCAGTATTTTAATAATTGTAATATGAATCCTCAGACCATGCCTTATCCTCCCATGTGGCCGCAATACCAGTACCCACCTTGGTAGCAGTGGAATCCCCAAGCCAATATGAGCTCTTCATGGGCTCCAACCTAGCGAGGATCCACTCCTGGTCAGTTTCCTCAGTAGATGCCCCAGCAGCAACTTCAACTACCCTCCAATGTGCCTCCTGGTAACTAGTCTTCCCGTCCTCAGCTTCCAATGCAGCCTAACCCTAACCCTAACAATAAGGGAGATCATCAAGCTAATGTTCTTAACCTTCCTTCATATAGTATCTCCACTACAGAGTTGTATGAAATGAATCTGCGATCAGGCCGGACAGTTAACGTCCAACCTCCTCCAGTTATCATTGAACAACTTGATAGTGAAGGTAAGGAGGCAGAGCCAGTTAGTAAAGAGCTGAAGCAAGCCGATAGAACCTAGACGCCTCTTGTCAAGCAACATCAATCTGAACCACCTTACCCAGAGAGATTAATCATGAGTAAACCAAGTCCTCAAACTAAATTTGATTTATTGGGAGAATTGTAGAGCTTATTTGTTAAAATTCCCTTGTTACAAGCTATGAAGGATGTGCCAATCTATGCAAATACTCTTAGGGAATATTGTTCAAAGAAACCTGCCAAGAAGATTAAAGATCCCCTCACTATACATGTTATGGGAAAATTGTCGGACTTTATGATGGGAAAATCAATGCCAGTGAAATATGGAGACCTAGGGAACCCAATCTTGACAGTGCAGATTAATGGGGTAGAGATTCCAAATGTGTTGGTAGACCTGGGTGCTGCCATCAATGTCATCACCACTGAAACTATGCATGCGTTAGGTCTTCGTAATTTAAAGCATACACCTACAGTACTGGAATTAGCAGATCGATCTACAGTCAAACCTGTAGGGAAGTTGGAAGATGTGACAATTTCAGTGGATTCATGGCATTACCCCATAGACTTCCTGGTATTACATACACAATCTTCAGTGGGCAGTCATCCCTTAATTTTGGGTAGGCCATGGCTGGCCACTACAGATGCTTACATTGGGTGCCGCTCAAGGAATATGGTCATTTCTAATGGGCATAACACTAAGAATTTAGTGTTATATCCACCTGTAGAACCAAACTCACCCATAAAACTAGCAGGCGGTAAGAAGGCTATATCTACAGTGGAGGTTGAAATGGAAGATGAAGAAGTGAGACCAGTCCTTACTATTGGACAGGCCCTACAGTTGAAAATGGAATTGGAAGATGATGTAATCACTTCCTTCATGGATGATCCTTGTTCCATTTCAGAACCAAACCAGCAGATCCTAGAATCTATCCTAAGTTGCGAGACTTAGGAAACTATGGAAACAACAGAAGGATTAGAGGAACCACCTGTTGATGCACCTCATGAAAGCATTCAAGTGGAATTGGAACCTGGGAAAACTTTGAATATTAATCCGAACCTGTCGGAATCCTAGAAGGAGCAGCTTATAGATGTTCTACGGAAACATAAAGAGGCCTTCACCTGGGATTATGCAGATATGAAGGGAATCCCTGCCAACTTATGTACCCATCACATATACATCAAGGAAGATTGTCATCCTATAAGACAACCTCAGAGAAGAATGAACCCTACATTGAAGAATGTGGTGAAAGAAGAGCTTCAGAAATTACTGGATGTAGGTTTCATCTACCCTATCTCAGACAGCCAATGGGTCTCACCATTGGTAATGGTCCCCAAAAATAATGGCAAATGGTGGATCTACGTAGATTATCGAGAGTTGAATAAGGCAACGCAGAAAGACCATTTTCCCTTGCCATTTATTGATCAAGTGTTAGACACATTGGCTGGTAAGAAGTATTTCTCTTTTCTGGATGGGTTTAGTGGATATAACCAGATCCAGATTGCTCCAAAGGACCATGACAATACCACGTTCACATGCCTCTAGGGGACATCTGCATACTGGGTCCTTCATTTTGGCTTGTGTAATGCTCCTGCAACATTCCAGAGGGAAATTATGGGAATCTTCTCTGACTTGATAGATGACAGTGTTGAAATCTATATGGATGACTTTACTCTGTATGGGGACTTGTTCATGGTGGGGTTGAAAAATATAGAAAAAGTTCTCGCAAGGTGTATACAAGCGCGTGTCTCTCTGAGTACAGTGAAATGCCACATGATGATGGAAGAGGGAATCGTTCTGGGACATTTGCTCTCAGCTGAAGGGATCAGGATGGATCTAGCAAAGATAAAGGTAATTCTGCACTTCCCAACACCTAAAACGGTCACACAGGTACCAAGTTTCATTGGTTGTGTTGGTTATTATAGACGTTTCATAGAAAATTTTGCAAAAGTAGCACACCCACTGTTTCAATTACTAACGAAAGATTCAGAATTTGTGTGGTCAAAAGACTGTGATGCAGCGTTTACAAAAATTAAAGAATTAGTTTGTAGTGCTCCGATCCTTACAGGACCAGACTAGGCATTACCTTTCCACATTCATACAAATGCCTCTCGGACAGCAATTGGTGCAGTATTGGGACATCAAGAAGATAAGGTACCGCAGTCTACTATGTTAGTAAAAATGCAGCCCCTGTTGAATTAAACTACACGGTGATTGAGAAAGAATTCCTTGCTGTGGTTTATGCCATCAATAGGTTCCGACACAACATTACTAGGTATCCTACTTTTGTGCATACTGATCATGCAGCCATCAGGTATTTAATGAACAAACCTATTACCCCTGATCACATTACAAGATGATTGTTTCTACTACAGGAATTTGATATTACTATAGTAGACAAACCAGGGAGAGACAATGTGGTCGCATATTTTTCATCTAGGATAGAAGATGATGGTAAGGAGACACCAATTGAAGATGATTTTCTAGATGAGCATCTTTTTGCAGTTTCTGCTAACACTCCATGGTATGCAGATATTGCTAATTATATTGCTACAGGTAAAGTGCCTCATCATCTGTCCTATAAGGAGCAAAGGAAGATCATTCACCAGAGTACCCGATATTCATGGATGGCAAGATATCTCTTCCATACGGGGGTTGACTAGCAGATTCGGCGTTGTGTGGCAGGAGATGATATTTTCGAGATATTAAAAGCTGCACACGATGGACCCTATGGGGGACATTTTGCAGACAAAAGAATAGGTCATAAGGTGCTACAAATGGGATATTACTGGCCCTCCATCTTACGTGACGCTCGAGATTATGTTTGGAAGTGTGATAGCTGTCAACAGATGGGACAACCTGGGAAAGAAGATGAAATTCCTCTTCAACCCCAGATAGTCCTTGAACCATTCGAGAAATGGGCCATCGATTTCATTGGGCCCTTCAACCCACCTTCGCATCAGAAAGCTTACATCCTGGTCTGTACCGACTATGTAACTAAATGGGTGGAAGCTAGAGCAGTCATGAGAGCAACAAAGCAAGTAGTGGCAGACTTTCTTTTTGAAGAAATCTTTGCCAGGTACGGGACTCCAAGAGAAATTGTATCAGACGGTGGATCATAGTTCACATCTCATATGATAGAAAAGATAATGCAAAAATATGGGGTCAAACATAGAGTGACAACCCCCTATCATCCCCAGGCGAATGGATAGGTAGAAAGCACAAACAAGGTATTGGAAAATATCTTGACAAAGATAGTAGCAAGCCATCGTCGGGACTGGGCACAGAAACTTCCAGAAGCTCTATGGGCATACAGAACAACATGGTAGAATAAAACAAGGTTTTCTCCACATGAATTAGTCTATGGGAAATCCCCCTTGTTTTCAGTGGAATTTGAGATCAGTACACTCAAAACAGCTCTGGAAGTACTAGGTCTAGATCTATCAGAAGCACAAAAATTCCAACTGGAACAACTGAATGAGTTGGACGAGATTCGAGCAGTGGTTGTCCAGAAAACTACTGTTGTTCAACAACAAAGAATGAAATGGCACGATAAATTTATCAAAACTAAGGTGTTTCATGTGGGGGACTGAGCGTTACTGTATGACTCTCGATTTAAGGATTTCAAAGGCAAGCTTTGCACTCACTGGATGGGTCCATATCAAGTGGACGCAGTGTTCAAAAATGGAATGGTTAGACTAAGTACAATAGATGAGAACCATACCTCGTTCCTGGTAAATGGACACCATCTTAAATTATACCACCATCCAGCTTCTAAAGACGCTTTTGTTAAAAATCTTTCTGCTTTATCTGATTTAATGATCATTGGAAAACAAGATACCTCACTCTGCTCTAAATATATATATATATATATCTATATATATATATATATATATATATATATATATATATATATATATATATACTACTGTTGCTATTTAATTGTTTGTCTTTTGCAGGAATAACAAAGAAATATGACGAAGAGAAATGTAACACTCGGTGCGGTCACTTCACCAGTCATTAAGATATTGTTATATTCCACTAGTGTGTACCACTAAGTTCTGTTATTCCACTAAGTGTTGTTATTTCACTAAACGTTGTTACTCCGTAACTGCTGTTACTCTGTAGCTGTCGTTACTCCACTTTGTGTTGTTACTCCACCAAGTGTTGTACTCCATAGCTACTGTTACATCGTAGCTGTTGTTACTCCGCAACTGCCGTTACACCGTTGCTACTGTTACTCTATAACTGCCGTTACACCGTAGCTGATGTTACTCCGCAACTACTGTTACACCGTAGCTATTGTTACTCCGCAACTGTCGTTACACCGTAGCTGTTGTTACTCCGCAACTACCATTACACCGTCGTTGTCGTTACTCCACCACTGTCGTTACTCCACAACTGCCATTACTCTTTCGGTGTCGTTACTCTGCAACTGTTGTTACTCCACTGGTACAATTACTCCGCAACTATTGTTACTCCACAACTTTCGTTACTCCACCGGTGCTGCTACTTCATAACAACTGTTACTCATTATTGTTGTTACTCATTGTTGCTGTTACTCACTGTTGTTGTTACTCACTGTTGTTACTACTCACTGATGTTTCTATCCACTGTTAGGTTCACAAGTATGTCTCTGTCATTTTATGGATTTAATTAAATATTCCAAGAATGACAATTAAACATGCCAAGGACGGCCGTCATTAAGTTTTGGGGGAACCGTCATAATGAATGACGACATACCATGACAAAGCATTTAATTCACATAAATCCCGCCTAACTGAATCTAATGATTTCGGTGTTCCATAATCATACTTTTAAAAGCGTTGGGATGCGGTTTCGTACGCACCAAGTCATATCAGTCATTTTCCCTACATGCCACATTTGATTTCGGAACACACCACAATACCATCTTAACTTGCCATTATTTCCAAGCGTACCAGTACTAGATTTGTCATTATTTCCATACATACCAGTACTATTCGTCCGATTGTTCCCAAATCAACCATGACATTATTTCAATCTCCAACAGTTTTGAGACCTGTCACTCTCCCTTGCAAACCAACTACAGTCGACGTGTTAATTCCGCCTTCGCAACGATGGGTGGTTGATCTATTCGACATGAACCTAAGAATACAAGGGCAGTTTGGAATAATCGCAAGGTATGGAAGGTTTTCTAGAACGTGGGTTGGGATGTGTATTTTGACGGTTTGAGGGGGTCGAATGAAGAAATGATGGTGGAATTTGCATTGAACTTGGGAGAAGGAGGCTCTCGAGTTCGCGGAATTGAGATCCTTGTAACAGAAGAAATCATCGCAGAAATTAGTGGGCTTCCGCAAGTCGGGCAACAATGGTTTGTGAGAAGAACGACCTTCCAGAATTCCCCGAGGCCTTCCTTCAAGCAGGAGAGAGTATAGCACAGAAAGGTCGGGGGTATGACAAAAATTCGCTACCACATCCTTGGGGAGGAGTAGCAGAATTCGTCATAAAATATATGACGTGCGAAGGAAGATACTCCACCATCTTCAAATACCATCTCTGCATATTAGCTCACCTGCGATTTCCACAGGCATAAGCTTTCTCAATGAATGTGCCCTACTTTCTACTAAGGAGCCTTCACTTAATGGCACATTCGGCTCAGGGGGTGCGACAGGTATTGGCGGTCATCACTCATCATGGGTTGGTTCAGCTGCTAATAATGAACGCCATCAGACAGATCCCAATTCTGTGGGAGCGGTTTCAGGACTCCACAGAGGAACAAATAGCAGTTGTTATGGCCACCAGGGTAGAAGAACCTGAAGCTATGGAGGAGGATCTTGTAGAAGATGATTATGTCGACCAGGAGGAGCTGGAAGAAATGGAGATGGAGATAGAGGAACTTGGGGATGAGGCAGCTCCCCAAGAACAAGCAGAAATTATGGAGTCAATGGCAGATATGGGGGCTGATGCAGAAAGGCCCACTAGTACCACGAATGAGGCTGCCCCACAAGAACCAGCTTCACCGGTGGAACTAGCAGAGCAATTTGATGATATGGCAGTCACGGAAGCAGACCCACAATAGGCCAGCGTGGACAAAGCAGTCGATATGGTGACCGAAGGAACCCCACAAGGATCTCTTGCCACCATGGAGATGATGGAGGAGGACAATCTGGTTGAAGAGGAGGTCGTGACCACTTCGACCATGGAACTTGGTGAAGAGAAAGGACAAAGACAAGAAGGACCCATAGTTGAGGAAACCATGGGATCCATGGAGGAAGAAGTAGGAGAACCAGGGCTTGAGGTTGACACTAAACCACAAGAACCATCGTCAACTTCGGGGCCAAATGTGGAAGATGCACCCCAGTTCCCTTTCTTCACCTCTATTCCAAGAGGAGCGAGGGTAACTCGTTCCCCTTGACAAGAAGAAAAATAATATTTTGCAATTCTAGCGGCTCTGAATATGTCACAAAGGCCACAAACCTACAGAGTGGAAGCCACTCAGGTGGCGGGTACCTTAGAGCAAGAAAGGAGAAAAGAGATAGAGGTCCTGGAGGCTGGAGAACCGGGAGGAATCCCAACAAACACATCAGCAGGAGAGTATCTCGCCAGCACATCGCCAGTCACAGTGCGTGTGCACGAAGAGGAATTTGCTGGTGGCGAAAAGGAGGGACCAAGTGAAACGGTCCCGACGAATGAGCCAATGATACAGTCAGGCAAGGGGGCTGTTGGGCACAAAATAAGTGAAGAAGAGCGAGCAGTGAAGGAAAATCCCACAGTCAACACAACAGAAGATGCTTCAAGGGATTTACCTCCGGCTGAGGAAGTACTGGTTAAGCAAGAGTGGATAGAGTTGTGTGAACAGTGAAGGCTTCCAGTGAAGCAAAAGTATCAGCTGCAGTTCAGGGAGACAATGCGGCTCAAAATGGAGGTAAGGAAATTGAGAAAGAAGGTGCACAGAATGCAGAAACAAATAAAGAAGTACAAGCGGCAAGCCAAAAAGGCCAAAACTATCGGGGTTGAAGCAGAAACCCAAGTAGACCAGATAGTCATGACCTCTGCTGCCACTCAGACAGACCTGGTCGAATGACTGTTTGAAGATCGGGAGTATGCCTTAATAATTGAAATATAATCCTGGAAATCTATTACGGTTCAACACAAAAATGAGATCAGGAGGACTGAGGAAAGAGCCTCCACAACCATCTTTGGATATGTGGAGTGCATAGATGTTATTAGGTTACGGCATGCGAAGCAGCAACTCAAGATGGAGCAACTGGAAAATCAAGTAGCAAAACTGAAGGCCGACAAGGAGCAGATGTTCAATCTGGTGCAAGAGGTTATGGCATGTAGCCCCCCTATTCTTGTTATTCTTTATTTTTGCGTGAAAATTTCCTTTTGTTTTGCATGGAAAGTATTAAGAATGAGATTAGCTATGAGATGGAGGATGGTGTGCAATTCCTCCGAATTTTGAGGAGTCACGATGTGCCAACGCAACATCTAATGTGTGAGTTTTACTTGCACAGGTATCTACTGTGTCTGGACAAAGATTTTAACCTGGTCCCGTATGCAGGGGACATTCATTTAAGGGCCCTCACCTCTTACACTTTTAATCAAATTCACTGGCAGAAGGCTTGTAACACTTTTGAATCCAATCAAGTTACAAAGCCATTTATAGTAATAGGGGAACATGAGAGTTCAGACACAATGTTCAATAAGCACAACACCTTTCTGGGGATTGGGGGAAACAGAGATAGAATGGTGATGACGCAAAGATGGTGTCTTGATCTTTGTGTCAAGCAACTCACCACATTTCAAAAATAGGCCCTTGATTACTGTCAGAGAAGGTGGATGATGTCACCTACAGCTGTCCGAAGTAGGGAACCTTTTGGGGCACCAAATTTTGCACGAGTAATTACTAAAGTTCCCAAGTATGTGGCATGTGTCCAGACATGTGGGACCTGATGGATGGGGATCTGGTTTCAGTTTCCTGTTCTTTGGTTTCTTGCCAAAATTTATACTCTAGCTTATGATGTCCCGAAGGATTTGTGGAAGGAAGTTGTCCTTTTGAATGGGTTTAAAGTTCTAGGGACAGAGATGGCCACGAAATATGATCTTTCCCAGCTTCATGAAACCTTCAGTTGAAGAAACCCAGATTTACGAGGGCGGCAGACTACATGAGGACATGCAGAAGGCTAGTTGGGGGGAGATGTTGGGTACCAAATCGGGCCATCTTTCTGTCCATTTCTATTATCCTTTTTGACCTTTTTGTGCTCATTTACCTATGTTGTTATGTTAAACTCACAAGGTAAATACCCCCTTACTTGTCCAATTGGCATATTTTAATTAATGAAGTAAAATGCACGAGTCTATCTATTTGCGGTACTAAATTATGTGTTTGACCGTAGCATGGAGAACAGGAACCCTCACTTCAGCATATCGCAACAAATCTGGTAACGGCCAGCCAGAAGGAGGTCACGCAGCTCGGGGAACAGGTTCCCTGAAACTATTCTTAGGCCTTCTTGCTATCTCAGACATCTGATGTTGATACCGTTCCAACCGATGTACATCTTTGTATCTGCAGTTACTATGTTTCAGGGAGATCTGTTAATCTCCCTCACTGTGTATAAATTGCAGGTTGTTCCTGTGAATGGGGGTTCTCCCATCAGTATTGTAATCATCTGTTACCGAGTAATAAAAGATCATCTATTTTGCTGCTCTAGTCTTTTCCATGGCTAACGCAGCCCTGATCAGAGAGTTGGGCCCGCTCTTCTAATCAGGTGCTGCATCTTTGTGTGTGTGTGATTTATCAGTTTATGTTTGTTGTTATAGTTCTTTACTATTTATGATTATTTCTAAAGTTCTATAATTAGTTAATCTTACAACCATGTTTTGAATCTTAAACCACAAACCCTTGGTCGGAACGGATTATGTGTTTGCCCTTGCATATACCTTGCGTGTTGCCTTGAAAGGATACGCACCCAGATTGATAAATTAATGTCAGAATAAGGTGGATAAATCACTCCTACCTGGACACCAACACACATTATTAGGATACAAAGAGAAACACCTTCTTTAGCCAATTGAAAAATCCAAAACAAAAGGGTTCAATGGCGGAGCACATTGAGGACTTCCAAAAATTGAATATTATGGTAACTAATATTCCAGAGGAACATAGGATTGATGTCTTCATAGGGAATTTAAAGGATAAAATCCAACATGAGGTTCGTGTTTCAGAACCTAATTCATTGGAGAAGGCATTCAGGGTGGCAAGAAAATTTGAAAGAAAAATTATGGAAACAAGGAAGTCTACCACTCACAAGTATAAATATGGAAGTGTTGTTTCTCCAAGCCTTCCACAACCTACATGGTTGATACCACAAAAATTGGAGGAAAAAAAAAGAAAAAGGGTTTTGTTATAGTTGTGATAGAAAATACATTAAAGGTCATAAGTGTGCTAAGAAGAAATTATTCTACATATATTGTGAGGAGGAGGGAGAAAAGGAACAAGAAACACCAAAAGAGGAGGATATACACCAAGAACCAACCCCATAGAAATAAGAAATGAATCCAACCATATCTTGCAATGCATTGGAAGGAATTACCACTCCTCAAACTCTCAAGATAGAAGGATCTATCAAGAATAAAAAGGTAATAGGGTTGATTGATTCAGGTAGTACTCATAATTTTATTCATTGTAAGATAGCCAAGGAATTGAATTTTTTCCTATATCCAACACTAGAGTGCCAAGTGATGATTGAAAATGGAGAAACTATAAACTGCTCTAGAAAGTGCCATAATATCAAACTAACCATGGGGGAATATGTATTGAATATTCCAATGCTTTCCATTCTAATGGGTGGTGATGATGTTGTACTATGAGTCCAATGGTTACAATCTTTATGGATGATAGCTTTTAAGAAATTTTCTTTAATTTTTTTTGGGAATGAAAGGAAGTTGAATTAATGGGTATCGCAGGGAAACCAGGAAATATAATCAACTCTAATGGCATGAAAAATATTCTGAAGAAAGAAAAAAGGGGTGTAATTGCACAATTGTTCTCACTAGAGGTTCAAACATCGAAATCATCTATTTCTCCAAATCTTTAAAAAGCCTTGGAAAATCATTCCAAGGTATTTGAGACTCCCAAATGTCTTCCACCTATTTGTGATCATGATCATGCTATTCATTTGGTTTGAGGAAGTGTTCCTCCAAACATCAGACCTTACAAATATGCCTAGGCCTAAAAGAGCGAAATTGAATGTGTGGTTACAGAAATGTTAGAGGCCTATATAATTAAACCTAGTCAAAGTACTTTCTCTGCTTGAGTAGTATTATTTCACAAGAAGGATGGATCATGGAATACATATCCAAATTATAGGGAGCTCAAAAAGATCATTATTAAAGAGAAATTTCCAATTCCTATCATTGACGAATTATTGGATGAACTACATGGAGCAATTTACTTCACCAAGCTAGATCTTCATTAAGGATATCATCAAATTAGAATAAAGACTAAAGTTGTTCCGAAAACAACATTTAGAACTCATGAGGGTCATTATGAATTTTTGGTCATGCCTTTTGGCCTTACTAATGCACCTTCCACATTTCATGGTTTGATGAATTCCATTGTCAAAACTTTCCTTAGAAAATTTGTGTTAGTATTTTTTGATGATATACTAATCTACAGAAAGACTTGGAAGCATCATGTTCAACATGTTGATGGAGTGCTCAAACTATTGGAGGAGAAACAATTATATGCAAAAACCTCCAAATGTTTCTTTGGAGTACAAGAGGTGGAGTATTTGAGTCATATTGTATATCATGTGGGTATTAAGGTATACCCTAACAAAATTAAAGCCATTAAGGAATGAAAAATCTCCAAAACCATAAAGAATCTTTGAGAATTTCTCAGGTTGACATGATATTATCACACGTTTGTTAAGAATTATGGGAGAATAACGACACCTCTGACAATATTACTGAAGAAATATGCATTTTCTTGGACTCTAGAAGCAACTAAGGACTTTGAACGTCTTAAAAATACAATGTGCCAAGAACTAATCTTAGTTATGCCAAACTTCACAAAGACCTTTATTGTGGAATGTTATGCCTTAGGAAATGGAATTGATGTTTTTTTAATGCAAGAAGGAAGACCCATTTATTTTGAAAGTCGTCCAATTAAAGGTAAGTATTTACACAAACTTATTTAGGAGAAGGAAATGTTGGCAATACTACATGGACTAAAGCAATGACGACCTTACCTAATGGGAAGACACTTCGAGTTAAAAACAAATCATGATAGTCTTAAATACTTTTTGGAACAAATATTCTCTTCATAAGAGAAACAAAAATGGGTCACAAAGATGTTGGGTTATGAATTTGAAATCATCTACAAAAAAGGGAAGCAAAATGTTGTTGCATATGCACTCTCAAGAAAGGATGAGGATGTGGAAGCATTTATTTGTGCCATTTCTATTATCCAACCTGATTGGAAAACCAAAGAAAGAGATGAATGGAAAAATGATGAAGAGGGGAGTACACTCATTCAAAAGTTGTATCAAGATCCTAGTACATCAGATATATTCAGTTGGAAAAATGATTCATTATGGTACAAAGATCACTTATATCTTTGTAAAAATTCCAAACTCAAGCAAAATATTTTGTTGGAATTGCACACCTCCCCCTTAGGAAGGCACTCAAGATTTTTAAAAACTTATCACAAGGTCAAGAAGGAATTTTTTTGGGATGACCTTAAATATGATATTCAAAAGTTTGTGGCAGAATGTTTGGTTTTCTAACAAGATAAAGTTGAGACAATTAAGACCCTAGGTTCATTACAACCTTTAGCCATTCCAAGTTAGCATTGGGAGGAGGTCTCAATGGATTTTATCACAAGTTTACCCAAGTCTGAAGGAAAGAGTGTCATAATGGTGGTAGTTGACATAATTACCAAGTATGCGCACTTTTTTTCATTATCTCATCTTTTTAAAGCTAGTACAGTTGCTACTACATTAATGGAAACTTATAAATCTACATGGAAACCCAAATATTATTGTAAGTGAAAAAGATACCATTTTCACTAGAAATTTTTGGATGGAATTATTTTCTTGTCTTGGTACTAAATTAGATCATAGCTCATCTTATCATCCTCAATTGGATGGAAAAAAAGAGATAGTGAACAAATGTTTGGAAGGATATATTCGTGGTATAACACTTCCTTCCATACTGCAACAAAAATGACCCCATTTATGGCACTTTATGGATATCATCAACTATCCATCACATCACATTTAAGAGAAAATTCTAAGGTTCAAGCAATGGAAGATCACATCGAGCATAAAAAATAATTTATCCAACTCTTAAAGGATAAACTCACTCTAACACAAAATCGAATGAAACGATAGGCATATCAACATCGTAGTGAAATAAGTTTTGATGTAGGCAACTGGGTATTTTTACGACTACAACCATACAAACAAATTTTTCTTAAGAAAGCTAATAAGGATAATAAATTATCACCCAAGTACTATGGTCCTTACAAGGTGTTGCAAAATATTGGTACTATTATTGGGTAGCAAAAGCCCCGCAGAACGAGTATAGGGTGCAAAGCCCAGAATTTTGGGTAATATTAGGGTAAAAGACTCCATGGAAAGCGCGGAGCGTGAGCTATAGTATATTGAGTCAAAGGGTAGTCTGCCCGAAAATATTGTAAAGAAATAATAATAGAGTCGGCCTGCGGTGGGATCGCAGGCCAAGGGAAAGTATAAATAGAGCGAAGCTCTATGAGGGAAAGGCAAAGAAAAACTGTTGGTTTTTGGCCCGAATATGTAATGGGTGAATAGTCTGAGGGCAGTTGTAAGTCCGTTTCGAGGGAGTAGGGTAGAAGGTAGAGGCTCTGTAGCTATGTACGTAGAGGTCTTGAAAGTCCGCAGCTGTGTGTGCGGACCCCTACAGCTGAGTGCGCAGGGTGGATCTGGATGTATTGTTGAAGATTGATAATAAAGATAAGTTTCTTCTAAATTTTGTGTTGATTGCGACTTTACTCTTTTATGATAAATGAACTATTATGATTTCTGCATTTGCTATGGTTGAATACATGTGAACTAGGTTAATCTTGATGTGCAAAGTAACCAAAAGTAATAAATGTTTGCTTAAAGATCGTTTTAACTAGATCAAACTAGTAATAAGTGACTCAATCTGTAATAAGCGCGATAAGGGTATTCTGGTCTGCGCAGATCTGTCATAGCACGAGGCTGCAGAACAACACGCAAGCCCCAAACCACATCCAAGACATCCCCAAGGTGTAGAAACCTGGTTCCAACACCCTCCCCTGCTACCTAGGGTGAGACCTCAGCCCACACTTCACGGGCTATCGCTGAAAGGGCTGGTAGATGCGGGATTTGTTTGGCTAAATAATTCTTCTAAACCTAGGTCAAGCCCATATAGCCAACAAATGGTTCCGTTGCCAGGACCGAGATCTGCCTAAGGGGTTTCTAATGTGGGAACACTGGAATCCTACAAAGAAAGAGCTCGAATATTGGTGGGATCTGAAGCTCCACGAATTCGCAGTTCAGGAAAACAAGAACTCGTGGATATTAGGGAACAGTGGTTGGATCACTATATCCCCATGGACATACATGAGATCTTCTTCGTAACATTCCCGATATAATTGTATGAGTGGATCGCAAAGTTAGCTAATTGTGTGGACCCCAAAACTGGTGCATAGACTAGAAGCCACTGAAGACAAAATCACACGCGTGGTCAATCACTAGGTAGATCGAATCATTGGAGGATGTATCACTGAATTCACAATATATACCACTGTAAGATACAGCGAAGTGGAAAGACAATTTCTCCAAGGACCGCAAGGTCGGTACATCAAGTCATTAAACACTTGGATTAAGATGTTATTGTGCGAAAAACAGATTATGCACATACATTAATATCTAGGGTAACATAGAGTGGAAAAGGTTACCAAGGGATGGGAGGAGCAGGGAACAGTCCTTTGATTTCTATCTCGCGGGAAAGCGAGGAAGATCTCACTAGGTTCTCACCCAGAAGTGTAGTCTAGTTGATTACAGAATGCCTTTTGCTGATACCACCTCCATCTATGCCATCACCCCCATGACCCATGTTGCGTCCACCCACACTACCTCAATCCTCACCACCTCTTCCACCACCTCCCAGAACAGGGATGGAAGCCACAGTCAAGTTACCAACCCTTCAAGGTATAGGGAATGAAGATCCAAGCCGGTTCTAGTTTGTGATAAACTCCGTATGGGACTCGCAAGGTATAATGGATGAAAACATCAAAAAGGCGACGTTGGTCAGTGCACTCTAGGACCCCGCGCTAACATGGTACATAAAACACTCAACTGACCATCTGAATGAAGGACTAGTAGCTATACAGGATGCACTTAATAAGGAATTTGGCCGACCAAAGTCTGAGAACCAATCGATCATTAGGTTAAAATAAATAGCAATGCTGCCTGGTGAAACCCCGTGGGATCTGGACCAAAGATTAAAAGAGTACTATTCGCGAAGCTAATATGACGTTGACTGACGGATAGCATTGCACATGGTTTGTGGCATCGTTAACACCCCATCTAAGGACAGCTCTGTCACAACAGAAGATCTCAACCCAGGCCGAGGCACTAGAGACAGCTATGAGGTTATACGCGACCCCGATTCTGGACCTAGGGTTGGGAGTTCAGCAACTCCACGTGCAACTTCAGAACTTAAGTTTGGAAGTACAAAGCTTGAATCAAGGAAGAATGCCTCGATCAGGGGTACAGCCAGAGGCATGGTGTATTAAATGTAAAATCCACGCACACGACAAAGACCATTGCCTGGTCTTCGTGAACTATCTGGCGAGAGGAGGCCCGATGCCATTAAAAGTGGAAGTCCAGACAGGACAAAATTCCACACCTATGCTCTGGTGCACGATTTTCCAGGTGGGAGGGAAACATGCAATAGATAATTTCCATCTATTATATAAGTATACCCAGACCTCACAACATTTATATTGCAATTTTTGCCGATTAGTAGGACACAATGAGTGAACATGTTGAATTTACGACTTAATGATGGAACGGACCCCAGCCTACAGGGTATATGCTGAAACACGGGGAGGATTTCAAGGAAAAGGTTAGGGAATAGGATGGGAACCCAGCCGAGGTCGTGAACAGATAATTTGTTATAATTGTGGTGAACAAGGACACTATGCTCATGAGTGCACTAACCCAACTAGGATCTCATGTCCTTATTGCGAATAGTTCGATCACGAATTGGTAGATTGTCCAACCTTGCTTGCCCAATTAAATGAGAAAGGGGTGCTTCAACCTCCACCAACCCAGAATGTCCAGATGATGCATGCGGAACCCCGCGAAGAGGACACTAGTATAAATATGGTGCAAAGGAACGACGCAACGAAAGGAGGGAACACAGGAGGGGAGCGAGGCGACCCACCTATGGGGAACCATACTGTTGAACTAAAGCAAGGAAGGGCAAGGCCAAACGAAGATCAGCTGAGCTTCGCAAAAGCCACTACCTCAGGTGAGAAGGACCAAACGGAAGCCAAAATGGACCCCTACATGATCACCTCCTTTCTTGATGCATGCATGAAATTTTTGCAGAATCAAAAGGTTGTCCAAGGGCTACAGGAGTTGATTACCAAGAGCATTGAATTCAACGAACCCCAGGTGGTCTGGAGGATAGGATGACATGCTCTATGCACTAGACGAGAAATGAGAATGATGGTGCAAATAGGAGATTATGAGATGGATCAAGTCATCCTGGATTTAGGCTCGGATGCAAATATACTACCTAAGAAAACTTGGGAGCGTATAGGCAAGCCCGTACTGCAATGGTCCCCGATTCAACTACGAATGGCTAACTAGCAAAAAATCTTACCAATGGGCCGATTGCAAGGGGTGACAGTGGATATCGATGGTGTAACGACCCAGACCGACTTCGAAGTCATAGAGCTTATCGATGATAGCAATCCTTACCCTACTTTGCTCGGGATTGATTGGGCCATCGACATGAAAGGAATCATCAACTTGAAAAGGCGCACGATGACTTTCGAAAAGAAGTCACTTCACGTAGTAGTTCCGCTAGACCTAGCGGAAGGGGAGTGCTACACCAAACCCATCTGCAACGAGGAAAATAATGATGAACTGGATTTCATTTATAAGATAACGATGCAGAACCTCGGTCAGATGCATTACAACGATAATAGAAGAACCTCATGAGAACGTAAGAGTATCTACATTATCGATTCTGAGGAGGAGATGGAGAGCTGGCAGAATCGATTGCAAGGAGTTACAACACTCAACTGTAATAGGGTGACTCAATCGGCACGATGTGAAGAAAGACACCACCCGAAAGAGCAGGACGCGACCACTAAAGACCAGCTCACATGTGTAGTATAGGAACCGCCTAGTGCATTGACAGACAAGGCGCACGCACTGATAGAAGGATTGGGGAAGCTCAGATACACGAGAAAGTTTCGACTCTGAATTAGAAGATATGCGCAACGGTTAAGTTGGCACAAAATGATAGCACAAAGAATACGGGTGCATGGTGAATGACCGACACCTCAAACAGACCAGAGTGGACCATAGGATCATTAGGCTAGAGGGAACCTCTCCCCTACGGCCCAATCAACCACTAAAGGCATAGCTTCTCCCACCAGAGATGGCGTCTACGACAAGGTTAAGCAATTGTGGGCTATCATTCAGCGTGCAAAACGAGGACTTGATGAGTTGGAACAAACGGAGGCCCGAATCTGTGACCACAGTATGAAGTTGGATGAAGCCATCGAGAAACTTCAGTTACAAGTGGCTGCCCTAGATGACGAAAAGGAATGGCCCAAGGAAACCAACATGGCTAGCTTTCCTACCTTGATACGGCTGCACCAGAAGCCACAGGCATGCACACCATAATTTTGTGATAGAAGCAGGAGGACATCTAGGGTGCTCGCGACCCAAGTCAGTGAGGAACTGGGGGACCCGCAGGAAGGGTTTTCCCTTCTGACTATCCATCGAGGGTTTAGTCCCAGCACCCCAAGTAGTTGGAAGAGGGTGCACGACTATAAAACAAGTTGTTGTACAATGGCGCGATATGACCACCGGCCCCCTGCAGAAACCGAATCTACGACCTTGAGGATTCGCAGCTACAAAGGAAAGATGGAAAGTGACCGTTGAAGATATTGGTCATGGTGTGATGGTGCATTTAAAGCACCATGAAGCGGGTGGCGGGCCAGTAAGGCAAAAGCATAACCACCCAAGTCACATTTATGAGCTACCACAAAAATAATTCATCGGTTTCCAAGTTCAATTGATATATAAACAAAGTAAAGGTCACACCACCATGTCATATTGTCCAGCAAGAGAATCGGTCTATATTGCCTACATCATGAGCACCAAGGAAGTTGAAAACAATTCGTGGTTTTAGGCAGTGCCGCAAAATTAAAAATATGTCATATTGAAAACTCAAAGGCCTACCATCGATAGTCCACAGCCAAAGTCACCTTAGGTAGCAGAACATTCTAAATCCCCACAGATGCCGAAGACCAAGAAGAAACCTCCACTCCCAGAATCAGTTCAGCGGTCGCCATGGCACCTGTAGGTTGGCAAGTCCACCATGAAGGAAAAGGGTAAAACTATTATCATTGATAGCGAGGAAGAAACAGAAGAGTCTCCCATGAGGGTCGAAGAGGACATCCCTGAGGAAGACCCTGTACAGCCAGTGCGACGACCCAAGTATATGCCTCCAAGCAAGGGGACAAACAAGGTACCCACAAACCTGGATGAATTCAATAGTATAATCACTACCCCCTCTCTCCCAAAAGACGTCCCAGTAGAAATCTTGGTGGTTGGCCATGTCGCGACGATGAAATTCGACGATTGCGACCTTGCAGATCGAACAAAATTTCCCCATCTAGCGATAGATGCCTTAATGGACCACACGATACAAGGCATGGTGACCACTCTACAGCCAAAGGAGTGGCTGCGAAAGGTGGACGAAGCTGGATTACTTTGTCTCCTAGAAATTCCGCACATTCTCCAGCCCCCTATTACTATGTTAGTCATCAAGAAATTGCTCTATCTAGTGCACGAAGATACACTATGGGTCAGTAAACCCGTCTGTATCGCAGTAGAACTTGTTCATCGGGTCTCGCATCTACCCTATGTCAGACAGAACCCTCAGGAAATTACGGCCAAAAGTAATGATGTAGGAATGATAGAATGACTAAATAAGATGTATAAGCTCACCAAGGGAACGCGGGGGTATGTCATTGACAGTATCTCCGATGACACAATACAGGTGGCCACTCAGTTGCTGGTAGGAAAAGTAATGAGGAAATGTGGGAGATTTGAGGACTCCACCATAGTTATCACATTGGCTGAAGAATGTGCCACTGGTGTATGATTCAATTGGTCATAATTTCTTTGTGAAGAATTTCTAGCCAATTGTCGCGAAGTCCAGGAAGAAGGAAAGTCGTTCTATTATGCATGGCTACTACTGTCCCTCATGTTGGTCGCTACTGAGTTGCCTGAAGACAACCAATTTCCTGTTTTAACCCTAGAATGGTCAGAAGCCGCGTAGTATGCCACCCTCTAGGTGAACAAGGATGTAAGCAGAATTCAGGGGATTAAGATCTTTTGGGTATTGATGGATGTGAATGTGCGTCAGTGGATCAATGCGTTACCATGCTTAACAAATGAAGTTTATGAGAGTATGAAGCACATTGTGGAATTCAAAGTAGATATGCATCACGTCTACATCCGGGCGCAGAAGGACCCAACCCAGACATGGACCCCTCTCCGGTTCATTGTCACTAATGACGTTGTTCACAAGATTGTCGAGGCTTGGCCCGCGGCTTGGCGAGGACCCGCGGCAGTGGAATGCAACAAGGCCGCTATTCAGAAACAAAAAGAGGCAGCCAAGCACACCGCACAACAAAAGAGGAATGAAAAGAATGTTGCAGAGGTTAGGGATATGCGAGAGGCAAAACTTGCAGCAATGGACAAACCAGTACTAGGCGCGCAGACACCAGCAAAGGACAAAGGCACTCAGAAGGAAACCGCTCAGCCGGCCACAACGGGTACCCCACTAAAGCGCTCAGCCACACCAGAGCGACCAAAGGCACGAAAGAAAGAAAAAGCATCTAAGCCCGACAGTGAAGTTACCACCCTAACGAAGGGCAATCTAAATGACATCGAAAACATCGTTCGCGAAGCTACTCGAAAGGCAGCCAATGAAGCTATGTTGGAACATCACATTGTGTTGGGGGAGATCTGGACACAATTACGCAAATTGGGATCAAGAATTGCACAGGTAGGCCCTAATTTTTCTACAGAAGCCTCTGGTATGACAGCTACAGAACCATTGCTCAGAGCCCAAGTTGCTCAGTCTACTCCGATCCCAGTAGGTGCATTGGTCACCAACCAACTGGAAGAACGAGAAATACTAGAACACCTTACTGGATTTGGATTGAACGTGGCTGCACTCCCACGTGATAGTTTGCAACAACTCCACAATAGCACCATAATCGAACTTTGTGCAAGGGTCGACCGCATCGACTAGATACTCCAAGAGTAGAAAATTAATATTGAACAGCTACGGCTCCAACGCGATGAAGCAGTCACACAAAAATAGCAGATGGAAAAGGTAGTAGTGGAAGCCTGTTTGAGTGCTCAGGCGTTAGATATTACAGGGGACTTGCCTATTGAAGCACAGATTCGTACGTTGGCTACAGAGTTCCGAAGGACAAAAGAGGAGGTCACACGACTGCAACTTGAACTCAGTGCACAGATTACCGAGTTGAAATTGCAGGTCCCACCACCAATGCCCCCAGAGGTCGTAGTACAATGCAAGAACATTATTTTTATGGAGTGCACGATGCTTGTAAAGTCACTCGAATAATGTACCGAGTTGCTAACTCAGTCGATTGATATGCTCACTGTCCTTCAGGAAGATCCCACACTCTGCAGGTTGGAAGCAGAGGCCCGGGAACTTCAGCACGCCTATGATCAGCTCCGGGGAACCATGCAGACCGTTGCTATCCCGCAACAGTTGGCTAAGATGAGGGAGGTACAGGACATGAAAATCCAAGCCGAAGCCGCGAGACAGAAGGAAGCCATGGTGAAAGCTCGTATCCAACCATGGTTGGACGAGGCATTTGCAGTTTCAACCACCATAGAGCATAAGGTAGCACACATGAAGGCCGAATGTGCTAGGATGGAGACAACCGAGACAAGGGCAGAAATATCGGCACCACAGGTGGAACGGATGCAGCACATGACGGAAGAATTTGCTACTAGTACCAGCGACACACTAAAGTTGTTGACCGACCTCCGCGCAAAGATGGACGCACCAACTCAGTGACTCAGGATGAGTCATGATGATTGTGTTGGGGGACTGTTGGGTAGTGAAAGCCCTGCGAAACGAGTATGGGGTGCGAAGCCCAGAATTTTGGGTAATATTAGGGTAAAAGACTCCGCGGAAAGCACAAAGCATGAGCTATAGTAGGTTGAGTCAAAGGGTAGTCCACCTAAAAATAATATAAAGAAATAATAATAGAGTCGGCCCGCGGTGGGATCGTGGGCCAAGGGAAAGTATAAATAGAGCGAGGCTCTATGAGGGAAAGGCAGAGAAAAACTGTTGGTTTTTGGCCCAAATATGTAATGGGTGAATAGTCTGAGAGCAGTTGTAAGTCCGAGTCAAGGGAGTAGGGTAGAAGGTAGAGGCTTTGCACCTGTGTGAGCAGAGGCCTAGAAAGTCCGCAGCTGTGTGCGCGGGCCCCTGCAGCTAAGTGCGCAGGGTGGATCTAGATGTATTGTTGAAGATTGATAGTTTCTTCTAAATTTTGTGTTGATTGCGACTTTACTCTTTAATGATAAATGAACTATTATGATTTCTGCATTTGCTATGGTTGAATACACGTGAACTGGGTTAATCTTGATGCATGAAGTAACCGAAAGTAATAAATGTTTGCTTAAAGAGCGTTTTAATTAGATTAAACCAGTAATAAGTGACTCAATCTGTAATAAGTGCGATAAGAGTATTCCGATCTGTGTGGATCTGGCATAGCGCGAGGCTGCAGAACAGCGCGCGAGCCCCAAACCACATCCAAGACATCCCCAGGATGTGGAAACCTGGTTCCATCACCCTCCCTTGCTACCTTGGGTGAGACCTCATCCTGCACCTCACGGGCTGTTGCCGAAAGGGCCGGTAGCTGCGGGATTTGTTTGGCTAAATAATTCTTCTGAACCTGGGTCAAGCCCATATAAGCCAACAACTATGGCATACAAATTGGAGTTGCCTGCATCTTCCCAACTACACCCAATTTTCCATATTTCATGCTTAAAAAAGGTTATCAGTGACAAGCTCCCAATTCAAATAATGTTTCCATAACTTGATGAAGAAGGAAAATCATATTTGAGCCTGAAGCTATCACAGAAACAATAATCTAACAACTACGAAATTGATTAATTTCAGAGTATCTCATTAAGTGGAAGAAATTACCCGTTGAAGATTCCCTATGGAAGGATGAGAATTCTATACAAAAGAATCCAAAACTACTCAAGCGTGGAGGACAACACGTTTTTGAAGGAGAGGAGCATGTTAGTTACTAGTGTATCCCCCTTTTTGTTATTATTAGTGTAGCCCCCTATTATTATTGTTGTGCCTATGTATCCCCCATGTTGTTATCATTGTGCCCAATAGAAGCCCACTGTTCTTATTGTTGTGCGCTTACATTATTATTATTATTATTATTATTATTATGTAGGCTCTTATTATATTGTGGCCCCTTAGACTCCTATATATACCAAGGAGGTATTATCTTTTGTAACATCCAAGAATTGTTCATTTATTTAATGTAAAGTAGGGTTCCCCCTCGAAGAGGATAATTTTTAAGTTGTTGATCTATCTTTTTTGTGAGTTGGCTACATAAAATTTAACTCAAAGCACTCCCAGTTTTTGCATGGAATATTTTTTATATAAAATAAATTGAAAAAGAAGAAGAAGAAGAAAAAAAATGATGGACCCACCACCTCTCGGCATGGAAACTAGCTGCTATTGGAACCTATAGGCACTGCTACAGGATATACAGAATCTACTACACAATCCTATAGGTTGCTACAGGAGACACACAGACTGCTACATGATCCTATGGGTTGTTACAAGGAGTTCACAGAGTGCTATAAGAAGCTCATTTATGACCAAAATGGCCATCAAATCTAGAGGAGTAAAGAAAAATCATTAAGAAGGGTGTAAGTGCAATTTATCCTCACTAATATTTGATATAAGGACTTCAAAAAATATCTCAATTCTTAGGAAAAACACTTTGTAATTTTCACAGTTTTGAATTTCGGTAAGGAAAACAATGAATTGGTTGAGAATTTAAGGATTTGGTGTGTTGAAAGGATAAGGTGTGCCACATAAAGTGGAGGTACATGTTGTGATTTTTCTTCCCTCAACCTTGTAAAAAAAACTGTAAAATTTTCCTCTATTCCAACATCTTCCACTGCACAGGAAACTGTAGAATCCTATAGCAGCAAAAGAAAAAAAAATTGTTCACTTTGCTTATAATTATATTAAGCCATGAGAGATGTATTTAGCATAACAAGAAACTGATATTGAATAGGAGGAATCAATGAAAGAATAAGAAGAAAAGACGGGGGGAAAAAGCATAAATGCATGGTAAGCCAAAGACAGAGGCAAAAATAACAGAGATAGGATTAAAGGCTCAATATGTTCTTGCACCTTAGGAAGAACCTCAAGTGCTCATTAAAACACCAAGAGAACTAACAAAGAACTACAAAGAAATTGAAGAACATGCAAACTTCCATCTAACACGAGAAACTGCATCCACATCAACATGGATGTCAGAAAAGTCATCATAAGCATACATGAAGAAAAACATGGTACAGAATATGAGTAGGTTGCTCAGAGGGCGAGAAATAATTTCAGTAGGGGGTATGATGGGCCTCCCATTTAGGTGAAAAATTAGGCCCATATAACCTTTCATAAACATATAAAGGATATATTAAATCTCTGCTACAACTAATAATGTTTTCTTAGCCATAATAATTTCTTAAGAAGGGTTATATATAATTTCTTATTATGTTCCTAATATTATTTATTTTGTAGAATATTGAGTAAATTATGAAGATATGCAAAATGAGATAATTTAGGGACTTTCTCCCTGCCACGTGATGCTACAAGATGGACCAATAAATGAATAGGATATTATGAAATTATTGAATGGATTCTAAAGCACCATTGGTTGAGAAAATATAGGGATGTGTTCCTTGCTATAGGAGAAGCCAGAACTCATTAATGAATATTCCTACTTTTGGGAAGCATATCCACTTTTTGAGGGATTTTGATAAGTATAAATTCAATTTAGCCTCTAGGGAGATGTATTTTTTATTCTTGTTATGAAGAAAACCTTTTATTTAATAACTCTACTTTCATTTCCAGTAGTGATGTACTTGAATTTATTCTAATAATGAAGTTTGGTTTCATTTTTAGCTTCTAATGCTTGGTTTATTTCATTTGAATTTGAGTATCCTTAGGCTTTTCCATCCCAAGAGCCTTAGAGCCATGTCGTACAATTTCTTTATCTTCTTTGCATTTCTTGTTCACTTGCATCTCTTATTCTTGCATTTCTTATTTCTGTACTTAGTATTCCTGCTTCATTTGTTGCAGGTTAGATTGCTTAAATGATGGAAGTAAGTGTTTTTGAATTTCATTTATACATTTACAAGTATGATGCATTCTTATAACATCTCTGCAAAGTCATATGGATCATTGAACTACTTGGATTGATTTTAGCACGTGTTAATGGGATTCTTTCAAGTTTATTCCACTTGTAGTGATGTATAAAAAGTTCAACTTAATATTTTTTATTTTTATTTTTATCTCATATATTTTTCACTTGATTAGCTTAGGCATTTTGGTACTTAGATCAACTTACTAGTTCACTATTATGGAACTTTTGGTGTTTAGTAGTAAATTTAGACTGAATTTTAACACATGCTAATGAATTTATTTCGAGTTTATTACACTTGGATTGAAGCCTTAAAAAATTGAAATTAATAAGAAAATTTACCCCACGGTGTTTTAATTTGATTATATTGGGAATTTAGCATGTTAACTTGAGAAACATGCTTGCTAGAAGTTTCCTATAACAATTTTGTGGCAATAGAGAGTTTCCTGTAACATTCTATTTTTGAGCTCTTCCCTTGCCAAGATTCATTCCAAATTCATGGTAGAAGTAGATTATGTCTTAGAAAATGCCATGAATTCTCTGAGACCACTTTGGTTGAGCCGATGCTTGGTTATGTCGCTATTTAGCTTTTTCATTGATTACTTCTTGAATGTTGATTTCTACAACTAGTCTAGATTTCCTTTACCACAATTTACTTTAAGCAAATAATAATTTATTTCCTGCAAGAGTTATCTAGGGATTTACTTTCCTAAAAATTAGAATATAATTCCTTTACTTTCATTTCCTTTCCAGCAAGATAGAGTATATTTGCTTTGTTTTCATGAGCTTATGTGTGCTTTCCTTTATTGCAAATACAATAGATTTCCTTTCTGTCATTTATTTTCCAACAAAAGTAGAATATGTTTGCTTATTTCTATTTACCTTATGAAACTTAGGATTGATATATTTTCTTGTTTAAAGTTGTTTCATTGCCTTCTTTTACTTCCATCGAAGGGAGTCAGACTATGAAGAGGAAGGTGTTTGTTGCACATAAAGTGTTGACCCCTCTTAAGTTTGTACGAACCCTTGATTGATAATTAAAGTTAGTAGCCTTGGCATTTCCAGCATTCTTGTTGCAATACTGGGGATCATCACCTGGAAGTGGTTCTACAAAATATACATTATTAGCTTCTTAATCATTCTACAAAATGTAAGTTTTGGGAGAAAAAAAAATTATGACCCGATGACTATCGAGGTTTGAACTAGTGACCTCGACTATGTTATACAAACCACTAACAACTGTGCTCTGTGTCATTGCTTGTTATACCATCTTCACGACTTGTATACATTATAAATCAACTAAGAGGAATGGGGTATGCACCCATGACCATTCAATGTTCAACACAACAACTCAATCAGACTGATGCTCAGCCTCAACAAAGTAATGGCTCGAAGGAATATGCACCCCGATATCAATGGTGAAGCCTAAACATTGTTATATGTCTATCATACAATGGTGGAACTTGGCCACCAACGATCCAAATCATAAATTTTTAGTCAATGATCCCAAACAAACACTCAAACATGACCATCCATATATATATATATATATATATATATATATATATATATATATATATATATATATATATATATATATATATATATATATATATATATATATATATATATATATATATATATATATATATATATATATATATATACTTTTAAAGATTGGCTATGTTGTCAACAATCTCAATAATGCAGTGGCAGAGCTTTGCCACAACATTCAAATGATGCAATACACAATGGTTCTCAACATTGGCCTCTTTTTTAACTGACCAGACAAATAATGAATCTCGATCTTGTGCTTATTTTGTCAAATGATCAAGCATACAATGGATCTTGACCTCAACCACTTTGTTAAACACAGTGGTGACACCAAGCCATATGCTTATTCTTAATTATAAACAAACAATGGAAATTGGACACAACCTTTGATTAGTCAAACTTATTCACAAAATTTTGTTCAAAAGGTGATGCTAAGCCACTAGTCCGTTATCAACCAAAAGGTGTGTAGCTCGGGCACCTATCTCCGATAAAACAATCAATGAGACTTGAACTTATGACTTCAATCAAAGCACAATGGAACTTGACCACTCAACCAACAACGAGAATCAACCATAAACCTCTTTTTCGAAGAACAAACTTGGCCACTCAGACACCAATGACACTTGACCTCGACCCTTTAATTAAAAACCATGGAACTCAATCACTCAATCAACAGTGAGACTTTATCACAACACATTTTCTAAGGATAATAAAAAATAGTGGGGCTCAGCTGCTCGACAAATAATGAGACTCGACTAAAAAATCATGGAACTCAGCCACTCAACCATTAGTGAGACTTGATCATGAACTTCTCTATCCACGAATAACCAAAATTGGTAAAAATCAGTCACTCAAACAACATTGAGATTCCAAGAAAAATTAAGAATGGTGGAGCTCAGCTACTTAGACAACAATCAGTCTCAACCTCAACCCTTCAATCAAACATCCGTGGAACTCAAATAACAATGAGAAATGATCACAAACTTCTCTGTCAAAGAATGAAATCAACCATATTATATATATATATATATATATATATATATATATATATATATATATATATATATATATATATATATAAATTAAAAATTAAAAAAAAAATAACAATAATAATAATAATAATAATTCAACCATAATCCTTTGTCCAAGAGCAACAAAAATTTGGTGGAGCTTCGCCAAATGTCGTTTCTTTCCAAACAATCAATATTCAAAGCTTGACCTCCCTACTATTAACAACCAAACTTCAAATCAATGGACTCAAAATAATACCAAACTTAGAATCAACGATCACAAAACATGTCATTCTTACTATTACTCTTGCACGAGTTCCTTGTCATACTCTTCCATGGTGCATGTATTTAAAATTGTATTTGGTGGGCTGAAACTCATGGGAGCCGACCATGAGTTAGTGGATGAGCCACAAAAGCTAAACTTTTAACCGTAATCCAACCATATGACCATTGAAATCATGACCTTACCATTCACCCTAGAATCCATATGACCATACCGCATGACCTGCTCTCGAGGGCTTAATGGTCATTGGCATGTTGACATAATCATGCCATGCGAAAACCCATAAGCTCCATGTGTCAATGTGGAACAAACCACTACCCCTAAATAAAATTTGGACAAGTTAATAATATTTCCATTCTCTAATTCTTCATATGGCTATCAAAGTCATCTGATTTGAGAAAACTTACTCGAACTTAAACCTTCTTAAAAGTCACGCACATTTCATCACTTTTTACCATCAATAAAATCATTTACCCATTAATATTCCCTTAAGATGCACACTTTTTAATGAATTTTGTTATTTGGGTTTTTCCCAATAGTTTGGGTCCTCCACTATTTTTTCTCTTTCAAATTGCCATAACTTCTCATTCGAGAGGATTGTTTTCAGAGTGTGATATACCCTTGGAAAGGCCTTGATGATTGTTAGGTCCCTATAATACTAGTGTAACCCATTATTGTTATTAGTGTAACCCCTTTATTATATTTTTGTGCCCCATAGAAGCCCACTATTGTTATTGTTGTGCCCTTACACTATTATTGTTATGTCGGCTCTGATTATATTATGTCCCCTTAAACTCCTATATATAGAAAGGAGGTCTTGCCATTTGTATCATCCAAGAATTGTTCATTTGTGTAATGTAAAGGAGGTTGTCCCCTTGAAGAGGCTTATTTTTAAGTCATTTATCTATCTTTTCTATATTTTTGTGAGATGGTTTCATAACATTTGGTATCAAAACCTTGGATTATAGGATTTCGCTACTCCAAACAGGCCATCGTGGAATTTTCGCTATAAATTTTTCGCTACAAAGTTTCAGAAGCTAAAACAAAAACTCGTTTGAGCCAAAATCATTCTAAACCTTGGGTCCAAATTTTAGATATTTTCTCGCTATATTTTCGGAGATATGATCTAAGGAAGTTAGGGATTTTGCAAGCTCTAAAATTCCATCGCAAACAGGCCACCATGGAATTTTCACTATAATGTTTTTTTCTACAAAGGTTAAGACTCTGAAATTTAAATCCATTTGAGTTGACGTTGTGCTGATGATCGGGTCCGAATTTCAAATCTTGTATCGCTATAGTTTTGGAGATATGATCCAAGGAAGTTAGGATTTTTGCAGGTTCCTTAATTACATCCCAAACAAGTGACCTTGGGAAAATTGTCACAACTTTCTCTCTGACTATCAGATTGAAATTTAGTAAGAAGTTATAGAAATAGGACAGACTGTAGTTTTCTATGCATCATTTTCATGTTCGAAGGTTGAAACAGTGACACGTGGCACTTCGTACAAGTTCGCTCTACTGAAAAAATGTATAATTAGGTCATATTGGGAGATTGTACATAACACTTTCTTGGAGAATCAAATTTCGATTAGACTGGTGGCATTGGAAATATAACTCAGAGGTCTACCATAGTTCTCAATTACATAACTTGGAGATCTGAAATTGCAGAGTTACAATAGTTTCAAGATCGAGCTCCTAAAATCAAGAAAAGGCGATATGAGGAAGTTTGATGGCAAGGATCTAGTAAATTGGATACTATAGATGGAGAAATATTTTGATCTACATGATTTACAACTGTTACAAAAGGTACATTTACATATTTGTATTTAGAATCGAATCAATTTTATGGTATAAATGGCTTTGTTCTCGTAAACCACTTGTCACTTGGTCAATTTTCACGGAAGAAATGATAGCACATTATGAGGATACAAAGAGCAACACCTTCTTTAGCCAATTGATAAATATCAAACAAAAGGGTTAAATGGGAGAGAACATTGAGGAACTCCAAAAAGTGAATATAAAGGTAAATTATATTCCAAAGAAGAAAAGGATTGATGTCTTCATAGGGACTTTAAAGGATAACATTCAACATGAGGTTCGTCTTTCAAAACCTGATTCATTGGAGAAGGCATTTAGGTTGGAAAGGAAGATTGAAAGCGGAATTATGGAAACAAGGAATCCTACCACTCACAACTATAAATATGGAAGTGTTTTTGCTCGTATCCTTCCACAACATATAAGGTTTACACCAAAACAATTGGAATAAAAAAGAGAAAAATGGCTTTGTTACATTTGTGATAGCAAATACACTAAAGGTAATAAGTGTGCTGAGAAGAAATTATTTTACATAGATTATGAAGAGGAGGAAGAAAATTATCAAGAAACATCAAAAGAAGAGGATATACACTAGGAACCAACCCGAAAGAAACAATAAATGAATCCGATCATATCTTGTAAAGCATTGGCAATAATTACCACTCCTCAAATTATCAAGAAGGACATATCAAGAAGAAAAAGGTTCAAGAAGTGAAATATCCAATTGAGCATCAAGAAATGAATCCGACCATATCTTGTAATGCATTGGTAGGAATTACCACTCCTCAAACTCTCAAGATAGAAGGACATATCAAGAAGAAAAAGGTTCAAGCAATGAAAGATCACATCGACCATCAACAACAAGTTCTCCAACTTTTAAATGATAACCCCACTTTGGTGAAGAATATAATGAAACAGCAAGAAGACCAACATCGCAGCAAAAGAAGTTTTGATGTAGGTGACTGGGTATTTCTATGACTACAACCATACAAAAAAATGTCCCTCAACTAAGCTAAGAAGGATAATAAATTATCACAAAAGTATTATGGTCCATACAAGGTGTTACAAAACATTAGTACTATTGCATACAAATTGGAGCTTCCTGCATCTTCCCGAGTGCACCCAATTTTCCATGTTTCATGCTTAAAGAAGGTTATAGGTGAGAAGATCCTAGTTCAAACAATATTGCCATAACTTGACAAAGAAGTAAAAATCATATTGGAATCGGAAGCAGTCACAAAAACAGGAAATCAACCACTACAAAATCAATCAATTTTAGAGTATCTCATCAAGTGGAAGAACATACTCGTTGAAGATTCCACATGGGAGGATGAGAATTTTATACAAAAGCATCCAAAACTACTCGAGCATTGAGGACAACACTTTTTTAAGGAGAGGAGAATGTTAGGTCCCTATACTACTAGTGTAACCCCTTATTGTTATTAGTGCAACCCCCTTATTATATCGTTCTGCCCATATAATCCCCATATTGTTATTATTGTGCCAAATAGAAGCCAAATATTGTTATTTTTGTGGCCTTACATTATTATTGCTATGTCGGCTCTGATTATATTATGACCCCTTAGACTCCTATATATAGAAAGGAGGTCTTGTAATTTGTATCATCCGAGAATTATTCATTTTTGTAATGTAAAGGAGGTTGCCCCCTCGAAGAGACTAATTTTTAAGTCGTTGATCTATCTTTTCTATCTTTTTGTGAGTTGGTTTCATAATAATGATAACTATCCAACCATGCTATCCATGGGTTCATTAAGACATTATAAATTCATCAAAAACTTAATAAATTAAAATGTATGTGACTTCCTTTCATGTGAACATACTAAAGATCAAGGTATCATGTTGCTTCTTAGATGACACTATTGCTTCCTTAGGCATTCCCTTGGACACCAATGCCAGTTGTTGTCATCAATGGAAAGATTATGTGAAACAAAATTTATCCCTAATTATTCAAAGCAACATAAGTATATTATGACAACAACATACTATTTACTAAATGGGTGGAGGCCATTCTTTGAAAAATGTTACGTCTAAATGGATAATATCTTTCATCAATCAATTTATAATTACTAGGTTTAGGATCCCAAGCACATTATTATTTGAAAATGGTACTTATTTTTCCTCTACTTTACTGACTGAATTTTCACTTCAAAAATGAATTAAGCTTAAATACTTTGCAAATTATTACTCTTAAGGTAATGGTTTGGAATAATCTAGAAATAAAAACCTTTTGAAAATCATAAAGAAAACAATAGTTGAGAATCATAGAAATTGGCATAAATCTCTAATCATTTCACTATGGGTAGATAGAGTTACCTACAAGGCCTCAATAGGAAAATCCCCTTACTTCCTTGTCTGTGGCAAGGAACCAGTCCTTCCTCCTAATGTGGAATTACCTTATTTAATGTTGGTTTGATTGGTTCAAGAATAACCTTTCTCCTAAATGCAATGTTGTCTTGCCTAATTACTTAAACTAGAAGAGGTTAGAGAAAAAGCCAAATAGACTTTTTCAAATCACCAAAGGGCTACCAAGAAATGGTTTGAAAATCATTCATTGGGTGAAAAAAACTTTGGAATTGGTGATCTCGTACTGAAATGGGATAAATCATATGAGGATAAGGGTAAACACACAAAATTTTTGAAACTTTGGCTAGGTCCCTTTTAGATTTCCAAAAATATTAGCCCATCCACTTTTCTATTGCAATCTTTAGATGGGGAAGGGGAAACTCTCCATGTGAATGGGAAAATCTTAAGAAATATTTTTCTTGAAAATTGAATGAATAATTTTTATAAATATGTAAATAGTCCTTTATTGCCAATGGTTATAATTTTTTGTTATTGAGTGTTATTAATGATAAGCACCACATTGTACTTTTATTCATCTTTATAATATATTCTTATAAAAGAGATTATCATTAATAGGTTGTAAGAAAGATTACAAATTTATAATGAGTATTGTCTTTCCTTGATGAGTACAACTTTTGTGATTTATTTATTTATATAAAATAACATTTTCTCAGAAATTAATTTGAAATAAAGTCTACTCCAAGGCTTAATTCCCCTTCACATTAAAGAGTAACACTGATAGGAGTAGAAAATTTCAAGACAAAAAGCTCAGTCTTATGCCATGATATGTTTTACATCAAATTAACTTTCATATAACCTCGCTTCCTATTCTATATTGAAAAAAGTAATTAAAAGTTATTTCTTATTAAAATGCCATTAATAAATTATAACATAGGAGGTTGAAAACACAAAAAGGTGTGGGAAGTGTATACAAACGTGTCAGGGCTATGGACACTCACTGGAAATGGATCAATGTATGCATGATATCAACTTTTTCAGGGCTATGGATGCCCACCGACAACAAAGCAATGACGGCTAATGAAAATATGAGCTAAACTAATTACATCAAAATCATGGCTTGTAAACTTCACTAATTAGTCATATTAAAATCCTATTTTCCTATTTAAAATTTCTTTAATAAAATTATAATCCCTTTTATTCCTTTTGAAGGATGGAATGCGGAAGTTACAAGTATGCGTGTGTTTACTTATCTAAAATGATTCATCATGAAAGAAAGATTCATGATACACTTGAAAGTTATAAACTTATATCCTTTACAATCTAATTTTAAATTGTATTTCTCTTATTATTTAATTGATAGAGATAATTGGTTCTTCCAACGTGTCTTTCATTGTTATGGAAAGACAACAACCCCCCATTTTGTATATAGTTGATGAGCCTCGGTATTGTAACAATAATGTTGCAACTCCGAAGGCTACCAACTTTAATTATCAACCCAGGGTCCGTACAAACTTAATAGGTATTGACACTATATGTGCAGCATACAATGTGGCATTCTTTTCCTGTCATGATGTAATGGAGTGCATGTAATGAAATCAAATCCTAAACTAATTGCAGAAAATGAAACGCTCGAAATGGAAACTTTAACCTATTGCAAGAAAGAAAATACAAAGAAAAACACATGTTCTAATTGCATAAAGTAATGATCACTAACTAAATGTCAAGCATTACATTTCTAATAGTTTAGATCCATTAACAGAGTTCACTGGATGTGGAAATCAAGAAAACCATCATTGTATTATCCAATTCATAAATTTGCCCATTAAGCCAAAGGGCTCACGCAAAGGCAGCCAGGAGTTGCGCAGTGCCTCAAAGGGCCAGCGTGGGTGATGCAAAGGGCTAGAGGACTAATGTAGTCTCTCTAGAGGTTGATGCAGGCTAAGCCAGAGTGAAGTTGGGCCAACGTTGGGCTAGAGAGAAGCTGCACAGTCTCTAGAGGCTGATGATGGGGTTTCGTGGGGCAGATTGGAGTTGTGGAGTTGTCGGAGTGTTTATCCGGGGTTTCAGCCAGAATATCTGCTTCCCAGAGGTGCTACTGTTGAGATTTTTCTTTGTTGGGTGAAATGGATTTGGCACCCAGATTGTATTTTGAAACTGCTTAATAAATCAAACCCTTAGATAGCTACACCATTTTCCCGCAATGGGTTTTTCCAAGGACATTAGTCCAAAATCAATGGTGTCACTTGTGTGCTTGTTTCTCTTTCCTTTAGTTGATGATCTTTAATGTGTTGATCATATACTTGTATTTATTTCTAGTATTTACTTGGTAAATAACTTGTTAATTAACAAAACAAGTAGGTAGGAATAAATCAGAAAGTACATGAATGGTTTCTAACGGGTTAGAATAAGAAATTCCAAGATGGTATTAGAGGGTGGTTGTAGATCACATGAGAACTGAGGACATCAGTCGAGCAAAGCAGTAGTAGCAGAAAACAGTTGTCCCAAGTGACAGAAGCTATTCCTAGTAGAGTAGCAACAAGCAAGGGGTGACACAGTACCTGCGTCATCAAGATTAAGCCAGGAAGAGGTAGTGTAGAGGCTGAGGGAGGAAAAGGCAGGCTCATGCAAAGACGCACAGAGGCCAGGAGGGTTGACGCAGTTGGTTGAGGAAGCTGATTTTTCGATGTTGGGATTGCGTAGAGCCTAGGAGCTATAAACTTTAGTTTGTTGCAGTTTAGGAGGTTGTGGGTAAGTTACAGAGTAAAGTTGGTGGGGTATTGTAGTCAGAATAGTACCTAACAGGGAAAGGCCAAGGAGGAGGGAGTTGCTACCGAGTATTTCTAGCCGAGAAATCTAGATCAATGGTGCAGCTGCACTAATGATTGGAGTGAGGGGCATCTCGACATTGGCAGAAGGGTTTCCAGGATGGAAATCGAGGCTTAGAGGGAGTCACACCAAGAAATTCCAGGAGGGAAGTAGAGGAGCAGCGAGATGGCAGTGAACGGGGTAAGAGACCAGGACAGACTAGACAGAGCCTCAAAATTCATAGTCTAGAAGGAAAAAATCCTATCCATTCTAGACAGGAAGCATATCAAGCACTTTTCCTTGAGGGCGATAGTTATCCCAGTTGACCCAGCTGATAACAACAAGTATGAGGAGGCAATGGCAAGGGCCAAGAGAATCATTCTTGATGGGGTCAAGGACCATGTAGTACCACATAGTGCTGAAAAGGAAACGAAAAATGAGATGTGGGAGGCCCTAAAGAAATTGTACCAACATACTTCTATGTAGAGAAGGATGTTACTAGAAAATTAGTTGTGATCATGCCAGATGTATAAGGGAGAATAGATCGACCCCTTCCTCGGTCGATTGAAGGATAACTGGGATCAGCTGACTTCCATAAGGGCCATGCCGTATCAAGAATTGATGGTGAGAACAACCCTGAACATAGTCTCATAAGACTAGGAGGTGTTTGTCCAGAGCATACTGGGTAGGGCGACCCTTCCAGATTAGGAGGAAATGTGGGCTGCTCTTCGTCAAGAAAAGATAAAAAGGCTGAGTAAGGCGGGAAGTAGCGGTAAGGGGATCAGAATCAAGAAGGAGGAGGAGGTGGATGCTTCCCTAGCATCTGAGGGAAAGCAGGAGAAACAGAAGAAGAATTACCTCTCCAAGGTCAAATGCTTCCACTGTGGGGAGTTGGGTCATTATGCGACCCAGTGTCCAAGGAAGTAGAGCAAGTTAGAGGCCTCTGATACCAAGGCTACACCAGCAATGGAAGAGAAGGAAGTGGATACAGACGATGATTGTGTCATGAGTGCACACACACCACTTGAGCGAAAATGGGGAGACATCAAGCTGTAGTCAGACAGACTACATGCAATGAGGGGTAGGATCCTTGAGGTACCCATCCTCTTGGATTAGACCTTGCTACGAGAGCCCCGAAGAGGAGTAGCAGTACTGGAGGATGTCAGTAGAGACAGATGCAGATGGAGTGAGAGAGGGAGATACAATGCATGATTCTGAGTACAACATGAGGCAGTAGTGTGAGAAGCATGGGAGTGTTTCACAAGTCCAAGATGGCACAGAGGGGTGTGGAATGGTGCGAGATGCACATAGTTGTTGCAGCAGCGTAGAGGTCAGAGAGGGAGCACTTGTCAGTGACAGAGGGAGCTTCAGCATCAGGAGTGTTTCTAGCCTATGGAGATGTTATCTTTGGGAGAAAAATTACTTGCTTCTCAGTAACTGAGTTGTAGTGCAACAGTTAGCAGTGGTAGTGCTATGGGCAACACGATGCAACATGATGAGAGGGGTTGCAGTGTAAATGCAGCAATGGCAGTGGCAAGGTGATGGGCAGCAACATAGATGCGAAGGGAGTTGAAGTACGGATGTAGCAGTGGCAGTGGAAGGGCCATGGGTAGCAGTAAAAGATGCAGTAGTGCAGATGATGGGAAGTTGGCCTAGTAATAGCACAAGGACCGATGTCGGATGATCAGAGTGATACTCAATGAGGAGTATTGCTAGAGTGCAGTCCTCGCTAAGAGGGAGTGTTTATTTTGGGTAGCATCGGATGTGCTATAGCCATGAAAATTGGTGGAGAGGCTAAGACACATGAGACATCTAATACCCAGAAAGGGTTTGGGCAGATTCTAAACAGTTTGGGAGATATTAAAATAATTAATATTTTTAATGGAGTCCCTAAGTCTAAACTTAGGGAAAATAAAATATTAATGTGAATTAATATAAAACTCTGTTAGAATGGTCCAAAAGTCATGGATCAAGCTATATATAATCTTAGTCATTGATTAGGGACTTAATCTCGGCCATTGAATTGTCAACGAGAAAATTATAACAGGACGCTTAAGGGTCACTCGAAGAACATGCCAAGAGATCAAGATTTCAACTTTTTGGGGGTGGGTTTGCTGAGAAAGTTGAGAGAGTCATCAAAGTTGCAATTGAGGGGTAGTGAATACAGAAGCATAGAGGCAAAGATAACACCAAGAGGATCATCGTAGTAGCTGGACAAAGGGATGCAGAAGTAGCCAAGGGTTCACGCAGATTCAGCCAAGTCTCACACAGAGGTAGCCAGGAGCTGCGCAATGCCTCAAAGGGCCAGCATGGGTGATGTAGAGGGCCAGAGGATTAACACAGTATCTCCAGAGGCTGACACAGTCCAAGCCAAAGTGATGTTGGGCTAACGCTGGGCTAGAGAGAGGCTAGTCCCTAGAGGCTGACTGGGGTTGCGTGGGGCATATTGGAGTTGTGGAGCTGTCGGAGTGTTGATCTGGGGTTTCAACCAGAATATCTTCTTCCAAGTAGAGAGGTTCTACTGCCGATATTTTTCTCTTTTAGGTTAGCCATATTTGGCACCCAAATTTTATTCTGAAACTACTTAATAAATCAAACCCTCAAATAGCTGCACCGATTTTCCCGCATTAGGTTTTTCTGGGGATATTAGTCCAAAAACAATGGTGTCACTTGTGTGCTTGTTTCTATTTCCTTCAGTTGATGATCTGTAATGTGTTGAGCATGCACTTGTATTTATTTCTAGTATTTACATGGTAAATAACTTATTAATTAACAAAACAAGTAAGTAGGAATAAATTAGAAAGTACATGAAGGGTTTCTAACGGGTTAGACTTGGAAATTCCAACAAGGGTTGTGGTTGTGTTGGAGGTGAATGGTAGGGATAACATGGAGTTGAGTATGGAGGATATTGAAGAAAATATTGAGGATATTGTGAATGGCTCCCATAAGTTCCTTGCTAACCTTGTTGCCAAGATTGGTGTTGGGGTTGAGATGGCCAAGGTTACCAAGGAAAGGGTTGTTCCAATTACTTTGAGTTGGATGTGGATAATCTTGAAATTTGGACTTAGGTTCTTGCATCATACAATGTTGAATAGACTGCCATGGTCCTCTTGGAGCTACATAACATAGTTGCATTGGAAATTGACTTGCTCCATTGTCCTCTTGGTAAACTTCCTTAAACCTTGTTAATGATGGACAATATTTAACAACGTATGATTATGGATAGACAACACAAATATAAACATCTATTTTTATCCATATTAATTCTTAACATTTCTACTTTCTTGGTTAGATTGCTAAGAATTTTTGTTTTAAAGTCATCAAACAAATTTCCAAGTTTAGCTTGACTTACCGTTCTTGATGTTGATTTACTTACTCTTGCCCTTCCTCTTGATATGTGTTTGCATGTTTCACAAATTTCTTCAAATGATAATTGGCATACATCACCTTTACTCATGAGATCAAGGAGATCAATCTATTCATCCCTAATTGTTCTAAGTAAGATGATTTTTAAAATGTCTAGTCCTAAATGATGTAATTTTTCCCTCTTAACATTATACATGAACCTCTCTACTAGATCCTCTAGACTCTCATCTTCTTTTTTATTCATTCTAAAGATTTATTCTCTAAGATCATGATCTTTATATTTTTATAGAAATATATGTTTCATATCATTCCATGATATTATTTAATTAGTTCCTAAACTCATGAACCATTTAAGAGCTTTATCCTTCAATGTTTCTAGAAACAATTTCAATTTTTGAATGTTTAGTAAGTAACCATAAGATCTACAAAGGATTTCAATTCAAAGAGAAAGGTTTTCGAATCCTCTGACCTTAGACCATGAAATTTTGGATGGAAAGATGGAGGGATGTTCTTCATGTGCACACTACCATCAGTATCTTGAATGGGAAATCCGAGAGGATCTTCCTCATTGTCATCATCTCCATCCATTTCTTCTACATTTTTTTCCATATCTTCTTCTTCTACCTGCAAAATTGGATGGTGATGTGGCTCTTACTGCACCATGTGATCAAATGGGGGGGTTTGGTGTTGGATATTTTTTTTTACTTTTATGATTGAATGAAAACACTAATGCAATTAAATTTTTTGTTTTTGAAATGAAATATGTCTGATACAATATTTTTGTTTTTGCAAAAAGTAAAAGAAATGAATCAACTAGGGAAGAAAACAATGCATAATTTGACACCTCCCCCACAACGGTGCCAAAAAGTGAGGAGCCTCAGTATTGCAACAAGAATGTTGTAACTCCCAAGGCTACCAACTTTAATTATCACCCCGGGGTTCGTACAAACTTAAGAGGTATCGGCACTATATGTGCAGCATACAATATGTCCTTCCTTTGCTATCATGATGTAATGGAGTGTATGTAATGAAATCAAATTCTAAATTAATTGCAGAAAATGAAATGCTCGAAATGGAAACCTTAACCTATTGCAAGAAAGAAAATACAAGGAAAGAAACTTGTTCTAATTGCATAAAGTAAATATCATGAACTAAATTTCAACCATTACATTTCAAAGAGTTTAGATCCATTAACAAAGTTCATTGGATGTAGAAATCAAGAAAATCATCATTGTATTATCCAATTCATAAATTTGTCCATTAACCCAAATCGTTGAAATGTTTTTCATGGGTAAAGAGACAAGTCCTAAGTGGTCTTTAGTCTTCCCTAATAATTTATTTAGAGCCTAGGGTTTTTTATTCAAACCTAAGGGATCATAACCAAGCTTCTTGAGTAAATATGGGCAAGTATACACACGTTGGAAGAGTACTACAGGAAACTATAATTCACCGAATGACAAGCAAATCAAATCCAAATTGGATGGGACAAATTTTTTTATTGGCTAGGATGTCTTAGGTCTCCATTCCAATTGGAATCACTCAAAAATACCTCTGTCAACCCATGCTAAAAAATAGCATAAAATTACTATTCTAAAATCTAGAAATTTGAGAACTACTGAGCTAGTAAATCTATCAAATTCCTAACCTAATCAAGTGAAAGTGAAATGGGGTAATTTTTTTTATTAACTATAATGTTTTTTTGATCTAATTCAAGTGGAATCAACTCGATTAATGTCGTTAGCATGATCTAAAAAATATCATAAATTTATTGTTATTTGCCACAAGAGACTTTCAGAAATCTAGTTCCGGGAATAAGAAAGCTAATCCAAGTTGCTCTATGATTACTATGACTTTAAAAAGATGTTACAATGATGAAATGATGCTTGTGATCCTACAAAATAGCTTCAAAATTTTAACCCAATCCTACAACAAGAAATCGTTAATACTAAACGCAGAAATAGAAAAAAGACAAGAACAAGATATGCATGTGAATAAGAAGTGAAAGGAAGAAAAGTAAATGATAAAAAAGGGCTCTGAAGCTTATGGGATGGCCAAGGCCAAGGAAACTCAGAGTCCTATGAAGGATACGAAGATTTAGAATTTGAACATGTCATCAATCTTCATTATTTCCATCAATACAATTACATCCCTGCAGAAAATGAAAGTGGAGCTACAAAAACACGAGTTCTCTCCACAAGAAGACTAATAAAAATTAGCCCCTAGAGGTAAATTCGACATGTTACTTATACCAAATGATTAGGAATCATTACCTATGAAAGGATTAAGCTTTCCCCACAAAAATACCTTGATTAGTGGACCTGGTTCCAGATACTAGGAATCTGCATTAAATGGCAGGGAACACATTCCTAGATTTTCTCAATTATTGGAGCTCCACAATCTGTGCCATAATTCTAGAATATCTTATTGATTTATTATTTAATACTGATATTACTATAGTAGGGAGCAGGTCCCTAGATTATCTCCTCCAAATCTTCATAATCTGCCCAATATTCTCATAATATTCCACAAAAATAAATAATATTAGGCATAAATATGCAATTTTCCATAAACCTTCCTAATGAATATATTGAAGTTAAAAATAAATTATCTAATGAAAAAGGAGAGGTTTAATGTGTTGAAGGATTATTAGATGAACCTTAATTTATGTCTAATTTAGAGGCATGGGCCTTAATTTATGTCTAATTTAGAGGCCCATGAATAGTTCATAATAAAAATGAGGATCATTTACCTTTTATCACTTTGGCTTTAAGTTCCTTTTGCATGTTATCTCCTTGCCTCCTTCCTTTTCCTTTATTTATTTACCCTTTGCTATCTTGTATATGAAACCTTGATTGTTGTCCATTCACATGTATAAAATTTCCCATTTGTATAAAACCCATTATCAAACTATTTTTTCTCCTAAAACACTATAAAACCAAAAATTTCCTAAGTTTTTGGCACACTATTTCATAACGTGTTGTTTCCCATTTCCTGGGATGTAAATCCCACACTCTTCATCTATCTCTCTTAACACTGAAAAAGAACCCTATGCAAACTCCTCGTGGCATGATGGGAAAATCCTCGACAACTACCATAAACATTCGTGTCCCACTCTTTGTCTACCGTGCTATTAAACTGTTGAACGCTCTATAGAAACCTTTTGTGATGTGACACCAATTTCTCTGCAAAATGCCATACAATATTCCTGTCCCACTCCCCTTAAATGTGTGCCACACCTTTTATCAAAAAAATTCAAAGTTTATATGAAAACCCCATTGCGGGATGTGAATTCCTTCTATTAGATAACATAAAAGTATCTATCCCATGGCTTATATTAAGTGGTGCCTTCCATTAATCATTCCTACTTTACAACATTATCACCATGAAATAGTGCCATGGAATAAAGTATTGTAGTGACATGGAAAATATACTTCAATTTGGTAGTATGTAGCTACCGTAATCCACATGTCACTCTAGAACATTGCCATGTGTCATCCATTTTTCGCCGCATCAACATCTTAAAATATGTTTTCCACCTACCACATGTCCCTGTTTGGATGTTTTTGTAGCAATGGGTTAACAAAAGACACCTTCTTAACAATTTGTTGTTCCCTGAAAAGAAATCACAAATCAAATTGGTTTTTGTTAGTGGAAGAACAAGAGAAACAAAGCATTGCAAATGGTTAGAAACAATTCATAAATAACACAAAACTAAAAACTAAAAACAAAACACATAAATAATTCTTAATGAAGCAAACAAGTGAATAATATAATGGAAAAGGGCTCCCTTTATTGACAACCGAAAGTAGAATATGAATACAATAGATGAATACTAAACACTTGTAGAAAATCTTTAAGCAATGGTACTAAAAATCGTCAACATGGAGGCTCCTTTCTTCACTCTCTTTGCAAGCTTCTCCTCTCTCTCAAAGAAGTATCAAATCTCTCTCAATGGTGAAATATTCTCCACATTAGAATGATGGATTGCTAAGAAGAAGATATGCCAACATAATAGTTCTCTTCTTCTTCTCAACAATGAAATGCAAGATTGTTTCAGAAAAATTTTGCTAGCATAACATTTCCTTCTCTTTGGTTCTCCAATGGCCTACTTATATATAATTTTGAATCCATCTTCCCTCTCTTGATCCATCAATGAGAAAATAACCCATGAGTAGGACAAGGGGATTCATTTAGGGGTTGTATATCTTCAGGGTGACTCGAATTTGGATGTCCTTGACTAGAACATGTTAGGGAATCTCATCTTCCAAGTGTGTGAAGTGGTCCTGAATCATTGAGTCACATTTTTCTTTGACTATGTGACTATCAAAGGAAAAGTCATGTGGTTGTCAATTTTTGCCTTTAGATAAGTCACACAACTCAATTTTACATATGAGACCTTTAGAGAATTATTATTTTTTTTAATTTTCATGATGTATTTAGATGGAAAACATTCACCTGTATGCTCTACTAGACAATTTTCAGTGCCATATGGAATGTATAAATGTGTAAATGATTTTCTGGTGTTAACTATTGCCCCTTGATTTATTAGGTTAGGAGTAGACATATAGCCGAAATACATCACATTTTTCTTTTCTGGTTGAGAGCCTAATCAACTTGCTAAGAGAGATAATAACTTGTTGCAGAGATGAGTCGGGAAAAACCTTGACTAAGGATAAAGATAACCATGCTCTAAAAAAGTGTCTATAGGAGGCAGGCTTGTCCCATGCTTATTATGATGACTAGTGACTATTACAATCATACAAGAAATATTCCTGTCAAGTCAGCGTTTTAAGTGGTTGACATGTTGATGGTTGATGATGATAACTTCTTACACCCTCAAGGGCGCTTTTTACAAATAGATAGAATTAGGTGCCCGCATGCATCAAAAGTGAAGCATTGTTAAGTGAGGTTCTCATGGGTGAATGGGTCTTCAACTGTGGGTACCTACCATGCATCGCAATGTAAGCACTGCCTAAAGAGGTGCTAAGTGATGCATGGGTCTTCAACTAAATGAGAGAACTACAATGGCCACGAAGTACGATATCACCCTGACATGAAATCTTATGTTGGTGTTGAATGTCAAGGGGACCAATGACATCAATGGGCAATAATGATTCCCACTATGCCACCTGAGAATGTCCCTTAACGGAGGGGAGTATCCAAGGTACTGCCTCGATCATATTGTGTTTAAGTCAATAGGAAAGAGGCATCAACTGCCCAAAATGTTGATTCGGGAAATCATGATGGAGAAAGATGACTGTAATATGATGGGTCAATAAGGCATGGTAATGAAAGTAGACAGTATGAATGGATACAATCAACTACCCAAGGTTGGAGTTGTACTGTGAGCGGAAATAGTTAAACAATTCTTCTGGGGGGGAACCCCTGGAGTCGATAGGACATCTAGGGTAGGCGTGAGAATGCTTTTACTGGTGTGATGAATGATCAATGGATGGGGTGGTGGTCAGTGAGCTCCAATGAGGGGTGACTCAGGACTGTAGCTGGGTATGGGACATGAAAATATGGGTGGGAACCCTTTTCCCTAAAAAATATTTTTACATTTGCCAAAAGAATGTAAAGGTGGTTTGGATGTAAAAAAACATAGACAAGCTCCCCATGAAAACGATGACATGCATGATGATGAAGGTACAATTTTTTGTGCGGAGTGTAGGGGCCCCATTTTTTGGTCTCAGTGTGGGTTTGAACAGGAAGATGAAGTGATACGAATGGGAAATGCAAATGGAGGGATGATAGACCAAATGTAGAATGTGGTAGTGCGTTCGACTTGATCCGTTGCAAAATAAATGAGGTGGCTCACGATTGGGGTTGGTAAGAAATACATGAAGAAGAGGAGAATGAGGCTAATCCTCAAGGCATGCAAGTGAAATGGCTCTTGGAACTAGAACTGAGTAGATGGTCATGGATCCAATGGTGTGAGGGGTCTAAAATATGGGGTGATCCATGAATGGGAAGGTTAAATCAACTGGTATGTAAGTTTATCATGTGCAAGGGGAGGGATTGGTAAACGTGGTCAAGATGATGGATCCAATGGTGCATTTTGAAGAAATGATGTCAGGATATGAAAATATTTGTACGAATCCTATCATGACAGGTGGAGAATGATACCTTCAGTGTCGATGACCAGCAGGGTACTAATTCTAGCGAGAAGTTGCTCAAGTACCTGTAACTTTTAAAACCAATACCCCAAGTGAAAGCATCTTGATGAAAACATATATAAATGGAAATGTGTTGAACAAGATGAATTGAAGAACATGAGAAGGTGCACCTGAAAGGATAGGGCCTCATGATTATACACAAAGAACTCGTCCATAAAGGATAGGACCTTGTGATCAGAACAAGTGTCAATCACTTGTTTAATAATGGTGTAGGGTAATTTTCCTTGGGACAAGCTTTGTTGATATCTCGAAAATCAATACAAATGCGAATGGTGCCATGTTTTTTCATGATGGGTACATGGTTAGAAACCCAAGAGGTGTAAGCGATAAGATAGATGAAACCAACTTTATGTAGCTTATCAATTTCCTACTTGATCGCTTTGTCTTTAGAAGGAGGGAGCTGACGTTGTTTTTGCTGGATGTGGTGAGCATTAGGCCATGTGTTAATATGGTGCTCCACTATGGTGGGATTGATGCCTGACATCTCAAAATAGGTCCATGCGAAGATATCCCTATATTCTTGAAATAGGGATTTTTATGAGGTTACCTCGTTTGGGGAGCATGCTTCCCCCAATGATATTTCTTCAATAATGATAGGTTTCATTGAAATATCGACCTTAGTGGTAGATGAGACATTCTACATGTTCCCTTCCTCAAATGTGTTTGGTGCAGGGATGGGATTTTTAATTCAATCTATCTATCCTGATGGTAGGAAATACATTGACCTTATGGTGCAAACATCGTGTTTCGGTGCATCGAGAGGAACAAAGGATTTTTCATGTAGGAGTAAAGAGTGGTGACACATGGCATCTCAAGGACACTCGGGCTCCCTCATGGCCTCTAGAATATATTTGTCTGAGTGAAAAATATTATATAATGTTGAACCAGGTTGCATGAGGTCATGAGGGAGGAGTTTCGTCTTTTCTGTGTTGAAAGATAAGAAAGACAATGATTTGGCGTTTGATTCCATAGAACCTAGCGATGTTGACAATGTGAAGACGGTCTCGACACCAAAAAATGATGAGAAGACAACACCGAACATGGTTCCTATGGAAGAGGAAATGGATCATATATGATGTTGTGTGTCATCAGCATTAGGTGGTGGTAAAATTTTCGTAATGGTGGATTGATGGTGAGTAGGAGTGGGTTCCCATGATACCGTCAGCGTCCGAGGAGCCAAAGTATATTCCTCTATGTGAGGTTTTTGTTGAATTCTAAGGATATGTCTAAGAAATATGAGAGTAATTGGTGCAAATACTACACACAAAACTAGTGCTAACACAATAAATTGTGTGGGTATTAATATCATCCATAATGTTGGACGACGATGCCTGGTTGGTGTTATGAGGTGGGGCATTCTTGGGTGTTGACAACTTTGGATCTTAGTATCAACATGAGGTGTCTCACCAATGTTAGTTGTCTCAATGCTACTCTCGCTGCTTGAAAACGTGGAAGGTAAAAACAATTCCACGTATAGTGTACTTGAGAGTAGATGTGACACTGATGGCACGACTATCTAGCATGTTTAGGTCATGCACTATGGGCCAACAAGAAAAGACAACTCAAACCTTACCCGATTCCTGACATTCATTTACCAGGTGGTTGGGTCTATCGCATAGGGTGCACATGTGGGGTGATTTTGATAATGTGTCCTGAAGTCATTTTATCGTTTTTCTAGATCTTAATCAATGGTGGTGGGGGTTAACATGTTTAATAGTGCCTGGATGTATCTCGGGTGGTGTTTTTTCCTCGAATATGCACAAGATGGAGCTAGATCCATCATCCCCCACTAGTGCAGTGTTATCAGTGGATTGGGTATCTGGTTCGACTAATGTTGAGTTCTCAGTGATGATTCGACGCTTGAAATCCAATGTTTCATGGAATCGGGGAAGGTGTGGGCAACACCGAATATGATGATTTCTTAGAAAAATGTAGAAACTGTGATGCCTATGTCTGGGTTTGTTGCTTGGGGTGACATGTAGGGCAGGTTAATACCTCCTAAATGCTCGTAACTCGAGACATTGGTTTATGAAATGGTCTAGCTTGTCGCATAAAGCGCACTAGGAGGAATGTTGGCTTGTCACTAATTCTAGTTGTCTCTACGTATGGCGGGAGGTTGAGTGACTAGAAGAGGGATACGAGCATGAAGCTTCTTCCCTCATAACATAAAAAATGGTTTTAGATCCATCATCTTCCATTACCGTAGCTATTAGTGATGGGGTCATGGTATTGGCTTGGGTGACTGCACCTAAAAAATCTCGATATCGAGGGATTTTGAGGGAATGACAATTGTAATTCTTGTATTCTATGCATATGGCACAAGCATGGTTGGTGCACAATGTTGAAGTAAATGTAACTAGGTTCAGTCTTCATAAATGTACTTTTGATATTTTTATTTATTTAAGAAAATAAATATTATTTTTATAATATATGTCAATGAGTTTCTTGCTCATTGAAATAGGTCTAGCACATGTTAAAGTGATATAGTTGAGTCAAAGAGTCAAAAACAATATGTTGAAGACCTTAAGGGCATGTTACACTAGGTATACTTATGTATTAGAGTCAAAGAAGACACCTCCAAGCAAAGCCAAGTCTCCTTCAAGCATGTGACACCACCAAAGAAGCGAACCGAAGAAAATAAGTCAAGTTGGCCTAAAAGGAGGGACAAACCTCTATATATAGAGGTTGTCCACTCCCTCATAACATCATAACTAACCTATGAAATTAGTGAGAAAGGAAGGCTGAAAAAGGGTAAATAAATAAAAAGTAGAAGGATCCTCTATTGCAATGAAGAAGGAGAGACCTAAACCGAAGTTGAAGGGACTATTTTTAGGGTGAAAAGCAGTCACACATGTGAGAAATAGAGGACAGTCTGCAGTCACTACAACAGCAAGAGAACATTCACATATATCTCATGGTTTGGGCTAGTAACATAGGCCTATAAGGCCTCCTACTCAAGCGAAGCAGAGAGCCTCTCAAGTGAAGGAGAAAGGAACAAAATTATAAGGGAGACTTCCCACACATGCGTGCTGCCATATCAAGTTTGCAACTACATCTTAAGAAAGGGATCGGTTGGAGGAAGGATAAACTACTCTTCATATGTAAAGTAATCTACCAAGTAAAAGGGAGGAATATCTCTTATAGAAGATACCTAACAAGGACTACTATCAGTTTTTGGAAGAAGGACGAAGTGCCGAGAAGCAAGTGCGTGAAGAAGGAAGACTAAGTGCTGGGGAACAAAGTGCAAAAATAAGGACTTGACTTGTGATTGGAGGAAATTCTAGTCAGGGGTATAGGGTTTGGCATTGATCAATAAGAAGATTCAATGACAGAAAAACTTACCGAAGGGTTTTCCTCTCAAGAGAAGAGAGGTTTTGGCCCTGGCAGAGAGCCACCATCTTGTGTTCTTGTTCTTATGTTTTTGGTAGAAGTTTGAGGAAGAAAACAAACATGAATTAAAAGTAAGAAGAAAAATATTAAGCTAACAAGAAAAGTAAAAAGACTTCACAAATTGTTATAAAGTCAGTAAGAAAATAACTACACCTAATTGCCCTTGATTCTTCAACATGGTATCAGAGATAAGGTGACACATCAAGGAAATGGCATCTCAAGAACACTCATCAAGGAAGTAAATCTACAAAATTTGAAGCATCAAGCCAAGAAGTCTCAATCACTTCAAGGACAAGAAGGTCTAGTATCCATCACTCATCAAGGAATACTACAAAGTAAAAATAAGAGCCTTATATAAAGTCACCTACAAGAGGAGAAAATCAAACATGGACCTACATCATCTCAAGCCATCAAGAACATCTCATCATCAAGAAAGTCCACTTGGAGAAACAAACTTGAAGAACATCAAGATATAAGGAATGCAAGCCATCAAGTCTTCAAGGAGAAATCAAGTCCACTACATCTCAAAATATATCATGTATATTTCCCCTTCTGAATATACATCAATGTATTTTTTCAAGGAAAGCAACAAATTGGTAGATACTAATATCTTTCTTGAATGGAAGAAGAGGACCGATTTACTTATCAAGGAGAATGAACTCCTAGAACACATCAAAGAGAATTTCACTATTCCTTATAAGGAAAAAAATCAAGCCTTAGCCAAGTATAATAAGTATGAGACAAGAGCTCAAAGGAGTCTAATAGAATCCATCAAATACTTTCTCATTCCTTATGTCTCCAAACTTGAAACATCAAAAGATATCTATGATAAACTAGTAGAGCTATTCTCGGTAACCACAATTGGAGAAGTGAAATCTCTATGAAATGAATTGTACAAAATGAAGATATCAAAGGAAGGAATAGCTATGTACTTCATGAAGATCTCTGAGATGAGGGATCAACTTCAAGAGCTAGGGTAAGTCATGTTTGACAGAGAAATTACAATTGTATTACTCAACGCTTTACCTGAGGATTTGGAAAACTTCACATCAAACATATATGCCAAGAAGGAAGCCATACAACTAAGTGAAATGTTGTCTCTATGAAATATAGAGGAAACAAGACTCAAAGCAAAGGAAGATGTGGGATCAAGGGAGAAAGCATTCGCTACCATGGCCAAGAGAAAAGAAAAATTTGGCAAATTTGGTCCACGAAGAACAAACAATAGAGATATGTCCAAAATCCAATGCTATGGATGCCAAGAATATGGACACTACAAAAGGAATTTTCCTAAACTAAAGAAGGACAACAACAACAAAAGAAAAAGGGAAGAAGATCACATGACTCAAGAGGTGAAAGAAGAAGAAAAGAAGAAAAGGAAGGAAGATCCTCTAGATCTCTACTATGACTAAGTCTACTTCTTTACCTAAAGTATTATTTCAAAGTTTTGAGTAGTATAGGAGCATGTAGGAATAGAAAAAAATTGCATGTCTAGAAACATCTTCTAGAATCTAGAATCATGATGTACATAGAGATTGAAATACTCATGTAGAAGGAGAATTTATAATAGAACAAAATGCATGGTTAGAAATATCTTCTAGAATATAGGATCATGGTAGATATAGATCAATATATTCATGTAGAAGGAGCATACCTAGTATAAGACCTCATCCAAAATTAAATAAAATTGATCATGATTAAGAATATTAGAAGACCTCCATCGTCACAAAGAAAGAAACATTTGCAGGATAAGGGTCTTCAAGATCCTATGATGGAATATTCAAAAGAAGATTCATAAACAAAAGTAGATGCCTCATTGGGAACCCCATTCATGGGATTCAAGAAAAATATGATATGCAGGCAAGCTAAGATGAAGCAAGAAGGGACACACCAAGGACAACAAAATGAAACTAAGATGATCAAAGGAGAATGAAGATGAGGTATGTATGCATCAAAGTTTAGTCTTGTTATCATATGTATATTATTGAGTCATGGGAATAGTTCTATAACATGATCAAATAGGAAATAATCTCTTTCACCAATGACATGCTCGAAGGCATGTACTACAATGCAATGAAGGTCAACAAAAGGAAATACTCACATAAAGAGTATAAAATTTCTGACTAAGGAGCAAGTGAAGAGGGCATTCTAACTAATCCTAGAAGAAAGAAATGAAGAAGTTCTACCACAAGGAGCATAAGGTGGTTAACCAATCTATCCAAGAAGAAGAAAGTGAATAAAGAGATCAAGCATGTGAAGAACACCATGATCACCAATAATCACTATCTGACAAGATATTTTGAAGAGATCTCCCGAAAGAAGGCATGACAACTTTGACAAAGGAAGAAAAATATCAAAGGACCCTTGGCACCTATGAAGGCCTTGGAGATATGAAATGTGCAGATAATTGATTCTACTCTATGAATATGTCATGATGAAGAAGTCATCCAACAAAAGAACCATTTTATGTTGAATCAATATTAGGATGGAGTCATGAATGGTTACTAGATCAAAGCGTGGGAACAAGAAATTACAAAGAAGCATCCATGTGAAGAGTAGTCTGAAGCATAGGCAAGATGACAAGGAATAACCAGATGATAAGAGACCTGATATATGACAAGAAGGCCACTTTCCACAAAGGAAGCAATGACATGACAAACAGGGAAGGAAAGTGATCAATTGATGGGACCCTACCAAGAAGAATATTCAAACAATGACTTCATGACATCGAAGGAAGGAAGGAGATCAAGCAGCTAGAGGACCCATCAAGAAGAAGTTGTTGATGAATGGAAAAGTCCCTAGCTAAGAGGGAGTTATAAAAAGTTCCCAATTACAAAGGAACTTGGACAAGTACCTTGTGAGAGGATACTTGGGAAATGTCTTCCTCAATTGAGAGGGAGAGATAGACAAAACATTCTTTTCTTCACTTGGGAAGAAATAATGGGGGGATTGGGTAATAATTTGGCATCTGACACTCTTTGAGGATGTGTAGGGCATCCAAGACAAAAGTAGGAAAGAGGACCAATATTCTTTGAGGTTTGGGAACCTAAGACAATAATATTCCTAGAAGGTCATACTCAGTGAACACCCGGGTGGGTATGTACCTTGAGAGACAATGACTAAGGTGTCTATAATTCATTGGTCTCACCAATGTTGTGCTCTGATATATTGAGAGATAGAGTTGTTATTCAAGGCCTTGTTGTGGAAACAATGTTGGTTACTATGATGCTATAACAGATGGATTGCCAATCCGGTTTCTCTTATGTGAACTCTTCAAGATTGAAACATAACCAAACACCTTGTAATGTTGTATCAATACCTCCCTAGTTAAGAGGGAGTGTTGAAGGAAATGTAACTAGGTTCGGTCTTCATAAATGTAATTTTGATATTTTTATTTATTCAAGAAAATAAATATTATTTTTATAATATATGTCAATGAGTTTCTTGCTCATTGAAATAGGTCTAGCACATGTTCAAGTGTTATAGGCGAGTCAAAGAGTCAAAAGAATTATGTTTAAGACCTTAAGGGCATGTTACACTAGATATACTTATGTATTAGAGTCAAAGAAGACACCTCCAAGAAAAGTCAAGTCTCCTCCAAGAATGTGACACCACCAAAGAAGAAAACAAAATCAAATAAGTCAAGTCGGCCTACAGTCTTCAAGATAGCCTTCAAGTCGACCTAAAAGGAGGGAAAAACCTCTATATATAGAGATTGTCCACTCCCTCATAACATCATAAATTACCTCTAAAATGAATGAGAAAAGAAGGCTGAAAAAGGGTAACAAAATACAAAGTAGAAGGAGCCTCTAATGCAACGAAGAAGGAGATACCTAAACCAAAGTTGAATGGATTGTTTTTAGGGTGAAATAAATTCACACGTGCGAGAAATAGAGGACATTTTGTGGTAACTACTGTTGCAAGATAACATTCCCATATATCTCATGGTTTGGGCTAGTAACATGTGCCTATAAGTCCTCCTACTCAAATGAGGAAGAGAGTCTCTCAAGGTGAAGGAGAAAGGAACAAAAGTATAGGGGAGACCTCCCACACGTGCAAGAAATTAGGGCTGTAGTGTTGCCATCTCAAGTCTGCAACTATATCTTATGAAAGGGCTCGGTTGGAGGAAGGATAAAGTACTCTTCATATGTAAAGTAATCTACCAAGGAACAAATAGGAATTTCTATTATAGAAGATACCTAACAAGGACTACTATTATTTTTTGGAAGAAGGATGAAGGACTTGACTTGTGCTTGGGGAAAATTCTAGTAAGGGTTCTAGGGTTTGGCATTGATCAATAAGAGAAAAACTTACCAAAGGGTTTTCCTCTCAAGAGAAGAGAGGTTTTGGCCCTAGCAGAGAGCCAACATCTTGTGTTATTGTTCTTATGTTTTTTGTAGAAGTTTGATGAAGTACATACACAAACATTAATAGAAGAAGAAGATTAAACTAACAAGAAAAGTAAAAAGACTTCACAAATTGTTATCAAGTCAACAAGAATCTAACTACAACTAATTTCCCTTGATTCTTCAACACACAATGCCTTATTACTCACAGGTGTGGTATTTTCTCCAGTAGGTGCAGGAGGGTTCACTGACGGTTGTGGGGCATGAAAAGTAACTTTTAACTCATCGAAATCGGGAAAAATATTGGTAGGGTTCCCAACTACTTCACACAAAGCACAGGGTGGAGGTACCCTAGAGGAGGAAGTGTTTGAAGCTTCCATCTTCTTGCCTTTTTGCTTATCCCTTTTTCTTGCACCAGTTGGTGTCGATGTAAACATTACTTATTTTGGAGTGTTGTCTTGAGGATGGGTGTTACACAACATTTTCACACTGTCCTTGTACTCCCTGTTCCTTGATCTTGGAGGACCTCTACAGTAAACCCTGTGTACTTCCCTATCATGAAGAACATCTCTCTGAGTCACTTTCCATCTGCAAAGCATTTTCCCTTTACATCATTTCCAGAGATACTTCCTTTAAACCCAGTTTTAAAGGCTAGTGTTATCCCTCAGTTTATTCCCCGTGCCGATTTGCTGAGAATAACATTGAACCCCACACCGATCAGTGTCGTTATCCCTTGATTACCCGCGCTGGTCCTCTTCTAGAAAAATTTTTAAAATAGAGTTAAAGCTTCCAGATCTAGAAGCTTCGTGGGCGGAGGTCTAGTAAATGGTTAGTTGAGATAGAGTCAAGAGAGACTGTTTGGGATGCTTTCCCCTATTAAAAAGGAACTAACCCAATAGATAAGGCTTCCTCCCATCCTAAGAGGAACCATATCCCCTCTCTTATGCCTATATAATCCCCTGCTATTCCAACCTCTACTAGCTTTGGGTGCAGATTGGATTTAGTTTGAATTTAGCTCTTAGTTCATGCTTGTTAAGAGCTTGTTAAAGGGAGAATAACTTTTAGAATATTTTGGTATGAACAAGGAAAAAGAGACCTTAAACTCCCATGATTGAGGTGTTTGAGGATATGTTAGAGTGATGCTTGGGATCTAGACCCATCGAAGGAAACCTGCAATGCTAAGGCGAAGGTTGTACTTTCCTTTTTGTCATATTAATACAACTTATATTTGTTTTCGTATATCAATTGAAACACTGTATTTGGTAGCTTAAGACTCCTTAGCCTCTTAAGTAGATTAAATTATATTGTATGTTATCATGTGTGCGCTGGTTTTTGTTTATTTGTTTTAGGTGTTTGATTAATAAGTAAGGATATGATCACTAGAGAAAAAACACAAGGACATCATCGAACAAGGATAAGCGATACAAGAGGTAGGATCTTATCCATTCTCAATCTAAGGGAACTTATGTTAGATTGTCTTGTTTGTGGCTAGACCCACTCTCTTGGGCTAGAGGGATCGTCTCTATCCATAGAGAGGATATTCCTACACTAAAAATTGGCGACTCCACTGGGGAAAACCATCCCTCTCTTTGGATCGTTCTTCATTTGGTGGTTTGTGATGACTTTTGTTGTACCACCGTTTCTCATTTGTTTTCTACATTATACACATTTGCAGTATTTGATTTCAAATTTAGAGTGGCTAGTATGCCTGTAGTTTGAGAAAATGTTTTATTTTTCTTTGAATCCCTCAATCAACGTTGTTATTTTGCCGAAAATCATGCCAACCAACGCTAGTTCTACTTAAACATTCACGCCACAACCCTTTATGGCACTTTCTGCTTGTTAAACAGTCACGTCGATTCCTGTACGTTGAAATCAGGGTTTCTTTCAAACCATATGCCAGTGTCTCTTTCCTTCCTAGATTCTGTTTCTTGGCATGTCTGCATCTATTCTCCCTATGAACTAAGATGACTAGGATGATTTGTTTGCTAGGTTTGATTGATTGATTGGCTTGAATTTTCATTGCTTGATTTTTTGAGTTTTTGGATGGTTTCTATGACCGTAGGACATATAGGTCAATTTCCATTCATTTGTTAATTCACTCATTGTTTCAAGTTTCTGATTTACTCCTTTGTTTGGCCCACCTTTCATTCCTAGCATATGCATTGCTTCAATTTCGATCAAATGTGTGAAAGAGTCTCATTTTCTCTCTTATTTCGAGCATCCCTTTTCTCTTTCTAAGCATAGATTATATTGCTTGGTTTGTCGATTGAAGCAATTGAGTGTTTGATTTGTTTGATTCAGGAAAGAAGTTGCTTTTAGTTTCATTTATCATGCTTTGGATTTTATTGATGCTTGTTTATTCGGAATTGTGAAATTTTCATTAAAATTCTCTATGTGAAAGATTCATTTTAAATTTTATGAAAAGAAGAACATCATTCTAACTTAAGTGAAAATATTGCATTAGTAGCGCCATTGAGAATCCAGAATTGCATCATCATAAGCATTGGAAATGAAATGAAACTTCTTTTGTTGTTAAAGAAAGATTAAGTGCATTTAGGACATGTATTAGTAAAATATTTCATTCTTTGGTTCTTGTGTTGATTGTGTGTTCTCTATCCCTCAATTAATGTAAACTTTCATTGGAGACAAAGATTTATTTTCTCATACAGCTGCATATAGGAGTTTTTAGATGACATTGGTAAGGCCTTGGAATTGAAACCTAATTCAAGATCAACCGTTAAAATTTATTGAATTAACCTAAGGAAGCATTGAAACTTAACACTCACATTTAGTGTTCTAGGCTAGAGATGTGTTCTGGTGCCTTTAAACCTAGCAGTTGTCGTTAACTTTAGACAGCGCTAGTACGGACTTGTGCTCCCCGTATTGTCACGTATATAAAGGGAGACCCCTATAGGTTGCAATTATTTATCCGTAGGAAGCTGATTTAGCCTTCTTGTAAACGTGATACACCGAACACAACATTCAGGGAGACAGTCTGCTCGTACTTTTCTATTCATCAGGAGGTATTCTGCAGTTCACGGTTACCTGGTAATCCTTTTGCCTAGATTATCCTGAGTAGTCATTTTGATCTTTTTTTACTCTTTAAATTTGAAAAGATCATAGAGGATCATTAACTCTGAAAGCGACTAGAGTCACATTTTTCTCTTTTCTCGACTCTTAAAATATGAAAAGGCAAAGTTTTGTTTCAGTGTCTTAAAATTAAATACCCACGAAATATTCCTAGTTAAAATTATCTTCCTTAGTGATTCTTTAGGGTTGATTCCAATGGCAACATTTCCAGAGTCTACCAGTCAAGGATTCCCCTCGGATGGGAATCCTGGTCCTTTTCCTTCTTTTGGAAACGTTGGTGCTCCTTATATGGCAACGTTGTCCCTCCTTGGGTTAACCATTGATTTATGTATCTGGTTATTTTCGACCTCGGTGGTCCTGAGTGTCCCAACTCCTGCCCAGCCATCTCCTTCATTTGAACCACATCACGTTGATTCTAAGGTTAACCTCTCACCTTCTTCCCCTATTTCTTCACCTTCCTCTTCTACTTCGCTTGGTGAAAGTTTGAAATCCAGTAACCAGGAGGCTAAGAATCAAAAGAAGAAGACGAAGAAGATGAATTCAGATAAGTGAGAGGCCAACCGTACGGTTGTTAGTCCAAATGCACCTCTCGTAGACAAACCTTCAGATCCTCCACGAAAGGTCAGATTCCCTTGCAAGATATGTAAGGGTGACCATCTCTTTTGAGACTATCCTAGCATCCCCAGAGTCTTAGAGGTATGGTCTAAAGACCTGAATAAACCATCCTCATCAACCTCTAGAGATCATGTCGATGTTATACCTTCAGCTAATGATGGTAAGAAGAAGGGAAATATTAGATTCCCCTGCAGGTTATTTGAAGGGAAGCATCTTCTTCACATTTGTCCTCTTATGGATAAATATTCCAAAATTTTGGAAAACCTTACAGCTCCTCAAGTCCAACTCCCTGTTGGTTATCAAATAATTTCTTCTAACCCTCTCCTAGCTGGTAAAGAGTTTGAACGGATTCATCTCTTGCCCATCATGCTCTTCCTAAGCATGACTATATTTTGTATGTTCCCGACCAACCATTAGTCGAAAAGAGTGGCGACTTGGTGTCGCCTTCAATCGTTCACTCTGTTCCCAAAGAGAGTGATGATCATACTTCTCATGTTCTTCTCATCTCCTCAGATTCTCATGAATTGAAGAGTGACCCTCCCATCCCGGTTGTTCAGGAGAGTCCTTATCCTATTCCTGTAGAGCATGGGGGGAATCATATGATATCCCCGCCAAGTAGTTATGTCATTTCTTTTGATTGAAGTCAATTGACTGCATTTCGCCTCCCATCGTATGTGCCTTTCTAGATTACAGTACAAGCCTATAATATGGTAGTACATGGCACTCTCTTAGATGCATGTGTGTCTGTTAGCATCATGTCTTCTACTACGTGGCAAGCTTTGGGTTCTTGACAACTTGTGCCTGTCACCTAGAATTTTTTGGCTTTCAACAGAGGAACTAGTCAGCCCTTAGAGATCCTTTTGAATTTTCCTATTACTTTGGGAGGAAAGATCATCTATATAGACATGATAGTAGTCTAAGGTCCCTTAGATTTCAATCTTCTCCTTGGACGCGACTATGTTTATGTCATGGGAGCTCTTGTTTCTTTGCTTTTTCATGTGGTTTGTTTTCCACACGAAGGGAGAATAGTGACCATTGATCAATTATCATTCATTAGTCACTAGGTGCCTCTTATGCAACCATTGTCCCCGATTGGTTCTTGTTTTCAAGTAGTACCCTCGCCCCATAAGTCAATTATGTGGCTACCTGTTCCGTCTCCACATCTGTTGATGATCACACATATGGTATAGTAAATTATGTATTGGGGGCATTGGAACCCAATCTGTCATTGGTACCAGTTGACATGTATTCCTCCCAGGGCATGGTTCTCCCGCCTAGTGAGGACCTCTTGTGATCCATGTTATCATATGGTCCATGAAAAGGGCTACGGAGAAAAGTTCCTTGTCTTGTGTCAAGCTTGTTAAAAGATGAGCCTTGGTTGTTTCATTACATCACCACCATCTCTTTGGCCGATCATATACTTTCACTTGGTTGTTTTTCCTTTCCTGAGAAACTGCACAAATGAGTGGTTTTACTAGCTATCCTCTTGACCTTTCAGTGTTTCAAGCAGTTCCCACCTTAACCAAAACATGTTGCTACCCTTTATACCACTCATTCCTCTGACGAGTCACTTTTAAGCTCTTTTCTGACTCATAAAAAAATGAAAAGATTGCAGAGTATTTTTCCCTTTTAGACTCATTAAAGTAAATAAAAGCAGGGATTCTTCTTTAATCTTTTTTCTAACTCTGAAAACATGAAAATATTTTTGAGCTCTTGTCATTTTGACCTCGTAAATGGTTCTAAAACGTCGTTTACCCAATATACGTTTACCCCTTTTTCGGGTTGGCATAAAATATTTACGAAAAAGGAATACCTTAGTTAAACATGACTAGGATGTTCACTCAGATATTGTTTTCTACATTTTTGGGATTGAGGACTAACATTACGAAAAGGGACCTTTTGGAGTTTTATTTTCCATGTCTTTTCAAACTCTCTGAAAAATGAAAAATATGTCGAGTTTCACCTTTGTCGGACTCATTAAAATATTAAATGACATAGGACTTGTCATTATGATGAGACTGAGCTTATGCTTCCTAGGGCTCATTAAAACTTACTCTTCAGATGGATCCATCTGAAGGATGGAATTATATTCCAATCATATGCTATACCCATCAAGCTTGTGTAAAAATAACTAGGGTACTCTCCATAAAAAAAAATTTGGCGGGGGGAATTGGAAGTATTTCATCAGGATTATTCTTCACTTGAGGCAGCATGTCGCTCTTGAACATTGACACTCATTTGTTGTTCGTGTCGAGTTTTGGGACATCCTCACTCTGTCACTTGCCTCCATGGATTTTGGGTTATCCATTTTAAACCTCTCATATGATCTCTATCACATCACCGTGACCTTTGATCCTGTGATGTCAAATTCTGCTAAAATCCTGAGTCGCGTCATCCACATGTTCAAGAGAAGTCTTCCTACCTATACATTGTCTAATCATATTGTCACTATCTTGGATTACTCTCATTCATTGTGTTTCTTGTTTCGTGTCGATGGTGAAGCATTAATTATGACCATACTTCAATAGATCACTTCCTATCGACTTCAACTCATTATCCAGGAGGTTGATCTAGAAACTCCCTTCCAGTACCTTAGAGCTTGCATGCCTCAATGGAAATTTCTTTGCACTCGATGACAGGTTCTCATCATTGGCCTTCGATCAAATGATTTCATAGGTGTTCGATTTCAGTTCCTTATTCACACTTCGTGAATTTTATTGATAGTACCTTGAGAGCCATTGACATTATGGGTGGTTTCTCTCGCGCTTGTTAACGGTTCACATCATTGGCCGGTAATCAAGTGACTTTCTAGCATGTTTGACTTCAGCACATCTATTCACATGTTAGAATTTGTACTTTGATCGGGTCATGATGGAACGCAAGACACTGGGCTTAGACCACAAAAGTCCAGGTTGCGAGGAGTGATGAGTCATTCATGATTATATACATGATTCTTTAGACAAATGGTGGCAACCATCCCGTGGGTATCATTTTTTTATCCCCTCAGTTGGATGGCTGGATCCATGCCGAGGATTCTTGCACATGATCCTTTTCTTGATGGATAGTTGTGCCTATACCATGGATTCATGTATTGTTATATGCCTCTTTGGTTTATCAGGCATGACTATGAGTTTAGATATGTATATTTGTGTTTTACTTGCAGGTTTTTTGATGGTAGTATCCAATTCCTTGCATCTACTCGTAAATAATTTCACCCCTCACTCTTGTTCGGCCTTCATGCTTTAGGGGGCATCTGTTACACAGCATTTTGTCACTATCCTTGTACTCCTTGTTCCTTGATCTTGGAGGACCTCTACAGTAAACCCTGTGTACTTCCCTATCATGAAGAACATCTCTCTAAGTCACTTTCCATCTGCAAAGCATTTTCCCTTTACATCATTTCCAGAGATACTTCCTTTAAACCCAGTTTTAAAGGTCATTGCTATCCCTCAGTTTCTTCCCCACACCTATTTGCTAAGAATAGCATTGAGCCCCATGCTGATCAGCGTCGTTATCCCTTGATTACCCACGTTGATCCTCTTCTAGAAAGTTTTTAAAAATAGAGTCAAAGCTTCCAGATCTAGAAGCTTCGTGGGCAGAGTTCTGGTAAATGTTTAGTTGAGATAGAACCGAGAGAGACTATTTGGGCTCCTCTCCCCTATTAAAAAGGAACTAACCCAAGAGATAAGGCTTCCTCCCATCATAAGAGGAACCATATCCCCTCTTTCACGCCTATATAATCCCCTGCTATTCCAACCTCTACTAGCTTTGGCTGCAGCTTAGATTTAGTTTGAATTTAGCTCTTAGATTATGCTTGTTAAGAGCTTGTTAAAGGGAGAATATATTGTAGAATATTTTGGTGTGAACAAGGAGAAATATACCTTAAACTCCCATGATTGAGGTGTTTTAGGAAATGTTAGAGTGATGCTTGGGATCCAGAACCATCGAACGAAACCTGCAACGCTAAGGCAAAGGTTGTACTTTCCTTTTTGTCATATTAATACAACTGATATTTTGTTTCCTATATCAATTGCAATATAGTATTTGGTAGCTTAGGACTCGTTATCCTATTAAGTAGATTTAACTCTATTGTATGTTATCATGTGTGCGTTGTTTTTTTTCTATTTGTTTCAGCTGTTTGATTAACAAGTAAGGAGTTGATCGCTGGAGAAAAAACACAAGAACATCATCGAACAAGGATAAGAGATACAAGAGGTAGGACCTTATCCATTCTCAATCTAAGGGAACTTATATTAGATTGTCTTGTTTGTGGCTAGACCTACTCTCTTGGGCTAGAGGAATTGTTTTTTTTCGCAGAGAGGATATTCCTACACCACAAGGGGCTACAAGAATGATGCATGTCAAGGTGATACCTGAGTTTTCCGACATGGCCTAAGGGGCTAGATACTAGACTAGTATCACTAAATCCATATTTGGCAATGTGAGTGTTGCGATGAATTGGTGCAAGAAAAAATTAGGTGGACGGTGATGAGGCTCATCAATAGGTACATCATAAGGGCCATAATTCCATCCTCCAACTTTAGAACTATCTCTTTCTCACATTTATTTACAATTTTTGTTATATTATGCTTAATGAGAGGGGTAAAAGATGTGTTGCTCTGTCATGTGCCTTAATATGGTTTAAATGCAGGAAATGGAGCATTTTTTAGATGATTTCAATGCAGGAGATCAGAGTAGAAAATAGCGAGAGATTTTAGGAGGTTTTCCACCTCCTTAACTCCCTTAATCAATGAAAATCACCACACTCTCTCATCATATCGAGGTCATTTGCAGCCAGGAAAGACAAGGTCATTGGCAACAAAGAAAGTGTAGTTAAAGAAGATCTAGATCCACCTTTCTCGAGTTTAGGGAGACAAACATTCCTATTTTCTAGGGAGTTGTTAGTAGCTACCCTCTTGGATAAATAAACATGCTAAAGACCTCATTAGGATTGGAGCTTTGTTTTCATCTAAGAAGCTATTGAGCTCAAGCACTTGATACTGTTATTTTTGACTCATTATGTGATGTATTTGACATTGATGCAATGACAAAGAGAAGTTTCTTATTGACCCATCACTGAGTTAGTTCCAGAGGGATGACGCTCTTCGGTTTGGGCCCAAACCGAGTGGCTTAGGTCCCTCTTATGTATTGGTATTTATTTTAAGCTTAGAATTTTTATTAGTTCTCTACATTTCATTAGAACATAACCCCTCGAAAATCTTGTGATTGCAACCTCTATCTCATCTCTCTCATGGGAGCATGAAGGGAAGAATATACAATTACAATTCAAAAATTCTATATGATTTCTTGGAAGAAGTTATATGTTAGTCATCTTGTTTGGCATATGTTTTTTGTAGTTTAGAAGTGGATTTATTGACTCGATTAGAATTTTTGGCATAGATTAGATGGTATTTAAATTCAACTCATATTTTCCACCATTGGTTATTTTATTTTGTCAATGACAAAAGAGTATGTGCATGTGATGTTGCAGGGTAGTTTGGATATTCAGGAAAGTTTCCTTTCAGCATCTCCATCCAGGACTTCTTCACCCTCTTTGATGAATCCCAAAATTATGTTCTTGAGCTCATTCCCTTAAGTCACCATGAGTAACCCTCTTAGTTCAAAATATGCCTTCCTGAGGTGTTGAGCTGGGATAGGGTTGTTTTCCACCTTTCATACATATAACAAAACCTCCATCCACCTTTCCACCCCTTTATCTCATCATTCCTACCCCCTAAACCTTCTCGACATCCTTCCTATAGAATTACAGGCCTTCTTGTAGCAATACAGGGCACCTGTAGCATGCCTGAAGCAGCTTGTTTCACCCTCTTTTTTTACCTGTGATGCAAGTTTGACTTAGTTTATGATTAGGTTGACCCCCAAAAATGACTCCATGATCAAGGGAAACACCTAGGCCATTCCCACCATCCTCTTACTTCACTGAAAGATATAATATCATTAGTTTCTTTATCACAGATTTAGCACAAATAGAACATTGATTTATATGCAAGTGTTAGCTAGATAGATGATGCATGAAATATTGAGTTATGATTCAATAGGGTAGTTTCCTGTCTGTAAGTGGATTTGGTAGCTAGATGGTTGATTGCAAGATAGTGTAGTTCCCTTTCTGCAAATAGTGTAGTTCTTATTTTTTTCATGACTTGATTCAGTAACATTTACAAGTTAATAGCATCTACAAGTTGAGGTCTAAAAAGAATTTTCATTTTTTTCCTTAGAGCTAGCTTATGAATTCCGCCTTCCGTAGTTAATTTCCTTCTAATTCTGTAGAAAGAATGGTCTTGGAGCACTACGGATCAAATGTCCTTGTTGAGGGTGGCATGAGTAGAATCCCATCTACGATGTATATAGCACTATCACCTCGAAGATTATATGAACCCCGGGTTGATAAATAAAATTGAGGAGCCCCTGGGAGTTGCAACACTCTTGGTGCAATACCAAGTCCCACCACTTTTTGGCGTCATTCCCGGGGCGGTGTCTAGGTAGATGTTATTTCTCCTTAAGCATTACTTTCTATTTTGCATTCAGTTTTGAAAAAAATCACATTATATATATATATATATATATATATATATATATATATATATATATATATATATATATATATATATATATTTCTTTATTGCTTCATAGGAATAGAGATACTCAAGGAAAATTCTTACCAAACACCCCCACACCCTCAAACAATCAACCTTCACTCTTCTTCGGTGACTATCAGCTTCCCTCTCTAACTACAGGGGAGTTAGAAGACCCTTTAGGTGAACAACTTGAAATCTTTGAAGAACCTATTGGTGAAGAAGAAGAACCCATTTCACCTACCCAAAACATGGTTGAAAATAGGAAAAATGATGTTTTTTCTATCAAAGAGACTAATGGAGAGGCTAGAATGAAGAATATAAGCCCAACTGTCCTTCCACACTTCCATGGATTAACCTCTGAGGATCCTGATACTTTGATGTTTGAATTTGTTGTTGTCTATAGGACCTATGACTATGCTTTTGATGACCAAATGCTGAAGTTCTTCCCATTTACCCTTAAGGATGCAACCTTGTGTTATTTTATGGGTTTGCCGGGGGATCATCACTACCTGGGCTTAAATGCAACAAGCCTTTAAAAACAAGTAAAAGGACTATTGTATTTCCAAATAAACCAAGGAAGAAATCTTTAGAATGAATTTTGGACCTGATGAATCCCTACAAGACTATGAGGAGAGATTTCAACTCAATTATAAGAGGGCTAGATGCACCCTTGATCCTGAATCACTCAAGCTAGTTCTTCTCCTAGGGATCAGGGAGGACATGCTCGAAACCCTCAACATATTGTCTGGGGGAGACATCTATCAGTTATCTTATGATGACATCAAAACAATGTTCAAAATCATCCTAGGTATACTAGGAAAAAGCATAGGGCTATTCAAGCCTTGGTCAGTTCCTCTCCTTCCACAACATCCATCAAGAATGAGATTGGGAACATGTTGGAGGACTTTAAAAGTGAAATTTTTCATATCTTTTCTTTCCAATTGGATACCATGAATATCAAGAAGAGACAAGAGGAAGTAGAGAGGGCCCTAGATATTTTCTACCATAAATACACTAGAAGGCACCCCAGAAATGAATGCCCATTAATGTCATAGAGATCTACTCAGTCTATGAGGAAAACCATGACACAAATAAATGTCCTTCTTTTCCTAGTTTAAAAGAGGTATACTAAGGGGTGGAAGGTAGGATTTAGAAACTCTTCTTTATAAATAAAAGGAGACCTTAAGGACCTCAGTCATACCAACATGGCATGCAAGGTGAATCTTATTCTTATTACCATCCCAACCAGAATGCACCCTTTCCACCCTAGTGCTCTTCCACTCATCCATAATGGTCCACACCTCCTTCTTGGCCTTATGCTCCTAAATATCTTCCTCAACCTATCAATCAACCATTTCAACCATATGCTTCTCAACATCCTCAATAGAATAAGCCATCACAAGGGTGGAGACCTCAACTCACCCAATTTTATGAAACTAGCTCAAGAAAAGATAGATCAACACCTTAGAATTCATCCTCTTCGAGGGGGAAACCTCCTTTACACTACATAAATGAACAATTCTTGGATGATTCAAGTGACAAAACCTCCTTTCTATATATAGGAGTCTAAGGAGTCACAATATAACCCCGCCGACCTAACAATAATAATATAAAGCCACAAAAATAACAATAGAGGGATTCTATGGGGCACAGTAATAACAATATGGGGACAATAGGGGCACAAAAATATTAATAAGGGGTACAACTACAATAGTAATGGGGTAATCACTAGTATTATAGGGACCCAACATGCCCCTCTCCTTCAAAAAAGTGTTGTCCTCAACGCTTGAGTAGTTATGGATGCTTATGTATAAAATTCTCATCCTCCCATGTGGAATCTTCAGCAGATAAGTTCTTCCACTTGATAAGATACTCTGAAATTGATCGATTTTGTAGCTGTCGAGTTCTTGTTTCTGTGACTTCTTTTGGTTCCAATAAAAATTTTCCTTCCTCGTCAAGTTCTGGCAATATTGTTTGAACTAGGAGCTTATCGCCTATAACCTTCTTTAAACATGAAACATGGAAAACTGGGTGCAATCGAGAAGTTGTAGGAAGCTCCAATTTGTATGCCATAGTACCAATCTTTTGCAACACCTTGTATGGACCATAATACTTTGGTGATAATTTATTATCCTTCTTAGCTTGCTTGAGGGAAATTTTCTTATATGGTTGTAGCCGTAGGAATACCCAATCACCTACATCAAAACTTCTTTCGCTGTGATGTTAATCTGCATGTTGTTTCATTCTATTCTATGCCAACACGAGGTTATCCTTTAAGAGTTGGAGGACTTGTTGTTGATGTTCAATGTGATGTTCCACTGCTTGAACCTTAGAATTTTCTCTTAAATATGATGTGATGGATGGTGGCTAATACCCATAAAGTGCCATAAATGGGGTCATTTTTTTGCTGTATGGAAGGAAGTGTTATACCACCATTCAGCCAGAGGCAACCATTTGACCCATTGTGTATGTTTATCAGATACAAAGCAACGAAGATATCCTGCCAAACATTTGTTTACTATCTCAGTTTTCCCATCAGATTGAGGATGATAATATGATCTATGAGCTAACTAAGTACCAAGATAAGAAAATAATTCTGTCCAAAAATTTCCAGTGAAAATGGGATCTATGTCACTTACAATAATCTTTGGGATTCCATGTAGCTTTTGAATTGTTTCAATAAATGCAGTAGAAACTGTATTGGATTTAAATGGATGTGATAATGCAAAAAAGTGTGCATACTTGGTAAGTCTGTCAACTACCACCATGATGACACTCTTTCCCTCAGACTTGGGTAAACCTGTGATAAAATCCATTGAAACCTCCTCCCAATGTTGGCTTGGAATGGATAAAGGTTGTAATAGTCCCGGTGTCTTAATTGTTTCAACTTTATTTTGTTGGCAAACCAAACATTCCGCCACAAACTTTTGAGTATCTGATTTAAGGCCATCCCAAAAAAATTCCTTCTTAACCCTATGGTAAGTTTTTAAAAATCTCAAGTGCCCTCCTAAGGGAGAAGTGTGCAATTCCATAAGAATATTTTGTTTTAGCTGGGAATTCTTACAGAGGTATAAGCGATCTTTGTACCATAATGAATCATTTTTCCAGCTAAATGTATCCAATGTACTAGAATCTTGTTGTAACTTTCAAATAAGTTCCCACATTTCTTCATCATTCTTCCATTCCTCCCTTGCTTCGTTTATCCAATCTGGTTGGATAATAGAAATGGCACACAACAATGCTTCCACATCCTCATCCTTTCTTGAGAGTGCATCTACCACCACATTTTGCTTCCCTTTTTTGTAGATGATTTCAAAGTCATAACCCAACATCTTTGTGACCCACTTTTGTTGCTCTTCAGAGGATAATCTTTGTTATAAAAAGTATTTAAGGCTATCATGATCCTTTTTCACCTTGAAGTGTCTTCCCATTAGGTAGGGTCACCATTTCTTAAGTGCATGGAGAATTGCCAACATTTCCTTCTCATAAATAGCTTTGTGTAAAAACTTCCCCTTGATTGGACGACTTTCAAAAGCAATGGGTCTTTCATCTTGCATTAAAACATCACCAATTCCATTTCCTGAAGCATCACATTCCACAATAAAGGTTTTTGTGAAGTCCGGTGTAGCTAAGACAGGTGCTTGGCACATTGCCTCCTTAAGATGTTTGAAGGCCTTTGTTGCTTCTGGAGTCCATGAAAATGCATCTTTCTTCAATAGTGTTGTTAGAGGTGCTTCTATTCTCCCATAATTCTTAACAAACTTGCGATAATACCCTGTCAACCCGAGAAATCCTCGCAGATGCTTTATGGATGTGGGGATTTTCCATTCCTTAATGGAATTAATTTTTCTAGGGTCTACCTTAACTCCTTCATGAGATACAATATGACCCAGATATTCCACCTCTTGTATTCCAAAGAAACATTTGGATCTTTTTGCATATAATTGTTTCTCCTCCAATAGTTGTAGCACCCTGTCAACATGTTCAACATGATCCTTCCAAGACTTGTTGTAGATTAGTATATCATCAAAAAATACTAACACAAATTTTCTAAGGAATGGTTTGAAAATTGAATTCATCAAACCTTGAAATGTTGAAGGTGCATTGGTAAGGCCAAAAGGCATGACCAAAAATTCATAATGACCCTCATGAGTTCTAAATGTTGTTTTTGAAATGTCTTCAGTCTTCATTCTAATTTGATGATATCCTGAACGAAGATCCAACTTGGTGAAGTAAATTGATCCATGTAATTCATCTAGTAATTCATCAATGGCAGGAATGGGAAACTTATATTTAATAGTGAGCTTGTTGAGCTCCCTATAATCCGGACACATGCGCCATGATCCATCCTTCTTGTGCACCAATACCACTAGAGCAAAGAAAGAACTTTGACTCGGTTGAATTATACCAGCCTCTAGCATTTATTCAACCATACATTCAATTTCACTCTTTTGGGCATAGGGATATCCGTACGGCTTTATGTTTGGAGGAACACTTCCTGGAATCAAATGAATAGCATGATCATGATCACGAATAGGTAGGAGACCTTTGAGAGTCTCAAATACCTTGGAATGATTGTCCAAGACTTTTTGGAGATCTGGAGAAATAGATGATTCCAATGTGGAAACATCTAGCGAACATAATTGTGCAATTACACCTTTTTGTTCCTTTTTTAGAAGCGTTGTCATGCCGTTAGAGCTGATTATCTTTCCCGGTTTCCCTGCAATACCCCTTAATTCAACTTCCTTTCCTTCCACAGAAAATTTCATGAAAATTTCTTGGAAATTAAAAGCTATTGTACCCAAGGATTGTAGCCATTGGACTCCTAATACAACATCAGCACCTCCCATTGGAATGGAAAGCATTGGGCTAGTCAATACATATTCTCCCATGGATAGCTTGATATTATGGCACTTTCCAGAGCAATTTATTGTTCCTCCATTTGCAACCATCACTTGACACTCTGGTGCTGGATATAAGAAGCACTTCAATTCTTTTGCTACCTTACAATGAATAAAATTGTGGGTACTTCCTGAATCAATCAACACTATTACCTTTTTCTTCTTGATTTGTCCTTCTATCTTGATGGTTTGAGGAGTGGTAATTCCCGCCAATGCATTACAAGATATGGTCGGATTCATTTGTTCTTCCTCTAGGCTTTGTTCCTGGAGTATATCCTCTTCTTTTGACCTTTCTTACTCCTTTTCTTCTTCCTCTTCATAACCTATGTAGAATAATTTCTTCTCAGCACACTTATGACCTTTAGTGTATTTGCTATCACAATTGTAACAAAGCCCTTTTGCTCTTTTTTCTTCCAATTGGTGTGGTGTCAACCTTATAGGTTGTGGAAGACTAGTGGCAACAACACTTCTGTCTTTATAGTTATGAGTGGTATGCTTCCTAGTTGCCATAATTTTGCTTTCCATTTTTCTTGCTAACCTGAATGCCTTCTCTAATGAATCAGGTTCCCAAAGGCGAACATCATGTTGGATATTATCCTTTAAATACCCTATGAACACATCAATCCTATGCTTCTCTGGGATATTCTTTACCCTTATGTTCAATTTTTGGAACTCCTCAATGTGCTCCATTATTGAACCCTTTTGTTTGAGACTTATCAATTGGCTAAAAAGAGTGTTGCTTTTTGTATCCTCATAATGTGCTATCAATTCTTCCGTAAAAATTGCCCAAGTGATCAATTGTTTACGAGAGCAAAGCCATTGATACCATACAAACTAATTTGGTTCCAAATATAAAGTTGCAATACGTACCTTTTGTGTGTTTTGCACATTACTGAGATCGAAAAATTGCTCCATCTGTAATATCCATGTTACGGGATCCTTGCCATCAAACTTCCTCATATTGATTTTTGGAATATGGTGTGTCTTCACTCCAACATTAGAGTCTATGGAATCATGATTAGCATTTCCTTTGTTCGCATCATGAGTTTCCTTTACTCCCCTTTCACCATTAGTAAGTATTTCTTGTAGAAAATTTGTCAAATATACCTTCAAATCTATCTTCAAATCGTCAATCTTGGCTTCCACACCCTTTATCTTAGATTCCACACCATTTATCTTAGCTTTTATTAGCTTTTGTGAGAGTAAAATTTGTTGCACTTGGTCTTGTAATTTTGATATATCATGTAGCATTTCTTCCTCTTCTTCATGAGTCATGCTAGAGCTTTCAGATTGCTTACTAGGTATTTTCATTTTCTTTCCTCGGGGCATCAATGACCGATACTAATGCTCTACTATGCCCTTTGAATTCCTTCAAAATAATTTTTCAAACCAAGCTTAAGCAAAAATTTTAAAAATCTACACACATTTTTTCACTTTGTAGGAGCTGGATATTGCCTCTGATGTATATCTGTAATTTCAGATCATCCAGTTCTGAAATTGCGCTTTGCAGTATCCCTCTGTGTCCTCTTTCCAATGCCACCAGTCTGAACCGAATTGGATTCTCCAATGAAGAGTTATGCCAAATCTGCCACAGTGACCTGATTATAGGCTAATTCAGTAGAGCGAACTTGTACAACGTGCCACGTGTCCTTGTTTCAACCTTTGGCTCTGAAAAATATATACAAGAAACTACAGTCCGTCCTCTTTCTATACTTTCTTACAAAATTTCAATCCGATGCTCAGAGAGAAAGTTATGATGATTTTCCCCAGGTCACCTGTTTGGAATGTAATTCAGGATTCTGCAAAAAGACCAACTTCCTCAGATCATATCTCCACAAATATAGTGCGAAAAGCTCTGAATTTCGGACCCAAGGTTCAGTGCAGTTTCTTCTCAAATGTGTTTTTTTTTCCGCTTCTGAAACGTCGCAGAAAAAAAGTTATAGCCAAAATGCCATGATGACCTGTTTGGAGCAGCGAAACCCTAGAATCCAAAGCTCTAATACCAAATGTTATGAAACCAGCTCAAGAAAAGATATAAAATATAGATCAACGCCTTAGAATTCAGCCTCTTCAAGGGGACAACCTCCTTTACATTACATAAATGAACAATTCTTGGATGATTCAAATGACAAAACCTCCTTTCTATATATAAGATTTTAAGGAGTCACAATATAACCCCGCTGACCTAACAATAATAATATAAAGCCACAAAAATAACAATAGAGGGATTCTATGGGGCACAGTAATAACAATATGGGGACAATAGGGGCACAAAAATATTAATAAGGGGTACAACTACAAGATTAATGGGGTAATCACTAGTATTATAGGGACCCAACACCCAACCTCCTAATTTACTACCTCCACCTCCATTTCAACCACAAGTCACTCATCCTACTCCACCCAAGCAACCTCAAATGCCTGCTCAACCCAATTTGAACCTGAATAACAAGCTACCACAATTGGTCTACAGTGGAGAGACATCTTACCCTTCTTATGTTATGGATATTCAAGAAATAAACCTCAGGTCTGGAAGAGTGCTTCCAGATAACCAACCTCCATCTCTACTCGAGGAACTTGAAAAGGAAAAGGAAGAGATTACCCCTCAAGTAAATCCACCTCCTTTTCTTGATAGATTTATGCATCGTAACTAGCACACCTCAGAAGAGACTAAACTTCTGGGAGAATTGAAGAATCTGTGCATTAAAATACACCTCCTCCAAGATATTAAGGATGTTCCCATCTATAATAAGCTTATCAAATAGAAATGTTTCAAAAACCCTGGGAGGAGAAAAAGAGACAACCCCACCATCACTGTTATTGGTCAATTATCTAATTTGATGTTGGGGAGAGTGATTTGTCTGAAATATTTAGACACTGGGAGTCTAGTAGTAGATGTGCACATTGATGGCATCATTGCCACTCATACCCTCATTGATCTCGGGGCTGCCATAAATGTGATGACTAAAGAAACCATGCTAAAATTAAACCTCCAATGATCCCTAAGAAAGACCACTACAGTTCTGCAACTTGCAGATAGATCTGCAATGGCTCCTGAGGGATTTGTTGAGGATTTAATGGTCTCTATTGACTCCTGGGAGTATCCTACTGAATTCTTGGTTCTCTAGCCCAAAACCAAATTCAATGGTTATACTCTCATCTTGGGAAGGTAATTTTTAGCCACTATTGATGCTTACATTAGCTGCAGGGCTTAGAACATGACCATTAAGAATGGGCATGTGTCCAAACACTTGGTATTGTACCCTCCTACTTAGCCATCCATTGAGCATGACCTACCCCTACGGCTAGAAGAGGAGGAGGAAGATGAAGTGTATCATACAACATCCCATCCAATGTGTACCCTAGAGGTTGTATTAGGAGGGGGGAAACCTGATGAATATGACCTCATTTATGAGATCCTCCAGAACCAACCCCCAAATACCATGCCTCTTGATGAGCTTGTGAAAGAGTCTGAGAGTAGTCCTTGGACAGAATTATGCCTAGTTGAACCAAGTCTTGCCCGTGTCAAACTTGTATAATTTGGTCCATCTAGAACCTTAAATATAAACCCCTCTCTCTCAGTCAACCAAGAAGAGAAGTTGTGCAAAATGATGAGAGAACACTTAGATTCTTTTTCTTGGAACTAGAAATAAATGAAGGGGTGCATCCCTCGGTTTGTACTCATCACATCTACATTAAGGAGGGATGAAAACCTGTGAGAAAACCTCTGAGGATAATGAACCCAACCCTCAAGGACATATTAAAGGAAGAGTTCCAAAAGTTGTTGGATGCAGGGTTCATATACCCCATCTTAGATAGTGGGTGGGTGACCCCGCTAGTTTTGGTCCCAAAGAAGAATGGGAAGTGGAGGGTCTATGTGGATTACAAAGAACTGAACAAAGCCACCAAGAAATACCATTTCCATTTTTCTTTAATTGATAAAGTTTTAGATGGTCTTGTAGGGAATAAGTTATTCTCTTTCCTGGATGGATTCAGTGGTTACAATCATATCCAAATCAGCCCTGAGGATCAGGACAAAAATACATTCACATGTCCTTGGGTTACCTTTTCTTATAGGGTCCTTACTTTCAATTTATACAATGCCCCTGCCACTTTTCAAAGGGAAGTTCTGAACATCTTTGTTAAGATGGTCCATGACTCTATAGAGATCTACATGGAGGATTTCACTACCTATGGGTGTGACTTCCTGGATGCTCTCTCTAACTTGGGAAAAGTCCTGAGGAAATGCATTGAAATGAACCTTTCGCTTAGTCTTGAGAAATGTGAATTCTTAATGAATGTAGGGATTTTCCTTGGCCATTCAATATCTTAGGAGGGGATGCAAATGGAGCCAAACAAGATTCCCATCATCAAAAGGGTCCTTACTCATCAAAAGTAGAGGGATGTTAGGAGTTTCTTGGGTTTAGCTGGATATTATGGGAGATTTATCAAGGAATTTATAAAGTGGATTCACCATTTTTTGGATTGTTGGACAAGGACTCAAAATTTTGATGGATAAATAGCTACCAAGAGGCCCTTGAGATTTTGAAAAAGAAATTAACCACTACACCCATACTTAGGGGCCCAAATTGGACTCTGCCTTTCCATATCCACGCTGATGCATCCAACAAAGCTGTGGGGGAAACCTTGGGACAAATATATGGTAAATTACCTTATTCCATTTACTTCATTAGTAAAAATATGTTTAAGGATTGAACTACATTGTAACTGAGAAAGAACTCCTAGCTATTTTACACTCTTAAAAAAAATCCAAACACTACATCACTGGAGAAGAGAATAATTGTAAGGAAAATCAACCAAATCTGTCATCTAGGGAGAAGAGAAGAATTGTAAGGAAAATCATCGCTTTCACTTGGATTAGGGGAAATCTCTTCAAGATGGGACCATATCAAATCTTAAGAAGATGTGTCAGGGAAGAGTGAGTCGTTGAAATCCTCTAGGCCTGTCATGATGGGCCCTGTGGAGGTCATTATTATGCCAAGATAAATACTTTAAAATCTCTACAAGCTAGCTATTATTGGCCCACTCTCCACCAAGATGCAAGAAGGTATACCAGCATATGTGATCAGTTCCAAAGGATGGGAAAACCCACACCTAGGGATGAAATGCACCTACAACCTCAGGTGGCCTTGGAGCCATGTGAAAAGTGGGGAATTGATTTCATTGGGCCAATTGATCCACCATCAGGGAAGAAAAAGTAGATCATTGTGTGCATTGATTACTTGAAAAAGTGGGTTGAGATAAAGGCTGTCAAAGAAAAAATAGAGGATAAAGTGGCTAAGTTCTTAAGGGAAAATATCTTCTACAAATTTGGGTACCCCAGACAGATAGTCACCAATCGAGGAGCTCAATTCACATCACATCTGATAGAGAATATTTTAAGGAAACGTCATATCAAGCAAGGAACATCTACTATGTATCACCCTCAAGCGGATGGGCAAGTGGAGGTTACAAATAGGGAATTAGAGAGCACCCTCCCCAAGGTTGTGAAAAATAACATGAGATATTGGGTAAATATATTAGTGGAGGCCACTTGGGCCTATGACACCACTTGGAAGACAACTACTGAGTTCACTCCACATGATCTGGTTTATGGAAAGAAAGCTATATTTTCTGTTTAGTTTGATTATAATACTTTGAGAATGGAAACCCAATTGGACTTAGATTTCACCAAAGCACAGTAAGAGAGGTTGCTCCAATTGAATAGCTTGGATGAGTTTAGAATTCAAGCCCTCCTACACACTGAAGTTATACAATTGCAAAGGAAGGTCTGACATGATAGGCATATCAAGAACAAGTTTTTTCAAGAAGGGGATTGGGCATTATTATATGATTGTAGGTTCAAAGATTTCAAGGGAAAACTAATGAAAACATGGTTAGGCCCATACCTAATGGAGAAATGTCATGATAATGGAGTTGTTCAAATCAGAACCATTGATGAGGAAGGGATTCCCTTGCTTATAAATGGCTACAGGTTGAAGGCATATAAAAAACCTATGTATGAGGAAGAATTCATTAGTACAATTAGTAGAGAAGTCAATGTGATTGGAAGTGTCATGGCTTCTAGTCCACAAAATTCCTAGATAATTTTTTTGAAAAAAAAAAAAAGAAAAAAAAAAGGCCTGGATGAAAAATTTTATGAGACATATGAGGCAAACTCTTAGGTTGAAAACCTCTCTGAGGCAGCCCAAGAGCAAAAAATATAAGGCAAATAATAAAGATCCCTAGGTGAAAACCTCTCTTGAGGCACCTAGGTCAAGCATACAGGTTGAAAACCTCCTTTGAGGCAACCTTTATGTCTCCCAAAAAACAAAAAAGAGAAAAAGAAACAAAAGAAAAGAAAAACATCGGAAATGGATCTACAACATGTCTGCTAATTTTTTTGTCATTTTGCAGTGTTAAAGACAGTGGCAGATTCCATAGCTACAGGGCCAACATTCTCAATATTCTCTTCACTCCTTTGTCAATCCACTTCATATCCATCATCCACACTCGTGTGATCACCCCTCTCCACCATCCCATTATCCCAAATGTTGAGTTTCACACCCTATCTGGATTGCTACAGGAAGGACCTACAATTGCTACAGGAAGGTCCTGTAGTGCTACATGAGGGCTCCAAAAAGCTATAGGAGAGAGATCTGAAGAAAAGGATAGCCTAGAATGACCTTGCAAAGGATGAATAATGTTTCCCCACTATGGTCCACCATCCATCCATCACTCATCCATCCTAGTTCATAAAAAAAATGTGTTTTTCACTAAAATCCTTCCACTCTGTCTTACCCATGTTAAATATTTTTTGGAGAAACATACAGAGCACATCCTCTCCATTTCTAACAATCTACACCACTTTTTAGGTCCCTATACTACTAGTGTATTCCCCCATTATTATTTTCATTGTATCCATTATTTTTATTGTTGTGCCCATGTTGTCCCATATTGTTATTAGTGTGCCCCATAGAACCCCACTATTGTTATTTTTGTGCCCTCACATTATTAAATTTATGTCGGCTCTGATTATATTGTGACCCCTTAGACTCCTATATATAAAAAGGAGGTTGTCATTTGTATCATCCAAGAATTATTAATTTGTGTAATGTAAAGGATGTTGCCCCCTCAAAGAGGCTAATTTTGAAGTCGTTGATCTATATTTTCTTCCATTTTGTGAGTTGTTGCATAACATTTGGTATTGGAGCCCCCTCAAACTCATAGCATTGTCCTTAGGACCTTTTACATCCTCTCTCATCACCCCCATGCAACTTGAAGACCATAGAGGAAAATAAAAGGATTATTATAGGAAGAGAATCTCCTCCTCTAGTAGCATGTGCACACATCACAAAAAGCAATAGCCTTGTTTATTTCTCATTAGTAGGGGGGTGATGAAAACTTACGAGGCCACTCCATAGTAGTCACATCACTCCCAACGGGACTCTCCACCAACAGTAGCAACTTGGACATCTACAATATACCTCCACACAAATGAGGTCCAGCTCTAGCATGCATATCCCTGCATCAATTCGATCATGAGGTACGCATATGTATGGAAAACTCTCATCTCATCCCTATGCATAAATAACAAAAATTATGTAAATGTTGAGAGGAGGTGTTTTAATAAGCTGGAGGTGGCCAATTAACTTGGCCACCCTCGACTAGTAAACTAAAAGTGATTGTAAGAACTCATGCAATGTAGACATGTCATATCAGTTGAGTTGGGATCATAGAGAGTGGGTGGTGATTACAACGAACAAGGGAATAATTACCCCGAGTTGGTACAATGATCCAAAAGAGGAAACCTCGAGTGACTGCGAGGTCATCACAACGCTTAAAGCCTAAGCCAAAAATGGCATATTATGTATTGGGGCTCGAATTATTTAGCATAAACACTCATTTATAAAATAGTTAAGGAGAGGATGAGCTTGAGTTTCCATCGAGGAGTTTCAAACCCTGTTCTTTCATTGCTACAGGAGGGAGCTACAGGAAATCCTGCAACTTCTACAAGAAGGACGGGGGACTGCTATAGGAAGACTGAGAGGGTGAAGGAACACTAGAAAGGGTCGAATTGGCCTCCAATTTATTACCTTCATCCCAGACCACGTGATAAAAAGTAAGTGGACCATCTCCTTCATCCATCCCTAAATTGTATCCAAGGTGCACTCCAAATTGTAAATACAGTAACTGTAAAAATGTGAAATTGAAAGATCTTTTCAGGCTGTAGAGTAGAGGGAATGTAGGCAAGTATAATAAACAAGGAATTTTAACTCACTACTACCACTGGAATATACACCAAAGATATTAAAGGGAGCCCCCCTCCTCCAGTTAGCTAAGAACATAGAAAATAGATGGGGGGAGGTTTCAGTAGAAGAGACCCCTAAGATACCAAAAGAATCAATATACACCCTCCTGTGGTAGACATTTTTAGAAGACACCAGTGGCTAGGATTCTTTGAGTTGTTGAAAGGATATGATGATGACATTACCTTTGAATGATATGATTGTTAGGTCCCTATAGTACTAGTGTAACCCCTTATTGTTATTAGTGCAACGCCCTTATTATATTGTTGTGCCCATGCCCATGTAGTCTCCATATTGTTATTATGGTGCCCCATAGAAGCTTACTATTGTTATTGTTGTGCACTTACATTATTATCGTTATGTCGGCTCTGATTATATTATGACCCCTTAGACTCCTATATATAGAAAGGAGTTCATATCATTTGTATCATCCAAGAATTGTTCATTTATGTAATGTAAAGGACGTTTCCCCCTCGAAGAGGCTTATTTTGAAGGCGTTGATCTCTCTTTTCTATATTTTTGTGAGTTGGTTTCATAGCATTTGAGTCATTAAAAGGATATGATGATGACATTGCCTTTGAATTTTCAATGGCCCTGAAATCAAAAATAAAAGATATTGCCACCATTATGGTAAGGGGATTAGATATTTCACTCATCCATGAGCTAATTAGCAGAGTGACAACCCTACCCCTACCGATCAAATGGGGTAGAGAAGAAAAAATCACAAGTGCCACTACTAAAATAACTTCTTCACTTACAATGAAAATCCCATCGAGGAAAAAAATGGAGTTAGGAGGGAAAGCCTACCTTATCCTTGGGATGCGGTAGCCTACCATATCATGAAACACATCTTTTATGATGGAATGTTGAGTGTGGTCTATGCCTACCATTTTAGATTACTTCATGAACTAAGGTTTCAAGTAGAATTACCTCTGTCCCAAATATTTAGTGTGCCACACTTCCTCCTATAGTCTATCTGGGACATGAGTCAAAAGGTGAGAGAGGGAAAAAACCAACACCTAGGCCATCACAGCCTCATTAAACTAATTGTGGTGGATGCCTTGAAAGATTTTAGAATCATTGTCCTTTGTTCCAACTTCATAGACATGGATAGATATGCCTTCGTTGACACATAGACCCTCACACCAAGTGAGACCCCAGCCTCTAGTGTTGGAGGAAGAGAGGGGAAAGCAGAGGAAGAGGAAGAAGTGGAAAAGTAGGAGAGGAAGAAGAAGTAGGGTTAGAAGAAGAGGAAAGAGAAACAAATGCAGAGAGGATAGAGGAAGCACCAGAGGCAAAGGTAGGAAAAGAGAAAGATGAAGAGGAAGAGGGGTAGAAATAGGAAAAATCAATTCTTGAGAAAACTATTGAGCCTAGAGAAACAAAGATATCCCCAGAGCAAGAAATTTTGTCTCAAGGACCCATTGAAAAATAGGTAGTTGCAACTTTATCTACCTTGAGCACCCAATATAAACCAAAAAAGAAGAGACAAATTCAAGCCCATCTATACTTTAAGACCAGGAAAAGCATCAAGATCAAGCAAGGAAGGCCTCAAACTCCTAGAAAGGCCCCTTTCACAATTGAATAGTCCCCAAGTAATAAAGAGGAGGTAGGGCCCACTGAAATAAAAATTGAAGAGGTCACCTCTCTAAAATCCATAGCAAAGACTCCTATAGGAATCCCACCACAAGATCAACCTCCTTCAAACAACCCAAGATACCTACCACCCTCCAACAATAAGAAAAGGGGAAGCTACAGGAAGGGTATAGCATGTTGCAAGAAAAGCAGACCATGCTACAGGAAAAGCAGAGTGTGCTACAGGAAAAATAAAGTGTGCTACAAGAGGAACAAAATGAGAAACATGAGGGGAAGAATGTGACACAACAACTATAGGAGGTAACAAATTCCCCAAAAACATTTGAGTGGGGACTTTCCAGATCTCCAGGAACCTAGTCCATAACCTAGCATAAGATCCTATCCTTCATAGCTAAGAACATAGAAAATAGATGGGGGAGGTTTCAATAGAAGAGAGCCCTCTGATACCAAAAGAATCAATCTACACCCTCCTGTGGTAGATGATGAGCCCCAAAAATGGGTAACTTTATGGGCTCATTTTGACTATTATTCTTGATTAATCCACCATTCTTCATAATTTTATGCATGCTTTTGAATATATTTATGTTAATTGACGAATGAGAATAGTCACTTGACCATAAAATTCTAATATGTGCTTATTGCAGATTTTTTGACATCTTTTGGACCAAGTTCAAGCATTTATGAGCAAGTTGACAGCCAAATAGGAAGGAACAGGCTGAGGATTTGTAGGAAGGGTGTCTCATGCACTAAATGACCCCTTCCTCGAGTTCTCCACCATCAGCTCGGAGTTCAATAGCCCACCAAAGTTGATTTCAAGGGGCAGCTGAGCAGATTTTGTGAAGTGGCTGATTAACTGCAGTTTTGAGCAACCGAGCCCCTAAAGTTAAGGAGGGTTGTTGGGAGTCCTCGTGGTGAATAAGTAGGAAGGCTTCAAGCCTTGGTAGTTTAGCTATTGAACAGTTTTTTTTCGCACTTTAGTGCAGCTCTGCCTTTCAACTCATTTTCGAGCTCTTATTGTAAACAGTTTTGTGACATGATTATTTTTTGAGTAATGGAGATAAATTTCACTTTGCACCAGCTCTGAGCTTTCTTAGGAGGTTGTAGCTCTTGGGTTCGGGCCCAACCCAAGTGCCAGTACCTCCTTTGTGTACTTTCATGTGTTTTCCTTGCATTCATAGAATAATTTCTGCTATTTAGGTTAAGATCTTGCTTTGTTACTTAGGTTGTTTTTTATGATTAAAATAGCTCTTCATGCTTCAGGTTGATTTGACAGTTTGGTAACAGAAAAGCTCTGCAAAAATTCCATCAAGCAATCCTTGATCTCACCTCTCCCTCCTCAGGACCATGAGCTGAGACTAAGGCATACTCGCTGCCACAAAAACAATGTTTTTGCCTTTCTATGCAATTTCTAGTGTTAGATTTTTAGTTGGGAAAGTTGATACCAGGTGTACTTGCATGTTTAGATATGTTCTTGCTTAGTTTCCATAGCTATCTTGCATCATTTCCTTTCTATAAACTTTTGTTCATCATGTTTCTGGTTGTTAGGTCAGATTAGGTCAAAGTAGATAGATCTTTGGTTTTTCTAGTCTTTGTTCGATCAGTTTTGGAAAATAGTGTGCAGAGTATCTGTAATACATTCCTACTTGCCCTTCCTCCATCATCCAACCTGTTCCAGCCCCTAATCCAAGATTCCTACCCTCCATTCGCTACACTTTCCTGATTTTCCCTAATTCCTATATTTTTGTGCAACATTGTTGTCTCCATCCTTGAGCAAATCCAACTATCTTCATCACTTTTGAGCTTCATTTACCAAGTCCCATACCTTTTAACAACCTTATCCATCCTTCATTCCCACTTCCCTACCATATTTTCTCCATCAACCCTCAAAAATCCTCTTTCAGCCCTTCCTGTAGGACTTCCTGTAGAACATCCTATAGAACCCTTGCAGACTTCCTGTAGAAGTTCATGTGAGCAGTTTTTCAAGATCTAATCACTTTGAAACTCTCTGGAAGGATGTTAGGGACCCGTTAGGCCCTCTTCTCACCTTCCCAACCTCCTATAAGCACCTACTCCATTTCCTTTCGCCAATCAACCTCTGCACAATCAAAAACAGTTAAAGCACATGCATAATGATTCTGCGAGATTACTCAAAAATACAAAAATATTTATTTATTTATTTATTTTATTTTATTATTATTATTATTATTATTATTATTATTATTATATATTTTATTTTTTTATTTTTTTTTCAGGAGTAGCTGAGTCACATGCATTTTACCTTTCCAAGAGTCAATGGCATCCATTTCAACAGCTTTCATCTCTTTTCTTGCACCAGTAGTGTTAGTCATTAAAACTAGGGTTTGCTAGGGTTTGCATTTCCTTTCATCTTTCAGCTTCTCTCTGCAAGTAGATTAGCCTCCTTCGAGTTAGCTTTCATCCATCACAAGTTAAAAGCTTCTTCTAAGAGCTCATAGAATTTGGCTTAAGCTCCTAGCAGACTTATGCCAGCTGATCAAGTGACAGCCTGTGGCAAGAGCTAGTACTTGTGCATATAGCACCATCACTTCCAAGTTTGTTACAAACTACCAAGTTGATAAAAGTAAATAAAGGAGTCCCAGGAGTTGCAACATCATTGCTACAATACTATATCCCACCATCTTTTTGGCGTCGTTGCCGGGGAAGCGTCAGAGTATTTGTGATTGCTACTTTTCTTCTATTTTCTACTGAAACCTTCTACTAAGTAGTTTATTTCAGCAAGTGTAGATTAGACATTTCTTGCTTTCATAGATTAGCATTTCAATTCTGCGATTTCATTTCTACAAGCATAGCCTAGCATTTCATTTCTGCAATTTCAATTCAGCAAGCATAGATTAGCATTTCATTTCTGCGAGCGTAGCATAGCATTTCACTTCTACAATTTCAATTCAGCAAGCGTAGATTAGCATTTCATTTCTGCAATTTTAATTCTGCAAGCGTAACTTAGCATTTCATTTCTGCAATTTCATTTCAACAACATAGATTAGTCCTTTCCTGCTTTCATTTCAATTCTACATTTTCATTTTAGCAAGATAGATTTTCGTTAGTTGTCATTCAATCTATTTTAGTTTTTGCAGGTATAAGAAAAAAAAAATACCAAAAATATTTCCTTTCATGCCTCGTAGGAACAGAGACAATTCAGGAAAATTCTTACCCAACACCCCCACCACATCACTGAGTCACCCTTCTCTCTTCTTCGGTGGCAGTGATCCAGAAGAACCTATAGGTGAACCTCCAGAGATATACGAAGATCCTATAACAGAAGAAGAGCAAGAAAACATTCCTCCTGAGACCATGGTGGAACACAGAAACGGTATAGGAAATGAGGAGAGAATAGAAGGTGCCTTTCCCATCCAAGAGACCAATGGGGACACAAAAATGAAAAACATCAGTCCCTCAGCCTTACCTCACTTCCATGGATTGACCACTGAAGACCCTGATACCTTCTTGTTTGAGTTTTTTGTCCTTTGTCGAACTTATGACTATGCAAAAAACGAGCAAAAGTTGAAACTCTTTCCCTCTACCCTCAAGGATGCAGCACTACGCTGGTTCATGGGGTTACCTGGAAACAATATCACAACTTGGGCTCAGATGCATCAAACCTTTAACAACAAATACCGAGATTACTGTAGGTCAAAGGAAACGAAGTGAGAAAGCTTTCGGATGACCATGGGAAGTGATGAATCCTTAGAATACTATGAAGAAAGGTTCCAACTCAGTTATAAAAGGGCCAGGTGCACACTTGACCCCAAATCTCTGAAGCTGTTTTTGCTCCGAGGAATCCCTGAAGACCTTCTAGATACCCTCCATTTGCTGGCTAGAGGAGACATTTACCAACTACCTTATGATGACATAAAGACTGTGTTTAGAAACCATTCTAGGGCAGCCTGAAAAAGAGGTAGGGGGAATCAACTTTCAGCCAGTGCCACCTTCTCCAAACATGAGTTTACAAATCAGATGGAAGACCTTAAAAGTGATATGAGACAGACCATTGCCATGCAATTGGATACTCTCCGAATCCAACAGAAGAAAGAGGAAGCTGAAAAGGCTTTGGCCATTTTTTGTCCCAAATCTACAACGAAGCATCCTCGGAACGAGTGTCCATTACACTCAGTAGAGGTATGTTTCATTTGTGAGGAATACCACCCTACAAACCATTGCCCAACCTTACCTAAACCTAAAGCTATGTACCAAGGGGCTAAAGGAGCCACTGAACCACTCTACTTCCTAAACCAAGGAGGCCACATGGATCCAGACCTTACCAGCAGGGGATGCAAGGGACATCCCAAACTTATTACAACCCCAACCAATCCACTCACATACCTTCTTGGGGTCCCCTTGCTCATCCTTCCTGGTCTGCACCCCCTCCTTGGTCATATCCATCTCAATATCATACTCAACCTGCTGCTCATTCGTTTCATTCTCATGTTCAGCTACAACCTCAGTGGAATGCACCTCAACAGGGGTGGAGGCCCCAGTACAACTCTCCTCCCGCTATTTTTCCTCCACCACCTGCTCAACCACAACCATTACCTTCTGCTCCTCCGAGACAGCCCCAGATGCCTGCTCAATCGAACCCGAACCTCAATAACAGACAGGCCCAGCAGGTATATACTGGAGAGACGACATGCCCTACCTATGTTGTGGAGATTTAGGAGATCAACCTACGATCTAGGAAGGTTCTCCCAGATATAAAACCTCCTCCTAAGGAGGATGAGGAATAGAACCATGAAAGCGAACCCAAAGCCATTCCAACCTTTCCTGAGAGACTAACTGGAACCATGCAACCAAACCCAAAAGAGATTGAACTTCTAGGCGAGCTTAAACAGTTGTGTGTAAAAATACCACTTCTCCAAACCATAAATGATGTACCAATCTACAACAAATTGATCAAATATAATTGTTTCAAGCACCCAGGAATGCGTAAGAGAGATGCCCCGACTATCAATGTTATAGGACACTTGTCCGACTTGATGTTGGGACAAATAATCTGTCCAAAATATTTAGACCCTGGGAGTCCTATAGTCAATGTCCACATCAATGGCACCATAATCCCCCACACCTTGATCGATCTAGGGGCTGCCATTAATGTGATGATGAGGGACACCAAGCTCAAACTCAACCTTCAAAGTTCCCTAAGAAATACCTTGATAGTACTGCAGTTAGCAGACCGCTCCACTGTGACCCCCGAAGGGATTGTCAAAGATTTCATGGTCTCCATTGATTCTTGGGAGTACCCTGTAGACTTCTGGTCCTTCAGCCAAAGGAAAAACTCACTAGATACCCCCTCATTTTGGGAAGGCCTTGGTTAGCTACTACAAATGCTTACATCAGTTGTTGAGCTGGGAGCATGACCATTAAGAATGGGCCTATGTCCAAACAGCTAGTCCTATATCCTCCTGCCCAACCTCTGCTAGAACATGACTTACCTCTCTGGTTGGAGGAGGAAGATGAGGATGAATTCTACTCTACACCGTTGTGCACGGTGGAATCCATTAGGGGAGGTCCTCAAACCGAGGATGATCTTATTGAAAATATGATTCAAAATCCACCTCCCAATGTGTTTCCATTAGAAGAGTTGGTAGGAGACACCCAATCCAGTGCTTTAGTGGATCTCTGTGTGACTGATCCAACCTCTCCCTGAGTTAAGAATGTGGAATTTGGCCCCAAGAGAACCTTTAAGATCAACTCATCCCTATCCCCCTCTCAGGAGAAAGAGCTGTGTAGCTTATTGAATAACCATTTGGATGCTTTTTATTGGAGATATAAGGAGATGAAAGGAGTCCATCCTTCAGTCTGTACCCATCACATTTACATTAAAGAGGATTAAACCAATCAGGCAGCCTCAGAGGAGGATGAATCTAGCCCTCAAGGACATTGTCAAAGAAGAACTGCAAAAGTTGTTAGATGCAGGATTCATCTACCCCATCTCTGACAGCGAGTGGGTTTCTCCTTTGGTGCTTACGCCCAAGAAGAACGGGAAGTGGAGAATATGTGTAGATTATCGAGAACTTAACAAAGCTACCAAGAAGGAACATTTCCCTTTACCTTTCATAGATCAAGTGTTAGACAGCCTAGCAGGGAAGAAGTTCTTTTCCTTCCTATATGGGTTTAGCAGGTATAATCATATCCAAATCAGCCCAGAAGACCAAGATAAGACCACTTTCAATTGTCCATGGGGTACCTTTGCCTACCAGGTCCTTCCCGTTGGGTTACACAACGCTCCTGCCACTTTCCAGAGAGCAGTACTGAGCATATTTGTTGAGCTGGTTCATGATTCGGTGGAAATATATATGGATGACTTTACTCCTTATGGGTCCAACTTCCAAGAAGCATTGATTAACCTGGGAAAATTTTTTAACCAAATGGTTGTAGTCCATTCCCTAAATAAGTTTAGACACTACATCACTAGTTATCAAACATTCGTACACACTGATCATGCTGCAATTAGGTATCTGATGAATAAAGCTGATGTAAATGCTCGTATCATTAGATGGTTACTTTTATTGCAGCAATTTGATTTGACCATTGTTGATAAGCCTGGTAAGGAAAATGTTGTTGCTGGTTTTCTGTCTAGACTAGATTTGTCTGCAGGTGAAGAAGGGATGGTGGACGATCAAATGCCAAATGAACACCTGTTTGCTATTTCAGTACTCTCTCCATGGTTTGTTGATATAGAAAATTACTTGGTTTCAGCACAGTTCCCGCCACAGCTATCCTCAAAAGAGAAAAGCAAGATTGAGAGGAAAATCACCCCATTCACTTGGATTGGGGGCAACCTATTTAAACTTGGCCCAGATCAAATTTTGAGGCGTTGTGTCAAGGAGGAGGAATTATTTGACATCCTCCTAACCTATCATGATGGGCCCTGTGGAGGCCACTTTGTAGCAAAAAGAATCACTTTCAAAATTCTACAGGAAAGCTACTATTAGCCCACTCTTCATTAAGATGTCAAAAGATACATCAGCCAATGTGACCGATGTCAAAGGATGGGGAAACCGACTCCAAGGGATGAAATTCCCCTCCAACCTCAAGTGACTTTTGAGCCATTTTAGAAGTGGGGCATGGACTTTGTGGGTCCTATCAACCCTCCTTCAAAACAAAAGTCTTACATCATTGTGTGCACGGACTACCTGACAAAGTGGGCAGAAACAAAGGCAATCAAGGCAGCAACAGAAGAAAAATTGGCTGAGTTTTTGAGGGAAAATATCTTCTACAAGTTTGGCTACCCAAGAGAGTTAGTCACAGATCAAGGAAGTTAATTTACCTCTAACCTGATTGAAGACCTGCTCGCCCATCACTGGATTAAGCATAGAACTTCCACCCCTTATCATCTGCAAGCAAATGGACTGGTGGAAGTCACTAACCAAGCTTTGGAAGATATTCTGACTAAAGTGGTGAGCAACAGCAGAAAACATTGGGCAGATCGCTTGGTTGAGGCCACCTGGGCCCACAACACTACTTGGAAAACTACAACAGGTTTCACACCTTATGAGTTGGTCTACGAAAAGAAGGCTTTGCTGTCCATAGAATTTGAATATAACACATTGAGGTTGGCAGCTCAGCTGGACCTAGATCTCAGCCATGCACAACAGGAAAGATTACTTCAGCTGAATGGACTAGATGAACAGAGAATGCAGGCCCTTCTCCACTCAGAGGTGGTCCAACTTCAAAGGAATATATGGCACGACCAGCACCTTAAAGAATATCAATTTCAACCATGAGATTGGGCGTTGTTATATGATTCAAGATACAAGAATCTCAAAGGGAAGTTGAGGACAAGATGGCTGGGACCATATATAGTGGAGAAATGCAACGAAAATGGTTCAGTCCTTATCAGGACCATTGATGAAGAAGCCATCCCCATGCTCGTTAATGGGCATCAATTGAAAATCTACAGGAAGCCCCTTTCTAAGCAGGAGTTCATTGAAACTCTGGATAAATCATTGTTGGTAGTGGAGCAGGCCCCTGTCTCCACTCCACCCACACCTTGAAAAAAACAAAAAAAACAAGAAAAGAAATAAAATATCCTTGGGTGAAAACCTCTGTGAGGTGCCCAGGGCAGACAACGAGGGTGAAAACCTCCTAGAGGCGCTCTGGCCGTCTCATACCAAAAAAAAAAAAAAAGGAAAAAAAATAAATAAACCTAATTTTTGTTGAATCATTGCAAGTTAGGAGGATCACACAAGACAAAGACAGAGGTCAGCAATAGGCTGCAAGCATCCTTCACAATCCATTCCTCCATGACCACTACCCTTTCCTAAGATTTGATCTCATTCGGGCTAAGATTTCACCTTCTACACGAAGTTATGTGTCTTCTACAAGAAGTTCTGTGTCTTCTATAGGAAGATCATGTAGAACCTGCAGGTGAGCCAAAACTGATCTCAGAAGAGAATCTGAAGGTTGGGAATCTGCCTATGCAGCCTATCAACATCCATATTTCCATCCATCTCCATATGTCGCCCTTTTTCTATCTCTGAACGCCTTCATTGCACTCATTTTTTTCTTGCACAATCACATACAGAAATCTTGTTTTCTTCATACTACCAGCAAGAGCTTTTTAATAACAAATCAAGCAGTAGTTTTTCACTCACCATACCCTCTAGCTAGACTCCTCATCAGCTGAGACCCTCATCAGCAGTATAGCCCTGCTCATTCTAGCTTGCATTCCAGGAGGAGAAGCAGCTACAAGACTTCCTACAGGAATCCTGTAGCAGCTGATCCCTCTGAAAGACATACTTCAGAGACAGGGACAACAAAGTATGGCAGAAGAAGCATGCATGGAGCTCTACCTGAACATATGAACATCAGCAATAGCCGAGGCCAAGCATGCAGTATGCATGCAGCAACAGCAAACGAAGGAATGGGTTCCAAAACCCAAAATCTGCATAACACAGCTGCGACCACGCAGGTAAGTGCCTAAACTCGTTCTTCAATTGCATAAATTATATTTTAAAGTTGCATGACTATGGAATGGTTCAGATTGAGTGGAATCGGTGGCCAGTCAACTGGCCACCCTCAGCCAATTACATATCCTCGTGGAATCCAAACGAGCCCCGTTACATTCAAAATTTCCGATTAGATGTGCAGCCAGCACGTGTGGAGTGTCCATTCAAGAGAAATCGTCGAGATTGGTAGTGGTGGCGGCGGATGACAGGAGAGAGGAGGTGATCGCAGTCAGAAACATGCAAAAACATTATGGCTGTGATGTCGGATCAATGGTCCGGTCCGGCCACCTCATCCCCTCACCACGAATCATGTTGTAGTTAAAAGACGCTCAGTTGAAACATGCACCACCCTCTGTTCATTCTGCACTCACGGCGCCCTCGACTGGAGTGCACATCCACTGCTTCCAGAATAGTTAACCAGTCGTCCTCCATTACTTTTTTTTCCTGTTTTCGAAAATATCCCTTCCTGTCGGGCTCTGTCGGAAGGGCAGTTTCATTCTACAGGAACCGGGAGCCTTCTACAGGAAGGGTTCTACAGGAAAGGCAGAGAATAGCTCTATGGGGAGGAAATTTAGGATTTTCATCTGAATTTCAAGCTCCAAAAAAGGTAGGCTAGGAAAAAAATTCTCTGTGCATGATTTGGTTGTAAAAGGTGTTGAATTGAACGGCATCAGTTTGAGAAATGAGAGTAAAATTTTGCCTGTGCATTGAGAAAAAAAACGTAAATGTTTTCCTGCACATTTCACCAAGCTTACCCAGTTCTTCCTCCGCATTCCAAAATCTCCTCATCATTTTTAAATTCTCCTGTAAGGAATAGATATGCAGCAATAGGGGCCAGCTATGTGTGAAAAAAAAACTGAATTTACATACCTATCTACGTGTTGAAAAGAGAACCTGTGTCCTTATACTTTGTCCTGTAAAAAAAAAAAATCTTTTCATAAACAGACAGTCAAATTTTGGGTGAAAATAGTCTTAAAATAGGAGAATTATTGCTACTTGATATTGTAAGAAACACACGAGAAATTCCTTCTTGGGTTCAGAAGAAACCGGATTCAGCTATCCTCTGTTGCAGTGAATTGATTGTTTGTATTCCTGAGCATTTTCCTTCCTAGTTAAAATGTAAAGAGAGTACTCAACACCATGCCAGGAGGATTCATAAGGAAAGAACCCTCAGACTCTAGCAAGTTGCATGATCACCCTGAGGTGGTGGACCTTTTCACTCAGGAAAATTGGATCTCCTTCTTTGACAAAATTCAGGGTTATGATGAGGAAATAACTGAAGAGTTTTTAATGTCCCTGAGACCACATTCAAAGACACATGCTACAGTTAGTTTTAGGGGTCTGACCCTAGAACTTACCCCTGAACTCATCAGTAGAATCACTGGTCAACCATTGGGGCTCCCTTACAGCAAAGAGGAGAGGTCATTGGGCCAAATTGCTAAGAAAACATTTTTTCTGCCTGACGAGCATCCTGTAGAAGAAAAAAATGGGGTTAGAAGAACCAGCTTGCCTCCTCTCTGGAGTGAAGTTAGCTATCAAATTATGAAGTAGATCACATGTGAAGGGAGGTTTAGCATCATCTATGGATATCATTTCAGGTTGTTGTGTGAATTAAGGCATGGGATTTACTTGCCCCTAGCCAAGAAACTGAGCATCCCATATTTCCTTCTTCAGTCCTTAATTGAATGTGGTACAAAGCTAAATGAAGGGATCCCAGATCAGTTGGCCCATCATGGGCTCATCAAACTATTAGTGGAGGATGCTTTACACACCCACACTACCCCCATATCTTGGGAAACCTTCATAAATATGTCCAGGTAGGATAACATTAGAACTTTGGTTGAGAACATCACCCCATCCAGCAGTGAGGAGGGGGAGCAAACTGAATAAATTGAGAAGAACAATGATGAGGGAGCATAGGATGTTCAAGCAAAGGGAAAAACGAAGGAAGCACAGGAAGAACAGAAAGAAATTGGCAAGACTGTTGAGCCTAAAACAAATAAAGAAACAACAGAAAAAACACCAAGGGAAAAGAGGATGCGGAGTAGAAAGGAAAAGGTCGAGAAAGCCCAAATGAAGGTTGCCACAGCCAAAGCAAGCACCCAGAAAGAAAAGGAAAAGACACACCCTGAGATATCAGTCATACAGATAGAAACAGTGGACATAGAGGTTTCTACAGGAAGAGAAATCCCCTGAGACGTTCGCAAAGGAGGCAGCAGTTGTGCTTACTGCATTAAGCACACCTATAAAACAAAAAGGGAAAAGAAAGAGGCAAACCTCCATGTACTTAAAAGCCAGAAAATGCACAAGGATCAAAGTAGGCAAACCTCAGCCACTGTCTAGGGAACCGATTGTCATTGAGGACTCACCCACTAAACAGAAGGAAGAGTCTCCTTCCAAGATATCCATCACCTATGAAAGAGGAATCCTAAAAACCTCTACATGGAAAGAGAAAATTAAGTTGATGGACTCAAAGGCAGTGCTACAGGAAGCTGCAATATCTCTACAGGATACTCTAGCCAAGTTAAAAGAGACTGAGAAATTGGAGAAGAAAGTAGCTTAACAATCACAAGGGGAAAGAAAAACTGAAGAAATACCTGAACCTACCCCTCAACCTGATTTGGGCTCATATTACAATCTGTTAGAGGGTGGGAAAATCATCCCACAGAAATTTGTTGTACCATTATTTTTTGAATTAGAGAATAAGAGGATCAGAACACACACATGGATGAAAATCACCAAATCTAAAGAAATTGAGGACATAGGCCACATGGATAAGAAGTTAAAAGAATTAAGAGGATAATTGGCCATGGTAAGACATGTAGAAAGCTGCAAAAGGGCCAAACTGCAGGAGGAGAATGAGCTGCTGAAAAAACAGTTGTAGCTACAGGAAGTCCACAAGGAAGATAGGCTGTCCATTTTTGGAGGGCAACAGTAGCAGGGAAGACCTCCAACAGACAAGTACACAGCTATGACACGGTAGAAGGAAGAAGAGCTATGCCCCGAGGGTATTACTGGGGCTCTGTCAAAGTGTATGAATGCGCTATCATATCATCTCGTGTCATGTCATATTTATCATCCATCCATATGTGTCTATATGTGTCCTCATCCAGATCTTCGTCCGATGCTAACAAAACTACTGCAAGAACAGGAATCTCAGGCAGCAAAGAAATACAGGGTTTGAAATAGAAATTGCAAGAGAAAGAGGCCCAATTGGCCTACATGGCCATTTGGGCAGTAGAAGCCTTACAATGTAGGCAACCTGCCAAATCTTATGCATTATACCTTAAATACAAATGGTTGCAGTTTCAAATTAACACACTGTCCCAAAGGGGCACTACTCCATTTCATAATTACAATCAATTCATGTATTTGTGTGATAGTAGCTCAGCTGAAGATAAGGCCAAGATAGCAGAATTCTATTTACACAACTTGGTGCTTCCAAACATGAATCTATGGGACCCTAATAGTGCATTGGGAGATGTGCAACTCATGGCCATGGCTTCTTGGTTAAGCCATGAGGAAAAGAGGGCAGTAGAAATTCGGAAAGTTATGGACAAGGAGCTAAGTGAGCCACTCATGATCAAGGCAGAACCAGAAGAGCTCTCAGCTTTAGTATATGCCCATCAGTACCTTGCCAACAACCCTCAGGCTCTTCCAAACTACATTGAAAGGAAAGCTTAGGCCATCACTCACTTTGAGGACATGGAAAGACTGTTGGGTGATAACTGCATCCATGTTTGCACAAGCAGGTGGAACACCTTGTCCCACAGTCTAAATAAGAAAGTACCACTCCCCAACAAGGATGAGGGAGGCTTTGGTGAGAGTGCCACTTTAAAAATAGTCAGTGCAAAATCTGAAGGCCAACTGGATTGGCCTCAAGTTGAGTCCTCCATCGCTTTTTGGACTACTAAAAGGGGTCAAAGAAGAAGAAGAACACAGGAAATGGAAGGAGGTAGACAGAAAGGTAGGGTTTCATGACTGAGAAGAGGACATCACCTCAAAAGCTTGGGATTTCAGAGAGGAAGTCAAAGCAATCAAAGATGATGAGCTGGATTAGTTGCTCAGAGGATGAGCAACACAATCAGCAGGGGGGTGATGATGAGCCCCAAAAATGGGTAACTTTATGGGCTCATTTTTCCTATTATTCTTGATTAATCCACCATTCTTCATAGTTTTATGCATGCTTTTGAATATATTTATGTTAATTGATGAATGAGAATAGTCACTTGACCACAAAAGTCTAATACATGCTTATTGCAGATTTTTGGACATCTTTTGGACCAAGGTCAAGCATTTATGAGCAAGTTGACAGCCAAATACGAAGGAACAAGCTGAGGATTTGTAGGAAGGGTGTCTCCTGCACTAAATGACCCCTTCCTCGAGTTCTCCACCATCAGCTCGGAGTTCAATAGCCCACCAAAGTTGATTTCAAGGGGCAGCCGAGCAGATTTTGTGAAGTGGCTGATTAACTGCAGTTTTGAGCAGCCAAGCCCCTAAAGTTAAGGAGGGTTGTTGGGAGTCCTCATGGTGCATAAGTAGGAAGGCTTCAAGCCTTGGTAGTTTAGCTATTGAACAGTTGTTTTTCGCACTTTAGTGCAGCTCTGCCTTTCAGCTCATTTTCGAGCTCTTGCTGTAAACAGTTTTGTGACATGATTATTTTTTGAGTAATGGAGATAAATTTCACTTTGCACCAGCTCTGAGCTTTCTTAGGAGGTTGTAGCTCTTGGGGTTGGGCCCAACCCAAGTTCCAGTACCTCCTTTGTGTACTTTTATGTGTTTTCCTTGCATTCATAGAATAATTTCTGCTATTTAGGTTAAGATCTTGCTTTGTTACTTAGGTTGTTTTTGATGATTAAAATAGCTCTTCATGCTTCAGGTTGATTTGACAGTTTGGTAATAGAAAAAATCTGTAAAATGGCCATCAAGAAATCCTTGATCTCACCTCTCCCTCCTCAGGACCATGAGCTAAGACCAAGGCATACTTGCTACCACCAAAACATTGTTTTTTCCTTTCTATGCAATTGCTAGTGTTAGATTTTTAGTTGGAAAAGTTGATACCAGGTGTACTTGCATGTTTAGATCTGTTCTTGCTTAGTTTCCATAGCTATCTTGCATGATTTCCTGTCTATAAACTTCTGTTCATCATGTTTCTAGTTGTTAGGTCAAATTAGGTCAAAGTAGATAGATCTTTGGTTTTTCTAGTCTTTGTTCGATCAGTTTTGGAAAATAGTGTGTAGAGTATCTATACATTCCTACCTACCCTTCCTCCATCATCCCACCTATTCCAGCCCCTAATCCAAGATTCCTACCCTCCATTCTCTACACTTTCCCGATTTGCCCTAATTCCTATATTTTTGTGCAACATTGTTGTCTCCATCCTTGAGCAAATCCAACTATCTTCATCACTTTTGAGCTTCATTTACCAAGTCCCATACCTTTTAACAGCCTTATCCACCCTTCATTCCCACTTCCCTACCATCTTTTCTCCATCAACCCTAAAAAATCCTCTTTCGGCCCTTCCTGTAGGACTTCCTGTAGAACCCCTGCATACTTCCTATAGAAGTTCACGTGAGCAGTTTTTCGAGATCTGATCACTGTGAAATTCTATGGAAGGATGCTAGGGACCCCTTAGGCCCTCTTCTCACCTTCCCAACCTCTTGCAAGCACCTACTCCATTTCCTTTCGCCAATCAACCTCTGCACAGTCAAAAACAGTTAAAGCACATGCATAATGATTCTGCAAGATTACTCAAAAATACAAAAAATGTTTTTTTTTTTTTTTTTTTTTTTTTTTTTTTTTTTTTTTTTTTTTTTCAGATTTTACTTTAGAAGTAGCTTAGTCACATGCATTTTACCTTTCCAAGAGTCAATGGCATCCATTTCAGTAGCTTTCATCTCTTTTCTTGCACCAGTAATGTTAGTTGGTAAAACTAGGGTTTGCATTTCCTTTTAGCTTTCAGCTTCTCTCTGCAAGTAGATTAGCCTCCTTCAAGTTAGATTTCATCCATCACAAGTTAAAATCTTATCTAAGAGCTCATATAACTTTGCTTAAGCTCCTAGCGGACTTGTTCCAGCTAATCAAGTGACAGCCTGCGGCAAGAGCTAGTACTTGTGCATATAGCACCGTCGCTTCCAAATTTGTTACGAACTACCGGGTTGATAAAAGTAAAGAAGGGAGTCCCAGGAGTTGCAGCATCATTGCTAAATACTGGAGCCCACCAGTAGAAATTTTTAGAAGACACCAGTGGATATGATTCTTCGATATGTTGAAAGGATATGATGGTGACATTGCCTTTGAATTTTCCATGGCCCTGAAATCACAAATAAAAGACAGTGCCACCACTGGGGTAAGAGGATTAGATATTTCACTCAGCCTCGAGCTAATTAGCATAGTGAAAACCCTACCCCTAGGGATCAAATGGGGCATAGAAGACAAAATCACAAGTGCCACTACTAAAAATAACTTCTTCACTGCCAATGAATAGCCCATTGAGGACAAAAATGGAGTTAGGAGGGAAATCCTACCTAATCCTTTGAAAGAGGTAACCTACCATATCCTGAAACACTCTTTTATCAGGGAATGTTGAGTGTCTTATATGCCTACGATTTTATATTACTCATGAACTAAGGTTTCAAGTAGAATTACCTCTAGCTCAAAGAGTTAGTGTGCCATACTTCCTCCTACAGTCTATCTAGGACATGAGTCAAAAGGTGAGAGAGGGAAAACACCAACACCTAGGCCATCATGGCCTCAGTAAACTTATTGTGGTGGATGCCTTGAACAAATTTAGAATCCATGTCCTTTGTTCCAACTTCATAGACATGGATAGATATGCCTTCATTGACACACAAAGCCTCACACCCAGTGAGACCCCGACCTCTAGTGTTGGAGGAGGAGAGGGGAAAGCAGAGGAAGATGAAGAATTGGCAAGGTAGGAGAGGAAGAAGAAGTAGGGTTAGAAGAAGAGGAAATATAAACAAATGTAGAGAGGATAGAGGAAGAACCAGAGGCAAAGGTAGGAAAAGAGAAAGATGAAGAGGAATAGGGGTAGAAATAGGAAAAATCAAGTCTTGAGAAAACTATTGATCCTAGAGAAACAAAGATATCCCCAGAGTAAGAAATTTTGTCTCGAGGACCCACTGAAAAATAGGTAATTGCAACTTTAGCTACCTTGAGCACCCAAGACAAAACTAAAAATAAGAGACAAAGGTAAGCACATCTATATTGTAAAACCAAGAAAATCACCAAGATCAAGCAAGGAAGGCCTCAAACTCCCACAAAGGCCCCTTTCACAATTGAAGAGTCCCCAAGTAAGAAAGAGGAGGTGGGGCTCACTAAAAGAAAAATTGAAGACGTCACCTCTCTAAAATCCATAACAAATACTCCTATAGCATATGTAAGAAGGCCCACCACAGGATCAACCTCCTTCAAACAACCCAAGACACCTACCACCTTCCAACAAAAAAAAATGGGAAGCTACAGGAAGGGCAAAGCATGCTGCAGGAAAAGCAGACCATGCTACAGGAAAAGCAGAGTGTGCTACAGGAAAAACAAAGTGTGCTACAAGAGGAACAAAATGAGAAACGTGAGGGGAAGAATGTGACACAACAACTATAAGAGGTAACAACTTCCCCAAAAACATTTTAGGGGGGCTTTCCAGAGCTCCAGGATCCTAGTCCATAACCTAGCATAAGATCCTATTATAAATTCATTAAAGGAGGAATAATTATTCCCCAAAAATTTCCAGTCCCACTTTTCTTTGAGCTAGAAACAGAAAGAGGATGAACCCATATATGGACACAAATTGGTAAGTCTAAAAAGATGGAAGATGTGGGCCTCATGGAAGAAAAGTTCCTTGAAATGGAAAAATAATTAAGTGAGCTAAGAGAGAGGGAGTCTACAATGAGGGAGAAAATGCTGGTAGAAAATAGTTGGTTGAGGGAGGAGATGTTGGAGAAGGAAACTCAATTTCCATAATGGCAAGCCTCTCCATGGAGGCATGACAATGAAAAAAACCATCCAAGTCTTATGCACTATTTCTCAAATAGCAATGGATGCAATTCCAAATGAAGACCTTAGCACAACATGGGTCTATTCCATTTCAAGATTATAAACAATTAATTAAATTTTGCAGCCAAGTTAGCATAAAAGACAAATAAAATTTGGTTGAGTTCTACATTCATAACCTCACCTTGACTAATATGAATATTTGGGATCCCAATGCAAAATTAGGGGATACATAACCGAAGGCCCTAGCATCCTGGATGACTCATGAGGAGGCAAGAGATGAAGAAGTAAAGAGAGTCATGGCAAAGGAAGAAAATAAACCACTATATATCAGGGCAGAGATAATAAGCCCAATGACTATCATTAGCAATCATAGCATCACCACCAATGATGCTGACCTAGCACCCAAATACCTTGCCACCCAAGAACAAACCATCTCACATTTTGAAGATACGCTTAGGTTGTTAGGGACATAATTCCAACTATTCTACCAAAGGAGGTGGAATTCCTTACCCCACAAAATTTTCATCAGGGATAATCACTCTCCTGAAAGTTCAAGGAATGCATTGGAGAGGACACCCATGTACAAAAAATCATGCAAAGGTTAAAAGTCAATTGGATTAGACTTAAGCTTAGTACAACCTTGCTACTAGGCCTATAGGAAGGAAGCAATGAAGCAGAGGAGAAGAAGGAGTGGACAGAGATAGAAAAGAATGCAGGCTTCTATCCCCAAGAGGTCACACCATCTGAGGATCCTTGGGATGTTAGGGAGGCCACCAGGGCCATGAAGGACATCGACGTAGATGATTGAGTTTCTCAGAGGATGAGCAACAATTTTTGTAAGGGGTTGATAATGAGGCTCATAAATAGGTACATCATAAGGGTCATGATGCCATCCTCCAGCTTTAGAACTACCTCTTTCTCACATTTATTTACAATTTTTGTTATATTATGCTTAGTGAGAGGGGAAAAATATGTTTTTCTATGTCATGTGGCCTAATATGGTTTAAATGTGGGAAACGGAGCATTTTTTAGATGATTTCAATGCAGGAGATTGGAGTAGACATCAGGGAGAGATTCTAGGAGGTTTTCCACCGCCTTAACTCCCTCAATCAACAAAAATCACCACACTCTCTCTCATCAGCTCGAGATCATTGACAGCCAAGCAAGACGAGGTCATTTGAAGCCAAGCAAGTGTAGTTAAAGAATATCTAGATCCACCCTTCTCGAGTTTTGGGAGAAAAACATTCCTGTTTTCTAGGGAGTTGTTAGTAGCTACCCTCTTGTATAAATAAACATGCCAAAGAGCTCATTAGGATTCAAACTTTGTTTTCAGTTAACAAGCTATTGAGCTCAAGCACTTGATACTATTATTTTTTACTAGTTATGTGATGTATTTGACACTGATGCAATGATAAAGAGAAGTTTCTTATTGATCCATCATTGAGTTAGTTCCAGAGGGTCGAGGCTCTTAGGTTTGGGCCAAACCCCAGTGGCTTAGGTTCCTCTTATGTATTGGTATTTATTTTAAGCTTGGAATGTCTATTAGTTTTATGCATTTCATTAGAACATAACCCCGCAAAAAACTTGTGATTGCAGCCTCTATCTCATCTCTCTCATGGAAGCATGAATGGAAGAATCTACAATTGCAGTCCACAAACGTTATGTTTATGATTTCTTGGAAGAAGGTCTATGCTAGTCATCTTGTTTTGCATATGGTTGTTGTATCTTAGAAGTGTATTTATTAACAAGATCAGAGTTTTTGGCATAGATTAGATGGTATTTAAATTCAACTCATATTTTCCACCATTGGTTATTTTATTTTGTCAATCATAAAAGAGTGTGCACTGTTGCGAGGCTATTTGCATATGCAGGCAAGGGGACTTTCTCCATCTCCATCCATCACTTCTCCACCCTCTCTGATGAACCCAAAAATTATTTTCTTGATCTCATTCCCTTAGGTCACCATGAGCAACCCTTTTAGTTAAAAACAGGCCATCCTGAGGTGTTGAGCTTGGCTAGGGGTGTTTTCCACCTTTAATCCATCTACAAAAACCTTTATCCACCTTTCCATCCCTTGATCTCATCATTCCTACCTCCTAAACCTTCCCGGAAACCTTCCTGTAGCAATACATGGCACCTCTGGCAGCTTCCTGTAGCATGCCTAAAGAAGCCTATTTCACCCTCTGTTTTGAAATGTGATGCAAGTTTGACTTAGTTTAGGATTAGTTTGACCCCCAACTATGACTCCATGATCCAGGGCAACACCTAGGCCATTCCCACCATCCTTTTCCTTCACTGCAAGATAGAATAAAATTAGTTTCTTTATCACAGATTTAGCACAAATATAACATTGATTTATATGCAAGTGTGAGCTAGATAAATGATGCATTAAATCTTGAGTTATGATTTGGTAAGTTAATTTCTTGTCAGCAAGTGGATTTGGTAGCTAGATGGTTGATTGCAATACAGTGTAGCTCCCTTTTTGCAAGTAGTGTGGTTCTTGTTTTTTTCGTGACTTGATTCAGTAGCATTTACAAGTTAATAGCATCTACAAGTTAAGGTCTAAAAAGAATTTTCCTTTTTTTTCATTAGAGTTGGCTTCTGAATTTCACCTTCAGTAGTTAACTTCCTTGTAATCCAATAGAAATAATGTTCTTGGAGCACTATTGATCAAATTTCCTAGTTGAGGGTGGCATGAGTAAAATCCCATCTACGGTGTATATATCACTATCACCTCAAACTTTGTATGAACCGTGGGTTGATAAATAAAGTTGAGGATCCCTTGGGAGTCACAGCACTCTTAGTGCAATACCAAGGCCCACCACTTTTTGGCGCTATTGTTGGGGAGGTGTCTAGGTAGATGTTATTTTTTCTTAAGCATTATTTTCTGTTTCGCATTTACTTTTGCAAAAATCACATTTAAAAATATATATATATATTTCCTACCTCATAGGAATAGAGATACTCAAGGAAAATTCTTACAAAACACCCCCACGCCCTCAAACACTCAACCTTCACTCTTCTTCGGTGACTGTCAACTTCCATCTCTGACTACAGGGGATTTAGAATATCCTTTAGGTGAACAACCTAAGATCTTTGAAGAACCTATTGTGGAATAAGAAGAACCCATTTCACCTTCCCAAACCATGGCTGAAAATAGGAACAATGAGGTTTTTCCTACAAAGAGACTAATGGAGAGGCTCGAATGAAGAATATATGCCCTTCCACATTTCCATGGATTAACCTCTGCGGATCCTGATACTTTGATGTTTGAGTTTTTTGTTGTCTGTAGGACCTATGAGTATGCCTTTCATGACCAGAACCTGAAGTTATTCCCATCTACCCTTAAGGATGCAACCTTGTGCTAGTATATGGTTCTTCGTGGGGATAACATTATTGTCTCAGCTCAAATGAAAAAAGCCTTAATAACAAGTATAGTACTACTATAGGTCCAAATAAACCAAGGAGGAAATCTTTAGAATGACTCTTGGACTTGATGAATCCCTATAGGACTATGAGGATAACTTTCAACTCAGTTATAGGAGGGCTAGATGCACCCTTGATCCCGAATCACTCAAGCTAGTTCTTCTCCAAGGGATCAGGGAGGACATGCTCGAAATCCCCAACATGATGTCTAGGGGAGACATCTATCAGTTATCCTATGATGACATCAAAACAATGTTAAGAAATTACTCTAGGGCTGCTAGGAAGAAGGGTAGGGCTATTCAAGCCTTGGTCGGTGCCTCTCCTTCCACAACATCCATCAAGAATGAGATTGGGACCATGTTGGAGGACTTTAAGTGAATGTTGCATACCTTTTCGTTTCAAATGGATACCATGTAAATCAAGAGGAGACACGAGGAAGAAGAGAGTGACCTAGCTATTTTCTACCCTAAATATACTAGATGAACCCATGAAATGAATGCCTATTAAATGTCATAGATGTTTACTCAGTCTATGAGGAAAACCATGCCATAGATAAATCTCCTTATTTTCTTGGTTTAAAAATTGTATACCAAGGGGCAGAAGGTGGGGCTGAGCAACTCTGCTTTACAAATCAGAGGAGGCCTCAAGGACCTTGACCATACTAGTAGAGCATGCAAGGTGCATCTCACTCTTATTACCATACCAACTAGAATGAACCCTTTCCATTGTGGTACTCTTCCACTCATCCATCATGGTCCGCACCTAATTCTTGGCCTTATGCTCCTCAGTATCCTCCTCAACCTGTCAATCAACCATTTCAGCCATATGCTTCTCAACATCCTCAATGAAATAACCCATCACAAGGGTGGAGGCATCAACTCACCCAAACTCCTACTTTACTGCCTCCACCTTCATCTCAACCACAACTCACTTATCATGCTCCACTGAAGCAACCTTAGATGCCTGATCAACCCAATATGAACCCGAATAACAAGCAAGAACAATAGGTCCATAATGGAGATACATGTTACCCGGCCTATGTTGTGGAGATTCAAGAAATAAAGCACAAGACTGGAAGAGGGATTCCAGATAACCAACCTCTATCTCTACCTTAGGAAATTGAAGAGGAAAAGGAAGAGAGTAGCCCTCAAGTAAATCCACCTCCTTTTCATGAGAGATTGATCCATCCTAACCAACACACCCCAGAAGAGACAAAAATTCTGGGAGAATTGAAGAATCACTGTGTTAAAATATCCCTCCTCCAAGCTATTGAGGATGTTCCCATCCATAATAACATTATCAAAGAGAAATGTTTCAAAAAAACTGGGAGGAGAAAAAGAGACACCCCAACCATAAATTTTATTGGTCAATTATCTAATTTGATGTTGGGGAGAGTGATTTGTCTGAAATATTTAGACACTGGGAGTCCAGTAGTAGATGTTCACATTGATGGCATCATTGTTGCTCATACCCTGATTGATCTTGGGGCTACCATAAATTTGATGACTAAAGAAACCATGCTAAAACTAAACCTCCGAGGATCCTTAGGAAATACCACTACAATGTTGCAACTTGAAGATAGATCCGCAGTGGCTCCTGAGGGAGTTGTTGATGATGTTATGGTCTCTATTAACTCTTGGGAGTATCCCACTGACTTCTTGGTTCTCCAGCCCAAAACCAAATTCAATGGTTATCCTCTCATCCTTGGAAGGCCATGGTTAACCACTATTGATGCTTACATTAGTTGCAAGGTCGGGAACATGACCATTAAGAATGGGAATTTTTCCAAACAATTAGTATTGTACCATCCTTCTCTACCATCCATTGAGCATGACTTACCCCTATGGCTAGAAGAGGAGGAGGAATGTTAAGTGTGTCATACAACATCCCATCCAATCTATACCCTAGATGTCGTTATACGAGAGGGGAACCTGATCAAGATGACCTCATTGACCAAATACTCCAAAACCAACCCCCCAATACCATGCCTCTTGATGAGCTTGTGAAAGAGTCTGAGAGTAGTCCTTGGACTAAATTATGCTTAGTTGACCCTAGTCCTTCCCACATCAAACTTGTATAATTTGGTCCATGTAGAACCTTAAATATTAACCCCTCTCTCTCAGCCAACCAAGAAGAGAGTTTGTGCAAGATGCTGATTAGATGATTTTTCTTGGAACTATAAAGAAATTAAGGGGGTGAATCCCTCCTTTTGTACTCATCATATATACATCAAGGAGGGATGAAAACCTATGCACAAACTTCATAGGAGAATGAACCCAACCCTCAAGGACATAGTAAAGGAAGAGTTACAAAATTTTCTAGATGAAGGGTTTATATACCCCATCTCAAATAGTGAGTGGGTGTCCCCTCTAGTTTTGGTCCCAAAGAAGAATAGGAAGTGGAGGATCTGTGTGTTATAGAGAACTAAACAAAGCCACAAATAAAGACCATTTCTCTATGCCTTTCATTGATCAAGTTTTAGATGGTCTTGTCGGGAAGAATTTATTCTCTTTCCTAGATGGATTTAGTGGTTACAATTAGATCCAGATCAGCCCTAAGGATTAGGACAAAATTACATTCACATGTCCTTGGGGTACCTTTTCTTATAGGGTCCTTCCTTTCAGTTTATGCAATGCCCCGCCACTTTTCAAAGGGCAGTTCTGAGTATCTTTGTTGAGTTGTTCCATGACTATGTAGAGACCTACATGGATGATTTCACTCCCTATGGGTGTGACTTCTTGGATGCTCTCTCTAACCTGAGAAAAGTCTTGAGGAAGTGCATTGATATTAACCTCTCACTTAGTCTTGAGAAATGTGAATTCTTAATGGATGCATGGATTGTCCTTGGCCATTCAATATCTCAAGAGGGAATACAAGTGGAACCAAACAAGATTTCCATTATCAAAATGGGCCCTACTCCTCAAAAGAATAAGGATGTTAGGAGTTTCTTGGGCTTAGATGGATATTATAGTAGATTTATCAAGGAATTTATTAAAGTTGCTTCACCATTATTTGTATTGTTGGGCAAGGACTCATAATTCTATTGGACGAATAGCTTCCAAGAGGCCCTTGAGATTTTGAAAGATAAATTAACCACTGCACCCATACTTAGGGGCCCAAATTGGGCTTTGCCTTTCCATATCCATGATGATGCATCTGATAAAGATGTGGGGGTAACCTTGGGAAAAATCGATGGTAAGTTACCTTATGTCATTTACTTCATTAGTAAAAATTTGTCTAATGCTAAACTGAACTACACTATAACTCAAAAAGAACTCCTAGCTATTGTACACTCCTTAAAAAAATTCAGACACTACATCACTGGATACCAAAATTTTGTGCATACTAACCATGCAGTTATTAAATATTTGATGAATAAGTCTGATGTGAATGCTAGAATCATCATATGGTTGCTATTGTTACAAAAATTTGATTTAACTATCATTGACAAGGGAGGAAAAGAAAATGTAGTTGCATATTTTTGTCTAGACTTGCTTTGCCTACAAGTGATGAAGGAATGATCAATGATCAACTTCTAGATGATAACCTATTTTCTATCTCAGTGCTCTCTCCATACTTTGCTGACATAACCAACTACCTAGTTGCTACAAAGTTTCCCCCAAATCTATCATCTAGGGAGAAGAGCATAATTGTAAGGAAAAGCACTCCTTTCACTTGGATTGGGAGAAATCTCTTCAATCTAGGACAAGATCAGATATTAATAAGATGTGTCATGGAAGAGGAAGTATTTGACATCCTCTCGGCCTGTCATGATGGGCCATGTGTAGGTCATTTTGCTGCCAAGAGAACAACTTTCAAAGCTTACAAGCTGGCTATTATTGGCCCACTCTCCACCAAGATGGAAGAAGGTATACCAGTAGATGTGATTAGTTCAAGAGGATGGGAAAAACACACACACGAGGATGAAATTCCCCTACAAATTCAAGTGTCCTTGGAGCCATTTGAAAAGTGGGGCATGAATTTCATTGGGCCAATTGATCCACCATCAAGGTAGAAAAAGTACATCATTGTGCACATTGATTACTTGTAAAAGTAGGTCGAGACAAAGGTTGTGAAGGCAGCAACAAAGGAGAAAGTGGTTGAGTTCTTAATCGAAAATATCTTCTACAAATTTGGGTACACCAGAGAGATAGTCACCGATTAGAGAGCTCAATTCACATCACATATGATCGAGAATATTTTAAGGCAACATCTTATCCAACACATAACATCTACTGCTTATCACCCTCGGGAAAATGGGCAAGTGGAGGTTAAAAATAGAGAATTGGAGAGCATCCTCACCAAGGTTGTCAATAACATCACGAGAGATTGGGAAGATATATTAGTGGAGGCCACTTGGGCCTATAACACCACTTGGATGAAAACTACTGGGTTCGCTCCATATGATCTAGTTTATGGAAAGAAATATTTGCTTTCTATTTAGTTTGAGTATAATACTTTGAGAATGGAAGCCCAATTGGACTTAGACATCATGAAAGCACAAAAAAAGAGGCTACTCCAATTGAATGGCTTGGATGAGTTCAGAATGCAGGCCCTCCTACACACTGAAGTTATACAAATGAAAAGGAAGGTCTGGCATGGTAGGAATATCAAGTACAAGGTTTTTTAAAAGGGGGATTGGGAATTATTATATGATTTTGTGTTCAAGGTTTTAAAGGGAAAACTGATGACAAGATGGTTAGGCCCATACCTGATAGAGAAATGTCATGAAAATGGAGTTGTTCAAATTGGGATTATTTATGAGGAAGGGATTCCCTTGCTTGTCAATGGTTACAGGTTGAAGGCATAAAGAAAACTTGTGTCTGAGGAAGAATTCATTAGTACAATCACTGAAGAATTAAATGTGATTAGAAGAGTCATGGTTTCTAATCCACAACATTCCTAGATAATTTTTTTGAAAAAATAAAAATAAAATAAAAGGCCTGGATGAAACCTTTTTTAGGCATTTGAGGCCAACTCATTGCTTGAAAACCTCTCTAAGGCAGCCCAAGAGAAAAAAAGAGAAGATAAATAATAAAGATCCCTAGGTGAAAAACTCTCTTAAGGCACCTAGGATAGGAATACAGGTTGAAAACCTCCTCTGAGGCAACCCGTGTGTCTCCCAAAAACAAAAACAAAAACAAAACAAAACAAAAAAACACAGGAAATGGATCTACAACATGTCTGCTATTTTTTTTTTGTCATTTTGTAGGGTTAAAGACAGTGGCATATTCCATAGGTACAATGCAAACATTCTTAAGATCCCCTTCACTCCTTCCTCCATCCACTTCATATCCATCATCCACACACATGTGATCACCCCTCTCCACCATCCCATTAGCCCAAAGGTCGATTTTCACCCCTTCTCTAGATTGCTACAGGAAGGACCTGTAATTGCTACAAGAAGGTCCTGTAGTGCTATAGGAGGGCTCCAAAAAGCTACAGGAGGGAGATCCGAAGGAAAGGATAGCCCAACATGACCTTTCAAAGTATGAATAAGGTTCCCCCACCATGGTCCACCATCCATATATCACTCATACATCCCAGTTCATAAAAAAATGTGTTTTTTACTAAAATCCCTCCAATCTTTCTTACCCCTGTTAAATATTTTTTGGAGAAACACATAGAGCAGATCCTCCCCATTTCTATAAATCTACACCACTCCCTCAAAGTCTTATAATTTTACTCAATACCTTTTACATCCTCTCTCATCGCCTCCATGCAGCTTGAAGACCCCAGAGGAAAATAAAAGGACTACTACAGGAAGAGAACCTCCTCCTCTAACAGCCTATGCACACATCACAAAAAGCAATAATCTTTCTTATTTTTAATCGGTATGGGGGTGATGAAAACTTATGATGCCACTCTACAGTAGTCACATTACTCCCAGAAGGACTCTTCACCAGAAGTAGCATCTTCGACATCAGCAAGGTACCTACACACACAACAACCACATCAAACAGATACCATGAGGAGCAATGAAGAAATACACAGGAAAGAAACACAACAAGTCAACCACCTTAATGACAATAATGAGGTCTAACTCCATCATGCACATCCATGCATCAATTCAATCATGAGGTAGGCACATGTATGGGAAACTCTCATCTCCTCCCTATGTGTAAATAATGAAAATTGTGTAAATGTCGAGAGGAGGTGTTTTAATAAGTTGTAGGTGGTCAGTTAACTTGGCTACCCTCAGCTAGTAAACTAAAAGTGATGGTAAGTACTCATGCAAAGTGGAGGTTTCACATCAGTCGAGTTGGGATCACATAGAGTGGTTATTGATTACGAGGAATGAGGGAATAATTACCCCAAGTGGGGACAATGGTCCAAAAGTGGTAACCTCGTGTGACTGCCAGGTCATCACAACGCTCAAATCCTAAGCCAAAAATGGAATATTATGTATTGGGCCTCAAATTCTTTGGCATAATCACTCATCTCAAAAATAGTTAAGGAGAGGACGAGTTCGGGGTGCCATCGAGGAGTTTTGAACCCTATTATGCCATTGCTATAGGAGGGAGCTACAGGAAAGCTTGCAACTGCTACAAGAAGGTAGGGGGGCTGCTATAGGAAGACCGAGAGGGTGAAGGAATGTTGCAAAGGGTTGAATTGGTCTCAAATTCATTGCCTTCATCCTAGACCACGTAATAAAAAGTAAGTGAACCATCTCCTTCATCCATCCATAAATTGTATGCAAGGTGCACTCCAAATTGTACAAGGAGTAACAGTTAAATTGTAAAAGTGGAAGATCTTTTTAGGTTGTAGAGTAGAGGCAATGTAGGAAAGTATCGTCAACAAGGAATTTTAACTCATTGTTGCCACTGAATTATACACCAAAGCTATTAAAGGGAGCCTATCTCCTCCACTTAGCTAAAAACATAGAAAAGAGATGGGGGGAGGTTTCAACAGAAGGGAGCCCTCTGATACCAAAACAATCCATCAACACCCTCCTATGGTAGACATTTTTAGAAGACACTAGTGGTTAGGATTTTTCAAGTTGTTGAAAGGATAGGATGATGACATTGCCTTTGAATTTTCCATGGCCCTGAATTGAAAAATATAAGAAAGTGCCACCATTTTGGTAAGGGGATTAGATATTTCACTCAGCCTTGAGATAATTATCAAAGTGACAACCCTACCCCTAGGGATCAAATGGGGCATAGAAGACAAAATCACCAGTGCCATTGCTAAAAATAACTTCTTCACTTCCAATGAAAATCATGCTGAGGACAAAAATGGAGTTAGGAGGGAAAGACTACCTTATCCTTGGGATGAGGTGGCCTACCATATCCTGAAATACATCTATTGTGAGGGAAGAATGAGTGTGGTCTATTCATACCATTTTATATTACTTCATGAACTCATATTTCAAGCATAATTGCCTCTGGATCAAAGAATTAGTGTGCCATACTTCCTCCTACAATCCATTAGGGACATGAGTCAAAAAGTGAGAGAGGGAAAGCACCAACACCTAGGTAACCATTCCCTCATTAAACTGATAGTGCTAGATGCCTTGAACAAATTGAGAATCCTCGTCCTTTGGTCCAACTTCATAGAAATGGATATAGAGGCCTTCATTGAAAAACAGATCCTCACACCAGGTGAGACCCCAACGTCTAGTGTTATAGGAAGAGAGGGGAAAGCAAAGGAAGAGGAGGAAGGGGAAAAGGCAGGAGAGGAAGAAGAAGTAGGGTTAGAAGAAGAGTAAAGAGAAACAAATGCAAAGAGGATAGAGGAAGAACCAAAGGTAGAGGTAGGAAAAGAGAAAGAGGAAGAGCAAGAGGGGGAGCAACAGGAAAAATCAAGTCCTGAGAAAACTACGGATACCAAAGAAACATAGATTTCCCCATAGAAAGCAAGTTTGACTCCAGGACCCACTGAAAAAGATGTAGTTGCAACTTTAGCTACTTTGAGCACCCCATTCAAACCTAAAAATAAGAGACAAAGGCAAGGCCCCATGTACTTTAAGACTAGGAAAAGCACCAGGGTCAAGCAAGGAAGGCATAAAACTCCCACAAACTCCCCTATCACAATTGAAGAGTCCTTAAGTAAGAAAGAGGAGGTGGGGCCCACTGAAATAAAAATTGAAAAGGTCACCTCTCCAAAATTCATAACAAAGACTACTATAGCATATGTAAGGAGGCCCACCACCAGATCAACCTCCTTCAAACAACCTAAGATGCCTACCACCATCACCCAAGAATAAAAGGGGAAGCTACAGGTAGTGTAGAGCATGCTACAGGAAAAGAAAAGCATGTTATAGGAAAAATAGAGTGTTATAGGAGGAACAAAATGAGAAATAGGAGGGGAAAAATGTGACACAATAGTTACAGGAGGTAGCAACTTCCCCAAAAACATTTGAGGGGGATTTCCCATAGCTCCATGAGCCTATTCCACAACCTAGCCTAAGATCCTATTATAAATTCATTGAAGAAGGGAGAATTATTCCCCAAAAAAATTGCAGTCTGAATGTTATTTGAGCTAGAAGGTGGAATATGTGGGCCTCATGGAAGAAAATGTCCCTGAAATGGGAAAATAATTAAGTGAGCTAAGAGAGAAGGAGTCCACAATGAGGGAGCAACTACGAGTAGAAAATAGGTGGTTGAGGGAGAAGCTGTAGGAGAAGGGAACTCAACTGGCCATAATGGAAAGCCTCTCCATGGAGGCATTACAGTGTAGACAACCATCAAAGTCTTATGCACTCTTTCTCAAAGAACATTGGATGCCATTCCAAATCAAGTCGTAAGCACAACATCGGTCTATGCTATTTTAATATTGCAAACAATTCATTGAATTTTGCAGCCAATTTAACATAGAAGACAAATAAAATTTGGTTGAGTTCTACATTCATAACCTCACCTTGACTGATATGAATATTTTGGATTCCAATGAAAAATTGGGGGATACACAACTGATGGCCCTAGCATCCTGGATGACTCATGAGGAGGCAAGAGCTAAGGAAGTAAAGGGAGTCATGGAAAAGGAAGTAAAGAGAGTCATGGAAAATGAAGAAAATGAACCACTATATATCAGGGCAGAGCTAATAAGCCCAATGGATGTCATTAGAAATCATAACATCATCTCCAATGATGTTGACCTAGCACCTAAATACCTTGCCACCTGAACAAGCCATCTCAAATTTTGAAGACACATTTAGGTTGTTAGGGATAGAAATCCAACAAGCCTACCAAAGGATATGGAATTCATTAACCCACAACCTTCATATCATGGAGTATAACTCTCCTGAAAGGTTGAGGAATGAATTGGAGAGGGAACTCCTATACAAAAGAATCATGCAAAGGTTAAAAGTCAATTGGATTGGACTCAATCTCATTCTACCCTTTCTGCTAGGCCTATAGGAAGGAAGAAATGAAGCAGAGGAGAAGGAGTGGACAAAGATAGAAAAGAATGCATGCTTCTATCCCCAAGAGGGCACACCATATGAGGAGCCTTGGGATGTTAGGGAGGCCACTAGGACCATGAAGGACATGGACATAGATGACTGAGTTGCTAAGAGGATAAGAAACAATTTTAGTAGGGGGTGACAATGAGACTCATCAATAGGTACATCATAAGGGTTATAATGCCATCCTCCAACTTTAGAACTATCTCTTTCTCTCATTTATTTACATTTTTTGTTATATTATGCTTAGTGAGAGGGGTAAAAGATGTTTTGATATGTCATGTGGCCTAATGTGGTTTAAATGCAAGAAATGGAGCATTTTTTAGATGATTTCAATGCAGGAGCTCAGAGTAGACAACAGGGAGAGATTCTAAGAAGTTTTCCACCTACTTAACTCCTTCAATCAACCAAAATCACCACACTCTCTCTCATCATCTCAAAGTCATTGGTAGCCAAGCAGGACGAGCTCATTGACAGCCAAGAAAGTGCAATTAAAGAAGATCTAGATCCACCCTTCTGTAGTTTTGGGGACAAACATTCATATTTTCTAGGGAGTTGTTAGTAGCTACCCCCTTGTATAAATAAACATGCCAAAGAGCTCATAGGATTCAAACTTTATTTTCAACTAAGAATCTATTGAGCTCAATCACTTAATACTATTATTTTTTACTAGTTATGTGATGTATTTTATAAGTATGCAATGATAACGATACAATTCTTATTGATCCATCACTGACTTAGTTCCAAAGGGCTAAGGCTCTTGGGTTTGGGCCCAAACCCAGTGGCTTATATCCCTCTTATATATTGGTATTTATTTTTAGCTTAGAATGTTTTATTAGTTCTCTACATTTCATTAGAACATAACCCCCCAAAATATTTTGATTGCAACCTATATCTCATCTCTCTCATGGGGGCATGAATGGAAGAATCAACAATCACAGTCCAAAAATGTTATTTTTATGATTTCTTGGAATAAGGACTATATTTTTCATATTGTTTTTCATATTTTTCTTATAGCTTAGAAGTGGATTTATTGACTAGATCTGAGTTTTTTACATAGATTAGATGATATTTAAGTTCAACTCATCTTTTCCACCATTGGTTATTTTATTTTTTCAATGATAAAAGCGTATGTGCATGTGATGTTGCGGGGCTGTTTAGATCTACAGGTCAGGGGCCTTTCGCCATCTCTGTCCAGGACTTCTTCACCCTCTTTGATGAATCCCAAAATTCTTTTCTTGAGCTCATTCCTGTAGGCCACTGTGAGCAACCCTCTTATTTCAAAACATGCCTTTTTGAGGTCCTGAGCTTGGCTAGGGGTGTTGTCCACCTTTCATTCATCTGCCACAACCTCCATCCACCTTTCCATCCCTTGATCTCATCATTCCTACCTCCTAAATCTTCTCAATAGCCTTCCTGTAGCATTACAGGCCTTCCTGAGGTGCTGATATTGGCTAGGGGTGTTGGCCCCATTTCATCCATCTACCACAACCTCCATCCACCTTTCCATCCCTTGATCTCATCATTCCTACCTCCTAAACCTTCTCAGTATCCTTCCTGTAGCATTACATACCTTCTTGTAGAAATACAGGGCACCTGTAGCAACTTCATGTAGCATGCCTGAAGCAGCTTGCTTCACCCTCTATTTCTACCTGTGATGAAAGTTTGACTTATTTTAGTATTAGTTTGACCCCCAACTTTGACTTCATGACCAAGGTCATCACCTAGGCCATTCCCACCATCATTTTCCTTCATTGCAAGATAAAATAGCATTAGTTTCTTTATCAAAGATTTAGCACAAATAGAACATTGTTTTTTATTCAAGTGTGAGCTAGATAGATGATGCATGAAATTTTGAGTTATTATTTGGTAGGGTAGTTTCCTGTTTGCAAGTGGATTTTCTAGCTAGATGGTTAATTGCATGATAGTTTAGTTCCCTTTCTGCAAGTAGTGTAGTTCTTTTTTTTCATGACTTGATTCGATAATATTTACAAGTTAATAACATCTAAATGTTGAGGTCTAAAAATAATTTTCCTTTTTATCACTAGAGATAGCTTATGAATTTCACCTTCAGTAGTTAATTTCCTTGTAATTTAGTAGAAATAATGGTCTTGGACCATTGATGATCAAATGTCCTAGTTGAGGGTGGCATGAGTAGAATCCCATCTACTATGTATATAGCACTGTCACCTCAAAGTTTGTATGAATCCCAAGTTGATAAATAAATTTGAGGAGCCCTTGGGAGTTGCAACACTCTTGGTGTAATACCAAGGCTCACTAGAGGATATAAGAAGGGTGTTTGAGTGATAGCATATGGTAAGAATGTAGAATCAACAATTGGATTGTTGTTGGTATCTCGAACTAGTCCCTGATCGTAATGGGTGTTTGATGAACTCATCATGCACATCGAGGGTCCTGTGGCTGGAGGAGTATCCTCCAACATAGGTGGGTCTCCTGGGTATGTCCCGAGGTGCATTGATTGTTTAAATTGTCCAGGTCCAAATTCATTATAGGTTGTGATCAACTTCAAAGAAGATCCAACAAAAGGTAGCACAACATCAGGGGTAGTTAATGTCTTCTTCACATAGTATGTGAGTTGGTCATTTCTAAGAACTTTCCCATCATGAGGGAACATCATTACTCTGTATACAGAGAATGCCACTTCTTTCATCTTATACATGTAACTTCGACCAAGAAGAATATTGTAATCCAACTGCACGTCCATGAATTATATGTCAATGAGTACCATTTTACCATAAAGTTGTATTGGAACACCTTGGTATAGGCCTATGGGAGAAAAAAGGAAGTCGTTGTATGCTCTGAGAATGATGTCAGATGGTTTGAATTCAAGAGATCCAAGTGTTTACCAAACTGCTTTGGACATAATACATGTGGATCCTCCTGATTGGCCTCCAAATTAGACATAAATTAAGGCCCATCTGACCATCCTTCAACACATTAAACCTCTCTTTTTGTCATTACATGACATATTTTTAGCTTTAATATGTTCACTAGGAAGGTTTAGAGATATTTGCATATTTGTGCCTAATATTATTTATTTTTGTAGAATATTGTGAGAATACTAGGGAGATTATGAAGATTTACATGATGAGATAATATAGGGACTTTCTCCCTACTAAAGGAGGATCAATATTAGATAATAAATGAACAATATATTATGAACTTATTGCACAAATTGTATAGCTCCAGTGATTGAGAAAATCTAGGAATGTGCTCCCTGTCATTTAATGCAAATTCCTAGTGTTGAGAACCAAATCAACTATTTGAGGGATTATGGAGGGGGAATCTTCCTCCTTTCAAGGAGAGTGCTTCCTCATCATTTTGTATAAGTACCAATTCGAAGTTTCCTTTAGGGTCATGTATTTCTTAGTCTTCTTGTGGGGGAAACTTGTTATTTAACAGCTTCACTTTCATTTCTAGCAGGGATGTACTTGGATTGATTCAAATAATGACGTTTGCTACCATTTTTAGCTTTTAAAGATTTCTTTCCTTCATAGGAATCTGAGTATCCTTGGGCTTGGCCATCCCAAGAACCTCAAATCCCTCTTGTACAATTTCTTTATTTCATTTGAATGCCTTTTCACTTGCATCTCTTATTTATGCATTTATTTTCCATGCTTCTTTTGTTGTAGGTTACAATGGTTAAATGATTGAAGTGATTTGTTTTGTAGGATATTTACAAAGTCACAAGCATGATGCATTCTTATAACAACTTTGAAAATTCATCTTCATCATTGAGCTACTTGGATTGGTTTACTAGTTCACAAATCTAGAATTTCTGGAAGTCCCTTGTAGCAAAATAGTAGTAATTTTCTGCTATTTTTGATTGCGTGTTAATGAGCTTCATTTGATTTTATTCCACTTGTATTGGGTAACAAAAAAATTCAAGTTAACAAAAAAATTTACCCTATATAATTTTCACTTGATTAGGTTAGGAATTTGGTAGGTTAACTAACTCACTAGTTCTTGAATTTCCAGTTTTTAGAGTAGTAATTTTATGCTATTTTTTAGCACTGTTAACGTGGGTATTTCTAAGTGATTCCACTTGGAGTAGAATCCTAAGACATCCTAATTAATAATTTTTTTTTTTCTCATCCCATTTGCATTTGATTTACTTTGGAATTCGACAAGTTATCTCCTCCTATAGCAAAACAGGGCCTCCTGTAGCACTCCTATAACACATGTAAACTTGACCAAATTTTCTCCAAAAGCTTGGTTTTTGTCTCTTAGGCTTGAGTAATGACCCCTGGACTCTAAATACATGATTAGGGAAGAATAAACACCACTTAGGACTTTCCTTATTACAAAGTAGATTAGGCCTATTTTTTTGAATTCATGCTCTTAGGATTTCAATTACAAATTATTTTTTTGTATAGGATTAGTTTCTTTTCAAGGAAACTTTCCAAATTTTGCAATTAGACTAAGGATTCACATTGTTGCAAGTACCACAAGGTTTACATTCTGCAAATAGACAAGTATCTTTTTATTCTTGCATATAGCATAACCTTTACCTTCTTGCAATCAGGATTAATGTTTACATTTGAGCAAGTAGCATTTCCATTTCTTGCAAATAGAGTAACATTTCAATTTATGCAATTAGTTTAGGCTTTGATTTCATGACATTCACTCCATTACATCAGATCAACGAAAGAAGGACACATTGTATGTTGCACATATAGCACTAACACCTCTTAAGTTTGTACGAACCTCGGATTGATAATTTAAGTTGGTATCCTTGGGAGTTGCAACATTCTTTTTGCAATACTTAGGCTAATCACGTTTTGGCATTGTTGCCAAGGAGGTGTCAAAGTATGCATTGTTTTATTCCATATTTGATTAATTTCTTTTACTTTCTGCAAGAACAAAAATTTCATTAGGAATATTTCATTTCAAATATAGATAAATTGCATAGCATTAGCATTCTTATTCAAAAAAAAAAATAGTTCTCCAACACTAACCCCCCCCCCCCCCACTTGATCACATGGTGCAGTAAGAACCACATAACCATCCACTTTTGCAGGTAGAAGAAGAAGAGGTGGCATAGAAGGTAGAATAAATGGATGGAGATGATGGTACAAAAGAAGATCCTCTTAGATTTCTCATTTAAGATATTGATATCAGTTTTCATATGAAGAACATCCCTCCATCTTTCCTTCCCAACTTCCATGGTATGAGGTCAGAGGATCTGGAAACCTTTCTCTTTGAATTTGAAACCCTTTCTAGATCTTATGGTTACTCATTAAACACTCAAAAATTGAGATTGTTTCCGACAACATTGAAGGATATAGCTCTTAGATGGTTCATAAGTTTAGGGACTAATTCAATAATATCATGGAATGATATGTAAAAGGTATTTCTAGAAAAACATAAAGATCATGATATTAAAGAAGAAATATTTAGAATGACTCAAAAAGAATATGAGAGCTTTGAGGAGCTAATAGAGAGATGTATGTACAATGTTAAGAGGGAAAAAATGCATCATTTATGATTTGACACACTAAAAACCCTCTTACTTAGAACAATTAGGGATGAGTGAATTGATCTCCTTGATCTCATGAGTAGAGGTGATGTATACCAGTTATCATTTGAATAAATTTGTGAAACATGCAAGCACATATCAAGAGGAAGGGAAAGAGTAAGTAAATCAACATCAAGATTGGTAATTCAAGCTGGACTTGGAAATTTTCTTGATAAATTTAAAACAGAAGATTAGGAAAAACAAGATGTTGATATTTGTGTTTTCCATGCATAACCACATGTTATTAAATATTTCCCATCATTACCAAGGGTTAAGGAAGTTTACCAAGAGTACAATGGAGCAATTCAATCAACAAAGAAGATATGTTATGTAGATCCAAGAAGACCATGGAAACCTAGTCAACCTAGTATGATACAAGAACCTAATCCACAATTTCAAGCTTATGCACATCCATCTAAAAGAAATTGGAAGACACTCTTTCCTTGGAAACCTTGGTCATCTCAACCCAAAACCAATCTTGGCAACAAGGTTGGGAAGGAACTTATGGGAGCAATCAACAATATCCTCAATATTTTCCTCAATATCCTCCATACCCAAATCCATGTTATTCCTTGCATCCACCTCCACCACTTGCACAACCTAAAACACATCCATATAAAATACCACACCCACTCTACGTGTACCACCATTTCCAAATGCACACAAAGAAGTAGCTCAACCTGTTAGTGTCAGTCTTTCCAGACTTCCTCCAGTGATCAAATATGCTCTTACAAAGTGGTCTCAGAGTGTCCAGGTCAAATTTTGTCATTTCAAAGAGTTTTCAAGCAAAATTTGGTCACTAGGCATTAGGTCTAGGGTTTGCTTTCACTCCTTCTAAAGTTGTCCAAATGTCAGTCCATGTCATCATTCTACTGAGTCTATCATCATTCATAGGGTTTTCATTATCACGTCATTGTCTAATGAGTCATTTTACACCTTGTTCATGCTTCAGTTGCGCCTAGGCAAGGTCATTTCCCTCTCCTAGGGTTTTGAAAGCTAATTTCTCTTGGATGGTCAAATCATTAGCAAAACTTGTATCCAGATGTTCATACACCTTCCCCTATCTTTCATGTACCTTATCAAACACTTCCCATCACTGAGATCCCCCAAATTCCTCATTTTTGCACAAACCCTAGTTTCTTGCCACAACTTGGCAATTTTCTAGGCTAGGCCTGTGTTTTGCTCTTTTGGACCCCTTCCCCTCACTCCATCTCTAATATTCCACTTTCCCTTGCTTCCTAACATCCCTCCCTACTTCCCAAAATTTCCCCAAGAATTTACAAGCCCCTCATCCCCTTCATTTCGCTTCATTTCCACAAAATTCCTTGTTTCACACATCGGGATAAGTTTCACTCAAAAGATGTTTCAGAGAAATAAAAGATGAATTTTGGAAAAATGAGAGATTTTTTTGTCTAAAACATGCCAAATAATAAAAACCTCCCTCACTTTTGACACAGGTGTCATGGTTTTAGAGAAATGTCAAAATACAATCGCCTCGGGATAATTGATGCACCTCTGAAGTGACCTTGGAAAAATCAGGTTTTCTCCTAGCTTAGTTAGCCAAATAAATTTCTTGGTGAGTCAAAGGATAACTAGACAAAAAAATATTTCCAATGAGCTATCATGAGCTCAATTTGGAGTTGAGGAAGGCATTCAAAAGTTGACTGCAACAGCACTCTGCCTTGAGGCAGCCTCATTTGGCACATTTTGACCAGTCCTGGGAGATTTGATTTTTGACAAGGTAAATGAACTCTAAATTGAAAAATTATGGTTGGGTTGAAAATTAGACTCAAATACCTTTCCAACGAGCTATCTTGCGCCTGATTTTGACATCGGGAAGGCCTCCAAAAGCCTCCTGAAAAATGCACTATGTAGCTGGGTGCGCGCTACGCATCAGGTTGGGCGCGCGAGGCATGAGTGGCGTGCGGCGCATCAGGCGACAAATTTCAGTGTTATCTTACACGCGTGAGGCACATCAGGAGCGCGCGGTGCGTTGGGTGAGGCGCGCGGTGCATTGGATTTTATGCCCAGACTTTGTCCAAAACACACTCAAACACCTCTTCTCACGCATCAAATCACAGGTAGGCTTTATATCCACGGCTCATTCTTGGTTTTGAAAGGTTTATGTAAAGAAATAATGCTATATTTTCCATGAAAAACCAAGTGTAAAAACCATCCTTTTCCATTAGTTTGTTGTAAGGATTTAAAATGTCAAGATTGTTGTAGGGTTTTCAAAAATAAATGTTGCCAAGGTTTTCCTATTTCCTTTGTTTCCCACCCCCTATATTCACCAATATTTTCCCCAATAATTCCTCATAAAACCCTACACTATCCTCCCTCAAATCCTAACCCCTCCCTTATACTACAAACATATTTTCCCTACCCTACCTCATCCCAAACCCTAAAACTTCAAGATTTCCATGCCCCTTCCCTTCCCTAAATTTCTTGTTTTATTTCCATTGTCCCCATTTCCCTAATGTTTTCCCTTTCTTAAAAATTCCCTTGTATATTTGTGTCCCCTTGGTCACAGCATTTTGAGAAAAAGAAAAAATTCTACAGTCAATTTTGCACACAGTTGTATATCAGCATATATATTCGAGCTACCTTGTTTTTAAAGAACATGTCAGAGACCGAGTCAGCTTATGAGTAGGATTATGATAGTGATTCTACACCAGAGGTAAATGTGCCAAGGAGGTATCACAAAGGTGGCAAAGGTGGTCAACATGTCAGGGAGGAGCCTACTTCTTTGGCTCAATTGCAAGCTTGTCCAATTGCAATGGACTGTTTTCGGTATCAATCATGTTTTGAATACTGTGAGCAGATTTCACAAATCCAGCATCATCAGGAACTAGTCCGTTTATTTGTTCTACATTTGCAGGATGGTCATGTAAACCTTGCCGGAGAGAATTTCACCTTGTCACCCGAGACTATTGCTCAGGCCACTGGGATACCAAATGTAGGGGAGGAATGGAGTAAACGCCAGCAGTTAGACAGATTCTACTATGAGCCATATATCAAGCCCGGGTATATAAGACACTTGACTGCAGTTTTTCCTTTCATATTCCTAAGGGATGAGTATGCACCATTGATGAAACTCATCATTCGATATTTCAGTTGCGAGGGCAGATTCTCACATCTCTATGTGTGCCATGTCCGTTTGTTGATGCATTTTACAAGGGTGCGTATGATGAACATTCCATTTTTCATGTGTCGCAACATAGAGAGGATGGTGCCTTTAGTACAAAGGAAGAGCCCAGCACATCAGCATAAGAGCATCTATCATTATGCATTGATTAAAATTGTAGTGATGCATCAGTTGGCACAGCAGGGCATTACTTGGGAAGATTTCATCTCCCATGATTACTTTGCGCCATTACAGCCACCTCCCGAGATAGTTCATGATGAGGGAGGACCTTCACACCAACCAGACATTCCCGAGACTGAGCATATAAGTGCTCCTCCATATGTGACATACCAGCGAGGTCACAGGGCATTATTTGCATCTACACGACCAGTACTATCTCCACCCGGGTTGGAAGGGGTCTCGTTGACTTCATCAGCACAGCGAGTGTTATCTCCACCTCGTGTGGAAGGGGCCTCGCTTTCGACAGCAGCACCGCAGGTACAGGATAAGGGCAAGAAGCCCAAGCATGAGGAGGGGCCTTCAGGTGAGCCATCCGGTTTTGTTACTATTCATGATGAGACAGCTTCAGAATCAGAGAAGACCCAATATATCAGGTATCTAGAGCAGCGGAATAAACAGCTTGAGGACCATCACATGATCATAGAGCTACAGAACATCTGTGAGAATCGCCAAGCTGCCCAACATAGAGAAATTGAGTTCACCTCTCTAGAGCAACAGGTAAATGAGGATCGAGAGGCTAATCTCGAGAGGGTCAACATCTACTTGGAGGAATGGCTGAAAAGGGCCAATAGAGACCATGCATTATTGAAACACATGGTTATGCATTACAAGGTCCAGAACCTGGTTTGCAAGGCGCGAATTAGGAGTCTTAAGGCAAAATTGAGGAAAATGGTCAAGAAGAAAAAAAGACAAAAGGAGCTTGATCGTCTTTGGATTTTGGCCGAAGCCTCTTTGACTGAGCATAGTACTTGATTGGGGACCCCCAGCCCAAATTTCAACAAGTTTGGGGAAAATTTTGTCAATTTTGAAATTTTTGTGTAAAAAACAGGTTTTTTGGCTCAACGCGTAGCGCGTCGCGTGCTACCCATAAGATTGGGAGGTAAAAATCACAAATGGTTTGCATTTTTGGATTTTTCATGATAAAATACACCTGCTCAGCTATTTCCAAGGCATTTCAGCAAGGTTTGGGTCCCCAAAAGGTCAAAAAACATGCAAAAAATGACCTCACTGCCCCTTTTTGGATACACAGGAAGCAGCCTTGGGAGAATGCACATTTGGAGGGGCAAATGGACATAAAATTGGAAAATTCCACTTGGGTTGGAAAGTAGACATCCAGGGCTTTCCAACAAGCCAACCTGAGCTCAATTTGGATGCCGGGAAGTGCCCCAAAAGCAGGTGGAAAGGCGCATGGCGCATAGGGCTCAGGCGCGCGGCGCATCAGGGTTTTTGGCGTAATTTTCATCTTCAGCTCAGGAAACGAAGCCAGTTTGACCAGTTTTGACTTGTGATGGGATTTTTCACCCTTCTTGATGTAATTAATGGAACTTTATGTTGACTTGACACTTATTTACCTATTCTAGATGATTCATTCATAAAATAGCAAAAATTTAATGAATGAATTGGTTTCCTAGCTTATAGAAGCAAGTTGTTTTGACTGCCTAGATTGTAGTGCTTTATTTAGAATTGGTTGAAACAGTTCCTAGGATGATGAGCTCGACCCCTAGAGGCAAGGGAATGTGTTAGCTTGCCTATATTATGTATTTTCTTAGTCATTTTCAGGGTTGGACTCTTGGGAATAGCTTGATACACTATTGTACATATTTTATTTGCATTTTTGGCAAAGGATAGACTAGGGTTTTGCAGCACTATTTGGGATTCATGTGGCCTTATGTGTTGATGGTGTGTTTCTCTCAGTACTTGTAAGTTGTGTATGTGTACCACTTTCCTTATTTAATCTTCTGCAATTAAACAAATGAAGTGTTAAGGTAGAATCCATAAATTTGCTATGCTCTGCCTTTAAATTTGTTTAATTTTCCATGTTTTCTTCAGTTTAAGGAGAATCCTTGAGACTTCCTTGCTCTCCTTAGCTCCTCACCTGTCAGGTCTATTCATTCAATCACTTTAAAGGCATCAAAACAATCGCCTATCTTGCCCCAAGTAGACCTCTACAAAAGCTGTGCCTCATCCCCGCACCCAAAATTGCCTTTCCCTTGAATTCAACAAAACTTCAAAAAATAAATTCCATAGTCCTTGTACTTCATACCTAGCCTAAAATTAGTCATCAATTCAGTCATCTCGAGCCTCTTTGATTACCTTTTGCCGAGATTGACCGAAGAGAGCCCTCTCCTGTCCTCGTAGGGCTAGCTACAAGGCTGAGCGTGGTTTGATGTTGCCTTGAATTTTGCCTTCCTCGGCCTGGGGCAAATTTGAGCGCTAACATAGTGGCGACCATACTGGGGAAGATGGTTTGTTGTTGATGTGACATTCGACTTGTTGATTGTCTTGTCCCAGTACAGGAAATCAAATTGCAGATCTAATGCTGATGGTGGACAGCAGTCGAACACTTATGAAGGCTGAAAACATTCACCTGGCGACTCCAACGCGATCCAGACATTCAAGTGCTCGCTGATCCATTTATGCAATGGTAAACCCTACACTATGTGAAGCTGTAAAAGAAGTAAGAAATCAGTTAGCAGATTTTGAAATTAATGAAGAATTTTTCAGTGCCTTGCTTCAATGTTTGAAATCTCCAAAGTTCCCTCTTGAAGCTAAAACTAGTGTTTGTGAGTTAGTTGTTGAAAGAGTTGAGAAGGAGATTCAGTGTTTAGATGAGCAGATCCAGTCATATGATTTCTGAGACCCTAAAACATTCTTGGAAATCATTCCTCCTTCGAAACAAGCAATAATAGAGTTGCCTACAGATGTTTGCATTGACAGTGTGCAGCTGGAAATATGTATTGCAGAGTTGGGGCAGCAAACGGAGTCTGGCTTTCGCGATCCTATTGCGATATACATGGAAATGTTTTTCAGTTTGACTGACAAATCAAACTGTCTTTTACATGATCAGGCTCATTACGTGCATGAAGGGCTGCCAGCAATTACATCTCTGTCCTGGTGGAAACATTTTCAAGCGGCATCATTCTTAGGTTTACTTGAATGGTTGATCTGGCATTTCAGTATTACCTGATCTACTGTTTTTACAGCAAAGTAGGGTAGATTTTGTAAATAAATAAGCAACCAAAAGGCAGCATTTTGTTCCAGTTTCATTTACAGTTTTAGTGTGAAGTTTGTTGAGCAAGTTTTCAATCATTTCAGTCAAGTTTCAGTTCATAAATGAGTCGGAAGTCTCGTGTTGTCTGTTGAAATAATGACTCCATTGCCCAATGGACGGAGGTAGTGTCTGCTCTCCCAAAGCTCTACAGTTCTTGGCACCTCCAAGAAGCGGCAGCTGCCATCCCCATTGGAGCCAATGTTAGACTCCGTCTTGTCAGCCCGCTGCAGTCAAATTCACCAAGCTGATGCCACTAGAGAGAATAGATGGTTGGCAGCATTAATGGCAGAGTTTGGAAATAATAGCAAGGACGTGTTTCTTGACCATGAAATGATACATCGAGAGATTCTATGGCAAGTTGCACTTATTGAGGATTCAAAGGCAGTGATAAAGAAAAAAGATGGCAATGTTTCCACTTCCAGCAGTGTCACAATTGATTTGGATGAGCATGCAAGTGACATTGAATTAATGATCTGTTAGGCATTATGTGGATCGTATTTTGAATCAGCATAGGTAGTCATCTGTTTGGAATGCTGAGCCTCAAATTTTTGATCTGAACTTTGATGGATATTTGTTGGACCACCTCCTGATGATTCAGCGCCCCTTCTATTGATGAGATATTTTCCACTTGCATTAAGTTGCTCCAGGCTAAGGTTATATTATTATTATTTTTTTGAAGAGAAACTCAAACATTGTACTTTGGATCATGTAAAGGATGATAGCATGTTGTCCCTCATATCTCATGTTTTGGCTCTATTTTTACATGAAGACAATGCAGCTTGTGAAGTAGGTGCTGACAATGGTCTTGTTAGTGTTTTATTGGATATCTTGTCCAGTTTTTGCCTGCAGGTATCAAAAAGTAAGGGCCAGCCAGATTTAAAGTATGTGACACCCATGCTACTAGTTCTTGATAATTAGCTACAGTTGCAAGTCACATCGAAGTATGTGGTGAAAGCATTGTTAGAAAGTCACATTATGAAACTATCTCCAGCGCAGCGGAAGCATGGAGTCAAAGGCTATGACCACAAAAGGAGTCAGACTCGTGGAGGAGCCAGTGTTCAAACATGATCAAACGGCAAAGTTAATTTGGTATGAGGAAGGATTTCAATCAAAATAGTTCCAGGAAGCAAGAGAAAGTGATTTTCCGGATATTTAACATTACAAGGAAAGTTTTAAGTGGATATCAGATTTATAAATTTGAGAAGCTCAAACCAAAGACATGGACAATATGTTGAGCATTAAAGGGCAAAAATGTGTTTGAGTTTGCCTGCGCGGCGCACAGGCAGAGGGGCGCGGCGCACTGAGCAAGCGCAGCGCATTGGGCGCAGATTCACCGTGCATTTTTCCTCTGGCGCGGCACATCCAGGGCGCGCGGCGCACTGGGCAGTCTGTGCGGCGCACACAACCTGGGAGCCTGAGAATTGCCCAGATTCACTCCAAATGCCCAAAAACGCGTGAATTCGCCTTGGGACGAATGCTTGAGGATCGCACTGAGCTTATTAATCGATCAGGGACCTAAAACTTTAAGAATCGCCTCTAACTTGCGTCAGATGATTGAAGGCCTTGATTTCAGATGGTCCTTTTGGAGCTGTTGCGAAGGTCACATTTGAAATCCAAGGCATCTGAGAAGGAAATTTTTCAGCAAAAGGCATATTAGAACACTTAAATGTCACCAAGAAATCTACTGATTATCTATGGCATACAACAAGCATTAATATTTCAGAAGCAGACAGTGCATTCTGATTGCAGGGCGTTCAAGCGGTTATTGGGTCCGAGTGGAGCAACCTCCGAAACTTAAGTATAGGGAGTTATTTTCCCAATACTCTTACTCATAGGTCTTTTTCTTATTCCAGAGTCTCCAAGATGACTGGCAAAGGTTGGTCGTGAAAAATATTTTGAAGTAGCATTACAAGCCCTTCGAGGAAAGGATTGCAATGTGTCATGCGAAGCAACAGAGATAATGGAATACATCAACGAACTGGAGAGTCTACCCAAAACCAGAATACTTGACCTGTTCCAAAGAAAATATGCACGTGTTGTTATTGTTTCCTATCAATGCAAAAACGTGCGTATTGGTTGTAACATGTAGGCTTTTCTTCCGGTCACACAGCATCAATTACTGTTGCTATAGTCCAGGTGCTAATGACTGCAGTAGGTGCATCATTGATGGACAAATCTGGAAGGCGCCCACTTCTAATGATTGCTGCAGGAGGAATGTGCATAAGCTGCTTTATTATTGGACTATCATTTTACATACAGGGACATTTTGATGGGTCTTCACTTCTACTACTTGCAAGAAAATTATCATTAATTGGTCTTTTGGGTTATATTGCAACATTTTCAATGGGCATGGGTGGAATTCCATAGGTCATAATGTCTGAGATATTTCCTTTGAATATGAAACGTATTGTTGGCAGTCTGGTGTCTCTCACAGCTTGGTTTGGTTCATGGATTGTCACCCTCACTTTTAATTCTCTCTTCTCTTGGAGTTCTACAGCTTCCTTCTTTATATTTTGCATTGTCGCCTTCACTATGCTATTCGTGGTAAAGCTTGTACCAGAGACAAAGGGACGAACTATGGAAGAAATACAATCTTCTATCTCATAAAATTCTAGGGGAAGAAATTGGAAGTTTGTCCATAGAATCATGGCTTGGTTGAATTTTATGGTTTGCAATGAAGTTCTCATGAAGAGTCTGTAAATATTCTCTTTACTAATATCATATCAATTTCATTTATTATTCTCGTAGAAGAGCTCAAGTGTTAGGCTATTGCATCTTCTATATTAACCACAGCTCTTGACCTTGAAACAGTGGTATTGCATTTGGTATTCACATTGATATTGCAGGTTCTGCAGTCGGCATGCCGGTGGCTCTAATTAGAAGCGGGATCTGACTTTTATTTATGAAGTCCAGCCCTGCGTGATCCAGAGAGTGAATGGTGGTTTGAAACAACGTCTCATAACGTTCCACCTCAGCAATGTTATCGCTAAAGGTGTTGCACATGTCAAGCCGGTAATCAAACGGTGGTGACACAGGTAAATGTCTTCAAACTGAAAACATGTGGTGAGGTTGGTAAACTGCAGCTGCGATTTTTCAGGTGGAAACTTATTTAAAGGATCAGTTTTATTTAAAAATTGGTTTCATTCAAATGGAAAGCGAACAGTCATAGATTGAACGCCTATATTTAAACAAAGACACCTGTCATAGCAGAGAAACAGGAACCGATGATCTATTTTTGACTGCAGTTGAAAAATCAAAGGGTCTATGTTCTAGATTATGTCTTTTAATTGGTCATCAACAAACAAAATGTAACGCAACTCCGTTTTAGAGCAGGCTTTTCCTATTTTCATGATTCTAGTTGAAACTGCTCCCTATTCTCATCGATTCGGTTTCCCCAGTTATGAGTTATATATTGTCTTGAAAACCATTTGTAGTTTTTTTTTTTGAGAGAGAGAGAGAATTCTGAGAGGTGCGTGGAGGAAAACAGAGCATTTCATTGTACAGTTGAATGACTGAGATTAATTAAATGGCTCAGCTCTGATTTGTAAGATTCTTGTGGTGTGGAAATTTAGCATATGTTTTTTCTTCTGTTTCATATGTCTTTGTAATGTTTCCATTTCATTTCATAATCATTTCTAAATGGATACTTTTAAGTGAGAAAGGCAGAATTCAATTTATTTGCTCTGTCTTGAGGAAGTGTTCATATTTAATGTTTTCTTCTGTTCGATAAGGATTCATCACACATGCCCTTGTCGACTTCTCAGCAGTCTTGCCATTCCGTTTAATCTCAATTTAATTGTTAAATTTCGCTCCTACCTCGCCTTATGGAATAATTTGTGCCTTTGATTAAATCTCTGCTCACGTTGTTCTTGGTCCCACGCAGTCTAGAAAACCCCATCATTCATCAAAAAACCCCTTTCTATCAATTTACTAGCCTAAAATCAGTATTCCTTATCGGTCATCTCAGCCCCTTTGAAGACTTGTCTGCCGAGATAGACCCGGAGAGAGCCCTCTCCTGTCCTCGTAGGGCTAGCTACAAGGCTGAGCATGGTTTGATGTTGCCTTGAGTTTTTCCTTCCTCAGCCTGAGGCAGATTCGACGCTAACACAGCCCACTTGCAATGTTGAGGTACCACACTTCCAAACATATCCTCTTAATATAAATGGTATTCATCTTATCTTAGGAAAATTATTGCAAAAAATAAATTCTCTTGATGTCATTGAAGGACAACATTCAGAAAAAAAAAAAAAGAATATTTAAACGAGAAGACCAAACAATCATGGGCCGCACTTAATGAAGAACAGACATCAAAATCAAATATTGAGAAAGCTCCCTCATGTTTACCATCATATCCTCCATGTGTTCAAGAGAATAATAATAAAAAAATAGGAAGATTTGAATGTCATGGTAGAAGAATACATGAAGAATGATCTAGATGAGCAAGCAAACCAAGGGCATCAAAGCTATATTGAGGTTTGGTTCCAGAAAATCAACAAGATCGAGCATCACTCTCTTCCTCAATAATGCTTGATATCATCAAAGTCAAAGAATTTGGTCTATAAAATTTAGGTACATGTCAAAGCATATATTTTGAGCCTACGCATGAGTTTATCTGTCATCTTGATGTGCACATGGATCCATTGGAAGTATTCCTATATTTGAAAGAGATTTTGTTTTTTCAAGTAGAGTAGGATAGAAAAATGAATAAAAATGGAAAAAAAAAAAGAGAAAAAGGAAGAAAAATAAAATCTCAAGTAAAAACCCCCTTTGAGGTGTCTGAGATTGGATCATTGATTAAAAACGTCCATGAGGTGTTCAATGGGTTGGAAAAAGAGAAAAAATAGAAAAATAAAATATCTTAGGTGAAAACCTCCTTTGAGGCACCTAGGAAGACCTACTAGTTGAAAACCTCATTGAGGCTTCTCGTAGGCCTAGGGAAAAAAGAAAAAAATTAAAAATTAAAAGGACAAAAAAAATTTCCCCATATATCTCTCTTTGATGAATGCAGGTGTTCTCCAACCTTTGCAAGCAACAAGAACAAGTTAGCACCAAAAGAAAAAAGGTTTATCAAAAGCTTAGTCAAACTTGGGCTTTCTCCTCCTTTTCTCAGATGCTTCAACACGATTAATGCCATGTCAATCCATTACCCTCATCGATTTCCAACATCCACCCATCACTTCTAAGACTTTTCCATTCATTTTCCTTGTTGTCCTAAAATGCTACAGGAAGGTTTTGTTTTGCTACAGGAGGCCAAATACAAAGGGTAGAAAATTGTTTTTACCATATCTCAAAAACTATGCATCTATTGGCCTAGTTGTTTCATGGGGAGATGTATATGGATGATGGTAACATGCTCAAGCAATTTAAAAAAATTCCAATGCACACTTTTCACAAAATCGACCTCCATCACCCACAACCATTTTTAATTTTTCTCGATATTCGTAGATTGATTATGATGATTTGAATAAGGATGATGGAAACCTGCTCAAAACAATTCAGGTCAATCTAGTCTACCGTTTGAGAGATATGGCTATGAAACAATTTTGCTACAGAGACTATCCTGAAATGATACAAGAGGCAGATTCGATTTGAGAAAGAGGCCAAAAGGTCATTTCTTCTTTAGTAAATGTTGAGAGAGGTCCACCAACGTCACAACCCTGTCTAGAAAAAATTCAACTTCAATTTCCACTCTACCATACATTAAAAAAAAACACAGAAAAGTTATGCCTTCAATTTTTCCACCTACACCACTTCCTGATGATTTTAACCCTATCCTTATACCTTTTATGAATTTCCCTAAATATTACATGAAATATGAGGTCTCAAAAGATGAATTAAGTGACTGTTATAGGAAGGAGATTCCTCCTTTAGCAGTAAGTATAATTACAATAGAGCTCAACATCAATTCATTTCTCACCCACATAGAAAAAGATCCTGCCACCTTGAGCATCATGAAGCCCTTCTGAAGTTGAGAAGGGGCACACCCTCCTTAGGAAGCAATCCATCCACTCCACCAACAACAAATTGGACACTGGGAAGAAACTTGCACACACAACAATTTTATCAGTCAAAGAATCATCAATCTATGAAGACCTATGCAAAAGCAAGCAAAGGAAATCAACATGTTCAATATCATCATGTTATGAGGACCAGATCTAGCATGTACGCATATCCAAAAATTCGATATCATAGGTAGGCACTAGTATGAATTGTTCTTCACCTCCCCTATTGAGCATGTTATGGTTAAAAAATATTATTTTCAATGCACATAAGAGATGAGGTTTTATAAGCTAAGGATGGGTCAGCAGTCTCAACCACCCTCAACCAATTAAGTGCAACTAACTCCCTCACTCATGCAATGTGGAAAAGCCAAATTAAGAAGGGTGATGATTATGAGGAATGGGGACAACGGTTAAAAGAGAAAATTCATGCAAAGTCCAAGTCACCAAAGCACTCTAAGCCATTACGACAAAAGGGAATAAAAGTACGAGCCTCAAATTCGCTTGCACAATTACTCATTCCCAAGAAATAGTTGGAGAAACCCATCAAATTACAATAGGACGAGCTAGATGCTATCAGAGACTTCCTAGGGTTCCACCAAACTACTTTGAAAAAATGTTTGTAGGTGCTACAAGAGGATATGGACTACTATAGGAGGCTCGAAAGGAAGATACAAGAGAGAATTGAAGGGAAAAATGGAACCAAAACTACCCACAAGTGTCCTCAAACCCTCATGCACATGACAGGGTTATATTGAAAGGAGTAAGTGGATTTATCCCTCTCTCTTTTTTCCATGCATCTGTGTGGAGAATTCTGCTTGAATTAAGTGCCATGTAGCAAACAATTGTGTTGTAGTTCCCTTTGGAAATTGATATATGTGAAGGAAAGATAAGGTCAGAGGAAAGTTTTTTTTGAAAAAAAAAAATTATCATCCTTCTCCCCCTTTGATAAAAAGGGAAACTTTACACTTTCCCTACAACCAAGACTTATCTAAGGCCAAAATTTGAAATACACCTGAGTAACATCAAGAAGGAGTAGTAGGAGAAACGGGGAGAGGTTTCAACCAAAGGGGAAGCAACAATTGACACATATGAGAAGGCCAACCACTATAGCAACCACAACTAAGAAACTTAAGGCATAAACTGCCCTACTACAGGAGAAATTAGAGCTGCTACAGGAGAAGAAAAGCTGTTACAAGAGAGACAGATTGTGTGCCACAGGAGAAAAAAAAAAATTCTATAAGAGAAGACAATGTGCTATAGGAAGGTCCAAAGCATTGTAAAAAGCCTGATTTTGAGCAAATTTACCCTAGATTTGAAGAGGTACATCGAAGAGAAGGGTAAGTATACATTTTTCCCTGCCATCTATGGACAAGAAACCTGCAAATCTCTGATTCCTTCAACAAAACTTCTCCTTTGTCCCTGTAGCAGATTGGGAGTATTAGTTTGCCAAACCTTTGAAAATCATAGTGACAAATAATATGGGGAGTAATTTCAATTGAAGAGAATCCATAGACACAAGAACAAGCCTAATTAGAACTTGGAGAAAATGACGAATATATAGAAGAAGGAGTTGGAGAAGAACAAGAAGAGGATGGAGCAAGAGAATATGTGCCGAAATTCCTTCTGATGTAGCTTGGGATGTTAAGGAGGCCACCAAGGCCATGAATGAGGAACAATTAGGTCACTAAGTTGCTCAGAGGATGAGCAACACTTTCAATAGGGGGTATGATTGACCTCAAAATTAGACATAAATTAAGGCCCATCTGACTATCCTTCACAACATTAAACCTCTCTTTTTTGCATTAGATGGAATATTTTTATCTTTAATATGTTCAATAGGAAGATTTAGAGATAATTGCATATGTGTGCCTAATATGATTTATTTTTGTTGAATATTGGGCAGATTATGAATATTTGGAGGACGTTATCATATAGGGACTTTCTCCCTGCTAGAGGAGGATCAATATTGTATAATAAATGAACAATATATTATGAAATTATTGCACAAATTATGGAGCTCCAATGATTGAGAAAATCTAGGAATGTGCTCCCTGTCATTTAATGCAGATTCCCAGTGTTGAGAACCACATCCACTATTTGAGGGATTTTGGAGGGGGAAGCTTCCTCCTTTCAAGGAGAATTATTCTGCATTGTTTTTAATAAGTGAAAATTCGAATTTTCCTTTAGGGGCATGTATTTCTTAGTCTTCTTGTGGAGAAAACTTGTTATTTAGCAGCTCCACTTTCATTTCTAGTAGGGATGTACTTTGATTGATTCAAATAATGAAGTTTGGTACCAGTTTTAGCTTCTAAAGCTTGGTTTCCTTCATAGTATTATGAGTATCCTTCGGCTTGGCCATCCCAAGAGACTCAAATCCCTCTTGTACAATTTGTTTATTTCCTTTGAATGCATTTTTCACTTTCATCTCTTATTTCTGCATTTACTATTCATGCTTCTTTTGTTGTAGGTTACATTGGTTAAATGATTGAAGTAAGTTGTTTTGCAGAATATCAAGCATGATGCATCCCTGTAACAACTTTGAAAATTCATATTCATCATTGAGCTACTTGGATTGGTTTACTAGTTCACAAATCTATAATTTCTAGAAGTCCCTTGTAGAAAAATAGTAGTAACTTTCTGCTATTTTTTTAAAACGTGTTAATGAGTTTCATTTGAGTTTATTCCACTTGTATTATGTCATAAAAGCATTCAATTTAAAAAAAAAAATTACCCCATATAATTTTCACTTGATTAGGTTAGCCATTTGGTAGGTTAACTAGCTCGCTAGTTTTTGAATTTCCAATTTTTAGAGTAGTAATTTTCCACTAGTTTTTAGCACATGTTAACAAGGGTATTTTGGAGAAATTCCAATTAGAATGGAATCCTAAGATATATTACTTAATAAAAAAAATATAATCCCATTTTCATTTGATTTACGTGGGCATTCGACAAGTTATCTCCTCCTGTAGCACCTCTTGTAGCACTCCTGTAGCACCTGTAAACTTGACTAGATTTGCTCCAAAATCTTGGTTTTTGTCTCTTAGTCTTGAATAATGATCCCTAGGCTCTAAATCAATGATTAGGGAAGAGTAAACACCACGTAGGACTTTCCTTTTAACAAATTATATTAGGCCTATTTTTTAATTCATGCTCTTAGGATTTCAATTACAAATTGTTATTCTTGCATAGGATTAATTTCCTTTTTAGGAAAATTTTCACATACTACAATTAGACTAAGGATTCACATTGTTGCAAGTAGAACAAGCTTTACATTTTGCAAATAGACAAGTACTTTCATAACTGAAAATAGCATAACTTTTACCTTCTTGCAATCAGGATTAGCATTAAAAGTTGAGCAAGTAGCATTTCCATTTCTTGTAAATAGAGTAACATTTCCATTTCTGCAATTAATTTAGGCTTTGATTTCATGACATTCACTCCATTGCATTAGATCAACAAAAGAAGGACACGTATGTTTCACATATAGTGTTGACACCTCTTAAGTTTGTACGAACCCCGCATTGATAATTTAAATTGGTAACCTTGGGAGTCGCAACATTCTTGTTGCAACACTGAGGCTCATCAGCTCCCTCATCGACTATGCAGTGGTGGATGGTGATATTATGGAATGAGACTAGAATTTGAAATGTGATGACTGATGGCAGACGTGGGGTAGATTTATCCAATTCAAAGACCATTAAACAAGAATTGGCAGGGTCGGTGAGCGTCCTTTGACTTTTTTCAAGTTCACCGTAAAGGTACTTTAACCATCTTTCAGATGGGTTCTATGGCATATCGAGGGATTGTCAAAGGTGTTATATGAGTTGCAATAGTCGAGGTGGAAGGGTTGGTTTCTGGTGGAGTTTTGTACTCTCAGTTGCACGCCTACAGGAAAACTTCTTCCCCTACCATGAAAATATTGCAACTTGAGGTACTTTGGGAACTTCCTCCAAGAGTATTTTGATAGTGTTTTTGAGAGGGTTCCTGCTAGGGATTTACCACTCCTTGATGGGGGACGAGTTGTTGCATTACTGCACTTTGTTGGTTTTGCCCCCCTTTTCCCCCACTGTCTTTCATCCTCTTCAAAATAGGGGTTTGTGGGAAATGATGGTATAATGATTGTATTCCCCATAAATGGCACAAGCAGGATTATTTCGCAGACTGGATTTCTTATTTTTCCTTGGTGGGTTGTTATTGTTTTATCCATGATTTGGGTTCTAGTTGGGATTTCGCCGAGCTGGTGCCCACTGTGGTTGTTGCTGATTGTTCCCCCCCTGTGCAAGCTCAACCTTGGTCTTTTTCTTTCCCTTATTCTTAGTATTATTATGGGATTAGTCATGTTTATCTATTCAAATGATTTTTGCTATTGAGGGAGGTAAGGTTGCACAAAATTAACCCCTACATTGTTTTGTGCTGGTGGGTTATTATGTTAAGGTGGTGGATAGGGGAAATATTGGTTCCGTTGTCCTTGGTTAAGATATGTGCTTTGGGAAGTGTAAATTGATTCCATGGTCCTAGGGGGATATGTGTTTCCCTGTGGGGGAAGATATTGGCTACCCTGTGTAGGGGGATACTAGCTACCTTGCATGCGAGGGTATGGGCCTACTTACATAGCAGGGTTCTACAAGGGGATATGTTGGTTGGTGTAATATCCTATGTCTTGAGGTGGGGGTGCTACATTTGTGGCACCATATGGTTGGCCATTATGTGTATTTCCATAGTACTAGAAGGTGTTTCCTGGTTGATTTTGGGTTGTGGTCCCAATTAATCCATCTGCAACACTAAATGTGCATGGTAACTCATATTTAAATATTTGCAGATGAGGTGCATCTGGAAGCACATGGTAGATGTATCCAAATTGTGTGTATATGAGCTCTAATTGTTGAGATTTGGCAGCAGTATCTTCCTCATTTTGTGGGGAGGCGTTTTCCACATATTTTGAGATTTCTGACATAAGAGATCTCAAAAATCAGTCTAGGAGACTTTGGCCTCCATATGAGATTTGTACAAAATACGATGTTTTTGCCACTCATGGATATGGTCTGATATGTGCATAGTAGATTATTGTTTGAAATGGGTTAGGAATTCCAGTCTTGAGGCTTGGAAAACCAAGATTCGGAAGAATGTAAGGAACGTTATGGCTAGGGAACTGAATTTCCCATGTGACCCAGAAGGTTGGTCTATATACTAGTTTTTTGCAGGCCCTGTAAGGGTGTGTTGAAACATTCATAGACAAATAGTATCTTCTGTGGTACTATTGAATGAACACCAAAGGTTAAGGTTCATGACATGGTTTCCTGGGTCTTCTCCTTGTTTCCCTTTGAAGTTTTGAATGCCCGAAGGGATCTTAGTGAGCATGGGTGGCCAATTATGGCCATGTGAAATAGGGTCATTGGTTAGCTTGCTTAAATCAAGAAGATTTAAGGAAGATAAAAACGTAATTTGCAAGTTGTCTGTCATCGAAAAACGATTTTAAACAATTATATGTGAAGGGGTTCACTGGTGAGAATCGTGTGGACTCTCGTGAGTAGAGTTGTGTGGTGTCTTCTATGCCTAAATGGTGAGAGGCTTGGCACACCTCCTGGTAATGGAGGGAGGTTTTTAAAACGTTTAGAATGACGGGGAGCCATGGGGTCCCCTACGGTGTCGAGTAGAGTGTGCGTTACTTGGTGTGATGAGGGAAGGTATTAGAGGTAGTAAATCACATGCATAAAACAAAGCGAAAATAAAATGATTACTTTCCAGTTAACTTATGCTATGTGATCAATAAAAAAAAATGGTTTTCTTTTTTTTATACGTATGATATTACTTACTTTCTGTAGTGACACATGGTATTAGTCCCAAAAGCTAATGAAATAAAAATGCTTTGGTTAGTAACAAGTGTGGACAATGGAAACTTACTCCTTACAAATTAAGTTATCTTAATTATGAAAAATAACAAAAGAAGTTGAAAAAGATGTGTGGAATGTGGTCACTTACTTTTCCCCTAATTAAGCTATGTGAGAAATTGAAAAAAAAACAAATATAAACTAATTACTCTACTAATAGTGATTATTAAAGAAATCAGACAGTATAAACTAACTGGAAAAAAATTGCAGAGGTGAAGGCAATTCACTAAAGGCTTCCAATCATTCAGGATGAGAAAATTACAATGTCTTTTGTGTTATCTATAAATTGTGTGGGTTTTCCTGTGCATAGACGTGCATGCGTGCCTTTTTAAACGAAATCCACATGAATGACAAAAAATTGAACAATCAAGCTTTCCGGTTGAGAATAGGTTCAAAAGGTCCTGAAAAAATTCTAGAGAGATGTTGAACACAGAAAACAATTATAATGCAAAGAGGAGGTCCTGTAAAAGAATCGTTAGAGTAAAAAAAGACCGGTGGAGTCACCAAATCTGTTTGGATGTTTTTGTAGAAATGGGGTACCAAAAGACACCTTCTTAACAGTTGGTTATTCCCTGCAAATAAATCACACATCAAATTGGTTGTTATTAGTGGACAAACAGGAGAAACAAAGCATTGCAAATGGTAAGAAACAATGCATAAATAACATAAAACTAAAAACTAAAAACAAAATACAAATAATGCTTAATGACAAAATAAATTCAAAAATATGATGGAAAAGGGATCCCTTTATTGATTATTGAAAGTAGAATATGAATACAATATATGAATACTAAACACTTGGAGAGAATTCCTTGAGAAATGGTGCTAAAAAATCCTCAAAAAGGAGGTTCCTTTCTTCACTCTCTTTGCAAGCTTCTCCTCTCTCTAAAAGAAGTATCAAGGCTCTCTCATTGGTGAAATCCTCTCCACACTAGAATCATGGATTGTTAAGAAACAACTTTGCCAACGTAATAGTGCTCTACGTCTTCTCAATAGTAAAGTGCAGGATTGTTTGAGAGCAATTTTGCAAGCTTAACATTTCCTTGTCTTTAGTTCTCCAATGGCTTGCTTATATAGAATTTTGAATCCCTCTTCCCTCGCTTGATTCATCAATGAGAAAATGACCCATGAGTAGGACAAGGTGATCCCTTCGGGGGCTAAATATCTTCAGGATGACTCGAATTCGGTTTTCCTTGACTGGAACATGTCAGGGAATCTCATATTCCAAGTGCATAGAGTGGTCCTGAATTGTTGAGCCACATTTTTCTTCGACCACGCAACTATCGAAGGAAAAGCCATGCAATTGTCAATTTTTGCCCTTAGATAGGTCGTGCAACTCAATTTTACATATGATACCTTTGGAGAATTGAATTTTTTTAATTTTCATGATGTCTTCAACTGGAAAATATTCACTTGTACACTCTGCTAGATAACTTTGGGTGCCATATGGATTGTACAAATGTGTGTATGATTTTTTTGGTGTTAATAGTCCCTACCATGGGGAAAAGATGTCATCATGTCATACATGTTACCAAACATGGTGGAAAAGTACCAACTCATCATACCAAAAATTAGAAGAACACTAACTTTCCCTAATGTATTTCAAATCCTACAACGCCAAAACTCAAAAGAAAGACAAATACATCACTCCACCAAAGAGACATGACACAGATTAAGGTTAATTAAGGTCATTAGTGTTAAACAAAATAATAAGAGTTAATATTAGGATTAATAAAGGATTTTTTTTGGAAAATATAAGTCATTTTAGGATTTAATGTTCATAATAACATATCAATAGGAGGTGATTTTGCATGTCAATGCAAGCACTTAAAATTTATAGAATTTAGGCCAAAGAATTATTTGCATTGAATTATTTTGAAATTCTAAAATGCTCTGATATATTCAATTAATACTATCATTTCTATTCCTCTTCATATTCCAAACATCATGCTCTGCAAATTTTTCTAGAATGCACATCATGGGCAAGCAAGCTAAGAAAGTTTGGAGAAATCAATAACAAGCATTGAAATATGTTGATTATAAGAATCTAAATTCCAATTTGTTCTCATATATTATTGTTTCGATTGCACAAATAAACATGTCTTCTTGGTAGAATGTATTTAAGATGTTCAAGGAGGAAGCTCTAGGTAGCTTAGAGGAGGTAAATATATATGAAGTTGGATCAATTGGAGGGCTAGATACCACTCTATGTCAAATTGAATTTTTTTGCTCTGCATAAAATAGCAGCACGATTGAAATTCATGTCTTATGCATATATGATTCAATGGGCCATGGGTCATGTTCATGTGCCAACATGCTCTATTTTCACTACAAAATGTGTCATTTTGATTTCTTTCTTGTCTCACAGTCTCCAAGTAATGTATAAACTCAATGAAGCTCAGCTCCAATATAATGTTGAATTTATTCATAAGTTTACTCAAAAGGAATGTATAGAATATGGAAAACCTATACCTGATTTGATAAGACCCTAGAGAACCAATGTGATGTAGAAGCATCAGCACCAACGAACCAACATTTTCCACACAATAAAATGGCGCCACAGAAACTTAAAAAGAAAAAAATATCTCCCCAAATTTGTATGAGATTATGTAAATTAATGTAAAATGTAGGTGTCCAAATTTGTCAAGAAGCCTAGGTACTTTTAACGAGCTGGTTAATTGGCTAGATGAGTCTTTGTAAAAATTCCCAGTGCTAGCGTGAGGTGTTAAGTAGTTTTTGGATTTATTGATAGGTGGCTTGGGTTTGTTAGGATATTTTCTTTCTAGACTATGTGTATGGTAGAATAAAAATTACCAGACTCGTGCTCAAGGAAAACATGATAGAGGGCTCTTGAGGATTGGATAGGAGCACAATCTTCATAATAGTAAAACTGAGGAGGGTTGACACTGAACACTATAAATTTCTTGTAATTACTTCATAATAGAACAAAATTTAATTTATCCAGTTTCTCTATGTTTAATTGTTGAGTCTATATTAATGGTGAGTAAAGTAATGAGTGTTTCCATGAAATGAGGCCATAAGAAGCCATATTTGAATTATCATATCATATCATTTCCATACCATGCAAAATGAGAAAGTGAGGGGAGGAACAAAAGAAACTTCATATGAAATTTCAATGGATTTGTGGATGTGTGAGTCTTCTCGCTAAAATCTCATGTTGATGTATAAATTGGTTTAAGAAAAAACCATTATGCAAATGCCTTCTTAAGTGCTTTGATATCGGTTTGGTGAGACTTCGAGAAGGCGAGATTCCTCCTAATGACCACAGGTAAATTGGAATTTCCCCCCCATTCCATCATTGGTTCTATAAATTCTAGAGTATATTAAGAAAGACACACGTATAAAGTTCTTTAGCTCAAGGGAGACATTTAATTTCTCAAGAGCACTTAAGGAGGGAAGGTTGGAGAAAATTCCATTGGGTGGACTTTTCATGGTCAGGGATTGAGAGAGGCATGGTGAATTAAACCAATTCAAATATTTAAGGCTTCAAAACCACTGACCAACTTGACGTGAGAGTGCTTAACAAATGAGAACCCTGACCACATCTCGACCTCTGACCAAGTCCAAGGACTGACCCTTTAATAGCATGGGCCCAGTCGATATTGCTGGACATGACACCACATTTTGTATATGATAAAAAAGTTTCAATCTGACCAATAAATGAACTCGACCCTTGACTCCATATGGGCCAATAAGTGTAATTATCGAGGTCTTAGCTAAATTCAACAGTCGGGTATTTCTGTGGATGGTTAGTTAATCACAACCCACCTTTTCACTAGAAAAATTTTGAGGTCTAAAATGAGCCTACTAAATAATATTATAAAATAATAGTGGAAATAATAAAATAATATTATATTACCTCATCAATTTTTGGAGGGAAAAAAGAAAAAACTACTTTTTCAACTCATGTTTTCAATTTACCTCCCTGGGATTTTACTCAAATTTTAAGTGGGAGCACTCGTTGGATGTGGAATTTAATTTTTCATCCAAGGAGTACCCATGTTGCATACTTTCAATGGACCCTACTACATGATAAATATGAAATACATGAAAAAATGTGATTGGAATCACGTTTTTCATCTATTTCACATTTTAGTGTAGTAGGATCCATAAAAAGTATGCAACATGGGTAATCCTCAGATGAAAAATTAAATTCTGCATCCAATGAGTTCTCTCCCTTTAAATTTCAGTAAAAGTATAGAGAGATAAGTTGAAAATATGAGTTGCAAAATTACTTTTTTAATTTTTTATCTTTTTACCTTTTTACTCCAAAAATGGTGAATCATCCCCCATGCTTGACACCATCATATCGAATCCTATTGGTCCTTATAAAGTTTATTTTTGTTGTGCATTTTTCTTTTGAGGGCCATTTTTTACCTCAAAATTTCTCCAATGGGTGAACAAGAGTGGGTCGTGCCCAGTTTAATTTGAATTACTTATAGAATGATTGAAAGGGTATTTGAGCACGAAAGGAGTGGAGAAAGGTATTTGTGACATTTTCAAATATAGTTTAGCTTCCTATCTAGAAAGAAGAAGAAGGACCACCACCTATGCTGCATCATTTTTGGTATCATAACGACATTGACGTTATTTTGGAATAAGCTAACAAATTTTGTGTTGCAGGGATTTCATAACCAAATATTACTTGAGGAAGCTGGGATGACAACAAGGCGATTCTTAGAGGTTGTTTGAAAAGATTTTTTGTAGCAGGACAATAGACAGAGAATATAACAGTAGAGGATACTCTAAGAGGGTGGAGAGTTAGAGGGTTACAACGAGAGGAATTAAAGTAGCAAATGATTTCTTGCATAAGGATCTAAAATAAAACCCATGAAAATTGGGGGAAAAGTACATTCTAGCAGAGGAGAAGAATCCAATGTTAAGAAGGTAAATCTGGTCTTTTACTTTTTATATATATTTGGAAAGTGCATGTAGGAACATCACAAGATAAAGGGGATGTAATAGAAGTAAACGAGCATGTGCAGCTCCTAGAGGAGAAAGAGAATCTGATAGAATAGGAACCCTCACAGTAGGAGGAGTTGTGATAAATTTTGAAGGAAAGAGAACCAATCATGTTCTCAAAGGTTGTGGTAGAAGGAATCCTTGTAGTGGAGAGGTTACATTTGAAAAAATAGCTACGGTTGGAAAGGAGGAGGGAATTGAGGAATTCCTCAAGAGGAGAGAACTAGAGGAGTTCTGAAGAAGTGAGTAGAGGGTGCAACAACTAGGGAGGAAATAGTAGTGCTCAAGAGGTTCCAAAGGAGGGAACTAGAAGAATACCAATAGCCAAGTGAGGTGAGGTGTTTAGGTAACAAGGTGAGTCTTATTATAGAGGTAGGTTGTATCTAAAAATGAACATGGAGAAGCTCATGAGAAAAAAGAAAGAAATAACCATTGTTGGTCATGAGCAGGGTTTCAGTGAGGGCTATAATCGAGGGAGAAAAGATTCCAAGATAGATGGCATGAAGAGGGGAATGAATTGAGAGAAATATGGTAGAGAGATTGTTGAATTAAATGAGATACTTCACATCATAATGCAATTTCTACAAGAGAGGAAAGAAAACTAGAGACATATGGGGACCTAAGAAAAAAGGCTAGAATACCCATCAGACAAAAGGATTTCAAGAAGAAATCCCCAAAATCTAGAGGGTTGGGGAAAAAGAATGAGGCCTTTGATAAAATCTTGGATGGAGGAAGAAGAGCTCAAAGTAGCTGATCCTAAGGAAGGAGAAGTTCAATATTGTGAAACTGAAGAAGGACCGCTTTTTAGATATAAGGGGAAGGGACTCGTAAAAGGCACAAAGCAGCAGGAGGTGATCAAGCATGAGGCTAGAAAGCCTTACATGTTTGAAACTAACAAATTGTGTGTGGATGTAGGTTTTTCCAGTGGAGATGATGAAGGAGAAGAGATGGGACCAACTGAAGGTAACATGGATTGTGCGATAAGCCCAAATATGCATTTGACATTAGAAGCATCAAGTGAGGCCCAAGAGCCTCACTCTTTTAAATCTAATCAAATTTGTTTATGCTTAGATCATGAAGAAGGAAAACCATCACAAGCTATCATAAAGGATGAGGGCATTGTAAATTTTTCCCTGAAATGAAATAACATAGGAGTAGCTAAGAACTATAACCAGTGGATTGAAGGAGGAGTGTATGAGCCAACATTAAGTGTTGCAGAGAATGGGAAACCCTTCGAAGTTGTGATAATAATGGAGGAGGATGAGATGGTATCTCTCAAAAATGTTGAAGAGGGACATAAATTGCAATCTGTCATAGAAGAAGAGGAGACAACATGGTGTCATGAAGGCAAGAAGAGGGAGGATCATACACAACAACAAAAATATAAAGATGAAGCTGTCTCAATTAAGGGAGAAGATAAACTATTTCAATTAGAGAATGCACAAGCCTATGGAGAAATAGAGACATCATTGTTGCAGCAAATAGAACTAAGTTGACTTGTGTAGAAAACCATGAAAGTGACAAAGGACTGATATGTGAAGACCACATGGGGGAAACTGGTAAACATTTTCGTGATAATCCTTAGTTTTTAGATGAAGTAATATAGAAAAGATTAGAGCCAAATGAAAAAGTCAAGAGAAATGACAATTATTATAGATTTTCATGCAAAATGATTTTGAAAAGTTGTCTCTAGGGGACAAAGGAAACAACAAACCCTGAAAGGGAGCATCTCTACAAATGGATGAGATGGGTGCGAGGTGCAATTCAAGTGAAATTCTCATGAAGTATAATGTATAGATTGAGTTGATGGAGTATTGGTAGTCAAATCCTATTTATAGGAGGTCTGTTAAGTGTCCCTTGGATTGCTTGGAAGATATAAATCGGCATTATATGGTGAAGGAATCAAATAAGGAAATAGGACCTTTTGATTTTAAGACTGATAATTTGTGGATAAGTGCAAGTCTTGCAGGTACTGAACAACCATTTGAAACTATTACAAGTACAAAGATAGTAAAGGAATGTCTTTTCAAGGCATCGAAGCAGGAAAAAATGTGATATCAATCATGGGAATGGAAGAACAGAATCAAAACTCCCTTATTAGGATAGAGGAAACAAGTTTGTATTATTTAGGCAACCAAAATGAAGGACATGCATAGTCAAGGAATGAAATTCTGAGGAAAAAACTTTCAAAGCCTATTACTGAAGTAAGAAAGGAAGAACTGACTTATGGAGATAGTCTTGGGAAGACTAATGGAGATGAATAAAAATGCTTAATTGAATAACTCCTGAAATGTGATGACACTTTCAACTTGCTAGTGGAATTAAAATCCTTAGAGGAGATATTAGTAAGTCAAATGACAAATATTCAACATTTAAAACTGGAGCTGGAAGAAGATGATAACAATTTCCAATTTAGAGCAAGGTTGGAAATTGAAGTCAAGATGTGGATGTTGATGCAAAGGGTGTCCATGAGAAGGCACAACAAAAGAGGAAGAACAACTAGCAACAAGATACAATTTCTTGTGCAAACACACTTCAACAATGCAAGTAGGGGACTACAAAATCAGAGTTAGGATCCACGAAAATTGAGGTAAACAATGGAGGAACAACACAACCAGATAAATTGAAAACAACAACATTTTATATGGGACCCAGAAGGAGTGAATTAATTGAACATTCATGACCAAGAGGTCATGGAAAATTTTAACCTGGGGAGTCTGATGCAGGAACATCAACACCAACGAACTAACATTTTCTAGGAAAAAAAAAGGGCATCGTAAAAACTTCCAAAAATAAAAAAAAAAAAATAATATCCCCAAATTTGTATGAGATTATGTAAATTAATGTAAAATGTAGGTGCCCAGATTTTTCTAGAGGATAGGTAGTTTTACTGAGCTAGTTTATTAACCAGATGGTTCTTTGTAAAAATGATAAGTGCTAGCCTAAGGTGTTAAGTAGTTTTTGGATTTATTAACAGGTGTCTTGGGTTTGTTAGGATATTTTCTTTCTGTATTATGTGTATAGTAGAATAAAAACGACAATGCTTTTGTTTGAAGATTTTTGTGATAGGGTTTTAATGGGTGATGATTCAAAGATAATTCCATAGTAGTCATTTTTATATCAACATTTCGAGTCACAAACATGATTCATCATCAATATATGATGTCGAGAGAAGGAGAGGAAACAAATGAATAACTGAATATTAATCACAAAATTAGGAGAGAATAAGGGCATAGTGAAGGCCAACGTAAAAATTATATAAGAATATAAGAAAAATAATAAATAAATAATTAAAACAATGAAATAGAAAAATGAAGAAATAACATAAAAATAATAATAATAATAACAAAGTATAAAAGAATAAAATATTAGAATAGAAAATAATATAAATACAAGAAAATAATAATATTTAAAGGGGAAAGAATATGAAAAAGAATAAGAGAGAGGGAAATATAAAGAAAGGGGAGGAAGATTAAAAGAAGAAAAATCTAAGAAAGAGGGGAATAAAGTAAGAAAAAATATGTTAATGAAATCAAGGGAAGAGAGAGGACACCAATAAGAAAATAGTAAAATAATGAAATAAGAATAAGAATAAGAATAATAACTAAAATGAAAATGATATATCCCTGATGAGGGTGAGATCCTTTTAACACGTCGAGGAGGAGCCTCATGTGTGAAAATAGGTGGAGTGGGGCTGAGGGGCGATCCTTCTGGTCCCTTCACCAAAGTGCATGTAATGGGAGGAGTAATATCAGCAGGTTGGAAACTCATGCGAGTATTAACATCGTGTTTGAGTTTGGGGGTGGCGAAGGGTTAAGGTGTGGGAAGATGAGGGAGCCCCACATTCATATTCGCACTCTGGTCTAGTGTTGGACCTCGCGGTGGCCTCTGGGGAGAAAACAAAATTGTCGCAAGAGGTTATTTGACAAAAGTGGTATGTGTGTACTCATCCTGGGCATTTTCTAGATCAATGTGTCAAGTTGGACCCTGTTACAAAGCCTCTTTGTTATTATCTACGTGTGTAAGGATGGTAAGCCGGCAAGACGAGACGTCTTCCAGTCCATTTCCTCTTGTCTTATGGTAAGCCTGTTTGCTCAGGCTAGAAGTGGAAGATAGAACTAGCAGTATAGGAAACTTCATGAGTGGTGGCAGAAAACTAGTTTCAATTTCCAATTTCATGACGTTCGGCGTGGGCGTGACGGTGTTTGGCGGATTGGTGGGTGGTCTCTAAAAGGCAAATTCGGAGGTTGGTCGCTGCCCTGGGGGAATCTGTGCCCAGACGCTAGCTACTTTGTCTTCATATTTGTTTAAATTGTTTGTGCTGGTGTGGTGGGTGACAGCATTTGGTTTCTCTGGTGGTGGTGGTCTTTTTCAGGTACTGGGCGGTGGTATTGTGTTTCTCTTGTGTGGTGGGTGGTGGCATTTGGTTCCTCTGATGGTGGTGTTTATTTTTTTTGTGGGGGGTCTAGCCTGTGGATTTTGAACATGATGACTCGCCATCTCTGTGAATATTGAAACCCCTTGCGCAGCATGGGCATTCCCCCTCCCCAGCTACCCTTGGCCCTATGGGTGAGACGAACTTGACAATTGTCACTAGGGCTCCTTACCAGGGTGGCAAGATTGTTGGACATGCAAACTAGATAGTGTGGGAGAACATGGAGGTGATGGAGGAGGTAAATGAGGTGCCAATAGGTGTGGTGGTATAGGGTTTCAGAAGCCGAGTCACTGAGGTGGAGGAACTTGAGGTGATAAGGGGAATCGTGGGTCTAATCAAGTCGAAGCCAATGAAGGGCATTGTATCTAGCATTGTTGCTTGGAGAACTACCGAGCACTTATAAATAGCCTGGTGGAAAGAGTGGACAAAACTAAGAGATTCCTTCATGAGGAGTATGCAAAGCAAATGGTAATGTTGGACCAAATGCACTATTTTCAGTGCCAAGTCTGGGAGGGGCTAGTGGTGGTTTGGCGAGTCCAAAATCAACTAACTAAGGAAGTAGAAAAGTTGGAGACTTGGCTGGCACACTTTGAAGGGAACATTCAATATGACTTTCATCCTCCACCACCTCTAGGAAAAACCCTTGACAACCCTGCCTCCATCACGTCAGACGATTAGTATGCTCTATAGCATTTTTTATGAATTATCTGTATTTTGGTGCCTTTGGCCCTACTGTTTATGGACAATGTCCCTACTTTTGTATTTTTGTCATCTGGTACAAATTTTGGTCAAAAAACCTAGTTGGGGTGAGACCACCTATTTTATAAACCACCGAATGTGCTCCTTTTTTCCTATATGAATAGAACATTGACTTAAAAAAAAAAATTGAAAATGATATAATGACCATGCTCTCGCTCAAGGAAAACATGATAGAGGGCTCTCAGGGACTAGAGAGGAACAAAATCCTCGTAATAGTAAACTTAAGGAGGCTTGACACTGAACACTGTAAAATTCTTTTAATTACTCTGTAATAAAATGAAATTTTATTTATCAAGTTGCTCTTTGTTTTTAATTGTTGAGTCTATATTAATGACAAGTAAAGTAATGAGTGTGTATGTGAACTGAGGCTAGAAGAAGCCATATTTGAATTATCATAGCATATTAGTTCAGTACCACGCACAACAAGAAAGCAAGGGGAGGAACAAAATAAAATTTATATGCAATTTCAGTGCCTTTGTGTATGTGTGTCTTCTCGTTGAAATCTCATGTTGATGTATAAATTAGTTTAAGAAAAAACACTATACATATGTTTTCTTCGGTGCTTTGATCTTGGTACGGTGAAACTTCTAGAATGAGAGTTTCCTCCTAATGATGACATATAAATTAGCATTTCCATCCCATGCCATCATTGTTTTTATAAATTCCAGAGTCGAGTAAGAAAGACACACTTATAAAGTTATGTAGCTCGAGGGAGACAATTAATTTCTTAAGAAAACTTAAGGAGAGAAAGTTGGAGAAAAATCTATTGGGCGGACTTCGCATAATCGAGAATTAAGAGAGGTTGGGTGAATTAAACCAATTCAAAGAATGGAGGCTCTGAAACTCCCAACCAAGTCAACGTGAGTATGTTCGACAAATGAGAACCTCAAACACGTCCCGACCCTCAACCAAGTGCAAGGATCGACCCCTCAATAGTGTGGGCCCTGTCAATATCATTACACACGATGACACATTTGGTGGATGATAAAATATTAGGACCTCACCACTAAAATAACTCAACCCTCGACTCTAAATGGGTCGATAGGTGTAGTCGAGGTCTTGGCTAAAGTCTATAGTGAGGTATTTCTGCAGATGGTTAGTTTATCCCAACCCGCCTTTTGGTGAATGAGAGTGGGAGGTGCCTAATTTAATTTTATTTAGTTACAAAATGATTGAAAGGGTATTTGAGCAAAAATGAGTGGAGCGAGGTGTTTGTGACATTTTCATATATAGTTTGGTTTCCCATCTAAAAATAAGAGATACCACCACCTACGCTGGGTCACAATAAGCACAAATTTAAGGATGAAATTTCAAAGGAATATGTAGGTGCACCTCAGAACTCTGCTCCAGCCTATGTGGCATCCATGTTGTGCACACTATTTTATATAAAGGGAATTACCCATTTCCCTTTAGATAATTTTCCTTTAATTCAAAGGACTTTAGACAGTTATTCTTTCATTAGGGATAATATCCTTTCTGAAAATATGTGTAAACAAATTAATAATTTCCGAGTTTCCAAAATTGAGAAGTTAAATCCCCCTTTTTTAATGTTAGCCTATATCATCGATGCAATTTGTTTTTCAACCTCTTTTACTTTAATGGGTTGGAAATTGACCATCATTGAATAAGAATCCATTCATATTTATCACTCTAAGCCTTGGGAAGAGAATTATGGTGAACATTGTGAAAATTCCTTGAATGCAACAACTAGAAACTATTCGCCTAACTAAATGCAATTTACTTGTATTTTGTTAATTATTAACGGAAAAAATGAATAACCCACTAATGCATTCTTCACAAATAAAATATTTGCGGAAATATAAAATGTGAAACTAAGAAATAGATGCACACACACAATAAAATAAACACCATTACTTTTTGGACAATTTTCCCTGGAAAAACCTCAAAGGGAAAACCAATGCATCAGATGAGGGCTTTATTATTATGAAACAATTTTAGAGTATAATAAATTGGATTCTTTTTACTAGAAATCATCTAGAAAATATATATCACAATTGGAAAAGTACGTTGGAGATAAAATATCTTCATTGCAATCCAAATCGACATCTCTACAACCACTCACACTTCCGAGCTACTCACAATGTTGGATTGGAAATTCCCAAATATGGCCTCTAGAAATTCATACAACCATGGATCTACCTCCAAGTGAGACTTCTACCCTTCCTTTTCCTCTGGAACTGACTCTCTCTACCTTTCAGACCCTGCTCCGGCAACTGACAACTGAAACAAGCTTCCTCCAAGAACTCACACTAGAGTTTTTGGCTATTCACACTACTCTATACAACCTCCTCTTTCCTCCTAGACACTAGAAAGACTGAGGAAATATTCCTCTACAATTGTTTCTCCCAAATATCTAATGCTCCCTCTCTTTGATGCTCTTCCCTTGCTTCAACTGTGCACTTGTTGGATACTACAAACTGGGTAATCAAACTTATCAATTATAAATCGATGCTTGATGCCTCTCTCTAAGCCCTCAAATTTCTCTTATAATATTCTATTGGGAAACCAACAACCAATATATAATACCTATCAATGCCTTATATCACTTTAAATCCATCAATAGAAGTCTCCAGAGAAAAATCAAATTACCTTAATTAATTATTTTTAATTAACCAACTTCCCTAAGTTAGACATAGGAAATAAGTAAATTATTGGCTAATTACTTTAATTAAGGTATTTCTGAGTCTTATCTCTTGAAACCTTTTTTGGCTTTTGGATATCTCATGTTCCTTATCCTCTTAGCATCATATGAGACTAGAACACTTCTCCGCTGCTACTCCAAAAACTAACACTCCCTCTTAACGAGGAAGGTTTTCTCCACTATACCCATCTATTCTTTAAAATAGACAAACTTGTCTCTCCCTAGAGCCTTCACGAGTATATTTGTGACTTGTTTCTCTGTGAAAACATGCAGTATCTGAACTAATCCACATTTTTGGTGTCTGACATTTGTTATACCTCCTTCCTTCAATATTAAAGCGGAATTGATTCTCTGTCACTGGAAATCACTATGAAGAAAGCATCCTTACAAACATTTTCCACCAAGCTACTGCACATACTTTGATCTCACATTGATGATGCCTCTACACTATCTCTATGTTATTTCAACCATCGTAACTATGTGTATTGATATGCTCATAACCTGAGGATCAAGCTTCCATAGTGTTGTTCCATCTAAAGATATACTCCCTCTGAGTCTCAACCTCTCACATATATACTTGGCCACTATAACTGATTCTAAAGCTATCCCTTGAGCCTATGACTACAACCAGATTTGAAGTGTATACTGAGCACCTGACTGTTCTCAATTGGATCTACAAACTATCTCTCAAGTATTTGACTACAAATAGTTGTGCACTATCTCTCAAGAATCTAACTGCACCTTGTTGACTCTTCAATCCTCTTGTTACGTACTATTGTAGGCTCCTATAGTAAAGGTATTGATCCAGGTGAAGAATTTATAAAAACCATATTTCATCTATTGATCAAGCCATTCATCGCTAGATCTATGCCTCCTACTGATCTTGTCACAGATCCTGCCCGATCTGGCATACTGGAGCATCATACTCCTCCATCTAAGGACAATGCTACAAAAATCGTGAACTCATCCTCTAATCTGGAGGACAATTCACCTATCTCTGCCTAAGCTACTGTCTACTTCCCCTTTTTATCCTTCTTCCTCTCCATACACTAGGTGATGTAGTGACCAAACTCACCACATCCAAATCACTTGAACTTTTCTAGGTCCTTCTTCTTCTTCTCTCTTTGCTTTTACCTGGCTAGGACCTTTCTTTGCTTTTACATTACTTGTAAGGGCTATGTTTTCCTCCTCCTTATATACCTTCGGTCCCTTGCTATTGCTACTAATAGTACCATGTGCGAGGTTGAGCCCTAGATCCTCCTGAGTGAAGTCACTCCAAAGGTGCTCCCAACCAGGAAGTGTGTCTCATCCGTAAATCACTTGGATGAATGTACGCCACTCCTTGGTGAACCCATTGAGTCTTGTGTGGATCATCTCACTATTTGATGATTTTTCTCTTACAACTGCAAGTTCATCTATGACCATTTGAATCTTGGTGAGATAAGATGTAACATTCTCACCCTTCTGCATCTTATTTATCCTCATCTTCTCCTTGAGAATCATTTTTTGATTCTCAAATGGATCCCATTAAACCTTTATGATGACATCCCACATGTTCTTTGTTGTATTATTTTCTACAATATGCGAGACAATATGATCCTGAACTCTATCTAGGACCATCCTCTTGGCTTTGGCCATAATCTTCTTAAAGGTTTCTAACTATTGTGGATATATTGGCTCAGCCATCACTACTATCATAAATTCCTTCAACCCATGCTCATCCAGAAGGAATTGCGTCCTAGCCTTCTAGACACCAAAGTTGGAGCCTTTGTCCAAGCTGTCCTGATATTTGAGACCTGTTGTGGCCATCTCTGCAAAAAATAAAAAAAAATGGAGAAATAAATTGGGAGATCTCCTTCTCTTTCCTAAAATTAACTTGGCCTTCTCCTTCTACATGCACTCCTTACTGTAATGCATAGATATGCTCTTTGATAACTCACACTTTCCTTTTAGTGTCCTTCCCAAAACTTGCACTATCTGGTATTCCTCCTCTAGGAAACTCGCTCTACCTCCGGATGTCATTCTCTGATACTATCACATGCATTGTTGACCTTGAAATTCACACTGTATAGAATGGAAAGGTTGCTACGACCTTTTGCTGCTAGAAATTACAACCTCATTTCCTACAAATGGAAAACTAGAAACCCTTTGCTAATTTTACTAGAAATTCCCTTTGTGTGATTTTCTCCTCCTTACCCTGCACTGATATGCAACTACAAAACCCTTGTTGCAAAACTTTTGCGTTATATCTGTTATGTGAATCAGTTAATCTACTGACCGGAAACCTTCTTTTACAATCCTACTACTTGTTGCTACTACTCCTAAGCAAAATCAAGTTTTTCTCCACCTTGGATCTAGAAATCAAATTTTTACTTCCAGCAATTCACACTGCTTGCCTCACCTATGAAAATTTGGACTTTTTTGCTTGATATATCCCTCCGAAATTGCACAATTTCACTTCCTTTCACCTAGAGCCTCTAATCCAATCTTCTCTTCTATGATACCATGTGAAAATTCCTTGAATGCAACATCTAGAAATTATTCTCTTAACTAAATGTAGAGTATTTGTCTTCTGTTAATTATTAATGATAAATAACAAATAACTAACTGATGCATTCTTCACAAATAAAATACACTACAAAAATATAAAATATGAAACTGAGAAATAGATGGACACACACAATGAAATGTACACAGTTATTTTTGGACAATTGTCCCTAGAAAAATGTCGAAAGGAAAACCAATGTAGCAGATAAGGTTTTTATTATTATGCAACAATTTGAGAGTACAATAAATTAGATGCATTTTACTCGAAATTTTCTGGAAAATATTGTTCACACCTAGAAAAGTATTCTAGAGATAAAATATCTCCCTCGGCAATCCAACTAGGCTTGTCTACCTTTTGGACCCTGATCCAGATATTAACAACTGAAATAAGCTTCCTATGATAACTCACACTAGGGTTTCTGACTATTTGCAATGCTTCATATGACCTCCTCTTTCATGTATTTCAAACACTAGAAATACTAAGGAAATATTCCTCCATAATATCTACTACTCCCTCTCTCTCATGCTCTTACCTAGATTCAACTACACCCTTGTTGCATACTGCAAACTAGGTAGTCGATTGGCTCAACTGTAAATCAATGTTTGATGCCTCTCTCCAAGCCCGTGACTACCTTTTATAATATTTTTTGGGAAACCAATGGCCAAGATCTAATCCCGATCAATGACTTAAATCACTTTGAATCCATCAATAAAAGTATTTAGAGAAAAATCAAATTACCTTAATTAATTAACTTTAATTAACCAACTTCCCTAAGTTAGGAAATAATTAAATTATTGGCTAATTCATTTAGTTAAGGTGTTGTTGAGTCTTATCTCTTGTAACCTTTTTTGGGTTTTGGAGATCTCATGTCATTTAGCCTCTTAGTTTCATCTAAGGCTAGAACACCTATTTGTTGCTACTCCAAAAACTAAAAAACATTTTTATCATATTTTCCATTATGTTATCGTTCTTATTTATGAGAAACTCTTTCACACAAAACCTCCCTATATTTCATAAGAATCCAATATGGAATTTCTTAGATAGGTGACTGGTATTTTTGGTGAGAATTTTTCATAACTTAGAATCTATCGATGTCAAGTAGCTACACATACCCTCTCTTTTTTTGTTCTTAACAGACTAATCTATAAGGAAATAACATACCAAGTTGTTGAAACTGGCATTGCTAATGATTTGCAAACCTTAAGAAAATATGGCCCAATTTCCCCTTTCATATTGATATTTATAATTTAGAGGATCTTGGTCATGCTAAAAAGAATTCTTGACTTTTCATGCTATCAATCTAACGCAAATTCCTATTAAACTTCATGTTCCCTTGGGAATTGTGGGTCATGATTGCCTTAAGGTTAGCATGAGGAATTATATTCATGAAAATTTACCATATGATGGTATATTTCGTAGAGTTCAGTGTTATGAGGAGGCTTTCCAAAAAGCACAAAAGTTGTCTCATTATATGTGCCAACATTTCCTTACTTTTAAGGAAGAAAGAAAAGCATATTTATTGCTCATTATTCAACAAACAGTTGGTGAACCCAATGTTATAGATGCTATTACATCCAAGGCACCTATAGTGGTTATAGATGAGGATTCAAGATAAATTCAATAGGTAAGAGTAGAATTTATTGATGATCTTATGAAAAAGAACATTACAGATAAAGGTGTAATCACTATCAAACTACATCATGAATGAGATAAGTTCATAGTAGGCAGTTCATAGCAACAAAAGGTCCTTGAAGTTCCTCTAGATAGCTCTACCCTTGTAAAGCATACATAAAAATAGATAGTTATTTCTCCTACTAATGTTGGTACTAATTCAATGACTTTCTTAGTCGCTTTTGAGGTTATACTGAAAACTCCTATTAGTATTGTGTCTTTTGACGATTCACAAAATGTGATGATGGTCAAATCTTTGTCCACCATTTAAATGGAATACATACCTTTATTGGATTACTATTTCATCCCTCAAAATAAAGTTGTAATTAAAAGGAGCAGGAAAAAGAGGAAAGTGGAAGGAGAAAAGGAAGACATAGATACTCCACCTCAAGTAGTCTGGGATGGTTCTCAGTTAAGTGAAGAACAAACAACTAAAGAATTGACTCATTCTACTGGAGCCTACGAAAATGATAGTGTTTTGTATGTTACCAAATTATTGAATATTATTGAGAAGAAAGATATTAAAATCTTAAAATTGGAACAACAACTGTCACAAAAAGAGGAACAATTTCAAGAACAATTGAGACAATGAGATGTTGAGTCTCAATAACAACATGCCCAATAAATTGATGTATTGCACTAGAAGTTGAAAGAGTAAATTGATAAACTACAACATGAATCTAATGTCTCTAATCAAAGGAAGGATACCCAGTTAACTGAGCTTAAATTGAAAATCCAAGAAACAACCAACAATATAGTTGACTTGGAGAAGTTCAGGCAAGAAGCTATTAAAGTAAAAAATTAGTGCCTTCATATATAAGAATAGATCTACAATGAGATAAGCCTATATCAAGCTTAATATAAATTGGTAAATAGATTCTTAAATGACATTATTAACAAAGATATAGAATACGAAGAAGCTAATAGGAAATTAAGCTAGCTAATTTCTTGGAAAATACATAGAAGATTACCCCACCCAACCTAGCCAAAATCAACATGATGAAGAAGAAAACAATTATAAAATCTTGGAAAGCCTACCTATATAGTTCTAAGGAGCTAGTGAAAATTGTTGAAAATAGTTGTTATCCTTTGATGTGTTGGCATTATGGCTAGTTGAATGGTTGGCATTGATGTCAACTTGGTTTGTTCATGGATTGTCCATGGTTTAGATGAATTTCCAATACTTGGTGTGTTATTGATGTGTTTCTGAGCTATGCAAAGCTAGTAAAAATGTTTAGCAAGTTGGTTAAGAATTTTGACAAAATTTTGAATAGAGTAACTTTGATTTTCCTCAAGTTAGCACATCTTTTGGGAAGATAACTGGCACAAAGCGATGATTGTACCATCTTCGATGGGTGCTCATTTTTTTTGTGCGATGATCCTCTCTGGGAGACAATGTCATCCTCATGGTGATGCCTATAGGTGAAGAAAATTAAAAACCAAGTGCCAAACCATCAAATTTCCCATGGAATCCCATGCGATTTAGGGTGTTCAACGTATAATTTCCTTGTCAAAAATATCATTAACAAGTATGTGGTTTTACCCATGGTAATTAAAGGGTAGAGAGATTATAAATACTCAAGGAAATCATTTAGTTTGTGTGCGCACTTGAGAAATCTATCTCTTGGCTTTGACACCAACTACATATTCTATAATTTATGAATTGCTTTGGGACAGGTTTAAAGGAGTGCGATTAAGAAAGTCCAATCCGCCTTCGTTTCTCATCAAATATATTTGCATTTGTTTTGTATTGTTTTGTCCTATTAACTAGTTCATGGATGAAAAGTGATTTGGGATAAATTGAAATATATGTGATCTGAAATAGATTTGGCAAAGATCTAGAGGCTAAAGGAGTATTGATGCAATGAAAAAATGTAAAGGTCAAAGCGCGTATGTGCTCTCAGATCGATGGATCAATGTAATGATCGATATTGTTGTTTGATGGGTGATGAGTGAATTTGGACAAGTGTGGTTGTAGTTGAAAATTTCCTACAAAGTGCCAATAATTGTTGATGTAGAGGCACAGTCTTATTGATTTAAAATTGTATTGCAGTGCAAAGAAGTCGAGTCTATAATGGCGCAATTGAAGTCTGATCTAAAGATCAACCCTGAGTTTAGAACCAGAAAGTATGTGTTTAATTGTATCATGTGTGAGCCTTGCACATGAGTGCATGGCTCAGCAAACGGGGCAGTCGGCTAACTCACACCCCGCCCGTGATCGAACCTCCTTCCTGTTGTTGCCCAGTAGCATATGCTATTCTATGGCAATTATTCTGGCCGATGTGATGGATGGAGAATATTCCGGTTGATATGATGGTTTCGATGTGACTGTTATCAGCTTGTTCTGATATGTATAAATGTAATAAAAAGAGGGCCAGATTACGCTTCTACTTGGGAACTAGCCCCTCCCTTTTCTTTAAAAAGTGTGATTCCCAAAGTTATATGTGAAATAGAGTATTATGACGTAAATACTAAGTTGTGATTGTCGATGTGATTTATTGGATAGTGGGAAAAGATTGATGACACTATGTGCTAACACTCATATTGCAGATAGCGAGCAATAGAATATTTGTAAACTAACAATGTTTGCTACAGGCAATGCTTCATTAGGACTGATTGAGTAGTTTATCATGTGCATGGATCAAATGATAGATATCTAAGATCATGGATTGAGGCAGAATGTTTGTTCTGCAGAGACTGAGGCAAAGATATTATGAATGGATAGAGTATGAAAAAGGTTGTGCATTGAGCTATTTTTTATTTTAGGAGTGAATGGATGTGATGTAGAAAGAATAAATCCATGTACTGTCTATATGCCTCAATGATATTTTCCTCACTGTTGAATAAGTTGTGGTTTGAATTATTGGTCAAGGTTTGAGCACGGTGATTTAATTCAAAGTGTATGACTGTAGATTTAATGTAGAGTGAATTTACTTATTGTGGTCATGAATTGATGGTTTATGGACAAGGTATTTATGTATGTTGTTATAGCATTTATTTGAATGATAAAGAGAGAGATCTATGTATTATTGTATATGTTGTTGTCTATAATGGATTGGTGTTATGACTTGCTACATTGCAGGGGTGTGTATTGTTGATATTGATCACATATTGCAGAGTCAGAATCTGATGTGCTATTGTTGTTGAGAAAGGCTTGTATTGACAAAGATGTTGCATTGTTTATGATACTAATGTACTTGTTGCAGGGGTTTGAGAGCCATTAGTGACACAATCTTGAAGCAAGACATTAAATTCATAATACTGCAGGACTTCGTATATTGGTAAGGGCTATCATTATTGATTAGAGATTGTTGTAGTGAACAAAATCCAACACCAAAGCTTGGGAAAAAGGGTTAATGGTTGATATGACAAAGTTTTTTATTACTTAACTCTTTTGTAGGAGATGTCCATATTGTTGTAGCATTGATGCCTATGAATTTTATGTGCTTAGGGGTTTCATGATTATGTTTCTCTAAGTTAGTTATTTCTTGTAATTAATGTGTTCATTATTCAGAGATATGTATGGTAGAGTCGTTGTGATTTTGATGCTTTAATGCAAGACAACATTTATTGATAGTGGTTGCACTCTTGATTTTTTGGGGGCTTGATGTGTTGAGTGTGTGACAATTGTGGAAGTTTTTTACTTTCGGTTTGAGCATATTGATATTGAAAGCATATATTGACTATTGAGTTGCATTGCAATGAGCATATTTCTTATTGAAAAGAGGATTGGATTTTGTATTCAGTTTGATGGGCATAATGTTATATGTGGGTCCAGTTTGAAATTTCGATGATACGAGGTGGATCCAATGTGAAATATTTAGAAACGAGGTCCAAAAAGAGTCTGAGGGTTGGATCCTTCAGTGAGGGAGTGGTAGCTTCCTTCCGGTGGTGTTTGTAGAACTTTCTTAGGGAGTAGTAGCTTCCTTCCAATGGTAGCTAGAGAAATAATATGAGGTGGTAGCCTCTAGCAAGTAGGACCTTGCACAGGTAAAATATTGCACCAGTGCAAGATGTAAAATATGAATTTCTAAATATTAATAAAAGAAGACAAAGACAACAACACCAAAAGATTTTCCCAGTTGGATTTTCCACCTAATATCAAGTGTCTCTATGTGATGATGATGATGATGACTTGTCAATGTGTTGTGATATTATGTATCACTTTCATTTATTATTCTCATGGTTCACATATGTTACCTACTTATGCATAGATATGTTTTCATTCAAGTAACATTATAAATAAGTCTGGAAACTAGGTAAAAGTTGAATTATCATGAAACACCGATTCACCGCCCCCCGCCCCCCAGTATTTCTAACATGATTTAATCAATAATGTAGGTGGTAAAAGACACTAAAACGTAATTAGATATTTTTTGTGACACGCCATTGGAAGTTGACATACATAGGAAGAAGATGTAAGAATACAAGTTGGATCATTAAAGTCAAAATCACGAAAATGCAAAGGATTGACCTGGATTCTATTTGGAGATATTTAGTTAAACCTTAGTCACTATTTTTCGACCAAATTGGTCACTGAAATAATAGCGTAGGAACTGGAAACAATTGAAGTGCATGTGTTTGAATGCCAATTCAACATTTATATCATATCCTCCTTCACATCTTGCTTACTTTCTAGAAGTCCATTCACAATGGAAATCATCCATCAAAGCTTCCCAAGGCGTTACCTCAACAAGCTAAAGGCTTATTTTATCCCAACATCATAAAAAAATTTCTACTTTTCTATTTTGTTTCAAAGTTGTTAGTCAAAAAACTTGGACGAGATTTTTATCCTTTATTTTGTTATATTATTTAAAGGGAAGAATGAGCCTGAACAAGGGGTTTTGATTTTTCCAAGGAAATAGACTATGCACTGTTGTAAAGTTTATCTTTTCTTTAATATTATTCTGGACCACTAAGATTTCAATTTTTAACGAGTTCAAGTGATTATGGTATTGTTTCTCTAATTTACTTGTTCATCACACTTTATTCTACTTTATCGCTTTGATATTTGATGATCGAAATTAGTAATTGTTGACTAATAACTTTCATTATTAAGAAAATAATACATGTGTGAACCCTATGGGTGAATGTGATTCATTTAACTATTTAAGTGAAGTCTAGTATTATTTATAGTTAATTTATTTCAGTCTATAGGTGTGTATATCTGCATCACAAACTTATTGTTGATCATTGTGTTTTACATATAAAAGTTATCATACCTAGGATATATATTAGTATATCTAATAGCAATAGGCTAGTTCTTTATATTTCTCTCATTAGAATAGAATTACGATATTCTTTTACATCATTTCCTTTTAAATTCATTTAATTCATAATCTTTGCAATAAGTCTCCATTTGTTGGATCAAATTCCGTGAGTGGCAACCAATCCCACATACCGTTCAAAATCATTATACCAAAAGGAAAAGGGTCTAATTGGGATCCTATCTAGTTTATTTCTCAAATGTTGATATGGTCAATTTTTGCCATCAACAAGTCCATTATGGTATGTATTTCTTATGTTACCAAATGGGTAGAAACTAAAGCATTAGAAAGAGATTTAGAGAAATAAATAGTCAATTTTATCTTTGAGGACATTTTTGTCATAATTAGAGTCCCTTGAGAAATTGTCACTAACCAAGGAGCACAATTCACTTCCAAATTAGTCCAAGATTTAGTAGAAAAAAGCAAGATCAAGCATATTAAATCCTCTCCTTACCACCCACAAGCTAATGGCCAAGTAGAGTCAACTAATAAGAACCTAAAAAAATTCATGACCAAAACAATCTAGTTACATAGGAAGGATTGATCAAATATATTTAGAGGATTTGTGAGAATATAGAACAACTTGTAAAAGTACTATTGATTTTACTCCATATGAACTGGTATTTGATAAACAAAATATCCTTCATATTGAATTTCAATTCCAAACCTTCATATTAGTAGCAGAACTAGGGTGAGATTTATCAAAAGCTCAAAAAAGAAAGAATCATGAAGTTAAATCAGGAAAGAAGCATTACAACCCACTATGATAATCCAACAACAGAGATCAATATGGCACAAAAAATTCATTAAAATGGAGTTTAAAGTTGGTGATTACGTTTTTCTCTTTTCCAAATTTAAGGACTTCAAGGGGAAATTCACCACTCAATGGCTTGGGTTATATGAAGTGGAATAAGTATTTTCCACAATGGATCAGTCAAGATAAATACAATTGGAAAAGGAGTTTATTTTATGGTTAATGGCCACAAACTAAAGCTTTACAACAAAACCCCCAGTCATGAATAATTTATTTCCCTAATATTTCAGCAAGCCGAGATGAAAGTTATGGGTATTGGAAGTAACAATCATACCCCTCTTCCATCTCGAAATTTACTTTTCCATAAATAATAATAATAATAATAATAATAAAAGATAAAAATTATATGAAAAATTAAAAAATGATAAAAAGTGTAGTTGTTAAAGTCTAGGTTCCTAACACTGGGGGTGTGTGGTGTTCCTTCTTGGTTAATTAGTTTTGGTGATAATTGGAGAGGGTGATTTTGATGGAATGATATAAAGATTATGTATGTCAAACTTAATATGTTTGTAAGCTATAGACCTGGTTTGGTCACATGGTTGACGCATGCTTATGATAATATCTATGGTGATGTGTAAAATATTGATTTTGGTTAAGTACATATCATTAATGCTTCTCTTTTAGTATTTTAGTTTTGACTTTGGTGCATGACCTGAATGAAGATATATGATTGTGACAAATAGATATATGGTTGGTTATAGTTCTATTTATGATGCATAATTTGTATGATTATGTGTGCTTAACATTGTAATGAGAATGACGTGATAATGAGCTTGGTCACTTTCCAGTGACGATGCTCAAATCAAAGATGATCGTGGAAGTCATTTTTTCAAATCAAAATGGCTATGGAAGTCATGTACACCTTTGAGTCAAATTTGATTACATTAATTTAATTATGAAATTCATTAGATGTTTTTAATCTATGAAAATTGTGATTTGTGCAGACATTGACATAAGATCTTGCCAATGAACCATCAAATGGGTATGAGCTCACAACCATTACCTTGAGGTGAAGCACAAAGTTTCAAGAAGAATAGATAAGAAGCCATGGAGGTTAGGACATGGAGTCCTAAATCCATGGAAGATCAAGACGTGGAGTCTTGGATCTATGAAAAATATTAGGGCAGAAGTCCTAAATATTTGAAAGATCAAGATGTAAAATCTTAGAGCTATTGAATAGATCAAGGTGCGAAGTCCTAAATATACTAGGGCGCAAAGTCCTAGGGGCAAGGAAAAGGGCATGTAGTCCTAATAAATCTAGAGAGGAATGCAATAGGGGTGCAGAATCCCTATCCTCCAGTAGAAAAATACCACTCTTGGGCATAAATCAATAAGGTAAGCCTACCTAGATTATCCTTGAATTAATATAATTCCAAATTTACCCACTTTTAATGGGCTCTTAAGTTAAATATTATTTTAATAAAAAGGAAGATTATTTATTTAGGAAAACAATGGATAATACAAATCACCTAGAAAGGATACATGGAGTGATGAATATTAGATAATTAATGTAATTATCAATCAAGAAAATTTGAGTGTTTTCCACATCAGGGGAGAGTGATGAATAATAGGAAATTTTACAAATTAAAAATAAATTAATTTTGCATGAGAGGGGTTATGTTTCACCCCACTCATTGCCTAAAAATATTGAAGTTTTTTTCCATAGTAGGGGAGGCCTGAAGAGTAACAAGATGCTGCTAAAATGTCTCTAAAATTTCATGAACTAAGTTCCTAGGTAGCCTTACTTAGTTGAGTTATACATGTGGTATTGAGATTTTTTCTTCCTTATCTGATTTGTATCTCTATTACTATATCTTGGTACTGCTTGTGAGCTCTTACAACTCGGGGGTTCCAGGGGGAGAAGTTCTCCCCGGATATGGTTGGGTGGAAAATCGAATGGTTCAAATGAGTTTGTTAAGGAATCAGAGATGAAGCATATTTTTAGCTATTGGAGTTGAATATCCCATCAGGTATAAATTTAATCGTCTTGAAATTTTAGTATAGTATTAGCATAAACTATTGTAGAAATTTAAATTGTTGTATGTATGCAATTTTGGTTAAATATTATGTTATCTAAAAGCTTATTGGCTAATTTGATAATGCAAACTACAAGTAGTTTATATGTATGGAATTTTAGACCTCAAGTTGGAATAATTGTTGGTGTAGTTTATTGTACTAACGTTGTTCTTGTAGAAAATTAAGGAAGAAAAGCCAAATGCTGATAGAAATAATTACAATAGAGAATTGCCAAAGCGGTTGGTTAAGTGTCTCATAATTTATGGTTTTGTCTCATTTTAATTGAAATATGTAAATAGATGCATTTTTAGAAAGGGTTTAAGGGTGTATCTGCAAAGTGTTTGGAAAAATCCTTGAATGAATAATGTTATTATTTAAACAATTACGAGTGAATAAGTGCTAACTTGCAACATCCCTGGAGGAATTATTGAGTCAGCATAACTCTTTTGCGAGATTTATTAATTGTCCATTTTTGTTTCCTTTTCCTTTTCCGCTTCTCCTAATGATTTTTTGAAATTCATTTCAATTATATAAATTTCAACACCATCTCCCACCTTTTCTAAATTTTTTGTTCTTCATGTTCTGGAGTAATTAGTTAGTTTTACGATATAATTTCACATTCCCATTTTTATGATAGAATTCCATGTTCACATTTTTTGCTACAATAGATGAAAACACTATTTTTTGAATTTGAAAACGATTTATACTATCATATTGTTGTGTCATCAATATACTTGAATATTTTCTCTAGCCTTACGCTTAGTGAACGAATCTTTAACTTTTTTCTAGAAAGTTGTGCAGTGGATCCAATGGAACAATGAGGTGTAGTCATGGTTAAAATGCAACTTATAAGATAATATTAACCTATAAAGTTTTAATGTCTTGGTGGTCTTGTCTCACGCCAAGATTCTAAATTCTTATTGGTTATTGTGAGTGCTAATGTCCAAAGTATTGGTATAATTCATGACCTAAACGTTTATTTGAGGCCAACTTACTCTTGGAATAGTGGTATGCTAGTAATGTTTAATTTACAATGGTTAAAATGCATTTTTCCTACTGTTGACTTGCAATGGTTAGTAATGTTTTTATTTGTTTAATTAGTGCAATATGAGCATGTTTAATTTACTATGGGTAAAAAACATTTTTCCTATTGTTGACTTGCAATGGTTAATAATGTTTTTATTTGTTTAATTGGTGCAATCTGGGTGTGTTTAATTTACTATGGTTAAAACACATTTTTCCTACTGTTGACTTGTGATATAAATCTTCTTTGTTACATTGTATAAATTTGGACTATGATGTTATTAATGTCTCTCAAACATTCCCGCATTTCTTTTCCATGTAATTAAGTAATATGATATTTGAGAGGGTATGTTAGATAAAGTAGGTAAATTAAGAGTTTGTTTAAATTTCATAAATTCAAGAGTACAAATGTATAATTATATAAAAGTGTAATTCTTGGAGTATGAGAAGGGGTGAGATAGAGAGGAAATAATTTCAAGAAGAGTATCTTAGTTGTGTATTCAAATAAAATGTGCAATTAGATGAAATTATTATTGTATGTATTATTTTTTTAATGGAATTGATGTGTGGCCATTTCCTTCCAACTTTGCATATGTAGATGCTAATGTATATTTAATCTCTGGATTAAATTTGAAATTAGATGTTTGTAGATATAATACTATGTTTTAAGCATGGAATTAATGTTTGCTAATATGGTCCAAGTTGTGTTACAGTGGTGGAACTTGGTTGAATCAATTTAATCAATATATGTATGCAATCTAACGGTTGAATGCTCAACAAGGTTAAATCCTATCATAATTCCACCTTTATATTTTTTTACCTTACATACATATAAGATCAAGAGAATCATGACATAGAGTTTTCAGTTAAGAGAAATTATTGCATGAGCTATCCATATTCAGAGAAATTAACTTATTATGGATGGTATATATCTTGTTTATGTCTATCAAATATATCAAATTAAAATATATACTTTAAATAAATAGTGAAGGATATAGCCAGAGCCCACACCCTATTTTGATCTAATATAACCTTTGTGTGTATATAGTTGTGCTTTGCTTGAATCATTATGGCCTCACATTGCTATAGTTTCCAAGGAAAGGGATAACATGCAGTATTTGAATCAATTTGTTGATTAAATAGAGTAGGATAAATGTTTTGTTTGTATTCAATTTATTGTTAAGAAAATTCAATCGTATTTCGAGAACAATATTTCTCAAAAATTTAATATTATCCATGTTAAACTTTAAAATCCATAATATTTGGCATATCTTATAAAATTGTGAATAATTATAAGTATTGATCGTGGTCGTATCGATGGAAGGGGTTTGATATTTTCTTTGTTTCCATAGCTCTGTGGATAGTTTAAAAATCTCAAATCAACCTAGTGAAGTTCAAATTTGTGGTATTATAACCCAATAATCTAGGGTTATTTGTACAAAATTTACAATAGGATTGTATGTATAGTGTTAATCAAGCTCCAGGGCTAATGCAAAGTCCATACATATAAAATGAATTGTAGAGCCAAGGCTCATAGCTATTTATTTTAAATATTGGTTATAAAAATCATCATAGGATTTGACTTAGTGCTTCTCAATTTTTTTTGCAATAAAACTTAAAGTATTGGGATAACATTGGTGAAATGGTAGCGGTTTATCTTTGAAGTATAACTTTTAGTTCACATGATTACCCATAATAGCCCATGGGAGGATTTTTATGTAATGTTGTCATTGACACCATTTGTATTGAATATTAAACATTGTTGAAATCATGACCAAAAAATAAATTATCGTATTTCAAGTCCTTTGTTCAATGGGATCTTAAAAGGTGGCAAGAGTGGGAGGGGTTATTCTCCACCTTGATGGAAAAAATGAAATTAAGTATAGTTGGGGGTTAGGAAATTGTGCAAATAACGTAGTAGAGGCATATGGATTACTGTAAGGGCTCCTTGTGGCTAAAGAAGCAAGCATCAAATATTTGGTGGTGTTGGGAGACTCATAGCTAGTTATCCATCACCTTATTCATGGATGTTTACCTAAGGATTACAATTTGTGAAGCATTATTGATTGAATTAGGAATTTGAAACTAATTATTCTCTACTATTAGTATCTTTAACGTGTTGAGAATGAACAATTATCAATTCTGTTGCATATGATCCCGCCAATAAAGGTGTAAAATTAGATGCAGGGGTCCTAATGAGAAATCATATTCTTTCCCTCGCACTTATTCCTTAACAATAGGTCTATTATATAGAGTAAATTTTTTTTGTTCTATAGGTATTTTGGAGAATCTACACCTCCAAATACCATATTTCCTCCATGATACTAAAATGTATAATGGATTTTGAGAATAAAAATAGTCGTAAGGTTACAAGTATAGTTTGCCTTGAAAGGATTTTCATTGTACGCACCCTATACAGGTCATGTTTCAGACCCAAAATTTGATTTAATTTTAAAAAAAATATAGGTTCCTAGCACAAAATATACCTGACTTTTCATTAGAAAACCAAGTAATTGGCCAATGATAACTCTAAATAAAATATATACCCAGTGGTTACATTTCAAAGTTGTAAGTAATCTATGATGATGATTGATTGATAATTTGAGGGGAATACTTTCCAAATAAGTTTTCTATTGCAAATAAATTAAGATAATATGCATAAAGATTTATATGAACTTGTTGACAATGCTAGATAATATGTTAACACTAGGGGACCTCCCCTGTGTAAATTCCAAACTAGACCCTACACCATTTGGCATAGGAGTCACATCTGGGATATCGACCCGACTATTATTGTGTGTGATTTTCTCTTGGATATTGAATGTAGAGAGTTAAATGTGAGACCAAGTGTAATATGTTAAAAGAATAAGGATGAGATCAATTCTCCATTGATATTTCGGGGAACATGATATAAGAACACAACATCAACATAATTAGCAAGAGGATGCCTTAAGAAAGAATCAGATAGTTGAGACTAACTAAGGCATACACAATATGAAAGTGCTAGAAACTAACATGATATAAGAACACAACATCAAAATAATGAGAAAGAGCACGCCTTAAGAAAGAATCAGATAGTTGAGAATAACTAATACATACAAAATATGAAAGTGATAGAAAATAACTAAAAATTAGTTCATAATAAATAACTAACATTAGCATTGAATAAAGAGCAAATATTCAAAGCCAACGCACAAGTTGCATGAAATGAATTAGTTTATAAACATGTAACTACTGTGTAAACACACATGCATACATAATGGGAATACCGGATAGCTAATATAACCAATAGAGGAATACATTGGAATCAATGCATGAATTGAAAAGCTTCTCATAAGTATTGTTGCCCATTAAAATACATGTACACCAATCTCATCAAAACCCATTGGTGGGATGAGAGTAGTTCATGTAATCTTCAAAACACACTAGCCTCACAATCCCTCCAACTATAAGCTACGAAGAGTGACTGCTTTCAACTCCTCACGCACAAAATAACAATCTAATTACTAGCCTAGATTAAGTGCTAAAAGTCCTTTTGAATGAGGCATGAGGTTACATTTATAGAAATGAAGAGGGTGACCTTTCACCTTCTCCTATGACTCTTGGACTTCCCTCATGACCTTTCGAATTCCAATTGACTTTTCATATTCCTTAGGACCCTTTCAACTTCCTCATGACCTTTAATATTATTATTGTCCTTCTCCATGATTTAATATTTGTCATTTTATGAAAAAAAATATATATATACAATATAATAAGAGAAAATGCAATAATCTTTGACATAGCATCTTGTAGGAAATATATCGGACTTTGAGAAACTCGTTTATGTCTTCGTTAGACCCTAGGGTTTCCTTGGTGTTGTGTTAACTATCCAACGGTTGCCACCAATTAAGATCATGCATCCATGAAATGTTTAGATGTAAATGACCAGCCACTCCCCGCAACTATAATCCTGAAACATACAACCTATAATTAGGATGCAAGATGAACACACTTCACTATAGTAAATAAGAAACCATTATCATAAAAAAATTTGATCAATATGATAAGTTTTGAGAGGTCAGTATGAGTTCACAACCCTGAAATGCTTATTTCATCTTGATACCAAGGTTGATCCATCAATTGTATTTTGGCTTTAATGTAATATTTCACATCTCTCACCTCCCTGTCACTTTATGCTTGGATAAATATTTCTTTATCATTTTTCATGGTGATATCCTCAGTTTTTCGCATTTTTCTAATATCCTTACTCATATCCTTTCCGTTCTCCTATTATGTTCATCAATTTTAACTGTAAAAACATAGTGCACTAGGACTTAAGCATAGTCACAGTAGACAGAGATCAGGGTGAAGTCTTGGTATAGTAATGTTGGATACCACCAACAGTAGGGGGTATCCGCTCTATGAAGTCCCAATTAGACCCCATGCCTTTTGGGATAGGAGCGTCATCCAGAACAAAGGCTCGAATTTCATTTATTTTTAGAGATTTGCCTTGACCACAATTAACATATAAGAGAGCACACATATACTTTGAGATAAGTAAGTAAGTTATCCCTATGAAACACACAATTTAAATGTGTATGAGTTACCTTCATGTGCGAGAAAATAAAGAGTGATCCTTTAGAAGAAAAGTAGTAGTACTATCCTAATAAAGACACACACGAGCATAGAACGAATCGTTAATTAATCTTCAAAATAGTTCACAAAGTAACAAATATCATGAAAACAAGTAAGAACACACATTCAACAAGATGTATACCAAATCCAATGAAATAGTTCATTTTATTTAGTACATATGAATACAAACATATACCATAAACATTGAAATAATAGTCTTACAACATCCACAATACATGCATGAAAGTGTGTTGACCCTGAGAGCTTCAAATATTACATAAAAGTTCCAAGATAAAAAATTACAATGATGAATCACTAGCCCTAATAGTGCAGCATTGAGCCACCACTTGTTCCTCCAAATAATTATCTTCTCCCCTATTCTAATCTAGAGAAGCTAAGGTGAAAAGTCCTTTGCTTGAGTTATGAGGGTATATTTATAACAAATGAGGTGACCTTTCACCTCCCATGTGACTTTTGACCTCATTCATGACTCTTGAGTTCCCATGTGAATTTTTAGATCCTACATGACTCTTAGAATTCCTAGTGACTCTTCACATTCCATGTGTGACCCTTGGGATTCCACACATTTTACATTTTCCAATTTTTGAAATTACAAAATTACATACCACCAAAATGTGGCAAGACAACATAAGACAATGTAACATTATTTTGTTCACACTTTGAGAAACTATAATTTGGCGATTGTGGCATGAGACTTCATTGTAATGTATTGATGCAAAGTTATTCTCTTTGCTGCTATATCTTCAACTCTTTATGATTTATCTAAGGTGTGCTTCATCTTCATCCCCTAAAAGGTCTGGATAAGTATTGGAAACTTCTATGTCAACATGAGTCTCCATCTCACCATTGTGGACCACGATTCCTTTACTCCTGCATGATAGTATCTTTGTGCCTCATATCCACAAGTGTATTCTTCAAGCCTCTCCCTAATGACCTCATTGAAAATCATTTTTCCATGTTAGGATGATAGCACTTGTAAATTAATTTCACTCATGAAAAGATAATGTCGGTCCCAAAATCACTTATTCTATCTTGTTTACTCATGTAAGATGTTGTTTGTGATGGGACATTGTGCAAGGACAATTTGTGAAGTATTTAAACAATTTATCTTAACTTGATGTTTACTTCATTATTAGCATGTGTATGTTATCTTCATCAAACTGCTATCAAAACAAAAGATACAATAACACAAATGTTTTGGCTTTCTACCAGGGCCAAAACCTCTCCCTCTTGGAGAGGAAAACAATCCATAAATTATTATTATAGAGATTTTATTGATGAATCACAAGACCATGACCCTTGACACAATCTGCCTCTCCAAGACCAAGCCATCAATCCTCTTCCTCGATCATTGTCGAGATCGTCATCTTGTTGCTCCTCCAACTAGGTCACTGTTGCACCATGATTGCTTCATACAATATTCATCACTGTTGTAGCCTTCATCGAGATCCATGAGAACGAGATCATAATTGAAGTATCATTATGAATATAGATTGAGACAGTAACCAGATTTATCATTGCACTGAAATCTGATATGGTTATGCGATACTATGTACTGAAGTAGAAGCACTGAGACATATATGTACAGATTCGAATCTCTCTATGGTATATCCAAGATTCTGTCACAATCATGTTGAGACTGTTAGATAGCAGGTCCAAATATCCTTCACTATAATACCGAGATCAACTTTACGGCATGATTGTCTTACTGTTCCATCTCCATACGAAGTTCTGTAGCTACAGGAGTATGATGTCAAGACTGCTCTTATTCATGTGAAATTATCCCAACACTGTAATGCCGAAATTGTCCAAACCTCATGTCACTATTGTGTCTATACTGCTACATTTATCTGAGGTCTTGACTGTGACTACACCTAATACCCAATCGAGGTGCATTCAAGCCCTAGATTTGGGCCTGCTCCTTCATGCGAGTTTAGAGAGAGAGGAATGCAATATTGTTACCTCATTTTTTTATGCCCTTAGACAAATTATGTTGTTCCTTTATTGTGGATACCCTTAACTGCGACTTCAAGCTTTGCCTGCAGGTCCATGTCTAGATTGTGGCCTCATGACTGCGGCTCCTCTTCCATGTGAAATCTCAGATCCATTGTTGGGCGCGGAATCCCCCAAGGGTAGTTTGGGGTTAAAAGCCCATATTTTTGTCAAATTTTGTAATCCAAGTGTAAAGACTCTACATTTTGTGGTCGCGGAGCGCGTATGTGTTAAAGATTCATAGGGTTATCCGCCCTTATTTTGGAAATGTAATATCGGCTGTAAAATATCTACCCATGGTCCGTGGACCATGGGATTGTATAAAAAGAGCTAAGCTCTAAGTAGTTAGAATAATCAGAAAAAGACAACGAAGAGAGTCATAGCCTTAGGGCAAGGAGTCTAAGTCTTGGGTTGTAGTGTAGGTAGAGACTTTGCAACTAAGTGCGCAGAGGCCTAGGGTAGAAGTCCATACCTAAGTGCGCGAACCCCTGCAGTTGTGTGCGCAGGGTGGATAGAGTCTGTAATACTTGAAAGATATCAATAAAAGAAGTTATTATGTTATTTCTTTGTATTTTTTCTATTAACGGGTTTGAATATCTTGTGTATGAATTCCTTTATTATGCTTATATGGTGCGTGAATGATTGTAGTTACATTGAATAACTGAACGCAATCATGAATATCTGCTTACGTGGTGATAACATTAAGTATTTGACAAAATAAGTGAATCACTTAGGATAATAGAGGGATCTGCACGGCACACTGCTATAGCAGCGCGAAAGTACCTGAGCCATAGGTTGAAGCTACGCAAACCTTGATCGTGTACTTTCACGAAGGTACTGAAAGCCAGAACAGAGGGTTTGTCTTACAAGCCCTAGAGCAAAATCACATACGCGAAGGCAGGGATAGAAGAGATAAAACGACACTACAACCATCTCAAGGGTGCAGAAACTTGGTTCCAGCATCCCCCCATACTACCTCAGGTGAGACTTCGGTCCGAACTCCGTGGGTTGATGTCGAAAGGGCCAATAGTGTAGGGATTTGTTTGGCTAACTAATGTTGAACCTGGGTCAGGCCCCCTCAAGCCAACAAATGGTTCTGTTGCTAGGACTGGAATCTGCATAATAGATGTGTGATGTCGTATCACTAGAATCCAACTAAGAAGGAGATTGGAGACAAGTTGGATAGAAAGATACACAAGTTCGCGACATAGGAGAACAGAAACCTGTGGCTATCAAAGGAACAGTGGTTGGACCAATACATGTATACAGAGATCCATGAAATCTTTTTCTGTTCTTTCCCTATTAAGCTATACGAGTGGATCGCGAAGCTAGCAGATAGCCAAGGAAGGTGGAAACTTGATGGTCCTATTGTGTGGACCCCAGAGCTAGTACGAAGGTTGGAAGAACCAGACGATAAGATCTCTCACGTTGTTGATCATTGGCTCGATCGCATCATAGGAGGATTTGTGACTTAATTCGCGGTCGACACCTCAGTCAGCTATAGTGCAGTGGAGCGATGCTTTTTCAAAGGACCGCGAGGTAAGTACATAAAATCTTTGAATACTTGGATTAAAATGATGTTGTGCGAAAAATGGGTTATGCCTATACCTTGATGTTCGGGGCTACGCGAAGCGGAAAAATTTATAGAAATGAAGTAAATAAGGGTCCAGAGTATAGCCCCTTGATTTCACCTCAGCGAAGAGACGAAGAAGGGATAGTGAAGGTTTCTCCACGAAGTTCCATTCAGTTAATAAGGCAAGGATTCCCGCGAATACCACCTCCACCCACACCACCTCCAACTTCACCGCCATTGCCTCCAACTTCACCCATACCACCTCCACCTCTACCACGATTCAGTATGGCAAACACAGTGAAGTTGCCTTTGCTCAAAGGCTTGGGAAATGAGGACCTGAACCAATTCTGGTTCGTCGTAAGGGTTGTATGGGAAGCTCAAGGTGTTACAGATGATCATATAAAGAAGGCGAAATTGGTTAGTTCTTTGCAAGATTGTGTGCTAACCTGTTATATTAAGTACTCTAACGATAACCTGAATGCTCGAGTAGCAAACATCCAGGCAGAAGTAAATAGGGAATTTAGCAGGCCTAAATCTAAAGCACAGCCAATTGTGGGATTCAAAGAGATTGCGATGCAACCAGGTGAGACACCTTGGGAACTAGATCATACACTGAAATGTACAATCCATGAAGCCAACATGAATTTGACAAATGGACATCATCACGAGTTGTTTGTGGCTTCGCTACTACCACACTTGAGGAGTGTGCTGTCACAACAAAAGATAACGACTCAGGCAGAGGCCTTGGATATTTCCATGAGGTTACATGAGACTCTGATGCAAGATCCTAGTCTAGGAGTCCAGCAGATCCATGCGTAGCTGAAGAATCTGTGCCTTGAGATGCAAAGCCTGAAGCAGGACAGGACAGTTCGGACAGAGGTACATGAGGAGGTATGGTTCTTGAAATGCAAGAGTCAGGGTCATGACAAAGACGATTGCCGGGTCTTTGCAAATTACCTTGCAGGAGGAGGACCGATGCCTTTAAGGCCGGAAGCTCAAGCAGGACTTAGTGTGGTGCCTGCTTTATGGTGCGCTATCTGTCATGTAGCAAGAAAAAATCCCACAGGTAACTGTCACTTGCTACAAAAGTATGTGCAAGCACTGCAACAGTTGTTCTGCAACTTTTGTAGGTCGGTAGGCCATGATGAGTGTACTTGCAGGAGCTATGAATTTATGATGGATAGAACTCTTGCCTACAAGGTTTAGGCTTAAATGTGGCCCCTTGACTAGAATGCAGGGATGGTGCGAACAGGATTTTAGGGGCGTGGAAGAGGCCGAGGAAGAGGAGGACCTAGTAGAGCTCGACGACAGTTGATTTTCTACAATTGTGAAGGACCAGGACACTATGATCGCGATTTCACTAATCCAACGTGTCCGTCGTGCAAGTATTGCACGTTGTTTGATCATGAAACAGAAGATTTTCCTACGCTAATAGCTAGGATACGTGACAAAGGGGTGCTTCCGCCGACTCAGAACCTACAGATGATGAGGTTTGAGCCTCGCGAGGAAGATCCGAACGCAAATATAGTGCTCAGGAGTGGAATCACAACAGGAGATGACAAGGGGAAACAGCTAGAAGACAGTACATGGGTTCGCAAGGCCCCAGCGAAAGAGGCCAAGTTTGATTTGGAGTGCGCTCGGGAAGCCTTCATGGAAGCTAAGAAGAGATTTGCTGAGGCCTCCACTTCAGAAAGCAAGGATAAGCTTGAGCCGGAGATGGACCCTGTTATGCTCACAACTTTCCTGGAAACCTGTATGAAGTTATTGCGCGACAGTAAGGCTATAAAAGGGCCACAAGATCTCATCAATAGATGCACTAGAACCATGCCAGTTGAGCCACACGTAGTGCGAAAGATTGGCAGGCATAAAACAAGGACGGGACGGGAGATGAGACTGGCAGCACAAATAGGAGAGTATGAAATGGATCAAGTCATTTTCGACCTGGGGTCAGATGCGAATGTTCTTCCAAAGCAAACTTGGGAGCGAATGGGGACACCTACGCTGCAATGGTCTCCGATTCAGCTGAGGATGGAGAATCAGCAAAAAAGCATACCCATGGGGCGGCTGTAGGGGGTGACCGTGGATATTGAGGGAGAAAGCGCGCTAGCGAATTTTGAAGTAATAGAGATTGTGGATGATAAAAATCCCTATCCTTCACTCCTGGTAATTGACTGGGCTACTGATATCAACGAGGTAATCAATCTGAAGAAGCGAAATATGATCTTTGAGAAGAAATCGAGGAATTTCAGGTATATCACCAGAAGAGCACACTGTATCACCCACAGGCTAACGGGACAGTGGAGGCATTCAACAAAGTGCTTGAAAATGCGCTGACCAAGGTTTGCAATCCTCAGCGAAGTGATTGGGACCTACACATACCTACAGTATTTTGGACTTATCGAACAACATGCAAAAAGCTGACGGGACAAACCCCTTTTAGGCTTGTCTATCTTGTGGAAGTTGTAATGCCTATGGAATACATCGTGCCTAGTCTACACATAGCAACGCTCATAGGTATGATGAATCGTGGAACCCTGGAAGAGAGGCTCCCGTAGCTGGATGAGCTTGAAGAAGAAATATTTTTGGCTGGGTTTCATCAATAGGCCCAAAAGTAGCGTGAAAAGGCATGGCACGATTGACACATCAAGTTGTGCACATTTAAGGTAAACGATCTGATTTTTTTATATGATAATAAGTTTGATAAATTCCCCAAAAATTTAGGATGCATTGGTCAGGGCCTTATGTTATTAAGGAGATTACCGATGGAGGATCGGTACAGCTAGTCAAGTTAAATGGAGAACCCTTCCCAAAAAAGGTGAATGGCAGTCGCTTGAAGCCATACACCAACGAACCGGCCATGTGACTAAATGAAAGTAGCACAGTCTTAGCATTCTAGGCAGCTGAAAGGAGGCACGGGACTATAAATTATACTTCCCGAGCTAGGGAGCTGTGCAATTTTAGGACTGCGCAAAATAGGGAAGGTGATGCAGAAGTGTCGCACGAATGAGGTGCCCACACCTGTGATTACCCTAGCATCCCAATGCGTTGAAGGATTCTAGTTCAACTGGGCGAATTATCTATGCGGTGAGTTCCTTGTGAACCGTCGCGAGGCACAGGAGCAGGGCAAGACATTCCACTACGTGTGGCTCTTGCTGTCGATTGTGCTGGTGGCATGGGAGCTTCCAGAAGACAACCAATTCCCTTCAGTCACGCCAGACCTTCCAAATGCAACGAAGTATGCTTCAATGTGGGCAACCAAGGACACGTAGCACATAAAAGAAAGCAACGTAAAGCATGTAATAAAAAGCCGTGGTTGTCACCCACAGCATACGCCAGTTTGCAAAGCTTTGCAGAGTTCAAAGTGGATTTCCACCATGTCTTTATCAGGACGAGGAAGTACACCATGAAGACATGGCATAGCTTACCTTATCTGGCAACAAATGGTGTTATCTTTGTAGTCCTCGAGTCTTGGTCGCCGAAGTGGCACTCTACAACAAGCTCCGTGGTGGAAACGGACAAGTCCGTCGCACAGCGTAAGAAGGAAGAAACAAATCTTAGAATGGCACAGCTGGCTGAGAAGCATAGAAAAGAGGAAGTGGAGGCTAAGACCCAAGCAGTGCGCGACGTCGTGAAATTGGAAAAACAGCAGGAGACAGGAGGAGAAAAGCGCGAAGGACAAAAGTCACCTTCGCTCGGGGCTAAGGCAGAAACAGAGGAGCCGACAAAACAAGGTGTCGTGGACCCACAGACAACGTCCACCCAACTGAAGCATCAGCGACCACAAGAGAGGTAGTGTCACAGAGGAAAACCAAGGCTTCAAAGACATCCTTGGGCCCAATCACCCTCACTGAGGGGGATTTGCACGATATTGGAGAAATGGTGAGGGATGTCACCACGGAGTCCCTCTAATAGTTCGAAGAGTAGCTGCAATTGGTATTAGGGGCTCTCTGCATAGAGCTGCAGGATTTGCAGGCTGGCATAGTTTCCATCAGCCTCGTGATCGTCACTTCAGCTGCCGTGGAGATGTTGCGCACAAGGGTGATCAACGCAATACTGCTACTAGATGGGATAATTACTACAGAAAATGAGCCCAACAAGCCCATGATCAGCAACCTGAAATGGGTGGGATTAAATATGGCTATGCTCCCTCGAGAGACGCTCCACCTCTTGCAGGATGGAGTCACTGTGGAACGTATGGCCTGGGAGAGTCATGCTCTACAAGTGATGAGCGAGCAATGCATCAATATTGAGTAGTTGGGCCTGTAGCGCAACAATGTAGTGGAACAAAGTAATAAAATCATATAGGTAGTGGAGGAAACCTACCGAATGGTCCTGGAGTTTGACATTCAGGCATAAGAACCGGTTGAGGCGCGTGTCCACAAGTTGGCCACAGGGATGTGCAACGCTCGGACAGAGATGGCTAGGATTCAGCTGGAGCTAAACCTGCAAATCACAGAATTGTGGTTGAGGGCTCAGTGTTATAGCTTTGATACCACTTGTTATAGATCTAACCCAGAAATATTATAGATCTGATATGAAAATATAAGATAATGCAAATAAACCCAGAAATAATATGAAATGATTCTTTATTGATATCAAACCCTTAAGGTAGGGCAACACCATACATTCACTCCTTAAGGAAGGAGAACACTCCACAAGCCATATGCATGTTCATACAATAATCCTTCACTATCTCCCATGTGGAGTCTCTAGCCTCTATATAGGCCTCATACATACAATACCATGGGTCATTACCATGGTTCCCTCATACCATCAACTAATACCATGGGCCCATTACATTATTATTAACTACTTGTGGTCCCTTACATGACATGGGTTAACCACATTATTTATTACTATGGCCCATCCCATTATTACCTTGGGTACCTCCCTTGGTACCCCATATTATCCCCCCAGGTATATAACATTCCACCACCCTAAGCATGTTTCGTCCCCGAAACATGGGAAGAACATAAATAATAAGATCTACTCAAAAGAGTAGTCCACTGGTACCATACACGTGCATCTAACCATCCAAGAGAAAGGTGAACCCTCGATCTCGCTGGTGCCTCGCTCGCCTGAGATGGAAGTTGACCGTGGCAGCTCTTCTGTGTTGATGTGTAGTGGGTGGGTCTTCTCTCCTCGTTATCCGTCACGTGACTACTTGGTTTCCATCTTGATGGTTGTCTTGCGGGGTGATGTGGGTGATGATATGTTGAAGTTTTAACCCACGATGTCTTTTTATTTAATTCACCCTGTTGTGGTGCCTGTTGTGGTGTCTTCTTTTCCAATATGACTTCAACCATTGAACCCTCATCAGATGTGTCAGCACCTGTTACCTTTTCGGCTTCAGCCTCTGTTTGTGTTTGATTGTCGACCATCAACTGCTCATCATCTGATATGTCAGTCCCTGTAACATCTTCTTCTTCAACCTCCTTGGACTCTACCTGCTTATTAATGGAAATATCCTGTAATGTAATTTTCTTCTTTTTATACTAGAGCTTCAGGAATTTCTTCTGCATATTAATATTTATAGTACCCATTGATTCCATCCAAGGGTATCCCAAAACAACATCCATGTTATCCATATCTGAAGCATAAAAATCACCATGGAACACATACTTATCCATAGAAAGTTTCAAATCCTTATAAATTTGAACATCCTTATCATTAACCTGTGTATTTTCAATATGTTTTGTTGGGACTTGCAATTGTTTTGCCAAATTAACATTGAGAAAATTATGCTTGCAACTAGGATTTATAGAAACAATGACCTTCACTTTCTGAATCAATCCATGAACCTGCAATAAGGATATACCAGCAGGAAATAGCCCCACATGTTTCTCTTTATCTTGTTTTCTGGCATGAGACCATCTGTCTAAAAGTAATTTTTCAAATTCTTCATCGGGCAGGTCGGAACACTTCTTTTGGTTAAGTAGTCCCCACCATGTGGCTGCTTCATCTTTAAAATTAAACACTATAAAAGTTCTCCAATGAGGTGTCCATAATAACTTGTCTTCTTTTATGCATTCTTCAATAGTAGGACCATTATCTGTTCCTGTAAAACATAGAACCTCCATGAAGAGGGTTTGAGAAAATTTCACTTACTTGGCGAAAATTTGAAATTGTAACCATTTCGTCAATATTGCTCAGAATCTCTATTATAACATGTTTTTATAAATGGAACAATCATTCTTCATCTGCCCATGTGGTAGAAATCTTGATCCAGGCACTTGAAATTTCAGATCTGTGCTGCTACTCTCCCGTCGTCACCAAAATTTCTGCAAAAAAGAGCTGATTTTAAATCAGCAATATCTCCCTCATCCGGACTCCGATTCGACTGATTTTTTTTTTTGAAATTGGGTAGTTTCTCCCAAAGAATCCAGATCTGCAATTAGTTTTTGCAAATCTTGTACCAGGACGTCTAGATCTGCGCCGCAAAATCGTTGCCCTGAAAATTGTCTGCAACCCCCTGATTTTAAGATCAGTGATATCTCCTTCATCCGGACTCCGATTCAACTGATTTTTTTTTTTAATTTGACTATTTTTGCACAAAGAATCCATATCTTTAATTATATTTTATAGATCTTGCACCAAAATGTACAGATCTGACCGGCAAAGTCGCCGCCCCCGAAACCCTGCAAAAAAATAAAAAATAAAAAAAATCTCCACTTTTGTGCCCAAGAAAGTGCTCTGATACCAATTGTTGTAGATCTGATCCAAAAATATAAGATAATGCAAATATATCCAGAAATAAATCCAAGAAAGAATAAGATCTGAATATAGAAATGATTCACTTTATTGATATCAAACCCTTAAGGTAGGGCAACACCATACATTCATTCCTTAAGGAAGGAGAACACTCCACAAGCCATATGCTTGTTCATACAATAATCCTTCACTATCTCCCATGTGGAGTCTCTAGCCTCTATATAGGCCTCATACATACAATACCATGGGTCATTACCATGGTTCCCTCATACCATCAACTAATACCATGGGCCCATTACATTATTATTAACTACTTGTGGTCCCTTACATGACATGGGTTAACCACATTATTTATTACTATGGCCCATCCCATTATTACATTATTACCTTGGGTACCTCCCTTGGTACCCCATATTATCCCCCCAGGTATATAACATTCCACCACCCTAAGCATGTTTCGTCCCCGAAACATGGGAAGAACATAAATAATAAGATCTACTCAAAAGAGTAGTCCACTGGTACCATACACGTGCATCTAGCCATCCAAGAGAAAGGTGAACCCTCGATCTCGCTGGTGCCTCGCTCGCCTGAGATGGAATTTGACCGTGGCAACTCTTCTGTGTTGATGTGTAGTGGGTGGGTCTTCTCTCCTCATTATCCGTCACGTGACTACTTGGTTTCCATCCTTATGGCTGTCTTGCGGGGTGATGTGGGTGATCATATGTTGAAGTTTTAACCCACGATGTCTTTTTCTTTAATTCACCCTGTTGTGGTGCCTATTGTGGTGTCTTCTTTTCCAATATGACTTCAACCATTGAACCCTCATCAGATGTGTCAGCACCTGTTACCTTTTTGGCTTCAGCCTCTATTTGTGTTTGATTGTCGACCATCAACTGCTCATCATCTGATATGTCAGTCCCTGTAACATCTTCTGCTTCAACCTCCTTGGACTCTACCTGCTTATTAATGGAAATATCCTGTAATGTAATTTTCTTTTTTTTATACCAGAGCTTCAGGAATTTCTTCTGCACATTAATATTTATAGTACCCACTGATTCCATCCAAGGGTATCCCAAAACAACATCCATGTTATCCATATCTGAAGCATAAAAATCACCATGAAACACATACTTATCCATAGAAAGTTTCAAATCCTTATAAATTTGAACATCCTTATCATCAACCTGTGTATTTTCAATATGTTTTGCTGGGACTTGCAATTTTTTTGCCAAATTAACATTGAGAAAATTATGCTTGCAACTAGGATTTATAGAAACAATGACCTTCTCTTTCTGAATCAATCCATGAACCTGCAATAAGGATATACCAGTAGGAAATAGCCCCACATGTTTCTCTTTATCTTGTTTTGAGGCATGAGACCATCTGTCTAAAAGTAATTTTTCAAATTCTTCATTGGGCAGGTCAGAACACTTCTTTTGGTTAAGTAGTCCCCACCATGTGGCTGCCTCATCTTTAAAATTAAACACTATAAAAGTTCTCCAATGAGGTGTCCATAATAACTTGTGTTCTTTTATGCATTCTTCAATAGTAGGACCATTATCTGTTCCTGTAAAACATAGAACCTCCATGAAGAGGGTTTGAGAAAAATTCACTTACTTGGCGAAAATTTGAAATTGTCACAGTTTCGTCAATATTGCTCAGAATCTCTATTATAACATGTTTTTAGAAATGGAACAATCATTCTTCATCTGCCCATGTGGTAGAAATCTTGATCCAGGCACTTGAAATTTCAGATCTGTGCTGCTACTCTCCCGTCGTCACCAAAATTTCTGCAAAAAAGAGCTGATTTTAAATCAGCAATATCTCCCTCATCCGGACTCCGATTCGACTGAATTTTTTTTTGAAATTGGGTAGTTTCTCCCAAAGAATCCAGATCTGCAATTAGTTTTTGCAAATCTTGTACCAGGACGTCTAGATCTGCGTCGCAAAATCGTTGCCCTGAAAATTGTCTGCAACCCTCTGATTTTAAGATCAGTGATATCTCCTTCATCCGGACTCCGATTCAACTGATTTTTTTTTTGAATTTGACTATTTTTGCACAAAGAATCCAGATCTTTAATTATATTTTACAGATCTTGCACCAAAATGTACAGATCTGACCTGCAAAGTCGCCGCCCCCGAAACCCTGCAAAAAAATAAAAAATAAAAATCTCCACTTTTGTGCCCAAGAAAGTGCTTTGATACCAATTGTTGTAGATCTGATCCAAAAATATAAGATAACGCAAATATATCCAGAAATAAATCCAAGAAAGAATAAGATCTGAATATAGAAATGATTCACTTTATTGATATCAAACCCTTAAGGTAGGGCAACACCATACATTCACTCATTAAGGAAGGAGAACACTCCACAAGCCATATGCATGTTCATACAATAATCCTTCACTATCTCCCATGTGGAGTCTCTAGCATCTATATAGGCCTCATACATACAATACCATGGGTCATTAGCATGGTTCCCTCATACCATCAACTAATACCATGGGCCCATTACATTATTATTAACTACTTGTGGTCCCTTACATGACATGGGTTAACCACATTATTTATTACTATGGCCCATCCCATTATTACATTATTACCTTGGGTACCTCCCTTGGTACCCCATATTATCCCCCCAGGTATATAACATTCCACCACCCTAAGCATGTTTCGTCCCCGAAACATGGGAAGAACATAAATAATAAGATCTACTCAAAAGAGTAGTCCACTGGTACCATACACGTGCATCGAGCCATCCAAGAGAAAGGTGAACCCTCAATCTCGCTGGTGCCTCGCTCGCCTGAGATGGAAGTTGACCGTGGCAGCTCTTCTGTGTTGATGTGTAGTGGGTGGGTCTTCTCTCCTCATTATCCGTCACGTGACTACTTGGTTTCCATCCTTATGGTTGTCTTGCGGGGTGATGTGGGTGATGATATGTTGAAGTTTTAACCCACGATGTCTTTTTCTTTAATTCACCCTGTTGTGGTGCCTATTGTGGTGTCTTCTTTTCCAATATGACTTCAACCATTGAACCCTCATCAGATGTGTCAGCACCTGTTACCTTTTCGGCTTCAGCCTCTGTTTGTGTTTGATTGTCGACCATCAACTGCTCATCATCTGATATGTCAGTCCCTGTAACATCTTCTGCTTCAACCTCCTTGGACTCTACCTGCTTATTAATGGAAATATCCTGTAATGTAATTTTCTTCTTTTTATACCAGAGCTTCAGGAATTTCTTCTGCACATTAATATTTATAGTACCCACTGATTCCATCCAAGGGTATCCCAAAACAACATCCATGTTATCCATATCTGAAGCATAAAAATCACCATGGAACACATACTTATCCATAGAAAGTTTCAAATCCTTATAAATTTGAACATCCTTATCATTAACCTGGGTATTTTCAATATGTTTTGCTGGGACTTGCAATTTTTTTGCCAAATTAACATTGAGAAAATTATGCTTGCAACTAGGATTTATAGAAACAATGACCTTCACTTTCTGAATCAATCCATGAACCTGCAATAAGGATATACCAGCAGGAAATAGCCCCACATGTTTCTCTTTATCTTGTTTTCTGGCATGAGACCATCTGTCTAAAAGTAATTTTTCAAATTCTTCATTGGGCAGGTCAGAACACTTCTTTTGGTTAAGTAGTCCCCACCATGTGGCTGCCTCATCTTTAAAATTAAACACTATAAAAGTTCTCCAATGAGGTGTCCATAATAACTTGTCTTCTTTTATGCATTCTTCAATAGTAGGACCATTATCTGTTCCTGTAAAACATAGAACCTCCATGAAGAGGGTTTGAGAAAATTTCACTTACATGGCGAAAATTTGAAATTGTCACCGTTTCGTCAATATTGCTCAGAATCTCTATTATAACATGTTTTTAGAAATGGAACAATCATTCTTCATCTGCCCATGTGGTAGAAATCTTGATCCAGACACTTGAAATTTCAGATCTGTGCTGCTACTCTCCCGTCGTCACCAAAATTTCTGCAAAAAAGAGCTGATTTTAAATCAGCAATATCTCCCTCATCCGGACTCCGATTCGACTGATTTTTTTTTTTTGAAATTGGGTAGTTTCTCCCAAAGAATCCAGATCTGCAATTAGTTTTTGCAAATCTTGTACCATGACGTCTAGATCTGCGCCGCAAAATCGTTGCCCTGAAAATTGTCTGCAACCCCCTGATTTTAAGATCAGTGATATCTCCTTCATCCGGACTCCGATTCAACTGATTTTTTTTTTGAATTTGACTATTTTTGCACAAAGAATCCATATCTTTAATTATATTTTATATATCTTGCACCAAAATGTACAGATCTGACCTGCAAAGTCGCCGCCCCCGAAACCCTGCAAAAAAATAAAAAATAAAAAAAATCTCCACTTTTGTGCCCAAGAAAGTGCTCTGATACCAATTGTTGTAGATCTGATCCAAAAATATAAGATAATGCAAATATATCCATAAATAAATCCAAGAAAGAATAAGATCTGAATATAGAAATGATTCACTTTATTGATATCAAACCCTTAAGGTAGGGCAACACCATACATTCACTCCTTAAGGAAGGAGAACACTCCACAAGCCATATGCATGTTCATACAATAATCCTTCACTATCTCCCATGTGGAGTCTCTAGCCTCTATATAGGCCTCATACATACAATACCATGGGTCATTACCATGGTTCCCTCATACCATCAACTAATACCATGGGCCCATTACATTATTATTAACTACTTGTCGTCCCTTACATGACATGGGTTAACCACCTTATTTATTACTATGGCCCATCCCATTATTACATTATTACCTTGGGTACCTCCCTTGGTACCCCATATTATCCCCCCTAGGTATATAACACTCAGCCTTCAACTCTCCCAGAATTTAGGGAACAGCGTGCCACCACTGTTACAATAGCAATAGCGGAAGTCGACAGTGCAGTAGCAGAATGCACACAACTTTTTGAATAGTCATTCAAGGTCCTGACCACCCTGCACGAGGACTCGAATGTAGATCCTGGAGACAGAGGCATGCAAGCTAAAACAAATATATGACGAGGTCAAAGGGACCATGCAGATGGTTGACCTTACATGGAGGCTCGCACATATGCAAGAAGAAAAGGCGCTTAAGGAACAGGAGGATGTTACTCGACACAAAGAAGTGGTCCTAAAAGCGTGCCTACAGCCATGGATAGATGAGGCATATATGATCACAGCTTCCATTGAATGAAAGCTCACGACACTACAGGAAAATCAGCAGAAGATTCAGGGTGGAATTTCAGCGGTGGTCACCGAGCAGAGAGTGGAAGAAGTCCAGTAGGCGGCCACTCAGTTCACTGCCGAGGTTGCAGTCATCCAAATGGAGCTGGGAGGTCTTTGTGCTAATATCTTCGTGCCTGAAAAGTGACTTGAGGGCAAGTCATGATGTTTGTGTTGGGGGCCTGTTAGGTGCAGGGTCCCCCAAGGGTAGTTTTGCGGCTAAAAGCCCATATTTTGGTCAAATTTTCTAATCCAGTGTAAAGAGTCTACATTTTGTGGTCGTGGAGCGCATAGATGTGAAAGAGTCATAGGGTTGTCTGCCCTTCTTTTGGAAATGTAATGTCGGTTGTAAAATATCTACCCATGGTCTGTGGACCATGGGATTGTATAAAAGGAGCTAAGCTCTAAGTAGTTAGAATAATCAGAAAAAGACGACAAGGCGAGTCATAGCCTTAGAGCAAGAATTCTAAGTCTTGGGTTGTAGTGTAGGTAGAGGCTCTACAGCTGAGTGCGCAGAGGCCTAGGGTAGAAGTCCACAGCTGAGTGTGCGAACCCTTGTAGTTGTGTGCGCAGGGTGGACAGAGTCTTTAATACTTGAAAGATATCAATAAAAGAAGTTATTCTGTTATTTCTGTGTATTTGTTCTATTAACGGGTTTGAATATCTTGTGTATGAATTTCCTTTATTATGCTTATATGGTGCGCGAATGATTGTAGTTACATTGAATAATTGAATGCAATCACAAATATCTGCTTACGCAGTGATAACATTAATTATTTGACAAGATAAGTGAATCACTTAGGATATTAGAGGGAGCTGCACGGCACGCTGCTATAGCAGCGCGAAAGTACCTGAGCCACAGGTTAAAGCTACGCGAAGGTCTATGGTGTACTTTCACAAAGGTATTTAAAGTCAGAACAGAGGGTTTGTATTACAAGCCCTAGAGCGAGATCACCTGCGCAAAGGCAAGGATAGAAGAGATAAAAAGACATCACAACCATCTCAAGGGTGCGGAAACTTGGTTCCAGCATCCCCCCATACTACTTCGGGTGAGACTTCAGTCCGTGCTCCGTGGGCTGATGCTGAAAGGGCCAGTAGTGTAAGGATTTGTTTGGCTAACTAATGCTGAACCTGGGTCAGGCCCCCTCAAGCCAACAACCATCTGAAATTTTCCATGCCTTTTTCATCTACCCTTCATGGGTATTTATAGTGTTTGTGTCATATATGTAAGCCAACATGAACCAACCAACGTGACCTTGTGTTGAGCCGACGTGTCAATTAAATATATTTAATTTATTCATTTATTTGAGCCGACATGATCTCTATTTAATATTTTCGCTTGCAGACTTCTATTGCTTGATCTTGAGGCTTTGATCTTGGTCTTGGAGGGCTGCTACACTTGATGAAGACTTGTATACATTTACATGGACTCATGACATGATTCTTTGACATAGAAATAAATCCTAAAGACATCAAGAAGAAGTCTTTCATCTAATGACACTTCTTGCTCATGAAACCCATGCAGCAAGATTACAAACATAATTTATTTTCTCTTATTACATCAAATACAAAGATCATGTCATTATGAAGACCGAACCTAGTTACACTTTCTTCAACACTCGCTCTTAGCTAGGGAGGTATTCATAATGGTACTTGGTCATTTTTAATCTGAAGAGTTTCTCATAAGAAGAATCGGATTTGCAATCCATCTGTTATAGCATCATTTTAGCCAAAATTGTTTCCATTTAGCAAGGCCTTGACTAACGGCTCTAGATCTCACTTAGATTAGAGCACACAATGTTGGTGAGACTAATGACTGATAGACACGCATCATCATTGCCTCTTTTAGGATCATACCCACCCGAGTTTTTTCCAAGTATGCCCTACTAAGACTATTTTCATCTTGGGTTCCCAGCCCTCAAGAATATCGGTCCTCCTACCCACTCTTGTCTTTGATACCCTACCACATCCTCAAAGAGTGTTGGATGCTAGATGATTACACAATCCTCCATTCTTTCTTCCAAACTGAAGACAAGAATGTCGTGTCTCGCTCTACCTCTTAACCAGGGACGAGTTCCAAGTTTCTTTTTACTTAGAAACTTGCTCGTGTTCCTTTACTCATAGGAACCACCAAGAGCTCTCTCTTACATAGGGACTCTATCATAAGTACTTTATAGGGTCTTCTAGTTGATTGACGATCCATGATCTCGATATCATAGATTTCTTCACATGTAGGGTTCAGCCATCCATCACTTTCCTCTATCATGTCATTCCTTATTTCTCGGAAAGTATCCTCCTTGGATTTACATCTGGGGCTTCCTTTATCAGCTCATCTGTCTTCACTTGTCATCAACAATGATTGTTATGGATCACAAGGTACATAGTTGTGACATCCTTCATAATTCTCCTTTCCTAGATCCTGCACACATACCCGGACTATACCAAGAGGTCAGACACCAAAAACAAATTACATATTACCTTTTGCTAATGGCCTTCTTTCAGTAACATCTTCTTGTAGGCATCAATGATCTTGCACACGTGTTGACACATCTCCCAATGTTATCTGTTGTCAAGGGTCCTGATATTTTCATACTTCCATCAGTGTTCACATCATTCCGGGAGGTTTCCTGGTCAAGTCTTCCTCATCCTCTGGATGTTGATTGCCTTCGTCATGGTTGCATGCTTCATGATCTCTTCCATTCTCATATCTTTGATTCCCATGAGCTCTCATAGTTCTTCAATGGTCATCAACTACCTCATATTGCATTATGAGGACATATTATGTTGATTTCATCTAATCTGACTTTTGTCTTTCTGCATCCTTTAAGAGGAGGAGATATTTTTCTTCTTGATCATGCTTGATCCATTTTATCTGACACCACACATCATGATATTATAATATCAAATACAAGTACAATCATACATACCTTATTTTTCTTCAGGTATCTTTCGACAACTTCCCTAATTGAACGATTCTTCAATCCCTTGTTCTGCTTCATTCTTCATGTCATTGAACCACCATCTCATGAGTTCCAAGAGCTGGAATTTTGATGAGACATTTGGTGCCTTCCCGGACTAGGAGATCCTCCGCTGAGATCTCTATCAGAGATCCTTCAGAACCTGTTATATATCCATCTGGAAAATGTTTCCTTTGACCTTGATGACTTCTTCCTTTCCTTCAATATTCAAGGAGATTCCCAAGAGTGATGTTCTTCATGATTTCATATGATCTCTTGCTTTCATGATGCCATGATGCATCTTACTATGTTCATATCTACAAAGACTTCTGACAGGATCCTTTTGAGAGGGATACCATCTCATCCATATAGGAGATCCATTTCTCCCTCTTTCACTGATCCTTTCCTCATCTTCCTCCATCCTTCCAGCGATATGAGTTTCTCTTCCAGAACATTGTTTTGTCCTATCAACTTTCCCTGAACTTATATGTGACTCATCATTTTGCCTTTCTCTATCTGACATAGAGACCATAGAATGTTGATCAAGGTAACCTTCTTGCTTATCAATATCAATGGTGATTATTTTCTCACCATTTTTCCCATATCTCGTAGCTAAGATCTCATGAATATTTTTCCTCATTCTTCTTTACTACATTTCAGATAGTATATCCTTATGTAACCTTCTTATGTCTCCTTTCTTAATTTATAGGACCTTCATGTATTCAAAGAAGAACTCGATATTTCTGACTTCATTTCTTCATAAGGATCCTACTGCAAGAACTCTGTCTAACCCATAGATCTTCTTGCATTGATGAAGTCAATAAAACAAGACTTGATTATAGAATAAAAGATACTTACTTGATATTGTGAAGACAAGATCTTCACCTTCATCATGTTGGCTGATGTTGAGGTAGATGCATTGATGTTTCCTCTTAATATGATCCTTGCTTGAAGTTTCTCTTCAAGTCCTTGAACATATGGTCCTTGCAGCATCAACTTGAGGTTGCTTGCCATGATGTGATAGGATTGTGCAACATCTTGATTTGAGTCATGTTCATGTAAATCATGATGTAGTTGATCTACTTCTTTGAACGGGAATCTGAGCTGCTCTGTGAAGGGATCAATCGTTGTAATGCATAGATCATGCCATGGTGTGGAGTGTGAGAGACACCAAGGTTGTTTCAGACCTTCAAAACCCTTGCTAAAGATGACTAAATTTGTGAACTGTTTATTGGACCTTGACCTTCTTCAATAGAATGTCTCCTTGATCATCTTTGTGTTTACAAAATGTTGTTGTAGACTTACCCTTTGATCTAGGGTTTGATCAAGGTATAGTTCTTGATCTTCTTTGCTATACTTGAATCTTGATGTTGGCATGTCTCTTTTCTGCCCTTCTTTGATTGTTGAACCAATACCTCTAATACCATGTTGAAGAATCTAGGGCATGCATACTTAAATTGATTCTTCATTACATGATAACAATTTGTGAAGTATTTAAACAATTTATCTTAGCTTGAATTTTACTTCATTATTAGCATGTGTATGTTATCTTCATCAAACTGCTATCAAAACAAAAGAGATAAGAACACAAATGTTTTGGCTTTCTGCCAAGGCCAAAACCTCTCCCTCTTGGAGAGGAAAACCCATGCGTAAATTCTTCTTATAGAGATTCTATTGACGAATACCAAGACCATGACCCTTGATACAATCTTCCTCTCCAAGACTAAGCCATCAATCCTCTTCCTCGATCATTGTCGAGATCATCATCTTGTTTCTCCTCCAACTAGGTCATTGTTGCACCATATTGCTTCATTACGATATTCATCAATGTTGTAGCCTTCATCCAGATCCATGAGAATGAGATCATAACTGAAGTATCAATATGAATATAGATTGAGACAGTAACCAGATTTATCATTTCACTGACATCTGATATGGTTATTCGAGACTATGTACAGAAGTAGAAGCACTGAGACATATATGTACAAATCTGAATCTCTCTGTGGTATATCCAAGATTTTGTCATAGTCATGCCGATACTGTTAGATAGCAGGTATGAATATCCTTCGTTGTAACACTGAGATCATATTTATGGCATGACTGTCTTATTGTTCCATCTCCATACGAAATTCTGTAGCTATAGAAGTATGATGTCAAGACTGCTCCTATTCATGCAAAATTATCCCAACACTGTAACACCAAAATTGTCCAAACCTCATGTCCATGTTGTGTCTATACTGCTACAGTTATTTGAGGTCTTGACTGTGACTACACCTAATACCCAATTTAGAGAGAGAGAGAGAGGAATGTGAGTTTAGAGAGAGAGGAATGTGAGATTGTTACCTCAATTGTTGATGCCCTTAGATAGATTCTATTACTCCTTTATTGTGGATACCCTTGACTGTGGCTTCAAGCTTTGACTGCGGATCCATGTCTAGAGTGCGACCTCATGACTATAGCTCCTCTTCCACATGAAATCTCATAACCATTCGAAATTTTCCATGTCTTTTTTGTCTACCCTTCATGGGTATTTATAGTGGTTGTGTCATATATGCAAGCTGACGTGAACCTCTGAACCAACGTGACCTTGTGTTGATCCGATGTGTCAATTAAATATCTATTTAATTTATTCATTTGTTTGAGCCAACATGATCTCTATTTAATATTTTCACTTGCAGACTTCTATAGCTTGATCTTGAGGCTTTGATCTTGGTCATGCAGGGCTGCTACACTTGATGAAGACTTGTATATATTTACATGGAATCATGGCATGATTCTTTGACATAGAAATAAATCCTAAGGACATCAAGAAGAAGCCTTTCATCTAATGACACTTCTTGCTCATGAAACCCATGAAGAAATATTACAAACATAATTTATTTTCTCTTATTACATCAAACACAAAGATCATGTCATTATGAAGACCGAACCTAATTATTCTTTCTTCAACACTTGGGTGCATAGCATAGATTCAGGAGGAAAGGGATGAAGGTTTGGGAACTAGAAGTGAGCACTACGTAATTGCAAGAGAAAGAGGGAAGGCTTGGGCATAAAAGGAAATTATAGGAGACAAGGGTGACATGCTTGATCGTTGAGGATGCACAGTGCACAATGATTGAGGAGGAGACTCTTGGTATTGTGAAGGTTTCCACTGCAATGGCTAATGGATGACCCTACTATCCACTGAGATTTTACAATGTGCAGCATAAGGCAGAGCTGATCAAGTCTTTGTGCAGTGGGAAATTGTAAGCAACAAGGGTTGAGTAACTATGCTCTGAAGATGCACATTGCGCAATGAAGGGAGTTATCCCCAAGATGGGCACAATGCACAAATTCAAGAGACAAGGGTCACATCACTAAGGCTTAGGAGTGTGTAATGCACTCATCACTTGGTTGGAAAACAAATGTGCTCATAAATTGAGCATGATGTGAGGACAAGGAAGAACTCCAAAATTGACTAAGTGTGAGATCAATAGGATGAGAGAGAGAGAGAGAGAGTAAGAGAATACAAATAGGTCCTAAACATGATCGCACAAACATACACAATCAAGAACATGACAAGAATATGCACAATGCCCAAATATCATGTATACATTGAACGACAACAAGATGACACTTATATCCAAATGTGACAGTTAGGATGAAAGTATTTATGACACATATCGACTACAATGAGAAAGTTCAATATTCCATGGAAGTGTATCCAAAACATTTTCTTGTGACAAATATGATCAACTAATGTGAGAAAGTGTGCTAGATCTTCCTCTAGAAGGTCTTCCAGGTCTGCCTCTAGAAGGTGTTCTTAACAAGATTTGCGAAAACAACCCATGTAAGAGTGAAAGAAAGCAAAAGTGACACATACAAAGGTAGAAGTGATAAAAAATGACAGTTGATAAACTCACCCGAAGGATGGTGCATTTGCAACCAAGAGTGAGGGATGCTCCTTATTCTCCAAAAGTGCACAGAGCTCCAAAGCAATATATAAGTGTGAAATGAGATCTAGGCTAGAACCTTTACATAAGGAGAGAAAACATGCAATTATGGTTAGGATTTGTGAGTATGCTTTGTGCATGTTGGGAAACTAGGAGTCAAGAGTGAGTTGATTTCCACTAAGAAGTGTGACAACACTAACTTGAATAAGTGTGCTCGCAATGTCAACAAGAATTGCGTACTCACTATAAATAAGGATTGTGCACTGACTATCCACAAGGATTTCACAATGTTTGTCATAAAGGTGTGCAAAATCACTATCTCTGAGAACTACGCAATGACTGTCTCTGGAAACTGTGCGATGACTATTAGACAGAGTTTTTTTTGCTTGTGTTCCAAGAGTACACATTTAATTTCGACATGAAGTGCACTTTTCTTATTGGAAAGGAGTGCACTCCACTATCTCCAAGAAGTGTGTGAGGCCTACTTAAAAAAGGTCCACTTATGATGGCATTAAGAGCTAATCATGTGAAAGCAAAGAACTTTGACACTTAGGATTTTCTAGATGAAGACTTGAACACTTTGAAAATGTGACCACAGATAACTTTAATGACTCAAAAGGGAAAATCACACGATCATTAAGGGGTTCGAAAATTTGAATCACAACAAAATTTTGGAGAGGGGATGTAGTATCTACAGCACTTGGTAATTCACTGTAAGAACCCCAACTTCTCTATTTAGGTCTAACATTAAGCATGAGGTCTAGTCTTCTAGAAGTATTGTCTCATCCATTGATCACCCTAGATTCCTTATTTGGCCTGGTTAGATATGTAGTCCCCTCTACCCCTCTTGTCGGCTTGACACATTTCACAATACTAATCAGACTTCAATTGTTTCAATTAGGGAGAAGGATCATATGTGTTACACAAGTTTAAGATGTTCAGAGTTTTAGTGTAATATTTGGTGTTGTTCTGCTGTCAACAGACTTTTTCAATACCCTGGTGGAGTCTCTTCAAGGAATCACAAGCATTACTTTTTTGCCATTAGGCCTATTTAGTACCTCGACAAACTTTCTTGCTTCACCTCTCCACACATAAAGCATTTCTCTTCTTTCACCCTTTATTTATTTTATTACTTTATGCTCATTGAAATTGTTTTGGAATTTATATCGCCATGGGCAGAAGTGGGATCCCTATTCTATGAGCAAGAGAGAATTCTCCTTGTTTTACAAAGACTCTTGTGTGTGTGTGTGTGTGTGTGTGTGTGTGTGTGTGTATATACCTCTAAGATTAGTTTTCTCTCTTAAGTTTTTTTGCTTTCCCTTCTCTGCTTGATTGAGTTCAAAAGTTTAAAACCAATTAATATAAAATTCCAATTCAAGGAAAGAAGATCCCATTATGGATATGAGCATAATAGATATGCTAAGGCTTTCATTCAGAATGAGTCATATTTTTTGTCTGAGCATCATGAAATTTAAAGATATGAAGGCCCAAACAAAGAAGGAGATAAAAAGTTAGCCAAGTGTTGTTAGTCGTCACAATGCCCTTTCAAAGTTCCGCTACATTTTCTCATAATCAGACGAGGCAACTTTTATACACGATCTTATTAAACAAATCATGAGAAAAGACGATAAAGAAAACATGACATGACATAAAAGATAAAAAGTAAGAAAGCGAAGTAAATATTGATAAATGGAATGCAAAGAACAAAACTCAAATGAGAAGGGAAATATGGGAAAAGTGTTGTAATGCAAAGCAAAAGTAACTAGAATGAAAAAGAACAAAAATAAAACTAAATCCTAATCTATCTAAAATAGAAGGATAGGATTATGTGAGGTCAAATTTTCAATGCACCCATTTTAGTTGTTCCCTACCTAAAAGTACAAAAATGCAAGCAATGAATACCGAGATAAAACAATGTGTAGAAATAAAAATGTTTACCTAAATAATTTGCACAAGAAGCTGAAGGTATTTCCTATAGGTAGAAATGTGTGCCATAAAAACTTGCTTTAGCTAGTTTGCAATTTTACCTCGTTAGACAAGATGATGAACATACAAATCTAGAAAGTGTCCCTCACATGTACATTCATCCACATTTTTGTTCTTCACAAACATCAGGTAAGATTGAAACTTATTATTAACAACAAATATTGCCAGATAAGATTCCTTTATCCAATCATAAATTTGTTATTGATATTCGAAAGAACCTATTTGAATACCTTGAAACTCTTGGGAAAATGAACTTTCAATCAACACAATTGAATTATAAAGAGAATCTTGTGAGGGAAATTTGATCTGACCTTATTCAAAAACTTTGTCAAGATTGTGAGGACATGACATAACCATCAGCAAAAGCTGAAGTGCTTGAAATTCTTGATAGGTATCTAAGTATTTAGATGATGAATCATAGAAATAAATGGGTTTGACAAGATAAACTAATGTAAAATAAATATCATTAGATGTACCGGTGGGAAAATAATTAATTGAGTGACAATTGTTAGAACTAGTGTTATGACCGGATTGGTGGATTGGCATTTGATATTCTAGATTTTCCATTGGTTCCCTTTGTATCTGATTACATACTAGACCAAAAATATGAGAGCTTGGGGAATTAAAAACAATTATTAGCATCATAAATCTGGGAAACCAATTAGAATTCCATGTTGACAAAAGATTATAAGCATGCATCAAATCAAATCTAGTATCAATATCAAGATGGGAAATTAATTTTCCAAAATGAGTTTTTATCCGCCAAATGACTCAAGCATTTACTAACCTCGACAATGATAGATTGTACCAGAGAAAAAATGATTAGCTCCAAACATAAACAAGAAGGATAAGGGTTTGATTTCTCACAGAGGGGTTCAATAGAAATAAATATTTTAGCCAATGATGATCTATGTCCTAATAATCATAATGACAAGCTTCAAAGTTATGTGCATCCGTAAAAGATTTGCATTTCAACCTTGGATTTAATACATTAGATTTGCATGAAGAAGAATTAAGAAAAAAAGAATGTTTTATCCGATTAGAAACTATATCTTGAGTATTAAGAAAATTAACTTGAAAACGCTAAAAATCCTTTAAGAGAGAGCTCACATCTAGTGTGACAATGCTGAGAAAATAATTATGTGAGAAGATCTGGATCTGACCTAGTTTGGGGACCTCTTCAGGATCGAGATAACCTGACATAACCATCATCAAAATATGAAGTTCGTAAACTTCCTAACGAATCTGATAACCTTCAAATGATGAATGATAAAAATTTGAGGGCTTGACTAGATTAGCATTATTTATATCAACTAGATCCTTACTAATGGAACGGGTATTATTGAATTTACTGATTTGATCAGGTATTTCAACATCAACAAATAGATTATTGTTGAACGTGTTGGAAGCTACCAACATGGAATGGGGTCTCCTCAATGTGAATTCCCAATTTGACCCCACACCATTTGGAGTAGGAGCCCCAATCGGAAAAAGTATGGTTGCAAACGTGGTGGTTTCAAAGAAGTGCCTTGGCTATGATAAACACACATAATGATATATACATGACTTTGGTGAAAAAAATTGTATGAACTTTGAGAAGTATCAAATGTAATGCATGAAAGGTTCCATCACACTGGAGGGAAATAAGTGAGCCCCTTGGAAGCAAGTAATAGTACTAGCTTAGAAGAGACACACGAGAAATACAAGAGAATCATTAGTTAACCTGCAAAATAATTCACAAGATAACAACGATTGTAATAACATAACAACAAACATTCAACAAGATTCATACTAAAGCAAATAGATTAGTTCACACACATTAGCATAAATGTAACAAGAGATATCACAAATATAAAAATAATAATCTTACTACACTCACGACATGTGCATGAAGACGTGTCAACTCTAAGCTTTTATTAAAGAGTGAAAGTGCCAAAGATACAAATGCATTGACAAGACACTAGCCCCAATAGTGGAACATGAAGCCAAAAATTTATTCTCCAAAGAATGATATTCCTCCTATGTTGAACTAGAGAATCCAAGGCTCCAAATCAAAGCTTCCAAGCCTTCGGTTCCAAGCCCTTTTCCTGAGTTATGAGGGTTTATTTATAACAAACGAGATGACCCTTCATCTCCCTTTGTGACCTTTGAACTTCCCTCATGACTCTTTGACTTCCTTTTTCTTTTCCTAACTAATTACATTCATATTACACAATTGACACTTTGACTTCCACTTACATATTTATTTCAAATACAATAGCACAAAAAAAGGCCCATATGATACAAAAATGGTAGAGCCTAATAAGACAAACTAGACATATCAAGCTTAAGTTTGAGGAAAATCTAGCTCATCAACTTCAATTTGAAAATCTTCAGTCACGTAGTGATTCCATGCTTCATACTATGAAATGATATCCTCAAACTTTGCAATAATATTAGGCTAATAGTAGACTCTATCTTGCATTGCATCTGGGTAGACAGTTTTGGAACTAGTTTATGTCTCCTTCTTCAATAAGAACAACATAGTGTTGATCTTAGTAGCGCCACCAATACATTTATGCTTGGTGTGTCTATTAATCTCTAGGTCCTCTTTGGTGGCAATCTACTTCAGCTGGTCCAAGTATTATGAAACTTCTTGCCTAACCACATTTCTTCCCTTTTCCTTTGTGAATGTCCCTATTGAAGGGATCTTATGATATTTCACCAAGGATTCCACACTATTGTACAACCATGCATAAGAAGACAAGATGTTGGCTATGAAAGTGATGAGTTGTTTATTACTTTGCATAAGCATTCCAAATTCATATTTCTCCAACTCAGCTTGTTTTGTTTTTTTCTTAAATAGTTCTGACAGTGCACCTTTGAACGCCATTCCCCATTCATGAACTACAAAGATGACTACATGAATGGCCTTCAAATATTTTTCATTCTCCCATGATTTCTTCTGCATATCATGCAAGGGGACAACTACTTTATGTACAATGACCAATGCCTAATAAAGATTCGTCATAGTGTCCCCCAGAACTTGAACTTCACCAAACATAGTAGCTTGAAGCTCTTTCAAGTACACGTGGGGGAGCCAACTTTTGAGTCTCTGCCTGGAGTTGTTCTATTTGTTGTCTCGCAACTTCCAAATCCTTTTCCATCTATTTATTTTATACTATCAGATACTCTCCATTTACCTTTGAAGCTCTGGCAAAAGCCAAATTAATTGTGGCAATGGTTTCATGATTCTTTCTAGTATCCATGATAATCACCCTTTCTGTATTGATGAAGAAGGATGTGAGGTCATTGGGGAAATGCTTCTTTCTTGCTTGCACAATTTTTCTCTGAAGCTTATTGAAAGTCAAGCTACAAATATCCATGCCCAAGCTATCATCTAAAGGAGAAATTTATTCTTCATCACCTAAAGATTGCCCATTTGTAGGAGGAGGTGGATATTGAATGATGATCTGTTTTGTACTAGGCATTAGATCAACATCTTGATTCTATTTTCTTCCTCCATGTCTTGGACAACTATTAACGCTTCAATCTCTTGGGAAAGTTCTTATTCCTACTATTTTTTACTCTCTTCTTCATGTAGTTGATTATGTCTTTGTTCTTCTACTTTCTTTAACATTTCTTCTTCTTCCTCCTTCATTTTTAATTCTTCTTCTTGCATATTCATTTCTTCCTATTTTGTCTTTTCCTATTCTTCCTTTTGTATTTTCTCTTCTTGCATTTTTTTCTTATCTTGCTTATGCTTCCTCTTTCTCTCAATTTCCATAGCTTCTTTTAGAACAGTTGGATCCGCTTTGAACTTGTGGCTTTAATCCTCTATTGTAATACGAGCAACCTTCCTTTTATATTTAATGCTCACTAGGTTGTGTTTTTCTAGTTGCCTTACTTCCATAGTAGTTTCATGTTCTGGAGTCACATGAGAAGGGCTTGCCTGGTTTCCTGGTGTGTGGGGCCTAGATGCATTATAGTAGTTCTTGATATTTTCCTCCTTTGGCCTAGAGTATGTCCCACACTACCAGTTGAAATGAAAATTGACATAATGCTACTTGCAAATGCCTCTGGGATCATAATGTTGATACTCCATCGTGCCAAACCTAAAGTTATCCAACTCTTTGCCTTTAACTTCTGCAACCTTTAAGTTCTTAATTTCGTAGGATCCCACCTACAAAGGGAAAGTAGGCAAGGATTCTTTATTTTTCCTTCGCAATACCACTGATAAGCATGTGGAAATATGATATTCAACATCATGCATGACCAAATTATCTATGGCATACCTCGGGAACAAATGTGATGGTTTCTGACAGTTGAACACCTTGAGGTAAGTGCCATTTGGTGAGGCAAACCAATCAAAAATTTCTAATACTAATTATATCGCCTCATGGGACGTGCAAGGGGGTTCCTCCTCAAATTTCATCTGGTACAATACTTTGAGTAAGTGGTCAACCATATTTTCCATGACTCCTCTATAATTTCGCTCTAAAAGCAATTTGCAATTTTCTATGAACAACATGCTCCTTGGGTGTCCACTTCCAGTCCATGCTAGGAAGAGCCTTCTGAGCACATATACCATCTAATATGTATCTAGAAATGTATAATTTAGCTTGTTTTCCCTTAGGTGGATTCTTTGCATTGTTTACATTAATCCTAAGCTACTGAGCCAAAATATCTGACTAGTTAAATATCTTCCCCTCATTGACAATCTGATGCAACATGTAAACCATACTTCAAGGAAGGTTGTAGTACTCTTCTATCCATATATATGGCACCATAGCACAATCAGGTACTAAAACACATTTCTAAGAGATATAGACTTGTAAGTAATATTGGGTGTTTGGTGGAACTTAGTTGGCTCTTTCACCCATGTCTTTATAACATCCTTGGTGTTTAAATAACTGGTGATTGCAAAGAAGTGTGAATCCATATACCCCTATGGCTTAGGCAAGTGATACATCAAGTGAATATCATGGGCTAAATAGGAAGCAAGCCACTACCCACTGACACTACTAAGGGTTATGCTCTTAGTATCCAAGTGTTGCAGGATCCATTCGATGACATCTACACAAGGTAGGATTGGGAACCTGCAAGAAACTCTATGAAAACATGATCCCTGGATATAACTGTACACTTGTATGTACTCCAGACCTGCCTTGAATTCCGTAGCTGTGAATTCATCTTTGATTGTATGTCATGTGATGTCAAAGTCCTTTTCAATGAAGAGTTAAGTATCATATCGAATAGGAATGGTAACTGGAGTGCTCTCAACCACTTCATCAATACTACTCTTTGTTGTTTCTTTTAAGGATGATATCTTATGAGGCATTATGATGACTACTGATGAAAGAGAGATGAGCTCAAAACCTGCAATATCTATAACCAAAAGATACACTCATGGAAAAAACAGATTAGCTTAAGCAAATTAGTTCATCAACCAAAATTAAAGAAGCAACACATGAATTTTGGATAAGGATTTCAAAGTTTTGGGATCTGGGGGCAAGGTAGGATTATATGATTGTGCACTACATAGTCTCAAGAGACAAGGATGAAGTTTGGAATTTGATATTGCGTAATGCACAGTCTCGGCTAGGAAGGAGAGAGAAGGTATTGCGCATTGTGCAGTCTCAGAGGTCAAGGCTGAGGATTGAGTGTTGGAACTATGCAATACGTAGCTGGGAAAGCCAGTGAATGTGCACTATGCAATATCAAAGGCCAAGGGTTTAGCTTGAGCCTTGGTGTTGTGAAATGCACAGTTGTGGAGGCAACAACTACTCAAGGATTATGTAGTTCCACCCAAGAGAGAGAGAGTTAAACTTCAAGATCTAATGTTGGGGTAGGAAAAAGTGTAGATTAACCTTAGGGTGAGTTATATTAATCAACATCATGGGCAAGAAAATATCATGGAAAATGAAAAACCTACATGCACAAAAAGACCAAGCAGCGATAATTGTTGGTAGGAAAAAATAAAGAAGATGATGTGACACTTATAAAAAATGAATGACGGATCGAAAAAACACTTGTACAAGCTAATAATTATATAAAAAATAGCAACAATGAAAATAAATGGGAAAAATAACACTTATAGAGAAAAAAACGATAAAAGCGATTAAAAAATTAATAATAATAAATAAATAAATATTATAAAAAATAAAAATAAATAAAAAGTGATAGAAAAAGCAGAAAAAAGGGACGCAAGAGAAACTTATTTGGAAAGGCACTGCAAATCGAATCCAAAGCCCCTTGATCTCATTGAGAAGTCTAGGGATCTTATTTTGAGTGTGAAAATGAGCTATACAAACATCTAGATCTAGCCCCCATGGAGTTAGGTTAGGGTTTATGACACGCATGCCTAAAATCAAGTAGGAGGTGGCATTTGTCCCAAGATCAAAAATATAAACTTTGTTCCACTTGTCAAATAATGATTATGCACTCTCTGTTTTCTAGGGATGAGCATTAGCTTAATTCAGGAAACTGTGTAGTCTCACTAGTAGAAGGGACTGCACAATTCCTAAAAATAAGGGATTGTGCAATCCACTGACTTAGTGGATTGCGCAGTCTTGACTATGAGAAAGAGATTGGGAAGTTTACATGCTCAGTGAATACAAGTCGTTAGATTTGTGTAGTTTTGATCCTCAAGGCATAGTGTAGTATCCAGTGGCAGAGGATTGCACAATTCCTAGAGGGAAGACTGTAGTTGATGCAAGATCAAGGTAGAAGTTGGCTTGTGTTTAGAATTTGTTTAGTGATCGTTGACGAAACTTAGTCATCATCAAGACAACCTAATCAAGTAATAACAAGCACTGAATACCATGATAAGTCATCATAACACTAGAAAATCAAGAGGGATACTTGATGACTGTGAAAGATAAGTTTTTATGAATAGAAGGTAGACTCCAAAATCAAAGCACAGGAAAATTTTTGGAAGGGGTTTGTGGCAGCTACAACAATTACTTGTCATAAGGTTCTTTAGGTTTTATATCTAAATATATATACATCAGAGAGACTTCATGAACAACCTAAACTTAAAGATTAACCCTATGCAAAAATGGAGATTACAAGGCATAGAATGAATGGTCAATAATTTCCTTTTTTTTTATTCATCAAGTGCGACCTTACCACCTTTTGTCCACTCAAAATTATGCTTAGCAAAATGTGAATTTGAAAAATATGGGATGTTCTCATCATCATATGGTTCATTACATGCGTCAAGATGCAAGGGGTGGTGAGATGAAGAAGAGATTCCCATAAGAATTTCTTCTTTCATCAGATGGGATTTAAGATTTAAACCTTGTAAAACCAAGTCTTCTAGAAAAATAAAAATGTGTATTGGTGATAGGATGACAGTTGTTTGAGAATTTTATTTGATTGAGCATCTTGATTTCATTTGACTAATTACTAGGGTCACAATATTTTTTATCAGCGGAGAATGTGGAAGCATCGTCTGGACATAGAGGAATTTGAAACAAGGAGGACAATTGAAATGTGTCTTCAACCTTTTTCTCCTCTATCAAAGAGATAAACAACCTTGTACCTGATTACCATTTAAAATGTTGAATTTAGAATCAAGGGTATCTGAAGCAAATGGTGATGCATCAGGTTGATAAAGTGAACCATGTAATAAGGAGCCATGAGGTGTAAATGATAAAGGGTGAAATTTATCCCTTGAATAGGCAATGCTTTCAATCGAATCATATTCAAGATTAAGATTATGCACGTTAATGTCATATTGGGAAACCTAGGGATCAACCTTCACATTAGGCTCTATGAATGTGTCAGAAAATTCAAAGCTCTTTTGGACAAGATCTTGACCATGGGAAAGAAATGAAGGTAGGACAAGTGGATCAACAATTTGATTTTCATATTTCCCTTGATGTCAACGTCAGTATGAAGGACCACTTTGCTTGGTAATGAGAAAGGAGGAAGAGAAGGGACAAAAGAGGTGGCAGGTTCCTCCTCTAAAATTGGAGGTGCCTCATGACCGATATAAGTTGGAAGAGAAAAATCAACCAAGGATTCAAATTCAAATTGTTTCAAAGAGATTTGAACCAAACACTGAAAATTTTCACCCATGAAATACCAATCCACATATTCTTCAGAGAATTCATAGAAAAAGGTGAAAAAATGTATCAACAAAATCTTCTAATGATTCATCATATTTCATTGTAAGTTGATTAATCCTTTTATACACATTTTGATAATTGTACTTATCAAAGGATTGATGAAGTTCCTTGAAAAGTTGCTATAAATAATGGATAGAAGAAGATGGTAAGGCATGACACCATTGCTTAACACAACCTTCAAGTGTGAGGGTGAATAATTTACAAGCAACATCTTCACAATTCACTTCATAAAAATCACAAAACTTAAGAAATTGAAGTGTATGTTCAAGTATGGATGTTCCATCCTCACCATCAAACTTTAATTGAGACAAGTCATAAATTTGTTCGGCATGGATTGTAATATTCATGTTATTAGAAAAGCATTCTAGGATTATGATTTGGGAACGAGTCATTCAAGATGAAAGATTCAAAAGAGACTCAACGGTTTCAGCTTGTCATTTGACCCTCCTTCTAGCGCAAAATTTGTTGACAGCGCTAGATACCGCCAATAGTGGGGGGTCTCTTTGGTATGAAGTCCCAATTATACCTCACGCAATTTGGGATAAGAGCCCAATCTAGAACAAAGGCTTGAATACCATTTCTTCTTAGAGTTTTTCCTTGACTGCAATTAAAACATAAGAGAGTGCACATATACTTTGAGATAAGTAAATAAGTTAGCCCCGTGAAACACACAAATGAAATGTGTATAAGGTGCCTTCACCGACAGGAAAAGAAATAGTGAGCCTTTAGAAGAAAAGTAATAGTACTATCTTAATAAAGACACACACGAGCATAGAAAGAATCATTAAATAATTTGCGAAATAGTTTACAAAGTAAAAACCATCATGAAAACAAAGTAAGAATGCACATTCAACAAGAAGTGTACCAAATCCAATGAAATGGTTCATTTTCTTTTGTGCATATGAACACAAACATATACCATGAACATTAAAAGAATAGTCTTACGACATCCACGATACATGCATGAAAGTGCAATGACTCTAAGAGCTTCAAATATTAAATGAAAGTTCCAAAATACATAATTACAATGATGAATCACTTGCCCCAATAGTGGAACATTGTGCCACCACTTGCTCCTCCGAAAAAATATCTTCTCTCCTATGCTAAGCTAGATAAGCCAAGGTGAAAAGTCCTTTTCTTGGGTTATGAGGGTTTATTTATAACAAATGAGGTGATCTTTCACCTCCCATGTGACTCTTGACCTCCCTCATGACTCTCGAGCTCCTACATGACTCTTGGACTTCCTAGTGACTCTTCACATTCCATGTGTGACCCTTGGTCTTCCACACATTTTACATTTTCTAATTTTTGAAATTACAAAATTACATTCCACCGAAATGTGGCAAGGCTACATGGGACAAAATAACATTCTTGTGTTCTCACTTTGAGAAGTTATAATTTGGTGATTGTGACATGAGACTTTATTGTAATGTATTAATGCCAAGTTCTTTTGTTTTCTGCTATGTCTTCAAATATTCATAATTGATGTGAGGCATGCTTCATCTTCACCCTCCATTGGTTCTCAAGTTGTCTTGATAACTGAGGACAACCTGAGACCACATTCATTGAGGATTCGAGATCCTTTCACTCTAAGTGACACGGGTTGACCTCCCTTTCACCACAAGGAGTATTCCCCAATAATAGTGTGAATTAAATACTCGTTGTAAAATAATGTAAATTAAATATATTTTCTAATTAAACAAATAAATATGCCAAATTATTGAATAGAGTGTGTATTAAATAAAATAATGCTTTTTGAGAAAAATATATGGTAGGTACATAACTCATGAAAACTTATTAAATTCAAACTTCATTAATTACAAATGAGGTAAATTAATATATATATCATAATTCACAAAAGAAAAGAAAGAAATTAAAGCACACTAGTGTTAAATACATCTAATTCAACTATGTAGTTTAAATAAGATAACGTCAAGTATTATTATTATTTAACCTACATAACAATAAGAATAATTTAATTTAATAATTTCTAATAACAAGTATTGGAGAAATATTAAATTAAATGTAATGTGTGAAACATTATACTATCTGAACAAATCAAATAATGGCTAATACTTTCACATTTTTTAGTGAGGGAAAATAGTGAAAACAATAATAAAATTAAAAAAGAAATAAGATTTGAAGAATTGGCTTTTATGGCATTTGAATTTATGGCACATATAACCCTAAATATTATGTATTCATGGAATTAAACCTGCAACAAATAAACTCAAAATACGATTTTCAAAACATATTATGCGTAATCAAGTTAAGTCACCATTCCGAAATAGCGAACCAATACATAAAATTGAAATTAAATAGAACACAATGTAAGAAAATACAAAAAATGAAATATAATATTATTAATAAAACCTAAGTGTCATTGTGAAGGAAACCATTTGTAACATGTACAAGATGGTCGTAATAGTTAGTAAGTCTTCATCCTCAGAGCTACTATTCTCCAACTTGCCAAAAGCCCTTGAAAGAAACTCTTACATTCTCTTTTATAATTTTGGGAATTCGTTTCCAATATAGTGCTCGTAACTTCCCAAATTAAATTACATTAATAATAATTATTTTGTCTAAATGAAATATATATGCCATAATTTAAATGAATTCCTGCTCAAATCTTCCACGTTAAAAATCCTTTAAATAATATTCATTGCATTAAAAGAAAATATATAAATTAATTCTCTAACATGATGATGATGATGGTGGTGGTTAACGTCCACTGAGACCAAATTGGTCTATCGAACCTATAATTTTCTTAGTTCTTAATTGTTCGGCTTCTCGTCTTTCTTGGCGAGGTTGGTGCTATAGATTTCTTTTTTTCTCTACGGTCTTCCATCTTCCTTTATCTTGCATCTCCTTCATCTCTTCTGGTTCTTGGGACATTGGTGTATCAGCTTCGTGATCTATTGTTTTCGTCCTTTTGAAGATAGTCGGAGAAGAAGTTTGGTCTGGGAGATCTTCTTTGTTGTTAAATGAAGATTTATTTTGTGTGGTATTTGAATCCTCATAATTGTTGATGCTTGAGGGGTTGTCGAGTTCACTTTTTGGCTGTTGGGCGGGGCTTTCCCCCTGCTTGTCTTGAGAGTTGTTTCTTTCTTGCCCGATTTCTTTCGATTCAGAGTTTTCTGGAGAGTATTATTCCTTGATGACAGTGTAATGTTCTTTTTGTGCTCCTTCCCACCATGTAGATCTATGGTGATTCTTTCTAGCATAATTTTTTTGGGAGGCTTTTGGGCAATTTTTTGCTAGATGGCCTGTCTTAAAGCAGGATCGACATCTGAAGAGGACACTTTCATAATCGAGTTTCTCGTTCCACACATAGTCTTTACTTATTAGGTTTATTTCAGCTGGGAATTCAGCGCTAAAGTCCATTTCCACACAGATGCGTGCATAGGTGGTTCTAACACATTCCTCTGTTTTTGGGCACATGCAGTAAAATTTCCCAATTGAATTTCCAATGGCTTTTAGCGACGAGAAATTCCAGAGATGCAAGGTAGGTTTGGCAATCTCACCCAAACTGGTGTTGAGGTTATGACTGTTGTTGAGGGATCGAATGATGGGTTCCATGGTTTCATGAATAGGCCTGATTTTTCCCAAAACCAAGGGCCGGAATCTAGAATGCATTGTCTGCTTTCAGGGTTTTCAAAATCTACTATAAAGAAACCCCTAACACCGGAGGTAGATATTAATTTCCTCATAAATGACAGGATTCCAAACCTCCGAAATCCAACTGTGGAAAGCTGTCAACCACGGCCAAAAACCATTGAACCGACATATTAGGGCGCTTTCAGAAAACTTCAAAGCGTCATCGAGTGAGGCCTGGACCACCTGGACAGTGGGAGTTGGGGCTTCACTAACGATATGGGTAGGAGCTTGCCCCCCAGAGGCGGACGGAACTAAGCCAGCAACGATCTTCACGAAGCTAGGAGCCATCTGGATCAAGGCCGATCGATGATTCCCAAGCTTAAATTTATTATAAAACATTATAATAAATAAAATTAAATCATAAACTTACCTTTCATAATGTTATCCTCATAATATTATCTTACGTACATTATTAATGAAATTTAATTTTTACCTTAGGTGAGACCTAGTAAAATTTCCCCAATATATAAAAGATTAAGTTATAAATTATGTATTTAACAGGAACGTATTTTCCATAACATTTAATGCAACATAAGATCCAAAATATTAAATGTATATTAAAGTTAATATGATTTTCCCTTTACAATGTTGAATGCTTGCATTTCTATAAAACTTATCATGGAATCTCGACACTCCTCCCATGCATAATTAATGCCTGCACAATTTTTTCATCTAACCATTATAAATAAAAACTTTGAGTTTAAATTAAAAACAATATATATATATATATATATATATAAATACATATTTATTTTAATTTTAAATAATTCATATATCATATATATATACTTTAATATAATACAGTACATTTACTATACGATGTTGGGTTAGTGGAGCAGAGAAAGGGGATTAGGTGCAACTTAGACCCGATACCTTGGTATCTTTCGTACCCGATGGTTTCTTGAAAAATCTACGAAACTCATTCTTTTACCCACCAGATTTCGTTCTTCTTAATTTTACCCGAGAGTAAGGTAATTAGGTATTGGTTTATACCTTTTGCTTTTTATGAAACGTGGGTTTTGAATGAAGGATGGTAGGTTAGGATATTATAATAGTTTAATATTTTTTTACTTTAATTTTTATTTAAGTTATTTATATTATTTAATTTTTTTTAATATTATGTTAATGTATATAAAATTATATTTTGATTTATTTATTTCTTGTTTTATGTTTTATTAATTTAAATTGTAATTTAGTTAATTTAATTGTGTTTGTTTAATTTTTAATTATTAATTTTTTGTAATTTGATAATAATTTAGTATTTTGATTATTAAATTAACTAATTTCTTTTTTTTAAATTGAATTTTAATTTTATAATTATTATAATGATAATTATAACTCATAGCTATTAAAAAATCATATAAAAAATAATTTATGATTCAGATTTCAAATTTTTATTTAATGCAATATAATAATTTCTTTAAGTTATAATAACTAATGTAACAATAATCTTAATGCAAGATAAACATGAAAATTGGACCGAGTTATTTTTTATCATAGAACATAGGAGGAAGTCATATGGAGAAAGAGGCACAAGACGAAACCGACAAAAAGAGCCAAGTTCAAATTTGAGTCAAATTAAGCACCAACACCTTCCAAAGGGTCTCGACAAGTATTGGAACCTTCTAAGTCAACATGAGTTTCCATCTCTCTGTTATGGTCCAAGAATCCTTTACTCTTGCATGATAGCATCTTTGTGTCTCATCTCCACAAGTGTATTCTTTAAACCTCTCCTTAATGACCTCCTTGAACATCATCTTTCCATGTTAGGATCATAGCACCTGCAAATGAAGTTCACTCATGACAAGACAATATTAGTCCCAAAATCACTTATTCTATCATGTCTACTCATGTAAGATGTTGATTGTTATAGTACAATGCACAAGGACTATGACATAGGCCTTCTTAGGCACATGGCACAGAGTCAAGAGGCAAGGGATGAAGGTCTAAGCACTAGAAGTTCACACTAGGAAATGGCAAGAGAAAGAGGGAAGGCTTGGGTGCAGAAGGCAAGTCCAAGAGACAAGGGTGATAGGTTTGATCAGTGAGGATGCGCAGTGCGCAATGCTTATGGAGGATACTATTGGTATTGCGCAGGTTTCCACTACAAGGGCTAAGGGATGACAATATTGTCCTCTGAGACTATGCAATGTGCAACACAAAGCAGGTTGATCAAGGCTTTGTGTAGTGGGAAAGTGTAAGAAGCAAGGGTTGAGTGGTTGTGCTCTGAAGATGTGCAATGCGCAATGAAGTGAGTTATCCTCAAGATGGGCATAGTGTGCAGATTCAAGAGACAAGGGTCTCATCATTGAGGCTTAGGAGTGAGCAATGCACACATTACTTGGTTGGAAGTCAATTGTGCTCATAACTTGTGCATGACATGAAGAAAAGTAAGACACAAAAATTGACTAAGTGTGAGATCATTAGGATGTGAGAGAGAGAGAGAGTCAGAGCATACAAACAAGTCCTAAACATGATCATACACACATGCACAAGCACATGATAAGAATATGCATAGTACCCAAAACTATCATGTATACATTGAAACAATAATAACACACCACTAATCTCGAAATGCGACTGTTAAGATGCAAGTCTTTATGGCACAAGTGTCGACTACAATGAGAAAGTGCACTATGCCATGGGATTGTGTCAAACACATGTTCTTGTGATTGATAGGATCAACGAATGTGAGAAATTTCGTTAGAGCTGCCTCTCGAAGGTGTGCCAAGGTGTTCTTGACAAGATATGAAAAAGTGAGCAAAAGCGATAGATGTTGGAGTGAAAGCAAGCAAAAGAAACACATGCAAAAGAAAAAGTGACACATACAAAGTCAAAAGCAAGCAAAAGCGATAGTTGTGAAACTAACCCGAAAGATGGCGCATTTGCAACCAAGAGTGAGGGATGCTCCTTGTGATCCAAGGGTGTATAGAGCTGAAAAGCGAAAGATAAGTGTGAAATGAGCTTTGGGCTAGACTCTTTATATAGGGAGTGTAGACATGCAATTATGGTCAGGATTTATGAGTGTGCTCAGTGCATGTAGGGAAACTAGGAGTTAAGAGTGAGTTGACTTCCACTAAGAAGTGTGACAACAATGACTTGAAGAAGTGCGCTCTCATTATAAAAAATAAGTGCACAATCATTGTCAACAAGGATTGCATAGTGACTGTTAGCAAGGTGTGCGCAATCACTGTCTCTGGGAACTATGCAATGGCGATCTCTAGGAACTGCACAATGACTATTAACAAGAGATGCACTTTATTGTGTTCCAAGAGTGTGCACTGATTGTTGATAGGAAGTGCACTCTTCCTATTGGCAAGGAGTGCGCTCCATTGTATCCAAGAAGTGCACAAGGCCTGCTTGGAAAAGGTGCACTTATGACGGCATCAAGAGAAAAGAATGTGAAAGAAAATAACTTCGACACTTAGGCCTTTTTAGATGAAGACTTGAACACTTAGAAAACATGACCACACATGAATTTGGTGACTTAGAACGATAGATCACATGATCATTAGGAGGTTCCAAAATTCGAACGAAGGCGAAATTTTGGAGGGGGGTTGTAGCAGCTACAAAACTTGGCGATTCACTAGAACCCCAAATTCTCTATTTATGTCTAAAATTAAGCATGAGATCTAGCCTTCTAGAAGTATTGTCTCATCCAATTGATCACCCTAGATTCCTTACTTTTCCTGGTTAAATATTTAGTCCCCTCTACCCCTCTTTCGACTTAATAAATTTCACAAAACTAATAAAACTTCAATTGTTTCAATTAAGGATAAGGATCATATGTGTTACACGAGTTTAAGATGTTCAGAGTTTTAGTGTCATCTCTGGTGTTTCTCTACTACTAGCAGGCCTATTCAGTACCCTAGTAGAGTCACTTCAAGGAATCACAAGCATTGCTTCTCTGCTAGCAGGCATGTTCAGTACCCTGACAAAGTTTTTGGGTTCGCCTCTCCATGTAGGAAGCCTTTCTCCTCTTTCGCCCTTTATTTATTTTATTACTTTATGCTCATTGATATTTTATCAGTTTTTACATTGCCATGGGTGGAAGAGGGATCCCAACTTATTCTATGAACAAGAGAGGTTTTTCCTTGTTTTATAAAGGCTCGAACAGCCCAACCCTTGGAACGTACTACCGCCCCAGGTGGCGAAGAGCCGACATCGAGGTGCCAAACCTTCCCGTCGATGTGAACTCTTGGGGAAGATATGAAGGAGCCCTTTTAACTCAGCGGTACTGGTGGTCCGAGAATATCTGTCAAATTGAGAATATCCAAATCTTTTGTAGAATTGAGATAACTATATGATAAGAGATCGTATCTGTAACGTTTGTTCATTTTCCGAAGTAGTCCCAAAAAAGGTTCCATCAAAGTCGCAAATATAGAATCTTCTTGTTGTTCATAAGGAACGAATCGTTCTTCATAACACGTACATTGCTTATTTACTATATTTCTACATTTATTTGGGTTTATCCTAGACCATATCTGTGGGGATAAATTGTACCGGTCAAAACATCTCAACCATTGTTATATATATATATATATATATATATATATATATATATATGCACACACACACCTATGAGATTAGTTTGCTCACTTAAGTTTTTCTCTTTTCCCTTCTCTACTCAACTGAGTTGATAAGTTTAAAACAAATCAATACGAAATGTCGATTCAAGGAAAAAAAATCACATTATGGATACAAGCATCATAGATCTACTAAGGCTTTCATTCAAAATGAGTTTTATTTTCTGTCTAAGCATCATGGACTTTAAATATATGTAGGCCCAAACAAAGAAGGAGATCTAAAGTTAGCCAAGCATTTTCAGTAGTCACAATGCCCTTTCAAAGTTTCGGCACATTATCTTAGAGTCAGATGGGGCAACTTTCATAAACGATATTATTAAAACAAAACACGAGAAAAGACATGAAATAAAACATGACATGACATAAAAGACAGAAAATAAGAAAGAAAAGTAAATATTAGTAAAGGGAATGTGGAGAAAAAAACTCAAATGAGAAGGGGAATGCAGGAAAAGTGTTGTAATGCATTTCACAAGTAACTAGAATGCAAAAGAATATAACTCAACCTAAATCCTAATCTATCTAAAATAGAAGGTCGGGATTATGTGAAGTCAAATTTCTAATGCAACCATTTGAGTTTTTCTCGACCTACAAGTACAAAAAGATAAGAAGTTAATATCGAGACAAAATAAAGTGCAAAAATAAAAATGTTTACCTAAATAACTTGCACAAGAACCTGAAGGTCTTTCCTATAGGTAGAAAGGTGTGCCAAAACAACTTGCTTTAGCCAATCTACAATTTTACCTCATTGGATCAGGTAAGATTGAAACTTATTATTAACAATAGAGCTCGCTAGATAAGATTCATCTAGCCAATCAACAATTTTATCTTGCTATTCAAAACAACCTATCTTAAAACCTTGAAGCTCTTGGGAAAATGACTTTTCAATTGGTGCAATCCAATTATAAAGAGAATCTTGCGAGGGAAATTTTATTTGACCTTGTTCAAAAAATTTGTCAAGATCATGAGGACTTGACATTACCATCAGCAAAAGCTTAAGTGCCTCAACTTCTTAATAGGTATCTAAGCATTTAGATGATGAACCATTAAGATCAATGGGTTTGATAAGATCAACTGATGTAATATAACTATCATAAAATATACTAGTGGGAAAATGATGAATTGAGTGATAACTATTAGAACTAGTGTTATGATTAGATTGGTGGATTGGAATATGAGATTCTCGATTCTCCATTGGTTCCTTTTGTATTTGATTACATACTAGACCAAAAATATGGGAGATTTGGGAATTAAAAATAACTTTTGGCATTGCAAATCTGGGAAACCAATTAGGATAACAGGCTAATAAAATATTAGAATCATGAATCAAATCAAATCTAGTATTCATATCCACATGGGAAATTAATTTTCCAGCATGAGGGTTTTTATCCACTTAATGACTCAAGAATTTACTAACCTTGAAAATGATAGATTATACTAGAGAAAAAATGATTAGCTCCAAAACATAGACAAGAAGGATAAGGATTTGATTGCTCACAGAGGGGTTCAACATAAAGAAATATGTTGGCCAATGATAATCTTTGTCCTGATAATCATAATGACAGGCTTCAAAGATACGTGTATACATGAAAGATATGCATTCCACCCTTGGATTTAATACAAGAGATTTGAAAGAAGAAGAATTAATCAAACAAGAATATTTTATCCAATCATAACTCTATCTTGAGGATTAAGGAAATTAACTTGAAAATGCTAAAAATACTTCAAGAGAGAGCTCACATCTAATGCGACAATTCTTAGAAAAGAATTATGCGAGAAGATATGGATCTGACATATTTCGGGGACCTCATTGGGATCGTGAGAACCTCACGTAACCATCAACAGAAGCTAAAGTGCCTCAACTTCCTGATGAGTCACAATACATTCAAATGTTGAATTATAAAATTTGAGGGCTTTACCAGACCAACATTATCTATATCAACCAAATCCTTACTAACAGGACATGTACTATTACTTTACTGATTTGATCAAGTTTTTCAACATCAACAAACAAATTACATAAGTCATAATGTTCTTCGGATTTTATATATGAAGATATATAATCAAAAAGACTTCATGAACAACTTGAACTAAAGGATTAACCCCATGCAAAACTGGAGATTTCAAGGCATAGAATGGATGGTCAATAATTGTAACAACCTTAGTGAAAATTGCATGTAAAAATATATAAATACCACGGATTATGGGACAAGATGAATCTTGGGCAAGACATCCTAGGGGGTGTTCATTTGGTTGTTTATGGCTAAGGAAATTGACAAAGGAAATGGCTAAGGTTTTGGAAAGGCATGAGGCATTAAAGAGGCAAAAGGTATTTTGGTACATTTATTTATGAAAATAATCGAAATTATGAGAAAAGGAAGGTGAAAGGTCGCAAGTTGCATGTGAGGAGGAAATTGAAGGAAAATAATGGAAAATGAAGAAAATAGAGGCCTCATTCATAAAAAGGCTTATGATGATCAGTGGGCAGGGCTTGATCAGTTCAATTTTGAATCTCTCTCATTATTCTCTCTCTATCATACTCCTTGACACTTAAATTTTTCTTGGAGCACTTTTTCCTTGGAGTAAGAAAGGTAAAGAAGGCAAGAGGAAACAAAGATCAAGTAGGGAAAGGTAGGATCAAGCAGCTACAACAGGCTTCATTGCAGGCTTCGACTTGCATGTGTATTTTACTTGCTATATTTGGCATGCATGGGATTGCATGTGTTTCTTTTCTATCATGGCATGGATTTTTCTAGGTGTGACAGTATTTTCAGCCTAGCCTTGTCATTTCCTAATAGATTTGATGAGATGGATTCTCTCATTCGGTTTATGTGGGATGGACATATTAGATTCAAAGCTGAGTGGGGTGGATCTCTGAATTGACAAGCACATGGTGTAGTGGTCCCTGAACCGGACTGAGATGCACGAAGCCGCTGACCTAACCTCTGAACCGGACTATGGGTTGTGGTAAAGCCAGATTGTGTGCCTCGATGGGCCTAGGAATCCTTGTCGGTGAATGACGAGATATACAGTAAATCCAAGAGGTAGATTTTATCTTTGTCGGGCCTAGTGATTCCGGGATGGAATGCAGAGTATGTATCGATGTAGGACCTAGTGATCCCTAGATCGAAGTGTGGATGCACCGTAAAGCCTAAGAGACTAAGAGGCACTCAAATTCCTCATGGTGTAGGTGAAGAACTCCAGTGGCATCCACATTGATTAGTGTTTTTTATGTTTTCTATGAGTCCAACATTCATGCTTGGAATATGGCATGGGGGTGATTGGATGAAGAGAGACTTGGCTCATCCAATCTATGGTTGGGTAGAACGTGGTAGTCCCATCACTGGTTGGTTCATTGCATTATTAATGAGAAATTCATTCCATTGATTTTCATGTGTAAATTCACTGGTGTAAATATGGATTTTGATGGCTGATATGTTTATTGTATTTTTTTCCCTATTATGTTGGTTACATGTACATTTTATGGCAACATCTATGTTTGGCTCTCAACATATTTTTACTTGTATATGAATGGATAATGTGTTTATGGCCTAATAGATGAATATGCAGCAAATAACATGAGGGAACAATGGTTTATAGCGATTCTTAAATAAGTATGAGATCCCTACACTTAATTTTGTTGTTTACACATGTAGGTTACATGTCAATGATATGTTTGACGAAATGCCAGTCATGGCTAGTGGGGGTCTGGTTAAGGTCTTGTTGAGCTTATTTCTTTTTCATCGTTGTTTCCTTGTACTTTTATTGATTTCAAGCTTTCATTCCATCCTGGGGAATGGCCTGGGCTCTGTGCCTAAAAAAGTGGCTAAATCCCAGAGTCGTTGGCACAGAATTAGCAAGTTTGGTCTACCGTCGTTGGCATGTAGACCTATGAGAGTGAATTTAGGTCTCAATTCACTCCCTTGCCCATAGTATGAGAGCCACTGTGGCCTCAGAGGTCCAAAACAACAATGGGACCCAGGGATAGGTTGTTTGAGTGGGTGACTAGTCTCCTAAGGGTTCTGTTGATGATGTTGGATGACTATGTGTGATGTTCCATTGATTCCACTTCCTTAAGGTTACCTAGGAGGTCGAATATGACCATAGTAGCATCGTGTCTCATGTTTACCCCGATTGGCATGGTTACTTGGCTAGATGTGGGGGGAGGGTGTTATAATAATTTCATTGTTTTCTTCTTCATGAATTTTGACCTTATCGTCTTGTGTCCACTCAAAATTTTGCTCATCAGATTATAAATTTGAAAAATATGGGATATTCTCATTGTCATATGGTTCATTACATGCATCAAGACACAAGGGATGGTGAGTTGAAGAAGAGATTCCAACAATAAATTCTTCTTTGGTCAGATTAGATTTGAGATTTAGATCTTGTAAGTCTAGGTCTTCTTGATAAATCAAAAGATCAACATATGTATTGGTGACAAGATGATAATCATTTGAGCATTTTATTTTATTAAGCATATTGATTTCATTTGACCGATTACCAAGGTCACAAGATTTTTTATCAACAGAGAATGTAGAAGCATAATCTAGACATAGAGGAATTTGAAAGAGGGAGAAGAGATGAAATGTGTCTTCATGCTTTTACTTCTCTATTTGTGAGATAAAACCACCTTGTACATGATTACCATTTGAAATGGCGAATTGAGAATCAATTGTATCTGGTGATGGAGTGGGTTGATCAAGCGAACCAAGTAATAAAGAGCCATGAGTTGTAAATGATAAAGGATGAAAGGTATCCCTTAAATAGGCAATGATTTCAATCTAATCATATTCAAGATTAAGATTATGCATGTTAATTTCATCTTGGGAAACCGAGGGATCAACCTTCACATTAGGCTCTATGAATGTGTCAGGAAATTCAAATCTTTTCTAGACGAGATCTTGACCATGGGAAGGAAATGAAGGTGGGACAAGTGGATCAAAAAATTGATTTTTAGATTTCCTAATGTCAACATCAGTATCAGGGACCAGGTTGTTTGGTAATGAGAAAGGAGGAGGACAAGGGACAAAAGAGTTGGCAAGCTCCTCCTCTAAAATTGGAGGTGCCTTATGACCGATATAAGTTGGAAGATAAAAATAAACTAGGGATTCAAATTCAAATTGTTTCAAAAATACTTGAACCAAACATTGAAACTTTTCACCCATTAAATCCCAATTGACACCTTCATAGAATTCATAGCAAAGGTGAGGAAATATATCAACAAAATCCTCTAATTATTCATTAGATTTCATTCTAAGTTGATTAAGTCTTTTATACACGTTTTGATAATTGTACTTATCAAAGGCTTGATGAAGTTCCTTAAAAAGTTTCTCGAACGAATGGATAGAAGTACCTGGTAAGGTGTGACACCATTGCTTAACATAACCGTCAAGTTTTAGGGTGAATAATTTACAAGCAACATCTTCACAATTCACTTCATAAAAATCACAAAAATTGTGAAATTAAAGTTTATGCTTAGGTATGGATGTTCCATCCTCGCCAATAATCTTTAATTGAGACAAGTTGTAAATTAGTTCTACAGGGATCGTAAGATTCACTATATTAGAAAATCATCTTGGGATTGTGATTTGGGAATGAGCCATTCAAGATGAAAGATTCAAAACAAACTCAATGATCTCATCTTGTCATCTAGACCTCCCTCTAGTGCCAAATATATTTACGGTGCTATATATTTCCAATAGTAGGGGGTCTCCCTGATATGAAGTCCCAGTTAGACCTCACACCGTTTGGGATAAGATATCCATTCAGAACAAAGGCTTGGTTACCATTTATTCTTATAGATTTGCCTTAATTGCAATTAACACATAAGAGAGTGCACATATACTCTGAGATAAGTATGTAAGTTATCCATGTGAAACACACAATTGCAATGTGTATAAGGTACCTTCACGAACAGGAAAAGAAAGTGTGATCCATTAGAAGAAAAGTAATAGTCCTATCCTAATAAAGACACATGATCATAGAAACAATCATTAATTAATCTGCAAAATAGTTCACAAAGTAACAATGCTCATTAAAACAATTAAGCACACACATTCAACAAGATGTATACCAAATCCAACGAAATAGTTCATTTTCTTTAGTACATATGAACACAAACATATATTATAAACATTAAAAGAATAGTCTTACAACATCTACGATACATGCATGAAAGTGCATGACTTTGAGAGCTTCAAATATTAAGTGAAAGTTCCAAGATACATAATTACAATGATGAATCACTAACCCCAATAATGGAACATTGAGCCACCATATGCTCCTCCAAAGAATGATCTTTTGTCTTATGCTAAGCTAGACAAGCCAAGGTTAAAAGTTCTTTTCTTGAGTTATGAGGGTTGATTTATAACAAATGAGGTGACCTTTTAACTCCAATGTGACTCTTACCTCCCTCATGAATCTTGAGCTCCTGTATGACTTTTGAGCTCCTACATAACTCTTGGACTTCCTAGTGACTCTTCACATTCCATGTGTGACCCTTGGGCTTCCACACATTTTACATTTTCCAATTTTCAAAATTACAAAATTACATTTCACCGAAATGTGGCACGGCTACATGGGAAAAAATGGCATTCTTGTGTTCACACTTTGAGAAGTTATAATTTGGCAATTGTGACATGAGACTTCATTGTAATGTATCGATGCCAAGTTCTTATTTGCTTCTATGTCTTCAACTATTCATGATTGATCTGAGGCATGCTTCATCTTCACCTTCCAAAGGGTTTGGATAAGTATTGGAACCTTCTAATTCAACACAAGTTTCCATCTCTTTGTCGTGGTCCAATATTCCTTTACTACTGCATGATAACATATTTGTGTCTCACCTCCACAAGTGTCTTCTTGAAACCTCTCCCTAATGACCTCCTTGAAAATCATGTTTCCATGTTAGGATGATAGTTCCTGAAAATGAATTTCACTCATGAAAAGACAATATTAGTCCCAAAATCACCTATTATATCTTGTTTACTCATGTAAAATGTTGAATGTGATGGGACAGTGTGCAAGAGGAGGCAAGGGATGGAGTTTTAGGCACTGGAAGTATGCACTACACAATGGTAAGAGAAAGAGGGAAGGCCTGGAAGCAGAAGGAAAGTCAATAAGACAAGGGTAGAAAGCCTTATCACTGAGGATATGTGATGCACAATGGTTGAGGAGGAGACTCTCGGTATTGCATAGGTTTCCATTACAAGGGCCAAGGGATGACCCTACTATTCATTGAGAGTGTGTAGTGTGCAACATAAGGCAGGGATGATCAAGGCTTTGCGTAATTGGAAAGTGTAAGTAACAAGGGGTGAGTGACTGAAGATTCACATTGAAAAATGAAGGGATTTGTCCTTAAGATGGGTATAGCGCAAATATTCAGGGGACAAGGGTCTCATCGCTGAAGCTTAGGAGTGTGTAATGCTTTCATCATTTGGCTAGAAGCCAAATATGCTCATATCGTGCACATGATGTGAGGGACAAGGAAGAACTCCAAAATTGATTAAGTGTGAGATCAATATGATGAGAGAGAGAGAGACTAAGAGCATACAAACAAGTCCTAAACATGATCGCACACACATACACAATAAATCACATGACAATAAGATGCACAATACCTAAAACTATCATGTATACATTGAAACTATGACAAAATAACACTTATCTCCAAATGTGACAGTTAGGATGCAAATATTTATGACACAAGTGTCCACTGGAATGAGAAAGTGCTCTATGCCATGGGAGTGTGTCTAGCGCATGTTCTTGTGATAGATAGTCTCAACTAATGTGAGAAAATGCATTGTAGGTGCCTCTAAAAGGTGCGCCAAGGTGCTCTTAACAAGATATGTGAAAGTGAGTGAAAGTGACATATGTAAGAGTGAAAGCAAGAAAAAGTGACACATGCAAAAGTAAAAATGACACATATGAAGTAAAAATCAAGAAAATACAACAATTTGGAAACTCGCCCGAAAGATGGCACATTTGCAAACCAAGAGCGAGGGATGTTCCTTATGCTCCAAAAGTGTGCAAATATCAAAATCGAAATATAAGTGTGAAATGAGCTATGGCTAGACTCTTTATATAGGGAGAGAAGACATGAAATTATGGTTACAATTTGTGAGTGTTCTTAGTGCATGTCAGGATAATAGGAATCAAGACTGAGTTTATTGCCACTTATAAGTGTGACAATATTGACTTGAATAAGTGTGCTTTCACTGTCAACAAGACATATGTGTCATTGTCAACAAGGATTGCACAGTGACTGTCCATAAGGATTGTGCACTTATTGTCAATAAGGTGTGTGCAATCCTTCTTTGTGCACTATGCAATGATTGTCTTTGGGAACTGCTCAATGACTATTAACAAGAGGTGTGTTTTCTTATGTTCCAAGAGTGTGCACTAACTATCGACAGGAAGTCTGCTCTGCCTATTCGCAAGGAGTGCATTCCGCTGTCTCTAAGAAGTGTATAAGGCATTCTTGAAATGGTGCACTTATGATGGCATCAAGAGCTAAGAATGTGAAAGTAAATAACTTCAACACTTAGGATTTTTTAGACAAAGACTTGAACACTTAAAAAACATGACCACACATGAATATGGTGACCCAAAACAATAGATCAATGGGTCATTAGGAGGTTCCAAAATTTGAATGAAGGCAAAATTTTGGAGGGGGTCTCTAGCAGCTACAACATAGCATTAAAGGAATTGGGTTAGGAGGTTGTGATGCATTAGCACACTTTTGAAGAGGAGAGATCCATAGTTTACTACAAATGGAATTTGTGGGTAAAAGGTATATGGATACATTGATGTGATGTGTTAGCATGACAAAGTACAGTGGGGACTCATGGTTATGGAATTGTAAGACTTTGCAAGGGCAAGGGTCCTAATGTTATGATCCTATACTACACTGGAGTGACCATAAAAAAAGGGTAGTTAAGGAATGGACCACTTGCATTTCTTAGAAACAGAATGTATTGTTATGATTTTGAATTGTGCAAACACACTATAATTAAGAGTGAGGATTCAAGGCTTAACGCATTCAGATTTTCTAGATATAAGCTCTCAAAACTATGTGTCCATAATGCGCGGGAAAAATGAGTTAAGATAAGAGTTTAACGAAGGCACAATCACATCTTATAGTGACAAGGAGATAGGGTTATAGATATACCATGCACCAACATGCTACAAGGAAGTTTAGAGGCAGGTTGGGCACAATTAGAGATGACATAGATAGTGATGAAATTCTAAGACCTTACTTTGCGCAGGTGTGATAAAGCCAAGACTTAGGTGGATCTCGACCAAGGGAAATCACATTCGAGATTTGTAAGTGGATGAGAGATTAAGAAACTAAGTAAGTATAGTGAGGGTTCAAGGGTGCGCAAATGTATCATTTAAAATGAAAACATTCATATGTTTATGCATTAACTATCGATAGGAATACCAAGCATTGTAGGAAGAGGAAGAGATATATAATGACAAAACTGCAGAAATCAAGAGATAAACTACCAATCACAAATTAAAAGCATGAAGGGAATGAAACCTAATCAAATTAATCTTCTGAGCATAGTTGCACTTCACAAATATAGATGGAAAGCTATATCTAAGAATTGTGCGCAAAGCTCCTTTAGCGCAAGGTTATAACTAGAAAATTTGACTGAAATTAGATAAGGAAGTGTGTTACGCTTAGAAATTGCAATTGCGATTAGATAGGATGTGACAAGACTTATGACACACAAACACTTAGAATATTTTAAAATCTTATTCCATTGATGTGATCACAAAACACAAGTGTTCATTGTTGGTAGTTGCCAAAATAATCTTCCAAGCACGTGTTTCCATATGCTCTTCATTACTTGTGCAGCCTTAGCACTTTAATATAGTATTCTTGTGGTTGGCATGTTTCCTATCATATTGGCATAACCTTTATCACAACATAGTGATGTAGTGTTCTTCTTGGAACCTTTTCATAAGCTTCATGCATGCTTCTAACATTAAATATCCATGGCATCGTATTGTGATAACTCTTTATTGTAAGACATTCTTGCATTGCATCCTTGCACCCAAAGCTTTTGGCAAAGAAAAATATTTATATGAAAAATACAACAATTAGTTTTACAACTTGAATGTTGAACTTTGAAATTATTTGGGTGATCTTGTTTCAACCAAATGTATTTCTAAAACTCCTAAATAGACCTGTAAGAGATCATTTTCCTCTATACAATTTAACACTCAAGCAAACTGAGAATGAAATTAATGTGAAATGCAATTCCTAACATGATGATGCAGTGAAGGGACTAAAAAAACCATGAAACTCTCATGAAAACCCAAGCTTGAAGATGCAAATCATGGGATTCCAATTGAAGGTGAAATATGGCTAGTAACACAAGATGAATGCCCATAATTTGCATAACATAACATAGAAAGGAAACTTAAGAATGCATCGTGAAAGAAAATACTTCACAATCCCTAATGCATTCAACAGAATGAGAACTAGGATGAGACAAATGATGAGCATGTGGAATGTGTCGTGTAAAACATGATACATCATATCCCTATATGACAACTAGGTCAGGAGCGATAGTCATAACCATTGAAACCTTGAAAAGCAGAGGGGTACACAAAGTTTGGGTGTTGTTATAGCAACTACAACAAAACTAATAGAATCAAATTCTTGTTCAAGAAGCTCTAATTTTGTTCCTAATACAAAGGCATCATCAACATACCTTTAATATTTGAAAGGTACAAGAACACTCTCATTTTTGGAGGAAAATTTGGAAGCATTTTGAAATTGCCAAAAGGAAGGAAATTAAAGGTTATCTAAAGTCTCTAGATTGGACAAAGCACCAAGAACTCAAGTTATGAGACTTGCCACACATCAAGAAGATACATGTCAACATGGAGGATCAACACAAAAGTTAGCTACGACAAAGGAATGGAAGTTTTGTAATTTTGCAATGTTTTAATCATTCCATTAAATTTTAAAATTAGAATTTTTATTAAAAAATACATTTACTTGGGTTCTAGTCTACCCCAAAATTTTGGTGGTGTGGGAACCTCAAAATTTTAGATTTATTTTGACAAACCTAATAAAATTCTTATCCTAATCTACTTTTCCAGATAAAACCTTCTCTAAAAGTTAAAATACTAATGTATATATGTTTTATATTTTAACCATTTTTATAACCTATTTTTGTCTTACTTCCATCATTATATATATACACTACTTGCCTTACCCTATTATTACTCTTATTATCTCAGCCCTATGCATTACTAGTCACAACATTTATATTGTTCACTATACCTTACCATTTCTCACACCTCAACCTACAATCATAGCACTTACTTCCAAATAAAGGATATGACAATGAATTCAAAATGGAGAATAATCAGGTTTAAGTGACAAGTAATCAGGTTTAAGTTACAAAAGAAAGGACATGACAATCAAAATCTGGTGATATTGTGATTGGTGGGTAATTAATGGTATAATGACATGGAAAATCAAGTTGAGTGATACTAGAAACACGTGATCACTAGTAACAAATTAAGTGGTTATGAGCAAATATACCAAAGGAAAAAGTATTGTTTATATATTATATTTTGAGTCATTCTACTACTTTCCTTAAAAAAAACTGACTTATATCTAAAGCACACTTTACCTCCTACATTACTATTTGAGTATACGCGACAAGAGAAAATTCATGTTGGAAAAAAGCTTGAGCAAGCAACATGAAATTGTGAGACATTTCAAGGAGGAATAAGTGAGAACTTTGTGGGGATAAAAGCATATTAATAGGCTGAATTTTCGAAGAAAAAAATGAAGGCACAATATTCGGAGAGTGAAGAGGGCATATTTAGTGTTGCAAGAGGCACATAAATTTGACCCTTCATGATGCATATTTCAAGGTATGTGCAAACACCGTTTTGGAATGAAAATATGCTCTTGAGAGGGAAATTTTGAGTCTAAAATGCATATAACAAGAGTTCAAAACCATGTACATACTCTAGTTATTGAATCAAGTAATCCATGCATACGAAACCAACTTCATTGAGTTTAGGGTTAAAGTTGGAATTTTGGTTAGAGTTGTTTGGTATGACATAGAGAAAAACATTTTTGAAAACAACATTTGTACTTAATAATGCAAATGGGTTTGGCCTAAATTTTCTCTTGTAAGATTGATTTCATTTCGTGTGATATGCATTAAAAAAGATCTTGAGTTTGAGAGATCAATTTTATGGAAAAAGCAAAGTTGACTTAGGGGGAAAGACTTGAAAAAAACATCACCTTTTATACTAATATTTTGTTCAAAGAAACCGCTCAGAAATCTTACACAAAGTTCAAGGGTTTTACATAACCATTGCCATTTTTATCACTCAGGAAACTTTCTTAGATTTCAAGAGATTTTACACTATTTTCATTATTATTAATTCAATGTTTTCTCAAAGCTGAATGAGTCATAGGTTTTGTATGTGTTTTCACGTAGATAAGTAACACAAAGAACTATTCTAGTTTTAATTTCGAAGTTACAGGTGTTACAAACCTTCAACATTTGTTAAGAGTAAAGGGTTAGTATTCAACTCTATATTTATTCAAAGGAATTCATGGCTTAACTACATAAATTTTTTCTTGTGCATTCAAAGGAGTCATAAAATTTTCCTATTGTTGTTACAATCAGGAAACTTAGAGAAGTTTTGTGTGAAATCCCCTAGCTTGATGTTTTTATGTAATTAATTATGCATGTGTGTTTCTTTTTTAAATTTTTAAGTATGAAAGACATTTGAATAATTTACTTATCAATAATTTAATAATTGATAATAAATTTGTAATTATGATGCTTTTAGTTTATAAATAAATAAATCTGGAAAATTATTTTTTCGAGTACATGTGGCTGAAAAAGATGAGGCTGCAAAATCATTGGCGAAATTAATTAGCCATCAATAAGCCCTAGGCATCTAATCTAGATGATTAAATTTATTGATAAATTATGGAATTGGTCAATTAATTGTTTCCCTAAAAGACAGTAGAATATCTTTAAGAGTCGGAAATAGAAGCTCATTAATGAGCTGGTAACTACTTGCCACCTGTTGGTGAGATGGAGGTAGTTACTAACCACCAAAAGAGTGGTAGATGGGTAATTCATAAAATTACTTTTGTTCGGTTGCTTGTAGATGGGTAATTCATAAAATTACTTTTGTTTGGTTGCTTTTGTCTCATTATGATTATTCTGAAAAAGAGAGGAGAGACCGAAGAGAAACAACGGTGAAAAAGGAAAGGAGGAGGTTGAAAACTTATTATGGTTGGGGGGATACTAGATGAAGGCAGTATCAAGGCTAGGAGGAGCCAAGTACTCAACTACTAATTTTACATAACACACTTTTCAAGTTGGTATTATTGCCTTATATTTAGAAGAGTAAAAGATTGAATTGTTTTATGTTTTCTACTCTAAGTTGGTCAGGAAAAATGAGAGAGAAAGAAATTAGAAGGTTTGATTTCATTGCTTTATTATGATTAGGAATAAGAATTTAGGATAAGAGAAAAGAAGTAGAGAAGTATGATAATTATTTTTAGAACAATATGTTTTTTCATTAAGAGCATTTACAAGTCCTTGTTGCAAATAATATGGTTTTTGTTGTTGTAATAATAATTTGGTTATGTCTGTATACAGTTAGTACTCATAACTATATATAAGATTTATTATAGAAATGATTTGTACATATTGATGAGTCCTAGTATTACAACAATAATGTTGCAACTCCAAGGGCTACCAACTTTAATTTATCAATCCACAGTTTGTACAAACTTAAGAGGTGACAATGTTGTATGCATAGTAAGCAAGTTTCTCCCTAAGCTTCTCTAAGGCAATGAATCAAACTGAGATGTGAAAAGACCATTTTATAAACCTAGAGAAGGTATTTTGGTCAATCTAACTTTGCAAGGAAGGAAATAATTGAAAAATTTATTGTCCTACTACATAATCTACCTGCAAGGAAAGAAGTACTTGGAAGAGAAACCCTAATCTCCTGTAGAAAATAAAAAATAGGAAAATAAACCTAGTTTAGGTGTATTAAGTAAATACCATGAAATCAACCCTAAACTAAAATATTAAAATTAAATCCTATTCTAATTACAAAATCCAACAAATGATTCAATAAATATCAATGTAAACTACTTTTGTGTTATTTAAGTCATGATTAAAACAACTAACCCTAATTGCAGAAACAAAATCACTATGATGAAAAGAAGATTTCTAAGATGTATCTGATTTTCCTCAAGATTGTTTCCAAGGCCTAGAAGAAATGATGGATGGGAAAGAAGCAAGAATTAGGCTTAAGAAGCAATTATGGTCAAGTTTTAATGGATTTTGTGAGGTGCATCCGAAAGCATTCCAAGGGCTCTAAAAGTAATTTGAAGGAGGAGAAATATGATAGAAGGTTTGGGAATAGTGTGGAAGACCTTTCCAAGCTTAGATATCCTCAAGATCCCATTTTGCACAAAAGGAAAAAAAATAAGCTAACAGTCTCTAGTAAACCTGTAATGTAATTTCTATGTGCAAACCATTGATAGGAATAAATGGGAATGGAAGTAGGGTACCAAGGAAGATGAGGAGTATGAAATGGAAATGATTTTTCTTTTCCCTAAAATCCAGTAGGTATCTCCTGCACACAAGGTATTTATTTAACCAACAAAAAATCAAGATATAATGACTTCCAAAAGTATTAATCGCATAAAATCAAAATGTAAAGGAAAGGATGAGTTGAATTTAAAATAAGATCTAACTATTGCATAAAAGGAGAGACTATATTTGTGTGATTGCCATTACAAATCATACAACCAAAGTTATCTAGAGAAATTACTGATAAATCTATAGAGGAAAAATTTTTCATATAAACAGAGTTTGCAAAAAGAGACACAACTAAGCTAAGTACAAAAAAGGAAATGCATAACGAAAATATACAAGAGAGAGAGAATTGAGTACTTGGGTTGGGCCCTAACCCAAGGGAACTCAACTCCCCTAAAACACACTTATATTGAAGGCAATAAAATGCTTTTCATTGATCTCATAAATTGTTGAAGTACATAACATGGCAATAGAAATAACAAGTAACAAGCTCTAGCTCTAGCAGTCACTATTTTCCTCTAAAAAGTTGAATCCTACTGAGCTCTTGGGCTCCTTTATTTATACAAAGATGAGTGAGGAGGAGGCCTCCTTGGAAGGAGGGATACTTCACTCCAAAACCCCTATAAAAGTGGATCTATTCTCCTGAGATCCTTGTAGCCACTGAGTGTAGTAATTTCCAAATAGCCAGTCACGTTATAGGTGAGTTAATGCAGGGAACGAGCCTCCTACATTCCCTCCAATTGGTATCCAACATTCCCCTGCACCATAAATGTTCCTTTTCCTACACATTCAACATGTTAGGCTACAAGATATGACAAATATTCCTTAACCCTCCTAATGAACACATTATAGTCCAAAAAGATGTCATTAAATGCAAAGAGAGAGGTAAAAGTATGCTGAAGGATGGCCAGATGGGCCTTGATTTGTACCTATTTAGGAGTTCCATCATACCCCCGTACTGAAAATGTTACTCATCCAATGAGCAACCAGTCATCTAATTGCATCTCATTAATGACCCTGGTGACCTCCTTTACGTTCCAAATTACCTCAAATGGAATGTGTTCTTATGGGTGGAAACCTACATTCTTTTCTATTTATGCCCATTCTCTTTGTTCTTTTGCTTACTCTATTCTTTTCTATAGCCCCAGTAACAAAGGAGGGCTAAATTTAGCCCAATCCAATTGATTTTCAGCCTTTAAACTATTCTATTATACAAAGGTGTCCTTTCCAAGGAATTTCTTAGTATTTTTTGAGAGTGGTATTCTTTGATTCTTAGGCTATGTGGTAAAGTGTGTCATCTCCTATGACAAGCCTGCAAGCTCTCAGTCCATAATAATCCGAAATTATATTCAAAGTGTAGGATGACTTGTTCTTTCTTATCCATGTATGATGGTGCAAGTCTAGGGTATTTGACAATGATTCCATGATTGCTAGTGACAAGGTGAGGGATTCTCAATTTTTCTCTAATCCATAAAGGTTTATTGGCCTCCCTATTCATGACCCTTTTGATCTTCTCATTCTTGGTTTCTTCATGAGTAAGCCAAGAGGCCAATGCCACTAACTGTACATATCCCATTATTGAGTTGGGATCCCAAAAGTTCATATTAGTTAGTATTAAATTATGAATATAGAATTTAACCATCCTAGATTTTTCCTCAACACTGGATTTTTGACAAAACTCAATGAAATTTTAGTAGTCTTGGAAAGGGAGAAAGTCATGTTGGGCTAAATTTTTAATATGGAATTGGGACCATTTCTCCGTTAGGAACAACGAATGTCTTTGACGGATGTCTGCACTATGTGGCATCCATGGCCAAGCTTGCCATGGTGGCAAGCCACTCATCTTTCTCCTACATTTGGGTCCTTAGTCTTCTATTTTCTATTTTTAGTTGCTCCCTCATATTAACTTCTTTGAATCTCATATAATCCATATCCTCCCCCATTTTCTTCATTTTCTCCTCCATTATCCCTACATCTTCCACTCCCTTGTATTTTGCATTTTTCATCCACCTATGCGTCCTATGTATCAAACCTGGTTAAAAATCCATATAAAAATATATAAGACCACGGTAATAGGACATGTATTCTAAGCTTAATGCTGAGAAAACAGCCTAGTGGGTGTTCATTTCGATTATTATGGCTAAGGAAATTAGCAAAGGCAATGGGAAAGGCATTGGAAAGGAAAAATGGAATTATTGACATTTTATTTATGAAAATAATGGAAATTAGGAGAAAAGGAAGGTGAAAAGTCACATGTTTCATGTGGGGAGGAAAATGAAATAAAATAATGAAAAATGAAGAAAATAGAGGTATCATTGATAAAAAGTCTTATGAGGATCAGTTGGTAAGCTTTTGTCAGATCAATTTTGGAGCTTTTTCTCTCTATTTTCTCTCTCATACTCTTGGACACTTGGAGTTTTGGAGTAAGAAGGCAAAGGAACGACAAGAAAGCGCAAGAGGACATCGGGATCAACAACTACATCGGGTTTTTCTTGCAAGTACTGAGTTGCATGTATGTTTTCCTCACTGTATTTGGCAGGCATGGAATATGCATGTGGTTTATTGGTCATGATTTATCACTGGCATGGAGGAGTGCCCGGATTGACAGTGGATTTTCCTAGCCTTTCCATTTCCTGGATAGCCATGGTGATTGTGGGTTTATTTCTTTATTTTGTTTGGGTTGGTTCTCATGTTTCCTTTAGCTTGGGTTGAGTTACTAGTTCTTGGAGCCTTAGTTGGACAAACTCTCTAAAGCCTTGTAACAGCTTGGGTTGAGTTATTAGTCATGGAGCCTTGGTTGGAAAAACGCTCTAGAGCCCTTGGTGGGTTGAGTTACTAGTCCTAGACCCTTGGTTGGAAAAACACTCTGGAGCCCGGTATAAGCTATGGGTTGAGTTACTAGTCCTGGAGCCTTGGTTGGAACAAACACTCTATAGCCGTGGAAGGCTTGGGTAAAGACCAATCTAATGATGGTTCTTGTGATGTTCGATCGCGAGGTGGAACCATTGTTTGATGGGTTGAAGCGGTTGACCTCTGGAAGCCCTGGATGGTTTCAATTGATGTGTTTATGAAATACCACATTCATGCTTGGAATATGGCAAGAGGGTGACTGGCTGAAAGAAAGATTTGGTTCAGCGATGTCTATAATCGGGTGGTATGTGGAAGTCCCAAACCTGGTCAGATTTTCCTATGTTTAATAAAATATAATTTATCTTGCTTTTGTACTTATTTATATGAGGATTTAATGGTTGTTACCTCACTGTTATTTCATGGTTTTATGTTGGTTATAAGCATGGTTTATTGACTAATTCATGGCATGGTTATTTCATGTATTTACTTGTAATTGTTAAAATGATAGATGTAAGACCTAATTGATGTCATAACAGTTCAAGGGAGAAGGTGGTGATCTTTCTTGTCACGTCCCATAAGAGTTTTTAGTCATTCATCCTCTGTCTTGTATCCTAGACCTCTAGATTGCATTGATGCCAAGTGTTTGATAGAATGCCAGTCCTGATTGGGAATGGTCAGGCCTAGTCTTGGAGTTAGTTTTTGGTTTATTAGCCTTTTCATCATGTGTTTAATGGATTCCAGAAGCTACAACAAGTTATGAGTAGTGGCTAGAATTTTGGGCTTGAAAAGTGCCTTAAATCCTACGGACTCTGGCACAAGTCTACTGGAAATAGTCCCTAGACGCAGGCATGCAGGCTTGTGGGAGCGCCCAAAGCTCTCTAGATGTTGGCATGCCCATAGCATGGGAGCGTCTAGAGGTTCAATAGCTTAAAAAAATAGTGGGACCCAAGGGCATGATACCTGAGTGGTTGGGATGGCTCTTGGGAGTGTGGTTGCTGATGTGGAAGGTATGTTTTATGTGTTTCTGTCGATTCCACTTCCTTAAGGTCACCTAAGAGGTTGAATCATATTATAGTAGCTTCTCGTCACATGTTTACCCCGGTTGGACAATTACTTGGGTAGATGTGGGAAGAGGGTGTTACAGAGTGGTATCAGAGCATGGTTCACCCCTCAGACTGGATGGGGGGTGTGTTGGTCATGCATTCAAATCGGTTGCATATGTGTTTCTTATGCTTGTAGTTCATGTGCTTGTTTCATTTGCATGGTGTTGATCATTGTTGTAGTGATGTCGCCATGTGAAGTTTGATGGTTTTGTGGGATGTGTCGTCATGAGTCTATGGTTGTATATGCATTGTTATGCATGTCGTTGTTTATATGCATGCATTGTCATGGTTATGGTTATGCATTTATAGTAGATAAAACATGCATTGTGAGTTCATTGTTGTTATGATGCTAATTTTTTGGTTGAGATAGAGTAGGAGATGCAAATCATCAAAGTGAAGTTGAAACATTGGATCTCGATGCAAGAGCATGTCGTCATACACGTTTGTTTGTTGGGCATGCAGGTATGTAGGTTAAGGATTGTTATATGGATTATGGTTATATGTATGCCTTTCATTATATTGATGTTATGGTTACATACATGATAGATTCTAGTTGATTAGTGTAATTATATGCACATGTATCAAATGGTCATGAATAATAGTAACATGTGGTTGTATGCATTGCTATTGTTGTTTTACATTAGATAACTTGATTATTAGGTTATGTAGTATACCTAGGGGGATATTATGGGGTACAAGAGGAGGTACCCAAGGGGATAATGTAATAATGGAATGGGTCATAGTTAATAAATAAAGTGATTAACCTCGATCATGTAAGGGACCACAAGTAATTAGCAATAATGTGATAAACCCATTGTATTAGATATATGGTATTGAGAGATGCATGGTAATGACCCATGGTATTGTATGTATGAAGCCTATATAAAGGCTAGAAACTCCCCATGGATTACAAAAAACAAAAACAAAAAATAAAATTACAAATCATTAAGAAAACTTTAAACAATTACAAATCATTAAGTAAACTTTAAATTAAATAAATAAAAACAAACCCCATATACATTAGAGTGTATAGCCAAGAGTAGGTGTATAGCCAAGAGTTTGGGAGGGGGATGTTTGTAATGTTTTTGGGATGAGGCAATGCATTCCCTTCCACCCCTTGCTATTAAAAATGCAATAGAATGTTGTTTTTTTAAATATTATTTTTTAATTGATATTTTTTAAATTTTTTATATATTGCAGTTAAAAATTATATTATTAATTATTTTAAGAAGTTTTTAATATTTATTTTATATAACAATTTTGATATAATTTTTTTTAATAATTATTTGTTTTTCGTAATTTTATTTTCCAATTTTTAATATTTTCTTTTTAAATAATGTTATTTTTTCGTATCTAGAAGAATCAATAATTGAGCTAGTCTGTACTTGTATGATATAGGATCGATTCCAATTACTACTATTATAATCTCTAGATGTTTATGTATGCTCCTTCCGCAAGTATAAGTGCAAATATAGGTGAATAGGGGGATTTCGACCTCAAACATCCTCGCACATAACACTTCATTTTCATGGACATCACCAATTGAGCTATCTTGAGCTTCAAATTATTTGTTTTATTTTAAAAAGATGTGTTGGATTCTTTTAATTATTTTTTATGTTTTGTTTATAAATATTTTTTTCATATATATATATATATATAATTTTCCTTTTTATTTCAATGGTTTTTTTTTAATTTAATGGTGTGTTTCTATTTGGATTTTTTTCTTTTTCTTTTTCTTTCTTTTTCTTTTTATTTTTTTAGCTTTGCAGATGTGTTGGGTTCTAGGACCATGGTTCTTACAATGTTACAATTTTAAGCCCAAAAAATAGATCCATACTAATAGTGCCTCTTTTCCATTTTGTCATTCATCTTAAAATTTTGGTTATATGGGTGTTAAAGGTCAAAGCCACGATTAAAAAAAATGTAATTTTATCCTTTGAAAAAATGGGTATGTTACAAAGATCAATATTTTTTTTCAATTCGGGAGTCAATTTTTAAGATTTTTGTTGTGTTAGCACTAATTGTCAAGTCTAAAAGCTCTAAGGAAGTTGTAGTTTTAACCTCAAAAATATGATATGGTATTGCTAGTAATGCTATTTTTATTCAAATGTTGATTTTAAGGTTTTTGTCAAAGACTATTAATGTTATGGTTGCTAAATGTGGTAATTTTAACCTTTAAACAAAACAAATCGTTACTACCAATAGTAATCCCTTTCAAAAGGGGGGTAAAAATAACCACTTAATGCAATATAACAAAAAAAAATGAAAACTCTAGAGGATTCTTGTCAAATTAGTAACTGTATTGCTATGTGAACTAATAAGCAAACACCTGACATGAAGTGTAATAAGGAATGTTGTTGATGAAATCTTGAGAAGAAATGAAAATAGACTAATAGTGTATTGTACTAATATGCACTCATTGTTTCATGAGGGCATTGATGATAAATGAGACTTCATATAATTCAAAAGTAAAGGAGAAAAACCCTTAGTCCAACGTGAAAAAGGGTACATCGGTGATAAAAGAGACCAAATGATATCGAGTCAACAATGTTATGAGATGAGCCAATCTTTCCTAAGGTGAACAATGACAAGTATGGGTGATGGATAAACCATTGGGGCTTAAGCATCCCTTTGTGCAAATGGATTAAGTATGACATAGAACTTAAATAATATCGTCCTGGTGTTTACACGTTATTGGATATAGTGATCTTAGAAAGGATAAGCAAAAGAGGTAAAGTGATATAAAGACCATTTGTAACAATCAAAGAATATACAAAACTAAGAATTTAAATTTTAATATCAATAATTTATGGCATGCTAGTAAGGTCAATAATACCTTAATGTTGGACTTCACAAAATTTCACTAAATAGGGAAGAATAAACAACTAGAGATTATAAATAGGGAAGAATGAACAACTAGAGATTAAAACTCTAGATAATGAAACTTATTTGAAAGTTTAAGAGTGTACTTAATTCGAGTGAATGTATAGTGATTATACATTAACCATAAATTCCATGTGTTCTTGATGAAAGAAGAGGAAATGATAACCAAAAAACAATGATCGAACTCAGACCCTGGATGGATGTTAATGGTTATTACTCAATGTGATGGCTAGTATTGATTATTTATACAAGCTAATAAATTTGATTTTAATGATGAATTGTGATAAGAACACTTATGGTATTTTGTAGCGATAAGAACGCTTATGGTATTTTGTTGTTATACATTCATGATGTTATGTTTACTTATGGTCTCACTTATTATGTTATAGTATATCTTTGATAAAAGTATGTTGATGTTATAATATTATGATGGTATTTCATGATGTGAGGGTATGTAGTTTTTATGATAAAATGTGTAATAGCATGTGTAAGCATTCATAATGTTGTGGTAACAATGGATAATTGACGGCCGCTCGAAGATGAACCCTACAGACGCCGCCGCCTCAGCGCCTTCGGCCACCGCTTGGCCTCGGCTCTCTGCCGTTGAAGGAGAAGACCGAACCCAGATCAACAGGCCGAAGCATTCCTCATCATTTGAGAAGCAGACACTGAGCAGAGATTCGAAGCCGGAGCCGCACCCTAGCTGCAAAGCTACCACCGCCATCGCCTCCTTGTTCTCGGCCGCCACTTGGCCTCTGCGCGGATATGCTGCTGAAAGGGAGGCTCGTTTTAGGGTCTACCGGAGGCGCGAACCTGAGTTGAAGCTCCAAGCGGAGGTGGAGCCGAAGGAAGAGACGAATTTCCATGCGTTGAGCACAGACGCGCATAGCCATGGCAGATCTGGCCCCTCCACTGCCCAGTGGCCTCTCCACAAATATGTCACCCTTCCCTTCGCAGCGGGTCCGAGTCGGAGCAAAAGAGACCTTGAGCAGAAGATTTCTTCTCCCCTGATGCCTCCTTTGCGTCAAGAGATGGGAGACTCAAAAGATTCTGGCCCCGTGCTGCTCCAGAAATCTTTTGAAAATTCCCCTGCATCCTTTCAGGTTCAAATCGCCCAGATCTTTGGCAAGACCATTCTGCAATGGGTAAACCCTACAGATCTGGTGCAGAACCTCAAAGCAAATCTGGAGCACAGACTTGGGATACCCTCAGCCCTACAGAGACTTATTTTCCAAGGTAAACAGCTCGATGATCCTCTTCCTCTCTCTTTTTACAGCATAAAAAACAATAGCTCTTTAGTGTTTTCCCTTCGCTTGAGAGGTGGAGCTGCAGGTCAATCCTCTTCTGCTCCTCCATACTCCTACAAAGCTGCAGTCCGCTCTGAGATTCCCACATCCCCTGAACCTCCCAAACCCAAGCCTTTCTTGGTTGAAAAATTGGAGGAGGTTCCCTCTGTTGAGATCTCCTACGCTGACCTTGCAGACGACACCCAAAAATTCGCTGAAAGGGCCATCATCTGCAAATTCAATGGGCTCTGGCCACGCTCAAAGGATCTTTATGACTGTATCAATGACAACTGGACTCATCGTTGCAAGGTTTATTTCTGTGCAAAGGGATATTTTATAGTGTTGTTCGATAATCCTGAGCACTACGAAAAGGCCTTAGAAGAAGGCCCTTGGTTCATGGGTTCAGCAGGCCTCTTCTTAACTCCATGGTTCCCAGACTTTGACCCAGCTTCTACAGTCATCACTAAAGCCCCTGTCTGGATCAGACTTCCAAATCTTCCAATACACCTATGGCGCACAGAAGTATACAGGCAAATAGGCAACACCTTGGGTTGCTTTTTAATGGGATATTACGGGAGGGAACAGCAAGGTCTCTATACATATGCTAGAGTATGTGTGGAGCTAGATTTAAGCAAGGGGTTGCCAGAGCAAATCAATCTCAAGATCAATGACTCTGTTTGGACCCAGATTTTAGATTACGAAAACACTGCCTTTCGATGCCGCCATTGTCACCTAACAGGGCACTTGCAGAACTCCTGCCCGTCGCTGACAGCAAGAACGAAAAAGGGCATCTTCGCAAAAACCAAACCCAAGCGTTGGACTCCCTGTCCTCCGTCGCCAGCAGGGAGCTCAGGCTCCCCAAGTTCGGAGGATGAGGAAAGCGACTCAGAACCGGACCAGGCGCCTCAGCCGATGGATACGCCCTCGAATACTTAGGGGCACACCCATGTCACAGCAATCTCCCAGAAGCGCGCCCATGAGACTTCCTCCTCTGAATCAGAAAAGGAGATCTCGAAGATAGAGAATTCAAGTCTTCAAGTTGTTCTAGCTCATACTCCCCACGATGGTTGGACAAAAGTTAACAAAAAGAAAGGGAAAAAACATTGTGTTGTAGTTTCTGCCCCTGTGGGGTAACAGTCATTTAGTCAGTCTTTGCTCTCAAGTTATTTGATGTAGCTCTGAGATTGAATCTTTTCTCCGGGACCGAGGTTGATGGATTCATCATTTCCGGTCTGCCGGTCTCTTGTTTCTCTTGATTGTACTATATTTTACTTAATAGAATTAGTCTTTACTCGGAAAAAAAAAATGTTGTGGTAACAATGATGATGTGTTTTCATGATTACATGCAAAATTTTCTGTGTAAATGATTTTTTATGAGATGATGATGTTATGATTACAATTGATACATTGTTTACATGTTTTGAGGTGTAAATTGATATGAAATCCACCAATAGATCGTTGGATGGTTTATTTGATGGTCTGATGGGATCTCATACCTACGAGAGAGAATATGTACAAAGTAACACCTTATGAACTAGGGACAAACTTGATCAACCACTTATACTAGTGTCTATTTTTCCTTGTATAATTATTGATTATATATGAGACCATCTTAAGAAGGTCAAATGCTTAATATTGAAATTGTGACACTGCAATTCAGAGAACGAATAAATTATTGCTTGCTGATAGAGTTGTGAGATTGAACTTAAATGCCTAGAGTTGTGTACCTGAGTGAGTTATATGGAAGAAGTTTAAAGTCCAACCTTTTGAGATACCTTGGTCTAGTGCCTTAAACCCTTGATAAATCGAGACGCCTTGTTCTGGTGCCTTAGAGCCTTGATAGACCAAGATGTCTTAGTCTAGTTCCATGAGCCCCGATAGACCAAAATGCCTTTGCCTAGTACCTTAGAAACCTAATACACCAAAATAAATTATAGTGTCTTTGAGCCTTGATAGACTAAGATGCCTTAGTTTGATGTCTTAGAGCCATAATAGATTGTGACAAATTTGATGCATTGGAGCCCTGATAGATCAAGAGGCCTAAATCCTAGTTCCAAAAGTTGGTAAGAAAGGATTGGGAGGCTTAAAGCAATGTAAAAATGATAGATCGAGAAGCCTACAGCCTAGTTCCAAAAGTTGGTAAGAAATGCTTGAGAGTACTGACACTTCATGGGAGATTTCAATCCTTGTTTTAGATGGTGGTCTTATATTAGTTCAGCAAAGGGTGAAACAAATAGACCATTTTCATGGAGATTTTTTTCCATTTTTGGAAAATTTCTATTTAATAGATGAAGAGAAAAATATGAGACTTTTTTTCAAAACAATTACTAGGAAATAAAAATTAAACATTAGATGTAATAGTTGATTAAGGGCTCAAGGATGACCAATTGTGATGCAGGCAAGTTCCCTCTACGGATAGAGGCAACCCCTCTAGCCCTAGAGTGGGTCTAGTCACAACAAAGACAATACCAAAGCAAATTTCCTTAGAAAGTTGATGCCATGAAGGCTTACCTTCAAACCGTTGTTCAATGAAGTCCCTGTTATGTTTCTCCAGCTCTCGTTCTTCTAATCACTTGTACCTGAAAACAACATACAAAGCACAACCACGAACATAATAGAGTACGACAAAAACTATCTACTTAAAGAGTCAAGGAGCTTCAAGCTATCATTACGCAATTCGACATACGATATAGGAAATAAGCTATTGATTTGTATTAATGTAAATTAAAGTAGAACTTACAACCAAGCCTTGACGTCGTAAGCCTCCTTGAAGGGTCCTGTCAGCATGTCTCCGTAAGCATTCACTCATAAACTGTCTCCCAAAAGATGAATAATTCTCTCTCCTACCCAAAAGGCTAATGCTAGAACATTCTTACAATCAAGCAAACTCCACTCAAAACCATCCCAAGCTAAGTTATATGAGAGGCTACTTCCACACTCTAGCAAAACTCTCTACTTTTACTATTGAATTCTTGAACTCTGAAGCTAGTTGATCTCAGCCATGGAGGAGGTATTTATAAGAGGAGGAGCTTCCATAAGAGATGGGAGAAAGAGCTTATCTCTTTGTGAGGTTGCACAAAAAGTGGAACAACCATCCCAAAGGAGAGAGGCAAGCTCATCTGATCCAACAACCAACCCTAGGACCGCCCATGAAGCTGCTACACTTCGAAGCTTCCACGGTTTGTTTAAAAAACTCACCAAAAGTAGCTCGTCGCGAGTGCAACATAGAGACAGAGCGACGACTTCGCTAGGGATAGTGCAATCTTGGCCATCTGCGCAGGTGGAACAATTGTTGTCCCGCGACGACCCAAAAACATAGGTAAAAAGGGTCTGCTCTAGGAGTAGTGAATTGAGGTATTCTTCCTGAGATGACAAGGAAGACATCGACACATAATTTGTAACACGACACAAGGCAAATGTCAATAACACGAACCATAAGTGTCCAGAATCAGGGAATGCGGGATCGGTGACAAATTACTGTGTAACAAATGCCCCCTAAAGCATGAAGGTCGAGAGAGTGGGAGGGGTGAAATGCTTTATGAATCCATAACCAAAACAGGACATCATCGCAGAGAACCTGCAAATGCAAGTACAACTGATATCTCTGATACATGAGTACAAGGTGAAAGGAAATACCTATGCATAAGGCATGGGTGCAGCCATCCATAAGATAAACATAAATGATCTATGGTATGGACGCAACCATCCAATCAAAAGGACCATGTGATAGACTTATGTATGGTCACAACCATCCAATCAAAGAGTCATGTATACAATCATGAACCAATCCATGCAACCTGGACTTGAGTAATCTGAGCCCAAGGTCTTGAATCCCAACCCGATCATGGTACAAATTCTAATATGTGAATAGATGTGTTGAAGTCGAGCATACTAGAAAATCACTTGATTACCAGTCAATGATGTAAACCGTCAACAAGCGCGAGAGAGACCACTAGTAATGCCAATGGTATTCAAGGTATTGCTAGTATGATCCACGAAGTGTGAAGAATGATCTGAAGTCGAACACTCGTGAAATCACCCGATCGAAGGCCAATGATGAAAACCTGTTGTCGAATGCGAAGATCAACTTCCCCGATAACGATTTGAAGTCGATAGGATGTGATCGGTCGAAGGAGGGCCATAATGTTTCCCACATCATCGACGTGAGACAAAGGAACAAGATGAATGTGAATGAGACAGAGATTCAGAGGAAGGTTTGTAAGTTAGGAGAGATTTTTCGGCGAAAATCACAAGGAATACCATTTGTCGGCGCGTTTCGAACCAACTAGTGTGGTTCATCGTCAGGAAAATCACAAGGAACTTGTCCTGACGATGAACCACACTAGTTGGTTCGAAACGCGTCGACAAATGGTATTCCTTGTGATTTTCGCCGAAAAATCTCTCCTAACTTGATATGGATCACAGAAGCCTAAACTCTATTATTGAAGGTTTGTAAGGATACAAACTGCAGAAGGATTAAGCTCTTGAACATACCAGTGACACGACTCCGGAGTTTGGCAGCATTTTGGTACCAAGGGATCAAAGGTAATGATGATGCAGCAAGGATCAGATGGAATGAGTCAAAATGGATAACCAAAAACCCAGAAGGCCAACGATAAAGTGAGGATATCCCAACTCGACACGAAGCAGAAAGAGTGTCGATGTTCAAGAGCGACAAGTTGTCGTAATAATTAATACAACCAACGGAATACTTCCAAATTTTCCCCCACCATTTCTGGCAAGTACTCCAATTATTTTTTATCGCAAGCTTGAAGGGGATAACATATGCTTGCACTGTAAATTCATCCTCCGGACGAATCCAACCTAGCAATTTTAACGAGCCCTAGGAAGGAGAAACTCGTGTTCGTCATGGTGACAATCCAATGTCGTTTAATAGTTTAACGAGTCTGACAAAGGTGTAACTCGGTATCTTTTTCATGTTTAGAGAGTTTGAAAAAAACATGTAAAAGAAAACTCCACATGGTCCCTTTTCGTACGTTTTCGTCTCTCGAGCCCAAAAAGGTAGAAAACAATACTTGAGAAAACTGCTTGACCATTTCAGCGACGGGGTACATTTTTCGTAAATAGTGCCTCCCATCCCGAAAAAGGGGTAAACTTACACTGGACGCACGATGTTTTGCATCCGTTAACGAGTTCGAAACAACAAGGGCTCGGCCATATTTTCGTATTTAAAGGGTGAGAAATGAGCTGAAAGCGGACCCCCCATTTTTATTCTCTTTAGCAAGTCAAAAAGGAAAAATACTCGGCAACCTTTTCATCTTTTACGAGTCAGAAAAGAGCTTAAAGGTGACTCATCCTGGAAGAACGAGTGGTATAAAGGGAAGCAACTGGTTCCGGCAATGGTGGAACTGCTCAAAACATGTAATGGTCAAGAGGCTGGCTAATAAAACCCCTCATTGTTGCGGTTCCTCGGGAAAGGAAAAAACAACCAAGTGAAAGCATATGACCGGCCAAAGAGATGGTGGCGATGGAATGAAACAACCAAGGCTCATCTAGCAGAAATCAGTTGATTAACACGACAATCACGAGATGTAAATCGGGTGTGGATTCATTTTTACACAAGCTTGAACCATAGAGAACTCTGCTTGGATTCGGTTTCATGTTTGCACAAGCTTGAAACGAAAAGCTATGCTTGCTATAAGTTCACATGCCCCCAGCATAATGACTCAAATTGAGGTACATGCCCCCCAAGCTTCATTTCATTCAACTAGGTGAATGGAATGAAGGTTCACTTTCGAGATCTTGGAAAGACTCGACTGGGATTTTACGAGATCTTAATCAAAGATTCGATTTGGAAAAGGGAGTTGTTTCATTTTTTAACCAGGTTGACATAGTAAAAGAACTATCCTCATACATCTATTTCATTTTTTTAACGAGGTAGAGACAGGAAGAAACTATCCTCGGACTCCTTGATTCATTTTTTAACGAGCTTGACACAAGATAAAAATTATACTCATACCCTTTGTTTCATTTTTAACGAGGTCGACACAAGACCAGGAACTATCCTCATCTCTTGTTTCATTTTTTAACGAGGTTGACACAAGACCAAGAACTATCCTCATTACCCCTTGTTTCATTTTTTAGCGAGATTGACACAAGAAAAGAATTGTCCTCATCACTATATTCATGAACCATACGAGAACATGGCTCCCAAGAGATCCTCACTAGATGGAAGAACCACGCTCTGGGAGGAATACATGTCATTTGGTACCAAAAACAGATCAGGTTCTAATGCCCCCAGTACATAATGTACTATACCATTTGTGTGATCATCAGCAGATGTGGAGATGGAACAGGTAGCCACATAATTGACCTGTGGCAGGGAAGGTATTGCTTGCAAACAAGAGCCGATAGGGGATGATGGTTGCAAAGGAGGCGCCTGGTGACCAATGAATGACAATTGATCAATAGTCACAATTCTTCCTTCGTGCGGAAAACAAACCACACAAAAAAGCGAAGAAACAAGAGCTCCCATGACATAAACATAGTCGCGTCCAAGGAGAAGATTGAAATCTAACGGACCTTGGACTACCATCACGTCTATATAGACGGTCTTTCCTCCAAAATTAATAGGGAACTTCGGAAGGATCCCAAAATTAGCTCGTCGCGAGTGCAACACAGAGACAGTGCGACGACTTCAATAAGGCTAGTGCAGCCTTGGCCATCTTCGCGGGTGGAACAACTGTTGTCCCGCGACGACCCAAAAACATAGGTAAAAAGGGTCTGCTCCAGGAGTAGTGAATTGAAGTATTCTTCCTGAGATGACAAGGAATACATTGACACATAATTTGTAACATGACACAAGGCAGATGTCAATAACACGAACCAACAGTGTCCAATATCAGGCAATGCGGAGTCGGTGACAAATTATTGTGTAACACCAATGGTAAAAGGATATATTGCAACTGCATATATTGTTGAGTTGAGAGTCGATTCCTACACGTCAGTTGCATTCAATGAGATTAAATATGATTGCACAATGGTTCAATGTTCACAACATTATAGATAGTTGATTTCTTCATCTTTCAAGTAAGAGTGTCATCTCTCCCTCTTTCATGTGGATTATGCAATTGCTCATGAAATAATTTTTATGTTTATCAATCAATGGTTGAAACTTTTTTCTCTATGTAATTTAAGTCTATTTAATCTTAGAAGTTTAGGCCATTACACATTGTTTTGCTCCAATTGAATTGTCTATTCATCTTGAATCTTTCTTATATAGAGTTGTAATACATTAATTAATGTTGACATGATTTGCAAACACTTCGTTGATTTTTGTCAAGTCAAGTTTGAGTAACTCCACGAATTGTATTTTGCATTAAGAGAAATTATGAATTTATATCAGGAGAAAGAGACTATTGGAATTTGTATTCCAATGTCTCATTGTCTTCTTTATTTTCCTATTTATAATATTTACAAGAATTTCCTAATCCCAGAGATTATGTGTCAACATTCCCCCTTAATATGAAGGGATGTTAGTGATTCCAAGCATCATTCAGAATCTTTCAAACTTTTCTCTTCCATGCGCTTTAGTGAAGATGTTTGCAATCTGCTCATTTTTTGAACAATGATGTAGGTGAACAGTCTTAGCCTCAACATGATGTCGAATCAAATGATACTTTGTATTGATATGTTTGGTTTGATCATGGAAATTTGGATTATTGGCCAACTTTATTGCAGCAGTATTGACAATCAAAATAGTAGAATGCACTTGTTTCTCCTGCAAATCTTCAAGAATTTTCCTAAGCCACAATTTTCTTTGTTACCTCTGCAGCTACCACATATTTTGCGTCGATTGTGGAATCTATTGGAACTCGTTGTTTGCGTGACCTCCAAGGGACAACTATTGATCCAAGACTCATAACATAACTTAGAGTAGATACTCCATTTTCTTTATCCCATCAAACTCTAACTCAAAGTATCCAATCAAGCTAAAGTCATCCACCTGTGTATACTTGAGTCCAAAGTCTTTAGTTCCCTTCAAGTACCTTAGAACTCTTTTTGCCGCAGACCAATGACCCTCACAAGGCTTTTGCATAAACCTAGAGAGGATTCCAACAACAAATGAAATGTCTAATTTGATAGTAGTTAGGTAGTTGAGACTTCCTACGAGTTGTTTGTACTTTGTTACATCCTCAAATTCATTTATTTTTTGTGGGTGTGAGATTTAAACTTTTTTCCATTAGAGTGGTCAATGGATTCCACTCAACCATGGTAAACTTGTTCAACAAATTTCCAATGTACTTTTGAGAAACAAATATAAACTTCAGATGTTGGGTTACTTCAATACCAAGATAGTAGTGAACATATCCCAAACATGTTATTTCAAATCCTTTCCTCAATTCTTTTTTATGGATGCAATGTAATTTTCATTGTTCCCTATCATCAGAAGATCATCTACATACAGCACGAAATATACAACAATTTTGCAACTTTCTTGAGAAACAAAGTTGCATCATCAAGGATTTGACAAGCTTGTATGCTTTGTGATCTTGTCCCTTCATAACAAATCCTTCTGATTATGACATAAAAACATTATCTTTCAAATCTCCATTCAAGAAAATAGATTTTGCATCCAATTGATGGATATTCCTACCGTTTTGAGCTGCCAAGGAAAAGAGAGTCTAGATGGTAGCCCATTTTGTTGTGGGGGCAAAAGTCTCCTCATAATCGACCCCTTCCTTCTGTGCAAAACATTTTACCATGAACCATTCTTTATGCTCGTCAAATGAGCCATCTACTTTATACTTGTCCTTGAAGACCCACTTGCAGCCAATCAGTTTCGCTCCCAATGGAGGGTCCACCAACTTCCAAGTTCCATTCTTTATCAAAGCATCATACTCGTTATGCATTGCTTGTTTCCATTCATCATGATAAGCAGCTTCTTTGAAGGAAACTGGTTCGAAATCTATAGAAAAAAATAATTCACAATCATAAGAAACACCCATATCAACAGGTGAATCAAAATCGTCTATATCACCTCCATTTTTTCTAGTAGAGCTTCTTGTTCTTGTCTTTCCAACCTCATCAAGATCAACACTTTCATCACGATGAACACTTTCAAGTATCTTTTTACCCATTTTGGAGGACCTTTCTAAGATGGCCAGGGCTATTCAGTTGACTGAGATGGGGCAGAATCAAGATTTAGCCTTCCAATTCTCTTAATCACATCACTCAAAGTGTCTTCTTGATCAGCAGTTGGAGCTTTGTCCAAGCGATTAAGTTGTCGCTCAACAACATTGTCAGTCTTGGAAGATTCAAGAAAAATTACATCTCTAGATATTATAAAAACTTTATTTACTTCATCATAGAGACGAAATGCTTTGGAGGTATCTGAGTACCCCAAGAAGATACATTTTTGACTCCCTACACCAAATTTGTTTCTTTGTTCCTAAGGTATCAAGGCAGAACTGGTGGAACCAAAAACCCTGAGATGTCTCACCAAAGGAATGTAGCCATACCATATTTCATAGGGAGTCTTGTTTTTAGAGCATGAGATGGACACCTATTCTTAATATACACTACACATGGAATTACATCAGCTTTACATTTTTCTTAAACATCATTGAACGTACCATATTTAAGATTGTCTTGTTCATTCTTTCAGCTACACCGTTATGTTGGGGATTATAAGGCATTGTTTTTTTATGTTTGATCCCATGCTGGTGAAAATAGCTTTCAAATTCATTTGAAGCATATTATTTTCCATTATCAGTACGAATAGAGCCAATATGAGATTGTGTGTCATTTTCAATCCATCCATGAAAGTTTTTGAAAGATTCAAAAGTTTCATATTTTCTCTTCAATAGATATACCCAACACATTTTGGTGTAGGCACCAATAAAGGTCATCATGTATTTATTATCATTTGCAAATGGAACAAGCATAGGGCCACACAAGTCAAAATGAATCAGTGTAAGCTTTCTATGTGCTCTGGAATGAGAATCATGAAAATATTGATTCTTGTGTTTTCCTAAGATACAAGCATCACATTGCTAAATTTCCTAGGAATAGCTGGCAAACCAGTGACACCATTTCTCTTCAATAAACGAAGACTGCCATAGTTTAGATGTCCAAGTCTAGCATGCCATAAGAGACTTGATGCCATTGTACCTTCATCAAATTGAAAATTGAATACAAAATTTTGTGCACGAGCAGAGGTTCCTTGCAGCTTCAAGAGTTTTTCTTCTTCTATCCTAGTCATGTCAAGTGAGTTTTCTGATGCTTTTTTGACCTCAACCTTACCATCAAACATATGGATGGAGTATCCTTCTTGGTGGATGTGAACCAAAGACAACAATTTTCTTCACAACTCTAGGAGTTAGAGAACATCATGTAGAAGGAAGTCTGGGAGACAAGGTAATTTGAGCATGATGGTGCCAAGCCCTGATGGCTTGAGTTTTGACTTGTCTACAAAGTATATTGCTCCATCAACATTATTAGTGAATTCTTCAAAGAAATCTCTTCTAAACCTCATGTGGCAAGTTACTCCTGAATCTAGCAACCATGCATCTTTCCATGAAGCAAGTGACACATTATAAAAGTTTTCAGTTATTCGGATATTGCAATGTGCCACAATATAATGAGCGGATTTGGGTGTTTTATCTTTCCCTTGATCTCATGATTTTCATTTCTCTTCATCCCTTTCATGTCTAATCATGTCCCAAGATAGCTTGCATGAGGAAGCATCATGTCCATTTTTGTTGCATTGTATACAATGAAGATCAGTTCTTCCTCCTTGGTAATGTCTGCCCCCTACCTCTATTATTCTTCCTTCCACACCCTCTTCGACCACCTCTTCCTCTAGAAGAATTATGTACCTAATTCTTCTCTTTATGTGCAAGGCACACAGCTTCTCCAGGAGACTGGTCAGTTGTCTTCTTCTCAAAAGTTTTATCTTTCAGCAAACTTCTCCACAAGAGTCAAATAGAATCTCCTTAAGTTTTCCACTAGCTTGTAATGACTCAAGATAATGAGAATAAGTGGGATATATTACCTTGAAAAAAGTTATGAGAGGAACATCTATTTTAACACTAGTAGCTTCTATATCATGTATAATGGCTCTTATTTCAAAGGCTAAGGCAAGGGGATCATTGTCTTTTAATTCAAGATTGAACAATTTGATCATTAATTGTACTACTTTAAGCTCAGAGGGTGAAACATATAAATCTTTTAGCTTTTTTAAGGCTTTGAAGGCTTCACAAGAGGATTGTCTCATTCTCCTTCACAAGCTCCTTTCCACAACTCGTTAAAAATCAGGGTATGTTTTATCTTCTTGGACCATTCATGGTAGTTCTCTTTGTCAGAGAGAACTACTCCAACCATGGAGATGAGTGAATGCACTTTTGCAAAACTTTTGGGCTAGCCTTAAATAAACTAAATCCTTATATCGAATCTTTGATAATAAAAAATCCCTTCAAAAATAAACCAAATAGTTTTGAATATATAACAAGGGATTCAAAACTCAGTGTTGCATATATATCATTTAAATCCAACATTGCATATAATAATATGAATCATACACCATATACCATGCGTCATTAATGAGCATAAAAAATAATTCAACTCACATCATACCAAATTAACTCTTCAATAAACCAACACATACCACAGCCTTTTTGATGTAGGTGCACTAGGTCATGCACATAAACAAGATAAGTTATTACAATCAGACCAAGGGCCTAGCAATGTGATGGGTTGATCACATGCCTAGGCTAGAACATTTCAAAGTTTATTTGTGAGAAGTTTTGGATATTTAGTTAAGAGTAGTTAGGAGCATCTAGTTAAAAGAAATTTTAAATAGTTAAGGATAGGATTTGATAGCTCGTAGGGAGTTAGAGCTAATTAGATTAAAAATAGATCTTGTTTCCTAATTTTGTGGAGTGAGGAAATTGGTTCACATCGGTGAACTCATTTCTTGGATATTTTTTTTAGTTTTGGGGAAATGAACATTTTTCTTGAAGCTTTTGTGTGGGAGAAGGGTACGTTTTTTTGTTCTTTGTGTGAGACTGAAGTTAATTGATAAAAAAATTAATACATCCGTGAGATCAATCTATGGTAATTGATCCTCAATCTGTGTGAACTAGATGTGGTATGTGGAGTTAATAGTTAACTGAACAACACTCTTGGACAAGTGTTATTAATCAGCAAGTCGAATTTGTAAGTGTGTATGAGATAGTTAATTGTATGTGCATTTGTGAGGTTTGTTAACAGTCATATTAATATCTGGAGATTGAAATTGATCTGGACTTTATTCTCTTCGTTCTTTACATTTGAATGAGACTAAAAGATAGACCTAGAGATATTAAATTATCTTTTAATCACAGTTCTTTTGCGTCAAATCTTGTGTATTGGCAAGAGTCCTTTATGTTACAGATTTGAGAATACAGAGCACTCTGTTATTAAGCCAAGAGAAGGGAATTTCACGGGAAGAAAACCGCCATCAAACTTACAGTTCAATTTCTAGTCAAACGAAGATGAAATTCAAAATTCTGCAATCTAGGTTTTGTGCAAAGCATGGTCTATTTGGTGACTCGCGAGCAGTTTTCCAAGAAAATCCTTGATTGAGGAATTTTGGGTAGATTTATAAACCGTGTCTTTCTGAGTGTGTGAGTGGTAAAAATGATTCGTTAAAGCCATCATTTTTTGGTATCAGAGCTTTACGTTGTTGTTCTCTACATTATAGAGAGATGAATAGGCGAGTCGGAAGGGCACGAGGTCGAGGAGGTAGACCCAAGGGTAATGCAAAACTCTGAGAAGAGATAAGGAGACTGCAAGTTCGGTTAGAAGTCGTGGAAGTGGGGAGACAACGGGATCCTGAAGGTGGAGATGTTAGTGAGGCCGAAGAGGAACCTGAAGAAGAAGGAGCAGCACCTGCTGAAGAAGTTGTTGAGGTTAGGTTGTTGAGAGCAGTATTGGGCTCAAGTTCAAGGCCAAAGCCTGAAATCTCCATTTACGATGGCAGTTTGAAAGCTGAGAATCTAATAGACTGGATCAGTGAGATGGACAAGTATTTTGAGTACGAGGAAATTGAGGAGGACAAGAGAGTCAAGTTTGTAGTGACAATGTTGAAAGGTCATGTTGCACTATGGTGGGACAATGTACAGGCTGAAAGAACGAGGAGGACAAACCATTGATCAAGAGCTAGGATATAATGGTGCCAAAGATGAAGAGTAAGTTCTTGCCAAAGGATTACCAACTAGCTCCCTATAGACCAATGCAAAACCTAAAGCAAAAGATGATGACAGTGAGGGAGTACACCAAAGAATTTTACAAGGAGAACTTGGGAGCAGGCTATGTAGAAGATACCCCAGAGAAGACAGCAAGGTATATCAATGGTTTGAAGTTGGATATCCAAGATGAAATCAGCATACTTTCTCCAAGGACAATGGAGGAAGCATACAAATGTGCCTTGAAGGCAGAAGAAAAGATAGCTAGGAAGCAAAGCTCTGGCAGAGGATGTCGTTTTGCCATAGGGAAAGGACAGTCAACTGGAAGAGGGAAGCTTCCATCGCAAAAGAATGATGAAGGCAGCTCAAATCAACAAGGGTGGTCAGAGAAAGAAGGTGGTAGTAGAGGAGGAAGACCTTACCACAGAGGTAGAGGTAGAGGAAGAGGTGGAGAGACTGTCTATCGGTGTTACAGATGTAACACTTTGGGTCACTGATCTTTTGAATGTCCTGAGAATGATATTACGAGACAGCGAGGTGCATACATAGCTCAAACCGAAGCAACAGAGACACAAGTACCAGAGGTAGAGAATATACCAGAGATTGGAGAGGTGTTGATGATGCACAAAGCCTTGTTAAAACCTTTAAAGGAGAATGTTGAACCAGTTCAAAGAAAATCCTTGTTCAAGGCAATGTGTAAGGCAAAAGGCAAATGCTGCAAATTGGTGATTGACATCGGAATTACGGACAATCTAGTCTCCCAAGAAATGGTGGACAAATTGGGATTGAAAAATATTAAGCATCCCACACCTTATAAGGTATCATGGTTGCAAAAAGGACACTAGTTGTTGGTGCATAAGCAAAGTGAAGTCAAGTTTCAACTAGGCAAGTATAAGGACAAGGTGCTTTGTGACAAAATGCCAATGGATGCTTGTCACATTCTTTTGGGTCACCCATGGCAGTTTGATAAGAAGGTGACACATGATATAGAGAGTCATTATTATAAGTTTGAAAAGGATGGCATCAAGCACACTCTTGTACCATTGAAAGAGGAAGGTACAACTGAACCAAACAGCCCAAAAGCACTGATGCTTGGTGGAAAGGAATTTCTACAACATATGGAAGAAGCAGAGGTAAGTTATGTAGTGATTTGCAAGCCAAAGGTAGTACTTCTGCACACTGAAATTGTAGATTTACTTATTGAAGTTCAGATGTTGTTGCATGAGTTTCATGATATTGTAGTTGATGAATTGTCGAGTAAGTTACCACCTAAAATAAGCATCAACCATCACATAGACTTGATACCAAGAGTGAGTCTTCCGAACAAGGTTGTGTATCGAATGACACCCAAGGAGAATGAGGAAGTGAGAAAGCAAGTCCAAGAACTGTTAGACAAAGGACTAATAGGAGAAAGTTTGAGTATGTGTGTCGTACCTACAATACTAAGTCCAAAGAAGGGTGGAGAATGGAGAATGTGCACGAACTCCACAGCAATCAACAAGATCACCATTCGTTATAGGTTTCCATTACCACAGAGGAGAATGAGGAAGTGAGAAAGCAAGTCCAAGAACTGTTAGACAAAGGACTAATAGGAGAAAGTTTGAGTATGTGTGTCGTACCTACAATACTAAGTCCAAAGAAGGGTGGAGAATGGAGAATGTGCACGGACTCCACAGCAATCAACAAGATCACCATTCGTTATAGGTTTCCATTACCACAGATGGATGATATGATGGATTGCTTGTATGGGGAAACTTACTTCTCAAAGATTGACCTAAAAAGTGGTTATCATCGAATTCGGATCAGAGAAGGAGACGAGTGGAAGACAACTTTCAAGACCAGTGATGGCTTGTATGAGTGGATGGTCATGCCATTTGGCCTGTCAAATGCACCCACTACCTTTATGTGATTGATGAACGAAGTCTTGAAGAAGTTCATTGGTAAGTTCGTCATTGTTTATTTGGATGACATTTTAATTTTTAGTCAAACTAAGGAAGAGCACTTGAGACATTTGAAGATGGTTTAGAAAGATTGCAGCAAGAAAAGTTATTGAGTAACATGAAGAAGTGTTATTTTATGAAGAGTGAGCTTGTATACCTAGGTTTTGTCATTTATAAGGATGGTTTGTAAATGGATCCGAAAAAGATAGAGGCAATTGTAAATTGGCCCTCACCTAAAACATTTTTTAGGTGAGAAGTTTTCATGGCTTAGCCAACTTCTACATGAAGTTTATCAGGAATTTTAGTGGCATTTGTGCACCTATCACTGACACCATCAAGAAGGATAGGCAGCCATTTTATTGGACAGTAGCAGCACATAAACAAGAAGAACAAAAAAAAAAAACAATTATTGAAGAAGAAGATAACTGAGAAGTCGGTGTTGAAGTTGCCAAACTTCAATCAACCCTTTCAAGTAAGATGTGATGCCAGTGGAACAGCCATTGGAGCTGTACTGAGCTAAGAAGATAAGCTTGTTGCATATTTCAACGAGAAGTTAAATGAGTCGAAACATAAATACTCTTCCTACGACAAAGAATTTTATGCAATGGTTCAAGTTTTGAAGCATTGGAGGCATTACTTGATGCCTAAGGAGTTTGTTTTGTACACAGATAATTCTACCTTACAATACATTATGCAGCAACATAAGTTGAATCATAAACATGCAAAGTGGGTGGAGTTCCTTGAAAATTTCACTTTTGTTTTGAATCACATTAGTGGAAAAGCAAATAAGGTTTTCGATGCCTTAAGTAGGGGATGTTTAATCATGCAGGAAAGTCAAATACAAATTTTGGGCTTTGATTATTTGACAAACTTGTATGACATTGGCGTTGATTTTAAAGAAGCTTTTGCAACGTGTAAGAATCCAGTCAATAGGGACAACAATCCATAGTTAGAGTTTATGTTACAGGATGGACTATTGTTCAAGAACAATCAGCTATGTATTCACAATTGCTCAATGAGGGAAAACTTGGTCCAAGAAAAGCATAATGGTGGATTGGCTAGACACTTTGGTGTTCAGAAAACACTTGGGCAGCTGTATCACTTCTATTTTTGGCCTAAGAATAAGGCAAACGTACAAAGATACGTGAATAAGTGCAGGATATGTCAACATGCAAAAGGGAGGAGTCAGAATGTTGGATTGTACATGCCTTTACCCATTCCCAACAAACCTTGGGATTCGGTGAGTATGAACTTTGTTCTGAGTTTTACCGAGAACTCAACGAGGTAATGATTCAATCCTTGTAGTTGTGGACAGATTTACTAAGATGACTCATTTCATTCCATGTTCAAAAACTAGTGATGCTACCCATGTGACTAATTTGTTTTCTGATAAGATTGTTCGGTTGCGTGGTTCGCCTAAGAGTATAATCTTTAACGGGGACACAACATTCAGAAGACATTTCTAGAGGACCTTGTGGAAGAAACTTGGCACAAAGCTAAATTTTAGCTCAACCTATCATCCACAGTCTGACGGGCAAACAGAGGTTGTGAACAGGAGTTTCGGTAGCTTGTTTAGTAGGTGACCGACCCAAGCAATGGGATCGTGTGCTAACCCAAGCTGAGTTTGCCTATAATGGCTCACCAAATAGGAGCACGAGAAAGAGTCCATTTCAGATCTTGTACAACATGCATCCGAGGGGAATTTGTGAGCTAAGAGACTTGGGGAAGATTGAGCATAAAAGTGTTGATGAGGAGGATTTTGCAATAGCCATGAATGAGTTGCACGAGCAAGTAAAACAAATATTACAAGGCACAAGCTCTAGCTACAAGAAATGAACAGATCTACACAGGAAAGAGGTAAACTTTGAAGTGGGAGATGTGGTCCTAGCCCACCTAAGAAATGAGAGGTTTCCAAGGGGAGAATACAATAAATTGAAAATGAAGAAGATAGGACCTTGTAAGATCCTTCGCAAGTTTTCAGTGAATGCTTATGAGCTGGAGATACATCCAAGCATCGACATTTCACCCATTTTTAATGTAGTAGATTCGTATTCCTACACAGCTGGTGATGCAAATCAAACTTCTAGGAATCTTGACCATGATGAAGGAAAGGAACAACAGTGGTTGAAACAAATGTTTGTGGCAAAGGATTTAGAGGCTAAACAGATTTTGGATACGTGTTACCAAGAAAATGAGAAGGAAAGAATACTTGGAGTATCTCGTGAAGTGGAAAGACTATCCGATGGAGGATTCTACTTGGATGGATGAAGCAGCACTACAGAAAGAAGGTCATTCTATAGAAGACCTTATGAGCAGGAGCTCATAAATTTCCCTTTCTTGGGGAGTCTGATGCAGGTGCATTAGGTCGTGCACATAAACAAGATAAGTTATTGAAGTCAGACCAAGAGCCTAGCAATGTGATGGGTTGATCACATGCCAAGGCTAGAACATTTTAAAGTTTATTTGTGAAAAGTTTTGGATATTTAGTTAAGAGTAGTTAGGAGCATCTAGTTAAAAGAAATTTTAAATAGTTAAGGATAGGATTTGATAGCTCGTAGGGAGTTAGAGCTAATTAGATTAAAAATAGATCTTGTTTCCTGATTTTGTGGAGTGAGGAAATTGGTTCACATCGGTAAACTCATTTCTTGGATAATTTTTTTAGATGTGGAGAAATGTGTTAGGATATTCCGACACATAGGATATAGTTAAGTTCAACTTGGTCTAGTGTAGAGTTAGGTATAGAGTTAGGTAAAGTGTGTTTCTTTACCGTTGTACATTTTGTAACTTACAATCCGACGGTCACGATATGTAGTGATCCGACGGTTCACTCTCTCCTCGGTATTACCGACACTTGATCCGTGGCTTGACACCCGATTGGTCCATGAGTTCTATTTAAAGCGCATGGAGAGTCATTGTTCGGGTAATCCGTGCATGAGAGAAGCTTATGTAAATTTTCATTCTTTGATTAATAAATTGCCTGTAATAGCCACGTTGGCGCAGGTCGTGGACTGTTTCCCTCTTTGAGGGTTTTAACCACGTCAAAAATACTGGTGTATTGATTTGAGATCTGGTTGTGAGCGGTGTCCTTTTGGTGTTCTTTCTGAGGAACTTACCCTGTAAATTCCTACAAAATGAACATTTTTCTTGAAGCTTTTGTGTGGGAGAAGAGTACGTTGTTTTTGTTCTACGTGTGACACTGAAGTTAATTGATAAAAAAATTAATACACCGGTGAGATCTATCCGTGGTAATTGATCCTCAATCTATGTGAACTAGATGTGGTATGTGGAGTCAATACTTAACTGAACAACACTCTTGGACAAATGTTATTAATCAGCCAGTCAAATTTGCAAGTGTGTATGAAATAGTCAATTGTATGTGCATTTGTGAGGTTTGTCAACAGTCATATTAATATCTGGAGATTGAAATTGATCTGGACTTTATTCTATTTGTTCTTTACATTTGAATGAGACTAAAATATAGGCCTGGAGATATTACAATGAATCTTAGAATCACAGTGCTTCTGCATCAAATCTTGTGTATTGGCAAGAGTCATTTATGTTATAAGTTTGAGAATACAGAGCACTCTGTATCAAGCCAAGAGAAGGGAATTTCGCAGGAGGAAAACCGTCATCAAACTTACGGTTCAATTTCTAGTCAAACGAAGACGAAATTCAAAATTTTGCGATCTGGGTTTTATGCAGAGCATGGTCTATTTGGTGACCCTCGGGCAGCTTTCCAAGAAAATCCTTGATTGAGGAGTTTCAGGTTGATTTATAAACTGTGTTTTTCTAAGTGTGTGAGTGGTAAAAACGATTCGTGAAAGCCATCACTTTTAATGTACATCCCTCATTTTTAATTACCGCTTTCAAGAGCCTTCTAATTCAATATATAAAAGGCCAATGAACTTCAAACACTTTATTCAACGCACAATGATACCAAGACAAGAGTTCACCGCAACATAGTCCATTGTCTTCATACCCAACATATATTGGCCTCCAAATGGATTTAAAAACCCTTCAACAAGTTTACTTGCTTAGTTTAAATGCTCTAATACCAACTTTCAGTTTAAATTCTCTCATACCAGCATTGAGTTTAACAACTCTCATACCACGGCTCTCATAATAGTGTTCATTTTAAATGCATCAAATGCACCATACGCATAGCACACCAACACATTCCAACGCATAGCAGACCATCATACATACCACACTCACGGTCAATCCAACTTGCTCTGATTCCAATTGTTACAACCATAGAAAAAATTCCAATGCACCAAGCGCAGGAGTAATGCATTCAATGCAGCAATTTCCATATTCAAACGCACAATTTGGAGGAACGATCAGTGCACATCATTAACGCATTCGACAAAACGAATGCAAAGGTTGCTCCATTCCAACGCTTCAACAAGATTGATGTAGAGAGACAGAGGACAAAGAATATGGCAACGATTAAGAGTTACCTAGCAGAAAAATTGCTAAAAATGACTTGTAGCTCTGATACCATGTCAGGCCAAGTTTGAGTAACTCCATGAATTGTATTTTGCAATAAGAGAAATCATGAAACTATTAGAATTTGTATTCCAATGTCTCTTTGCCTTCTTTCTTTTCCTATTTACAATATTAACAAGAATTTCCTAATCCCAAAGATTAGGTGTTAACAATTTTAATCCTTTAATCCTTGAAAACATGTTCAATGTGCTTATTAAGCAATAATTTTCCAAAACACATCATAAAGCGATTTTGAAAACATGTTCAATGTGCTTATTAGCCAATAATTTTCCAAAACACATCATAAAGCAATTTTGACAATGAAAACTAGCTTTAATGACCTTAAACAACACTACATAACATAATTTAAAACTTTCAAATAAATTAAAGTGAATTAAGTCTACAAAGCTAACAAAATCTAAAATGTATGTAGTGCAAGAAATATAAGAAAAACAAAACTTACATAACCAACTAGTGTCGACAGACAACACGAAACAATATATTTCAATATATATCATGAAATATAATTTTGATGAATAATAAGAAGCGCACACGTTTAAAATGTATGCAGTGCAAGAAATATAGGAAAAAGTAAAACTTGCAAACACGCTAATGTAAACTATTATGATTGCTTTCGAGGAAAAGAAGAATAAATATATATATCCATTATATGTAATTCCAACAAGCAACATACCATGAAATATAATCTTGATGATAACAAGCCCACAAATTTAGAATGTATGCAGTGCAAAAAATATAGGAAAAAGTAAAACTTGCAATCACGCTCATGATGAGGAAAAAAATAAATAAATATTATCCGTTATATGTAATTCAAACAAACAACATACGAGCATCAATTAAACCTAAAAGCACAATGTCTAGCACCCCCGCTCTCTCTCTCTCTCTTTATATATATATAACCAACCACACAATCATCAATTACACTTAAAAACACAATGCCAAAGGTAGTCCCGCCTCTAAAGACTTTTGGGCAGTTGAAACATCAACACGTGGCTAACAAGATGAACAATATTACATAGGACATACATTTTTACGTAAGCTCCGATTTGCAAAATCTTATGAACGAGTTTCATAAGAGTTTACCCAAAACGAAACATGAAAAGGGCGACAATTACTCAACAATTAACAATGTTCAGCAATAGCTCACTAAAACCCAAACCCATGTACGTATCAAAAGCAAAACCCGTGAAGTGGTTTGGTTAATTTTCTCTGAAACAAAGATTCCAGATCAGCAGAATCAACACAGAAGCCGAATACTTGTTGAGAGTGCTTTATCCCTAACTTGTTTGATCAAACATTTCACTATTAACATCCTTTGATAATATACATTTCAGTGGTCACATGAACTTTGTTTTATAGTGTCAACATCATATTGCTTCCAAAACCATTTATTGCAAGAGGCATCAGGCCAGTAGATTATCTTAATTTAGCTTAAATTGAGTTTTGTTTGGTACGGATGTTTTTGTGCACAATATAAAAAAGTAACTACAAAACATAAGTAAACACAAGGTAACTAATGCTCCCATATATACAACTTCAACTTGATATAACATTTTCACTTCACTAGAAAACTTGCTATAATTCTCTATCCAAATACTCGCAACAAATAACTAATATTCTGATGAAAGCGGTATCTTTAATTGTAAGCGTTCTAAATGCAAAAATGATGATTCAGAAATTCAAATACTAAGCTGGAGAGTTTCCCAACCATACAACAAGATTATATGTGAACAGGTCATCCAACACAAGAATATATGACACTACAGAGTCACAAACAAGCACAGCTTTCGCTTGCAATTAGTTGTCCATGCACACCCACATAAACAGCAGCACAAATAAACCAGCTAAAGCATCTCATGTAAAATTTCAAAATGCAAATAAAAATACAGCGTGAATCATTAAAATGGATGGAAGAATGCACTGCTATTATAGCTAATGTACAATTGAGAAAAGTCATTATAACCCTCGTTACATCTCCAGAACCTTCGACTTTCGTGATAACCTGAAACACTAATATTGTATCCTATACATAACAATTTATGCAGAAGTGCAACAGAATGCACTGACATTCAAAAGAAAATAATTGGTGATCAACTCAACCCTCCCGATATACCAAGAGCTACTAACAACCTGTACAATATCCAATCAAACCCCAAGCTGTGCAAGCAGAAGATGCCCTACAGCATTCTACACAATATCAAATGTGTCTTCTCCATTGTATGTCATATCTATACCAAAAGTGTTTTCCCCGCTGTATGTCATATAAAGAAAGCCATCATCGTCCTTGTGCTCCTCGTAGATGGCTGACATCATGGCAGCTGAGAAATAAAATTAAGAAACTGGTTTACTAAGCGACGTAATTCTCCCTTACGTTAGGGTTTGGTACAATAAATCTATACCTTGAAAATTAACATTAGACGACTACACACCATGTGCATTAATATTTGAAGCCGACTTACCTGTTGGAGGCAGTATATTCTTTACAAATATGAAGATTGCCTTCTCGGGACTAAGCTTTATTCTCTTTCGGACAACATAAACAAATTGCCCAACAGTCAAATCTGCTGGGACTAAATATCTGATAAATTAACACAAATATTAGTCATGTTCTCCAAAGGGTCATCAGGAAAGATACAATCTACAGTCAAGGTTAGCAGTCTCCAGTCAACTAAAACAAACATCAAAGTCCCGAATATCTTGAGCCTGCTAGAGGAAAAGAACAACCACTGGATATCGCTAACTCTTACAGACATCGACAGAGCATTCACTTATTTAAAAGTCCATAAATTTCCATATACATTAACGTTTCAGCTACTTTTGTAATTTATAATGGAATGCATGTTAAATAACTAGTCCATTATGGGGCGGCAGGAGGGGGAGGGATTCCATAGAAGATAGATATGCTTGGGGTCTGGGAATGAAGGGATTCATAGAAGATAGATATGCTTGGGGTCTGGGAATGAAGACAAATAATCAAGCTGAGGCTTATGGGTTATTCCTCGGGCTCTCTCTGGCCCAAAAAAAGAAATCAAGGATATGCAAATTCTAAGGGATTCCATGTTGATTATAAAGCATATGAACTACAACTCACTGCTCAAAACATCAAACTGAACCAGATCATCAAGAGAACCCAAGGAATGATCCCTCTCTTTGAACAAGTTAAGTTTTTCCATATACTAAGAGGTAATAATAAGGAAGCTGACAAGCAAGCCAATTTGGCCTGTAGGATGAATGAGGAAAGCAGCAAGGTGAATGGCATTGTGGGATCAGTCATCATTCCCTAATGGTTGTTATGAATCTCAATCTATTGATAGCTGAGTGTGGTTATGGAAGGATCAAGAGTTATAATAAGAGGGAATGTTTGGATTTTTATTGCCCCTCCTCCCCTAGCTTGTCTCCTTTTCCCCCCTGCTCCCCCCTTCTTCTCTTCCGTCTCTCCTCCCTTCCCCTCCCCCTCATCTTTTCCCCCCTGCTCTCCCCTTCTTCCCTTCTGCCTCTCCTCCCTTCCCCGCCCCCTCAACCTCCCTCCCTTCCACCTCATCCTCCTTTTCTCCCTTCACCCTCCGCCTTGGCCACCTTGGCTGCCACCTCCCCGTCCCCCTCATCCCTTCTCTCCTCGTCCCTGTCCCATCGACATTCATTTACCCTGGCCCATCCTCCCAACTCATGGCGCCCCTGTCATTTGGCATATGATGCAACATGGTTGTTGTCCTTGGGCTCGTACTACACTTGGACAATGGAGAAGTCTAGGCATGGGAACCCTGGTATTTGCTCCTCGTACCAGTCGCGACAGTCAGCGAAACCGAGATGAAACCATGTGAAATAATGGGGAGTGTGAGGAGCAATTAATCCTTTTGGTTCGGGGTCGTCAATTCGCGCAAGGGACGCGGGTGTGGGACAAGCTGGTGATCGTTTCATTGAGCAGAGGAATTACGGAGGAACATCAGGATTTAAGCAAAATGAGTACCCCGCATCAAATCTGCATCAGAATTTGGTCCATCATCCTCTATATAATGAGCAGTAACGGTAATTGGTTTGCTTATGTCCTGGGCATTTCCATCTTAAGGACCCAGTGGCTGGGTCAGGGAATTCTGGGTAGTCTAGGTAGTGGCAGAGTCTGTGTAATTTGCACAGTGGTTTCAGAGGGTAGTCGTGTGAAGGATCTGGTCGTTGCAGAGGGTGACATCATTGATGATATAGGCAAGAAAGAGTCTGTTAATCTGATAGCCACAGTCGATGGTGTATCAGAGTTTAGAAGTGCAGTCTTTCAGAAGCGTAGTAGATTCTATTTCGGGTTTGTTGTTCTCTTTCTCTCCGTGTGCAGTTGTCCTGGTCTCCCCCCCCCCTTCCAACGTTGTCATTATGGACGTTGTGAGCATATTAGAGGAGGGGGGCTCGGTGTCTGGTTCATGGGGCCGACGTCGGCCTCATTCAACCAGAATGCCTAGGCGCAATGTGATGGATCATGGGAAGGTCCACCAGGCTTGCGGACTCTATGACAAAGAACATGAGGAAATCAAAGAAGAGTTGGCAATAATACAGAGGTGCATCCATCAACAACAGAAGGAGACTCTAGAAATGCAGGAGCAGCAGCTGGAAAAAAATGAGGGAATTCGTCAGTTGGAAGACGAAGTTGATGCTCTACGTCTGCAAATTGAGCACCTGCAACTCAAGCTGGTCAAGAAAAGCCCGAGGTCAGATGAAGAAAACACTAGAATAGATCTTAATAGCCCAGTGCCAATGGAGGAGTAACTGTACCATCTGTCTTTCTTTTTGCCCGTTTTCTAATGTCAAATTATATATATATATATATATATATATATATATATATATATATATATATATATATATATATGTTAAACCATTTTTGTAGGATTTATAGCCATAGACAAGTAGTAAGGGAGAATTTTGTAATTTTGGGAAAGAAAATTTTGGGTTGGGTAGAACAGAATGTAAATTTTGAGGCCCTTAGGTGGCTCTGCACTATTTTGTAAATCTCTCGGTTTTTGGCCGCGTACGGTCGCGGATTAATATATATCTCCTACTCTTTTCAGTTAAAAAAAAAACTAGTCCGTTAAGTTCTCAATAAAAGCAAAGGCACAGATTTAGCCATTAAACACTATCTATCCCTAAGAACCTGTATCACTCAGGGAAAACCCTGGTTGCAGGGAAAAACCCTAAGATAACCTCAAAACCTCTTCTACGTTGAAGTTGGCCCCTCAACTCGGAGAGGGATATCTCCATAAAACTCAACTACACTATGGTCACTATAGTAGAAGGTTTTGTGCAATTGAGTTCAGGAGGGCAGATTTAGATCTAGGGATAAATTAGTTGGGTGATCTTCAAAACCATTGGGCATGGAGTCCATCTATTAAACAAATGAGATCACAACTCCAATGAGCAGGTTGTACAAAGCATGAAAAGTCACAAGTCCTTTGACTGTTTGGGAGATTTAGAAGAAAGATGACTGAAGGAAAACAGAGTTTATAAATGGCTAGAATAACACATATTAATGACTGATAATTTTAAGAAAGGAACATCAAAGAAATCCAATCTCATAAACTAACATTCTCAGACATTGAAGAAGACAATTATATAACAGAGAAATACTGACAGGGAGAAGTAACACATGAATTTCCTACTAACTACTCATTAAACATTGTGAATACATTCAAGATTTGCTCAAATATATTTGGACTACAAGTGTTTTTTCAATAAAAGCCCACCTCGTTTCAATATTCATAAATTGTTTATATAGTGCTTACATAACAGTTTGCAAAATAATAGTCATCACATAATTACAGAAACTGAGATATTTTAAATATCTTTCAAGTTCATGTATGCAAAAGATAACTTAAAAATATATTGTCTTTCCTAGAATAACTATAGAAAAATATGCTTGTATTTAGGCAAAAAGAATTATCAAGTCAATTAACTCCCTTGAAAGTAGAAGAGGTCCCTAAACTATAGTTTAGCATCTCTGCTAGCATAAGAAGTCCCACTGCAACAATCCATCAAAATTGCTCCTTTTGTTTTTCTTGTTCTTGTTCAATTCTACTGGAAAATCTTTAGCCTTCAAATCTGGAAATTGGTTCATTAATGATGATCCTCCGCCTTGGAATCTAGTGTGGTTGAATTTGTTTTCACAAAACCTGTTAGCTGCCCTTTCATACTACCAACTTCTTTGTTCCTGCACTCAATCTCACAGCAGCCGACTCATCCATCTCTTACCTCTCTACGTCACACTATCGGAGCCCAATATGTTTTGTAATATTACCATAGTACTATATTGTAGCTTTGCCTTATCAAAACTTTATTCATAAAAAACATTACAAAGACAACAAGTTTCGATGCCCTTGGCCCTTTTCCATTGCTCCTTGAAAAGTGTACCACATAAGGCCAAAAGATGTGACATGTCGCTTAGCCCTAAGGTGCTAGGGTGTTCAGACTCCTAGGGTCATTCTCCCGTTGTTAATTGCTCTGCACCCTTTGTTCATTGAGCCCTTACGACCATGTGCCAGCCCCAATATCAAAGCCCCCATATCAAGACTTTTTCAAGTGCCAATTGTTATAAAGTGTTGACATCCTCAACCTCCAATATGCGATCTCCGATATGACGTCATCACTCCACATGGCACCTCATGAGTGGTGACATGTGTCAACTAGATTTGTCCCCTTAGGCCCCCTCAAAATGCCAAAATTGTCTACCACGTCTTTTCATACCATCACGTCATGTTGATGTCATATGCCATTGTAGCTTTATCAAAACCAATCATATGTTGCCATGTGTCCCACTAGAGGAGAGAGAAAAGGGCCCGTCCACCTTTGTCTTTGCGATGAAATCCTTTGCTAACCTTTATCAGCGTTCCTCGGCAGTTTTTAACACTATCGACACCTTATGCATATCACAACTTTTTAAAGGTTGTCACCTTAAGAAGCTCTGATTCGTCGACCTTCCGATGTGTCAATGCTCTGATATGCAAGACCTTCGACATGTGATTGTCGATATCTCTGGACCTCTGATATGCGATCACCGATCTACTAGTCCTCTGACATATGATCATTGATATGCTCTAGACTAACGATATATGATCACTAACATCCAGGACCTCCAATATGCGATTGCCAATATGCAGGACCTCCGATATGTGATCATTGATATCTCTTTCCTTCCTAAGGCTTCAATCCTTGAAACTTCAGCAGACCATATCTTTTGATCCAGGAGTCCATTTTTGGACTTCCACATATCGTTGGAAAGCTTGTTCAGAGCACTTTCCAATGGAGAGGGTCCAATGTAGGTTGAGTCCTTCTGCTGCTAAGAAGATGATTGCAAACTTCTCTGCATATTTACTCGAATTTCCAAAAAATGTTGACAGCCCTGCTATCAAGAAATTTTCCCTGTTTATTACAATTTTAAATGTTGACACTGCAACTGTCAACGTTTTCTAAAAAAAATAAAAATAAAAAAAAGAAGTTTATTGTGATAACAGAACCCTAGCTCCCTATTGCCTCTTCCATGGCTATGGATGTTGGGTGGGGGAGCTCCACCCTCTCCTATGACACCCTTACTTTCAAATACTCGGCAGTTTCAACCGGCAAAAGATATGTTGTGCACAATCTCGTCCCTTCACAATCCAGCAAGAACACTAAGCAAAATTCCCAAAATGATGCTGCCCTCTATAGCCGCGTGAAAGAAAGTGCTTGCCCTAGCTGAGTGCACACTAACTGAGCAATTCACAGGACTTTGACCTTCCCTCTATGCCACAGAGAAGTGTGTTTCAGAAGAACTGGATGGCTCTCATCAAGAGTAAGCTCTCCTACTCTCATGGAAGGGATATTTTTTACTTTTTTGTCTAAGCAATATGTACCTTAACTGCTCATCCATCAACTTCCTCTGCAAGTAGACACTCCTTCCTTTGTTTCAGTTTGGATGCACCTCCCTCACCTAACTTTGCATTGTTGGAAGGACCAATCCTTGGAATCAATAGGAAATCCCCAAGAGGTGTATATCAACAACACTGAACCCAAATTTGGAATGTTTGCCTGCACCTCCATATATGTTCAAGTGGATCTAGAAAAAGCCTGGCAAAAGCAATATTTCCCTCAACACTTGAAGTATGAGCAATTATCCTTCAAATGCAATTTGCAAGAAGATTGCAAGAGAAAAAAAGACCCCCTCCCCTAGAATCATCAAAATGAAAGATGCAGCAGCCAATTTAGAAGCCACAGAGAAATAAGCATCTTAACCAAAGTTTGCTCCAGTACCCAAAGGCAAAGATGCTCCTGAAAATTAAACAGATTTCTCTCTCACAATGGACCATGAAAGAGCCAGTGCTATCCTCTCATGTTCCTTCCAAACAATTTTACCCCTCACAGGTGAAGGACAACCTCTTCCCTCCAAGGAGAGAGCTCACTCCCCCCTCAATATTTTGACATCAATCTCTGGACTTTTCTGTGGAGGGCACCTCCCAACCTCAGGGTGCAAACCCCCCTCTCGTCTCACCTAACTTCCTCGTGAACCTCTCCCTTAAAATTATCCACGAATCCCCTAGCCTTTCCATTGTGTAAGCCTCTATCTTCTTCTTACCTTCTCACAGTAGGGTGCTCACCAGGCATAAAATCCTCCAACTACAAGAAGAAGAGGATGAAGATAAAACACACAAGAAAACTGGTAGAAAGACAAAAAAGGAAAAGGGAGGAGCAATGAACATGGACATGATGCACAGAACCCATTCAACCCTCTAGAATTCCTTCAGTAGTGGCAGCAAAACCCCCTGTTACAAAATAGTATTGTATGAGGCTCCATCTTGTGATTTTCATCACATTTGATGGAGACTTGCCGCTGGAACATTTGAGCATTGGACCAACTTTGGGGGATACATCTTCAAGGAGTCCCCATCTCTTCATTGCAGTTGATCACTTGATGGAGATCTTTGGTTTAGGGAGTCTCAATTCTCCTTGGTTGGATGGTGATTGTGCTTGCTAGTAGTGTGGTGGATTTTCTTAGTACCAGGTTCTCTTTTCACGATTACTTTTCTTTGGTTGACAGAGGTTTGGGGTTGGAAATTTCTCTTTTTACGGTTACTTTTCTTTGATTGACAGAGCTTTGGGGTTAGAGGCTTATGATTTCACTTGATGTCTTGTTTGATGGTTGTGAGATGCCCTTTGGTGCTATGGTATATCATAGGTGTATGATTATGCCGATTCACATTGTCTTAACACTCATACATCTCACTGTTTCTTTTTATTATGACTTTGGCTTATGGTGGAATTTACTAGGAGATACCACTTTTAATAGTAATGGTACAAAACTTATATGAAGTACATCCTCATTAGCACATATGTGGCGAAAATTTATTAATTATTTCATGTGCCAATGGGCCATCCCTTCTGCTCATCATTAATCATTTGTGGAGGAAAATATGTTATTATGAGTCACCCCCTTTGTTACCATGGTCATTTTCATTCTCATAGAAATGTTACCCAAGTTCACCACATATAATCTATTTCCCTGTGTGCATAAAAACGACACGTATCTTGAGGAAGGATATCAATAGCTATATTGATGGGCTATCACCTGTTAAACTTGGATATCTCATAAAATTATGAGGCGGTTGTTGATTTGTCAATACAATTGATATAAGTATTTTATTTATGAACTACGGTGATTCTTGTGAATATATATTATAGTTCTTTTATCTTCATCATGCAATCAAACTTCAGAAATTCAACTAATACCCTTGACCTACATCAACATCATCATCAATATGTACCACAACCCAGGTTAGCTCTCCTAATCGATGGTACTTACTCAACTAGTCACCATGATCCAGTGAGCGTCTCACCTCATGGTACTCTGACTAATTCAGGGTTGCCATCCCCCATGGTCAAGCCCTAGGGAAACCCATGTCCCAAATTTAAAGGCCTTTCTCTAGGCCATGACATTGAAGAGGAACCCACTCCACGATTATCCGGGCCTCAGAGACCATTCCTTTCAAGAATGTTCGTCCTTCATGCTATCTCACTAACAATCTGGGTCATGCACCTATTGTCACCAACAGTCTGAGCCATATTCCTATTGTCAACCCATAAATAGTCTGGGCCAACCTCTTGTTACCAAGAGTCTGAGCCATGCCACTGGTGATGTCACATCAATGCTCCCTTTTACTGATAGAGGAGTTCTCCACTAGTCCAAGCTGGTCTCTAAAGTATACAAACTTTGCACGAGACAGAGGTTTTGTGAGAATGCCAATCATCTACTCATAAATAGAAATATATTGGAGCCTCACCCAATATTGCACGATCCCCCCCCAAGGATCTAAGGTCGAAACCATGTCCTGTACGGATCCACAGTCGATCCTCTAAAGAATTCGCGGATCCAAAAATCGGATCTGAGGTTCCACTGATCTGGAGTCATTCCTGGAAATTCAAAACTGCGCAGGCCCGATCTGCGATATCAAAATTTCGATCCATGAATCCAAAAAAGTATCTGCCTCGGATCCATGGAGGATCGAGCACAAATCCAAGTGAATTGCGAGTGGATCTGAAGGGAGACGGTCAGTTCCATAAGGGGCCCGATTTCTAATTTTTTTTTCTTTAACTTAAGTTGGGGTGGGGTGGGGTTAAAGTGAGTTCATAGCGAGTTAGGGAAAGGATGGATGAGGTTAAAAGGAATTTCCCCCCTCTTTCCCTCATTCTTGCATCTTTGGAGAGCTTGGAAAGGAGAGAACAAATGAGCTTGGAGAAGAGAGGTTTGAGGAGAGCTTGAAGGAGTGAGGGAGCTTGGAGGAGTGAAAAAGAGTTGTCATCTAAAAGAGCTAAAGAGATAAGAGCAAACCTCAAACTCCCTCATTTTTGTCATTGTTGTTTGTATTTTTTCTCCTCCTTCTCCTACTCTTTCCCATTCTTTCTTCTTGCCCATTTCATTGCAAGTTGTCCATCTATATTCATATTCCAAAATGGTGTTCATTTAGCTTATATGTATCATTCCACTTTTGGCTTTCATGATGGCGTTGGGGAGTCGAAATAAAAGGGAAGAATAACTAGAGGATAGTAGTCCCCATATGAGTAACCCAATGTATGATGAGGAGGAAGATGATGAAGAGAACATTGAAATGCAAGAGGGGAAAGCTACATTGACACCCTTGTGGAATTATGCGACAAAACTTGAGGGGGGAAGAGGTGGTGGGAGCTATAAGATTGTGTGCTCTCATGGTTGTCATGGAGGAAAACCATATAGTGGTTCATATACCCATGTGAGGAGGCATCTTTGTGGGGTAGTGGGTAGTGATGGAAAAAAGGGTTTCATAGGGATCTCAATTTTCCCTAAGGTTTCAATGGAACAAAGAAGAAAACACATCCAAATAGAGGAGGCTACACAAAAGAAAAACAAGAAATTCATTCTGGATCAATTCCAACTGTAACCTCTAGATTCGGTAGCTCATATGCTCATGGTACTGCTGCAACCTCCGAAAATAAAGGAACAATAGCAGATTTCTTGAATGTTGTTGGGAGGGACGATGTGGATGGAAAGGTGCTCTGGTCTCTTTATGCTTGCAGTGTACCATTCAATGTGCTTTGCTCTCCCTATTGGCATGATATGGTTAAGGCCATCAGTGAAGCCCTAAAAGGATAGAAGAGCCCCAACTATGAGCAATCTAGAACTATGTTATTAGAAAGAGAAAAGGCAAAGGTTCAAAGATCTTTGACATGTTTTACAAATGAGTGGGTGGATTGTGGGGTATCCATTGTATCAAATGGTTGGACAAATGTTAGAAACCAGCATTTGATAAATGTTCTTGGTGTTTCTGCTAGTGGTGCAGAGTTTCTTGCACTTCATGACACCTCCTCCATTAGTGCAACTTAACAAAACATTGCAGATCTCCTATTGAAATCAATCAAAGATGTTGGTCCTAATAATGTGGTTCAAGTGATCACTGATAATGCAGCAAATTATAAGGCAATAGGGAAAATTATTGAGTGTACTCATCCACACATCTTTTGGTCTGGGTGCTTGGTGCACAGATTGAACCTTTTGATGCATGACACTGTGAAGCATAAAGAATGTGGATGGATTAAAGAGCTTTACAAGAAAGGGAAGAAACTCATTAAATTTGTCACGGGGCATACAAGGGTAAACTACTTTTATGGCACTTACTCCAAATTGCAGTTGCTTAAACTTTCAAAAACAATATTTGCAAGTTATTACCTCACCTTTAGGCGACTAGTGAAGGTGATACAAGCTTTAACTAATATGGTAACATGTCAATCATGGGATGACATTAACATTGATAGAGATGGTGCTAATGTAGTCAAGGACACTATTCTTGACAATTACTTTTGGTCACAAATTAAATATGTTTTGCAATTCACCAAACCAATTTGTTTGCAAATTCAAATCGGCCAATAACTGAGGTGTATGAGCAAATGGATAACATTTTGGGGCAAATTGAAGACATTATTGAGCCTAGATATATCACCTTGTACAATTATATTCGTGCAAAGGTGGAAAAAAGATGGGAAATGCTAAACATTTCATTACATGCCTTAGCATGTGTTTTGACACCTAAATATTATCATCCATCATGGCTTTCAACACCAGCACTTGGGGGGGCTAAGAGAAAACCACACCTAGATCCAGAGGTTCTATTTGGTTATATGAAAGCATTGGCTAAATTAGTCCCTGATGAGGAGTCTGTCACGCTACAAAAACAATTGAGCAACTATACACTTGGCACTGGGAGCAATCGCGCAACTAAAGATCGAGAGAATTTCTCTTCTCTTGAGTGGTGGAACATGCATGGAGGTGCTACTCCACTTCTACAAACTTTGGTATTGCGAGTGCTATCACATGTGGTAAACAGTTATTCTGCAGAGAGGTGTTGGAGCTCTTATTCTTTCATCCACGGTGTTAAAAGGAAAAGGTTAAATTTAGACCGTGCAGAGAGCTTGGTTTATGTTCACTACAACTTGCGATTGTTATCCCATTATTGTGAGGATGCAAAGAATAATAAAGACCTTAAGCTTTGGGACAAAAATCTAGAGGCCAATTTGAAGGACAGAGGGTTGTGATTAGAGCAATTGGAGGATGCTCTTATCCAAGAAGATAATGATCAAGTTGAGATGCCACCCCCATCCATACCCACAGTTCCCAGGTTCCATTCTTCAACATTAATAGCGGGGGCTTCATCTTCATCAGTGCCACAACTTACACAACCACCATCTATGATCTGCTTACAAATTTGATGTATGTTTGTAATTGCTAGAATCTATATGGTTGATCATTGATGCCCAAATAATTAATCATCGATGTACAATGGATGTCATATCTTGATTTAAGTACAAATATCCATGTTTTCATATATTCTACAGCTAATTTGGTATTTTGGATTTTTTTTAGTATAAATGCAAAAAATATATAAAATATATATTATATAGTAGACACTTCCAAGACGCTTCGCTTCCTAGTTTTTTGGAAAACGACGCTTTTGACACTTTGCTTCCAAAAAATGTGCCGCTTCGTGCAACATTGGCCTCACCGCTCCCTTCTGTACCATATAATAAATGTAGTAACATTTGATCTCAATAAGTTTTGCCTTATCATGAAGCATTGGATTGTTTGTCAACTTCACACAACTTTGATTCTAGCATCTAATCGAACGATCCAGAGAGTAGATTCTGAAGCAATACTCTCTCACGGCATGCCAAACAAGCTACAATATACTTTGCTTCTGCAGTATTGAGTGTGACAGAGGTCTACTTCCTGCTCATCCAGGATATCATAGCAAAACCCAAACTGAAACATACACTAGATGTACTCTTCCTATCATCCACGCTCCTTGCCCAATAGAAGTTTGTATATCCCTGCGTTGTATCTCACCATTCGAAGCATATCTCAAAGGTCAAATAATAGTCAACAATACCACAAAATATCTCAATATATGCTTTGCTACAATCCAATGCTCATGTCTCGATTCCATCTGGAACTGGCTCAAGGTGTTTACTGCAAAGCAAATATCTGGCCTAGTATCTACCAAACCCATCAATGATCTAGTCAACTTCCAATACATGGATGGATCCACTAGGTCAGACTTAGAACCTCTCAGCTTTCTCAGGTCGTCACAATAGGAGTTGACATAGACTTGCACTCTATCATGCCAAACTTCTGAAGGATCTTGATGACATATTTTCCTTGTCCAAAAAGGATTTCACCAAGGTTCTGCCAAAATTCCAGCTTCCAATAGTAATGCATCAAGGCATAATCCTTCATGTCAAATTCAGAGGCCAACTCCCTTTTACACTGAGCAATAAGTGATGCTCTACACTAGTCAAGAACAAATCATCATCATATAGTAGCAGTATCACCAGCGCACCTTTTACAACCTTGAGATAAAGAATTGGATCAGCAACACTTTTAGAGAAACCAAGTCTTGTCAAATATCCATCAATTCTAGAATACCAAGCTCTTGGAGCTTGTTTGAGTCTATACAAGGTCTTCTTCAATCTACACACGCGAGATTCTCTATCATGAACCTCGAAAACTTGGAGTTGCTCTAAGTACACCTCTTCCTCAAACACCACTAAGGAAAACGGTCTTCACATCCATCTAATGTAGCTTCCATCCCATAAATGAAGCAAGAGAGATAAGAGATCTAATCGTGGTGTACCTGGCAACTAGTGCAAAGATTTCATCATAATCTTCTCCCTCTTTCTGGGAGAATCCTCTAGCCACAAATCTTGCCTTGTATTTTTCAATGCTCCCATCTGCTGCATGCTTGATCTTATAAATCCACTTTGAGGTTACCACAGACTTGCCTACAAGTCTTGGAACAATTCCCAAACATCATTATTCATAATCGATGGGTATATTCCTCCATTATTCCATCCTTCCACACTTGTGAAGTAGATGCTTCCTCGAAGTTGGAGGGTTTAGAGTTAATCAACTTAGTCATTAAAGTTGCATAACCAGAATAACTCTTAGGTCTCTTAGATTCCCTAAAGGTGCCTTGTAGAGTCGCATGTCCTTCTGCATCTTGCAAAGTGATTTTAGCCATGCTGGTATTTTTCTATTTTCAGGAACAACCACAGGACCCAATAGTTCACAACATCCTTCTAGCATATCTTCATGATCTTCAGGATGACTAGAGGATGAGGGAGGACTTGTAACCTCTTCTTTAGGAACCACATGCTTCTTCTCTTCATCTTCAGTGTCTGAGTGCTCTTCTCTGGATTTCCAATAAGTTGCATCTTCATAAAAAGTCATGTCTCTGCTTACTTCCACCTATTATTGCCCTGGAACATAGATACTATGGGATTTTGATGATTCATTGTACCCAACAAATATTCCCTTATTACCGGAAGGCTCTAACTTGTTTCTCTTATCCTTGGGTACATGTATGAACACTAGAAAACCAAAGATTCTCATATGATCAACCTAGGGTTTCTAACCTGTGAATGCTTCTTTGGGAGTCTTATCTTCCATAAGCTTATGAGGACTTCTATTCAAGATGTAGACAGTTGTCTTGGTAGCTTCCCCCCACAAGAACACTGGCACATTTTGATCATATACCATTGCCTTCATGGATTTTTCAATAGATCTATCCTTTCTTTCGGCTACTCCATTATGTTGAGGGTTATAGGGAACTATCAACTCCCTCTTAAACCTAGCTTACTTACAGAAGGAAATGACTTCCTTGGAGGTGTATTCTCCTCCATTACCTGATCTCGGGATCTTGATTTTCTTCCTTGTTTGGTCGTCCACTTCAACTTTGAATTCTTGGAACATTATAAAAATTGTCTTTTGATTTCATCAGATAGAACCACGTCTTGCGGGAGAAGTCATTGATAAGGATACATAGAATAGAGCGCCTCCAAGAGATTTCATCGACATGGGACCACACACATTGGAGTGGACTAGATCCAAAATTCTTTTGGACTTATGTTCAATTCTTTCCAAGAGCACATCCATTACACACACATTTATCATCTATTTGCAAATCTGCTACACCTGAAACAATCTGCTTCAAAATTGGCAACGCTCTATAATGAAAATGTGCATATCTCCTATGTCATAGCTCACTAGGGTTAATATCATTATGTACTAATGCTTTGGAAGATTGCCCCAAGAGTCTATACAACCTTCATTCACGAATCCCAATAACCCTAGCAAAGCTTATACTAGGGCCCTTGTCCCACACAAGGACTTTCCCATTAATGAAAGCCACTCTATATCCTCTATGTTCTAAACATGAAATTGAAACCATGACCTTTGTCCTAAAGATGAGTCTTCGTATAGACTCGAAAAGTTGACATTTAAAATTCACTATTCTGGAATTTCCGGCATCTCAGATTGAAACTAAATTCTTTTTCAAACCTAGTATATAGAGTATGTTGCTCAAGTGTGTTAGAAAATGTAACTAGATTTAGTCTTCATAATTATATTTTCACTTGTATCAATGTATATTTCATGAAAAAGCAAAAGAAAGAAAACGAAAATTATTTTTTTCTAAGACAACCATGTTCTTCATGCTTCTAGGATTTATTTGGGTCAGGAATAAATTTTGTCATAAATCAAAGTCCCATTTGGACAATTTGTAACAAAGAAAATTATTATTTTTGAGTCTAGAAATGCTTATTTGACTCCCAAGACCAAGTTGACCCTGCCAAGGAGAAGTCAGCCTAGAAGAGGGCTAATTCAACCACATTAAAGGCTATAAAAGGAGGACACTTCATCCTCATTTGGACACACTTCACTCACAAGTTCGATCTCCAAACAAAAGAAGGAGAAAAAAAGTGCAAAGGCCGAGGAAGAGAGAGAGCCAAGCAAGAAGGAAAAAAATCCGAGTTTTTGGTTGTTTCTGCTCCCACGTGCGAGTTTCTAGGGCAACTGTACGAACCACAAGTCCAAAAATTGCAAGGCCAAATTTCAGATCTAAGATGCAAGGCCAAAAAATCTGAGTTGCGAGACCAAAATTCTGAACTGGAATAGATTTGATGAAGCTTTGACGAGCATTGACTTTGTGGACTTTGACTTGTTTGAGGAAGGTTTTGTTGGAGGGTTGACTTGGTGCTTAAGGAGGTCTTGGTCTTGGTCTTGGTCTTTGGGTCTTAGATGTCTCACTTTCATCTAATTCTATAAGAAGAGAAGAATTTTACTAGGTATTCCCCTAGGGGTTTTTCCTTGGCTTGGAGCCTATATCTTGTGTTCTTTTGTTCTTGTGATCTCCATGCATTTTATGTTTTGGTGATTGCTTGATGAAGAAGCTATAATAAAGTAATAAAAGGCCAACAAATCTCACAAGTAATTATCAAGAGGAATCAACCCTAATTTACAACTACATTGATTTCTCAACAAAGTGAACATTTTCACCTGTTTCCAACTCAACGGATGTTGTCCCAATTCCTTTGACTACATAGTTGTTGTTGTCTCCAAGCTCTACCTTTTGTGCCAATCTTCTTTCCATCAAACTTGTAAGATGATCACACTCCCCTATCATATGTCTTGAAGCTCCATTGTCAATCAACCATATATTGTTGTCATCTGCAAGAGATCTTGCAAGTGCAGAATAGTAGAAGTGATCTTTATCTCCTTCAACTTTGGATCTCTTGGACTGCTCATCAAATTTTGTCGTGGTAGCATGTTGATTTCCTCTCTTCTTCCTATCATTGAACCTTTCAGGACATTGGGCTTTGAAGTGACCAAATTTGTTGCAACGAAAGCACTGAATTTGAGACATATCTTTCTTCCTTTGAGGATTGGGTTTACTATCAAAACCCTTTTTCTTCTTCTAAAAACCAGACTTCTTTCTTCCTCCAACTTTCATGGAATGAGTTGCATAGGCTTGAGAATCTTCTTCTTCTTTTGGCTTTCTTTCTCTAGATAGAAGTCTTGATTCTTCCTAAGCACAAGCTGCCCATAGTTCTTCCAAACTTGGAGCTTCCTTTCGGTTGCTTATACCTGTTACAAATGAATCCCATGAACATGGTCGTCCATTAAGTGTTGAAGTCACAAGTTCTTGTTAAATTTTCCACTGCTCTATGCTATATCAATTACTTTAGCCCAATTCAATTCTTCAATTAGCAATCTTTTCAACAATAATTAATTCTTCCAATCATCAACAGTATTTGAAGATAGAACAGTAAATGCAAATGACAATAGGCGACAATCAAAGCATCAACAAGAGACACTTATTTGTTGAAGACCAAGGAAAAACCCCACAAGGGGGAAAACCCTTTGAAATTTTTCTTCTACTAGATTGTCTTCAAATGTTCAACAAACAGTACAATGAGCCCAAATCCATAAACAAAATCAAAGTCAAAGTTTTGACTTGTCAACAATTCAACCAACCAAGATCAAAAAATATGAGTATATAGTCAAATTTGGTCAACTGTCATAAAGTCTGTGATTCTTAAAAAAGTCAATGGCAGTCAATGTTCCCTAACCAATCCTTTAGTCAATGGTCAAATAGCCCTTCAAGAACTCGGTCAACAGTCCTCCAACTCGGCCTCAAATGTTGGTCAAATTCAACCCAAAATAGTCATAAAATATCTAATCAAACTCAGTCAAAGGAGAGCAAAATATGTGGTCAAGTTTGAAATTTCTTCTATGGTCAACCTAAGTCAAACACCTCGGTTTTTGTGCCAAAAAGTGTGGCTTGCCCAAACAAAATTTCCCTCAAAATATCCAACCAAAATTCAGCCAAAAAGTCAAACGTTGGTCAAAGCTGCAATCAGCTTCAAATTTCAGCCACCTATAATTTTGTCCTCTTTCTCCTTCGCACGTGTGAGAGAAGCCCTGTAATTTTCATATAGATCGAACCCAAGAAGAGAGAGAAATACGTGTTAATTGATATCCAAATGAGCTTGAGGTGTCCTTAATTTATAGGCATTGGAGGCAGGCTAATTAGCCTCCCTAGGCCAACTTGATCAAATGACACATTGTGGGCTTCACGTCAAAGAGGAATCTAGTCCAATGATTGGAATTTGTCACTGAGTTGCCAAATTCACGGCTCTTTATCAAAGACAATTTCATCAATAGCTTGTAGTTAATCTCTTATTTGAGAAACCCTCACAAAGTATGAAGCCATTGTATCGTTCTTTGTCATTCTTATATCACGAAGCTCATTTCGCAAGCTCGTGATTTGGCCAATATTGCTGACAGTGTATAACTTATTTAGGGCATCATACATCTTCTTTGAAGTGTCAAGCTTTGAGATGTATGGAATAAGATGGTCCTTGATGGAGTCCACAATAATGCTCATGGCGATAATATCATCTTTCTTGCACTTCTTTCCAGCTTCATCTATAGGTTCAGTCACTTTGCCTTGCACGATTTCCAAAAGATCTTCATTTGCAAGCATTAGGTCAATTCTTGTCTTCCAATCCCTAAAGTTAGTGGCCCCCTCTAACTTGTTCTTTGATTTCATAGTAGAGGCCATGGGTGCAACTTGAATATAGATCTAGGGTTTCTTGTGCTTCTTTCTAGGTTCATAAGTACATTCAGTCACTTTGCCTTGCACAATTTCCAAATGATCTTCATTTGCAAGAATTAGGTCAATTCTTGTCTTCCAATCCCTAAAGTTAGTGGCCCCTTCTAACTTGTTCTCTGATTTCATAGTAGAGGCCATGGGTGCAACTGGAATATAGATCTAGGGTTTCTTCAAGGTAATCTCAAGGTAGGGTTCTTCAAGGAGATATTTGTGTGCTCTTTCCCTAAAGAAGTCTCCTACACAAATGCAGGAGCCTCATCTCCATCCCCTGACACCTGTGGCCCTGATGAAGATGCCCCTATGGCCTATAGTGATCTAGTACTATGAGATCTTGCACTCTGAGATCTTGCCATCCCAAGAGTCGATATCCCTCCTAATTTCTATGAACTTGTACCAATGGACCATGAAACCTGTAGTGCACTCTCCAGACCAGGAGCCCGCTTCTCTACACAATCACCCTCTTATGACCTCCTCACGATCTTGGCAAGTTGAAACATGAACCAATAAAGTCTCCCATCACGGACAACTATCACCCTAGCAGATGCCATGCTAGACTCCACAAGATACAACAACACCTATCCATCCCAGAACACCACAACATATCCCATATCCTCAATAGCGGAAACCGATATCAAGTTCCTCCTCAGCCCCAATACATAAGGAACTTCGTCGCTCTCAAAGGTGGCATCCCTCTGAAAGGATACAGTCCCCACTCCTACCGCTCTGACCCTAATGTCATCTCCAAGCACCACCTCCAAGTCTACGCCCTCCGTAAGACTCATACAGTGCTCCCTCACTCTAGTCATATGGCAAGATATTCCACTATCTATAAGCCAGACACTTGTGGATATAGCATTGGTGGCTAAGCTCACCACCAGTGCAAACTCTGAATCAAACCTTGAGGTGAACTCCTCCACCTCAACTGATGTTACCACATCCTTCTTCTTCCCCTTCTTCCCAGGACACTTGGATGCATAGCGACCCATCTTGCCACAAGCAATGCATCTCACTTTGCTCATGTCCTTCTCAGACTTCTCTTCCTCCTCCTATTGTTTGGCCCCACTGGTGGACCCCTGCTTCTTCTTCTTGCCCTTAGTCGCAAGGGAAACATTATGCTCCTCATCTACCCCACCATTCTGGCTGTCAATATTGGCACTCCTCTTGGTCTCCTCCTAGATGAAATCATCCCACATCTTCCTCCAGTTTGGAAAATGCTCTCTAGCCATAATGCCATATATGAATCCATCCCACTGTTGGGTGAAACCATCTAGTGCGATCCTGACCAATTGGTCCTCAAGGATAGCCTCTCCCACAACAGCCAACTCATCCTTCACTTGTGAGATCTTAGTGAGGTATGAGGTCACGTAGTCAGTCTTGGTCATCTTGGTGTTTCTCGACTTCTGCCTCAACACCATCCTTTTGTTCTCATTGGAACTCTAGTGTAGTGTGACAAGGGGCTCCCACATCTCGTAGGCAAACTTCTCCCTGGTCACATGAGGGAACAGGTGGTATTTAATGGCATCTGCCATCGAGAATGATTCTCTTCGTTTTACATTCTCCTCGTTGAACTCAGTCAACTGAGCAGGATCTGTAGGAGGTTGCACAGCATTCTCCACAATGTCCCATAGCTCTAACTCTTCAAACAAAAGCATCATTCTCTCTTTCCAGGGGCCAAAGTTTTCTACCCCTACCAATCTGTCCTCCACTCATATACCAGTCGCCATGACCCTCACAACCAACACCAAATAGTCAGACTATCACAGATCTGTCACACAGTGAGTCTGCATCCCTCTCAACCAACAATCCTTTGGGTTTCTAAAGATGTTTTAGGCTTGCCTTCTCACCATTCTAGCAAAAGGTGGTTGTTGGTCTGATATATCAGTTGATGTTCTCCTCAAGAACTGAAGCTTCCTTTCTCAGATCTAGAGCTTTCCAAGCTCTGATACCATGTAGAAATTTTTGCTAGGTTTTTGTTTAAATTTAATACCCAAAGCCCCAATAAATGTTAGCTGATACAAAACATTTATAGCAAATTTATTTGAAGCATTTTGAGCTGCCCCTACATTAACTTTTCAGGTAATATGAAAGTAAATAAATGCAAGCACACACTCAGAAAATTTTGCACAATTTACACAGTTATTTTTGCTCAAATGACCCTAAAAAAAACCCACAAGGTGAAAACCAGTGAAAGGAGGATTTATTTGCTTCTTTAGAAATTTCTTACAGTCATTAATACAACAAGAGTTTTGTACTTATCTCTTCCCTTAACCTCTGAAGCCCTCTTTCAGTCAAATTCAGAACTAATATTTCTGATCCACGTTCTGCTCTCTTCAACCAAAATTCTCGACCTCTGCTGCTCCTTAAACACAGGAGATTCAGACCTCAGTTTGCTCCTTAAACATAGGAGATTCGGACCATTGTTTACTCCTTAGGCACAAGAGATTCGGACCACTGGACAGTCACTAATATGCCTGGAAACTTGGGTTTTAAATAACAGAAAATACAGATAAATAACAAGTGTTTTCTCCCTAAACTGTGAGCTGATACACGCTCTACAACAGCCCAAAAATCCCACTGACAGTGCACAAAAATCTCAGAATGCATGTAGACTGATGAAAAATCAAGCTGCCTGTATGCTGGCCCTGACAGAGATTCAACTCCACCTGGGTTAGAAGATACCCTTGACATGTGCACAAACCATTGTTGTGACTGCCTCCTTCAATTTCATGCTCTCCCTCTGACTTAAGCTCGGCCTCCAAGAGAGATTCAAACTGTTGTGGATTTGTTTCCATGTTCTCTACTGTAGATTTTTCTCACAAAGCTTTTTCCTCCTTTTGAACTCCTACACCCTTCTCCAATGCTACTCTTGAAGAATAATAAACCTCTCCTTTCTTTTTCCCTTTTTGTTATCTCAATAGAGAGGGAAAACCTAACCCTATTGATCAAGGGTTGAGATTAAATCTTAGCCCATGAGATCAATGGATGAGATCAAGTCCCCCACTTGACCCCCTCTCTCATGTTGTCCCCCTCACATAAAGAACTCCTAGTCACTTTAATATGTTTTGTACCTTGTGCATTTTTTCTCTCATAAAGTCAACATTAAAATATAAAATGACTTTAATAATAAAAAGCACTTAGAACTGTTTATCCTTAACTCACTTTAATATGTTTTCAAATTTGTACCTTGTGCATTTTTTCTCTCATAAAGTCAACATTAAAATATAAAATGACTTTAATAATAAAAAGCACTTAGAACTGTTTATCCTTAACTCACATTCAAAACACAAAGTGACTTTATTATAAAGTACCTAACACATGTACCACCTCATAAAGTGACTTTACCCCATGACATTAATAAAACTCAAAATGTCCATGACAAAAAGGTTATTAGTGTGTCTTCCTAGGTCAAAAGAATAAATGCCTAGGAAACACTCCCTTGGTACCATTTTTCTCAACAAGGGTTAGGATTTAATCCTAGTCATTGATCACATAGGAGATTAGGGTTAAGGATTTTGGTTTAATGAAATTATAAACTAAGCCTAAGAGAGACGTGAAAACACAAAGTTGTGGAGAAAGTTTCTCTAGAGTGAGAAGCTTGACTATACTAAAGAGAAGTGCAGCAAAGAATTTCAGGAGAAATTTAGGGAAGTCGAGTTGTTGAAGAAGAGGGTTGAATTGTGGAGGAGGTCGAAATATCGAGAAAGGCCGATTTTTCAAGTGCACAAGGGACGTACAAGGTGAGAATGGGATTGATTTGTCGATGGAATAGGTCAAATTTTCCCAGGCCAAGTTTCTTCAAGAAAATTGATTTCCAAGGGTCGATTTCTTTGAGGTCAATTTTTCCCAATGAGGCCGAGTTTCTAGTTTCCCAGCAATTGTATTTTTCAATGTTTTCTCTATGGGTCTAATCCATAATTTTCCAAAGTTTAATAATATGAAGGAAGATTGTGTTGGGTATAAATTTGTTGTTGTAGTGTGATTGATATCTCCATTGCATTTTATTTTTAGAGTTAATATCCTAGTGTGTTTATTTTATCAGAAATTGCATAAATATTTGAGATAAATATTTTTTGGGTTTTTAATAAATTGTTGAAGTAAATTAAATCAAATCTAGTGTAAGAAAAATTAACATGGTATTAGAGCAATAGAAACTTTGTGTGGCAGATCAGATATCACAAGGGTTTTACAAGAATGAATTATTTTACAACACCAAAATTATTAGTTTTGCAGTGAGGGTTACCAAAATTATTAGTTTTGCAGTGAGGGTTTTGTAGCTAAAGTCGATCTGGTAATACGACATCAACTAGTCTAAGGTATGAAGATATGGCAATATGGCATCAACAAGTCTAAGGTATGAAGATATGGCAATATGGCATCAACAAGTCTAAGGTATGAAGACAGGTTGGAGGGAACTGTAAACTTCAATCCATGGAAGGAGTGAACCACCCATGTTTTAATGGCGAATGGTTTGTGGAAAATTGCAAGCCAAGAAATTTGAGTTCCTCACGATGCTACCCAAGAAGTTGAACATAAGATACAACGTATAAGAGCCAAGGGAACCATTTTGGATGGTGTGAAGGATCACATAATCCCTCACAAGACAAAGGATTCAACATATTAAATGTGGACAGCCTTGACAAAGGTACTAGAGTGAAAACCGAAACAAAAACAAGGTACTAAGGGAGAAGCCAAATAGCATCAAGATGAAAAGATCCAAAATTGTGGCCTCATACCTCACAAGGATTTAGCAAGTCCATGATGAACTTTCAATTGTTGTAGAAGAGGTGGATGAGATGGATCTTGTGAAAGCAGCACTGAAAGGGTGTACCAAGCAGTGGGCCATATTTGTGACAAGTATACTAGCCAAAAATAAGCTTCCTGATTGGGCTAGATTGTGGGACGATTTCACACAAAAGGAGATTTGGGAGGAATCCATGACTGGTAGACAACGCAAAGGTGGAGATGAAAAGAACTTTGCTCTTGTTGGGTAAGCGAAGAAGAGAAAGGGTAAAGCCAAGTAAAACCAAGGTGGAGGAGCATCTTCACAAACAAAGAAAGACATGAACAATGTCATAAGTTTCGATTATTATGCCAAACAATGTCCAACAAGAGGAAAGGCAACGGGAAAATAACAAAAGTTGCATTTGAAGAGATGGATGAGTTGGTTGCAAATTTCAACAAGGAATTTGCTCTAGTATCCTATCTTTTTGGCACCATTACAAGAGGGGTGTGGTTTGTGAACAGTGAAGCATCTCATCACATGGCGGGATCTAGTGATATCTTCACCAGTATGGCCAAGGAGCAAGATATATACATGTGAAGCTTGGAGACAACACCAGGTATGCAGTGGGCATTGGCAACATACAATTCCAGCTAGACTCAACGAGTCCTATGGAGGTGAAAGAGGTATTGTACGTACCTAGCTTGGAGAAGAATTTACTCTCATTTCGGCCATGGAGGACAAAGAACTTGACATCAATTTCACGAGAGGTGAGGTAAAAGTCAGGTCGAAAGGGGTTGATCCTAGCGTAAGATGAGTTATAGGTGACAAGGAGAATAACCTGTATCCGTTGAGAAGCCGACTAGTGAAAGCCCTAGTACATAGCAATGACAACTAAAGTGAGATTTGGCACAAGAGAATGGGACATCCACACTACAGGACTCTACCACTGTTACGAGAGATGGTCACTGGTTTTCCAAAGTTCAATATAGAGCATGATGTTGTGTGTAAGGATAATGTCGTCAATTGGTTTCAAGAGTTCAAAGCTCTTGTAGAGAACAAGATCAGAAGAAGATCAAGGTCTTGATATTAGACAATGGGGGCAAGTATGCTTCCAATCAATTTAAGGATTTCTACAAGGAAGCAGGAATCAAGAAAGCACTTTTAGTGCCCTACAATCCACAACATAATGGAGTGGCAGAAAGGAAGAACAAGAGTATAGTCGAAGAAACCATGGCCATGATCAGGATCTGCATATGTTCTTGTGGGTGAAGGCATGTAATACAATTATATACTTGCAAAACTAGAGCCTTCACAAGGCAATGGAGACATGACTCCTCAGGAGGCTAAGTGAGTCACCTTTGTATATTTGGTAGTCCAGTGTATGTCCACATTCCTTCAGAGAAGATGACTAAAATAGAGCCCTAATAGAGAGGGGAATTTTTGTTGGATACAATGAAACTTCAAAGGCCTACAGGATCTACATTCCAAGACAAAGGAAGATAGTGGTTGGGAAGGTGTTAGATATGAAAAGCATAGAACCTTTAGGAGGTCACATGGGACAAATCTAGCAGTGGCAAAGGATCAGGAGCGAGAGGTTCTGAAGGTTGAGCAAGGACCAACAGTAAGGGCACAACATTCAAATCAAGAGGAGTAGCGAGATGTTCCTTCGAGCTATGTCAGGAAGAGGCCGAGATGGGTTGAGCAGAGATTGGGAGATGTTGAGGAACATGCGGAGACTCCTAGATACACTTTCAGGGAGAGTAGACCACCAAACAGATTTTATAATTATATGGCCTTGACAAGTAGCATCAATGAGTCCAAAAATTCTACCTTTGAGGAGGTCGGGAACTAGCAGATTTGGAGAGATGCCATGATGGAAGAGTATAGTTCCATCATGAGGAACAATGTGTGGGAGATAGTGCCAAGGCTTAAGGGGAAATCAGTGGTCACTTCTCGATGGATCTTCAAGATCAAGCATGTAACATATGGCAATGTCGAGAAATACAAAGGAAGTTCATGGTGAGAGGGTTCTCCCAAAGGAGGGAGTAAACAATGAGGAGACATTTGCTCCTGTCACCAAATATGCATCTATCAAGGCAGTCATTTCTATTACTTCACAGATGAAATGGAGGATACATTAGATGGATGTGAAGTTCGACCTCCTCAATGGTGTTATTGAGGAAGAGTAGTACATTGCGCAGCCTCACGGCTTTGAAGTGCGTGGAAGGGAGTCCCATGTATGCCAATTGAAGAAGGTCGTGTAAGCAGTGACCTCGAGCATGGTAATCCAGAATGGATGGGTACCTACTTGGATTGGACTCGCCAAAAGTGAGGCAGACTCAAACTTGTACTATGTACTTGTTGATGGTGAGTCGCTTGTCCTGGTCCTCTATGTTGATCTCTTCTTGACAGGGTTTGAAAGGCTCATTGGGATATGCAAGGAGGGCTTTGCTTCGAAGTTCAAGATGAAGGATATTGGTTTGGTGCATTACTTCTTGAGATTAGAGGTGTGGTTTTAACTAGTAGGGCAGTATGCAATCAAAATTCTAAAGAAATTCAAGATGGAGGATTGCAGGCTGATATCTACACCTATGATCACCAACTTGAGGAAGCTAAGTGCTTCTGAGAGTAAGTTGGTGGATCCCACTTTGTACAGACAGTTGATCAAGTCCTTGATGTATCTAGTCAACACTAGTTTGGATATTTTTTTTGTTGTAAACACACTTATCCAGTTCATGATGGGGCTAAACAGGGTTCATTGGGAGGTAGCAAAGCATGTGCTCAAGTATCTTTTTTGTATAATGGAGAATAGACAAAAGTATGTCAAAGTTGGTGGAGTTGAGTTGCAAGGTTACACAAAGTCAGACTAGAAAGCGAATGCATTGGGCAGGAAGAGTAATTCAAGTTGTTTCAACTTGGGATCAGCTATGATCTCATGGTATAGCAAGAAGTAGCACACAATGGCACTCAACTCAGCAGAGGCCATGTACATGACGGTGAATCTAGCAAGTTGTGAGGCCATATGGCTTTGCAAGATGCTCATAGGATTATTTGGTCTTGAGATGGGGCCCACTGTGATTCACTGTCACAATCAAAGTTGCATTAAGCTCTCTGAGAATCCAGTGTTTCATGATAGATCCAAGCACATAGAGATCAAATACCACTTCATCAAAGACAAGGTCCAAGGAGGTGTTACAACGCTCGTAGGATTATTTGGTCTTGAGATTCATTGTAACAATCAAAGTTGCATTAAGATCTCTAAGAATTTGGTGTTTCATGATAGGTTCAAGCACATAGAGATCAGATACCACATCACCGACAGGGTCCAAGTAGGTGTTGTGAGATTGCAATTAGCTGATATTCTCACCAAGCCTCTACTGAAAGGGAAGTTTGTGTTTTACAAGGGCAAGATGGGAGTGATGGAGAATCCCTTTCTTGCTAAGAAGTATTGATCTTGTAGCCACGAAAGGCTTTCTACATTGGCTTGGTGTCTTAACATGTAGAAGATATTTAATTGCCTTTTTAGGTGCTTGCTTGGTGAAGTAAGTGATATTATGATTTCCTTCCTAAGTTTAACTTCGGAAAAGTACAATAATCAATCTAATTAGTTAGTGTGGACTTTTAGGCCAAAGCCCTAAGGATAAATAATAGAACTATTTAAGTGACTTAGATATAATCTCAACCTTTGATCTCAAGTGAGGCTTAAGATTTAATCCTAGCCATTGATCACTTAGGAGATTAGGGTTAGGGATTTTGGTTTAATGAAATTATAAAATAAGCCTAAGGGAGAGGTGACGACACACAATTGAGGAGAAAGTGATTTCCTATGAGCGAGAAGCTTGACTAAACTGAGGAGAAGTGCAGCAGGGAATTTCAAGAGAAATTCATGGAGTTCGAGTCGTTGAAGAGGAGGGTCGAATTGTGGAGACAGCCAAAATATCTAGAGGCCAATTTTTCAAGTGCACAGGGGCAAATGACGTGAGAAGGAAGGGGGCCAATTTGACGATGAGACAAATCAAATTCTCCAAGGCCAAGTTTCTTCAAGAGGGTTGATTTCAAGGGGCTGATTTCCCCAATTGGGCCGAGTTTCCAAGTACCAAGCAATTTTTTTTCTATGTATTCTCTGTCGAACTGACCTGAATTTTCCAAAGTTTAATAAAATGAAGGAACATTGTGTTGGGTATAAATTGGTTGTTGTAGTGTGATTGATCTCTCAATTTTATTTTTCGCTACATTTTATTTTTAGAGTTAATATACCAGTGTCTATTTTATCAGCAATTTCAGGAATATTTGAGATAAATATTTTATAGGTTTTTAATAAAGTTGAAGTGAAGTAAATCAGATCTGTTATAAGAAAAATTTGCAGTATATCATTTTGGCAAGCTTAATGGAAGATTGGAGGTATTGTATCTATTTGATGTGAGCCTTTATTTGTGCACTTCTTTCACATGTTTATGTAAGTTCAGAAAAATATACAGATAGAGCAGTATATAACTCAAACAAGGCCTCCCAAGCATTCAACTGATATATTTAATATCCCAGGAAATTATATAGAACAGAAATATGTTTTTCATCATAATAAATAACAACTAGAACAGACCCATTATATTTCACTGCGCAAGTATACTGGAAATTAAATGGTTTAGAGGAACCTAGGTACAATAGAAGATTGGAGGAAGTGCCTCAGACCTCAACAACGTATATACATATATCAGAATTTGCCTCTCTCTGAACAGTAGCCAGAACGTGCCAGGAACTAGGGATTCGACCTTCTTGTGGAACTGGATTATCTCCCTTCAATGCCACCTTCAGTCCTGTAACCAATCTGCTGTTGTACGTATTCTAATGGCTCAGTTTCTGAGTGCAGAACACGTCCATCTCCCATACAAACTCTCAGCCAATGACACAGCAAGGATTCCACTCATATAACCATACTAAATCATTCCATTTACTAAATGAACTCGTCCAGGCCTCAGGGTTGCAGACTTAGTCAGTCACGAATGGAGAGCTTCGTCCTACCTTAAACAATGAAACTCGAGCTACTTAAGCCAGAACTCGTCCCTGGAGAAGTATAAAGATAAGCCATCTTCTTAACAAAGGATTCGACTCAGAAAACTATAGGAACTTGGCCAGATTCTTCTGCAAAGAGTTGGGTCGACTTTCCTACTCAAATCTGCCTGTCAGAGATTAACAGTTTTGGTCCTTGGAATCAGCCACCTTATGAATGCGTCCCAGCCTCTCTACTACTCACTTCTTCAGCAAATCGACTTTCCCATGGCTAGGAGTTCAATGCATCTGATGGGTCTTCTTCATCCTGGCAAAATAAGATAGAAATTACCCAACAAGTTCATAAATAATCTGGTAAGCCTAGGTATCTCAATTTTTCTTGCAAATCTTGTTCTCCATTGAAGCTCAGCAGTGAAATCTGAGTGATTTCACTCTCAAATCCAAACTAGGGTGTCTAGTTTCAACACCGAAGTTTGTTATGGCGGCTAGGGTTCCAAAACCCTAAGTTTCTCCTTCAAACTCTCTCCAAGAGCTCTTTCTCCAAACTCACAAATGCACGAATGAATGAGGAGAGACCCCCTCATTTCCCTTTTTATAACTCACTTACCTTTTCCCTCCAATTAAATATTTAAAAGCACTTTTCCTTTCTTTATTTAATAAAGTGACTTTTATAAACTAATTAAAGTCACTTTTAATGTTGAAAAATGCTTAATTCGCCTTTGTGGTCACATTGGCCACCCAAAGCCCCTTTTTATCATCCTGCCTTGTAGATCTTTTCGCCCCGATTCCAACGAGCTATTACACTAAGGTGTTTCTCCAAGTAATCAGCCTGAAACAACACCTTAAACGTAATTAATTAAAATATGTTTGTTAATAATGTCGTTTTACAAAATCGTCAAAATGCAATGGAAACAAGAGCAACCCGTGTGGAATTGATCCCGATGATGAAATATGGTAAGTGATCCCAGTCAGACCCATAAAACTCCTCTAAAAGCCTCTAAACCCACCAATGGAGTAATCTCACTCCTATGACCAGGCTAACACAAGCCCTAGAAAACCCTCATAACCACCTCACCAGGTAATCCAAAATTTGGGGACATTATAGTCTCCCCTCCCCAAAATGCTTGCCCTCAAGCAATGTTATCACATGTTTCCGCTCCACAAGTTGATCCAAGTGAATACCAGGGTCCCAAACCATCCTAATCGTCATGAAGCATCTCTCGCCCCACTCACTCCCCAACAAGGAATAGACACCAGAGGCCCTCTGCATATTGCCAATAAGTACAGTGTCTCGAAAATGTGAAATTTCGACCAACTCCTCAAGAAGTTGCTCTACTGGAAAACCAATCCCATGCACCTCACGAGTGAACTCTTGAAAGTACAATCCAATTCCTACTGAGAAGGGACCTCGTCCATATGAATTAACCCCTATCTCCTCCTTTGATATCATCAACAAATCGCTGAGAAATGAAACGCTCTCTGCCAAACTAAAGTCCAATGGAAGATTCAAGTGGTCTTCCCCCGTAAAGACCAATTCACCCATAACGGTGGTTGAGTTGTCAAGCCCTGTAATGCCAGGATTCCATGCTAATCCCAAAAGGAAACTGCCATGTTGTCATTGCACCACTCTAATCATAACTAAATGTTGCGGTGAAGTACTGCTAATTGTTGGCGCCCATCTATGCCTCAACCTCCGGGCATCATTCCAGGCCTGACCCAAGGTGTGGCAAGGGGAAGGGGAGAGCTAGCCCTATGTGGACCAAGTGGAGGAATGTGGACCCAAGTGGGAGAAATGATGAATGGGGTAATAATAAGTGGAAAGGGGGTAAAACATGCGAATGAGGGAGCTGGGACCACACAACCAAAATCAGTGTTTCCCATGGAATACCATCCCTAAAGCCAAATGGTCAGTAAAGAGATCCCACGAGACAAGAATCCAAGGTTAACATACAAAAGGGCCTAGGGGACAAGAGCGCAAACCTAGCCCACTCTTTCCATCGAATTCCCCCATTAATCCATGCCAAGAAGTGTCCATGATAAGCAAACTACAATACTCATTTACCAAATGATGAGGCATACCTTTAGGTTTGGGAGGCCCACTTTCAAACATACGATCATGGCAGATGGGTGAGGGAACACATGGTTGGCTCAAGTGGCAGAGAAATGGCACAATGAGCTGGTGGCTACAAGGGGTTGTTGGCTGTCGGCTGAGGACCATCTTGGAGAAAAAATATTCTCCTAGGAATATCACCCACAAAATGGTGGGTAATAGGTATATTAGTCAACATTGCCCAATTTTGATCAAACAACCCAATCCAAGCCTTATAAAATGGTAGAAAAAGCTTAACATGCTTGATCAATGATTGACTCAAGTGAAGGGTACATTTTTGCTAAGGTCATGACAAAGGAGTTAAACAATCAACACCACCAACACTAGGGTACATATAGGGCTTGGTTCTCTTAATTAAACGCCAATCACATACCCTCAAACATGATAATCTAATGAAATGCCACAATCCCATTGATCCTAAAAATTGTTAACTCTGTTGAATTTTGAATGGGATATGAAATTCTATTTTCTCCATATGAAGTCCTATGAGGTTGGAACCACTCCCAATTATCCTGAGTCATTTCATGGTAATGTTAAAAAATTAAGTAAAAGTTCTCATTTATCTTTCATTTTCATGCTTTAAGAATTTAGCATTACCATTAGGGAGCATCAAGGAAACACCTTGGGAGTGTTTAGGAAGCATGGTTCCTCACATAACAGTGAAAAAATTCCTTAAGAAAAAACAAAGCCCCACAAAATCGTGTGGGTGGTTTTTGAAATTGTGGCAAAACCATGGTTCAAAGTTCAAACCAGTGAAACCATGCCAAAACCACAGTTTAGGCCTACAGAACCATATTTTAGAACTGTCACAATTCTGAAAGTCAAAGAACCGCAATTCTACCCTAAGATCACCTGTAGATCCATCCGAGATGCAAATCGGCCTCCTGACCAGGAGGGGACAGTTCCTGCAACCTTGCCCCAAACCAAAGAGAGGAAAATACACAAGGAGTAGTTGAAAACTTAAGCCAAGGCACATCGCAAAGAGATTAGACCATTTCCTCATCCAAAGCTCATACCTATTGGATAGCCTAGTCATTCATTGTTTCATCCTCAAGCCACAAACCAATTTCTCTAAGCATACAAGCAAATGAGGGTTATGGCCCAATTGCATTCAAGTTCAATTCTTGGGTTACAACACCAACAATGTCTTAGGAAACTTATTCAACAAGCTTCAAATATCTCGCTTCAATGATCACCTTCCATTGTTTGGGTAAACAAAATCAAATAAATTAAACTCCATCTCTAGCACTGGGCCAAGAAGTCCTCCCCTCCATCCAAGGAGAAAGGAATACCAAGCTCAATTAGGAAAATCTTCAAAAGACCAGGAATCTCTACAAATAACAAGCAAGTTGCTAGCCAAGGAAAAGGATCTCACAAAAAGAATGCACAATGCCCATCAAAGTGGAGGAAACACTAGAGATTGAAATCTTGAAATCCCTTGCTAGATTTTGGGGATAGAAATACCAAATTTTTCCACAAGTAAGCCCAAGCCTCACAAATCAAAAACCATGTCCGAGAAACCACTCTTAATAACGAAGGCAAATCATCTCAATTTTTAAACCTTCTCAAGCTAGCTCATGAACACTTCCAAGCTCTACTCATAGAAGGCTCTCCACAACCACTGTTTGGGATGTCATGCTCTATGACATCCCCCCTTGGTCTTTTTGGAAGACAATAGCAAACTAAACCATGAAACCGAGTCCTCCTTGAACCCAAACCAAAGAGAGGGAAGTACACATGCAATAACTAAAGACATGAGCCACAAAAGATTATAGAGAGATTAGATAGTTTCCTCATATAGAGCTCACACCTATTGGACAACTTAGTCCTTCATTATTTCATCCTCATCCTCCAACCACAAACCAATCTCTCTAAGTGTGAAGCAAATGAGGATTATGGCCTAATTTTGCTCAAGCTCAATGCCCTATGGTTACAACACCAATAGTCTTGGGAAATCATTCAACAAGCTTCAAATATCTTGCTTCAACAATTACCTTCTATTCCTTGAGAATAGGAAATCAAAGAAATTAAACTCCATCTCAAGCATCGAACTAAGGAAGTCCTCTCCTCCTTCCAAGAAGAGAGAGGAATACCAAGCTCAATTAGGCAAATCTTCAAGAGACAATGAGGTCTCTACAAATAATAAATGAGCTACAAGCCAAGGAAAAGGATCTTGTAGAAGGAATGCACAATGCCCATCAAAATGAGGCAAATTTTGGAGATTAAAATCTCAAAGTCTCTTGCTAAATGTCATAGATAGAAATACCAAATTTTTCCACGAGCAACCACAAGCCTCACACATCAAAAACCATGCCCAAGAAACCACTCTTGATAACAACTGCAAATCACCCTAGTTTTAAGACCTTCTCAAGGTAACTCATGACCATTTCCAAACTCTATTCACTGAAAGCTCTCTACCCTCTTATACTACTTACAATGGCATGCTCTATGACATTACCCTTAGTCTTGTTGGAAGACAATAGCAAGCCAACCATGAAATATCTGACAAAGAGATAATAGACGCCATTTAGAACCCCAAACAGTGCAAAAGACCTGGACTAAATGGATTCAGTATTCATTACCATAGGGTGTGCAGCTCAATAATAAAGAAATGAAGATGCCCATAGGACCCTCCCACTTCTGAGAAAATAGGCTTAAACATTGCATCTTCACATGCTTGAATAAACAAAGTCTCATCCAGAAATCTTTTGCATGAATTCTGCTGGAAAGAAGCTACAAGGACTGAGGCCTTTTCTTTCTTTTATTTTTTAAATCTGCTACAGGTGTCTTACCAAGAATGTACCTCCTGTCTGTTATACCCTTGTAATAATATTGTTATTCTTCAACCCTGACATTAGGCCCTGTGATATGATCTGCATCAATACCTCAAATTAGGCACCCCGTGGTGCTTATTTACATTTGTTTACTCCTGATTTGAAATTAGGTTAGCCCTGGTAAGGATATGGAGAAAGGTTGGCTCAAAATTGCATATATATATATATATATATATATAGAGAGAGAGAGAGAGAGAGAGAGAGAGAGAGATAGGAAAAATGTCAGCTCACCCTCTTTAAACAATATTTCTCCCACATAGGTCAGCCTAGGCCTCAAAAAAGTGGAAATTATACCTCAAAGTATGTGCCAGGAAACAAGCACTAAAGGAACGCTCCCATTTTAGAACATGGACTTTGCCAACAATCAAATCCTAGTAGTGAAGAATGGATAAGAGTACCCAAATAATTTCCAGAATGCTTGCTAACAGGCTATAGAAGATGCCCTTACAATTAATGCGCCGGAAGATTTGACATTTAAAATAAATTGCTAAGTGCTTCTTTACAAGTGACACAACCCAGCAATATCATGATGCCCAAATAACTTAACCTGTAATTCTTTCTGGCATAGATGCAAATGTCTTGATTTCTGGCTTCTTTATAAACCTGGGATAGGTCTTGAATCCTTGATTATTAATTCCACATCTCCAAACCAGCACTTGATTGTATCTCTTTCCATTCATGCCCCTTCAGAACAACCATCAGCATTTGTAGATCAAGGTTTTTAGCACAAGTAATATGGCCAGTGAAAGGATTCTTTGTTGCTGGTGGCACAAAGTGTTGTATTGCATCTTCAACTGAGTGCTTTGAAGTTTGAACAATGGGTGGAAGAAGATATGCTGACCTACCAATGTTAGCATTCTTGCAATGCCATGCTGAACTTGCATTGAATTATCCACATGTACAGCTTTTATTATGTATATTACAAGCAGTGAAGGATATGTAGATGTGGAAAGCCAGTTGATCAACTCACCCAAAAATGCATTCTTTCTCAATCATTACAGACAGATCCCCCTTTGTTCTTTATACTGGAATTATTCCATAAGAGTCAACCTCTGGAATCATCCACTGCAAGTTTGAAATGAAAACTACATTGCAGAATTAAACTGGAGATGAAAATGGGCCAGAAAACTCCATAATCGACCTTCATGAAATGGCTTTGGTACATCAAAGACAACAGGCTGCAGTATTCATTCAGATTTGGTCTCAAAAAAACAACACAAGGTGCTGCCTTCGTAAGTCTTAGAATGTGATACACAACTAGACATGGATTCAAATAATTTCCATAACCAGAATTGGATTTTTTAAGACCCAAATTAAAGGTGACCACAATAATACTTTTCCAAGCAGGTTGACTTAGTTAACAAAGGTAACTCCTGATATGGTGTTGGTATTCAATTTATGGAACATCAAATCTGACTGTCCTCAACTCCATCAAGAACCCTATCTCATCATACAAATATTAATGATGATAAGATAACTCATGTGATGCAAGTCATAAGCATCATGAATAAGACAACTGACACAATTATAACATGGTATGCTACAGTGAGAAGTAAAGTCAACCATAGTTAAATTCATCCAAGGAGCATGTCACCATTACCTATATGCTATCTCAAGCAAGAAACAAATGCATCACCCAAGAACCAAGCCCATCAACCTGTTGAAGAATCAAGGGCAATTAGGTGTAGTGTGATTCTTCTTGACTTGATGACAATTTGTGGAGTCCTTTTAATTTTTCTTGATAGCTTAATCAATCTTCTTCTTATTATTATTAATGCATGTGTGTGTACTTCTTATTGATCAATGCCAAACCCTAGACCCCTGCCTAGAATGTCCTCCAAGCACAAGTGAAGTCCTTTCTCCTTTCTGCACTTTGATCCCCAGCACTTCCTTCTTCCGGCACTTTGTCCTCCTCCTTCCGGCACTTCATTCTTCTTTCAACCGTTGGTAAACCTTGTAGCACTTGCTCTAGATGAGATGTTTATCTTCTATACTTAGAGATATCCTTCACTAATGTAGACACCTTCCTTCAAATGAGATCCTTCTTGAGATGTATGTGTAGACTGAAGTGACGTGTGTGAGGTTTACTTGTTGTTGTATACCCTTCTATCCTTCGCTTGAGTACCCTTCTTCTACACTTGAGTAGGAGGCCTTGTAGGCCTAGATTTAACCCCAAACAAAGAGAGATAGATGACTGTGAGTTGCTGCTATCATAACCACAGTGACAGCCATCTGTTTCCTCGCTCATGTGACTGCAGCTGCCCTAGAACAGACCTCTTAAACTCAGTTGTGAACCCATCTTCCTCACTGCACTTGGAGACCCTTTTCCTTCACTCTTTTTCACCCTTTTCTAGTCCCTTTACTTCGCTGATTTCAGAGAGGATTGCTTGACATTATAATGGAGTGGACAGCCTCTATATATAGAGGACTGTCCCTCCTTTTAGGCCGACTAGAAGACTGCTGGCCGACTTGACATATATAGCTCAGATTGCTTCTTTGGAGGTGTCTTTGCTTTGGAGGAGGCTTGACTTTGCTTGGAGGGTTATTCTTTGACTCTTATACAAACATATACATGGAGTAACATGCCCTTAAGGTCTTCAATCATTTTCTTTTGACTCCTTGACTCACCTATAGCACTTAACATGTGCTAGACCTATTTCAATGAGCAAGAAACTCATTGACATATATTATAAAAATAATATTTCTTTTCTTGAATAAGTACAAATATCAAAAGTACATTTATGAAGACCGAACCTAGTTACATTTCCTTCAACACAACCACGGATCATGGAATTATCAAGCAAGCAATATAATGGCCTAGGGTAATTTCCCATCCTAGGGCTTCCAATTCAAGTTAGGGTCCTCGACAAAATTCATTGACTTGTTCAACAATGGATATTTCTTCAAGTAATAAATATTTCTTTAACAGTAACAGTAGTCATACCAAAATAAAATGAGCAATACAGTTCTCCTCAAATCCACCACCAACAGAGTTGACTGCCCAGGAATACTTTACCAAGTACAATAATGTTTACAACTATCAATGATTTGACAGAGCAGATCAAATATTAAATTAAGTTTACTGAGTTCTTACTAATCAGCAAATTTAGCCTAGTCTCCTTCAACAGTGATCTGGACTATCCGGTGTTAACCCATAGACCTGGATGGATAAACAGTTACAATAAGCTCAGATGCCTTTTCCAAGGTTCCTGCGATTCAGAAACATGGTCTTGTCCTCAAACCCCTTTAGAACAGTTCGTGAGTGGCTTGTATGCTACAGTTGGAGTTCATTTTATTCTCTGTAGTAGTTCATAATCTTAGGGGCAAAATCGAATGAATGAACTTGCTGTCTCAGAAAGCCCACCACAATTGTCTCAGAAAAACCCTCAACTATTGTCTCAGGAACCCCTGAACTCAAGATGCTGCCGAAATTCGACCTCAGGAGAGCCCCGAAGTCTGCCTGTGATCTGGGCTGCAGCCTGGGTCTGTGGCTCTGTGCTGCAGCCTACAGCCTGGGTCTGCTGGTCTGTGCTACGGCCTGCAACCCAGAATCTACTCCTCTGAAACAAATTGTGTTGCCCACTTAACAAATAAAAATAGCTTCAGACCAATGATGTCTCAGATGTGCTGTGCCAGAACTGGTTCAATTTGCTCCAGGAGAATAACCTGTGCCAGAACAAGAAGGGTGACTAGGTAGGGTGGGATCACCTCCACCAAAACTAGTCAAGAAGAGAAAATTGGTTTTAAAACAGACTAAAAAAAACAGAGACAAACTGATCCAATCCAATGATGATCAAATGATTCTAACTCTCTTCTATTTATAGATTTCCGGGGGGTTTTGCCTCCTTAATTAATTGAGTGGGGTTCATAGCAAACCCCAACTTTGGGATTTTTTGCCCCAGTTGCCCCAAAACTTGCCCTCCACTGCCCAAACATTGGGTATTTTGGGGTTTTCCCCTTTATCAAAGACTATAGCCTACAGGGATTGATAGGCTACTTCGTCCCTTGGCCAATTAATCCACTGGGGACATTACAGTCCCCACTTCCCGACATTGCTTGTCCCCATGCAATGACAGATCTGGGTGCATCAAAATTTGCGCTTCCAAAAACTCTTCCTTGGCCTTTATAACTTCCTTCCTTTACCTAATAATTAACATGCAAGCAGGACCATCATCACGCCATAGCTGTTGTTTTCACTTGTTTCATCATAAGTAAATTATGGGCAAAAGATACAGCTGTAAGTCTTTAGAAACAGTTTGTTGGTGGTGGATCCTCCCTTAAGTAGTGAAACCTTTGCAATATTTTCCACACGTTGTCCATGCTTTGCTGCTGGCTCCTTTTCCCTTGAAGGTGACTTATTTCCAATTTTTAGGGTGTTGTCTTCTAGGCATGGCTGGCCATTGAAAATCTTCAGCCCTGTGTGCGAGAATAGCCCATCAAACTGCAGAGATTCAGTGGCAGCAATTTCTCTTGAAACCTTGAAGCCATTTGCCTTCAACCAGAATGATTTGGAAACCTTCATAATGACTTCCTGACCTTGCAGTGGGCTGAAAATCATCTTATTTCCATGGATCAGATCTTCTCTTCCTGTAATTTTGGTCATCCCAAGAGGTATTTTTGTTGTTACGTACCTTTTTCCATGTCCCTTGAAGCGCCCCTTATAACCAGTGCGACCTGTGCTTCTTCCCTTAAGCTTTTTGGAGGGGTCTGCTACTACAATCTGCTCTTCTTCGTGGCCCCTATTTTTACCAGCAGTCTGTTCTATGCACACTGTTGTATAGTTCTTGAGCTGAGGATGAGCAACCTCAACTGGTTTGTCATGTGTAGTTCTAATGAGCTCCTCCTTGAGTGTAGATTCGGGAGCAAAATATATCTCATCTTTGTGAAATTTCCTTAATTGCAGTTACTGAAAATTATTCTTCTATCTTATGCAGATTATTTGTCTTGAAAGATTAATTACGGCAAATAACGAATAATATCACTACTGCAATTTTCACCAATAATAATACAAACGAAGAAAATAATGCGCTCGCATAAAATTTAGACACTGATATTTTTGGAAAATAGTCCTTGGAAAAACTCCAATGTGGGGAAAACTAGTTCTGCAGAAGAGGGTTTATATTATTAATAAATCTTCAACAATAGAGAATTACAATAACTGCTTGCCTCTCACTGGAAAAGCTTCGGCAAATATTTTTCGCCACTCATACTAGCAAAATCGAACTGGGAAAACAAAAGTCTCCCTCTGCAAATCCACACAGCCTCCCCCAGGCTATTTGGACCTCCAAAAATTCGCACTGGCAGACTGAAGTGTATGAACTGGCCACCCAAAAACTCGCATTGCCTCCAAGAAAATTAATCTCATGTATAATCTTACCTCCAACAACCTAGTAAACCCACTTGCTCTGCCTCTTGAAAGATGTCCAACAATTGGCAACTGAATCAAGCCTTTGGATATTCGCCCTGCCTGTTTCGGCCTTCTCCCTACAGAAAAATTCAGCCTCCTTTACTTCTTAGAATACAGTGAAGACTCCAGAAATTCTCTCCTCGATTTCTCTACTGAAACCCTGATGCTAGTGTCCTACACGCTATCACTGCGCCCTTGCTACCACTGCAATTTTGTTTCTAGAATGTTTTCTTCAAGTGCTCCATCGATTTGCTCTTATAATCTCTCGTTGACAAATCAACAACCACAATCTAACTCCAATCAATGGCTAAGATCATCTTGACCCCTTCTCATGACTTTTTTAGAAGTCACTAGAGCAAATTGATTTTGTCTCAATTAATCTTATTTAATTAACCACTTTTCTTAAGTTGGACTTAGGAAAATAATTAAAAACTGTCTAATTAATCTAATTAAGATATTTTCCTTAGAAACTTTCTCTGGGTCTTGGAGATAATTATCCTCCTGTGTTCCTTAGCCTCATAGACGCTAACAGAGACTAAAACACCCGTCTGAGCTACAAAAACTAACAATCTTTATCGAAGATAATCGTGTTTCCCACCTTGTACATGTCATCATGAATGAGTTTGTCTAATACTTCACAAGCAAATTTATTCTTGGAGTACTCTAATAAGAGATGGGCTCTCCAATCTCTCAAAAATGTGTTATGTTCCATAATCTCTTCCTTCCTGGCCTCATTAGATTGTAAGTTGTTACTTGTAGTTCTACAAGTTACCATGCAAGTGATTGTGCCTTGTTTGGGTATGACCTCCATTTGTTGGGTTATGACAATTCGGGGACCCCCACTAGTCATGCCTCTTAGCACTACCTTACTATCGTTTGGATCTCGAAATTCCATTTCCATCGCTTGGTAGTTCATTAAGAATCTTCCCAACAAGTACAAACATTGTACTCCCAACAACACATTAGTATCTGCCAATTCCATTACCTAAAAATCATCAATACGTGTATACTTCCTTGATATGACACTGGAACATGGAACTATCATTGTGCATGTCATATGATATCCATCAATTTTCCTCACTTCGAAGACCTCAAATTCATGGGCAAGGATGCCCTCCTTACCACTATGGTTGCATCAATAAAGTTGTATGTTGCTCTATCATCTATCAATGTTACTTGGGAGCGGGAGCGGAAGCGGGGAGCGGGAGCGGAAGCGGGAGCGACCATTTTCAGAAGCTCCCGATTTGGGAGCGAATCCCGGAGCGATTTTTTAAAAATATATATATTTTTTATATTTTTTAATTTTTGATACATATATGTCAACAAAAACATGTAGAATGATGAATTAGATATAAAAAAACATAAAAAAGCATAGATTGAACCATATAACAACAATCATCTAGAAGTTATAATCTTCATCAACCACGTCCGCAAGTTAGTAACATAGTAACATACAACATATTGAGTCTCATGATTCATCAATCTTAAAGTTTCAAGCTTTCAAAATTCAATATATAACATTTATCATCATTGATCACCAAAGTTGTACTTGTAAGCTAAGTGTAACCATTACAACAAATAATATCTAACATGAAATGAAATGTTATAAAATGAAACGAAATGAAACAACTTTCAACTTTCATGAAGCATCATATTCATAATTCATTACTAATGAGTTATAATTGCCAACTTCAAACTTAAATTGTCATATATTGTTTAAAAAAATATCATAATAAATATGAAAGAGTCAATAGTTATAAAAGCTACTAGAAACTAGAGAAGAGAAGTAAATCTATTATCTATTTCTTATGCTTGGGCCTCTTGCCACCACGAGAAATGTCTAATTTTTTAGTCTTGTTGCAAAATCAGGATCTTTGTCATTAATATCACCCTCCAAGCATTAATATCCAGAGGTATCTTTGTCATTACCTTTGTATCTGTATAGGGATCTTTGTCATTAATATCACCCTCTAAGCATTAACATAAGATAGAAAAAGCATAGCATGTCAAGTCAAGATTTTGTTTGAGTGATGCGTACATTTTTAGAAGGGTCATGATAGAGGAGTTCGACAACCAATGTCACTAACATCAAGGTACATAGAGGGATTGGTACTCTTGATTAAATATGAGTTCCATACCCTAATACATGACAAAATTCAATGGAAACATTGCAATCCCCCAATCCTGAAATCCTGAAAAACTGATAAGTCTGCTGGATTTTGAATGAAATCTAAAATTCTACTTTCTCCATATGAAATCCAATGAGGACGAAACCACTCTCAAACATCCTGAGTCATTTCATGGTAATGTTAAAAATCTAAGTAAAAGGATGAAAATGAAAATTAAAGAAAATGTCACTTTTACTTTAAGAATTTAACATTACCATGAATAGCATATCAATACTAGGGCCTAGACTTGATCATTAAGTTGCCCCACTCAAAAACTATTTGTTTCTTTCAAAAAAAATTGCATTTCGAACATTACTACAAAAAAAAAATGCAAAAAAGGCAAAACGCTCCCGAAAAGGCAGGGAGCGAAATTTTTTTTAGGGAGCGCGCTCCCGACCCGCTCCCGCCCGGAGCGCGGATCGGGAGCGGGAGCGAGGGGGGGGGGGGGCGCTCCCCCGCAACACTGATCACGATTTCGGGAGCGCGCTCCCGACCCGCTCCCGCCCGGAGCGCGGATCGGGAGCGGGAGCGAGGGGGGGGGGGGGCGCTCCCCCGCAACACTGATCATCTATTAATGATATGATTCATTGCCCTTGTATAGCACCCTTGATTTTGAATGTGTGATATTTACGAACTCCTGAGAGAGCAGCGATAGTACCTCCTTCAATTCTCGAAGTGGCTTCCTCACTACTTTTAGGGGTGGTGCTTCCTCACAAATGCTAAGCTCCTTGCTTGGTGGTTGTGTTGTATCACCCTCATTGTCACTATCAAGCAGTACTTCAATGTAGTGAATCTTTCCCTTTCCCAAAGATTAGTAACTGGGTTCCCATGGCTCTTTGCAAGTTAAACAAAGATTCTTTCTTCTAAGCTCATTCTGAGTCTCTTCATCCAACAAATCCTTCTTAGTTTCGTTGTCCAGAGATATCTTCTTGCCCTTGTCTTTTGGAGGGACTTGTGGCATGTGTGGAGACTTCACTTTTGGTGTTGCACCTCCCATATCTCGAGTCTTTGGTGATAGCTTCCTGTGGTGTGGTAAGATTGAAGGCTTTGACCCATCTGCATAGTGGTACAGCTAGACCTTCTACGAAGAGCATGACTCATCTCTGCTCCAAGAGGCCAGTTACCATGAATGTTGGCCGCTCGAATTCTGCGATGTACTCATTTGGTGTACCTGTCTGTTTGATTTGTGCCAGCTCTCTGAAATGTATGCCAGGATCCCTTCGATCAAAATGCTCTATCAATCGTTGGGTGAAGTCCATATAAGATGCTATTCTGGAGTATCCCAAGGTGACTAGTTTATGGTACACCAAATTGAATAGCATATGTGTTAAAATTGGCAACTAGGGCCAAACTCCATGTGGGTCAGCTTATTTATGGCAGCTAATATTTTTATTGGATCCCTCTCATCGAGAGGTGCGGGATTGATCTAAAGATCATCCGGTTCCGATAAGTATTTATGGAGATATGAATTTATTTTGATTCTGAAATTATTATCAAGCCGACCAGCGACTTGTGTAGACTCAAGAAGCCCAAACGTCATGTCTATTCAACCTATACATTTTTGGTATAAATAGAAGAGGATTTGAAGTCATTTCAGACACATCCTCTTCATGTGTGATCTCCTCTCCACGTCTTGGGTTTTTGGAGAAGGAAAAACACATAGAGGATACGCTGGCCTATGTACAAATGATGTCCTAGATCTAAAACACAGGAGCAACGGTCTAGATGCAGATGAGGGGAGAAGATCCCAGGCATGTGAAGCCCTAAACGTTGTGATGAATTACAGTCAACGTGATGCCCTATCTATTACCCTAATCCATTGTCATAAAAGGAACAATCACAGTCATATACAACCCGCAGTTACATATGGTAAATACGCAGTCATGGTAACTACGCAGTCATGGCACGCAGCATGGCATGCAGCAATCGATGTATGCAAATCTGGCAGCGTATGTAATATGAAGGTAGCCGCTGTAATATTAAAACGCAGTCAATGGATGCCTTAATCCCCTGTTCAGATACGCTGGATCACGGATGTGATATGTTGTTCATATACGCAGTTCATAATGGAAGTGATACGGTGTTTATACGCTGGACATATTACACTGTTCATAGTTCATGATAAGGATATATACGAAGACATTTAAATGCAGGCCATGACATACATACGTAGGCAAATGAAGAAACCCCACCCGCTGTAAAAGAGATATGTATATACGCTGAAATGGACTGCTCATCAACACAGCAAGATATATACAGGCCATGATACATACAGGCAATACAACGCAGCAAGAACGCAGCATGATATATACACGCTGTAATATATAACGCAGTTGTAGAGACACTTATACGCTGGTATAAGGGACACTTGGAGATATGTTCACGCAGTTAAGGGAGCCACAGTCAAGGGTGAAAGCCGCAGTAGGAGTCGCAATCAATATAAGGGTGCCACAGTCATGACAAACCGCAATTGCAATCAGGACAATCAAGTCTCGGTCAACTACTTGATGATCACTACCTCTGTCTAGACATGGTGTGAGGAGAAGGGTCATAGTAATACATCCTGGGCATAACTATACGAATCTGTCTATGTCACAGAAAGCATAGCATATGCAATGATCTTGATGACATATACGTTGTCATCTAGCACAGTGATGTATGAGATCATGAAGCGCAGCATGATGATGGATGAAACCATGGACATGAAGGGCAGCATGATGATGGATAAGATCATGGACATGGGCAGCATGATGATAATCATGATTAGTGCAGCATGGTGCAGTATGCAGTGGTACAGCAAGAGAACTAGATGCAACATGATGATAGGTGAAGGAGTCACCTTGGAGAATCAGTTGAAGCAGAATGTCTTCAACTGATCTCATCATTATACGAAATGATCTATGCTAGATCTAGATAAGTCAAAGGGTTGACTTCTGTTGTAAATATACTATCCCTCTCACTTTCTCTGCTGAACTTTGAAGAACATAAGAGAAGAATTGATCAAGAGTTTCCCCACATTGGGGTTTGTCCCTGGCTAGTGCCACATCCTTTGTCCTCTTGTCTTGGCTTGTCTTCTGCGATTTATATTTATGTTCTATCTACAGTTTATCTTAATGCTGATGTGATTTCTAACTGTGAAAATTTAAATAAATTGCTCTAGCATAGAACATACCTAAAATTAACAATATGTTTCCTACATGGGAATAAGTCGGAAATAGGTGTCCAATTTTTGTACCCAAGCCCTTGTTGAGCATTTTAGTGACCCATCAAAAGAGGGAATGGGCAGCTTTCCTACCTTGCGCATCAAACCTAAATTTTGTTGTTCCCTGTGTCTATTCTGATATTTGATATTGTTGTATTCTCGGAAAGTTAGGGTTGTTGGTGTATTTACTATTTTCTTCTAGTGTTGCATACTCCCGAAAGTACTCGTTAAAGAGTCCGTCTTGTTCTACTGATCCTCGGGTTGTGGTTCACTAACTGTCCAAAAACCTAGGAAGTAAGAGTTTTGGTTGCTTCCATTGGTTGCCTTGGCCTTAGGCTGTGAAAACGTATTGATGGGCCCCGAATTATGGCTATTGCTTCCTTTAGCACTAGCCCTGTTACCAAAATTTAATCTGTTATCTTTATTACCAACAATGTTTGAATTTCCTATGAGCTAGGCACGTAGTTGTGTTAACTGTTGTTCTCCTTGAGCTAACACTTAGGCTATCTCTTGTTGTCCCTAAATTAATTGTTGTCCCCATTGTTGTCCTTGTAATAACAGGTTTGTCATTTCTATCTGCGCTTGATTTAGTATACATGTAAAAGATCCTTGGAATCCAATCCTCATCGCTCCTCTCTATCCCCCATGATTGTGTTGTGGTTAGTTTTCTTTTTCAAGACTATGATGTTTCTTGTATCTTCAAGAAGCATACAAATCTCATACACTCACAAGCTAGCAAGATTCCAACTCTGATACCACTGTAATGGCTTAGGGCAATTTCTCTTACTAGGGTTTCCAATTCAAGTTAGGATCCTCAACAAAATTCATTCACTTGTTCAACAATGGATATTCCTTTAACAGTAACGGTAGTCATACCAAAATAAGATAAGCAATACAGTTCTCCTCAAATCCACCACAAACAGAGTTCATTGCCCAGCAATCAAGGAACCCAATACTTTACCAAGTACAATAATATTTATAATTATCAATGATTTGACAAAGCAGCTCAAAATTAAACCAAGTTTATTGAGTTCTTACTAATCTGCAAATTTGGCTTAGTCTCCTTCAATAGTGATCTAGCCTATATGGTGTTAACACATGGACTTGGATAAATAGTTACAATAAGCTCGATTACCTTTTTCAAGGTTCCTACTATTCAGAACTGTGATCATGTACTTACAACGCCTTTAGAACAGTTCGCGAATGGCTTGTATGCTACAGTTGGAGTTCATTTGATTCTCTGCAGTAGTCTGTAACCTTAGGGGCCAAATTGAATGAATAGTGTGAACTTGTTGTCTCAAATATCCCACCACAATTGTCTCAGAAAACCCTCCGAAATTGTCGCCTCAAGAACCCTTGAACTCAAGATGCCATTGAAATTCAGTGTCAGGAGAGCACTAAAGTCTATTTGCGAAATGGGTTTGCGGCATGGGTCTGCATCCTAGAGCTTGGGTCTGTAGCCCTATGCTACGACTTGCAACCTGGGTATACGACTCTGTGTTGCGGCCTATGGCCTGGGTCTACAGCTTTGTGTTGCGGGCTGCAACCCTAAAACAGAATTTGTTGCCCACTTAATACATAGAAAACAGCGTCAAATCAGTGATGTCTCAGATGTGTTGTGCCAGAACCGATTTGATTCGCTCCAAGAGAATAACTTGTGCCAGAACAAGGGGGGTGACTAGGTAGGGTGGGATCACCTCCACCATGTTGAAAATAGTACCAAGGAGAGGTGTTACTAGGCTTTTATCCCTTTTAACCTAGTGAGCATATTAATTACTTTTGTCTTGGTGACATTTATGAGTTATATTAATGTCATGGGTGAAAAAGGTACTTAGAAGTGTTGTACCATGTATTTTTTCTATTATTAAATTCACTTGTAAGTTATAAAGCGACTTTATGTGTAAACTACTAAGTGTATTTTTCTAATATTAAAGTGAGTTGAAAAATCACTTTATGAGAAAAAATAGAGAAGGTACACAGCTTGAAAATTGTACTAGGATATTTTTAAGTGATAGGGCCAATGTGTGAGTGGGGTAATTTGGGAGAATTGATCTCAACCACACATCTTGAGATTTGGAGATTAAATCTCAACCATTGGATCCTAGGATTAGGAATTCAATCTTTTCCAAAGAGACAAAAAAGGGAAAAGGAATCTCATTCTTCACTTCACACTCGAGAGAGCATGATGAAAAGAGGAGAGAAAACTTCAAGGAGAAATTGTAGCAAAGAAAGGAGGGGAGTTGAGCTAGGGTGCGATTTTCTAGAAGAAAGAGGCAGCACAGAAATCGAGGAACAGCAGCTCAAATTTCAAGGAGTGGCTGCACGAAAATCAAGGAACACAGCAACAAACTCACAGCACATATTTCGAGGCAGCAGGGACAAATTCGAGGGATTTTAAAGCGCTGTTCAGGCACAAATTTCAGGACTGCTGCTACAGGCAACACGAATTTCGAGGTTTGCAGCTGTCTTCTGGCACAAAAATCGAGGCACAGCACTCACTCTTCTACATAGAAATCGAGGCAGTAGTGGACACAGATTTTGAGGCAGAATTTGGGCACAAGATTCAAGGAGCTGAGTTGTGAGAAAATGCAAAAAATCTAGGCATGATATTTTGTGAAAATCTGAAAATTTCAGTGGCCACAAATTTCCAGAAATTGCATTTAATGCTACAGCTGAAAAGGGAGATAACAGTTGTGTTTATTTTATGTACTTAATCTAAATTTCTCAAGCAATAAAATCCTCCTTTGAAAACCGGTTCTCCCCAAGAAGCTGTGGGGTTTTTCCCAGGTCAACTTGACCAAAAACAAGTGTCTCATATGTGTGAATGCTTGCCTAAATTTTGTATTAATTACCCGCTGATAGGAAAGTGAAAAATAGTAGAAGTACTCTTAATGTTTGCAATGAATGCATACTGAAATTTATATCAGCGTGACAAAACATGTGGGTTGGGCCTAAGCAAACACATGCAAACTTGTAAATTGGGTTAAGGGTGCAGATCATAAATTTTCTACACAGCAAAACTAGTCAAGAAGAGAAAATGGGGCTTAAAACGGACTCAAAGAAGAACAGAGACAAATTGATCCAATCCAATGATGATCAAATGATTCTAACTCTCTTGTATTTATAGATTTCCTTATGGGGGTTTCTCCTCCATAATTAATTGAATGGGGTTCATAGCAAACCCCAACTTTGGGCTTTTTTGCCCCGGCTACTCCAAAACTTGCCCTCCGCTGCCCAAACATTGGCTATTTTGGGGTTTTCCCCTTTATCAAAGACTGTGGCCTACAAGGATTGATAGGCTACTCTGTCCCTTGGCCAATTAATCCCTTGGAGACATTACAAGCAACCGCCAAGAGCACCACATGATCCCTCAAGAGGGACCACCGTGCTCAATCACCTCAAGACCAAGAAAATAAGGTGTGTTACCCCGTGAAAATATATCTTTATTGGTCATGTCATATGAGGGATAACACTCATAAAAGCCATTCTCTCATCCCTGCAAATTTTTTGGTGCTCAACTCTTCTAGCTCTTGTAGGCATCATGCAAACAATGGGCAAAGATATTAGGATTTTTCTTTGGCAAGGAAGCAAGACCACATGGAAGAAATACCCCCTCATCAATTGGAAGAAAGTGTGAGCCTTGTATAATTGGCAGGGTCTAAGGGGCTAAGATAACGTGGAGACTCAACTCTAACAAGCTAGAATCGTGGAAGGAAGTGATATATAAGAAATACCTGAGCCATAGTGGATTAAGGAAGTTAGATGGTCCACTCTCAAATTTGAAAGGACCACCTATATAGGGTCTTTGTAGGGCTTCAACTTGTTGATCCAAAAAAACATCTTGTGGGTACCTAGCAACAACAAGACTATAGGACCGTGGGAAGATAAGTTCATGGGCAACCACCCCTCCCTCACACTCATGAAATAGCATGCATTAAACCTCGATAATCTACCCAAGGTGTCCATTCTCTCTAGAACCTCTCTTGAAGGGGTTAAGGAGCATTTCTAATTGACCAAATCACTAGAGGTACAAGAGTCTCAAGGACAAATGGGGAAACTTGTGTTGTTAAAGCAAAGATATGAAACCATCCTCACAACTCAAAACCTTCCACCCAAATTAAACTTTTAGAAAAAGCTCAAGGGGGTGTTGTCTACCTGAGATTAGATTCTTCCACTGGCTCATGATGTAGAACATGATTCTAACATAGAATCTTTGTAAGTGTGGCATTCAAGGTCCCACTAGATGTGCTCCTATGGTAGTCAGCTAAAGAAAAGGATATTCATTTTTACTTAGACAGTTAGACTACACCTTCACCTATCAAGTTTGGCATTATGCTCTTGAAGACCTAGGAATACAATAGAACATTCTTAAGATGGGAGGTATTTAATTCTTTCCTAGAAATGTCAAAATCCTAACTACAAAACCATTGCTAGAAAGGGAACGGATGCTCATTACAAAAAGTCTCTTGGAAAGTTTGGATAGCCATAAATCATGCTTTGTTTCAACAAGAAACCCCTACTCCCAAGAAACTAGTTGATTGCGAACAGACCCCCCTAGATGAGATGCTCTTTTCCAGTGGAATTGGCTCGGCCTAACCCTCAACCTACAAGGTTCATGAGAGAAATTAGCTTTGCTCACTTCTTACCAACCTCTTACTAAAACTCCAATCCTAAAAAAGTAGCCAAAGAAAGGAAAAGAGTAGTAAAGCCGAATGGAGAAGTAATTTGAAGGATGAAGGACCTCCAAAAAGCAATGCATTATATTCTTTGATGTAGCTTCAAAGGGCAACCAAGGGGAGGCAAGTGTGGGGGAAGTCGCCTATGACCCCAATCAACAAAAGTGATGGAGTTTGTGTAGGGGTTGAGAATAGCCAATAACAATGAAGTAGAAGAACTTGCAATCCTTAGGGACTTTAATGTTCTCAAAGACAAAAGTGTTCAAATGATGATAGTGATCAATGACTCAATTGTGATTATCCATTCCATCCTCCTTCAAAAGCCCTCTTCAAATCTGAAGCTTGCAAAAATATGTGAAAGTGTTGCCTCTGTGAGACATCATTCCAATCAAAATGCCTTCTTACAAGTATTAAGAGTTTCAAACACCAAAGCAAACCACAACACATATTCAAGGATTTATTTCCAAGAAGGAATTTTGTGGGTAAAGGAGGGGACAAGAGACATTAGCTCCACCCACCACCTCCCATAAAGTGTGTGCTAGAATAAGCAACCCTCCCTATAACATCCTTCCACTCATGAGAATAACATGGAGAGCAAGTCTTAGATCACCTCACCAACCTCCTATCCTTATGCATGAAAATTCAAACATTCCTCTAAAGTGTAATATGTTGGTAATTGTTCCCACATGTAGGATTAACTGGTTCATCGCTGGATTAATTACTGGTTTTATCTAAAATTGAAGATGGCCTTGATGAGATGAATAAAAGTCTAGTGGTTGACCTATGTGGTAATATTCATTTTCTCCCTAACGAATGCATCGATTATTTCCAATTTCTACAAGGTCATTTGCATCAATTGGTCCCTCTCTCAAACTGAGAAGCACCATGGATCATTGTCATTATTGTAACCATTGCTGTGCCCTCTACAACCTCAAAGGGGTAAAGAAGGGACTTCATCAATATGATAAAGATGTTGCAGAGGCCCACTGCAATGTGACCTACTCAATCTTGCAATGTGCAAGGTGGAAAATTTTAAAGAACAACCAGGGTGAGTACCAATGTGCATGGAAATAAGGAACCGCATTCTCAGTTTAAGGAACTGGAAAGCTAAATCTCATGCCTCCATGACCATTTTAAGAGGAAAACAATTGAAAATGGCCTCAACACTAGAGTATAAAAACACTAGTAGGGGGAACAGTGGCCCACTCAAATCTTAGTATGTTTTGTCAAAATCTCTTTTTATTATCTCAATGTGTTTAAGTCATATAACTGCAAACTTCTTAGTAGAAGCAAATGGGGGCCTCCACAATATTTTTTGGACAATTAACAGAATACAAATACAGTAGTGTTAGCCATAAAGTATCCATATTATTACAATAGAATACAATCATCTATGGTTCTACCACCCAATACATTGAAAAACCACTCCAAACACTTTTAGAAAATCATTTAAAAAAAACTAACTAAATTCATTTAAAAAACTATAAATATCCCCTTAATCCTCATTTTGAATAACTTAATTATCTTGATCTAAACATGTGTTTGGGTTGGTCATTACAATGTTTTTGCACCACAGTTTGGCTTTGTAGGCTGAGTCATGATAGTTCAAGCAACTGTCTTGGTCACACTTACTTCATTGCATTTCACCTTGTAAAAACTCTAAAAAAATAAAGAAATACAGTCAGCAATGCATTATAACTTTAAGTTCCCATATCTAACATACATCCTAATTTTAAGTAAGTCAATTGTGCATTCTAATTTGTGAGCACACCACCACGTTGTATGTTGTAATTTAACTGTTCATTAGCTTTAGTGGAATTGCTAATGAAGGTCAAAGCACTCAACCAATTGAGCTACTTTTGGATAGTTTGTGATTATCTGTGGATTCCAAGCTACGATTGCCTGGAAACATTTATTATTTTAATCCTTCGTCATACAGTGTGGCCACTGTTTTGTTAATATAAATTCTACTCATTACAATGAAAGAAAGCAAAGAAACAGATTCAACATTTTTTATCCCCATAGAAACTAGCTATAGCAACTAAAAAGTGATAGTTCACCATCAAGAAATAATTTGTTCTCTGTCTGGCCACAAATTTCCAGAATATGAAAAGCTAGAATACTCTGAATTGCCACGTGAATACACTAGCCCTGAAATCTACACAATTTGATGCAGTAAGTTGTGCTTCCAGTAGTGGCAGCCATAGCTGGCTAAACATCTGATCAAATTTCCCATCAAGGACCTGGGCTTGAATCTGCTAGCATTGCAGTTGAAAAGAATCACAGTTTCTTGAATATGCTAGCATTGTGGTTGGAAAGAACCTACAGTTGCACACTCATGGCCAGAGAAAAGCAATGCAACCAAGAGTGAGCTTACATGTACCCCAGCTGGTAAGAGGGTGAAGACAGAAGGTTGTAATGATTAATCATTAAGCACAAGCAGAGCAAGTTCTTTTTGTTGCAAATTGGTCAGTTTAATACAGTTGCAATGAGCATAAAGATATAAACTCATTGCAATTGCACTTTTCTAGATAATTATGCAGGTAATCAATCAACAATAAGCAGAAAACAGGGGTTAAAATCTTTGTTTTACGTCCCAACATTGAATTGCATATTCATAGGATTGCTCAACTCCCATGAATTTGAATTTATAATTGAAAGCAGGAAAAAAATTAAAAGAGTGAATATCTCCTCCAATCATAATAGTTAAAGCACCGTGAACCCACAAAGAGATCTTTGTAATCGAATAAGTGCAACTCACTTCTTTTTATCAATATCCGGTATGTCACTTCTCTCAGCCTTCTCCACAATAACCTGCATAAATAAAACAAAACATAAAACACAGAAAACAGGCAATTTTTAGAACCTTGAATTAATTAGCATCAATCTATAGAACTTTAATTACAATATATGTGCCTCCATCTGCATAAAATATCTTTCATTTTGACATAAAATTATAAATAACCTACCGGAATCCTGTCAGGATACTTTTCTCGAATCCGAGAAGCTTCAGCTTGTCTTCTCTCTGAATATATCAAACACAATATCAAATTGTAAACCCTGACATAATTTTGTCAAATATAACTGTAAAGCAGTATGAAAATCAGTTCCAATTTTGCATTCCAAACTCCGGTATTGTTACTAGCTTGAAGGTGAGTATAGAAAAATGTAAATAAACTACAAATTTGTCGAAGGGAAAGATCAAGTACGAGTAGAAAGAGAAGATTGCCAAAAGTTTCCAGATGGCATCTGAAAATTCATAAATCATATTTACTCTAAATGGCAGTATTATTTAATGTGTTAAGGCCAATAGAACAAGTATATTTTCCACTTCAAAACCCCTACAAAAAAAGCATGACATCCTAGATACAGTAACATGCAGGGACAAGATTCAGCCATTTCATTCCGAACGACAAGCAGGTGGCACAGTTATTCACTATCCCAAACAAAATGCACTTTATACATCATTATCTAATTTAGGATGCCTTCGACATTCCCATATTTACACCTTATTGCAGTGGATCAAGATTCAGCCAACCCAATGCCTGCAAAACCACAAGTTGAAAGTCCACAGTTTTGTGTGCAATTTTAGACTTCTATAATGAGGCTTTCGAGGCAAAATCTTGTTCATCCTCTCATAAAGTCGTGATTATGACACCTGCATTGTGACTCCAACTACCTAAATTCCAAGGAAATCTCAAATCACATTGAACTTAACTTCTATCCCTTGAACATAACATCCAACCAGGCAATTTCTCCAGAGAAGCACTGTGTATCCAGAGCCATGACATCAAAACCACAAACCAAAAATACTGCTGGTATTCTAAAATAACTCACTCAAACCATCTTCAAATAGTCAAATATTTAATTGTTACCACTGAGCCCAGCTGGATGATCAGAAAGATTCCCAATTCCTCATTGCAATTTTTCTGATGTGAAGGCTAATTCGACATTTTCTATATGTCAAACTTCAAGTAGCAGTGAGAAAATGGCTAAGTGAATCCATCTGGGTGCAAAAAACCAATTAGATTTTCTACAATTCCCACCTTGGTTTTTCAGTGCAAAAATTTTATTCGACAATTTTTATAAGTTGAACTTCCGAGAAAAGATGGATAAGCAGTTAACAAATCCACTAAATGCGCAAATCCAGTGAAACCTTTATGATTGACATTAGATAAACAACAGATCCATTATCAACCTATCTCAGATGTTAAATCCTTAATGTCCTCAAAACATACATCAGATTATTCAGACTCGTGCTATATTCATCTCATAAGTAGTCATAACATTGTAGCATGGTGCCAGCAGTACGCATATACGTATAACCTTAACACTATACCATATTCTAACCCATTTTACAGAGCAATCTACGATTACAGTAACAGCATCGCACCATTGGGGTTGATTCACTGGTGATGTTAATAGAAAATTAAGTTATCCACCAGGGTTCTATTTTTGCAGCGGTCTACCCCAACTAAACAAAGTCCCGTGCGATTTTGAATTTTTGCCATAACAGTTACCCTTGAGACCTAGCACCTAAGTTGAAGGAAGTATGCTCTATGTGGTGCAGCCCCTCGGGGTATGTCGCACTTTCAACCAAAAAATGATATAGCCAGGACATCGAAGGACCCACAGAGTATGCTGAAGCATCAAACAGGTATAATAACGAAGTGAGGGAGTACTAACACATCAGCCAGGCGATTACGACATAAAGCCTACCTTTTCATTGGCAAAAGCTTTACACCCATGCTGTGCCTCATCATTAATCGCTGGGACGGGTTGTGTTGAAAATTGAATCTCCAAGAGGGAAAACATCCGTTTATTAGGCGCTATTGGTAGGGAGATGGAAAAGAGGCACAAGGGCCTCGCACCTAGAAACGCTGAATTGACAAGAAACGACGATAGAACCCATCTCGATGAATGTTAACACTCTAAAAGCACAATTGCAAAATTCTGAGATGTTTTCTTCCCGGTTCTGGTGCATATGATATATACTCCCATACATACTTTGGGAACTACCCCAAAATTCCCCCCAGGAAAACCTTAACTTTGGCCATTACCCATTTCAAAAAATAGAATTAGATTAACCTCAATTATAAATAAGATGCGCTTGAGAAAACCTCAAAGCACAGACATCAAATTCGGTCACAAGTTTTCAGTTATAAATACACACCTGGAGGATGATCGTGCTTGAACGAGCTCTTTGCCATGGATCGAACCTGGAGCTTCCTTTCTCTGTAATTTCACAAAAACTACAATTCAATGAAACAAGAAGATTATCGAGGAGCCACACCAAAAAAAAATATACAGCACATCAAACGAGTAATTTCTCTTTTCGGTACAAGGAATTATCATTAAAGAAAAGCGAAAAAACAACCTGCAAAGCGATGAAGTCCCCCTACCCCGGCGCACCTGAATTTAAAATTCAAAAGTTTTCCGTATTCAGAGAGCTATGGCAGATGCAGGCCATCAAGATGCACAATGGCAGGGAGTATGGTGTTAAATAAAAATAGAAACAGTAAAGCCTTTATCAATGACTCGACTCTTACGAAATACTATTGTTCGTTTGTGTCCCGTCCCATCCACCACAACAGGGGCATTCAAAACAGGATGAGTACACGCGTAGAGTCTACCATTCCAAATATGTGAAAAGTTGCATGTGGTGCAATTGTAATGCCCACGCCATGCATTGTGTTTTGTAAAATCCGGGAAAAAAAGAATATGAGAAAAATCAATTACTTACAATTAAGCGAAAGAAAGAACAAAGAAATTATTTTAAGGTTTATGAGGTTAAAGATAGTTTATGGGATAGATTGTTTCATCATCTGCTTGATGTATTTGGCCATTTTTCTGTGAAGTTTCAAAATAAATGCTCGCGGCTTCTTTACAATATGTCTTATTACTAACCAATTTAGATTCATCTTAATTCTGAATTTATTAAGCGTTGAAAGGGATCAAATTTCTCAAGGTGTAAAACTCTTTTTTGAGCTCAAAATTTGAGAAAAGATTTGCACCTCGAGAGATTTGATCCATCTTGGCACTTGATAGATCAGGGGTTAAGATGGATCTATGCTAGTTATATAATACTATATAATATCTATATTTTTATCTATGTGTTTCTTTCTTATTCCCTGTCACTCCCCCTTCATCTCTATGTCTATCTCCCTCCCTCACTCCTTCTCTCTCTCTTTCCCATTACCTCTCTCCCTCGTCTCTCTCTCTTTCCCCGCCCATCCCTCCTTCTCTATGTCTCTCTCTTTTCACTCTCTCTCCCTCCACCATCTATATCTATATCTACCACCATCTATTCCTCTTCATCTCTCTATCTCACCTCCCCAAACACATACACACTTTCTCCATATCTATGTCTTTATCCCTTCCTCCCTCTATCTCTTTCTTCTTCCCTCTCTTCCCCCTCCAACTATCTATCTATATCTCTCTTTCTTTGTCTCTCAATCTGACCCCCAAAACACACATACACTCTCTTTATATATATATATATATATATATATATATATATCTTTCTCTCTCCCTCGCCCCCCTCCCACTCTCCCCCCTCCCACTCTCCTCTCTCCCTGACTCTCTCTTCGTCTCTCTCTTTTCACTCCCTCTCTCTCTCTCTCCAACTTTCTCCCTCTATTTATTTCTTTTTCCCTCCCTATCTCCCCTCCTCCAACTTCATATCTCTCTCTCTCTCTCCATATATATATATATATATATATATATATATATATATATATTTCTCCCTCCCTCTTCCCCTCTTCCCCTTCTCTCCCTCTCCCTCTCCCTCTCTTTCTTCCCACTCTCCTCTCTCCATCTCTCCCTTTTCACTCCCTCTCTCTCTTTCCAACTTTCTCCCTCTATTTCTTTCTTCTTCCCTCCCTATCTCCCCTCCTCCAACTTTGTCTCCCTCTCTCTCTCTATGTGTCTTTGTTCTTTCCTCCCCCTCTCTCTCCACCTCTATCTCTCTCTGTGTGTCTTTGTTCTTTCCTCCCTCACTCTCTCCCCCTCCAACTCCATCTCTCTCTCCCCTCCTCTCTCTCTCTTCCTTCCTCTCTCTCTCCCTCTCTCCCCCCTATCACTCTCCCTCTCTCTCTCTCTTTTAACTTTGATCCCATTACATTATGTTTGAGAAAGTATCCAAGTTAAAAAAACGCAATTGATTATTAAATATTAAACCTATATTTTGGTTCCATCATGTCAAAGAAAATACAATAATGAAAAAATTAAAGAACCTTGCACTATCTTTCCTCAGTTATTTTTAGTCACTTTGCTTGCTCTCATCGCCTGGATCCTTAGTTAAGATGGATCTATGCTAGTTCTTGATAATTATATAACAAATTGAATTTTATTTATTTTATTACTTCTCTTTCCAGCTTTCTCCCTCTATTTCTTTCTTCTTCCCTCCCTATCTCCCCTCCTCCAACTTCATCTCTATCTCTCTCTTTATGTGTCTTTGTTCTTTCCTCCCTCTCTCTCTCTATGTGTCTTTGTTCTTTCCTCCCCCTCTCTCTCCACCTCTATCTCTCTCTCTGTGTCTTTGTTCTTTCCTCCCTCACTCTCTCTCCCTCCTGTTAGAGTAGGTATTTTCATCCCTCCATCAGAGATCAAATCCTCTTGTTGCATTTCATATTAGGTGTCCCGCCCAGTCATCTGCATTCCATTAGGCGCATAGATCATCTGACGGTAGTGGCATTCCTACAGTTTCCCTCATGTTATCTACCTGCTGGCTCATGTTTGTTCATTAAAAAGCATATACAGTCTTCTTTTTATCTTAAAGATTGCAAAGGTTGTCTTTAGGGTTTCATTGTCAATTAGGTCTAGGGTTTCATTAGGATTTCATCAAAAAATGTTTCAAAGTGTCCAATAATTACCAGCAGGACATGAGGAGGTTTCAACATCAATAATTTCATCGCCAAGTGTTCGAAAATGTGTTTTTCCAGAGTTTTGAGGAAAAAACATAGTATTTAGCATTTATTGTACAAAATCATGAAAATTTTGTTTTCCTCATTGTAAATTCCTTCATCTGTAATCCTGGTTTCTTTCCTTAGCCCAGAAGCTCCAACACCTGCAAAACAAGCAAAGCTCAGGTCATTTAGTTCATCACAAAACTCAAATGAAGTGAAGAAGTCCAAAAAACAGAGTTTGAAATAAAGTCATTTGCAAAACATTATGAAAGTGGGTTTGGCAAAAATAAAATTTAAAAGCTCCATGTATAAATCATTTCTCCAAATGTTTGAAGTTCATTTGTACTCCAAGGGCAAAGAGAAGCAAGGCAAAACGATTTTGGTGAGTGAGTGTGAAGTTTGGGTGAAAATCGCTGTAAGTTGCCGGCGCGGCGCACTGGGCCTCAGAATCCTGTGTTATTTTGCAAGGGCACAGTGCATACGTGGGGCGTGGCGCATTGGGTTGTATGCGCGACGCACACAGCCAGAGAGCCCGAACACTGCCCAAACTCGCTCCAATTGCCCCAAATCGCATGGATCGGTCTTGATACAAGTAGGTAGAGCCTTCAATGTTGTTTTCTATCCAAGTTTGATGATTGTTTGATGGTGTGTGTTACATGGTGAGTGTTTAAAAAACAATCAAACCCTACCATTTGAAATACCTCAAAGAAACTTGCTGCTAGGGTTTTGATTGACTGTTTTGCCACCAAGTTCACTCCCTTACCCCATTTTTCATTGATTCCCTTATTCCCTAAGTTCCCCCTACCCCCTAAATTCACTAATCCCCTATCCCAAATTCCCTTTTCCAAACTCTCAAATGTAAAACCCCAAACCCTAATCCTATACAAAAACTCCCAAAACATCCCATATTTCCCTAACTAAAATCTATCCCAACAGTCCCTAAATTCTCCACTATTTTTCCCTCCCCTTACAGTCCCTCATTTCACTGTTTTCCCTTGGTGGCAAAGGTCAAACACATCATCAAAGGCAGTCCAAGACAGTTTGACATATCAACACCTATTTCTCTAAGACAGTTTACCTACCAGCAGAAATGGCATCTGATCCTTCATATGATTATGAAGAGGAAACCCAAAGTGACTCACCCACAGAGGGACATGCACCTAGGAGGCCTCATAGAGGTGGCAAACATATTAGAGAAGAACCAACCACTCTTGCTGAGTTACAGGCCTGCCCTCTTGCCATCTTCTGTTTCCAGCATCAGTCATGTTATGAATTTTGTGAGAAGGTTGCTAATATTCAGTTCCATCATGAGTTGGCCCACTTATTTGTGTTGCATTTACATGGTGATCAAGCCACTCTTGCTAGTGTCACTTTCACATTAACACCAGAATCCATTTCATTAGCAACCGACATACCTAACATTGGAGAGCCATGGAACAAGAGGCAGAAAATTGACCGGCAGCACTATGAACCGTACATCAAGCCCGGCTTTTTGAGACAGCTCAAGAGAGTGTTTCCTTTTCGGTACCTCAAAGATGAATATGCTCCTTTAATGAAACTCATCATGAAGTATTTCACCTGTGAGGGCCGGTTCTCCCGCTTATATGCTTATCATATCAGGCTGCTGATGCATTTTACCCGGGTACGGATGATGAACATCCCTTACTTCATGTGCCGAAACATAGAGAAGATGACCACCCTTGTGCAGCACAAGACTCCTCAGCAGCAGTTTAACAGTATTTACCATTTTGCTCTCATCAAAATTGTGGTCATTCACCAGCTTGGTTTACAGGGCATCACTTGGGATGACTTCATCTCTCGTGAGTTTTTCAGAGCTTCACAGGGACCATCAGAGGCTGGACATGAGACAGGTGAACCTTCCTATCAGCATGAGGGCCATGAGACACAGACTGCTAGTGTGCCAGTGTTCATCACCTATCAGAAGGGCACTAGACGGTTGTTTGCAGCAGCAAAGTGAGTGTTATCTCCACCCGGGGTGGAAGGGGCCTCGCTTCCATCATCAGCACAGCAGGTTCAGGACCGAGGCAAGAGGCCACTACAAGAGGAAGGACCATCAGGTGAGCGGGAGACTGATTTCATCCTCATTGAGGGTGATGATACCGATATGGGCACAAATCTTAGAGAAATCATTAAGGAGCAGTAGGCGGACATTGATGCCTTGTCTACCAACTTGGATAGAGCCCAATGGACTATACAGTACCTGGAGCAGAGGAACAAGCAGCTTGAGGACCAGCAGGTGATTATGGAGTTGCAAAACATTCGGGAGAATCACCAAGCTACCCAAAGGAGGAGGGTGGAGTTCACTTCATTGGAGCAAGAGATCAATGTTGATAGGGAGTCATGGCTTGAAAGATTAAATGTCCACTTGGAGAGGAAGCTGGAGAAGGCCATCAATGAAAAGAATATGCTTAGAAACCTGTCATATCATTACTTGTCCCGGAACCTGGTGTGCCAAGCAAGAATCAGGAGTTTGAAAGCAAAATTGAAGAGAGCATCAAGGAGGCAAAAAGAGGATGAAGGACTTTAGATATTGGCTGAGGCTTCCTTGGCCCAACATCATGCTTGATAGAGAAGACTCAGCCCAAATTTCAAGAAATTTGGAGCAATTTTTGCATTTTGCAAATTTTTGGCACAAAAAACAGGTTTTTCTGCCCTATGCGCCGCACCACGTGGCACTCGCTTTTGCTAGGGGCCTCCAAATCACAAAAACTCAACATTTTTGGACTTGTCATGCAAAATTACACTTTCCTACCTATGGCCAAGAAATAAGGGCAGGTTTTGAGCCCTCAAAAAGGTCAAAAACACTCAAAAAAGACCTCACTGCCCCTATTTTGACACACAAGAAGCAGTGTTGGGAGAATGGACTTTTGGAGGGGAAAATGGAGGCCAAATTGAAAAATTACATTTGGGTTGGAAAGTAGACAGGTAGGCCTTTCCAGCAAGCACACCTGGAACTCATTTGGACATCGGTAAGTCCTCCAAAAGTGGGTCCAAATAGGCGCAACACATAGAGAATCAGGCACAACGCATAGATGAAAAATTGCTAGTTTGACCAAGTTTTGCTATGTTTTTCGCCCAGTTTTGCCTAGTTTGACTTCCTAATGGGAAATTTATGATGTAATTTGATGAACATTGATGGATCATGATGTAAATATGTTAGATTTTCACTTGTATAGGTAGATTCATCAGTTTAAAGGTTGTTTGAAACTGAATGAATCAGTTCCCTTGTTTCTAGAGGCATGTTGTTATGTTGCCTAGTTTCTAGTTCTCAGTTTAGAATCAGTTGGATCAGCTCCTAAACATGTGAGCTCGACCCCTAGAGGCAAGGATGAGCTATGTTTGTTTATATTATGTTGTTTTTCAGTCATTAGCATGGTTGGACTTTTGAGAAAACCTTGAGCTTCATTGTACATTCATATCAGCATTTTGGCTAAGGAATTGAGACCAGGATTTGCAGCACTCTTTGGGATCCATGTGGCAATTTGTCTTGGTACAGTGCTTTCCTTTATAATTGTGAATTTATTTAAGTGATTGTATGCCATTATCTCTCTTATTTCTTCTCAGCTAAATCAAACAAGAGTGTAAGTAGAATCCATTGAAATTGCAGTGCTCTACTTGAGGTTTGCTTTAGTCTTTGATATTTTTAGCTGTTTGGAGAGGATCCATGAGTTTTCTTGTCCTCTTCATTTCCTCACTTGTCTAATCCTTCCCTCTCATTCAATTTTAAGTGCCAAAAACAATTGCCTACCTTGCCCCATTGAGATCTTTGCAAGATTGAGCCTCAATCCCCGCACCCAAAATCTACCTTTCCATCTGAGCCAACAAAAACATTATTCTATTCAATCAAACTTTTTCACATATATACCTAGCCTAAGATCAGTATTTCTATCAGTCATCTCAAGCCCTCATTGATCATAATTTGCGGAGATTGACCCGGAGAGAGCCCTCTCCTGACCTGGTAGGGCTAGCTACCAAGCTGAGCGTGGTTTGATGTTGGCCCTGGATCCTACCTTTTCAGCCTGAGGTAAATTTAGGCACTAACACCTCCAACTCCATCTCTCTCTCCCCTCCTCTCTCTCTCTCTTCCTTCCTCTCTCTCCCTCTCTCCCCCCTATCACTCTCCCTCTCTCTCTCTCTTTTAAATTTGATCCCATTACATTATGTTTGAGAAAGTATCTAAGTTTAAAAAAACGCAATTGATTGTTAAATATTAAACCTATATTTTGGATCCATCATGTCAAAAAAATACAATAATGAAAAAATTAAAAGAACCTTGCACTATCTTTCCTCAGTTATTGTTAGTCACTTTGCTTGTTCTCATCATTTGGATCCTTAGTTAAGATGGATCTATGCTAGTTCTTGATAATTATATAACAAAATGAATTTTATTTATTTTATTACTTTAACTTTATATTATGAATTGAGCCAACTTTTAAATGTTTACACTCATCCTAGGTTAATATTTCTTTTAACTTTTTATTATTAATTGAGTCAACATTTAAAAGTTTACACTCATCCCTGATATGTTTTTAACTCTTTGTTATTTTATAATTGAGTTGACATTTATAAATGTTTGCATACTTACATTACACCTACACATCTACACTATAGTAGGTTGTAGATCACCTCTCGGTGCAAAAAGAGATTAATGGGCATTGGATAATCCAGCGTTTTTCATGTGCTTTGCGACATTTGTTTAACTGCTTCTCGAGGATTTGTTATCTTTGGCGATGCATCCATTTGCTAACGCCTCTGGGTTTTGGCGTAACGACAATCATGATTCCAACAAGTGATATCAGAGCCAAAGGTCTTAAGTTTGAAATGCACCCAGGTCACGTTGGGGGCGAATGGTTAAAGCACTGGATAATCCAGCGCTCCCCATGTGTTTCATGACATGTGCTTAATCGCCTCTTGAGGATCTCTTAAGTCTGGCAATGTATTTGTTTACTAACATCTGTGGATTTTGGTGTAACGACAATCGTGATCCCAACACAAATGGTTCAAGATAAGTGTAGCAAAGCGAGAGACGGTTCAAGGTAGGGGTAGCAGGAGCGGGGGATGACCTATCGCACTAAGGATAAGTGGGAATACCCCTTCTCTTAGGGTCTAGGAATTGCCACAAACAACCAAGTAGAAGCTTATGCACTTGTACAAGGTCTCTTTGGCTACAAAGAGAAACATTCAATATCTCATTATCATTCGTGACACTGTGATTCTTTTGCACCACCTCATCAATGGCTCTCTTTTGTCCAATACCAAACTTCAAGCTATTGTAAAAAGGATCTATCATATGCTAGGAAGCTTTCACTCCCAATCATTTATTCATTCTATGTATCCAGATAAAAAATAACACAAAAGCATAAGAAAATAGAGATCAATGATTAGATAATAAGCCACTTCGAGGGGGCAACCTCCCTTTACATCACATAAATGAGAAATTCTTGGATGATTCAAATGAGAAGACCTCCTTGGTATATATAGGAGTATAAAGGGTTCAAATATAATTAAGGCCTACATAACAATTATAATGTAAGGGCACAACAATAACAATAGTGGGTTTTTGTGGGGCACACAATAACAATATAGGGGCTACACTAGTATTATATGGACCTAACATGCCCCTATCCTTCAAAAAAGTGGTGTCCTCAACACTTGAGTTGTTCTAGATGCGTTTGTATAAAATACTCATCTTCTCGGGTGGAATCTTCAACAGGTAGCTTCTTCCGCTTAATGAGATACTTTGAAATTGATCTATTTCATATTTGTTAGATTCTTGTTTCTATGATTGCTTCAGACTTCATTATGTTTTTTACTTCCTTGTCAAGTTTTCGCAATATAGTTTGAACTAGGAGCTTATCACATATAACCTTCTTTAAGCATGAAACATGGAAAACTGGGTGTACTCACGAAGATGCAAGCAACTTCAATTTGTATGCCATAGTACCAATCTTTTGCAACACCTTGTAAGGGCCATAGTACTTGGGTGGTAATTTCTTATCCTTCTTAGCTTGCTTAAGGGACATTTGTTTGTATGGTTGTAGCCACAAAAATATTCAATGACCCATGTCAAAACTTCTTTCACCGTGATGTTGATTTTCTTGTTGTTTCATTCAATTTTGTTTCTTTAAGAGTTGGAGAACTTGTTGTTGATGCTTGACATGATCGTCCATTGCTTGAACCTTAGAATTATCTCATAGAGACAATGAGATGGATAGTGGATGATATCCATAAAATGCCATAAATGGGGTCATTTTTGTTACAATATGGAAAGAAGTGTTTTACCACCATTCTGTGAGAGGTAACCACTTGACCCATTATGTTTTCTTTTTAGATACAAAACAACGAATATATCCTTCGAAACATTTGTCCACTATCTCATTTTTCTCATCAAATTGAGGATGGTAAAATGAGCTATGAGCTATTTGAGTACGAAGGCAAGAAAATAAATATGTCAAAAATTTGCTAGTGAAAATGGGATCTTTGTCACTTACAATAATCTTTGGGTTACCATGTCACTTTTGAATTGTTTCCATAAATAAAATAGTGACTATATTGCCTTTGAAAGGATGAGATAGTGCACAAAAATGTGCATACTTGGTAAGTCTATCAACTACCACCATGATGACACTCTTTCCTTCAAACTTGGGTAGACTTGTAGTGAAATCCATTGATACCTCCTCTCAAAGCTACTAAGTAATGGCTAATGGTTGTAAAAGACCTGGGGTCTTAATTGTGTCAACTTTATTTTGTTGGAAAACCAAACATTTTCCCACAAAATTTTGAATATCATATTTAAGGCCATCCCAAAAAAATTCCTTCTTGACCCTATGGTAAGTTTTTAAAAATCATGAGTGCCCTCCTATAGGAGAGGTATGCAATTCCAAAAGAACAGTTTGCTTGAATTGAGAGTTCTTACATAGATATAAGCAATATTTGTACTATAGGGAATCTTTTTCCAAACAAATGTATCAGATGAATTGGGATCTTATTATAACTTTTGAATGAGTTTCCACACTTCTTCATCATTCTTCCATTCATCCCACACTTCTATGTCATTATTCCACGCATCCCTTGCTTCAATTATCCAATCAAGTTGGATAATATAAATGGCACAGAGCAATGCCTCCACATCCTCTTCCCTTCTCGAGAGTGCATTTGCTACCACATTTTCCTTCCCTTTTTTGTAGATGAGTTCAAAGTGATATCCTAACATCTTTGTGACCCATTTTTGCTACTCTTTTGAAGATAATCTTTGTTCCAAGAAGTATTTAATATTGTCATGATTTGTTCTTACCTTGAAGTGGCTTCCCATTAGGTAAGGATGTCATTACTTCAAAGCATGTGGTATTGCCAACATTTCCTTCTTGTAAATAGGCTTGTGTAAATAATTTCCCTTGATTTGATGACTTTCAAAAGCAATGGGTCTTCCTTCTTGCATTAAAACAACACCAAAGTCATTTCCTGAGGCATCACATTCCACAATGAAGGTTTTTATGAATTTTGGTGTAGCTAAGACCGAAGCTCGGGACATTGCCTCTTTAAGATGTTCAAAGACTTTAGTTTCTTATGAAGTCCAGAAAAATGCATCTTTCTTCAATAGTGTTGTTAGAGTTGTTGTTATTTTCCCATAATTCTTAACAAACTTGTGATAATACCTAGTCAACCTGAGAAATCATCAAAGATGCATTAGGTTGTGGTTCCATTCCTTGATGGCTTTAATTTTGTTAGGGTCTGCCTTAACACCCTCATGAGATACAATATGACCCAAATATTCCACTTCCTATACCCCAAAGAAACGTTTGGAGGGTTTTGCATACAATTGTTTCTCCTCCAATAATTTGAGCACCTTGTTAAGATGTTGAACACGATCTTTCCAAGATTTGCTATAGATTAGTATATCATTAAAAAATACTTATACAAATTTTATAAGGAAGGGTTTGAAAGTGGAATTCATCAAACCTTGAAATGTGGAAGGTGCATCAGTAATGTCAAAAGAAATGACCAAAAATTCATAATGACCTTCATGACTTATGAATTTTGTTTTCAAAATGTCTTTTATCTTCATCCTAATTTGATGATATCTTGAAAGAAGATCCAACTTGGTGAAGTAAATTGCTCCATGCAGTTCATCCAACAATTCATCAATGACAAGAATTGGAAATTTATCAGTAATAGTGAGTTTGTTGAGCTCTCTATCATCCATACACATACACCATGATCCATCCTTCTTGTGTAGGGACACTACTGGATAAGAGAAATAACTTTGGTGGGTTGAATTATACCAACCTCTAGCATTTCTACAACCATACATTCAATTTCACTATTCTGGGCATAAGGATATCTGTAAGGTCTATTGTTTGGAGGAACACTTCCTAGAATCAAGTGAATAACATGATCATGATCGTAAATAGGCACGAGACCTTTGGGAGTATCAAATACCTTGGAATGAATATCAAGGACACTTTGGAGATCTAGAGAAATGACCGACTTAGATGTTTGAACATCTAGTGAGCATAATTGTGAAATTACCCCTTATTGTTCCTTGTCAAAAGCTTTGTCATGCCATTAGAACTTATTATCTTCTCAGTTTTCCCTGTGATACCCCTTAATTCAATTTCCTTTCATTCCCAAAAAATGTTCAAGAATAATTCTTGAAAATTAAAAGTTATTGTCCCCAAAGATTGTAACCATTGGACTCTTAATACCACATTAGCACCAACCATTGGAATGAAAAGCATTGTACTATTCAATACATATTCCCCCATAGTTAGATTGATATTATGACACTTCCCTGAGAAATTTATAGTTCCTCCATTTGCAACCATCACTTGACACTTTGGTGTTGGATATAAAAAGCAATTCAAATCTTTGGTTATCCTACACTGAATAAAATTATGGTTACTACTTGGATCAATCAACACTATTACCTTTTTCTTCTTGATATATACTTCTATCTTGAGAGTTCGAGGTGTGGTAATTCCCGCCAAAGCATTACAAGATATGGTCAGATTCATTTCTTCTTTTTCAACCCTTGGGTTTGGTTCTTGGTATAAATCTTCTTCTTTTGATGATTCTTGTTCCTTTTCTTCATCCTCTTCACAATCAATGTAAAATAATTTATTATCAACACACTTATGACCTTTAGTGTATTTTCTATCAGAATTGTAACAAAGCCCTTTTGCTCTTTGTCTCTCTAGTTCTTGTGGTGTCAACCTTGTATGTTGTATTGTTGGAAACACTGGGGGGGTGAATCAATATTTCATGCCCAATTAAAACTTTACTTAGATTAAAATTTTCTTTTCAATGCATCTGATCCATAATTTTATTACCAACATTAAGTGAGATATATCAGTATTCATCACAAAATAAATACACCATATAATGCAATCCACATCAACATAAGACATATATGAACATCAATATTTTAGGTGGAAACCCAATGAGGGAAAAAAAAAACATCGTTGTTGTCGTCTTTATCTTCTTCTTTTATTATAAATAAAAATTCTCTTTACATCATGGTCTTATATTCGCATAGACTCTTGATAATAAGCAAGCTCTTACCTACATGAGGCTACAACCTCCACTAGTTCTCTAGCACCCACTGGAAGGGAGCTAAAACCCCCCGATCTTATTTATCGACTCTACCGGAAGGAAGCTCTAACTCCCTCACTAAAGGGTGCAACCCTCAGTTCCTTATGGACCAAGTTTCATAGTATTTCACACTGGATCCACCTGTCAACCAATCATCAATACCTGTAGACCACCTTTCATCAATTTTCACATTGGGCCCACTTCCTACAATAAACTCAAACCAAGATACCAACTAAGCATTCAACTGATCAAATCAAATCACTAAACAATTAGAAATCAAAGTAACAAATACCAGCATAATTATTGGAAACCAATCCCAAATTGAATAATGATATGCCAATTATTGAATCACTGAATCACAACTGATGCCAATGCCAATGTGCCAAACACAAATCACTGAATCATAAGCCACTTAACACCAATTATGTCTTTGTAATAATGACCATGCCAAACCGTGATTATCTAATATTGTCAAGCGAAATCATCAATATTGTTTACATACAACTATCAACTCAGCAGATACGTAATCCATTAAATCAATCATATATAACAGTAGCAATGCCTCTAATCAAATCAACCATCAAGACTTCATTGAAAAACAACAACAAATTCATTGATTCATAACATCAATAACCATAATGCACATGAACAAGTATTCACAAGGAACCCTTCTTTACATCAAATACGTTAGCAAATATAACAAAATCATACTTTTTGTCACACATAGATCTTTGCCCTGTCATCATAACATATCATCCTTCCATCACCCCTGTAGAGACAAGCATTATTGGCTCCTTAATTATTTTCAGATCTGAGCATCGAACCAAACTTCTTGCTCACTGATGCGCATCTGCACTAGAATACATAAGACTCTTCGAATTTGCACACCCTTAACTCATGATCAATCTTCCTTTTATAGCTATTTGATCCCATCAATACCAAGGGTAAAAACCGTTGATTTATGCTTACCACAAGCACAAATACCATTGTAAAAATTGACCAAAATCAATACAATTCCATCCACAAATTTTAATTTGAAAAATCCCCTAAGTGCCCATATTTCTTAACAGAAAGGCACTTCCTTCAATCGAGGGATATAAATTTTAGTGGGAGGTTTAACAACCATGGGCGCTAAACATATGCCTTAATTTTAAACTTGGCCCTTTTTCTTTCACTATGGTAATAATGCCTTTTCCCTTAAGCTTTATCTTTTATACCCCTTTGGGTATTGGGACCTCCACGAATCTCTTTATCTCCTTAGAATCAAGCCTACAGGGCACCGTCCTTGTAATCACATCCCCGATGGCCATAATTTTCTTCAGACCCCTGCATGTAATTGCCGGCAGTGGTCCTCATCTTAATCAATGCATGGTCAACTTCCATGTCATCCTATTAAAGGGAGCCTGACGCTATGCAAAATTCCACTAGTATGTCTTCTAGGATCAAATTTCGTCGGGTTGGCCCACCTGTGAGCCCGTTCTAGAAGCAGGGTTATAATTTTTGCCGGGAAGGAGTCTTCGAGTGGGGCCTTGGTAGCTCGACACGATGGTAGAAATCACTTATAGGAGTCATCGATGTAAAGCCTTTGGGTGGATCCCACTGCACCACATAATACTCCATGATATTCTATTGTTTGTGAAACACTTGGCCCATTGCTACTCATGCCCATTCCTCATATCTCGACGCAATGAAAATAAATGTTTATAAAGTCACCGAGGTAGATTCTCCAAGCGAGATCGATTCCTTCGTTTGATGCATTTTTAGTGAATACTTGGCCCATTATTCCAGCCTTTGATTGGTTAGGATCTGCATGTCAACCTGGTCCTAATCAACCCACCTATTCTCGTTGAGTGTTCTTCTTGTCCTTTCAAGATATAATCTTTAGTCTGACGCTATCAACTAATGGATTTTCCTTAAGTCTGTCTCGCAGTTCTGTCAAGTGATGGGCTTCCGTCCTTTAAGCGTTGCATTCTCATGGCCCTATATCTGCATTGCGTTATATATATATATATATATATATATATATATATATATATATATATATTGATTGTAAACAACCCCTAATTAAAAGTTCATGTAATAAAGTTAATAAAGGAAAAATAAGACCAAGGTCACAGGACACGTATTCCAAGTTGAATGTTGGGCAAAGCATCCTAATGGCATCACTTGTTGTTTATTATAGCTAAGGAAATTGGCAAAGGCAATGGCAAAGGCTTTGAAAAGACAAAGAGGCATTAATTGACATTTTATTTATGAAAATAAAGGAAATTAAAGGAAAATAAAGGGAAAATGAATAAATTAGAGTCCTCAATGATAAAAAGGCTTCTAAGGTTTAGTTCATGGCTTTTGTTAATTAGATTTTTGTCAGCTTTTTGTATAATGTGGAGTTTTGGGAATTGGCTTCAGAGAGGAGAAGAGTACCAAGAGGAGAAAGCAAGCAAGAAAGCGAAGGAGAGAAAAGGAAGGACAAGGAGAGCAAAAGAAAGCAAAGGAAAGCAAGGATCAAGAAAGGAAGAGTTGGATCAAGCGAATTCAGCAATAATACTTGTAGGTAACAGGTTGCATGTATGATTTCCTAGCTGGTTTTGGCATGCATGGTACATGCATGTGAGTATTTGGTTCATTTGTTGTCATTGGAATGGGTTTTTGCCCAATTTTACAGTGGTTTCGGCCTTACCTTGCAATTTTCGGATAACCATGGTGTGATGGAATTCATTCTTGGTTGATCTTTGGAATACCATAAGGTTTTGGATCCGGGTGAGGTGGTCTCAGGAAAATCCCAAGAGTTGGGGGTGGAGATGGTTTTCTCAAGGATGTCCTTGACAGGTGGGTGGAGACAGGAAAATTCCTCAAGGGATGGTGACATAATTCTAAGGCATCCAAGATCGGTTTTTTTTTGTGATCTCAAGACTGGTTTAGGTGCGATCACGGTAGTGTGAGGATGGAGGGGGTTTAACCTTTGGATTTCCAATTGAGAAATCTAGGGGACAACAATTGTAGGTGATTTCTCTTACTTTGAACACTTCTTGTGATGTATTTTTACTTTACTTGATTAACTTCTTCTTTCCTGTATTATTATTAGAGTTCTCTATCATCAAACAACTACCAAATCATAAAGAAAAATGAGACAATAAGACAAAAGATATAGGCGATCAACTAGGGCCAAAACCTTTCCAACTGAGAGGAAAACCCACCAGAATTCTTCTCTTCTTATAGAACTTCAATTAGACCTATGACCCTTGACCAAGACGCTCCAAGACCAGGTCATCCTTCCTTCTTGATGAGCTTTCCTTCCACATCTTTCAGCAATAAACTTCGACCTTCCAGCAACTTCAACAACTTCGACCTAGAAACTTCACAATTTCGACCTTGATGCAGCTTCAACCTATCATCTTCACAACTTTGATCTAGAGGCAGCTTCATAGCTTTGACCTTAGCTTCATAGCTTCGATCTTGTATCTTCACAAATTCAACCTTGCAGCTTCACAACTTTGACCTTGCGCCTTCAGAATTTTGTCTAGCCTAGTAACAGTAGAAACCCTAATGAAAGAGAGAGAGAGAGGCCCAAAAACTTCGATCTTGATCTTCTTCTTCTTCTTCATCCTTTTCCAGCTTCTATCTTGAGGAGATAAAACTTTCTTGAGTGAGTGTGCAAATTAGGTCCAATTCCTTCTTATTTATAAGATTTTGAGTTGTATGAATTACTATCTTGAGGTCAACTTGTCCCTTCATATAAGCCAACTTGATCTTTGTGCCATGACGAGGTCTTAGAGGGTCTTTTGACTCTATTTTGACTCAATAAATTTTTCTTTACAATATGTAACATGCCCAAATGGGTCTTCAACACATGACAATGACTCAATTGACTTTATGACAAACCTAGAAGCATTCAATGGGTGCTTGACCTAAAAATAAATTTCCCTTGAGCATGAAACCCATGCCTCAATAATATAAATAATACATTTATCTTTGTCCTATCATTATATACATAAAATCACAATTACATATGTCATTATGAAGATCGAACCTAGTTACATATTTCAACACTCCCTCTTAACTAGGGAGGTATTCATAATCCATACATGGTACTTGGACATTCTAAATCTGAAGAATTCTCATAAGAAGAGTCATAACTGCAAATGTCCGAAATTGGCAACAAGAAATGCTAAAAATAGAAATGTTAAGAATAACATTGCTATAAATAGCATTTCAGGATATACTACAACTCTGTTGGAAATAACAAAAAATAGAAATGCTAAAAATATCATTGCTATAAATAGCATTTCAGGATAGATTCCAATTTTAATTAGTCCCTGAATTAAAATTCGAATTTAGTCTCACTAGCTATTTGATAAATAATTAATTAATTCATCTTGAGTTAATTAGTTAGAGAAAATCAAACATGAAGTCTTTGTGAAGACATGCCAAAATTATCCCTTTGATTGAGGAGATTATCCCTTAATTAAGGAGATAAGGATGAGTTGTATTTGAGTTGTAATTAGTTAGCTCAGTTAACTGAGTTAAGTCCAGTTAAATTAGTTCCAAACAGTTGGAGGAACTAATTGTGAGTTCAGTCAGTTAATGCATGCATGCATGCATGCAACTAGTGTTCTCCAGATAACTGAATATTCTCTCATAAATAACTCATGCATGTTAGTTCATAGAAAGACCTAGTTGAGATTAAAGGAAGGGACAGTGTATTATCAGTTGGAGGATTTTTCCTATAAAGGAAACTCATGCATGCATAAGGAATTATTTCAGAGGTCAGTGTTGTGTGTGAGGTGAGAATCACTTAGGTTGCAGCTGGAGGACCCAAGAGAAACTACGCAAGGAAATAGGATGCTTGGAGGATTGAAGGAAGGCATATGTGTTGTCTATTCTGTCTATGAGCAACATTGGGGATTGTACTAAGAGATGGATAGCTTATGAGCTAAAGCTTTGTGTAATCCGGACATATTTCCACTTGTATGATAATACAGATAGCGAGGTTTTTTAGCTGAGGCTTTCCCCAAAGTATTCTTTTGTGTTTCATGTGTGATTGAATCTTCTTCATATGTTATATGTGTTCTATTTGATCTTGCTCAAAATCGATTAAGCTTCTGCAAGTTTGACTGTAGAAGTAGATTAAGTATTTTGCTTTAGTACATTGCATAATCAAATTAATCTACAATGAGAAATTCTACATGGTATAAGAGAAAAGGTGATCAAAGAAAAGAACAATATACAAAGAAGTTCGAAGTTTGAAGTTTGAAGTTCCTGATTATAGAATTTAAATTCTTGTCACATCTCAAATTTCACCAATGGCATTCAACGGTTTGACACTTGAGTATGCCCTTGATGGCAGCTCGAATTATATAGCTTGGAAGGATCGCATGGAAGCGATATTAGAGTACAACGGTCTAAAGGACTTCATTGATTAAGAAGTCCCCAAGCCAATAACACCTAATGCCCAAGAATTAGCGGAATGGAAGAAATGTGTGGCTAGAGTGAGCAGAATCCTTCTGGAGGGAGTTCGAGACCACATAGTCTCGAGTCTCCATGGCAAGGAGACACCATTTTCAATGTGGAAAAAATTGAAAGATCTATATCAAAACAACAATGATCAGAGGAAGCTGGTGCTGAAAGACAAGCTTCGAAAAATCAAGTGTGAAAAGGGCGACACGATCTCTACATATCTGAACAAGCTCACCACCTGCAGGGATGAGCTTGGAAGTGTATGAATCACGATAACCGATGATGACATGGTGAGTCTTGCTCTCCTCGGTCTTCCTAAGAGCTGGCATAGCTACCAAGACTCAGTAAATGGAAGAGAAAAATTGCCAGATTGGGAATGACTTTGGTCGGATCTGATGTAGGAGGAGATAAGAAGAAGCACCAAAGATGGTTCTTCATCCAAGGAGGATGAAGAAAATTGCGCCTTAGCAAGTAAGGCGAAGAAAGGGAAGGAGAAGGATTCTCATCCCAAATTGAGTTCTTCCCATGGTGGGAAGAAGATTGACAAATCGAAATTGCAATGCTTTCATTGTCATGAGGTGGGCCATTATGCAACTATTGCTATAAATAGCATTTCAGGTACCAGTGTTGAAAATAGCAACAAGGAATACTAAAAATAACATTGCTATAGATAGCATTTCAAGATATATTCCAATTTTAATTAGTCCCTGAATTAAAATTGAGAATTAAAACTCAAATTTGGTCTCAACAGCTATTTGAAAAATAATTAATTAATTCATCTTGAGTTAATTAGTTGGAGAAAATCAAACATGAAGTCTTTGTGAATTCATGCAACAATTATCCCTTTGATTGAGGAAGTTATCCCTTAATTAAGGAGATAAGGATGAGGTATTTGAGTTGTTATTAGTTAGCTCAGTTAACTGAGTTAAGTCCAGTTAAATTACTTCCAAACAGTTTGAGGAACTAATTGTGAGTTCAATCAGTTAATGTTCTCTAGATAACTGAATATTCTCTCATAAATAACTCATGCATGTCAGTTCAGAGAAAGACCCAGTTGAGATTAAAGGAAGGGACAATATACTATCAGTGGGAGGAATTTTCCGATAAAGGAAACTCATCCATGTAGAAGGAATTCACCTCCTTCAGGTTTGCGCAATTATTTCAGAGGTTAGTGTTGTGTGTGAGGTGAGAATCGTACAGGTGGCAGCTAGAGGACCCAGGAGAAACTGCAAGGAAATAGGAGGCTTGGAGGACTGAAGGAAGGCATATGTATTGTCTATTCTATATATGAGCAGCAATGAGGGATTGTACTGAGAGCTAGATAGCTTGAGAGCTAAAGCTTTGTGTAATCCTAATATATTTCCATTTGTATGATAATACAGATAGCAAGGTTTTTAGCTGAGGCTTTCCTCGGAGTATTCTTCTGTGTTCATGTGTGATTGATTTCTTCTTCATCTGTTATATGTGTTCTATTTGATCTTGCTCAAAATCGATTAAGCTTCTGCAAGTTTGTTTGTAGAAGTAGATCAAGTATTTTGCTTTAGTTACATTGAATTATCAGGTGATCTACAGTGAGAATTTCTACATGGTATCAGAGCTGAGTTTATCATAGCAGTGAACAATATACTAGAGGAGATTTCGAAGTTTTGAGTTTTGGGCCGAGAGTTTTCAGAGCAGATCTGGAAATTTTTGTGCAAAATGTTTAGAAACAAATAGTAGATCTGGATTCCTTGCGGAAAAAGACCCATATTCAAACAAAAAAAATTGGCTAAATCAGAGTTCGGATGAGGGAGATATCGCAGATTTAAAATTAGCTCTTTTTCCAGAAGATTTTGTGATGGCGGAAAGATGAAATAAATTGGTGTGCTAGCCAAGAACCTATATGCTCTTGAGGTTCAAGATGCATGCACAACCTTGAGGAGCAAGGCAAAGGTTAGAGACTTGGTGGTTGAGAGGGAAAGTAAATTACCTCTCAACATGCAGACCCAGAAGAAGTCTCAAACAATTGTGGAGGAGCCACAATTGGAGATGCCGAGAGGAGACAGAGTGGAGGCATCCACTCATGCAGAGACCTCCAGTAGGGGGAAATTTCGAGCCAAGTGGGCAGAGGGATCGCATGCAGCCATACCTCCAGGTGGGAGGTGGGGTGATGTGAAGTGATAGTCCCAAGAAGGCTGAAATAGGGGTAAGATCCTTGAGGTACCCAACCTACTTGATTAGACCTTGCTACGGGAGCCCCGACAAGGACTAGCAGGATTGGCTAAGTGGGTAGAGACAAATGCGGATGGAGCGGCAAAGGAAGCTTCAGCATCAGAGGGTGTTTCTAGCCCAACAGGGAGGTTAGCTGGGAGATCAGTTACTTACTTCTTAGTAATTGATCTGCAGTGCAATAGTGGGCAACACGATGCAACATGATGAGAGGAGGTGTAGTGCCGATGCATGCTGGGAGATAGGACCAGCAACAACACAGATGCAGCAGGAGGAATCAATGTGATTGATGGAGTCATATATCAAAGTGACAGAGGCTAGAGCAGTCAGATACTGAAGAGCATAGAGGTGCAGAGTTCTTCGGTCGACAAAGGCAATAACAGTCAAAGATTTTGATGCAAAGGCATCATTCTGATTCAGGTTGGATATTTTTTGTTTCTAGAGTTGTTGGAGCGACAACACTAGGGAGAAGTGTTTCATGCAGAACATTCCAAAGGTTCAGGATCGGGTTCGAGTTGAATGCCTTTCTTGTTGAGAGGCAGTGTTGAAAATAGCAACAAGAAATGCTAAAAATAGAAAAGTTATAAATAACATCGCTATAAATAGCATTTTAGGTACCAGTGTTGAAAATAGCAACAAGGAATGCAAAAAATAAAAATGCTAAAAATAGCATTGCTATAGATAGCATTTCAGGATATATTCCAATTTTAATTAGGCCCTGGATTAAAATTGAGAATTAAAATTCGAATTTGGTCTCAGCAGCTATTTGAAAAATAATTAATTAATTCATATTGAGTTAATTAGTTGGAGAAAATAAAACATGAAATCTTTGTGAAGACATGCAACAGTTATCCCTTTGATTGAGGAAGTTATCCCTTAATTAAGGAGATAAGGATGAGTTGTATTTGAGTTGTAATTAGTTAGCTCAGTTAACTGAGTTAAGTCCAATTAGATTAGTTCCAAACATTTTGAGGAACTAATTGTGAGTTCAATAAGTTAATGCATGCATGCATGCATCTAGTGTTCTCCAGATAACTGAATATTCTCTCATCAATAACTCATGCATGTCAGTTCAGAGAAAGACCCAGTTGAGATTAAAGGAAAGGACAGTGTACTATCAGTTGGAGGAATTTTCCTATAAAGGAAACTCATCCATGCAGAAGGAATTCACCTCCTTCAGGATTACGCAGTTATTTCAGAGGTCAGTGTTGTGTGTGAGGTGAGAATCACACAGGTGGTAGCTGGAGGACCTAGGAGAAACTGCACAAGGAAATAGGAGGCTTGGAGGACTGAAGGAAGGCATATGTGTTGTCTATTATATCTATGAGCAGTAGTGAGGGATTGTAGTGAGAGCCAGATAGCTTGAGAGCTAAAGCTTTGTGTAATCCTAAGAGATTTCCACTTGTATGATAATACAGATAGCGGGGTTTTTAGCTGAGGCTTTCCCCAGAGTATTCTTCTGTGTTCATGTGCGATTGATTTCTCTTCATCTATTATATTTGTTCTATTTGATCTTGCTCAAAATCGATTAAGCTTCTGCAAGTTTGTTTGTAGAAGTAGATTAAGTATTTTGCTTTAGTTACATTGCATTATCAGGGATGAGTTTGGAAGTGTAGGAATCACGACAGCCGATGATGACATGGTGACTCTTGCTCTCCTTAGTCTTCCTAAGAGCTGGCATAGCTACCAAGACTCAGTAAATGGAAGAGAGAAATTGCCAGATTGGGAATGACTTTGGTCAGATCTGATGCAAGAGGAGATAAGAAGAAGCACCAGAGATGGTTCTTCATCCAAGGAGGATGAAGAAAATTGTGCCTTAGCAAGTAAGGCAAAGAAAGGGAAGGAAAGGGATTCTCATCCCAAATCGAATTCTTCCCATGGTGGGAAGAAGATTAACAAATCGAAAGTGCAATGCTTTCATTGTCATGAGGTAGGCCATTATGCAACAAATTGTCCATTGAAAAAATCCAAGATGGGATCCAAGGAAGGATCTGAAGGTGAGGCATTGGCCTCCCAGTTTGAATTGGATTTTACCCTCATCGCATGCATGGTTTCATCAATGATGGGTTGTGGTTGGTTTCTTGATAGTGGAGCCTTATTCCACATGACTGGCAATAAGAGTTTGTTCAGTACCTTGGAGGAGAAATACCTTCAAATACTTAGAGCGATGGGTAATGATGAAAAGTATAGTGTTTCAGGTGTGGGCACGATTTCTTTTCAGAGGGAGCACGGATCTCACATTACCTTAACAAATGTGAAGTATGTGCCAGGACTGAAGAAGAACTTGGTATCGATTGCGATGTTGGAAGACAAAGGCTATGATGTAGTCTTCAGTAAGGGAAAGGTTTTCCTTAGACACATCACCACGAGACAGGTGAAACATATCGGTTCATGAGTCAAAAAACTGTATGCTCTTGAGGTTCAAGATTCATGCAAAGCCTTGAGGATCAAGACAAAGGTTAGAGACTTGGTGGTTAAGAGGAGAGTAAATTACCTCTCAACATGCAGCGCCAGAAGAAGTCTTAGACAATTGTGAAGAAGCCACAATTGGTGAAGCAGCTTAAGGAGGTTGTGGAGTAGCCACAACTGGAGAAGTTGAGAGGAGACCGAGTGGAGGCATCCACTGACCTCTAGTAGGGGGAAATTTTGAGCCAAGTGGGCAGATGGATCACATGCATCCATGCCTCCAGGTGTGAGGTGGGGTGATGTGAAGTGATAGTCCCAAGAAGGCTGAAATAGGGGTAGGATCCTTGAGGTACCCAACCTCTTTGATTAAACCTTGCTACGGGAGCCCTGAGGAGGAGTAGCAAGACTGACTGAGTGGGTAAAGAAGGATGCGAATGGAGCGGCAAAGAGAGCTACAGTGCAGGAGTCCTAAGACAGCGCAGAGCTAGCAGGGTACAACAATGCGAAAGGCACAGGAGTGTTGCACCAATGCAAGATGGAATAGACAGGTGTGCAATGATGCGAGATGAAGGGAGTTGTTGCAGTAGCGCAGAGGTCAGAGAGGGAGCACTTGTTAGCGTTAGAGGGAGCTTCAGCATCAGAGGGTCTTTCTAGCCCAACAAGGAGGTCAGTTGCAAGATGAGTTACTTACTTCTCAGTAACTGAGTTGCAGTGCAGTAGTGGGTAGCACGATGCAACATGATGAGAGGAGGTGCAGTACAGATGCAGTGCTGGGAGATAGAACCAGCAGCAGCACGGATGCAGCAGGAGGAATCAGTGTGATTGATGCAGTCAGAGATCAAAGTGACAGAGACTAAAGTAGTCAGATAATGAAGAGCAAAGAGGTGCAAAGTTTTCAGTCGATAGAGGCAATAATAGTCAGAGACTTTGATGACAGAGGCATCATTTTGATTCAGGTTGGATATTTTTTGTTTATGGAGTTGCTGGAGCAAAAACACTTGAGAGAAGTGTTGCATGCAGAACATTCCAAAGGTTCAGGATCAGGTTTGAGTTGAATGCCTTTCTCGTTGAGAGGGAGTGTTGAAAATAGCAACAAGAAATGCTAAAAATAACATTGCTATAAATAGCATTTCAGGATATACTCCAACTCTATTGGAAATAGCAGAAAATAGAAATGCTAAAAATAAAATTGCTATAAATAACATTTCAGGATAGATTCCAATTTTAATTAGTCCCTGAATTAAAATTCGAATTTAGTTTCACTAGCTGTTTGAAAAATAATTAATTAATTCATATTGAGTTAATTAGTTGGAGAAAATCAAACATGAAGTTTTTGTGAAGACATGCAACAATTATCCCTTTGATTAAGGAGATTATCCCTTAATTAAGGAGATAAGGATGAGTTGTATTTGAGTTGTAATTAGTTAGCTCAGTTAACTGAGTTAAGTCCAGTTAAATTAGTTCCAAACAGTTGGAGGAACTAATTGTGAGTTCGGTCAGTTAATGCATGCATGCATGCATGCAACTAGTGTTCTCCAGATAATTGAATATTCTGTCATAAATAACCCATGCATTCCAGTTCAGATAAAGACCCAGTTGAGATTAAAGGAAGGGACATTGTACTATCAGTTGGAGGAATTTTCCTATAAAGGAAACTCATCCATGTAGAAGGAATTAACTCCTTCAGGATTGCGCAGTTATTTCAGAGGTCAGTGTTGTGTGTGAGGTGAGAATCACACAGGTTGCAGCTAGAGGACCCAGGAGAAACTGCGCAAGGAAATAGGAGGCTTGGAGGACTAAAGGAAGGCATATGTGTTGTCTATTCTATCTATGAGAAGCATTGAGGGATTGTACTGAGAGCTGGATAGCTTGTAAGCTAAAGCTTTGTGTAATCCGAACATATTTCCACTTGTAAGATAATACAGATAGTGGGGTTTTTTAGCTGAGGCTTTCCCCAGAGTATTCTTCTGTGTTTCATGTGTGATTGAATCTTCTTCATCTGTTATATGTGTTCTATTTGGTCTTGCTCAAAATCAATTAAGCTTTCGCAAGTTTGACTGTAGAAGTAGATTAAGTATTTTGCTTTAGTACATTGCATAATCAGATTAATCTATAGTGAGAATATCTACATATGTCATTATGAATACCTTACCTACTTACATATTTCAACACTCCCTCTTAACTAGGGAGGTATTCATAATCCATACAAGGTACTTGGACATTCTCAATCTGAAGAATTCTCATAAGAAGAGTCAGATTGGTAACCCATCTATATAGCATCATATCATCCAACATTGTCACATAGCAAGGCCTTGACTAACAACTCTATCTCTCCACAAGGTCATAACACAATGCTGGTGAGACCAATAATTTATAGACACCCTCATCATTGTCTCTCTCAGAACATACCCCACCCGGGTTTTTTTAGAGTATGTTCTACCAGGACTATTCTTAACTTGGATTCCCAGTCCTCAAATAATATTGGTCCTCTATGATTACTCTTATCTTGGATGGCCTACCACATCTTCAAAGGGTACTGGATGCCAGATGCTTACCAAATCCTCCATTCTATCTTCCCAGGTGAAGACATGATTAATGTGTCTATCTCTCCCTCTCAATTAGGGAGGATATGCCCATTCCAGTGAAGGAATGTACCCACTCCCATAAATGGAATGTACCCAAGCTCCCTCTTAATTAGGGACTTGACCAAACTCCCTCTTGATCAAGGAATTTCTTCCAACAGCTCTTTAGGTGGAGATCATGGGACAACCAACTGCTTGAAGAGCTCCTGCTTTCAATGTCATGAACTTCTTTTTCTTTATTCATGAGTCTTCATATTTTTGGGACTTCTTCATAGGGCATTGACCATCCATCACTTTCATTCGTGAATCATGTTAGTCATGTCATCCTTTTCTTTCATTGGAAAGTGATCCATTAGTCCATATTTGGCCTTTCCTTCATACCTTGCTACCTTCTCTACATCATGTTTCCTTCGGGATCTTTAATCCTACCACATAAGTTTCAGTTGTAGATGAAATCTACAACTCTTCCTTTGGTGGCCCTGCATTAGCCCATCCATATATTTTTCAAAAACAGAAAATGAGCATTAATCAAAAATACCTTTGTGATGGTCTTTCATCATTACACCTCCTTGTTTGCATCAACATCTTGCGTATATATTGACACATCTCCAAAATATATACAACGTCAAGGGCCTCTTTCTTTTTTAGACTTTATGAGGATCTTCATATATTTCCCTTGGAGATATCATAGTCAAATATTATAATCCTCGGATGTTTATTGCCTTCTCCATAGTTGCATTTTTCATGATCCCTTCCTTTCTTTATTCATACATTTCCTCCCAAGAACTTCCAATCATAGTTACTTCTACTTTATCATCCACCTCATATTTCATATGAGGGCATATTATGTTGATTTAATCTAGTCAATGTGTGAACCATGCCTTCATGCATCCTTTAACAGGAGGAGATCCTTTCTTTTGGTCATGCTCTTGAGGTAGAGCACTCATTCATGATATTTGCAACCATATAACATGACTCTATTTTATCAAGTATAAGCATACATACCTCATCTCTTTCTTTTGGTCATCTAGAATTCCTTCTATAGTTTCCTTGATTGAAATAACTTCAATCCCTAGACTTGCTTCACTTCTTTTGACATCATACCATCATCCCATGAATCCCATACAAGATGGAATTCCCAGCGAGACACTTGCTTCTTCTAGAAGGTGAACTTTCCAATGAAGATTCCAACAGAGGATCTTGATCATCCTCATCCTACAAATTCTCCTTTTGAATGATGTATAATGAACTCTATACTAGATGAATTTATTTTTCCCATAAGTACTACTTATGCTTCTAATGAGGTTACCAAGAGCTACATCCTTCTATAAGTGACAACCATAGACTTCTGTTTCAATTATTTTTCATGCTTCTTTATGATGACATCATGAGATCTTGCTTTCAATCGTATGCTTCTATTATACCATCTCCTAACATGATGCATCCTATCACACTTCTAATGATTCCTACCATGATAGTTATACTTTACAACAAAAAATTTCAAACAACAACTTGAAAATAACTAGGTTAGGAAGACTATCTCAATCATAGTAGAGATCTTTTACTTCCTCCCTCTTGAATTCTTTTCATGTTCTTCCACTTCTTCAGTGATATGGGATTCCTCCCTTCCTCTTTGTTGTTGTCCTTCTTGAGCTTTGGACAATCTCTCTTGTAGTGCTCATATTAATGACAACCATAATAGTGAACCTTCGATGTGTTCTTCTTCTCTTTATGACGACCAAGCTTCCAAAACTTCCCTTTTCTTCTAGCCATGGCAGGAAATTCTTGAGCTTTCTGACTTGATCCTACATCGATTTTTGCCTTCAGCGTTGTTTCTTTGATTTTTCACAATGACCATAGTTCATTGAATGGAGCAGCTTCCTTCTCCCCATAGATTCTTTATGTGAAGTTTCCCCATTCCTCTGGTAATGCATTGAGCACTATGGTATTCATTTCCTTGTCATACATTATTTCTCCCAACTCTTGGAGTTGGTCTCTTATTTCTGACACCCTCATAAAGTATGAGGCTATTCCTTCTTCTTTTGATACCTTCATATTATAGAGCTTGAGATTCTTCTTTCAGTGGTTTGATAATTAAACCACCCTTAACATGACCAATGACTTCATTTTCTATGAGGATAATATCTATCCTCTTCTTCCATGCAAGAAAGTTTGACGAACCAACCAATTTGTTGCTCTCCTTGCAATACGAACTCATTTTGACATATATAGATATAAAAATACTTACTTTTCAAGTGAAGATACTCTTGGACGATAAAATCTTCAACTTGATGCCTTCTTGATTTTGATGATGATGTCTTCTTGGTGAAAATGTCTTTCCTTAAAAGTGATCCTTGGCTCAAAAGGAGATCACATTGATTCCTTGATGATGATGACAACACCTTTTCCTGCTTTTCTTCCTTTAAGGAAACACTAGTTAAACTTGTTTCCCAACCTCAAATTTTGGCCTTTCTTCATAATTTCTACAATAACCCTAGTTCACACGTGTGGCTAGAAGATGGACAAATTTTCCTCCTTTATACTTTGCTTGACTTGACTTCTTTTTCTTGTTATTTCGTCTTGCAAAGGAGAGCTTTCTTAGCACAAAATTTGATCATTGATGGTGGCTGCAATTCGATACTTGATGTTGTATAAGGATGTCTTAATACTTCGCACATGTGGAGAATATAGCCCAAAAAAACTAGACCCAAAAGAGCTTCATTCTTCCTTCCTCGTGATAATGATTGTAGAATGTGTGAGTTTCCCAAGAACGCTTCAAGTGTGGAACCCTTCTTTAGATGAGCTAGGGTTTTGAGGTCTTCGTTGATGCTCTTAATTATTCACTTTCAATATGATGAGAAGGTTACTCCTTCTTGATGATTGATGTTATTAATGTTTCCAAGATGATCTCTTTATACTTCGGCCTTAAGGTATCCTTCTTTGTGTTATCCTTCCTTGATGTAGTCACCTTAGCTTTGATACCATTTTGAGAAATATAAGGGGCAATAATTGTAGGTGATTTCTCTTACTTTGAGAACTGCCTATGGTGTATTTTTACTTTACTTGATTAACTTCTTCTTTCTTTTAATATTATTGTTGTTCTCTATCGTTAAACAACTACTAAATCATAAAGAACAATGAGACAATAGGACAAAAGATATAGGCGATCATCTAGGGCCAAAACCTCTCCAATTGAGATGAAAACCCACCAAAATTCTTCTCTTCTTATAGAACTTCAATTGTTGAATTCCAAGACCTATGACCCTTGACCAAGACCCTCCAAGACCATGTATGAAACCAACTCAAGAAAAGATAGAAAAGATAGATCAACGCCTTAGAATTTAGCCTCTTCGAGGGGGCAACCTCCTTTACATTACATAAATGAACAATTCTTGGGTGATACAAATGAAAAGACCTCCTTTCTATATATAGGAGTCTAAGGGGTCATAACATAATCAGATCTGACATAACAATAATAATGTAAGGGCACAATATAACAATAGTGGGCTTCTATGGGGCACAATAGTAACAATATGGGCACTACATGGGTACATCAATATAATAAGTGGGTTGTACTAATAACAATAAGAGGTTTCACTAGTAGTATAGGGGCCTAACATGCCCCTCTCCTTCAAAAAGCATTGTCCTCAACGCTTGAGTAGTTCTTGATGCTTTTGTATAAAATTCTTTTCCTTGCATGTGGAATCTTTAGCGGGTAAGTTCTTCCACTTGATGAGATACTCTGAAATTGATCGATTTCGTAGCTGTCGGGTTCTTGTTTCTGTGACTGCTCCAGGTTCCAATATGATTTTTCCTTCTTCTTCAATTTCTGGCAATATTGTTTGAATTGGGATCTTTTGCAACTTTTGAATAAGTGGCCATACTTCTTCGTCCTTCTTCCATTCATCCCTTGCTTCGTTTATCCAATCTGGTTGGATAATAGAAATAGCACAAACCAATGCTTCCACATCCTTATCCTTGAAGAGTCTTCCCATTCGGTAAGGTCACCATTTTTTAAGTGCCTGTTGTTTCATTTAATTTTGCACCGAAGTGGCCTTATCCTTTAAAAGTTGGAGAACTTGTTGTTGATGCTCGATGTGATCTTTCATTGCTTGAACCTTTTTCTTCTTGATATGTCCTTCTATCTCTAGAGTTTGAGGAGTGGTAATTTCTTCCAATCCTTTACAAGATATGGTCGGATTCATTTCTTGATGCTCGATGTGATCTTTCACTTCTTGAACATTTTTCTTCTTGATATGCCCTTCTATCTTGATAGTTTGAGGAGTGGTAATTCCACCCAATGAATTACAAGATATGGTTGGATTCATTTCTTCTTTCTCAATGTGATCTTTCACTTCTTGCACCTTTTTCTTCTTGATATGTCCTTCTATCTTGAGACTTTGAGGAGTGGTAATTCTTGCCAATGCTTTACAAGATATTGTCTGATTCATTTATTCTTTCTCTGGGGTGGGGTCCTGGCGTATATCCTCTTCTTTTGATGTTTCTTGTTCCTTTTCTTCCTCCTCTTCATATTCTATGTAAAATAATTTCTTCTCAGCACACTTATGACCTTTAGTGCATTTGCTATCACAATTGTAACAAAGCCCTTTTTCTCTTTTTTCTTCCAATTGTTGTGGTGTAACCCTTGTAGGTTGTGGAAGGCTGGGAGAAACAACACTTCCATCTTTATAGTTGTGAGGGTTATGCTTCCTGGTTTCCATAATTTTTCTTTCCACTATGTCACAAAGCCCTTTTACTCTTTCCAATTGTTGTAGTGTTGCTCTAAAGAAGGTGTTGCTCTTTGTATCCTCATAATGTGCTATCATTTCCTCCATGAAAATTGACCACGTAACAAGTTGTTTACGAGAACAAAGCCCTTCATACCATAAAAATTTATCCGATTCTAAATATGAAGATGCAATACATACCTTTTGTAACAGTGGTACACCATGTAGATCAAAATATTGCTCCATCTGATGTATCCATTTTACCGGATCCTTGCCATCAAACTTCCTCATCTTGCTTTTTCTTGATTTTAGGAGCTCGATCTTGAAACGACTGTAACTCTGTACTTTCGGATCTTTAAGTTCAGAAATTGCGAGCTGTAGTAGGCCTCTGTGTCCTCTTTCCAATGCCACCAGTCTGATCCAGATTGGATTCTCCAAGGAAGAGTTATGCACAATCTCCCAAGATGACCCGATTATAGACTAGTTCAGTAGAGTGAACTTGTACGACATGCCACGAGTCACTGTTTCGACCTTTGGATCTGAAAAAGATATACAAGAAACTACAGTCCGTCCTCTTTATGCACCTTCTTACGAAATCTCAATCCGATGCTCAGAGAGAATGTTATGTCGATTTTCCCAAGGTCACCTGTTTGGAATGTAATTCAGGAGTCTGCAAAAAGACCAACTTCCTCAGATCATATCTCTGCAAATATAGCACGAAAAGCTCTGAAATTCGGACCCGAGCTTCAAAGGGATCTCGTCTCAAATGGGTTTCGTTTTTAGCTTCTGAAATGTCGCAGAAAAAATGTTATAGTGAAAATGCCACGATGACCTGTTTGGAGCAGCAAAACCCTAGAATCCAAAGCTCTGATACTAAATGTTATGAAACCAGCTCAAGAAAAGATAGAAAAGATAGATCAACGCTTTAGAATCCAGCCTCTTCGAGGGGGCAACCTCCTTTACATTACATAAATGAACAATTCTTGGATGATACAAATGAAAAGACCTCCTTTCTATATATAGGAGTCTAAGGGGTCATAACATAATCAGATCCGACATAACAATAATAATGTAAGGGCACAATAATAACAATAGTGGGCTTCTATGGGGCACAATAGTAACAATATGGGCACTACATGGGTACATCAATATAATAAGTGGGTTGTACTAATAACAATAAGGGGTTACACTAGTAGTATAGGGGCCTAACAGACCAAGTCATCCTTCCTTCTTGATGGGATTTCCTTCCATAACTTCCAACAACAAACTTCGACCTTATAGCAACTTCTCTAACAACTTCGACCCCGACAACAATTTTTGCAACTTTGAGCTAGAAACTTCACAGTTTCGACCTTGATGCAACTTTGATCTAACAACTTCACAATTTCAATCTAGAGGTAGCTTCACAGCTTTGACCTTGCAACTTCACAACTTTGACCTTGCAGCTTCACAACTTCGACTTTGTAGCTTCAGAATTTTGTCTAGCCCAAAAACAATAGAAACCCTAATGGCCCAAAAACTTTGATCTTGATCATCATCTTCTTCTTCATCATCATCCTTTCCCATCTTCTATTTTGAGGAGATCGAACTTTCTTGAGTGAGTGTGCAAATGAGATCGAATTCCTTCTTATTTATAGGATTTTGAGGTGTACGAATTGCTATATTGAGGTTGACTTGTCCCTTCATGTAGGCCGACTTAATATTTGTTCCATGACAAGGTCTTGAAGGGTCTTTTGACCCTATTTTGACTCAATAATTTTTTCTTTACAATATGTAACATGCCCAAATGGGTCTTCAACACATGACAATGACAATTGACTTTACGACAAACCTAGAAGCACTCAATGGGTGCTTGACCTAAAAATAAATTTCCCTTGAGCATGAAACTCATGCCTGAAGAATACAAATAATAAATTTATTTTTCACTTTTCACTAAATACATAAAATCACAATCACATGTCATTATGAAGACTGAACCTAGTTACATATTTCAACATTCCCTTGGTTGTTTATGTATTGGTTATCCCATGAGATCCCACATTCATGCTTGGAATATGACATGGTGGTGATTGGCTAAAAGAGAGATTTGGTTCAGCCTAATTTATGGTGGGGTGGTACATGGAAGTCCCTGATTTGGTTGGATTTTGCATATGTTAATAAGAGATAATTTTGTCTTGTATTTTATGAGTAAATGTGCTTTGTTATGTTGTGGCTTTGATGGTTGTTCTATTACTATTATTAACTTGGTTATATGTTGGTTATAAGCATGGTTTTATGGCAGCTTCCAGTTATGTCTCTTATCATGTATTGATTGGTAAATGAATGGTTGTTGAATGCATGACCTAATAGATGTTATTGCAACTATTGTGAGAGGTCATTAGACCTCCTTGATTATTTTTAGATAAGTTTCATATCTCTATGTTTAGATATGGATTCATGACATGTAGATTTCATGTTCACAATGTGTTTGACGAAATGACTATCATGGTTAGGCCTGGTTAGGTCAAGTTCTTGTCTAAGTTTTATGTTAATGGCTTTGTCCTAGTATAATTTTTCATTCTGGAAAGTTTTATCAAGTTCTGGGTAGAGGTTTGGATCCTAGCCTTGAAAAAAGTGGCTCAGATCTCAGGGTCGCATGCACAAAACTGGGTAATCAGGTTGCAGTTGCTGGGAGGTAGGGTTATCCATGGGATTGGAGGCTTACAGTCGCTATCTTTCCTCGTTATGCAAGTGACTAGGAGTCCAGGTCACTAAAAAGGTAAGTTAACTCAGAGTTATGGTACCTGGAGTGGTTGTTGGCTCTCGGGGATCCTATAGCTCCTAAGGAAGGTCAATAAGTTTTATTTTGTCTACCTTAAGTTGATCTAAGAGGTTGAGTCTTTTCATAGTATCCCTTTGCTCATTTATACCCCGATAGGCTGGTGAAGGTGGGTAAATGTGGGAGGTGGCGTTACAGATTGGTATTAGAGCATAATTCAATGCTTGGACTGGATGGGAAGAATGTGTTTGTCATGAATGCATGTAGGTTGTATATGTATTTTTTATGCACATCATTGTCTATATGTTTGTTATGCACATCAGTCTTTATATTTTTTTTATGCATGCATTGTTATGGTGATGGTTGTCATGCATGAGATTATGTTATGTAGTGGTATTGTCATGCATGAGGTCGATAAATTGATGTGATTATGATTATACATGTATTGTGCTAATCTGGACTGATTTTGCAGACGAGATAGCCTCCCCTGGCCTTCACTGAGGTATGATGAGTATGTTTGTATTTTGGTTTATCTGACATGATATGTTTGCAGGAGAAGAAGATCAAAGATGAATAGAAAAATGGTGGATTACAGTTCACGAGACTCCCTTTACAGATCAAATGAGCAGCCAAGAGATGAGTACTCTCCAGACATAGCAAGCACATTGAGAATTTTAAAGGCAAATATAAGAAGTTGCAAAGTAGATAGTGATAAAATCATTCAACCAAAAGAGAGACTTGCCAAGGCACAGGAGAAACAAGCAGAGTTCAATGTGATTATCCTTCAGATTTTTTTAGACTTGCATAGACAGGGAATTCTTAGGATCAGTCATGGACAGGAGGACAAGACTAATGGAGCATATGGTAGCAGATCTAATGGTGGTCAAAGGTCAGATAGGGATGACACCATTAGGGATGGCAAATTATTAGATACACATGATGTTGTGAAGGCAAATCCTCTTTGCAGACAGAGACGATCCCTCTAGCGCAATGAGTGGGTTTAGCAACAAACGAGACAATCCACAAGACACTTTCCTAGACTACAATTGAAATTAAAGAAGAGGAAGGAGACCTACCTCATTCTGATGCTATGATGTATTCCGTTATTGAAGATCTTAATCGTTCGCTCCCTCAAGCTCAATCATCGTTGCTCATGGCGATTGAAAAGCTGCACAAGAAAATAAGAACACAACAAAGCGTAAAAGTGCAACCAACATAATTCAAATGTAATCCACTTAACATATGAAGGAGCATTAAGATGAATGAAGCATCAATACAAACATTTATGGAAAGTGAACCAGTAGTTATATATATTAAGAAACTGAAAAGGGAAGCATACAACCTATGCCTTGATGTTGAGGCCTTCCGTTGGCTAGATGTTCAAGTCCAAGCAAAGACTCTTCAAGCACTCCTTCTCCAAGCTAGAAATGGGAAGCATGTAAGCATAATCTAAGCATAGGGATGCAACAATCAATAACCAACAATTTGGGGATGAAGAGAGTGAATTTATATGAAGGGAGAGGGAGTTAGGACTTCACCAAAGATAGAGGAAGGTTCACATCTCAAGGAGGAATCTCATAGGGATAAGATCAAAACGTAATATTGGGAGAATTCGACCACATCCACAACGAACAACGCCCAACTCATCGTTTTCGAAGCCTTTAGATCACAAGTCTTCTCCTCGAGTTTTGGAAAACCTGTGAGAAGAAGGCAAGTGCAAGTGTTCCTATGAAAACCCGTGCTGGAAGCATGAGTGTATAACTGAGCAACCTGCCATCAGCATGGGCAGGTAGTGGAGCAAATGTGTTGATGCCAGAAATTAGGTTTTAAGGCAACTTTCTCCAGAATGATTTTAGGGCAACTTTCCTTTGATTCTTTAGGGAGGTTTTGGTCTATATATCATGATGGATATTCTACACAGTAGTCAATGCATTTGGCACTCCAGGATATCGTACAGGAAGTGAACAAGGGACATGACAAAATATTGTGTAAAAGATTCCCCCTAAAGCATGAAGAAAAACAGGGAATGATGGCTGAGATGCTTTACAAGTCAGTGCAAGGACGAGAACAACACTATCAGGAGACCTGCAAATCAAGTATATACATATACATATCTAAAATATCTGATGATCATGCCTAACAATACAAGAATAGGCATCTAATAATACATGAATCTGTGGTATGGACACAACCATCTGAATAAGAGGGATCATGTGTAAGGATCCTTGGTGTGGTCACAGCCATCCGAATAGAAAGGATCATAAATATGGATCCCAGGTATGGTCATAGCCATCCATCTGGCAGAAACATGTATACACTCATTAATGACTCACAACTCCACGCAACTTGGATTCTATCAGACAAAATATAGGGTCTTGCGCTTCGCTCTCAACCTGATCAATGTACGAATTATAACATGTGAATAGATATTTCGAAGTCGAACATGATAAAAAAACCACCTGATTACCTACCGGTCAATGATGTAAACCATTAACAGGTATGAGAAAAACCACCAGTAATGACAATGGCTTTCAAGGTACAATCAACACAATCCACGAATGTGAATAATGGAACTAAAGTCAAGCACCTGTGAAGTCATCCCATCAAAGGTTAATGATGTAAACGTGTCATCGAATGTGAAGAAATTGCCATTAAGGCATGTAAGTTCTAAGGTAATGGAGGGGAGTTTCTAGATCATCTTCCCATATAATGAGCTGAAGTAAACAAGAAGTGATCTGTCGAAGGAGGGCCATAATGAATCCCACATCATCGACACGAAATAAAGGATGTAGTAGAGTGAATAAGTATGATTCAAAACTATGGCAGAAAGTCAGGCAGTGTACAAGCAGTACAGAATTGCAAATAGGACTTCTCTTGAACATATCGACAACACGACTCGAGAGTTTGACAAAATTGGACTCCACATAGGATCATAATTCATGTTGATGGAATGGTATGATTAGATGAGAGAAAAAATGGATTTCCCAAACCGAGAAAGACAAATAATGAAGTGAGGATATCCCAAACCTGACACGAATAACATATGAGTGTCAAGTTCAAGAGGGACATGCTGCGTTTACAGGATACAAAAGATGGACACTTTCACTTTCCCCCACTATTTTTGGCGAATACCCCATATATTTTTTTTATCACAAGCTTGAAGGGGATAGCATATGCCATCCATATAATCTCACCCTTTGGATGAATCCATCCTAGTAAGTTTTACGAGCCCTAGGAAGGAGGAACTTGGCCTCGTCATGGTGACAATTCCTGCACCGTTTAAGTTTTGCGAGTCCGATGGAGGGGGAACTTGACATATTTTTCATATTTAGAGAGTTTGAAAAAGAAGTGGAAAATAAAACTCCAAAGGTCCCTTTTCGTAATTTGTCTTTCAAACCTGAAAAGGTAGAAAACAAGATTCAAGAGAACCTCTTGACCAAGTCGATCAAGGTGTTCCTTTTCTGTAAATAGTCAATCCCAACCCAAAAAAGGGGTAAACGTATACTGAGACGACGTCAATTCATTTAATTTAATGAGTTCGAAAAGACAAGTACTCGACGATATTTTCATTTTTCGAGAGTCAAAAAGAGCTTAAAGATGACTCCAGGGGGGTCGCTTTTTCTTTTATTTTTATGAGGCCAAAAAAGTGATAAAATAAAACTAGTTGAATCAGTGAAAGTAAATCACCATCGTCTAGAAAATATGATATGTCGTTGCACAAGGAAACACACATTACCGATTTCGAGGAAAAATAGCAAAAAATGAGTGAAATATGCCCTAATTTGGTAAAAATATTATTTAAAAGCTATAAATAAGGAATATAGTAAATCATGTTTACCAATTTGCACTTGTGGAAGTATTTTTACCTCATTTTACCTCGAATTTCAGGCAAGGAGCACGAGCAATCCGAGACTCCATTTGTCGAGCCGCTTATTACAGGGAATAGATATGTCCTTCCTCTTCATTTTGGTAGTCATTTTAAGAACTTTCATCCATAGGGTAGGCTGTAAGGAGGATTTTTAAAAAATGTACATTGTGGGTGACCAACGCGGGTTTCACCCATCGGGGTCGCGCTACTCACCTTGAGGCCAATTAGGCACTCGCGCTGGCAGTGCGAAAAAATTCCAAAACAGATGCGCTGGCACCAAGGTAAAAAATTTGAAATGAAATCCTCCATGAAAAATAGTCAATCTTGATTTTTCTTTCCATGGATGCTCATAAAATGTTGGTTTGTTGATGTTTTGCAGAAAAAACTAGTCCAAAATGGTGATCGAGTGGAAAGAGAGGGGTCATGAAGTTGAGGACCATCAAGCAATGCAAGATGATGACTGTATCGAAGCCCTTCGAGCATGTGGACTGCTCAAATTCTTCATGATTCCCGGGATCAGAGCACAACCCGAATTATTGCAGCATTTAATCAGTTGGTGGGATGTAGATCACCAACTATTTATGTTTGGGGACCAAGAGCTTGAAATAGAGGTCGTTGACATCTACTTCATTACTGGGTTGTCCAGAAAGGGACAACAGGTACAACTATCTGGGTCACGACCTGGAGGAGAGAGTACGGACATGCTTATTGCGAGACATTGTCTGGGAGCCAAAAAGGGTAATAGTGGGAAGATTCACATAGAAACCATCAACAATATTCCATTGTGAACCATCTTAAACACCATAGCTCAATTAGCAGTGGCGCAAGAATTGCATGATGCGTCAAAGTTTCATTTCCAATACGCGATCGAATGCCTAAACCCCACAGTATTCAACTAGTGTGAAGGTTTATTGGCATGCATGAAATGCCAATTAACCAAGTGCAAGAGGGGAAATCTGAAACAATTTGGTTTCAGATCTATTCTAGTGACGTTCATCCTAGAACGTGTGCCATTATTTCATTACCAGTGGTTGGAAGTGGATCCACTAGCACCCAGAGATCCATATTTTGTCAGATGGGGAAAGTTGATGCCACAACATGGGGGCGGTCAACAAATGCCTTTCCCTCCTGCATTTTTCAGATGGTTGCGTTAGCAACTAATCATGGTCAATGATTGGGCGTACGCATGGGACAAATTTCTGAGGAGATCTAGATCTTCTACTTCCTCCAGGGCAGTAGTGGACTGACTCAAGTAAAAAACTATTTTTTGAAGTTTTTAAAGTTTATATATATATATATATATATATATATATATATATATATTATATATTATTATTTTTAATAATTTTTTTAATTTTTATGTGTACTGAGGTTCAATTTGTAACGTTGTGTAGATATGGGACCAGAGAGACCTCCCAAGGTTTCTCCAATATACAAGCAAGTGGCATGCGAAATCGAGGTTGCTCCCCCATATGTAGAAGGAGCGGATCCCATCGTTGAGGTTGAGCAAAATCTAGAAAGCTTAACCAGGGGAATTCCAGAGTATGCCTCGATTGATGAGGTGCCATTGCGTTATCAGAGACACATAGTGGGAGTATCTATCTGACTGCGTCAACTGTTGGCCCGAGTCATTAGGGTTGTCTCGTGCTATCATGAGCACCATGTGGGCAAATAGCCAACTTCTAGTTTACTTTCTGCACTATGTAGGCTTGTAAAGCCATGTGTCTCAGAACACAAGTTTTGATATTTTGATGTAGCAAACTCTTTTGCAAACACTCGCTATATATATATATATATATATATATATATATATATATATATATTTATATTTATATATACACACATATTTTCCTGTTTATCCTATTCAATGTGTGATTTTCTATGATATACAAGTTTCACAAATGCTTATCTAACACATAGTTAGCCAATGCATCTGTTAATGTGTTCATGCATCTTGGAATGTGATGATAAGTAATAAAATCAAATTCTCGTTCCAATAAATAACTCGCAAATACATTCTCAAAATTTGAGGGTTTCTAACTGAATATTGTCCATTAAGTTGTAGTACAATAAGTTGCGAATCAAGTTTTATGATTAACTCCATAATGCCAAGAGCGATGGCTTTTGACAAAAGCTCGATGACCGCACTATATTCGGCAATTTTATTGGTCATCCAACCTAAACATATACATTGAAAATTCATTAACTCACCTTTAGTGTCATAGGTTTCCCATGCAGCGAAAGATAAATTCTGTGTACTACGACAAGCACCATCTGCAAACCAAGTAGAGCACGAGGTAAGCAAAGGAAAAGGTTTGCAAAAGCAAACTAACACACCAAAAACACTGCACACTAATGAAAACACACACTAATATACATGAGTATATACACAGATGACACGTAAAAAAGTTTAGATGGAGCCCATTTTCGGACTCGGGTAATTGATCAATAGAGAATAAAACCAAATTTTCATCATTGGCATGACGTGTAAGCATCGACTCGGCGAAATAGCGGAATAGAACACGTAAATGACAATGCCCCCCTGCTCCTCGAGAGAGTGATGGTTACGAGTGATAGGATGAATACCACATTGTGATAATGGGTGAATGGTAAAGACTCGGTGAGAAGATCTCATAAAAGGATGCAAGAAAAAGATGCCCCTAGTTGATAGATTTTGACAATTTTAGGTTGGACTGAAATGTCAATAGGCAAGGTAGCAGTGATATTTCCTATGTTCCCCTCAGACAAAACTTCATGCACCAAGATGGGTGATTGAAGTGGATGGGTGAGTGTACGGGAAACAAAGGTATCTAGACATGATGAAATCTCTCCAAGAAAAGGAAGAAACGAGGAACGATGATGAACATCATTCCAGGGCGTTTCCTCAAGAGACATAACCTCAGTGATACTCTCATAAGTAGGAAATGTCTCATTCAAAGGATCCGAAGAATCCCAAGGACCAAGCCAAGGAGATTGTGGATACACATCTAGGTGCATACTAAGAGTAGTATGACTTTCAGAAGCGGCCGACGAAGCCAAAACGATTTCTTGGTAAGCTTGTTATACAGGGTTGAGCAACATAACATCGCCGAAAGAATCAACCTGATTGGGAGATGGAGCGATACAAGGATAGAAAATAATAGAGATCATGTTGACAAAAGCGAGATGAGGAGGCGAGAGGAAAAAAGTTCCCGTAAGAGCTGAATCTTAAAAGGACCTGCCCCCATGCTCTCATAAGGAATGTCAATATTTCCCACATAAGGCACATTGTCGTTCAAAGAAATGGAAGAGAAAAAGGCTAATTGGTCAATGGTAACTATCTTTCCTTCATGAGGAAAATGGAGTACGCGGAACAAAGAAGAAACCACACAAAACATAGCATGGGTCCAACTTCGTCCAAGCAGAAGGTTATAATTCAAATATGAGATCCTCTGCCATCAAAGGCTTCTAAGGTGTTTGGGGATTGGTTAAGGGGTGGAGAGCCAATGGATTTTCAACATGAAACAAACATGATGCATGTGGAGGCACCCTCATCAATCATAGTTCGATGAATCGTCTTCCCTTTAATAATGACTTGAATCAAAAACACAATTTGATGGGGAAGACGAGGAACATGATTTTCTAGGTCAAAAGTGATCAAATTCGAATTTGTAGGGTCGATCGCAGACAGTAATGCTTTCTGTATCGTAGGACAAGTTTGGAGAACTTCCAAGGCAGACATCGTCGAAGGCACTTGAGCCAAGTCCTCTACAATATAATGCTGGGCAACTCACACATTTGGATTGTACGATGATTTTCGAAGAAAACCTTTGGGAGGTGGCCAGATAACGAAGTCATTACTGGGTCTCTCAATGTGAAGAGGACCGAAACTGGGTAGAGTAAAAGTAGAAGGTGTATCAGTGGCTTCATCCTCTACCATCTTCTTTTGAGGAGTTTGATAATCTTTCGACCGGGTGGGAACATATATAGGCATTGTCCCACTCATATAAACCTAAGAACCCGAAGAGGCAAAATATTGTGGTTGTTCTACCAATGGGTCAACTGTGATGGAAAAGGTTCCTTTAGTACAACCAGTGTCCCTTGAGTTACTTTCAATAATCAACTAACTTCTGCATGATGGGGACAATACTTGGTATAGTGATCTTCCTCCCAAATGAGGCAAGAAGATTTAGGCTTATGTTTGGAGGCATCATTGGCAGATGATTTTGGAAGATCCTGTTTTGGGGTATCAAATTTTGCTTTTCCTTTACCCTTCTTTTTACTTTTGAGGCTTTTTCTGTCACGGTATACTAAATGACATTAACCTCAGAGGTTTTATCAGGATTGGAAGAAGGCTTCGAAGGAGGATTGGATTCAATATTCGAAACATATTTTTGCTTCGAAGAAGCTTTATTGGAAGTTTGATACATTGATCCAATAGTACCATCGACAAGTGGTACGTCTGGAGATTTAGATGTTGGATCCGTGGACGGTCTTAGAGCATTAGGAAAGAGATCATATAACGTGCCAGATTGGGAATATACCAAATATAAATATTGTGCATGGACAATGGCTTGATCTTCAGTAACAGAACCTCCCATTTCTATGTCTGCAACAATTTTGTTTACAAATGATTTGGTAAACCATTCAATTAACAACTCATCGGGTATTTCAAACTTGATGAGGCAACGCCAATGTCTCCATTCATGGATGTGATCGGAGATGTGGGTAGTAGTATCCTGTTTCAGAGGTGTAAGCAAATGGGTACGAGTTTCACAACGAACAGGTAATTGGAGGTGAGTAAGGAAGGCCATTGCTAAAGAGTTGAAATCTTGATAGGCACCTCAAGGCAACTCAATGTACCACTTGGTGGCAGCACTTGTCAAGGTCTGTTGAAAAATACGTAGATGAACATAGTCATCAACCTAGGAATTGGATGAACACCATAAGTGGTAAGTCATAACGTGTGCCTGGGGGACTTCTTTAGGCTTTCCTTATAACTTTGGGCAATCACCAGGGATATTAGTGGGAACTAGAGGCTAATAAGGCGAATAAAGTATTGGATAATTAATGAGCTTCGACACATCCGACAGTTCAAGCATTGCTAAAAATAGTTATTGCAGGTTTAAAGGCGTGGAAGGCCTTTGATAAGGCCCAGCTTGCGGATTCCATCCTTACTGGTATGGGTTTTTCCCCAAAGTGGCGGATTTTGACCATAAGGAGCTTGATATTGGCCCCACTCACGGGGTACCCTGACCATAAGGTGGATTCTGCCCTCACAAAGGTGGGTTTTGACTAGGGTAAGGTTGATATTGACCAGACATAAGCTGTTAAGAACCATAAGGTGGATAAATAGTTTGTGCTCGCAACATATGGATTATAATGTTGTTGTTGTACTGTTGGCCCTGGTGATAAAATTATTGGCCCTGCTGCTGCAAGGTGTTAGTGTCAGTCTTTTCATACTTCCATTAGGGACCAAAATATGCTCTTTTGCATTTTCATAGTGGGAGCTCCATACTGTAAATTTTTCATCACTCCATTAAGTCATGATATATGTATCCACTGATGGTTGTTTTCTCTTCAACTCCTTCCTCATAGACTGTACTTGCTGATCCTCCTTCATATTGTTTTCAGTCATGGTTCATAAACAATCTACAGTCCATTTCATTAGGTCCTAGGGTTTGATTTCATTAGGTCTAGGGTTTCATTACCAAGGTCAAGAAACTGATTTTCAAATGCCAATAAAGGTCAGCAAGGGTATGAGGATGATCAATAAATCAAGCATGATGGCTTGAAAGTCACAACTACTGAAATTTTTATTTTTGGAACCTAATGTAATTTTCACCTCAAAAACATGTTTTTGAGGTGAAAATAGAGTATTTTGAATTTATTGTATTTATTATGTAATTTTAAGTTTCTATATGTAATAATGGATCTCAGCTGCATCAAAAGAATTCTCCCTACTGCAAGACACACCAACACTGCAAAAATCAAGTCAGTTTGAGCATTTATCCACCTGCAAAGACACAATGAGAAAAGGCATTAAAAAACAGAGTTTTGAAAAAGACAAGAAACATTTGAAAGCGGGGTTTTCAAAAGTGAAAAATCAAAATGGACTCCTATTTAAACTCTTACATTTCATTTTCTAAAATCATTATGTTCATTTAGCAAGCAAGGAGTCCAAAGGTGAGAAGAAAAGGTGAAATTTGAGTGAGTTTGGGCAAAAGAAGATTGGTGTTGCGTGTTGGCCGAGCGGCCCTGCACTTATGAGCATAATAGGTTGGTGCTGCGCGTTGGGGACAAGGCGCTGCGTGTCTAGAAAAGTTTTGCAGTTCAAATTAACACGGGCGTTGTGCGTAGAGATAAGCACTGTGCGTCTGGGCAAAGGCACTGCGCGTTGAACATCAAGCCTCCAAACCCTCCATAACTTCAAAAAAACATCAAATTGTCTGATCTTTTCCTCTTTCCAAGTAAGTTACCCTCCTCTCCTTCATTTTTTTTGCTTGCACATGAAAGTCATAAGCACCATTCTTCATGATTAAAATTAAATCGTAGTTTGCTCTATTCATTTTATAAAACCCTAAACCCCTTTGTTTCTTCCCATCACTTATCATTAGAGCTAGAAACACCTCTTTACATCACTACCTATCCCCTCATCTATATTCCTTCATTATATCCCTCATCCTAAAACCCCCTTCCCTCACTCTCATAATTCATATCTTACCCTTGATTTTCCAAGTCTACCCTAATACATCCCTACACTTCTAAAGGATTCCCACTCATTCCCTTTATCCCTTTCTATAAGTGTACCAAAAACCTTGCAAACATGGATAAAGAAGACCTTGAATATGAAGAGGAAAACATAGCTAGTGACAACTTAGCAGATAAAGCTAGGCAACAAAAAAAACCTCATAAGGGAGGCAGGATTACAAGAGAAGAGCCATCAAACCTTAGGGAATTGCAGGCTTCTCAGTTGGCTGTTTCATGTTTTAGATATCTTGGATGCTATGAGTTTTCTGAACAAGTGGAGAATCCTTCTTATAGCTGGAGCAAAGGGACATGATGAGGAAAAGGACATGATGAGCTGGAGCAACATCACTCTCATCATGGCACGAAAATCATTGACTTAGAGGCCCAGGATAAAGAGACAATAAAAGACATCATCATATAGGAAAAGGAGGCTCAAGTGCAGGCTCTGATGGACAACTTAGAGAAGGCCAAGTATGTCATCACATACTTAGAGCAGGAAAACAAACAGTTGAGTGACAAACAAGTCCTCATGGAGTTGGAAGTGCTTAAGGAAAAACGACAATGTGACAAAGAAACACAAGTCACTTTGACCCCTATTGAGTAGGAGATAGAAGATGATAGAGAAACTTGGCTTGAGAGAGTCAACCTACACCTTGAGAAGCTGCTACAGAAGGCCAACAGAGACAATCAGATGATAAGGCACATGGCCTATCACTACAGGACCCGGAACAAGATTTGCAACATGAGGATCAAGAGAATGAAAACTAAGCTAAAGCAGGCCTTGGAAGGCAAAATAGAAGGGGGTAGGCTTAGGATGTTGGCTGAAGCCTCCTTGGCTCATAAAAGCACATGATGATGGTTCTTCACACAAAATTTGGGCAAATTTTTTCATTTGCAAATTTTGAATTTTAATACACAGGAAAACTTCCCAGAAGCGCAGCGCCACCGGCACTGCGCTTTTCCTAGGGGCATCCAATGGAGGAATGACTTACATATTTGGATTTAGGGCAGTGAGAACATGCACCCTAGCAATTTTCAAAGTTTTTGGAGCAGAACTGGGCCACCAAAAGGTCAAAAAAAAATCCTAAAAGTGACCTTTCTGCCATTCTTTGGACACACAGAAGCAGTCTTGGGAGAAGCAAGTTTTGAGGGGTCAAATGAGCTCCAAATGCAGAAATTCTAGGTGTTCTAGAAAATAGACTTGAATACATTTCCAATGAAATATCATGGGCTCAATGAGGATGCTAGGAAGGTCTCCAAAGGGGCCTAAAATTTGCGCTACGCATTGAGCCAGTGGCACTACTCGTAGAGAAAATTTTGCTCAGGATGCCTATTTTTCCAGTTTTTGACTATGATCATGGATTCTCTCTCATGGTGGATGATTTACTATTGTAAATGATGTCATGGCTTGAAAATATGGTGGTTAAAAAGTTGTAGAGGGTAGATTGATTGCTTTAGGAGTTAGTTTGAAGTCAAATGAGTCAGTTTTTCACATTTAGAGGCAAGTTGTTGATGATGCCTATATTCCTGTTCCTTGTTTAGTATCAGTTAGATCAGCTCCTCATCTTAGGGATTCAACCCCTGAAGAAGGGAGGAGGTTGAATGCTTGTCTATGACTTCTTGTTCTTTCTCTTTGTGAGGGCTTGGACTCACTTGTGCTCAGAGCTTGATTGTACATCATTGTAAGCAGTTTGGCAAGGATATTAATAGGATTTGTAGCTATTTTTATGGGATCCCTGTGGTATGGAGTTTTAGCACAGTTTCTTCTTTTGTGATAGGTAGAATCCATTGTAACAGTGCTCTACCTTGGGAAATCATTCAATATTTCATGTTTTCTACTGTTTGAGAAGGATCCACGACTGTCACATGCCCTCCTTAGCTCCTCATCAGTCTTAAACACCTCACACCATTAAGCCTAAATTCCTAAACCCTATGCCTACCTTGACCCATAGAACACCCTGCATTTCTAACCTAATTTCCCAGACCTAAACTGCCTAGCTCCATTTGATCCAGTGAAACATCAACAAAACCCAATCAAAACTCCCATGCTACTATACCTAGCCTAAAATACTTACCTGATCCAGTCATCTCGACTGAGATTATGAAGGAGAGAGCCCTCTCATGGTCTTGTAGGGCTAGCTACAAGGCTAAGCTTGGTTTGTGGTTACCCTGGAAGTTGCCTCCCTTCAGCCTGAGGTAAATCTTGGTGATAACACAAGGGTTGACCTTGTGGCTGCAAGGGTTGACCTTGTTGATATAAAGGTTTTTTTTGCTACTCCAAGGGTTGACCTTACTGCTGCAACGATTATTGATAAGGCCCTTGTTGTACATAAGGTCTTTGTTGAGCAAAAGGTTGATGTTGTACATAAGGCTGCTATTGGTAAGTTCCTTGCAGAATCTGTTGAGTTCCAGTTTGGTACCGATAAGTTCCAGCCTGACCAACTGCCGCAAACGAGGGATTTCAACCAGGCTACATTTGGGGGCTTGCCTATTGAGTAAAGGGTGGATTCTGAGGCTTTTGAGAGTCATATAGAGGGTACGGTTGCTAGTAGGGTATCTGAGCTGAAAAGGGTTGTTGATACGGGATATGCCCTGATCCAGATGGAATTGATGATCCACTAGGATAAGGTACACTACTAACATTCTAACTAGCTCTGATATCATGAGTTTGAGGCACACTCACATGAGGTCCACCTAAAATAGGAGGTACATAAGGTGGAGGTGGTTGTTGCCCCTCAGGTGGTGGAATAGGTGGTGACACGTATTTTCCACCGGGAGGACCTTAAGAACTTATAGGGACATTAATTTCCCCAACTGTAATTGTCAGTTGTACAGGAACTGACGAAACTGCGGCTGGTACAAGAATTTGAGAGGCCACATTTGAAACAAACGAACCTGAAGTAGGCATAGTGCCCGATGACCAAATGGGATTGTGATATAGTTAAGATGCACTTGGAGTGCTTGAAACCAATTGAGCCAATGACGTATAACCTCGTGGAAATGTAGGCCCACTGCTTTTAGGGTGTGGTGGAGGTGCAACACTTCCTACAAATGGATAACCTTCGGGTGGAAAGTCATATTGAGAATCATTATCAACTCCAGGAGTATGAGTAGTTGAGATTTCTGGAGGACCTTGAGAAGAGGTTGGAAACTCACCTTTTAAAGCCATGGGTGGAAAAATTTGGCGAGGAATAATCTCATATGGTCATGGAGATAACTCCAAAGTAACACCAGGTCTGTCATATGGACTATAATGTTGTTTAGGAGATATCACCAACAGATCAAAAAGCAGATTCAGAGGGAATAAAACAAACCTCTGGGGACTCTCAGGAGTTTTTGGATCAGATTCCTGAGATGATGATGAGTCTCGAGGTGGAGGACGAGAAGCAAGGGGTTGGATATTTGGGATAATTCTAAGTTCAAGACCTTGGGCTTCAAGTGACTGTGAGAACTCAGGATGAACTCCTTGTGACGACCCTTCAGTATCAGATGTTGAAGGGGAAATGTAAGGCAAACATGGTGGTTCATCCACGGTGACTTTCTCTCAAAAACAATAGGAGAAGAGATGATTTCGTTGAGGGATTTAAAATTAAAATTTACAAGGAATCACTCAATATGAAGGCAAGAAATAACTGCATGGGCTCGACATATTATCGTGGGAAGTTAAATTTTAGAACTTAAAACAAGAAATAAATAAAAAATGGTGTACTATGCAAGAGGGTTTACCAAGTATTCGTGAACCATTATATACACCTTAGGCGAAACCAAGGACTTAATGTATGACGGTCGATCTCCCTAAATGCCATGTTCAGTGTATCACGTTTATAAGGTGGCTGACTCGGTTACCTGTTACTAAAGGATAGCAATCTAATGGGGTCTCCCAATATATACTTAATGGTACGGGGAGCACAAGTCCGTGTTAGTGTTGTCTAATGCATAACCATTCGATGAGAGCGTTCCCATATAATTGCCATACTGAAGAGCCTCCGATATACCCGAAATTACTAGAGAACCTTTGATATACTTCTATACTGGAACGAGATTTCACCCTCGGGATACAATGCACGCAGTTAACGACAATTTTTAGGTTTATAGATGCCGGAACACATCTCTAGCCTGGACCTCTAATTGTTTGCATTAAGTTCCAAATGCTCCTTATGTTAATTCAGTAAATTTTAAAGTGTTTCTTAATTAGGTTTCAATTTCGGGCTCAACGATGTCACCTGAATCCTAGTATGAAACTATATGAGAAAAAGGAAACCTTTCATTTCAATGAATTCTATGGTAACAAGGGAAGAGAGTACAAGAAATTAATGCATCAAACAAGAGAATGCATCAAACCAAATGCATCCACTAACTTTTTCCAAATGTGAAATGAAAAAGCAAAACTAAACTTCACTTTCACTAATGAATATGCAATCTATTGAAAGCAAAAAATGATATTCATTTCACTAAAATGCACTTTTACCTATATGATGCTTTTTTATTTTCAGATGTCTATATGCAACTAAGCCTTAACTAAAGCAAAAATGAAGATTTTGTTCAAAAATGCTCCTAAGTGCAACAAGACACTAATCAAAATAACACCAAATCAAAGCACTTCAATGAAATGTCTTTCACTTTTTCTTTCAAATAGATAATCAAATACGTTCATTCCAATTTGTAGACCAAACAATGTATTCATGTTCGATAAGCAACAAATATGGATTTCAAATGCTAGATGACCTAATACACATGAAAAACCACTTTGCACAAAACAAACTGAAATCAATGCAAGTTAATGTTTCAAGCAATTTTACCAAATGAACAGACCCAATCACCAACAAACTAGAGACTCAAAGACACTTACAAGCTATAAGAGGCAACCAATCAACCTCTAAACCCTAAAATCAATCAAATTTCACTCATATACTTGAAAGTTCAAAGAAGCAAAGATTCACTAATAAAACAAGGTAATCAACCAAAACATCAATGAAAAATAGTGATACAAGATAGAACCAGATCTCAGGGGCTAAGACAAACAAGTGTTTGACAGAGAAACCCTAATTTTTGCTAATGTTATGAAACCAACTCAAGAAAAGATAGATCAACGCCTTAGAATTCGGCCTCTTCGAGGGGGCAACCTCCTTTACATTACATAAATGAACAATTCTTGGATGATACAAATGAAAATACCTCCTTTCTATTTATAGGAGTATAAGGGGTCATAACATAATCAGAGCCGACATAACAATAATAATGTAAGGGCACAATAATAAAAATAGTGGGCTTTTATGGGGCACGATAGTAACAATATGGGCACTACATGGGTACATCAATATAATAAGTGGATTGTACTAATAACAATAAGGGGTTACACTAGTAGTATAGGGGCCTAACATGCTCCTCTCCTTCAAAAAGCATTGTCCTCAATGCTTTAGTAGTTCTTGATGCTTTTGTATAAAATTCTTGTCCTCCCATGTGGAATCTTCAGCGGGTAAGTTCTTCCACTTGATGAGATACTCTGAAATTGATCGATTTCGCAGCTGTCGGGTTCTTGTTTGTGTGACTGCTCCAGGTTCCAATATGATTTTTCCTTCCTCTTCAATTTCTAGCAATATTGTTTGAATTGGAATCTTTTGCAACTTTTGAATAAGTGGCCATACTTCTTCATCCTTCTTCCATTCATCCATTGCTTCGTTTATCCAATCTGGTTGGATAATAGAAATAGCACAAAACAATGCTTCCACATCCTCATCCTTGAAGAGTCTTCCCATTCGGTAAGGTCGCCATTTTTTAAGTGCATGTAGTATTTCCAACATTTCCTTCTCATAAATAGTTTGCTTGAGATGTAGCTATAAAAATACCCAATCACCTACATCAAAGCATTTTTCACTACAATGTTGATCTACCTGTTGTTTCATTTGATTTTGCACCGAAGTGGCGTTATCCTTTAAAAGTTGGAGAACTTGTTCTTGATGCTCGATGTGATCTTTCACTGCTTGAACATTTTTCTTCTTGATATGTCCTTCTATCTCTAGAGTTTGAGTGGTAATTTCTTCAAATCCTTTACAAGATATGGTCGGATTCATTTCTTGATGCTCAATGTGATCTTTCACTTCTTGAACATTTTTCTTCTTGATATTGTTGTTGGGAAAAGTATCCATTCGGAATGCCCCTATCCCACTCTAAGGTGTGATAGTGCCTTAGCAACAAACAAGGAAAACTAATTGAGTATTTCTTCTTTATGAAATGTAAATGAGGAGAAAGGATGTAACTAACCTGTGTCTTCCGCTAGTTTGTTGATCCAATCGCTCCTCTCTTTAGTGGCTCCCAGCTCCTTGCTCCTTCACCGGCCCAGCTTCACCGAATTCCTGCAAGATCACAAGAGAGAGAAACTACACGAAGATATAGATATACATTCATAAAAAGCTCAAGATCAAATTAAGCTAAACATGTAAGCATAACAAAACATCATTGGTACACAGCATGTAGGAGAAACTCAAATAGTTTATTGATAGAATAAGAAAGTCCAAGAGGAGATACAACCAAGTGAGTTTCGATCCAGCATCTACCTCCCAGCAAAGGAATCCCTTCCTCTCCTCCAACAAAGCATAAATCACCCAATGTACTAATCTCAATCTCAAACCAACAACAATTCTCTGCAAAGTACAAAATTCCAGCCTCTGGATCTCTGGGATGAGGGATCCATATATAGATGTAAGCAGAGAGGATGAGTCAGCTTATGTTTTGACTTGTGGCTTCTCTCTGTCAGTTCTTGCTTCCACTTGGAGACTGAGAGCCTCTTACTCATCACTTGGTCGAATTCAGTGAGGCAAGTGTCATTGGAGAAGATTCTGGAAGCTCCCATGGTCTCTCCACCTCGTTGAATGACTCTGCCACTTGTCATTTCCCGCTCAGCACACCTGGGTAGTGTATCCAAGTGCGTTGCAACGCACCTAGCCAGTGCATTTGGGTGCTTTGCAACGCAGGCAGCTAGTGGAGCTTCTGAATTGATCCTGAATTGACTGTTTCTGAGTGTTTTTTGGTGGAGAACTTCTGGGAGAAGTTGTCATTGGTTGACCTTGTTCCTTTAGGAGCTGTGACAACATCTTTAGGGACTTTGGATCCCTTGGATTATGGACATTTCATGCTTATAGCTGTAAGGCACAAAAATGTCTATAACAGTTGCCCCCTAAAGTATGAGGCCGTTTATCGGGTGAAATGCTTTATTAGGAGGATCCGAAGTTCATTCAATGCTGGGAGGAGACCTGTAATAAGATACAATACAATACATTATTTTTCATTTTGTTTTCATGATCTAGCTGAGGTGGGCATTCCCATGCTCAGCTTTATAAATTCATTTTTATGTACATAGGACAGACAATCGTCTGATGGTAGACTGATGATTCTGATGAAATCATCATCCTTTTGGTAGGATGATTATCTGTTCTGCAATGCTGTACATGTCAATGTCTTTATTTTTCCTGAATATATATCGCAGCCCGGATGGATGAAACTAGATCCGGGGTCTTCAATCTCGTCCGATCTTCACTCTAAGTACAAGTCGATCCATGTGAGAAATGTTTTGAAGTCGAACATGGAAAGACATCGCTTGATTACCAGTCAATGATGTAAACTGTTAACAAGCGCGAGAGGAATCACCGATAATGATAATGACCCTCAAGGTACTGCAGTACAATCCACGTGGTGTGAATAAAGGACTTGGCGTCGAACACCACGCAAAATCTTTCGGTCGAAGGTCATTGATGTATACCTGTCGCCGGAAGTGAGAAACTTGCCATTGAGGCATGCAAGTTTCAAAGTACTGAAGGGGGGTGTTCCTAGATCAAATTCTTGGATAATGAGCTGATGTCGACAAGAAGCGATCCGTCAAAGGAGGGCCTTGATGTATCCCACATCAGTGACACGGAACGGAGCAAATGATTTTTATGGAGGTGAAAACGATCTGATGATATATGGTTCAGGGTGGCGGTCATGAAAGAATGAAGGATAATGTATGGTAGTGGATGGGACACGGTTGACTTCTCTTGAACATATCGGCGACACTTGTGTGATGGATTGGTAGCATTTACCCCAAAGGTGGATGGTATGGCGAGACCATGGTGATGTGACCGGTGAATGAAACAACCCAACCCGACTCAGGCATGGAGTGGAAGTGTCATGTTCAAGAGCGACTTGCTACCAATAAAAGTTCTTTGAGTTTCTTCCCAATTTTTCCCCAGTCATTGCTGACCAGTACCTCTTTATTTTTGTCAAGCTTGAGGAGGATAACATATGCTTGTTCTATAATTTTCCCTTCGGGCAAACCCATCGCTATGTTTTAACGAGCCTAGCGATAGTGAAACTCGTTCTCGTCTAAAGACAAGTTTGTCGCTATTAATCTTTTTAACGAGTCTAACGACAAAGATAACTCGGTCCTTTTCATTTTTAGAGAGTCTGAAAATGTACGTAAAGTCAACTCCGGAAGTCCTTTTTCGTCATCTAATCCCTTAAGTCCGAAAAAGTATAAAACAATACAGAAGGGATGAATTTTCGATAGTTTTAACGAGCCGAACAAAACAAGCGCTCGATCTTTTTGTGCAATAATCCCTCAGGTCCAAAAAGATTAAAATCTAGAGGAGGGATAGCTCTTCCGGTCGCTTTAACGAGCTGGAAGGCCAAAACTCGGCAATCTTTTCATATTTTACGAGTGAGATGAAAAGAGCTTAAAGAAGACTCGTCTTTTGAGGAACGAGTGATAAAATGGGTAGCAGCTGATTCCAGGTAAGGGTTGGAATTTTCCAAGCACGGCAGTGTCACAAGGATGGCTAGTGAAATCACTCTTCGCAGCTGTTCCTCAAAATGGGTAAACAATCATATGGAGGTGAACGATCGGCCAATGGAAAAGTGGAGGTGACGCTGCAAACACGACCAAGGCTTTAATGGCTGATAATGTTACATTCACGGTGGTTATTTACCGGAGGGTAGTTCATTTTTTAACGAGCTTAAACACAGGTTGAAACACTTGCTCGGTCTTATGTTTATTTTTTAACGAGCATGAACTATGTGCTAAAACTGCTCGATAATCCAGTCATATGATAAGAATGTCTCATGTAAGATGCCATTTTTTATGGAGCTTGCGCCTTACAAAGCTATGCCCCGCATCCTTTCGTTATGCAAGTTCGGAAACGACTAATCCTACGAGTTTAAAGGGTTAGACCTATGGGTTTAAAGGGAGGACCTAAAAATTTAAAAAAAAAAAATAGCCGCCCCTTGCTTGCACTCCAAAAGGTTTGCATGCCCCCAGGTATAAAGTAGAGTTTCAAGGTTACCCCTCAATTTGCAGGAAAAACATTTGTTTAACCGGGAGAGGCCTACCTCTTTCAGGTTACCAAAGATTGTTTTATTAATATTTCAAACAAAACACTTCTTCGGCGATGTCTACTGAGATAGACAAAGGTGAGTGACAACGAGCGCCAAACACATAACTTTGACAAAAGAATCTTATTCTAGAATAACCCCTCTTCCAAGACGGACGGGGTACAGACTAGTCATATTCTCCCGCGGAAACCTATCCTATACCCGAAGTTTTCCTGCCGAAGCAGACCAGGACGCATGCCCCCTGGGTTCCAGTCATATCCATCCGAATTACTCGCGCTCATCAGGAGGATGGACCGTGGGTTGAGACATTTCTTGCGTGAAGAGACCATTTAGGGATGGTATATGACTATTTGCGATGCGTGATCTGGGAAATGAAAGCTGGTCCACGAGCTTGACCACTCTTCCTTCGTGCGGAAAACACATTACTCTAAAGAGTGAGGAGACGATGGCTCCCATGCAATATATATAGTCTCGTCCAAGGAGTAGGTTATAATCCAAGGGTCCTTGAACGACCATCACGTTCATTTGAACGGTCTTCCCTTTCAATGTGATAGGCACATTGGGGAGGATCCCTAAAGGTCGACTGGTTCCTTTATCAAAGCCTGTCAGATTTCTCATTTCAAGAAAAAGCGCTGGCGAACCAAGCGCTTTCCAAGCAATAGAAGAAAGGATACTCACAGATGCCCCCTCATCAATGATGGTGCCAGCCATGACCATTCTGTATATTTGGACGATAATTCTGAATGGTATGCTTGCTGGCAAACGGGGTCTGCCTAGTTGGTTCCAGTCGAAGGAGACAACTAGGTTGCTTGGTGGTGGGACCGAGTAGACGGCCGGGTATCGCTCTGACAAACTTCCTTCCTGCGATAAAGGAATGGGGGGATTGCCCCCATGCTCGTCGGAGTCTGTGTTGATGAAGAGAATTTGGATGGTGTCATCCTTGTTCTCTTCAGTGACTGTGTCATTCGAAGATAAATCCTCTGAAGGCAAGACCGGGTCAACTGCCGCCTCGACCTTTTGACTTTCGTCGGGTATGGATTCAGCTGGTTCATCTTCAATGACCGGCGCTTCAGCTGACCACTTGAGCGGGCCAGCTGGATTCTCAACTAACGAAGGACTCGGCAAGAGTTTTTTATATCCAGGAGGAAGTCGTAACGGTGAAACCGGACGATCATCCAAAACTCTTTTAGCTTCGTCTAAGAAGGGACAACGGTGGATGGCATGATTGCCTTCGCACAGTTTACAGGGAGATCTAGCTCTCCCTTTTTGTCCTGGGACTTCACTTTCGCTAGTTGACGGTGTGCTTTCAACATGGCTATCAGAGGTTGACACCACCGAATTGTGCAAACGGGGAGACCAGTCCCTTAGTATCCGAGGGATGCAAGGACAATCTCTGTGAAAGTGGTCTCCCTTGCATATGACACATGGCGATTTAGGCCTAGTCAGTGCTGTGTGTGGATTTTCATTAGACGACACTTGTTTGCCCCCAGCCGCTTTTGGCTCCTTCTTCTTCTTCTCTTTCTTCTTCTTTTCCTTCTTCTTCTTAGGAACTTGGTTTTTAGTTTTACCAGTTCCGTCAAGCGAAGAGGAAGGGAGAGAGGAAGAATTAGAGGAAGTAGAAGGCTGGTGGGTAACTCTGGACTGGTCTAACTGCTGACTCGACTGTTCAGGAATCGTGGTGTTCTGAACGACATTGGTTGAGAAGAGCCAGACTGGCAAGCCAATTGTCAGTCCTGGAAGCGACAATGTGGCCATATGGGGCGCACCAACATCTCCCCAAGAGGAGAAGGGACTAGGATTTCCACCAAGGGGAATTCCTTGGTTGGTAGGCTCCATTTTCTCAACCTAAAGATCAACGCAGGAAAAAGGGTATGAATATTCCGTTTAAAATAAATTTTAACGACGCTTGGACACAACTTGCTTTTTCAATTTTAAAGAGTCGAGAAAAAGCAAAAGATGACTCTAGTCGCCTTCGATGTTTTAACGAGCCCGAAGTGATAAATGCTCGGATGGACTTTTTCCGTTATAGAGTCTGAAAAAGGCCAAAAGGAACTGCTCTGGAGTTCTAGGTAGAGGGTGTGCCAAACTTTTCGCAAAACCGCAGAATACTTTTTAAGGTACGGGCGGTCAATCTTCCCGAATGCTGTGTTCAGTGCATTGCGATCAGTAGGGCGGCCGACACGGTTTCCTATGGATAAAGGTTTTATGCCTATAGGGGTCTCCCAATATATACTCGACGGTACGTGGGAGCACAATCCGTACTGGCGCTTATCGTCTCTCAGGAGGAATCACCCAACCATCAGCGAGATCGACAGTCACCAGGTTTTACGACGTTGGAACACGTCTCTAGCCTAGACCTCTATGTTGTGCGTTAAGTTCCAATGCGTTGTTAAGTTCATTCAATTTATTTTAGGTTGATCTTTCTTAGAAGTTTGCCTTTTTGGATCACCACGAGATGTATATACAATTCCTAAATGCAGTCTAAAGATGATAAGCAAGCATTTATCTCTTTTCAACAATGAAAATCCTAGCTACAAGGGGAAAAGAAAGACACAATCTTTTCTCAAAGAGCAAAGAGCACACTGTAAATGCACTTTTCCTAAATCAAACCATACAAACTATCAATATGCAAATGCACAAATGCATGTATTTGTTTTCACTTTCTTAATATTGATGCCTAAAAAGAAAGCTGTTGTACAAATTTGAATTCGATTTCAAGTGAAAAGACAAACAAGTTTTTTTTTGAAATCAAAAAGACGATTACGACACTTTGTGATTTTGAAGTAAACACTTGTTTCGACACTAGAAATTCACAAATTCAAACCAAAAGACAAAAGTAAAAGCGTAATCAACTGTGAACAGCAAACAAACTCACTGCTAGTATGACTAGTTTACTTTTGTAATGGGAAACTGCAAATGACGTAACAAATACATAAAAAAAATACAGTTTCTTTATACAACTGAGGCGGAATTAAGGCAAAGAAAAGGGGTTTCAGATAGGTACACACACTGATAACAGGCTGAAAAACAGAGACAAAACTGAGCAAAAAGAAGCAGGGAACCACAGTTGCACAAGGCAAAGGCTGATCAGCGCACCCCCAGCACAGAGAAACTGAACTTCAGCGCAGGTAGCCCTCTCGGGACCTGCGTTGAAATGCAGAACCTCTTCACAGAGCCTGCGCTGAAGCAGAAACGAGAATTGTCTCTGGGTTCTGGGTCACGGTTTGCAGTTTAATCTACAATTTTTTGGCCGGATAAAAGCTATCAATTAGGTACAATTAGGAGGATGATTTAAAGGAGGACTAAGATCTATCACAAAGGGCTGTTAGAGCACTTGTGGATCAGCTGTTCAGATCATAAACAGGCCCAGTGAATGGACTAGAGTAACAGATCTCTACTTTGCATTTGAAAATGGCAAATGCATTTCGATTCGGCATTCCTGAGTTTATGAGAAGAACAACAATAGAAACACAAATAAACTAACAAGATACGTTCCCCAGCGGAGTCGCCAATTTGTTGTTGGGAAAAGTATCCATTCGGAATGCCCCTATCCCACTCTAAGGTGTGATAGTGCCTTAGCAACAAACAAGGAAAACTAATTGAGTATTTCTTCTTTATGAAATGTAAATGAGGAGAAAGGATGTAACTAACCTGTGTCTTCCGCTAGTTTGTTGATCCAATCGCTCCTCTCTTCAGTGGCTCCCAGCTCCTTGCTCCTTCACCGGCCCAGCTTCACCGAATTCCTGCAAGATCACAAGAGAGAGAAACTACACGAAGATATAGATATACATTCATAAAAAGCTCAAGATCAGATTAAGCTAAACATGCAAGCATAACAAAACATCATTGGTACAAAGCATGTAGGAGAAACTCAAATAGTTTATTGATAGAATAAGAAAGTCCAAGAGGAGATACAACCAAGTGAGTTCCGATCCAGCATCTACCTCCCAGCAAAGGAATCCCTTCCTCTCCTCCAACAAAGCATAAATCACCCAATGTACTAATCTCAATCTCAAACCAACAACAATTCTCTGCAAAGTACAAAATTCCAGCCTCTGGATCTCTGGGATGAGGGATCCATATATAGATGTAAGCAGAGAGGATGAGTCAGCTTATGTTTTGACTTGTGGCTTCTCTCTGTCAGTTCTTGCTTCCACTTGGAGACTGAGAGCCTCTTACTCATCACTTGGTCGAATTCAGTGAGGCAAGTGTCATTGGAGAAGATTCTGGAAGCTTCCATGGTCTCTCCACCTCGTTGAATGACTCTGCCACTTGTCATTTCCCGCTCAGCGCACCTGGGTAGTGTATCCAAGTGCGTTGCAACGCACCTAGCCAGTGCATTTGGGTGCTTTGCAACGCAGGCAGCTAGTGGAGCTTCTGAATTGATCCTGAATTGACTGTTTCTGAGTGGTTTTTGGTGGAGAACTTCTGGGAGAAGCTGTCATTGGTTGACCTTGTTCCTTTAGGAGCTGTGACAACATCTTTAGGGACTTTGGATCCCTTGGATTATGGACATTTCATGCTTATAGCTGTAAGGCACAAAAATGTCTATAACAGATATGTCCTTCTATCTTGATAGTTTGAGGAGTGGTAATTTCGACCAATGAATTACAAGATATGGTTGGATTCATTTCTTCTTTCTCGATGTGATCTTTCACTTCTTGCACCTTTTTCTTCTTGATATGTCCTTCTATCTTGAGAGTTTGAGGAGTGGTAATTCTTGCCAATGCTTTACAAGATATCGTCTGATTCATTTCTTCTTTCTCTGGGGTGGGGTCCTGGCATATATCTTCTTCTTTTGACCTTTCTTGCTCCTTTTCTTCTTCCTCTTCGCAATCTATGTAGAATAATTTCTTCTCAGCACACTTATTACCTTTAGTGTATTTGCTATCACAACTGTAACAAAGCCCTTTTGCTCTTTTTTCTTTCAATTGTTGTGGTGTCAAACTTATAGGTTGTGGAAGACTAGGAGCAACAACACTTCCATCTTTATAGTTGTGAGTGGTATGCTTCCTGGTTGCCATAATTTTGCTTTCCATTTTTCTTGCTAACCTGAATGCCTTCTCTAATGAATCAGGTTCCCAAAGGCGAACATCATGTCGGATATTATTCTTTAAAGTCCATGTGAACACATCAATCCTATGTTCCTTTGGAATATTTTTTACCCTTATGTTTAATTTTTGGAACTCCTCAATGTGCTCCATTATTGAACCCTTTTGTTTAAGACTTATCAATTGGATAAAAAAAGTGTTGCTTTTTGTATCCTCATAATGTGCTGTCAATTCTTCCGTAAAAATTGCCCAAGTGATAATTTGTTTACGAGAACAAAGCCATTGATACCATATAAACTGATTTGGTTCCAAATATAAAGTTGCAATACACACCTTTTGTGTGTTTTGCACATTATTGAGATCGAAAAATTGCTCCATCTGTAATATCCATGTTGCGGGATCCTTGCCATCAAACTTCCTCATATTGATTTTTGGAATATGGTGGGTCTTCGATCCCACATTAGAGTCTAAGAAATCATGATTAACATTTCTTTTGTTCACATCATGAGTTTCCTTTACTACCTTTTCACCATTAGTAAGTATTTCTTGTAGAAAATTTGTCAAATCTGTCTTCAAATCTGCCATTTTGTCTTCAAATTTGTCTTCAAATCTGCCATGTCTCTCTTCAAATCTATCTTCAGATCTTCCATCTTAGCTTCCACGCCCTTTATCTTAGATTCCATGCCACTTATCTTAGCTTTTGTTAGCTTTTGTGAGAGTGACATTTGTTGCACTTGTTCTTGTAATTTTGATATATCATGTAGCATTTCTTCCTCTTCTTCATGAGTCATCTTAGAGCTTTCAGGTTGCTTACTAGGTGTTTGCATTTTCTTTTCTTGGGGCATCAGTTACCGATAATAATTCTCTACTATGCCCTTTGAATTCCTTCAAAATAAAATTTCAAACCAAGCTTAAGCAAAAATTTAAAAAAATCTACGCACCTTTTTTCACTTTGTAGGAGCTCAATATTACCTCTGATGTATCTCTATACTTTCCGCTCATCCAATTCTGAAATTGCGACCTACAGTAGCCCTCTGTGTCCTCTTTCAAATTCCACCAGTCTCACCCAAATTGGATTCTCCAAGGAAGAGTTATGCGAAATCTCCCACAGTGACTTGATTATAGACTAGTTCAGTAGAGCGAACTTGTGCCACATGCCACGAGTCACTGTTTCGACCTTTGGCTCTGAAAAATATCTACAAGAAACTACAGTCCATCCTCTTTCTGTACCTTGTTACGAAATTTTAATCTAATGCTCAGAGAGAAAGTTTTGACGATTTTCCCAAGGTCACCTATTTGGAATGTAATTCAGGAGTCTGCAAAAAGACCAAGTTCCTCAAATCATATCTCCCCAAATATAACGCAAAAAGCTCTGAAATTCGGACCCGAGATTCAGCACGAATTCTTATCAAATGGGTTTTTTTTTTAGCTTCTGAAACATCACAGAAAAAAAGTTATAGCAAAAATGCCACGATGACTTGTTTGGAGCAGCGAAACCCTAGAATCAAAAGCTCTTATACCAAATGTTATGAAACCAGCTCAAGAAAAGATAGAAAAGATAGAAAAGATAAATCAATGCCTTAGAATTCAGCCTCTTCGAGGGGGAAACCTCCTTTACATTACATAAATGAACAATTCTTGGATGATACAAATGAAAAGACCTCCTTTCTATTTATAGGAGTCTAAGGGGTCATAACATAATCAGAGCCGACATAACAATAATAATGTAAGGGCACAATAATAACAATAGTGGGCTTCTATGGGGCACAATAGTAACAATATGGGCACTACATGGGTACATCAATATAATAAGTGGGTTGTACTAATAACAATAAGGGGTTACACTAGTAGTATAGGGGCCTAACAGCTAATCTCAAGGATCAACGTGGTTGTCAAGGCTAAACAGGCGTTGAACAAGGGATAGGCGTGACTGTTTTATGAAAAAGCACGCTGGCAGTGCGATTGTTTTATGAAAAAGCACACTGGTAACGTGATTATCAGATCAGAAAATGCATCGATCAAGGAAACAAGCAAAAAATAAAAAAGAATTTCACAAACTTGACTAGACTGAGCACTCCAAGACAGTAACCAGTGATTGTGCAAACCTAAAACAACCCAAGCTAACTGAGAACGCTATGGGCGGTCAAATTGATTAAGAGATCAATTGAGAAAGGAGGTTGAACATAGACTACAACAGGCTTCATTGCAGGTTTCGAAAGTTGAATGTTGGGCAAGACATCCTCTTATATCCTCAAATACATTCAAATGTTTGTATCCTCATTAGTGTAATACCTAGGTCGAAAGTGGTGCACTGATCTTTGCCCACCAACCAATCTTCCACTTTGAACCACTTTGAACCGTTCAAACTCTGCCCATGGAACTTCTCGATCTCATCCCCATGACCCTAATTATCTTGATTAATAACTGAAAGGGGATTTAATTTTGCAAATGAAATTCATTATGATATGTCAAGGGGAATATATCAAAATTTGTGAAACATATCTAATTATGTTGTCAATTTAGTTGGTTGGCATTCAATCAATTGCGTACAACGTGGAAGGTAGTCACCTTTGTCCACCTTAGGGTCTATGTAATTCTCTGAAGTGTTATGACTCAAACATTGAACTAGCGTTCGATGTAATTTCTCTAGTTGTTTTTGGCTCTAATCCACTTACCTTTTTATAAAACCAACAAATCAATACAGATAAGCAAAACACTATACATGGTGATTAAATTGGGTTTTACACTTTGGACTTGCATTTCGTTGAAGAATGCCCAGGTTTCACAAGGGTGGTTATTCTTATTGCATAACAATAAGTATTCTTACCTTTTTCTAAAGCTAATAAATCAATAGACATGGGAAAAACACTAATAATGATGATTAATTGTGGTTTTAGCATTTCATTCAAAAAAAAATTCAATTTAATCTATTTGGATACTCTGTAATTAATGTAACTACAACAAACATTTAAGATATTAATGTACAATTGTGTAAATCTAGTGAGAAAAGAGAATAAGAAATTGAACTACTTACTCATTTTCTCTCTGTTATTTATTCTTACACACCAACATAAATTCATCATAACTTCAGATCTACCAAGCATTGAGAGGGATCAAAACTCAAGAAATTTAACTCTAGAAATTTGATTCTCTTGCTAGATCCTTAATTAAAATATATCTATGTTGGTTTTTAATAATATTATTTATATTTAGGGTCGCGGGAGGGGAAGTGATTCTCGTTAATCCGGAGGAATCATTGAATATAGATATGCTTGGAGGCTTGGATGGAAGACCAACAACCAAGCAGAAGTGTATGGCTTGTTTCTGGGCCTCACGTTGGCTCAAAAGAAGGGCATAAAAACAATATAGGTTTTAGGAGACTCCATGATAATTATTAGGGATATGATCTATGCTTCATCAGCTAAAAACACTACCTTAAACCAAATAATCAAGTGATCCCAGGGGTTGATCCCCTCCTTCGAAATGGTGTCTTTCTTGCATATTCTCGGAGGAAATAATCACGAAGTTTACAAACAGGCTAACCATGCATGCCAGTTGAGAGAAGAAATGAGCATTGTGAATGAGGCCATGGGCACGACTAGCATCCCATAAGTGTGTTGATAAGATACAAATTCTAGATTGTGGAGGTTTCTCTTAACCTTGCAAGGATGTGAACATACTTAAGAATTGGGGATTTTGCTTTTAGATTTCTTAGGGTGGCTGATTGGCCTCTCCTTCCTCCCCTTAGCCCTTCCCCTTTCCTTCTCCTCCCCTCCCCTTCCCTCTGTCTCCCCTCTTCCCTATTCATCCTCCCCTTCCCTCCCCTCTGTCATTCTCCTATCATTATCCACACACTCCCCTCTCCCATTATGTCATGCCTCCCCTCCTTATTGTCATGTTGCCCACCTCATCTCCTTGCTCCTTGGGCCTTGTCGCATCACTCCATGCGAGCCCTGGCCTATCATGGAGCCTCGTGGCAGGCGTGTCATTTGCTTACAACCGCAGTGCGTTTGTAATTGTCACCCTGGTACAACACCTATTTATAAAAGGGACCTTTGCGTGTGTATTCAATTCCCACACCCTGGTTCATGGCACAAAGGTCGGCGCACCACCTTGGGTGATTGCTAGATAATGGGGATTTCAGAGCACAGAACAACCCTGATCACTTGTGGGAGGAAGCTTAGGATGCGAATGATGGACCAGGAGCAGAGCTGGGAATAATGGCAGACGACTAGAAATTTATGGAAGTACATCAAGATCTCAGCGCCATCAGCGTCTTCAAACTGTATTGCACCATCACACAGTTATGCCGCTGTTATTTAAGGAATAACGATATGTTCAGTTTCTATGGTTTAAGGTTCTTTTCTACTTAGGTGGCCTCTATGAATGCTTGGCAGCTGACGCTGAGGTCGTTGTGAGTCAATTATTGGGTCTAGGTTGAAGGGCAGAAACAAGGTGTCGGCAGAGCCTGAGATTTCAAGTGGGAAGCTTCAAGGGGGCACGAGTCTAAGTGCAGTTAATGGTCTGTGTGTCATTGTTGGGTTGGGTGTTGTTATTTTGCTTAATTGGGAGGGGGTTCTAGACCATAACCTTGGGGAAGATTTGAGAGTAGACCCGCAAAGGGAAGTCAGTTTGAATACGGCTGAATTTAAGATTGTTGTTGGAGAGAATGTTTATAAACTTCTAGACTGGGAGGGTGTCATGGGTCAGAACCTTTGGGCTTCATTGGAGGCCAGTGAGGTGGACGGGGTGATGGATGGTTGGTCCCTGGAGAGGTGGGTCAAGAGCATCCTAGAATTGAGCGGGAGTGACAGAAGGTTTTGTGACATTCTAGGAACTATGAAGATGGATTTGAGTGTGTAGAGTGCAAAGGATAGTTCCCGACGATGCTCTTGGCACAGACGCAGTCCGATGTCAAGGAGGCCGCAGGTGGGAAATTCTCTAGTTGGTAAGAGAAATCGGCCAACCTGCATCAATTGTGTGCATGACCACATGGAATTAAGAGAAGACTTGGTTGTATTGCAGCATGGCATACACAATAAGCAGCGAGAGAACCTGACTATGCAAGAGAGACAACTGGAAAAGAGGAAGTGTATTTGTCCACTAGAGGATGAAGTGGATGCACTGCAGCAACAAATTGAGCAGCTAAAGCTCAAGGTGGAGGAGAACAGCGAAAAAAAACGACTCCACTGAGTTGGACCAAAACAACTGCACTAAAGAAGTCTCCACTGGCCTGGACCTAAACAATCCAACACCAATGGATATTTAGTCTCAATAAGTATTTCTCATTGTTTTTATATGGCACTATGCAAATGTAAATATTTAATGCTTCAATTTTGTCGAATTTATAGTTATAGGAGCTCTGGAATGTGGAATTTTGTGAGCAGTACAAAGAACACTTATACAGCAAGATTGCAGACCAAATGATGTAACATCAACCCTTAGAAGGCTTCGAAAAACTTTGTAAAATCCCAGTTTTGTTTACGAACGAGCACGCTATATTTATATAAAAAAATCTACTCATTCTGGTTAAAATATATATATTTCTACATTTCTTTATATATAAGTATTCTATTTTTAATTTTATTAAAAACTTGAATCATCTCTATGGAATATCTATAGAATATTTTTAATAGTGAGGATACAAGGTTTAAATAAATCTCAAAAGTACTTACAACTTTTTTCTTTTAGAATTAACTAAAAAATGTTATAAAATTAAATTAAAATAAACTATTTATAAAATATTTTGATTGTGAAATAAATTATCTTTTTTAAGCATGTTGTGTTGGCCCATGATATTGTACCAAAGAATATCCATGGTAAAGTAGGAGCGAATATCCATGGTTAAAAATCTTGTCATGATTTTTTTTATTTAAAATATTACTCTTAACTTTTTATTATTTTTTAATTAAATCAACATGTAAATATTTACTAAATTCAAGAGATTTAGAATTGCTCTAAGCAATGCTTAATCACTGCTTAATTAAATTAGTGTTGAAATTAGAAACACTCCATCTAAATCCATGAATGCATACCAAGCTCAATACCACTTTGCAACCTTTGCAAGGAATAAGACATAATACATGAACAATTCCTCACAAAAATCACCATGGGTAAATATTATCATCCTTCACAGCTAAAGAATGAATTTTTACTCAAACCCGTGTTGTTTAATTGGCTGTCAAAAACACGCCACTTCATGGCTTTTTCTTTCAGCATGATTTTCTCCTCAATGTAGTAGTTTTCTTTCTTTTGTTTCTTTGCGTTGCTATCAATATAATAGTTTTGCATTGCTATCAATATAATAGTTCTCTCTTTTGTTTCTTTGCATTGCTATCTTCCAGATGCCTTCTTAACTTCAAGCTTATTAAAAAACAAAGATGCGTGTCCTAGTTGAATATTTCATTCCAATTCAATGTGATAAGGACCATCTACATTTTAAAATAAGTCACATGCCACAATCAAGTGGAATTATTTTCATCACCTTTTGGACAACAAAATATGTAAAAACGAGCCAGAAAACAACAGTTTAGACATCGAAACAAGGCAAACTAGCCTGAAGAACACTGCCAAAATATTTTCTCCAAATGCAAGTAAAAGATAAAAAAGCATGAATAGCAAAATACATTACACCCTCCCAACCATACAAAGTTACAAACTGCCAAAACTAATGCAACCATTGCTATAATCTTCACTCACTATGAAATAATAAACCTCATCAATTTTGATGATTTTAAGACCTTATAAAGTATCCCAATTCAACGAGAGATTTGACAAGACCGCATCTATTCCTCAACTAGTTGTGCCCTAACATTTTGAGGTTTTTCTGTACCAGCCAGAGAAGTAGAATTTCTACTTAACCCAATGCTTTTCTGTAAATTGGAAATTACGGTTCCCATTCTGCCTATGAAACTAAAAAATATTTCTGGAGGGCAATATGGCTAACAATACCTAGCCACTGCAGTAAAACGCTGCTTATCAATGAGAAAGAGGCTTGTTCTGGAACTAACTAATTAACTCGAACATAGGCTGACAATATATAAGGGGAATGGGTTGGGTTTTACACCCTCGACTTATATGACAGGCTTAAAAGGAGTGGCCACTGCTAGAAGCCATTATACATCATTTCATTCTCAGATAGTTTAGTCCATCATGAATATACAATTTTCTTCCCTGTCATTTTTAATGGATCAGGTACTAAGGCTCTGAATTTAACCTTTTGATATCCCCTGGCAAATTCACAATAGTTTGCCATGGATTTAGAGATGCACTTGTATTTTCTACTAGATGCAAGTCGTGAGCTTGAAGCTCGCCATTTCACATCTGCGGAATACTAAGCCTTGGCAGAAACTTGATGGCTTATTTTGGATTTTGTTGATTGGAATCATGCCATGGGATGGGATCCTAGTGCGTTTGCATTAGACAATAGTTTCCCATGGATTTAGAGATGCACTTCTATTTTCTACTAGATGCAGGTCGTGAGCTTGAAGCTCACCATTTCACATATGCGGAATCACTAAGCCTTGGCAGAAACTTGATGGCCTATTTTGGATTTTGTTGATTGGGATCATGTCATGGGATGGGATCCTAGTGTGTTTGCATTAGACAAGGCATGCAAACATTAAGGTGCAAAGAGTTTAATCCATAATAGATAAGAATTGGAATGGGCCATATACGGATCAGCAACAATAACAATTACAAGAAATTGTTACAGTAAGAAAAGACCCTTGTTTCTTTCAAAGTAGCTTATACCTGAAAAAGATCTAAACAAATCCGTACACAACATTCTTGTACAAGGAAATATGGTATTCATCCTCAAAGATCTTGCACAAAGAGGGAAATGAAAATTGACATTGTTGTAAGACAATTTTTTATAACAGAAAATCAGTGAGCCAAGAGGCTCATTTTACAGCCCAGTATGATGTGTAACCATGTCTGTCCATCATCAAAGTTGAAATTTTGCTCATGTCAGCTAAAAAAAATTAACTATACAAAACATTTAAATAATGTCTACTCGTAAAAAAAAATTGCAAGTGAAGAAATTGAATCCCTCTCAACTCATATTAGATCCGTATTTAAGATGAATCTATGCTGGTCATAAGCCAAGCCTTACTATCAAACATTCAGGGATCTTGAAAGAACGGCAAATAGAGAGCAATGTCTTGAAAGAAAAGCACATAAATAGAGAGAGGGTTCTTGATACTTTCAGGAATGTATTATTAACATTACTAAGCACAAATAGAAGAATTGGGGGATCCAATGTCAAAAGGTTGGGAATTTTGCATCGTAATTCAATTTCCTACTAAGATAGATAGATAGATATATAGTTTATTATAATGATAAAATAATTGAATGATACAATATAGTCAAAGGTCGAAGATCAAATTGATGTACAGAAAACCTTTTCTACATAGCCATTCCATTGTTTGCTAAATGGAAGTGTGTGAGTAATGTTTCATAACCTCGTTGATGATACCATTTCATTGGGATCACATATTCAAATTCAGACGGAGATGGGCATGTACACCTTCCATTTACATTTATCTTAACCAAAGAATAAAACAAAAAAAATTCGCAGAGTATTTATGGTAGTAACTTAATGAATGGATGAATAACACTAGGCCAACTCATACCATTCAAAATGATCTCACACAAGGTGAGACTGACACGGTGACCACAATTCATATTCCCTACTGTTTAGGTTCACCAGAAGAATGATATCCAAAAAGCGCAAGACGCAGAGCAATTATATGGACAGACAGTGGTTGTTTCTAAAGAGGCAGCTAACCAAGGTGAAGCATTTAAAACAATATCAATATAGCCCCACCAGCAAATAAATAACGGATCCAGCAAAGGTTCAAAGCATCTTGTTTACAGTACAGATCACTGGACATTTTATTCCGTTAGGTTCTGTGTAGGCCCTCCTCGTTTTGGAAGTCAGGGCTGGTGGTCAACCAATGAAGTCAGCAAAGCCAAGAGGGCGGTCCCCCCACATTGTGTCTTTGTAAATAAATCAGGTACACAAGCATTTGCAGGTAATCAATTGCACCTCAACTCAAAGCAGAACATTATTATCCAGAGGACTATGTAATCTTGTATAATAATTACCACCAGGTAATGACAAGGCAAGAAAGGCATGTAACATATGTAAACAATTAATGAATTTGCTTTTGTTTCTGTTGTACATAAAATTTATACAATCTGCTGCAAAAAATGTTGTTCAATTGTTGAAAGTTTACCTTGTAAAATCAGTTGCCATTAAAAAAAGTGGAGATGGGCATTAGATTACATATATAATATGTTGAGATACATAGTTTCAACCAGCATTGCATGATACCATCTAATTATTATCTCCTCCCAAAGCTACGTAAAATGATGCACTGAATATTTAGCAGATCAAATCATGTCAATTTTATCGATATCCCATTGGAATAAAACATAAACGGCAAAGTATTTCAATTTTAATCCTGTAACAATATACTCAGAAAATACAAATTGGCATCGTCCATATTCATTTTTACTGCACAGTACCATCCTTTAAGTCTTCTACCAAAACATAAAGGATATGTCTATTGATAAAATTGACAAATATATATCTGTTTCCGGAAAAGGCTTGATTACTTGTAAAAGTCAAAGTCTGTGTCTGGTTTTTTAACATTGGCTCTGTAACCCTTTTCAAAATCCTTTGGGAGAATAACATAGCGGTTTTTCCGTACTGCATGCATACCAGCTTCTTGACAAATTGCAGTTATCTGCAGCAAGAATAGACATAGCATACATAAATCCTATAAACGTTAAACTCATTATAAATAACTTGAATTTCCAAATAGCTGCAGCACCAATTTTGTAGGACTGAGAAATTTAAACAGCAAATAGCTTGATGGTTAAGTAACACTTGCCTCTGCAGCACTAATTTTATCAGGGCGAGATACATAGTCTTCAAGGTCTACCTCGTCGCTGAGGTTCATTTTTGCTGTACAAACCTGACACACAATATGCCAAAATAATTACTAGCCTTACGATAAGTGTCACACATGCAACTGTAACAGTGAGGGTCGAGAATGCCCTAGAAGATGATTAAGAAACACAAATAGAATATTATTTTTACGGTATTGCATCTCAGCAAATATATACAAAAAACAGTGAAGGTTGAAGCTGCTTCATTAAACATTTGCATGACTATCTATAACCATTAGAAAGTGCACATTTTCCCGTGCCCGGTGAACTACCTGGAAAACAAGACGTTTCTGCCTCCTATCAGGCAGAGGAAACTCGATTTTCCTATCAAGTCTTCCAGGGCGCAGAAGTGCGGGATCCAGTGTATCTGCTCTATTGGTTGCCATGATCACCTTCACATTCACAGTCTGATCAAAACCATCCATCTGCACTAGCAACAGCCATCGATGTCATATTAAAATAAAGAACCATTAGCATTGTTGACAATGACAATTTAACCATCACGTGAAATCCAACAACACTCAGGTCCACCTGATTTAAGAGCTCCATCAAGATCCTCTGAACTTCCCTATCAGCTCCAGTTTGAGCATCAAACCGTGCTGTTGCAATTGCATCCACCTCATCAATGAATATTATTGCAGGTGCATTCTCTTTAGCAAGGCGAAAGACATCACGAACCATCCTTGGCCCCTGACATGAAACAAAAGATGAATCAATACCACTAGAAACAAAAAATCCCTTCCATCAAGTTTTCTCATGTGCTAAGTGAAAACAATAGTCTAGCAGATGAATTAGCCAATCAAACCATATCTCTAAAACTTGAGGGATATTGTGTAAAGTCCCTTCCTAAATTAATTTGGAACAAGACTAATTATTGCATTTTGGGGCCAATTTTGGAGATGGGGGGGGGGGCTATTTGATTTTTATTAGGTGGTTAGACTTAGGAGAAGTTATTTTGTTGTGGTTAAATTACACATGGGGGCCACCCACACTAGGAAATACGCACTCCCTAGTTCGGTTTGCATGAAGGTGATTAAGTTTTGCATGTAGGTGGTTAAGTGAGGGCCCACAATGGAGGGAAAAGTGTTCCACGAAATCTATATAAAGAAGGTAGCTCTCCTCATTTCATTCATCTTATTGGAATATATCGATTTCTCTTTAGTTGCTCGAGTTGCTTAGCCAAGTCACTCGCTGTTTAGCACGAGTTCTTCAGGCGAAGAGCTCACCCTTTCTTCGGGGCACTTCGAGTGCCACCCTAGAGTGGTTTTCTTCATTTCTTTAGGAGGAGGATCACATTGTGATTCCCAGCAGTAGCATTCCCTTCCAGGTTGTGCGTATTACAAGGGGACACAGTGGAGAGGAGGCCGAGTTCATTGGTGGTGCTTAGCAGTGGAGATTTGATGTGAGATTTTCCGGAGAGGAGGCTAGGGAGAATTGTCAAGACTCGGCATCTAGGAAAGTTTGGGAGCTGATTGAGCTTTTGGCTTGGCAGTGTGACTTTCACACTACCTGGGGTAGCGCAAAGGCAGTGTGTGGGAGCTCATTTGGTGGGTAGAGTATCAGTCCTTGGGGTTGAGTTTTGTCGTGGAGGTTAGAGGAGATATTTGGAGTGGTGTTTGCTTCCATTTCAGAGCTTGGAGGAGGAATTTGTCGTCATTCCTTGCGGGCCGTATCTCTAGCGCTATTTGGAGGGCGTGGGCCATAGAAGAGGTCGAATTTGGGAGGTCAAAATGCGGTCAAACCATTTCTAGGTTTTTCTAGGTTTTTGACAAGGATTCCAGATATAAAATTTTGGAATTTTCTGAGAACCAGAAGTGGGGTTTTCAACCGTATCTTTGCCGCAGAGTGCAGAATTGCTGGGAATTGCACAATGCCTTTGGGGGTCAATTCTGGAAGGTCAAAATCGGGCCAAAACATTTATCTGTTTTTGTGGGTTTGGGTCAAAGAGCTTGGGGCTGAATTTGTAGCATTTTCCGAGCAACAGAAGTGGAGTTTCTTGCAGTTCTTTTCCAACTAGCAGTGTAATTTTCTGGGCAACGCAGAGCATTAGAAGAGCAGTCATTTCCAGCATTTGAGATCATTGTATTATCACTTGGGTTCTGTCACGCTTGCCATTGAGGCAAGCCCAGGTTCATTCCTCCATACTAATATACTTGCTCCATTAATTAATAAAATGGCTTAGTTGGTTATTACTTCTGGAGTTTTATGAGCATTTGCTGATTGTTTAAAATTTATGTGCTGTAAATCATTTTTGCTTTGCATATTACTGTTTATTCAAGTTTGGAACATTACATATTGGCATCAATTGTAAGGTCACATCCCATCCCTTGATTAGACATGGCAAATGCAGCACATTTCATGCATTTATGGACTTCTATGGCTCATTATTACTAACCCCTGATAAACAGTACGGCAAATAATGAGACTCGTCTTTGTATGCAGGCCCACACATTTTTTGAACCAAACGAAGATTATTTCCCTTGGCCTGTTGGGATAATGGCACCTCAATATAGAACTCTTCAGTGGCAATGGTGGGCTTCAGGTTTAGATGACCATGGGGTTTGCTTTGCTTTTGTGGTATGCCTGGCACAATTAATCTCACCTCTCACCTCTTCCATGGATGTTTGGTAAGTCTCCCCTTGGTTTTTTCTGGATTGGAAAAGCCAACTGTGGGCAATTCAGTTCTCAGTAATATCACCCGTGTTTACAATACTGTTCTTGGGAAATTTATGCCACATTCACTGGAAGAGACCTCAACATGGAAAAGGTCAGTGTTTCAGGAGGTATTTTTTGTCAATTTTGTGGCCAACTTGACTTTTCTCCAGGTTAACTGGGAGTTGGAAAAGCACGCCCACTTTCTCTGGTCTGGAGTGCCTGTTCTTTCTGGGTTTAGTTTTCTCCAGGTCTGGAAGGTTTCCCCTGTCAAACTCTGTAATATCTCTATCCTCTCTGTGAATTCTTCCACAGTCAGCACACAGTTTGAACAGCAGAAGAAATAGCAAGGGCCATCCCCAGGCCCTGAGGGGTTCACCAGTAAAGTTCAGACTCCAATTTTCTGATGGATTATTGTTAGTTACAGAATATAAGAAGGCTACTCAGGACTCATGAGGAGTCTAACCAAAGAAACAGAACATCAATTTTCACTGCTACAACTAAACTACATAAAATTGATCAACAGGCCACCACTAATAATGCAACAGTAATCAGGACTTTGGTTCAGCTCAAGAGGCAGATCTCTATTCTGGAGGCTTGGTGTAATATGCTAGGGAACATGGTTCTCAATTAGACCAAGGAAGAGCATTCCAGGGCATCTAATCAGGTACAATCAGTAAACTCCGACTGTGAAGGCTGTGAGGAAGAGGAAACAGTGCACCAGCTGCCAGAAGCAAAGGGAATCATCAAGCTAGATTCAGATCCTGAGAAGGCATAGAAGCAGCCAGCTGTCATGTCTTTTGCTAGTTACTGGGATACTAGGTCCTTTTTATAGAATCTACATCACCGAGAAGTACTGGTTTGTTTTGCTTAAGGATTTTAATGGGTATAGTCATATAGAGGAAATTAGTATTTCCATTTTGGTCTAGTCGTAATAACTTTTGAACCAGACTCCTGATGCATCTTCACTGTGAGCATGCAGAACTAGTGACAAAGAACTGTAGAATTGCACCATAAATCCTTTCTCCATATCACGTTGCAGTGGTCTTTGTTGGAGAAGATAAAATCCAAACTTGGAACTTTCTACAACTTAGAAAAAAAATGACAAGAAATATATACATTCAAAACCACCTTCACTTTTTTTTTTCTCAATTTGAAATGGTTGGATTCAGGGCTCACAAGCACATTAAAATTTCTCAGCTACTCACTTTTCAGCGTAAGCTTGAGAGGAACACACTGATGAGAGGACCCTTAGAATCTAAATCCATCAAACCTTCAGATCACCTCAAATACTGTTAATTACCCATGGTAGTGTACAGTGGATGCCTCCAGCTGACAAAGAGACTTTGATAAATTAGTAATTGCCACCCAAGAGAATGTCCTCTATTTAAAGTGAGCTATGGATAATAATAGCAATTTTGATTAAAAATCTCCTTTCAGTAAATGAATGTCAATAACGTTTAGCAGGTTGTTACTTCTTTAGAGGATTTAATTTTAAGGGACGCAGCAAGAGAAAGATCCCTATTTGAAAGGTTATGATGTACTCTTTTGGATGGAAAAAGAAAGATTATGAGAAGATGAATTTAAGTCAGCTACCATTTATGCGAGAATGACGTCTCAGAAAATTCAGTGAATTTGCCTGAGTTTTGTGGTCTCATGGTTGAATTTATTCCTATCTTCACGCTAAAGCACACCCCCAGTTTACGCAGTAGAGGCCCTTGCATCCAAATGATTCTCTGAGTGACCTTGTCAGACAGTGTATCAGGCCCTTCAAATTCATTAAAGACTCAGAGGGGGAGACTTCCCAGCCTCGACCGCCAGCTCTACTACAAGCTGACATTCTCTTCCAGATGATGCTCATTCTTGTACTGTTTCCTTTCATCTCAGATCTTTATCTTCACTTATTGCTATTAGCTTAGATCTAGGAGCTGCTACAGAGATCCCACTTTGTAGTCCGCTGGTTATCCCTAGGATTCGTTACAAATTAGTCATCTCCCTGTATATATGAGATTCTTTCAAATTCTGCATTGTATATGTATGGTAATGTACTTTTCGTTGCTTATTGAATCATATTGCCAGAGTAACATATTTATGTGTGGACTAGGGTTCTTCCGTTTCTGTATCATGTCGAGAGGGATTTTGCCTCTATAAGGCTTGTATGATCATCCAAATACAATGGATATTTGATCTTGAGCTAAGGGGTTCAACTGTAATTCCATGTTATGCATACCTGCTCTCGTTGTTCCTTAGGAGGTCCACAGCCTATCTGCTTACAATTCCATTCATAGCAGTCCTAGTGACCCGGGCACTCTCCAAATCACCCTGCCCAAAAGGGTCCAACAAAGTCACTCAGGGTGTGGGGCTTGAAATCTAGACGAGAATAAAGAAAGACGGTGGCTAGGGATGGCAAATTGCAAATATTAAATTAGAGTTTAGAAGGGTTAATGTTTGACAAAAATATTTGTTTCAAGTGCAAATGCCAGAGTCCCGTGATGTAATTGCTTGGTAGGGTCAAAAACAACGAGTAAACATGCATCTGGAATACAAATTACCACCTGCTTATAAATTGCTACGAGGGGGTAATCGGAAGGCAATGTTCTTGCTTGGAAGAGGTGCAATTGGGGTTTGTATCGAAAGCAAAACATAGCAATGAGGAAAAAAAATACCTCTCCAAGATACTTTTGAACAAACTCAGAGCCAACAACCCGAATGAAAGCAGCCGTGGTGTGGTTTGCGACGGCCTTGGCAAGCATGGTCTTCCCTGTACCTGGAGGGCCATAAAGAAGAACACCCCGGGGAGGGTCTATCCCGATCTGCTTGTAAAGCTCGTGGTGTGTGAGTGGAAGTTCCACGGCTTCCCGAATCTCCTGTTTCTGTATGTCACAGCCCCCAATATCATTGTAGGTTACGTCCGGTTTCTCGGACTGGGAGAGGAGTGAGATAGAGGAGTCGGCCTCAGGTGGGAGGACGTCCACTAGGGCGTTCGAATGTCGGTGGAGAGCTACCGAGGCGGAGGGCTTCAGGAGCTCCCTGTTGATTGTGCTCAAAATCCTCACATAGTAGTTCGATCCCGTTGTTGAACCCACTATTCCGTTGTTCTGGTCAACCATCTCCATGAACTGCCCGATCACCAGGGGCACCGACTGGATCCTCTTCACCTCCTCCTGGGCTCTCAGCAGTTCTCTCTTTAGATTTTTTTGCTCATCCTTCACGTATTCTTCTTGAATGTCGATGAACTCCATCTGTCTCTGTAACGATTTCAATCGACTGTACAGATCTTCTTCGTCCATGTCGGAATGAGAATGGGGATGGGGCGGAGGCATACTCATCTCTATCTTGCCCGTTGGACCCTCGGCCACCGACTTCGGATTTAGCACCACTGCCGATGCAGCCATTGTCGCCTTACCTTGCCTTTCCCTCGCAAAAACCAGAACAGAGCCGAGGCTTTCTTCACCGAAAGGAAATTGCCTCAGATAAACAAATTGAAAGGTATAAATGAAAGGTAAAGAAAGGTATTGGTATGTTTATAGTGCACGGAAGAGGGCCGAATTGCATTGGACTTATTAAAAGTTTTAGGTTTTTCTTTTTAAAAAAAAAACACAAAAAAAAGAGTTTACGTTTTTCAGATTCTTAGATTTCCTCCTTAGTTTGTTTCGCTAAAAACCTCGAAAGGTTTTTGGAATTCGAGATTTGAGGCAGGGTTGATATTGTATCTAATTTGAGTGATTAAGGGGTTACAAAGATATGAATTGATTTTTGTATTTATTTTGTTATTTCGGGAATTAAATTATCTTCGTGTCATTTGTGTTTGATTAAGTTTTACATATTTTTTGTGATAGTATTTGTTTGTGGGCATTTAGTCTTTCTATTTAACATTGGAGTTTGCTTTGGCTTAAGGTCAATCTAGTTCGAAAAAGAAAAAGAAAAAATAATTTATTTTAAGATTTAAATGATAGTAGAGTCTCAAATCAAATTACTCAAGGGCTAGAAGGGATTTCTCTAGATGAGGAAGGCTTCCTAATGGAGAGAATTTATCCCTGAGCTGCCAAATTTTAACACTCCCTCTCAGCTAGGGAAGAATTATCGGTTGCATCATAAGTCCCATCTCAAATTTCTCATCGTCGTCATCGTTGAATCAAGTCATATCTCGTTTATGCTCATCTCTGCTCATTTGTACTCATCTTTTGAACATTCTTGAATCTAAAGAAGAAGAATCATCAACATAGGGGAGATAAATCAGCCACCCTATATCCAAGGACAATAGGTAGGATACCACTTACCATGAGAGGTAAGGATCACAGTCTATCCTATTGTTTGTTGATCTTCCCATATTAACCCTCAAGAGACAGTGATAGAACACTTCCATCCCATCACTTGAGCAGGATATGACTTACCATAAATGGTAAGGATCATAGTCTATCTTAAGTCTCCTCACCCTAGCTAGATGGATGGTAATCCCAACAAGCCCAACTTGTGGGTAGGATGCATATTGGGGTATTCTCTATTAAATCCCGCACTTGATGGTAGGGGGAGATACCCACTTGTCACGAGTGAAAAGGATCACACACACACACACCCTACAGTGACCATAAGCAGGATACTACTTACCATAGAAGGCAAGGATCATAGACTATCTTATTGTACAGAGTTCCCTCAACCCCAAGAGCTCTCCGGCTCAATTCATCTCCCCGTGAGCTCAATTAGGGGGGAAGAGTATAGCTTAGTGTCTTTGATCAATTGTGACCCTTACCTAGGGGGTCACATCCATCAGTCCAAGTTGCTTTATGAAGCTCAAGAACTTCCCTTTCGACAAAACCTTGGTAAGAATATATGTTATCCGCTCATCAGTCGAAATGTGATGGAGTCTTTTGACTCCTCTTTGCTTCATGTCTCGGATGTAGTGGTACCTGATCTCAATATGATTGGACTCGTCGTGGAACATAGGATTCTCTTCCAGTCGGATCCCACTCTTTTTGTCGCAATATATCATTATCATATCCAAAACCTACTTAAATAGCTCTCCAAAGAGCTTCCTCAACCATATTGCCTCATAGCTAACCATGTTAGTAGCAATGTACTTTGCCTCGATTGTGCTAAGGGCAACGGACTTCTGCTTCTTGCTCATCCAAGATATCATGGTTGATCTAAGGCTGAACCAACACCCTAATGTACTCTTTTTGTCAATAACATTTTTGGCTCAGTTAGCATCAATGTATCCATGAAGTCTCACATCTCCGACAGTATATCTCAAACCAAAATTAATCATCCCATGTAAGTATCTTAGCACATGCTTAACAATGACCCATGTGCATGAAGAGGCTCAGTCATAAATGCACTTAGTGTGTTAATTGCAAAATATTGTCTGGTCGAGTGTTCACAAGGAACATCAGTGCCCCAATCAACTGTCGATACTCAGAGGGATTCACCAAATTGGGTCTCGCAGCTTCTCCACATAACTTCTTGAAATTCATATCTATCAATGTGGTCATGGACTTGCATTCTACCATTCCAAATATTTCCAGTAGCTTCACCACATATTTCCCTTGAGAAAGGAAAATTTCACCAGGTCTCTGCCACACCTCTAAGCCTAGGAAGTAGTGCATCAATCCAAGGTCTTTCATCTCAAATTCAAAAGCCAACTCCCTCTTGCACTATAGCATTAAAGGCTCACCACCTGTCAAGAATAAGTCATCAACATATAAAACCAAAATCAAGGGCATACCTTGGACAACTTTGAAGTAGAGGTTTGGGTCAACATTGCTTCTTGTGAATCCAAGCTTCATCAGGTAGCTATCAATACAAACATACCGATCCCTAAGGGCTTTCTTTAATCCATAGAGACCTTCTTCAGCCTACACACATAATTCTTTCGGTCTTTACTTCAAATCCTTACGGTTGCTCAACATATACTTCTTCCTAGAGTATGCCAGGAAGAAATGTGGTCTTCACATCCATTTGGTAAAAAGTCCTTCCTTGACTAGAAGCAAGGGCTACAATAGATCGAATAGTAGTGTAGCAAGCAACTGGTTCAAAGACATCATCATAATCTTCTCACTCTTTCTAAGAGAAGCCTCTAGCCATGAATCTCACCTTATATTTCTCGATACTTCCATCTGTTCCATGCTTGATCTTGTACAACCATTTAGAAGTCACAACAAACTTCCCTTTAGGCCTCGTAACTACTTCACACACATCATTCTTCATTACATAGTCATATTCTTCGGCCATAACATCCTTCCAGACTTGCTCTTTCACTGCTTCTTTAAAGGTGAGAGGCTTAGCATGTATGATGGTGCTCATAGTGTTGACGGTGTTGGATGTCGCCAACATACAACGGGTCTCCCTGATGTGAAATCCCAGTTATACCTCACACCATTTGGAGTAGGAGCCACATCTAGTTATATGGTTTGGCAACCATTGCGAGTGATTTAGAGGCATGCCTTGGCCATAATACATACATTAGAGATCATAAACATAACTTTGGGGCACCAAGCATGAAAGCTTTGTGTGACATCGAGTGTAGAGTGCAAAGGAAGCTTCCATGGACAAGAGAGAAACGAGCCTCTAATAGGAAAGTAATAGTATTACCCTAAGGGAGACGTGCAAGCGAAGGAGAAAGACTTGTTGATTAATGTGCAAATCAATTCACAAGATAAACAACAATCATGAAAGCATAACAACACTCATTCAACAAGATCCATATCCAAAGCAATGAAATAGTTCATTATCTTTAGTACGTATTATATCAACATATACCACAAACATAAAAGAATAGTCTTACTACATTCATGCCACATACATGAAAGAGTGATGGCTCGCAAAGCTTCTGATAATTAATGGAAGATTCCAATAACATTGTCACACCGATGAAAAACTAGCTCCAATACTAGAACATGAAGCTACAACTTGCTTCTCCAAAGAATGACCATCTCTCCTATGCACCACTAGAGAAGCCAAGGCCAAATCTCTGAGTCCAAGCCACTTGTGTGAGTTATGAGGATCTATATATAATAAATGATAATGACTCTTGAGCTTCCTCATGACTCTTCAACTTCTATGGCTTATGGATTTACAACATGATTCTTCGCATTCTACATACATCTCCTTACATTCCACATGAGTCTCTTGAACTCCCTCATATTGGAATTACTATTTATAAAAGACAAATTACACATAAGGCGGTGACTATATATGACAAAAATCTAATAAGACAAAATATTCTCACATGGGAGAAAGGGACAAATTAGCGACATCATCATGGAGTTCATTTGTGATATATGAGTGTCATGCTTTGAACTCTGCTACAATAACCTTGACTCGGACGAGCAACTCTACAACATATTGCATATTTACCTCCAATGCCTCTGACAATATGGACTTGGATTTGGATTGTACAAAATTTTACAGCCAGGATAATTTCATGTAAAGCTTAGTTGGTGCAATTGCATGTTGTATAATAATGTTCTTGGTGATTTCCAAGCCTTCTCGTCCAGATATTTGCACCATTTGCTTGATGAACTGCTTTATCTCACGCATGATAACGTCCTTGCCTCTTATCTCTCCAAGTGCATCCACAAAAGGAATTCCATGTTTTTGTATTGGGGATTCCAAACTGTTATGCAGTCGACCAAAAGCATCTATAGTGTTGGTTGCTTGTTCACCGAGACGACTGTAGTTTTGAATATGGAGCCTCAACTACACTTTGTCCATCTCCGTAACAATTTTGTCCTTCCTAACCAACTGCTCTGGAACATTTGGATACTTAGCACCTCACTCCTATATCAAATCTACAACTTTGTTTGCAACCTTTAGGAGCTTCAAGATCTCTTGAGATTTCTTATGTATTTCGATCAGGGATGCCACTACCTCATGTAAGAGAATCATCTCATTATACAACAGTTTCATGGTGTCCTCCATTGGTCCCATTTCTTCAAGTATAGCTTACTGGAACTCCATTGTGCTAAAATTGTTAGAGGGCAGCCTTTGATTCTTTGTGGTGAGGTGATCTACTTGTCGCTTTACCGCAGCTAAATCCTTTCTCAACCATGCATTCTAACTCATCATATATTCTAAGTTGTCTTGTGTTGTTGTCGCGAAAGCAACAATAGCTGCCATGACCGCTTGAGGATTTCTCCTAGTATTAGTTTTTATTACCTTCTCAGTGGATATGGAGATTGGATGTTCAAGATAGTTGGGGAAGTATCTTCGTCTTTCTTGAACGATCCTCTTCTTCAATTGATCAAAGGTAACATTACATACATCCATGAGCCTATCTTCTGGTGGAGGGACAATTCCCATCTCGTTGAATGGGAGATGGCCACCTATAAGAGGAGCTTTTGATGGAGTGCCTGCTTCATCTGCAATAGGTTCAATAACATCCTCTTCTTCTAATTTTGCTTCCATCTCTTAGGTCACATGTTCTTCCTCCATTATTTGCACAACTTCTTCCTATTGTGACTGCTTCTATTGTTCTGCTTTTTATGCTCTTCTCATTTCTTCTTCTACTTCCTGCTTTTGTTTAAGCATGTCATCCTGCTTCCTCTTTTCTTCTTCTTCTTTTTGTGAGCACTCCTTCTCCCTTGCATGCTCTTCCTCTTGTTGCTTCCTTTCTTCTATGGCATCTTTGCACATGGGATCAAATTTATTCTTTATGTTATGTTCTACCACCAAATCATGCTTGATCTTCTTCCTACGTGTTGTTATGTTAACTTGAGTTGTTGTCACCTGTTGTGTCTCCTCCATTTGTGCATCTAAAGCTCGTGGGACTTGAGAGGGACCTGCCTCATCTCATGGTCGATTCTTTCTCATTGCATTGTACCAATTCTTAATATTTTCATCCTCAGAAGTCGTCATTGGTACATATGGCCAAGTGTGTTATATCTTATCGTAATGTTGCTTACACACCTTTCTAGGATCATATCTATGAAAATTTGATGTCCCAAAATGAAGATGCTTGAGTTCTTCAATTTCAGGCTTAACTTCGTTAAGGCTCTTTAGCTCATAAAGTCCAATTTGTAAAGGAAGAGTGGGCCAGGGAGCCTTTTTCCTCCTATGTAGTTGTGCAAACAGTCCATTATTCAACTGATAGGACACCTCCTGCAAGACCACCTTTTTGGTTACATATCTAGGCATAAGGTGAGGAGTTGGTTGGCACCCAAAACAACTAATGTATGTGCCTTGTAGTGAGGCAAACCAATCTGCAATGTCATATAGTATCTCCTTCACCTGATCGGTCATGCAAGGAGGGTCAGTCTCCTAGATCATCTAGTAAAGTACTGCAAATAAATGATCTGCCAAGTTTTCATAAAGTCCTCGAAAACTAATCTTTGATAACAATTTGCAATGAAAATAGACTAGGAGCTTTTCTTGTGAGGTCTAGCTCCATTTCATTCTTGTGAAAGTATGCCGAGTGCAGATCCCATCTAGCAAATAAGTAGACATATAGAACTATGGTGCTTGCTTTGCTTGTGTGGCATCTTTAGCCTATTGTACATGACTACGCAACTCATAAGAGAGGATATCTGCCCCATTGAAAACTCTACCATTGGTAACAACCAAGTTGAGCCGGAAGATCCAATTCTCCTCAAAGTCTTTTGCATTTTTTTTCACCCATGCATTATGCAACACGTTACTATGAGATGTTGACAGACCTTTCTAAAATTTCTTTTCAGGTACACAACGCTTGGTCTCTGATGGAATCTAGCAGGCTCTTGGCACCAGAATTTGATGATTTATTTAGTGTTGAGGTTTTCCCATGTTGCATAAAACCTTGTGTTGGCATATTCTCTAAGTTTTACCATCTTAAAGTAAGAATGTATGTCATGTGTATGGTAAATAGCAATCTCATTACCGCTTTCACTGTGTAAGATCAAATTTGTATTGTCCACATGTAACAGAATCCATTCAATGGCTTCAACACATGACAACACTAGGAACCTGCATGCAACTCTATGTATTATGGACCTTTTGATGTTGATGTATACCTCCCTATTTTCAAATCTTCAAGGAATTGCTTCTGCATGAAAGTATCCATAATATCTTTCCATGTGACTTTGAAAGATTTGTCCATAAAGCATTGTGTATATGTAAGAATAGGAATTGTAGGCTTGACCATTTCCACTGCCTCCTCAGTACTTGCTTCTGAGGTTTCCTTAGAGATAATTCGATGGGTAGTAGGAGGCATTGTTTCGACATACGATGAAAGAGAAATATAACTTGTTTTCAGAACACCTGCAAGTGGAATTTCACTTATGGTGATAATAATTTGTTTCAAGAAATTCCCTATTCTAGCACATGCAAACTTAGCAAAGATAATCACAGAGGGGAGATAATATTTAGTTGGATACACTAGCCTATCAATGATGAGACAAGGTGACTTGGTTATCCATTGGGAGTGAAATCAACAACATGCCAAGAGGAGGGTACATGTCGGGACAATAATGGCCAAAGAGGGCCTAGTTGAAGCTTGAGGATGTGTTGTGTGCTCAAGGAGGAAGAGAGAGAGAGGTTGGGGGTGTAGAGCAAAATCTCAAGGCACAAGGAAGGCACACTAAAGCTTGTGAGTACATTATACGCCCAAGGTGATCCATTGAGGGAGTAGTGTTGTTGGGAAAAGTATCCAATACGGAATGACCCTATCCCACTCTAAGGGTGATAGTACCTCAGCAACAACTGAATGCAAAGCTATTCAAGATTACTTCTTTATGAGATGAGAGAGAGAAGAGAAAAGGGATCCACTAACCGTTATCTTCCGCTAATGGTTGATCCAATCTTCCCTCTTTGCTGCTTGCTCCTAGCTCCTTGCTCTTTCACCGGCCCAGCTACACAAAGATCCTGTAAAAGCACAAGGAAAGGAAACTACAAGAAGCATACATCCATAACTGATTCAAGGATTAGAATAAATCAAATATACAAGCATCAATTCACCATAGAGATACATGCATATAGAAGAACCTCAAATACTTTATTAATAGAAGAAGTAAAGTTCTGAGAGTGTTACAACCATAATAGGCCCAATCCAGCAACACCTCCCAGCAGAAAGAAATCTCCTCTTCACCTCCTTCAAAGCAATCACCCAATAGTTCTATACTCAAACCAACATCACTTCCTTACTTGCACAAAATTCCAACCTCCATAGACCTCATGAGAGAGCTCTATATATAGGAGATTTGGAGAAAGGATGAGTCAGCTTGAGGCTGGCATGAAGCTGACTAGTGTCCTCTCCCACTTTAGTTATTCTTCAGTTCTTGAGTCCACTTGGAGATTCTTGCTTCCACTTGGAGATCAAGACCCTCTTACTCATCACAAGGCGAATTCCTTGACCCAAGTGTCAGTTTGGAAGCTTCCTGGGCAACTGACACCTTGCAGAATGACTGTGCCACTTGGCCAATCTCGCCCAACGCAGGTAGCCTTCATTAGTTTTGACATTCAGCGCAGGTACAGAGTGGAGCAGTTGACATTCAGCGCAGATGCTCAGTGGAGCAGCTGACATGATCCAGAAATAGCTTGTTTTGAGTGTTTTCAGGTGGAGAACTGATTTTTAGTGCTGTGGTTTGCTGACCTTGTTCCTCTAGGGGTAAGAACAACATGTTTAGGGACTTTGGATCCCTCAGATTATTGACATTTCATGCTTCATGCTGTTAGGCACAAAAATGTCTATAACAGTTGCCCCCTAAAGTATGAGGTTGTTTATCGGGTGAAATGCTTTGTCAGGAGGATCCGAAGTTCATCTAATCGCCGAGAGGTGCCCTGTAATAAAATACAATACAATACATTATTTTTCATTATGCTTTCATGATCTAGCTGAGGCGGGCATTCCCATGCTCAGCTTTATAAATTCATTTTGGTACATAGAACAGACGATCGTCTGGTGGTAGACTGATAATTCTCTGCTGAAATTATCATCCTTTGAGTAGGATGATCATCTGCTGCAATGATGTACATAACAAATGTCTTTATATTTCCTGAATATATATCGCAGCCCGGATGGATGAAACTAGATCCGGGGTCTTCAAAACTCGTTCGATCTTCACTCTAAGTACAAGTCGATCCATGTGAGAATTGCGCTGAAGTCAAACATGGAAAGACATCGCTTGATTACCGGTCGATAATGTAAACCGTTAACAAGCGCGAGAGGAATCACCAATAATGACAATGACCCTCAAGGTACTGCAGTACAATTCACGTGGTGTGAATAAAGGACTTGGCGTCGAACACCACGCAAAATCTTTTGGTCGAAGGTCATTGATGTATACCTGTCGCCGGAAGTGAGAAACTTGCCATTGAGGCATGCAAGCTTCAAAGTACTGGGGGTTTGTTCCTAGATCAACTTCCTGGATAATGAGCTGAAGTCGACAAGAAGCGATCCATCAAAGGAGGGCCTTAATGAATCCCACATCAATGACACGGAACGGAGCTAATGATTTTAGCGGAGGTGAAAACAATCTGTGAGATATGATTCAGGGTGGCGATCATGGGTGGATGAAGGATAATGTATGGCAGTGGATGGGACACGGTTGACTCTTTCTGAACACATCTCTTGAACATATAACGACACTGATGTGATGGATCGGTAGCATTACCCCAGATGTGGATGGTTTGGAGAGGACCATGGTGATGAGACCGGTGAATGAAACAACCCAACCCGATGTGATACGGAGGATAAAGTGTCATGTTCAAGAGCGACTTGCTACCATTAGAGCTTTGAGGTTCTCCCAATTTTTCCCCAGTCATTTCTGACCAGTACCTCTTTATTTTTGTCAAGCTTGAGGAGGATAACATATGCTTGTTCTATAACCTGCCCTTCGGGCAAGCCCATCGTTATGTTTTAACGAGCTTAGCGATAGGGAAACTCGTTCTCGTCTAAAGACAAGTTTGTCGCTATTTAATCATTTTAACGAGTCTAACGACAAGGAAAACTCGGTCCTTTTCATTTTTAGAGAGTCTGAAAAGGTACAGAAAGTTAACTCCAAAATTCCTTTTTCGTCATCTAATCCCTTAAGTCCGAAAAAGTATAAAACAATATAGAACGGATGAGTTTTCGATAACTTTAACGAGCCGAATAAAACAAGCGCTCGACCTTTTTGTGCAATAATCCCTCAGGTCCAAAAAGATTAAAATCTAGAGGAGGGATAGCTCTTCCGGTCACTTTAACGAGCTGGAAGGCCAAAACTCGGCAAACTTTTCATATTTTACGAGTCAGGAGAAAAGAGCTCAAAGAAGACTCGTCTTTTGAGGAACGAGTGATAAACAGGGATAGCAGCAGATTCCAGGTACAGGTTGGAATTTTCCAATCACGGCAGTGTCACAAGGATGGCTAAGTGAAATCACTCTTCGCAGCTGTTCCTCAAAATGGGTAAACAATCATATGGAGGTGAACGGTAGGCCAAATAGAATGGAGGTGGCGGGTGCAAACACGACCAAGGCTTTTATGGCTAATAAATTTACGATCACAATGGTTATTTACCGGTACTGGGTTCATTTTTTAAAGAGCTTGAATGTGCCAAAACACTGCTCAAAAGCTTATGTTTATTTTTTAACGAGCATGAACTATGACGCTAAAACTGCTCGGATCTCGCTTTTCTATTTTTTAACGAGCATAAATTCCGCGGTAAAACTGCTCGATTATATGGTCACATTTTGATTTTTTACCATTACTAGCTTTTCTCTTTTCAAATATAGTACTGCTTTTTCAATTGCTGCAGCAAAATTTGTTAGAAATGAATAATATTTGCATGAAAATGAGATTATAACCCTAATATTCCACTTTAAACTATGTAAAAAGCCATTAAAAGGTGTTTTTACCTCTCATTTACCATTTCATTTGCATTTGGTTTGTTGGAGCTCTGGAGGTGCCTCTTCCCCCTTGATTTTCACCAGCTGATTCCGGGAGATTCTGCGGACGATTTTCGGTGCCGTCTGGACCAGGTAGGAGCTAAACCCTAGCTCTTTCTTTTCATGATTTCCTTTTCCTGTTTTTTGCCTGTTTTCCGATCTTTCTGAGCCCCTGGGGTTTTGCCAGGGCGCCCTAGGATCAGCGCAGGTTTCCCTTTCGAAACCTGCGCTGAAGGTCAAGCTGCCTTAAGGCAGCCTGACCCTCAGCGCAAGTGGGAGACTTCCTGTCTGCGCTGGGCTCAAAAAGACTGAGTTTTAAGGTTATTTCTGATGATTTTTCGCCAGTTTTTCATCAAATCAAGAATTCACTCTTTCTCTTGTTTGCTTTGCAGGGAACCTTGAACAAAATGTCCCTTACATGGCGAGAACGAGAACATGAAGAGGAGGACATGATTGCCCTACATGACCCGGTCACGGTGAACGCGCTGTGGAACTGTGGCCTGCTGAAGTTCTTCCGTATCTCTAGCATGAGAGCACAGATTTCTTTACTGCAGTATATGCTTAATGCTTGGGATCCTGTTAACCAAGTGTTTCAGATTAGGGGGAAGACCATCCCCTTGACCATAGAGGACATGTACTTCTTGACTGGATTGTCAAGACAAGGTGCCCCTATTTCCTTATCAGGTACGGCCCGGGGGACTGATTCCACCAGAGATTATGTCCGCCAGTATTGTAGGGAAGGTTCTCAGCCGAGCAGAGACGGCAAGATTGTTATCCGTGAGATTACTGATCGGGCTCTCAGGTCCATTCTGTTCACTATTGGTAGGATGGCCGGTAGTGCAGCTTTACATGTTGCCAACAGGTCTTATATGCAGCACGCCTTGGAGTGTCTCCAACCGAAAGTATTCAACTGGTGTGATGCGGTACTTGTTCAGATGAAAAGTCAATTGACCAAGGTAAAGGACGGGAAGCTGAAGAACTTTGGATTTGGTTCTATTCTGACTGCCTTCGCCTTGGAGAAAATCCCACTGATGCAGCCCCAGTACATCATACTTGACTTGCCTTCTCCGACCGAGCCACGCATGCAGAGGTGGGTTGACCACATGTCTAGGCACGCAGGTCAACCTCAGATTACTTTTACTGAGGCCTTCTTTAGGTGGTTCGAGCGCCAGGAGATGGCGTTTTCTGAGTATCCATATGTGGGTATGGATTTCCGAGGTGATCCGGATTTGGTGCTACCGGACGGCGAGCAGTGGGGTGCCATTAGTAAACTCTTTGACCATATTACTGTTTATTGTTCTTATTCATAATGTTGCTGTGCTTTATTCTATCAAGACTTTTAATTGTACTCTTGGGTGCATGCAGATATTGGTCCTGTTCGTCCCGCAGTTCGTCCGAGATCGCCAGCTGCTGCCCCAGCAGGGGAGCCTGCTAGGAGAGTTGTTATTCGCGATCTTGACGACACTGAGACCCTTACAGCTGTGCAGGAGCAGGTTGAGAGCCTTACTCGTGGCCTTCCGGATGTACAGATTGACGAGTTACCTTCACAGATGCAGCGGCATACTATTAGTGTGCCTAGACGATGGACTCGTCTCTTGCGCATGATTGCACAGGCCGTGACGTACTATCATGAGCACCACTAGGCTAGGGTGCCCCCTAGCATCTTTTTGAGTTTTTAGGTCATATGACCAATTTTGTCTTGGTTACAGAACATTATGTATGAACTTATATAAACAGCTTATATATTTTGATTTTCGGGTTTTATTCTGGTTGATTTACGTGATCCATATGTACAATTTTTGATGATGTGTCATTTTTTTATAAATGTTGCAAATGTCTATCTAACACATAGTTCGCTAATGAGTCAGTTAATGTGTTTAAGTTTCTTGAAATATGTTGATATTGAATTGAATCAAATCGTCTTTCCAAGATCTTAACCCTTAGGAACATGCGATAAATAACTGGATTGCGAACAGAATATATACCATTGAGTTGTAGTATTACGAGCTGTGAGTCTAGCCTGACGATTAGTCGGCGTATGCCACGTGTGATGGCATCAGAGAGTAGTTCTATCAACGCGCTATACTCAGCGATGTTATTCGTTGATTGCCCAATACATACACCTCTGAAACTTACTAACTTGCCGCTTGGATCAAAAATGGCCCAGGTTGCGGAGGACAGGTTCCATGAACTACGACTCGCTCCGTCGGCATATCCAACACATGTCTCCATAAGGTTTGACATCTGCAATGAACGAAAAAGGCGGATCACTCGACCAAAACAAACACTTTAGTGAAAACAAAATACAACAAAAGCATATAGGTTACTATTTAAGCATAGTAACGCTTGAGGTACAACCCGTTGCGTGGCTGCGCCAGTGGAATTACATCGTAATCCATTAACTCGTAGGCTCCTTTTGCTAACACCCTTTTAACAATATAGGGGCCCATCCATAAGGACTTGAATTTACCTGCTCCCAATTTATTGGATTCTTGGTCATAAAGCAAGACCAAATCACCTTCTGAGAAGACACGGGGTTTGACATTTTTGTCAAACTGAGCCTTGACTCGTTTCTTATGAGCTTCGTTAGCCAAAGCGGCGTCACGACGGGTTTCATCCAACTGGATTAATTCCAAGAAACGGGCCTCTTCTTCTGAAGTTTCGGGGAGGAGGTCGATTGCGAGTTTAAGTGATGAAATTTCGCACTGGATTGGTAAGACTGCTTCCAGGCCATACACCAGTTGAAAAGGTGTGAACCCGGTTGCGTTCTTTACCGAGGTCCGGTAAGCCCACAAATCTGAGTACAGGATTAGGTGCCATCTTCTTTTATGAACCCCGATCATCCTTTGCAACATACGCTTCAGGACCTTGTTGATTGCCTCAACTTGTCCGTTGGCTTGCGGATAATATGGGGTAGAGCTGTCGTGAGATAGCCCTAGCTTAGCAGCTAATTCGACCATCATGTGATTGCGAAAATGCGACCCATGATCTGTGACTATAGCCTGTGGTACACCGAACCTGGTGACTACATGATTGAAAAAGAAAAGGGCAGCTGTTTCACCAGTGTTATCCAATGTAGGCATCGCCTCGGCCCATTTGGTAAAATAGTCAACAACGACTATAATATACCCATGCCCCCCGGTCGAGGTGGGGTTACATTGCATGAAATCGATGCCCCACTTGGCGAAGGGCCCAACATCAACTATTGGCTGTAAAGGTGCGGGTGGACGTCTGGTTTTGCTATCAAAGATTTGACAAGCATGGCAACTTCTGACTGCGGTTATGCAATCTTTGAACATGGTTGGCCAGAAGTATCCTGCTCGTAAGATTCTTTGTGCTGTTGCATATCCAGACTGATGCCCTCCACACGCGCTTGAATGACAATCATTCAGGGCTTTTTCGGCCTCCTCATGGGTAAGGCACCTCCTCAGAACTGTATCGACACCACGACGGTAAAGTGTATCACCGACGATCATGTAGTCTTTTGCTTGGTATCGTATACGTTTTTGTTCGGAGCGAGAGGTGTTAGGCCTGCATTTTTGGGTTTAAGATAAACTATGATATCTCCATACCACTCATCGCTTATAGATATCAGAAACAAACTTTCGTCCACGATTGACTCTTCCGATGTTTCATCGTTGGACCACGATGGGAGATCGCATAACAATTCTGCGAAAACTAGAGCTTTCTTTGATTTGGATTTCACAAATTCCAGATCAAACTCTTGAAGAATCGCTATCCATTTTGAATATTTGCCCCCCAGCAACTGTCGCGACAGTATATAAGTCATGGGGTTGCAATCTGACAAGATGTTAGTTTTCCGAAAGAGGACATAATGTCGAAACCTTTGAATCGCTTGAACAGCTGCAAGCGCTAGTTTTTCAACATAAGAATATTTACTTTCTGTATCGTTTAAGTTTTTACTCAAATAATAGATAGGATGTTCTATTCCATCGACTTCTTGTACTAAAACCATCGCAATGGTCGTATCTGCTGCAGCTAGATACAGGTTAAAATCTCTTTGATAGTCCGGGGCGTACATTAATGATGCCTTTACTAGACAATCTTTCAGAGCATCAAAAGAAGCTTGCGCCACCTGGTCCCAGACAAAAGGTAAATCCTTTTTCAAAAGACGAGTATAACCCTTAGCAAGTTCTGCGTAATTTGGAATGAACCTCCTCAGAAAGTTTGCTTTCCCTTGGAGTTTCTGAATCTGAAGCAAATTTGAAGGTGGAGGCAAATTAATGATTGCCTGAACCTTACAGGGGTCGAGACGAATCCCATCCTTAGAGACTACAAAGCCAAGTAAACGACCAGAACCGACGCAAAACACACATTTGTGTGGATTGAGTCTTATCTTGTAGTGTCGGCAACGTAGAAATATCGCTCTTAAATGCTGCGGATGATCAGTCCGCTTTCGCGAATGAGCCGGAAGATCGTCGAGATAAGGTTGAACAATGTTCTTGATGTCATGGAAGGCATAATTCATTGCCCTCTGAAACGTCGCCCCTGCGTTCTTTAAACCAAAGGGTAATTTTCAATAAGCGAATGTGCCCCACGGACAAATAAATGCAGTCTTTGACTGGTCCTGTGGGCGGATATTTATTTTATTATACCCGGAAAATCCATCCATAAATGAAAAGATTTCACATCCGGCGCATTCATCAGTTATCTGGTCGATGAAGGGTGTAGGGTAGTTGTCCTTCGGACAAGCTTGGTTTACATCCCTATAATCAACACACACTCTAATCGTCCCTTGTTTTTTCATAACAGGGACAATATTCGATACCCAATCGGTTAGAGGAACTGGGTAGATGAACCCAGCATGGAGGAGTTTTTCAACTTCCGCCTTAATGGCAGCGGCTTTCTTCGGGTGCACTTGCCGAAGCCGTTGTCTTACTGGTTTGACATCAGGATACATTTTAATTTCATGTTCAACGATACTCGAGTCGATGCCTGGCATTTCATCATAGGACCAAGCAAAGACATCTCTAAATTCGCGAAAAAGAGCGTTATATATTTCCAGTTCTGAAGGGGAACAACCTTTGCCGACATAAATATTCTCTACAACATCTGTTTTAGTCGAGATATTTATGGCTATAGTCTCTTCAATATTGGATAGGTTTCGCTCGGAATCCACCGTATTTACAGTATTCGTTAGGAATTCAAATACTGAAGGGTGATAAAGGTCACTTTGAGTATCTTCTTCATATTCCGGAAGAAGGGAACGATGGTGGTGATCATTCCATGGTGCCCCCTCAATCATCATTGATTGTAAGATTCCTTCGTCAGTCCCATGTACTTTCGACCAAGGATCTAATGGGGTTCCATATTCTCTAGATCTATCTACCCAAACGCTTGACGAGCGTTGATTTGGGCTCGCCTCCCATGCTTGAAACATTGATTGCTACAATATTTCTAAAGGGCTTGGGGGAAAAACCATTGAATGATCCATGTTGACCTTCGTGGAAGATATCATGTTGCAGGTTGCTACAAACGGTACATTTCCTATATAAATAGGAGGTGGTAGCTCGAAAGTTCCCATCAAGGCGGGGTCTTTCAATAATCCTACTCCGATATCTTGAATTGAATGGTTACTCTCATGGATCATGGGAATGCTTCCTGTAACTTGTGAACCATTAGGGAGGAAGTTCTGTTGGTCGACGATCGTAATCCCTCCTTCAAACGGGAATACGATCTTCCTAAAATAAGTCGACACGACAGCTGCCATGGCATAAATCCATGGTCTACCCAGTAGGATGTTATAGTCAAGATTTCCATCAATGACTTCTACATCAATTTCTACTGTTTTTCCTCCTAGTTCAACTTTCAAGTTATTAAGGATACCGTACGGGGTATAAGTCCTTCCGTCGAAAGCTTTTAATGTCGTCGAAGATCGCGACAAAGTTGGAGATCCTAAAGTTTTCCAGCAACTCATCGACATAATACATGTCGAGGCTCCCTCATCAATTATTGTTCTGTGAACAGTTTTGTTGAGTGCTTTCACTTGAATAAGGAAAGCTAGCTGAGCTGGTAACTGAGGATCATAGCCCTTGTGATCAAAGGATACCAGATTTGAGTCCTTAGGATCAACCCCACCAATTGCTGATAACAATGCCTGCCTTTGGGTTGGACAATTTTGTAGCACTTCAAGAGTCGACATAGCGGATGGCGATTGGGCCAAATCTTCCACTATATTATAATGCTGCGCCGCTCTGGCGCGAGGATTAAATGTCGACTTGTGTACTACACCCTTCGGCGGTTTTATTGTTAATTCAGGGATGGTGGGTGTTACAACTTCTGTCGAAGTTGTTGTCGAACTACTTGGTTGATCTTTACCTTTTTCGTTCGACACCTGGGGATTCCCATAATCTTTGTTCCTTGTCGAAATCAAAGCATCATTCTGCAGTTTTGAAACCGACAACATTAGGACTTGCGACGGGGAAGCATTTCCACTATCAACCAGATTTTGACCTGGGTTGGGAAATGGATCAGTTAACACAGCTGAGGTTTGGGAACTTTTAAAGAATCTCTTTAACTCAGCTTTGAATGGGCAATTCTTTGTGGTATGATCCTTATCATCACATATTAGACATGGATAATTTTGTTTCCCTTTGCCAGGAGGGTTTGAAGAATCTTTTCCAGGGGATGACTCACCCTGTTTCTTCTTCTTCCCTTTGTTTTGTTTCTTCTTCCTTCCTGGTTGATTGGTTTCTTTGCCCTTATCTTCCGATATGGCATTTACTTTCGAAGCAAGAATTTCTTCTTTTGCATTTTGATCCGAATTCTTACGGGCTTTCTTTGACGAAGCCTTTATCGATTTCGCGTTTGTCGTGCCAATCACGCCGTCACCGGCATGAGAGTCACTGTTTGATTTAGGAGGAGGAGGAATTGAAAACTCTGGTCTAGGGGCGTCAGGTATTTTTTCATAGAGTGTGCCGGACTGAGTATAAACTAAGTCCAAATATTGTGCACGAGCAATAACTTGCTCCTCTGTTACGACTCCCCCCTTGGCCACATCTTCCGTAATAGCCGGAAGTAACGACTTTATGAACCATTCAGCTAATAGCTGATCGGTAACATATGTTTTCACCATCCTACAACGACGACGCCACTCATGTATATGATCAGATATATGGGTAGCAGTTGTCTGTTTGAAGTTGGTTAATATTTCTGTTCCCGTTTCATACCTTATCGGTAATTGAAAGTGGGTTAAGAACGTCGTGGCTAGGGAACTAAAATTGTCGAAAGAGGCTCTTGGCAATTCAATATACCATTTAGCCGCTGGACCTGTCAATGTCCTCTGAAAAAGGCGAAGTCTTATCGAATCGTCGTTAAGGGTGTTCGACGAACACCACAGATGAAAAGTCATCACGTGATTCGACGGGTCTTCACCTGGATTTCCATTGAATTTAGGAATGTCAGATGGAAGTTTATGAGGAATCACTGGCCACCAAGGGGCATAAGCAATCGGATCGTTGGTTAAACGGTGTAAATCGGGTAACTCTAAAGTTGCCACGAATGGTAACTGTTGATTCAGGTTAGGTGAAGCGTAACCAGGGTACGATGGAATCGCTTGAGCAGTGGGCTTTTGCATACCAGCATAATGCAATTGATGTTGGTATGACTGATACGGTTGGTGGACTTGACCACTGTAAAGTGGTTGGTTTTGACCGTTTTGGATATACGGTTGTCCATTATTCGCAAAGATCTGCTGCTCAGAACCTTGGTACACTTGCTGGAACTGCGGTTGTTGGTATTGTACAAGCCATGGTTGTGACGCCATGTTCTGTTGCGCCATGCTAACCATTGGACCAAGGTGTGGGGTAATTGTACCCGTTTGTACTTGTGTCGTCCCACCAGTTGGCGATTGTGGTTGTGACCCATGGTCGAGCGACTGTTGCATTACAACCTGAGGTTGACATGTAACAGGTATCGCTTGAACTTGCGACACGGTTACAATAGTCGGGGTGGTTGGGATGTTCGTCACACGTACACACTGTTGCATAGAATATACAATCCTTGGTTGTTGAGGTAGCATAGGTACCCAACTACTTGATGAAATTCCAGTATAACCTGAATACTGTTGAGAACTGCCATATGGATATCCTCCCGGAGGAGGTAATGAAAGGGCATACTGCCCCCCATATGGTAGCAATCCGGAACTCAGAGGGATTGTTAGTCCTTGAGGACTAGATGGCCCAAATTGACCTCCATGAGGATCAATCTGTCGAGTTTCAACATAAGAATTACCGGGTATTACTCCGGATGAACAAACTGGAACAGACCATACTGTCGAAATAGTCCCTTGGTGGACTCCTTCTAGCTGTTGAGAGTTAGTTGGGACAGCTGGTATGCCGGCAAACATCGTTGGAGTGACAGCAGGGGCTTCTGCCGTCGCTGTGTCATTTGACACAGTCCTAGATGATGACGGTTGTTCAGACATTTTAAGTCTATCCAATAGATTGCCTAGCGATTCTACAGGGACTTCCACTTATGGTGGATTAACCTCTGATGAAGGAAAGAGAGTGACCCCTACTCCAAAATGAGTTGGAGTACTTGCTTGCGGATCCTCTGCAATTTCCTCTATCGCAATCAAACCCGGTGGAAGAGGAAGACCGTCAGGTCCGTAAAATATTTCTGGTGTCGAAGAAGTGGTTGTTTCGACAACGACAGTTGTTTGGGGAACAAAACTTTCTGGACCGGTTACAGATGGAACTGGTTCAGTTACACAAGTATTTGCCCCCAGACTAGGATCAGTATTACTGTCCTTCTGTGGCTGTTGAACTTCTTCTATAGAGGCAGGGTTTCCAGAAATGTTAGGAGTAACCGGAACCTCAGTTGCAGTTGGAACACTTGTTCTAACTTTCAAAGGAGATTTTGAACCGGTTAAACGAGTTCGCTTTGCCCGTACTGTTTTCGATTCTGGGGACAAAGACGGTTGACTCGTAAGCCTCCGCGAACGACGGGGTTTCAATTGACTTTCTTCCACGATTGCGGATTACTCGATCAACTAAAATATTAGAAGGGGAAATTTGTGTTTCCGAATTGAATGAATTTTATTAGACGCTTTTAGACACAACTTGCTTTTTCACTTTTTAAGAGTCGAGAAAAAGCTAAAGATGACTCTAGTCTCCTTCGATGTATTAACGAGCCCGAAGTGACAAATGCTCGGTTGGACTTTTTCAGTTATAGAGTTTGAAAAAGGCCAAAAGAAACTGCTCTGGAGATCTAGGCAGAGGGTGTGCCAAACCTTTCGCAAAACCACAGAATACGTTTTACGGTACGGGTGGTCGATCTTCGTGAATGCTGTGTTCACTGCATTGCGATCAGTAGGGCGGCCGACACGGTTTCCTATGGATAAAGGCTTTATTCCTATAGGGGTCTCCCAATATATACGCGACGGTACGTGGGAGCACAAGTCCGTATTAGTGCCACCGACTCTCAGGAGGAATCACCCACCTTCGTCGAGATCGACAGTCACTACGTTTAACGACGCCGGAACACGTCTCTAGCTTAGACCTCTAGATGTTTGCGTTATGTTTCAAAGCGTTGTTAGGTTCATTCAATATATTTTAAGTTGATCTTTTTTAAAGTTTGCCTTTCAAGGTTCACCACGAGATGTATTGATACAAATTCCTAAATGCAGTCTAAGATGAGAAGCAAGCTTTTTCAATCTTTTCGACTTATGAAAATCTTAACTACTGAGGGAAAAGAGAGATAAAATCTTTTCACACAGATCAAAGAGCACTCGCTAATGCACTTTCTCCCTAAATCAACATACAAACTTATATGCAAAATGCAAAGATGCAGGTATTTCTTTTCTCTTTCTTAATGTTGGTGTAATGCAAAAAGAAAGCTGTTGTATAATTTTTTTGAAATCAATTTCAAGTGAAAGCAAACAAGCTTGTCCAAAATCAAAAGGCACCTTAAGATTTACTTGTTTCGACACTAGAAATATATAAATTCAAACCAAATGACGAAAGAAAAAGCTCAATCAACTATGAACAGCAAACAAACTAACTCTTAAGATCAAAATGACACTTTATCACAGGTCTAGATCCAAGAGGCCACAACAAGACTAGTTCACTTTCGTTATGGGAAACTGTAAATGTACAAGAAATACACAAAGAACAAACACAGTTTCTTTATACAACCAAGGTGGAATAGTGACAAGGAAAGTTGGTTTCAGATAGGCACACTGACTGGTAACAAACAGCAAAAACAAGAGTGAAAACAGGGCAAGAAACAGCAGGAAACCCCAGCAGCACAAGGCAGGACTGGTCCAGCGCAAGTGGAACACTGCCGGTTTGACCTTCAGCGTAGGTAGCCCCTTCGGGAACTGCGCTGAAATGCAAACAGCCTTTGTACAGCCTGCACTGAAGAACAAAACTTTCGTTTCTGGTGGTTTCCGGGTCACAGATTGCTCAAAAATTCACAGTTTTTGCTCAAATCAGAAGCTATCAGTCAAGGACACACTAAGGGATGACAAGGAGGATGAAAAGCTATCACTAAGAGCTTATTAGAGTCCTTGTGGATCAGCTCTTCAAATCATAAACTTGCCCAGAAACCGAGCTAGAGTAGCTGCCCTCTACTTTGTATTTGAAGGATTCAAACACAGTTCAATTCGGTACTCCCTTTGTTTATGAAATGAATAGCAAAAACACAAACAACCAACAAGATACGGTCCCCAGCGGAGTCGCCAATTTGTTGTTGGGAAAAGTATCCAATACGGAATGACCCTATCCCACTCTAATGGTGATAGTACCTCAGCAACAACTGAATGCAAAGCTATTCAAGATTACTTCTTTATGAGATGAGAGAGAGAAGAGAAAAGGGATCCACTAACCGTTATCTTCCGCTAATGGTTGATCCAATCTTCCCTCTTTGCTGCTTGCTCCTAGCTCCTTGCTCTTTCACCGGCCTAGCTACACAAAGATCCTGTAAAAGCACAAGGAAAGGAAACTACAAGAAGCATACATCCATAACTGATTCAAGGATTAGAATAAATCAAATATACAAGCATCAATTCACCATAGAGATACATGCATATAGAAGAACCTCAAATACTTTATTAATAGAAGAAGTAAAATTCTGAGAGTGTTACAACCATAATAGGCCCAATCCAGCAACACCTCCCAGCAGAAAGAAATCTCCTCTTCACCTCCTTCAAAGCAATCACCCAATAGTTCTATACTCAAACCAACAACACTTCCTTACTTGCACAAAATTCCAGCCTCCATAGACCTCATGAGAGAGCTCTATATATAGGAGATTTGGAGAAAGGATGAGTCAGCTTGAGGCTGGCATGAAGCTGACTAGTGTCTTCTCCCACTTTAGTTATTCTCCAGTTCTTGAGTCCACTTTGTTAGACTCTCTCATAAAACAATAATAAATCCAAAAATTAATTAAAAATTCCAAGTTAGGAATTTGTGCCTAACTCTTGGGTTGTTCCTCTAAGATAGGAGTTAGTTTAGGTAACTCCTATATTGGTGTGTCTGGTGAGAAATTATCTCAACCAAAGGAGAAATTATCTCAACCAAAGGTGTCCAAGATAGCACGCACTATCTTGAGACCAATATCTCTCATCTATTTATTTGTAACACTATTTCAATTATTTTAATGTGAGTAATGTGTAATGAGAGAGAAGCATGAGGCTTCAGCCTTTTTCCGCCATATTGTGTCTCTGATTTTTATGTGTATTTTTCTGTAATCTGTTTTGAGTTTATTTCTATTTTCAATATGTGGTATCAGAGCTTCTGATTGTTGGGACCCTGTGACAAAGCTTGAGTGTTAAAAATTCTGAGTGCAAGGAAGGAGAACCTGGCGAGGAATTGATGGCTTGATTGAAGCGGCCATGATATTGTTCTGTACCTGAGCGTGGGAACTGATATTCAATGTCCGAGATCAGAGAGCAGCGTCGAAGAGCTGCTTTTGCAAGAGCAATTCAGGAGGAGGCCAAGTATCATCAGTGTGAGGGCCGAGAGTTTGTTGACTTTTAGAGGCTGAAACAGACCTGTGTTGGGATGCCCAAGACTCGTCTTTGCAATCCGATCTGTGCACAAAAAGACCGTGAATTTCCTTGCAGAGAGATAATGTGGTTTCATCAATTTAAGGTATGAAGATATTTCTTTAGTCTGCGCATTTCGAAGAGTTTATGATTTGTGTTTATGATCTCGTTAAGACCAGCGATTTCATCCTCTGAGAGACTGTCAGCTATAACACGAAGAGCCATATGGGTTGCGGCCTGTAAGAAGTGACAAATATATATTTATTAGAGATGTGAGAGGTTGTTCAACTATTGTTGAATGCTGCGCCACCGCAAAGATTCAAGTAGCAAAAGTGTGGAATTGTGGGTGATGACTCCAATAAAGTTTTGTTGATAATCGAATCCATGGGTTGGTTTGCAACATTCAGGAAAGCTACATCACTTGGAGCGGGGCTTTGAACCTGGAGCGAGGATTTGTTAACTAAAAATGGTTTTTTGCAGCAGCTGTACCATTGGATTAAAGGCGTGCGAATTGACTGCGTTGCAGTGGCAACATTGAGAGGCACGATGAAGACCAACGTGAAGCCAACAGAGCCAGCATAAATTGGTCCACGATGATCCAACGTAAGTCCTTGGAACAACTCGTCAAAAGATTCATAAAACGTCCATTCAGAAGCGAAAACGAGGGAGTTTAACGGTGACATTAGGCATAGCCGTGCCAAATGAAAAGTTTCAGAGCCATATCGATTGCCAGAGCCATATCGTTCATCACAACATCATTACTAGAATCGTTGCGCAGATTAGGTTGCGGGCCTTTTGGAGGGGAAGCTCCACAATTGCTTCTTGGAATCTTCAAGTCTTAAATCCGCTGGCATACAGCCAACAGGTCAGCAGTTTCAGGAACTTTAACCAAGAGGTCGACAATGTCTTTTGCCAATTTTTCTTCCATAGTAACAACAGCTCTTTCTAGGCACTCCAAGGCTTGAAAAAATCTGTAATCCGATTCGTTGTAGTAGCTTGGGCATCCTTCCTACAATTTGACATTGATGTCATCCATAGTGCCTCTACCATCCGGCCCTATATAGTACTCCATCAATGTAGCAACCAGCTTGGTGGCAATCTGGTCACCCTCATCTGAACAGACAAACTGATGAAACGTCAATTGAGCCAGCTTTTTTCACACGTTACTATCCAAGCTCTGAGCTAGTCGAGCCACATGGTGTTGAGAAAGAAGTTGCAAAAGTAAACGTGCCTCACCAGACCTTGAAGGGCCTGCAATGCCTATGCGTCCCCCACTATCAACGCTCAGTTCACCCTCCAATGTTCTACGGACCCCAAGAACCAGTCGAACGATGTCGAGAGCACAACCACTTCGACATGCCACCTGACAGAAAACAACAGTTCCTTTTGGTGGTGTTGCCATCTTTAGTGGGTTTTATTGGATGAGGAAGAAATAGGATGATCGTGTTTAGCATCTAGCATGACAAGCACTGGCTGTGTGTTGTTGGTAACAACATTCTCTACCTCAGATTGTGCCATCACAAACCTTCACAGTGAGTTGACCTTCAAAGCCTTGGAAAAGTATAAGGTAATACTTTATTGCTTTTAAGTCATTAAAGCAATGATTGTTATTTATAGAATGAGTTTTTTATTGAGAGATAAAGTGTGTTTTTAATGTAAACAAAATTTGAGTTTTAGAAAACAATTCACTTTCTAAAGTGATGGTTTTGGAGTGATAAGGTGTGACTTTAAATTTTTTGTTTTTTGGAGTGATAAGTTGAATTTGGAGAGGTTTGAAGTGATTTTATGGAGAGATAAGGTGAATTTTGTTTTGTAATATTTTGGAGTAATAAGTGTTTTGTAATTTTGGAGAGATAAGGAGTATATTTTGTATTTTTGAAGTAAGAAGTGATTTTGTATTTGGAGTGATAAGGGAAAGTTGTTGTAATTCAAAGTATTGTTTTACTTTGAGAGTGAGTGAGTGCAGGTAGTTTTTTGAAGACATTTTCTTCTTTCAAAAATTCTAGAACTCTGATTCCATGAAGATGTTGTGAAGCTGAACGCTTATGTACTCCAAAATTTAATAAAGACATATTATTTGTGGTGATTGTGTCCTAGATCCGCCCGAAATTGAATAAGGGGATCTTAGGTACACGAAGAGTGTGTTGATGATGGTGCATGCTTCATGTTTTTTGCTTATGATTTGTGTCTAGTTTTGACACATAAATGATCTCATTTATCACACATAAAGTTCAATGCAAGCAAGCACACCACTTGTAAAAGAATAGCGTCAAGGAAGGACAATTGAACTCGACACTTGCATCTGTGCAAATACAACTCATAATCATAGATTGTCAACATCAACATTCTACATCAACAAGCAAATTCACTTAATCAAGTTAAAGCATTTCAAAGCAAATTCTACATCAACATTCTTGCAAACAAATTTAAGAACTTGTGAATCAAATTCCAATTACATTGCATTGTACGGGTGCATTCTCGGTTGAAACCGACACCCACGTTTTGATTTGATCAGAAGTCAAGCACTTAGTCAAATTAAGACAAGTGAATTCCTTGTTTTATGTGAGTCATTAAAACCATTGTAAGTTTTTTTGGGTGCATTTTCGACAGTGTTCGACACCCTTTCTTTCAAGCACAATCAAGTGATTCCATGAGTTTTAATTCCTTGAAACAACCATCACAGCAACCAAAACAAGTTCAACTCTAACAAGTTGAGTTCGTCATCAAGCGAGCGTGAATTTAAGAAAGTTCTAACAAGAGTTCTCAGCAAGTACAATAAGCAACAAATCAAGCAAGTTGAGATCAACAAATCAAGCGAGCGTGACAGTCAAGTCCCATAGCAAGCGAGCCTGTCATTCAAGTAAAGTGCAACAGTTCAAAGCACAACATCTACAACAAGAGAGCCTGACTTCAAGTGAGCAAGTTCAGATGGCGCAACATATTCAGTTATTAAACATTCTTCACAGTTTGATCAGCTCCAGTGATGAAGACATGGTGCACGTCAGCAAAGAAACTCTTGCTGATATTTCACGGCATCTACAACAAACGCATGAAACCATTGAGTTTCTTCAGCTTGAGTCCCAACTTCAAAGGCATGAATTGCAAGAAAAGTCTTTGAATGATCCAAATGATAAGTCATTCATCCCAACAACTTCAAGTGTCGAAGTTGTTCATGATCAAAATCAAATTTCTTCCAAACCCATCATCAAGCCCTGGGAAGAAATTCAAAATAACAAGAATAGATGTGGCTTAGGATATGTCCCTGATGACACCAACTTACAAATCCCAGATTATTCCAAGCCAATTAAGTTTGTGAGTGCAGGATTTCTTGAACCACTCACCTCAGCAGGTTCTGAGAAAGTTGTAGACAAACAAAATTGCACGCAACCTAAAGTTGAAGTCCAATCAAAGTGTTCTCATTGTCAAAGAACTGGTCATATGGAAGATCAGTGTTTTGATCTCCATCCGTGTTGCCATTGTGGCAAGCCCAATCATTCCTCAGCAAAATGTCGCAACCACCAAAAATCAGGCAGATTGAAGATACATTATGACTGGATTGATCCTTGGGAATGGTCATCCACAGTCAAACGGTTGTCTCAGTTCTACAACCGACTCCAATCTTACATAGTGCAGCCAGCAGTGAATAGATGATGGTACTCTCATGCAGTTGAATGAGGGAGTACAACAGTGAAACTCTCCTACACTTGAAGGGGGGGAGTTCAAATATATTTTGGAGCAGATTGTCTCTCCTTTCAGCTGACAAACGGGGGAAATGTCAATGAAATTGACAAGTGGTTGTCAGACTGAAAGTCTCGACAACATCAGCGAAGCGGCCAGTGGGCATCTTCATCAGCCAGTGGGCATCTTCATCAGCCATTGGGGATTTGTCATCAGCAGTGAGCATCAGCAAATTCGCCAGTGGGCGATCGACAGCCAAAGCAGCAGTGAGCAGCTTTCATCCTCGCAAAAGCAACATTGAGTTGTTTTTTGACATCTTCAACCAGTGGGCAATCATCATCAAACTGTGTCAGTGGACACCGGATGCTGTTTTCAAGCAAAGGACAGTTGGATCCTTTTGCGGCTTGGCACATGATGGAGTTGTCAAGCGTCCTTCAGAGATGAATCAAGCATGCAACTGATTCATGTTCTCTTCAGATTTGAGTTTTTTCCAGCATCCAGTTTTGGCGGTTTTTTCAGGCAATGTTTTTGAGGATCAACATGAGAACTTGGAAGATGGTTCTCGTTCTTATTTTGGATCTATCATTGAGGGGGGGAATGTTAGACTCTCTCATAAAACAATAATAAATCCAAAAATTAATTAAAAATTCCAAGTTAGGAATTTGTGCCTAACTCTTGGGTTGTTCCTCTAAGATAGGAGTTAGTTTAGGTAACTCCTATATTGGTGTGTCTGGTGAGAAATTATCTCAACCAAAGGAGAAATTATCTCAACCAAAGGTGTCCAAGATAGCACGCACTATCTTGAGACCAATATCTCTCATCTATTTATTTGTAACACTATTTCAATTATTTTAATGTGAGTAATGTGTAATGAGAGAGAAGCATAAGGCTTCAGCCTTTTTCCGCCATATTGTGTCTCTGATTTTTATGTGTATTTTTCTGTAATCTGTTTTGATTTTATTTCTATTTTCAATATGTGGTATAGAGCTTCTGATTGTTGGGACCCTGTGACAAAGCTTGAGTGTTAAAAATTCTGAGTGCAAGGAAGGAGAACCTGGCGAGGAATTGATGGCTTGATTGAAGCGACCATGATATTGTTCTGTACCTGAGCGTGGGAACTGATATTCAATGTCCGAGATCAGAGAGCAGCGTCGAAGAGCTGTTTTTGCAAGAGCAATTCAGGAAGCAACAAATAAATAAGCAAAACATTTGCACATAAACACAAATGCTTACAGTGCAAGCACAACATTGTGAAATTATTGACTGCTTTTCTTGACAAAATATACCACAACTACATTTCTTAGGCTCATATCCATACAAAGTTTGATTGAATGCATAAAGGGACTTGACAAGTAGAACTCTTGTAAGTAATCTACAACGAGGTCATAATACAACCATATGAAAATCCTTGCAAAGTCAAGTTAACCATTTACATATCTACACCATATGCAAGATCAATATATAACTGTGCATCACATACAAATTGGAAATAATTCATGTTGGTGTGCAGGTCAAGCTCTTCAATGGATGAAAAGGTGTGTGATCACAAGATTTGATAGTCATTACATTCATCTTTTGTTTCCGAACCACATATCAAAGATTTGCATGAGGAAAGATGTAGTAGTCAAGGTTTAGATGCCTTATCAAACCCTTTATCTTGAGGGTTAGGAAATTGAACATGAAGAAGAAAAACTCACTCAAGAAAGAATTCACATCCCATGAGATAAAACTAATAATAGAATTTTGAAAAAAATAAATTAAACTGACCGAATTCAAATGTCATGTCGGGATAGTAGGAACCTAACATAACCATCAACATAGACTGAAGTGCCCCATATTTCTGGCAAAGCTCTAAATTGTTGAAATATGGACACTTGGACTAAGAGAGCATGATCAATTGTTTGTTCAAACAACACTCATCAATACATTCATCATGATCCAAACAAGAGCTATTTGAATCACGAGTTTCATGGAATGATTAATGTTAATTTGATATATTTTCAAGGCTGCAACAAAAATATTCAATGATTAGCATATCATTGTGTTGAGAAAAAAGATATACCTGAAAGAAACTCCTCAATGATCAGATTAGAATCCATTTGAAAATTCTACAAATCCAAATCTTCTTGTGAAAACAAAGATCCACCCATTACACTTAGACAATCATCATCTTGCAAATCAAAAGAAACAAGATAAAAGGGACAATGTTTGGCTAAGGGTTCAATTTGGTTAATGGGTTCAATATTGAAAATTTGATTATCAAGACTATGAGATGAATGATTGATAAGGCATAGAGTATCACCATCTAGAGAAAGATAAGAAAGGAAAATTAGTTCTTCATCGAGAGATTCCTTAGCATTAGGAAAGATTGTTGAATGAGATTCATGGATTTGATTTTCCAATCTTTTGATCTGAATAAGTTGAACACACAGAACATCAAAAGGAGGAGGAAAGGAATAAAAGGGGCATTAGATCCCTCCTCAAAAATTGAAGTTCTTCTTTACTAGGATCGTGTGGTGGATCTGATTTGAAATATTTCCTTGAAATCCTAACCAAGAATCAAAATTTCTCATCTGAAAATTCCCAATTCACATCCTCGTCTGCAAATTGATAACAAAGATGACGGAATCTATCAGCAAAGTGTTTAAGGGATTCATTCGATTTCAACCTAAGTTTATTAATTTCATTAAGAACGTCATGATAGTCATATTTTTCAAAGATGTGATGAAGCTCATTAACTGATTGTTTAAAAGAAAAGATAGAAGCATCATGTAAAGAATAACACCACTGCTTGGCACGACCATCCAATGTACGGGTAAACAACCTTGAAAGAATATATTTAGAATAAACTCCACTTTTAAAGCAGTATTGAACAAATTCAATCACATAATCAAGAACAGTTGTTGGACCCTTTTCATCGAACTTTAGATGTGGCAAGTTACATAAGAATTATGTGGGGATTGAAATATCTAAAGCTTTTGAAAAACACCTCGAGATTATGATTTGGGATGAAGTTGATCCGAATCGGATCCACAAAAGACTGTCAAGAACCTTGACTGTATCGAGTTGAACAAATCTTTGAAAATTCCAAAAACAACGATAAAAAACGCCTTGAACCAGTGGCAATTTCCGCCAACGTAGAACGACGAGGACCTCGGTCAAAGCGTGTTGACCGAGGCCCATGGAGACTGTGTAGGAGGTCAAAGCAACCCTTGGGAGCCCTGGATCGGCTAAAGTGGAAAAGCCTTAAGCACTCGGTCGCGTTGGGAGCCGGAGAACCGCGGGCGGAGAAACAAAAAGCACTAAAGGACAAAGGCAGGACCCGCGCTCTGGAAAACCGACGGTTTTGATCGGGGCGCCCTTAAACAGTAAGGGGCTTTGGAAGAAAGCGGAGCTATCCCACTCAGTGATTGATGCGTGGCAGCGGAGGTGAGAGAAAAACCGTCGTGATCGCGCGCTATCGGTCCAGCAAGTCAATCACGCTCGATGTGCATAAGACGTTGGATTTGGAGGAGCTCAGATTGGACGGCTGAGATTGCGCCTGATGGAGGAAGCAGAATCAACAGGGGATTAAGCCATGTTCTAAAGGGATTTGGAGTCTGTTTGACCGCCACGGTGGAGAAAGAATGCATACCCGGTGTAACGGAAGAAACGAACCGACGAAGCATGCTGGCACCAGTTAGATGGAGACACGTGGCCACTTCCCGAGCATTCATGCTGACGCCGAACAGGGAACTCCAAGCGCAGCTGCAGAAGGTGAATCGACGCAGGCGAGAGAGGAATCGAATAGGCATAGGGATCGAATGGCTAAAGCCATGAACAGAGACAGTCGATAGAAGGAGAAAAAAAGGGAGAAGAGTTAATTGGAAACCTGAATTGAGAGGAGTCCAAGCAACTAAGATAGACAGTGAACACAGAGAGCAGTAAAGCCAAGCAGAGGAGACAGAGGGCCGAGTTGACCACAGGCAACATCGAGCACCAGAGAGCTTGAAGATTCAAGCCTTCCCATAGAGGAATTTGTCTGGATCGAGCATCACAGTTGGCTCTTTCCACTGTAGACCAAGGGTCACAAAGCTGGTAGGAAGAACAAGAGTCTGTGTACTCCGAGTGGCTTGGGGAATCCAAGAACCACCCTGCCAAGAAAACCTACTTCAGGAGAACTCGCATTGAGTCCCTGTATTTTGTAATTCTCTGCTTAAAGACACAATAAAACAAGGCCACCACTGAGAGCTGGACCGGAGATGTAGCCCTCGAGAATAGGGTGAACTCCTTATTAAAAATTCTTGTGTCTTTGTGTTGCTTACTGTGTTTCTCTGTTGTCTTTCCACTTATTTTCTGTGTATTGGCAATCTGATCGATCCGTTGTTTCAATAACACAGAACACACACACCAGCACATGAGTCTGTAATACCTTTTGTTTAATAAATTTTCAAACTGAGGTCACTCATAGGGTGATTATCAGATCAAGTGGTATCAGAGCTCTAGGCCGTAAGGTTAGACAAGCTTGTGTTGGTTTAGCTGTGAATGCTCACTAGATCAAAGCTCAAATTAGGAGAAGGAGAGTTGGTGGAAACTAATCCTGAAATTGGGAGAGTCTATTCTCGGAAGGCAATGTCAGAGGAAGGTTCTATAGGGCCAGACCCTCAATTCATAGAGAGTTTCCTAGCTATAAAGTCTATGGTAGAGGAAATGTATAGAGACTTTAGAAAGCATAGGGATGAAAATTCATCAGGTTCTAAACAAGATAAAGAAGAAGATGAGTCTCATTCCCATGACCACTCCAAAGATGAGTCTCGTTCCCGTGACCACTCCAAAGGAAAGGGGAAAGAGGAAAGCTTTCTCACATCTCCTAATAGCCCCGTGCATAATAAGAAAGCATATTTGATTAAGTTAGATGTTAAATTTGATTTGCCTATATATGATGGAGAGATAAATGCTAAAAAGTTGGACAATTGGATTAGACAAATTGATGTGTATTGCAGAGTATAGAACATAGACTCAGACAAGAGTAAGATTCAACTGGCAAGCCTACGCCTAGGAGGCACTGCCTTAGTTTGGTGGGAAGGTAGAACCCAAGTTGATATGAAAAGACATGGTAAGACCATCTCTGTCTGGAGCGAATTTGTTGCTGCAATCAAAAAGCAGTTCTATCCATTGGCTTACATGCAATAAGCCATGATGAGTTGGCAAACTCTTCGCCAGTTGAAAGGGCAAAGTGTACAAGGGTATACTCAAGAGTTCAGAAAAAGAACATTGATGTTAGGTATCTCATTAGACTCACCAGAGACTCTTTTGAAGTACAATGGTGGTCTAAACAGCAACATTAGGCATACCATCCTCATGTTTAATCCCACTAGTATAGATGAGGTATCTATACAAGCTACTCCTCTAGAGGCCAGAGGAAAGAATGGAAATCCAGAAGTTGGGGGACCATCCTAACCCACTGTAGGCAAGAGCAAGGAGAAAAGGAAGCAGAAGTGGAAAGCAAGGAAGGATAACACTGCACAAAAAGGCAAAGCTTCATGCACTCACTGTGAAAAGGAGGGGCATGATGATGAGCACTGTTGGATTCTACATCTAGAGCTGAGACCTAAGAAGTCCGAGGGCAAGAAGAAGAAGACTGCTGCAGCTATTCAGAAAGATTTAGGGTCAGACTCGGGAGATGAAACAATCATTGCAGCCACAGGTATAAAAGGTAAGAATTCTGAAGCATCTATTAGTAATTCTACTTAATCTGTTATTGATGAAGAACATGAGAGAAAAAAACATGAGCTTTTCCATATTCGAGTTATTTTCAAAAATCAAAAGATTGATACTTTGTTTGATAGTGGCTCACAAGTAAATCTGATTTCTAAAGCAATTGTAAAGAAATTGGGATTAGCAACTACACCTCATAAGAAGCCATACCCGTCAGGATGGTTGAATGATAAAGCACAACTACAAGTGACTAGACAGTGCAAACTCAAGTTTTCTTTTGGGTCAGCATTTGTAGATGAGGTTGAGTTAGATGTAATTCCTTTAGATATATGTGGAATTGTTTTAGGAAGTCCCTACTTGTATGATAGAAAAGCTATTTTCTATAGAGCTGAGGACAAGTATCTACTTGTTAAAGATGGAATCAAATACTTTGTAAGGGCTCATAAGCTCAAGAATAATTATACTCTCATAAACTCAGGACAGATGAAAAGAATGATAAATTCATGCAAATAGTTCTTACTAATGGTTGTAAAGGAAAATAAATTTGATAAAACCAATGTATTTGGGGGTTGTAATGCTGATCAACAAGTTGATATAGAAAAGATTGCTTCAGAGTATGATGTCTTATTTCAAGAACCACAGGTCTGCCACCCAAAAAGGGAATAGTACATGATATTATTTTGCAGCAAGATGTTCCTTTGCCTAACATTGGGATGTCCAAGTTGTCTGCTTTGGAGAATGCTGAAATCAAGAAGCAGGTGCAGCAGTTGCTCGAGAAAGGGTTCATCAGGCCTAGCACATCACCATGTGGGTCACCCATCATCTTGGTGAGAAAGAAAGATGGCTCCTGGAGAATGTGCATTGACTACCGGGCACTAAATAAGATAACAATAAAAAATAGTTATCCCCTTCCTCGCATAGATGATCTTTTAGATCAATTGACGAAAGCTGTTTATTTCACCAAGCTGGATTTGCACAGTGGATACCATCAGGTCAGAGTTGCAGAGCAAGATGCATGGAAGACTACTTTCAAAACAAAGCAAGGGTTGTAAGAATGGCTGGTTGTGCCTTTTGGCCTAAGTAATGCTCCTGCTACTTTCATGAGATTAATGAATGATGTACTCAGACCTTTTCTTGATGATTTCGTTATTGTGTATCTGGATGACATTCTGATTTTTAGTAAAACGTGGGAAGAACATTTAAAGCATGTTAAGCAGACATTAGATGTTTTGAGAAGAGAAAAACTTTATGTTAAACTCTCAAAATGTGAATTTGGCAAAACCTCTCTAAATTATTTGGGTCACATAGTAGGGGGAGGTGAATTGAAAATAGATCCCTCTAAAGTGGCAGCCATTGTAAACTGGCCTAAACCCCAGTCTGCTACAGAAGTGAGAAGCTTCTTAGGAGCAACACAATATTGGAGGAAGTTCATTTCAAATTTTTCCTCAATTGCAGCTCCCTTACATGCTTTGATAGGATTGAACAAGGTGTTTCAGTGGGGAGGCAAACAGCAGAAAGCCTTTGACACCTTGAAAGAAAAGATTAGTACATCACCTGTACTAGCACTGCTAGATCTACAAAGACCATTTGAGATCCAAACTGATGCTAGTGACTATGCCATGGGAGCACTGTTGACACAGCACGATAAACCCATATGTTATCATTCAGAGACTTTTAATCCTGCAGTAGTTAACTATCCTACCTATGATAAAGAATCGTATGCATTAGTTCAGAGTGTGAAAAAGTGGAAACATTACTTAATGGGCAAAGAAACAGTAATACACACTGATCATCAGCCACTTCAATATCTACACTCCCAAACTAAGTTGCAACAATCAAGACATTACAGATGGATGGGTTTTCTACAACAGTTTTATTTAGTCACCAGATATAAAAAGGGCATACATAACAAGGTTGCAGATATGTTACCGAGACCCATTATAAATGCATCTACCATACTTAAGCATAATTCTGTGCTGCATGAAAGCTACATAGAACAATATGCTCAGGACATGGACTTTCAAGATGTATATGCAACTTTGAGTCAAGGCAAAAGAGTAGAAGAATTGGACTATCATGTGAAGGACCGACTCTTATATATCATTATGGGAAACTATGCATTCCACAAACTGAGAGAGTAAATATAATTAGGGAAGCCCACACTTCTCTGATATCAAGTCACTTTGGGGTAAGTAAAATAGTTGCACAACTGCAAAGGTTCTGCTATTGGCCGAAAATGAATGAGACGCTTTCTAGATATGTAAAGGGGTGTGCTATGTGTGCTAAAAGCAAGCCCAGTAACAGCAAACTAGGCTTATACACTCCATTACTAGTTCCTTCTCACCCTTGGGAAAGCATTTCCATGGATTTTGTTGGAGGACTGCCTAAATCTAGGAAAAGTCATGATTATCTGTATGTTGTTGTGGATAGGTTCAGCAAAATGTGTATCTTGATACCCTGTAGTAAACAGATTGCAGCTGAACAAACTGCAAAATTATTCTTTGAACATGTATGGGTTCATTTCGGATTACCCACTTCTATTGTATTTGATCAAGACACCCGATTTGTGGGGAAGTTTTGGTCAAGTCCATGGGAACTAATGGACACCAAGTTAAAGAAAAGCACAACTTTTCATCCACAAACAGATGGCCAGACAGAAGTAGTTAACAGGATGGTGATCCAGTTACTGAGAGGATATTGCAGAAAACACCCTAAGCTTTGGGATGAACACTTGTGTTATGTGCAACATGCTTACAATAGAGCCAAACACTCTTCTACACAAAGATCTCCTTTCGAGGCCTACTTTGGTTTCGTATCAAGGTCTCCTTTGGATTTTGTCTTTGGTAAAGATACCATGGTTGATAGACACAGTGATGTGGACAAGGCAACTAGGTTCATTGAACAGATCCAAGAGATCCACCAGGCAGTACAGGAACAGCTGGAAAAGAGCTAGGCCAAGTACAAGGCTAGGCATGATAAGCATCGGATGGAGCATAGTTTTCAAGTTGGAGACCAAGTCTGGCTGTATATCAGTAAGGACAGGATGCAAGGTGAAGGTAAAAAGCTAAAACCTATCAGGTATGGACCCTTCAGGATACTTGAGAAGGTTGGTGAAAATTCCTTCCGCCTTGAGCTGCCAGCTTACATGCACATCTACTCAGTCGTAAATGCAAACTGTTTGAGGTTGTTTGAACCTTCAATGGTTGAGGACTCCGAAGAGCAGAGTCAATTACCTTCTGTTGACGACCTGCTACCTGAATATCTTAATGAATTGCAGGAAGATACAGTGCTGGATAGGAAGGTAAGGATGACGCGCAGTGGACAAGTGGAATACCTCAGGATTGGGCTTAAAGGTTCGAAGCCGAGCAGTGCGAAGTGGATTGAGATTGGACAAGTGAGACAGCAGTTTCCTCACTTAGTCGATTCTTGAAAAGAAAACAAACTTTTGGTGGTCCAAAAGCTTTTTCAGTGAGAAGGCCGTGATCCGAATCGGATCCACAAAAGACTGTCAAGAACCTTGACTGTGTCGAGTTGAACAAATCTTTGAAAATTCCAAAAACAGTGATAAAAAACACCTTGAACCAGTGGCAATGGCCGCCAACGTAGAACGACGAGGACCTCAGTCAAAGCGTGCTGACCGAGGCCCATGGAGACTGCACAGGAGGTCAAAGCAGCCCCTGGGAACCCCGGATCGGGAAAAGGAGGTGATTTTCGTTGGGCAAACAAGGCTAAAGTGGAAAATCCTTAAGCACTCAGTCGCATTGGGAGCCGGAGAACCGCGGGCGGAGAAACAAAAAGCGTTAAAGGACAAAGGCGGGACCCGCGCTCTGGAAAAGCAGTTGTATTGATTAGGGCGCCCTTGAACGGTAAGGGGTTTTGGAAGAAAGTGGAGCGATCCCACTCAACGATTGACGCGTGGAAGCGGAGGTGAGAGAAAACCCGCCGTGATTGCGTGCTATCGGTCGAGCAAGTCGAGCATGCTCGACGTGCGTATGACGTTGGATCTGGAGGAGCCCAGATCGGACGGTTGAGATTGCGCTTGATGGAGGAAGCGGAATCGACAGGGGATTAAGCCGCATTCTAAAGGGATTTGGAGTCCGTTTGACCGCCACGGTGGAGAAAGAACCCATACCCAGCGTAACGGAAGAAACGAACCGACGAAGCATGCTGGCACCAGTTAGATGGAGACACGTGGCCACTTCTCAAGCGTTCATGCTGACACTGAACATGGAACTCCAAGCACAGCTGCAGAAGGTGAATCGATGCAGGCGGGAGAGGAACAGTCAATGCATAGGGATCAAATGGATAAAGCCATGAATAGAGATAGTCGAGAGAAGGAGAAAGAAAGGGAGAAAAGTTAATTGGAAACCCGAATTGAGAGGAGTCCAAGCAACTAAGAGAGACAGTGAACACAGAGAGCAGTAAAGCCAAGCAGAGGAGACAGAGGGATGAGTTGACCACAGGCAGCATTGAGCACCAAAGAGCTTGAAGATTCAAGCCTTCCCATAGAGGAATCTATCCGGATCGAGCATCACAGTTGGCTCTTTCCACTGTAGACCAAGGATCACAGAGCTGGTAGGAAGAACAAGAGTCTGTGTACTCCGAGTGGCTTGGGGAATCCAAGAACCACCCTGCCAAGCAAACCTGCTTCAGGAGAACTCACATTGAGTCCCTGTATTTTGTAATTCTCTACTTAAAGACACAATAAAACAAGGCCACCACTGAGAGCTAGACCGAAGATGTAGCCCTCGAGAATAGGGTGAACTCCTTATTAAAAATTCTTGTGCCTTTGTGTTGCTTACTGTGTTTTTCTGCTGTCTTTCCACTTATTTTCTGTGTATTAGCAATTTGATCGATCCGTTGTTTCAATAACACAGAACACACACACCAGCACATGAGTCTGTAATACCTTTTGTTTAATAAATTTTCAAACTGAGGTCACTCATGGGGTGATTATCAGATCAGAAGCCATTTTAGATAAGAGATTCAAACAAAATTTAAGGGATTAACTTGTCATTTTGCCCTCCTTCTAGCACCAGAATGTTGACAGTGTTTGATGTCGCCAACTTACAGGGGGTCTCCCCGATGTGAAGTCCTAATTAGACCTCACACCATTTGGAGTAGGAGCCCCATCCAATTATATGGTCCAACCAACATTGTGAGTGATTTAGAGGCATGCCTTGGCCACAACACATACACAAGAGATCGTAAACATGAATTTGGGGCAGCAAGCATGTAAGCTTTGTGTGACAACAAGTGTAGAGTGCAAGGGAGCTTCCATGGACAAGAGAGAGACGAGCCTCTAATAAGAAAGTAATAGTAGTACCCTAAGGGATACACGCAAGCGAAGGAGAAATAATTATTGATTAACCTGCAAATTTGTTCACAAGATAAACAACAATCACAAAAGCATAACAACACTCATTCAACAAGATCCATATCCAAAGCAACAAAATAGTTCATTATATTTAGTATTTATTATATCAACATATACCACAAACATAAAATAATAGTCTTACTACATTCATGATAGATGCATGGAAGGGTGATTGCTTGAAGAGCTTCTGATAGTCAATGGAAGATTCCAAGAACATCGTTACATCGATGAAACACTAGCACTAATAGTTGAACATGAAGCTACAACTCGCTTCTACAAATAATGACTATCTCTCCTATGGACCAATAAAGAAGCCAAGGCCAAATCTCTAAGACTTATGGACTTACAACATGACTCTTCACATTCTACATATATCTCTTTACATTCCACATGTGTTTCTTCACATTCCACATTTGTCTCTTTACATTCCACATGTGTCTCTTGGACTCCCTCATATTGGACTTACTATTTACAGAAGACAAATTACATATAAGACAGTGGCTATATAAGACAAAGCTCTAATAAGAAAAAATAGTCTCACATAGGAGAAAGAGATAAATCAGTAACTTCATTATGGAGTGCATTTGTGATATATGAGTTCCATGCTCTGAACTCTATTGTGATAACCTTGATTAGGATGGGAAGCTCTACAACATATTGCATCTTTATCTCCAATGCCTTTGATAATATGGACTTGGAGCTAGATTGTACACTATTCCACAACCAAGATAATCCATGTGAAGCCTAGCTAGTGCAATTGCATACTGTAGAATAATGTTCTTTATCTCACGCATGATAACATCCTTTCCTCTTATCTCTCCAAGTGCACCCACAAAAGGCAATCCATGTTTCTATATAAGGGACTTCAAACCACTATGAAATCAACCAAAAGCAACTTAGTGTTGGTTGTTTGTTCATCGAGACGGGTGTAGTTCTTAATATGGAGCCTCAACTGCACTTTGTCCATCTCCGCAACAATTTTTTCCTTCCTGATCAACTACTTTGGAACATCTAGATACTTAACACCCCACTCCTGTATCAAATCTACAAATCTATTTGAAACCTTTAGGAGCTTCAGGATCTCTTGATCTTTCTCTCATTTTCCAATCAAGGGTGATCTACCTCATGTAAGAGAATCATATCGTTATATCATTATTTCATGGTGTCCTCCATTGGTCCTGTTAGCCTCCTGCTGCAGCAGGTTAATCATCTTTCATGATCGACATTTTTACATGCCAAATATGTCATACTTTGCTTGCTGCAATGCTCCATATTTGCTACAGATAGCCAGAGAAGTATCCATGAGAGTGTGCTAATCTAAATGCAACTACTGTGTTCCAGTTTTGATGAGTAATCCATTTTGATCAATTTTCAAGTATAGGGAGGTCCAAACAGCTTAATCTTGGTCTCCCTAGGTTTCAATTTCCTGTTGTTGAATATAGAGAATAAATATCTGTCCAAACAGTTTAATCTTGGCAGATTTGTAGTTAGGTAGAGAAACAAGGGTTCTCAACAGCTTAATCTGAGCCCCTGGCTGAAATAAGTGTAGAAGTAGATAGGAGCACAAGCAAGAAGAAAAGAACAAAAAGCTGGGTATGCTAGTTCAAGTGCACCCAAACCAAAAAGAAGAGAAAATGCTAGGTGAATAGGCCGGGTAGGTAGCTTTGTGGTTGCAGAATCATGGCTTGTCATCCATTTCATATTGTCAAGTGTTATATCTATCATATCACAAGTTGAAGGTGATTTTTCAGTTGGAGGACTTCAAGAAATGCATGTCTAACTTCCCCCTTCTTCCTCTCCCCCAAATCACTCACTAACTTCCCCTAAAGAGGTTAAGATCTGCTTGATACCTCTTAGATTCATCATTCTCCATATTATCTGCCTTGGTGAAGATCTGCTTCACTAAAGGAATGTTCACACTTCTTCTATCAGTCATTTTCCCCCATTGATAGCCCAAGACATCATTCTTAGCGCTCTCTGATCATTTGTCGTGTTAACTATTAACTTTACTATGTAGCTCCCTATCTATTTCCCCTTCCCCTACTAAAACTATGTTAATAACTCCCCTATATACTTATCCCCTCCCTCTGGTTGAAAAATAACCATAAGTACATTTGGGAATTACTAAGTTTGCCTGAAACTTAGTAAGAACCCTCATTTTCCTCCTTAATCATCTTCCAAATGCATTGAGACTCATTCCTAAGCATAAAATCCCCCTCCAAATGTATAAAATCCATCTTTTGGCCTTGTTTTACCTTTTCCAAGGCATAAACCCCTTTCTGGCCTTAAACCCTTCTCAAAGTATATAAAATTCCTCTTAAATGCTTTCAGACTCCTTCCAAGCATTAAAACCCATCTTTTAAAGCTATCGGACCCCTTCCGATGCCTTAGAATCCCTTCAAAATATTAAAAGGGCCCCTCCGATTCCACAAAAGCCTCCCTTTAGTGTTAAAACCCTCCTCCGAATTCATTTGCCCCCCTCCGACGCAATATCGCTGTCGGAGGTCGCAGCGATCATTGTAGGCCCCCTTTTTATACCTCCGATCCATCCCTCGCCGATGCGATTTCGCAATCGGCGTATCGCAACTCATATGTGCACATATATATGCTCCCGACCCCTTCGCCGATGCGATATCGCTATCGGGAGCTCTCCGCATCGCAATTTCACGTTTTACCGCATATATCACATTTTACCGCATAAACCTAAGTTTTTCATAAAACTTAAGTTTATCGCAAAAAACCCACATTTTCACCTATTGCAAGCCTTATCGCGATATTGCTGATGGTAAAGCAGCGACCAAATCATAACCGTCCATCGTCCCGCTCAGATCAACGGTCCACATCGTTTCGGCGATCGCACATATGTGTATACCCGCTACCCCACCGATTGCTGAAGTGCCGATTTAATCTCAGCCGCCCATTCGGGCCCGCTGATCAACGACTCATATTGATTCGCAGCAACCCCATATATGGCTCCGACCAGCGGAGCCGAAAAGTAATATAGGCGCGGCGCATAAGGATTTCGGGTCCGAAAGGAGCCCGTCACACAGCGAAGAGGGATTGCTCCGACATGGCGGAGCCGAAATAACAAATGCAGCAGAGTTTAAAGGATTTCGGGTCTGCGGACCCGTTCCATTGTAAATCCGCCGATTTGGGTTCGTCGATGGGTCGGACCCGAAATGCAATAAAGAAGGGCCTATAATCAGATCGGGTCCGCCAGCTATTTCACTCATCGGAGGTTTTATATGTTGGGACCAATGGTCCGCCCCGATGCGATTTAGCGCCGGCCGTCGGATCGCCCTCCCAGATCAATGGTCATGATCTGTTCGCGGCTCTCCTCATGTCCTACTAGCGGAGCCGAAATAAATTATAGCGTGGCACAATAAGGATTTCGGGTCCGTAAGGATCCTTTGTACAGTGAAAAGGGAAGGCTCCGATATGGCGAAGCCGAAAAGTTATAAAGGGCAGCCTCAAAGCATTTCAGGTCTGCGGCAGTTCGGAGGTTTTATGTGTTGGGACCAATGGTCCGCCCCGACGCGAGTTAGCGCCAGCCGTTGGATCGACCTGCGCCGGATCCAACAGCTATGATTTAATCTAATGAACAGTGATCGCTCCCACCCTAGTTTTGGTAAAATTTCATGTTTTAAGGCATTTTTGCCTTATAAAAGGAAAACGACCATTTTTCACAGGGTTTCTTCTAGTGCCCGCGCCCGGCTCCAGTTAAAGAAATTCATGCATCCTTAAGCCATTATGGATTGCTCCAAAGCCCTGTTTAGCTCCAGAAGCCAGTCTCGGCCTCAGCACGATCAGCAGCATGCAATTCCTCCTTTTTGCGGCATTTCTTCAGAGTTTAATACTATTTTGGATCGGCCAAGCGCCGATTGCACCCAAAGGCCACGGAGGACATTAGCAGCAGTTAATTTTGCATTAAAGGGCAGAAAAGGGGCGATGGGATAGTTTAAAGAGTATCAGCGGTGAGAAAAGGCCCAGATTCAGTGCCAAAGTGTATCAGGATGCGGCAAAGAGTATCAGTCTAGTTTTTCAAAGCAGATGAAAGCAAAGCAAGCCCAGCAAAGTCAACAAAGCATCATTTAGCCATTAAGGCTTACCAACACTTCTTTTGTTGCTTTAAAGCCACCTAAAGGCATAGATGAAGGCTTTCAAGGCAGAGTTATTGCAGAGACATTGTTCCCAGTCATATTTTTGGAGCAGCGCTGCTTCCTTAATTGCGCAGTTATCACACAGAGGACAACGCGTGGCTCAAGGCACTCTTTCAGTCCATTTTTGAAGCTGCAGGACCCTGTGTAGCCCTAAAGAGCCATTTTGATGAGGCTGCTCCCTCATGTGCAGCTGTTTTAGATATTTTATTGCATTTATTTCCAGCACAACTTAGCATTAGAAGCAGTTATTGCACAGATCTCTTTTGGCTCTGTTTTGATAGATATTTTGAGATATTTTCGCCCTTGACACCTGTTCAAGGGATGTTTGTAAAGATTTTCTATTTAAACAACCATCTGTATTTATGTAAAGGGTTGGTTGGTCGATAACTTCCTCTCTAGACTTGCACTGTATTTTCTGAAAGTCTCTATAATCAAAGATCGCTGGAATGTTTGGGAGATGAACTAGCTGTTGTGTTTTAATGACTGAAGAGTGACTATGGAATCCTAACGCTTCGACATAGCCCAATAAGTGTTTCTTATCTCTATTTACAGTTTATATGTGTTTATGCCATCATTGTTTCACTATCTAAATAGCAGAAAGAAAGAATAGTTGAGACCTCACTTAGTTGTATTCTGTTCTCAATTTCTGTGATTTATCTATGTTTTCCTCTGAATTAGTCCTGAATATGAACACAGATTTGCTCATATTTACGCTAGTTCCTTCATATATGAATGTTGTTTAGGAATCCTTGATTGCTCCTATATAAATGTTCATTCACCTTCCCTCTGTTAGCATAATGAGAGCTACTTAGTTTCCTTTCATTCACTGACCTTCATTCCATCCTTATTCCACCTTGATATTGTTTTAAGTGTAGCTATCCTGCTCTGTATTCCTCTTATGACCAAGAAAACGCAACAACAAGCCTAATCCACGACTCCATGCCCAATGGTTTGAACTTCTCACACTATGCATCCCAACTCTGTTTGAAAGAATCCCCCATCCCACCAAACATAAACAAAACCCCTTGAACTCATTAGCTAGCCTAATATCATCTTCAACAAAGCTAAATCCTAAAGAGAGAGCCCTCTCTGATTGCAGGTAGGCTAGGACCTACAGTCCAAAGATTGGTTTGTGGTTACCTCGGCCGTATCCTTTAAGGAGCTTTAAGGACAACCTGAGTGATAACATAATGGCGACTCCACTGGGGAAAATCCTCAGATAATTTCACAAATCAAGTTGGAAAGCTCCACTGGGAAGGAACCAGACCTTCAAAAGTTTCTTTCTAACCCTTATATTCTTAGAAAAATCCCCAAAAAACAAGCTAGAAGCTGGCTCCCAGGAAGAATTCACGTTATACAAGGTCAAATCCAGACCCAAATCCTACAGCTGCATTTGAAAATCCGAATTTGATCCAAAGAAACCTCAGGAAATTAGAGCGAAGAGAGGATTTTGCTGATAATAGTCCTGAAGCAGTTCACCCACGATGTGGCCCAACCCCTGTCAAAGTTTTATTGCGTTCAACCCCTAGTTCCCCTTGTTCATCATCCACGTCTCAAAGCACTCCTTCCACACCTCCATTCACTGCACATACTACCACTACTACTCCTATTATCCCAGTTGTTCCTATTGTCCCTCTTATCCCTGTGAATATGGCTAACAGATATGCACCTTTGCAATTACCTGCTAATCCTGGGGCCATGCCTCAAGATTACCAGACCAAAATAACTTATTTTGATGGCACAAGTGCCTGCACAGCCCTTCAATGTACAAAGAAAATGCAGAATTACTTTGAAAGCTATGAGATTGACGATGATGGTGTGAGAATGAAGATTTTTGTCCAAAGTTTGTCAGGTGATGTCAGGACTTGGTTTAGAGCACTTCCAGCCAATTCCATAGCAGACCCAGAAGCCTTATACCAGTCATTTATCAACAGATGGGAGAAAAAGAAAGACCCTTTGCACATACTAGCTGAATATGATACAATCAAAAGAAGTCCACAAGAAACAGTCTTGGACTATTGTGCAAGGTTCAATAGCATTTATAATGATATCCCACAAAACTTAAGGCCCCCAACTGACCTGGCCTTATATAAATTCCCTGATGGATTCGACCCAGATATGGCCTACGAGTTAAAAGAAAGAGCCCCTAACGGCCTTGCAGACATGCAAAACGTGGCTGTCACTGTGGAGGCAAATTTAATTGCCAAAAGAAACAGAGCTAGAACTGAGAGAAGAACCACCTTCAAGGAAGAGCCCTCAACCTTAGATCAAAAGCTAGATGCTATTATCAATGGCATGCACAGGCTGGGAGACAGAGTAGAGAGTGTTGAGAGGAAATCATCATGGGAAGGGCAACAACCCAATACCATAAGGAACCCAAATTTCAGAAAAACTCAAAATCCAAACGCTGGTAGGTCTAGCCCAGACCATGATATAAGACCTCCTTTTCAAGAAAACTACGCAGAGGCATCCACTTCTAATGAACCCATAGAAGACACTCACATGAACTTAATAGATTTGAAGGGTGAGCAACAAATTTTTCTAACTCAAGAAGACCAAGATGACCATGAGATAAATCAATTTCAGACTAAGTCTGGTGAGTCTTTTGACTTTAAACAAGGTTATGATTCAGTTATTTATGAAGTCCACAAACAGTATAAGCTGAGGACAAGAACCATAGAGGTGCCCAAAAAAGTTAAAACAAAGGAGGGAAAACAACCCAACCAGATTAGAGGCAAGGCTATTATAACAGAAACAGCTGATGTAACTGTCCCAAACCCGCACCAAGTGACTGTAGAGGACATAACATACATGCATCCCTCTAATGATCAACCTCTGCTACCTTCCTCCTCAAAGGAAAATGTAAATAACACTCCTAAAAGCCTTCCCAAAACAGAAATACCGCAAGGTATCACTCACCATAACACTGATAATCAAGAGGAAAACGCAGAAAATACACTTGAAAAGGGGAAATCTGCTATCGCCAACACAAAGACTCCATTGGAGAAACCATTCAACTTAGAAGCAGAAATAAGCAAACTTAAGATTTCTATCCCCTTATCTGAACTTGCAAAGCATGGTGTGTATAAGCAACAAATCCAAAGATCACTACAAATGCCAGAGAATAGGGATGATGTGAATGTTTTAGATGATACACCTGAGTTGCTTTTTGGTCCAGAAGTTGATGGCAAATCAGCACATGGAGCTGTTCTACCCTTTTATGTCAGTCTGCACATACATGATAAAGTTTTACATAATGCAATGTTTGACTCAGGTGCCTCACACAACCTTATGCCAAAGCTGTAATGGAGAAGCTAAACCTTGATGTCACAAGACCCTACAAAGATCTATTCTCCTTTGACTCAAGTCAAGTCAAATGTTTAGGCCTTATCAAAGATTTGTGTGTCTCCTTAGTCCAATACCCAAACAAGACAATCCTCATGGATGTGGTGGTTGCTGACATTCCACCAAAGTATGGCATGCTGTTGTCAAGGTCTTGGGGGGCAAAACTCCAAGGATCTCTCCAATTAGACCTCTCCTATGCCACTATTTCAGTCTTTGGGCAACCAAAGAGACTGTATAGAGAAACACTGATGAAGTATGTGGTAAGTAGTGAGGAAAAGCCCTAGAATTTCCCTATCTATTCAATCCATTCTGATATGGATACTTTTATTTTGTTTAATGATGAAACAAGTCCTCCAACTAATGAGAGGCCTTTTCCTTTAGAACAAGAAACATGCATCAATCAAGAATTGGTTGCCCATACCCAGGAAACTGTCAAAACAGTCAATGCAACCAGCATACAAGAAGAACCACATGAAGCACAAAACCTAGGTCTGCCCAATCCTAAAATGACTGAAACTCTTAATATCAACCACAAGCAAGAAATCACATGGTATTTAGAGTTTGATGGTTCTGTTAATAAGCTAGGAGCAGGGGTAGGAATATGGATTCACAATACACATAATAGCCATGCAGAGGGTCATGCTTATAAACTGAATTTCAAATGCACCAACAACATGGCTGAGTATGAGGCACTCCTCTTAGGCCTTAAGCTGCTCAAAGCTTTAGGAGCTGCCAAAGTTTCCATTCTAGGCGACTCAGACCTAGTAATCCAACAAGTGAAAGGCAACTTTGTTACCAATGATAGAAGGCTAAGAGCTTATAGGACTACTGCCACTGCAATACTTGATACATTCACTAAATCCAAGCTTGCCAAGATTTCAAGAAATCATAACATCCATGCTCATAGCCTAGCTACTTTTGCTAGCACTTGCAAGCTTCCTTTTGAGTCAAATCACCACTTTACTGCTGAGATAAAGCACAGGCCTGTTGTCCCTAACAATGTTAAAGATTGGCACGTGTTTGAGGATGATGCTCAAATCAACAATTTTCTTACCTTACAGCATGAGTTTTCAGGCCTAAACATTGATATGGATTCTATGGATGATCCACTGCAAGAAATAAACCAAATCCAGCAAACTGTAACAACTGAAACAGCTAGAAAATTGCTACAACCAACCATCTTTGATGAAGAAAACATAGAAGAGCTGAAACAGATGCATTTGGAGGAAATAGCCAAAACAGAGGCCGAAATCATTGATCTAAAGGACAATTTTCTCCCGGTTGGCCTCACCTCGCTAGAAGACATGTTTAATGCCAATGATGTCCCCAGAAAACCAAAATTGCAACCCATAAACACTGAGATAGAAGAACATAACATTGGGACAGCAGAGAAGCCCAAAATGATCACACTATCTAAATCTTTGCCACCCGATCAAAAGCCCAAATATGTTGATTTGTTCAAAGAATTCCAAGATGTATTTGCTTGGAGTTATGAGGACTTGAAGTCCTATGACACCTCAATTATTCAACATACCATTCCCTTAAAGCCAAATCAAAAGCCCTTCAAACAGAAATTGAGGAGAATCAATCCTGTGCTTCTCCCTTTAATTGAGAAAGAAGTGAAAAGAATGTTTGAAGCAGGTATCATAGCACCCATTAGATTTTCTGAATGGGTATCCAATCTTGTTCCCACAAGAAAGAAAACATGTGAGATTAGGCTTTGTGTAGATTTGAGAAACCTAAACCAAGTCTCCCTTAAAGACCACTACCCATTGCCCAAAATGGACCACATCCTACAAAGAGTAATGGGGTCATCTAGAATCTCTTTGCTAGATGGCTTTTCAGGTTTTAATCAAATACTGGTTCACCCAGATGATCAAGACAAGACAACCTTTATCACACCGTGGGGAACATTTAAATATGTGAAAATGCCTTTCGGCCTAAAGAACGCAGGTGCCACCTTTCAAAGGGCCATGTACATTGCATTTGCCAAGGAAATACATGATTTCTTGGTTGTCTATCATGATGATCTTACCCCTTTCTCCAAATCTGATCAAGAGCACCTAAGACATTTGAGACAAGTGTTCCTAACATGTAGGAAATATGGCATTTCCTTGAACCCCAAGAAGTCTTTATTTGGCCTTGAAGAAGGCAAATTACTTGGACATATCATTTCAAAAGACGAGATTAGAATTGATCCGGAAAGGATCCAAGCCATTCTCCAAATCCCATATCCAAGAAACATAAAAGAGCTGCAAGCATTCCTAGGAAAGATCAATTTCCTAAGGAGATTTATCCCAAATCTAGTCGAGCTGATAAGACTGTTGAGTAACATGTTAAAGAAGGATGCCAAGGTAAAATGGTCTCTTGAAACCAAGCAAGCATTTGAAAGTATCAAAGTTGCCTTAACTCAAGCCCCAGTCCTCACAAGTCCTCAATTTGATAGGGACTTTATCATATTTTCATTTGCATCTGATAATACCATAGCTGCTGTCCTATTGCAAAAGGATGACCAAGGAAATGAAAAGCCAATTGCTTTTTTCAGCCGAGCCTTAAGAGATGCACCCCTGAAGTACCAAATCATGGAGAAGCAGGCCTATGCCCTTGTTAAAGCAATCAAAGACTTCAGAATTTACATTTTATATTCACACGTGATTGCCTATGTCCCAAATGCTGTTGTAAAAGACATATTAACCCAAGAAGGATTAGAAGGCAAAAGAGGCAAGTGGATTGCTAACATTCTTGAGTATGACATAGAAATAAAACCAACCAAGCTAATAAAGGGACAAGGTTTAGCCAAATTGATGTCCGAAACAAACTTTCAAGCCTTAGACATCAACCAACTGGACAATGAACAGGAGCTGGCGACTCCACAGATCAGTGACACCTTTCTGCAATCCCCATGGTATGCTGATATATGCTTTGTATTGTTAAACCTGTTTGCTCCCCCAGGATTGTCCAGGACCAAGAAGAGATTTTTAAGAATGAAGGCTTTAAAATTTTGTGTCTTAGATGGTGCTTTATTTTGGAAGAATCATGAAGGCATATTGCTTAATTGTTTGACCATGAATGAAACTAATAATGTCATAAAAGAATTCCATGCAGGGGACTGTGGAGGACATCTATACTGGAAGTCCACTGCTGATAAAATTTTAAGGGCTGGTTTCTATTGGCCCTATTTGTTTGCAGATGTAAAGAAGTTTGCTATCTCATGTCACAAATGCCAAATCTTTGAGGGCAAAAGAAAGCTGTTGCCCTTGCATCTTAAGCCCATCTCAACCGAAAAGCCTTTTCAACAATGGGGTCTTGACTTCATTGGAGAAATCCATCCCTCTTCCTCAGGCCAGCATAAGTGGATCTTAATAGCTACCGACTATTTCACTAAATGGATTGAGGCCATCCCATGTAGGCAAGCCAATGACACCACCATTATCCAGTTCCTTGAGTGCAATATCCTGTCTAGATTTGGCTGCCCTGAGAAGATCATCACTGACAATGCCGCTGCTTTCAAATCCAAAAGACTATCAATTTTTGCCATAAATTCCATATCACTTTAGGCCATTCCACAGCCTATTACCCTCAAGGTAATGGCTTAGCCGAGTCATCTAACAAGAGCCTGATCAGTATTATCAAGAAGACCTTAGAAGAAAACAAGAAGAACTGGCATAGAAAGCTCACAAATGCCCTATGGGCAGACAGATTGTCAACCAAGAAATCCATTGGGATGAGCCCTTATGAGCTAGTATATGGTATGGAGGCCAGATTTCCTTCATCACTGGGCATTCCTATTTTCAAGCTGTTGCAAGAGATTCAAGCTGAGCCAAATGATATACAAAGGAGGATAAATCAAACAATCCATTTGCAGCAGACAAGAGAGTAGGTCTATGACAGAGCTCAAATTATGCAAGAAAAGCTCAAAATGATGTTTGATAAGAGAACTAAGGCTGAGAATTTCTGTGTTGGCAACAAAGTTATAAGGTGGGACTCATGAAGAGAAGACAAGGGAAAACATGCAAAATTTGATTTCCTTTGGAGAGGGCCATTTGTTATTTCTGCTGTTCAGGGAAATAATACATATTTCCTCAAATCTGTAGAGGGCAGCACTGCTGAAGAAGGCCCTGTAAATGGCCGTATGCTGAAGCATTATCATGATCCCTTTTGTTGAACACAATGCAACTTTGTAAAAATCTCTTTGTACATTGATAATTGTATATATCAGCACTTTTGTCTTTATTTTTATAAATAGTCCGATTGTTAGAGGAGCAGCAACAAAGTTTGTAAAGACACAGCCGATGCAAGTCCTCTATTTTTAAGCTTTGTCTCCGCAGTAATCTCAGCAAAACAACAAGTGCAGCGCTGTCATATCACAGTGATTTATGTTAAAGAGAAGCTGTTTGCAGCTTGTTGTCTTCAAGTCAACAGTATCAAAAAGAAAGGAGGTTTTTCAGTTTACTTCAGCACCCTTTCAAAGACAAGAAAAGAAGAGCTCCAGTTTTATTCCCTTTTTGTGTTTATTTCACAAGGCAGTGCTCAAGCAAAAGTGTATGCAATATCAAGCACGCAGAAGAAAGCAGGCGATGCTTTATTTTTCATAGTGTTTCAGATAAGGAGGAGTGCTGCATTCAGAAGTTAAAGTTCGAGTCATTCAACAGTTAGCACAGAAGAAACTTTCAATTAACAGCAACTACAGAGGATCAAGGTATTCTGACTTGCTGTTCTTGGCTTGTCACAAGGAAAAGCCATCCCCAAGTGGAGCCACTGTTAGCCTCCTGCTACAACAGGTTAATCATCTTTCATGATCGACATTTTTACATGCCAAATATGTCATACTTTGCTTGCTGCAATGCTCCATATTTGCTACAGATGGCCAGAGAAGTATCCATGAGAGTGTGCTAGTCTAAATGCCACTATTGTGTTCCAGTTTTGATGAGTAATTCATTTTGATCAGTTTTCAAGTATAGGGAGGTCCAAACAGCTTAATCTTGGTCTCCCTAGATTTCAATTTCCTGTTGTTGAATATAGAGAATAAATATCTGTCCAAACAGTTTAATCTTGGCAGATTTGTAGTTAGGTAGAGAAACAAGGGTGCTCAACAGCTTAATCTGAGCCCCTGGCTGAAATAAGTGTAGAAGTAGATAGGAGCACAAGCAAGAAGAAAAGAACAAAAAGCTGGGTATGCTAGTTCAAGTGCACCCAAACCAAAAAGAAGAGAAAATGCTAGGTGAATAGGCCGGGTAGGTAGCTTTGTGGTTGCAGAATCATGGCTTGTGATCCATTTCATATTGTCAAGTGTTATATCTATCATATCACAAGTTGAAGGTGATTTTTCAGTTGGAGGACTTCAAGAAATGCATGTCTAACTTCCCCCTTCTTCCTCTCCCCCAAATCACTCACTAACTTCCCCTAAAGAGGTCAAGATCTGCTTGATACCTCTTAGATTCATCATTCTCCATATTATCTGCCTTGGTGAAGATCTGCTTCACTAAAGGAATGTTCACACTTCTTCTATCAGTCATTTTCCCCCATTGATAGCCTAAGACACCATTCTTAGCGCTCTCTGATCATTTGTCGTGTTAACTATTAACTTTACTATGTAGCTCCCTATCTATTTCCCCTTCCCCTACTAAAACTATGTTAATAACTCCCATATATACTTATCCCCTCCCCCTGGTTGAAAAATAACCATAAGTACATTTGGGAATTACTAAGTTTGCCTGAAACTTAGTAAGAACCCTCATTTTCCTCCTTAATCATCTTCCAAATGCATTAGGACTCATTCCTAAGCATAAAATCCCCCTCCAAATGTATAAAATCCATCTTTTGGCCTTGTTTTACCTTTTCCAAGGCATAAACCCCTTTCTGGCCTTAAACCCTTCTCAAAGTATATAAAATTCCTCTTAAATGCTTTCGGACTCCTTCCAAGCATTAAAACCCATCTTTTAAAGCTATCGGACCCCTTCCGATGCCTTAGAATCCCTTCAAAATATTAAAAGGGCCCCTCCGATTCCACAAAAGCCTCCCTTTAGTGTTAAAACCCTCCTCCGAATTCATTTGCCCCCCTCCGACGTGATATTGCTGTCGGAGGTCGCAGCGATCATTGTAGGCCCCCTTTTTATACCTCCGATCCATCCCTCGCCGATGCGATTTCGCAATCGGCGTATCGCAACTCATATGTGCACATATATATGCCCCCGACCCCTTCGCCGATGCGATATCGCTATCGGGAGCTCTCCGCATCGCAATTTCACGTTTTACCGCATATATCACATTTTACCGCATAAACCTAAGTTTTTCATAAAACTTAAGTTTATCGCAAAAAACCCACATTTTCACCTATCGCAAGCCTTATCGCGATATTGCCGACGGTAAAGCAGCGACCAAATCATAACCGTCCATCGTCCCGCCCAGATCAACGGTCCACATCGTTTCGGCGATCGCCCATTTCGGCGATCGCACATATGTGTATACCCGCTGCCCCGCCGATTGCCGAAGTGCCGATTTAATCTCAGCCGCCCATTCGGGCCCGCTGATCAACGACTCATATTGATTCGCAGCAACCCCATATATGGCTCCAACCAGCGGAGCCGAAAAGTAATATAGGCGCGACGCATAAGGATTTCGGGTCCGAAAGGAGCCCGTCACACAGCGAAGAGGGATTGCTCCGATATGGTGGAGCTGAAATAACAAATGCAGCAGAGTTTAAAGGATTTCGGGTCCGCGGACCCGTTCCATTGTAAATCCGCCAATTTGGGTTCGTCGATGGGCCGGACCCGAAATGCAATAAAGAAGGGCCTATAATCAGATCGGGTCCGCCAGCTATTTTGCTCATCGGAGGTTTTATATGTTGGGACCAATGGTCCACCCTGATGCGATTTAGCGCCGGCCGTCGGATCGCCCTCCCAGATCAACGGTCATGATCTGTTCACGGCTCTCCTCATGTCCTACTGGCGGAGCCGAAATAAATTATAGCGTGGCACAATAAGGATTTCGGGTCCGGAAGGATCCTTTGTACAGCGAAAAGGGAAGGCTCCGATATGGAGGAGCCGAAAAGTTATAAAGGGCAGCCTCAAAGCATTTCAGGTCCGTGGCAGTTCGGAGGTTTTATGTGTTGGGACCAATGGTCCGCCCCGATGCGAGTTAGCGCCAGCCGTTGGATTGGCCCGCGCCGGATCCAACGGCTATGATTTAATCTAATGAACAGTGATCGCTCCCGCCCTAGTTTTGGTAAAATTTCATGTTTTAAGGCATTTTTGCCTTATAAAAGGAAAACGACCATTTTTCACAGGGTTTCTTCTAGCGCTCACGCCCGGCTCCAGTTAAAGAAATTAATGCATCATTAAGCCATTATGGATTGCTCCAAAGCCCTGTTTAGCTCCAGAAGCCAGTCTCGGTCTCAGCACGATCAACAGCATGCAATTCCTCCTTTTTGCGGCATTTCTTCAGAGTTTAATACTATTTTGGATCGGCCAAGTGCCGATTGCACCCAAAGGCCACAGAGGACATTAGCAACAGTTAATTTTGCATTAAAGGGCAGAAAAGGGGCGATGGGACAGTTTAAAGAGTATCAGCGTTGAGAAAAGGCCCAGATTCAGTGCCAAAGTGTATCAGGATGCGGCAAAGAGTATCAGTCTAGTTTTTCAAAGCAGATGAAAGCAAAGCAATCCCATCAAAGTCAACAAAGCATCATTTAGCCATTAAGGCTCACCAACACTTCTTTTGTTGCTTTAAAGCCAGCTAAAGGCATAGATGAAGGCTTTCAAGGCAGAGTTATTGCAGAGACATTGTTCCCAGTCATATTTTTGGAGCAGCGCTGCTTCCTTAATTGGGCAGTTATCACACAGAGGACAACGCGTGGCTCAAGGCACTCTTTCAGTCCATTTTTGAAGCTGCAGGACCCTGTGTAGCCCTAAAGAGCCATTTTGATGAGGCTGCTCCCTCATGTGCAACTGTTTTAGATATTTTATTGCATTTATTTCCAGCACAACTTAGCATTAGAAGCAGTTATTGTACAGATCTCTTTTGGCTTTGTTTTGATAGATATTTTGATATATTTTATCCCTTGACACCTTTCAAGGGATGTTTGTAAAGATTTTCTATTTAAACAACCCTCTGTATTTATGTAAAGGGTTGGTTGGTCGATAACTTCCTCTCTAGACTTGCACTGTATTTTCTGAGAGTCTCTATAATCAAAGATCGCTGGAATGTTTGGGAGATGAACTAGCTATTGTGTTTTAATGTCTGAAGAGTGACTATGGAATCCTAACGCTTCTATATAGCCCAATAAGTGTTTCTTATCTCTGTTTACAGTTTATATGTGTTTATGCCATCATTGTTTCACTATCTAAATAGCAGAAAGAAAGAATAGTTGAGACCTCACTTAGTTGTATTATGTTCTCAATTTCTGTGATTTATCTATGTTTTCCTCTGAATTAGTCCTGAATATGAACACAGATTTGATCATATTTTGTTATGAAACCAGCTCAAGAAAAGATAGAAAAGAAAGATCAACGCCTTAGAATTCAGCCTCTTCGAGGGGCAACCTCCTTTACATTACATAAATGAACAATTCTTGGATGATACAAATGACAAAACCTCCTTTCTATATATAGGAGTCTAAGGAGTCACAATATAATCCAGCCGACCTAACAATAATAATATAAAGCCACAAAAATAACAATAGAGGGATTCTATGGGGCACAAAAATAACAATATGGGGGTAATAGGGGCACAACAATATAAATAAGGGGTATAACTACAATAGTAATGGGGTAATCACTAGTATTATAGGGACCCAACATGCCCCTCTCCTTCAAAAAAGTGTTGTCCTCAACGCTTGAGTAGTTCTGGATACTTCTGCATAAAATTCTCATCCTCCCATGTGGAATCTTCAGCGGATAAGTTCTTCCACTTGATAAGATACTCTGAAATTGATCGATTTCGTAGCTGTCGAGTTCTTGTTTCTGTGACTGCTTCCGGTTCCAATATAATTTTTCCTTCCTCGTCAAGTTCTGGCAATATTGTTTGAACTGGGAGCTTGTCGCCTATAACCTTCTTTAAACATGAAACATGGAAAACTGGGTGCAATCGAGAAGCTGCAGGAAGCTCCAATTTGTATGCCATAGTACCAATCTTTTGCAACACCTTGTACGGACCATAATACTTTGGTGATAATTTATTATCCTTCTTAGCTTGCTTTAGGGACATTTGCTTATATGGTTGTAGCCGTAGGAATACCCAATCACCTACATCAAAACTTCTTTCACTGCGATGTTGATCTGCCTGTTGTTTCATTCTATTTTGTGCCAACACGAGGTTATCCTTTAAGAGTTGGAGGACTTGTTGTTGATGTTCGATGTGATGTTCCACTGCCTGAACCTTAGAATTTTCTCTTAAATATGATGTGATGGATGGTGGTTGATACCCATAAAGTGCCATAAATGGGGTCATTTTTGTTGCTGTATGGAAGGAAGTGTTATACCACCATTCAGCCAGAGGCAACCATTTGACCCATTGTGTCTGTTTATCAGATACAAAGCAACGAAGATATCCTTCCAAACATTTGTTTACTATCTCAGTTTGCCCATCAGATTGAGGATGATAAGATGAGCTATGAGCTAACTGAGTACCAAGACAAGAAAATAATTCTGTCCAAAAATTTCCAGTGAAAATGGGATCTCTGTCACTTACAATAATCTTTGGGTTTCCATGTAGCTTTTGAACTGTTTCCATAAATGCAGTAGAAACTGTACTGGCTTTAAATGGATGTGATAATGCACAAAAGTGTGCATACTTGGTAAGTCTGTCAACTACCACCATGATGACACTCTTTCCCTCAGACTTGGGTAAACCTGTGATAAAATCCATTGAAACCTCCTCCCAACGTTGGCTTGGAATGGATAAAGGTTGTAATAGACCCGGTGTCTTAATTGTTTCAACTTTATTTTGTTGGCAAACCAAACATTCCGCCACAAACTTTTGAATATCTGATTTAAGGCCATCCCAAAAAAATTCCTTCTTAACCCTGTGGTAAGTTTTTAAAAATCCTGAGTGCCCTCCTAAGGGAGAAGTGTGCAATTCCATAAGAATCTTTTGTTTTAGCTGGGAATTCTTACAGAGGTATAAGCGATCTTTGTACCATAACGAATCATTTTGCCAGCTAAATGTATCAGAAGTACTGGAATCTTGTTGTAGCTTTCGAATAAGTGCCCACACTTCTTCGTCATTCTTCCATTCCTCCCTTGCTTCGTTTATCCAATCTGGTTGGATAATAGAAATGGCACACAACAATGCTTCCACATCCTCATCCTTTCTTGAGAGTGCATCTGCCACCACATTTTGCTTCCCTTTTTTGTAGATGATTTCAAAGTCATAACCCAACATCTTTGTGACCCACTTTTGTTGCTCTTCAGAGGATAATCTTTGTTCTAAAAAGTATTTAAGGCTATCATGATCCGTTTTTACCTTGAAGTGTCTTCCCATTAGGTAGGGTCGCCATTTCTTAAGTGCATGGAGTATTGCCAACATTTCCTTCTCATAAATAGCTTTGCTTAAAAACTTTCCCTTGATTGGACGACTTTCAAAAGCAATGGGTCTTTCATCTTGCATTAGAACAGCACCAATTCCATTTCCTGAAGCATCACATTCCACAATAAAGGTTTTTGTGAAGTCCGGTGTAGCTAAGACCGGTGCTTGGCACATTGCCTCTTTAAGATGTTCAAAGGCCTTTGTTGCTTCCGAAGTCCATGAAAATGAATCTTTCTTCAATAATGTTGTTAGAGGTGCTGCTATTCTCCCATAATTCTTAACAAACTTGCGATAATACCCTGTCAACCCAAGAAATCCTCGCAGATGCTTTATGGATGTGGGGATTTTCCATTCCTTAATGGCTTTAATTTTGCTAGGGTCTACCTTAACTCCTTCATGAGATACAATATGACCCAAATATTCCACCTCCTGGACTCCAAAGAAACATTTGGATCTTTTTGCATATAATTGTTTCTCCTCCAATAGTTGTAGCACCTTGTCAACATGTTCAACATGATCCTTCCAAGACTTGCTGTAGATTAGTATATCATCAAAAAATACTAACACAAATTTTCTAAGGAATGGTTTGAAAATTGAATTCATCAAACCTTGAAATGTTGAAGGTGCATTGGTAAGGCCAAAAGGCATGACCAAAAATTCATAATGACCCTCATGAGTTCTAAATGCCGTTTTCGGAATGTCTTCAATCTTCATTCTGATTTGATGATATCCCGAACGAAGATCCAACTTGGTGAAGTAAATTGATCCATGCAATTCATCCAGTAATTCATCAATGACAGGAATGGGGAACTTATCTTTAATAGTGAGCTTGTTGAGCTCCCTATAATCTGGACACATGCGCCATGATCCATCCTTCTTGTGCACCAATACTACTGGAGCTGAGAAAGAACTTTGACTCGGTTGAATTATACCAGCCTCTAGCATTTCTGCAACCATACGTTCAATTTCACTTTTTTGGACATAGGGATATCTGTACGGCCTGATGTTTGGAGGAACACTTCCTGGAATCAGATGAATAGCATGATCATGATCACGCATAGGTGGGAGACCTTTGGGAGTCTCAAATACCTTGGAATGATTGTCCAGGACTTTTTGGAGATCTGGAGAAATAGATGATTCCAATGTGGAAACATCTAGCGAACATAATTGTGCAATTACACCTCTTTGCTCCTTTTTTAGAAGCTTTGTCATGCCATTAGAGCTGATTATCTTTCCTGGTTTCCCTGCAATACCCCTTAATTCAACTTCCTTTCCTTCCACAGAAAATTTCATGAAAAGTTCTTGAAAATTAAAAGCTATTGTACCCAAGGATTGTAGCCATTGGACTCCTAGTACAACATCAGCACCTCCCATTGGAATGGAAAGCATTGGGCTAGTCAATACATATTCTCCCATGGATAGCTTGATATTATGGCACTTTCCAGAACAATTTATTGTTCCTCCATTTGCAATCATCACTTGACACTCTGGTGCTGGATATAGGAAGCAATTCAATTCTTTTGCTACCCTACAATGAATAAAATTGTGGGTGCTTCCTGAATCAATCAACACTATTACCTTTTTCTTCTTGATTTGTCCTTCTATCTTGATGGTTTGAGGAGTGGTAATTCCCGCCAATGCATTACAAGATATGGTCGGATTTATTTGTTCTTCATCTAGGCTTTGTTCCTGGAATATATCCTCTTCTTTTGACCTTTCTTGCTCCTTTTCTTCTTCCTCTTCACAATCTATGTAGAATAATTTCTTCTCAGCACACTTATGACCTTTTGTGTATTTGCTATCACAATTGTAACAAAGCCCTTTTGCTCTTTTTTCTTCCAATTGTTGTGGTGTCAACCTTGTAGGTTGTGGAAGACTATGGGCAACAACACTTCCGTCTTTATAGTTGTGAATGGTATGCTTCCTAGTTGCCATAATTTTGCTTTCCATTTTTCTTGCTAACCTGAATGCCTTCTCTAATGAATCAGGTTCCCAAAGGCGAACATCATGTTGGATATTATCCTTTAAAGACCCTATGAACACATCAATCCTATGCTCCTCTGGAATATCTTTTACCCTTATGTTCAATTTTTGGAACTCCTCAATGTGCTCCATTATTGAACCCTTTTGTTTGAGACTTATCAATTGGCTAAAAAAAGTGTTGCTTTTTGTATCCTCATAATGTGCTATCAATTCTTCCGTAAAAATTGCCCAAGTGATAAATTGTTTACGAGAGCAAAGCCATTGATACCATACAAACTGATTTGGTTCCAAATATAAAGTTGCCATACGTACCTTTTGTGTGTTTTGCACATTATTGAGATCGAAGAATTGCTCCATCTGTAATATCCATGTGGCGGGATCCTTGCCATCAAACTTCCTCATATCGATTTTTGGAATATGGTGGGTCTTCGATCCAACATTAGAGTCTATGGAATCATGATTAACATTTCTTTTGTTCTCATCATGAGTTTCCTTTACTACCTTTTCACCATTAGTAAGTATTTCTTGTAGAAAATTTGTCAAATCTGTCTTCAAATCTGCCATGTCTGTCTTCAAATCCGTCCTCAAATCTGTCTTCAGATCATCCATCTTAGCTTCCATGCCCTTTATCTTAGATTCCACGCCATTTATCTTAGCATCTGTTAGCTTTTGTGAGCGTGACATTTGTTGCACTTGTTCTTGTAATTTTGATATATCATGTAGCATTTCTTCCTCTTCTTCATGAGTCATGCTAGAGCTTTCAGGTTCCTTACTAGGTGTTTGCATTTTCTTTCCTCGGGGCATCAGTTACCGATAATAATGCTTTACTATGCCCTTTGAATTCCTTCAAACAAAGCTTATGCAAAAAAAAAAAAAAAAACTACACACTTTTTTTTACTTTGTAGAAGCCTGATATTGAATCTGATGTATCTCTGTAATTTCGAATCATCCAGTTCTGAAATTGTGACCTGTAGTAGCCTTCTATGTCCTCTTTCCAATGCCACTAGTCTGATCCAAATTGGATTCTCCAAGAAAGAGTTATGCAATCTCCCACAGTGACCTGATTATAGACTATTTCAGTAGAGCGAACTTGTATGAAGTGCCACGTGTCACTGTTTCAACCTTTGACTCTAAAAAATATATAAAAGAAAACTACAGTCCGTCCTCTTTCTGTACCTTCTTACAAAATTTCAATCCGATGCTCAGAAAGAAATTTATGACGATTTTCCCCAGGTCACCTGTTTTGAATGTAATTCAGGAGTCTGCAAAAAGACCAACTTCCTCAGATCATATCTCCGAAAATATCGCGCGAAAAGCTCTGAAATTTGGACCCAAGGTTCAGCGCGATTTCTTCTCAAATGGGTTTTTTTTTTCGACTTCTGAAACGTCACAGAAAAAAAGTTATAGCGAAAATGCCACGATGACCTGTTTGGAGCAGCGAAACCCTAGAATCCAAAGCTCTGATACCAAATGTTATGAAACCAGCTCAAGAAAAGATAGAAAAGAAAGATCAACGCCTTAGAATTCAGCCTCTTCGAGGGGGCAACCTCCTTTACATTACATAAATGAACAATTCTTGGATGATACAAATGACAAAACCTCCTTTCTATATATAGGAGTCTAAGGAGTCACAATATAATCCAGCCGACCTAACAATAATAATATAAAGCCACAAAAATAACAATAGAGGGATTCTATGGGGCACAAAAATAACAATATGGGGGTAATAGGGGCACAACAATATAAATAAGGGGTATAACTACAATAGTAATGGGGTAATCACTAGTATTATAGGGACCCAACATATTTACGCTAGTTCCTTCATATATGAATGTTGTTTACGAATCCTTGATTGCTCCTATATAAATGTTCATTCACCTCCCCTCTGTTAGCATAATGAGAGCTACTTAGTTTCCTTTCATTCACTGACCTTCATTCCATCCTTATTCCAGATTGATATTGTTTTATGTGTAGCTATCTTGCTCTATATTCCTCTTGTGACCAAGAAAACGCAACAGCAAGCCTAATCCACGACTCCATGCCCAATGGTTTGAACTTCTCACACTATGCATCCCAACTCTGTTTGAAAGAATCCCCCATCCCACCAAACATAAACAAAACCCCCTTGAACTCATTAGCTAGCCTAATATCATCTTCAACAAAGCTAAATCCTAAAGAGAGAGCCCTCTCTGATTGCAGGTAGGCTAGGACCTGCAGTCCAAAGATTGGTTTGTGGTTACCTCAGCCGTATCCTTTAAGGAGCTTTAAGGACAACCTGAGTGATAACAGGTCCCAGTTCTTCAAGTATCGCTGATTGGAACTCCACTATGATGAAACTGTTAGAGGACAACCTTTGATTCTTTGCAGTGAGGTGATCTACTTGTTGCTTTACCACAACTAACTCCTTCCTTAGTTGTGCATTCTCACTCATCAAATATTTTGAGTTGTCTTATGTTGTTGTCACAAAAGCAACATTAGCTGCCATGACCACTCGAGGATTTCTCCCGCTATTAACTGATATTACCTTCTTAGTGGATATGGAGATTGTATGTTAGAAAGTATAGCAAGAAAGGCTTAATTTGACTTTAGCCTCAGTCAAGTTGAGTAAATTGAATTTCCACATCAATAGGAAAACTTGGAGGCAATTAACTAGTGTGACATGGCTGTTGTCACTTAGTTAGCTCAGTAAATTCAAGTTCGTGGGATTGGAGTTGAGTCAGGCATGTGTTGATTGCTAAATTTTAGCAATCTAGTTCAGTTATTTTCAGTTGTACTCAGTTAATTGACCTCTAACTATTGTTAGAGTCAGTGGAAGGTCTGTTGTGCTGTGGGACAACAGTCTAACTCAAAGATTTGGTAGTTAACTAATCAATTAACCAAAAATAGCTCATGCATGCATGGAATTAAAATTCCTCAGCTGGAGTGGAGGAATTAAGGCTACTGTAAAATTATTTATATACTAGTGGAGTGTGCAAAATTTTGAATACAGGCAGTTGATCAATCCTTGGGAATTATGCAATGAAATAGGGATCCTTACTATTGTTTAGGAGCTTGAATTAGCTCAAACTTGCACAAGGAAATAGGAGGTTGGAGGAGGCATAGAGTGGCTAAGTGTTGGACAGAAGTTCTCATTCAGTAGGGAGAATAGTTTTACCTTTGCAAGTGGTGCTTATCACTGGAGCAGGGAATTGTAATAATTTCTCTATTCAATTTATTAATGCAAAAAGGCTTTAGGGTTTTTTCCCCAGTTGAGTTCCCCTAGAAATAACTATGTACTTATGGTTTTTCTTGTTGCATGTGTCCCTAATTGTGATTTCCATTCCACAAAATTTTAGAGTAGATTTGTGTCTCTTGTTTTTCAGTTTGAAATCTTGAGCAGTTGCAATTTCTATCAAATTTATGCATGGTATCCTAGCCCTAAAATCACATTAGAGACCAATGTTTCAATTTTTTTCTTCAGGAATTCGAATTGCAGCTTTAGTGTAGCAGTTTTTCTTCAGATTTGGGAGAGTGGATTTCAACGGACTGAGATTGGAGTATGCCTTGAAGGGAAGTTCAAATTTATGAGCTTGGAATAGATTTAGGATTATCACAAGTGCCCTAGGAGCAACATTATGGAGCAGCCAGAATATTGAAAAGTGGGTAGTCCTTGAATTCCTGATATACAATGATCATGTTAGGCCCCTATACTACTAGTGTAACCCCTTATTGTTATTAGTATAACCCACTTATTATATTGATGTACCCATGTAGTGCCCATATTGTTACTATTGTGCCCCATAGAAGCCCACTATTGTTATTATTGTGCCCTTACATTATTATTGTTATGTCGGCTCTGATTATGTTATAACCCCTTAGACTCCTATATATAGAAAGGAGGTATTTTCATTTGTATCATCCAAGAATTGTTCATTTATGTAATGTAAAGGAGGTTGCCCCCTCGAAGAGGCTGAATTCTAAGATAGAAGGACACATCAAGAAGAAAAATGTTCAAGAAGTGAAAGATCACATCGAGCATCAAGAAATGAATCCGACCATATCTTGTAAAGGACTGTGTTATCATTGAAAATTCTGTTTCCAAAAATTTGCTCAGATTAGCTTAAAGACAAAGGGTTTTTGCAGCGCATGAATTCTTTAGCAGTTTCGCAGCGCAACCTGTTTTAGTGATTTCGTAGCGTGCTACGAAATGGGGGATTTGTTCGAATCCATAGTAGCTGTCATGCAAAATAGTTCTGGGGCGGATACATTTTACAGGTGGCATGTTCTCAAGAAGTCATCATTAATGCTTGTCATTAAGTTTGGTCAGTGTGAGTTTCTTAGAAAGGGTGCAATAATTGGTTCATTGATGGATGCATGACCAATGCCTATCATACAGCCATTTGGGCAGCAATCTTTGTTCAATAGATATGTGGACAGCTATTACAATGATGCTAATGGATCTGTTGGTTATTCATATCATACAAAGACACTTAAACTCACCCCAGCATGCAGAGGCATAATTTTGTACCTATGGAACCATCATGGACAAAGAATATTAATCTCGATGTACTTATTTTCTGTGTCTTGGTTTATAATGATGCGCATACATGATACAAATCATCTGTGTGAAGTTGAATAATGCTTCTCATTCTATGGAGCAGTGAAGGAAGTACATTGTCACATGCGCAGACATGGACTTAGCTAGAATATCAATCTCGATACCAAGTTTGTAAGCAAGTATGTCACTTGCAGTAGTATGAAGAACGCATGCCTACTGTTTGGTAAAATGTATAAACCAGATATGTTCTTATGGAATGTTAATGTCAAAGGCTACATCTCAAGTGGTCTGTACAAGGAAGCTCTCACATTCTATAGCCGGATAATTCTATATTTCTGTTTGTATTCAAGACATGAACTAAGCTCCCTGTTCTTCTTGAGGGGAAGAAGATTCATACCCATCTGATCAAAAGTGGTTTTGTGTCAAATAGTAATTCACCTGCTATAATGTATGCCAAATATGGGAATTTGGAGTTCGCACGTCAATTGTTTGACCGAAGACATCAACGAGATGCCGTCTCATGGGGTAACACGATTGCTGCTTATGCTCAGAGTGAAGATGTCAAAGAAGCCTTGAGGCCGGAAGGAGTGAGCCATGATATTGTTATCATGGTTAGCATGTAGCCAGCGTGTGCGCACTTAGGGGTTCTACGACGTTGTGGATGGAATTTAAGCGGCCTCAGAAAGCACCTTCAGATTTAGAAACAGATAGCAGATCTGAATCACAAGCACTACTAACAGGGAAAATACAGATCACAACTCGTTGCCTATGGGTTGACAAAGGGAAACTTCTAGAAGCACTACAGAAAGCTGCACATGTGGCATTGGCAAGCTGCCTTCCAAATTGCCCAATTGCTCATATAGAACGAACCATTTCTACAGTACTTAGAAAGGTGGTACGGAAGTACAGTAGCAAACGGCCAGAAGTTATTGTAATGGCTATGGAAAATATTTCTGGCGTCACTACTAAAGAGTTAAAGTTAGAAAGATCCAGAAAAGACCACAAAGTTCTTGGGAGCTTTGATGATAGTGTGCCAAAAAATTACATCTTTGCAAGGTGTGAAAAAATCATCAATGGAAGCATCAACAACTTCTAAACAAAATTCTAATAGTCAACAAATAATCGATCATTTATCTCCGTCAGTGCCTTCTATAACATTGTCTGACACATCAAAAGTTTCAAATGCGAAATCTGCTGTTGGAGTTTCTCAGGTTCCCACTGAAACATTGAATGTAGACTTGTCAGTTATATCTCCAACTAAGAAGCGTGGCAAAGGGAAACAACATGAGACTCCGAAGTTGATTGAAATGCATGGGAATATGGAAAATAGGTTTAAAACAGAGAAGGAAAAGGTAATCTGGAAAGAGATTTCGGCATCTTTGTTCGAGCATGGAATTGATCGTGGTCCATACCAATGTAAATCTCTATGGGCATCACTGGTTACAAAGTATGAGAGTCTTCTCCGAGGAGAGAAAAACATCATCAGATCTTTGTATTGAGGAGCGGATGAAAATAGCCCATGATGGCATTATAATTGCAAGTATGGATCTATGCCCACATGATGAAGATTGAACTTAATCAAAACATTATCCCCAATCTTGTGATTATGTATGCCATGTGCAGTAGCATGGAGAATGCACGTAAACTGTTTGACGACATTAGCATTAGAATTTTCTTTTACGGAATGCAATGATTAAATGCCATGTGTCAAATGGTCTTTATGAGGACCCCCCTTGCCATATTACCAAATGTATGGAATGAGTGAAGAGGCCAAATGATGGTAAGGATTTGATTGCCACAAGGCCGCTGTTATTAGTGACATCGGGATAGAGATGTGGCACATCTGATGGCCACCTGCGTTAGTGAAATCACCAGAATCACAACACCAGAGGCTCCTTACAATGATGATGTGTTGAGCGATGTCTTTCATTTGATTGTTACAGCTTTCCGCGGTTTAGATAATATAAATAGTCTCCTTGCAAACTGCTTACCATGCGACTATTTATGATATATATCAGTGTGCACCCCGGATGCTGCAGGGTGTTATTCCAAATATGACACATGAGCTCTGACTCATGTAATCGTGGATATTGAGCATCCATCTTATGATTATGATATAAGGAGAATTCTGGATCTTCAACTGTTAGATAAAGGTAGTTTAGAACAGGAAACAATCTCAGAAGATCAATTTAAACAACACCTTTCAATGAAATGCACAGATAATGAAAAAGGTTCAATCTACAAAGCTTTAGTTGAGGCTATTCACAAGTCATGTCAAACCACTGAAAGCTGTAAATCTTCAAATCATCTTGGTAAACAAGGTGAAAAATTGGTGTACATAAAAAGCAAGAGCAATGAGGTTTCTTCTCAATACTGTGATACTATGGGTGGTCCATCGCAAAGCATAGCTGAAGACCAAAGTGGCGATCATTCAGAAGACATTAACGTTTCAAGAGTTGGCAAGCTTCCTGTTTTTCATGGGAGCATTGTGATGGCTTTTTCAGATACGTTTATTAATTCAGTGCAGAGAATGAGTGGATACTTAAGAAGAAAGTTTAAGCAACTTGCTAATGAATTTGTAGCAGGTGCACAGGAAAAAATACATATTGCAGGCTCAGAACACCTATTTCCTGTTGTCTTAGATTCTGTCTACTTCCGGAATGGAACTCTAATGCTGAAGAACCCAGGGTCATGGAGAATATCAATGGCCACCTAAAATTTCATGGTGGATATGAACGTTTATATGCACAACTAAGTGGGAGGCCAAAGGAGTGGCGAACTGGAATGCCATTAAAAGATGGGGAAGAGTTTTGTTTTCATTGCCAATGATTGACATACATCTCTTCTTCCTTGTTACTTGAAGACAGTCAATGACCGAATTTTTAGGGTTCTGGTGTAGGTTACCGGAGGTGTTTGTTTGTACACCTGTTCAGTACATAAGGCTTCCAGTTCATTGGAAAGTAAGGTGATATGCGTTGTTTATGAGGAATTAGAGAGCAGGGGACATGTTCTTTAAGAGATGAAGAATGTTGGGAGACAGAGACCGTAAAAATAGAGCACATCTTTTGGTCAATTAATGAGCCATCAGCGCTTTCAAGCATCCAAGGTTAGCTTGTTTATTGCATCTTTAGCTCAGCCATCTCAGCCTAACTGAAGAAGGACAGCTGTCAAGGATCCAAGAAGAATCATGTTACGAGGAGAATGGAATTAGTGTTTTAGTTTGATTAGGATTTTTTTTGTAATTACAGCTTAGCACTTTTGTAATTAATGAGTTAGTTAAATAGCATATAGGAGTAGTTAATAGAGCCTTTGAGCTCGCTCTAGTGAGGGAATAGTGTGTTCCTATATATGGATCAGGGATGAATGTAAAAAGGGTTGGAGATTTATGAAAAAACAGAGTTTTTATATTGGCTAATGTAAAAGACTTTTGACAGTAATAGAAAGATTACTTTTTCTTCCCAAGATTCATCTTGTGTTCAAAGGCTCAGAATATATATGGTTTTGTCTTTATCCTTTCTGTTTTACATCTCAATAGACATGCAATCACTCTGAATTCACCTAGTGCTCAAACTTCCTGTGTATGTTTATGAGTTGAAGTTCTTTTTGAGAAATGTTTCTGAGTGTTTAAACATTATATGCCTTGGCTTCCATGATTGAGTAGTTGATAGTTTACTGCAGAGGTGTTTGACTCCATGAACCCAATGGAAGAGGTGTTATTTTGTTGTTCCAACCAGCTTACTTTTATGTACTGTTTGAAGAGTTAGCCATCTTTTCTTGTCATTAATCCATATCAAAATCTGTGAGAGAGCCCTCTCTGACTAAGGAGGCTAAGCCTTAGTCTAAAGCCTAGTTTGAAATAGTTGCATGAGATCTTGCTAAGTAGCAGCCCTTAGTACACGATTTTGTGATAACATTTTGGTGCGTCTGCCGGGAGCCTGATGATTACTCATTCCCGAAGTTTTAAGATTGAATTTCTGAAGGTAGCAGGAGTTCAAAGTGGTTTTCGAGGCTGCAAACCTACCTTGGCGACTCCATTGTTGAAGAATTCAAAGTTCATACATTCATGGTGATTCCACTGGAGTTATGAAGGACCCAGAAGCTGCTATTCTTAGTTCAAGGTATGCATGCATAGATTTCTCAGGAATTCATGGTTTCCCAAATCATTTTCCCAAGGATGCATATTTTCTAAGGAATGGTCCCAAATTTAATGGAGAAGATTTGAGTTTAACCTTGAAGCATATAACAGATTTTTGTCATTTTGCTGAGCTTCTTAGAGTTAAACATGAAGATGTTTGCATTATGTTTTTTTATGATTCACTTCAAGGGAAATGCAAACAATGGATTGAAAGTTTTCCTATCAAATCCGTTAAGTCATTTCAAGACTTATGGCTTATGTTTTTTGAGGAATGGATAGATAGGTCAGAGGTGGTGGCAGACTCTCCCTCAGTTGAAGGTTTTAAACAATGGAATAATGATCATAGTAGAGAAGAAACAAATGAATCTTTTTCTTTGTCCTTGTCTTCATATATAAAATCCCTTGACTGCAAGGCAGAGGATAGGATGAGATTTTTGGATGAATTTGCAGAGGACCTTGAAAAAGAAATTGAAGGTTTAGAAGGACAAATTCAGGCATATAGTTTTTATAATCATGCTCATTATTTTCAGCAGCTTTCTATGGCAGAACATAAGGAGAGAGTATTGTTTCCTTTCTCTTTTACACTTGAGAAAATGCACACTGCTGTTGAAGGCCAGCTTGCACAACCGGAAAGTTACAAGAGAAATCAAGTTGATCATGTATTCTGGGATCCTGTAGCTGATTACATGGAAGAGTTTTACTCTCAAGTTTTTCAGTTTTCCTATAAAGATCAGAGGCAAATTCAGTGGCAGCGGTCATCAGACTATCATATTGGCTTTGAACTCCGATGCAGTCAAAGAAAACAAATATCATATAAAACAGAGGATTGGCTACATTGGAAATTTCATATTGATTGAGCAGGAAAAAGTTGAAATTGTTAGGGTAGGTAGGTAGAGGTAAATGCAAAATAAGCTCAAGGTCAACTGAGCATCTTTCAGTAGAAAGAAATTTCTTTCTCCTACAGTCATGCTGGTCAAGCAAATTTCTGTTTGTCAAATAAATGTTATAAGGCACTGGAACTGAAGGTTCTTAGTGCACCACAAGGGCACACTATCCCAAGTGGAGCCACTGTTATCATTAAAAATTCTGTTTCCAAAAATTTGCTCAGATTAGCTTAAAGACAAAGGGTTTTTGCAGCGCATGAATTCTTTAGCAGTTTCGCAGCGCAACCTGTTTTAGTGATTTCGTAGTGTGCTACGAAATGGGGGATTTGTTCGAATCCATAGTAGCTGTCATGCAAAATAGTTCTGGGGCGGATACATTTTACAGGTGGCATGTTCTCAAGAAGTCATCATTAATGCTTGTCATTAAGTTTGGTCAGTGTGAGTTTCTTAGAAAGGGTGCAATAATTGGTTCATTGATGGATGCATGACCAATGCCTATCATACAGCCATTTGGGCAGCAATCTTTGTTCAATAGATATGTGGACAGCTATTACAATGATGCTAATGGATCTGTTGGTTATTCATATCATACAAAGACACTTAAACTCACCCCAGCATGCAGAGGCATAATTTTGTACCTATGGAACCATCATGGACAAAGAATATTAATCTCGATGTACTTATTTTCTGTGTCTTGGTTTATAATGATGCGCATACATGATACAAATCATCTGTGTGAAGTTGAATAATGCTTCTCATTCTATGGAGCAGTGAAGGAAGTACATTGTCACATGCGCAGACATGGACTTAGCTAGAATATCAATCTCGATACCAAGTTTGTAAGCAAGTATGTCACTTGCAGTAGTATGAAGAACGCATGCCTACTGTTTGGTAAAATGTATAAACCAGATATGTTCTTATGGAATGTTAATGTCAAAGGCTACATCTCAAGTGGTCTGTACAAGGAAGCTCTCACATTCTATAGCCGGATAATTCTATATTTCTGTTTGTATTCAAGACATGAACTAAGCTCCCTGTTCTTCTTGAGGGGAAGAAGATTCATACCCATCTGATCAAAAGTGGTTTTGTGTCAAATAGTAATTCACCTGCTATAATGTATGCCAAATATGGGAATCTGGAGTTCGCACGTCAATTGTTTGACCGAAGACATCAACGAGATGCCGTCTCATGGGGTAACACGATTGCTGCTTATGCTCAGAGTGAAGATGTCAAAGAAGCCTTAAGGCCGGAAGGAGTGAGCCATGATATTGTTATCATGGTTAGCATATAGCTAGCGTGTGCGCACTTAGGGGTTCTACGACGTTGTGGATGGAATTTAAGCGGCCTCAGAAAGCACCTTCAGATTTAGAAACAGATAGCAGATCTGAATCACAAGCACTACTAACAGGGAAAATACAGATCACAACTCGTTGCCTATGGGTTGACAAAGGGAAACTTCTAGAAGCACTACAGAAAGCTGCACATGTGGCATTGGCAAGCTGCCTTCCAAATTGCCCAATTGCTCATATAGAACGAACCATTTCTACAGTACTTAGAAAGGTGGTACGGAAGTACAGTAGCAAACGGCCAGAAGTTATTGTAATGGCTATGGAAAATATTTCTGGCGTCACTACTAAAGAGTTAAAGTTAGAAAGATCCAGAAAAGACCACAAAGTTCTTGGGAGCTTTGATGATAGTGTGCCAAAAAATTACATCTTTGCAAGGTGTGAAAAAATCATCAATGGAAGCATCAACAACTTCTAAACAAAATTCTAATAGTCAACAAATAATCGATCATTTATCTCCGTCAGTGCCTTCTATAACATTGTCTGAGACATCAAAAGTTTCAAATGCGAAATCTGCTGTTGGAGTTTCTCAGGTTCCCACTGAAACATTGAATGTAGACTTGTCAGTTATATCTCCAACTAAGAAGCGTGGCAAAGGGAAACAACATGAGACTCTGAAGTTGATTGAAATGCGTGGGAATATGGAAAATAGGTTTAAAACAGAGAAGGAAAAGGTAATCTGGAAAGAGATTTCGGCATCTTTGTTCGAGCATGGAATTGATCGTGGTCCAGACCAGTGTAAATCTCTATGGGCATCACTGGTTACAAAGTATGAGAGTCTTCTCCGAGGAGAGAAAAACATCATCAGATCTTTGTATTGAGGAGCGGATGAAAATAGCCCATGATGGCATTATAATTGCAAGTATGGATCTATGCCCACATGATGAAGATTGAACTTAATCAAAACATTATCCCCAATCTTGTGATTATGTATGCCATGTGCAGTAGCATGGAGAATGCACGTAAATTGTTTGACGACATTAGCATTAGAATTTTCTTTTACGGAATGCAATGATTAAATGCCATGTGTCAAATGGTCTTTATGAGGACCCCCCTTGCCATATTACCAAATGTATGGAATGAGTGAAGAGGCCAAATGATGGTAAGGATTTGATTGCCACAAGGCCGCCGTTATTAGTGACACCGGGATAGAGATGTGGCACATCTGATGGCCACCTGCGTTAGTGAAATCACCAGAATCACAACACCAGAGGCTCCTTACAATGATGATGTGTTGAGCGATGTCTTTCATTTGATTGTTACAGCTTTCCGCGGTTTAGATAATATAAATAGTCTCCTTGCAAACTGCTTACCATGCGACTATTTATGATATATATCAGTGTGCACCCGGATGCTGCAGGGTGTTATTCCAAATATGACACATGAGCTCTGACTCATGTAATCGTGGATATTGAGCATCCATCTTATGATTATGATATAAGGAGAATTCTGGATCTTCAACTGTTAGATAAAGGTAGTTTAGAACAGGAAACAATCTCAGAAGATCAATTTAAACAACACCTTTCAATGAAATGCACAGATAATGAAAAAGGTTCAATCTACAAAGCTTTAGTTGAGGCTATTCACAAGTCATGTCAAACCACTGAAAGCTGTAAATCTTCAAATCATCTTGGTAAACAAGGTGAAAAATTGGTGTACATAAAAAGCAAGAGCAATGAGGTTTCTTCTCAATACTGTGATACTATGGGTGGTCCATCGCAAAGCATAGCTGAAGACCAAAGTGGCGATCATTCAGAAGACATTAACGTTTCAAGAGTTGGCAAGCTTCCTGTTTTTCATGGGAGCATTGTGATGGCTTTTTCAGATATGTTTATTAATTCAGTGCAGAGAATGAGTGGATACTTAAGAAGAAAGTTTAAGCAACTTGCTAATGAATTTGTAGCAGGTGCACAGGAAAAAATACATATTGCAGGCTCAGAACACCTATTTCCTGTTGTCTTAGATTCTGTCTACTTCCGGAATGGAACTCTAATGCTGAAGAACCCAGGGTCATGGAGAATATCAATGGCCACCTAAAATTTCATGGTGGATATGAACGTTTATATGCACAACTAAGTGGGAGGCCAAAGGAGTGGCGAACTGGAATGCCATTAAAAGATGGGGAAGAGTTTTGTTTTCATTGCCAATGATTGACATACATCTCTTCTTCCTTGTTACTTGAAGACAGTCAATGACCGAATTTTTAGGGTTCTGGTGTAGGTTACCGGAGGTGTTTGTTTGTACACCTGTTCAGTACATAAGGCTTCCAGTTCATTGGAAAGTAAGGTGATATGCGTTGTTTATGAGGAATTAGAGAGCAGGGGACATGTTCTTTAAGAGATGAAGAATGTTGGGAGACAGAGACCGTAAAAATAGAGCACATCTTTTGGTCAATTAATGAGCCATCAGCGCTTTCAAGCATCCAAGGTTAGCTTGTTTATTGCATCTTTAGCTCAGCCATCTCAGCCTAACTGAAGAAGGACAGCTGTCAAGGATCCAAGAAGAATCATGTTACGAGGAGAATGGAATTAGTGTTTTAGTTTGATTAGGATTTTTTTTGTAATTACAGCTTAGCACTTTTGTAATTAATGAGTTAGTTAAATAGCATATAGGAGTAGTTAATAGAGCCTTTGAGCTCGCTCTAGTGAGGGAATAGTGTGTTCCTATATATGGATCAGGGATGAATGTAAAAAGGGTTGGAGATTTATGAAAAAACAGAGTTTTTATATTGGCTAATGTAAAAGACTTTTGACAGTAATAGAAAGATTACTTTTTCTTCCCAAGATTCATCTTGTGTTCAAAGGCTCAGAATATATATGGTTTTGTCTTTATCCTTTCTGTTTTACATCTCAATAGACATGCAATCACTCTGAATTCACCTAGTGCTCAAACTTCCTGTGTATGTTTATGAGTTGAAGTTCTTTTTGAGAAATGTTTCTGAGTGTTTAAACATTATATGCCTTGGCTTCCATGATTGAGTAGTTGATAGTTTACTGCAGAGGTGTTTGACTCCATGAACCCAATGGAAGAGGTGTTATTTTGTTGTTCCAACCAGCTTACTTTTATGTACTGTTTGAAGAGTTAGCCATCTTTTCTTGTCATTAATCCATATCAAAATCTGTGAGAGAGCCCTCTCTGACTAAGGAGGCTAAGCCTTAGTCTAAAGCCTAGTTTGAAATAGTTGCATGAGATCTTGCTAAGTAGCAGCCCTTAGTACACGATTTTGTGATAACATTTTGGTGCGTCTGCCGGGAGCCTGATGATTACTCATTCCCGAAGTTTTAAGATTGAATTTCTGAAGGTAGCAGGAGTTCAAAGTGGTTTTCGAGGCTGCAAACCTACCTTGGCGACTCCATTGTTGAAGAATTCAAAGTTCATACATTCATGGTGATTCCACTGGAGTTATGAAGGACCCAGAAGCTGCTATTCTTAGTTCAAGGTATGCATGCATAGATTTCTCAGGAATTCATGGTTTCCCAAATCATTTTCCCAAGGATGCATATTTTCTAAGGAATGGTCCCAAATTTAATGGAGAAGATTTGAGTTTAACCTTGAAGCATATAACCGATTTTTGTCATTTTGCTGAGCTTCTTAGAGTTAAACATGAAGATGTTTGCATTATGTTTTTTTATGATTCACTTCAAGGGAAATGCAAACAATGGATTGAAAGTTTTCCTATCAAATCCGTTAAGTCATTTCAAGACTTATGGCTTATGTTTTTTGAGGAATGGATAGATAGGTCAGAGGTGGTGGCAGACTCTCCCTCAGTTGAAGGTTTTAAACAATGGAATAATGATCATAGTAGAGAAGAAACAAATGAATCTTTTTCTTTGTCCTTGTCTTCATATATAAAATCCCTTGACTGCAAGGCAGAGGATAGGATGAGATTTTTGGATGAATTTGCAGAGGACCTTGAAAAAGAAATTGAAGGTTTAGAAGGACAAATTCAGGCATATAGTTTTTATAATCATGCTCATTATTTTCAGCAGCTTTCTATGGCAGAACATAAGGAGAGAGTATTATTTCCTTTCTCTTTTACACTTGAGAAAATGCACACTGCTGTTGAAGGCCAGCTTGCACAACCGGAAAGTTACAAGAGAAATCAAGTTGATCATGTATTCTGGGATCCTGTAGCTGATTACATGGAAGAGTTTTACTCTCAAGTTTTTCAGTTTTCCTATAAAGATCAGAGGCAAATTCAGTGGCAGCGGTCATCAGACTATCATATTGGCTTTGAACTCCGATGCAGTCAAAGAAAACAAATATCATATAAAACAGAGGATTGGCTACATTGGAAATTTCATATTGATTGAGCAGGAAAAAGTTGAAATTGTTAGGGTAGGTAGGTAGAGGTAAATGCAAAATAAGCTCAAGGTCAACTGAGCATCTTTCAGTAGAAAGAACTTTCTTTCTCCTACAGTCATGCTGGTCAAGCAAATTTCTGTTTGTCAAATAAATGTTATAAGGCACTGGAACTGAAGGTTCTTAGTGCACCACAAGGGCACACTATCCCAAGTGGAGCCACTGTTATCATTAAAAATTCTGTTTCCAAAAATTTGCTCAGATTAGCTTAAAGACAAAGGGTTTTTGCAGCGCATGAATTCTTTAGCAGTTTCGCAGCGCAACCTGTTTTAGTGATTTCGTAGCGTGCTACGAAATGGGGATTTGTTCGAATCCATAGTAGCTGTCATGCAAAATAGTTCTGGGGCGGATACATTTTACAGGTGGCATGTTCTCAAGAAGTCATCATTAATGCTTGTCATTAAGTTTGGTCAGTGTGAGTTTCTTAGAAAGGGTGCAATAATTGGTTCATTGATGGATGCATGACCAATGCCTATCATACAGCCATTTGGGCAGCAATCTTTGTTCAATAGATATGTGGACAGCTATTACAATGATGCTAATGGATCTGTTGGTTATTCATATCATACAAAGACACTTAAACTCACCCCAGCATGCAGAGGCATAATTTTGTACCTATGGAACCATCATGGACAAAGAATATTAATCTCGATGTACTTATTTTCTGTGTCTTGGTTTATAATGATGCGCATACATGATACAAATCATCTGTGTGAAGTTGAATAATGCTTCTCATTCTATGGAGCAGTGAAGGAAGTACATTGTCACATGCGCAGACATGGACTTAGCTAGAATATCAATCTCGATACCAAGTTTGTAAGCAAGTATGTCACTTGCAGTAGTATGAAGAACGCATGCCTACTGTTTGGTAAAATGTATAAACCAGATATGTTCTTATGGAATGTTAATGTCAAAGGCTACATCTCAAGTGGTCTGTACAAGGAAGCTCTCACATTCTATAGCCGGATAATTCTATATTTCTGTTTGTATTCAAGACATGAACTAAGCTCCCTGTTCTTCTTGAGGGGAAGAAGATTCATACCCATCTGATCAAAAGTGGTTTTGTGTCAAATAGTAATTCACCTGCTATAATGTATGCCAAATATGGGAATCTGGAGTTCGCACGTCAATTGTTTGACCGAAGACATCAACGAGATGCCGTCTCATGGGGTAACACGATTGCTGCTTATGCTCAGAGTGAAGATGTCAAAGAAGCCTTGAGGCCGGAAGGAGTGAGCCATGATATTGTTATCATGGTTAGCATATAGCCAGCGTGTGCGCACTTAGGGGTTCTACGACGTTGTGGATGGAATTTAAGCGGCCTCAGAAAGCACCTTCAGATTCAGAAACAAATAGCAGATCTGAATCACAAGCACTACTAACAGGGAAAATACGGATCACAACTCGTTGCCTATGGGTTGACAAAGGGAAACTTCTAGAAGCACTACAGAAAGCTGCACATGTGGCATTGGCAAGCTGCCTTCCAAATTGCCCAATTGCTCATATAGAATGAACCATTTCTACAGTACTTAGAAAGGTGGTACGGAAGTACAGTAGAAAACGGCCAGAAGTTATTGTAATGGCTATGGAAAATATTTCTGGCGTCACTACTAAAGAGTTAAAGTTAGAAAGATCCAGAAAAGACCACAAAGTTCTTGGGAGCTTTGATGATAGTGTGCCAAAAAATTACATCTTTGCAAGGTGTGAAAAAATCATCAATGGAAGCATCAACAACTTCTAAACAAAATTCTAATAGTCAACAAATAATCGATCATTTATCTCCGTCAGTGCCTTCTATAACATTGTCTGAGACATCAAAAGTTTCAAATGCGAAATCTACTGTTGGAGTTTCTCAGGTTCCCACTGAAACATTGAATGTAGACTTGTCAGTTATATCTCCAACTAAGAAGCGTGGCAAAGGGAAACAACATGAGACTCTGAAGTTGATTGAAATGCGTGGGAATATGGAAAATAGGTTTAAAACAGAGAAGGAAAAGGTAATCTGGAAAGAGATTTCGGCATCTTTGTTCGAGCATGGAATTGATCGTGGTCCAGACCAGTGTAAATCTCTATGGGCATCACTGGTTACAAAGTATGAGAGTCTTCTCCGAGGAGAGAAAAACATCATCAGATCTTTGTATTGAGGAGCGGATGAAAATAGCCCATGATGGCATTATAATTGCAAGTATGGATCTATGCCCACATGATGAAGATTGAACTTAATCAAAACATTATCCCCAATCTTGTGATTATGTATGCCATGTGCAGTAGCATGGAGAATGCACGTAAATTGTTTGACGACATTAGCATTAGAATTTTCTCTTACGGAATGCAATGATTAAATGCCATGTGTCAAATGGTCTTTATGAGGACCCCCCTTGCCATATTACCAAATGTATGGAATGAGTGAAGAGGCCAAATGATGGTAAGGATTTGATTGCCACAAGGCCGCCGTTATTAGTGACACCGGGATAGAGATGTGGCACTTCTGATGGCCACCTGCGTTAGTGAAATCACCAGAATCACAACACCAGAGGCTCCTTACAATGATGATGTGTTGAGCGATGTCTTTCATTTGATTGTTACAGCTTTCCGCGGTTTAGATAATATAAATAGTCTCCTTGCAAACTGCTTACCATGCGACTATTTATGATATATATCAGTGTGCACCCCGGATGCTGCAGGGTGTTATTCCAAATATGACACATGAGCTCCTGACTCATGTAATCGTGGATATTGAGCATCCATCTTATGATTATGATATAAGGAGAATTCTGGATCTTCAACTGTTAGATAAAGGTAGTTTAGAACAGGAAACAATCTCAGAAGATCAATTTAAACAACACCTTTCAATGAAATGCACAGATAATGAAAAAGGTTCAATATACAAAGCTTTAGTTGAGGCTATTCACAAGTCATGTCAAACCACTGAAAGCTGTAAATCTTCAAATCATCTTGGTAAACAAGGTGAAAAATTGGTGTACATAAAAAGCAAGAGCAATGAGGCTTCTTCTCAATACTGTGATCCTATGGGTGGTCCATCGCAAAGCATAGCTGAAGACCAAAGTGGCGATCATTCAGAAGACATTAACGTTTCAAGAGTTGGCAAGCTTCCTGTTTTTCATGGGAGCATTGTGATGGCTTTTTCAGATACGTTTATTAATTCAGTGCAAAGAATGAGTGGATACTTAAGAAGAAAGTTTAAGCAACTTGCTAATGAATTTGTAGCAGGTGCACAGGAAAAAATACATATTGCAGGCTCAGAACACCTATTTCCTGTTGTCTTAGATTCTGTCTACTTCCGGAATGGAACTCTAATGCTGAAGAACCCAGGGTCATGGAGAATATCAATGGCCACCTAAAATTTCATGGTGGATATGAACGTTTATATGCACAACTAAGTGGGAGGCCAAAGGAGTGGCGAACTGGAATGCCATTAAAAGATGGGGAAGAGTTTTGTTTTCATTGCCAATGATTGACATACATCTCTTCTTCCTTGTTACTTGAAGACAGTCAATGACCGAATTTTTAGGGTTCTGGTGTAGGTTACCGGAGGTGTTTGTTTGTACACCTGTTCAGTACATAAGGCTTCCAGTTCATTGGAAAGTAAGGTGATATGCGTTGTTTATGAGGAATTAGAGAGCAGGGGACATGTTCTTTAAGAGATGAAGAATGTTGGGAGACAGAGACCGTAAAAATAGAGCACATCTTTTGGTCAATTAATGAGCCATCAGCGCTTTCAAGCATCCAAGGTTAGCTTGTTTATTGCATCTTTAGCTCAGCCATCTCAGCCTAACTGAAGAAGGACAGCTGTCAAGGATCCAAGAAGAATCATGTTACGAGGAGAATGGAATTAGTGTTTTAGTTTGATTAGGATTTTTTTTGTAATTACAGCTTAGCACTTTTGTAATTAATGAGTTAGTTAAATAGCATATAGGAGTAGTTAATAGAGCCTTTGAGCTCGCTCTAGTGAGGGAATAGTGTGTTCCTATATATGGATCAGGGATGAATGTAAAAAGGGTTGGAGATTTATGAAAAAACAGAGTTTTTATATTGGCTAATGTAAAAGACTTTTGACAGTAATAGAAAGATTACTTTTTCTTCCCAAGATTCATCTTGTGTTCAAAGGCTCAGAATATATATGGTTTTGTCTTTATCCTTTCTGTTTTACATCTCAATAGACATGCAATCACTCTGAATTCACCTAGTGCTCAGACTTCCTGTGTATGTTTATGAGTTGAAGTTCTTTTTGAGAAATGTTTCTGAGTGTTTAAACATTATATGCCTTGGCTTCCATGATTGAGTAGTTGATAGTTTACTGCAGAGGTGTTTGACTCCATGAACCCAATGGAAGAGGTGTTATTTTGTTGTTCCAACCAGCTTACTTTTATGTACTGTTTGAAGAGTTAGCCATCTTTTCTTGTCATTAATCCATATCAAAATCTGTGAGAGAGCCCTCTCTAACTAAGGAGGCTAAGCCTTAGTCTAAAGCCTGGTTTGAAATAGTTGCATGAGATCTTGCTAAGTAGCAGCCCTTAGTACACGATTTTGTGATAACAGACTGGAAGAAATTACCACTCAAAAGATAGAAGGACATATCAAGAAGAAAAAGGTTCAAGCAGAGAAAGATCACATCGAGCATCAACAACAAGTTCTCCAACTTTTAAAGGATAATGCCACTTTGGTGCAAAATAAAATGAAACAACATGTAGATCAACATCATAGTGAAAAATGTTTTGATGTAGGTGATTGGGTATTTTTACTGCTACATCTCAAGCAAGCTATTTATGAGAAGGAAATGTTGGCAATACTACATGCACTTAAAAAATGGCGACTTTACCGAATGGGAAGACTCTTCAAGGATGAGGATGTGGAAGCATTGTTTTGTGCTATTTATATTATTCAACCAGATTAGATAAACGAAGCAAGGGATGAATGGAAGAAGGACGAAGAAGTATGGCCACTTATTCAAAAGTTGCAAAAGATCCCAATTCAAGTAATATTGCCAGAAATTGAAGAGGAAGGAAAAATCATATTGGAACTTGGAGCAGTCACAGAAACAAGAACTCGACAGCTACGAAATCAATCAATTTCAGAGTATCTCATCAAGTGGAAGAACTTACCCGCTGAATATTCCACATGGCAGGACAATAATTTTATACAAAAGCATCAAGAACTACTCAAGCGTTGAGGACAACGCTTTTTGAAAGAGAGGGGCATGTTAGGCCCATATACTACTAGTGTAACCCCTTATTGTTATTAGTATAACCCACTTATTATATTGATGTACCCATGTAGTGCCCATATTGTTACTATTGTGCCCCATAGAAGCCCACTATTGTTATTATTGTGCCCTTACATTATTATTGTTATGTCGGCTCTGATTATGTTATAACCCCTTAGACTCCTATATATAGAAAGGAGGTATTTTCATTTGTATCATCCAAGAATTGTTCATTTATGTAATGTAAAGGAGGTTGCCCCCTCGAAGAGGCTGAATTCTAAGGCGTTGATCTATCTTTTCTATATTTTCTTGAGCTGGTTTCATAACAGATCATTGAAGAACTAATGAGCTATTTGGAGGTAGACTTATGGAGCTCTAAATCAGGGCAAATCCAAAAGACCATGTATGCATAGTTCTTAATGGAGCTAAAAGGCTGCTAGTGGGTAGATCAGTGAGTTAATATTTAGTGACACAAAAAGGAGTTGTGATAGTTGATATTGGCATATTGAGGAGTAGAGAGGCTTCCCATAGGGAGATTGAGACTCAGAGGGAGTCTAGTTTTAGAGGGAGCAACCCTATGGAAGCTTATACTTCAGGATTTGGGGAGATCATACTCATTATTGTAGTAGTTGCAACAACAAAGCAGTAGAAATAGTAGAATGAGTAGTTCAGTTTCACCATATATGCAGCTATACCTCCAGGAGTGAGGTGGGGCGATGTAGAACCTTAGTCCCAGAGTTGTAAAGAGTTGGGCAAGATCCATAGGAGAGGAATTGCAGTATAATTTCCTCGTGGATCATTACCTTACTACAAGGGCCCACAATGTTCAGTAGTAGAAGAATCAGTGTCAGTTGGTACAATCAGATGCTGAGGAGCACAAAGGAGCGTTGATAGAAATGTAAAAGGCACAATGCATAATCAATATCAGTGCAGTATTTCCAGGAGACAGTTACTGAGACACAATTTATTCTATTTTTTTTTTATGCTTCTTAGTTGCAGTAGCAACAACAATAGTGAGAGGTAGTGTTACAATCAATTCCAGGGGTGTTGAATAGTGGTGGTGCAAAATCCTTTTCTTTCTAAGAGGGAGTGTTAAAAGTGTAGCAAGAAAGGCTCAATTTGACTTTAGACTTAGTCAAATTGAGTAAATCGAATTTCCACATCAACAGGTCAACTTGGAGGAAGTTAACTAGTGTGACATGGCTCTTGTAGAAATTCTCACTGTAGATTAAACTGATTATGCAATATACTAAAGCAAAATACTTAATCTACTTCTACAATCAAACTTGCAAAAGCTTAATCGATTTTGAGTAAGATCAAACAGAACACATATAATAGAGAAGAAGATTCAATCACACGTGAAATACAGAAGAATACTATGGAGAAAGCCTCAGCTAAAAACCCTGCTATCTGTATTATCATACAAGTGGAAATATCTCAGGATTACACAAAGCTTTAGCTCTCAAGCTATCCAACTTTTAGTATAATCCTTCACTGCTACTCATAGATAGAATAAACAACTCATATATCTTTCCCTCTGTCCTCCAAGCCTCCTATTTCCTTGCACTATTTTCCCTGGGTGCTCCTGTTGTAACCTTGTGTGACACTGGTCTCACACACTGGTCCAACACACTGTAAAACTGCGCTAATATCAAGGAATGAATTCCTTCTACATGCAAGATATTTTCTTATAGGAAAATTCTTGTAACTGATAGTACACTGTCCCTGCCTTTAATCTCAACTGGGTCTCTGTCTGAACTGACATGCATGAGTTATTTATGAGAGAATATTCAGTTATCTGGAGTACACTAGTTTCATGCATGCATGCATTAACTAATTGAACTCACAATCAGTTCCACAAACTGTTTGGAACTAATCTAACTAGACTTAACTCAGTTAACTGAGCTAACCAATTACAACTCAAATACAACTCATCCTTATCTCCTTAATTAAGGGATAACTTCCTCAATCAAAGGTATAATTGTTGCATGTCTTCACAAAGACGTCATGTTTGAATTTCTCCAACTAATTAACTCGGGATGAATTAATTAATTATTTTTCAAACAACTGGTGAGACTAAATTCGAATTTTAATTCTCAATTTTAATTCAAGGACAAATTAAAATTGGAATATATCCTATAATTCTATCTATATCAATGCTATTTTTAGCATTTATTGTTGCGATTTTCAACACTCCCTCTCAACAAGAAAGGGATTATCTGCCACCCCGATCCTATCTCTATGGAACTCGAATTTCCACTTTAACAATGCCTTTGTCAAAATGTCAACATCTTTCTCCTCGTTCGAAATATACTACAACAACATGATCCTCCTTGCCACACAGTCTCTGAGATGATGATACCAAATGTCGATATGCTTGGACCTATCATGAAATATTGGATTCTCAGAGAGTTTGATACAACTCTGATTATCACAATATATCACAGTTGGATCCATCCTCTCATCAAACAAACCAAATAGAATTTTCCGCATCCAAATGGCCTCACATGCTACCTGTGAGGTATCTCAAAACATGCTTCGCTGCCTTCCAAAATAGCTTGGTAGGCTTAACCATAGCTTGACTCAGTTGGTTCACCGCAAAGCACAAATTTGGTTGTGTGTTCACTAAATACATCAATGAACCCACAAGTTGCTGATATACAGTAGCCTCTACTACCTCACCTGAAGTAGCATCCTCCTTCCTCCAGTTACCTGCTAGAGGAGTCTGCATGGGCTTGCACTTCTCCATGTGGAATCTCCTGAGTATCTCATTGACATACTTGCCTTGAGACACAAACACTTCCCCATCCTTCTGCCACACTTCCATGCCTAGAAAGTAGTGCATGAGACCCATGTCTTTCATCTCGAACTCTCTTGCAAGGTCCTCCTTGCAAGACATGATCAACTGATCATCACCTTTCAATATCAGATCATCAACATAAAGAACAATGATCAACTGCTTACCTTCCACCATGATGTTGTACAAGTTCACGTCCGCTTCACTCTTTGTGAAGCCCAACCCGGTGAAGTAGTTGTCGATCCTGGTGTACCAAGCATGAGGTGCTTGCTTCAGCTCGTACAAAGCTCTCTTGAGTGGGCACACATGCGACTCTTGATCGAAGGTCTCAAATCCTTCCGGCTGCTCTATGTACACCTCTTCCTCAATCTTGTCATTGAGGAATACAATCTTCACATCCATCTGATGGATCTTCCAACCCATCTGTGCTGATAGTGCCAACATTGATCTGATAGATGAGTACTTGGCTACAAGAGAAAAAGTCTCATCATAGTCAATCCCCTCGACTTGTGAGAAACCACTGGCAACAAACCTTGCCTTATGTTTCTCCACACTACCATCAACAGCATGCTTTACCTTATAAAGCCAATGGGAACTCAAAACTGACTTGTTCTCCTGTCTTGGAACAACATCCCAAACATTATTCCGAACTATGGAGTCATACTCCTCCACCATAACATCAACCCAAACTGGCTGCTGCACTGCTTCCTCAAAGGAAGATGGTTTGGTCTCTACACATTCCCCAACAAGGGCCATGTAACTAGTGTACCACTCAGGTGACCTCCTTTGTCTATGCTGAGAAGATGGCTCTCCCACATTCTCTCTCACATCCATCAACAATCTGTCAACCTCCCTTGTGCGTTTCCGCCCCTCTCTGGAAGACTCTGCATGAGTGGATGTCTCCACTCCTGGAACCTCTGCATGCGGCTGCTCCGCATCAGTCTGAGGCTCCTCCTCCTTAGGAACCAAAAGTTCCTCCTCTGCCTGCAACTTGAGCTCCCTCTCAAGGGAAACTCTCATGGCCTTCAGCTCATTGAACTTAAGATCTCTACGAAGCACTGTCCTCTAACTAGTAGGCAAATACACCCGATAGTTGTGGGGAGTATCAGTGTACCCCACAAGTATCGCCAACTCTATTGTCAGCTCTAGCTTCTTCCAGGCATCCTTGGTCACATGGCAATAAACTGATAAGCCAAAGATCCTGAAGTGACCCACATCTGGTCTCTTCCTGGAGAAACATTCCTCTAGTGTCTTCATCCCAAGTATGTGATGCGGGCTTCTATTCTGCAAGTAAACCACTGTGTTGCATGCCTCAACCCATAAATGAAGTGGTAGGCCTTGGTTATGTAACATCCCCTGAGCTGCCCCCAAAATCGTTCTATTCTTCCTCTCGACCACCCCATTTTGCTGTGGGTTATGAGGTGCTGTCAACTCCTGTTTAATTTCTTCCGATGCACAGAAGTCCTTAAACTCTTGAGAGACATACTCTCCACCATTGTCGCTTATTAAGGTCATGATCTTCTTTCCCGATTCTTTCTCAACCAAAGCTTTGAACTCACAAAACTTTGAGAAGTTTTGATCCTTCTTCTGCATGAAATAGATCCAGCATCTACGAGAAAAATCATCAATGAAAATCACATAATACCTTTGTTTAGTGGTGGAGGCTGTCGAGAATGGTCCACACACCTCTATATGAAATCGATCCAAGATTGCTTCAGCTCAACTATCTCGATGATGAAAGGAAGATTTTGCATATTTACCCAAGGTACAACCTTTGCATGTGTCCAGTTGCTCAAGTTTACCTTTGGGAAGTTCGGCAGAAATTTGTTGCATTATCTTCAAGTCTCCATGATGCAAGTGGCCCAATCGTCTATGCCATAACTCGGCAATATCTTGGCTTTGCACCAATTTTACTTTGGAACTCAATGCAACACAATCATCTACCTCCAACTTGTTGAGATTCTTCACTCGAATCCCAATCCTCTTGGTCTGACCCGTGGCTATGTGTCTGAGGAACGCCTTTCCTTTACTGAAGATTGCATCATAACCTCTGTCTTCCAACATCACGACCGTTACCAAGTTTTTCTTCAATCTAGGCACATACTTTACATCATTCAGCGTGAGATGAGCTCCATGCTCCCTCTGAAACACAATCGTACCTTCACCTGAAACATGGTACTTTCCATCATCACCCATTTCTATGCGCATCTTGAGGTCTTTCTCCTCCAAGGTACTGGATAAAATCTTATCGCCGGTCATGTGGAATGAGGCTCCACTGTCCAGGTACCAAACACAACCCACCATCGATGAAAACATAAATGCCATGAGGGTAAAATCCAATTCGAACTAAGAGGCCAATGCTTCACCTTCTGATCCTTTGGAGGATCCCTTCTTGGATTTCTTTAATGGAAAATTAGTTGCATAATGGCCCACCTCATGACAATTAAAGCATCTCACTTTAGATTTGTCAATCTTCTTCACACCATGGGAAGAACTCGATTTGGAATGGGAAGCCTTCCCTTTCCCTTTCCTTGCCTTACTAGCTAAGGTTATATTTTCTTCATCATCATGCTTAGATGAAGAACCATCTCTGCTGCTCCAACTGATATCCTCCTACATTAGATCCGACCACAGTCATTCCTAATTCGACATTTTCTCTCTTCCATTCACTTAGTCCTGGTAGCTATGCCAGCTCTTAGGAAGACCGAGGAGAGAAAGACTGACCATATCATCATCGGCTGTCGTGATTCCTACACTTCCAAGCTCATCTCTGCAGGTGGTGAGCTTGTTCAGATATGTAGAAATTGTGTCATCCTTTTCACACTTGATTTTCTGAAGCTTGTCCTTCAGCGCCAACTTCCTCTAGTCACTGTTGTTCTGATATAGGTCCTTCAATGTCTTCCACATTGAAAACAGAGTCTCCTTCCCATGGAGAATCGAGACAATATGGTCTCGAACTCCCTCCAGAAGAATCCTCCTTGATCTCACCACACATTTCTTCCATTCCGCCAATTCTTGGGCATTAGCTGCTGCTGGCTTGGGGAATTATTGATCAATAAAGTCCTTCAAACCATTGTCTTCTAATATCGCTTCCATGCGATCCTTTCATGCTATGTAATTCGAGCTGCCATCTAGGGCATACTCGAGTCTCAAGCCATTGAACGCCATTGGTGAACTTTGAGATGTGATAAGAAATCGATTTTGTACCTGCAATCAAGAACTTCAAACTTTGAACTTCTCCCTTCTTTGTATATTGTTCTCTTATTTGATCACCTTTGCTCTGATACCATGTAGAAATTATCACTATAGATTAAACTGATTATGCAATGTACTAAAGCAAAATACTTAATCTACTTCTACAATCAAACTTGTGGAAGCTTAATCGATTTTGAGCAAGATCAAATAGAACACATATAACAGAGAAGAATATTCAATCACACATGAAACACAGAAGAATACTCTGGGGAAAGCCTCAACTAAAAACCATGCTATCTGTATTATCATACAAGTGGAAATATCTCAGGATTACCAAAGCTTTAGCTCTCAAGCTATCCAACTCTCTGTACAATCCCTCACTGCTGCTCATAGACAGAATGGACAACTCATATATCTTTCCCTCTGTCCTCCAAGCCTCCTATTTCCTTGCGCTGTTTTCCTTGGGTGCTCCTGCTGTAACCTTGTGTGATACTAGTCTCACACACTGCTCCAACACACTGTAGAACTGCACAAATCTCAAGGAATGAATTCCTTCTACATGCAAGAGATTTTCTTATAGGAAAATTCTTGCAACTGATAGTACACTGTCCCTGCCTTTAATCTCAACTGGGCCTTTGTCTGAACTGACATGCATGAGTTATTTATGAGAGAATATTCAGTTATCTGGAGTACACTAGTTTCATGCATGCATGCATTAACTGACTGAACTCACAATCAGTTCCACAAATTGTTTGGAACTAATCTAACTGGACTTAACTCAGTTAACTGAGATAACTAATTACAACTCAAATACAACTCATCCTTATCTCCTTAATTAAGGGATAACTTCCTCAATCACAGGGATAACTGTTGCATGTCTTCACAAAGACGTCATGTTTTAATTCCTCCAACTAATTAACTCAGGATGAGTTAATTAATTATTTTTCAAATAGCTCGTGAGACTAAATTTGAATTTGAATTCTCAATTTTAATTCAAGAACAAATTAAAATTGGAATATATCCTGAAATGTTATCTATAGCAATGTTATTTTTAGCATTTCTTGTTGCTATTTTCAACAGCTCTTGTGACTCATTTAGCTTAATAAATTCGAGTTAGTGGGCTTGGAGTTCAGTCATGCATGTGTTGATTGCTAAATTTTTGCAATCTAGTTCAATTATTTTCAATTGTACTCGGTTAACTGACCTCTAACTATTGCTAGAGTTAGTTGTAGGTTAGTTGTGTAGTGGGAAAACAATCTAACTTAGAGATCCGTCAGTTAACTAATCAATCAACCTAGAATAGCTCATGCATGCATGGAATTTGAATTCCTAAGCTTGATTGGAAGAATTAAGGCTAATGTAAAATTAGTTGTATAGAGTGGACTGTACAAAATTTTGAATGCAACCAGTTGATCAATCCTTAGGAATTGCACAAGGAAATAAGGACCCTTCCTTTTGTTTAGGAGCTCAAACTAACTCATACTTGCACAAGGGAATAGTAGGTTGGAGGAGGCATAAAGTGGCTAAGTGTTGGCCAAAATTTCTCATTTAGTAGGGAGAACAGTTTTACCTTTGCAGGTGGTGCTCAGAGTTGGAGTATGCAATTGTAATAGTTTCTCTATTCAACTAATTAACGCCAAAAGGATTGGGGGGTTTTTCCCAGTTGGGTTCCCTAGAAATCACTGTGCACTTATGGTTTTTCTTGTTGCATGTGTCTCTAAATTGTGATTTCCATTCCGTAGAATTGTAGCGTAGAATTATGTCTCTTGTTTTTTCAGTTTGAAATCTTGAGCAATTGCATTTCTATCAAATTTCTACATTGGATGTTCAATATTGTTGGGGAAGTATCTTCATCTTTCTTGAATGATCCTCTTCTTTAATTGATCTAAGGTAACATTACATACATCCATGACCCTATCTTCCAGTGGAGGGACAATCCCCATCTTGTTGAATGGGAGATGGCCACTCGTAAGAGGAGATTCTAATGGAGTGCCTGGTTCATCTGCAACGGGTTCAATAACATCCTTTTATTCTAATTTTGCTTCCATTCTTGGTCCATCTGTTCTCCCTCCATTACCTACACAACTTCTTCCTCTTACAACTACTTCTGTTGTTCTACTTCTTATGCTCTTCTCCTTTCTTCTTTTGCTTCTGATTTTGTTTAATCATGTCATCTTGCTTCCTCGTTTCTTCTTCTCCTTTCTATGAACACTCCTTCTCCCTTTTGCACTCTTCCTCTTGCTTCTTCCTTCTTCTATGGCACCTTTTCACATGGGATCAAATTTAAACTTCATGCTACGTCCTACCACTGAATCATGCCTAATCTTCTTCTGGGTGTTGGTATTTTCACTTGAGTTGTTGTCACTTGTTATGTCTCCTCATTTGTGCATCTTGAACCCGTGGGACTTGAGAAGGACCTGCCTTATCTCCCGGTCGATTCTTTCTGAATGAATTATACCAATTCTTAACCTTTTCATTCTCTTAAGTCATTATTGGTACATATGGCCAAGTATATTATAACTTATCACAATGTTGCTTACACACCTTTTTAGGATCATATGTCCCAAAATGAAGATGCTTGAGTTCTTCAATTTCAGGCTTAGCTACCTTAAGTCTCTTTAGCTCGTAAATTCTAATCCGTAAAGGAAGAGTGGGCCAAGGAACCTTTTTACTCCTATGGAGTTGTACAAAAAGTCCATTATTCAACTGATAGGCCATCTCTTGCAAGACCACCTTGTTGGTTACATATCTAGGTATAAGGCGAGGGGTTGGATGGCACCCAAAACATCTACAGTATGTGCCTTGTGATGGGGAAAACCAATCTATAATGTTATACAATGTCTCCTTCACCTGATCGGTTAGGCAAGGAGGATCAATCTCATAAATTATTTGGTAAAGTACTGCAAAGAAATGCTCCTCCAACTTTTCATAAACTCCTCAGAAGTTAATCTCTGATAACGGTCTGCAATAAAAAAATTGCAAGAGATTTTCTTGTGGGGTCTAGCTCCTTTTCATTCCTACGAAATTATGTCAAACGCAGATCCCATATAACATATAAGCAGACATATAGAAATTTGGAGCTTGCTTTGCTTTAAGGCAATTTTGGCCTGATGTTGTAACACCCTCCTCCCATCTCTACCCAAGAAACCGACCAGCCGGGGTAAACATGCGACAAGAGGCCACTATGATATGATTCAACCTCCTAAGTCACGTTAAGGAAGTGGAACCGACGGAAACACACCATACAAACATTCAACATCATCATTTGACCCTCAGGAACCAATCCAACCTTTCTGCCAAATAACCCCTGGGTCCCATTGAGCTTTTCGACAACTTGACCTCCATACGCTCTCATGCTATGGGCATGCCAGTGTCCAAGGACCTCTAGACGCTCTCACAGGCATGCAAGCCAACATCTAGGGACTCTTTTTGTTAGTTATGTGCCAACGTCCCCGAGATTTGAGGCACTTTTTCAGGCCCATAGCCCAAGTCACTGCCCAAAATTGAATCACATCTTCAAAATAGTAAAATAATGATGAAATGACAATATAAATGCAATCACTTGAATGAGACCTTGACTGGACCCCTACTAGCCATAATAGGCATTTCGTGAAACCTATCACAAATATGTAATCTACATGTGCAAATAACAGATCTGAGCATAGTGATCTCGTATTCAGCTGAGAATCACTAAGAGACATTGATGCCTCAACATATTAACTGCCATTTCATCCATTAGGTCATAAATACATAGATCATTCATTTACAAGGAAAAACATGATGAGATCCATACATAACTATTGCCAAAAAAATCCATATATAACTAGCATAATAGCAACAGAAATACCAATGAAATCACAACCATATGATCCACATATAAGCAAGTATAATACTCATAGAAATAAAAGGAGAAATAACCTCATGTTGATGATGCAAAATCCAAACCTGAGATGGGACTTCCACGTCCCACCCGACCATAGAATGGCTGAGCCAAATATCTCTTTAGCCATTCACCCTTGTGCCATATTCCAAGCATGAATATGGGATCTCATAGAACACATCAATCCAAAACCATCCAAGGCTTCCAAAGGCCATCCACCTCAACCCATAAAACAGTGATTCCACCTCATGGTCGGACATCACAAAACCATCATCAGATTGGTATCTATCCAAGCCTTCCAGGGCTATAGAGCATTTATCCAACCAAGGGTTCCAAGACTAGTAACTCAACCCACAAATTATTCTGGGTTCCAGAGTGTTTGTCCAACTAGGGCTTCCAGAGTGTTTGTCCAACCAGGGCTTCCAGGACTAGAAAATCAACCCACTAATGGCTTCCAGAGCATTTGTCCAACCAAGGCTTCCAGGACTAGTAACTCAACCCAAGTTGTTACAAGGCTTCCTGGGCGTTTTTCCAACCAGGGCTTCCAAGACTAATAACTCAACCATAGCTAAGGAAACATTAGAACCAACCAAAATAAAAAAAAGGAAATCAAATCCACAATCACCATTACTATCCAGGAAATGGCAAGGCTAGGCAATCCATTGTTAATCCAGGTGATCCTCCATGCGAGTGACATATCATGACCAAAAATCCACATGCATATGCCATGCATGCCAAAACTAGTGAGGAAAACATATATGCAACTCGGTACCTGCAAGAAAATCCTGATGTAGTTGTTGATCCCGATGTCCTCTTTCACTTTCATTCTCTTCCTTTGCCTTTTTTCTCCAAGAATCCAAGTATGCCACACCCTCCAAGAGTGCTCCAAGAAAACTCAAGTCTCCAAGAATATGACAGAGAGAGAGAATGATGAGAGAGCTCCAAAACTGAACTGACAAAAGGTTATCAACTAATCCTTAAAACCCTTTATATGAATGAGGCCTCTATTTTCTTCATTTTCCATTATTTTCCTTCATTTTCCTCCTCACAAGCAATCTGTGACCTTTCACCTCACTTTTCTCCTAATTTCTATTATTTACATAAATAAATGTGCCAACATGCCATTTTTTCTTTCCAAAGCCTTTGTCATTGCCTTTGCCAATTTCCTTAGTCATTAATCTATCACAAGTGATCCCCATCACTAGTATTTTTCCCAACATTAAGCTTGGAATAAGTATCCCATTGACCTTGGTTATTATTTTCCTTTATTAACTTTTATTACATGGAATTTTCACCAGGGTTGTTATAGAACCCTCCCCCTTGGGAGAACATCGTCCTTGGTGTTCAACAACACCTATAACCACAATATTGTTGTAAGCAAAATATACTTCTGATGGAGCTTTAGAATTTAGCTCGTTGCAGTATTTACAATGACCAACCTGCTGAGAAGCAAACCAACATGAAAATATAACAACATAACATCATAATGACATGACGCACATACCGCTTATTGGAGCTTTATAACATAACTCATGTTAGTATTTACATCCACATACATATGTACATATACCAAAATCACCAAACATATAGCAAAACATATACCAAGACATATACCAAAACACCATACCAAAACACCATGCCAAAATTACTTTGCCTCAACCGATAAACAAGGAAGGATACATAGCCTGCATCTGAGCCTCCATCTCCCATGTAGCTTCATTGGTCCCAAAGTGATTCCATTGCACCTTAACTTGCTCGATTTCTTGGTTCTGGAGCATAAGAACCTTTTTTTGCAATATACATTAAGGCTCCGGCTAAAATTCTCCATCTAGTTCCACATGTAATACAGACTAGTCAATCACATGATCAACATCTTTAACATACTTCTTAAGCAATGACACATAAAAAACATCATGGAATTTCACTATAGGAGGTACTGCAAGTGAATAGGCTACAAGCCCAATCCTCTTAACAATACTTAAGGGTCCAAAAAACCATGGTTCCAACTTGGCACATGATCCAATCCGTAAGGAGCTCTTCTTTGGTTTGACGCGCAAGTACACCTGTTCCCCAACCTGGAACTCCTTGAACAACATGTTCTGATTTGCATAGTTCTTCTACCTATCCTGTGTTGCCTTTAGATTCTTCTTTATCACCTGCATTTCCTGTTCCATGCCTGCCAACATGTCTAGTCCAATCAACACCTTGTTAACTGAATCACTCCAACTGACAGGAGTATTGCAACTCTTCCCATACAATACCTCAAACAAACTCATCTTCAAAGATTCATGATACCCATTGTTGTAAGCGAACTCTACCTATGGAAGGTACTCTTCCCACTTTTGTTGTTCATGCATCACATACATCTTCAACATGTCCTCCAATATCCTGTTGACGCTCTCTTTCTGTCCATCTATTTGTGGATGATAAGTTGTACTAAATGCCAACTCTGTGCCCAAACCTGAAAATAACTCCTTCCAAAACTTGGAAGTGAACTTTGCATCCCTGTTTGACACAAGGTTATTTGGAACACCATGCAATATGACCACATATCTGATGAATACCTATGCTACATTGCTAGTTGAGAATGTAGACTTCACCAGAATGAAGTGTGCAACCTTTGTCAACCTGTCCACAACAACCATGATGGAATCATGTTGTCTCACTATCCTCAGCAAACATGTGATGAAGTCCATGGAAATTACCTCCCATTTCCACTTTGGAATCATGATCGGTTGTAGCAGCCCACCTGGATGTTTACACTCTACCTTCACACATTGACAATCGAAACACCTAGCCACAAACTCTGCTACGTCCCTCTTTAGGTTCGACCAATAATAAAACTTCTTTACTGCAATCAATGTCTTCTGATAACCTAGGTGACCTGAATATGGTTTCACATGAAACTCCCTCAAGATCACCTTCTTCAGCTCGCTGCTATCTTGCACATATATCATGTCTCTGAATCTGACCAATTTGTCTGCCATAAGGCAATAGTCCACATCTTGTGCACCTGCACCTGTACATGTACCTGTACCTATACCTACACATGTACGTGTACATGTACTACCACCGGTACCTGTACTCTGCTGCAACCTATGCATAATATCCATATATCTGACATCCTGTTAGCCTGCTTGCAAGATCCTATCCTGTAAGTTTGTCCCATAGGAGCTCATAACTGCTAAGTGATTACCTGTATTCGCCTGCTAAGAGCATTTGCCACCCTATTCTCTCTACCTTTGATATATTTGATCTCAAAATTGAACTCACTGATCATAGCCAATCACTGATCCTTCCTACCATTCACATTCGGTTGGTCAAATAGATACCGCAAACCACTGTGACCACTCATCAATGTAAGCCCCCGCCCAGAAGATAGTGTCTCCACATCTTCAATGCATGTATAATCGCTGCCATTAATTCAAGATCATGCGTGGGATAGTTTTTCTTGTGCTTATTTAGTTTTGCGTGACTCATAACATACCACTTGTCCATCCTGCATAAGGACTCCACCAAGTCCTTTCTTACAAGTATCTGTGCATACTACAAACTTTTTGTCCAGATCTACAATCTTTAACACTGGTGCATGCATCAACAACTGCTTAAGCTACTCAAAACTAGCCTCACGCTCCTTTGTCCATTAAAACTTCTTACCTTTCCTCTGTAATGACATGATAGGATAAGAAATCTATGAGAAGTTCTTGATGAACCTCCTATAATAGCTTGCCAACCCCATGAAAGATCTCACCTCATCCACATTCTTAGGAGCTACCCACTCCATGATGGCCCTTATCTTTTCTGGATCTACTGCAATGCCCTCCTTGGAGACAACATGCCCCAAGTAGTGTACCTTAGTCTGAAAGAAACTACACTTGCTAAGCTTAGCATACAATTGATGCTCTCTCAACAACCTCAACACTACTACTAAATGATCGACATGCTCTTCCTCATTTTCATAATATACTAATATGTCATCAATGAACACAATAACAAACTTATCCAAATACAGACACAACGGACTATTCATCAAGCACATAAATGTAGCTGGAGCATTAGTCAAACCGAATGGAACTACAACAAACTCATAATGCCCATACCTAGTCTGGAAATCTAGCTTGTAATTGTCCTCCTCTTTGATGCGTATTTGATGATATCTGGATCTCAGGTCAATCTTCGAGAACACTGCTGCTCCCTTCAACTGATTGAAAAAGTCATCAATCCTCGACAACATATACATGTTGTTGATGGTCACTTTGTTCAAATACCAGTAGTCAATGCATAATTTGAGAGTTCCATCTTTCTTCTTCACAAACAATACCGGTGTACCCCATGGTGATACACTTGGCCTAATGTACTCCTTCTCTAACATTTCCTTCAATTGTAGCTTCAAATCAACCAACTCAGGTGTGCTCATCATGTAAGGTTCTTTTGATGCTGGAGCTACCCCTTACACCAACTCAATAGAAAATTCTACCTCCTTGTGAGGTGGCAATTTTGTAATGTCCTCAGGAAATACATCCTTGAACTGCTGTAAAACTGGGTACCTACCCAAAACATCTGCATCCTCAACTTACCCTTGTCACTAGAAATGTGCACTGCAAATAACACACACCCTTTCCTGTGACTACGCTTTGCTTGCATTGTTGTTATCATCCTAATTGATGTGGTTTTCTTCTTTCCCTGCAAGAATCTAGGTTCCCCATTGTCATCCACACATTCAATAGATTTGTCATAACAACCCACCTTGGTTCTATGAAGATACAACCAATCCATGCCCAAAAACATACTGTATGATCCCAACGGAAATACATTCAAATGTGTTGCAGTAGGCATACCATTCAAATCAAATGCGCAAGCTCTTACCCAATGATGAACTTGCTTCCTTGTACTTGTAGCCAACTGCACTAACCAAGATTCTGCATGCAATTCCTTCCTCAAACCACACTTATCCACCAATTCAGGACTAACATATCTATAATTAGATCCAGGGTCAATCAAAATAGAAATAACTTGATCACAAATCTTACCATCCATCTCAATGATAGATGTGTGATGGTCTGCTTGTTTGTTATCTAATGCTGCATAAATACGAGGAACACTCTGACCAACATCCCAAATAGTCTATGCGTCCTGTGCTCTGTATATCTGAGGCCTACCACCCTGATATTATAGAAAATATCTCCTGTGATGATCCCCTCCTCAATTCCAATACCGCACGGGCTCCTTATTCTGCTCCTCAGATCAGTGTCCCTGTCCTCTATCTGATCCATTGAACTTCTTAGATGGTGCAACATTCTCTTTATTATTTGTACCCTGAGGTCTTGCTCGTTTCTTGTCCCATTTTCCTTTGCTCCTTACATTACCTTTCCAATCTGGCTTAGTCTTAGATCTGCGCTTCAATTCTTCATAGCAATGCCTTATCTTTCGAATGGTCTCCTCCAATGATTTAGGCTCATTGAACAAAATTTCGTCTTTAAATGCAACTGGTAATCCACTAATGAACCTCTGAGTCTTGGCCTTCTCCTTTGTGAGATAAGGCACATACCTCAGTATATCCAAGAACCTGCTAGTGTACTCCTCATCTGTCATCGATCCCATCTTTAGCTCATAGAATTATTTTGCCATGTCATCAAAGTATCTCTCCGACATATACTTCTTCTTGAATAACCACTCAAACTCACTCCAAATCAAGTCTTCCTCATGAATACATCTAAAATTCTTCACGTCTTCCCACCAAATGTCTGCTTTACCTTTGAGACTGAATGTAGCTACTCTAAATTTCATGTTCTCTGAATAATCATGCAACCTGAAGAACTTCCTCATGCCAAGAAACCATGCCTCTGCATCCTGTGGTTTCTTCATCTCTCCATCAAAAGTAGGTGACTTTTCTTTCTTAAACTCATCTGGAAAGTATCCCCTATCACTCCTCCTATAAGGATGATAACAATGATGATCATAATTCCTATCTAAATCAGAACTATAATAATACCTCTGTTTATCCCTTCTCCTCTTCGGAGTGTCCAACAATCTTCCATCACTAACCGTGTCATCTTTATCTAACCTGTGACCACCATTTGACCTACTGGAATATGCCCCATTAGTTATGTCCTCTTGCTCATAGCTGATCTAACGTGGTCCCTATCCCTATCGCTGCAAATCTGATAAACTTTGAAGTATCATTGCATTTACCTCTGCTTGTTTCTCATGTGCCTGCATGATTATGTCATTATCTGCCTTACAACTCCTTATTTCTTCCTTTAAGCTTCTCAATGTATATGCCAAATCGAAAGAGTTCCCAACACCATACTACTCATTTTATTCATAGGGAGGGTTTTTGTAGTTTGCCATCTTGCTAGCCTTTTGATACTTCTTCCTGCAAGGTATATCATGTTAGCTAAACAAATCACAATAAACCAACGTACCTTAGTATAGCTCAGGGAGGATACCTTGTTTGCAAGATCAAAAAATCAACGTGATACATGTATAATATAATCATGACATCATATAGAAACATAACACATAAGTATATAACCATGCAACCATCATTCTAGCTAGGGCCGAGTCATCAATGCATGACCTTATCAACAATGCATACCATGACCTCATGCATGACAAAAACCATTACATCATTGCACACTTGACCACATGCAAACATGAACATGCATAAGAAACACGTAACCAATCACACACATGCATAAACACATATGATCTAGCATGAACGAATGATACTTGAAACCAAACCTACAAGAATGATACATGCAACCAAGCATACAAGAATGCAACCTAACATACAAGAATGTAAGCAAGCATACAATAATGATACATGTAAGCAACATATAACAACATGTAACCAGTCATACACTCATGACGATGCACTCCATAATAACAACATCAAGTTCCTCGTGACGACATCACTACAACCATGATCAACATTATGCAAATGAAAGAAGCACATGGATTGCAAGTGTAAGAGACACACATGTAGTTGACATGCATGCATGACCAAAACACAACCCATCCAGTTTGAGGGGTGAACCATGATCTGATACCACTCTGCAGCACCCTCCTCCCACATCTACCCAAGCAACCTACCAATCGGGGTAAACATGCGATGAGAGGCCACTATGATATGATTCGACCTCCTAAGTCACGTTAAGGAAGTGGAACTGACGGAAACACAACATACATACATTCAACATCAGCATTAGGACCCTTGGGAACCAATCCAACCTTTTTTCCAACCAACCCGTGGGTCCCATTGAGCTTTTGGACAACTTGACCTCTGGACGCTCTCATGCTATGGGCATGCCAGCATCCGGGACCTTTGGATGCTCTCACCGGCCTGTGAGGCAACATCTAGGGACTCTTTTTGTCAGTGTTGTGCCAACATCCCAGGATTTGAGCCACTTTTTCAAGCCCAGAACCCAAGTTCCTACACAGAATTGAATCACATCTTCAAAGCAGTGAAATAACGAGGAAATGACAATATAAATGAAATCACTTGAATTAGACCTTGACTAGACCCCTATTAGCCATGACAAGCATTTCATCAAACATATCACGAATATGTAATCTACAGGTGTAAATAACAGATCTGAGCATGGGGGTCTCATACTTAGTTGAGATTTGCTAAGAGGCATTGATGCCTCAACATATTAACTGTTATTTCATCCATTAGGTCATAGACACATAAATCATTCATTTACAAGTAAAAACATGATGAGAGCCAAACATAGCTACTGTTAAAACACATATATAACCAACATACTAGCAACAGAATACAAGGAGAAATAACCTCATATTGATGATGCATAACCCAAACCCGGTATGGGATTTCCATGTTCCACCCGACCGTAGAATGGATGAGCCAAATATCTCTTTAGCCATTCACCCCTGTGCCATATTCTAAGCATGAATGTGGGATCTCATAGAAAACATCAATCCAAAACCATCCAGGGCTTCTAGAGGACATCCACCTCAACCCATCAAACAATGATTCCACCTCACGGTCAGACATCACAAAACCATCATCAAATTGGTCTCTATCCAAGCCTTCCAGGGCTCTAGAGCGTTTGTCCAACCAAGGCTTCTAGGACTAATAAATCAACCCATAAACTATTCCGGGCTTCCAGAGCAGTTGTCCAACCAGGGCTTCCAGGACTAGTAACTCAACCCACCAAGGGCTTCCAGAGCTTTTGTCCAACCAAGGCTTCCAGGACTAGTAACTCAACCCAAGCTGTTACAGGGCTTCTAAATCATTTGTCCAACCCGGGCTTCTAGGACTAATAACTCAACCATAGCCAAGGAAACATGCGAATCAACCAAAATTAAACAAGGAAAACAAATCCACAATCACCATGGCTATCCAGGAAATGGCAAGGCTAGGCAATCCTCCATGCCCGTGACAAATCATGACCAAAAATCCACATACATGCCAAAACTAATGAGGAAAACATACATGCAACTCAGTACATGCAAGCAAATCCCGTTATAGTTGTTGATCCCTATGTCCTCTTTCACTTTCCTTCTCTTCCTTTTCCTTCTTGATCTAAGATCTAAGTATGCCACACCCTCCAAGAGTGCTCAAAGAAAACCCTAAGTCTCCAAGAATACGAGAGAGAGAGAGAATAATGAGAGAGCTCCAAAGTTGAACTGACAAAAGGTTACCAGCTAATCCTCAGAAGCCTTTTTATGAATGAGGCTTCTATTTTCTTCATTTTCCATTATTTTCCTTCATTTTCCTCCTCACATGCAACTTGTGACCTTTCACCTCCCTTTTCTCATAATTTCCATTATTTACATAAATAAATGTGCCAAAATGCCATTTTGCCTTTCCAAAGCCTTTTCCATTGCCTTTTCCAATTTCCTTAGCCATTAATCAATCACAAGTGATCCCCATCACTAGGATTTTTCCCAACATTCAGCTTGGAATAAGTGTCCCATCAACTGTGGTTTTTATTTTGACTTTATTAACTTTTATTACATGGAATTTTCACCAGGTTTGTTACAACTGTACATGACGACGCAACTCATAAGAGAGGATATCTACCCAATTGAAACTCTACCTTTGGTAACAACCAAGTTGAGAAAGAAGATCTAATTCTCCTCAAAGTGTTTTGAATTTCTCTGCCCATGCAGTCTGCGACACATTGTTATGAGATACTAGTAGAACTTTCTCAAAGTTCTTATCGAGTACACAACACTTGGTCTCTGACGGAATCTAGTGGGCTCTTGGCACCATAATTGAGGATTTCATTAGTGTTGAGGTTTTCACATGTTGCATAAAATTGAGTGTTTACATATTCTATAGGCTTACCATCTTATAATAAGAATTCATGTTATTTGGATGTTAGGTGGAAATCTCATTACCGCTTTCATTGTGTAAGACGAAATTTGTATTGTCCATGTGTAACAGGATCCATTCAATGTCTTCGGCACATGACAACACCGAGAACCTGCATGAAACTCTATTTATTCTGGACCTTTTTATGTTGATTTAGACCTCCCTATCTTCCAAATATTTAGGGAATTTCTTCTGCATAAAAATATCCTTAATGTCTTTCCATGTGACTTTGAAATATTTGTCTATAAAGCATTGTGTATCTATAGGAATAGGAATTGTAGGCTTGCCAATTTCCACTGCCTCGTCAGTACTTGCTTTTGAGGTTTCTTTAGAGATATTTTGATGGGTAGTAGGAGGCATTGTTCATAAAAATGATGAAAGAGTAATATAACTTATATCTGGAACACCTGCAAGTGGAATTCCACTCATGGCAACAATAATTAGTTTCAAGGAATTCCCTATCTAGCACATGCAAACTTATCAAAGACAATGACAGAGGGAAGATAAGATCTAACTATATACACTAGCCTATCAATGATGAGACAAGGTGACTTGGTCAACCATTGGGAGTGAAATCAACATGATGTCAGGAGGAGGGTGCATGTGGGGAAATAGTCGTCAGACAGGGCCCAGTTGAAGCTTGAGGATGAGCTTAAGGAGAAAGAGAGAGATAGGTTGGGGGTGCAGGGCACAGTCTCAGGGCATAAGCAAGGCACACTGAAGCTTTTGAGTGAACTATGTGCTCAAGGGGAGCTAGTGAGGGTGCAAGGTGCACAATAAATGAACAAGAGGGCAGGCTTGAAGCTTGTTGATACATTGTGCGCTCACAATAGAGAGAGCTCCTTGATGGGCACAATTTTCAAGTCGAAGGGGTCCTTATTTCTCCGGAGTGCGCTCTTAAAGGAGTCTTGGTTTTTTGGGTGCAATTTTCCAAGACATCGGGGATCTGACTTCTAGAAGTGTACTCAAGCTAGAGATGGGCTCAATCTGCTAAGTGAAGACCATTAACAAGCTCAAATTACAATAAAAAAGAGAGGAAGGGTTTGTAAGTATTTATAAGCTCTGTCACAATCATGACCGAAAGATGAAAAGTCATGGAATGTTAAGAGTCACAAGAAACGCCACTTATGACAACAAAATGACACTTTCAACAAGAAAAATGGATGAAAACACCACTAAAGAAACTGAAACGAATTGAAACGCCACCAAGGAAAAAAAAACGACAACAAAAATAGCAAAAGTAATTAAGAAAAGCAACATGCAAAACTTACTTGTGATCATGATTGAAGAGAAATCTCCTTGATGCAAAGATGTGCGCTCAACCCAAAATGATGAATGATTGTGGGAATGAATGATTAATGGGTTGATTATAAAGATACTTTACATGTAAGGCAAGTTCACGCATTCCCACCAATTATTAATTGATGTGTTAGTTAGTTGTATGAATTGGAGCGGGCTCCTGTTTTCTAGGAGTGCACCCAACAAACCAAAAGGGAAGGGTGCATGCATGAAGCATAAGAGGGTGCAATCACTGTTACTAAGGAGCGCGCTCCAGCTAGGAGAAAGAGGGAGAAATTACTGAGAATAAGGAGTGCACTCTCCTTGTTGAATGGGAGTGTGTTCAACTGTTTGAAGAAAGTGTTGGGAATCACGATTGTCGTTAGACCAAAACTCGCAGGTGTTAGTCAACGATCACATCACTAGAGATAAGGATCCACAAGAGGTGGTTAGTCCATGTCACGAAACACACAACATGTGTTGGTTTTGTCCTATGTCCAACAATCTCCCCCTAATGCGAGGTAGGTGTGTATCAAACTCATGACCTATGATTTGATAGTGCGTTATATTCTTTCCACAACTAGTCGCATGCATGGGGGGGGTGATAACCCCTCCTATTTTTTGTGCTGGTCATAGTAGGGGGGTGAAACCGCCCTGTACGGGGTTCGGGGCAACATCCCGGGAATTGTTTTTTGGACCCTATACTAGGTGGGCGAACCTACTTATGGTTTTGTGCATGGGTTTCACACATGGTTTTGGGCATGATGGTTTTCTGCCCATGGTATTTTATATATTCGTTTAAGGGAACTACGATTATGTTCTAATCCAAGGTTAATGGATTAGGGTTTATGAATACTTTAGCATGTATATATATGTATTGTAACATTGAAAGGAACATAATGAAAAATCAATCTAGTGGTCCCAGTTTTAGGATCCAGGGGAAAATCTCTGTGTATTTGTTTTGTTTTTATCACCATTGTATATTTTATGTTTTTAAGAATTCATTTGTAGGTAATTTATGTACAGGGTTAAAACCTATATTTGGTGTCAGAGTTGTTTCGGCTTCAAGGGTCTGCCTTTGCTTCTGAGGGATTTCTTAGGCCTGGGGTAGACCCTATTTAGTGGGAGAGCTGCGTGATTGATTCTTGTGTTGAAAGAAGATGGCGAGCAGTGGAAAGATAGAGATCGAGAAATTTAATGGTCAGATTTTTCAGTTGTAGAAACTCAAGATGGAGGACTTTTTGGTGGATAAAGATAAGTGGATCATAGTAGATCCAGGTACTAAACCAACGATAATGTCATCAGAAGATTGGGCGAAGTTGGATCATAATGCAAAGAGCACAATACAGTTGCGTATATGAAATAGTCTCATCCTTGCTGTCGAAGGAGATGAGTGTTGAGCTTTGAAATTACACCTCTCCTACACATTTTCCCAAACTTTTTCCCCTCACCAGTACTCCATAAGCTATTAGAGATCATTACATATTGATTCCAAAAGAGCATTTAAGTGGTTTTTTAACTATGTTTTTGTGTTTGTTGTTTGACTTAGATTTTGCTCATTAGCTACGGAATGCAACGACTTTCCGCAGCTGTTTTTGTTAAACTCCAGGTTGTAGGTGACATCAGGCAAAACGGGACACGTGGGCAGATCAGGAATGACCTAGACATGGATCAGGTCCTATTGGTTCAGCCGGATTCATTAAGGAAAGCCATGGTCAACGGTGGTCAAGCGGTGGTCAAACAGAGGAGTCCTACAGCAATAGGACTCCGTCTTCAAGCACGTGAAGACTTCATGGTCATTCCTAGATCCTTGGGGTCTTGTTGACAGCTGTAGACTTCCCCACGATTCAAATCCAACAACCACTTTTGATAGATTGAATAATCTCAGCAACCATTATGCTAAATTCATGGACGTTGTCTTTTACGTGTCCTCTGTTAACGTAGTTTCACAGGAAAACAATTATAAAGCTTTTGTTATAAATAACGCGTTTCCAAACGCATAGAGTTAGTCTTTGTTGATGTAATTTCGCTGTTAAAGTTTACTGTGCCGTGACACTAGTCCCACTGTGGTAACAAGTGGATTATTCCTCTGTTTTGAATTATAAAGAAGACTCTGTTTTTATATGACTGCGTGAGCACAATTTTGGACTGATAGCCTGTTGACCAAGGCCGTGCAGAGGGCCCCTGCACGCTGAGGTTTTGTTTCCTTATTGCTGTACAACTTTTATGTATTGTTTTCTTATTTCCATTGCACATGTTTCATAAGTTATCCACCTGTGTATATATTTCATCTGTTATGGTATTAACATTTCATTCCTGTTTATGATTTTACAAGCTTTCTATATTGTTATTAACACTGATCAGTGTGTGTATGTTTCAGGATAGAGTAGGCCCGATCATTTTCATATAATTTTCGCAATAACTAGTGACATGGGATTAGTCTCTCTGCTGACTTTGCTTTTCTTAGTTTTTTTTAATTCCAGTTCTGTTTTGTTGATTTTAGTCTTATTCACTTGCTTTGTTAGTTAGTTTAGATATCAACTTGCTCATATCATTGATGATTGTCTCCAAAAGCCATAGCTTAGACTACCTGGCGAGGTATCAGATTATGAATGATGTGATTTGATTTTAGTTTTACATTTATGCAATTAGACATCAGCTTGCTCATATCATTGACGTTATCTCCGAAAGCCATAACTTAGAGTACCTGGCGAGGTATCAGAATATGAACGATGTGATTTGATTTTAGTTTTACTTTTCTGCAATTAGACATCAACTTGCTCATATCATTGACGTTATCTTCGAAAGCCATAGCTTAGACTACCTGGTGAGGTATTGGACTATGAATGATGTGAATTGATTTTACTTTTACTAGATTGCAATTTTTTTGATTTATTTGAGTGCAGTAGCTTAATTCATTTTTCTGTATTTAGAAGGCAGCAGGGATAATGGTTTCATGATCAGTAGTTCATTATTTGCTTGATTTCAATAGCAACACATTTTTATTCTTGTTCAAGTATTAATTTCATCACTAGTATGTTCTAAGACCCTTTGAAGTGTTAAGTTCTGGAAATCATTATAGAGGAAATAATTGCCTTAAAATCTATATCCATACTTGCCTTCTAGAGTATTCTTAAAACTCAGGAATAGGATTTCCATTCATATTAGGAGATAAATGAAGATAAAAACCCCCAAAACAAAATAAAAATTGAAAACGACAAAAAGGTAAGAAAGAGGCTGTCTTGCACATATAGTGCGCCACACTTCATCACTCTATGAGTCCCAGATTGATAATTAATGTAGCAATTTAGGACACACTAAATTGACTAAACAATGAGACAAAAAAATATGGAGATTCATAATGGAGATGCCTTTTATGTATGAGGACGGTCCCAGAACAGAAACAAAAATAAATCCTTGGGTGGGAGATATAAATCTAGAGGGAGATATAAATCTCCAGGAAAACTTGTAAAGGTATGTTGGAAATGCGGAAAGGAAGGGCACTACAAAAAGGATTATAGATCTAAATCTCCTGAGAAAGGAAAGGGATATGATGATGCTCCTTTTGTGTAGGCGAAAACCATCTCAGATGAAGGTGGGGATGCGTACTTGGATTCTTCTTCAAGTACACATGTAGATCATGAGGCATGGTTGATTGACTCAGGTGCATCCTTTCACTTCACTCCCCATAAGGAGTGGTTATGTGAGTACGAGAAATATGATGATGGTGATGTCTTCTTAGGGGATGATAGGAAGGCTAGAATTGTTAGACATAGGAAACTCAAGCTAAAGTTACAAGGTGGAAGGATTAGAACACCTCTGAGTGTTCTACATATTCCTGCATTGGCCAAAAATCTAATTTTTGTAAGCAAGATGGATGATGCAAGTGTAAAAATAGTGTTCGAGAATGATACCTGCAAGATGGTTCGGGGAGCACTGGTATTAATGCGGGGAGTTCGGATTGGAACTATGTACAAGCTTCTAGGTAGTACTGTTATTGATGGGTGCAATATTTTTGTTGTTCCTGAAAGTGGAGCAGAAAATCTAATGGTCTCTGGAGAAAAGACCATGCTATGGTATCAAAGGATTGGACATATTGGAGTTAAGGGACTTTGAATACTTCATGGTAATGGTATGGTAGAAGGTATGTCTAATTTCTCTTTGGATTTCGATTTCTATGAACAATGTGTATATGGGAAGTAGAATCGGGTGAATTTTCCCTTTGGTGCTAAGAGGGCAAAAGGGATATTAGAAATTGTGCATAGTGATGTGTTTGGACCTGTTTCTGTTTCATCATTGGTGTACTATGTATAATTTATAGATGACTTATCAAGGAATACATGGATATATTTCCTCGGGAAGAAAACTGAAGTCTTTGACAGGTTTAAGGAATTTAAGGCTCTAGTGGAAAACCAGACAGAGAAAAATATAAAGGTGTCGAGGACAGATAATGGTGGAGAGTTCTGCAAGAAGGAATTTGAAGAGTTTTGTAAAAATTGTGGTATAGCGTGGAATAATACTATTCCATACACACCTAAGCAAAACAAAGTTGCAGAAAGAATGAATAGTACGTTGATGGAAAATGCAAGAAGCATGCTTAGTGGTGTCGGGTTAGGACATGAATTCTGGACAGAGGCGGTGGAGACTACATGTTACATGGTTAATAGATCACCTTCATTAGCGTTGGAGGATAAGTCTCCACATGAGGTATGGATTCGTAAGAAACCCTCTCTTTCACATCTGAGGGTATTTGGCTATGACACATATGTACATGTTCCAAAAGAGAAAAGAACCAAGTTGGATAGTAAATCTAAAAGCTGCATATTTATTGGGTATAAGGATGGTTTAAAATGTTATAAGCTTTAGAACCTAGAAATAAGGAATGGTGTGTACAACTGAGATGTGGTGTTTAAAGAGGTGAATATGTTATTAAACATGAATTCCTACCAAAATAACCTGAGAAGATAGAGTTTGATCTAAAGGATGAAGAGACAAACTCTACAATAGAACAAGAATCAGAAGATGAAGAGCCACAAAATACAACTGTGAGAAGATCGGTTCGAGAAAGAAGGTAGCCATAAAGGTATAATCCATATGCTTTATATTCAAATTTTGCTTTATCTATTATTGATGTTGATCCCAGAACTGTCAGGGAGGCAGTAGATTCAAAGGATGACAAACTCTAGAAAGAGGCCATGGTTGATGAAATGGCATATTTGGACAAAAATGAGGCTTGGGATCTAGTGGAGTTATCGGTTGGAAGGAAACCCATTGGAAGCAAATGGGTGTTTAAGAAGAAGATGAATGCATAAGGCGAGGTGGAGAAATGCAAAGCTCAATTGGTAGCAAAAGGCTATTCCCTTGTGTCGGGAATTGATTTTGGTGATATTTTTTCTCTTGTTTCCAAGGTAGCTTCTATTAGATTACATTTATCTGTTGTTGTTGCTTTTGATTTTGAGGTAGAAAAAATGGATGTGAAGACAACATTTCTTCAATGGGATCTGTAAGAAGAGATCTACATGAAGCAACTTGAAGGCTTTGCGGTGAAGGGAAACAAAGAACTGGTATGCAGGTTAAAAAAGTCTTTATATGGGTTAAAACAGACACCAAGGACGTGGTATCCGAAATTTGATACATTTATATGGGGACTTGGCTTCACCAGAAGCAAAGCGGATCACTATGTGTATTTTAAATTAATTGGTGACCGTGTTATTTATCTAGTTTTGTATGTGGATGATATATTATAAATGACAAAGAAATCATCGAGGATTTGAAGACCCAATTGTCCTCCAAATTCTACATGAATGATTTTGGTGCTGCAAACTATAGTTTGGGCATAGATATTAAACAAGATCATGCAAAGAGGAAGCTCTAGTTAAACCAGATGAAGTATGTCAAGACAATATTGCAGAGGTTGAATATGCAAGATAGTAAACTGGTGAAGGTTCCTATTTCTATAGGTGTAAATTTATTTGCTGAACAATGTCTTAAGACACAAGAAGAGGAAGAGGACATGTCTTGTGTTCCATACGCAAGTGCAGTCAGTAGCCTAATACGCAATGGTTTGTACTATACCTGTAACACCCTCCTCCCACATCCACCCAAGTAACTATGCCAACCGAGGTAAACATGAGACCAGAGGCTACTATGATTAGATTCGACCTCCTATGTGACCTTAAGGAAGTGGAATCAACGGAAACATCACACACAGTCATCCAACATCAGCTTCAGAATCCTTAGGAGACATGTCAGACACTCAGACAACCTGTCCTTGGGTCCCACTATTGTTCTGGATCTCTTTTGCCATAGTCTCTCTCATGCTATGGGTAAGGGAGCGACCAACAACCCAAAGTTGCTCTCACAGGCTTGCCTACTAGTGACCAGAGACCAAAATTGTGAGTTCTGTGCCAACGACCCTGGGGTTTAAGCCACTTTTTTAGGCCCAGAGCTTAGGCCATTGCCTAGAATGGAGTGATAGCTTGAAATCAGTAAAAATACAGGAAAACAATGATGCAAAAGAAATAAGTCGAACAAGACCTTTATCAGACCCCTACTAGCCATGCCAGGCATTTCGTCAAACATATCATCAACATGTATCCTACAGGTGTAAAAAATAAAATTAAGTGTAGGGATCTCATACTTATTTGAGAAACATTATGAACCATTGTTCCCTTATATCATTTGATGCATTATCATCTATTAGGCCATAGATACACTATCCATTCATTTATAAGTAAAAACATGCTCAGAGCCATACATAGTTGCTATCATAAAATATACATATAACCAGTGTAATAGGAACATAATTATCATAAACATATCAACCATTAAAATCCACATATACATGAATACATTAGCACATGAAAATCAAGGGAATGAATTTATCATTAATGAATACAATAAACAAACCGGAGATGGGACTATCACATTCCACCTGACCATAGAATGGATGAGCCAAATCTCTCTTCATCCATTCACCCCCATGCCATATTCCAAGCATGAATGTGGGAATCAAACCAAAAGAACCAACCAGGGCATACCGAGGCTAAACCACCTCACCCTCATCAACATAAACCAAGCTTTACCGTAATCCATCCTAGATCACTAGACTAACACAATGAACACATCATAATAGGCTTTACCGTGATCTCCACCTGATCACCAGGCCAAACAAGCATGGATGCCACCGGATTTATCCACCTACAAAGTGAGGAATTTTCCTTTCTCCCAGTCTCTTAGGCTTTAACGTGATCCAAACTAGGATCACTAAGCCCTAAACCGAGACCCACTTTCTAGGCTTTACCACATATCCCAAACCTGGGATTACTAGGCCCAACAAAGATCAAACCATGTCTTGGCTTTACCGTATATCCTGTCATTCATCGACAAGGATTCTTAGGCCCACCGGGGCAACACAATCCTGGCTTTACCGCAATGCATAGTCTGGCTCAGGGGTCACTAGGGCAATGACTTTACCATGATTCACAATCCGGTTCAGGGACCACTATGCCATGTGCTCTATCATTCAGAGATCCACGCCACTAAGCCTCGAATCCATCCGACAATCCAGCTCAATCAAAACATGAGAACCCCATCACACCATGGCTATGCGGATATGGCAAGGCTAGGTTGAAAATATTGTTACATCTGGCAAACTCATGCCATGATAGAAAAGAACACATGAAATGCCATGCAAGCCAAATCTAGCAAGGAAAATACACATGTAAGTCAATACCTGCAATGAAGCCTGTTGTAGCAACTTGATCCTACCTTTCCCTGCTTGATCTTTGCTTCCTCTTGCCTTCTTTTCCTTTCTTGCTCCAATGCCAAAATTGCTCCAAGAAAGTCTAAGTGTCCAAGAGTATGAGAGAGAGAGAATAATGAGAGAGCTCAAAAAATCAACTAACAAAAGGTTACCAACTGATCCTCAGAAGCCTTTTTATGGATGAGGCCTTTATTTTCTTCATTTTCCTCCTCACATGCAACTTGTGATCTTTCACCTTCCTTTTCTCCTAATTTCCATTATTTTCGTAAATAAATGTGCCAAAAATTCCATTTTTCCTTTCAAAAGCCTTAGCCATTGCCTTTGTGAATTTCCTTAGCCATAAACAACCAAATGAACACCCCCTAGGATGTCTTTCCAAACATTCAACTTGGAATAAGTGTCCCATCAACTGTGGTTATTGTTTTTTAACTTTTATTACGTGGAATTTTGACCAGGTCTGAACCCTCCCCCTTGGGGGACACCATCCTCGATGTTCAATCACACATATACCTCAACAACCTGCTGAAAGAAGACATATTGCTCATGGATTTTTATAACATAGCTCGTTGTAGTATTTGCGATGAAAGACCTGCTCAAAACAAAACATCATGACAACATGATAACATACTGCATAGTGGAGCTTTATAACACAACTCATTACAATATTTACAGTGATCATCCTGTTGAGTACCAACCCACATGACATCATAACATCATGATAACATAACCACATGATAGCATAGTAACATGAAAACATAATCATAATAACATAACACCCATACCACAAAGTGGAGCTTTATAACATAGCTCATGGCGATATTTACATCCATATACATATGTACATATAACAATATTACGAAAAATATATATCAAAAACAGATACCAAAGTATACCAAAGCATATATCAAAACATATACTAAACACCATATCTAAGCATATGTCAAAATATCATATAACATATACCAAACCATCATAAAGCATATACCAAACCACCATAAAGCATATACCAAACCACCATATCGAAGTTGCTTCGCGTTAACCAACAAACAAGGAAGGATACTTAGTTTGCATCTAATCCGCCATCTCTCATGTAGCTTCATCGGGCTCAAAGTGCTTCCATTGCACTTTAACTTGCTCAATTGCTCAGTTCTGGAGTATAAGCACCTTTTTATGCAATATACACTGAGGCTCCGGTTGGAATTATCCATATGGTTCCACCTGCAATACAGACTATTCAATCACATTATTAGCATCCTTAACACACTTCTTAAGTAAAGACACATGGAAAACATCATGGAATTTCACTGTTGGAGGAAGTGCAAGTCAACAGGCTACTAGCCCAATCCTCTCAATGATATTGAAGGGTCCATAAAACTGTGGTGCCAACTTAGCACATGATCCAATCCACAAGGAGCTCTTCTTCGGTTTACACCAGGATGTTTACACTTTGCTTTCTCTTGCTGACAGTCGAAACACCTTGCAAAAAAATATGCTACATCCCTTTTCAAATTCGACCAATAATAAAATCTCTTCACCGTGGTTAGTGTCTTCTGATAACCTATGTGACATGAATATGGTTTTACATGAAACTCCCTCAAGATCACCTTCTTGAGCTCGTTTCTATCTGGTACATATATCTTGTCTCGAAACCTGACCAATCGATCTGCTGTAAGACAATAATCCATACCATGTGCACCTGCACCTGTACCTATACCTGTACTAGCACCTTGTTGCAACCTGTGCACAATATCCATATACCTAATATCCTAATGACCTGCCTGCAAGATCCTATCTTGTAAGTTTGTCCCATAGGAGCTCATAGCTACCAAGTTATGTACCTATACCCATCTATTGAGAGCATCTACCACCTTGTTCTCTTTACCTTTGATGTACATGATCTCGAAATCAAACTCACTAATCGTGGCCAACCTTCTAGCCTGCCTAGTGTTTAGATTCGGTTGGTAAAAAAAATACCTCAACCCAATGTGATCACTCATAAGTACAAACCTCCTACAAAGAAGATAGTGTCTCCACATCTTCAATGCATGTATGATCACTGCTAAATCAATATCATGGGTCAGGTAGTTCTACTCATGCTCATTTAGTTTTTGCGACGCATAGCATACCACCTATCCATCCTACTTAAGGACTCCACGAAGTCCTCTCTTTCAAGCATCTGTGCATACTACAAATTCCAGATCTACAATCTTTAGCACTGGTGCATGTGTTAAGAACTGCTCAAAACTAGCCTCACACTCCTCTATCCATTCAAACTTCTTACCTTTCCTCTACAGTGATGTGATAGGATAAGAAATATGCGAGAAGTTCTTAATGAACCTCCTATAATAGCCTACAGACCCATGAAAGATCTCACCTCATCCACACTCTTAGAAGCTACCCACTCCATGATGGCTCTTATCTTCTTTGGATCTACTACAATTCCCTCCTTGAAGACAACATGTCCCAAGTAATGTACCTCAGTTTGAAAGAAACTACACATGCTGAGCTTAGCATACAACTGATCCTCTCTCAACAACCTCAACACTACTGTTAAGTTCTCGACATGCTCTTCCTCATTTTTATAATATATCAATATATCATCAATGAACACAATAACAAACTTATCCAAATATGGATGCAACACACTATTCATCAAGCACATGAATGTAGCTAGAGCATTAGTTAAGCCAAATGGAAGAACAAAAAACTCATAATGCCCATACCTGGTCCTGAATGTAGTCTTGTAAATGTCCTCTTCTTTGATGCATACCTGATGGTATCCGGATCTCAGATCGATCTTCAAGAACACTGTTGCTCCTTTTAGTTGATTGAACAAGTCATCAATCCTCGAAAAAGGGTACCTGTTCTTGATGGTCACTTTGTTCAACTTCCTTAGTCAATGCATAATCTGAGTGTTCCATATTTCTTGTGTACGAACAATATCGGTGCGCCCCAAGGTGATACACTTGGCCTAATGTATCCCTTGTCCAACATTTTCTTCAAATGTAGCTTTGACTCAACTAACTCAGGTGTGCTCTTGTAAGGTGCTTTTGATGCTAGAGCTGCCCCTGACACTGACTTGATAGAAAAGTCTACCTCCCTATGAGGTGGCAACTCTGTAATGTCCTCAAGGAAAACATCCTTGAACTGCTGCAAAACTGGGTACATGCTCAACACATCTGCATCCTCAACCTCCTTAGCCTTATCACTAGAAATGTGCATTGCAAATAACACACACCCTTTCCTACGGCTACGCTTTGCTTGCATAGTTGTCACCATCCTAGCTGATGTGGCTTTATTCTTACCCTGCAAGACTCTTGGTTCCCCATTGTCATCAACACACTCAATGGATTTGTCATAGCAGTCTAACTTGGTTCTATGAAGATACAACCAATCCATGCTGAACAACATATTGTATGATCCCAACAGTAGTACATTCAAATGTGTTGCGGTAGGCATACCATCTAAATCAAATTTGCAAGTTCTTACCCAATGATGAACTCACTTCTTTGTACCTGTAGCCAACTAAACTAACCAAGACTGTGCATGTAATTCCTTACTCAAACCACACTTATCCACCAATTCAGGACTAACATAACTATAATTAGACCCAGGGTCAATCAAAATAGAAATAACTTGATCATAAATCTTACTGTCTATTTCAATGATAGATGCCTGATGATCTGCTTGCACGGGTTCTACTACTGCATAGATACATGGATCACTCTACCCAAAATTCCCCAATGGTACTCCTATGCATTGTATATCTAAGGCCTACCACCCTAATTCTATGGAAAATATCTCTTAAGGTGTTCCTTGCCACATGTCTAACACTCCAACTGACCAGTATCCTCACCTCTATGCTGCTGCTGTTGATGTGACTCATGTCCCTATCTAGTTGCATTAAATCTCTTTTACAGTGCCACATTCTCTTTCTCATATACATGCAAAGACCTTGTCCTCTTAGGCTGCCATTTACCTTTACCTTTGTCCTTTCCTTTCCATCCATGCCGAGATTCATTCTTACGCTTTGATTGTTCATATCAAAGCTTGAATTTCCCAATGAATTCCTCAAGTGACCGAGGCTCATCATGCTCAATCTGATCTCTAAATGTTAACAGAAAAACATTGACAAATCTCTGAACTTTAGCCTTCTCTCAGTAAGATACGGTACATACCTCAATAACTCCAGAAACTTGGTCGTGTACTCTTTGCCTATCATTGATCCCATATTTAGCTCATAGAATTCCTTAGCATTACTGTCGTAGTACCTTTCTGACAAGTACTTCTTCTTGAAAATCCTCTTGAACTCCTACCAATTCAAGCCATATGTCCTGATGTCTCTGATTTTGCTTCACATATTCCCACCAAATGTCTACTTTTCTTTCAAGCTGAAGATAGCTAATATGGACTTCATGTTATATGTGTACTCATGCAACTCAAAGAATTTGTTCGTTCCAAGTATCCAAGCCTCCGCATCTTCTGATTTCTTCGCATCTCCATCAAAATTAGGTGGCTTCGCTTTCTTAAACTCATCAGACAAGTAATCCCTATCATTCCTCTTGTAAGGATGATAACAATGATGATCATGATGTCTATCAGAACCAAAACTATAATAGTACCTGTACTCATCGCCTCTCCTATTCGGAGTGTCCATCAACTTAGCATCTCTCATTGTATTAGATCTATCCGACCTGTGTCTACTAGGAGACCTACTGTCATATGCCCCATTAGTTCCATCCCCATGTCCATGGCTGATCCAAAGTGGCCCTTATCACTGCAAGTCTAACAAAATTTGAAGAATTATTGCATTAACCTATGCTTGCTTCTCTTGTGCCTATATGATCCAGTCATTATCTACCTTACAACTCCTTATCTCTTCTTTCAATCTTCTCAATGTAACTGCCAAATCGGAAGAGCTCCCAACACCATACTGCTCTTTGGATTCGTAGGGAGAGTCTTTACAGTCAACCATCTTGCTAGCCATTTGATCTCTTTCCTACAATGCATAATATGTTAGGTAAACAAAATCACAATAAATCAATGTACCTTAGTATAGCTCGGGGAGGATACCTTGTCTGCAAGATCACCAAATCAACGTGATACATGTATAACATAGACATAATAGCATATAAACATATAACAAGTAAGTGCATCAACGCATAAACATCATTCTAGCTAGGGTCCAGTCATCAATGCAAGGCCATATCAACAATGCATGTTATGACCTCATGCATGACAACAACCATTACTCCATTGTACACATTTCCACATGCAACCAAAAACATGCATAAGCAATGTCTAATCAACTACACCTACGCATAAACACATATAGTGGAACATAAGTGATCAATTCTTGTAATCAACCTACAAGACTGATACATGTAATCAACATATTCAAGAATGTAACCTAATATACAAGGATGTAAGCAGGCGACATAAAATCAACATATGAGAGACATATAACCATGTGCAACTAGTCATATAATCATGATGATGCATTCCACAAGATCAACATCAAATTATACGTGGCAACCTTACTACAACCATAATCAATCATCTAGAAAATGCAATAAGCACATGGAATGCAAGATTAAAAGACACTCATGCAACTGACATGCATGCATCAACAACACACACCGTCCATCCAGTTTGAGAGGTGAACCATGCTCTGATACCACTCTGTAACACCCTCCTCCCACATCCACCCAAGTAACCATGCCAACCAGGGTAAACATGAGACAAGAGGCTACTGTTATTAGATTCGACCTCCTATGTGACCTTAAGGAAGTGGAATCAACAGAAACATCACACATAGTCATCTAATATTAGCTTCAGAATCCTCAAGAGACATGTCAGCCACTCAGACAGCCTGTCCCTAGGTCCCACTACTGCTTTGGATCTTTATTGCCATAGTCACTCTCATGTTATGGGAAAGGGAGCGACCAACAACCGAAAGTCGCTCTCATAGGCTTGCTTCCCAGCAACCATAGACCAAAATTGCCAGTTCTGTGCCAGCGACCCCAGGATTTAAGCCACTTTTTCAGGCCTAGATCCCATGCCACTACCCAGAATGGAGTGATAGCTTGAAATGAGTAAAAATAAATGGAAACAATGATGCAAAAGCAATAAGTCGAACAAGACCTTTATCAAACCCCTACTAGCCATGCCAGGGATTTCGTCAAACATATTGTCAACATGTAAACTATAGGTGTAAACAACATAATTAAGTGCAGGGATCTCATACTTATATGAGAATCACTATGAACCATTGTTCCCTCATGTCATTTGCTGCATTATCATCTATTAGGCCATAGATACACTATCTATTCATTTACAAGTAAAAACATGCTGAGAGCCATACATAGCTACTGTCATAAAATACATATATAACCAACATAATAGGAACAAAATTTACCATAAACAGATTCGATTAATACACAGGAATATTAAGAATCGAGCCCGAGTTTTTCTCAGCACTGGAGAATTGAGGGTTCCAAGGGTTTAGCTAAATATTCGACGGTCTTTTGGCGAGGATTGTCAGTGATGTTGTCTGACAGGAGTTGGTGGTGCCATCAGTGCAACATGGCAATCAGGCAGCCCCGCAGCACAAGCAGGCTAATCTGCCCTCATTTCCATGGTGGATTCATGGAAGAACTCGAGAATGGAAATCATGGCGCAGAAAAAGAAGACGAAGCCATGGCCCAGGTGATGCAATCCCTTGCCAGGTTTGCTTCGCGTTAGGACTTCAACCACTTGTACTTCCCTCCCCATGGACACATGCACAATGATGAATCACTTCCTGTGGCCATGAGGATAATGATGTGAGGGAATCTGGGGGAGTGTTTACTCAGCCCCGGTCTAGAGTAGCTGTTGTAGGAATTATCGGAGAGCGACACTGATAGAAGGGGTCCATCCCCAACGTCGAGAGCCTCGGTGGACGCTCTAGAGGAGGTGAAGGCTAGCGGCAAGGATGCAGTGGGGTAGTGCATGGTGTGTAAGGATGAGTTCGAACTGGGTAAATATGCAAAGCAGATGCCTTGTAATTATATGTATCACGCCGATTGCATTCTTCCATGGCTTGCGCAACATAATTCTTGCCCGGCATGTCGATATGAAATGCCGATAGATGATCTAGAATATGATCGGATGCACGCCCGGGGTCGAAGCGACACCTCTTCTTCAGGTAGAAGGTCACAATTTTCCCATAACTGGCCCTTCAAACGCATCCATGACAACATCCCAACAAGCTCAAGCTGAAACAAGCTTAGGCCCAGCCAGTAGCGGAGAGAATGTGTCTAGCTTCTTCCATGACACTCAAGGAAATAGTTCTGGGAGTCCTGGGATAGATGATGATGGTGATGGAATTATGCAAGACACAAGGGGGCAACTATAAGGTTATCTATTGTCACATTGTATTGTGCAACAAATTTTCAAAGTTGCAGAAGGGAAAGGAATGAGATCGCTGATCGTCTTTCCAAAGAGGCTGTGCAACTGAATAAAGGACTTTGGGAAATACAGGAATTCAGGGAAGGTGTCTTCTACCATTTCTTCCACAGGCCATTCATAGAGATGAATAGGGATCTATTAGAGTGATCTCTGGATCACTCTCTTTTTTCTTTTTGTCCTATGCAGTTATAGTTACTTTTTGGACATATGCTATGTATTTTTTGTTAATCCTTTGCGCACATTTATCTCTCTGGACTTCTATGATGTAAATTTGTATAACAGGGTTCTAAACTTCTAAACTGCTACCTACTGTGATTGCATATCATACATGTTGGACTAATATAACATGTAATTTTCTTAAATATTTAATGAAAATTGCGTCTTTTTCCTTGGAATTTTTTTTACCATAAACATATCAGCCATTAAAATCCACACACACAGCAATACATTTGCACATGAACATCAAGGGAATGAATTTCTCATTAATGAATTAAATAAACCAATCGAAGATGGGACTACCACATTCCACCCGACCATGGAATGGCTGAGCCAAATCCCTCTTCAACCATTCACCTTGTGCCATATTCCAAGCATGAATGTGGGACTCAAACCAAAAGAACCAACGAGGGCATACCGAGGCTAAACCACCTCACCCTCATCAACAAAAACTAGGCTTTACCATAATCCATCCTGGATCACTAGGCCAACATAATGAACACATCATAACAGGCTTTATCGTGATCTCCACCCAATCACTAGGCCAAACAAGCATGGATGCCACTGGATTTCTCCACCTACACCATGAGGAATTTTCCTGTCTCCTAGTCTCTCAGGCTTTAACGCAATCCAAACTCGGATCACTAGGCCCTAAACCGAGACCCACTCTCCAGGCTTTACTGCATATCCCAAACCCGGGATTACTAGGCCCAACGGAGAGCAAACCACCTCTTGGCTTTATCGTATATCCTGCCATTCACCGACAAGGATTCCTAGGCCCACCGAGGCAACACAATCTTGGCTTTACTGCAATCACAATTTGGCTCAGGGGTCACTAGGCCAATGGCTTTACCGTGATCCACAGTCTAGTTTAGGGACCACTAGGCCATGTGCTCTATCATTCAATCCACCCAACTCAACTTCTAATCCATCCAGCAATCCAGATCAACCAAAGCATGAGAACCCCATCACACCATGGCTATTCAGAAATGGCAAGGCTAGGCTGATAACATTGTTACACTTGGAAAAACTCATGCTTGATTCTGCCTTTCCCTACTTGATCTTTGCTTCCTCTTGCCTTCTTTTCCTTTCTTGCTCCAATGCCAAAATTGCTCTAAGAAACTCTAAGTGTCCAAGAGCACGAGAGAGAGAGAGAGAATAATGAGAGAGCTCCAAAAATCAACTGACAAGAGGTTGCCAACTAATTCTCAAAAGCCTTTTTATGGATGAGGCCTCTATTTTATTCAGTTTCATTCTCACATGAAACCTGTGACCTTTCACCTTCCTTTTCTCCTAATTTCCATTATTTTCATAAATAAATGTGCCAAAAATTCCATTTTTCCTTTCCAAAGCCTTAACCATTGTCTTTGACAATTTCCTTAGCCATAAACAACCAAATGAACACCCCCTAGGATGTCTTGCCTAACTTTTATCTTGGAATAAGTGTCCCATCAACCATGGTTTTTTTTTTTTTTTACATGGAATTTTCGCCAGGGATGTTACAAGACCAAACATTGCACATGTTGCTGAAGTATTGAGCAGGTTTATGTCAAAACCAGGGAAGGAGCATTGGACAACAGTTAAGTGGGTTTTCAGGTATTTGCATGGCACTAGTGATTACAGTTTGTTCTACCAAGGAAGACCATGATTGGATAGAGTTTTGGACATCCATGGCTTTGTGGATGCAGAATGTGTTGGAGATCTAGATCAGAGAAGACCTACAAGTGGGTATGTGTTTAACCTATTTGGAGGTGCAGTTAGTTGAATGAGAAAGAGACAATTTGTAGTGGCACTTTCAACTATAGAGGCAGAATACATGGCAACCACTCATGCAAGAAAGGAAGCAGTTTGGTTGCAGAGATTGCGTTGAAGTATGGGGTTACTACAATGAGCTATAAGGATATACTTGATAGTCAAAGTGAAATTTTCTTGGCAGGGAACCCTATTTATGATTCAAAGACAAAGCACATTGATGTTCAGTATCACTTTGTGAGGGATATGGTTGAGGACAAAAGGGTGTTGCTGGTAAAGGTGGACACTTTGAAGAATGTTGCATATGCATTGATGAAGCCTGTGAGAACTGAGAAATTTTCTTGGTGTAGAGAAAAAATGAGCGGTGGACCAATGAATAAGCTCTCCTATGACTCCTTGTGTGGAAAAGAAACCAAGTGGGAGAATGTTGGGTGTGTGTTATATGCGTGGGGGGGGTTATAGAGGGGCAGTAGTCCCCTTGTACGGTGTCTGAGATAGCGCCCCAAGAATTATTTTTGGACCCTATATTAGGTGGGTGAACCTACCTATGGTTTTGCGCATGGGTTTGACACATGGTTTTGGGCATGATGGTTTTCTACCCATCGTATTTTGTAGATCTGGTTAAGGGAACTACGATTATGGTGTGTTTCTATTTGTTCCACTTCCTTAACGTGGCTTACAAGGTTGAATAATATCATTGTGGCCTCTCATCGCATATTTACCTCGGCTGGACGATTGCATGGGTAGATGTGAGAGGAGGGTGTTACATTGCATGATCAAAAGTTGTCGAAGATTTTATGGGTTAAAGTTGTAAACACGACGGTCTATGTGCAAAACAGGACCCCTCATTAAGCCTTGAGTGACAAGACCCCCAAAGAAGAGTTGACAAGTGTAAAGCCTGATGTTGGACACTTGAGGATCTTTGGTTGCCCCATATACTTTCAACTGTTGAAAGACAAGAGGAACAAGTTGGAAGATTCAACGAAGAAAGGTACATTGGTTGGATATTGTGAAAATTTTAAAGCTTTTAGAATATATGTGCCTCTTCAAAGGAATATCGAGTTTAGTAGGGATGTGACTTTCGATGAATATGTATCCCTTGGAAAATCAAGGGACACTCCTCCTCCTCCCCCTATGTTAAGAATAAAGATGATGACGTTGACCTACTAGAAGGTCCTTTTGTGCCTGAACCTGAGTTGGATGTTGTTAATGATCCTTTGGAACCCATGGACCCCTTGGATCCTCCACCATGTGATCCTGCTGCTAGGAAGAGACCATTATGGATTCATTATACCTTACAAGATTTTGAAAGACATGCCACTGCTAGGGGAACCTTTATATAGATTAACAAGCCATGACAATATCAAGGTTAAGTTGTGGCTACATGTTGCCTTTGAGACATTGACACTCCAGAATTTCCGCCTAATTCAATTTTGGAGCCTATGTGAACTGTTGTTTCAAGCCCTCTTGTGTTTTATTGTTATTTTCTCATGTTTTTCTAAGCGTCAACTATCCTTGTGATGTTCCTAAGTGTCTTTTTCTTCCTAAGTCAAAGATATCTAAGTGTCGTCACCCTATCTCTAAAAACATGTGAGCTAACTTTCCAATATAGAAAAGTGTTAGCTTTCTTTGACTTAGTGACTAGCTTTGTACAATTGACATGCATGACACCCAAAATCAAGAAAAACATGGATTTTCTCCTAGAGAAAGCACACTTTCATAACTTGGCATTCACAAAAAGCCACTATTGGTTTGAATTGCGCCCCCACTTAGGCAAAAGCACACTCTTAGCTCTTAGTGGGCGTACTTTCTATAGGTTTTAACCCTATACATAAATTACCTGCAAACAAATTCTTAAAAACAGAAAATATACAATAACGAGAAACACAGAACAAATACACAAATATTTTCCCCTAGATCCCAAAATGGAGACTACCGGATTGGTTTTTCATTATGTTCCTTTCAATGTTATTATATATATATATATATATATATATATATATATATATATGTATATATATATATATATATATATAACATCGAAGCATTAATAAACCCCAATCCATTAACCCTGGATTAGAACATAATCGTAGTTCCCTTAACCGGATCTACAAAATGTGATGGGTAGAAAACCATCATGCCCAAAACCATGTGTGAAACCCATGCGCAAAACCATAGGTAGGTTCGCCCACCTAATATAGGGTCCAAATTTTTTTTTCTCGGGGCGCTATCTTAGACACCATACAGGAGGGCTACTGCCCCTCTATGAACCCCCCCACGCATATAACACACACCCAACATTCTCCCACTTGTTTTCTTTTCCACACAAGGAGTCATAGGAGAGCTTATTCGTTGGTCCACCACTCATTTTTTCTCTACAGCAAGAAAATTTCTCAGTTCTCACAGGCTTCGTCAATGCATATGCAACATTCTTCAAAGTGTCCACCTTTACGAGCAACACCTTTTTGTCCTCAACCATATCCCTCACAAATGATGCTGAACATCAATGTGCTTTGTCTTTTCTCCTAATTTCCATTATTTTCATAAATAAATGTGCCAAAAATTCCATTTTTCCTTTCCAAAGCCTTAGCCATTGTCTTTGACAATTTCCTTAGCCATAAACAACCAAATGAATACCCCCTAGGATGTCTTGCCCAAATTTTAGCTTCGAATAAGTGTCCCATCAACCATGGTTATTGTTTTTTTTTTTTTTTTAACTTTTATTACATGGAATTTTCACCAAGGATGTTACAAGACCAAACATTGCACATGTTACGGGAGTATTGAGCATATTTATGTCAAAACCAGGGAAGGAGCATTGGACAATAGTTAAGCGGGTTTTCAGGTATTTGCGTGGCACTAGTGATTACAGTTTGTTCTACCAAGGAAGACCATGATTGGATAGAGTTTTGGACATCCATGTCTTTGTGGATGTGGAATGTGTTGGAGATCTAGATCAGAGAAGACCTACAAGTGGGTATGTGTTTAACCTATTTGAAGGTGCAGTTAGTTGAATGAGAAATATACAATTTGTAGTGGCACTTTCAACTACAAAGGCAGAATACATGGCAACCACTCATGCAAGAAAGGAACCAGTTTGGTTGCAGAGATTGTGTTGAAGTATGGGGTTACTAGAATGAGCTATAAGGATAGACTGTGATAGTCAAAGTGAAATTTTCTTGGCAGAGAACCCTATTTATGATTCAAAGACAAAGCACATTGATGTTCAGTATCACTTTGTGAGGGATATGGTTGAGGACAAAAGGGTGTTGCTGGTAAAGGTGGACACTTTGAAGAATGTTGCATATGCATTGACGAAGCTTGTGAGAACTGAGAAATTTTCTTGGTGTAGAGAAAAAAATGAGTGGTGGACCAATGAATAATCTCTCTTATGACTCCTTGTGTGGAAAAGAAAACAAATGGGAGAATGTTGGGTGTGTGTTATATGCGTGGGGGCGTCATAGAGGGGCAGTAGTCCCCCTGTATGGTGTCTGAGATAGCGCCCCAAGAATTTTTTTTTGGACCCTATATTAGGTGGGCGAACCTACCTATGGTTTTGCGCATGGGTTTCACACATGGTTTTGGGCATGATGGTTTTCTACCCATCGTATTTTGTAGATCTGGTTAAGGGAACTACAATTATGTTCTAATCCAGGGTTAATGGATTGGGGTTTATTAATGCTTCGACATAATATATATATATATATATATATATATATATAAAATAATAATAATAATAATAATAATAATAATAATAATAACAACATTGAAAGGAACATAATGAAAAACCAATCTGGTAGTCTCGGTTTTGGGATCTAGGGGAAAATATTTGTGTATTTGTTTTGTGTTTCTCGCTATTGTATATTTTTTGTTTTTAAGAATTTGTTTGCAGGTAATTTATGTATAGAGTTAAAATCTACAGAAAGTACGCCCACTGAGAGCTAAGAGTGTGCTTTTGCCTAAGGGGGGCGCAATTCCAACCAATAGTGGCTTTTTGTGAATGCCAAGTTATGAAAGTGTGCTTTCTCTAGGAGAAAATCCATGTTTTTCTTGATTTTGTGTGTCATGCGTGTCAATTGTACAAAGCTAGTCACTAAGTCAAAGAAAGCTAACACTTTTCTATATTGGAAAGTTAACTCACATGTTTTTAAAGATAGGGTGATGACACTTAGATAACTTTGACTTAGGAAGAAAAAGACACCTAGGAACATCGCAAGGATAGTTGACGCTTAGAAAAACATGAGAAAATAACAATAAAACACAAGAGGGCTTGAAACAACAGTTCACATAGGCTCCAAAATTGAATTAGGTAGAAATTTTGGAGTGTCGATGTCTCAAAGACAACACATAGCCACAACTTAACCTTGATATTGTCATGGCTTGTTAATCTATATAAAGGTTACCCTAGCAGCGGCATGTCTTTCAAAATCTTGTAAGGTATCATGAATCCATAATGGTGTCTTCCTAGTAGCAGGATCACATGGTGGAGGATCCAAGGGGTCCATGGGTTCCAAAGGATCATAAACAACATCCAACTCAGGTTCAGGCACAAAAGGACCTTCTAGTAGGTCGACGTCATCATCTTTATTCTTAACATGGGGGGAGGAGGAGGAGTGTCCCTTGATTTTCCAAGGGATACATATTCATCGAAAGTCACTCCCTACTAAACTCGATATTCCTTTGAATAGGCACATAGATTCTAAAAGCTTTAAAATTTTCACAATATCCAACCATTGTACCTTTCTTCGCTGAAGCTTATAACTTGTTCCTCTTGTCTTTTGACAGCTGAAAGTATACGGGGAAACCAAAGATCCTCAAGTTTCCAACATCGGGCTTTACACTTGTCAACCCTTCTTTGGGGGTCTTGCCACTCAAGGCTTAATGAGGGGTCCTGTTTTGAACATAGACCGCAGTGTTTACAACTTTAACCCATAAAATCTTCGACAACTTTTGATCATGCAATGTAACACCCTCCTCTCACATCTACCCATGCAATTGTCCAGCCGAGGTAAATATGCGATGAGAGGCCACTATGATATTATTCAACCTCGTAAGCCACGTTAAGGAAGTGGAACAAATAGAAACACACCATACATACATTTAGTATCAGCTTTAGGACCCTTAGGAACCAATCCAACACTTCAAACAACTTTCCCTTGGGTCCCACTGAACTTTTGGACAAGCTAAGGCTCAATTGCTCTCATGTTATAGGCATGATAGTGTCTAGAAACCCAAATTTGCTCTCACAGGCTTGCTTGTCATCGTCTAGAGACTAAATTTGTCAGTGCTACGCCAGGTCCCTAGGATTTTAGCCACTTTTTTAGGCTTAGAGCCCAGGTCACTGCCCAGAATTGAACCATCTCTTTAGAAGAGTAAAATAACACGGAAATGATAGTACTAAAGCAAATACTTGTTTAAGACCTTGACTGGACCCCTACTAGCCATGACAGGCATTTCGTCAAACATATCACAAATATGCAATCTACAGGTGTAAATAACAGTTTTGAGCATAGATGTCTCATACTTAGCTGAGAATCGCTAAGAACCATTAATGTGTTAATATATCAAATTCCATTCCATCCATTAGGTCATAGATACATTGATCATTCAATTGCAAGTAAAAACATGATGGAATCCATGTGGCAGTTGTTGTCATAAAACACTTACATAACTAGCATAATAGCAGCAGAAATACTCTTCAAAGTACAACCATATACACCACATATAATCCATCAAAATTCTCATAGAAATACAAGGAGAAATAACCTTTCATTAATGATGTAGAATCCAACCTAGGATGGGACTTCCACATTCCACCAGACCGTAGAATGGTTGAGCCAAATCTCTCTTCATCCATTCACCCTTGTGCCATATTCAAAGCATGAATGTGGGATCTCATAGAACACATCAATCGAAACTCATCTAGGGCTTCCAAAGGCCATCCACCTCAACCCATCAAACAGTTATTCCACCTCATGGTCGGACATCACGAAACCATCATCAGATTGGTCTTTATCCAAGCCTTCCAGGGATGCAAAGTGTTTGTCTAACCAAGGCTCCAGAACTAGTAACTCAACCCACAAATTTTACCGGCTCCAGAGCATTTTTCCAACCAAGGCTCTAGGACTAGTAACTCAACCCACCAAGGGCTCCAGAGCGTTTGTCTAACTAAGGCTACGGGGCTAGTAACTCAACCCAAGTTGTTCTAGGGCTCCAGAGCATTTTTCCAACCAAGTCTACGGGACTAATAACTCAACCCAAGCTAAGGAAACATGAGAACTAACCAAAAGCACAACAATGAAAATAAACCCACAATCACCATGACTATCCAGGAAATGGCAGGGCTAGGAAATCCACTGTCAATCCCAGGCATCCTCCATGCCAATGACAGATCACAACCAACAAACCGCATGCATATGCCATGCATGCCAAAATTAGTGAAGGAAACATACATGCAACTCGGTACCTATAAGAAAATATGATGTAGTTGTTGATCTCGATGCCTTCTTGCGCTTTCCTACCCTTCCTTTGCCTTCTTTCTCCAAGAATCCAAATATGCCACACCCACCAAGAGTGCTCCAAGAAAACTGTATCTCTCCAAGAGTATGAGAGAGAGAGATAATAATGAGAGAGCTCCAAAACTGAACTGACAAAAGGTTACAAATTGGTTCTCAAAAGCCTTTTTATGAATGAGGCCTCTATTTTCTTCATTTTCCTCCTCACATGCAACCTATGCCCTTTCACCTCCTTTTTCTCCTAATTTCCATTATTTTCAAAAATAAATGTGCCAAAAATGCCATTTTTCCTTTCCAAAGCCGTAGCCATTGTCTTTTCCAATTTCCTTAGATGTAAGCAATCACAAATGATCCCTATCACTAATATTTTTCCCAACATTCAGCTTGGAATAAGTGTCCCATAATCTGTGGTTATTATTTTGCCTTTATTAACTTTTATTACATGGAATTTTCACAAGGGTTGTTACATGCAACATGGCTTATGTAGCTTCCATAATAGTCCTTTCTTACTTTCAACCATTCCATTTTGTTGAGGATTGTAAGGTACCATGGTTTCCTTCTTTATCTTGATTTTCTTGCAGAAATAAATGAACTCATTTGAAACGAATTCTCCACTATTATGATACCTTAAGATTTTGATATTCTTACCTATTTGATTCTATATAAGTGCCTTGAAGTCCTTGAACATATCAAGTGCCTTGTCCTTGTGCTTCAAGAAGAATATCCATGTATTTCGTGAGAAATTATCCACAAAGGTTATATAATAGAGGTAGCCATCAAGAGATTTCATCAGCATGGATCCACATAAATTATAACGTATAAAGTGAAGAATATCAATGGTCCTACTCTTGCTAGAAGGGAATGATCCCTTTGACTTCTTTCCATTTGCACATCCTAGACATGCTACATCATGATTAGCTTGAACCTCAAGCATTCTAGAAACCACCATCCTTACTTTAGGTAGGGATTCATAGTGAAGGTGAGAAAACCTTCGGTGCCAAAGCTCACTTTGATGATTGCTATCATGTACCAATGAATGGATTGGTCTTCTATTCTCTATAGGTTCCTTCAATTCTAGATACCAAAGTAAATGCATCCCTCATGTGTTGATTTGGGGTGGCATCGGATGTGCTCTAAGCCTCAAATTTTGTAGGGAGTCTTAGGAACATGTATTCCAAAGAACTCAGAAACCGTTTTGAAAAATTCCACACAAAGACGATTATACTAAAACAATTAATATTTTTAATGGAGTTCCTAAGTCTAAACTTAGGAAAATTAAAATATTAATGGGTATTAATCTAATCAGGGGTGAAACTTCTAGAAAAAGCCATGGATCAAGCCAAAACGATATGAGCCTTTGATTACGATTTAATTTGGGCCATTGGTTGTCCAACAGGAAGATATAAGAAGGGGCTTGAGGGTCATTTGGAAAAGACACAAAGAGAATGAGAAAATTGATTTTCTGAAGTGAGAAGTTCTCAGGAGGAAAAATTGATTGAGGAGATCTCTTGCAGTTGAGGGGCAGGGATAACAGCTTCTAGAGAGAGAGTTTCTCAGTCGAAGATACATCAGCAGAGAGAGGTAGTGAGTGGTGCAGAAGCCTTCATGCAGAGGCTGACGCATGGCCAAGCAGAAGCAACACAGAGGGAGAGAGAGAAAGTCAAAATTCAGAGAAGAGGGTTAGTTTCAGCAGCCATAAGACATTGTGTGAGACCGAAAGGCCAAGAGTAGTGACCCTAGGCTACTGATCAATTCCCCAGTTGGCTGACGCTGTGCCTGAGAGGTTTGACGCTGGGAAAACTTAGAGGTAGCGCGGGGCCTACTGGGGGAACCTCATCCAACAACCGAAACAGCTGGGACTTTTTCTGAGTGATTATGTGAGGTAAACTCACAAAGCTTCTGACAATATTTCTCTTTGTAACTGAATAACCATGTGAGGTATTCAATGATGTATTCAGAATTTTCTACTGCTTAATAATAATAAACCCTCAGAGCTGCTGCACCAGTTTTCCCGCATTGGGTTTTTTCCGGGGACTTTTGTCCAAAAATAATTGTGTCCTATGTGTTTCTATTTTCCTTTCTTAGTTTCTATGTTTCAAAATCATAATTAATTTGGTGTAGGCTACTTTAGTAATTTACTTCAATGTTTCAAGAAGAAATCTGAAATAAGATTTTAACGTACTTCACAATCTAGGTGAAGTAGATTCATTTGGTTGTAGTAGGAGTCCTGAGATTGTTAGATCTAGGATTTTTCACATTGTATCAGAGTTGTTGATGTGAAACAGGGAAGAGAAGATCTAGCATTGAAGTAAGGGCCAACTTGCTGCAGCAAGTAGCAGTTTGAATCCCTTGAGGGATTGCGCAGTTCTTGCTAGGAGGGCTATATTTTCATGGGTGTCTCTCCCTGAGTGAGCCGATAGAGAGGTAAGACTGCTAGATCGAAAACTTGCCAAGGTAGAGGGAGCTACACAGAGCCACATAGAGCTAAAGGGATGTAGTTTTCTGCAAGCTGAGTGCTGGGCAGAAAAGCTGTCAGAAGGAAGAAGCAGGTCACATAGTGAGGGAATACTTCCTTAGTGATTTCTTGCCAAGGAAATCAATATTTCTCATTTTCTGAGCAATAGAGGAGCAACAACTTACCAGCTCCATCAGGGAGTGCATAAGGTAGCCTAGGAGCTACACAGTAGGGAGAAAGAGGGAGTTGTTCAACATTTTTTGGAGGATATGGCAACCAGTGGCATGAGGGATCAAGACAGGTTGCACGGGGCTTCCAACTATGCCATATGGAAGGCTAGAATGTATTTCCTTATATATGAGAATGCCTTCAAGATGCATGTTGATAATGTGGTAGCTGAACCTGTGGATATAGATCTGTTAAAGAAGTGCAAGGTTGATATGTCATAGGCCAAGAGAATGATCCTAGATGGAGTCAAGGATCACATGATGTGCCACGTTGCTAGCAAAGGGAATTCTAAGGATATGTGGGATGCCTTGGCCATATTATATCATGGATCTTCGAAGCTGTGGACGATGTATGTGGAACAAAATTGAGATCTGCTCAAATGCATAAGGGAGAATGTGTGGATCCATTCCTCACGAAACTGAAGGAAACCCGTGATGAGTTTTCGGCTGCGGGACACACACCTCAGGATTCAGAGTTAGCGGGACTAGCTCTAAATTCCATCTTAGATGAATGGAAATTATTTGTCCAGAGTATCCTGGGCAGGGAAGCATTGCCAAATTGGGACGAGATGTGGGCAGCTCTGAAACAAGAAGAGTTGAGGAGAGACCTGCTCAAGATCAAACTTGATGGGAGGATTAGCAGTAGTGGGCCGAATCCAAAACTAGAGGAGGAGGATAAAGTAACCGTTGCATCAAAGGGACAGTAGGGGAAACATAGATGAAAAAAGGACGTCTCCAAGTGAAATGTTTTAGATGTGGCGATATGGGCTATTATGCATCCCAGTGTCATATGAAGAAAAAGGACAAGGATGAGAAGCACGATCCTAAGGTTATAGCCACAGAAATTGAATAGGAGGAGGAGTTCACCATGACAATCAAGATACCTCTAGGAGGGAGGTGGGCTGATCTAGAATTATAGTTCAATAGCGCTACATATTGGGAGGATCCTTGAGGAGCCTACCTCTGGGATCATCACCTTGTAATGAGAGCCCATGATCAGTAGTAGTGGGATGGAGGAATTTTTAGTTGGTGTCATGGAGTGGTTGATTCAACATATGCAATAATTAGTAGCACCAGATCTTGACCAGCGCAGAGCAGAGAGGTAGAAATGCATGGAGGCACAATGCAGAGCTTCAACAACACAATAGCTTCAAAGAGAGCATGGGACTAGCAGCAGTTAGGCTTTCAACACCGAGGTGTATCCACTGGATACTTGTCCAGTTTTGGGTGTTTTCAGTTGCTTCTCTCAGCAACTGAGTTGCAGTAGGGATGCAATGTTAGCAGTGGCAGTGCTAGCAACATAACATATGCAACATTTGAGAGGGAGATGTAGTACATTTGTAGCATTGGGAGTGGTAGTGTCAAAGGCAATAGTATAGTTGAAGCAACAATGCAATAGTTGGTGGATAATACATCAGACATCAACAACACAGAGGACGATGCTTCAGAGCCAGAGTAGTATGCTGTAGCAGTGTATTGCTAGAGCACATTCCTCGCTAAGAGGGAGTGTTGATTTGGGGTAGCATCAGATGTGCTCTAAGACTCAAATTTTGCAGGGAGTCTTGGGCACATGCATTTCAAAGAACCCAAAAACCGTTCTGGGAAATACCACCGAGAGATGATTATATTAAAATAAATAATATTTTTAATGGAGTTCTTAAGTCTAAACTTAGGAAAATTAAAATATTAATGGGTATTAATTTAATCAAGAGTGAAACATATAGAGAAAGCCACGGATCAAGCCAAAATGATCTGAGCCTTTGATTATGATTTAATCTAGACCATTGGCTGTCCAACAGGAAGATATAAGAATGGGCTTGAGGATCATTTGGAAAATACACAAAGAGATTGAGAAAATCGATTTTATGAAGTGAGAAGTTATGAGGAGGAAATATAGATTGAGGATATCTCTTGCAGTTGAAGGGCATGGATAACAGCTTTTGGAGAGAGAGATTCTCAGCTGGAGATACATCAACAAAGAGAGGTAGTGATTGATCCAGAAGCCTTGATGCAGAGGTTGATGCAAGGCCAGAAGGTTTACGCAGAAGCAACGCAATGGGAGAGAGAGAAAGTCAAAAGTCAGAGCAGAGGGTCAGTGTCAGCAGCCAGCTGGGGTGTGAGACTAGGAGGTTGAGAGCATTGACTCTGGGATACTGATCGATTCCCTAGTTAGGTGATGTTGTGTCTGAGAGGGTTGAATCTGGGACAACGTAGAGGTAGCACAAAGCTAGTGCAGGGCCTGCCAGGGGCACCTCATCCAGCAGTCCGAACAACCAAGACTTTTTCTTAGTGATTGTGTGAGGTAAATTCACAAATCTTTTGTCAGTATTTCTCTCTGTAACTGAATAACCCTATGAAGTATTTAGAATTTTCTACTGTTTAATAGTAATAAACTCTCATAGTTGCTGCACCAGTTTTCTTGCATTGGATTTTTCTAGGGACTTTTGTCAAAAAATAACTGTGTCCTATGTGTTTCCATTTTCCTTACTTAGTTTCTATGGCTTGGAATCATAATTAATTTGGTGTAGGTTGCTTCAGTAATTTACTTCAATGTTTCAAGAAGAAATCTAAAATAAGCTTGTAATATACTTTACAATCTAGGTGAAGTAGATTCAGTTGGTTGTAGTAGGATTCCTGATATTGTTAGATCTAGGAGTTTTCACACCATGCAAGATTCCATAGGCCAGGTGAAGACTTTTCCTCTTATGAAGTCAAACCTCATCCCTTTGTCTTATAAGGCAAATATAGATACTAGATTTTTCTTCAACCCTAGGACATACATAACATCATGTAGATGTACAATTTCACCATAATCCAAATGAAAAGAAACAAAACCAAATCCCTTCATAGGATAAGTAAAATCGTCCCCAAGAATTATCTTTAACTTAGTCTCCCTCTCAACCAGGTTTGAGAGGACTTCACGAAACCCATTAAAGTTTCTAGAGGCCCCACTATCTACCAACCGGCTATCAAATGAATCCATAAGAGAAGAACTAGAAAAAGTAGAAATAATAAAATGTTAAGATTGAGTAGTAGCTACATTATTTCCATACCTTCAGTTCCTTGATCTCTTTTGAGGACGATGACCTTCTTCATGAACACCAGGAGCCTCTCTCCTTATTCTATCATTGAACTTGTTGTTGTTGTAGCCATTATTTTCATTGTAATTTGACCTTAGATCTCTTCTTTTTTTCGAATAGTCTTGGGTATATTGACCGTGATTGTAACAATTGTAGAATTCAATTTCCCTCAAACTTCTATTGGAGTATTTGGATTCAGGAGAAGGATTTCTTGAATTGTATGGTCTTTCATTCCTTTTTGTCTTGAATAGAAAATGCAGAGGGTTCTCCTTCTTTGTTCTTTTGGTTCCTTCCCCTAGAAATCATCCTGGTCTCTTCATGAGTGCACTTGTCAACAAGCTCATCAAATGTCGGGAACTTGTCATTGTTACTTATAGTAGTAATAAATGTCTCCCAAATTGGGGGAAGGCCTCCAAATGCAGCAAGCACTAGCTCTCTATCAAAGATAGGTTCTCCAGAAGCAAACAATTGATCCTTAAGCTGGGATATCCTTTGAAATATGAATGTACATTCTCTCCCTTGTTCATTTTGATGTCCATGAGTTGATTTTTGAAGGAGAGAATATGGTTCAAATTGTTGACCTCATACATCTCAACCAACTTATCATATATTTCCTTAGACTTCTTCAAATTAGAAATATAAGTAAGTTAATGATCTCTCAAAGAATCAATAATTATTTTCTTGGATTTGATCTCACCTTTCTTGTACTTGGCCTTGATCGTATCAGAGTTTTTCTTTAGAGGCTCTGGCACTTTTTTTTCCACATATTCCAAGACATCATTCTCATCCAAGGTCACCTCCAAATAGATCTTCCAAGCAACAAAATTTGATGAGTCATTCAGCTTCTCTCCCTCCTTACAGTATGAGGTAGACATTTTGACCAAGACAAATAAGCTTCTTAAAATATTTGCAAAAGTGATTGCTTGTATCGTGTCTCCTTGGGCTTGTCTTCACCTCAGCTTTGATACCTTGTTATTTTTCCAATGTTCTATGCTTAAAAAAATCACTTACAATAATTATTATTCAATTAGCAATAAATTTATTCAATATATTCACTCTTCCAATGAAAATAAGAAATTGTAGATAGAACAGTAATCCAAATGCACAATAGAAGACTGCCAAGAGCAAGAAAAAGAGAGACACAAGATTTTGTCAAAGGCCGGGGAAAACCTCTGCAAGGGGGAAAACCCTTACCAAATTCTTCTTCTATTAGAATTTCATCAAAATGTTCAACAAAGAGATACAATGTACCAATTCATCAAAAAAGAGTGAAAGTTCAACAACCTTGACTATCCAAAGCAACCAATCAATATCCAGACAAAAATGAGCCAACAAGTCAAATCTGATCCAAAGTCAAAGTCTGCAAATCTGGTCAAATTCAACAATAACAACAGTGACCTTGATCGGTCAACGGTCAATAGTCCCCCAAATATTTCAATCAAAGAAACAACAAATTTGACCTTCTAATATTGATCAAACCAAGTCAAAGAAATCAACAAAACTCCCACATAAATCGGTCAAAGTCAACTCATTGACCTGTAGAAACCCTAGGTGTTGACCTGCAGTTAACGTGGATCAAAGTGTCCAGAAGATCTAGGTCAAACAAGGTTAAAACCTCCACAATCAACGTTGTTCAAATAGTACCAAACATAAGTGAAACTCGGTCAACAAAAAAATATCTTTCCTCTTCGCATGTGTGAGTTTGGGCCCTGTAAATTTAGACTTGTACGAACCAATTTGATGAGGAGATGAATGTGTGGTGATCGTCGAAAGTGACGTGACATGTAGTCAATTTATATGTGGTGGAGGAGACCCAATTTGACCTTTTATGTTGATGTGTATTTTTATGCACATGTGGGTTTCACATAAAAAATAATATTTTTCCTTGACCAAATTAAATTCTTCTAGGGGCTAGAAGGGGCTTCTCTAAATGAGGAAGGTTTCCCAATCAACGTAATTTCTCCCTGGGTTTCCAAATTTTAACATTGGCACTATGGAAGGTCCTAGAAAAAGCAATAAAAAATAAGATTTCCTAAATCCTTGTATTTGGAGACTCGATGATAGCAATTCGGAAGGTGCAGAAAGCTAAAGGTTCACACAATTCAACTCTTCCCTCGATTTTACAAAGAATTGTTTTGCAAATTTTGGGATCTAAGAAAACAAAATTATTTCATGTTTAGAGAAATTTAAATGATAAAGTCGACTCCTTGGAAAAGAAAGGAACTATCATGGATCAGGGCACACTAGAAATGGGTCAATGTGTATTGAACACACCCCTTCTCTGATCACATTGTATAACATGAACGTTGCAAATTTTATTCATAAAGGTTAACATAGTCCAAATAAGGATCAAGGCATCAACAAAGAGTATGTTTAGGTAATATCTCCCTCCAACAAGTGAAACCTGGACAATATACTGGCACATGTAAGGATGGATAGGTGGTCAACAATAATTCTACTGCCATACATACCAAAAAATATGTACCCTTATCTTTTCTAGATCAACAACTGGCGATGAAGGACATAACATGTAGGCTAAGGTGACCTCGAGCTTTAATAATTCAAGGAGGGGATGATATCACACAAGTGATCAACACCTTGGTTCCATTAATGCATTCACTCCACAATAGACTAAAGTTAATGTTACCTCTCTAGCATATGTTTCGAATGGCAGTCCAAGAAGTTAGTCAGGATTTAGGTATGGGTTCGCATGCAATGCAATTCAATTCTACATGATGGTGGAATAGATGTAGCAAAGGATATATTCAACACTTCTCCATCCAAGCTCTTTATCTTTGATAACTATCTCCCTCCAAGAACAGAAGTGGCTACCATCTTCTGGGATTTGCAAAGAAGAAAGACAATTCTCCTCCATGGGTGGAGCCTGGGACTTCATCTTGTGATGAGGATCAGACATAGTTGAATCGACTCTTATCCAAATTATTGGAATCACTCGAAGGTTTTCTTAAAGTGTTGAATCAAAGGGGATCCACAAAAGAGAAGGAGAGGGAGACTTACCAGCTTTTAATGAACACTAAATTTGATCTATTGCAGAGTAAGGTGGAGATGTTTCAAGTTGAGATCTGCATTGAATTGGAAATTATCGACATCAAAGTGACTAAAATTAAAGAAAACTCCAGCAGTGGGATTCAATTCAACAAGTATGAACTTGGGACCAATGGGGAGCCAAAAAATAAAAATTCCAAAGTAGCTTAGGGGGGAATACAACCAAAAAAGGTTGATGCATCTAGCTGCATGGAACAATTGTTAAAGAATGATCTCCCATTGCTAGATAGATTTCCACAGTTAGAATATTTTTGAAGTTATGAAAATATATGTTTTTATTAGGTCTTTTATGTAAGGTTTATAGAATACATCCTTTTGGAATTGTATGAAAAAAGAGCCATAAGAATAGGCTAGACATAGTATGGACACCTGAAAGCAATTTAATTATTGAACATGTAGACCAATGTACAAGTTTTGGCCCAAAAACCAACTCTTTATATTAATGCAAATTCCTATCTACTCTTTTGAGAGAGAAAAGATATTTAGATGATAATGGCATATTAAAATTTTAGTGATAGTTATATATTAGGATTTCTTGATTTAGATGATAGTAGCATATTAAAATTTTAATGATAATTATATAGTAGGATTTTAGAACAGGAAAAAAATAAAAAAACATATAATTTTTAGGATTGTCTTATATTTTTAACGCTGGTGTGGAGTTCTTTGAATTTGAGCTTCGTTTTTAGCATGAGAATTTTCACATGGAGGAGTAGCTCTTATAATATACTGAGTAGCCAAATAATATAACTCTTAAATCAATTTTGGATGAGGGATGGGCTTGTAGAAATTGGAATTTTTTTGTTTAAAGTTTTAAATTAGAAGAGCTAAAAAATAAGGACCTTTTTTGTTTAGAGGATTATACATTATTTTTAGTGTAAAAGTTAACAAGTAATTGAGTTGATCATGCTGTGGAAAAGTAGTGTTCGTAAACTATAGTGGAAGGAGGAATTTTGTTGACAAGGATTTAAGAATAGATGTTAGTCTTAGGAGAAATGGAAACAAATAGCCTAAGGGATTAACTACGTTCTCGATACGACAATATCATTTAACATAAAAAATGTGCCGATGGAAAAACACAAGGTTATTGAATCCCCCTGTTACAGGTCTATTTGGGCACATCACTCTCAACATTCAGATCAATACAATTAGGGCTCATCAAACCCTAATTCAGTTGCTACATGCCCTAGACAAGTCATCTCATTGAATGCTTCCATCCATGAAAGTTTCCTAGCCTAAGACCTTGCTGAAATGCGTCCTTGGGACACCAGTGCAACCTTGGTCAGGGGTAACTACACTGCAATGCAGGTAGGCCCATTCAGGCCTGCACTTCGAATAGAAATTTTTTCTATCAATCATACTACTTTGATGATTGAAGCGATATATGAGGATCGATAATGTAAGTACTACTATACCTTTGACCAAAAAATATGGAAGGGATTAGATTAGGTTTAGGGATAATCAGGCTCGAACTGATGACTTCCACCATGTCAAGGTGAGGGCCGCCATCGCCGCCATCGATTTCTCGCTCATCCATCATATGGGTGAGGGACATTGGGCTACACTTACTTATTTCTTTCCTTGGCCGGCATTGATGGCGGCCCAGTGCACTTATGCCCACTTACACCTGTGTTGGGCAAGAATGAGCGAAATTTTCATAGGGTTCTGGGAATATTCCTTGATTCTAGATCATTCTAGAAGGATCCCATTTCTTATCTCATCCTATGAGCTCGAATTTGGATAGGCTATGGATCAATTAACCTCCTATCCTCTCATCCCTTGCTCCATGGAAACTAACTCCAATTTTGGAAGGCCATTCAATACCCTCATTTATGACAAAACCACCTCCATTTCCCTATAAATTGAGCACTCATCATAGTGATCAAGGAGGCTGGAATTTGAAGATTGTAGAGAAATACTGTTGGTTTGAGATTTGAGTTCATGTCAAGTAATGTTATGCTGCTGAATTGGTGTGCTTTTGGTGTGACGAGGGTTGGACTGAAGCTGGATGAGTGACACGAGATCGAATTGCATTGGGTGTAACTCTTCCTTATACATTAATAAATTTTTTTGTTCCTTTCTCATATTCTTGTTCATATCATGATGACTATGTGTTTCAATGTTTTCAATTCCATTGGTTTATAGTAGATAGATTGTGTATGCTTTGATCGTTCTTGTTTCTATTTCTGTTGACACAGGTACAATTGAGCGGATTCAATTCAAGTGGAAGTGACAAGAGCAATTCAAAGGATATCTAGGAAGCGAAAGACCACAAGTAAGTTCCTTCATCTCATCTATCTACTATAGGAAAAGGTTAAACTACTTTCTTTCTGTTGTTCTAAGTGTATCTACCCACTTAGGGAAAATGTGTTTATCCGTAGATAGAAATTCCATATAACAAATTGGCAACCATAATGGGGAACGACTGTCATTCCTGGTAGTTTACCCTCATCATATTACATCCTAGTAGACTTTTCTTGACTTCATTGATCTTATTTCAGTCATTTTGAAGCTTTTTTGGTCGAAATTTGCACTAGAATGCCTATTCTAGGAATGTGTTGGTACCAGTGCACCCTTGGCTTAGAGACAGTGCTCTGCAGCGCACTGTCTCCCACTCAGACCTACGCTGGTCCCTCTCAAGCTAAAAAACCCATCTTTTGCTTGATTTTTCCAAAGTTGCTTCTGATGTTGTTTGCTGAAAGATCAAAGTTTTTTATGCCTCTGAAATCAATTTGCATTTCCTCTCCTAGCCCTACTTTGACCTTGATTTTTTAGTGTTTCTTAAGAGATTTCTTTATCATTATCAATTCATTGTCAAAGTTAGATTACATTGATTAGTTTTTACTTTTCTGAAAAAGAATTGTTGTAAAGTCTTCATTTGTTTGAAAAAGAAACTGTCGTAAAGTCTTTGTTTCTTATGAAAAGCAGTGATTGATTATTTGTGCATCTACTTCCTTTTTGTTCATCTAAACACTAAAGGGACTGAAAAGAAAAACTTGCATTGTGCATATTGTAGTTTGTGAATGCTTGATAGGAATAGCTAGGGAAATTGCATTAGGTGTGCTCTTTGCTCTTTGTCAAATATCTTATTTCTCTATCCCTTACTAGCCACGATTTTCATTGTTAATTGAATGAAAGAATGTTTCTCATGTTAGTTGCACTCAAGGAATTGCAGACATACATCACGTGGTGAACCTTGAAAGGCAAATTCTTAATAAGATCAACTTAAAAGTTATCTCAATTAACCTAATGGAGCATTGTAACTTAACGCATAACATTTAGAGGTCTAGGCTAGAGACGTGTTTCGACGTCGTTAAACATAGCAACTGTCACTAATGGTCTGCGATACATTTCGAGTGTGATACCTCATTCCATGTACGTAAGTATATCGTAGCTCGTCCATGTACTTTTAGGATTATAGGGCGGTGTTATAGTACGAAAAGTATAGAGGAATGCTATCACTGTGTGGTTTTGCATTAGACAGAGCTAACATGGATTAGGCCTCCACATACTTTTAGGTATATTTTGGAGGACTACATTAGGTTGCTATCCATCTATAGGTAACCGAGTCGGCCGCCTTGTATACTGTGATACACCGAAAACAACATTCAGGGAGATTGCCTGCACGTATGTTAAGTCCTTGGTTTACTGAGGTAGTATATTGTAGTTCACAGTTACTTGGTAATCCTTTTGCCTAGATGATCCCTCTTTTGTTTTGTTATGTTATTTTGATTAAAATAAAATTAACCGACCGAGCATAACATCCTCCACGTCACTCCTTAGTTGATCTTAGGTTGAGACATATGGAAACAACCCCAGAGTCGACTGATCAAGGAATTCCTTTTGATGGGAACCCCAATCCTTTTCCTCCTTTTGGAAATATTAGTGCTCCTTATATGGCTACATTGTCCCTTTTAGGACTTACCATCAGCTTTCCAGTATGGTTTTTCTCAACCTTGGACCCGCAACTGAATATTCCTACAATTGGAAAAAATCAACCTCCAGTTGATCCTAAAGTTGGCCCTTTACCTTCTTCATCGGTTGTTTCTTCCTCTTCGCTTGGTGAAAGTATTGACACTAGTAACGAGGTGGATAAGAATAAGAAGAAAGAGAAGAGGAAGAAGAAGAAGAAAATTCAGCAAGGGCAACCAAGCAACCATTGCTTCGAATGCAACTTCTGATGAGAAACCATCCAATAAGCCTCACAAACTTTGATATCCTTGCAAACTTTATACGGGAGACCATCTTCTTTGAAATTGTTTTGGTATTCCTCAGATCTTAGGAGAATGGTCTTCTTGTTCAAATCATCCTGTGTCATCAACTTCTGGAGATCATGCTAGTGACACACCATCAACTAGTGGTAGTAAAGTTCATGGAAAGAAGGGTAAAGTTAAGTTTCCCTGTAGGTTATGTGAAGGGAATCACCCCATTCACCTTTGTCCCTATCTGGACGAAGCTCAAAAAGTGTTGGATAACCGTCCCGCTTCTCCAAAACGACTTCCATCTGGTTACAGGAGACTCTCCCTTAATCCTTCACTAGTTAATGAAGTAACTGACCCAAATCAACCATCAATCAAACCCAATCTCTCTGAATGTGAATCCCATGAGTCTATACCTGACCAATCAGTTGAATCGATTTCACCTTCAGTTAATCGTACCTTTCCAGTAGACAGTGAGTATGATACCACTCAAGTTCTTTTCATTTCTTTAGATTCCAATGATCTTGGAGGCAACCCTCTTGTTCCATCAAGACATGAGGAAAATCCTCCCGTTCTTGTAACTCAAGGGGGTAATTCTCCCGTTCTAACGGTATCCCCTCCAAGTAGTCGGGTCACTTCCTTTGATTGGAATCGACTAGTAGGATGTCGTCTTCCTTCTTATGTGCCTTTCCAGATCATAGTACAAGTTTATAATATGATTGTATCTAGCACTATTATAGATGAAGGTGCATCTGTGAGTATCCTTTCCTCCACTTCTTGGCAGGCGCTTGGTTTTTCGCCACTTGTGCTTGTTACCCAGAATCTGTTGGCTTTTAACAGAGGAACCAATCAACCAGTAGGGATCCTTCCTCAGTTGCTTATTACTCTGGGAGGAAAAATTGTTTGTCTCAATGTGATGGTAGTCCCAGGCCCTTTAATTACAATTTACTTCTTGGGCGCGACTATGTTTATGACATGGGAGCTATTGTTTCAACACTCTTTCGATTGATGTGTTTCTTGCATGAAGGTAGAATTGTCACCATTGACCAGCTTTCATTTCCCGGTCCAAATATGGCTTCCAGTCAACCATCTTCCCTAAATGGTCCTTTTGTCCCAATGGTATCTTCCCTGCCACGGGTTAATCACATGGAAACCCGTTCCATACCTACATCAACTGATGATCAATTCCGTGATGTTGTGCATTATGTACAGGGGGCATTGGAACCAGATCTCTCTAATGGATTCATTGCTACGTATCCATTCTAGAGCATTGTTCTCCCATCTGATGAGAACCTCTTGGAAGTCATGACCTCTTATGGGTCATGATCAAGGAATATGAGGATATTTCTTTTACTGTGTCAACCTCATTAAAAAAATGAAATAGGTCTAAGAGCATAGTTCCTTCTCTTGTGTCAAGTTGTTAAAAAATGAAACAAGGAATATGAGGATAGTTCCTGGTCTTGTCTCAACCTCATTAAAAAATGAAACAAGGGTATGAGGATAATTCTTGGTCTTGTGTCCACCTTGTTAAAAAATGAAACAAAGGGTATGAGCATAGTTCCTTGTCTTGTGTCAAGCTTGTTAAAAAATGAAACAAGGAATATGAGGATAGTTCTTTTACTGTGTCAACCTGATTAAAAAATGAAACAAGTCCCAGAGCATAGTTCCTTGTCTTTTCTGAAGCTCGTTAAAAAGTGAAACAAGGAATCTGAGCAGAGTTCCTTGTCTTGTGTCACGCTGATTAAAAAATGAAACAAGGTCCCCTGAAGAAAAGTTACAATTCGAGTCTTTGAGTAGATCTTGTAAAATCCCAGGAAAGTCTTTCACTTGATCTCATAAATGAACCTTCATTCCATCTATCTAATAGCCATGAGTAGTCTACTTAGGTGAATGTAATGAAGCTTGGGGGGCATGCACCTAGAATCGAGTCATCATGCTGGGGGCATGTAAACCAATCTCAAGCATAGTTTTTTCTTGTTTCAAGCTTGTGTAAAAATAAAATTGAATCCAAGCAAGTTTTTCGTTTCAAGCTTGTGTAAACATGAAATTGGATACAAGCATAGTTTTTCATTTCAATCTTGTGTAAACATGAAACGGAATCCAACTATATTTTCATATGGTTCAAGCTTGTGTAAAAATGAACCCATATCCATTTTAACCCTTGTGATTGCCATTCTATCAACCTCTTCTGTCAGATGAGCCTTGGTTTTTCTCCTTCCATCGCCACTATCTGCTCGGTTGATCATACACTTTCACTTGGTTGTTTTACCCTTTTTGAGGAACAATTGCAATGAGTGGTATTATTAGCTAGCCTCTTCACTTAAATCAACATATTTTGAGAAGTTCCAACATCATTGGAACCAGTTTCTACCCTTTATACTACTCGTTCCTCAAGGACGAGTCACCTTTAAGCTCTTTTTTGATTCGTTAAAAGAAAATAAAAATAGGGGGTCTGCTTTCAAGCTATTTTCCGACTCTTTAAACATGGAAAGGTTGCCAGGTGCTTGTCCTTTTTAGCTCGCAAGCGGTTTGGAAATGACATCTACTCAGTATAAGTTTAACCCTTTTCCGGACCGAGATAGATTACATATGAAAAAGGAATACATTGATCGAACATGGTCAATAGGTTCTCTCTTGTATTATTTTACACTTTTTCGAACTTGAGAGACAAATTTATGAAAAAGAACTTGTGGAGTTTTCTTTTTGTCCCTTTTCAAACTCTCTAAACATGAAAAGGACCGAGTTCTCATTATCGTTAAACCTGTTAAAACATCAAATAGTGACAAACTTGTCCATCATGACAAGACCGAGTTTCACCTTCGCTAGGCTCGTTAAAACATCACATAGCGATGGATTCACTTGAAGGGTGGAATTATACTACAAGCATATGTTATCCTCCTCAAGCTTTCTTAAAAAATAAACAAGTACTGGTGAGCAATGACTGGGGAAAATGGGAAAAGGGATAAATCACTTTATGGTAGCAAGTCAAACTTGAACATGACATTTCCACTTCATCTTTGTGGCTATTTGGGTTGGGTTATCTGCTTGATGGTTATCATACCTGTTAGCTACCTATATCAATAGGTTTCATATTTCATGATTGGCAAAGGAAAGGTCCAAATATGCTCTGCTTTGGTGAGGCAAAGATCCCATATTTCTTAGAGAAGACAATGTATGTACATAAGTTCTTTGTTGACTCAATTTTGATGGGTGATCCAAAAGCCTAATCTGGATCATGCCATGTTTCAATATTTTGTTGTAGAACAAAGAAAGAAGTCTGTCCAAACTGTTTAATCTTGGTAGACCAGTAGCTTAGGTAGAGAATTAAGGTTCCCAACTGCTTAATCTGGGACCTTGGAAGCAATAAGGGTAGCATTAGATAGAAAATCAAAAGGGAAAAGCCAAGGGAAAAAAAAAAGGCATATAAGGGTCTGCAAGTCTAAGTGCACCCTCCATGAAGAAATAAAAAATGCTAGGCAAATAGATGGGTAGGCAGTTGGGGTTGCAGAAGTCTCAGTCCTTTCTAATTGAGGGTTTGATAACCTGTTTACAAAGGAAGATCAGTGGATTGAGAAGAACTTCTTCTCCATTATGTTGCGGCAAAGCAAAGGAGGATGTCTAACTTCCCAGTTTCCCCTTTCACTCCCATTCCTAACATCCCCTCATCAGTTGAGATTCATGGAAGAGTTTGAGGTTTTATGGTGGTTCTTATCCCTTTCAAAGCCACATTTCTTGTCTAAAATTCTTTTCATTTTGATCTACTCCCTAAACTAAGTGATTTTCAAAATAAACTTAGTGATATTATTCCTCACTTACCCTTTTCATCCATATTAACTCCTAAATTCTATTATCTAAATCCCCTATGTTACTCTTTCCCTACTATTATAACACTATGGTGTATAAACCCCAATCATTGTATAAATATCCCTCCCCTTGGCATTATAGCCATATGTTCACAGTCAGGGATTAAATTGGCACCAGGCCAGTTTAAGAACCCTAAGCCCTACCCTTTTCCCCCTTCAAGAAGTCATTTGACCCATTTAACCCTGTTATATGCTAAAACCTTATAAAAACCCCATTACTGTACCCCTAACCCGCTTCGTTTGCGAAATAACCACCAAAAACCCACTTTTTCATTTTATCCAAAGTTCTGGCGCTATGCGCATTTTTGCAAAAAACATTGGAAAAACCATAAAAATCCGCCATATTCCAAAGGTTTCCGCCGAGCGCAAATCCCAAAAGAAATATTATTTTATTCCGCCCTCCGCCCGTATCGTTCGGCCATCTCAGCGTCCCGTCGACCGTCGGATCGGGCCCCTTTGATCCGACGGCCCTCGTGCATATCGGACCGGCCCCGACGTACGAGAGTTACCTTCCGATATCTGTCAGAGGGTGACGTCAGGCCTCTGCCACGCGCCACCCCCACAGCGTATCGGAGGTACATCTGACATTTCTGCTTCCGTATCAAAAGCGGTGCGATATGAAACCGCTAACCACTTCCGGTTTCGGTTGATCCGCCCTGCCAGCGTCACCGCCGTGTCAGCGCCCCGTCCCCGATTTGACCCACCTGTCTGCCACTTCACCATCCCCGTGGACCCCTTGTATGCTGCCACGTCACCCGATGACATCATGCTGATGTCATTCGACCTTGACCCCACCTGATGACGTCATGCTGACGTCATCCCAAAAAAGGCGCCAAAGTCCTAAAAAACTATATTTTGGCCGAAATGTCACGTTTTTTGCACTTTTTGCAAAAAACGCTGTTGTATCCTCTGCATGAATCTCACGTCCGAGCCTTCGCCAACCTGTTGAATTCAACCTCCAGACCGCTGGCGCGCCATTTCACCTGCATTCTTGACCATTGCTCACTATATATCAGGTATTTATCCATGCAAATCCTTTATGTGCCCGGTTATTGTCTGTAAATTGCCAAATTAACTTAAAACAGTGAAAAATAGATAATTCACCAGCAAATCCCCTCTGCCTGGTCCCCATTTGCACCTAGAACGTCGAAATTCACCAGTTAAGCCTCGTTTACCTGAAATTGTGTCAAAACTGCATTCTGTTTGGCAATCGCGAACTGGTAACCCACACTACCAATTTGCTGTAAAAAAAAAAAGAGAGCAAGGCCAGACATTTTCCTTATTCGTGTTCCAAGCAGCATTTCAATTGCTGCAACTCACCTTTTGTCCTCTGTTCATGAGTAATTCACCTTCCTGTTCATAGAAAACTCTTTGGTATTATTCTGCACAGCAACACTAGTCCATAAACAAGAATCCTAAAGGAAATCATGGATACACCAGTAGCCCCGGTGGCATTAAACGTTGCTCCATTGAATGCCCCTCAGAGAGAATTGGAGTGGCAGCCTCTAGCAGACCTGGACTATCAAATTTCAGAGGAAATGCTGATGAGGACCAAGTTCCACATCCACCTGCTAAATGAGCTAAAGGCTAAACATGAGAATGGGACAGATGTGCTAGGCATATGGGGCTCTTTCCTCCCTACATTCAAGCTCCCTCAGGTCAATCAGTTCCCTGATTTGATCCACCTATGTGCTGAAAACTATGACCCCACTCAGAGGGTAGTGCTTGATCCTTCAGGCTCAGCTGTGTTCTACATCACCCCTGAAGCTATCAAAGAGATGCTCTGCTTCAAGACTGAGAAGAAATTGGTCCCTCTATCACTCATAGACTTGATAAATCAAGGAGCCAGATTGACAGATGCTCAGGTCACCAAATTAAATCAGCTGTACATTGACTCTGACTCTGTGAAGTATCCTCCTGTCAACCAAGTATACCTCAATCAATTGGGCAGAGATCTTGCAGACATGATTAGTCCCATTTTGGGCTATAATTCAATTTAATTTGTTGATCAAACTGTGCTGGTAATGATGCTCATGTTCGCTCCTGGCAAGTCTCCAATCTGCTATGACTATGCCACCTACATCTCTGATAAAATACATGAGCAGTTGATGAACTTGGCTGGAGAAAAGGTGTTCAGATACACCTCCTATATTTATCATTTGATCTTATATTATCAACATGAGAAGTTTTCTTTTGCTATCAAAAGAGTGGATGCCCAAGGCAATCCAAGGTCAGTGGTCTACTGGTCCTCTGCCTTCCACTACAGATCTCATTCTCCATACACTTACTGTGAGTTCATAGATCTCTTCATCCACCCAACCATGTCTATGCTGATGAGTTCACCTCCTCCAAGGCTCACTGATGAAATGCAAAGGATCCTTCACTTATCCAAATCATACAGCATTGGGGACTGGTACTTCTACCAGAACCACACAGTCATCAGGATCTATGGGTGTGAACTGCCTCCCTACAGATTTCCCAAGTATGTGCCCATGAGATTGTTTGCCCTGGAATACTTCAGGCAATTTGGAAATGCCGATGTGCTGCACTTTTCAGGCAGAGGCAAGAAAGCACACCTGAAGGTCAGAAACCAACTTGGCCACTTTATCTATAACAAAAGGGAAGAAGGTTGGAAAGAGGCGGATAGCATGTTAGAATCCCTGGGCCTGCAAACCAGTTTCCTGTGGAAACCATATGACCCCAATCACTTCGTAACTTTAAGAAGGGTCAAGTATAGGCTGTGAGGTTATGGCCATGTGAGGATTCCTCACATAGAAAAATATGCAAACCAAGTAAAATGGAGGAGAGGAACCCTAGAGGAGCCTGTTACACAAGAAGAGTTGAATCAAAGAGCAGTGAGAAATCTAAAAAAGATGGCTGACCTTGAACTTTGTTCACAGGTACCCACTCTTCCAAGCACACAAGTGGGAGCAGTTGCCTCGTCCTCAACTGCAAATCAGCAAGCAGCCAAGGCTAGTGAGTAAACCTCTAGCAAAGGCAAGGAAAAGGTGATGGAAACAGAACAGCCACCTCATGAGGAGGTGCAGCAGCAACATCAGTAGGTAGAGCAGCCACAACAGCAGGAACAACAGCAAGAAGAGGGGCAGCATGACAAAGAGTAGCCATTACAGCAAGAAAGGGCAGTTGAGGCCCCAATTTTCACTGAGCAACAGGCTCAGAATACTGTGCCTCCTAGGCAAGAGACTACTACTGAAGCTTCAGTCCTCAAAACTCCACAAAAGGAGGATATAAGTAGGAAAAGGGACAGAGAGACTCCCCTCACATCATCCATAAATCAGGGAGGAAAAAGGCATAGAATGAATCCCTTCTCTGAGGAGGAAATGCCAATTGGGCAGTCTCTGGGCATGGGCCCGCCTAGTAGAGAAGCATCTGCTAGCTCCTTCCAGCAGGGACAAGACAGAATAGTGGGAGGAGAAGTCAGTTCCTCAAGCCACCAAAGAGAAGCCGAAGGAGGAATCAAACATCAGTTTATTGATATTAAAAGGAAAAATGAGCCACTTAAAATACAGCTCTATAATCATCTGCTGAAAATGGCTCCTACCAACCAGCAAAGGCTGATGTCTGCCTATGATGTTCAGGAGGGCAAAATGATCATGAGTCATTTTATGCCAACTGTACTACAACCACAGTCCCCTGCAGATTATATAAGGATCAATCTTGATGTCCTTGCCAAGGACATCCACCCAATGGACAAAATTGAATTGCACAAACAAACGGGTGAGATGGTGTATGCCTCCTTGGCAGACAAAACAATGGATAACTACAGGCTAGAAAATAGCCTAAACAATACAACTGCCCAGCTGGAGTTGGAAAGGGCTTCCTCTCAAGCGAAGGATAACAGAATTAAAGCCTTGGAGGAAATAATTATAGAACTTGGACATGATCCCAAGGATATTAAGGCTGTGCAGGCATTGTTGAAATTGAGGGATGCAGACATGGCAGCCCTTAGAAAGATGGTCAAAGTCCCAGCAACAATTCACCCACAAACTGAAGAAGTTGCTCAGCTGGGACATGATCAAGATGCCACTGGTTTGCTGGTATCCCTATACAAATAGCTAATCCAGACCCAAGAGAAGTTGGGAGAGTCAGAAGCATTACAGGCAGCATTGCAGCAAAAGGAAGGAGGTCAAACCTCTCAGCCTCCTCCTGAAATAATTAATCTTGAGGAAGCTCCTCAAACCACTGCTCCCCCTGCTCAACAAACAGAACAGGCAGCACCATCCACCTCAGCACCAACGCCAACAACAAACCAGGCATCAAGCCTGGACATGCAGAAACTAAGGAATGAAATCCAAGCCCTGGAAGCCCAAATGTCAGATTTGAAAGAAGCCAGGGAAAATTTGGTTAAGTTGAATGAAAGATATGAAAAATCTAAGCAAACTGTAGCAGAAAAGGGCCAGGAAATAAAGGCCCTTAAAGACAGGATCAAGGAGCTGGAGAAGGAGCTCACATTGGATAAAGTGACAGCTGAGCTCAAGACAGTGCTATGGGCCAACATTGGCCAATCCATCACTGACCAATGGCAGTATATTGAGACAATCCATGAGCAGATTGAGCTCATAGCAAAAACATAGAGGGAAATCCAGAGATCAAGGGCATCTCTAGGCAATATGCCTGAGGTTGCCAATAGAATGATCAATGTGCTTAACAACAGAACAAGTGCTCAGTTAGCTACTATGGGAATCTCCAACAGAACTGAGACCATCTAGCTAATAAAGAGGGTCCTAACACTGAGAATCCTAGTGCAGACACTAGAGAGAAGGACCCAGGATATGCAGACCGAGGTCAATAGATTCATGGAAAAATTTGTGGCATTGCAAAACAGAGGTCTTCCAAGCTTACTGAATAGCGCATGAAGACTACTTTCCCATGAAAACTATGCCAATAGGGTGAACATCTTTGCTACAAATCAGATCACAGAGAAGGCCAACGCCTCAGAGGTAACAGGGCCAGCAACAGGACAAAGTCTCTACAACAGAGTAGAGAACTTATTTTTTATCATGGATGAGATCAAACATCTGTTTGAAGTGCCTCCCAATTTCTATAAATATACAGAGGCAGATGAGACATTAGATGCAATTCTGAGACACCAATTGCCCACACAGGAATACTGGACCAAAATGATACAGCTGATATTGTAAGCCAGAGCCTGTAAATCAGTTTTGTTATTTATTATTCAAATCTACAAGTGATCATGCACAGGAAAACTTGGAAAGATCAGCATGCATGACAAGAGAAGGGCTGAGCCAACTCAGCAGAACTATTTGGCCAACAAAGCACAATTGACAGCTAACATGTAGCAGGGCCGAAAGTTACAACACGACATGTCATAAAGACGCATTTTCGGAGTTAAAGCAGAACGGTCAGACCGACTCAGTGGCCTCTAAGGGCCAAAATATCTTCTGAAAGACATAAAGAGCATTTATGTTGTATTAAAAGCAGTGATAACTTCTTATCTACTGTTCTGTATAAGTTGGTGAAAACATTTATTTCTCAGATGACTCAACGCCTTAGATATTTTGTATGACCGTTTGTATATATTCCCCCCTGGCATAAGCTTGGAGGGGTTGTTGTTAATTTCTTTTGAAGAGTTCTTTGCTGTAAATTTTCAGAGTTTAATACAAAGGCTGATGGAATTTCCAAAGTCTGTGTTGTCTGAAGGATTGTGATGCGATTGCTGAGTGCTACAGGATTCCTGCATGTTGTCATGGCTCAATAAGTTTCCTTTAAAACTTTCGTTATGTTCTTTCTGTTATTTTCTCATAACTCATCCATGTTCTAGATTTCACAATTAATGGCAGAGAAAAAGACTAATTCCAGGATTTATTCATGGAATACCCTGAATTCAATCTATGCTATTACAAATTTTTTCTTCAGTTATGGTTATCAAGGTGTGATTCTTAATTGCTGCACCTCTACACTGTATCTTTCACAGGAATTATTGTTTAGGAATGCAAGTCTGCTCCTTTACAATACATCTCTTTCTCACGACCTAGCTTAGTGGAAAATTCTTAACTGCTTTTCACTGGTTACACACATTTCATCATTATAACATCAAGTTTGTTTCATGAGATATTCAAAAGGCCCTGCAGTTTCAACAATCCTAATCTACCTCTCAAACAACCAGTAACCAAAGACTCCATTGCCCAATGGACTAGAATTATCTGAAGGTTTACAGCTTAGGTACAGAGGACATCCCTCAACCAAAACATAAAACCAAAACCTGAACATCACAGCTAGCCTAAAATACTATCAAAACAGAGACAAATCATAAAGAGAGAGCCCTCTCTGATTACAGTTTGGCTAGAAACTGCAATCCAAAGATTGGTTAGTGGTTACCCCGGCCGTATTCCCTTGGGAGTCATAGGGAACAACCTGGGTGTTAACAATACCTATGGTCTATCACACCATCCATCACTTTGGTTTTGGGTCAATGTTTCCAATTCATTCAGTGTTGCTGACATGTTCAAGAGAAGTCTCTCAGTAAAATTCATCCTTTGCAATACTCATAAACATTCATTTTCATGACCGCCATTCCTGAACATTGTGTCGTCAGTCACATTCTGTATCCAAAATCATTACACTCATTTCGTGTCGTTGATGGGGGATACATCAAGGCCCTCCTGCGACAAGTCACTTCTTGTCGACATCAGCACATTGTAGTGTTCTAGCTAGGGTACTAGACTAGACTATATTTATTATCGACCAGGATGCGTAAGCTTAGAGGCATGCATCTAAAGTATATAGACATAAAGGATTGTTGGCTAAGTGGTTATGATGTAGGTCACAGGGCTTCTTTACGGAAGACTGGGGTATGTCACCTATCATCCAAACACTCAGGTCACTCTGCTAATATACCTGATTACAATACTATCATTAAATGCATTTACCAAATTACACACTGAAACTAAACACTGTGTATCACTGTAACAATGATCTCAATCTCCTTACAAAGACATTACACATAAAACCCTTGTTCAGTAAACACCCAGCATTCACTAATATTTATGCAATATCAAAATATACAGAGATCATAAATGGGTTTTGAAATGAAAACAAAGTTCATGACAGTGCTTTTAAAAGACAACACAGGGATCGAATCCCTTACAGGACGCACTTCAAGATCTTAGTGATGACTGTTCAGGCATTACCACAAACGCAAACCATATACATTCGATGGAAATCAAGAGCTATTGAAATCAAAACCCAATTAATTGTAACTGATGTGCAAACCATATAATACCTATTGAAATCGAAATCCAATCAATCGTAACTACTGTGCAAACCATATGATAACCTAAGTGAAAATAAAATGAAAAGAACAGTATACCGGTTGAACGCAGGGCCCGTCCGCGTTCCAGAGGTACACTGGACTATATTCGACTCGCTATCAAATCAATGCACGAGACACAAGTCGTAACTGTAACTGCATTCTTAGTATTAAGTTCAAAAACTCTGTTTCAGAATGATACAACGATTAACCATTACATCCATTACTCGGACTGTATTTACATATGTCTAGCACAACCATGTCATTTCGATAATGAATGTACATTCGGAATTTGGCTGTTGCCGCTTTTACTACATCGAGCTTTTCAAAATGTTTCTATCCTAACTGATTTCAAAAAGAACAAAAACTAAATCAAATTAGAATGAGCTGCTGTTTCTGCCTTTGTTGCCAGTGTGCCATGCTTTGACCTGAGTTGACCGCGCATGTAGGAGGGTCGATTCGGCTGTAGGATAGGCGTTTGTCCATGCTTCGACATTCTACTTTTCATCCATGCCTTTCGCTCCAGCCTAGCTGGTGTGCCACATGTCAAACAATGAGCCAATTACAGGATGTTGGAACTTCCTGTAACCATTTCACCAAAAACTTCTAATTATTTAACATAAAATTCCTAAATCAATTTCAATGCATTTTAATAACTAAAAGACTATTAACTAACCAATTTCCAAGGATTCTAAGGGATATATGATGAAAAGGAATGGGTAAATGATATGTTTTAGGAGGAAAAAGGGGTCTTGGGATGATACCAACATCTCTCCCCGACTTAAGGAATTAGCATGTCCTCATGCTATCCCCGAAGTGCTTCCCTTGAAATCTGTCCCTGCCTGGATCTCTGCTGCCTTGAGCAATGTGTCCACATTCTTTTTCACCTGGTTATCTTTCTGACCCTTGAGCTCCTGCTTTAACCTTTTGTATTTTTCTTTGAGGGTCTTCTTCTGATTGTACCACTTAGTGGCCCAGTTAGAAATCTCCGTTTGCTTAGCCTCCAGTTCACTGATTCTCTCCCTTAACTTTTCATTCTTCTTCTGAGTTTCTTTACTCTGCGCCCAGAGCATTTCATTTTCTCTCTTGATAACTTTTTCTAGCATATTAGCCTCCATGAGCTCTTCCTTTAATTCTTCAATTTGTTTTTCCAATTTCTTCTGTCTCTTAATGGGAGGTGGTGAACATTTTTCCTGCTTGTTATTGCTTTCTACCTCTATATCAACTTCTGGTCCTGGTAGTGAGTGGTCACCACTCTCAACATCCATTTGTGCAGGTGCATTGGATTCAAGCTGGTCTTCTTGTAACTGGGCTTTTGGTGTCCTCCTTGTTCTTCGTGAGTAAGTGGCGAAAATTTTATCTTTTTCGGCCCTCTTAGCATCTTCCTTTCTCATGTTCCTAGTCTTTATGCTGCCCACAGGTAGAGGTGCCTTGCTGGCTTTGGATAATGGGATCTCTTCATCAATATCCTTCATGAACCCTGAGTCCTCTTGCACTTCTTCTTTATCTTCCTCATCTCTAATTTGATTAGCAGCTAGGAATTCTTTCCATGGTTTCCCTCTTCTCTGCAATTCATGCTCAATAAGAATTTTAATTAAGCCAAAGTGATATAGGCTCTTGTCTTCATTCCCCTTCTGCTTCTGGATAGTCTTGGACATCTTGGTTAAGCTTTGTAATAGAAAATACGGTAGACTGATAACACATTGTTTCTTCAAGTGGAGGAGTAGTTTAATGTGGTATAGATAGACAATACTGTAACGGCCTTCACAGGTTATGAATTTTTGAAGGATGTAGACCATCTCATCCCAGGGATGCATCAACCAACTTCTGGGAACACCTTTCTTCCAGTTAACTGATGAGACTCTGGATCTAGACATAAACTGTGTCCACGATTTCTCTTTAAATTGCTTGGTTTTAAATACTTCTCCCCTTCTGGACTAATCCCTATTGTCTGAGCTATAGTATCCTCTGAAACCCTGAATGAGAAGTTACCTATCAGGGCTTTTTCTCCATTGAAGGTGAAAGCAAATTTCTTGGTAACCTCTTCATTACTTCCATGAAATTTTTCTAAGAATGGTAGCCACTGTATCTCTTTGAGAATTTCAATGCAATCCTCATGATATTGTGAACTGTCGAACACACTCGGCTCGACCCTATTAGTCATAGTGGCAGATGGTCGTGCTCTAACCCTTCTCTGTTTATGTTTCTACAATTTCAACGAAGAAATTTCAAATTTGTTACCTGGTGTATCGCTTCCCTTAATCTTCAATATGATGCTCGGCCGGTCGATTGTCTTATGACTGTGGTGGGAGTCGAAACAGAGTGGTTATACTTTCCTCTTTCGGCGCTCACTGCTTCCAATCCTCACTGTGTAAATCGAACCCAAATGATAATACTTCTTTCGGCGCTCACTGCTTCTGATTCTACTTTGAAAGTTATGGGAATTAAATGCGAAAATGATGGTGGGATAACCGCCTGTACTCACTTCACAGCATATTCATTCATTTTAGAACAGAAGAGTGCTGTACGCTTACATAGATTTTACCACAAGAGCACTGGGAGCATGTATATATAATGCTGGGTATGGTTTTGGGGAGTCCCTTGAATCATTGGGTACGTCAGGTGGTGGAGTCATGATTTGGCTGTGTGGAATAAAATGAATAGGCCGCTTTACATTTGTCTCTTTCCCTTGTATTTAAAAACACAATCCGCCACGTGTCCTATTTCAGTTGGCATTCGGTCGGATGGAGGATGTTGGTATGGCTGTAGGATGTATTTAGCATGACAAGGTTAATGTGTTGGTAATGGGTTTAGAAGTATGAATAGGTTGAAGAAATGATAAGAATCGGTGGAATAAGGCATGATAGGAAATGTAGGTGTCCTTGAAATCGATCATAACAGTTCATAGTCATCAAATTTACATTAAAAATCAATCTAAGAAATTAAATGTTTAAGAACAAGAAACATATTACTCTTTTGTTGGTCGTTGTTGTATTGACATGCTGAGTAGCTAGTCCCTTTTTGACTGTTCTTTTGTTTGTTGTAACAGGTCCTCTAAGAAAGATTGAATGCATAGATCCTTTGAGAAAAATTTGAAGATGTAACAGGTCCCTTGAGAAAGATTGAATGTAACAAGTCCCTTGAGAAAAATTTGAAAATGTTCATGCAGCTCCTTATATTGATACAGGTTCACTGAGCTTGGGCATTTGATGGAGTCTTGGTGCCCAAATCCTTGTAGAAACTTGATGAAACTTTGTTGAAGTAGCCCTTGGTGTCAATTTATTTAACAGGTCCCTTATGAATGTCTTAAACAGGTCCCATTACTGCTGGTGTTGGTAGCATAGTTGTCTGGACAGAACAGGTCCCCCTGCATAATGTTTATAACCAGGTCCCTCTGAGATAAAACAATGACAAAACAACTTATTTATTGAAGTCTGGAATGCTGGAACAAGATGCTTTGGAAATTTACAGTGAAGATATAGGATAAGAAATCTTTAAGAATTTACAATGGAGAGATAAAAGAACAAAGTGCTGATGCCTCTCTCCCCGACTAAAATTTTGACTTGTCCTCAAGTCATGATTCAACTGATAAATCAAACAGTGAACAAAAGAAAGAGAATTCTTACCCGCCAATGAATTGGTTTTCAAGTAGGAATTCGAGGTTAGAGTGTGCCAGAGACTGGTTTTCACATCTAACCCATTATTTTTTTATTTTATATATTTTTTTAGTTTTTGTGTTATATTAATTTTTTTTTTTTTTTTTTTAATTTAATTTAATTTCTTTTTGACCCTGAAATTGAAAGGAAATGAAACTAAGGCAGTTATACTGCAGCTGAGGGCTGCAGTACTTCAACCTCTCTGTGCTGAGATAGTGTATAGAGAAAATCTTGCTTGCTGATGGGCTTGGTGTATAGTTTCAGGCGACGACCATTGACTGTGAAGGAGTGACCTTCTCCATCAATAGTTTTGAGCTTGACTGAACCATTGTCATAAGCTTGAACAATTTGGTATGGGCCCATCCAATGGGTGGTGAACTTGGCTTTATGATCTCTAAATTTAGAGTCAAAAAGTAAAGCCCAGTCACCTTCCTTGAACTGCTTCTTCTTAATATTTGCATCATGCCACTGCTTCCTTTGTTTTTGCATGAGGATTGTGGTTTCTTCTGCTTGTTGCCTCATCTCATCCATCTGGTTCAACTGCTGAATTCTTTCTTTTTGTGCTTGGTCCAAATCAATTTGTAAATCTGCAGCCAGTTTAAAAGTATGTATTTGGAACTCAATAGGAAGCATTACCTCTTTGCCGTACACCAACTGATATGGTGTAAATCCTGTAGTATCTTTCCAGGTAATCCTGTAAGCCCAGAGTGCATCTTTGAGCTTCTCTTCCCAGTTTTTCCTGTTCATTGCAACAGTTTTAGTAATGATGCCTTCCAAAGTTTTGTTTGTTGATTCCACCTGCCCATTGGCCTGTGGATGGTAAGGGGTACTTTTCCTATGCTTGATTTGGTATTTGTCTGTGATGTCCTTCACTAACTTTGAGGTGAATTGAGTACCTTGATCAGTCACAATTTCCCTTGGTACTCCATACCTCACAAAAATCTCCTCAAAAAGGAAATTGACTACTGTGTGTTCGGTTGCTCTAACCAGTGCTTTTGCTTCAGCCCACTTTGTGACGTAATCAGTACATACTAAGATGTACTTCTTACCATTGGAGGTTGGGTTAATGGGTCCTATAAAGTCTAGAGCCCACTTATCAAATGGCTCTAAGTGAACTTGGGGCTGAAGGGGCATCTCATCGGTAGCTGTTGGTCTGCCCATTCGTTGGCAGCTGTCACAACTCTTTACATACTTCTTGGCATCCTTGAAAATGGATGGCCAGTAGTATCCAAGAGTAAGAACTTTGAATGCTGTCCGCTTCGCTGCAAAATTCCCACCACACGGTTCATCATGGCAAGATTTTAAAATATCAATTACCTCATCATTTCTTACACATCTCCTAATAATCATATCATAACTGGTGTAAAATAAATCGCCATTAAGCCATGAATATCTAGCACTTTGTTTGACTAGTCTCTTCCTTTCCTTTGCAGTAAAGTGTGGAGGTGTCCTTCCTGTAGACAAATAATTGGCCAAATCAGCATACCAAGGAGTTACTATGGAAATTGCAAATAAGTTTTCATCCGGAAAAGAATCTTCAACTGGAACAACCTCACCTGGATTTTGCAGTCTAGAGAGAAAATCTGCCACCTGGTTCTCTTTGCCTGGTCTATCTAACACTGTGATGTTAAATTCCTGTAACAATAGTAACCATCTGGTAACTCTGCCACTAGTTATTGGTTTATTCATTAAATGTCTAATGGCCGAATGATCAATATGTACAAAGACTTCATAACCAGTTATGTAATGTCGGAATTTATTCACAGCATAAATGATGGCAAGTGTTTCCTTTTCTGTAACTGTATAGTTTAACTCTGCAGGTGTTAGATTTTTACTAATGAAATAAATGGCATAAGTACAAGATTCCTCTTTTTGGCCTAATGATGCACCTACTGCTGTGTCAGATGCATCGGTAAAAATATGAAATGGTAGACTCCAATTAGACCCTCTCAAGACTTGTGCGGTAGATAGTTTCTTTTTGAGTTGTTCGAATGCTTGTTGGCAGTTCTCATTCCAGTTGAAAAGTACATCTTTGGTGAGAAGTTTAAACAGAGGTAAAGCTATCTTACTAAAATGTTCAATGAATCTTCTGTAGTAGCTTGCATACCCAAGGAAACTTCTTACCTCTCTCTGATTCTGTGGAACTGGCAAATCAGCAATGATCTGGATCTTTGCTAGGTCAACCTGGATGCCTTGAAAAGAAATATAGTGGCCTAACACTATCCCTTCGTTTAACATCATAAAGCACTTTTCATTGCTGAGGGACAGGTTAGCTTCAATACATCTTTTCAAAACTCTCTCAAGATTTTATAATGCATGTTCAAATGAATTGCCATATACTGAAAAATCATCCATGTAGACTTCAACACAATCATGAATTAAATCAGTGAAAATAGCTAACACAACTCTCTGAAATGTAGCTAGAGCGTTACACAGTCCAAATGGAAAAACATTGTAAGCATAGGTGCCCCAAGGACAGGTGAATGTGGTTTTGTCCTGGTCTTCAGAGGCGATCCTGATCTGGTTGTAGCCACTGAAACCATCAAGAAAAGAAAATGATGATTTTCCAGCTAGGGTGTCTAACACTTGGTCAATAAATGGCAGTGGGAAATAATCTTTGAGCGTTGCTTTGTTCAGCTGTCTGTAATCAACACAAATGCGCCACTTACCATTTTTCTTGGGCACTATAACCAATGGGGATACCCACTGACTGTCAGAAATAGGATATATAAAATTAACTCTCAAAAGTTTTTGCAATTCTTCTCTGACAATATCTTGGAGCATGGGGTTCATTCTTATTTGTGGTTGCCTCACTGGTTTAATGGTGCTATCTATATAGATATGGTGAGTGCATGTGTCGGGGTGAATCCCATGCATATCGGTGTAGTCCCAAGCAAAGGCTTTTTGGTATTTTCTCAAGAGTTTAATCAATTTCTCTTGTTGAGATGAGTCTAGGTGATTGCCTATGTTCAGAGTTTTCCCTGGACTAATCTCTATGATCTGACTCTATGTATTGGTGATGGATTGAACTGGAAAAATGTCGTGAAATGTAGTTTGCAAAGATTGGATGGTGCATGTTTCCTGAAAGTTTTGGGCCAAAAGTACATCTGCAGCATGATATTGTTCACTTCTCAATTTTTCAGACATATCAGGTTGAGAAAGGAATAATTCTACCAAATCATTATGGTCTTGTTCATAGATTTGGTCAACGCTAAAAACAGATTGTACTTCTTCTTTATCATTAAATTTATCATCAAGCCACAAATTGTGTGTTACTGCTGGTGATTGTGCCGATGGATAAAAGGTGAGTTGTTTTCTTTCGGTCCCTCTTGAAATGATCATGTTGCCCGATCGACATCCTATAAATGCATCAGCAGTCGCTAACCATGGTCTACCAAGGATGATAGGGTGTCCTCCTAAATTGGATTTGGGTTGAAGGAATAAGAAATCCACTGGATACTCCCAAGAGTCCAGTGAGACAATGATGTCTTCCAAAATCCCTTCAGGAATGACTTTGGACCTATCAGCTAGTTCTAGAACAATCGTGGTATGTTGCAAATTTATGAGCTGGAGTGTTCTCATGGTTTCAAGAGTCATGACATTGATTGCGGCTCCAAGATCTATCAAAGTGTTTGGAATTTGTATGTTGTTAATGATGGTGGTCACTTTGGGAATGCCAGGATCAACATACTTTTCCATGGAGATGGTATTGGTCATAAGGCCTGCTAAATTTCCTAAAACATGAATGGTTTGAGGATCAATCCTTTTTCTAGCAGGCTTCTTGAGGCACATGTCTTTGATGGCTTTGGTATAGATAGGAATGTCTTTTATAGCTTGCAGCAATGGAATTTTTATGTAGACATTTTTAAGTTCATCTAAGACATCAAATTGTGGTATAGACAGTGGTGGTTTTATTTGGACCAATCGGTCTGGAAAAGGTGGATGCAGTGGTTGCATCTGTTTAGCTTTGGTATCATTGTTTGGTTTTGTTTGATTTGTCATTTCATTTTCCTTTTCTGAGTTTTCTTCTTGCTTATCTGTTATTGGAGAATCCTTGTGGAGCACCCTACCAGACCTCAAATTAATGTTTTGCAAAGGCAGTGTGGAATATGAGGTTCCTTCTTCTACATTATAGGCTGGCCTCTCTGCTCTACTATTTGGATTTGGGATAGTTTGAGCAAGAATTTGAGTGGTTTTGGGAGGTTGTGAGTTAGCTGGAAATTGCAGTTGTGGTGCATTTATTGGTGGAGGAGCAGGCAGTGCTTGTTGAGGAGGTTGGGGCTGATAGACAACTTGCTGAGGATACTGCTGATATGGTTGAGAATGTGATGGATATGGCTGTTGGTATTGTTGATATGGTTGTGAGTAAGGTGGGTATGATTGAGGATATGTATGATAAGATTGGGAGTAATGTTGAGACGGTCTCCATTGGTGTTGTGGTTGGTTTTGGTGCTGCCATGGCATGGGTACATTCCATGAGTTTTGTGCATACATTTGATCATTCATAGGAAACTGCAGATTTTGATTTGGAAACATACTTTGGGTTGCTAGCCTTGGCTGCCATGGTCGCTTTGTGCCCATGTAATACACGTTTTCCATCTCTGTATTGGCTGCCATATTACAGTTCTGCAAAACTTTAACTTTAGGACAGTTAAACATATCATGATGTTCAGTACAAAAAGCACAAACTTGGATGTTCTCTAGAGGGCAATCTTTTAATGCATGTTTCTTCCGGCATTTTGGGCAGAAAATAGCCATGATATGATCTTCATCTTCTTGTTTCTTCTTGGCTTTTAAAGTGTCAATTTGGTTCCCTAGAGTTCTTAACAGATTTGTTTTAAATTCTTCTAAAAGATTCCCTATTTCGGCCCTTGTGACACTTGCAGAGGCAGATTTTGTGACCCTTGATGACAGGCTTCTCTTTCCCATTTTAGCTTTACTCCTTGAATACTTTTCGCACAACTCAGCGATTTCTTCAAAGGGTAAGGCAGAAATGTCACCTTTTCCCATCAAGTTGAGATCATCCATGTATTCCTCTCGGATACCTTTCAAGAATATTGTGCGGACCAGATCAGGAGGCATAGTTCGGTGTTTAGATTTTTGTAAGTTGTAGACAAACCGTTCTAAATATTCCTCTAAGGTTTCATCCTCTTGCTGACTCATTCTAAAGATATCATCTTTAGAGTCTTTGGATCTACAATAAGGCTGATATTTCCTAAGAAATATTCTCCTCATACCATCCCAATCAACTATAGCATGCTCACCAAGCCCCATGAACCATTTTAAGGCTGATGCCTTTAATGTGGCTGGGAACAATCTAAGCCTATGGGCATCATCTGTATAGCCATAAGTTCGACATACAATGTCAAACTCGAACAAGAATGAGTCCGGATCCTCCGAAGCCATACCATAGAAATTTGGTAGCACAGATGGGGGTATGTTTTTCATTTTGATCTCCTCATCCTCCTGTGGTTCATGTATAGGGAACTTAAAAGTTGACTCCTCTTCATCTCCTTGGCGTGGTACTGATCCAGATCCTTCCTCAGCCATTCTAATTGGTCTCTCTGTGTCAGTGTCACTTGGTGGAAAAAGGAGGAAGGAAGATTGTTCGGTAACTGTACTACTTTCTCCTTGTGTAGAAGGTCTAGGAAAGTGCTTTTTCTGCGATTTATGTGTGAATAAAGTTTCCCTCTCAATAAGAGTAAGTTTCTGTCCTAAATAAAATTTTTCTTCCAATGTTTGGATAACTTCCTCAGCTGGTGTTGTATTCCCTAGAGAGTCTGCTCCTGATGATGATGGGTTAGTTTTTAGATGGTGGGGGGTTTTTACAAATCTCCCTTGACTGTCTCTAAATCTAGGCATAAATGAACATGATTTCTAACTGTGTTTTTGGTTTATTTTTGTGTGTTGAAATTATTTTCTTTTTGTCTAAATCCTTTAAGTACACCTCCCCGGCAACGGCGCCAAAATGTAGTGTTCTAGCTAGGGTACTAGACTAGACTATATTTATTATCGACCAGGATGCGTAAGCTTAGAGGCATGCGTCTAAAGTATATAGACATAAAGGATTGTTGGCTAAGTGGTTATGATGTAGGTCACAAGGCTTCTTTAGGAAAGACTGGGGTATGTCACCTATCATCCAAACACTCAGGTCACTCTGCTAATATACCTGATTACAATAATATCATTAAATGCATTTACCAAATTACACACTGAAACTAAACACTATGTATCACTGCAACAATGATCTCAATCTCCTTACAAAGACATTACACATAAAACCCTTGTTTAGTAAACACCCAACATTCACTAATATTTATGCAATATCAAAATATACATAGATCATAAATGGGTTTTGAAATGAAAACAAAGTTCATGATAGTGCTTTTAAAAGACAACACAGGGATCGAATCCCTTACAGGACGCACTTCAAGATCTTAGTGATGACTGTTCAGGCATTACCACAAACGCAAACCATATACATTCGATGGAAATCAAGAGCTATTGAAATCGAAACCCAATTAATTGTAACTGCTGTGCAAACCATATAATACCTATTGAAATCGAAATCCAATCAATCGTAACTACTGTGCAAACCATATGATAACCTAAGTGCAAATAAAATGAAAAGAACAGTATACCGGTTGAACGCAGGGCCCGTCCGCGTTCCAGAGGTACACTGGACTATATTCGACTGGCTATCAAATCAATGCACGAGACACAAGTCGTAACTGTAACTAGATTCTTAGTATTAAGTTCAAAAACTCTGTTTCAGAATGATACAACGATTAACCATTACATCCATTACTCGGACTGTATTTACATATGTCTAGCACAACCATGTCATTTCGATAATGAATGTACATTCGGAATTTGGCTGTTGCTGCTTTTACTACATCGAGCTTTTCAAAATGTTTCTATCCTAACTGATTTCAAAAAGAACAAAAACTAAATCAAATTAGAATGAGCTGCTATTTCTGCCTTTGTCGCCAGTGTGCCATGCTTTGACCTGAGTTGACCGCGCATGTAGGAGGGTCGGTTCGGCTGTAGGATAGGTGTTTGTCCATGCTTGGACATTCTACTTTTCATCCATGCCTTTCGCTCCAGCCTAGCTGGTGTGCCACATGTCAAACAATGAGCCAATTACAGGATGTTGGAACTTCCTGTAACCATTTCACCAAAAACTTCTAATTCTTTAACATAAAATTCCTAAATCAATTTCAATGCATTTAAATAACTATAAGACTATTAACTAACCAATTTCCAAGGATTCTAAGGGATATATGATGAAAAGGAATGGGTAAATGATATGTTTTAGGAGGAAAAAGGGGTCTTGGTATGATACCAACACACATTATCTAGGAAATTGACTTAGAAACACCCTTCTGGTACCTTGAGGCTTGCATACATTAATGGCAATTTTCTCGCTTCCGGCGACAGGTTGGTATCACGGGCCTTCGATCGAAAGAGTTTGTATGGTGTTCGACATCAAAACATATATTCACACCATGCATAATGTATTGTAGTATCTTGAGAATCATTATCATTATCAGTGATCAGACGACGTCTTCCCATGTTCGAATTCAGATCACATTTTCACATGGTTAGACTCGTATTTGAGCAAATGATTAGACGAGATAGAAGACCCTGGATCTAGTTTCATCCATCCGGGCTGCGATTTCAGGAGAGTACTAAATCATATGTCCAATGGCTTTACACAGATGGTCATCCTATCAAGGGTCTATATCTGTAGACGACTATCTGATTTATGTACATGTAATGAAAAGTTTATATGTTGAGTATGGGTATTCCTTCCCTCATCAATTCATGAAAAATTCAAAATATCATAATTTTAAGTATTGTAATCAATGTAGGTCACCGTCCACTTCAGATCCTCCCCATCACATCGTAAAGCATATCACTCGATATTATCATTTTTCGACTTCATGCTTTAGGTGGAAACTGTTACAGGTCTATTTGGGCATATCACTCCCAACATTCAGATCAATACAATTAGGGCTCATCAAACCCTAATTCAGTTGCTACATGCCCTAGCCAAGTCATCTCATTGAATGATTCCATCCATGAAAGTTTCCTAGCCTGAGACCTTGCTGAAATACCTCCTTGGGACACCAGTGCAACCTTGGTCAGGGATAACTGCACTGCAATGTAGGTATGCCCATTCAGGCCTGCACTTCAGTGCACTTAGGCCGACTTACACCTGCGCTGGGTGAGAATGAATGAAATTTGCATAGGGTTATGGGAATATTACTTGATTCTAGATCATTCTAGAAGGATCCCATCTCTTATCTCATCCTATGAGGTCGAATTTGGATAGGCTATGGATCAATTGACCACCTATCCTCTCATCCCTTGCTCCATGGAAAATTACTCCAATTTTGGAAGGCCATTCAATACCCTCATTTATGACAAAACCACCTCCATTTCGATATAAATTGAGCATTCACCATAGTGATCAAGGAGGTTGGAATTTGAATATTGTAGAGAAATACTGTTGGTTTGAGATTTGAGTTCATGTCAAGTAATTTATGCTGCTGGATTGGTGTGCTTTTTGTGTGACGAGGGTTGGACTGAAGCTGGATGAGTGACACAGGATCGAACCGCATTAGGTGTAACTCTTCCTTCTACATTAATAAAGTTGTTTGTTACTTTTCTTGTATTCTTGTTCATATCTATGATGATTATGTGTTTCAATGTTTTTGATTCCATTGGTTTATAGTAGATAGATCATGTATGCTTTGATCGTTGTTGTTTCTGTTTCTGTTGACACAGGTACCAATTGAGCGGATTCAGTTCAAGTGGAAGTGACGAGAGAAGTTCCAAGGAGATCAATGAAGTGAAAGACTACAAGAAAGTTCCTTCATCTCATTTATCTACTATAGGAAAAGGTTAAACTACTTTCTTTCTATTGTTCTAAGTGTAGCTACCCACTTAGGGAAGATGTGTTTATCCGTAGATGCAAATTCCATATAACACCCCCAAACACAGAGTTTGGTTAGGAGAATTATAAAATATTAGGGAATGGTTTTTCACTAAATCATTATGTTGTGACACTAGGGCTGGCAAGGGCTATTAATGGTGGTTAAAAAAAAGGTTGAGGAATATATTATAGTGTTAAATTAGGAGGAGTTGATAAGGTGAATTGCTATGGGTAAAAGCAAATCATAATGTTTGAATTAAAGAGTTATAAGTGTGTATGAGAAGAAATGGGTGTGTGTATGCATTATAAGGGAGACATTGACACTTGTGCTCATGGAGGAAATTATGATGAACTACAACTTTTCGATACAAGAGAAAGCACTGAGTGGAAGATTTATGAAAGGGTTATCTCTAAGAAAATGTTATGGAATTAGTTCGATGTGGTTTAGAGATGTATTTCTAGGCTACATGTAAACCTTTCACATTCCTACAAAGGAATGTTTAGGTTTATAATTCAAGGCTAGAATACATTCAGATAATATTTTGAAGGTGGTATTAGGGAACTATCATTCTAACTTTAAGGAATGGTATCCATGTTTCAATCTAAGGCTCTTAAAGAAGAGGATGCAACTAATATGGGTTAAGCTATTGGTTATTCCCTTTCTTGTGAATAGTGAAACTATAGTTTAGGGTATTTCTTTGATTTAATGCAAATCACTTTCTCCAAGGAAAACAAAGTAATGGCCAAAATTATAGTTGAGATTGACATGAGAGAAAGCCTCCTAGAATTTGTATAAATTGAACTTGGATGCTTACAATAATTTCAAGTATTGGACTAAATGAAAATCCTTTTAGATGTATCATATGTCATGTCCATGGGAACCTAAAGGAAGAATGTCCATGTTTTGGAAAAGAATGAGAATGGAGGATGGTTTCCAAGGAAACATTGAGGGGATTGAAGGATTTGGAAAGAGGTAAAGCCCCAAATGATGAAAGGTTTTGGGTTGTGTTGTATACAGTTGAGGACAAGAAATATCCATCTTAGAAAAGGTTAATGCTTTGTTAGAACCAAGGGTTTTACACATAATTATATGCACGAAAAGGTAAGGTGGAAGGGGAAGATGGAAAGGGTTAGGCAGAAAAAGGAGTGTGGTTAAAAAAACCATAAACACATGGGGTAGAAAAGATAAAAAAAGTTGGTAAACAATTATAGAGGGGATGAACATAACATTTATAGTATAAGTGGAAGGTATGTCATTGATGTGTCTATCATCTTCAACAATTTCCTTTTTAAAATGATCATGGCAATGGAATAGAAAGAGGGGATGAAATTATTTAGTCTAATTCTATGGGATCTAATTTTATGAATAATTGTAAGCCTCCCAAAAAATCCCCTACAATTAATTATCTCACACTGACCCATTCAATGGGTAGGATGTAATAACTCCTCCCCTCATATCTACCCACTTTTATTGGCTTACCCGGGGTAAACATGAGATGAGGGGCTACTATGACAAGACTCAACCTCCTAGGTGACCTTAAGGAAATGGAGTCAACATAAAAAACCTTATTGACTTCCCTTAGGTGCCACATACCCTCTAGGAGTATCACAACCCCTCTAGGAGTCCATCCCCTGAGACAACTCAACTTTTCCCTGAGTTTCACCCCTAGTCACTTCCTTGCCAGGACATCCATGCGACTGTGGGTCCCAGTCGCTCCCATGAGCCTGTATGGGTGCGACTGTGGACTTTTTCTGCCAGTGTTTTTCTAGCGATTGAGGAATTTAAGGATATTTTCTAGGGATAGGACTATGACTCTACCCAGAAATCCACGTGACTTCCAAAATTCATAAAATACATAAGGAAAATGCTTGTAAACCAAAAACTGGCACCAGGACTAGACCTGTCCATCCCCAACTAGGATTGACATTCCGTCAAACACTTGGTAGATATTTAACCTGCAATTCATGAATGCAAGTCTAAATATAAGGGAATAAAAACTCATCTGAGACTTAACAAGAAGGGTCACCACCTTCTCACATTAGTTGTCTTAACATCAATTAGGTCTTGCATCCATTATTCTTTCAGTTACAAGTAAAAACATGAAAAGAGCCATGACTGAGAATTGTCACATAACCATGCTTATAACCAACATATAACCATATCAATAAAAATAAGAGAACAACCATTAAAGCCACATAATGTCAAGTACATTTACCAATCAAAAGCATGAGAACTTAGATTTCATTAAACATAGGCAAGATCCAACCAGGTTTGGGACTTCCATGTACCACCTGACCATAGACATGGCTAAACCAAATCTTTCTTTTAGCCAGTCACCCCTGTGCCATATTCCAAGCATGAATGTGGGATCTCATGGATAAACCAATCCAGAAACAACCAAGGGAATCCAGAGGTTAAACCACCTCCACCCTCACCATACTGTGATCTCACCTAAACTGGTACCGAGATCACAAAACTAAACCGAGCTTGGAATGTCGCTAGATTCCTTCACCATCCTTGAGGAATCTTCCTGTCTCCACCCTCAGTCTTTACCATGTATCCTTCCATTACCGGTTAAGGGATTCCTAGGCCTTGGGGAATTTTCCCGAGACCACCTCTGCCCTGGATTTCAAAACCATCTGGAAATTCCAAAGCTCAAAACTGAGAACAATCCCATCACACCATGGCTATCCGGAAATGGCAAGGCAAGGCTAAAAACCATTTCCAAAACCCATCAAAACCATGCCACCGACAACAAGAGAACAAAATACCAACATGAACATACCATTCATGTCAAAACGAGCTAGGAAATCATATATGCAATATGTTACGTGCAAGTATTCATGCTGAAGTTGCTTGAGCCAACCTTTCCTTGCTTGATATTTCCTTTCCTTTCCTTTCCTTGTCCTTATTTTACTTGCTTTCCTTCCTTCATGTCAAAATGAGCTAGGAAATCATATATGGAATATGTTACTACAAGTATTCATGCTGAAGTTGCTTGAGCCAACGTTTCCTTGCTTGATCTTTCCTTTCCTTATCCTTATTTGACTTGCTTTCCTTCCTTTGTTTGCTTATTCTTCTTGTCCTCTTGGTGCTCTTATCCTCTCTGAGACTAATTATGAAAATGAACTGACAAAAGGCTCCAAACTGATGATCTGATGTCTTTTTATTATTCATGCCTCTAATTCCTTCAATTTCATCCTCACATGCAACATGTGACCTTTCACCTCCCTTTTCTCCTATTTTCCTTTGTTTTCATAAATAAAATGCCAAAAATACCTTTTTTCCTTTTTAATGCCTTAACCATTTCCTTTGCCAATTTCCATTTAGCCATAACACATCAACTGATGCCCACTAGGATGTCTTTTCCCAACATTCAACTTGGAATAAGTGTCCCTTAACCATGGTCATATTTTTCCTTTATTAACTTTTATTACATGAAACTTTAACTTGGGGCTGTTACAGACCCCTCCCCCTTTGAAAACAGTATCCTCGGTGTTAAACCACACCTATACCCATCAAAACTATTGAAAAGCAAACATACTACCCCATGGAGATTTATATCTTAGCTTTGTGCAGTATTTACAATGAATAACTTGCTCAAAAGCAAAAATCATCATGACAACATCACAGTATAACAACCATACTGCTTTTTGGAGCTTTATAACTTAGCTCATGGCGGTAATTACAATAGAAACTGTTATCACTGAAAATTCTGATGCCAAAATAGCTCACACTAGCTTGAGGACAAAGTGTTTTGCATCACATAAATCCTTTTGGCAATTTCGCAGCGCAGCATGTTTTAGGTGATTTCGTAGCACATAATTCATATTTTGCACTGGCTGCGCTACGAAATTGGGGATTTGTTCGAATCCATAGTCATTCTTTCCCAGCTGTCATGTTTATCAAAATCCATTGGGTTTGCATCAACAGTTGTCAGTTTATAAGGTTTTTTAGTACCCCAGCAGATGGTGTTTCATTGGGTTTATCTGGAGCACTCTTTCCTTGGAAGAAGCCTTCTATGGTAATCAGTGGATAAACACTGGATCAGACTATGGATATCACATCATTTATTTTGGCACTGTTGCAAGTGCAAGGGAAGCTCTCATGTCAGAGGTTAGAACAGGGGTTCCTTTAAAGGTTTCCTGCAAAGACTTGCATGTGAAGAAAAGAATTGGAAGTGGAAGCTTTGGTGAAGTCAAAGAGATTATCTGGATGGGAGAGAATTTTGCAATGATGCATATGTTTACCAATGTGGAAATATTTCTGCATGAGGTCTCTGCAATGTCTAAGCTTCTGCACCCAAATCTTTTGCAGGCATTAAGCTCGTTTGTAGATAAAGACAGAAGTGAGTGCTGTCTGGTGACAGAATTGATGCATAAGGATCTTCGTAGCTTCATCAACGAGAATTCTTCTCCTCGCAAGAGAATCCCATTTTCACTTCCAAGGGCAATAGATATTATGCTTCAAATAGCCAGAGGACTGGAGTATTTGTATTCCCATGGTATTTTGATATGAATTACCTTTGTGAAGTTTTCCTTGAAAATTGGTGCCTATGCATAGTTTCAAGGCAGATGAGAATGAAATTTCAAGATAAAACAAACTCAATACAGTCGAATTTGGCATGTAAGTTGTGTTTTTGAAATTACACAGCAGTTTCGTAGCGCGCTACGAAACTGCTGTAGGTGATGTTTTTTACAGGCATATTTCTCTGTTTTAAGTAGTCAACTTCCAGGAGGTATTTAGAGCAGCTGAAAGAATATTTTCGAAAATTGAAAGAGGTTTTTATTCCTAACATACTGAACTAGAAAAACCTCTTTCAGTTTCTTCAAATTGATTATGATCTAGGAGAAACGAGTGAATAAAAGTTGCACTACGAAACTGCTGTTTTTAATTTCCTGTTTTACACATCTTCTTCAAGGATCGATTCTGGGCAGCTGGAGTAGTTTTTCAAAAAACCAAAGGAGGTTTTTGTTCAGCATGGATTGTTTCACAAAAGCCTCCTTCAGTTTTTCCAAATACATTTTCTGCGAGAAGTTATGAGCTCTGTCCCAAGACCTATTTTTCAGCCAGAACAGAAGCTTATATTTCATGTCATCTTCACTTACCATTATATCGCCAATGTAAGAAAAAGGAGGTGAGATACATCAGAAAAATGAACATGCGTTTAAGAGCTGAAAACAAAGCTTTAAGGAGAGAGGTTGCAGATTTAAAAGCACAGCTAGGTTAACTGGCTGCTCATTGATGGTGAGAAAGGTCATATTCTAAATTTTGTCAAATTTTGTTTAAGTTCCATTATTCTGAAGGCATATAGGTCTCTGCCACCTGTAAAGGAGGTTTAAAAAGTCAAAAGTCCAAGCAAAAAATTCCTTAAGGCAAATACACTCTGTTTTAGCAAAAACAGCAGTTTCGTAGCGCGCTACGAAACTGCTGTAGGTGTTGTTTTTGGATGAAGACAAACAGTTTAATGGTAAGATCAGCAAATTTTTGAAGGAAACGCCTAAGGAACATAAGGGAGACCACATGAGGCTATCCTAGCCATTCAGATAATGACAAGTGTGCCTTTTTGTAAAGGTGAAATATTTTGTCTCAAGTTAAAACTTTTATAAAGGTACTTTATGACCAGTTAGGGTTTGGCAGAAATGGAATACGAGGAGTATTGTTTTGGTTTATACACATGTCCATCAACGAAGCCTCCAACACATCTGAAATATGGTGATGCTCATAAATTTTGGGGTATTAAAGAGCTGGGAACATGTTGCTTAACTTTCGAAGGATGGTGGGAGACAAGGACCGGAAAAACAGGGGTTTGTTCTTATGATCAATGAACCATCAACGCATTCAGTATCCAATGCTAACCTTGTTCATTGCATCCACTTCTCAGTTATCTCGGCCAAACTGAAAGGAGACAGGTGTCCAAGAGCAAAGAAGGATCATGATATGAGGAAGATAGAATTAGATATGTAGTTTAATTAGCACTCTTTGTAATTACAGTCAGCGCTTAATGTATTTAATGAATTAGTTAATTGGTAGATAGGGGTAATTAGTAATAGTCTTCGAGCTCCCCTCATGCTGGAGGAGGAAGCTCATAGTGGTTAAGGTTGTATCTCTATATATAGATCAGACTTTGATGTAATGAGGGTTGGATGTTTTGGAGAAGACTGTTTTTGGTTTATGTATAAACAAATTTCAGTAATGCAAATGACTGTGTTTTCTTCTTAGGATTCACAATGGATCTTCTTGTTCAAATGTGTGATGGTATTCTTTCTTTGAGGTTCTTTTACAGTTTTGTTAATGCATAATCACTCAGAACTCATGAATCATGCTCTGACTTCCTGTATGCCTTGGCAAACTGTGGTTTCAAAGTTATGTTTGAACATATAGATGTAAAGTGCCCTGATTTCTATGAAAAGATAGTGTTTTTGTTTGTTGAGATATGAGAGACTCCATAAGCCCAATGGGAATCAATTCAATGTTGTCTAGCCAGCTTATTTTTCATGTGTCTTATAAGAGTTAGCCATCTTTTCTTGTCATTAGTCAATATTCATAATCTGTGAGAGAGCCCTCTCAGACTAAGGAGGCTAAGCCTTAGTCCAAAGCCTGGTTTGAAATAGTTACACAGAATCTTGCTGATTGGCAGCCTTCAGTGCTTGATTTTGTGATAACAGAAACCATACATAAACATGTAAAAGTACCAAAAATGCTTTGCCTCAACCATAAAGTAATGAAGGATACATATCCTGCATCTGATCTACCATCTCCCAGGTAGTTTCTTCGGGCCTAAAGTGCTTCCACTGCACTTTAACTTGCTTGATTTCTTTGTTCCGGAGCACGAGCTACTTCCGCTGCAATATGCACTGAGGTTCTGTCTAGAATTATGCTTGCTCATCTTGCAATACAAACCAATCAATAACATGATAAACATCTTTTATATACCTTTTAAGCAATGAAACATGGAAAACATCATGGACTTTCAATGTTGGAGCTAGTGCAAGTCGATAGGCCACTGGTCCAATCCTATCAAGGATTTCAATAGGCCCGCAATACCATGCTTTGAACTTGGAACATGATCCAATCCTCAAGGAGCTCCTCTTGGGCTTGATGCAAAAATACACATGCTTCCCAACCTGAAACTCCTTAAATGCCCTGTGCTAGTCTGCTTAACTCTTTTGCTTGTCATGTGCTGCCTTTAGATTCTTCTTTATAACCTGCATTTCCTGTTCCATATCTGCCAACATATCCGGTCCAATAAATACCCTGTTCACTGGATCACTCTAGCTGATGGGAGTGTTACAACTCCACCCATACAGTGCCTCAAACAGACTCATCCTTAGTGACTCCTGATAACCATTGTTGTATGCAAACTCAACCAATGGAAGGTACTCCTCCCATATCCTTTGTTGATGCATGACATACATCCTCAATATATCCTCCAATATCTTGTTGACCCTCTTTGTCTGTCCATCTATCTGCGCATGATAGTTTGTATTGAAAGGCCAACTCTGTCCCCAAACCTAAAAACAACTCCTTACAAAACTTGGAAGTGAACTTGGCATCCCTGTCCGACATAATCTTCTTTAGAACACCATGCAATATCAATTAATAATATTATACTAACATTTATTAAATATTAAATGTTTATATGAATTATTAGTATAATAATTACTAAATATTTATAATAATGATTACTACCTTAGTTATTAATATTAATTATTAAAATTAAGAATTATAATAATAATTTAGATTATTCAAAAATCTGCAATTAATATTATTAAAACAAGCTGACATTAATCTCTTCCTTATAATCTACTCTCATAACTATTTAAATACCTAAATCAAGCTCTTCTACTATCAACATTCAAGAAGTCCCGATGATGGATCCCGGTTGGGATTTGAAACGTTGACAGAAAATGGTATTTACTGTGGATTCTCCGGTAACTAAGTCAAAAGATATAAACCATAAATGTATCAAATCCAGAACCATGCAATATGATGATCTCGATGATGAAAACATGTGCCACCTCACTAGCTAAATAAGTAGTCTTTACTGGAATGAAGTGAGCTACCTTGCTCAACCCATGGACCACAACCATGATAGAATCATGCTGCCTCACTGTCCTCGGAAGACCTGTAATGAAATCCATGGAAATTACCTCTCGTTTACATTCTAGAATCAGAATAGGTTGTAGTAGACCACCTAGATGCTTACATTCGACCTTCACATGTTGAAAATCTAAACATCTCGCCACAAACTCCGCCACTTCCTTCTTTAGATTCGACCAATAGTATAACTTCTTCACTGCAATCAATGTCTTTTGATATCATGGGTGAATTGAGTATGGATTGATGTGAAACTCTCTCAAGATAAGATTCTTGAGCTCACTGTAATCTGACACATAGATCATGTCCCTAAATCTCACCAAACCATATGGCATGAGATGATAGTATGCATCCCTATCACCTGTAACTGCACCTCCACCTGTACCTGTACATGTACCGCTACTTGTAGTTGTACCTATACTCTGCTGTAACATGTGCCTGAGCTCCATGTTACACAGTAATTTGTCACCATTGGTCACCGTCCCTGTTACCCCTTTCCCGCACTTTGGAGGAATCATTCCGGGACTTGTGAGAAGTGACATGGCTTGAAAACACTTGCATTATGTTCCCCTAAGTATGGACTTCATATGCCTTGAAAACATCTCCTGCAGAATATCCTTAAAAAGTCCCCCTTTTCCATTAGCGCGGATCCACAGTGTATCACCCGTGCCAATGGGGGAAATTCTCCGAAGAGGGCGCGCCAGTTGGCGCTCTGTATCAGAGTCTTACCTGCGCCAACCAAGTTTGGAAAAGTTTTTTAACAAACGCACGCCCGAGAGTTTTTTCCTTTCGACTCATGAGGCTTTTCAAGGATAATGCCAATCTCATGGATGTCGAGATTCATCGTATCTCTATCCACAATAGCTTTTCGAGGATAATGCTTATCCCATGGATGTCTGGATTCATTGTATCTCTTCCTCCTCCTCCATCTATAAAAGCTTGTTCTGGTGCAATTGACAAGCAAGTTTTTTAGCATAGGGAGAATGATACTGTCAAAAGTCTGAGAGATTGTTGAGTCTTCTTTGCATTCATAATCAAAGAGAGAGAGAGGCTTGTTCCTGATCCCGACAAGCTTTGAAAGACATATGTAGCTGATCACCCAGCCAAAGGAGGATTTGGCGTCAGAACTTCGGTTGTATACTCCTTTGTTGAGTATCAATAATAGATGACTATCATTATGGTTCCATTCTTGCTGTTCATTATGATGATGTTTGGATTATATATTTTCTGACCGATATATAATTGCATCTATTGGATTTTATGCTTGTATTCATGTCATTCTTTGCATGTGCAGGTGTTCATTCACGGAGATCGTGAGGATCGTGACCGGCTGGAGCAAAGGAATGGGAGTGTCAACTCTTCTACAACACTGGCGTTGGAATCCAAGTAGGTTCTCATAATACACCTTTAATTTGCAATTAGGAACTTGCGTGATAGCATTGTTTGATTATTGCTAGACCCATTCTGGGCTAGTGGGATCGCCTCTATCTGCAGAGGGGATTTACCTCTCCAACAATTTGGCGACTCCACTGGGGAAGCTATTTGTTTTTTGATTCGTAAACTTTGGACGGAGCCTGAAGTACGACCAGGTAGCCTTCAAAACGCTATTGCTCTACATTAGCGAAGTAGATCAATGCCACTTCAGTCAATCTCCGGTTTGGTTTACGAACCGAACAGCTTGGAGTTTGTCTTGCACTTTGGTTTTCTCTTGTTTGCTTGCTTAGATAAGCTTTCTGGGTTGGTTTTTTAAGTTGTTTCTTGCTGCCTGGTCTGTCTGGATACTGTTGATCAAGCCCTGGACTGCTTGTTTTTATTTTTAAGCTAGCAAACTTGATTAGCGCGACATTTTCCCTGACAGTCGCGCCAGTGGGCGCATGTTGCACAAAAGCAACTCGCGCTAATCCCTTAATAGCGCGAGTTACAACCTGACAGTCGCGCCAGGCCTGTGAACTTTTCCAGTTTGCTTGTTTGGAAGCCTTCTGAGCTTGGATTTCTGTCTTTTCACATCTTTTTCAACTACTGGAGTGTGTCAGAGCTTTGTTTGACTGGTTTTTGACCTTCATCCTTCGGGCATTTGCCTCTTTCTATCGATTTCATATCTCAACCCTAGAGCATCTAGTGGCTTTGTACATCGAGCCTTCCGTGGGAGTTTTTGGTTCTTTGATTGTCCAGTCGACTTCTTGGCTATTTTTTGCACTTGTCTAGTGGTTGTCAAAACTTTTTATTGTGTGCTTCGAGCAATCTACCTCTTTTTCCGTTTGGATTTCGCTTGGCTTCGTTTGGGCTTAGATCACGTAGCTCATTGAGTTTTTTGTCATTTTTCTTGGTTTGAAAGATTTTCTTGGTGTTTCAGACTTGATTCTATTTTCATTGAGTGAAATTTGTATTTTTACTCTTTGTTATTATCTCTCAAAATTTGTTTAAGTGCATTTTTCCATCGAAAAGAAAACAAACAATCTTTTTTGCATTGCATTAGTTAATGGAAATTAACGTTCTTCATTGTTATTAGCAATTAGTCATTTAAAAAAGAAAAGAAAAGAAAAAAAGTTTCATTTATTGCCATTAGCTACATTAGAGTCATTGTTGATTGTTTGATGATAATTTTGTTTGATTGAAAGATCTCAACTCTTCCGTAGTTAGCATTCATCGAATGGAATGATATATTTTGGCATATAGCTTGCATTTAGGAAATTGTGAGAGATTACATACGGTAGGACCTGGAAACTGAAACCTAATCAAAGATCAACTGTAAAATGAACTGAATGAATCTAAAAACGCATTGGAACTTAACGCATACATCTAGAGGTCTAGGCTAGAGACATGTTCTGGCGTCGTTAAACCTAGTCACTGTTGTTTCACATTATGGTTGGGTGATTCCTCCTTTTGTGACTCGATAGTGGTCTAGCACGGATTTGTGCTCCCACGTACCGTCAAGTATATGTGGAGACCCCACTAGGTTATCATCCTTTATCCACAGGAAGCCGTGTCTGCCGCCTTACAAGCCGTAATGCACTGAACACAACATTCGAGAAGATTGACTGATGTACGAGAAGTCCTTGGTTTTCATCTGATTGCCAAGGTGTATATGCAGTTTTACGAATTGTTTGGTAAACCTTTTGCCTAGTTCTCCAGAGTAGTCACTTTTGACCCTTTTCGGATTGTTAGCGCTCGAATTTGCCTTAGGTTGAAGAAGGCGAAACTCAAGGTAACATCAAACCACTTAGCCTCGTAGCTAGCCCTACGAGGACAGGAGAGGGCTCTCTCCGGTCTATCTCAGCAAAAAGTTTTCTAAAAGGGGCTGAGATGACTTTAAAAGAAACTGATTTTAGGCTAGTAAATTGATAAAAGGGTTTTTAATAAAATGATGGGGTTTTTCTAGGCTGCATGGGCAAAGTAACAACTTGAACAGAGAAATGTAATAAAAAACACAGATTATCCCCTGAGGCAAGGTAGGCAAGAAAGTTTAACATCAAATTGAGATTAAATGGAATGGCAAGACTGCTGAGGAGCTAACAAGGGCATAGAGGATGAATCCTTGTCAAATAGAAGAAAGCATTAAATATGAACAAACTTAAAGGCAGAGCATATAAATTATGAATTCTACCTTAACACTTCATTTGTTCAAATGGAAATGATCATGAAATGACATGAACACATAATAGGTTACATATGAAACAAAAGAAGATACAAATGTTAAATCTCATACCACATGAATCTCAGGGGTCAGAGCTGCATGTTTTAATTAAAATCTCTGTCAAAATCTGTACAATAGAAGCTCTCTGTTCTCCACCAGCTCTTAGAACTCTCTCTCTCCCTCTCTCTAACTCCCTTTACAAATGATTATTTAATACAATAAATAAATGCTGCTAAGGGAAAAACAAATCGACCCAACAACAAAGGTGCTGTTTCAACTGCAATTACAAAAATTAGGAAAGGGCGTCTCATCTATTCTAAACATAGAACAACGTTCCTCTAAATCTTCTGATAATTGGCTAATTAAGAGATAAATGCTGCAGTGCAGATCCCTTTGAATCATTAACTGAAGTCTTGAAACAGGAATCGAATCCTATATCTTCTGCTGTTTTGGCTCCGTTTGAATAGCGCTCGTGGGCCATATTCATGAGCCAGAAAAGGGTCAAATGACAAAGATGAAAAACTCCACGATCTTCCATTTGTTTCCAGCTTCGATAAGAATGTCACTGGGTTTAGAATTCTCAGTCAAAATTGATCCATTGAAAAAATCTCAGAATATTCCAAGACTCGAAGATTTGCGAGTTGCAGCTTCAATAAGATGATACATCCATCGATCTAGCATTCCTGTCAGAGCAAAAGTGCCCCCAAGAGCAGCACAAAGACGCGTAATAAAGTGAGTGAAACTACGCTTTTCCTCCCTGATGGTAACAATGATAGGATAAAGATCATACAAAAAATAGACAGCTGGCCAGCTCCGGTCAGAATCCTTCATTGCCACAAAGTATTCTGTTACAGAAAATTGATTTGTTGGCAATACTTCCTTTGACAGATATCTGTATTCAGTGGGAACAATCTTGATGTAATATTTGAAGGCGCCACTTGCATCGCGAAGAATGCGGAAAATATCATCAAGTGGATTGTGTATTCCAGGGTATTTGAGACCAAATGATAGATCATGAATTACATGGCTCACATTAACATGATTTGCACCCTCGAATATCTGTTGAGAAACAATAATATTCAAGCCATGCACCGAAATGTGGAAATTTCCAGCGACCCTTTGAACATCCAGAACACCAAAGACCCGACATCCTTCACCAACATCTATTGCACGCTTAACATCCTTTATCATCTTTACAAGATCGTTTCCAAGCCGAAACAAGCAATTGTCCATAACTGTGATTCCACCTGCAAACCTTCATAGGTACTCTGCACCTTGACACAAAGTATCCGAAATACCAAAAACTGAAACAATAGATTAACCAATGTTTACATCATTTGAATTTGGGGCACTCACGTCCACTGATGATACCAACGGATACTTTTGTCCCTACATAACCAGAAACATTCAGCGCTCAATGGAACTTGAAAAGAAGATCCAGAAAAAGGAAAGAGAGCCACCCACACACAGGCTTTTATGATCTATCTCCTCTATCCATCAAATCAAATATAAAGCACAAATTCCTGGAGAACAGCGACCCCTGAAATCAAAACCACTGCATATAAAAGCAAAATGCAGTAGGCTAGGAATGGAGAAACAAAAACAGTAGTCATCGACACATTTACAAGGCCCGTTAATATATTTGCCAGGAGGAAAGTCACAAGCACATTTTGATCAAAGACTTCCTCAAGGACCAATGATTTTCTTGTGGGGACCAAATCTGAGAGCATAAGCATCCCAAGAACCTCAAATTTCTGTGCTAGAACAAAAGTTACATATGCATAATTGCACACGTGACGAGAAATTTTTCTCTACAAACTTATCCAAAAAGATTGTTAGCACCCAAAGGAAACCGTCAAGCAGCCAAACTTCGATTGCAATACTTGATTTCCCTCCAATTGAAGCTACTCTAGAACTAATGGGTTCCTTTAGGAAGAAGAGATGATAGCCTAATTTGACACTGACAAGGTATAAGCCCCAATATCCAAATAATCTGAAGATGCCCTCTTTGTTTAGACTAATGATATTTACACCCCTCTGATCTGAAATGAGGTAACGATTTAATCCACACAACAGGACTGCTTGATAAACTGTGAGAATTGCACATCCAAAGAAGCCACAGTATTGGGGATGAATATTGATTATTGATGTCACAATGGCCACTGCTGCAAAAGTGAAATTTTTTTTCCAGTGTACACCATATTCCCCAACATGGACACCGAATCAATGTTGTGTGCCTATTTTGAAACTAATGCATTTGCAACTGCAAAAGATCCAACCCCGAGATCCATTAATCCTGTACCATACGTTTCTGTCTTAGCAAATCGCCTGGGAAATATTTTAAAGTCCACAGCCAGAATTGACACATGTCACCAGCATCATTGCAAATCGATATGATGAGAGGCTTTTTCTTTGTCTGCTTGCAGGGATAGGAGTTGATGAAACCACTGCCATTTGAAGAGTTGGAGAATATTCTAAAAAATACATTTAATGATTTCTTCTTCAAAACAGGGTTTTGAAGAAGAATCAATCTCACACTGACATACAAGACAGAGTCTAACACGGACTCCCTAAAAGAAAGGTTCACCTGAGCATTTGTCACTTCGGGCTCACTGAATATTCGAGGGAGACTAGAGTCATCTTTTTGTCCTTTTCTTGACTCTTAAAACATGAAAAGGTCAAGTTCAGTTCCTTTGTCTTAAAATTTATTTGGCGACGATTCACATTTACCCGGTTAGATCTTGTTTGCATTAGTTTGAGTAGGGTCCTTTCTCATTAGCTTCCCTAGGATTTTGTGAAGTTTTCATCCTGGCGGAATTACCAATTTCGTCTTCATCCTTTGCCGAGATACCGGTTGTGAGTGATACTCTTCCTGTTATTCTGAGTATACAACCGATTAATTCTCGTGCTCCAGGCGACGAGACTTACGAATTTCACTGGAATCCCGTTTGGGAACCTTTTGAAGACGATATCCCTTTTTGGGAATACACTTCTCCTCGTATTTTGGCCCCACTATTTTCTTCCGATATGGAGGAAGTATCTCCTACTTCAACTGAAGAATCTGTTGTGACGAGCGGTAAAATTCCCACCGCAACAGAACCTATACTTGTTAGTAGCACCCCTACTACCGGGAGACTACCTCCAGGCTATAAATCATTACAAGATGCTATGTCTTCTAGGACTCCCTCTACGAGTTCTATTTGGTCACAACTCGCTTTTCCCACCATGGAGCCTTTTACTCCACAAAGTCGCAGCACGTCTGTTACCTCAATCCCAACCATTCCAACGGTATGTGTAGCTTCTTCAACTCCCGTTCTCAGTGGTCCTTCGGCCTCTATATTCAGAGTCTTTGATCCTGCGTCAAATGTCCCAGCAGAGGGGCCATACGACCAGTATTTACCACATCTTGGTAGGCCTTTGTCGTCTCAACTGACTATGGAAATTTCAGTCCCGTTGTCAATTGATTGGGGCCCCACCTATTATCATGGTGGCCAAGTATCGTCTGCGCAATCCCAAGGACCACCTAGTCAAGACCAACAGTCTCACACAAGGCGACCTGGGAGCCAACAAGGACAACCCGTCCAGGGACAACCTTTGGCCTCTGGTGGTCCGTCTTTCACCTCTTATGCTCAACCTTCTGGTAACTCAGGTCAATTTTCTGTTCAACAAGGCCAACCTGGTATCTAGCAAGGTTATCCTACTAGACAAATTGGTCAATTGTATGTTCACCCAAACCAACCTAATGTTCAGTATGGTCTAGTATCTGGACAAGTTGGTCAACCGTATGGTCAACCCACCGTCCAGTATAGCCAAGCACCTGGGCAAGTCGGCCAGCCTCAAATCCAATCAGGCCAACCAACTGCCCGGCCCACTCGGCCATCTGGTCTGTCAGGACAACCCTCAGTTGTGCAACAACTCCACCCCCAGCAAGTACAACCTTCTGGGCAGGTGGGCCAACCTCAATATCAACTAGGTCATCCTTCCGGCCAGATAGCCCAACCTACAGGACATCCTTCTGGCACTGCTCAACACGGTTTTTTGCCCCAGGCTGGACCCTAGGCCCCATCCGGTCTTCAAATGCAAGTTGGAATTCAATCCCAACCAGTCTATCAAACTCAGCCTGTTTCTCAAACTCAGTCTGGAGTCCAGCCACCTTATGGTTACGAGCAACCTCAAGGGAAACCTTCGTTTGCCCCATATCAAAATTATCAACAACTGTAGACAAATCCTTATCAGAATTATCCGCAACCGTATGGTGCTCCTGCAGGACAGTTTGGTAATCCATGGAACGCTGGGGGGAAGAACCAAAATCCCTACGGACAAAACCCTATGGGGCCAAATCTGTCTGGACAAAGCCCATGGGGGCAACCGCCAGTTGGTTGGAACCCAGGTGTTCCATCCTACCCGCAGCCCCAGATGTCCTTCAATCCTCAGTTACCTTTCTTAGCAACCTTAGAATTACCAGATGTGTCCAAACTGACCAATGATCCCATTCTCCATAATCCGTATTGGCCTCCGGTTTCGACGAAAATTCCCGGTGATTGTCCCAAATTCGATGGTAAAGCTAATGAAGATCCTCAAGCTCATGTCATGACCTATCACTTGTGGTGTTCATCCAATTTGTGGCTTGATGATTCGATTCGACTTCGCCTTTTTCAAAGGACTCTCACTGGCTCTGCAGCTAAGTGGTATATTGAGCTCACTCGCGGATCCTTTCAGGATTTTAACTCGTTGGCTATGGCATTTCTCACTCATTTTCAGTTTCCCATTCGATATGAAACGAGTACACACCTCCTGACATCCTTAAGACAGACAACGGCTACGCATATCTCTAATCATATCCATGAATGGAGACGACGTAGACGTATGATCAAGTTTTGGATTCCCGACCAACTTCTTACCAACTGGTTTATGACTTCGTTCGTTCCTCCAATAGCACGGGACATTGCCATGGGGGCATGTGTCACCGAAGAGCAAGCTATCGTGCGTGCTCAGTACCTTGACTTGGTTTATTCTCAGTCTAGTACATTGTATGATTATTTGCCTGATGCCCTGAGACCAGGAACATCCAAAGCCCCGCCAACACCAACTGTTGACGATATTATTGGTTCTGTTAACTCATCCTCAAAGAAAAATTCCGCGAACCCTGGGAAGCAAAAATCAAATGCTTCGAATGAACACACTTCTCAGGTTACACCCACTTCGAATATTACTTCCGAGGTCAATGCCATCCAGTCCACCATGGCAGACAAAGCCTCGAAAGGAAAGAAGAAAGGAAAAGGGAAGAATAAGCCAGATCGACCTAAACAGGACTCCCCTAAACCTCCACCCGAGGAAGGTGCCAAGCGCAAACCCAAGTATCCTTGTCTTATCTGTGATGAAGATCACTATACCAAAGACTGCCCTAGGCGGTCCGAAGTTAGTCGTTTGTTGAAAGGCGCCCCTGGGACTCTTGCGGTGCTCAAAGAACCCTTTCCCTCACAACAAACTCAAATGGTGGCTGACCCCTCTCAACCTCCATCAATCCTCACAAATGTGTCTTCTGCATTGAATCCGGCCGACTTCTTAGATTCATAGTCTCCCGAGAGGGCATCCATTTGGATCCCCTTAAAGTCGAGGCTATTGTGAATCTTCCTCCCCCTGCTTCTTTACAACAATTGCAAAGCTTGCAGGGTAAAGCAAACTTTCTAAGACGATTCGTTCCAAACTATGCCGAGGTGGCTAAAGGTTTCACACGGTTGCTAAAGCGAGATGTCCCTTTTCATTGGGATACCATCGCTCAGGAATCTTTTGAGCGTCTCAAGGGTCTCCTTGTTTCCGCTCCATTGCTCTGTCCTCCGAACTATCATCGCGATTACACTCTGTATTTGGCTGCCGTCGACACCACTATCGGCATGGTTCTTGTTCAAACTGACGATGATGACACTGAGCATGTTGTATATTATCTCAGCCGCAACCTTTTAGACATGGAAACTCGATATGCTTATGTCGAGAAGTTGGCTTTGGCCGTCGTTTGTGCTGTCCAACGCTTCTGTCACTATATTCTGCTGCGCACTACCACCGTGGTTTCTGATTGCAACCCCATGACGTACATTTTGTCACGCCAGTTGCTGGGGGGAAAGTACTCAAAGTGGATTGTCATCCTCCAAGAGTTCGACTTGGAATTTGCCACTGCCAAGTCCAAGAAATCCCTTGTATTCGCTGAGTTACTTTGCTCTTTGCCATCTTCTTCCCCGCCCTCTCACTCAGAGGATCATATTCCGGATGAAACTTTGTTTCTCATTAGCACCCTCGATCCCTGGTACGGGGATATCATCATATATCTGCAAACGTCCTCCTTTCGCCCCGGCGTGTCCAAAGACGCTTGGTGAAGGATTCGTCATCAGTCTCAACCATACCGTATCATTGGGGACACACTATATCGCCTCGGCGCTGACTCTGTTCTCCGTCGATGTCTAACTCTCGAGGAAGCTTAGCGTGTCTTGAATGACTGCCACTCTGGTGCCTATGGTGGTCACATGTCCGGATATGCCACTGCCCAAAAAATCCTCCGTGCTGGCTACTTTTGGCCCTCTATCTTTAAGGATTTCATTCTTGCCGTCCGCTCTTGTCATGAGTGCCAGATATACCAGCGGAAGATGCGAGCGCCTCCCACTCCATTGCACCCTATTGTCACCGTCGGCCCTTTTGCAAAATGGGGCATTGATTATACGACCTATAACCCTCGCTCGGCCGGGGGGCATGGGTTTATTATCGTTGCCGTCGACTACTTCACTAAATGGGCCGAGGCGATGCCTACATTAACTGAAGACGGTCACACAACGACGCAATTCTTATTCAACCATGTTATCTCACGATTCGGCGTCCCTCAAGCCATCGTCACTGATCACGGGAAGCATTTCCGTAATCATATGATGACGGAACTAACAACCCAGCTGGGCTTACGGCACGATAGTTCGACTCCATACTATCCTCAGGCCAATGGCCAAGTTGAAGCTATCAACAAGATTTTGGTTACAATGCTTCAGCGTACCGTTGGCATGCATAAGTCTAACTGGCATTTGATGTTGTTCCCTGCCTTGTGGGCCTACCAAACCTCCGTGAAGGATGCCACTGGTTTCACTCCATTTCAACTAGTTTATGGACTGGAGGCCACCCTTCCAATCGAGTGCGAAATCCCTTCATTAAAATTGGTCATCGAACTACTTCCCAACACTACTCCGCTAGAAGAACGCCTTCTTTACCTGGAACGACTAGATGAGACCCATCGCCTAGCCTGTTTGGCCATTGAAGCACAAAAGAAGCGAGTCAAGACTCACTTCGATTAGACTGTCCATCCACGTTCTTTTGTTGAGGGAGATTTAGTCCTGCTATACGATCAGGCAAACGATAAGCTGGGAGCAGGAAAACTCGAGCTTATGTGGCTAGGCCCTTACATTGTCAAGAAAGTTTTGCAAAAATGGGCCTACGAGCTAATTGACTATGAAGGGAACCCTCTCGGGAAGCCTCGAAATGGGGTGTACTTGAAAAAGTACTATGCGTGATGCTTGTACACTTTATTTTGTACATACATGCACTTTAGCAGGTGTGTTGTGTGTGTGTGTTTTAGTTTTGAAGGCATGATTGCCGCTTATTGTGTCTTTCGCTTCTTGTGTAGATGTCTGATGCACCTTATGTTGGTTTCGCTGATGGTGCCTGCCGCAGTACTCGCAACTTGTCCTCTGCGGCATGGGTGATCTATGATCCTCATGGCGAGTTGATAGATCTTCAAGGTGTGTGTTTGGGCCGTACCACTAACAATGTCGCCGAATATTGTGTTGTAATTGAACTACTTGCTGAAGCAATTAATCTCGGCATTCGTGCATTGGTAGTGAACCTAGACTCTCAACTTGTCGTCCACCAGCTCAACGGGCGATATTTCCTCAGAGACCATCGTATTCTAAGGTTGTATTTATGTGTGAGATTGTTAGAAAGGAACTTTGATTTCATCACATATCGACACATTCCAAGACAATTGAACACGTTAACTGATGCATTGGCTAACCATGTATTAGATAGACATTTGCGTAATATGTAAAACATCATACAAGAAAGCATATAAAGCGCAATAATAAAACCATAGAGATATGCATATGTATATATATATATATATATGTGTGTGTCGCAATGTTTGCACCGCGTGCATCATATAGTTCAAAAAATAATACATGTTCCTCTCAAATACATCAGGAGACGACATGTCTCTCAAAAAAGATGCAGGAAAAGGAAACCTAGGAGTCTAGTCCCGGTGGTGCTCATGATAGCACAAAACCGCACGCACCAAGCGTCTCAACAGATGATGGACACGATTAGGCACCCCCACTGTGTGCCTCTGGTACGCTAGTGGCATATCTCCCAGTCTAGCATAAACAGGAATCCCTCTGGCGAGTCCCTCGAGATTCTGAATCAATTCATCTCCCTCGGCACCCTCTTCCTGAGGGTCGGCTGCGGGTTGGTTCCTCCGAGCGATAGGAGACATGCCAACTGGTCGCTCTGGGCCAACATCTGCATGTATATACAATTGTTGTTAGGAAAAACATGTATTAACAAAAAAAAAACATATAAAACATCAAAAACAAAAAGAGATCTTACCCAGCTCCTCGTCCCACTCCTCTCCCTCGGGTAGTGGGAGATCTGGGTCTTCGGTGAAGTCAGTCCCTGCATAGGGCCAATCCTCCACCACAATCAGCTGACGGCGGATCCATATGAAGAACTCGGGCCTCCAGGACATCTGCTGGCCCCCTCCTCCCCTGGGAATCAGTGCTGCCCAGCGAGCCATCATAGTCTCTCGTGGCAAAGGATCAACCACTATAGCTCCATGTCCCTGAAAAATTGGTAATCGTTCCAAGAAGAACGATACCACTATCGAACCATACCCAAACTGCTTTACCTTTCCTCGCTTGCACTTTGTAAGCTGCCTCTTGATGTTAGTAGTCACTGCGGTGGCCCAGTCAAAGAGGGTAGGATTTAGGCATTCTGCGGCCAACAAAAGATGGTTCTTGCTTGCCTCATGGGGCGCCTGCACTCCTGCAGCTCGAGTAATGGTGAATAGTATCACCCTAAGAACCAAGTATGGAACGGTGGGAATATCCACCTTTGCACTGTTCTTTCCAAATCGTGCCCCTGGGCACACTCGGTCTCGAACTTCGATCATCTTCTCCCCGGAAGGTCTACTCCCAGTCAAAATTGGCCTCGCCCCTCTCCGTGATAACCCCGTGATGAAATAGACATCGGATACATCGAGCCCCAACACTTGGTCCCTTAAATGGAACACTTGGTCATCAACATCCCACAGATCAATTAAGAATTGTAGTAGCTCGGGCTGAGCGCGCATGTAAGGTGTAAGAAAGAATTTCTTAAGCCCACAGTCCCTTAGGGCGTTCATGCACCCTTCATCCTCAAGGAACAAAGCATCCTCGGCATCATGTTCTCGTTCCTTCCATTCTACTACCATTTTGCCTGCTTTCCTGCACCCACAAGAACGCATAAACCACAATTAGATCACTTGTAAACTTGGAATCCAGTTAAATTCAAAATGCAATGGGAAATTTCAAGCGGAAAATTAAGTTGCGCAGTTGGCGCGACTGTTTCTAAAACAGTCGCGCCAATGAGCGCGACCCCTTTAGAAAAATTGCCCCATTAGTGCGGGTCCGTGCCGGATACCCGCGCTAATGGGCGAAGCCCTAAATTTTTAATTCCCTCTTGCAGAGGTCAATCAGGAAGCCAAAATGCATAAAAAATGTATGGAAATGGAGCTAAGGGAAGCGCCTCTTACCTGGAACCCACGAAATCCCGAACGGTTGCACAGATTGGCTGTAATCACCGTCTGAAGTTCACTCCCCAAACAGACCACTGCTACTATTCAGAGAGGTAAAAAGTAAAAGTAATTCTATTTTTACCATTTTCACCATATTTATAAACTTTTTGACTTATACTTAGGTTTAAAAAGTTACTTTTTGAATATTTTAATATATTTTTGGTCGAAAATGGATTTTACGCTTGCTTCTTGTGTAGTGACAGGTCTTTTACGCAACTTCGATGGTGAAATGAGTTGTATTTTATACTTTTTTGGACTCGGTAAATACACGAAAAAGTCACCGTGGAGTCATCTTTCAGCTCTTTTCTGACTTGCTAAACATGAAAAGATCACCGAATTATCCCTCTTGAGTCATTAAACGTAAATAAGAGGCGATCGTCTTTAAACTCTTTTCCGACCGCGTAAAAAACGAAAAGATCGTCGGACCCTTGTCGTTTCAGGTTTGTTAACGGTTACAAAGCGACGTGGTTTCGATCATTTTTTTACTTTTTCAGGTCGAAATCACTACTCATGAAAAGTACTCCTCGATCGTAATGGTCGGGCGGTTCTTTCGAGCATTGTTTTATACTTTTTTCGGGCTCGAGAGACACAACTTAACGAAAAAGGACACCCTTGGAGTTTTCTTTTCCGCTGTCTTTTCAAACTCTCTAAACATGAAAAGACGCCAAGTTCTTCCTTTGTCAGACTCGTTAAAACTTGATGACATTAGAGTTCGTCAAGATGACGTTACAAGCATATGCTATCCCCGTCAAGCTTGTAAATAAAAATAATTGGGGTACTCGCCAGAAATGGTGGGGGAAAAATGGAACCATAATTAGTGTCGTGTCGACAGTATGTCGCTCTTGAACATGGCACTTGTCTCCTTTTGTGTCTGGGTGGGGATATCTCATCTCATTTTTCACTTGCCTCCGTGGATTTGGGTAATCCTGTTTGACCTCTCATCTGCTCATTGCCTCGTCACCATGACCTTTGATCCATTGATGTCAAATACTACCAATTCCACTGTCGTGCCGCCGATATGTTTAAGAGAAGTTGACCTCTGCAGAATAACAACCTCCTTCTAATAGCTCACATAATTCTGATCCACCACAACATTCTTTCTCTGTCTCGTGTCGATGATGTGGGAAACACTATGGCCCACCTTCGATCAAGGTCACTTCCTGTCGACTTCAACTCATTATCCAGGAAGCTGATCTAGAGACTCCCTTCCGGTGCCTTCGAGCCTGCATGCCTCAATGGCAGGTTCTTCGTGTTTGACATGAGGTTTTCATCATTGACCTCCGATCGAATGATTCTATGGGTGTTCGATGCTAGCTCACTGATTCACACGCCGTAGATTGTACCTATAGTACCTTGAGGGCCATTGTCATTATTGGTGGTACCTCTCGCGTCTGTTAACAGTTTTCATTATTGACTGGTAATCAGACGATGTTCATGCATGTTTGACTTCAACTCATATATTCACATGCTTGAACTTGTACTTTTGTTCGGGTCGAGATGGAGGGCAAGACCCTGGATTTTGTCTGTTGGAATCTAGGCTGCGGTTTTGTGGATTATTGTTACATGACTCATTCACTGGATGGCTGCGACCATGCCTGAGTCTAGTCATCAATCCTCACCAGATGGCTGCGCCCATACCATGGATCTAGATTATTATGTACTCTGTTATGGATGGCTGCGCCCATACCACATACATCATGTACTTGAGCTATCAGTTGTATCTCTCTATGCAGATTCTCCGGCGACAGCTGCATGTGTTCTTGTAAAGCATTTCACCCCTCTCTCTCTCTCGGGCCTCATGCTTTAGGGGGCATCTATTACACAGTAATTTGTCACCATTGGTCACCGTCCCTATTACCCCTTTCCCGCACTTTGGAGGACTCATTTCGGGACCTGTCAGAAGTGACATGGCTTGAAAACACTTGCATTATGTTCCCCTAAGTATGGAATTCATATGCCTTGAAGACCTCTCCTGCAGAATATCCTTAAAAAGTCCCCTTTTTCCATTAGCGCGGATCCACAATGTATCACCCACGCCAATGGGGGAAATTCTCCAAAGAGGGCGCGCCAGTTGGCGCTCTGTCTCAGAGTCTTACCTGCGCCAACCAAGTTTGGAAAAGTTTTTTAACAAATGCACGCCCGAGAGTTTTTTCCTTTCGACTCATGAGGCTTTTCAAGGATAATGCCAATCTCACGGATGTCGAGATTCATCGTATCTCTATCCACAATAGCTTTTCGAGGATAATGCTTATCCCATGGATGTCTAGATTCATTGTATCTCTTACTCCTCCTCCATCTATAAAATTTTGTTCTGGTGCATTTGACAAGCTAGTTTTTGAGCATAGGGAGAATGATACTGTCAGAAGTCTGAGAGATTGTTGAGTCTTCTTTGCATTCATAATCAAAGAGAGAGAGAGGCTTGTTCCTGATCCCGACAAGCTTTGCAAGACATATGTAGCTGATCACCTAGCCAAAGGAGGATTTGACGTCAGAACTTCGGTTGTATACTCCTTTGTTGATTATCAATAATAGATGACTATCATTATGGTTCCATTCTTGCTGTTCATTATGATGATGTTTGGATTATATCTTTTCTGACCGATATATAATTGCATCTATTGGATTTTATGCTTGTATTCGTGTCATTCTTTGCATGTGCAGGTGTCCATTCACGGATATCATGAGGATCGTGACCGGCTGGAGCAAAGGAACGGGAGTGTCAAATCTTCTACAACACTAGTGTTGGAATCCAAGTAGGTTCTCATAATCCACCTTTAATTTGCAATTAGGAACTTGCGTGATAGCATTGTTTGATTGTTGCTAGACCCATTCTGGGCTAGTGGGATCGCCTCTGTCCGCAGAGGGGACCTCTCCAGCACTCCATATACCTGTCATGCTGATGTCCTGCTTGTAAGATCTACTCACGTAAATCTGTCCCATAAAAGTTCATACCTGCTATATGATTCACCTGTACTTTACTTTTAAGAGCATTTGCGACTCGATTCTCCTTTCCTTTAATATATTTGATCTCAAAGTCAAACTTGCTAAGGGTGGCCAACCATCTACCTTACCTAGCATTTAGATTCGGTTGGTCAAACAAATAACTCAACCCACTGTTATCACTCATCAGTATAAATCTATTGCCAAGAAGATAATGCCTCCACATCTTCAAGGTGTGAATAATAGCTGCCAACTCAAGATCATGAGTCACATAGTTCTACTCATGCTCATTCTATTTCCTGGACTCATAGCATACCACCTGTCCCTCCTACATAAGGACTCCACCAAATCCTCTTTTAAAAGCATCTGTACACACCACAAACTATTTATCCAGATTTGCAATCTTAAGAACTAGAGCATTGGACAACAACTGCTTCAGCTACTCAAAACTAGCTGGAGATTCTTATGTTCATTCAAACTTCTTACCTTTCCTCTGCAAAGATGTAATATGATATGGAATGCGTGAGAAGTTCCTAATGAACCTCCTATAGTAACTTGTTAATCCCATAAATGACCTGACTTCCTCCATATTCTTAAGAGATTCCCACTCCATGATGGCCTTATCTTTTCTGGATCTACTGTTATACCTTACTTGGAGACAACATGTCCCAAGTAATCCACCTCTGTCTAAAAGAAACTTCACTTGCTAAGCTTGGCATACAACTGATGCCATTTTAGCAATCTCAACACCGTTGCTAAATGATCGACATGCTCTTCTTCATTCTTATAATATATCAAACACATAAGAGTAGCTGGAGCATTAGTCGAACCGAATGGAACTTCAACAAACTCATAATTCCCATCCCTGGTCCTAAAGGCAGTCTTGTAGATGTCCTCTTCTTACCGGGTGCAAGCCCTAGAAGTGATGATTGATGCTATGTGATTCATTTCACTAGTTTCAATCCCACTTCTTCACCCCTGTGAGCATCACCTGATGCAATGAGTGCTAAGTGAACTATTCAAAAATCATGAGAAATTAGTCAGTGATGACTACCTCTCATGGAAATGGTCATACATGAATGACTTACTTAACGCAGTTGAATCCCAAAATGATATCTAATATAATGCACTGCGTAAACCCCCATACTTAAATTCAAAAAGAGTCAAGGGATCTCTAATTGAATGGTTCATGAGGCACAATACTTGCTAAGGTTTTGCAAATGGGGTAGCAAGCTAAGTGGGCTTGATTGTGGGGAAAACTCCACAGTTAAGCGCGCTTGATCTAGAGGAGTTCTGGGATGGGTGACCTCCTGGGAAGTCCTGGTTACCAGGTGCAAGCCCCGGAAGTGATGATTGATGCTATGTGATTCATTTCACTAGTTTCAATCCCACTTCTTCACCCCTGTGAGCATCACCCGATGCAATGAGTGCTAAGTGAACTATTCAAAAATCATGAGAAATTAGTCAGTGATGACTACCTCTCATGGAAATGGTCATACATGAATGACTTACTTAACGCAGTTGAATCCCAAAATGATATCTAATATAATGCACTGCGTAAACCCCCATACTTAGATATCTTGATCGCAGATCAATCTTTGAGAACACTGCTGCTCCCTTCAACTGATCGAACAAATCTTCAATCCTCGGCAATGGGTTCCTGTTCTTGATCATCGCCTTGTTCAAATTCCTGTAATCAATGCATAACATGAGAGTACCATCCTTCTTCTTTACAAACAACACTGGTGCACCCCAAGGTGATACAACTGGCCTAATGTGTCACTTTTCAAGCATTTCCTTCAGCTGGAACTTCAACTTTACTAACACTAGTGTGCTCATCCTGTAAGGTGCCTTTGATGCTGGTCCTGCCCTTAGTACAAACTCAATAGAAAAATCCACTTCCCTGTTTGGAGGTATATCTAGAATCTTTCCTGGAAACACATCTTGAAACTGTTGCAATACATGGTACCTCTTAAATATTTTTACATCCTCAACATATTTACCCTTGTCACTAGAGATATGCACTGCAAACATCACACAACCTTTTCTGCAACTGCGCTTAGCCTGCATAGTGGTGACCATCCTTACTAATGTAGGATTCTTATTTCCTTGCAAATTTCTCCATTATCATCCAGACATTCAATGGAATTTTCATAACAATCCACTTTGGTCCTATGAAGGTACAACCAATCCATACCCAAAAGCATACTATACCATCCCAATGGCAGTGCATTGAAATATGCTGCTGTAGGCATACCATTCCACTCAAATGCATAGATATTACCTAATGATGGACTCTCATAGCCAACTGCACCAACCAAGACTCTTCATGCACTTCTTTTCTCAAGCCACACTTATCCACTAGGCCAGGATTAATTAATCAAAATAGAAACAACTTGATCACAAAGCTTACCATCCATCTCAATGATAGATTCATGGTGGTCCACCTGTCTGTTGTCCACAACTGCATAAATCCAAGGAATGTTATGACCAACATCCTCAATTGTATGCACCTCCCGAGAAGTATAGATCTAAGGTCTACCACCCTGATACAATGGACAATTCTTCTTGCGACGATCTTTGCCACATATCCAACACTGTAATGGTGTTCTACCATCACCTCTAGTTTGCTGCTCTCTAGGTTACGATCCATGTCCCTTCTCAACTGTATTGAACTTCTTGTAAGGAGTAACATTTTATTTCTCATATGCATCTTGAGGTATTCCTAGCTTCGGTGGCCATTTTCCTTTAACTTTCTCATTTCCTTTCAACTCACGTTTAGGCTTAGCTTTTCACTTTGACTGTCATAACAATGCTTCAATTTAAGGGTGGGTTCCTCTAATGATCTAGGCTCATAAAACTACTTCATAGTCTTGGAAGTACCTTCTTTGCTAAGAGAGAGTGTTGATTTTTGATAGCTTGGGATGTACTGAAAGCCCTAGGGTTCGGGGTTTGGAGGTTGGAGCGACACAAAGCTCATTTGTGGGCTTGGAACCTTGCACGCATTGATGTTTGGGCCAATGCCATGGACAATTTTGGACATGTGATGGATGGAGATAATAGAGGATGGTGAGGAGAATCCAACACATTGAGAATAATTGAAATTTGAGACGTCCTAGATGAGATATGCATTTTTGAAGTTAGTAATTGATTTTTTGGGCATTGAAGTCATGTAGGCTTGAAGTGAAATGAGCCAAAATTCATGTCTCTTGGGTAATTCATTGAACCCTCTTGTTTAGTATAAATAAGAGGCGGCAAAGTTAATTTCTATCCTTCCAAATGTGCATCTTTCTCATAGGAAAACCATTATGAGTTAGTCGTAACTCTAGAAGAGGAGGCTGAGTGCGTTTGGTGATTGTTTGTGGGTTCCTTTGATGACTTAGCAGGCATGTTGAAGAGGAGAAAGGCAGCCAGATACTTGGAGATGACTTGGGCATACTTCGATGAAGTTTTGTGTGGGTTTTCTCTCCCACAGGAAGGTCGCAATTTTGGGTGACACGTCCAACGAGGCCGCAAGTCTTTTTTTTCTTGGGACAAAGGGCCGTAAAGGTATTGAAGAGCCCAAGTAGGTTGTAGTATTGTACAACTAAACAAAAGGGCTTGTTTGGGGTTGGTTTTTAGCCTAGATTGGTAGGGAGTGTGGGTAGACCTGGGTAAAGAGAGAATACAACTAGAAGGAGGCTTCGACGTGAAGGAGGGAGGTTGCAGCATTATTGTTGTAGCCCTAACCAGAGGTGAAAACCTACAACAGTGCATAAAAACTCCTGAGAATGAAAAAGGTATGAGTTTTGGTTATGGTTTCATGTTGAGTGGATGCTAGGTGGATGGTGTCTAAGTGTGGACAATCTGCAACCTGTGGGAGCCATGTGGTAGGGTTGTCTTGGGTGAATAGAAACCATAACTAGGAGAAAATTATGTAGTGATTATATTGGGTGCCATTGGACTGGTGGAGAGTGTTAGCACCTAAATCTGCCTCAGGCTGAAGGAAGGCAAAAATTAGGGTAACCACAAACCATGCTCAGTCTGGTAGCTAGCCCTACCAGAGCAGGAGAGGGCTCTCTCCGAGTCACACTTAGTGAATGGATAATTGAAAACGGTCTGAGATGACTTACAATGAAATGTTTAACTTAGGCTAGTAAGTGAATAGGGATTCTGGAAACAATTTTTATGAATGACCGAGCTTCTGGGATGGTATGGGACCAACTGTCAGCAAAGAACAGAGAATTTAATACAAAGGCACAAATTATTCCATGAGACAAGGTAGGCGGAAAATGTAACAATTTAGTTTGAGGTACCGCGACATGAATAGATTGCTGAAGAAAGTGAAAAGGGCATAGTGACATGAATCCTTTTCAACAGAAGAATAACACTGAACATGAAATTTTCCCACAGGCAGAGAAATAAAATTGAATTCTACCTAATCTCACTCAGAAAATTTCACTGGAAATGAACATGAATTGAATTATGAAACATAACGTAATACATATGAAAACATAAGAGACACATTTTCTACACTCACAACCACATGAATCTCATGAAGCAGAGCCGCTCCCTTTCATTAATTCTCTGTCAAAAATACACAGTGAAGAAACCAAGTTTCTTTCCCACAGTCTCCCATAAGTTACAAGCCAACCAAACCTTTGCAAATAACTTGCATACAATATATAGAATTTGTAAGGAAGAGATAAAACGCCCAAGGGTTGGGGAGTTACTCGAATCATTGCAAAATGGAGATGGAGAGCCAACCATCAGCTACAGGTGCAGCGCTACAAACATGACATTTGGTTTGGGTGACCATTTGCCTTCCTTCTCCACTTGGATAGAATCCAATCTGGAGAAAAAACAATTTAAATGCTGCCTTTGGTGCCAAAAAACCGAAGTGTAGATGAGTGGGCCCACTTGGAGAAGTCGCGAACCGAAATTTCGCGAAATGGAAGCAAATTGGGCAATTTTTCCTCTATGCGCCGTGCTACTTTGGGGCCTGTTTTGGGGCACTTTCAGGTGTCCAAAATGTGCCCAAGTGGGATTGTTGGAAATCCTATCTTGTCTACTTTATAACCCCACTAGAATTTTTAAATTTGGTGCTCATTTGCCCCTCTAAACCTTCATTCTCCCAAGACTGCTTCTTGTGTGTCAAAAAAGTGGCAGAGAGGCCATTTTTTGGGTGTTTTTTGACATTTTGGAGACTCATACCTTGCCAAAATTTCTTTCCCGAACACCAGTAGTCGTGATTTTCCATGTTGAATCCAAAAATGCAAGCCATTCCTCATTTGGAGCCCTAGAATTTAAGCGCTGCGCCACAGGGAGAAATCCCTGTTTTTTGCCCAAAAAATTACCATGTGACCAAAAATTCCCCAAATTTCTTGAAATTTAGGCTAGAGGTTCCCTATGGGGTGTTACGATGGGCCAAGGAAGCCTCAGCCAAGATTCAAAGCCGATCTTTCTCTTTTGCCTCTTTTTCTTTTCTTGTTGCTTTCCTCAATTTCGCTTTCAAACTCCTTATTCGGGCCTGTGCGCTCATGTTTCGCACCCTGTAACGGAAAGCCATATGTATCAGTAGAGCAAGGTCTTGGTCAGCTTTGTCTAGCAGCCTCTCCAAATGCATGTTGACCCTCTCAAGGTTGGCCTCCCGATCCTCATTGATTTCTTGCTCCAAAGATGTGAGCTCAACCCTTCTTCTTTGAGTAGCTTGGCGATGCTCACAAATGTTTTGCAGCTCCATAATCGTCTGTTGGTCCTCAAGCTGCTTGTTTCTCTGCTCCAGGTACTTCATGTTCCACTTGGCCCTCTCCAAATCAAGGGATAAGGACTCAATCACAGATTGCTGCTCCTGGATGATCTCTGTAAGCTCTGCATTTGTTGGTTTTGCATCTGTCTCATCATCATGGAGGAGAACGAATTCGGTCTCCCGTTCACCTGATGGCCCTTCCTGCTGCACTGGCTTCTTACCCTTGCCCTACTCCTGTGATGTTGATGTCGGAAGCGAGGTCCCTTCCACCTCGGGTGGAGATAACACTCGCTTTGCTGCTGCAAATAAGGGTCTACTGCCTCTCTGATAGGTGATGTATACTGGCATAGTAGCAGTCTCATGTTGCTCATACTGATGAGATGGGCTTCCTATCTCATGATCTGCCTCTGATACTACCTGTGGAGCACTGAAGAAGTCACAGGAGATGAAGTCCTCCCAAGCAATACCCTGCAATCCCAACTAATGGTCCACCAAAATCTGGATAAGAGCAAAGTGATAAACACAATTGAGCTGTTGTCGAGGGGTCATGTGCTGCATGAAATTCTTCATCCTCTCTATGTTCCCGCAGATGAAAAATGGGAGGTTCATCATCCGCACCATGGTAAAGTGCATGAGAAACCTAACGTGATAGGCATAAAGGTGAGAAAACCTCCCCTCACAAATGAAGTACTTCATGATCAATTTCATGAGCGGAGCATACTCCTCTCTCAAAAATTTGAATGGAGAAACTCTCGTGAGATGGCTCAAACAGTTGGCCTTAATGTAAGGCTCATAATGATGCCTCTCCACCTTCTTCTTCTTACGCCACTGTTCTCCAATGTTCGGTATGCCTGTTGCCACTGATATGGTTTCGGGTGTCAATGTGAAAGTGACCCCAACCAAGATAGACTGTCCTCCGTGTAGGTGAAGCGTAAAAGGACGGGCCAGCTCATGATGAACTCTAACATTTGCCACCCTCTGACAAAATTCAAAACATGCTAAGTGCTGGAAACAAGACATAGCAAGAGGGCATGCCTGCAACTCGGTGAGCGTGTTTGGATCATCTCTAACATGCTTGCCACTCCGGTGATGTCTCCTGGGGGCATGTTCTCCTGAAGCTGTATCACTGTGGGTCTCCTCCTCATACTCTGACGAAACCTCGGATGCCATAACTGCTGTTTTGTAAACTGAATTTAGGCTGCCCTTTGATTATAGTGAAGCTGGAGTTTGCTTTGACAATCTGCCACCAAGGGGACAATTAAACAAGGGAGCATTAGGATGGGGACAATATAATGGGAATAGGGGTTTATAGGAAAATTGTATTTAGGGATATACAAGGGGTTTTGGGGTATTTTGATAGGGTGGGGTTTGTGTTGTTTGCAAGGTAGGGTTTGGGTTTTTTGAGCAATAGGAAGAGGGGAAGGGAGTATGATTTTGGTAGGATTAGGGTAGTGATTATGGGGACAATAGCATAGGGGAATGGGTAATAGGGGTAGGGTAGGAAAAACACCTTGGCAGCACTGTCACTATAGCACAAACCGTAGCATCATGGTTTTCTTGATGTCTTCTTTTGTTTTCTTTATAATTTTTTTTTTGCATTTGATTTATAATCATAAAACCATGCTATTCCTTTCAAATTTGATGCAAAAGTGGAGGTAGGTTTCCTACCTTTCAAATAGCAGAGCTCCACAAAAATTTGGAGTGATTTGGCAATGTTTTTCGGCCCTTGGTCTGTCTGTGCCATGTGAAAAACCGAGTGCGCTGCGCGTTGGGTATGCGCCATGCCTGTGGTAATTTTCAACGGTGGGCAGGCTGCGTGGGCCCCGCCCTCTGTGTGCGCCGCGCTCCTGGGTATATGCATCGCGCCCTCTAAAACCACCTCCAACTCACTCAAACGCTCACAATTTCACACTCACACCATGGCAACGTCTCTCCAAGGCTTGTAATAGCACAATGCCCTTGATTTGGATGACAACATGTATATATAGCCTTGGAAGAGATGGGTTTAATTTTTGCTTCCTTGAAAACCCATTTTTCTAATGTTGTGTTTTGCACTTTTTTCACTGACTTTAAAACACACCGATTTTCACTTTCCCTTTGAAATTTTGGCTCAAATGATGAAATTTTTGGCACTGTTTGTAGGGACTGTATGACAGGACATCTGGCCATGGAAACCATGATTGCATCTGAAAAATCAACTGGAGACTTTTTTGGAAAATTTTGTCATAAATGACACTGTTTGACTTTTCTTCAAAACAGAGTTTTGAAGAAGAGTCGATGTCTATCCACATGACGATGAAGCTCTCTGAACCATAGCTGTGTAAGGGCCTCCCTCTGGCCTGCATGGCTTTACTGGACATGTTTCAAAGACCAAATTGATGAATTCCTAGACCTAAACATAGAAAATGACTTTTGTCCTTTAAAGGACTAGACCTTGACTGTCATGGACTTTGGTGATTATTGACAAAAGACCTGAGCCAGCAGGAGCTAGACATGAGGGGAATGATTATCATGACTTCCTCTGTCAGATCATGGCATGCCCCTAGCGAAATGCAACTGAGTTAATGGAGCGGGACACCTATAATTGAAATGCAAAAAGAGTTTTGATCTCTGACGGAGGGCTGACCAGACCGAGTCTAACATTGGCTCTAATGGGGGATGGTATCTCCTTGGAGGTGCCAAGAATACCAGATCTCTGGAGGAGCTAGACAATGCCTTTTTTGTCCATTGGGATATGGAGTCATCATTTCGATAAAAAACACAGGACTCTGACTTATTTATGAAACTGAAATGACCAAGAAATTGACTCAAACTTGACATTGAAATAACTCAAAAGCTAACTTGACAGACTGAAACCAAACTGAAATAAAAATGGTATTTACAATGACAGTGGAAGCAGCGTTAATAAATCAGCAGTGGTACCGCTTGAGCAGCCGACCATTGATTGGCCCTCCAGGACAATCTTTCCCATTCATTTCCTTCAGAAGAAAGGCATTCTAACCCCTATATGCTGCAATCTTGAAAGGACCTTTCCAAAGATTTTTGAACTTTCTGTGCTTGCCTTTCTCTTCATTCCTTGCATCCCACTTCAGCACCACATCATCCAACTGAAATTTATCTGCCTTTGCTTTTCTGTCATAGATTTTCTTTATTTTCTCCTGCAATTTGGATGTGTTCTTGAAAACTTCTTCTCTTGTTTGCTGCAAGTGGATCATTTGATTCAACCTTCTTTGCATGGGATCTTCTTCACTGCCGGCCTCCTGAAGAAGTCTGACTACCGGGGCAGCAAGAGAGGCAGGAAATACTGTGTCAACTCCATAAACAAGCTCAAACGGTGACATACCAATGGATTTTTTCTGACTGATCCGATCTGCCCAAAGCACATGGACCAACCTCTTATTCCAACTCTTTTTATTTATTTCCAGCAGCTTCTTGATGATGTTGCCCAATGATTTATTCGAAGATTCTACCAATCCATTGCCTTGCGAATGATAGGCAGTTGAATGACCTAAAATGATGTGATATTTATGACAAAATTCCACCATCCTCTTTGATTTGAAAGCTGCATTATCGGTGATTAACTTATTTGGACAACCAAAGCGAGACAAGATGTTATTTTCAAGAAATGAAATGATTACCGTATCTGTAGTTTGTCTGGTGGGAGCTGCCTCAATCCATTTTGTGAAATAGTCTGTCACTGTAAGGATCCATCTATGTTGTCCGGAAGAGGCAGGATGAATTTCCCCAATGAAATCCAACCCCCATTACTGGAAAGGAGTGCTCACCTTAATAGGCTTAAGTGGAAAAGGCTGTAATTTCTGTTTTCCTTCGAAAATCTGACATTTATGATAGCGCTTGACCATCTTATACACATTAGCAAACAAAGTAGGCCAGTAGTACCCTGCTCTCAAAATTTTGTTCGATGTTTATTTCCAAAAAAGGTGACCACCACAATCTCCTCCATGGAAATCCTCCATGAATTTCTTCGCCTCCTCTTCCATCAAACAATTTAACAAAATGCCACCGAGATCTTTCCAATATAGTGCAGAATTCAAAATGCAAAACTTGGCAGCCTTCAATTTGAGTGTTCTCGCTTTGTTTCTAGTCATGCCGGGCGGTGGTGACAGATTTTTTAACACAAATATTATATCTGAATACCATGGGGACAAAGCAAACATTTCAGATACCTGAATGGATGATATTTCCTCATTCTCATCGGACATGGCAACGATCATGTTTATGTCCAAGGCATGCAAGTTTGATTCAGCCATTAGCTTCACCAACCCCAGTCCTTTGACCAAATTTGTGGGCTTTATTTCCACATCATATTCCAGCAAAGCTGCGATCCATTTTCCTCTTCTCCCTTCTGGATCGGTTTGCACTAAAACATCTTTTACAGCAGTATTAGGAACATAGGCCAGAATGTGAGAATGCAGGATATATACCCGGAAATCCTTCAATGCCTTCACCAATGCCAGGGCTTGCTTCTCAATGATGTTGTACTTTAAAGTTGCATCCCTTATAGCCCTGCTGAAGAATGCAATGGGTCTTTCATGATCATCTCTCTTCTGCAATATTACCGCTGCCATAGTGTGCTCAGAAGCAAATGAAAACAATATGAAATCCTGAGTGTAGTCCGGGCTGACTAGAACTGGAGCTAAAGAAAGGGCCAATTTGACCAAGTTGAAAGATTTTACAGCCTCCTCTGTCCATTTCACTTGGTTTTCCTTCGTGAGTATGTTAGTCATCTCTCTTAAGTGTTCAGCAAGATTAGGCACAGAGCGACGCAGAAAATTCATCTTACCATTGAACGATTGTATCTCCTTTTTATTCCGGGGTAGATCGATTTGCTGAATTGCTTGCACACGTGCTAGGTCAATAAGAATGCCATCCTTTGAAATGATGTGCCCAAGTAATTTGCCTTCCTCCATGGCGAACAAGCTCTTCTTAGGATTCAGCGATAGACCATATTTTCTGCACTTTTGAAAGACAATTTTTAGGTGATGCATGTGCTCTTCATCAGATTTGGAAAATATCGTCAAATCATCCAGGTACACCACCAAAATCACATCCTTCTCATTCGCAAAAGCCAAGTCCATTGCATGCTAAAATGTGGCACCTGCATTCTTTAAACCAAAAGGCATTTTAGCATAATGAAAGGTTCCCCATGGAGTGGTGAATGCCGTCTTGTCTCTGTCATCCTCATGGATAGAAATTTGGTTATATCCGGAATAACCATCAGGCAGTGACATACGAGATACCCCCACTACTTGCTGAAGTATATGGTCCATCTTGGGCAGTGGATATTTGTCCTTCAATGAGACTTTATTTAGATTCCTGAAATCAATGCATAGGCAGATTTCACCGGTATTCTTGCGTACAGGCACTAAGTTGGAGATCCAATCTGAAAATCTGATGGGCACAATGATACCTGACTTGTACAACATGTTTACCTCCTTTTCGATAGATGGCAGCAACTTTGGATTTATCCTTCTCAGCTTCTGTCTAAATGGTTTTTGATTGGGCTTGATGGGTATTGTGTGCTGAATAATATTGGTATCATAGGTCTTTAAATCTGAATAATCCCAAGCAAACACATCTGCAAATGAAGCCATCAAACTGATGTATTTGTCCTTGATCTTTGGCGGTAATTATTTAGACAATTTTACCAACTTAGGATTGGCAGCTGTTCCGATGTTGACCTCTTCTACACCCTTCTTTGTTAGCTGCAATGTTGGCTTGCGAGCTACATCATCCTGATCAAAAAGTTCTTCTAGAGGTATCAAGCCTTTAGGAAGATGTTATTCTTCAGCTGCAACACGTCCATTTCATTGATCTGCACTTCATCTGTACCATTCCCTTTGCCCTCATCGTTTTCTACATCATTGAGGTTTCTTTGAACTTGCCTTTGTTTAGCAGAAAATCCTTAATCTCCTCATCATCTTGAAACACTTTCCAATATCGGTGATTGTCTGGAATGGTTGGACGATGCTTGACATGGATTTCAAATTTATTTCTGGAGTTCATGGGGATCTTCAAACTGCTTGCTGCCTTTGCAAGAGCATCAACAATACTATTTTGTATATGAGGCACACATGTCAAGGTGTATTCTGAAAATAACTTCAAGATGTCTAAAACTGCATTACGATAGGCCCACATCCTAGGATGTTTTGCTTGATACTCGCCTCTGACCTGCTTTATTACCAATTCGAAGTCGCCATATACCGAAATCCTTTTTGCATTCAGCTTTCTAAGAATCTTCAGGCCAACAATCAGAGCTTCATACTCAGCTTCATTGTTTGAACACTCAAAGGCCAGCTTGTAAGATCAAACCCTCACGCTGCTAGGCACTTTGTTTGGGGCGGAGAAAGGACTGCGTACCCAAATTCCAATTCTAGCGCCATCATGTCCTACTGCTCCATCGAAATCCATGGTCCACAAGCCTTCTTCCTCCTCTTGTAAGTGTTGGAAATCTATTTGCTGTGCCTTGTCTGCTTGCTGTCCATTACTTTCAGCTGATTGCGCAACATTTTCATGCTTTTCTTGTCCTTCTTTCTTCAAAATTTCTCTGAAATTTTCTGTTATTTTCGGAATGTCATCTGCTTCTACTATCTGACTATCTATATCATTTAAACTATTTGAAAATAAAACAAAATACTCTAAATCTATATGTACATAGTTAATAGGATGATTTATAGGTTTCTCCTTGCTTGTGATCATATATTTCATTTTTTGTTCTCGATATAACTTCCTCATTTGTCCAAACATCGGGATTGTTGCATAGGAGAAATCCAGCTATAGTGTCCCTTTCAATTTCGCTACCCAAGGTCTGGAAAGAAGCATGCCAAACCTTGGAGGAATATCTGCTACCACCACATCCATCAAAACATTTTTCATAGGAAGCTGATCCAAACTCACAACCAAGTCTTTGATGAGTCCTATACATCTTACTCTATTGGAATCAAATGAATAGAGATCATGATATTGCCGGGTGATGTCCAGACCAAGCTTATCCATGATAGCCTTGGGCATGAGATTGTGAGAAGCTCCTGAATCGAACATGGCATTGTGTAACACAAAATCATGTAATCGTAAACTAATATAGAAGGGTGGCACATCGCTATCAGGAGACTCACCATTCGATGCTGGTCCAAAAATCATTTCGGGTTGATCATCTTCTACATTTACCATGTCGGACATTGGGTCCAAATTCAACATTTTAGAAATATGTCCTCTATAACTGTTGTTCTTCATTATTTCAGTCAAGGGGATGGATACCTTTAACTTAGAAATCTCATTCTCTAAGCTAAAAGCGAGAGTCTTTTCTACCTCTTTGACTGGGATCTCTTTCTTTTCTTTTTATTTTGATGTAGCTTGCTACTATGATTATTCTGCTGATTTTGATTTGCTGCTCTCCGGACCAACTGCCTCCTTTCCTTTTCTTTGAGTAGCTGATGAATCGTTCTTTGCTCCTTCAACCTCCTTATTTTTCTGAATTGGTTTGGCCGGCACATCTCTGTTTCTAAGTGAATATCATTGCTGTTGTGCAGACAAAGCATTCATATATCCCCTTTGATATTCTTCTAATTCTTCTTCCAAAACAGTGTCGCTAGCTAGAATAAAATCCGTGTCTTGCTGTGCAGCTGAGTTTACTGCACATTCTTCTTCTTCGGTAATGTAAGTAGGTAGCTCATCTGGAGTAAAGAGGTGGTTTTCTTCGCCTATTACACTTCTGTCCTCATATGACTCCGGTCCATGCACAAAATTCTGCTGCAAAGGTGTTTGTACCAGCTGTTGTGTTGTCTGCTCTTGGGTTCGCTGATCTCTCTGTCTTGTTCTATACTGTGGCTGCTGCTGGCCATGGAAGTTAGGATTCCTAACTTGTGGCTCAAGCTTGTCGAGCTTCACCCTTTCAAGCATCTGCTCTACCTTTTTGAGAAGTTGATCCATTGAAGAAGATTCTTCTTTCACAGTGGTTTTTTTTCTGCTTTCGCTCTAGCTATTTTGGACAACAGATTTGCTTCAACGTTGACCGCAATTTTCTGCATGTCTTCCGTTGTGGCCGGTTCTCTCTCTCTTAATTGGTAGGCCATGTCAGCATCAAAAACATCTGGAAAATTCATCATAGCTAGTCCCACAGGTGGCTTTAGATGATCTGGAATTTCGTTATAGACTGCATTAAATCTAACACAATAATCTTGGACCGACTCACCAGCGTTTCGTTTGATTTGTTCATATTCGGCCAGAATTTGAAGGGGATTCTTTTTCACTTCCCACCGGTTTAAAAATTATCTTTGTAGTTCAGCCAAGGTAGTGATACTTGCTGCCGGCAAACCTCTGAACCATTTCCTCACATCACCTGCAAATGTCTGTACAAAGAGCCTCATTGCCACGTTCTCCGCATCGATCTCATGAAGTTCATAGAAGTCTGCCATTTTGTCTACATGTTGCTGAGCAGTAATGCTGTTAGGAGTGCCATCAAAAAACGAGATTTTACTTTGATAATTTGTTGGCATATCATCTAGAACTTGGGGTAGAACAAGGGGTGCAAAACGAGCAGCCATCATTCTCGGTGGATTTGGCCTTGGAGGTGTTGGAGGAGTGTGAACAGTTTGTAAGGGGCTTGCAATTGGAGTTTGGGGCTGTGTTGCAATATAATTATCAATTAACCTATTAGCTCTTTCTGTTTCCAAGTCTACAAGAAATTGTGGATTGGGGACAGTGTAGTCAACAGCCCTTTCGGATTTAGACTCAAACAATGATATCTCAAACCGTTCGTCAAACTCAAGCTCTTCAAGATACTGAAAAATGTCGGGACATGAATGGGATTTAAACACGGGAGTTATGGTGCTTTCTTGATGAAGTCGTCTCGGGATCAAATTGGGGTTTTCGTAGATATGAGGAGGATCCGGGTCTAGATTGGCTCTGGTATATCGTCTCGAAGCCAGGGTTCTATTGAGAAAAATCACAGGACACAACCAACTTACTCAGCCTTTCCAATCCTAAGCTCAACATCCAGAAGCTTAGAATTATTATGAAACAAGGGGATTTGATTTTAGTTTGTTCCCCAGTATGGTTGCAACTATGTTAGCACCTAAATCTACCTCAGGCTGAAGGAAGGCAAAAATTAGGGTAACCACAAACCACGCTCAGTCTGGTAGCTAGCCCTACCAGAGTAGGAGAGGGCTCTCTCCGAGTCACGCTCAATGAATGGATAATTGAAAATGGTCTGAGATGACTTACAATGAAATATTTACCTTAGGCTAGTAAGTGAATAGGGATTCTGGAAACAATTTTCATGAATGACCGAGCTTCTGGGATGGTATGGGACCAATGGTTAGCAAAGAACAAAGGATTTAATACAAAGGCACAGATTATTCCGTGAGGCAAGGTAGGCCGAAAATGTAACAATTTAGTTTGAGGTACCGCGCATGAATAAATTGCTGAAGAAAGTGAAAAGGGCATAGTGACATGAATCCTTTTCAACAGAAGAATAACACTGAACATGAAATTTTCCCACAGGCAGAGCAATAAAATTGAATTCTACCTAATCTCACTCAGAAAATTTCACTGGAAATGAGCATGAATTGAATTATGAAACATAACGTAATACATATGAAAACATAAGAGACACATTTGCTACACTCACAACCACAAGAATCTCATGAAGCAAAGCCGCTGCCTTTCATTAATTCTCTGTCAAAAATACACAGTGAAGAAACCAAGTTTCTTTCCCATAGTCTCCTAGAAGTTACAATCCAACCAAACCTTTGCAAATAACTTGCATACACTATATAGAATGTGTAAGGAAAAGATAGAACGCCCAAGGGTTGGGGAGTTACTCAAATCATTGCAAAATGGAGATGGAGAACCAACCATCAGCTACAGGTGCAGCGCTACAAACATGACATTTGGCTTGGGTGACCATTTGCCTTCCTTCGCCACTTGGATAGAAGCCAATCTGGATAAAAAACACTTTAAATGCCGCCTTTTGTGTCAAAAAACCGAAGTGTAGATGAGCGGGCCCACTTGGAGAAGTCGCGAACCGAAATTTCACGAAACAGAAGCAAATTGGGCAATTTTTCCTCTGTGTGCCGCGCTACTTTGGGGCATTTTCAGGTGTCCAAAATGTGCCCAAGTGGGCTTTTTGGAAAGCCTGTCCTGTCTACTTTCTAACACCATTGGAATTTTTAAATTTGGTGCTCATTTCCCCCTTGAAATCTTCATTCTCCCAGGACTGCTTCCTGTGTGTCAAAAAAGTGGAAGAGAGGCCATTTTTGGGTGTTTTTTGACCTTTTGGAGACTCATACCTTGCCAAAATTTGTTTCCCGGACACCAGTAGGCGTGATTTTCCATGCTGAATCCAAAAATGCAAGCCATTCCTCATTTGGAGCCCTAGAATTTTAGCATTGCGCAAGTGGCGCGGCGCACAGGGAGAAAATCCCTGTTTTTTGCCCAAAAAATTACCTGTGACCAAAAATTCCCCAAATTTCTTGAAATTTGGGCTACAGGTTCCCTATGGGGTGTTATGATGGGCCAAGGAAGCCCTAGCCAAGATTCGAAGCTGATATTTCTCTTTTTCCTCTTTTTCTATTCTTGTTTCTTTCCTCAATTTCGCTTTCAAACTCCTTATTCGGGCCTGTGCGCTCATGTTTCGCACCCTGTAATGGAAAGCCATATGTATCAGTAGAGCAAGGTCCTGGTCAGATTTGTCCAGTAGCCTCTCCAAATGCATGTTGACTCTCTCAAGGTTGGCCTCCTGATCCTCATTGATTTCTTGCTCCAAAGATGTGAGCTCAACCCTTCTTCTTTGAGCAGCTTGGCGATGCTCACGAATGTTTTGCAGCTCCATAATCATCTGTTGGTCCTCAAGCTGCTTGTTTCTCTGCTCCAGGTACTTCATGTTCCACTTGGCCCTCTCCAAATCAAGGGATAAGGACTCAATCACAGATTTCTGCTCCTGGATGATCTCTGTAAGCTCTGCATTTGTTGGTTCTGCATCTGTCTCATCATCATGGAGGAGAACAAATTCGGTCTCCCATTCACCTGATGGCCCTTCCTGCTGCACTGGCTTCTTACCCTTGCCCTGCTCCTGTGATGCTGATGTCAGAAGCGAGGCCCCTTCCACCCTGGGTGGAGATAACACTCTCTTTGCTGCTGCAAATAAGGATCTACTGCCTCTCTGATAGGTGATGTATACTGGCATAGTAGCAGTCTCATGTCACTCATACTGATGAGATGGGCCTCCTATCTCATGCTCTGCCTCTGATACTACCTGTAGAGAGCTGAAGAAGTCACGGGAGATGAAGTCCTCCCAAGCAATACCCTGCAATCCCAACTGATGTTCCACCAAAATCTGGATAAGAGCAAAGTGATAAACACTGTTGAGCTGCTGTCGAGGGGTCTTGTGCTGCATGAAATCCTTCATCCTCTCTATGTTCCCATAGATGAAAAATAGGAGGTTCATCATCCACACCCTGGTAAAGTGCATGGGCTATCTAATGTGATAGGCATAAAGGTGAGAAAACCTCCCCTCACAACTGAAGTACTTCATGATCAATTTCGTGAGCGGAGCATACTCATCTCTCAAAAATCTGAATGGAGAAACTCCCGTGAGATAGCTCAAACATCTGGCCTTAATGTAAGGCTCATAATGATGCCTCTCCACCTTCTTCTTCTTATGCCACCATTCTCCAATTTTTGGTATGCCTGTTGCCACTGATATGGTTTCGGGTGTCAATGTGAAAGTGACCCCAGCCAAGATAGACTGTCCTCCGTGTAGGTGAAGCGCAAAAAGACAGGCCAGCTCATGATGAACTCTGACATTTGCCACCCTCTGACAAAATTCAAAACATGCTAAGTGCTCGAAATAAGACATAGCAAGAGGGCATGCCTGCAACTCGGTGAGGGTGTTTGGCTCATCTCTAACATGCTTGCCACTCTGGTGATGTCTCCTAGGGGCATGTTCTCCTGAAGCTGTATCACTATGGGTCTCCTCCTCATACTCTGACGAAACCTCGGATGCCATAACTGCTGTTTTGTAAACTAAATTTAGGCTGCCCTTTGATTATAGTGAAGCTGGAGTTTTCTTTGACAATCTGCCACCAAGGGGACAATTAAACAAGGGAGCATTAGGATGGGGGAAATATAATGGGAATAGGGGTTTATAGGAAAATTGTATTTAGGGATACACAAGGGGTTTCAGGGTATTTTGATAGGGTAGGGTTTGTGCTGTTTGCAAGGTAGGGTTTGGGTTTTTTGAGCAATAGGAAGAGGGGAAGGGAGTATGATTTTGGTAGGATTAGGGTAGTGATTATGGGGACAATAGCATAGGGGAATGGGTAATAGGGGTAGGGTAGGAAAAACACCTTGGTAGGACTGTCACTGTAGCACAAACCCTAGCATCATGGTTTTCTTGATGTCTTCTTTTGTTTGCTTTATAATTTTTTTTTTTTGCATTTGATTTATAATCATAAAACCATGCTATTCCTTTCAAATTTGATGCAAAAGTGGAGGTAGGTTGCCTACCTTTCAAATAGCAGAGCTCCACAAAAATTTGGAGTGATTTGGCAATGTTTTTCGACCCTTGGTCTGTGTGCGCCGCACGCAAAACCCAGTGTGCCGCGCATTGGGTATGCACTGTGCATGTGGTAATTTTCAACAGTCGGCAGGCTGCGTGTGCGCCGCGCTCCTGGGTATATGCGCCGCACCCTCTAAAACCACCTCCAACTCACTCAAACACTCACAATTTCACACTCACACCTTTGCAACGTCTCTCCAAGGTTTGTAATAGCACAATGCCCTTGATTTGGATGAAAACATGTATATAGCCTTGGAAGAGATGGGTTTAATTTTTGCTTCCTTGAAAACCCATTTTTCTAATGTTGTGTTTTGCACTTTTTTCACTGACTTTAAAACACACTGATTTTCACTTTCCCTTTGAAATTTTGGCTCAAATGATGAAATTTTCAGCACTCTTTGCAGGGACTGTATGACAGGGCATCTGGCCACAGAAACCATGATTGCATCTGAAAAATAAAATGGCGACTTTTTTGGAAAATTTTATCATAAATGACACTGTTTGACTTTTCTTCAAAACAGAGTTTTGAAGAAGAGTCGAAGTCTATCCACATGACGATGAAGCTCTCTGAACCATAGCTGTGTAAGGGCCTCCCTCTAGCCTGCATGGCTTTACTGGACATGTTTCAAAGACCAAATTGATGAATTCCTAGACCTAAACATAGAAAATTACTTTTTTCCTTTAAAGGACCAGACATTAACTGTCATGGACTTTGGTGATTATTGACAAAAGACCTGAGCCAGCAGGAGCCAGACATGAGGGGGAATGATTAGCGTAAGATCATGGCATGCCCCTAGCGGAATGCAACTGAGTGAATGGAGCGGGACACCTAAAATTGAAATGCACAAAGAGTTTTGATCTCTGACGGAGGGCTAACCAGACCGACTCTAACAGAGGGCAACATGTTGGTAGTCCAAATTAACCCTTGACAAGAAGTCATAAATAGAGCTTGATAACTAAAGGTTGGGTGAAGATTGAAGCCTAATGTGCAGTACATTGATGGACTAGTGGATTGCTAGATTGACATATTGGAGCTCAGGTATTGGCCAACTTAGAAGAGCAAATTGGATCATCCCGTGTTCATTGAAGCATAAGCGACTTGCAACATTGATTGGTGGTAGCTCTCCTAGATTCCCTATGTGTTGTCTCTTGATGGACTAATGGAAACTAGAGCGCAGATTGTAAGCGAATGATCGACATGATGAGATATGACATAGAGGCTATGACTGTGCGCTAGAACAGCAATATTGTCATTGCATCTTGTATTCTTGTACTTGTGAATATTTGAGGGCCATTATCCCTTGCATAGGAGGCCTAGACAGTTGTATTATTCAGTTTGTTTAATTTAACAAAGATTGGGTTGTTGTACATATTTGCGCAATATATTGTAAAAAGTTTTCTATACTTGTGCATGTGTGATTTACTGCTATTTATATTCCATTGAATAAAGTAGCTTTCTTGATATTCTTGGTTTGGTAGTGTAAAATATTTTAAGATTTTATCCTAGACACAAGGGTCATGGAAAATCAACAAAGCATATTGGTTTGATCAATATTATGTTTGCAAAAAGCATTATCTAGTTTGAAGCAAGCTTCCTCGGCTTGGTATGTCTGCATTGATAGTTCCTTGGTAAATCCAAGAAGATATGCCAATCTGAACCTATACTTCTAATTGGTCCAACATATGCATTTGATTTTGATTTTATATGTTAACAATATATTCTTGGAAGGTAACGAGCCTTTGATGATCAAAGTAAGAGGGAGTTTGCCTTTGAGACTGAGATGGAAGACCTTGGCACGATGCACTACTTTTTTTGTTTAGAAGTTTGGAAAAGGAAAATATGTCTTGAAGTTATTTGGAATGATGGAAGGAAAATCCTTTGACACCTTGATGGAATTGAATTTCAAGTAGTTATGCAAAGATATTTATTAACTTGACTTTCCAACTGAAAACTGATTAAAGAATTAATGTTCCTTGTGAAAACTCATTTAGATATATGTTTTGTAGAGAACTACTTGAGTCAATTCATGATTGAGCCACTTGATACACATTGTGTTGCTACAAAGCACATTTGCATGGGATGATCAATATTGGTATAAGTTATACTTACAAAGATGTATGACTGCATGGATACACTAATGTTTACTGGGATGGAAAGCATTATTGACAGGAAGAACACATCTAGGTGTTGTTTCAACTTTGGATTTGCCATGATATTTTATATGAGTTAAAAGTCTGTAGCTTTGAGCACGACCAAGGTTGAGTAAATTGTTTCTAGCATGTCTAGTAGTGGGATAGTTTGGTTGAGAAATATCTTTGGAGAGTTGTTAAAGGAAATTCTAAACACGATGGTGATACATTGTAGAGTGGGAACCAATTGGCAGAAAACCCCATATATTGTTGGGAATGAGATATATTCATGCATTGAGACAATACTGCGATATGACACAAGCTTAGGCTTATGGTTTCTACCTCTGTGAGAGGGAGAAAGGAACAATAAGGTATCCTTTTATGTCATGTATTTTTTCTGACATAATATTTGATTTGATGTCCTTCATGAATAGGAAAAGAGAGGATTGATGCTCTTAGTAATGCATGAGGTAGTGTGATTGAACTTTTTAGTGATCTATTTATGCAAGTATCAGATATGAGCATGTTTATATGTTTCTGATCTACAAAGAGAAAGGCTAATCGAGGACACTGAGCTAACTATTCCCCCCTGTTTGAGCTCCCAGGGTGAGGAATTGAGCCATAAAGCTCCTGGGGTTGAAGGATCTCTGGACAATAGGGTATCGCCTCTATCTGTCACCCATAGGGTGGAAGGTGTATGCTCCCCCATCTTGGTCTAAAAAATTATACCCCAGTTGGCATCATACGCACAAGCCAGACTTGTTAGGATTGTCGCTCCCCATTTGGCCAATGGGGTGAGAAGGCTTGGGGGTGTGTGATCCTTATCTTTGGTAAGTCGAGTATCTCACCCAAGCTAAATTATGATGCAGGTGTTATACAACATGACTCTTGAGGGTAATTGTTAGGAAAATCATTGGGAAAGAGGATGAATGCTACATTGTATCTCGCCTATTTCTCAACATAGGGTCGAAGATGCATGCTCCCCTATTAGATGGCATGAGGTGAGAGTATTCCATTGGACATTCCTCATTATCAATGGATTTCGGTTTGAGATAAGCTCCCCGATGTGGTTCTAGTTTGAGTAGGATTCCCTAACGTCTTTCTCGATTGAGATAATCTCTTTGATGTTGTTGATGTGAATTGAGAGTGGCCGTTTAAGCTCCACTATGATGTCAAATTCTTCTTCTTTTAGATTTAAGAGTGTTCAACATATGAGAAAATACAAGCAGAGATAATTATAGATAAGTAGGGTTGGGAAAATATGAGAAAATATAAGCAAGGATGAGCAGAGATGTGAAGAGATGAGCAAAGATGACATTTGATGATGTCGAGACACTTGTGATAGGACATGTGTTGCAGTCAATAATTTCTCCCTAGCTGAGAGGGAGTGTTAATTTGGTAGCCCAAGGAAAAATTCCCTCCACTGGACAATCTTCCTCATCAAGAAATACTCCTTCTAGCCCTTGGAAGAATTTAACTTGGTTATGGAAAAATATATTTTTAATATGGAAACCCTCATGTGCACAAAAGGACATGTCAACCCAAAAGAGAAATTGGACACCCTTGGATGGCTATAAATATAAGTCAAGAGACCCTCATTTGGAGGTCATAAATCATTCTTATTTCTTTGGTTCGACTCGCGTAGGTATGAAGTTGGGCTTGCGGAAAATTGGTTTGTACAGGTACGAAATTGTAGGGTTCAAGCTCACACATATGAATTAGGGTTTTTGGTTTCCAACCATAGGGTTGACACAAGAATTTTTCGGCGGGAACCACATGCATATAGGCCTATCCATGCAGTCAGAAATCTCCATCCACACACATGACTTTTCCTCCGTGCAGCTGGGACCTAGGGTTTCATTTCTTCAGTTGACCATAGATTTCATCAATTAACCGCAAGCTTTTGAATCATGATTTTGTCCAGTATTATTGTTGGGCTCATATCTAGGATATGGTTTTGTTATTCTTGTTGGATAGTATTGCGAATGAAGAAATTGATTATTGTACTATCTCTTTGTTGAACATTTTATAACAAATTAATAAGCGAATAATTTCAAGGGTTTTCCCCGTCGTGGGGTTTTGCCCTGGTCTATGTCCAATCCTAGTGTCTCTATGTGTGAATTATTTTCTTCTGTTGTTCCTTTATGTTCCCCTACATTGTTTATGATGTTGTTATTTCTACATAATTGCATATAATGTAATGATGTTATAATGTTGTGGGGTGAATTAAATGTGTAAATGAAGAAATGCACTTATCTAAAGCAAAGAAAAATATAGCCCTAAGGAAAATTAACACTAACAAGTAGAGGCACTAAAAGCAAAGACTCCAACAAAATGTTGTGAGGTTGAGAGATGAGAAATATGAGATAATATGGTAAAATGAGGTGTTCTTAACGAAGATATACTTCACATTTAGTATATAAGGCAATGCTTTTAGAGGAGGACCTAGGGGAATAAGTGTGGTGTTGTCTAGTTGGAAGGAAAATGATCCTTTTAAAAATAGTGTGTTTTAATGGTTGAGACTCTCTAATAAAAAATTCTAGATTAAGAACTATTTAGGAAAACAACATGGTAAGGTCATGGTAGATGCGTTGCATGTAAACTAGTTGATGATGAAACGATTAATCACTTTACAACACATTGTTCATTCATAAAATAGGCATGGACGGAAACATTATTATTGACTTAAGACTCAAACCCAAATATCTTGGAAAGAAAATAAAGTGGTAGAATGAAGGAATAATTGGTTCAAGGACAAGGTAGTAAAATATCATACGGGTTTCCCTGTATAACCTCTTATGACCTTTTCCTTACTATGAATGAAACATTGTTTCAGAACAAGAAAATTCCTTCCCCTTAGATTATTATTGACTTAGGCATGAATCTTAGGGAGAGTGGAAACCTAGATTGGAGAAGCCACCAATAATAATTATAAATCCAAGTACAAATAGATCAATTGCATGAGGTTCTTTTGACAGAGCTTGCCAAGGAAAACTTGGGAAATGTGAGGGAGGTGGTGATGTTTACTTAATGGATATCACAAAATATTTCGTAATGTTACTTTAGGGAATGGGACAAACAACTAAGCATATATGAATTCTCCACAAATGTTATTGAGGTTGGCTATAGAAAAAAAGGGACCTTAGACATCAAGATCTTAGGAGATCCTATCGTAGTCACTAACTAGATCATTGGGGAAAGTAATATTCATAAGATAACCCTCTCTCCAGTATTTGAGGAAAAAAGTATTTGGAAATAATATTTTCAAAATTTTCCTTTCAACACACACACATAGAACATAATGAGTGTGTTGATGAGTTGTCTAAATAAGCCTATATTTTAAATGCAAGTACAACCTCTACAGAGAAATAACATGAACCTAGTTTCCGACTATTCTTAGATTTATATATGATTAATCATTAAAGTTGATAATATATACCTTCTTGAGGACCATACTTAGGTGGATGGTGTATAAATTCATTTTTTAATTCCATTTATGTTGCACTACTATGAGAATTCCAAGACATATTTGTGTGAAATCATTTTTTCCATGAAAAGAATTGTAAGACCGACATTTATAGATAAAATAAAAACTTACATTGTGATGTGATTATGACATTTTAGAAGACTAAATATCTTTATTACTTTCAAAAATACAATTAAACCATTGCTTAATATATATATTAAGAGTCAAGATAGAACCATTTTAAATACTTGGTTTATTAGTCAATAATAACAAAAATTTTTGTTCCTACCAATAGGCGGTTGAAAATGGTTGTTATTGATGCCAAAGGTTGTCTAAATGAAAGAAAAAGTTATATAGTAACCTAGCATATTTTGATACCTTTACAATGATATATGGCATAACTTCTGGAAATACTATTTTTGGATTTTTAATGCCCTGTTGGGGCCTTCATTTTGATTTTATTTTTTGATTATTTTGGCTTGGCAAAGGACGAAGAGGAAATGGGTGGTAGAAACAATGGTTAGGTTGCGGGGAGGACAGTTGGATAGTGAAGCAGGAACATGCAGTTGTGGAGGGGTTGCAAAAAAGTGGCAATAGAAGACAGAGGTAGCTGAGCGGGGAGGAAGGAGGAGTGGCAACCGAGGGAAAGAACAGTTGAGCGGGAACTAGCGGTCTAGGCAGCAGGGGAAATATAAAAGGAGAAGGCCCGTAAGAAAGAGGGGTTGGTTGTTGCTATTGGCGTTGTGGATGGCTTAGTTGGTTGTAGCAGAATAGAACCAAAATGTAGGGACATGACCGAGAAAGATCCCTCGGTTAAAGAATGAGCCCATGAGTCTATAACCAGGTATTCCTTGTAATCATCTGTGGCAAATTCCGATTTGTCATGTAATAGTCTACTGTTGAATTAATATGAAGTAAAGTCTAGACTAGTTTCTTAGCACGATGCATATGGTTTTTTATGATGTGGTGACCCATTTAAAATTTTAAATATCCTGTAAGATTCATGCATGTAGTAGTTTCTTAGTATTGGATGGTATGTTGTTATCTTGATTATGTATGTGATGCTGTTTATGTATTATCGGTTGATGCATCCTTGATTCCATGATGAACCCTTCTTAGTTCTGGTCATGACACGCCTCGAGTGAGACTCCTTACCCCTTGGGTAAGGTGAAAATGTCGACGTTGTCCTAGACTACAACAATCCATTGTTGGCTCTCTGCGCTTGAACCCAGGGTCTTCTCCCCTAATGACTCTTTTGTGCAAACAAATGGTTCCATTGTTAGGACTAGGAGTTACAAGAACTGGTTCAGAACATGGTGTCGAGGATATTCAAGAAAGAGATTAGGGATTGGTGGGATCACAAAATAGATCAATTTATAGCGGAGCAAGCTATCCAAAGGAATCAACCGATTGACAAGGTGAGTGAAGAGATTTTATATTCTGAGGGTGCCAATGACCAATATGAGATCTTCTGGTGCAAGTTCCCATAAGACTTGTATAATTGTTTAAAAAGGCTAAAAGTGTAGAATCGGTTAGGGGGGTTGACATTAGCTCGCCGCAATTGGACTTCCTCAGATCTCATATCGCTCAAGCAGTTAGACAACGATCTGACCAAAGTAGTCAATGTTTGGGTAAATACTATCGTGGAAGGGTATATCGTCAAGTTTGTTGCTGAAAGCTATCAATCATTCTCAAAGGCAGAAGTAGTCTTTGGATCTGGATTAAGAGGAAGGTTGATGAGGGAAGTGCCATTATGGCTTAAAATGTTTATCACGGAAGAAGGACTACTGCCCTCACCTACCGCAGAAATGGTGGTGTAAAACCCCAGTACCGGGGGAAGGACCTAAGGGGAGAATGCTACTAGTTGGGGAATAGAGATGCTGCTGAAGGAATGGATGTAGAAGGGTTGCAGAAAGATAGAGACGTTAGAGCACAAAGGAGAGCACTGTTAGCTGACAAGTGGTAAGCGAGAGTGGTTTAGACTTTGAAGAAGAGAAAGATGGGACCCCACCAAGTAGGAGTGGTGTTGGGAAAACCCCAAGAGGAAGGGGGAGAGAAAGAGGATGCTGAACATAGTAAGATTGGCAACAAGTGGGATAGGAGCTAGGATGATGTGGAGGATCCTTCCTTATAGGTTGCGGGAGGGATATTGCAGGAACAAATGCCGAGTAGCCATGAAGAGGAAAGAGAAGAGGACATGGGCAGCGTCATGAGAAGATTATTTGCAGAAGGAGAATCATCCACTAGGAGTTAGCAACAATACCCCCAAGGTACATTTAGTATTCCTCCTGACCTTACGCTAGTACCCTACTATAATCCAGAGAAATTTGTTATTAAATTAGCTAAGGCAATACGGGTACACAGTGTGTGCGAGAAATATAAGGCCAATTTTAATACTGGAAATAACAAAGGAACCAGTAGTATTAGCGATTTGGGATTGCAAGGATCTCAATAGCTAGAGAACAAGGGGTTGTGTTACTAGCTCATACCCAAGTAAGCATGGCGGGATCTTTTACCAGATATCTAGATTTTGCGGGGAGGGGAAACGAAGACATGGAACAACACTGGTATCTCTGCGAAGCTATTTGGGGAGCACGATAGACTTCAGACAACGTCAAAACAATTGAGTTTCAGAGCATGCTAAGGGAGCGAGCTCTGCGTTGGTTTATAAAATGGGTGGAAGAAAACCAGAATCCCAAAATAGATGACATCAAGAGGGGATTCGTACAAGAATTAAAAGTGTTGGGTGTGGAGAATGATTATTTAGAGGTCTTTTTTTTAGCTGGATGTATACCCCAGGAAGATTGTACACCCCTCCACGCGGGGGGACTTGTCCCCCCTCGCGGGGGTCTGGGGGGGCTAATCCCCCCCGACTGGGGGGTGTGGGGGCCAGCGGCTCCCCGACGGGGGTTTTGGAGGCAGCGCCCCCGAAGCTAAAAACAGATGTCAAATTGCTTTGTAAAAGTATAGTAATTTCTAGTCAATTTGGGCTGTTCATTAGGCAGATGATCTGACAGTAGAAATTATGTTTAGTTTAGGGTTTTTTTCCCTAGAAGGCAGCCCCTCTCTTTGTATGAGGGCATTGTATTGAGGCTGTGTAATAGATGTATATTCTCCGAGCAAGAAATAGAGAAGTGAGATTGTGGGAGAAAACAAAGGATATTACAACGGATCTGCTGTAGGTTGTGTCTTTTCATTTTGCTAGATAATAGAAAGGAAGGACTAGTTTTTTGGGGTGGACGTAGCCCAAATTGGGTGAACCATGTATATCCGTGTCTCTTTGGTTTTATGTGTTTGTGTTTTTCTGCATATTATATGTCTTGCATTTCTCTGTCATATATAATATTTTTCTAACAATTGGTATCAGAGCCGAAGGTCTATTTGGCTGATAAACTCGCAGGAAAGAAGGGTTCTCATTCGAGTGGGAGAAATGGCAGAAGATGGTAAGTTTAGGGTCGAGAAATTTAATGACCAAAACTTCTCGCTGTGGAAGATGCAGATGGAAGATTATCTATATCAGAAAGACCTGTACCTACCATTGAGCGGAAAAATAAATATTCTGATGGGCATGACAGATGAAGAATGGAACCTTCTCGATAGAAAGGCACTCTGAATAGTGCGGTTGTGCCTCGCAGCATCGGTCACCTTCAACATTTAGAAGGAAACAACGATAGAGGGTTTGATTAAGGCGTTGGAAAAACTATATGAAAACCCTCAGCCTCAAACAAGGTATTTCTTATGAAATGGTTATTTAATACAAAGATGTCAGAAGGTGGATCTGTTGCAGACCATTTAAATGATTTGAATACTATTACAAGTCAGTTAAGTTCTGTAGGGGTAAACTTTGATGATGAAGTTAGAGCTCTGTTAGTCTTGTGCTCATTTCCAGAAAGTTGGAATGGTTTAGTAATGGCCATTAGTGACTTTATTTATGGATCTAGTACTTTAAAGTTTGATGATGTTGTTGGTGCTATCCTTAGCGAAGAAATGCGACAGAGAAGCTCTGGTGAGACATCGGGTAATGCTTTGAGTGCAGAGTCTAGGGGAAGAAAAATGGAAAGAGGAAAGAGCTCAGGATATCGTAGTAAATCAAGGAAAGGTAGATCCAAGTCTAGATCGGGGATAATGTGCTGGAAATGCGGAAAGAAAGGACACCTAAAGAAAGACTGTAGATCTTGGAAGGGAAAATAAGGAGATGCACAACAAGAAAACGATCATGAAGCAAATGTGACAGGTGAGGTGTTACAAGATGCTTTTATTCTTTCTTTCGAAAATATTACTAATTCCTGGGTGGTAGATTCAAGAGCCTCATTCCATGTCACACTTGATAAGTAATATTTTCATGACTATGTTCAAGGAGATTTTGGACAAGTCTGTTTGGGTGATGATAAACCTTGTAAAATTGTTGGAATGTGTAAGGTTCTTGTAAAACAACAGAATGGAAACCAATGGCTACTAAAGGAGGTAAGGCATGTTCCAGATCTGAAGAAAAATCTGATTTCAACAGGGCAGTTAGGCGGTGAAGGTTGTGTGACAACTTTCACAGATAAAGCTTGGAAGTTCACCAAAGGAGCCCTGGTGTTGGTACATTGTATTTATGCAATGGTATTTCAAACTCTGTTAATGCTTTAACTTCCAAAGGAGCAGATGTAACATTATGGCATCATAAGCTCAGACACATGAGTGAGAAGGGGATGAAGGTTCTTCACTCAAGGAATTTGTTACCGGGTTTGAAGAATGTTGATTTGGACTTCTGTGAGAATTGCATTTATGGAAAACAGAAGAGAGTTAGATTTCTCAGAGTTGGGAAAGAAGAGAAAAGCGAAAAAATAGAGCTTGTGCATACAGATGTATGGGGACCTGCTCAGGTATCATCTCTCGGTGGCTCTCGTTATTATGTTACTTTTATTGATGATGCAACTAGAAAAAATTGAATTTATGGTATTCAGAATAAATCTGATCTATTTGATACTTTCAAGAAATGGAAAGATTTGGTTGAGATTGAGATAGGAAAGAAATTGAAGTGTCTCAGATCAGATAATGGAGGTGAATATTGCAGCAAAGAGTTTTATAGGTATTGTTCAGAGCATGGAATTCACAGAGAGAAGATAGTTCCAAGAACACCACAAGAAAATGGTGTGTCAGAAAGGATGAACAGAAGAATCATGGAGCATGCAAGGTGCATGAGATTGCATGTAGGATTGCCTTTACAGTTTTGGGCAGATGCTGTAGATATTGCTATTTATCTAATAAACAGAGGGCCTTCAAGTTCCTTGGATGGTGGTGTTCTAGAGGAAGCATGGAAAGGTAAAAATGTAAACTACTCTTTTTTAAAGCCTTTTGGTTGTGAGGCCTTTGTCCATATTAATAAAGAAAATAGAACAAAGCTTGAGGAAAAATCAAAGAAATGTACATTTATTAGATATGGTGTTAATTATTTTGGTTATCGCTTATATGATTATGAAAATAACAAAATCATTAGGAGCAGAGATGTAATATTCAATGAAAATGTCTTGTATAAGAATCAGTTGCAGGAAGTTTTAAATTTTTTTTTGCAAAACTGCTACTGTTGTGCGCACGCGCGTGCCTGTGCCTGCCTTCGAACCTGCCTGCCTGCATCAGCTTGATCGACCAGCATCATGGATCCTCCGGATCCGCCTGGTGGGGATCCGGAGCTACAGCGAGCCTTCTCAAATCTGGTTAAATCTCTCCCCCAGCAAAGACCTAGACCAACAGCAACGAAATTTGTGAAGAAGCTAGATGTTTTACAGGAAGTTCATTTGCCTCCGACCATTCCTCGCATGGCAGCCATTTCCTTAGCAGAGAAAGGATTAATCGGGCAATTTACAGGACTATGGCCCTCACCCAAAACAGCGCAAAGATGGGTTGAACAGAACTGGTCGGACAAGATCCAAGGCAAAATATCCATCAGATTCTGTGGTAGAGGATATTTCACCTTTCATTTCGAAACTAAGGAGGACAAGGATCTAATCTTCAGAAACGGGCCTTACTTTATGGACTCCAGGGGTCTCTATCTCAACAAATGGACCCCAGATTTCGATCCAGAGCTAGATATTCCAAGCGCAGTTCCAGTCTGGGTCAGGCTGCCCCATCTCCCTCTTCACTGCTGGGGTGACGATTCGGTCAAAGCAATAGGAAACGCGGTCGGAAAATACATAGACCGCAGTGAACCCAAAGACAACATGCAGGCCTGTGCGCGGATTTGTGTTGAAGTTGATCTGGGGCGTGGACTGCCGGAAGCCATCAAACTGAAGGTAGACGACTGGTGTCACATTCAGCAGCTGGATTATGAACAGATACCCTTCAAATGCAAGGTATGTCATGAATACGGACATTTTGCAAATAGATGCACTAAAATCATAAATGTAGAAACAGAAGAGCAAGAAGGGCAATGGGAAACTGTTAAAAGGAAAAAATCATCACCCCCTCAGAAACCATCGGACTCTGAAGCCCCTGGGCCTTCCCACCAACACCCCTCCAATCATCATTCAGCCCACCAGCTTCCTTCCTCTTCCTCCCAGCAACCTCCTCTCCATCACCCCTCCTCTCCCCCTCGATCTTCGGATCCTTCCATTCCTCCATCTTCTAATCCATTCACGACTCTCTCTGAGGAAGAATCCGAGCCTGATTTCCCCTCATCTGATCCTCCTCTCCAACCCTCTCCCCCTCACATTTCTCAACCCTCCCCTGATACCCCCTCCGCTAGGATAACCAGAAGTTCTTCAAAGGATCATGGAGCGCCCAGTGATGTTCCCAAAAAAGGGCCTGGCAGAAAATCGGCCAAACAACAGAGAGAAGAAAGTACTCAGAAAGATATCGCCATGGGCTCTCAGACTCCTATAGAATCCTTCATTCTTGGACACTCGGATAAAGAAAATAATAACAAGGGCAAAGAGAGGCGAGCACCTCTCCATGTAACCGGTAAACCGTGATGAAAATGCTATCCTGGAACAGCAGGGGACTAGGGCACCCCTCCAAGATAGCAGCCCTTAAGGATTTAATCCAAAGTGAAAAGCCTGAAATCGTCCTTGTTCAAGAAACAAAGCAAGATAAATCTGAAATTAACAGGATCATCAGCCAACAAAAGCGTTACAATGGTTGTGCAAGTGAAGCAAGAGGAGCCTCAGGTGGCAGCCTAACAATGTGGGATAGTAACAAATGGAGCTGCAAATCCACCAAAATACATCAGAACTGGATCAGTGTTAATCTAGAAAGCAAGGAAGATGGATCAATGGTAAAAATCTACAATATTTATGCACCGAATCAATACAGGGAGAAAGAAGTGTGCTGGAACACTTTGGAAACAAATATAGAAGAAGAGCAGGACAACAATCTCATTCTTGCAGGGGACTTAAATTTGGTTTTGCATGCCAACGAAAAAAGAGGGGGAAACTTCAACCCAGACCCATTCAGAAATCGACTTGAGAACATTATGCATGGGCAAGATCTGATTGATATCAAACCCAAGAACCGCAGGTATACCTGGAGCAACAGACGATTAGGAGCTGGCAACATCATGGAGCGCCTTGACAGGTTCCTCATAAATATAACATATCTGTCCACCTTCACTACTGGCCAGTCAAACATTCTCAATGTCTCCACCTCTGATCATTATCCAATAACGCTTACTCTGTACAGTCATTGTCAGCTAGGACCACTTCCTTTCAAATATTGCTCTCTCTGGAATCGTATCCCTGCAGCAAAGGACGCGGTGTGGCAGGCTTGGACCCAACATGTGGAAGGCTCCCCGACTTATATCTGGGAGACAAAATTAAATAGAACAAGGCAGGCTCTAAAAAACTGGGCAAAGAACAATTACCAAGAGCCTGAGTTGAGTAAAAAGAAAATTAAGAAAGACCTTGAGGAAGTGCAGCAAAATATTGAAGTCTTTGGGCTTTCCCAGCAAGCCAAAGAGAACGAAATAAGACTTTATACCCAGCTGAGACAAACTATAAGGGATGAAGAAACTAAATGGAGACTGAAGTCAAGGCAGTTGTGGCTGCACGAGGGAGACAAAAATACTTCATATTTCCATAAGCAGGCTACAATTAGAAAGGCCAGAAATACTGTGAGCACAATTAGGGATAACGAGGGGAATAGCTACAATACCCAGGATTCCATAAAAGAAGCAGCCACCAATCACTTCAAAAACCTTTTGACAGAGGAAAAAAGTGAGGAGGATTACACAAGTTTACTACAGCACATGCCTAAAGAAGTCACCCAAGAAACAAACAGCAAGCTCACGCAAGAAGTAGAAGAAGAAGAAGTTCAAAAAGCAATTTGGGGTCTTCACCCAGACAAAGCTCCAGGACCTGATGGGTTTCCAATCAGTTTTTACAGAGAGTACTGGCAGATGATCAAAAAAGATCTATTAAAGATGATACGCTGGGTTTTACAGAAAGGCAAAATGGGGGGACTCACCAACTCAACCCATCTAGCCTTAATTCCAAAAGAGAACAGACCCTCCACCTTCTCAAGGTTTCGACCAATATCCTTATGCAATTCTGCATACAAAATAATTACAAAAATTCTGTCATCCAGGCTCAAGCCTTATCTCTCCTCTTTGATCTCAGAAAACCAAGGGGGCTTTCTCCCCAATAGGCACATCTCTGACTCCATCCTTCTTGTGCAAGAGGCCATTCACTCAAGCATAAGCCGAAAGGAGAAAGGGTTTGTCCTAAAGCTGGATCTTGCCAATGCCTTTGATAGGGTTAGACACTCCTTTCTGTTTGCAGTCCTTCATAAAATGGGATTTGACCCCTCCTTCATCAATATGATCAAAGCCTGCATTTCGAATCCATGGATCTCCCCACTGATCAATGGGAGACCTTGTGCTGCTTTCCAATCCTCTCGAGGCCTTAGACAAGGCTGTCCCCTGTCCCCATATTTATTTATCCTCATGGCTGAGTCTCTTAGCAAAACCTTGGATTTCAATCGAAGAATAGGCCTAATCACTGGCATCAAATTTGAGCAAGGTACAAAGAACATCAACCATTCCCAATTTGCTGATGATACCCTCTTGATTGGAGGGGCGTCCATCACTATTGCAAGGCGCTTCAAGAAGATCTTAGATCAATTCATGGAATACTCAGGAGGGAAGGTTAATCAGTTAAAAAGTTGTATTTATGGTTGGAACGCATCAGATCACACCATCCACAACATTGCAAAAATTCTAGGAGTCTCATACAAGCTAAACTGGAACCACTTCACATATCTAGGGATGCCGGTAAGTATGGGACCACTGAAGGCTGATACTTGGAACGAAATCCTTGACAAAATAAAGAGAAAAATCCAACAATGGGGATCTATGTGGCTGAACCCAGCAGGACGCCTGGTACTTCTAAAATCAGGTTTGGCCTCTCTACCTATTTATCGTTTCTCTTTGTACCAAGCTCCAATGGTCTTCCACCAAAAAATGGAAAGAGCTCTTAGGCATTTTCTCTGGCAAGGAGGGAAAACGGAAAAAAAAAAGTTCAATCTGGTCAGTTGGAAGAATGTCATTCAATCTCAGGAGAAAGGAGGACTTGGAATAAGATCTCCAAAACTGCTAAACTTAGCTCTAGGAGCTAAAATAATTTGGAGAATGATCTCAGGGGTCACAGCATGGTGGAAGACGGTTTTCGAAGCAAAATACCTGAACAACACTAGGCAACAACTCCTGGACACTAATATTCCCAACAAAGATAGCACAAAAATTTGGCAGCTCTGCAAGAAAGCCATACCCTTTATGTCTCAGAACACATCAAAGGTCCCAGGGGGGGAGCAACATCAATTTTTCCACTGACCGCATATTAGGACAGCTCCCCATTGGATAAAAAATGGAGGCAATCCCTGCCATAAACTGGCTTAATAATAGAGGTATATGGTGCTTAGCCCAAATATCGCAATGGGATAATCACTCTCAGGCATGGACAGGTTGGACATTACCGGATTACCCCAGAGAGATAGAGGCAAGCATCACAACTTTCAAGAACCTTCTACACAATAAAGCTCCGACTCAAAAAGGCAAGCAAGATGGCTATCGTTGGGACCCAACGGGAACCCAATACACGGCCAAAGCTGGTCACCAACACCTTTGTGACAACACCTTTCCACAGGAAATATGGAGCCAATGGAAACTGGTTTGGAGAGCAGAAGCACCCCCTAAAGTCAAATTCTTTTTTTGGCTACTCCTGAAAGGGAAGATACTAACAACAGAAAATTTAAGAAAAAGGGGTATAATGGGACCGTCAAGATGCCCAAATTGCTGTAAAGCAGAAGAAACAATACAACACCTGTTTATAGATTGCCAGGTTGCTGAAGAATGCTGGAGACAGATGGCCACAATTGGGGAAGTTACATGGGAGCCCAAGACAACTATTGCAGAAACTGTCTATAACTGGAAAAAAAATTGTCCATGGAAAGGGAAGAAGAGCAACTTGACACAAAGGATATGGAACACCATACCTTTGACCCTTCTTTGGCGCATCTGGTTGGCAAGAAACGGAAAGGTATTTCAAGAGAAAGGTTGCAATACCAGAGTTATGTGTCATAAGGCAAAGAATTTAGCGGTGGAGGCAATTATAGCCCACACTCAAGGCAAGATCGAGGCTACCAACTACAACATTGAAGAAAGAAATTTGATCAGCTATGCCCAAGGGATTATAACTAGCACTCAGGAAACAAGACAAGAAAGGATACAACCGAAAGAGACAAGCAGTGTCTGGAAGCTGAGGTTAAAGGAAGCGGAATTTGCAATCTGGTTGGGTAACTGTAATAGGTTCTACATGTTCTTTGATGGCGCTTCAAAATCAAATCCAGGCCAAGCAGGTGCAGGGGGTCTTATCTGCAATGCTAACGGCGAGACAATTCTTCAATTTGAATGGGGATTGGGAGAGTTATCCAATAACAGGGCAGAGGGATTGGCTTTGTATCAGGGTCTCACTCAACTGATCAAGATAGGAATAAAGAAAGTAATAGTCTTTGGTGATTCAGCAATAATCATTAGGCTCATGGCACTGAGGCAGAGCACGCCAAACATTCTATTGCAACAGATAAATTGTAGGAACCAGACTCTCCACGACTTACTAGAAGAAGTCCGCTACTATCACATACTTCGTGGACTGAATAAGGAAGCTGACAAGTGTGCCAACAGGGCATGTGATCGCTCCAAAGGCAATCTTCGCTGTAATAACACATCATCCCTCCAACCGTTACCATGAACACTAAGCAGCTAGTCAACGCCTGGTGTACCGTAGTTAATAGAATCTATGACTGCAGGCAAACAATCAGTGCAGGGGACAGAGCAGGTATGGTAGATAGGACTTGTATCAGAATTCAGATTAGGAGATCTATTCAGCGCATGGGAATCGGGCATCACGCAGGGGGAAATCGTCCTAGCAATCAGATCCTCGATACAGGCCAAGATATGCATCGGACGGTGTGGTGGAATATTGGGAGACGCAGGGCTCACTCCCGCCATCACAGCTTGTCGAAAATGTCTTTATATGGCCCGGGTATCACAATCCATCTTCCCATAGGAGATATTTGTGCTCACAATTATAAGAGCGGAGTTGCTTCTGCATCTCTTCAAGTAGCTCGAGGTAGTCACTTTAAGGCCCCTGCGCGCACGGTGGCAGCTACCAGTAGCAAGAAAAGAATCCAGAGACATCGTGATAAGAAAGCGATCAGCACAGACAAGTATTTTCCAGTGCCAATGGAGCGTCCAGAACAGTGCTTCCACTGCAGGGATTTACAAGCAGAGTTTGAAGAAGTGCGAGCGCAGCAACGAGCCCTGGAGGATCAAGTGCGAAGTTTGGAAGCAAGACTTGAGGATCAGTGCAGAATTCTCCATGAGAAATACAGGGCTGAGATGAACCTCTTCTTACACAGAGTTCATTCCTTGCATGAACAGTTTAGCAGTTTGAATAATAGATGTAGCCATGCTGAAGAAAAGATAACTGTCCTCAAGTACATGATGGACAAAAAGTTCAAAGATGCAACATCCTCTTCTAGTGCAAAGCAGAACGAACCAGATCTAGACCCAGAAGCGTCCACAGCAAGGAAGATTAGTCATATAGACATAGATTAGTTATGGTTTGTAGGTGTAAATTTTGGGGCCTGCAGTTTGTAAGGATTTATAGTAGTATAAGAAGCTTTAGAGGCAGGATAACTAAAGTAAGGATCAAGGAAAGGAATCTTTTTGTAATTCCTTGGATCCAGAATGCTCAGGATGCATTATATGTATGGCAAACTGCCTTTTTCTTTTCAGATTAATATATAGCAACCGAACTTTGTCTCAAAAAAAAAAAGAATCAGTTGCAGGAAAAGAGACAAGAAAAAGAAAACAAGGAATACACATTTCTTGATGGGATCACTGAAAAAGTAAAGGTGCTTGAAAATAACAATAATCAACAATCACAACAACAACAACCACAACAACAGTAACCACCACAACAACAACAGGCACCCCAAACACTTGAAAGTGGTGTTAAAAGATCTACCAGGATAAGTATACCCCCTGAATGATACTCTCCTTCATTATATTATTTATTGTTGACTGATTCTAGTGAACCCGAATGTTATGAAGATGTAATGTAGGTTGAAAGAAGGAAGAAGTGGGAGCTAACCATGGAAGAAGAGATGGACTCCTTAATGCATAACCAGTCTTGGGACTTAGTCAGGTTGCCTACAGGTAAAACTACATTACAGAATCAATGGGTTTACAGGTTGAAGGAAGAAGATGGAGGAAAACAGAGGTACAAAGATAGACTTGTGGTGAAGGGGTTTGCACAGAAGAAAGGTATTGATCTTGATGAAATATTTTCTCCTGTTGTTAAAATGACTTCAATCAGAACTATTTTAAGTCTAGTAGCAGTTGAAGCTTTGCATCTTGAGCAGTTAGATGTAAAGACAACCTTTCTCCATGGGGATTTGGAGGAAGAGATATACATGTAGCAGCCACAAGGATATGAGGTAAAAGGGAAGGAGAAACTAGTGTGCAGGTTGAAGAAGAGCTTGTATGGCTTAAAACAGGCTCCAAGGCAGTGGTATCTAAAATTTGACAAATTTATGACTAAACAAGGTTATACTAGATGTCACTATGATCATTGTGTTTATCTGAAAAAGAAAAATGATGGCATCTATATTATATTGTTATTGTATGTAGATGACATGCTTGTTGCAGGGTCCAACATGCAGGAAATAAATGTGCTCAAAAGAAAATTGGCAAATTCATTTGCAATGAAGGATTTGGGAGCTGCAAAACAAATCCTTGGTATGAGAATAACTAGAGACAGGAAAAATCACAAATTAACATTATCTTAGAATGAGTGCATACAAAAGGTGTTGAAAAGATTTAATATGCACAATGCAAAACCAGTTAGTACACCTTTTGTTAGCCATTTCAAACTTAGTAACGAGATGTGCCCAAAGACCCATGAAGACATGGATTATATGTCTAAAGTTTCATATGCATCCGCAGTTGGAAGCTTAATGTATGCAATCGTCTGCACAAGGCCTGATATTGCACATGTAGTGGGAGTTGTAAGCAGGCACATGAAAAATTCAGGAAAAGAACATTGGATGGCAGTGAAATGGATTCTCAGATATTTGAGAGGTACCACAAATCAAGCATTATGCTTTGGTCGTTCAAACATTTCTCTACAGGGATATGTTGATGTATATATGGCAAGTGATAGAGATAACAGGAGGAGCACTACAAGATATGTATTTACTGTAGGTGGAACAACTATCAGTTGGGTTTCAAAAATCCAAAGTGTTGTTGCACTTTCAACAACAAAAGCAGAGTATGTTGCTGCTACAGCGGCTAGTAAAGAAATGATTTGGTTACAAAGGTTTATGGATGAATTGGGTAAGAAGCATGATATGGGCATGTTATACAGTGATAGCCAAAGTTCCATTCATCTTGCAAAGAACTCAACATTTCATTCTAGGACTAAACACATACAACTCAAGTACCATTTCATACGATCAGTGTTGGAAGATGGAGAGTTGAAGCTGGAAAAGATACACACTAGCCAAAATCCTGCAGATATGCTAACAAAAGTTGTAACCAGGGAGAAACTGAGAATATGCTCAGTTTCAATTGGTCTTCAAGGATGACAAAGATGAGAAACAACCAGGTCCAAAGAGGAGTCATTGTCTAGCAAATGAAGCAGCGATGGAGTTGCTACAATCATTCTCCAAGTGGGAGATTATTGGGTGTGGAGCATGATTATTTAGAGGTATTTGTTTTAGTTGGATGTATACCCTAGGAAGATTGTACACCCCTCCATGCGGGGGGGACTTGCCCCCCCTGCGGGGGTCCAGGGGGGCTAATCCCCCCCAGCTGGGGGGTTCGGGGGCCAGCAGTCCCCTGGCGGGGGTTTCGGGGGCAGCGCCCTCGAAGCTAAAAATAGATGTAAAATTGCCTTATAAAAGTATAGTAATTTCTAGTCAATCTAGGCCGTTCATTAGGCGGATGATCTGACGGTAGAAATTATGTTTAGTTTAGGGTTTTTTGCCCTAGAAGGAAACCCCTCTCTTTGTATGAGGGCATTGTATTGAGGCTATGTAATAGATGTGTATTCTCCGAGCGAGAAATAGAGAGGTGAGGTTGTGAGAGGAAACAAAGGATATTACAACGAATCTACTGTAGGTTGTGTCTCTTCATTTTGCTGGATAATAGAAAGGAAGGACTGGCTGTTCGGGGTGGACGTAGCCCAAACTGGGTGAACCACATATATCTGTGTCTCTCTGGTTTTATATGTGTGTGTTTTTCCGCATATTATATGTCTTGCATTTCTCTGTCATATATAATATTTTTATAAGAAAAAGTACCTTAGATAGAACAACAAGGGCTATCGGAGCTATGGGAAATCAAGGAGAGGGAGGGAAAAACTGCTTGGGAACTCATGCAAAGGTTTAAGGATGCCATTACTAAGTTGAGTTACACTCTGGACCCGAATCACCAACGAGATTGATTCATCAAAGCACTCCTGCCCCTCACAAGAACGCCACTGATGCAATAGAAGATCAGGACTCTCCAAGATTCTTTGGAGAAAGCATCACACACAGAGGCCATGATTGGATATCCTCATGAATATCAGGGAGGGATGAGCTTGCAGGATTTGTCAATTATGGGCCTTCAAAATCAAATTGCAACTTTAATGGAGAAATTGAAGGATCTTCAACCAGTGCGGTCGGCTAGACCCAACGTATGGTGCACGCACTAGATGGTGGAAGGACATGTCGCGACAGAGTGCCCAAGGTTGCAGGGAATTAACCATCCGAGGGGGGGGGGTTGCGAGATCATCGGGGACCCCACCAACCATAGAAGTTGTGGCAGTAAGAGCATAAGGAGTTTTTCCCGTATGAAACAACTAGGAATATTGTGAGATCTGTAGAATGTATGGACATATACCACGGATGTGCCCAATGCTACAAAAGTACTCTAATTTCCCTAATAACAACTACTATGGTTTTTGTGCATCCGCAATACATCACACTGACTAGTGCCGATCACTGGATGCTCTAGCAGGATGGTTGGACAAGTTGATGTTCATGATTAATGAGTCCAACCAGGGAGGAAGAGGAGGAAAAGGGAGAGGAGGATGGACGAGAGGAAGAGGCCCCATAAGGTGTTATAACTGTGACCAAGAGGGACATGTCGCCAGGGAATTCCCACTCCCTAGGAGAACATGGTGTTCACAATGCATAATTAATACTCATGCCACAGAGGATTGCCCAGAACTCATTGAAAAGTGGGAAGAAAGGACCAAACAGAGGGGGGCTAACCTGGTTAACGCCAAACCTCATACCAACGACAGTCTTCCTGTAACCAATATCAATATAGTTACAAGAGGGGGAAAGAAGACGGGGGAGGATTGTAGTACGACAGACCCACCCTTGATCATTAAGGTAGCATCTCCAAAGAAATCATATAAGCCTGAGCGACAAAAGCAATATTATCATGAGGTGGCTAAGTTATTCAAGGGGATGACTGAGATGAAGGAATACCAGAGATAGAATGGCCGCGCACTCAATAGTAATCATCCGATTGAAGAATGGTTCAAATTATTCCTACAGATCGTTGAAGATGAATATATGTTAATGGAGTTGCAGAAAAGTTTAAAGGTTGAATTATCAGTGGAGGAAGGAGAAGCAGAACGATTATCTCCCAACCTACCAGAAAAGCATACCAGAAGAGTACGACGAAACAAGAAGAGAAGCAAAAAGGAATCCTGAATTAATGCTCAGGATGTGGGATTCCAAATTAGGAACATGATGCTAGACCTGGGATCGGATGTAAACATCCTGCCCAGGAAAACATGGGGGGCCATGGGGAAGCCGCAACTGAAATACTAACTGATTCAACTAAGAATGGCGAATCAGTACTGCATAATACCCATTGGAAGGCTAGAAAACATAGAAGTAGATGTGACGGGAGTGAAAATGCACACTGAGTTCGAAGTGATTGATATAATGGGAGATAAGGACCCATACCCAACGCTTCTTGGGATCAAATGGGCCTATGAAAACTATGTTATCATCGACCTAAAGAAAGAATTGATGATTTTTGAAGTAGAAGGAATGAGTGTGATCGAACTATTCAAGGACCCAGGTTCATAAAACCTGTAGATGACATAGACGAGCCAAGAATGCTAGACCAGCTATACACAATAACAACGAGAAAAAAGGAAGATTACATAAATCTTACTGCAGGAGGATCCCTTAGTTGGAGGGGTATTCATAGCTCGAAGACTGATTCAGAAGTAGCATGGGATGCATGGTAGTAAGGTAGATATGAACTCAACACTATACGCTGTGCAATGATAGGTCAAATAAATTGGATAGGAGCAGAGATAAGTAACTATCCCAAGTTACACGACATTGAACCAGTGGACATATTCGTGAACAAAGTAGATAGAGAAATGAGGGAAGATCAAAAGATTCCATTTCTTGATATTGCATTCCTGGCCACACCAGCAAGGTGGTGGAAAACACACCACAACACACTGCGAGATTGGGAAGCCATAAAGCAAGCCATGAGGGAAAGGTTTGGCTAGGAGGAAGACTGATCACAAGATAATATGAAATACAAAGGGAATTCAAGTCCCTAGATGATCCAGGTGGATATTGGTGGCCACCTTCCAAGTCCACCTGGACCCCCACCATTGTCTTTCTCAACATTTTCAGTTTCCTTAATTGTAGCACAACTTACTATTTTTAGCAATTTTTCGGGTCCTGAACTTCCGGAGCCGTTTTGAGGCCCTAAACGACGTTTTTTGAGGAATCCGGGGGCAACCTGGGTCCATGGAATGGACCAATGTTGCCTGTTCCAAAAATGATAGTGCTCGGATAGATCTTTCTAATGAGCTATTGTACGTGTCAAACGGAGATCATATGCCAAAGTTACGACCCCGGGAAGTTGATGTACCAACTTACCCCCAAACGGGGCCCACAGTTTGGCGTTTCATCTCCTAGGGTTAGGTTTTGGAATGTTAAGGGTTTTCCGTTGTTTCTCAACAATAAATAGGCCTTTGAGCCTCATTGTAACACAGTTCAGAGGCATGTAGCCATCACATATCTTCTCAGAGATAAGCTACCATCGCCCTAGCTGGTTTATTTCCATTTCTGGTTGTAAGCATATTTCAGTATTTTCCATTAATGAAATGAAGTATTATTTCCGCTGCATCTTTGTGTATATGGTTATCTCTATAATTTGTTGCGTTCCTGTTTAAATCCGGATCAGTGGTATCAGAGCGGTTTGCTTTTTCTCTGTTTTTCTTTGCATGTCCCCAACAAGGTCGGGATATAAGGAGTTAGGGCTTGAACTGGTTGAACCTTTGCAAGACCAGCCTCGCAAATCCCGACGACCTCCCATGGCGGATGAGAAGAAAGACGAGGGGGCAGGAGATCCCATCAAAATCTTGCTCGAAGAAGCCCTCGAGCGACAACGGAACGCGATGATGGACAAGTTTGCCCAGATCCTTCAGCGGCTACCTAGAAGCAACGCATCGGCTTCCAGCAGCTACTCTGGAAACGCCACACCCTTTAAGGTACAAGTTAATTTTGAAATCCCCATATTCGAGGGTCAGATAGACGTAGATACCGTAGATAAATGGTTAAATTTGCTAGAGGGTTATTTTTCTGTTCATGAATTTTCGAGTCGGGAAAAGATTGTTTTTGCTCTCCTCAAAGCAGCCTCCCACGTCAAGGACTGGTGGGAAACCTACTGCAAGCAAAAGGATGAAAGTACTGGCTCACTATTTTCAGCGGCACCCACCTGGGATTCGTTCCGGGATGCCATCAAGGAGCAGTACTACCCTGTCGGGAGCTATGAGGATGAATACATAAAGTGGACCACGCTGCGGCAGGGAAGGGACCAAGACGTGCTGGAGTTCACCAATCTTTTCCATACCCTTCGCACAAAGTTGGGTATCAAGGATTCAGAGCAACATTTGATACTCAAATACCGTGGCTGCCTGCACAAGTACATCCAGGAAGAAATACAATTCCTAAATATCCCCTCGCTCGACGCAGCATACCGGTATGCCGTCAAGGTCGAGCAGAAGTTTAAACAAAAGAAGCGAGACTTTGGATCTGCGAATCCAAAGCAGGGGAAAGGTGCCCCTAAACCACATAACAAAGGACAAAGCCAAGGCGGGACAACCCAAGACAACCAGCCGAAGCTGCAAGCAAAGAACAGCACCGCGAAGCCGAGAAAGGACACTGGAAAATGGTGCGAGTTCCATAAGATCTCCACTCACAACACAAGTGAGTGTCGGGCCAAGCAGTCACTGGTGGCTGAGCTAAAGGTTTCAGAATCAGAAGCAGATCATTGATGCGGACCCCAACGCCACTGTTGCTACTGTAAAGATCCAGAAAAATGAACCCGAAGATCTAGAGGAGGAGGAGCGTCTCTTCCACTCCCAGATGTGGGTAAAGGGCTCCCCGATATAGTTCATTGTTGATAGGGGGATTCAAAAGAACCTCATTTCGGCAGAGGTCGTGAAGCGGTTGGGCTTACCGACCACAGCACATCCACAACCATACACCATTCGGTGGCTTCACCAAGGACGAGATCTTCGCGTGAGCCAGCAGTGTCGCCTTCCATACAACATCAAGCCCTTCACGGATGAGGTATTGTGTGACATTGGTCCCCTTGAAGTTTGTGATGTATTACTAGGACAACCATACTTGTGGAATCGACATGCTGTGTATGGATCAAGGCCCCGTGCTGTTATTATTACATTGGGAAATAAGTTGTTCAGGATACCAGAGGTAGCACCACCTGCCACCCTCTCTTTGATTACTGCAAAACAATGCAGTAATATCATTTCCAAAACCAGGAAATTTGTTTTCCTGATGATACGCCCTCAAGGAAAGAAGAAGACAGTGGCCGCGGCCTCCAAACGGGGCCCCTCTGCATGACAACTACAGATGGACAAGATTGTGGAGGAGTACGAGGACATCTTCACCTCCTCGGCAGGGGTTCCTCTGCACTGTCAAGTCAAGCACTCCATCGATCTGACCCCAGGTGCGCCGCTACCCAATGGACCAATTTATCGGCGCTCCGTTCTGGAGAACGATGAAATCAAGAGGCAAATTCAGGAGCTCCTACAGAAAGGTCACATCCGTTCGAGTTCATCGCCCTGTGGGAGCCCGATCGTGTTGGTACAGAAGAAGGATGGGACGTGGAGACTCTGTATTGACTATCGGGCGCTGAACAAGATCATTGTCCGTAATAGGTACCCGATCCCGCGGATTGATGACCTCCTAGACCAACTAAAGGGGGCGAAATATTTCAGCAAGATCGACCTGAATTCGGGATATCACCAGGTACCAATCGAACCCTCCGATGTGTGGAAGACCACCTTCAAATCCAAGGAAGGCCTCTTCGAATGGTTGGTCATGCCTTTCGGAATGACGAATGATCCTGCAACCTTTATGAGGCTAATGGATGACATCTTGCGGCCATGCACCAACTCCTTTGTAGTAGTATACTTGGATGACATTCTGATCTTCAGCCAGAATTGGGAAGAGCACCTCCACCACATCCGACAGGTTCTCCAAACACTGCGGCAACACAAGCTATGTGCCAATTTGGAGAAATGCAATTTTGGCATGACCCAGGTTCAGTATCTGGGATACATCATTGATGAACAGGGGGTGCATGTCGATCCAGCCAAGATCCAAGTCATTCGGGATTGGCCCTCTCCAACCACTCTAACAGAGCTCTGCAGCTTTCTAGGTCTTGCCAACTTCTACCGCAGGTTTGTGTTGGGGTTTTCTCATATTTCTTGGCCCTTGACTCAAGTCACCAAGGGCGGGGCGAAAGCAAAATTCTTTTGGTCTGAATCTCAACATAAGGCATTCAGGGAGCTGAAGGATCGCCTCTGCACGGCACCAATGCTCGCATTACCAGATTTACAACAACCATTTGAGGTCGAGACAGATGCCTCTGACTATGCTATTGGGGCAGTCCTTACTCAACATGGACATCCAGTGGCATATCACAGTGAAACACTTTCAGACACAGTCCGGAAGTACCCCACTTATGATAAAGAGATGTATTCCATTGTACAGGCCTGCCGATAATGGAAGCATTACATTTTGGGGAAGGAAACGGTCATCCACACAGAACACCGACCTCTGCAGTTCATACAGACCCAAGGGAAATTACAGAATGATCGCCATCAGAAGTGGTCTACATACCTGCAACGGTTTCACTTGAATATCAAGTATAAAAAGTGCAGCACCAATAATGTTGTAGATTGCCTCAGTCGACCACCGATCATGGCGCTAACCACCGTGCTCAACTCTTGTGGGCACGAGACTTCTGATTGGCCACTTCTCTACAAAAGCGACCCAGAATTCGGCCACACATACCAGGCACTCTTGGAGGGTCGGCAGGTTGCAGATTTTCACCTCCAGGATGCCCTATTATGCCACCTCGGTCACCTTTGTGTTCCTTCAAGCGAGCGTGCCAAGATGATTTGGGAAGCACACTACAGTCGGGCTGCTGGGCATTTCGGGGTCGAGAAAACAGCGGCAGTACTGCAAAATTATTTCTATTGGCCGAATCTTCGACAGGATGTTGGGAAGTACATCCGATCATGTACTGCCTGTGCCATTGCCAAACCGGCCATTAAGAAGCACGACCTCTATACCCCGTTGCCTACCCCTAGTCGACCTTGGGAATCCATCTCCATGGATTACATGTCAGGCCTTCCTTCCACTAAGCATGGAAATGACCATGTTTTTGTGGTCGTCGACAGGTTCTCGAAGATGGCAATTATGGTGGCCTGCAAGAAGAATATCACAGCAAAAGCCACTGTTAAACTCTTCTTTGAACGAGTGTGGGTGCACTTTGGGATCCCACAGTCTATCATCTCAGATCAGGACAGTCGGTTTCTCAGCACATTTTGGTCCAGTCTCTGGTCAATGCTGGACACCAAACTCACGAAGTCCATAGCCTTCCATCGTCAAACTGATGGCCAGACAGAGGTTTTCAATAGGATGATTGTGCACATTCTGCGCATGTATAACTCAAAGCATCCACGCACATGGGACGAGAGCCTCCCCTATGTTCAGCACAGCTACAACCGAGCACTTCACAGCTCCACTGGCCATAGCCCTTTTCAGGTGGGTTTGGGATTCCAGCCACTATGCCCCATTGATGTGGCCATGCCACTTGCAACTACTCACATGAATTCAACTCATGTCCAGTCCGAAACAGATAAGGCCACAAGCTTCATTGAGAGCATCCAACATATTCGCCAGCAGGTCCATGACATTCTTGAGAAATCAAATGGCAAGTACAAGCAGCGACATGATCAACATCGGGTGCCACACAAGTTTCAGGTGGGCGACAAAGTCTGGTTGCATTTGCAAAAGGAACGCCTTACTGGAGCCTATCGGAAATTGAGACCACTCTGATATGGTCCTTACACCATTACTAAGGCTATGGGAGACAATGCATTTGAGCTCAGCATTCCCCCATTCCTTGGCCTGCACCTAGTGTTCAATGTGGACTGCCTTCGGCCATACTTTCCACCATTGCTAGACACATCCGACATTGCAGAACAACTCAAACCCACAGAATTAAATCCAGATTGCATGGAACAAGCTGCAACTGATCGGATTATGGACACACAGATCAAGAACACTCGCCAACATAATATCCAACTGTATCGAGTTGTCAAATCAGGCCAACTCCTTCAGCAGGGCAAGTAGCTCACCAGGGAACAAGTTCAGCAGAAGTTTCCTCATCTCATGGAGGAGCTCAACGCAATGGGGACCATTGCTTCCTAAGGGGGGAGGAATGATCCAGGTGGATATTGGTGGCCACCTGCCAAGTCCACCTGGACCCCCACCATTGTCTTTCTCAGCATTTTCAGTTTCCTTAATTGTAGCACAACTTACTATTTTTAGCAGTTTTTCGGGTCCTGAACTTCCGGAGCCGTTTTGAGGCCCTAAACGACGTTTTTTGAGGAATCCGGGGGCAACCTGGGTCCATGGAATGGACTGATGTTGCCCGTTCCAACAATGATAGTGCTTGGATAGATCTTTCTAATGAGCTATTGTACGCGTCAAACGGAGATCATATGCCAAAGTTACGACCCCGGGAAGTTGATGTACCAACTTACCCCCAAATGGGGCCCACAGTTTGGTGTTTCATCTCCTAGGGTTAGGTTTTGGAATGTTAAGGGTTTTCCATTGTTTCTCAACAATAAATAGGCCTTCGAGCCTCATTGTAACACAGTTCAGAGGCATGTAGCCATCACATCTCTTCTCAGAGATAAGCTACCATCGCCCTAGCTGGTTTATTTCCATTTCTGGTTGTAAGCATATTTCAGTATTTTCCATTAATGAAATGAAGTATTATTTCCGCTGCATCTTTGTGTATATGGTTATCTCTGTAATTTGTTGCGTTCCTGTTTAAATCCGGATCACTAGAGGCACGTCGAGGCCTGCATAAAAGGTTGGAGAAGATAGGGGATCTCGAAGGAACTATGGGTACATATATTCATACATACCCTAGGTGCCATTCCTCGAGCTTGGTACGCGGAAGAGGAACTCCATAGGCAAACGACGAATTGGGATGTTCTGGAGGCACAGTTCGTTAGCAACTTCTCATTCAGAGGTGAGGATGCATGCATGACTGAGACACTCCATGCAATCAAAAGGGTTATGTTCACCCCAGGATAGTTAGTTGAAGGTTATCCTAATGAAAATTTCCTACAATGTTTATACGACATGGATTCTCCAGAATACGCAACTTGCGACAAGGTGGATGCAGAGTGAGACAAAGATGGGTTAGTCGGGTTGAGACACCTGACCTTCAAGGAAACAAAAGGGGAGAGAGACATCCAAGAGAATCCCTCTAGCGACGATGCTCATCTTCTACCGATGAAGCTGAGAAAACAAAATGTTGGGACGGAGGATAAACCCAAAATGGCGTCTGTGGGAGATTATTGGGATGAACATACGACAAAAGAATTTTTCAACCTATTACAAAAGTATCAGGACTTGTTTCCAGCGTCAATAACGGAGATAAAAGGAACAAACGGAGATATAGGGGAGATGAAGATTGTTTTGAGACTGAATGCCCATCTGGTGAAGCACAGACCGTATAGGCTGAACCCAAGGGTGAAGGAGAAATTTAAGAAGGAGATCGAAAAAATGTTGGAAACAGGGATTATATTTCCGGTAGATGAAGCAGAGTGGATAAGGACCTAGTCATACAAAACAAGAAGGATGTGACATAAATTAGGGTCTGCATTAATTACCAAGGTCTCAACAATGCATGTGTGCATGATCCATTCCCAACACCTTTCAGTGATGAAGTACTGGACAATGTATCAGGTAATGAAGCATATTCATTTATAGATGGATTCTCGGGCTACCATCAGGTTTGAATAGTCAAGGAGGATAAAATGAAAACAACATTCACTACCAAATGGGGGTCATATGCATACAACGTAATGCCATTCAGATTGAAGAATGCATGAGCAGTCTTCTCGAGAATTGTCATAGCTGCGCTCCAAGACTACATTCACAGGTTTCTAGACGTGTACATGGATGACTGGACAGTATATAGCCTGCTGAAGAAACACATAATCTTACTAAGGGTCATGTTCGAAAGATTCCAATAGCTGAAAATTTCCTCAAACTTTAAGAAATGCATTTTCATTGTTCCGTTTGGAACACTGATAGGCCACATAGTCTGCAAAGATGGAGTATGCGTAGACCCAGTGAAGATTGAAACAATTGTCAACATGGAGCTGCCACACAATGTGAAGCAACTAAGGTCCACTCTAGGCCATACGGGATATTATCAGTGCTTCATTAGGAATTATGCTTCAATCACAACCCCAATGGAGAAGTTACTGAAAAGGACAGAAGTTTTCGTTTGGATTGAGGACTATCAAGCAACATTGAATAAATTGAAAGAAAAACTGGTAAGCACCCCAATCCTTGTCTATCCATATTGGAACAAAATGTTTCATGTGCATATTGACATTTCAGGGATAGCACTAGGAGCAGTTTTAGCACAACCAGGGGAAAGAAATATGGATCACCTGGTGTATTATGCCAGCAAAAAGTTGTCAACTGCAGAAAGGAATTATATGACAATTGAGAGGGAGGCTTTGGCCATGGTTTATTCTCTGCAAAAGTTCAGGCATTACTTATTGGGGGCGCCATTCAAGTTTTTCACAGACCATTCCGCACTGAAGTACTTAGTAAACAAACCAGTACTAGAGGGTAGGATATGCCGATGGTTATTACTATTCCAGGAATTCACTTTTGAGGTGGTCATAAAACCAGATAGATTGAATGTGGGACCAGATCATTTTTCACAACTGGAGACTGGAGAGTGTTAGCACTCAGAATTAACCTCGAGGCTGAGAAAAGGCAATTCTGAGGTAACCACAGACTAAGCTTTTGATCTGGCATCTAGCTCTGCCAGACCAGAGAGGGCTCTCCCTTTGCCAACAAGAGGTGGCTGCAATAAATGAAATTTTAGGCCAGCTACAGATTGTGGGATTTGTTTGAAAAGTTTTGGGTTGAAACAACAAGAGAAAGGATGATTGGGCTATCGAGTCAATGCCAGTTTCTGCTGGCAAACTTGGGGCAAATTAAGTGCCATGTTTAGCCAGATAGAAGATTGCAAATGTGAGAAGAATAGGGGAGAAAACCCGCTGCCCTGCAGGAATAAAACAAGGATGAATCTCTAGGAGCAACTTTAGACGAACGAGAAACACAGGGTTGCTCAGTAGAGCATCTAACCCAGGATGAATTCTGCAAAGACAACCACTACATGTAACAACGAAATCATCATGAAAGGAGCATCATAGAGATTGGATTCCTAACATATCTCTTAGATAATGTTGTAACAAGGTAGAGAAAACAAAATATGTAAGTGAGTTACATGAAAAACATATTGAACAATAACACCGTGATGGATCCCAGGTCCAAAGGGCAGAAAACTGCTTTATTAAAATGATATTCAAGAAAAATTTACACAATGCCAAGCAGCGTCTCTGCTGCCAAAATCGAACCATTACACTCTGAAATTCATAAAATATATACAATTTTCTCATCCTTGTACTAAGGGAATTTAGCTCAACCATCTTCTTCAAAATAGAATTAGTTACATTAAATTTGGACCGAATTTATGAAATTAGGTGTCAAAGATGAACTAGTATCTCCTAAACCATATCACCTGTTACAAAACGGAAAGAGTTTTTTGTAGATAATGTCATGTTAGAGAAAAAACTCTCTCAAATTGTGGAAATTCCTTTCCAGTTGCTTGAAATTTGTGCCACAAAATCATCTCTAAAATAGAAAATCATTAAAATTTAAATCTGTAAAAATGAGTTGTAAATATCTAGTCAAGTATTCCAATTCACGACACCTGTGAATAAAATGAAAGAGTTTTTGTTATATGGCTCGTGGTTAAAAAAAAATTCTTTGGGTTTCTCAAAATTAATTTCCATCTGTTGTAAAATGGCACCGTACTAAAATGACTAAAACAGTAAAATAACTGCAAAATTTGTTTTGTTTTAATGTAGGCTTCAAATATCACTGCATATCTCCCACATAGTAACACTTGTGCATAAACTGAAGGAGTTTTTTGTTATTTGGTATGTGATGGACAAAAGCATCTTTCACTTTTGTAAAATTCCTGTCCAAACTTATTTTGTAGTAAACTTGTCCCTGTGTGCAGCAACTGACCTCAAAACATGCATAACCAAGAATCAATCATTCATTTCGATCATATCTTCTAATACGGGAGCCGGTTAATGGAGTGTGATATACCGTTGGAATTTTTTTTCTAGCTCCTTTTGATGAACATACTTAGGATATGATTTTCACTGAAACTCAAGAACACCATAGAACAAGTGCCTCATCCATTGGGAAATATGGTCAAACAGCTGCAAACCCAAAACAACTTATACCAATCCATAAAACATACACATACTGCAACCTGTACATAAACAAATACCAGAAACTGAAATGTTGCCTTGGGCAGCTTATTTATTTACAAATCTACCCTACTTTGCAGCAAAATCAATAGATCAAGTGATATTGTAATGCCAGATCAACCAATCAAGTAACTGTGACAAGGATGCTGCTTGGAAGTGCTTCAACCAGGACACAATTGGAAAGGCTGACAACCATACATGCACATAATGAGTTTGGTTGTGTAAAAGGCAATATGATCTATCATTCAAACTGAAAAAATCTTCCATGTATGCTGCAATAGGATCAAAGAAACCAGACTCTGTTTGCTGCCCTAACTCCTCAACACAGACCTCCAACTACAAATTGTCAATGCAAACATCCATGGGTAGCTCTATTGTTTCTTGTTTTGAAGGAGGGAGAGTTTCCAACAAATTTTTGGGATCTTGAAATTCATATGATTGGATTTGATCATTTAAATATTGAATCTCCTTCTCAAAATTTTCAACAACTAACTCAAAGAAACCAGTTTTAGCTTTAGGAGGAAACTTCGGAGATCTCAAACATTGAAGCATGGTAATGTAAAAGACTTCATCAATTTCAATATCCATTAATTGATCTCTAACTTCTTTTAAAACTTCACAAAACACAGGGTTTGCCACATACACTACCATCTTATTTTAGTGCATGAATGGGTCAGTGAGTGCTGGAATCTCTGGATTGAGTTGGAGTCGCCAAGTGAATGTTTCAGCCTTCATATGTGTCTGACTGCTATCCACCATCAGAAACCAGATCTGAAACTTGAATGATCTTTCCCAGAGAAGATCTATCACCTCATCCTCGACAACAACGCCAATATGTTAGCACTCAGATCTTAACCTCAAGGCTGAGAAAAGGCAATTTCAAGGTAACCACAAGCCAAGATTTTGATCTAGCATCTAGCCCTGCCAGACCAGAGAGGGCTCTCTCTTTTCCAACAAGAGGTGGCTGAAATAAATGAAATTTTAGGCTAGCTATGGAGTGTGGGATTTGTTTGAAAATTTTTGGGTTGAAACAACAAGAGAAAGGATGATTGGGCTATGGAGTCAATGCCAGTTTCTGTCGGCAAACTTGGGGCAAATTAAGTGCCATGTTCAGTTAGATAGAAGATTGCAAATGTGAGAAGAATAGGGGAGAAATCCCACTGCCCTCAAGCATCAAACAAGGATGAATCTCTAGGAGCAGCTTTAGACGAACGAGAAATACAGGGTTGCTCAGCAGAGCATCTAACCAAGGATGAATTCTGCAAATAAAACCACTACATCTAATAGCAAAATCATCATGAAAGGAGCATCATAGAGAATCGATTCCTAACATATATCTTAGATAATGCTGTAACAAGGTAGAGAAAACAAAATATGTAAGTGAGTTACATGAAAAAAATACTAAACAATAACACCATGATGGATCCCAGGTCCAAAGGGCATAAAACTGCTTTATTAAAATGATATTCACGAAAAATTTACACAATTCCAAGCAGCCTTTCTGCTGCCAAAATTGAACCATTACACTATGAAATTCATAAAATATATACAATTTTCTCATCCCTGTACTAAGGGAATTGAACTCAACCATCTTCTTCAAAATAGAATCAGTTACATTAAATTTGGATTGAATTTATGAAATTAGGTGTCAAAGATGAATTCGTATCTCCTAAACCATAGCACCTGTTACAAAACAGAAAGAGTTTTTTGTAGATAGTGTCATGTTGGAGAAAAACCTCTCTCAAATTGTGGAAATTCGTTTCTAGTTGCTCGGAATCTGTGCCACAAAATTCTTGTCCAAACTGATTTTGTAGTAAACTTGTCCTTGTGTGCACAACTGACCTCAAAACATGCATAACCAAGAATCAATCATTCATTTTGATCATATCTTCTGATCTGGGTGCCGATTACGGGAGTGTGATATACCGTTAGAAATATTTTTCCGAGCTCCTTTTGATGAAAATACTTAGGATATGATTTTCACTGAAATTCATGTGAAAAACATCTTTGAAAATGAGACATAGTAAGAGCCCATTTTGATCCCTAGTGACAGGCTGCGAAGACTGGAACTAACAGAGAGAATGAAGGAGCGTTGCATGATCAGTTTCCCGATGCTAACTTATTCATAATAGAGCATTGTTCCATATCACCTAGAGGAGATCAATCCACTACTGACAATAGGGCAATGCCCAAAAGCGTATACATCAACACAGAGGCGACACTTAATAGTAAGGGCAACAAACTACCAACTAATCACAGGACACCTCTACAAAATTGGCTTGGATCAAGTCCTGATATGCTGCATACTTCAAAATGAAATAGAATATGTGTTATGGTAATGTCATGCGGGAGTCGTAGGAGGTCATGTGGGAGGAAAAGCCACCGCAAGGAAGATACTGCAAGCAGGACTATGGTGGCCAACCCTTCACAAAGATTCTTAGGAATATGCTAAGAACTGCGATGTCTGTCAGAGGGTTGGGAAGACTTCCTGACGGGATGAACTACCTTTCAATCCTATTCACGCAGTGAAAAAATTCAAGAAATGGGTAATAGATTTAATTAGATCCATTACACCACCAGCAAGGCATTCATGCGCAAGATACATAATACCTGCTACTGATCACCTCACCAGATGGGCAGAAGCATCACCCGTTAGAGACTGTACAAATGACACCATCGCAAGGTTTATTTTCAAGAACATAATCTCGAGATTTGGATGCCCAAAGAGTCTCACAAGTGACCAAGGGATGCATTTTAAAAATGAAACTATTGAGGTTCTTCTGAAGAATTTCATGATTCAGCATAATAAAAGTAGTCCATATCATCAAAAGGCCAATGAGACTGTTGAAGCATTCAACAAAATATTGGAGAAAGGTCTAACAAAGATTATATCTACAAACATGGATGACTAGGATGAGGGAATACTAGCAACTCTATGGGCTTACGAAACAATGGTGAAGAGAATTCATAAACAAACACGTTTCAGCTAGTATACCGAGAGGAAGCAGTGGTGCCAGTAGAGTTCATAATACCAAGCATGTTCATATCTGAAGCAATGAGGATGACATACAATGTAGAATTGAGAGAAAGATTAAGTAAAATAATGGAACTTGATGAAACCTGGTTCTTGGCCGAGTTTCACCAGTCAGTGGAGCAGAGAAGGAAAAAATCTTGGCATGAAAGGCATATCGGGAAGAAGATATTTGAAGTTGGGGATCATGTATTACTATACGACAATAAGTTCCATAAATTCCCAAGAAAACTACAAATGCACTCGCTGGGCCGATTCATAGTTGCAGAAATCAAAGATTTTGGAGAGGTAAGATTGGCACAACTGCTCAGAATCATGTTACAAGGATGGGTAAATGGCGCATGCCTAAAGCAATTCCACAAGTCATCAAACAAAAATTAAAGATAAAGGGGGATCTCGAAAATGAGCCCTCAAGTAGGTAGGAGGTAATTAGAATTAGTCAATAATGTTAAAAAGTTAGTTGCAGTCATGCCTTTTATATCCTTTTCAGAGAAATAAGAAAAAGTGTCAATAAGGTTACGAGAACAATATCATCATGCCGCAACCCATTTGTGGTCAGGTGGGGGGGGGGGGGGGGGAGTAGAGTCAGCAGTCACATATGCTTTCATAGCCCACAAGTTACACATAGGAAGATGCTTTTTCAGTCTTTATGGTCACACATTGTATCCGTCCTTTCCGCCGTACTAGTAGTCATTTCCATAATAAGTAACCAATAATGCAACTGTCAAGTAAAAGTCGTAAAATATTTTCCTGTTAGGAACAAGTTTATTTAATAAATAACCCCATCATGACAAAATTAATAAAACATGCGGCCCACTCTCTCCTTCCCCAGTCCACGTCACGAATTTCAGGTCGAGATCAGCCAACGACAGTAAGGCATGGCTAGAACACATGGGGAAAGTTACCAGAGTAATTAGTTGCTAAAAGTCTATAAGGAAATGTTGTGTCAAGCCCGACTACTTAATGTGCAGGATAATGAATGAAACTAAAAAGTTTCAATTGCAGATAGCAAAAGAAATCCAGGCCCACTTCGAAGAACAACTGCAAAAATGTAGGAGTGTGAAACCTCATGTGACAATTGTTTACCAGAGATGCAGGGATATGGTGAAGGGAATAATCTTAGTTCCACAAGATAAGTTAGATGAACGAATTGAGCTGGTCGAGAATCTGTATGGGAAATACGATAAATCGATTTTAATCGACAATGACCTTACAAATTGCTTCCAGTTCCCAACTCTGAAGAGAGAAGTCTACATAGAAGATGTCCAGAAGGACGACGACACCAAGACCTCCAGAGTTAGGGAGGAATTCAGAGGATTGCAGAGGTCGACATTAATTAATTTGAGAAGTTTACCAGTTTTCGGCACTCAATTCGCCGCCATGCAATGTACTAAACTACTGGCAAGAAGAATGCATGGGGGATCCCTGTGGCTTGAAAAAGAGTACCCCATTCATGTAGATGATATCCATCGTCTAACAGGGTTATCATCCGATGGGAACACAATAACCACAACATTCCATGTAGGCACTAAATAGCTAAGTGTTATAGACATTTTTGGGCACTGCAACCCCAATCAAACATGTCCATAAACCAAGGGCTCCTAAGTCCCTAAAAGTGTTGTTCCATCCCCTAAAAGAACAAGGTCAGCTGATTACATCATCTCCCAGAAGTTCTCCATGAAAAACTACTCAGAACTGGTCAAAACTGGACCATCTCACCTGCTCCATGGTCAAAGTGCGCTGCATCCCACCTAAATGCACACGGGAGGTGTGATGCATACTGAAAAGCCCTTCTATGGGGTGCGATGGGCGAGAGTGGACAAATGGCAGAGTCAATTTGCGAGGTGGAGGATCATGGAATCTTCCAGAAACTTCTCTGGTGACACTTGCCTCTCTGCATTCGCCCAGGGATGAGTAAGAGATCATTAATCTCCAAGTGGAATCAAGAACTATCAGAGAGAGGACACTAATCAAATCTCAGAAGCTGCCTCACCTCCCTGCAATCATCTATATATGGATCCCTCATCCTAGAGATCCACAGGCTGGAATTTTGTATCTTGTAAGGAAGTGCTGCTGGTTTCTTGGTGTAACACCATAGTGTTGGGTGATCTAAGCTTTTCATGAGGTGAAGAAGGGCTTTCTTGCTGAGAGGATGACGCTAGGTCAGAACAATTGGTTGTAATCCTCTTTTCTATTCTTGATATTAATAAAGCCATTCAATTTTTCCTCCACATTCTTGTATGATTGATGATATATGCATTTGTGTGGTCAATATATATCTGGTCCTATATTGTTTATGATAGTAGATCTTTGTTCTTGGATAGTGTTATGCTGCTTTGATTCCATACGTTCTCTTTGAAGCTAGGTAGACGAGAAAGCGAGTGGCAAAGATCTATCAGAAGGGAGAGGAATCAAGCAAGGAACCAAGCGCAAGATAGAGGTTGGTCTCCTTTGTTCCCCTCTTATCTACTTCTCATAAAGGAAAACGAAAGTAGTTTTAGTTTGTTTGTTCTAAGATAGCTACCAGTCTTAGTGGGACTAGCAACTCTGCATAGACACTAGATTTCCCAGTAACAAAATGGCGACTCCGCTGGGGAGTGAATAGATTGTTTGTTTATCTATATTTGTTTGTTTTATAAACTTACAGAGGGAGCCTGAAGTCAAGCCAGCTAGCCTTCGAACTGCATTTTCTATGCAAGTGCAAAGTAGATCAATGCTGCTTCAGTCTATCTCTAGGTTTTGTTTATGAACTGAACAATCGATTTACAAGCTCTCTAATTGCCCTTGTGGTGGCTCTAGTAACCTCCTTAGATCTACCCCTGTGATTTATTTACTGATTATCACTTGCTCGACCTAAATCCCTGAACTGTGCTGCAAACTGTGATCAAGAACTGGATCAAGAGTATCGCACTATACCATCGCACCCTCTCTTCAAGGATATCAGTATGCATCACACTTCCCGTGTGTTGTAGGTGGGATGCATACTGGAATCCTTGTGTAACAGGTGCTCTGATCAGAGAAGGTGAATTTTGCCTCCAGACTTTGGTTTTTCTTCACTCTTTTCAGCTCTATTAAGGAGTTTTGCTGTCTATAGTCAGTATACCCCTGTTGGAAACCCCCTTCCTTGCCATTATTCCACCTCCATTGTGCAAAGAACTGTAAATTTTTTTATGTATTGTGAGCCATTTTCAGTTCTCTTTTACAAAGAAGTAGCGTAATTGAACTGTCGTTTCTTGATATGGAAGTGTCGCAAGTGTCGTTTTCAGTCATAAAAGAGAATCTGTTTGTTCTTGATAGTCGATTACACTGTTACTCTTGTATTTGATTTGAATTAGTAGTTTTTCAAGTGTCGAAAGCAAGTTTTCCATTCCAAATCGCAAAGTGTCGTCATTGTCTTCATTTTGTCTTGAAAAGAAGCTTGTTAGTAATGTCGCTTTGAAAAATAATTCAGATTTTCGCTTAGATTTCTTTTTATCATTCACACATTAAGAAGGCTGAAAACAAATACATGCATGTGCATTTGCATTTACACTGTTCGTTGGTTTGATTTAGGACAGTGCATATAGTGTGTGCTCTCTGCTCTATGTTGAAAGAATATCATCTCTCTTTCTTTAGTAGCTATGATTTTCATTGCAAAAAGAAGATTAAACGATTTGTTTATCATAGTAGATTGCATTTTAGGAATTGTATATCTACATCACGTGGTGAACCTGAAAGGAAAATTTCTTAAACAATATCAACTGTAAAATAAATTTATGAATCTAAAAACTCTTTGGAACCTAATGCACAACATTTAGAAGTCTAGGCTAGAGACGTATTCCGGCGTCGTAAAGCCTGGTAACTGTTGTTTTCATTGATGGTTGGGTGATTCCTCCACTTTGAGACGACAAGTGCTAGTACGGACGTGTGCTCCCACGTACCGTCGAGTATATATTGGGAGACCACAATAGGCTATATCCTTTATCCATAGGAAGCCGTGTCTGCTTCCCTATTGATCGCAATGCACTGAACACAGCATTCAGGAAGATTGAATGCCATACCATAAAAAGTATTCTGCAGTTTTGCGATTGGTTTGGTAATCCCTCTATCTAGATTACCAGAGTAGTCTCTTTCATTCCTTTTCAGACTCCTTAAAGGAAAAGGTCCATCTGAGCACTTGTCACTTCAAGCTCATTAAAAATTGAAGGTGACTAGAGTCATCTTTTGTTTTTTCTCGACTCTTAAAAATTGAAAAAACAAGTTGTGTCAAAGCGTCTAAAATTCATTTAATTCGAAAACATATTTCCCCTTGATTTTTAGTTGATCGAGTAATCCGCAATCATGGAAGAAAGTCAATTGAAACCCCATCATTCGCGGAGGCTTACGAGTCAACCATCTTTGTCTCCAGAATCAAAACTGTTACGGACGAAGCGAAATCGTTTAACCGGTTCGAAATCCCCTAGTAAAGTTGGAACAAGTGGTCCGACACCATTGGAGACTTTGGTTACTCCAAACATTTCCGGTATCCCTACCTTTATAGAAGAAGTTCCACAGCCACCAAAGGATAGTAAAGCTGATCCTAGTGTGAAGGTAAACACTTGTATTACTGAACCAACTCCATCTACAGCTGATTCAGAAGGTTTTATTCCCCAAACATCTGTCGTTGTAGAATCTATACCTTCTTCGACACCGGAAATATTTTACGGACCTAATGGTCTACCTCTTCCACCTGGTCTGATTGCTATAGAAGAGATTGTGGAGGATCCTCCATCTAGTACTCCATCGCAATTTGGAGTTGGGATCACCCTATATCCTTCTTCATCATAAATTAGTCTACCGTTATCGGAAGCTCCTGGAGGATCGCTAGGAAATCTTTTGGATAGACTAGAAATGTCTGAACAACCGTCGACATCTAGGACTGTGTCATCTGACACAGTGACAGTAGAACTTCCTGTTGTCACTCCAATAATGTTCACCGGCATACCATCTGTCCCAACTAGCTCTCAATCGCTAGATGGGGCCCACTCAGGGGCTATTTCGACAGTATGGTCCGTTCTCGTTTGTTCATCCGGAGTAATACCCGGAAGCTCTTACGTTGAGTCTCAGCAAATTGATCCTTCATAGTGTCAATTTGGGCAGTCCGGTCCTCCAGGGAAAATCATTCCTTTGAGTACCGGATTACCGCCGTATGGGGGGCAATATACCCTTTCATTGTCTCCTCCGGGAGAACAACCATACGAGAGTTCACAACAAAATTCAGGTTATGCTGGAATTACATCTAGCGGTTGGGTGCCAATACTGCCTCAACAACCAAGAGTTGTATACTCGATGCAACAATGTTTACCTATGTCAAATATACCAACTACACCGGCTATTGTGAGGTTGTTTCAAGTACAAGTGTTTCCTGTTGTATGCCAACCTCAGGTTTCTCAGGTTGTAATGCGACAACCTCTTATCCCTGCGACTCAACCACAATCGCCAACTAGCGGAATGTCACAGGCCCAAACGGGTACAATTACCCCTCATCTTGGTCAAATAGCCAATATTGGACAATAGCACATGGCTTCACAACCATGGCTGGTGCAATATCAACAACCACAATTACAACAAGTTTACCAAGGATGATGACCTTCATCATCCTTCAGGTTTTGATTTCCTATCAAATACTGTAAACACAGTGGATTCCGAGCGAAACTTGTCCAATATCGAAGAGACTATCGCCATAAATATCTCGACCAAAACACATGTTGTAGAGAATATTTATGTCGGAAAATGTTGTTCTCCTTTAGAACTGGAAATATACAAAGTTATTTTTCGCAAATTCAGAGATGTCTTTGCTTATTCATATGATGAAATGCCAGGCATTGACTCGAGTATAGTTGAACACGAAATAAATATGTATCCAGATGTCAAACCAGTACGACAACGGCTACGGCAGGTGCACCCCAAGAAAGTCGCTGCCATCAAGATAGAAGTTGAAAAACTTCTCCATGCTGGTTTTATTTACCCGATTCCTCTAACCAATTGGGTATCGAACATTGTTCCTGTAATGAAAAAAAAGGAACGATTAGAGTGTGCGTCGATTATAGGGATGTAAATCAAGCTTGTCAAAAAGACAACTACCCTACACCCTTTATTGACCAGATAATTGATGAATGTGCTGGGTGTGAAATCTTTTCATTTATGGATGGATTCTCCGGGTATAATCAAATAAATATCCACCCACAGGACCAGTCAAAGACTGCATTTATTTGTTCGTGGGGCACATTTGCATATTGCAAGTTACCCTTTGGTTTAAAAAACGCAAGGGAAACATTTCAGAGGGCAATGAATTATGCCTTCCATGACATCAAAAACATCTTTCAACCATATCTCAACGATCTTCCAGCTCATTCGTGAAAGCGGACCGACCATCCGCAACATTTGAGAGTAATATTTCTATGTTGCCGACACTACAAGATACGACTCAATCCACAAAAATGTGTGTTCTGTGTCAGTTCTGATCATTTTCTTGGCTTTGTAGTCTCAAAGGACGGGATTCGTCTCGACCCATGTAAGGTTCAGGCAATCATAAATTTGCCTCCACCCTCAAATTTGCTTCAGATTAGAAACTCCAAGGGAAAGCAAACTTTATGAGGAGGTTCATTCCAAATTACGCCAAACTTGCTAAAGGTTATACACGTGTATTGAAAAATGAAGTACCCTTCATCTGGGATCAGGTCGTGCAATATTCCTTTAATGCTTTAAAGGAATCCCTAATGAAAGCATCATTAATGTACGCTCCCGATTATCAAAAAGAATTTAACCTGTATCTGGCTGCAGCGGATACAACCATCACAATGGTTTTAGTTCAAGAAGACAATGGAATTGAACATCCTATATATTATTTCAGTAGAAACTTAAATGATACAGAAAGCAAGTATTCCTACGTTGAAAATCTGGCTCTCGCAGCTGTTTAGGCGATACAGAGATTTCGACACTATGTCCTCTTTCGAAAAACTATCATTTTGTCAGATTGCAACCCCATGACTTATATATTGTCGCGACAGTTGCTGGGGGGCAAATATTCAAAATGGATAGCAATTATTCAAGAGTTTGATCTGGAATTTGTAAAATCCAAATCGAAAAAATCCATGGTTTTCGCGGAATTACTATGCGATCTCCCATCGTCGTCCAACGATGAAACATCCGAAGAAACCATCGTGGATGAATCTTTGTTTCTGATATCTTCAAGCAATCCATAGTATGGAGACATAATCATCTATCTCCAAACCCAAAAATATAGGTCTAATACCTCTCACTCGGAACAAAGACGTATTCGATACCAATCAAAAGACTACATGATCGTCGGTGATACGCTTTACCGTCGTGGTGTCAATACAATTCTGAGGAGGTGCCTCACCCATGAGGAGGCTGAAAAAGTCCTGAATGATTGCCATTTAGGTGCGTGTGGGGGGCATCAATCTGGTTACGCTACGACGCAAATTTTTTTACGAGCATGATACTTCTGGCCAAAAATGTTCAAAGATTGCATAATAGTAGTCAGAAGTTGCCATGCGTGTCAAATTTTCGATAGCAAAACCAGAAGACCACCCACACCCCTGCAACAGGTAGTTGCTGTCGGGCCATTCGCCAAATGGGGCATAGATTTCATGACACGTAACCCCACCTTGATTGGGGGGCATGGGTATATCATAGTCACAGTAGACTATTTTACCAAATGGGCCGAGGCGATGCCTACATTAAACAACACCAGCGAAACGACTGCCCTTTTCTTTTTCAATCATATAGTCGCCAGATTCGGCGTTCCACAGGCCATAGTCACAGATCATGGATTGCATTTTCGCAATCACATGATGGTCGAATTGGCTGCCAAATTGGGTTTGTCCCATGGCAGCTCTACTCCATATTACCCGCAGGCCAATGGACAAGTTGAAGCAATCAACAAGGTCCTGAAGCGGATGTTGCAAAGGATGATTGGAGTCCACAAAAGGAGTTGGCACCTGATCCTGTACTCAGCCTTGTGGGCATACCGAACATCGGTAAGGAATGCAACCGGGTTTACACCCTTTCAACTGGTGTATGGCCTAGAAGCAATCTTACCAGTTTAGTGTGAAATCTCGTCCCTCAAACTCGCAGTCGACCTTCTCCTCGGAACTTCAGAAGAGGAGGCTCGTTTCTTGGAACTAATCCAATTGGATGAAACCCGTCGTGATGCCGCTTTGGCTAATGAAGCCCATAAGAAACGAGTCAAGGCGCAGTTCAACAAGAATGTCAAACCCCGTGTCTTCTCAGAAGGTGACTTGGTCTTACTTTACGACCAGGAATCTGATAAATTGGGAGCAGGTAAATTCAAATCCTTATGGATGGGCCCCTATATTGTTAAACGTGTATTAGCAAAAGGAGCCTACGAGTTAGTGGATTATGATGGGATTCCACTGGCACAACCCCGTAACGGGTTGTATCTTAAGCGTTACTACGCATGATTCAGTGTAGTAACCCCTATGCTTTTGTTAAATTTTTGTTTTCACTAAGGGTAATTGTTTTGGTCAGGTAATCCATTTTTTTTACATTTGTTGCAAATGTCGAACCTATTGGAATCATTTGTTGGATATGCCGACGGAGCGAGTCATAGTTCGCGGAACCTATCTTCTGTGGCCTGGGCCATTTTTGATCCAAGCGGCGAGTTAATAAGTTTCAGAGGGGTATGTATTGGTAGGTCAACAAATAAAATCGCTGAATATAGCACGTTGATAGAACTCCTCTCTGATGCCATCACACATGGCATATGCCGACTTGTCGTTAGGCTAGACTCACAACTCGTCATACTACAACTCACTGGTATCTACTCCATCCGAAATCCAGCTATCTATCGCATGTTCCTAAAGGTCAAGATTTTGGAAAGACAGTTTGATTTTATTCAATATCAACATATTTCCAGAAACTTAAACACATTAACAAACTCATTGGAAAATTATGTGTTAGACATTTGCAACATTTATAAAAGAAGAATTTCATCAATAATTGCATCAGGATCATGTAACTTAACCAAAATAAAACTCCGAAAAAAAAAAAAAAAAAAAATATATATATATATATATATATATATAACTGTTTGTGGTTTACACATGATGTTCTGTAACCAAGACAAAATTGGTCAGATGACCCAAAACTCAAAAATGCTGGGGGGAACCCTAGTCTAATGGTGCTGATGATAACAAGTCACTGCCTGTGCAATCATGCGTAAAAGCCGAGTCCATCGACTTGGCACACCAGTAGTATGTCGCTGCAGCCTAAGAGGCAGCTCATCGGTCCTCACATCTGGAATACCAAGAGTGAGACCCTCGACCTAATCTTGCAATGCTGAAAGAGTCTCGGCCACATCAAGGTCGCAAAGGATAGCCCTCCCCACAGCCTCTCCTGCCGGAGCGGCAACTAGCGCTCTCGGACGTACTGCTGGTCAGACTAGTCCAATGTCTGCATGAGCGCATGAGTTTTGATTAGTCTTGAGTAAAGAAAATGTAAGAACATTATGAAAAGCATAAACAAGAATATGGTCAGAGAATTTACCTATGGCACCCCACTGCTCACCAGCCGGCAGTACCAAATCCGGATCACCCCGGAAATCCATACCAGCATATGGACACTCGGCAAAAACCATCTGCTGACAGTTGAACCACTCAAAGAAGGTATCAGAGAAAGAAATCCGGGACTGACCCGCATGTTGGGCCATGAAGTCAACCCATCTCTGCATCCGTGGCTCAGTCGGTGGAGGTAAACCAAGTGGAATATACTGTGGCTGCATCAGTGGGATCTTTTCCAAGGCGAAAGCGGTCAAAATGGAACCATAACCAAAGTTCTTCAATCTTCCGCTTTTTACCTTGGTCAGTTGTTCTTTCATCACAGAGAGTACTGCATCACACCAGTTGAACACCTTTGGTTCAAGGCATTCCAAGGCGTACTGCATATAAGACCTGTTGGCCACATGAAGAGCCGCACTACCAGCCAGTCTAGCAAAAGTGAATAGAATGGTCCTCAAGGGCCTGTCAGTGACATCTCAGATATTGATCTTGCCATCCTTACTCGTCTGAGATCCCTCTCTGCAATACCGGCGAATGTAATCTCTCACGGATTCACCCCCACGGGCCGAACCTGATAATGAGATAGGGGCACCACGCCTCGATAAACCGGTCAAAAAATAGATGTCCACGACAGTCAAGGGGATGGATTTGCCCCTAATCTGGAACACCTGGTCGGTAGGATCCCATGCATCGAGAAAATATTGCAACAAGTTGATTTGTTGCCTCATGCTAGAGATGCGGAAAAACTTTAGCATGCCACAGTTCCGCAGTGCATTTACCGTAACCGGATCATGTAAAGCAAGCATGTCCTCTTGTTCATGCTCACATTCTCGCCATGTAATAGGCATTTTGCTCTGATGAATCTCTGAAAATAAACAAGAGAAGAGTCAGGATCATGATTTGGTGAAAAAATAGGCAAAAAATTCCATGAAAAACTGTGCACAAGTTTCCCTCCTTGCGCCCATTGCACCCCCAACAGTGCACTGGGTGGGATGCATGCTAACTGGCCAATGGCCAAGCCAGCATGCATCGCACCTTTCGATATAGGAAAGGTGCGATGGAGCCAGGGCGAATTCTTCAAACCCCAGGGGCTCAGAAAAACCAGGAAACATGCTTAGAATTCAAAAAGGAAAGAATGAAACTGAAGAGCTCATGTTTAGCTCTTACCTGGTCCAGACGGCACCAAGAATCGTCCACAGAATCTCCTGGAATCAACTAGTGAAATTTGAGGGGGAAATCACCTCCAAAGCTCCAACAAACCAAAGTTCAAATGAAATGGTAAAATGAGAGGTAAAAACCACTTTTAAATTACTTTTCATGTAATTCAAGTAAAATATTAGTGTTTTGACTCATTTTTCAAGCATATATTATTCGTTTTTAACTAGTTTGATGAAGCAATTGAGTAGGCAGTACAAACTTTGAAGGAGCAAAGTTGTCAATGATAAAATCAAGGTAATCAATGACCATTATATCGAGCAGTTTTTATGTGGAGTTCAAGCTCGTTAAAAATTAAACATAAGCAATGAGCAAATGTTTCCCCCAGAGTTTAAGCTCATTCATTAAAAAATGAACCAATTTCTGGTAAATAACCATCGTGAATGCATTATCATCAGCCTTTGAAGCCTTGGTCGAGTTCTCATCATCACCTCCACTCTATATTGGCTGATATTTCACCTCCATTTAAGTGTTTAACTTTTTTGAGGAATAACTGCGAAGAGTGATCCTGTTAGCCATCCTTATGACACTGCCGTGATTGGAAAATTCCAAAGCTTACCAGGAATTAGCTGCTACCCGAATTTATCACTCGTTCCTCGAAAAACGAGTCTCCTTTAAGCTCTTTTCGTCTGACTCATAAAACATGAAAAAATTGCCAAGTAATTGGCCTCTCCAGCTCGTTAAAGTGACCGAGAGTGATATCCCTCCTTTAGATTTTAATCTTTTTGGACCCAAGGGATTATTACACAAAAGGATTGAGCGCTTGTTTTGTTTGGCTCGTTAAAATTACCGAAAATTCATCCCTTTTGTATTATTTTATACTTTTTCAGACTTAAGGGATTATAAGACGAAAAAGGATTATTGGAGTTTTCTTTACGTCCCTTTCAGACTCTCTAAAATTGAAAAGGACCGAGTTATCTTTGTCGTTAAACTCGTTAAAACCGAATAGCGACAAACTTGTCCATACAGACAAGAACGAGTTTCACTATCGCTAGGATCGTTAAAACATAGTGATGGGTTTTCCCGAAGGGCAAATTATAGAACAAACATATGTTATCCTCCTCAAGCTTGATAAAAAATAAAGAGGTACTGGTCAACAATGACTGGGGAAAAATTGGGAAGAAAACTTGAAGAAACTTTATTGGTAGCAAGTCGCTCTTGAACATGACACTTTCACTCCGCATCCGAGTCGGGTTGGGTTGTTCCGTTCACTGGTCATATCACCATTGGTCCATCACACCATCCATATTTGGGGTTAAGGCTACCAATCCATCATGTCAGTGTCACCGGTATGTTCAAGAGAAGTCACTCAAAGAATTCACGTATGTCTCATCCACTGCAATACATTTATGCTCCATTCTTTCATGACTGCCACCCTGAACCTTATATCATCAGATCGTTTTCACCTCCATTAAAATCATTTGCTCGGTTCCGTGTCATAGATGTGGGATTCATTAAGGCCCTCCTATGATGGATCGCTTCTTGTCGACATTAGCTCATTATCCAGGAAGTCGATCTAGGAACAACCCTTTCAGTACTTTGAAGCTTGCATGCCTCAATGGCAAGTTTCTCACTTCCGGAAACAGGTTTACCTCAATGGCCTTTGACTGAAAGATTTTGCGTGGTGTTCAACGCCAAGTCCCTTATTCATACCACGTGAATTGTACTGTAGTACCTTGAGGGTCATCATCATTATCGGTTATTCCTCTCGTGCCTGTTAACAACTTACATCATTGGCTGGTAATCAGGCGATGTCTTTCCATGTTCGACTCCAGAACATCTCTCACATGGATTGACTTGTACTTTGAGTGAAGATCGAACGAGATTGAAGACGCTGGATCTAGTTTCATCCATCCGAGCTGCGATATATATTCAGGAAAATAAAGACATCAAATGTACATCATTGTTGCACAGATAATCATCCAACCTAAGGGATGATGGCTCTACCAGAATCATCAGTCTGCACACAGATGATTTTCTGTCTTATGTACATGAAAATGAATTTATAAAGCTGAGCATGGGAATGCCCGCCTCAGCTAGATCATGAAAATATTATGAAGATAATGTATTGTATTGTATCTTATTACAGGTCGCCTTCCAGCTCGAAAAAACTTTGGATCCTCATGATAAAGCATTTCACCCGAAATCAAAAGATTAACGACCTCATGCTTTAGGGGGCAACTGTTATAGGCATTTTTGGGCACTGCAACCCCAATCAAACATGTCCATAAACCAAGGGCTCCTAAGTCCCTAAAAGTGTTGTTCCATCCCCTAAAAGAACAAGGTCAGCTGATTACATCATCTCCCAGAAATTCTCCATGAAAATCTACTCAGAACAGGTCAAAACTGGACCATCTCACCTGCTCCATGGTCAAAGTGCGCTGCATCCCACCTAAATGCACATGGGAGGTGCGATGCATACTGAAAATCCCTTCTATGGGGTGCGATGGGCGAGAGTGGACAAATGGCAGAGTCAATTTGCGAGGTGGAGGATCATGGAATCTTCCAGAAACTTCTCCGATGACACTTGCCTCTCTGCATTCGCCTAGGGATGAGTAAGAGATCATCAATCTCCAAGTGGAATCAAGAAATATCAGAGAGAGGACACTAATCAAATCTCAGAAGCTGACTCACCTCCCTGCAATCATATATATATGGATCCCTCATCCCAGAGATCCAGAGGCTGGAATTTTGTATCTTGTAAGGAAGTGCTGCTAGTTTCTTGGTGTAACATCATAGTGTTGGGTGATCTAAGCATTTCATGAGGTGAAGAAGGGCTTTCTTGCTGAGAGGATGATGATGGGTCAAAACAATTGGTTGTAATACTCTTTGCTCTTCTTGATATTAATAAAGCTATTCAAGTTTTCCTCCACATTCTTGTATGATTGATGATATATGCATTTGTGTGGTCAATATATATATGGTCCTATATTGTTTATGATAGTAGATCTCTATTCTTGGATAGTGTTATGCTGCTTTGATTCCACAGGTGCTCTTTGAAGCTGGGTAGACGAGGAAGCGAGTGGCAAAGATCTATCAGAAGGGAGAGGAATCAAGCAAGGAACCAAGCACAAGATAGAGGTTGGTCTCCTTTTTTCCCCTCTTATCTACTTCTCATAAAGGAAAACGAAAGTAGTTTTAGTTTGTTTGTTTCTAAGATAGCTACCAGTCTTAGTGGGACTAGCAGCTCTGCATAGACACTAGATTTCCTGGTTGTTGGCATTATGAGACAAGTGTTTTCCTTGATGGCAAATCACACTGATGACAAATCATAGTGCAGAAGGATAGCAGCAAGGAATTGATGATCAGACTACAAGTATGAAGAGAAAATATATACACGCTGGTTCACTATATACCAAGTCGTGTATACAAGCAGGTTCACTATATACCAAGTCGCGTATACGCAGGTTCGCTATATACCAAGTCGCGTGTACACGCAGGTTGGCTTCAGTAAAAGAGCGTGTATGTGGAAAACTTATCTTTGGTCCGTGGCGGTTATTCCTTGGAAGTTGTGCCTATGGTTTTGGACCATGGTGTCTCGACGGACGTGTTGATCCCTAGTTTTGAAGTTGATGGTATTGGATTTCTATGGTTTTGGCCCGTGGTATTGAGCAAGGCCTAAGGCTATATAAGGAGAAGAAGATCATTAGGCAAAGGTATCTGAAAAGTCTTGAATATCTGATGAAGTATTAGATCCAGTATGTAGGTTATGGATTGATGATGCAATTGCTTGATCTGAGCTAAGGAGAGATCTCACCGGTTGATGGAAGACTAGATCTAAGGGCAGATCGGGATCTAATGGTTTGAAATGCACTATTATGATATGGTTGATTATGCGTATTTCTAGATCTTCATACTGACGCAATGTTATGTTCTGGGTCTAACTGATGTCTGGTACAGCTGCAAGTTAACAGAATTTATTTTTAGATCTGTACGCAGGTTGTCTTCGGTAAAAACGCGTGTATACGTGGGTTTCTCTCATTGAAGTAGCGTATATCTTTTGAAGTTTGATTTTTGGGGTTGCAGTTGGGTCTGACTGCTATTGCAGAGTTCTGTAGTCTGCTCTGTGTTCTGGTGACTGGTGTTGACAGGGTTTCAGTGATTCAGTGATTCAAAGGTTGATGATGCTAGTATTGATTGTTTTATGCTTCAATGATGAAAGTTGAATGAATTGTGGTCTTCAGATTGTAATGTTGTGCTTCAGGAATATCGAGTCTGAAAATGTATGAAAAGTGGTACCTGAAGGAAAGAAGATTGTAGGCCAACACCTACGTACTAGTATCTTAGCTAGTACAAGAGCAAAGGGGGTTGGAGCTCCCTTCCAAGGAAGTTTGGAGAACGAGAGAACGTTGAAGCCTTCAGAAGGTTGTAGCTTGCGTACTGGTATAAGGCTGCACCAGTACAAAAGATTGTAAACTGAAGTTTCATATTAAAGAAAGATAGAGACGACTTGCAGCAGGTGGTTTTCACCCACATTGGGTTTCCACCTTATATCATGGTGTTCATGTGTGTGTTTTCTGTGTGATGATCTGTTCTGTTATACTACACCTATTTTACTATCATGGTTAATAATGTTCTGATGCATTTACTGAAGATAAGCTACTCAATCATAAGTTTTCTTGTTATACGCTGGTTGCTTTAGACACAGTAGTGTGTACACGCTGTTTCACTTAACTGAAGTAGCGTATATGTTTCTGAGCATAAAATGAAAAAGGTTTTCTGATAATACTGACTCACCCCCCCCTCTCAGTATTATTTCCAACAATTGGTATGAGAGCAGGTCCTTTGGTAGAAGCTTGACCGCTTGAAGGAGATCCGTGGAACAATGGGAAAGAAGCTTAAGAAGAAAGCTCATAAGAAGAAGAAGACATCTCAGAAGATCTATGACAATGGGAGAGTCGATTGGGGATTAGGTATAAGAAGTTCTTCAGATTCAGAATCAGATTCAGAATCATTATCAGGTATGAATGTGTTATCCTCTGATGTTCCTGCTATATTTCCTTGTGAAAGTGATGGAAGTGATAGTGAAACTACTGAACATGCTTTTATGGGTGAGCAAGAAAAGTATCAAATAGAGGCAGTATTTAGAAGGCTTACAGACAAAGTTAAAGATCAACAAGATCTATTGAACAAAAGGGAATGTGCTTTCAAAGAAGAAGTTACCAAACTAAAAGCTCAATCAGAGGAAGGAAACAAGGTAAGAAAGTTACTCAAGGACAAGGAAAATCAATGTCAAAAGTTGCAGGGTGAAGTGACATCATTAAGAGATGAAGTCAATGAAAGAAGCACAACCATCAAGAAACTCAGAGATAGATCCAGTTACTATGAAAGTCTTGAAGCCACGATCCGCTCGCTAAAGAAAGATCTTGAAGAATCAAAGAAGCAGAATAAATATCTACTCCAAGCTATTGAAAAATAGGTAAACAAAGATATCAACTTAAAATCTCAACTGGAATGTGCTCTCAGAATTCGTCAAATGCAGCAGGATCTGAATGAAGAACAAGAAAAGGAGATTCTCAAACTAAGGCATCAGTTGGAAGAAGGAAGGAAAGATGGAGAAGACATGAAGAAGCAATGTCTAGAAAAGGAGGAACAACTCCAAGTTGAGGTAAATATCTTGAAAGGTAAATTAGAAGAAAAGGATAAACTTTTGAGATTTCAAGATAGTACTAAAGCCTTGGATGATATTCTTAGTAGTCAAAGGTCTCCTGCTATCAAGACTGGTCTTGGTTTTCATGAATCCGTTGAAGGTGAATCTAGCTCACAAGGTGAGGCAAGGAACTCTAAAGAGAAAACTAAAATGATCAACAAGGAGATGAAAGGTCAACCCCATCAACAATCAAGGAAAGAGACTCCTCAAAGAAAATCTTTTACTCCTCCTATGAATAATGTTGAATGTTATGTATGTCATAATCTTGGACATGTTGCAGCTAGATGTAGAAGAAGAAGGGTTCAAGACCATCATGCAGAAAGATCATCACACTCAAGGTACTTTAATGGATATTGCTTTGCTTGCAATATGTTTGGTCACAAAGCTGCTGATTGCTACAGGAGAAATGTGAAACATGTAAGATGTTATGCATGTAACAAGCTTGGACATATAGCAAAGGAATGCAGGAACAAAGCACGGATACCACACCAAAAGGAGAAAACAACATCACACTTGAAGATATGGAAAAAGAAGGAAGTACAGTCAGAAAGATGTGGCACAGCACAATGTACTGAGACACAGCACAACACAGACATATCAGACTCAGGGGAAGCTGAAAGTGTAAAACTTCAGTGTCCTGAATCTCATACGCAAGTTCCTTAAAGGGAAGTCGCGTATATACGCGAGTTATACACTGCAAAGTCGCGTATATGTCAGTCTGTGGAAAAGCAGTGGGGACAGGCTCAGAAAAGGGGTCTGATATGATTCAATCCAGTATCTGCTCTACTAGTTAACAGTTACAGTCTGCTGAGAATGTCTAGAAATGATTTGATACTTGTAAGATGCTAGAAGTGTTTTAATCCTAACTTGATGGTGATGATGCCTTGATGCTTACTACTGATGTATGCATGTTCAGATCTAACAACAAACAGATGGCACAGGTTGAGGGGGAGAATATGACTTTAATATTGCATTTTTGGCATTATGGATTAATAGTCCTTGATGATGATGCTTATATGGCTAAATGATATATCTTGCTATGATGTGGTTGTGAGTTGTCTATGATAAACTCTCATATGATTCTTGAAGTTACATAGTAGATGTTCAGATCAGATTTATGGTTGACTCATTGATGATGCATATATGGTGCTTACATGGTGATCTTCATAAGGATAAGGAGAAGTACAGAGCTTGAATACACATCTTCCTCACTTGATGATGAGTCATTCATATGCTGCTGTCGTCATATGCATAAAGATCATACAATTATGATGCAGGCACTCATGGGGATAAGGATTGTTGTTGTTGATGATATCAAGAAGTTTTGTCAAAAGAGTTTTAGCTCAAGATACATAGTGCTGATACATGGATGACTACTCAAAGTTGCTTTGTTGGAGACATGGAGATGAGTTCTTATCTATATGATGATAGGTTGATACTTACGTATGTTGATTGATGCAGATGTTCCCAAGTAATGATACTTGGATCATATAGATCTTGATGTTGATGTAATGGCTATGGTGGTTTCACACATAATGTGAATAATTTCAGAATGATGTTTAAAAAGAAGGAGTTGACATCTATGTCCAGACATACCTTGTTGCAGGACATTTACAGGTTGCTGATATGGAAATGGTTGTACGCGAGTTTCATAAGGCCTATCCGCGTATATACGCTTGTTTATGTGGATGCAGGCATGTATATGGAGTTTTGAAGGAAATCAGCAGGGACAAATGTTGGTTACAGAGAGTCTGATATGGGTCTGACAGAGACCATCTGGCACAGGATCAGGGGGAACAAATAATCTTCCAATGATGTATTGTTGGCATTATCTTAGAAGCTTTTGGTTCTAGTTCACATTCATTGTTGGTTTCAGGTGGAACAAAGGGCAAAAGGAGAACAGAAGGATCTCTTGGTTGCTGATCTGAATGGTGATTGACAGATGCTGCCAATATCAGTTATTGGTGACATTCATAAGTCTTACTCTAGATATTTCGTCTCTATGTCATATATCTCTTTTGTGGTATCTCTTTCATGGTGTCAAGGTCATGTAACGGCCTATTTTGGTTTCCCCACTATTCATGGGATGAAGATGTAATGCTCTTGCTTTATCATGTGTAAACTTTTGATGTATCCCCACGTGGTTGGGAAATGGATGTATGTACTGAGTCTTTTGGTGATAGGAAGGTCTTTTATGATGTATAGAGTCATGTTATTCTTGAAGAACATCTTTTGCAGATCTTGCCTACAGTCAGGGAGAGCATGATCAACACACTTCAGCAAGAACAAAGATTCAGCATGTACTCAGAGGGAGAATGGACAGATTAGTACACCTTGGCATATACAATGGGGGAGATTATTCAGAGATTTCAGCAGGTACTCAGGGGGAGTATGGACAGTGGAATGATTCAGCAAAGGAAGAGAATATCTTGGTCCACCCTTTGCCCTTGATGTCAAAGGGGGAGAGTGATTTGGTGTTGTTGCCATCAAGTCCAAAGGGGGAGATTGTTGGCATTATGATGCATGTGTTGTACTTGATGGCAACCCTCTCATAGAAGAACATCTCACTTATGTATAACTGGATGAATCCTCAGAAGAGATGTCAGATGTGACTGATGGAGGACAGCTCAAAGGAATCAGATGATAGTTCTAAGTGTAATAAGTTAGCTTTGCCATCAAGTCCAAAGGGGGAGATTTTTGGCATTATGAGACAAGTGTTGTCCTTGATGGAAAATCACACTGATGACAAATCATAGTGCAGAAGGATAGCAGCAAGGAATTGATGATCAGACTACAAGTATGAAGAGAAAATATATACATGCTGGTTCACTATATACCAAGTCGCGTATACAAGCAGGTTCACTATATACCAAGTCGCGTATACACAGGTTCGCTATATACCAAGTCGCGTGTACACGCAGGTTGGCTTCAGTAAAAGAGCGTGTATGTGGAAAACTTATCTTTGGTCCGTGGCGGTTATTCCTTGGAAGTTGTGCCTATGGTTTTGGACCATGGTGTCTCGACGGACGTGTTGATCCCTAGTTTTGAAGTTGATGGTATTGGATTTCTATGGTTTTGGCCCGTGGTATTGAGCAGGGCCTAAGGCTATATAAGGAGAAGAAGATCATTAGGCAAAGGTATCTGAAAAGTCTTGAATATCTGATGAAGTATTAGATCCAGTATGCAAGTTATGGATTGGTGATGCAATTGCTTGATCTGAGCTAAGGAGAGATCTCACCGGTTGATGGAAGACTAGATCTAAGGGCAGATCGGGATCTAATGGTTTGAAATGCACTATTATGATATGGTTGATTATGCGTATTTCTAGATCTGCATACTGACGCAATGTTATGTTCTGGGTCTAACTGATGTATGGTACAGCTGCAAGTTAAGAGAATTTATTTTTAGATCTGTACGCAGGTTGTCTTTGGTAAAAACGCGTGTATACACGGGTTTCTCTCATTGAAGTAGCGTATATCTTTTGAAGTTTGATTTTTGGGGTTGCAGTTGGGTCTGACTGCTATTGCAGAGTTCTGTAGTCTGCTCTGTGTTCTGGTGACTGGTGTTGACAGGGTTTCAGTGATTCAAAGGTTGATGATGCTAGTATTGATTGTTTTATGCTTCAATGATGAAAGTTGAATGAATTGTGGTCTTCAGATTGTAATGTTGTGCTTCAGGAATATCCAGTCTGAAAATGTATGAAAAGTGGTACCTGAAGGAAAGAATATTGTAGGCCAGCACCTACGTACTAGTATCTTAGCTAGTACAAGAGCAAAGGGGGTTGGATCTCCCTTCCAAGGAAGTTTGGAGAACGAGAGAAGGTTGAAGCCTTCAGCAGGTTGTAACCTGCGTACTGGTATAAGGCTGAACCAGTACAAAAGATTGTAAACTGAAGTTTCATATTAAAGAAAGATAGAGACGACTTGCAGCAGGTGGTTTTCACCCACATTGGGTTTCCACCTTATATCATGGTGTTCATGTGTGTGTTTTCTGTGTGATGATCTGTTCTGTTATACTGCACCTGTTTTACTATCATGGTTAATAATGTTCTGATGCATTTACTGAGGATAAGCTACTGAATCATAAGTTTTCTTGTTATACGCTAGTTTCTTTAGACACAATAGCGTGTACACGTTGTTTCACTTAACTGAAGTAGCGTATATGTTTCTGAGCATAAAATGAAAAAGGTTTTTTGATAATACTGATTCACCCCCCCTCTCAGTGTTATTTCCAACACTGGTAACACTAAGAAGCATGGAAGAGAACTACTATGCGAAATATGGAACAGAAAGAGGTGGAAGAGGGGCAAAGATTGACATGATAAACAAAGTCAAGATCAGATTTTCCTACTACATCATAGCAGGTAAAACCATGAGAAAATTCTTGAGAAATGAATGCACACTGGAAGAAATTTCGGTTGTGAAGCATTGCTGCAACGGGGAGGTACTCAACTGGTTTGCCTTTGTTCTCAACGAACTTTTTGAAGCATGCGAAGATGTTTTTAGGCGGAGTAACAATTTTCTGTTCAGGTATATTCTAATGTCTTTGGCCATGTGCAAATGGAGGCTGCTAAGGGAGAGGGAAATGATGCTTATCATCGAAGGACAACCATTAGCACTCCAATATGAACCATGGAGAGCATCGAGGGATCCAAGCACGAAGGAGGTAAATGAAATGGCTTTCAGAGACTGGTATGAAATGATACTAATTGTAGTAAGGTTGATGCAGAGGATACCCAAAAATTTGCTAGATGATTTTTCTAGAGAAGTCTGGTTCAGAGCCTCACATGGGCACACCTACCTTAGAACACAGTGTTTCTGTCCGGAAACATTCAACATGAGGCCACATAAATTTGTTTTGACTGAAACGACACTACATACATAGCTCAAATCATGGCCAGGGGTAGCCTGTGATATTACTAATGGGAAGTACAAATATCTGTTCGAGGCCTTAAAGACACAGGGGCAAGAGGGAGATGTAGCGGAAAGCAGCAGAAAGAGACCAGCCGAAGATGACCTCCAACCGATGGTGCTGTAGATGGAGGAGAAAATGTTCACGTTGAGGCAAACAATTTCAAGTTTTGAAGGCCAATCAGGTGAGAGTAACCAACCCTTGCAATTTCAAGGTTCCACTATGTTTTCACCCATCATTATAACTCTGTTGGAAATGAAACTCCCCACTAGAGTTGCTCACACTCCACCCTAGCCAACAGTCCCCAAGCTGAAGAAGAAAATAGTCGTTTGCAATCTGGCCGTTAAAAAGCCGAGAACTACTCCACCAACTCCAATTGTCGACCTTACTGATGAGGTCGAACACTCAGTTTTTGCATCCCCAATAGTCGAAGAAATTCCCCCCACCACCTTCGCCGCCTTACATCAGTCGCATGAATCTTCCGCACACACAAACTTCACTTCCGCAACCCTGTCAGAAACCCTCCTGTCCAGCCGATGACAATCAACTGTAGAAATGGAAGTAGAGTCAATAGAGCCAGATAGGGGCACCACCTATGTTAGCGACACCCAAAAAACATCACTATCATCACTAATTTTTAGGTCGGGTCCACCACAAGGGAAAATCCCAAGTCCAACTATTGCGCTGGAGGAAAGGGATAAACTGTACCAACCACTTCTTCCCATAAATTTACCAATGGTCCCAAACCCTAACATTGTTCCCCTACTCCCCAATTCACTCTGTAGTCACAACCCATTGACTCTCCCACCTCCCACTTCAAAAAAACCATAGCCAGCGGCCTACCCATATAGCAACATTTTTGAGAGCCCAACACAATGAAAGCTGACACAATACAAGATTGTTCGTGGACGCAACTATGCTAACACAATACAACATTGGTCGTTGACGAAGCTATTTGCATTCATATAACAAGCAACACACATGGCTAAAAATATCCATGATGATCTAGCCAAAGAGCATGAGCAATAGAGACAACAACTACAGGAGGTGATGGAAGAGCGAGATCACCTAAGACGGGTAAACACAGATTTACAAGCCCAGATTGACCAGGTCACGCAAATATTCCAATTTTTATGGCCAACAATCACTAATGTATATAAGGAAGCCCCAGCGGATATCCTAGCCTGCACACTAGTGAGATGTTGCTACCATATCCAAGCAACATGCTCGAATCTAGTAACCACCAATGCTGATATGAAAAATAATCTGGAGACGGGAAGATCAACACTGCCAGACGCGGTCAAGATATATGCGAGAATAGTCGAAAGCAAAATCAGAGAAGTAGAAGTAAAGAGACAAGAACTCGCCGATGCTCTCACGGATGGCTACGCCCTGATGAATAGATTCCATGACTAGCCAGGAAGCTTGGCATTGAAAAATCATCTGGTATACCCCATGAGAGAGTAGATACATACATTGTTCACTAGCACCAAGGACTGCACAGATTCTGTCCACCTACAATAGATCAATGAACAGATTGACGCAATCCAGGCACAGGTGAATCAAATCAAGGAAGAGTCAGCAAAAGCTAAAGGGTGATTAGAGACCTGCATCCACCGGTCTGTTTATAGGTTCTAACTTTAAAGGAGGTTTGTGACACAAGCAGAGAAGAATGGGACAATCTGCAAAGCCAACGATCAACTGAGTTAATGTCTAATATGATCGAAGACTTCACTCAACAAGCCAACACAATCCTCCCTGGATGGGAAGCCACCCTTCAAAAGTATAGAGAGTTCAAGCAACGAACCATGACAACTGTTCCAGAGTTGGAGCCTTCGTTTGAAACGGGGGAGCCTCAGAAGGAGGAAAGTGCAATGGGAGTAGACGCCACCCTGCAAGTGTTGGCCGAAACAAAGGAAGCACTAGCCCATTAGGTAGCAGAATCAACACAACCGAAAGTGTAACCACCAACTGGAGCACCCACGGAGATACCAGTAGGGATGACTGAGATCGAAATGAATTGAATTGGGGAAGAGTCAAAGGATTGTGGTCGGCGCCTATTGGGGCCTTTGTTTTGATTTTAAAAATATTTTGATTATTTTGGCTTGGCAAAGGATGAAGAGGAAATGGGTGGCAGAAAAAATGGTTAGGTTGCAGGGAGGACAGCTGGACAGTGAAGTAGGAACAAGTAGTTGCGGCAAAGTGGTAGTAGAAGATAGAGGCAGCCGAGCGGGCAGGAAGGAGGAGTGGCAGTCGAGGGAAAGAACAGCTAAGTGGGAGCTGGCAGGGGAAATATAAAAGGAGAAGTCCTGTAAGGAAGAGGGGTTGGTTGTTGCTGTTGGCATTGCGGATGGGATAGTTGGTTGCGACAGGAAAAAACCAGAATGCAGGGACATGGCCGAGAAGGACCCCTGGGTTAAAGAATGATCCTGTGAGTCTATAACCAAGTATTCCTTGTAATCATCTATGGTGAATGCTGATATGTCATGTAATAATCTATTGTTGAATTAATATGAAGTAAAATCCAGACTGGTTGCTTAGCACGATGTGTATGGTTGTTTATGATGTGGTGACCCATTTAAAATTTTAAATATCCTGTAAGATTCATGAATGTAGTAGTTTCTTAGCATTGGATGGTATTTTGTTATCTTGATTATGTATGTGATGCTGTTTATGTATTATTGGTTGATGCCTCCTTGATTCCATGATGAATCCTTCTTAGTTATGGTTGCAACATGCCTCGGGTGAGGCTCCTTACCCCTTGGGTAAGGTGAAAATGTTGGCATTGTCCAAGAATACAACGATACATTGTTGGCTCTCTGTGCTTGAACCCAAGGTCTTCTCCCCTGATGACTCCTTTGTGCCAACATGCCCCATTTAGATACCCTATCTTTGAATGCATTTTTACTCCAATTACCTAGCTTAAATAATAGCATACTATATATGATTGGATATCTTATTTTGAGACCTTTAAAAAGTTATAAGGCACTCCCTATAAATCTTCACAGTTAAGGAGAAATCATTTTTTTAATACATTATACAATCTGCAAAGTTAGCCAAGCCAGTGGGAAAGTCTACCCTTCTTTTGGGGGTCAAACACAATATATATAGGAATTATGTGGAGGAACCTAGGAATAATTGTCTCAAGCTAATTGGGGTAAGTTTAAGCAAGCAGAGGAGCAATTCTGAGGTTCGTACCTCATGAACCAAGTGAAGTGAAGCCGATTTGGAGAGGTTTTCTATGAGAAGGGTTTTGCACACTCTTTGGGAAGGTTTTTGGTTTTTTTTAGAAGGCGAGCCACTAAGTGGTTCTATAGGTTAGGTTTCAACCCCATTGAAGGTGATTTTTAGCCCTATTGAATGTCGAACTTCAATCCTGTTGAGGTTAAATTTCAGGTCTATTGTAGGGGGTGAATTCTAGTGTTTGAAGATCGAGTTCAGGCCTATTTTGAAGGCCAAGTCCTGGAGTTTTAAGGTTGAATTCATGTCTTATTTGAGGGCCAATTTTTGGTGCATTGAAGGCCAAGTTCAAGTATAGTTTAAAGATTGGTTTTTGGTGTTTTGAAGGCTGAGTTCAAATTTGGTTTGTGGTCGAAGTTGCAATCATGTTATAAGCTAATTTTTGGTTTGATCTTTGAGGTGGTCGGGATTTGTTGGAGAAATATTGCAGGAATATTTGTAGGTTGAGGCTGTTTGGCTAAGGCCATGTTAAGGGATTTTTTATATGAAGTATTTTTTTTTATGTTAAGGTGATGATAGGGGTGAGCCCTATTGTGGACAAAGGTGTAGTAAGAACAGGGCTATCATGGACAATTTTTGTGATAGGACCATGAGTTGCATAAGGTGACTGTTTAATGCAAAGGTTGATAGGCGATGGAAAGAAAAAATTCAGCGTTGTAAAGGCCCATTTGGTTCCAAGTATGTTTAAAATCTTTATGTAGTAGAAAGAAATCTACAATGTTGAGTGTATAAATTTGATAGAATTGCAACTACTCAAGAAATTTAATCTAAAATCAAGAGACAAAATTATACTCTACTGATCTACAGAATGACATTCACAATTTAGAATAACATGCATAGACATGCAATAATAAAAACCATAAGTAATCAGTGATTTTTAGGGAAACCAAATTGAGAAAAACCCCTCAAGCCTCTTTGCATTAATAAGATGAATAGAGAAACTATTACAATCACCTGTTCTAGCTTAGAGCTCAACCTAAAAAATGTAACTGTTCTCTCTGCAGCTCAGAGCTCAACCTGCAAAATAAAATCTGTTCTCTCTGCTCAATGATAGACTTTGGCCAAAACTTAGCCAAATATAAACTCACCTAGCCTTCTATTTCCTTGCGCAAATCCTGAGGAAATTAGCCCCTATTATGTAGGAATTTGGTCCAAATTGATTGTGCAACTCCCAAGGATTGATCATTGATTGCATGCAACACCTGTACCCTCAAAACTAGTCTATAATTGATGTTACATTGTCTTATCATCTCCACTTCAACTGAGGAACTCAAATTCCTTGTATGCACTATCTATTTTGCGTTGATTGATCAGTTAAATAACATATCTATGAGTTAGATTGTTGTCCCACTGCACCACTAACCTTCAACTGACTCCAACAATAGTTAGAGGTCAGTTAATTGAATACAATTGGAAATAACTGAACTAGATTACTAAAATTTAGCAATCACACATGCATAACTGAACTCCAAGCCCTCTAACTAGAATTTACTAATCTAACTGAGTGACAAGAGCCTTGAAACACTAGTTAACTACCTCCAAGTTGTCCTACTGATGTGGAAATTTGATTTATTGAATTTGACTAAGGCTAAATTCAAATTGTGCCGTTCTAACTACATTTTTTCAACACTCCCTCTTAATAAGAAAGGGATTTTCAACCACCCCTATCCTGCACCTATGGAATTAGAATTTACCTCTTGATAATGCCTTTGTCAAGATGTCAACATTTCCTCCTTAGTTGGAATGTATTGTAGCAACATAATTCTCCTCTACACACAGTCCTGCAAATGATGTTACTAGATATCAAGTGGCTTGGACTTGTCATGAAATAATGGATTCTTAGAGAGCTTTATGCAACTATGATTACCGCAATATATCATTGTCGTATCCACCTCTTAACTGAATAGTCCCACCTATATTTTCCTCATCCAAATTGCTTCACATGTTGCTTGGATTACAACTATGTATTCAACCTTTGCTGAGCTAAGCACCACAGAACTTTGATTCCTGATGTACAAGAAAATAGCTGCAGACCCAACACTGAAGATAACACATGATGTATTTTTCCCGTTGGATGGACTGCCTACCCAATTTGCATAAGTGAAGCCTTGAAACTTCACTCCCTCTGTTTGTCTGTACCATAATCCATGCTGGGTAGTGTCTCTAAGGCATCATAATACATGCTTTTCTTCATTCCAATATAATTCGATAGGCCTCACCATGGCTTGGCTAATATGGTTGACTACATAACACATGTTAGGTCGTGTGTTCGCAAGATACATCAATGAACCCACAAGTTTCCTATAAATGGTAACGTCAACCTCTTCACCTGAAGTGACATTCTCCTTCCTTCATTTGGTAGCTATAGGTGTGTCCATGGGCTCACAATTATCCATGTGAAATATCTGAAGTATCTCAGTAGCATACTTAACTTGAGACACAAGCGATTCACCATCACCCTGCCATACTTTCATCCTGAGGAAGTAATGCATGAGGCCCATGTCTTTCATCTCAAATTCCCTTGCAAGATCCTCTTTACAAGAGTGGATCAATTGCTCATTAGGTAACAATATTAAATCATGAACATACAAAACAAGAATAATCAACTTACCATCTACCACAATGTGATAAAGGTTTGCATCTGCTTCACTTTTGGTGAAGCCCAATCCACTAAGATAATTGTCGATTCAAGTGTACCATGAGCGGGGTGCCTATTTGAGACCATACAATGCTCTCTTGAGTTTGCACACATGGACTCTCGATCATAGGTCTCAAATCCTTCCAGATGCTCTATGTAATTTTCATCCTCAACAACATTGTTGAGAAAGGAAATCTTCACATCCATCTGGTAGATTTTCTACCCCATCGATGCAAACAATGCTATAATGTATCTGATTGAAGAATATCTTGCAACTGGTGAAAAATTTTCCTCATAATCCACTCCCTCTATCTAAGAGAAACCTTTGGCCACTAATATGGCCTTATACTTCTCGATGCTCCCATCAGCTGGATGCTTCAATTTGTAGATCCATCTTGAACCAACCACTAATTTCCCTTCTGGTCTCAACACTACTTTCCATACATTGTTCCTCATGATGGATTCATATTCTTCCACCATGGAATCAACCCAAACACGTTGAGAAACTACTTCCTTTAATGAACAAGGCTCTGTCTCAATGAGATTTGTCATGAGAACCATGTAACCAGTCTACCTATAAGGTGATCTCCTCTGCCTACAATATGATTTTGGGGCTCCCACATTCTCCCTAACATCCTACAACAATCTATAAACTTCTCAGGTTCTCTTTCTCCTCTCTCTGGAAAATTCTGGTTGAGTGGGTGCCTCCATTTTTCTTCCTGTCTGCTCCACTGCATGTGGCTCCTCCACAACCTCATGAAGCTCATCCTGAGGCTCTTCCTTTGGAGCTAGAAGCTCCTGCTCCAGTGGGATACTCAATTCTCATTCTAAAGAGCTTCTCATAGCCTTTCCTCATTGAACTTGACATCTCTTCTTACAAGTGTCATCCTCAATGAAGGCAAATACACCCGGTAATTCTAAGGAGTTTTAGTGTATCCTACAAAAACTCCCAAATCTGCTGTACGCTCAAGTTTCTTCCTCGAATCCTTGGAGACATAAAAATAAACTTAAGCTCTAAAAATTCTGAAATGAGACACAGTAGGCTTTCTCCCATAGAAATATTCCTCTGGTGTGATCACACCAAGTATCCTGTGAGGACTTCGGTTCTACAAGTAGAATGTGATGTTGCATGCTTCTACCCATAGATGTAGTTGTAGGCCCTAATCATGCAACATATCCCTTGTTGCTCCCACTATGATCCCATTCTCCCTCTTAGCTACCCCATTATGTTGTGGATTATGGGGTGTTGTCAATTCCCTTCAAATACCTTCTTTCACATAGGAATCCTTGAAGGCATGCGAAAAAAATCACCTCCATTGTTTCTCCTGAGAGCCTTCATCTTCTTCCCAATCTCCTTCTCAAATGATGCCTTGGAATCGACAAATTTTGAGAAAATTTCATCCTTATTCCACATGAAGAATATCCAACATTTCCTAGAGAAATCATCAATAAAAATAATATAGTACTTATGTTTTGTTGTGGGGGCTGTAGAAAAGGGTGCACAAACATCAGAGTGGACTCACTCCAGGATTGCATCTGCTCTACAATCATGGTCATGGAATGTGAATTTGACATATTTCCCCAATGTGAAACCCTTGTAGACATCCTGTGGGTCAAGGGAGCCTTTAGGATGACCAGTGGTAATTTGCTGCATGATCTTTAAGGAATCATGGTGTAAATGACCCAATCTCCTGTGCCAGAGTTCTCCAACATCTCGACTCAACACTTTCTCAACCTTGCTGCTAAATGCAATGCAAACTCCCACCTCAAGTTTGTATAGGTTCTTCACTCGATCCCCGATCTGCTTCACTTGCCCGGTAGCTATGTCTCTCAGAAAGGCTTTCCCTTTACTAAAAATAACATCATAACCATGATCCTCCAAAGCTACTACAAATACTAGGTTCTTCTTCGACCTAGGTACATACATAACATATTTGAGGCAGAGAGGAGGGGCTTTCTCCCTCTCAAAGGTGACAGCACCAATTCCTATAGAACTGTACCTCCCATCATCCCCCATTCTGATATGCATCTCAAGTTTCTTCTCCTCAAAGCTACTGAAAAACTCCTTGCACCATGTCATATGGAATGAGGCACTGTAATAAAGGTACACACACTCCACATAACAATGTTGAACGTGCATGTTATTAGGGTGAAGTCTAATTCAAATTGTGAATACAATGCTTCACCTAATGCTCCTACTCAATGCTTCTTGGTAGACATCTTATGTAGAAATTGTGTTGCATAGTGCCCGAATCCGTGGCAGTGGAAGCATTTTATCTTACTCATGTCTTTCTTCTTGCCATTATTTTGGCTAGACTCAGGTTTACTCTAGGTCTTCTTCCCTTTACCCTTATTCCCCTTTCCAACCAATGTAAAATTCTCTTCATCCTCAACTTTGGATGATGTTCCATCCTAGTTATTTCTCTTGAACTCTTCTTGAAACAAATCAAACCACAAACTTTCCCAACTCAGTAATTTTTCCCTTCCATTCATAAAGTCCTGGTAGTTGTGTCAGGATTTTTGAAGTCCTAGAAGAGCTAGGCTCACTAGGTTATCTTTTGCAATAGTCACCCAAACCCCTCCAAGCTCATCCCAAACTTGTGTAAATCTAGAGAGATACTTCAAAATAATATCATTCTTTCACATCTTAATGTTTTGAAGTTTGTCTTTTAGGGCCAATTTTCTATGGTCATTGCTATTTTCGAATTTGTGGAATGAAATTCACAATTTAGAACAACATGCATAGACATGGTATAAGCAAACCCACAAGTACTTAGTGATTTATAGGGGAATCCAACTGGGAAAAACCCCTCAAGCCTCTTTTCATTAATAAGATGAATAGAGAAAATTTTACAATTTATTGCTCTAGCTTAGAGCTCATTCTGCAAAAGAATAATTGTTCTCTCTGCTCAATGATATACCTTGGCCAACACTTAGCCAAATATCAACTCACCTAGCCTCCTATTTCCTTACGCAAATCCTAAGGAAATTAGCCCCTATTCTTTAGGAATTTCCTCCAAATTGATTGCGCAATTCCCAAGTACTAATCACTGATTGCATGCAACACTTGTACACTCAAAACTAGTCTACAATTGATATTAACTACCTTGTTATCTCCAATATAACTGATAAACTCGAATTCCTTGCATGCACTAGCTATTTTGGGATGATTGATTAGTTACCTAACAAATCTTTGAGTATACTATTGTCCTAATGCACCATTGACCTTAAACTAAATCCAACAATAGTTAGAGGTTAGTTAACTGAATACAACAAAAAATCACTGAATTGGATTACTAAAATTTAGCAATCACATAATCATAACTAAAATCCAAGCCCTCTAACTTGAATTTAATGAGCTAACTGAGTGACAAGAGTCATGTCTCGCTAGTTAACTGCCTCCAAGTTGTCTTGCTCATGTGGAAATTCGATTTACTCAATTTGACTAAGGATAATTTTAAATTGAGCCTTTCTTGTTACATTTTTTCAACATTGAGTACAAGATTCCAAGTGGGAAAACCTTCACTTTGAACTTATAATAAACCTAAGCATTGATAGTTGAATAGTGAACAACAAAAGTTGAGGAAATTGAAGTGTTAGATAGGCAGAACTATTTTTGATCAAATACAAAGAACCAACATGTAAGAGATCAAGTTTAAAAATCAAAGTCTAGAAGCCTAGTCGAAGAGTAGAAAGTTAAGGTGTATAGGTCAAGGGGTTGTGATCAAGCTTGAAGGCACAAAACTAAGGGTTGCATGGTTAGATGACAACTTAGTAAATAAGTTTTTGAGGACCAAAAGTTATTGATGACAAATCAAAGGAATAACTTAAATATGTAGGGTATTGCCTACAGTTTGTTGTGTTGGTGCTCAACCACGAGGGATTGGTGTTTCCTATAGGTGGGTGCCTACATTTGATAAGTTGGTTCTCCTAAGATGTCAAGCAAAGGAAGTAAAAAAAAGAGAAGAAATTTTGTCAAGTGAGCTAAAGGAAAAAGTTGAGGATTATGAAAAGCTAGAAGAAAAAATTGATCAAAAACTGAAAGAGCAAGAGAAAAAAATTGAAGAAGTCATCTCCTAGAAAATTCAACTAGAAGAAGCTAAGATAATAGGAGTGATGAAAATCCAGTTGAAAGAAAAAGAAAAATCGTGAGAAGTTTGAAGTAGAAATTGTGTCATTAAGAAATGAAGTAGACAAGCTCAATGAAAATTTGAAAATCTCTCAAATTTTGGATGATATTCTCAACATTCAAATATCACCATACAACAAAACAACTCTTGGTTTTGTGGGAAAGATTTCATGCAAAGAAGATGAAATCCTTAGGTCACCATAAAATAAAATTGAAGAAAAGCTTGGAGGTCATGCTAATATTTTTCAAAGCCTAAACATAGTGGAAGCGAGGGAAGAAATCCAAATAAGTTTGGAAGAGCTACTATACCTAGAAGCTATACAAGTAGCAATGAAATAAGAAACAATGATCAACATATAATTAAATCCTCTCCAAAGTAGAACAAATTCAGAAGAGTTGTTTCATCAAGAAAATCCTTCTGAGCTAGGAATTAAACTATCTTTCTTGGTCATTGTTTTTCATGCACAAACTTTATGTTAGGATATTCCGACACATAGGATATAGTTAAGTTCAACTTGGTCTAGTATAGAGTTAGGTTAGAGTTAGGTAAAGTGTGTTTCTTTACCGTTGTACATTTTGTAACTTACAATCCGACGGTCATGATATGTAGTGATCCGACGGTTCACTCTCACCTCGGTATTACCGACACTTGATCCGTGGCTTGACACCCGATTGGTCCATGAGTTCTATTTAAAGCGCATGGAGGGTCATTGTTCGGGTAATCCGTGCATGAGAGAAGCTTATGTAAATTTTCATTCTTTGATTAATAAATTGTCTGTACCCACGTTGGGACAGGCCGTGGACTGTTTCCCTCCTTGCACTCTGAGGGTTTTAACCACGTCAAAAATACTGGTGTATTGATTTGAGATCTGGTTGTGAGCGGTGTCCTTTTGGTATTCTTCTGTGGAACTTACCCTGTAAATTCCTACATGGTATCAGAGCTATTTGAGGGCCGCGTCCGTTGGTGATCCAAATCTGAAGCCGGTAGAACTGCATGCGGCTGTCGTTTCCTAGATCTGCTGTTTCTGACTGCTTTCGGGCCGAGAGGACTGCTCTGTTGCATTCGGAGCATCTGTTTCAGTGAGGAACCCCTTTCGTTTCACGCGAAAAGGTTTCCGGTAGCCCTAGCTGCGTCATTTTTCAGATCGGGAGGTATACAGTGTTTTTTTTTTGCAGTTTACTGTCATTTTCTCTCTGCTTATTTCGGTTTCGGTTTATTTAGCCTTTTTTTTTCCCGGATCTATACCTTTCATTTCTGCGTATGCTCTTTGCCCTGCGACTCTGTGCGATCTGGGCAAATCAGAAACAGAAAGAAAGGATTTTTCTCATGCGTATGCTCTTTTCCCTGCACCTTAGTGTGATCTCGGAAAATCAGAAACATTGAGGAAAATATTTAGTTTTTCGGCTAAAAGCTAACTTTGAGATTTTTTTTTAAAATTTCTAGTTTTTTGGCTAAAGCTAACTTCGAGCCGTAAGGTTCGTTTTTCTTTGGATATTCGTGTTGGGTTTTGTGTTTTGTGTTTTGTAGGAAAAAGAGTCTTCCCAAGGCAAGCACGCAAATCGTGGCCCCCCCCCCCCCCCTCTCTCTCTCTCTCTCTCTCTCTCTCTCTCTCTCTCTCTCTCTCTCAAATCTTTTGTATAGATCAATTGGTTCAAAGACCTTTTAAGAGAGTAGAGGTCTTGGGTTCAAGTCTCCATTTTGTGGGGGCGGATTTTTTCATTCCCGCACATTCGCGCACTTTGCCGGCAACGTCAACAATTTTTTTTCAAAAAGCCATAACTTCTTCATCCGGAAGCCTTTTTCAGAGCCGTTTTTTTTAAAACCGCCTATTTTTTCGAGATCTATCCATTGGACCACTCACTTTCAGCATCTTCAGCTTCAGTTGTTTTTCAAAAATGGAAAGTCCATGCCAAGTCATTCTTGACAGCACTAACTACTTCCAATGGGTCGCCTACATGGGAGATTTACTTAGAAGTAAAGGTCTCTTCAGAATAGCCACAGACCAAGAGAAGAAACCCAAAGATGAAGACAAGGCCGAAAAATGGGAAAATCGACAAGATCAAGCACGTGGCTTGATAGGAATGTCTGTTTCTCCTGATCTTAGATTCCACATTGCAGAAATTGAAACTCCTCATGAAGCATTAGAAAAACTTGCTAAAGTTTTTGGGATTAAAAATGAAATTAGATCCCATCAACTTGAAAATGAGCTGCTTACTTTGGATCCTAATAATTTTTCTTGCATTGAAGATTTCTTGTCAAAATTCAAGAACCTTAGATATCTCTTGGAAGGTGTTAAAGTTAAGAAAGATGATGGTAACCTTATTTATTCCATCCTCACTAAGTTAGGGCCAGCCTACTCTGTATTTGTTTCCACTTTCCATTCTACCAGGGAAGCTTTCATTTGTCAAGGCAAAGACTACAAGCCCCCTTCCTTTGACTCCTTTTGTGATTCCTTAATAAGAGAACAAGAAAAACTCTTACACCTTGGTCTTCTTAATCTTGGAAACTCTTCCACAAAAGCGTTAGCCGCCCAGCAGTATCCAAATTCAAAGAATCCTAAGAAGTCTTATCCTCAAAGGAATGGTCCTAAACCAACTCAGCCTCAAGATGAAAGATCATTTCAGCAATATGATAAGCCCAATAAAAACAAATGGAAGAAGACTGAAAGACATTGTAACTTTTGTAATCGAGATGGCCACTTAGAATCTAAATGCTTTAAGAAGATGGAAGCCTTGGAAGCCGCAATGAAGAAACATAACATCCATCTGGAGCCTACTTCAACTTCAACTTCCGGAACGGCATTTTCTGCATGTCATCGTCAATCATCTCAGTCTAGTTATGCATTAAATGTATCTTCTTCTTCTTCTCATTCTCATGAGTGGCTCATTGATTCTGGAGCCTCTTGTCACATGGCCAAAAACCAAGCCATGTTTTCTTCTTTAAATGATTGTAACACCAAAAATATATATGTTGGTGATGATAGATCTCTTAATGTTGTAGGGACTGGAACTGTTCATCTAGACAATGGTCAGTTCAATGATGTATTATGTGTTCCAAACTTATCCTGCAACCTTCTATCTGTCTATCAGATAACTCATTCAGGTGAAGGTAAAATCGTTGAATTTTCACCTCATGATGTTGTAATCAAGGATCTAAAAGATCCTAAACAGATTCTAGCTACTGGTCTTGCTGATGATTCCAAAAGGTTGTATAAGTTTCACAACTTTGGGTCATCCCATCTTCCCTCAGTATTTGTTGCTCATAATGATGAAGTGAGCAAACTTTGGCATGAGCGGTATGGTCACTTAAACTATCGCTCCCTTCAGCATCTATGTAAAGAAAACATGGTGACAGGTCTTCCTATGGTATCTTGCAAAGATGGTGTTTGTTCCGGATGTGTACTCGGAAAACATCATCGGGACAGTTTTGACAAACGTGCCTCTTGGCACGCCTCAGCCCCTTTACAGCTTGTGCACAGTGATTTATGTGGTCCTCTTCCTGTTGCTTCATTCTCTGGCTGCAAGTACTTCTTAACTTTCATTGATGATTTCTCTAGACGCACTTGGGTATACTTCTTAAAACTCAAGAGCGAAGTATTTACCACCTTTTTGGCCTTCAAAGCATTCGTTGAAAAACAATCTGGACATCAAATTCTTAAGCTAAGAACTGATAATGGTGGAGAATATGTTAAAAATGCATTCATCACCTTTTGCACCGAAAATGGCATTCAAATGCAACATACTGTTCCATACACTCCACAACAAAATGGTGTAGCTGAAAGGAAAAATCGCACTTTAAAGGAAATGGCTAATTGTATGCTGCAATCTAAAGGACTCAGTCTTAGTTTTTGGGCCGAAGCAATTAATTGTGCAAATTATATAATCAATCGCACTCCTACTAAGGTTCTAGAGAATATCACTCCAGAAGAAGCTTGGAGTTCCATTAAACCAGATGTAAGTCACTTTCGTGTGTTTGGAAGTGAAGCATGGGCCCATATTCCAGATGAAAAGCATAAAGCCTTAGAACCTAAGAGTGAGAAATGTACTTTTGTTGGATATTCTGAAGATGTAAAAGGCTATAGACTTATTCCATTTAAGTCCAAAAATGTTATCATTAGAAGAGATGTAAAATTTGATGAAAATAAATCGGCCTGCGAGCCTAGTCCGGCGGATGTGCCACCTCTTCCCATCTCTTCTATCTTTGAGAACATTTCTTCTTCTGATGATGAAAGCGAGGATGATAATCCTTCCCCACCTTCTCAGGATCCTCAACTTCCAAGATGGGTCCGTGCTACTCGGGATGCAGCAGGTGATCTTGCCGGTGATCCTACAGATCAGCGACGTACACGTTCTCAGTTTGAAAGAGCCTCTTCTTTACTGGCTCAAGCTCCAGTGAATCATGATCCTGACACTTTTGCAGAAGCTTCAGGCCATCCACATTGGGAAACAGCTATGAATGAAGAATATCATTCATTGATGACAAATGATACATGGGATCTTGTTCCTCTACCAAAGGGACGCAAACTTGTTAGATGCAAATGGGTTTACAGAACCAAGTATGGACCAGATGGGAAAGTTAACAAACATAAAGCTCGTCTAGTTGCTAAGGGCTTTTCACAGGTTGAAGGCATTGACTACACTGAAACCTTCTCTCCAGTTGCCAAAATGAACTCTATCCGCCTTGTTCTTTCCCTTGCTGCCTCTTTAAAATGGGAAGTACATCAAATGGATGTTAAATCTGCCTTCTTGCATGGGGACTTGCAGGAAGAAATCTATATGGAACAACCCATTGGCTTCATACAAACAGACTCCAGCCTCGTTTGTCGCCTTAAGAAATCCCTTTATGGCCTCAAGCAAGCTCCTCGAGCTTGGTATGCCAAAATGGATAGCTTTCTTTTAGAATCTGGCTTTTCTAGGTGTCATTCTGACAATACTGTCTACACCAAGAAAGTGGGCAACTCTCTCATCATCCTTGTTCTTTATGTTGATGATCTTATTCTTACTGGTAGTGATCCCAACCTTATAAACCATGTGAAGTCCAGCCTTAAAAAGAAATTTGAAATGACAGACTTAGGACACTTACACTATTTTCTCGGTCTTCAAGTCTTGCAATCCCAAGAGGGTATTTTCCTTTCCCAGTCCAAGTATGCTTGTGATATTCTTCGTCATTTTCACATGGAAGACTGTAAGCCAGCCCCTTCTCCCTTTCAGTCTGGAGTCAAACTTTCAGTCTCTTGTACTTCTCCTGAAGTTGATGCTACCTTATACCGTCAACTTGTCGGAAAACTCTTGTATTTAACCCATACTCGTCCTGATCTTTCCTTTGTTGTTGGCCTTGTTGCTCGTTTTATGCAAAACCCCCGTGAAAGTCATTGGAAAGCAGCTAAAAGAATACTTCGTTATGTTCGAGGTACAATACAGTTTGGGATTCATTACAGTGCCAAAGCAGCTCCTCTGTTAGTTGGTTTCACTGATTCTGATTGGGCTGGTGACCTTGATGATCGGAAGTCTACTGCCGGTTATGTCTTCACTCTTGGTTCAGGACCTATTACATGGGCTTGTAAGAAACAGGCTGCCATTTCTCTTTCGTCAGCAGAAGCAGAGTATCGTGGTGCCGTGGAAGCTAGTAAGGAAGCCTTGTGGCTTCGTCAGATCCTATCAGAGTTTGGCTTTGAGCAGCAGCATCCAACCACACTTTGGTGTGATAATCAAAGTGCCATTCAGCTATGCAAAGATCCAGTCCAGCATCAGCGCAGCAAACACATTGAACTACACATGCACTTCATCAGAAAGCTCATTCTTGACCATGTTCTTGAAGTGCAATATTGTCCAACGGATGATCAGGTTGCAGACATCTTCACAAAGGCTCTCACAGAGGCGAAGTTCACTAAACTTCGATATATGCTTGGAGTTCAGGAAGTTGTCACTAAGGGGGGATAGGCTCTAGTGCCTCCTTCCTTCTCCTATTGTGTCATATTTGTAAATCCTTCAATCCTATCCCAAGTTGTTCTTAAGGGGGGATGTTAGGATATTCCGACACATAGGATATAGTTAAGTTCAACTTGGTCTAGTATAGAGTTAGGTTAGAGTTAGGTAAAGTGTGTTTCTTTACCGTTGTACATTTTGTAACTTACAATCCGACGGTCACGATATGTAGTGATCCGACGGTTCACTCTCACCTCGGTATTACCGACACTTGATCCGTGGCTTGACACCCGATTGGTCCATGAGTTCTATTTAAAGCGCATGGAGGGTCATTGTTCGGGTAATCCGTGCATGAGAGAAGCTTATGTAAATTTTCATTCTTTGATTAATAAATTGTCTGTACCCACGTTGGGACAGGCCGTGGACTGTTTCCCTCCTTGCACTCTGAGGGTTTTAACCACGTCAAAAATACTGGTGTATTGATTTGAGATCTGGTTGTGAGCGGTGTCCTTTTGGTATTCTTCTGTGGAACTTACCCTGTAAATTCCTACACTTTACACATAAATCAAGGAATTGTAGAACCTATGACAAGGATGATTATATAGGCCCTTATCAGGCCTCTAAAAGAAAAATTGCAGGGAATAAAATCAGAGAATATAATGGCTACAACAACATAAATCAAAATTTATTCACCCCCTTATTCAAGTACAATATATATTGCTACAAATGCCACAATAATGGGCATATAACATGTGATGGCAGAAGCAACATCAGATGGACTCCTAAAAAAATTAAGGAAGAAGATATCTCTACCAAGCATAAAGAAAAATACACCAAGGTGTGGAGAAGAAAACAAGAAGGGCCCAATATGTATATGTATGCTCAAGACACATGTCTTTGTTGATGAAAACTTATAGCTAATGCACAGGATCAATGCAATGCACATGAGATAACTTCTGCTTCCTTGAAAGAATCAAGGTCTACCTCATAAATGGACTAAAGGAGTGGAAACTTGTTATGTGCAAAGGATGATTGAAGAGGAGATACGAGCTTATGAGCTTTCTCAAAAAGGGGAATAAGAGAGGGATCGTATACCTAGAGAAGAGGAGGAGTGTGAACGGAGACTTGTAGATTGGAGCTCTCTCTAAACACAGGAGAAGCATTGAACACATATTGGGTTGTCTCAAAAGTTAGAGGCTGCAATCTCATGTTAGAAAATTGTAAAGGCAGAACATTTTTCTCTTGTTGATAATTACTTGTAATTTATTTGAATTATTATTATGTTTCTTATGTTCTTATCTTTTCTTAGTTCATCAAGAAATTACCAAAACCAAAGCACAAAGATCAAGGAAACTAGATGTAGGTGCCCAACTAGGGAAAAACCCATATATAGGGGAAAACCCAGTCAAGAACTCTTCCTTTAGTAATTCAAATGAGTTAGATCAAGACCATAGACCTTCCAATGAGATACTGCAACCTTTAATAATCTCTTCTTGTATAGCAGCTACAATCCAACATCAACTTATTTTTTTTAGCCCCAACTTCACCAATAGCTTTAGAATTTCGGCCTCCCTAGAAACTGAAAAATTTTGGTCCCTCCAACAGCTTCACAACTTCACACGTGTGGGGAAAAGAGAGAGAATTTAGACTTTTTATGCTTGTGAGAGATCTCCTTCTCCTTCACTATTCTTCTTCTTCTTCTACCTTGAAATTCACACTTTTTCTAGCCCAAAAGTTGTAGATCGAACTTGTTGTTAGTGACAAATGAGGTTGAGTTACTGCCTTTATATAGTGATTCTGCTTTCCAGTTTAGGATGACTTGTCCAATTTGAGGCCAACTTGGTGGTGGAGGCCTAATTGACCTATTTTACAATAAAATAAATTTCTTCTTTGACAAATAAATCCCTAGAAGGGTTCTTTACAATATGACATGGACAAGGACACTTGACATAAACCCTAGAAGCCTTCAATGGAGGATTTTACCTAAAAAAAATTGACCCAAGCATGAAACCCATGCTTTAATAAGTCAATTTATTTAATAATAAAATTTCTTTTTCTTTCTTTTGATAAATACATTTCATTATGACTCAAGTACAATTATGAATATCAACACTAGTTACATTCTTCAACACTCCTTAACTAGGGAGGTATTCATAATTACAAATATATCAAGGTACATGGAAGATCTCTAAAATGAACTACGAAGATTTCTAGCACACTCAGTGCTACGTACTAGAAACCGTACCAGGGAATTCTATTAGGGTTGGACTAAGATGGACTCAACCTTTCATCCAATCTAGGTACCATCAGGCTTACTTTCTAACCATCAACCCAAGGATATAGGTGCATATCCAAGATCATATCTCCATTACAACGCCACCCTCCCTCTTTGGGATCTAGACATTAACACATAGGCCGACCAGATGTCCTCCCAAGCATCCGTGATTAAATGCTTCATATCTCCCTAATAAACTAGATATATCCATTTGTCCGAGCATGCTTCCCAAGTGTTCGTCCTTCATTACAGAGAGATGTACATGTTCAAACACGACCCCAATCAATAATAATATTTCAAATAGACATATACAATTAAACACAAACCTTCAGGGATTTTAGTCATCTTGATGCCACTTAGTTATTTATATTCACATATTCAGAAGATTTTCATTTCTTCAATAAAACCAAGAGTTATTTATATTCACATATTCAGAAGATTTTCATTTCTTCAATAAAACCAAGACATCCTCAATATAGTATAGATCTATTCATTCTTCAATTTCTTCTATAAGATATTCATCATGACTATCATTATATTCCCTCACTGTCAACTGGGGAGATGTATTACTTTCTTCTAACCATGTTCCATCTTAACTTGGGGAGATAAACCATTTCCTTTCTCTATAATATCAAATAACCTTTCATGGCTTCATTCCTTTTTACAACATCAAGATCATCTTATTCTTATAACTTCCTTCATCATGTTTTATATGAACATCTTCAACATCTTGCAGATCATGTACCTGTAAATTTTTTAATAATAAATATGAAGATGCAAAAGCATGAAGTTAACTATATCATAATCATATCGAAGCATTTTTACTTTAGACATTATACACCTAAACCTAGTTAGGTTCATAATCAACAAAATTTACATCTCTTTACATACTAGAGTTCAACTTCTTGCTAGGGTTTTGTCACAAACCCTGGACTTCATCTTCAAGACATAAAGCCTTAGATATTATCAATTCAATAACGATCCAATCATAGTATAATATATCTAAGTTTTCAACAATAAGATTTTAAAATTGCATGTCAAACTCTACTAGGGTTTGTTGCAAAGCATAGATTTTATCATCAAGACTAAATCATATTGAAAACAATATCCTAGAACATCAATTTCTACGAGGGCTTTGCTACATACTCTAAAATTCATAAACTAAAACATGGGCATAAACACATATACATATCTAGGATCACATTATCATGTATTAGCATCTCATATCAATATCCATACCTACTAGGTAAACCCATGACACAAACATCAATACATCAACAATTTTCATTGGGCTAGGGTTTCAATCAAATATATGAACACACACCTATGGCTTCATTCCTAGGATCTTACTATAGTCATTACAAGGGTTTTACCAAACCATAAATTTCTAGGGTTTCAATACATAATTTTGACATTAATAACAAACCATAAAGAGCTAGGGTTTCTATGATATCAAAACCTTAATCATCAAAGAATATGATCAACAACCCTAAGTAAAATAGGGTTTCATAATTAATATTAACATACAATTAGCAACAAGTGGCTAAGGTTTTATAATGAACCCTAAAGGTTAGGGTTACAGGAATGATGAAATAATATCATGAGGATATATTGAATCTAATGATTAATCACCATAAAAAGAATCTTTGTGCTTCAAAACCCTAGACATAACGATGTTAGTAATGTAAAGCAAGTTTTAAAAGAAGAATGAACATACCTTTTTATATGAAGATAACTTTATAACAAAGTTTATACTATAAGGCATACCTTTGAGTTGTTCCTTAACAAACCTTGTAGGAAATCAAATCTTGATGAGCTTCAATAGAACTCCTTTAATGATTCAAGTATATCCTTTGAAGTTTCCTCCATAACCTTTGAGAAATCAGCAAGCTTTACTATTCAAGGAAAATAAAAAGAGAAAGGTTATTAGTATACAATACAAACAAGTCTCGATGGAAGGAGGAAACCAAACATGAAAATAAGAAACCAATAATAGAATACTTATCTTTTGGTAAAATGGTGGAGGCTCCCTCTTAACCCAATCCTTTTGAGGGATACCTATAACCTTATCAAAATGAAAAATGTTCTAACAAGACATGATATACCTACAAACTCTAGAAATCAGAACATAAAGGAAAACAATTCAAAACTTAAACTAGAAGACTGAGAGGTATATGTGAGAGAGAGAGAAGTTAGTAGTATAAGTCCTTGACTTCTGATTTTTCGGTCTTATTCTTCTTAGATGGAGCTTCGTCGATAACATTTTCTTGATCCCCGTCCCTCTTCTTATTCCTTGGATTATTGGGAAATTGATTTTTGTAGTGACCCATCTTGTGACAATTGTAACATTCAATCTTGGATAGGTCAACCTTCTTGTTTGGTCCTTTGAACTTCTTGAAGGTTCCCTTCTTCTTGTGATGAGGAGAATAAGCATTATGGATGGTTTTTTCTTCATCCTCCTTCTTGTTGTTTACTAACAATACTCAAGCTTCTTCTTGACTGCATGCATTCCACATTTGTTCAAATGATAGAGTATTTTTTCAACTGTTAAGTCAATCCAAGATTTTGGTAGTCCTAGAAGAGTAGTAATTACAAGCTCTTTCTCTGGGACAATTTCATCTCTTCCGTGGAGTTCATATATTATCTTATAAAGTAGGATGATACAATATTGTATTTTCTCATCTTAATAGTTCTTAACCCATTCTTGAGGCCTGCGATTTGACCAATGTTATTGATGGTGGATAATTTGGAAAGGGCCTCATACATTTCTTAAGCGGAATCTATGTTGGATATGTATGGAATGAGGTTGTCCTTTACTCCATCCACCCTTAGGTTCATGGCCGAAATTTCAATTTCTTTGAACTTTTATTTCTTTGCTTCATCTGTAGGCTTCTTGACTTTTCCTTGAACAAGATCTAAAACTTCGTTCTTTTCGAGGATGCGATCTATCCTCTTTTTCCAGGACCTGTAGTTGGAGGCTCCTTCTATTTTGTTTTCTCCCTTAATTGAGTTTGACATAGTACTTGTAGACTTATTATTATTTTTCCTTAATTAACTTTCTTTGATCTCACTTTCCTCAATAGGCCTTCAACCCGCTTTTTTCCTTCTTCTTCACGTTAGCTCCGATACATTGTTATAAAATTAGAAAGGCAAAAGTATTTTATCTTGTTCATAATTACTTGCGATTTATTTGAATTATTATTATCTTTCTTATGTTATTCTTTTTTCTTAGTTCATAAATAAATTACCAAAACCAAAGCATGAAAATCAAGGGCACCAAATGTAGGCACACAGCCAGGGAAAAACCCCTATATAGGGAAAAACCCAGTCAATAACTCTTCCTTCAATAATTCAAATGAGTTAGACCAAGACCCTAGACCTTCCTCCTCCACCAATTCAACCTTCCAATGAGATACTGAAAACTTCAATAATCTCTTCTTTTCCAACAACTATAGCCCAATATCAATCCAGAAATTTCGGCCCCAACTTCACCAGCAACTTTAGAATTTCGACCTCCCAAATAACTACAAAATTTTGGCCCTTCCATCAGCTTCACAGCTTCACAAGTGTGGGAAAAAAGAGATAATTTAGACTTTTATGCTTGTGATATATATCTTTCTCCTTCACTGTTATTCTTCTTCTTATTCCTTGAAATTCACACTTTTTCTAGTGCCATAAGTTGCAGATCGAACTTGTTGCGAGTGAGTGACAAATGAGGTCGAGTTGCTACCTTTATATAATGATTATGCAATCCATTTTAGGCCGACTTATCCAATTTGAGGACAACTTGGTGTAGAAAATATGTGATAGGTTAACCTGATAATGCAATATAAATCAAAGCAGAATACTATAACCTAATTCTACTATCAATTTGCGGAAGCTTAAAGATCGAGCTACAAAAATATAACCAGAAGAAGAAGAATCAATGGCACAATACACATGAAAATACTTTGGGGAAAACCTCAGCTAAAAACCCCACACTATTGCATTATCATACATGGTGGAAATACATAGGAATTATACAAAGCCTTAGCTCTCACAGCTAGCCATCTCTCAGTACAATCCTCATAGATGCTCACAAGCAATCTTGGCTTCTCTGCAACCTTCCTCTCTGCCCTCCAAGCTCCTATTTCCTTGCACTGTTCCTTGTGGATGATTTGCCTTCAACCGAGTGGAAAACCATTCCTCCAAAACTGCGCAATCCTCAAGGATAAATCCTTGACTGTATGTATGAGTTTTATCCATGAGAAAACACATGAAACTGATAGTACAATGTCCTTGAACATTAATCTCAACTGGGTCTTTCTCATAATAGACATGCATGAGTTTCTGATGAGGGAATCTTCAGTTAACTGGAGTAGCACTAGTTGAGTGCATTAATGCATCAACTGACTGTTAACTCACTATTAGTTCCTCAAACAATTTGGAATTAATTTAACTGGACTTAACTCAGTGAAATGAGTTAACTAATTACAACTCAAATATAACTCAATCTTATCTCCTTAATTTAAGGGATAACTCTTGCATGACTTCAGAAAGACTTCTAACTTGAATTTCTCCATCTAATTAATTTAAAATAAATAAATTAATTATTTCCAAGTAGTTGTTAAGACTAAATTCGATTTTAATTCACAATTTAATTCAAGGAAAAATTAAATTGGAATATTCTTGTTGCCATATTTCAACACTTCCTCTCAACAATAAAGGGATTAACTGCCACCCCGATCCTGTCTCTATGGAACTCGAATTTACACTTTGACAATGCCTTTGTCAAAATGTCAGCATCTTGCTCCTTTGTCAAAATATACTACAACAACATGATCCTCTTCGCTACACAGTCTCTCAGATGATGATACTGGATGTCGATGTGCTTGGACCTATCATGAAATACTGGATTATCAGAGAGTTTGATACAACTCTGGTTATCACAATAGATCACAGTTGGATCCATCCTTTGATCAAACAAACCAACTAGGATTTTTCGCATCCAGATGGCCTCACATGCTGCCTGACTTGCAGCCATGTATTCTGCCTCTGCCGAGTTGAGTGAAACTGACCTCTGTTTTCTGCTGTACCAAGAAACTTCCGCTGACCCAAGATTGAAAATCCCTCTTGATGTGCTCTTCCAATTTGATGGACTCCCTGCCGAATATGCATCATTGAAGCCCTGTAGCTTCTCTCCCTCTGTCCCTCTATACCATAATCCATACTGAGATGTGCCTCTCAGGTATCTCAATACATGCTTTGCCACCTTCCAAAACATCATGGTAGGCTGAACCATCGCTTGACTTAGCTGGTTCACTGCATAGCGCAAATATGGTCATGTGTTCATTAAGTACATCAATGAACCCACAAGCTTCCTGTACACAATAGCCTCTACCAATTCTCTTGAAGTAGCAACCTCCTTCCTCCAGTTACCTGCTTGGAGGAGTCTGCATGGGCTTGCACTTCTCCATGTGGAATCTCCTGGGTATCTCGTTAGCATACCTGCCCTGAGACACAAACAACTCCCCATCCTTCTGCCACACTTCCATGCCACGGAAGTAATGCATGAGACCCATATCTTTCATCTCGAATTCTCTTGCAAGGTCCTCCTTGCAAGACATGATCAACTGATTATCACCAGTTAATATGAGATCATCAACATAAAGTACTATAATCAACAACTTACCTTTCACCATGATGTGGTACAGGTTCGCATCCACTTCACTCTTTGTGAAGCCCAACCCGGTGAAGTAGTTGTCTATCCTAGTGTACCAAGCACGAGGTGCTTGCTTCAGCTCGTACAATGCTCTCTTGAGTCGGCACACATGTGGCTCATGATCAAAGGTCTAAAAACCTTTCGGATGCTCTATGTACACCTCTTCCTTAATCTGGCCATTAAGGAATGTAGTCTTCACATCCATTTGATGGATCTTCCAACCCATTTGTGTTGATAGTGCCAACATAGATCCAATAGATGAGTACCTTGAAACAGGAGCAAAAGTCTCATCATAGTCAATCCCCTCGATCTATGAAAATCCATGGGCAACAAATCTTGCCTTATACTTATCCACACTACCATCAACAACTTGCTTTACCTTGTAAAGCCAACGGGAACTCACAACTAACTTGTTCTCCTATCTCGGAACCACTTCCCAAACTCTATTACGAACTATGGAGTCATACTCCTCCACCACAGCATCAACCCAAATCAGTTGTTGCACTGCTTCCTCAAAGGAAGATGGCTCGGTCTCAACACATTCCCCAACAAGGGCCCTGTATCCAGTGTACCTCTCAGGTGACCTCCTCTATCTGCGCTGAGAATATGGTGCTCCCATATTCTCTCTCGCATCCTCCAACAATCTATCAGCTTCTCTTGTGCACTTTCGTCCATCTCTGGAAGACTCTGCTTGAGTGGATGTCTCCACTCTTGGAACCTCTATATGCCGCTGTTCCGCATCAATTTGAGGCTCCTCCTCCTTAGGAACCAACAGTTCCTCCACAACCTGTAGTTGGAGCTCCCTCTCAAGGGAAACTCGCATGGCCTTCTGCTCATCAAACTTGAGATCTCTGCGAACCATTGTCCTCTGACTGGTGGGAAGGTACACCCAATAGTTATGAGGTGTATCAGTGTACAACACAAATATCCCCAACTCTGTTGTCATCTCAAGCTTATTCCGTGCATCCTTTATCACATGGAAATATACCGATGAGCCAAAGATCCTGAAGTGACCCACATATAGTCTCTTACAGCAGAAAACTTCCTCTGGTGTCTTCATCCCAAGTATGCGATGCAGGCTTCTATTCTCTAAATAGACCGTTGTGTTGAATGTCTCAGCCCATAAGTGAACTGGTAGGCCTTGGTCATGCAACATTTCCCGTGCTGCCCCTATAATATTTCTGTTCTTCCTCTTGGACACCCCATTCTGTTGTGGGTTATGAGGTGCCGTCAACTCTCGTTTAATTCCTTCCACTGCATAGAAGTCCTTAAACTATTGAGAGACTTATTCTCCACTGTTGTCGCTTCTCAAGGCCTTGATATTCTTCCCTGACTCTTTCTCGACCAAAGATTTGAACTCACAAAACTTTGTGAAAGTTTGGTCCTTCTTTTGCATGAAATAAATCCAACATTTATGAGAATAGTCATCAATGAAAATCACATAATACCTTTGCTTCGCTGTGGATGTTGTCAAGAATGGTCCACACAAATCAGTATGAACTCGCTCTAAGATAGCCTTTACTCAAGTGTCTTGGTGTACTTTCCCAAGGTACAACCTTTGCATGTGTCAATTTTCTCAAGTTTACCTTTGGGAAGTCCTGTAGATATCTGCTGCATTATCTTCAAAGCCCCACGATGCAAATGGCCCAATTGCTTGTGCCACAACTCGCCAATGTTTGGCTTTGCACCTGATATGCTTTTGTAATCAATGCTGCACAGTCATCTACCTCTAGTTTATAGAGATTCTTCACCCGAATCCCTATCCTCTTGGTCTGACCCGTGGCTATGTGTCTTAGGAATGCCTTTCCTTTATTGAAGACAACATCGTAGCCTTTTTCCTCCAACATCACGATCGATACCAAGTTCTTGTTCAGTCCAGGCACATACATCAAATCTGTCAAGGTGAGAGGAGCTCCATGAGCCCTCTAAAAAGCAACCGTGCCCACTCCTGAAACACTATACCTTCCGTCATCACCCATCTCTATGCGCATCTTGAGGTCTTTCTCCTCCAAGGCACTAAATAAATTTTTATCATTGGTCATGTGGAATGAGGCTCCAGTGTCAAGATACCAGACACAACCCATCATCGATGACACCATGCATGTGATGAGGGTAAAGTCCATTTCAAACTGAGAGGCTAATGCCTCACCTTCCGATCCTTCCCAGGATCCCTACTTGGACTTCTTCGATGGGAAATTAGTTTCATAATGTCCCATCTTGTGACAATTAAAGCATCTTACTTTAGAAATGTTACCCTTCTTCCCTCCATGAGAAGAATTCGATTTGAAATGGGACACCTTCCCCTTCCCTTTCCTTCCTTTACTTGCTAAGGCTAGATTTTATTCATCATCATTCTTGGATGAAGAACCATCTCGTGTGCTCCTCCTGATCTCCTCTTGCATAAGATCCAACCACAGTCGTTCCCAATCCGGCAATTTCTCCCTTCCATTCACAGAGTCCTGGTAGCTATTCCAACTCTTTGGAAGGTCAAGGAGAGCAAGGCTCACCATATCATCATCGACAATAGTTATTCCCACACTGCCAAGCTCATCTCTGCAAGTGGTGAGCTTGTTCAGATATGTGAAAATAGTATCACCCTTCTCCATATTGATTCTTCGAAGCTTATCCTTGAGCATCAATTTCCTCTGGTTGCTACTATTCTGGTAGAGGTCCTTCAACGTCTTCCACATTGAAAATGGAGTATCCTTCCCATGGAGACTCGAGACAATATGGTCTTGAAATCCCTCAAGGATGATCCGTCTCACCTTCGCCACACACTTCTTCCACTCAGCCAACTCTTGTGCATTAGTTGAAGTTGGCTTTGGGATTTCTTGATCAATGAATTCCTTCAAGCTATTATCTTCTAATACAACATCCATTCTATATTTCCATGCTATGTAATTCGAGCTACCTTCCAAGGCATACTCGAGTCTCAATCCATAGAACACCATTGGCCAAACTTGAAGTATGATATGAATTCGATTTGCACCTACAACCCCAAACTTCAAACTTTGAATTCTCTTCTCAGTATACTATTCACAGCTCCGATACCACGTAGATAATTTCTACAAATCCATCTCTGATACCATGTAGAAAATATGTGATAGGTTAACCCGGTAATGCAATATAAATCAAAGCAGAATAATATAACCTACTTCTACTATCAATTTGTGGAAGCTTAAAGATCGAGCTAAACAATATAACCAGAAGAAGAAGAATCAATCATACAATACACATGAAAATACTTTGGGGAAAGCCTTAGCTAAAAACCCCACACTATTGTATTGTCAGACATGGTGGAAATGCATAGGAATTATATAAAGCCTTAGCTCTCACAGCTAGCCAGCTCTCAGTACAATCCTCACAGATGCTCACAGGTAATCTTGGCTTCTCTAGCCTTCCTTTCTGCCCTCCAAGCTCCTATTTCCTTGCGCTATTCCTTGTGGATGATTTTCCTTCAACCAAGTGGAGAACCCTTCCTCGAAAACTATGCAATCCTCAAGGATAAATCCTTGACTGCATACATGAGTTTTCTCCATGAGAAAACACAAGAAACTGATAGTACACTGTCCTTAAACATTAATCTCAACTGGGTCTTTCTCAGAATAGACATGCATGAGTTTCTGATGAGGGAATCTTCAATTAACTGGAGTAGCACTAGTTGAGTGCATTAATGCATCAACTGACTGTTAACTCACTATTAGTTCCTCAAATAGTTTGGAACTAATTTAACTGGACTTAACTCAGTAAACTAAGTTAACTAATTACAACTCAAATATAACTCAATCTTTTCTCCTTAATTTAAGGGATAACTCTTGCATGACTTCAGAAAGACTTCTAACTTGAATTTCTCCAACTAATTGATTTAAAATAAATAAATTAATGATTTCCAAGTAGTTGTTAAGACTAAATTCAATTTTAATTCACAATTTAATTCAAGGACAAATTAAATTGGAATATTCTTATTGCCATATTTCAAAACTTGGTGGAGGAGGCCTAATTAACCTATTTTACAATAAAATTAATTTCTTCTTTAACAAATAAATCCCAAGAAGGGTTATTTACAATATGACATGGAAAATGACACTTGACATAAACCCTAGAAGCCTTCAATGGAGGCTTTGACCTAAAAAAAATTAACCCATGCGTGAAACCCATTGTTACACATCATTTTGTCACTATCCCTGTACTCCCCATCCATGATCCTGGAGGACCTCTATAGTGAACCCGAAATGCTTTCCTATCATGAAGAAACTCCCAGTATGTCCCTCTTCATGAGAAAAATGATTCCCTTTTGCATCATTTCCCAAGAATCTTCCTTTTATCACAGTTTACAAGACCGAAGCTACTGACTATTTTCCTCGCGCCGATTTGCAGAGATTAAAACTAGCCCTAGTGCTATATGGAGCGACTGAGCCCTTTTCCAATCACGTTGATCCTCTTTTGGCAAGTTTTTTAAATACGGAGTCGAAGCTTCTAGCTATAGAATATTTGTAACGGAACTCTGGTAGATGGTTGGGATGGATGGAGCTGAGGAAGTCAATTTGGGTTCCTTTCCCCTATTAGGATGGAACAAACTCAAGATATAATACCATCTCCCATCCATCCAAGCTATATAAACCTCTCTTTTCCCAAGCTAAACTAGTTTTGGAGTGAGTTTGAATGATCAACAAGTCATCTATAGCTTGTAGCTTTCTAGTGTATGTTTGAGGGAGAATAGTGTGTTTTGGTTTGGTTTGAGACTAGAGGGAAGAGGCCTTAAAAATTCCATTGTTGGGGCTATCCATGAAGTGCTAGTAGAAGTGTGGGAACCCAGATACGTCAGAGGAGACCAACAACGTCAAGGCATTGGTTGTAATCTCTTTCTGATTTATATGAATACAACTATTGATTGATTTCCTACATGAAGTGTTATTTTACATATTTATGGCTTAATTTTCCTTGACCTATTAAGTAGGATGAATACAATATTGTATGTTATCACGTTTGTTGTTGTTGTTTGTTTGCTTGTTTCAGGTATTCGAAGGAAGGAATCAGAAGATAGTTGGAGTGAGGAAGTAGGACCATCAACAAGAAGAATAGCGTTCTAAGAGGTACATTCTAGCTTAAGGAGATTTTCCATAGATTGTTTGTTTGTGGCTAGACCTACTCTCTTGGGCTAGAGGAATTGTTTGTGTCCGCACTGAGAATTTACCTACACCACAAATTGGTGACTCCACTGGGGAGCCAATCCTTCTGTTTGATTGATTGTCATTTTATGGTTTTGTGTGAACTTTTCTAGTATCGCCATTTCCCTTTAGTGTTCTCTACTTTGCCTGGTTTATTGCTCTGAGTCTAAAATTTACAATGGAAAGTCTGGTTTTAGCCTTTGAAAATTTTATTTTTTCCTTGAATCCTCGGTCAACGCATTTATTTTTTTGATAGTCGTGCTGATCAGCACGACTTTCTAAAAACAATCGTGATGACCCCCTTCTGGCGCTTGTTTTTAGGTAGGCAGTGATGCCGATTCCTGTAGGTGAAGATCAGAGTTTACCCTAGATCATAGCTAGTGTGTCTTGCCCTTCTGATTTCTGGACCTCAGCTTGTTTTGACTGTGTTCCCCTTTGCTAGAAAGCTCTTTTAGCTTGGTTTGTATGCTTGTTTGATTTACATTTCCTTCACTTGGTTTCTTGAGTTCTTGGATGGTTCGTAACCCTAGGGCATCTAGGTCGTCATCCATTCACTTGTTTGTGTGCTCAACAAGTCAAGTCGATAGTCAAAGTTTCTCTTCGCATTTCATTTCATTAGTCCTTTTGTTGCTTTGATTTCCATTTAACAAGTTTGAAAAGTTTTGTTTGTTGTTGAGTGTACCTTTTTGAGCATAGATCACATTGCTCATCTTGTTATTGTTTGAGTTTTGCTTCACTGGTTTGAAGGAATTCTCTTTTTTGCTTTGCATTTTCTTGTGATTGATTGTATCATAAATGTTTCATTGAAGTGTGATGTGTTTGTGAAAGATTCATTCTATAATTTCATTGAAAAATACATAATTCTAGTTTGTTGAATCAATATGTTACATTAGTTAACATGATTGAATACTAGAGTTGCATCGTCATTTGCATTTGAAAATAAATGATTTCTCTTTACTAGTGAAAGGGCTACTTGAAGTGCGTATGATAGGAAAGCTAGGAATTGGAAAGAGTTTTCAATCATTTTGTTTTCAAAAGTGAAAAAGTGAAAAGGTCATTTTGCTTTCAATTGCTTGTTTTGTTGCATTTGAGTGTGTTTTCTACTCTCATTAGTGTAGAAAATTCATCAAATTGAAAGGGTATTGTCTCATTTAGCTGCATATAGGTGTTTTTCGAGTCACATCGATAAGGCCTAAACCTGAGACATAATTTCAAGATAAACTCTAAAATGTATTCAATTAACCTAAGGCACATTTGAAACCTAACGATCACATTTTAGAAGCTCTAGGCTAGAGACGTTTTTCGGTGTCTTTAAACCTAGCAGTTGTCATTCGCTTCGACAGTAAACAACGCTAGTACAGACTTGTGGTCCCCATACCATCGCATATATAAAGGGAGACCCCACTAGGTTGTAATCCTTTATCCATAGGAAGCCGAGTCTGCTGCCTTGTAAACATGATACACTGAACACAACATTTGGGGAGATTGCCTGCCCGTACTTCTCGGTTCACCGGGAGGTATTCTGCAGTTCACGTTTACCTAGTAATCCTTTTTGCCTAGATCATCCTGAGTAGTCATTGTGATATTTTTTGACTCCCTAAATATAAAATATCACCTGAGCGCTCGTCCTTTCAAGCTTGTTTCAAATTAAAAGTGATAGAGTCACCTTTACTTCTTTCTTGACTCTTAAAACATGAAAGAGCACGAGTTTGTTTTTGCGTCTTAAAAAATTGTTGCCCACAATCTTATAACATCCCTGTTAGTCTTTTTCTATACCACATCGTGATTATACCTTTAAATACATTTTAAAGCCTTGAAATCAATCACTCTTCTGGTTATTTGAGACAAAATCATCGTGGCTGAACCAACTGGTTCACCTAGTTCCTCTTCCTGTCCTCTGCTTGAAAGATTATCTGAGGAGCCTTTTCCTAAATTGCCGCAGTCGCTTGAGGACCAAGGTGTTAAGCTTGGAATTGTTCTGAGTATTCAACCTTTGTCATCTCGTCCTCCGCCTTCAGATATTGGGTCACTTTTTGACATTGGCTTGAAATCTCCAGATAATCCTATCCAGATTCCCAAGAGTTTGCCGACTTTTGAAGGTCAACTTGGACTGGTTGTTTATCCTCTGAATCCTTTGTTCGATCCTGTTGTGATATCACCGCAACTTCCGTACATTCCATAAAATTAGCCGGATATTCCTTTGGAATTATCCCCTCGAACATCTTCGGTCATCAGTCGTCGCCTGTTTTCACCCATGGAATCAGAGGGTGAAATCCCAGTCTCCTCTCCAGGTCACTCGGAGGTTTCCACTCCACACATAGTCGAGGAGCAGAAATATCCTTTCCCTCCTGAAGGTTTCCCTTACACGTAAAGCATTCCGACTAGTGTTCATTCTGAGTTATCGCGTAATTACGTGACTTTAGCTTAGTTGGTTTTAGGCACGCCTACTGCCTCATCGCTATATCACAAACCTATTTAGGCATCTGGTGCTATGCCTACCACAGGTCCATTCATTCAGAACCCGACCTCCCAACAGATGATGATTTCTATAGTTACTTCAGTCCCGGTGCAATCCACCATTCCAAATACTCTTGTTTCATCGGTACAAGTAACTCGTCCAGTTCAACCGACGATCTCGAGTCATGCTGCTGTCAGTTCTTCGATCCCTCTAGTGAGTGGAGAGGTTGTACCATGGCCTGGGGGGGAAAGTCCGAATGTTCCTATGATGTATGGTACAACCAATGTGAGTGTTTCAAAAGCTCACATGGTTGGAATGAATCAACCCTCTTTAGGTGCCATTCTAAACCCTGTTGGTCCTGCTGGATCAAACAATGTCCAGTACCAACAGCTGAACCCTGTTGGTCCGTCTGGGTCAAGTAACATCCAGTACCAATAGCCTAATATGGCTTAGGTTTAGTACCAACCTCCTTATGTTCCATATGGTTCAAAAGTGATGGTTAATCCGCCCTACATCCCTCAGCCTGGACCTTATGTCCAGCCTGGTCCATCCGCCACGCCTGGTGGGTATGGCCAGATATAGTTTGGGAACTTTCAAGGTGTCATTCCGGGAACTGTTCAAGTGCCTTTGCAGCAGCAAGGACAACTCCTGCAACAACAAGGGCAACCTTCGTTGTAGCAAGGGCCATCCATGTAGCATCAAGGCCAGATGATGCCACAACCAGGACAACTGCAACAACCAGAGGGGCAACCTTCGAAACCGTTGCAAAAATCCATGCAGTTACAAGTGCAGCATGCGCTGCAATCTTCCCAGCCTATGCCTTCGAAAGGTCAACCTTTGTAGCTGCAGGGGTAACCTTTACAGCTGCAAGGTCAACTCTTGCAGTAACAAGGTCAACCCGGGTAGCAACAACCCTTATACTCATATCAATAGGGTCAATCCTTGCAAGGGAAAGGCCAGGGTCAAGTCCTGTAGCAGCAGGCACAAAATACTTATGTCTAAGGGCAACCGGTTCAACCTGCCTTTGTCCAAGGACAACAAGTCCAAAATCCTTATGTCCAAGGGAAACAAGTGTAGAATCCTTACGTCCAATGGTAGCAGGTCCAAAACCCTTTCGTCCATGGGAAACAAGTCCAAAACCCTTATGCTCAGGGACATTAGGTGCAAAATCCATATGCCCAAGGCCAGCAGACTCAAGAACCTGTTAAACCATATGTTTCTTATCAACAGCCTATGGCTAGAAAATTCCAAGGCTTTCAAGGTTAGAATCCTCCCTACGGGAAAGGAAACCTCAATACGGGAAAGGCAACCTCAATGGGGGAAAAATCAAATGCCATATGGATAAATCCTCCACTATGGGGACAAAATCCTTACTAGCAGGGATGGGCCCCGCCAGTTGGGCCCCCTTATCGACCTCAAATTCCTTTCAATACCCAATTATCATTCTTGGCTACACTTGAACTTCCAGATGTGTCTAGACTCACGAATGACCCAATTCTTCATTTGCCATATTGGCCTCCAGTTCCATCCAAGATTCCGAGCGATTGTCCAAAGTTTGAAGGAAAAGCGAAAGAGGATCCATAAGCCCACGTGATGACATATCACCTCTGGTGCTCCTCAAATTATTACGTTGATGATTCCATTTGTCTTCAACTTTTCCAATGAACTCTTACAGGTGTTACAGCCAAATGGTATATCGAGCTACCTTGAAATACCTATCATGACTTTAAAACTCTTGCCATGGCCTTTCTCACACATTTCCAGCTGCTGGTTCGCTATGAAACTGGCACCCATCTGCTAACGTTGCTCAAGCAAGACACTACAACCCACATCTCTGATCACATCCATGAATGGAGACGTAGGCACCGTCTGATTAAGTTTGAGATTGCTGATCAGTTGTTGACCGAGTGGTTCACCAAATCATTCGTCAACAAAATTGCTGAGGACATTTCTATGGGTGGATGCGTCACTAAGGAACAAGCCATCACATGTGCCCAGTATCTATACCTCATCTATTCATAGTCCAACACATTATATGATGTGTTACCTGATGCACCCAAACCATCATCTGATTTGATGACATCTAACTCTCCAACTACACCTCCTGTTGATGGAGTAATTGGTTTAGTGACTCAGACCCCTACAAAATATTCTTCAAAACAGAAGTCAGTCTCCAACACTGCTCCCAATGATTCCTCTCGCAATTCATCCGGCCTTGGTAAAACCTCGGAGGTTCATGTTGTCCAATCTACTATAGCGGATAAATATTCTAAAAGTAAGAAAAAAGGCAAAGGCAAAGGTAAAGCCGATGCCCTGAAAATGGGTCCTCCTAAGTCATCTGTTGGTGATGCTTCCCAATGGAAGCCCAAATATCCTTGCCTCATCTATGAGGAGGATCACTATACTAAGGATTGTCCCAGATAGTCTGAAGTTAGTCATTTGCTCAATGGGACCCCAGCTATCCTGAAAGAGCCCTTTCAGTCCCAACAGACTCAAATGGTAGACCAACCTCAGTCATCCCCTTCCTCAGGTTCACAAGTGTTCATGATGAGTACCCCGATTAATGTGGCTACCAGGTCAAAATATTATCAAAATCCTACCCTGACAATAGGGAAAGAGAAAGAAGGTACCCCTTCTTCTTTTGCCCCGTCCAGTTCTGGTCGTCTCCATATAGAGCGACCTAATCCTGATTACGCCGTTAGACCACCTTCTCAAGGTGTGCTACGAAAGTCCTAGTACAATCCCAACGCTCGAGCCACTCAACATTATAACATTATTTAAGATTTGGCTCAAGTGCCGTCAACTATGTCTACTCTCGAGGTCCTTCAAAGCTGTCCTTCTCATCGGAAATCATTACTGTCGGCTATTGGGGGTATTGATCCAGCTAACTCTAATCTCATATGTTTTGACTTGGAAAACCATGTTTCACATTTACCTCATCGAATTTCCTCTCTCATTCAAGTGATCATAAATGAGAAAACCATTCATAGGACCATCATCGATGAAGGCGCTTCTACCTGCATCATGTCTATTTCTTGTTGGAAAGCAATTGGTTCTCCTACTCTGAACCAGTCCCCTAACACTTTGGAAGCTTCTGATGGACGTGATTCATGACCATTTGATGTCCTTCCCAACCTTGCCATTACTTTGGAAGGAAAGACAATACACATCAAAGTAGAGATCGTTGATGCTAATATTAACTACAATCTTCTACTCGAACAGAGCTAGACCCATGCCATGCATGCTGTAGCCTCCTCCCTTTTCCGTGTGATTCATTTTCCCCATCAAGGGAAGATAGTCATGGTCGACCAACTATCCTTCTTTGCCTTTTCCTCCTCTAATGGCAATTTTTTGTATGTCAAGCACACCGATGCTCCTTATGAGAGTGTGGGGGTAGGACTCTTTAAATATCCTGCCTTGATGGGTATTTTTGTACTCCCACCTCCTCATGTTGCCTATGTCAACATGATATCGGTTAGGTCTAATCCTTGGGTCATTGCTTCACTGGATCTTGTTGATACATGGGGTGAGGTTATGCCGTTAAGTCTCGCCGAAATTGATTACGTGGAAATTGTTTCGGCTTCGCTTTCGGTGTCCTCTGATCATCCTGTTTCAAGAACATCTGCCGATGTGTATTCTCAATCCCCATGGCTTGGTTCTTTGGAATCTCTCGATCCCTTAGCCAAGAATTTTCTTTCTGACAAGAGTATCATGGAAGTAATGTCTCTTGCAGAAGTACCTTGGAACGACACTCATCATCATTCCTCATTCTTGCCTAGCCTGATGGTCATGCCTATGTGTATTATGAAGTTCTATTCTCTGCTACCTATTGACATGTCAGTTTCTCCTGATGTTGTCAAGATATTTCAACTAAGGGTACCTTTATCTCTTCATAGATTCAGGTTTTTTCTCCCTCCCTGAGTTTTTACTGATTTCCCATTATTGCAATGGGGTTGTCATCTTTTGAATCATAACCCTCCCTCGCCTATGAGGCATGGTGGCACCGCCTTATATGAGTTCTACTCTATTATTTGGCCAAGTCAATGCTTACTCATCATGTCAATGATAAAACTATCGTTTTCATCTTTGTTGATTGATTACCCAAGTTCGAGCATGGAATCCCTCAAAAAGTACTATGCTTAGGTCATCTTGCATGGCTACTTTTGTACAATAGTGTTTTATTCATTTTTGTACAATGTGGTTTGGTGTGTTGTTTTGCAAGCAGCTTTCCTGCTTATTATGTTTCTGCCTGCTTTGCAGATGTTGGTGTCTCCTCACATCGGTTTCGGTGATGGTGCTTGCTGTAGTACTCGGAATCTATCATTCATGGCATGGGCCATTTATGATCCCCATGGTGAGTTGATTGATCTTCAAGGTATTTGTCTAGGTCGAACAACTAATAACATCGCTGAGTATAGTGAAATTATTGAATTGTTGTTAGAACCTATCGCTCTTGGCATCCGAGAATTGGTTGTCAACCTTGATTCGCAACTTGTTGTTCTTCAACTTAACAGAGAATATTCCATCAGAAATCCTTAGATATTGAGAATGTATCTACGTATTCATCTACTGGAGAGAAATTTTGATTACATTACATATCCTCATATTCCTAGACACACGAATACATAAATAGATGCATTAACTAATTATGTGTTAGATAGACTTTTGCGAAACATGTAAAAATGAAAAATACAAAAAATTGTAGAAATTTTGAATAATATGACACTTATTCATAGAGATTATCCCGATTATACACTATTGCGGAATATATGCATAATACATAACCTCCTCTACGTTGATCATCAATTTAGCAGCATCAAAAACAATGAAACATCAATCACATGCACACATTAACACATCATGTAACCCGGGGAAATATTACAGTTGAAAACCCCACACTATCTGTATATTAATGATTGAGAACATGTAACATTACATAGTACAATACTCCTCACAAGTACTCACTACTATCTCCACCTGTTACACACAAAACTAGCTCAGATCCGAACAAGTCACAGGTTCAAATCTCCTCCGCTGCTTTGCCTGCCTCCACTGCACAATGCTTGAGAATCACTCACTCTGGAAATCACGTGAGCATAGGCTATAATACCTTGTATTGGCCCACATTGCGTAGTACTCATTGGCATAACTCAATCCCATTGATTTTGCAAGATCTCATGCACAACTATAGTCACAACTGATAGCAATCTCAACCTCTAACACCTGTCTCCACTGAACTGTACATGCACTGACATGCAACTGAGTTAACTGATGTATTCTTTAGTTGCTTTATGAGTTAATAATTTTTTCACAACTCATCACTAGTCTATTTGCAGTTAGACTAAGTACAACTAGTTCAACCAATTCAAACTGAACACAACTCCATCAACTCCACATCCAACTCCACCAAACTCAACTGCTTATGTTCTAACTGAAGTCCTGCATGCAATAGCTCAACTGACCCACAAGAAAATCATATTTCCTTCTGACAGCTGCATGTGCCACATCTGTAGCTCAAACTGAAGTGCTCCAAGAGGATAAGATAAAGTTTATAGTCTAAATATTATTATGAGACAATAATATTTGACTTTTCTATTTTTAGCCTGGCAATCTAAAAATAGACTTTGATCACACCGCTGTGAACCAGAAATAGAAGTCCATCTATTTTTCCCAACATGACCAATCATCCATAAACAACATCCTGCAACTCATAGACCATGATCCATATGTCTAAAAATAGACATAGTCTAAAAATAGACTTTGCGCCATAATTTGCCTGCGGGCCCACTTAGTGAAGGTGACTCCTTTCCACTAAGCTCCATCATCTTGTTACATTCTCAACACTCCCTCTAAACAAGATATGGATTATCAACAACCCCTATCCTACCTCGGTGGTATTCGAATTTGCTCCTGGTGAGCGCCTTCGTCAAGATATCAACATCCTGATCCTCTGTTGGAATGTATGAAAGTAACATGATTCTCCGTTGCACACAATCTTTGATATGATGGTACCTGATGTCAATGCTGCCATATACTCAGCCTCTTGAGCTCCTTGCCCAATCTGCATCCTCCTGTATGTACCAAGATCCATATCCCGATGTGCATCTCTTGAGCCTGCACACATGCGACTCCACCAACTGTCGATAAACAGTGGCATCCACTACCTCCGCTGAAGTAGCATCCTCCTTCCTCCAACCTCCAGGAAGGAACATAGTCTTCACATCCACCTGATGAATGTTCCACCCCATCTGCATCAATTTGAAGATCCATCTCGAACCCACCACTGATTTTCCTTCCGGTCTATGAACAATCTCCCATGCATTGTTTCTGACAATCGAATCATACTCTTTCACCATGGCGTCTACCCATGTGGGATCCTCCACAACTTCCTCGAAGGAGGATGGCTCAGTCACAACAAATTTTCTCATAAGAGCCATGTATCCAATGTACCAATCAGGTGACTGTCTCTGCCTGCGTTGGGCTGTAGGTGGTCCTACAACTTTCTCTGCATCTTGAGCCAGTCGTTCAGCTTCTGTCAAGTGCTTTTGCCCTCTAATGGTTGGCGCTGCATGAGTGGTCTCTTCCACTCCATGAACTTCGTCTTGTGGCTGATCCACATCCTGAAGCTCATCCTTAGGACCTAATAGCTCCTCATCTGCATGCAAGTGTGGCTCCCTCTCAAGCGAACACTTCATGGCTTTCTCCTCCTGAAATTTTATATCCCGTCGCACAACAGTCTTACCACTGTCTGGAAAATACACACGATAGTTGTGGGGCGTATCAGCGTACCCCACAAATATCCCAACCTCTGCGGTTAGCTCTAACTTCTTCCTGGCATCCTTCGTCACATGCATGTAAACGTTAGCACCAAAAATCCTCAAATGAGAAATATCAGGCCTCTTACCAGAATAAGCTTCCTCGGGTGTACTCATGCCAAGTATCCTGTGAGGACAATGGTTCTGCACATATATTGCAGTATTGCATGCTTCCGCCCACAAGTGAAGGGGTAGGCCCTGATCATGCAACATCGCCTGTGAAACACCCACGATCGTTCTATTCTTCCGCTCAGCAACCCCGTTCTGCTGTGGGTTATGGGGAGCTATGAGTTCTCTTCGAATCCCTTTTGCACTGCAGAAATCCTTGAACTCGCCAGAGATGTATTCACCACCATTATCGCTCCTAAGAGCCTTCACCTTCTTCCCTGACTCCTTCTCGACTAGTGCTTTGAACTCACAGAACTTTGAGCATGTCTCGCTCTTCTTCTGCATGAATAAGATCCAACACTTACGAGAGAAATCATCAACAAAAATCACATAATACCTGTGCTTTAATGTCGAAGCTACTAAGAAAGGTCCACACACGTCTGTGTGAATTCTTTCAAGGATCGTCGTGGTGCGACTATCCTTCTCGTGAAAGGTGGCTTTCACAAACTTTCCCAAAGTATATCCCTTGCACTGATCTGACTGTGCAAGAGTGCCTTTAGGAAGCCCTATAGTGATCTGTTGCAGTATCTTCAAGGCTCCATGGTGAAGGTGACCCAATCTCCTGTGCCACAACTCGCCATCATTCCAGCTCACCAATCCTTCTGCCTTGCATGACATTGCTGTGCATCCATCTACATGCAACTGATAAAGGTTCCTCACTCGAACCCCTATATTCCGGGTTTCTCCAGTTGTCTTGCTACGCAGGAAAGCCTTTCCCTCACTGAAAACAACATCATATCCCTTGTCTTCTAACATCGCCACAGAGATAAGATTCTTCTTCAATCCTGGAACATGCATCACTTCCTTCAATACGAAGGGTTTACCAGACTCCCTCTCAAAGGAAATGGTACCGATACCGTCGCACAGTATCTACCATCATCGCCCATCTTGATGTGCACTCCAAGATCTTTGTCCTCCAGATCAGAAAGCAAATCTCGATCTCCTGTCATGTGAAAAGATGCACCAATGTTCAAGAACCACACCGATCCCATCAAACTTGAAACCAAGCATGTGAACAATGAAAAATCAAGCTCAAACTGCGAGGCTAGAGCCTCTCCTGCTGCAAATCCAACAGCTTGCTTGTTCTTCTTCTTCTGCGGACAATTAGTTGCATAGAGTTCATGTTGGTGATAGTGAAAACACTTCACCTTGGACATGTCCTGCTTCTTGCCTTTCGTACTAGACTGAGAAGCTTTCTTGCTCTTCCCCTTCTTTGCTTTGGCAGCCAAAGTGAAATTTTCTTCATCAGTTCCCTTTGATGAAGATCCGTCCCTAGTATTCTGCCTGATCTCCTCCTGCACAAGATCTAACCAAAGTCTCTCCCATCCTGGTAGTTTCTCCCGACCATTGACAGAGTCCTGATAGGAATGCCAACTCTTCGGAAGACCAAGGAGAGCCAAGCTCACCAAGTCCTCATCATCGACAGTTACCCCCACACTTCCCAGCTCATCCCGACACTGAGTGAACTTCGTGAGATACTTGGGCATACTGTCTCCCTTCTCACATTTGATGTTTCTGAGTTTATCCTTGAGCGCCAGCTTCCTCTGATCGCTCTTGCTTTGGAATAGATCTGTCAACACTTTCCACATCAAGTATGGAGAAGCCTTTCCATGCAGGCTGGACACAATGTGATCCTTCACGCCCTCCAACATAATCCTTCGACACTTTGCTGTCTTCTTTTGCCAAGCATCAACTTGCGCAGCATCAGTAGGCTTTGGGACCTCAGCCTATATGAAATCCTTCAGCCCGTTATCATCCAAGACTGCCTCCATCCTGTCCTTCCATGCAATATAGTTCGAGCTGCCCTCAAGAGCATACTCCAATCACAATTTGTTGAAAGACATTGCCACTTTGATACCAAGAAAACACTGCAGCAAATTCAAATTCCACCAGCTCCAAACTCAACCGCCTCTGATCTAAGATTCGTGAGAACAAAGTATTTCTCATACAGATATTGAATGTATGGGCTTTTACTGGATATCTCACCTTCCAAAGGAAGGATGAATCCAAAGGCTACCTAGCCCGATTACAGAATCTGCCTGAAGAAATAAGATGTAAACACTTTATGAATAGTAGATCTGATGATCAACGACTCTGATACCATGTAGAAATTTTGAATAATATGACACTTATTCACAGAGATTATCCCGATTATACACTATTGCAGAATGTATGCATAATACATAACCTCCTCTACGTTGATCATCAATTTAGCAACATCAAAAACAATGAAACATCAACCGCATGCACACATTAACATAGTATGTAACTCGAGGAAAGCTTATAGCTGAAAACCCCACACTATCTGTATATTAATGATTGAGAAAATGTAATATTACATAGTACAATACTCCTCACAAGTACTCACTACTATCTCCACCTGTTACACACAAAACTAGCTCAGATCCGAACAAGTCACAGGTTCAAATCTCCTCCGCTGCTTTGCCTGCCTCCACTGCACAATGCTTGAGAATCACTCACTCTGGAAATCACGTGAGCACAGGCTATAATACTTGGTATTGGCTCACATTGCTTGGTACTCATTGGCATAACTCAATCCCATTGATTGTGCAAGATCTCATGCACAACTATAGTCACAACTGATAACAATCTCAACCTCTAACACCTGTCTCCACTGAACTGTACATGAACTGACATGCAACTGAGTTAACTGATGTCTTCTTTAGTTGCTTTATGAGTTAATAATTTGTTCCCAACTCATCACTAGTCTATTTGCAGTTAGACTAAGTACAACTAGTTCAACCAAGTCAAACTGAACACAACTCCATCAACTCCACATCCAACTCCACAAAACTCAACTGCTTGAGTTCTAACTGAAGTCCTGCATGCAATAGCTCAACTGACCCACAAGAAAAGTGTATTTCCTTCTGACAGCTGCATGTGCCACATCTGTAGCTCAAACTGAAGTGCTCCAAGAGGATAAGATAAAGTTTATAGTCTAAATATTATTATGAGACAATAATATTTGACTTTTCTATTTTAGCCTGGCAGTCTAAAAATAGACTTTGATCACACCACTGTGAACTAGAAATAGAAGTCCATCTATTTTTCCCAACATGACCAATCATCCATAAACAACATCCTACAACTCATAGACCATGATCCATATGTCTAAAAATAGACATAGCCTAAAAAAAGACTTTGCACCATAATTTGCCTGCGGGCCCACTTAATGAAGGTGACTCCTCTCCTCTAAGCTCCATCATCTTGTTGCATTCTCAACAAAAATTTGTACCATAGTAAGCAAGGAAGTATAGCATATATATATATGTCGATCATGTTTGTCATGCATCAAAGCCACAAAAAGTAATATGTGTGTTCAAATACATCGGTGGCTCGTAGCCTCAAAAAGGTGGAATGCTAGACCTATGCACTAAACAACATGATTCTCATGATAGCATGTAACTACTCTGACTACAGGAGTCAGCAGTCGACAAATTTGATCTGATATCACCATTGTATGCCTCTGATACTGGCGTGAGACATCGCCCATTCAGGCATACTCTTGGATACCATGGGTCAATCCCTCGAGGTTTTGCATGATCTCCTCCTCATTATCACTTCCTTCCTGATAAGGAGCGGCCTCAAACTGCTGAGCAACACGCTTGGTGATCATGGACATCCCGAAATGGCATTTTGGTCCAACATATGCATTTATAAAATCAAAATGTCATGAACACATATATGTCAAAAATAATAAAAAAACATCAAAAAATATTTTTTTTTTTGTTCTTACCTCCATCATCACAATCCTCCCCCTCTGGGAGTGGCATATCCAGAAAATTGCAGAAGTCGGTACCGCTGTAAGGCCAATCTTCCATAACGATTAGTTTTCGTCATAGCCACAAGAAGAAAGCAGGCTTATAGGACATCTGTAGGCCCCCGGTAATCCTGGGCATTAATTCACTCTAATGGACCATTCATGGGTCTTATAGCAATGGAGGTTCCACCTCAGCCAGCTAGTAGTGGAATGACGAAACCCGCTCCAGGAAAAAGGTCACTAGAACAGACCCATAGCAAAACTGCTTTAGGTTTCCCGCCTTAGCTTTTGATAACTGGCACTTCATGTTGACCTTCATAGCTTTCGCCCAGTTGAATATAGTGGGCGCCATACAGTCGATATCATACTAAAACTTTGACTTGTTGGTGTCAGGCTGTGCTTGGGCCCCATCCACTATGTTTATGGTCAACAGTAACACTCTCAGCACAAGATCCTGAATAGTCATGATCTCGATCTTGCCACTTTTTGATTTGAGTGCTCCAGGGCAGTTTTCTGCAAGTAGCATGGTCACACTTGCCCTAGTCGGCCTTGACCCATATATATTTACTAGCTCCCCTCTTCGGGATAGTCCTGTGATGAAATAAATGTCTGAAGTTTCCAACTCCAGTTCTTGGTCACGGATCATGAAAACTTCTCAATTCACGTCCCAAGACTGATAAGATACCGTAGAAATTTGGGTTGAGCCCATAGACCTGGTGTAAGGAATAATTTGACGAGCCCACAGTTCCTCAAAGCATTCAAGCAATTTGGGCCAGCCATTGCTTGAGTGTCAATATCCTCATGCTCATGTTCCTTCCAATCCACCATGTTTCACGATTCTTTCCTTGCAAAAACCATATAATCAAGTCAATAAACATATTTGGCCAGAGAAATTTGGATTCAAACTGATAAATTGGGAAAAAAATTGGAATTTTTTTGTTCACGGCACCGATGCGCTTGATAGTCTTCATAGCCCCCGATCGACGCGATTCTGTGCCCGAAAATCGAGACAACTGAGAGCAATTTGTTTTGACAAAACCTCCTCAAAAAATCCAAAAAATGGTTAAAAATAGCTAAAATAAGTATGAAAATGGAGCGAATTAAAATTAAATGCGGTTCGAGACCTGGAGCGCTGCCATGAAATCCTAGCCTTCTGCTTGCACTTTGGCGCCTCTGCACCCTCGATCCCTCTACCTTGCGGCCCACGACTTTGGGCCCCTTGCCCTGCTGCGTCGTTCTTGAGCTTCACCTTTTGAGAGACTGCAATTCTGTGTGGTTTTTTTGTTACTGGGAGGGGCTAGTAAGCCAGGTTCGCTCCCATGGAGGTCCCGAGCTCGCCCCTGGTAGGCCCTCTGCCCACCATCCACCTTCATCTGCCGAAGCCTTCTCTCGGCTCTTGGCCGGCTTGCCACAGAAGAAAAAGGGTGAAGTAGCCAACTTTGTCAAGAGGCTCGAAGACATTCCTGAAATCTCCCTGCCGCCTGAGACCCCGATTCAAGTCACCCTCTCCTTAGCTGAGCAGGCCCTCGTTGGCCAATTCACCGGTCTATGGCCCTCTCCTAAGTCCACCGAGAACTAGGTCAATAGGAATTGGGCTCCTCTGATCAAGAATAGCATCACTTCTTACTTCTTAGGAAGAGGGTTTTTCCTTTTCGAATTCACCTCAAAGGACGACAAGGATCTGACCTTCCAGAATGGCCCCTATTTCATGGGTCCCCAAGTCCTTTATCTCAACAGGTGGATGGCGGATTTTGACCATGCAGTTGATGTTCCCATGGCTATCCTGGTGTGGGTTAGGCTCCCAAACCTCCCAATGCATTGTTCGAGCTGGGACTTGTTGAAGCACATTGGCAACGCCCTCGGGAAATTCATAGATCGGGCAAACAACAAAGATCAATATGACTGTGCTCGAATCTGCGTAGAAGTAGATCTAGAGGTGGGTCTTTTGGAAGCCATCAATATCAAAGTAGGAAGCTGGACTCACTTGCAGAAGCTAGACTATGAGCAGTTGCCTTTCAAATGTCAAAATTGCCATGTCTACGGTCACTTCGCCAGAGGATGCCCATCTAATGCTGAACCAGATAAGGGTAAAGAAGAAGGCTAGAACCAGGTCAAGCGCACCAGGAAAACCCAAAAGTAGGTTGGTCCAAATGGAAGAGGTCCCCAGTAGGCCCCTCCTCAGCAACCCCCTCCCAGAATGGACCAAGAAAATAAATTCGCCCCTCTAAGCTCGCAAATAGAGGAAACACAGGAAGCAGACAATAAAAAATCAACCCCCCCGCTAAAGGTTCACCCTCTTCTCCTAAGGGGGTAAGTCTTGCTGAGATTTCCAAAGGAAACATTGTCGAAGTTGAGGAATTTGAGCAAGAATCTGATGGCTCGGAGGAAGAAGGTGAAATAGGAGAATCCCAAGCTTTGATAAGGAGATCCACAAGAGGCCGCAAAACAAATCGGGAAAAAAGAGAGCAGGAAACTTTCAAAGATAAGATCCAAGGTAGCCAACCAACCCTTGAGAAGCTATTAGCATCAAAACCAAAGATGGTGAGAAACCAACCCCATGGCTCCAAGGGAGCCAACCAGAAATACAAATGATGAAGATTGTCTCCTAGAACTGTAGAGGTATGGGGAGCAGAACCAAAGAAGAAGCCATCATAAGTTTAATAAGAATAGAAGCTCCTGACATACTCCTCATCTAGGAGACCAAATTGGAAGATTCTGTCTCCCTTCAGGCAAGTAAGAAACTCTAGAACAAATGTGAGGCAAAAGAAATCTCAGCTCGAGGGGCTTCCGGGAGGCTGGGCACTCTCTGGAACGCTAGCAAATTCTCAGTCATTTCTGAGACCCTCAACACTCACTGGCTGTTCTTAAAATGTAGCATTTAGAATCAAAAGAGATTATTAGTCTCTTCAATGTTTATGTCCCTGTGAACGCTGGGGAAAAAAGGCTTGCTGGGAATCCATAAGAAGCCAAGCAGACCTCGTCAATCTTGAGAATATTATCATTGTAGGAGATCTAAACCTCACTCTCTTATCAGCAGACAAAAGAGGAGGCAGCATAGTTTGAGATTCGGCAGGGAATGGGTAGAGGACCTTATGCAGGACTGGGATGTGCTGGACATCAAGCCAATCTCTGGTAAGTACACTTGGAATAATAAAAGAATTGGACCTGGCCACATTGCTGCCAGGTTGGACAAATTCTTTCTCCAAAGCTCTTTTCTTCTGCTTGGATTAGAGGCTAGAGTTCACATTCTCCCATGCAGTACTTCTGATCATAAACCCATCAAGCTGGAACTGGTGTTTCAACTTGACCTTGGACCAATTCTCTTCAGATTTAGCCCACTTTGGGCTAAGGAATCAGACTACATGCAACTAGTCAAGGGCATCTGGATGCAGCCGGTCAAAGGCTCCCCCTTTTTTGTCTAGGAGGAGAAGCTTAGAAGAGTTAAAAGGGCTTTGAAAAGTTGGGCTAAATCTCTTCCCTCCAACCATTGAAAGGAAAAATTTCCAATGCACTGTGGAAATTCACCATCTCCAAGCTGAAACAGACGACATAACAAAAGAGATCCTAGATAAAGAAGCCTAGCTCCAGCTAAACTATCAAAAGGCTTGTCTAGCTGAGGAAGAGTACTGGAGACTTAAGTCACGTAGTCTTTGGCTTAAAGCAGGAGACAGGAACTCTTCCTTCTTTCATAAACAATCTCAAGCAAGGAAATGTACCAATTCCATTTCTGAAATCAAAGATGGCACTACCATTTACAAGGATAATGCAAGCAAAAAAAAAGCAACCTCCCTTCACTTTAAAAACCTATATAGTGAAGATGTAAATCTGGATCAAATCTCTGATATGATGGATGTTGTCCCCTCCTTGATTACTGCTGAAATGAATCATCTTCTTGAAGCTAAAGTCACCAAGAATGAAGTCAAGGATTCCCTCTTTGCTATGGACCCAGACAAAGCCTCTGGGTCGGATGGATTCTCAGCTATATTCCTCCAATCTTGCTGGTTGATTGTGGAAAAAGATCTTTACAAAATGGATCTTAAGTCCCAAGTCTGCTAGAAAATCAGAGGCAACACGAACTCTACTTTTCTTGCTCTCATCCCCAAAGAGAAAGGAGACAACTCCTTCAATAGGTTTCGCCCGATTTCGCTCTGTAATATTGGTTACAAATTGATTACCAAAGTCATCACTAATATACTGAAGCTCATCCTCCCCAAAATCATACCGGAAAGTCAAGGAGGATTCATTCAAGGTAGACAGATAGTGGAAAATTTAAAGTTGGTCCAAGAGGTAATCGACTCAAGCCTAAGTCGTAATGAAAAAGGTATGGTTGTCAAACTTGATTTAACTAATGCATTCGATAGAGTTAGGCATAGTTTTATGATGAAATTCTTACAAAAGCTTGGATTTGGTGAAGAATATATAAACTGGATTTGGGCTTGCATTTTGGAGCCTTGGATTGCTCCACTTGTAAATGGTAGAGCTGCTGATTTTTTCAAAGCCACTAGAGGGCTCAGGTAGGGGTGCCCTCTCTCACCCCTTCTTTTTGTTCTTCAAGCTTTTGTTCTCAGTTTTTATTTAGAAAAAAAATGATGGATTAGGAAATCACTGGACTTTGCATAGCAAGAGGTGTTAAAAACATAAATCATGCCCTCTTTGCGGATGACACCTTGTTATTGGGAGCTGCTTCTGTACTTATTGCCACTAGATTTAAAGGAGTACTGGACAAGTTTTGTATGGTTTCGGGAAGCAGTCTAAACAATGGCAAATGCCATACCTATTTCTAGAACACCACTTCCAGCTTGCTCAACTCCATTTCTAGAACCTTTGGTTTCGCTGCCTCCTCAAATTGGACTTCCTTAAAGTACTTAGGCCTCCCTGTATTTCTCAAAAGAGCCTATAGCAGAGATTGGATCCCTCAATTGGAGAAATTTAAGAACAAATTGCTTGCCTGGGGCTTTTCCTAGCTTAACATTGTTGGTAATTCTATTCTTATCAAATCAGTCCTTAATAGTCTTCCCTTATTTAAGTTTTCTATCCTTCTTGCTCCCACTGGCATTATCAGAAAAATGGATGAGATCATTCAAATTTTTTTTTGGAAAGGGGGAAAACAAAATGAGAATAAAATTCTGCTAGTCAACTAGGAAACCATCCACAAACCGCTGTTGGAAGGAGGCTTGAATTTCAAAAATCTTGGCTATCATAATATTGCCATGGGAGCTAAAATTATCTGGAGAATTATTGCATCTAATCCTAGCTGGGCACAATTGGCTCTTTGGAAAAAATACTTCAAAGGCCAGCCCTCCCGCTGTCTAGATCACCCTCTGACGCACCCAAATACGCCCTTCTTGAAGCTTTGTATCAAAGCCTGTCCTCTTATCAATGATCATGCCTATTGGATTCTCGGTAATGGAAAAAGGATCAACCTTTGGACAGACAGAATAATGAACCACGAGCCGCTAGGAGACTGTCGCTCACTTCAAGCGATGCGCAGATGGATGAATGAGGCTGGTTTGCGTTCCCTATGGGACATTTCCGTCTGGCAAGATTCACGATGGGCTGGTTGGAATATTGAAACACCTCCAGATTTAGCTATGGAGCGCGAGGTCTTGCTCTCCAAGCTCCATGGATTGGCTCCAATGATGATTCGAAAACGAGACTCAAGAGGTTGGGGTGTGCAGGCTGGTGGATACACCGTTGCTCAAGGATACGCCAAGCTGTGTGAACGCCCTCATGTGGCCACGAATCCAGAGCCGTGGAAAGGGATATGGCATTATCCCTCCTTTCCAAAAATCAATTTCTTCAACTGGCTGCTATGCCACTCCAAAATATTCACTGATGATAATCTTCAGAAGCGAGGCTTCCATGGCCCTTCAAGTGTAGTATTTGCAAGGTAAACCAGGAAAGCATTTCACATCTGATGCTTGAATGTACCTTCACATTGCAGATCTAGACCAAGCTGCTGGGAACTTTTAGTTTCAGCTTCGATTTGCCCTACTTCATTCCTAATTTTTTTGATAAATGGCTGCAAAGGTTTCCTGGCCCTCCTCCAAAGAACAAAATTATTAGAGCTACTTGGTCCACTCTCCCTAAAATAATCTGTTGGTAGGTTTGGCTTGAGCGAAATAAAAGGATCTTTAGAAACTGCGAACAGAATGCCAAGCTTGTGATAGTCAAAATAAAATATTAATTAAAAGAGTGTCTAAGAGACCATAAAGATGATTTAAATCTCAGCCAACAAGATATAAATTGGGGCTTTTCTCTCGATCTTCAGTTCCAAAAAATTACAAAGAGTATCTCCCTCCCAAAAGAATGGAAAATAAGGGCTACAAAAAAAGAGTTCCAGGGATGGATTGCAAACCACCAGAGACACTTTCTATTTTTTGATGGGGCTGCAAAGGGCAATCCTGGAAGAGCTGGCGCTGGAGGAGTCATATTGAATCCTAATGGATTTAGGATCCACAGGTTCACCTGGGGTTTGGGCATCGCTTCTAGAATCCAAGCTGAGGTTTTGGCTCTTTTCCAAGGCCTCAAGATTTTGAAAGTGTTGAACATCAAGGAGGCTAATGTTATTGGAGACTCTCAGGTTATCATTAACACTATGGTGACACATTCTAAGCCAACGGACCTAAGGCTTGCAAGGCTGATCCACAAAATTACAGACCTTGGAGACTCATTCCATAATTTGAATTTCTACCACGTGTTGAGAGTCAATAATAAGGAGGCGGACATTGAAGCTAACAAAGCAGCCCTTCTTACAGTTGGAGTCCTGCTCAGAGGCAGACAAGAAATATGGGAACCAATTCCTTAATTTAGAAAGCTGTCATGTTTTATTGCCTGCTGTTAAATCAGTTTGTATGTATCCACAATATTGGGAAAATTTTTGAAATTGACCGCATAGTAGCAGCTAAAAAGAGATGTGAGCTAAGCATAAATGCCACGACCTTGCAAGGTTGTGTGGTACTTCTGGATTTAGACTCTCCTTTTGTAATCCGCTCTTTGGCATTAAGGCCAAGTATCTAATATATCCACTACCCGTTTCTGTAAAAAAAAAAAAGGTATGAAAATTGACCTTAATCTCTTGGCTCTTACCTACAACTAACGGCTCAATGAATGGCCTCCCGGATCTCTCTCAATCAGCTCAAGAAAAACTAGGGCACAAGTGGGTAAAAATCTCTTCACACAAAGGTAAAATGGTAAATAGTAAAAAATAATTACTTTTTCCTCCTTTTATTCATTTTTTCATGAAATATTAGGGGTTTTTGAAGTAATTTTGACCTATTTTCCCTCGGAAACTGGATAATGCATTTAAATTTTGGTGCAGTGACAAGTGATGGATTATCGATGATGATACTGGAGTCATGTTTAAGATCTTTTCTCGACTCGTAAAACTCAAATGAAAAGATCACCGAGTATTTTTCCCTTTTTGATTCGTAAAAGATAATAAAAATGGGGGGTTCACTTTCAAGCTCTTTTCCGATTCTTTAAACACGAAAATATTGCCGAGCTCTTGTCGTTTTGAACTTGTTAAAGGTTGCGAAACGTCGTTCACCCAGTATATGTTTACCCCTTTTTCGGGCTGGGATGAACTATTTACGAAAAAGGTACTCCTTGACTGAAATGGTCAAGCGGTTCTCTCAAGTATCATTTTCTATCTTTTCAAGCTCGAGAGACACAAATGTATGAAAAGGGACCATGTGGAGTTTTCTTTTCTATCTTTTTCAAATTCTCTAAACATGAAAAAGATACCGAGTTACACCTTTGTTGAACTCGTTAAAACATTAAACGACATTGGATTCATCACCATGACGAACGTGAGCTTCTCCTTCTTAGGGCTCATTAAACTTACTAGGTCGGATTCGTCTGAAGGATGAACTTACAGTTCAAGCACATGCTATCCCCTTTAAGCTTGCGATAAAAAATAATTGGGGTACCTGCCAGAAATGGTGGGGGAGAATTGGAAATTCTATCAGTTGTGTTGGCAACTCCCTCTTGAACATGACACTTTCTGTTTGGTTTTGGATTGGGATATCCTCCTTTTCATCATTGACCTTCTTGGGTTGGGCCGTTCATTTTTGCATTCCATTTGATCTCTGCTATGTCATCCTGACCACCGATCTTATGGATCCAAAAGCTGCAAAATTCCAGAGTTGTGTTGCCGATATGTTCAAGTGTTAGTCCTTCTGTAGTTACACTTACTCCTAATTCTCTGTATCAACTGAAATCATTTGCATCCCTTTGTCTCGTGTCGATGATGTGGGATACATCATGGCCCTCCTTCGACACTGTCGCTTCCTATCAACTTCATCTCATTATCCAGGAAGCTGGCCGAGAGAATCCCTTCCAGTACCTTAGAGCTTGCGTGCCCTAATGGCAAGTTCTTCGCACTCGATGACAAGCTCACATCATTGGCTCTCGATTGGGTAATTTCACGGGTGTTAGACATCAATTCCTTTATTCACATTCACATTCCTTGAACTGTGCTGCTGGTATCTTGAGAGCCATTGTCATTATTGGTGGTTTCTCTCGCGCTTGTTAATGGTTCAAATCATTGACCGGTAATCAAGTGACTTTCTAGCATGTTCGGCTTCAACATATTCATTCACATGTTAGGATTTGTACTTTGATCGGTCCGTTTGAAGTGCAAGACACTGGGCTCAGATTACACAGTCCAGGTTGCGAGGCGATGTGACATGATCATGTTAATATACATGTCTCTTTTAGATCGATGGCTGCGACCATACCATGAGTTGTTATATGTGATCCTTATCATTATTGGATGGCCGCAACCATGCCTTGGTTTCATTATGATCCTTTCTATTGGACGGATGCGCCCATGCTTTGGATCCATTTACATGGTCTTTCTTTGGATGGCTGCGTCCATACCATGATTCATGTATCATTTCTAAGAGTTTTCAGTGATGTATATGTATCTATGCTTGCTTACACGTTTTTCGATGATAAACTCCAGTTCCCCAGGGCCCACATCCACTTGTAAAGAATTTCACCCCTCACTCTAGTTCGGCCTTCACGCTTTAGGGGGCATTTGTTACAAATTTTTTTGTCACTATCCTTGTACTCCCCGTCTGTGATCCTGGAGGACCTCTACAGTGAACCCGACATGCTTTCCCATCATGAAGAAACTCCTAGTATGTCCCTCTTCATGAGCAGAATAATTCCCCTTTGCATAATTTCCCAAGAATCTTCCTTTTATCCCAGTTTACAAGACCAACGCTACTGGCCAATTTCTTCCTCACGCCGATTTTCAGAGATTAAAACTATCCCTAGTGCCATACAGAGCAACTGAACTATTTTCCTGTCACACCAATCCTCTTTTCGCAAGTTTTTTAAATATGGAGTTGAAGCTTCCAGCTCTAGAAGCTTCGTAATGGAAGTCTGGTAGATGGTTGGGCTGGATGGAGCTGAGGAAGTTAGTTTGGTCTCCTTTCCCCTATTAGGATGGAACAAACTCAAGAGATAAGAGCTTCTCCCATGATGAGAGGAATCATCTCCCATCCATCCAAGCTATATAAGCCTCTCTTTTCCCAAGATAAACTAGTTTTGGAGTGAGTTTGAATGATCAGCAAATCATATATAGCTGTAGCTTTCTAGTGTATGTTTGAGGGAGAATAGTGTGTTTTGGTTTGGTTTGAGACTAGAGGGAAGAGGCCTTAAAACTTCCATTGTTGGGGCTATCCATGAAGTTCTAGCAGAAGTGTGGGAACCCGGATGCGTTGAAGGAGACTAGCAAAGTCAATGCATTGGTTCTAATCCCTTTCTGATTTATATGAATACAACTATTGATTGATTTCCTACATGAAGTGTTATTTTACATCTTTATGGATTAATTTTCCTTGACCTATTAAGTAGGCTGAATACAATATTGTATGCTATCATGTTTTTTGTTGTTGTTTGTTTGCTTGTTTCAGGTATTCAAAGGAAGGAAACAGAAGATAGCTAGAGTGAGGAAGTAGGATCATCACCAAGAGGAATAACGTTATAAGAGGTAGGTCCTCTTAATTGATTCTAGCTTAAGGAGATTTTCCCTAGATTGTTTATTTGTGGCTAGACCCGCTCTCTCGGGCTAGAGGAATTGTTGTTGTCCGCACTGAGAATTTACCTGCGCCACACCCATGATTTAATAAGTCAATTTATTTAATAATAAAATTTATTTTTTCTTTCTTTTGATAGATACATTTCATTACGACTCAAGTACAATGATGAATACCAACACTAGTTACATTCTTCAACATATCAAAGGGTGCTAGGGATCATGTAATTGACAGACTTGTCTCAAAGATGCTAGAGATTATTTTGCATTATATTAGCTAAGTTGAGGTAGCTCTCGCAATAACCTAAAATATTTTTAAGATATTGTGTGAGAATCCATCAAGTAGCTTACACGTTTCAACCTATATTGTTGTATTGGTGACCATATTTGATTTCTACAAATGGGTTTTGAAGGAATTGACAAGCTAGGTTGATTATTTAGATAAGGAACACAAATTCAACAAGTATATAATTGTTGAACTTATTCATTATGAAATAATTAACCTTACATAATATACCATGCATCTTGCTAAACCTGTGGATGGAGGATGTAATGTTACATTCTTGTTCAAACCTATGTTATTCAAGAACTTGGGGATAATCCATTTGAGCCCTACAATCTTATCGAAGCTCTAGCAAAGGTGACAATAAGGCTAGGCTCTCATGAATCCTTGCAAAAATTAATTGAAGATCTAAGAAATGTTTCATCAAATGTAGATAGTCAAAATGAAAATTCATATGGGAAAGACAATAAGGTTAGATAATCTAGAGATAAGAAGGCTATTCCTGGTCGACTTGGAGAAAAAAGGGATGAAAGAAAACTATCTAGTCGAGATGAAAGAAAACTATAGGGAAGTATTTTTGAAGACTAGACTCATATTTATGATCCTCCTAGAGTGAGTGATACAACATACAATGTTTACATATCACATTTACAAGAATTTGGGATGTTAAAGGGAGATGATATCATCTCTAATGATTTCTTCTATGTATTGACGATTATATGCCTAACATTGTTTAGCCTTTAAAATATTAGTGCCTGTTTCTCTTCCATTCCCATCCCAAGAAATGACACAAGGCCTTTCTTTACATTATTTTATATGAATTCAAAATTTGTGGCTTTTTTGGTTAAGTAGTATAGTGGATACAAGAATGAGAAAAGTTAATCTTCTAAACAAGGTTCTTGTAGTAACTATGCATGCCATTCAAAGGAATATAGAAGACAAAAAAAGTGCATTCCATCCTTAACCTTATTTTCGAGTATTTGTGAACTAGCTCATGGATTCTAACTCCTGTGATCCTATACTTGATGTCAACAATTTTCAAGTACTCACTGTGTTTGCAAATGCTTTACATTCTTTAATTACAATCTTTAAGAGTACCTGGTTGGAGTTTTGCTTGGCTGGAATAAAAAGGAAGAGTATGAGGAGTGACCTCTAATTCATTATTTTGAAGAGCCAATTGAGCCAAATGGAAATGAGAATGAGTTACAGGGAAAACATTATAATAGTGTGCATCAACCATTGCCCTTTGAGGGTGAACTCTTAGTTGTTATAGATCATGGTGAACATGAAGTCCATGAGAAAGTGGATTTGGAGACCCAAGGGAGGGCTTCATCAATGAGAAAGATGGTTAATATAAATTACAAAAATCCATGATCTAACAACCTATTGTTTAGTAGGCCTCTATGGAGACACCCAACTTGGTCTTAGTGGAGTTAGGCCTGTCATGTCATGAAGACACTCTAAAGAAACATATAATAGCTTACTAGATGGAGCATAGCCATATTATTTATGATTTATATACATATGATGTTCTGAGCTATGGTGAAAGATGTCCAAATTTGACATTGAATGAATTTTATCAATATGAAGATAAAGATTTGTTGTGCAAGAAATCCTTTCTGTATACATAAATGATCCCTCTAGTCCTATGGGAGGATCTAACAACAAACTAGACAAATATGTGCAAACTTTCCTAGTTTATATCAGAGAATACAAAGGAAGATAAATGGCTTTCCTCACTATGATGCTAACACCTGTGATGTTGTCCTCAATCTTCTCGCTTCCAAGTTCAATCCTCTCTACACCATTGTGGATGAATACTTGCAAGGAAAATCATGTGGAGAATGCAAACGCATACATAAGATAATTCATTCTAACATAAACTATGTGACAAATCAAGGAGTATCACACTAAATGAGTAATGATTTACACACTTATGGAAACAAAATACATAATGTATTATTAATAGAAAGTAAGGGAAGCATAAAACCACTTAAGTCTTGATGTTGGAAGCCTCCTTTGGATGAGTTTCCAAGTCCTAGCCAAGACCTTCAAGCACTTCTTTCTCCTTAGCAAAATGGGTAGCATCTAGGCATAACTTCAGCATAGGAAGGCAACCAAGTAATAGACAACCAACAACTAGCCAAAAGTAGAAGGTAGGGGTTTGATTTATAAGAAAGGAGAGGGAGTTGAGGATCCATAAAAGAAGGGAGAGGTTCCAAATTTCAAGGGGAATATCCATGAAGGTATGATCACGAACCAGGAGGGGGAGGTCTCGATCTAATCCTTATTCAACTACAACACGATCACGGTTCTCGAGACTTCTAGCAGGAGAATCTTCTCTTCTATTTTAGGAAAAACTGCCTGAAGAGGACCAACATAGATTTTCCTATCAAAAGGCATGCTACCAGTGCTAGTCACTAGTTACACAAAAGGTTACCAGCATGTCTGCTAAAAGTAGTGCTGGAATTGCAAAACAAGGTTTTGGACATGTTCTTCAGAATTTATTCAAGGCAAATATTCTTCTTCCTGTTAGAAAATTATATATTACGGAGCAATGGAACACAAAATATTGCAGAAATATAAACACAGAAAATGCATAAAACAAGAGAGACACAGATATACATGGTTCACCCAGTTTGGGCTACATCCACACAGAAACAACCAGTCCTTATTTTATTATATTATAGGGCAAACTGAAGAGATACAGCCTACAACAGATCCGCTGTAACACCCTCTTCGCTCTCAATCTCCTCTCTCTTTCACACTCAGAATACAAATCTATATAGACGCAATACAATTCCCTCATATATAGTGAGGGGTTGCTTTCTAGGGCAAAAAACCCTAAATTAACCATAACTTCTACCGTCAGATCATCCGCCTAATGAACGACCCAGATTGACTAGAAATTACTAGAATTTTACAAGGCAATTTTACATCTATTTTTAGCTTCGGGGGTGCTGCTCCCGAACCCCCGCCGGGGGACCGTTGGCCCCCGGACCCCCCACCTGGGGGGGATTAGCCCCCTCGGACCCCCGCGGGGGGGATAAGTCCCCCCTGCATGGAGGGGTGTACAGTCTTCCTGGGGTATACATCCGGCTGAAACCTTTGAATACAGAAGATAATCAGGCTCCACACCCAACACTTCCTTCAAGGATGCTTATGAACATGTTTCATGGTGAATACATTGTTTTTGACAACTTTCGTCACTTTTCTACACTTCTGACATTGGAAACACAAAGTGCGACACTTAGGATATGAGATTGGGAGTGCAGGAAAACACTGTATAACAGATGCCCCCTAAAGCATGAATTTAGAATGGGAAGTGATTGATGAAATGCTTTACAAATCAAGGCAAGGACTTTGGAGAACCATCATCAGGAGACCTACAAATCAAACATAATGCAATATATCTGACATCTTTGATGTAAGTATGCTCAAAATGTAAGCATCTAATAATACATAGATCCACGACATGGATGCAACCATCCGACTAGAAAGGATCATGAGCATGGATCCGAGGCATGGAGGCAGCCATCTGAATAGAAGGGATCATGTGTGTGAATCCATGACATGGGCGCAACCATTTGAATAGAAGGGATGATGTGCAAAATCGTGAATACTTAGTAAGTCCACGCAACCTGGATTTATCAAATGAAACCCAAGGTTTTCATCTCCGTCCCGATCCAACCAAAGTACAAATCTAACCATGTGAATAAATGGGTTGAATTCGAACATGGTAGAAACCACCTGATTACCGGTCAATGATGTGAACCGTTAACAGGCACGAGAGAAACCACCAATAATGGTAATGTCTCTCAAGGTACAAAAACACAATCCACGAGTGTGAACAAGGAAGATGAAGTCGAACACTCACAGAATATTTTGATCGAAGGCCAATTATGTGAACCTATTGTCGAATGCGAAGAACCTACCATTGAGGCATGCAAGCTCTAAGGTAATGAAAGGGAGTTTCTAGACCATCCTCCTAGATAATGAGATGGAGTTGACAGGAAGTGATCTGTCGAAGGAGGGCCATTGTGTTTCCCACATCATCGACAAGAAACATAGGATTTAACAGAGTTGGTAAGAATGATTCAAGATAGTTGCAGAAAACTCAAACAGGATATAAGTGGCTCGAAGTGCAGATGGGACTTCTCTTGAACATATTGGTGACATGAATCTGGACTTTGGCAGCATTTGACTCAACATGGGATCAGAGGTTACGATGACAATATGATATAATCAAAGGAGAGGCAAATGGATTCCCAAAACCCAAGTAGGCAAGTGATTAAGTGAGGATAACCCAAACTTGACATGAGCTACAGATAAATGTCATGTTCAAGAGCGACATGCTGCCTTTATACAAAATACATGACACGTTTACTTCCATTCCCCCCCCACTATTTCTAGCGAGTACCTCATTATTTTTAATCTTAATCTTGAAGAAGATACCATATGATTTTCATATAAGTTCATCCTTCAGACGTGTCCATACTAGTATTTTTAATGATCCCTAGGAAAGAGTAGCTTGGTCTCATCATGGTGACAAGTCCTTCATCATTTCAATTTTACGAGTCTGGCAGAGGGGTAACTTGAAACATTTTTCATGTTTAGAGAGTTTGAAAAAGAGGGAAAAAAGGAAACTCCAGAGGTCCTTTTCGTAGACAGCCTTTCGAATCCAAAAAGGTAGAAAACAATATTCAAGTGAATCTCTTAACCACATGCAACTAAGGTATTCCTTTTTTGTACATTAGTCTATCTCAGTCCGAAAAAGGGTTAAACTTATACTGAGTAGACGTATTTTATTTTACCCTTACCATCAATGGGTTGGGCTAGAGCATTTACAACACGACCCAAATACGCATCACTTACTGGTATCTGAGCAATTTTTCCTGTTGCTCTCATGGAACTACCTTCTTGTATCATCAATCCATCGCCCATTAATACAACTCCAACATTATCCGATCCCAAATTTAGGGCAATTCCTACTATACCATCTCCAAATTCCACTAATTCCCCTGCCATTACTTCATCAAGACCATGAATACGAGCAATGCCATCTCCTACTTGAAGTACGGTGCCAAGATTACCAACTCTTACTTCGTTATTTACTTTAATGAGTTCGAAAAGACAAGTGCTCGACAATCTTTTCATATTTTTGGAGTCTAAAAAAAACTGAAAGAGGACTCCACTTAGGGGAACAAGTGGCGGAACTGCTCAAAACATGTAAAGGTCAAGAGGCTGGCTAATAACATCACTCATCGTAGATGTTCCATAGGCAAGGGTAAAACAACTAAGTGAAAGCGTATGATCGTCTAAAGAGATGGTGATGATGGAATGAACAAAACAAGGCTCATCTGGCAAAACCAGGCTGATAAAAATGGCAATCAAGAGAGGTAAAGTGGGAATGGTTTAACTTTTACAGAAGATTGAAACATGGGAAACTATGCTTGAGGATACTTGAATATGGTTTCATTTTTTCAAAAGCTTGAAACATGAGAAAAAACTATGATTGGATTTGGTTTCATTTTTACACAAGCTTGAAACAGAGACAAAACTATGCTTGAGATTGGTTTCATTTTTACACAAGCTTGAAACAAAGAAAAACTATGCTTGAGATAAGTTTGCATGCTCCCAACATAAAATTGTTATTTATGAAGTTATGTCTTCTCCTTATGCACTTATATACCTGGCTAATTTGGATTTATTCCTCGGTGCTGGCTCTCTTTCTTTATATTCCTTATCCCCCCTTAATGGCTGCTTAGTTTTTGATTTATTCCTCTTGGGTGGTGGCTCTATAAATTCCTTCAAATGCTCTAAGTTAAGTTCAGCGTATATTTGGCTTGACAACCTTTTTCTATGCCTTTTTTACCTTATATGTGGGTGTTGCTACTGAAATTGGTGCTATCACCCTTGCTCCAACTGCCTCTGCTTTTTTTATGCCTTTGATTTTGGAGTGAAATCTCGATTTGGAATCAAACGAAGAAGGAAAGATGGTGATGGCACATGAAAGATAAACGTATAACATTACCTCACGCAAGGGTTATGATCCACCAACCTACTAGTTCCTATTATGATGGACATGCCACAAATTTTCATAACGAATCGAAACACGTAACGATGCTTCACAATTACATAACCAAATGTTATATAGAAATAATGGGCCACCCTAGAGAGGTCATTCAACGAGACCTGAACATAGATGTTTTTATGCCAGCAACAAAAGCCCGAGCTTCTAGCATTTTTGATGTCGTATCAGAAGGTTGATCTCATAGTAGAAGATCCTCTTTTGAATTTATTTTTATATTCATATTTATATATGTAATTATGCTTGCCTTATGACTTGAAATGAAGTGTTTCAAGAATGTCAAGTTATGGTAAGGTACGAGGTACAAAGTCACTCACTACTTTCAACCTGGAAGTCAAGGTACATAGTTGTGTCTCGCTCGACCTATAAGAAATACGAGTCCCTCCTAAAAGAGTGTATGCACATGAGTTAGGGGGCCAACAAGGGTTTAAATGATTGCTTTCTTTCCCATATTTGGGAGGTTGGGGGGGGGGGGGGGGGGGGGGGGGGCGGGGCGCGGGTAATTACGTATATAGAATCTAGGAGGCACGTATTTGGTGCTAATTTCCAAACTTGCTTCTCATAGTTAAGACCCAAATTGACCACTTCGTGCCTTCATATCCATTCCATCAAAAACATAGTTATTGATCAAACGAGAAAATGAATTGGTACCCACTTTTTTGAGGTAGAAAAAAATCATCTGATTTTGAAAAGTGGTGATGCCAGAATACACTTTTTTTAGCATATTTTTGGCACTTTAAATTTTCTTATGTATCAAGTATGAACATTTTTTTTTCGATGTTAGTGATTTTCATGCTGATTTTAAAAAGTGTTGATGCAACATCAACACATTTTTTTAAATGTTAGTGATTTTCATGTTAATTTTGAAAAGTGTTGATGTAGCATCAACACATTTTTTTAGAGGGCTTTTCTTCTTTTTTTATTTTTTATTTTTTATTTTTTATGTACCAAGTGTGAACATTTTCATCTTGATTTTGAAAAGTGCTCATGAGCATCAACTCTTTTTGTTTAAAGGGCTTAGTTTTTACACATTAAAATTTCTAATGAATTAAGTGTGGATAATTTTTTTTAAATGTTGGTGATTTTCATGTTAGTAATAAAACATAAAAGTACAAATAAAAAAACATGACAAAAAAAACAAATACAAAAAATATATATAAAAAAAAGAAAAAAAGAAAAAAACTTATAAAAATGTAAAAAAAACATAAAACATAAAGCATGACAAAAATGAAAATAATAAAAACATGTTATTGATAAAACATATATATATATAAACATAACAAAAATAAAAAACATAAGAATAAGGATAAAAATAAAAATAAATAAAACATAAAACATGTTAGTAATAAAACATAAACATAAAAATAAAACATCATGACAAAAAAAATAAATACAAAAAAATATATAAAAATAAATTAAAAAACCTATAAAAATGTAAAAAAAACCAAAATTAACTCCTAAAAATAAAAAAAGTGAATAAAAAATTAACAAAAAAAAAAAAAAAAATTATCAAAAAATAATTTAAAAAAGGAGAAAAAATATAATTAAAAAAAAAACAAATTGAACCAGAAAAAATCAAAAAACATTTTTTTAAAGTTAAAAAAACAAATAAAAAATAAAAACCTCATGATGATGAATCACATTAGATGGTTTGAAACATCGACAAAAACTCATGATGTGATTATTCTGAAAGAATTTATCAAAATAAAAACCTCATTAGAAAAAAAACTTAAATTAGTTACCAACAAAAATAAAAATAAAAGTTAAGAAAAAAATAAAAATAAAAATAAAAATAAAAATAAAAAATAAAAAATAAAAAATAAAAAATAAAAAATAAAAATAAAAAATAAAAAATATTTAAATTAAATAATTTAATTAAATAAAATAAAAAATAGAAAATAAAATAAAATAAAAATTTAAGAATTATTTTTTTTAAGTAAAATTATAAACTTAAAGAAATAACACAAAATAAAATTAAAAAAAAATAAAAAAAACAAAATATAAAAATTAAAAAAAACATAAAAAATTGTAAATTATAAATTATAAACCATTAAATTTTTTTATAAAAATTAAAAAAAAAATCAAAGCATATTAATTTTTTTTTTCAAAAAGAAATAAAAAAAATTACAATAAAAACAAAAAATAAAAAAAATTAAATTAAAATTAAAAATAAATGAAAATAAATAGAAAAAAAAATAAAATAAAAATAAAAATAAAATAAAAATGGATTAAAAAAGAACAATTTTAATTTTTTATAATAAAAATGATTTAAAAAAAAAAACAATTTAAAAAAAACATATTAAAAAAACATCAAGCCTACCCCGCTCCGCCCTGCCCTCTCCTCCCCACCACACCCTCCCTCCTCCCCTCGACCATACCCTACCCTCCCCACTCACCCCCTCACCCCGCCCATCCCCTCTCCCTCCCTCACACCCCTTGCTTCCCTACCCTCGGCCCTCCCCTCTCCCTCTCCCGTCCCCCCGACCTCGCACCCCTCCCTACCCCCTCCATTCCCCAGCCTCGCCCCACCTCCTCCCCCCTCCTCCCCCGACCCCCACCTCAGCCCCCGGACCCCCCTCCACCCCCTCCCTCACCATTGGTCGGGGGCCCGGGTGGGGAGGGGAGGGAGGTGAGGGAGGGGGTGGAGGGGGGAGGGAGTTGGGGTGAGGGTTGGGGATGGAGGGGGGAGGGAGGGGTGCAAGTTAGGGGGAGGGGAGGAAGGGTGAGGGGAGAGGGGGAGGGAAGGGCTGAGGGTGGAGAGGGAAGGGGGTTGAGGGAGCGAGGGGTAGTGCGGTGGGTAGTGGAGGGGGAGCGAGGGGTGTTGAGTCGGGGGGAGGGGACGAGAGCAGAGGAATGGGCGGGATGTGTTAATGTTTTATTTTTTTTTGTTTAAATTGTTTTTTTTTTTTTTTTTTTTTAAATTGTCTTTTAAATCATTTTTTTAAAATTGTTTTTCTTTTTATTTTTTTAATTGTTTATTTTTTATTTTTAAATTGTTTTTATTTTTTATTTTTATTTTTATTTTTAAATTTATTTATTTTTATTTGTTTTGAATTTTTTTGTTTGTTTAATATATATATATATATATGTGTGTGTGTGTGTGTGTGTGTGTGTGTGTGTGGTGTGAGAAAGATTTAGCAGCTAAAAGAAAATTAAGATATTATAAGGAGGTCATCAACCCCACCCTAGAAGATCCAAAGTATCTCTCTGTTTTAACTAGCTAAAAGAAAAAATTTTAATATAGCCAAGATTAGAACGAACTCTCATGAGCTCCATAGTGAAACGGGTCATTGGGTAGTGCCTAAAACACCATGGATGGAAAGGTTCTGCCATCTCTGTGAGAATACGAACATTGAGGATGAAAATCACTTCCTCTTAGAGTGCCCCGCGTACAACCACATTAGATCTCAGTTTCAAAATCTTTGTTGCAATACTGACCTTCCTAGCCTTTTACGTTGTCAAAATTACAGTGAGCTCGGGAGGGTTCTCTCCAAGCTTTTTGAGCATAGGAATAAAATCTTAAATCAAACTAAATAATTCGTTTCTTTAGGTCTGATAGACCAAAGTTTGGTCTCAGTGGACGTTAACCACCACCACCATCATCATCATATATATTAAATGTTATAATATATATATATATATATATATATATATATATATATATATATATATTTTTTTTTTTTTTTTTTGTAATTTTTTTTGGTAATTACTTAACATTTTTTTTAAATAATGTTTTTCATTTTTTATTTTTAACCTAAAAAATAGTTTTTTGTTTTAAATTTTTATTTATTTATAGTTAAATTATATTTATTTATTTTTTTTTTTTTTTTAATTTTTTTTACAAGTTAATTCTGAATTTTATTTTATTTTTATTTTTTATTTTTTATGGTTTTTGTTTTGTTTTTTTTAATATATTTTATGAAATTTAATTTATTTTTTGTCATGGATCGTTCTCTTGCCACTCCTGGCCGGTTGGACCTCGGGGTGGTCGGGGAATTTTATTTTTGTAATTTTATTTTTTAAGTTTTAATTTGTTTTTTTATTTGGTTTTTATTTTATTTTTTATTTTTTATTTTTTTACATGGTATGGTTAACTTTTTTTACATCTTATAGTTTTTTTTGTCATTACTATATATTTTTTATATTTGATTTTTTTTTGTCATGTTTTTTTTTTTAATCCTTTATTACTTTTTATTATTTATTATTTATATTTTTTTTCAATATGTGAATTTTTGTTTTCTTTTGTATTTTTGTGTTTTTTTTTTCAATATTTGATTTTTTGCATTTATATATATATATATATATATATATATATATATATATATATATATATATATATATATATATATTATTTCTTTTTTTTTAATAATGTTTTTTATGTTTTATATTATTTTATTTATTTATTTTTTTTCTTTTTAATATTTGAAATTTTTTTCTTTGGTATTGTTGTGTTTTTTTTATTGTTTTTTTCAATACTCGAATTTTGTTTTCTTATGTATCTTCCATATATATATTTTTGTAGCGTCCGTGTCGATGCTTGTCTAGCAACCCGATCCCATTATGTGCAATTTGATAGTTGATTTTAAATTTTCGTTATAATGAATTAAGTCTGCCCCACAATGTGTTAATTTCATGGTTGGTCTTTAAGTTTTCATTACAATTGGTTGAGCTCCCCTACACTGCGTGTCAATTCGATAGTTGATTTTTATTTTTCTTGCAATGTATCAAGTTGTCTTAGGCAAAGATTTTAAAAAATTACTCTTGGTATAATAATTCTTTCATTCAGGTGTTCATTTTTAAAGTCTTTCTAGTCATAAAATTTTTCGATAATGTCATGTTTGAAATATTTTGAAAATTTAAGATTGTTTTGTAGTCATAAACTTTGGTTTTAATTCCATTTTGAAAAATTATCAAGATTTTAATGTTTTTCTAAGTCGTGATATTTTATCTTTAATGTTATGGATGAAAAAAATTATAAATATTTTTTCTTAACGCCATGAAAATTGTTGGAATTTTAAGGGTTTTCAAAGAAGTGATATTTTAAATTTAATGTCATTCTTAAAAACGTTGGAATTTTAAGGGTTTTCAAAGACATGATATTTTATCGTTAATGTCATGCTTGAAAATCATTGGAAATTTAAAGTTTTTTTTAGAGTCACGATATTTTGTTTTTAACGTCATTACTAAAAAGTGTTGAAAATGTACCAAAAAAAAAAACGTTATTCCGGCATCAACAATTTTCGATTTCAAGGTGTTTTTTGCACCAAACAAAATGAATTTTATTGTTTTTTACTGTTATTTTTAAAAAATATTGAAAATTTACTTTGAAAAAAAAAAAAAAAAAACTTTATTCCGGCATCAACACTTTTCGATTTGAAGGTGTTTTTTCATGTTTTTTTGGGATTTTTGGGCTTGAGTACCCGTTTTGAGGTAATAGTTCCTGTTTGATCGGTAACTATGTTCAAAGCAAAGGTGAATAAAATCATTCAGAGGTCTGTAAGATGGATTCCAGGTGTGCGGGAGAATCAAAAGAGAAAAAATGAAGTAACAAAAAATTAGCTATGTTGCGGTTATAAAGATATATTTTATTTCATCGGGGGTCAAGAACTAACTTTTTTCTTTAGTGAACTCGATGAGTTCGTAATTGTCCCTCCCTCTGCCTTGGCCCTGGTCACTTGAATCCCACCCAAAGTAAAGGATGAAAAACCTAATAGCCTCAAGCTTCATTTCATTCACCTAAGTAAACTACTAGTTACTAACAAGTGGATGGAATGAAGGTTCATTTATGAGATCAAGTGAAAGACTCGACTGGGATTCTGCGAGATCTAATTAAAGACTCAAATTGGAATGGGATTTGTTTCATTTTTTAACGAGCTTGTCCCATGAAAAGAACCATGCTCATGACACCTTGTTTCATTTTTGAACGAGCTTGACACAAGTAAAGGAACTATGCTCTGAAAACCTGGATTCATTTATTAAGGAGCTTGACACAAGAAAATGAACTTTGCTCTGAGAACCTTGATTCATTTTTTATGGAGCTTGACACAAGAAAAGGAACTATGCTCCATGACACCTTGTTTCATTTTTTAACAAGCTTGACACAAGAAAAGAACCATGCTCATAGGGAACTATTTCTTTTTTTGATGAGGTTGACATAGTAAGATAACTATCCTCATGGTACATTAATTACGGCCTAAGAGGTCATATCTTCCAAGAATTTCTCATCAAATGGGAGAATAATGCTTTGGAATGGATACATGTTAAGGGATCTAATGGAAAGATCAAGTTCCAATGCCCCTAGTACATGACACACTATATCACTGACTAGATCCTCAGTAGATGCGGGCACGGAACATGTGGCCACATAATTAACCTGTAGTGGGGGTGATTCAACTTGCATACAAGGACCATTTAGGGAAGATCGTTGAAAGGGAGTCAAATTAGGACCAACGAATGAAAGTTGATCAATTGCCACAATTCTTCCTTCATGTGGGAAACATATACACGAAAGGGAGAAGAGACAAGAGCTCCCATGATATAAACGTAGTCATGACCGAGGAGTAAATTAAAATCCAAAGGGCCTTGGAAAACCATCATGTCGATATGAATGATTTTTCCTCCTAAAGTAATAGGAAACTTCAGAAGGATCCCCAAGGGTTGACTTGTTCCTCTGTTAAAAGCTAACAGATTCTTGGTAACGAGCATAAGCTGCGGAGAACCTAAATCTTGCCAAGCAGTTGAGGATATAATACTAACAGATGCCCCTTCATATATGATTTTTCCAGGTACAAGAATATTATAAGCTTGTACCATGATCTGAAAGGGCGCATAGGAAGGAAGACGATATCCTGCTAGTCGACTCCAATCAAAGAAAGTGACTAAACTACTTGGAGAGGGTGCCATTGGAATGGCAGGATTGCCCTCTTATGTTACGGGAACAGGAGGATCCCCTCTTGTACCATGGAAATAGGAGGATTTCCCCCCTGTACTGTGGGAACAAGAGGATTTCCCCCTAATTATTTGGAATTTGAAGAAACCAGAAGAACTTGAGTGATATGAACTTCACTCTCTACAGGATAGATACAATCAACTGAAAGCGGAATCGGGTCAACCATTTTTTCAACCAATGGTTGGTCAGAACAGACTCATGGGATTCACTTTTAGAGAGAGTGGGATTGACCAAAGATGAGTTCTGATCAATCACTTGATCAACTAGTGGAGGATCAAGGGAAAGCTTCTGATAACTAGTCGGAAGACGAGGTTGAGAAGCGGTAAGGTTATCCAACATGTTAGAGGCTTCATCCATATAAGGACAAATGTGAATAGGATGATTCCCTTCACATAAATTACATGGAAATTTTGACTTTTCCCTTTTTCCCATGGGATTTATTGTCACTAGTTGAGGGTTTATCACCAGCATGATATCCAGAGGCTAATGACAAAGGTCAATGTGAACTTGTGGACCACACTTCTAATATCTTGGAAATACCAGAAAATTCTCGAAGAAGGTGGTCACCCTTACAAAGCTTGCAAATGAATTTCACTTTATGGGGTTGATTGGAATATTTTCCAACATTATTTGCATCTATAGCTATGGTCACTTGGTTAACCATTTTCTTATTTTTCTTCTTCTTAATCTTCCTTTTCTTCTTCTTCTTATCCACCTGGTTACTAGCTTTCAGGCTTTCACGAGACAAAAGGAAGAAGAGGAAGAAGACAGAACAAGAAATGAAGGCAAAGAGTCAACTTTAGGCTCAACCAAAGGTTGATACTATTCAGGTGGAGGAGAGCCCGTTTGAGGAGCAGTTTGGACATTTGGAACCATACAGGTCGAAATTAACCAAACTGGAAAACCAATGGTAAACCTAGGAAGGGCAAAGTTGCCATATAGGGAGCACCAATATTTTCAAAAGAAGGAAAAGGACCAGGATTCCCATTAGAGGGGTTTCCTTGGTTGGTGAACTCGGGAACTATTGCCATTAGTCTCAACCTAAGATCTACTAAGGAGTATTTCCATAGGAAGGATGTTTTTCCGTGGTCAATTAATTGATTTTAGAACTTGACAAAAATAAATCAAACAGGGCTAGCTAGGCATAAAGGTTTACTAAGCAACTGTGAACTGCAATATACACCTTGGCGAACTAAGGACTTAATGTACAACAACCAAAATCCTCGAATGTTGTGTTTGGTGTATCACGGTATATAAGGCGGCAGACTCAGTTACCTATGGATGGATAGAAACTTATTGGGGACTCCCAAAATATACGCGATGGTATATGGGAGTGTAGTCCATAGTAGTGCTATCTAATGCATAACCATTCGATGAGAGTGTTCCCATATACTTACCATGCATGGATCGCCTCCGATATACCCGAAAGTACTGGAGAACGGTCCTATACACTGCCGTACGTGGAATGCGATTTCACCCTCGGGATACAACGCTGGCAAATAATGAAAGATCCTACATTTAATGATGCTGGAAAACATCTCCAACCTAGATATCTAAGTGTTTTTGTTAATGTTCCAAATTCTCCTTAGGTTAATTGAGGTAAATTTTAACGTTGATCTTGGATTAAGTTTCAGTTTTAAGGCTAAAAAATTGATGTCACCCGAACACACGCATGATGCAACTAATATGAAAAAATGTTTCTTTCCATTTAAATTAAGGCTATCTAGCATATGGAAGAAGTTTCAAACATTGATACAACAACCAAGTATGGAACAAACAAATATTCCCAACTAAATCTTTCACTTTCACTATTCCAATGCACCCACCAAAAGTAAAATGAATTTCAATTCACTAAAATGCACCTACGTGAATTTTTTCACTTTTTCTTTCCAATGAATGATAATTCACTTTTCAGATTTCAACACTAAGCAATGTAATATATGCTCAATGATAATCCCAAAAATGACTTTTCAATGCAATGTGATTTAATGCAATTTCGAAAAGTAAACTTTGAGATGAAAGCTAAGCAAATGCAAATGCCATTTCTTTTATGGTTTCCAAAAGAACTAATAATGCTTTAACCAACAACAAATCAGTATTCCTTCCGCACACACAAGCAAAAAAAAATAAATTCAATTGAACCAAAGACCTAAAGACTCAACCAAAATTCACTTTCACTACTTCAAACAATGGGATGGGATTTTCCAAACCAATAAGAAAAAAAAAAAATAATGGAAAATTCTATGCGCACAAAGCAGGAGAATACTTCAGCGATCATGACACACTAGAACTTTCTAATAAAAACCATAAAAAATCAGACCTGATTCAACTACAAACAACTCATGGTTCTTAAGACTTATAGTAGGAGAAGCTTCTCCTCCATTTTAGGAAAAATTGTGTGAAGAGGGCCAACACTAATTTTCCTATCAAAAGGTGCGTTGCCAACTCTAGTCACTAGTTAGACAAAAGGATACCAATGTAGGTTTGTCTGCTAAAAGTAGCATTGGACTTGCAAAACAAGGTTTTGGACAAGTTATTTAGAGTTTATTCAAGGCAAGTTTTCTTCTTCTTTCAGGGATGCTTCTGAATATGTTTCATGGTGAATACATTGTTTTTGACATCTTTTGTCACTTTGCTACACTGGTGACATTGATGACACAAAGTGTGACACTTAGGATATGAGACTGGGAGTGCGGAAAAATAGTGTATAACAAGATTAAAACAAAAACTCAGGGGGAGCAATCATTAGTGACAAAAAAAGAGGAAATTTCATCAAGAAGTGTTGAAAAATGCAAATAGAGCAAGAATGTTTTGATATCGATGTCAAAGGGGGGGATAATACAAATAGGGTGAGTAGCTAACAAGAAGTATGAAGAGAATGTAGATAGGGGGAGCAATTAATAAGAAGTATGAAGAGAATGCAAACAAGGGGAGTAGGAATCAGAAAATGGATGTTATTGATGTCAAAGGCTATCAATTAAATGAAAGATAAAGTTATATATTCAAATAAATTATTTCGAGAGATTTCCAATGATATATGGCACACTTATGGATTTTTTGTTGTTGTTGGATTTTTTATGCCCCAACATGCCGTGGACTATTGTCAATGTTTATTGTAAGTTGCTTTCAGACTGCAGCTATCGAAAAGTGATGGCAAAGCTAACTGACCCTTTTTATCATCTCGTTGTACAAGCTTATCTTTGAACATGATCCACCTTGCATGTCCAAAGAAGCAATGAAGGTGATAGTAAACATTGCAGATTGGTATGCCTCACCAGGTGGCACCTTCATCAAATTGTTTGGTGAAGAGAAATATCCATATTTTCTACCAAGGTATGCCACTGACAAGTTGATCATGCAAGAGGTCTCATATCACGTCTCCACAGGATTATCAGGAGGACTGCATAGGAAGAAGAAAGTTCCATGACTTGCTCTTCCTTTGTGGATCGAATTGTGCGAGATTAAGAGCTTCAAGGCTGCAGAATTTGAGGGTAAGGAGATAGTGGGATTTGAGTTTGGAACCAAAGACTTGAATCTGTATGATCCCCATGATATTTTCAAGGATATTTGTGTAACAATGTCCTTTCCATGGATCCATGGGACATTTCATTGGTCAGAGGAGGACCCGTGGAGGTACTGTTATAATTCCTCCAGAATCAATGAACCGATCAATATAGAAACAACTTGGAAAGCTTTGCTGCAGACAAAAACAACATAGGAAGAAACAACAAAAACAACAACAGGCAAAAATCTAGTGCAAGACAAGGGAAATAGGAAGATTTATGAGAACCCAGAGGTAGAGAAAAGATGTAAGATGAATGCAGATCGTCTCTTAGAGAAAACAACTTTGGCAGTGGAAGCAAAGATGGAGTAATGGATAAAGAGAGTAGAGCGAAGGAAGAGAGAAAAGCAGAGGCTGCAAGTGTTGGGGCCTTCTTTTGAATTTTGAAAGTTTTGAAGGTATGAAGAGGGAAAAACAGGTGGTGGAAGAAATGGTCAAGTTGTAGAGAGGACAGCTAGGAAAGGAAGCAAGAACATGCATTCGAGGGGCAGTTGCGGCAAGGTGTTAGGAGCAAGCAGAAACAACCAAGCGAACACGGAGGAGGACAGGAAGCAACCAAGGGGAAAGATAACCGTATAGAACTAACATTTCAAGTAGCATAGGAGTAGATAAAAGGAGAAGACAACATGAATAAGGGGTTGATATATGGTAGGAGCCAGAAGCACAAAGGAATAGGATCTGAGAACTGGAGTAGTTGCGGAGAGGTCAGGGTTGGGCTTGGTCTGAGATCTAAGGCATTTTGTGGCCACAATATTTCATGTATCTGATCATGACTTTATGTCGAATGTACGTTGGAATGAATCTTCCGTTGAATTAATATGAATGAGTAACCAGTTGTGTGGCATCATGTGTATGTGTATTGCTATGATTTATGTGCATGCTCAAAAGTTTTTATATTGATGATATTTCCTCATATGAATATGATATCAATAATGATACAATGTTATGATGAGTGTACGATTCAAGACGTATATGGAATAATTTCTGGGTCATCCTTGATATCCTTCTAAATCCGTCTTAGTTTTGGTCACGACACACCTTAGGTGAGACTGCTTACCCTTTGGGGTAGGGTGAAAATGTCAACGTTGTCGTAAACTACAGTGGACCCTTGTTGGCTCCTTGTGCCTGAACCCAGTGTCTTTCCCTAATGACATTTTTGTGCCAACGAATGGTTTCGTTGCAAGGACCTGAAATCAGAAGAGTTGGTTCAAAATATGGTATCAAGGATATTTAAGAAGGAGCTTCAGGACTGGTGGCATAATTGAGTAGATCAATTTGTATCAGAGCAGGCTACTTGTCAAAGCCAACCTATTGCTAAGGTGAGCAAAGAAATTTTGTATTCATAAGTTGTGAGTGATCAGTACGAGATCTTCTGGTGTAAGTTCCTAGAAGACTTGTACAACTGGCTGAGGAGAGTAAAAGTGAAGAGCCAGCTAGAAGGGACTACGCCAACTCATCATGAATGGATCCCCGCAGACCTCGAAACACTTCGACGCTTGGATAGTGAGTTGACGAGGGCAATAGATATATGGGTACAAACTACCATAGAGGGGTACATAGTTGAATTCATAGCAGAGAATTACCAGTCCTTCTCAAAAGCAGATGTTGTGTTCAGATCAGGGTTGAGAGGGAAACTAGTGAACAAAGTGCCTTTGTGGATTAAGATGTTGATGGTAGAGAAGGATTTTTACCTTTACCCAAAGAAAATATTATAGCATAAAACCCCAGTATTGGGGGAAGGGCCTAAGGGGAGAATGCTACCATTTGGGGAAATGTAGATGTTGCTAAAGGAATGGATATAGAAGGATTGCAGAGAGCTAGAGATATCAGGGCACAAAGGAGAGCGCTAGTAGAAGAAGAGTGGCCAGAAATAGCAGTACAAGCGTTGAAGAAGAGACGTATGGGACCCCATCAAGCAGGAGCGGTGTTAGGGATCCCGAAAGAGGGAAAGAATATGAAGAAATATGCATAACAAGAAAGGGTTGTCGACTGGATAGATAGGAGCCAAGAAAATGACAGGGACTCTCCCTTATAGGTTGCAGGTAAGATTCCAGAAGGAAGTGCTTGCGACAATTACGAAGAGGAGATGGAAGGTGAGATGTGCGATGTGATGAGAATATTGTTTGCTGAGGATGATACATCAGATAAATTTCAACAACAGAATCCCCAAATTTTAGGTAGTGTTCACCCTAAACTTGCCTTGGTGCTTTACGAAAACCCTGCAAAAATTGTTGCTAAGTTGATTAAAGTAATACGGGTGCACAACGTGCATGAAAAATATAAGGTGAGTTTTAATACATATGATAGCAGTGGGCCTAGCAGTGTTACTAATCTAGGGTTACAAGGATCTCAACGACCCGGAAACTAAGGATTTGTGCTCTTAGCACACACTCGAATCAACATGGCAGGGTCCTTTACTAGATATCTTGAGTTTGCTGGTAGAGGGAATGAGGATGTAGAACACCATTGGTACCTGTGTGAAGCTATATGGAGAGCCCACCAAATACCATATAATGTAAAGTCGATTGAGTTCCAAACCACATTAAGAGAAAGAGATCTAAGGTGGTTTATCAAATGGGTAGAACAGAATCAGAATCCTTCAGTGGACGACATTAAGAGAGGCTTCTTTCAAGAATGCAAGGTACCACAAACAAATCAGCAGGGACTTTCTGAATTATGGGAGATCAAGAAAAAAGAAGGAGAGCCTACTTGGGAATTGATGCATAGGTTTAAAGATGCTATTGGAAAACTAATATATACCATAGATCCCAATCATTAGATGAGTTGGTTCATTAAAGTGCTCCTACCGCTTACAAGAACACCCTTGACACAACAAAAGATTCAAACTCTCCAAGATGCCCTAAAGCAAGCATCATGCATAGAGGGCATGGAAAGATACCCACATGAGTATCAAGGAGCGATGGGATTACAAGACCTGTCGATCATGGGCCTCCAAAATCAAATCGCTAGTCTGACAGAGAAATTAAAAGACCTACAACCAATTCGACCGGTGAGACCCAATGTATGGTGTACTCACTGCCTGGTGGAAGGCCATGTGGTGACTGAATGCCCAAGGCTGAGAGGCACAAATAGTTTAGTGGGAATTACAGGATCATCAAGGGCCCCACCAATAGTAGGAGTTGTGGCGGTGGGATTGCAAGGAGCTTTCTCGGGCCGAAACACGCAAGACTACTGTGAAGTTTGTAGGAACTATGGACATTTTCTGTGAGTATGTCCAATACTGCAGAAGTATTCCAACATACCTAACAACAGTTACTGTGAATTATGTGCATCCACGATGCACCACATTGATCAATGTTGAGCATTAGACACCTTAGCAGAGCGATTAGATAGGTCCACATTCAGAATCAATGAATCTGGTCGTGGGGGACGAGGAGGAGGTATGAGAGGAGGAAGAACAAAGGGTAGAGGACCCACAAGGTGATACAATTGTGATAAGGAGGGACATGTCACTAGAGACTGTCCACTCTAAGAAGGACTTGGTGCTCACAATGTCAAGTCAATGCACATGCCATAGAGGGTTGTCCCAAGATGATTGCAAAATGGGAAGAAAGAACCAGATAGAGGGGAACTAATTTCATCAATGCAAAACCATGAATTGCTGACACGCTTCCAGTAACTAATATAAATATAGTTACCAGTGGGGGTAAGAATACAAGGGATGATTAGGGTATGCTAGACCAACCTTCAATTTTTTGGGTAACATCCCCAAAGCGGTCATACAACCCCACCCAACAAAAGCAATACTATCAAGAAGTGACCAAGTTGTTTGATGGGTTAACAGAGACAAAAGGAGACAAGAAACAAGACTCAGGCATAGCCGGTAACACTCAACCAATTGAAGAATGGTTTAGGCTATTTTTGCAAATTGTTGGTAATGAACATATGCTAAAGGAGTTGCACAAAAGTCTGAAGGTAGTGTTACCATAAGATGAATAAAAAGTGGAAACAATATCGACAAACCTATTTGAAAGACACTCGAGAAGAGTACGATGGAACAAGAAAAGAACTGGTAGAGAATTCTAGATTGATGCTCAAGTCAGAGGATTTCAAATTAAAGATACAGTGTTAGATCTGGGGTTTGACATAAATATTCTACCCAGAAAAACATGGGAAGCGCTGGGGAATTTGCAACTTAAATATTCACCAATACAACCGCATATGGAAAATCAATATTGCATCTTTCCCATTGGTAGGTTGGAAGATGCAGAAGTGGATGTAGCAAGGGTAAAAACTTATACTGAATTTAAAGTAAGAGATATAATGGGTGATAAGGACCCTTACCCAACACTTCTTGGTATCGACTGGGAATATGAGAACTATGCCATCATTGACCTGAACAAGGAGTTGATGATCTTCGAAGTAGAAGGGATGCAGGTAATACAACCGCTAGATCCATATCAAAGGATCAAGGTTCAATGAACCTATGGATGATTGAAATGAGTTGGGAATGTTGGATCAAATATATATGCTAACTGTAGGAAAAAGAGAGGACTACATAAATCCCACAGTAGGAGGATCAGTTAATTGGAGGAGCATACAAAGTTCAGAAGCTGCATGGGATGCATGGAAATAAGGAGGATATGAGGTTGATACCAGACGCTACGCCAAGATATGTAGAATAAACTGGATTGGGGTAGAGGTAAGAAATTATCCAACCTTTCACGACATCAAATTAGTAGGCACTTTTCTGAATAAAGTGGACATGACTATAATGGAAGATCACAGAGTCCTGCTATTAGATATCATGTTACAAGACACCCCAACAAGGTGGTGGGGGAAACACTTTGTGTGAATGGGAGACTATCAAGCGAGCCATGAGGGAGATGTTTAGACAAGAAGGAGACTAATTGCATAACAAGGTGAAGTATAGAGGAAACTCAAATCCCAGAAAATATTTAGAAAATTGTACAGAGAAATGGGAAAATGAGAGAGTACCGAAGGAACTTTGGGTGAATTTTTTCATACATACCTTGGGTACACTTCCATAAGCATGGTATATACAAGAGGAAATTTGTAGACAAATAGTAGACTGGGGTTTTATGGCTAACCAATTTAACATCAGTTTCTCATTCAAAGAGAGTGATCGATGCCTAATTGAAACCTTGTATGCCATTAAAAGAATCCTATTTACTCCGGGACAACTATGGGAAGGTTACATTGATGAGAGATTCCTACAGTATTTCTATGAAGCAGGGTATCCAGAATTCATGTCTTGCGGCAAAGTAAATGCTGATCTAGAGGAGGATGATCTAGGAGGGCTTAGACATTTGACATTTTAAGAAACAGAAGGAAAACATGATATTCAAGAGGGCCCTTCCGAGGATGCTACACATTTTCTCCCATTGAAATTGCGGAAGCATATAAAATTGGCTTAGAGAATAAACCTAAGATGGCATCCATTGGATATTATTGGGATGAGCATACAGCTAAGGAAATTTTTGATCTGTTGTGTGAATATGAAGATTTATTTCCAGCCTTTGTGGCTGAATTAAAAGGAATAAATGGGGACATCGGAAAGATGAATATTATGTTAAAACTAGATGCATGTTTAGTGAAGCATAGACCATAGAGGCTAAACCCAAGAGTAAAAGAGAAGGTCAAGAAATAGATTGATAAGATGTTAGAAGCTGGACTCATATTCCTGGTGGACAAGGTGGAATGGATTAGCTTGATTGTAATACAAAATAAGAAAGATGCCACAAAAATCAAGGTCTGTGTAGATTGTAGGAGCCTAAACAATGCATGTGCACATGATCCATTCCCAATGCCGTATAGTGATGAAGTTCTAGACAACGTTGTAGGGAATGAAGCCTACTCCTTCACTGATGGATTTTCAGGTTATCATCAGGTCTGTATAGCAAAATAAGATAAGAATAAAATGATATTCACCACATAATCGGGGTACTATGCCTATCATGTAATTCCATTGGGTCTGAAGAACACACCAGTTATTTTCTCATGGATTTTCATAGTCACCTTTAGAGATTACATTCACAAGTTCTTAGAAGTATATATGGACAACTGGACAGTGTACAAATTAATAAATAAACACACAAGTCTACTACGGGTCATGTTTGAGTGGTGCAGGTAGTTACAAATCTCCTTAAATATGAAGAAATGCATCTTTTCAGTTCCATTCAGAACATTATTGGGCCATATTGTTTGCAAATATGGGCTATGTGTAGATCCCTCAAAGGTTGTGGCAATTGTAAATATGGATCCACCAAATAACGTAAATCAACTGTGATCAACACTGGGCCATATAGGATATTATTATCGATTCATCTGAAATTATGCCTCAATTATGAATCCTATGGAGAAACCACTGAAGAAGATGAAAGCCTTCAGGTGGACAGAGGCCTGTCAAGCAGCATTGAACAAATTAAAAAAAAAATTGGTAAGCGCCCATATTCTTGTATACCTAGACTGAAATAAGCAGTTTCATGTACACATTGATGCATCAAGAATAACATTAGGAGTAGTACTGGTGCAACCTGGAGAAATAAACATGGATCACCGAATTTACTTTGCCAGTAGGAAACTGTCAACAATAGAGAAGAACTACACAACAATAGAAAGATAAGCATTGGCCATGGTTTACTCCCTATAAAAATTTAGACACTATTTTCTAGGAGCACCATTCAAGTTCTTCACAGACCACTCAACTTTAAAATATCTGGTAAGCCAATGTTGGAAGGCAGGATCTCTCGCTGGTTGCTACTGTTCGAAGAATTCACATTTGAAGTGGTCATAAAGTTGGGAAGGTTAAATGTGGGTCCAGACCATCTGTCCAGGTTAGAGTTAGGAGAGAATGAAGGACCATTAGATGACCAACTGCCAGACACTGACTTGTTCCGAATAAAATCCATTGCATACTACTTAGAGGAGATTATTGTGTTACTAACAATAGGATACTGCCCATAGGGATACACGTCAACGCAAAAAAGACACCTAATAGTGAGAGCGATAGATTATCAATTAATTGTAGGACATCTATACAAGTTTGGCCTTGATCAAGTTCTGTGACATTGTCTCCTTCAACATGAGAGACAAGAAGTGCTATGGGAATGCCACGTTGGAGTTGTTGGAGGCCATGTCGAGGGAAAAGCTACCACAAGGAAAACATTACAGGCTGGGTTGTGGTATCTTACCATCCACAGGGATGCCAAGGAGTACGCAAAGAGTTGTGATGTTTGTCAGAGAGTCAGAAATCCATCACATCGGGATGAACTGCCTTTGAATCCAGTTCACACGGTACAAATTTTTGAGAAATTGGCAGTAGACTTTATCGATCTTATCACACCGCCAATGCATCATTCCCATGCCAGATACATCATAACAACTATAGAGTACCTTACGCGGTGGGCAGAGGTAGTGCCAATCAAGGATTGTACAACCAACACTACAACAAGTTTCATCTTTGAGTGCATCATATCCGGATTCAGATGTCCAAAGAGCTTAACCAATGATCAAGGGACTCATTTCATTAATGAAATTGTCGCTTCTATCCTAAAGAACTTTATGATCCAACATCACAAAATTAGCCCGTACCATCTGCAAGCCAATGGAACAGTCAAAGCCTTTAATAAAATACTCAAGAGGGGTCTAACAAAAGTTAGGTTAGCAAACCGAGACTACTGGGATGAATTGGTGCCAACAAGATCGTGGGCCTACAGAATGACAATAAAATGTGTTAGGGCCTAAATCTACCTCAGGCTGAGAAAGGTAGGATCCAGGGCCAACATCAAACCACGCTTAACCTGGTAGCTAGCCCTACCAGGTCGGGAGAGGGCTCTCTCCGGGTCAATCTCAGCAAATTATGATCACTAAGGGCTTGAGATATGACTGATTTAACTACTGATCTTAGGCTAGGTATATGTGCAAAGAATTTGATTGGATAAAATGATGTTTTTGTTGGCTCTAATGGAAAGGCAGATTTTGGGTGTGGGGAATGAGGCTCAGTCTTGCAGAGATCTCAATGGGGCAAGGTAGGCAACTAATTTTGGCACTTCAAATCGAATGAGATGGAGGGATTAGACAGGTGAGGAGTTGAAGAGGGCAAGAGAAACCATGGATCCTCTCCAAACAACTGAAAACATCAAGAAACTAAATCAAACCTCAAGTGGAGCACTGCAATTTCAATGGATTCTACTTACACTCTTGTTTGATTTAGTAGGAAGAAACAAGATAGATAATGTCATACATAACACATAAGTAAATTCAAAATTATAAATAAAAGCACTGTACCAAAAAAAATGCCACAGGGATCCCAAAGAGTGCTGCAAATCCTGGTTTCAATTCCTTAGCCAAAATGCTGATATGAGTGTACAATGAAGCTCAAGGCTTTCTCCAAGGCTTTCTCAAAAGTCCAACCATGCTAATGACTGAAAAACAAAATGATATAGACAAACCATAGCTCATCCTAGCCTCTAGGGGTCGAGCTCACATGTTTAGGAGCTGTTTCAACTAATTCTAAACTGAGAACTAGAAATTAGGCAACAGAACAACATGCCTCTAGAAACAAGGGAACTGATTCATTCAGTTTCAAACAACTTTTTAACAGATGAATCTACCTCCATAAGTGAAAATTTGACATATTTACATCATGATCCATCAATGTATATTAAATTACATCACAAATTTGACACTAAGCATGTGAAAAAGTCAAACTGGCAAAAGCTGGGCGAAAAATAGAGCATTCTTGGCCAAGTTGGGTCAAATTTCCTCTATGCGCCACGCCTGATTCTCTATGCGTAGCGCCTGTTTGGAGCCACTTTTGGATGCCTTCCTAATGTCCAAATTCACTCCAAGTGTGCTTGTTGGAAAGGTCTACCTGTATACTTTCCAACCCAAGTGGAATTTTCTAATTTGGCCTCCATTTTCCCCTCCAAAATTCAGTTCTCCCAACACTGCTTCCTGTGTGTCAAAATAGGGGCAGTGAGGTCATTTTTTGAGTGTTTTTGACCTTTTTGAGGGCTAAAAACCTGTCCAGATTTATTGGCCATTGGTAGGAAAGAATATTTTTTCATGCCAAATCCAAAAATGTTGAGTTTTTGTCATTTGGAGGCTCCTATCAAAAGCGAGCGCCAGCTGGCGCAACACATAGAGAAGAAAATCCTGTTTTTTGTGCCAAAATTTCCAAAAATGAAAAAATTGCCCCAAATTTTTTGAAATTTGGGCTGGGTCTTCTTCATCAACCATTGTGTTGGGCCAAGGAATCCTCAGCCAATATCTGAAGTCCTTCATGCTCCTTTTTCCTCCTTTATGCTCTCTTCAATTTTGCCTTCAAGTTCCTGATTCTAGCTTGGCACACCATATTCCTTGAAAAATAATGAAATGCCATGTTTCTCAGCATATTCTTTTCATTAATGGCCTTTTCTAACCTCCTCTCCAAGTGGATATTGGCTATTTCAAGCCATGACTCCCGATCGGCATTAACTTCTTGCTCAAGTGAAGTGAGCTTCACCCCCCTCCTTTGGGTAGCTTGGCGATTCTCCTGAATGTTTTGCAACTCCATAATCACTTGCTGATCTTCAAGCTGCTTATTTCTTTTCTCCAGGTACTGTATTGTCCATTTAGCCCTTTCCAAGTTGAGGGACAAGGCATTGATGTCCGCCTGCTTCTCTTGAATGACTTCTTTGAGATTTATGCTCTGCGGGCCCATATCCGTATCATCACCCTTAATGACAATGAAATCAGTCTCCTGTTCACCTGATGGTCCTTCATCCTATAGCGGCCTCTTGCCTTTGTCCTGAACTTGTTGTGCTGATGGCGGAAGCGAGACCCCTTCCACCCCGGGTGGAGATAATACTCGCTTAGCTGCTGCGAACAACCGTCTAGTGCCCTTCTGATAAGTGATAAACACGACATACTAGCGGTCTGTGTCTCATGGTTCTCATGCTGATATGAAGGTCCACTTGTCTCATGTACAGTCTCTGAAGGTCCCTGAGGAGCTGTGAAAAACTCACGAGAAATGAAGTCCTCCCAAGTGATGCCCTATAAGCCAAGCTGATGGATGACCACAATTTTAATGAGAGAAAAATGATATATACTGTTGAACTGCTGCTGAGGAGTCTTGTGTTATACTAGGGTGGTCATCTTCTCAATGTTTCAACACATGAAGTAGGGGAGGTTCATCATCCTCACCCTGGTAAAATGCATCAGCAGTCTGATATGATAAGCATATAAACGGGAAAACCGGCCCTCACAGCTGAAATACTTCATGATCAGTTTCATTAAAGGAGCATATGAATCTTTGAGGTACCGAAAAGGAAAAACTCTCCTGAGCTGTCTCAAATAACCGGGTTTGATGTATGGTTCATAATGCTACCAGTCAATTTGCTGCCTCTTGTTCCATTGCTCTCCAATGTTAGGAATACCGGTTGCTAGTGAAATAGATTCTGGTGTTAATGTGAAAGTGACACCAGCTAGAGTGGCTTGACCATCATGTAAATGCAACACAAACAAACGAGCCAACTCATGATGAAACTAAATGCTAGAAACCTTCTCACAAAATTCATAGCAGGACTGGTGCTGAAAACAAGTGATGGCAAGAGGGCAGGCCTGTAACTCAGCAAGAGTGGTTGGTTCTTCTCGAATATGTTTGCCACCTCTATGAGGCCTCCTGGGTGCATGTACCTCTGTAGGTGAGTCACTGTGTGTCTCCTCTTCATAATCATATGAGGGATCAGATGCCATCTTTGCTAGTGGGTGAACTGTCTTCGAGATGCCTTGATGAGAAGTAAGTGATTGTGATGTTTTTTGACTTTTGCCACCAAGGGAAAAGTGATATGAGGGACTGTGGAGGGTGGAAACAATGAGGGATTTAGGGACAGATGGGACAGGGTTTAGTTAAGGGAACAAGGAATTAGAGAGTAATTTTGGGAGCTTTTGGTATATGACTAGGATTCTGGAATTTGTATTTGGGGTTTTGGGAAATGGGAATAAGGGATATGGGATATGTGAATTTAGGGATATGTGAGTTTAGGGAATAGGGAAATGAGGGAAAATGGAGTGAGGGAGTAGAAAGGTGGACTTGGTGGCTAAATAGTCAATACAAACCCTAGGCAATAATTTCCTTTGAGAGATTTCAAGAGATAGGGTTTGATTTCTTTTTAAACAATCACCATAAGAGAACCACCATAAATTGTGTAGTAAAATCTTTCACTAGCCAAGAGGAGAACGATACTTACTTATACACTGGAAGATTTTGGTGATTTTGGCATTTTGGAGAAGTTGCTGAAGATTTCGGGCTTGCCAGATCTATGCGTTGCGCATCAAACCAAATGTGCCACGCCCTGTGTATGCGCCGCACTTGTTCAGTTTAACACTAGAAATCGTGGCCCAATGCACCGCGCCTGCTATGTGCGCCGCGCCACCTGCCTAGTGCGCCGTGCCTCTGTCTTGGGGCAATTTTTCACCGATTTCTCTTGCTTGCTCACCAACACGACTTTGATTTGCCCAACTTTGTCTTTGAAATGAAAATGAACCTTTCAATGGAAGAAATAACTTATATACAAGGAGCTTTTAATTTTTTGGTTCATAAAACCCACTTTACAATGTTTGGAAAATGACTTTATTTTTATAACTCTGTTTTTGAGCTTTTTCACTTTATTTTCTTATGATGAACTAAATGACCCGTGTCTTGTTTGCTTTACAGGGGGTTGGAGCTACTGAGGCTAGGAAAAGTGACCAAGGTTGTAGGTGAAGTAATTTACATATGAAGGAAATAAAAATTACATGAATTTGTACAATAAAATCTAAAGATACCCTGTTTTTCCTCAAAACTCTGTTTTGAGGAAAAACACATCTCTGAACACTTGATCATGAAATTTATTGATGCTGGGACCTCCTCATGTGCTTGCTGGTTATTATTGGACTTTTTAAAACCCTTTTTGATGAAACTTTGATGAAACCCTAGACCTAAATGACAATAAAACCCTAGAAAAGACTTCTGTAATCTTTAAGACAAAAAGATGACTGTATACAATTTTTTATAAATAAACATGAGCCAACAGGTAAATGAAATGAGGGAAACTGTAGGAGAAGCCACTACCATCAGATGATCCATGCGCCTAATGGAATGCAGCTGACTGGGTGGGACACCTAATATGCAATGCAACAAGAGGATTTGATCTCTGACGGAGGGATGAAGATACCGACACTAACAAAATGAACACACAAGAAAACACCGTTCCAACTGGTCTACGGTAGAGAAGAAGTAGTATCATCAGAATTAATTCTCCCAAGCATATTTATCTCTTAGGCCACCAAAATGACATATGATGCAACTCTAAAAGAGAGGATGGAACAATTGATGGAGTTGGATGAATCGAGGTTTTTAGATGAATTCCACCAATTAGTTGAACAAAGGTGACATAAGGCTTAGCATGATAGACACATCAAAAATAAATCCTTCAGGGTAGGGGATCAACCTATAACGCTCAAATACGAGCCATGGAGAGCTTCAGGGGACCCCAACAACAAAGAAATCAACGAGGCAAACTTTAGCGACTGGTATGGGATGATGATGATCACAATCAAGAAGGCAGAGAGTATACCCAGACAACTGTTGGATGAATTTTCGCATGATATCTATGTTATCACCTAGATTGAACCTTAGGCTGAAGGAAGGTAATGCCAGGGTAACCACAAACCATGCTTAGCCAAGTAGCTAGCCTTACTAGGCCAGGAGAGGGTTCTCTTCATAAGGATCTCAACCAAGATGACTAGATCAAGAAAATTATATTAGGCTAGGTATAGTAGCACAAGGTTTGATTTGATTTTTTGAAGGGTTTTGCTGGATCAGGAGGAGGCGAACAATTAGGGCAAGGAAATTAGGTCAAAATTGCAGGGGTTCGATGGGGAAAGGTAGGCACAAAGCTCAGTACTCTAGGGTTTTATGGGTGAGGTGATTTCAAGATAGGTGAAGAGCTAGAAAGAGCATGTAAGCAACATGGATTCTTCCAAAACTGAAGAAAACATAGACTATGAATACTTTCCCAAAACAGAGCATAAATATTATGGGTTCTGCCTATCAACTTGAAAACATCCACTTAAAAAAGTATGAAATGATGAAATGGATTCAACAGTACATTTTAACACTTGAAAACATAAGAAAAACTAAACTGAACATCATACCACATGGATCCCAAAGAAATAGATGCAACTTTTCATTAATCTCCTACTAAAACTGATAAAAAATGATGTCTACTCAAAGCATAAGCATCCAGTTGAGTCCAACCCATACAATGACTGAAGAAAAGCATCATATAGACCCCAAACAACACATCCTAAGCTCAAGGGGTCGAATCCATGAGAAGAGGAGATGTTTCTAACAAGATATGAACTGCAAACAAGAAAATAGGGTGGTCAAAGTGACTCATCCCTAACCCAAACAAACTGATACATTACATCTCATGAATTTGTTTTACCTGATGAATCTACCCTAGTAAGCTCTAGAAGCATCATAATTACATTCAACTGATAAATAAAATCATGATTTTCCAAGGTGAAAGTGAAAACTAGGACAAAACAGTGAAAAACTGACAATTGGTCAAACGCGCAGCACCAGTGCTAGGCGCGCAGCACTAATGCCGGGCGCACCCTTCACTTCCGCTACACTTTTGGAGGCCTTACTGATGTCCAAATTGGGTACAAAATAGCTTGTTGGAAAGCTCTGCATGTCTACTTTTTGGAACATCTTGAATTTTGGAATTTGGAGTTCATTTTACCTGTCAAAAGTCAATTCTCCCAACAACGCTCAACGCGTAGTGCCCAGGCCAAAAAGAGGGCAGAAAGGTCATTTTTTGGGTGTTTTTTGACCTTTTGACCAACCAGTTCTCCCCCAAATCCTTAGCAAAATCACAGGGTGTATGTACTCATCACTAGAAACCCAAAAATGTTGACCTTTTGCTGATTAAATGCCTCAAGAAAGACCACAACACCCAAGGCGCTGCGCGTTTGCCTTCCATGATTGCGCAAAAAATGGATTGAAAAACAAAACAAACTAAAAAATGATCCATCATGGCCAAAAAAGTGTTTTTATGACTATTCAAAGACTAGAGGCATGTAGGGATGCCTCAGCAAGCATGTCAAGTCTCCTCCTCTCCTCTTGCTTGGTCAATTGGTCAATTTTCTCATGAGCTCTTTTGAGCTTGCTCCTTACCACTTGGTTTCTCCTTGCATAATACTTGGCCATCTTCCTTTGCAACTAAACATCTCCGTTTGCTTTGTCCAAAAGGGTCTCCAAGTGTGTGTTCACTTTCTCAAGCCAAGACTCTCTGTTTTTAGCTATGTCCTTGACCAATTTCTCATTTAGAGTGAGCTGCTCCTCCAATTTTGCCTCTTTTTGTCTTTCAAGATCTAAGGCCTTTCTCAATCCTCTTGTTCTTGGCATTTTTCTTTGTCCCTATTCATCATCCGGTTCTCCATAATCTCTATAAGCCTCATCAAGCTAAAATTTGGCTTTCTCAACTTCCCTTTTTGCCTTGATGTACTTGATTTGCATCAACTCTTGCTTAACTTCTAGCTGCTTGTTCGCTTTCTCAGAGAATGAGATAACATATTGGGCTCTTTTTATATTTACCTCAAGCTCCCTGATTTTGGCATCCTTTGCTCTCAAAGCAACTTGAGAAGATTTGTTTCCCTCTTCATCACTAGTGTCCACAAGGAAAAACTCCTTTTCAATGTCATGTTCTTCATGATGCTATTTGACCTCTGCTTCCTCTACCATTTTCTCATTCCCTTTAACCTGTAATGTTGAAGACGAAGGCAAGGCCCCTCCCAATTTCCGTGGGGTAAACACTTGCCTATTTCCCCTCTGATAGGTGAAAGAAAATGGCTACAAACTATTCCTCTATGGTATACTACTCTGAACATGCTCAGTGTGTACATCATGTCCCCCATCATTGTCATCATCTCTAGTGGGTGAATGAATGGCTACATGAAATGGTGATGTAGATGGTGTGGAGGTGTTTTTTGAAGATTGACCTATTAAAGATGAGTTATAAGTATGTTGTGGTGTATGAGAAGAAGTAGATGGATGAGTGGAGGATGATGGAGGAATGTGGGGAGTTGGCTGAGTAGGTGGTTCATTAAATATCTCATTAGCTATGAAGGCCTCCCAAGTAATGCCTATTTGATCTAAGTGATGGAGGAATATCATTTTGATAAGAGAATGATGGAAAATACTGTGCATCTGAAGAGATGGGTCCCTTTTCTGAGCAATATATGTCATCTTGTCAATATTACTGAAAAGGTAATATGGCAAATTGAGCATTCTTACCCTGGTAAAGTGCACGAGAATCCTGATGTTGTATGAGTATAGTCGGGAAAACCTGCCCTCACATGTGAAATACCTCATGATGATCTTCATTAATGGCACATATTTGTCCAAAAGATAAGAGAAAGGGAAAATTCTCTTCTTATCATTTCTGAACCTTGTTTTAAGATATGGCTCATAAAAATTGTGATGCATCTCTTTCTGCTTGAACCATTTCTCTCTTGCATTTGGAATTCCAATGGCTTGTGATATGATGGCTGAAGATATAGTGAATATGAACTCGGCTAAAGTGACCTGGTTATTATGCAAATTGAGGATGAACTGCTTGGTTAACTGTTGATGAAAATTCACTGTCTCAACCCTTTGGAAAAACTCTAAACAACCCTTGTGCATGAAACATGATACTGCAAGTGGTGGTGCCATAAGTTCTATTGTATTAGTGGGTTTAAATCTAATAATTCTACCTCCTTTCTTGGTTGGCCTCCTGCGCTGTCTTTCCCCGGTAGGGGCTTGCTTGACGTTAGGAAAGCAAGGACCCGGAGGGGCTTGCGCTTCCTAGTGCAAGGACCCGACAGGGGGCTCGACTGATAAGGAGAGGATGTGGAGCACACTCGACCAATGGGAGAGGACCCGGAGGGGCTTGCGCTTCCTAGTGCAAGGACCCGACTTTTGAACTACTGTATTCTGCCATGCTTTATAGGTGAAAACTTTAGGAACTAATATATATGCCAAGATGAGTGAAATAGTGAGGAGGTGGAGTGAAATATAGTCAGGGTGATTGGAAGGTGACGAAGTATAAGAAGTACTGCAACTTTGATGAAAGAAGTGATTTTGGAAGCATGCAAGGGAGATTTGCTAGGGTTTCAAATTTTAGGGTGCCAATTTGCTTAATTGATGGAGAAAAAGAGATGCGGGGCCACTTACTTGTTGAATGAAGGTAGTTGAGGCTTTTGTGGGTTTGAGTAGATGAAGGAAGTGATGATTTGGTGCTCCTAGGGTTTTCCAAGCTCCTCTGGCCAAACGCGCAACAACAAGTGCCAGCGTGCAATGCCCTCAGTAAGCATGCCCTTCATCTCACAGGCACACACCACCGTTTTATTTTACTCTACCTCGAACTGGAAAACACACCCTTAACCCTATAGGTGTGCAACGAATTCTCCCAGTGCACAACACCCTCAACAAGCGTGCCCTTCTGATTTTTTCCTCTTTCACTCAATCTCCTCTATACCAAGGAGAACCTAGGATGCAAAGGAACTAATGAATTTTGAAAAATTCCTTTGAAAATTTTATATAGAGAATTCTTTTGATTTTTCTTTAAAAAAAACCCACTTTATATTGTTTGTTTGGAACTTTTGTTGTGTTTTCAAATATCTGTCTAATTTTTCTCTTTCTCTATCTCTTTTTAGGTGGATGAAGCTTTGATTGAGCTGATTTATTCAATGACTCATTTCTTGCAGTAAGGAGAAATGCTTGGGCAACTTGGGAACAATTATTACACATAATGACTTGAATTACATCAAAAAATATATATATAAACAAACTAAAATACTCTGTTTTCATCTCAAAAACATGTTTTTGAGATGAAAATTACATCAGTGAAATAAAATTTTCGTACAATAACCATGACTTACTACCAATCACTTTTCATTTATTGGTCTTCCTCATATCTTTGCTGCCCTTTATTCACATTTGAAACTATGCTTTTGACCTTGGAAATGAACCCTAAGACCTAATGAAAACACAAGTGCCTTGACTCTAAAAATATCATAACTGAAACCATACCTGAATGCAACATGGAGATGGGTCAGCAAATATACCTTATAAGGGAAAATTTGATTTTCTGAGAAGAAGACAAACATCAGTGGACCATTTCGGCATGACCTAGTAGAATGATAAAAAATTCAGTATGGGACACATAAAATGAAAATGAAATGAGTAGATTTGATCCCTGATGGAAGTATGCATATACTGACACTAACATTGGCCTTATTGGGGATGGAAGCTCCTTGGAGGTGTCAAGAACACCGTAGACCAAGTGCCTAATGATTGGGCTAATACGGTCAAACAAATGAAAGACTGAAAACTTTTTGAAATTTTGAAAAATGACTTGATACAAACTGAAAACTGACTCAAAAACCAACTAAAAACAACACAAATAATTCAAGCTTTATAGCCTTCACTTCGGGCCCCAAGCTTAAATGACATCGTACTTCAAAACTTGCAAGGAATGCAAACTAATATATACAATGACAGTGAAACAACTTCAGCAAGCTGTATCAGAAAAGTAGTGTTTTAGGAGCCTACCATTCACTAGCCCTCCTGAGCATTCTTGACCATCCATTTCCTTTAATAAAAATGCATTCTTTCCTCAATAGACTGATATTTTATAAGGTCCTTTCCACAGATTGTTAAACTTACCATGCTTTCCTTTTTCTTCATTTCGTGCATCCCATCACAACACTACATCTTTCCGCTGAAACTTTTCTGCCTTGGTTTTGCGGTCTTAATTTTTCTTTATCTTCTCTTGAAACTGAAAAGTGTTTTGAGAAACCTCTTCCCTTGTTTGTTGAAGGTGAATCATTTGATTGATCCGACATTGAATATCATCTTCTTCACTACCAACTTCTTGCAATAATCTCATGACCGGGACTGCAAGGGATGCAGGAAACAATGTATCAGTACCATAATCCAATTCAAAAGGTGACATACCTATCGATTTCTTGCTTCTCACTCTGTCGACCCATAAAGCATTGACAAGATTTTGATGCCAATTCTTTTTGTTTGCCTCCAACATCTTCTTAATAATGTTCACTAAGGATTTATTTGAAGACTCAGCTAGTCCATTGCCCTGCGGGTAGTATTCCATGGAATGACCCAATGTGATGTTGTATTTGTTGCAAAAATCAACCATTCTCTTCGACTTAAACGATGTTGCATTATCTATAATAATCTTGTGAGCGAAACCAAAACGAGACAAGATATTGGAATCTAAAGACTGAATGATTACCATGTCCGTAACTTGCCTTGTTAGAATGGCTTCGATCCATTTGGTGAAGTAATTGGTAGCTGTCAAAATCCATACATGCTGTGCTGATGATGTAGGATGAATTTCTCCTATAAAATCAAGCCCCCACTGCTGGAAAGGTGCATTGACTACAACTGACTTCAAAGGAAGAGGAAGTAGCTTCCTTTTTCCCTGAAAAACTTGACATTCATGGTAGCTCATGACTGTCTTATATAAATCTGAAAACAAAGATGGCCAAAAATATCATGCTCTCAAAATTTTATTAGCTGTTGTTTTCCAAAACAAGTGACCCCCACAATCTCCTCTATGAAAATCATTCATTACCTGCTGAGATTAATTTTCAACCAAACAATTAAGAAGAACCCCTCTCGGATCTTTCCAATAGAGAGCAATATCTAAAATGAATAATTTTGCAGACTTTAGTTTCAGTGATCTACCTTTACTTCTTGACATTCCAGGAGGAGGAGAAATATGCTGAAGAACATATACTATATCGGAATACCAGGGTGAGTTGAGAAACATCTCTGATACCTGAATGAGGGTGCCACCATCTTCATCATCCGACATTATTGCAATGAGATTTATGTTTAGAGCATGAAGATTCAACTCAGCCATAAGTTTTGCCAAGCTTTGACCTTTGATTAGTTTGGTAGGCTTGATCTGAAGATCATACTCTAACATCACTGCTATCCACTTAGCTCGTCTTCCTTTCGGATCTGTTTGCATGAGGACATATTTGACAGCTGCGTTGGGAACATATGCTATGGTATGTGAATGCATAATTTAAAATTGAAAATCATTCAATGCCTTTATAAGAGCCAAAGCTTGTTTCTCAATAATGTTATAGCACAAAGCAGTATCTTTGATAGTCCGACTGAAAAATGCAATGGGCTGCTCCACCTGATCCTTATTTTGCATCAACACTGTAGCCATAGTGTGCTCAGATGAAAATGAAAATATAATAAAATCATGAGAATAATCGAGACTGATCAAAACAGGGGCTGTGGTTAAAGAAAGCTTTACCAAGTTGAAATATTTCATGGCATACTCGGTCCATTTCACAGTGATGTACTTCTTCAACACATTAGTTAACTCACGCAAATGCTCAGCCAAATTTGGTATAAATATATGTAAGAAGTTCATCTTACCTTTGAAGGCTTGGATCTCCTTTTTGTTGCGTGGAAAGTCTATTTGCTGAATTGCCTCCACCCTAGAAGGATCAATGTGAATACCATCTTTGGAAATTATATGACCGAGGAGTTTACCTTCCTCCATGGCAAAAAGACTCTTCCTTGGATCTAAAGAAATCCAGAACTCCCTACATTTCTAAAAAACAATCCTCAGGAGGTGTAAATGCTCATCATCAGAACTAGAAAATATTGTCATGTCATCTAAATAAACCACCAAGAAAACATACTTAGCCTTTAAATCAAGAGATGATGTTTTTGATAACTTAACAAGTTTGGGTGGTCTGTTGTCCCAAGGTTTACATCTTCAACTCCTTTGTTAGTAGGAACCAAGGTCGGTTTTCTTGCCACATAATCTTGATCAAACAACTCCTCTAAAGGTATAAGACCTCTAGGAATAACATTATCCTTCAGCTGTAAAACATCCATCTGATTTACCTCAATGTCTTGTTCATCAAAATCACAAACATCATCAATGAAAGCATTCTTAAACTTCCATTCATTCTGCAAAAAGGAATTAATTTCTTTGTCATCCCAGAAAACTTGCCAATACCTCAAATTATCAGGAACAGTATGCCTATGTTTGACATGAATTTCAAATTTATTGCTATAATTCAATGGAATTTTCATATTGCTCGCTGCTGTAGCAAGTGAATCAACAATGATGTTTTGACTTCTCGGCACCACTGTCAATGTGTATTTTGGAAACATTTTTAAGATATCCAGGACTGTGTTCCTATAAGCTCTCATCCGCAGATGTTTCACTTGATATTCTCCTTTGACTTGTTTAATCACTAGCTCTGAATCACCATAAACAAAGATCCTTTTCACATCCAGCTTCTTCAAAATCTTTAAACTTGTAATCGATGCCTAATACTCCACCTCATTGTTAGAGAAATCGAAAGATAATTTATAAGAACACACTCTAACATTGCTTGGGACTTTGTTTGGCTGAAAAACAGGACTTCGAATCCAAATTCCAATATCCGCACCATCTTTACCCAAAGCACCATCTAGGTCCATGTTCCAAAGGTCGTCTTCATCTTCCAGATGTTGGAATTCTGATTTAGTTTCTATCTTACCTTCGAGGTTGCTTCATTTTTCTGCTCTTCACTGACTTTCTGCTCTTGTGGAGGCTGCTCAAAAGGAATTGCCATTTTTTCCTTTTCTTGATTAAGAACTACTCTAAAACTCTCAGAAATTTCTGGTACATCATCTACTTCTACAAGCTGAATATTTACATCATTCAATCCATGATCAGTGTACAAAACAAAAGACTCTAAATCTATATGTATAGCATTTACAGGATGATTTATGGGCTTCTCTTTACTAGTGATCATATATTTCATTTTCTTTTCCCGGTACAAATTCCTCAATTGACCAAAAACAGGGTTTGTAGAATAAGAGAAGTCAAGTTGTAAAGTGCTTTGGCTCCCCACGATCTAGACAACAACATACCAAATCGAGGTGGTATATCAGCAACTACCACGTCCATCAAGACATTCTTGGCTGGGATTTTATCTAAGGAAACCACCAAATCTTTGATTGGACCAATGCAGCGAACTCTACCATAATCAAATGAGTACAAATCATGATATTTTCGGGTGATATCCAGGCCCACCGTTTCCATGATGGCCTTGGGCATCAAATTGTGGGAAGCTCCGAAATCAAGCATAACATTATGAAGAATATGCTCATGCAGTCTAAGACTAAAATAAAAGGGCGGGACTTTGCTATCTTCTAGATGACCTTCTATAGCTGGACCAAAAATAAGTTCAGGATGATCATCCTTAGCATTCACCATGTCGGACAAAGGATCAATTTGCAGTATTCTAGACACATGGTGCTTGTAATGGCTATTCTTAACAAGCTCAGTCAAATGAATGTACACTTTCAATTTAGCAATTTCACTTTCTAAATTAAAAGATGTGACTTTTTCTACCTCTTTGACACTAATGTCCCTCTTATATGTTTTCTCCTTCGTTGCACTATCCTTTTGCTGATTGTCTTTCTCTTTTGCAGTTGTACTTGTTGATGGCTGATTTACCTTGCTAGGATTCTGATCAGCAAGCTCCTTTCCATTTTTCTGATTGTTTGAGGGATCATTCTTTGATTGAACATCCTTCCTCTTCTAAATAGGATTGACTGGTGCATCTCTGCTCCTTAAAGGATATTGTCTCTGCTATGCTCTCAAAGCATTCATGTAACCACACTGATAATCATTAGATTCGGCCTCCAAAATAACATCATTTGCCAAGATGTAGTTCTCATCTTTTAGAGTGTCGAAAATTTCTGCATACTCCTCATCTTCAGTTAGAAATATAGGCATACCATTAGCAGTGAAGAAGTGATTTGTTTCAATTACCGAATCTTCCTCATATTCTACTTCCACTCCTTGAACATAATTCCGCTGTAAGGGAGTTCTGATCTGTTGTTGTTGTTACACTCGTAGTTCAAATGATTTTTTCTCCCTTTGCTTGATTCAAAATTGGGGCTGCTGTTGCCCTCTAAAGTTTAGGTTCTGGATTTGCAGTTAAGGTCTGTTTGTGATGGACAACCGGTCAACCATCCTTTCCATTGTTTGAATCAATGTATCCATTTTTACATCTGAAGTAGATGCTTCTTCTTTCACGGTCACTCTTTTCTCTCATCTCATTCTTGCTTGTTTGGCAAACAAGTTTGCTTCTCAGCATTCTTTTACATGTCTTCTAGAGTTGTAGGATCATGTTCACAAAACTGATATGCCATATTGGCATCAAATCCATATGGAAACTTAAGCAAATCTAATCCCTCTAGCGGTTTGATATTGGCAGGGATAGCATTGTACACTGCATTAAATCTCACACAATAGTCTTGCACACTCTCACCAACATTTATTTCGATGTTCTCATATTCAGACAAATCTGAAGGGGATTCTTCTTCACCTCCCACCGATCAATAAACTGCCTCTGGAGAACGGGTAGAGTAGTGATAGAAGCTACTGGTAGGGCTCTGATCCATTTCTGAACTTCTCCTCCAAAACTTTGTACAAACAGCCTCATCATCACATCTTCAATTTCAACTTCATGGAGGTCAAAGAAATCATTCATCTTGTCTATGTGCTGTTGAGACGTAATGGTTTGGGTGCCATCAAAGAAAGGTATTTTGGTTTGATAATCAGGGGGCATGGCACCGGGATTTTGAGGAAAAATAAGGGGTGCATATTGGGCAGCCATAACTGGAGGTCGGGGAGGTGGTGGATTTAAAACAAGGATTGGAATATTTGGTGTACTCAAAGGGGGATTAACGATAGCTTGAGTGGTGTGAACAATCTGTGAAGAAGAAGGCAGGGGGTGAGAGATAGTTTGAGTGGCAGTAGATGCAAAGGAGATATTTCGAAAATTCAAAGATGGCCTATGAGTCTTATTTTGCACCCAAGTGTTTAAGTTTGAAAATAGGTTCTGTAAATGATCAAGAGTGTGAATAAGCTGTGACGCTGATTTGTTGTGTGAAAACAAGTCTTCAATGGGGTTATGAAGAGATATAGAGGAATCAACAACTATCTGATCAAGCCAACTTAAATATTTACTGCGAAATAAACTCTGCTCAAAATTAATATCAAGCTCAATGTCTTGCAAAGTGTCTAACCTTCCCCAGAGTGAATTAACTCGAGGAATGAAATCCTCACTTGATTTTTCTCCAGCTAAACTAGATTTCTCTGCAAATTTCTTAGATTTTCGGCCAATTTTATGAGGATCACTAACAATGGTTGGAGGATTTGGATCTGGATTAGATCTGGTCTACTTTTGGGAAGCCAGTATGTCTAATTTGGAAATTTTATATATTGCTTTACATTTTCCAATTTAGCCTATTAAATTCTAAAACTCATCATCCACAAGCTTAAGAATTCAAATGAAACATCTTACTGGGGTGGTTAACTTCTGATCTTTCATCCCCAGTATGGTCTCCGCTATGTTATCACCTGGATTGAACCTCAGGCCGAAGGAATGCAATGCCAGTGTAACCACAAACCACACTTAGCCAAGAAGCTAGCCCTACTAGGCCAAGAGAGGGCTCTCTCCATAAGGATCTCAGCTAAGATGACTGGATCAAGAAAATGATATTAGGCTAGGTGTTGGTACCATTCCTTGACCTCCTTTTTCCTCTTGAAACACATCGTTTGCCTACCTTTTTCCTTCATACATCTCTTAGACCGCTTGAAATTGATTAGTTAACAATATTATAGTTGTTAAATGCATTAGAATTGATTTATGAGTTTTATGTTAAATAATTAGGGATTTTTGATAAAAAGACTACAGGAAGTTGCAACATCCTGTAATTGGTTTATTGTTTGACATATGGCATGACAGTTAAGCTAAAGCAAAGGGTAGGGATGAAAAATAGAATGTACAAGCATGGACGAACACCTATCCTACAACAGAACCAACACTCCTGAATGCGCGGTCAATGATGGTCAAAGCACAGCATGTTGGCGACAAAAGCAGCAACAGCATAGGGTTCTAAACCGATTTAGTTTTGTTCCTTTTTGAAATCGGTTCAGAATGGAAACAACTTAAAAACTATGCCATAGCAAAAGCGGAAACAGCTGCATCACGAATGTACATTCATTCCGAAATGTAAACGTTGTAAAACATATGTAAACACATATGCGTTGTTATTTAAGGGTTATCATTGTATCGTTTTGAAAACAGATCTTTTGAACTTAATACCAAAAACACTGTTGCAGTCACGATTTCATTGTTGCGTTGATTCTATAGTTGCTTGAGCACAGTCCAGTATACCTTTGAAATGCGGACGGGCCCTACGTGGAACGGGTATACTGTCATTTCATTTCATTTGCAACTTCTGAATATTCAATAGTATGCACAATGATTAGAGTTTGGTTTATGCTTTCATTGATTTAATTAGAAATTTGTATGAGTAATGTTTATGATGGTAGCTTGAAGGATTCATCGCTGAGATCGTTGAATTGTATCCTGTAAGGGATCTGATCTTTTCGTTATTTTTAAAAGCATCTTCATGAACCCTGTTTCTCATATATTTGAATTTTAAGTGTGCTTATGATTTTAGTATGTTTCAATCTTTCATGAATGATAAACATTGAATGCTGAGTGTTCATTGAACAGGGGTTTTATGCACAACATCCTCGTAAGGGGATTGAAATCTTGGTCTAAGTAATACATAGTGTTTTTAAAACAGGTAGATGAATTGAGTGACCTGAGTGTCCAGGCGATAGGGAGCATACCTCAACCTTCCGTAAGGAAGTTCAGTAACCTACCATCATGCACACTTAGTTAGGAATCCTTTATGTCTATAGATTGTAGACGCATGCCTCGAAGTTTACTGACCCTGGTCGATAATAAATATAGCCTAATCTAGCACCCTAGATAGGACACTACATTTTGGTGCCGTTGCGGGGGAGGCGTAGTTAAAGGATTTAAAAAGAAAAGAAAAAAATTCAATAAACAAAAACGAGCAAAAACATAGATTTAGAAATCATGTTCACTTATGCCTAGATTTAGAGATAATCAAGGTAGATTCATAAAACCTCCCATCCAAAAACTAACCTATCATCAGGAGCAGACTATTTAGGAAATACAACACCAGCTGAGGAAGTCACCATACAAGCATTAGAGGATAAACAAAAGTCAGGGCAAAGACTTACTCTCATCGAAAGGCAAACTTTATTAGCACATAAATCGCAGAAGAAACACTTTCCTAGATCCTCTATACAAGGAGAAAGTAGCACAGTGACCGAACAATCTTTCTTTAATTTTCTCTTTAAAACAAGTGACACTGACACAGAGGAACCTATTAAAATGGCTGAGGAAGGAGATGGATCAGTACCAAATCAAGGACGAAGAGATGAAGAAGAGTCAACCTTTAAGTTTCCTATACATGAACCACAAGAAGATGATGAGATCAAAATGAAAAACATACCTCCATCCGTGCTACCAAACTTTTATGGTATGGCTTCGGAAGACCCAGACTCATTCTTGTTTGAGTTTGACATTGTATGTCGAACATACGGTTACATAGATGATGCCCATAGGCTTAGACTCTTCCCAGCGACATTAAAGGCATCAGCCTTAAGATGGTTCATGAGGCTTGGTGAGCATGCGATAATTGATTGGGATGGCATGAGAAGGATATTTCTAAAGAAATATCAACCTTATTGTAGATCCAAAGATTCCAAAGATGATATCTTTAGAATGAGCCAACAAGAGGATGAAACCTTAGAGGAATACTTAGAACGGTTTGTCTACAACTTACAAAAATCCAAACACCGAACTATGCCTCTTGATTTGATCCGCACGATATTCTTGAAAGGCATCCGAGAGGAATACATGGATGATCTTAATTTGATGGGAAAAGGTGACATTTCTACCTTAACTTTTGAAGAAATCGCTGAATTATGTGAAAAGTATTCAAGAAGTAAAGCTAAAATTGGAAAAAGAACCCTGTCATCCAAAGTCACAAAATCTGCTTCAGCAAGTGTCACAAGGGCTGAAATAAGGAATCCGTTAGAAGAATTTAAAACAGATCTGTTAAGCACCTTAGGGAACCAAATTAACACTCTAAAAGCTAAGAAGAAACAAGAAGATGAAGATCAGATAATGGCTATCTTCTGCCCAAAATGCCGGAAGAAACATGCCTTAAAAGACTGCCCATTAGAAAACATCCAAGTTTGTGCCTTCTGTACTGAAAATCATGATATGTTTAATTGTCCTAAAGTTAAGGTTTTGCAAAACTGTAATATGGAAGCTAATGAAGAGATGGAAAATGTGTATTACATGGGCACAAAGATACCATGGCAGCCAAGGCCAACACCTCAAGGTATGTTTCCAAATCAAAATTTGCAATTTCCTGTAAATGATCAAATGTATGCTCAGAATTCATGGAATGTACCCATGCCATGGCAGCACCAAAATCACCCACAGCAACAATGGAGACCATCTCAACAATACTCCCAATCATATCATACATATCCTCAATCATACCAACCATATTCGCAGCCATATCAACAATATCATCAGCCATACTCATCACATCCTCAACCATATCAGCAGTATCCTCAACAACAAGTTGTTTACCAACCTCAACCTACTCAACAAGCACTGCCTGCTCCTCCATCAATAAATCCACCAGAACTGCAATTTCCATCTAACTCACAACCTCCCAGAACTACTCAAATTCCTGCTCAAACTGTCCCAAATCCAAATAACAGAGCAGAGAGGCCAACCTACAATGTAGAAGAGGGAACCTCATATCCCACACTACCCTTGCAAAATATCAACTTGAGGTCTCGTAAGGTACTCCACAAAGATTCTCCAACAACTGATAAACAAGAAGAAAACACAAAAAATGAAAACGAAATGACAAATCAAAGAAAAACTAAACGATGATACCAAAGATAAGCAAACGCAACCATTGCATCCACCTTTTCCAGACCGATTGGTCCAAATGAAACTTCCAATGTCTATACCACAGTTTGATGTTTTAGATGAGCTCAAGAATGTCTATATAAAAATTCCGCTACTGCAAGCCATAAAAGACATTCCCATATACACTAAAGCAATCAAAGAAATGTGTCTTAAGAAGCCCACTAGGAAAAGGATTGATCCACAAACCATTCATGTTATAGGACATTTAGCTGGCCTTATGACAAATACCATCTCGATGGAAAAGTATGTTGATCCTGGTATCCCCAGAGTTACTACAATCATTAACAACATACAGATTCCAAACACTTTAATAGATCTTGGGGCCGCAATAAATTTCATGACTCTTGAAACCATGAGAACACTCCAGCTCATAAATTTGCAACACACAACGATTGTTCTAGAACTAGCTGATAGGTCTAAAGTGATTCCTGAAGGGATTTTGGAGGACATAATTGTTTCACTAGACTCTTGGGAGTATCCAGTGGACTTCTTAGTTATTCAACCCAAATCCAATTTAGGAGGGCACCCTATCATACTTGGTAGACCATGGTTAGCGACTGCTGATGCATTCATAGGATGTCAATCGGGCAACATGATCATTTCAAGAGGGACCGAAAGAAAACAACTCACTCTTTATCCATTGGCACAATCACCAGCAGTAACACACAATTTATGGCTCGATGATAAATACAATGATAAAGAAGAAGTACAATCTGTTTTTAGCATCGGCCAAATCTATGATTTCCAAGAACAAAATAACAATGATTTGGTAGAATTGTTCCTTTCTCAACCTGATATTTCCGAAAATTTGAGAAACGACCAATATCATGCTGCAGATGTGCTTTTAGACCAAAATTTTCAAGAAACATGCACCTTTCAATCTTTGCAAACCACATTTCACGATATTTTTCCAGTTCAATCCATCACAAACACATAGAGTCAGATCATAGAGATTAGTCCAGGGAAAACTCTGAACATAGGCAATCACCTAGACTCATCTCAGCAAGAGAAATTAATTTGACTATTGAGAAAATACTAGAAAGCATTTGCTTGGGACTACACCGATATGCATGGGATTCACCCCGACACATGCACTCACCATATTTATACAGATAGTACTATCAAACCAGTGAGGCAACCGCAGAGAAGAATGAACCCCATGCTCCAGGATATTGTCAGAGAAGAATTGCAAAAACTGTTGAGAGTTAATTTTATATATCCTATTTCTGACAGTCAGTGGGTATCCCCATTGGTTATAGTGCCCAAGAAAAATGGTAAGTGGCGCATTTGTGTTGATTATAGACAATTGAACAAAGCAACGCTCAAAGATTACTTTCCACTGCCATTTATTAACCAAGTGTTGGACACATTAGCTGGGAAATCATCATTTTCTTTTCTTGATGGTTTCAGTGGCTACAACCAGATCAGGATAGCCTCAGAAGACCAGGACAAAACCACATTCACCTATCCTTGGGGCACTTATGCTTATAATGTTTTTCCATTTGGACTTTGCAATGCTTCAGCTACATTTCAGAGAGCTGTATTAGCTATTTTCGCTGATTTAGTTCATGATTGTGTTGAAGTTTACATGGATGTGTTGAAGTTTACCTGAATGCAACATGGAGATGGGTCAACAAATATACCTTGTGAGGGAAAATTTGATTTTCTGAGAAGAACGCAACCATCAGTGGACCATTTTGGCATGACCTAGTGGAATGATAAAAAATTGAGTATGGGACACCTAAAATGAAAATGCAAAGAGACGATTTGATTGCTGATGGAAGTATGCATATACTGACACTAACAATCTGGTTTGGGGTTACCCATGGGCATGCATACCGTAGGCCGAGATGCATCCACCTAGAAACATTTCAAAGGAGGCAACATAAATTTGACTTAACAGAAGCAACATTCCACACCGAGGTTGGTTCGTGGTTGAGGGTTGTGTATGAGATCACCGAGGGAAAATATAGATACTTATTTGAAGGGATGAGGCCAAAACCGCCAATAGGAGAATCAATAGGAAGCAACATGCAGAGGATGATCTGGATTCAATGTTTCTTCAAATGGACAACAAATGTCTTCCCTTAAGAAAATGATTGCAAAATTCACTGAACCCTCAGGTGAGGCAACATAATCCATATATTTTCAAGGATTTATTTTGTTTAATCTGATAATCGCCACTCCTCTAGCTGTAGTAATTCCTAATGTTGGCCCTCATGCATAATCAAGGCCAACAATCCCAAATCCAAAACAGAAAAGGGGAACTAGAAGGCTGGTCACCAAGAAACCCAAGAAAACTGCTACAGCCCCAACTTTCGACCTCACTGGCGAGGTCGATAAATCAATATCCACATTACCAATCATTGAGGAAAATCCTCCATCCTCATCCGCAGTCTCACTAGGGTCACGGGATCCATCCCTACATACAACCTCCATGCCTGCGACCTCATCCAAATCCATCCCCCCTAATATGCATGTAGCAATAGAAGAGATGGAAGTGGACTCTACGCAACAGTACAGTGAGCCTCTCTAAGGCAATGTCACCCACACATCCTCTCTGATATCCCTACTTCTAGGGTTGGGCCCACTACTAGGGGATGAGCCAATAGTGTCCACTCCACGGTCAACAGGAATTGAGAAGTACTAGACTGCATTCCCTATAAATTTCCCATTAATCCCAAACCAAATTATCATTCCACCTACCCCTCACTTCACCTCATCTTCATAGCCAATGAACTCTCGCCCATCCCATTCAGACAAGTCCATTGCTAGCGGCCTACCCATTCATAGCAATTTTCCAGATCCGAACACAATGTAGGCAGAGACTCTACAACATTGGTCATCGATACAGTTGTTTGGATTCATCCTACAAGCTGCAGAGAGAGAAAATATATTACATGATGACCTCATTCATGAACATGAGCAACAAAAAATAAAATTACAGGAGGTCACATAATAAAGGGATCAACTAAGCCAAGCAAACATTGATCTACAGGCACAAGTAGATCAGGTTACAGATAAATTTCGGTCACTTTGGCCAACAATATCAGATGTTGTCATAGAAGCTCCCGAAGATATTACATCTTGCACGTTGGTCAACTGTTGTGACCATATCCAAGCAGTGTGCTCGAGTTTGGTAGCCACAAGTGCAAACATGAAGAAGAAGTTGGAGACAGTAAGATCGACGTTGCCATATCCGACTGAGATATATGCTAGATCAATAGACGAGAATATCAACACCATCGCCGCTACAAAATAATCACTTGCTGAAGCACTTGCAGATGTGTTTGACCTAATGGAGAAAGCGCACGACTGATTGTGCAGCCTATCCCTAAAGAATCAACCATCTATCCTCTGCGAGAAAACTCCAAATTTTAATTGTCGACAACAAGAGATGCAAAAAATCTATTCGATTGCAAAATATTGATGAAGAAATCACCACCATTCAGGCACAAGTCGAATATATAGAGGAGGAATCTGCAAAAACTAAGAAGAAAATCTGAGACCTCAGACCTCTAGTCCGCCTACATATTCTTTCTCTAAAGGAGGTTTGCAGCAACAACGAAGAATGGTGGAACAAACTACAAATTAGTAGGTCGAGTTAGCTAACATCCAACATAACATAAGACTTCATCAAACATGCTCACTCCATAGCAATTGCATGGAAAGCAACACTCAATGAAGATAATAATTTTAGGCAAGAAACGACAACAACTGTTCCTGAATTGGGGCCTTCATTTGGAAAAGGAGGCCAACACATGGTAGAAGAAGCAGCTGAAGTAGTAGCCACTTAGCATATGCAAAAGAAGCAGTAGCCCCTCTGTTATAGACATTTTTGGGCACTACAACCCCAAGCATAAATGTCCATAAACTAAGGGCTCCTAAGTCCCTAAAGGTGTTGTTTCAACCCCTAAAAGAACAAGGTCAACTGATTACAGCTTCTCCCAGAAGTTCTCCATGAAAAACTACTCAGAACTGGTCAAAATTGGATCATTGCACTTGCTCCATGGCCAGAGTGCGATGCATTGCACCTTGTACACACGGGAAGTGCGTTTCATTTCAAAAATCCCTTCTATGGGGTGCGATGGACGAGAAAAGACAAGTGGCGGAGACAGTTTGCGAGGTGGATGATCATGGAATCTTCCAGAAACTTCTTCTGGGACACTTGCCTCTCAGAATCGCCCAAGGATGAGTAAGAGATCAATGAGATCTCCAAGTGGCATCAAGAATTATCAGAGAGAAGACACTAATAAAAAACCCAGAGCTGACTCACACCTCTGCAAATATCTATATAGATCTCTCATCCCAGAGATCCAGAGGTTGGAGGCTGGAATTTTGCATATTGTAAGGAATTGCTGTTGGTTTCTAGAGACAAACATCAGATTGTTGGGTGATCTAAGATTTTTTTGAGGTGAAGAGGGGCTTCTTTGTTGGGAGGTTGATGCTGGGTCGGAACAACTGGTTGTAACTCCTCCTGGATCTTTTCTTGTTTATCAATAAAAACTATTTGAGTTTTCCTCCATGCTTTTGTATCATTGATGCTTGTTGCATTTGTATGGTCAATTTACATCTGATCCTAGATTGTTTATGAATATAGATCCATGTCTTTGTATAGTGCTATGCTTCTATGATCTTACAGGTACTTTGTGAAGCTGGGCGTGCAAGGGAGCAGGTAGCTAAGGACTATCAAAGAAGACAGGGATCGAATCGAAGGATTAGCGCAAGACAGAGGTTGGTCTTTCTGTTCCTCTCTATCTATAATTCATAAAGGAAAAACAAAAGTAGTTTTTCTCTGCTTGTTTCCAAGGCAGCTATCACACCTTAGTGGGATAGAGATGTTCTATATAGACACTTTTCCCTGTAACAAAATGGCGACTCCACTGGGGAACTAATTAGTTTGTTTGTTTATCATTCTTTGTTGTTTGTTTCATAAACTTACAAGTAGAATTCGAACTGCATTTGCCATAACAAATGCAAAGTAGATAATTGCTTCTTCAATCCATCCACTGGATCTGTTTATGATTTAAACAACTGATTCACAAACTATCTGATTGCCCTTGTGATAGCTCTTAGATCCTCCTTAGATCTACCCCTGATTGTTGCATTACTGATTGCTTTTTACTCGGCCAAAAACCAAGAACTAAACTGCAAAATGTGACCTGGAACCCGAACAGAGTCTCGTTTCTGGCCCAGCGCAGGTATTGTTCAGAGATTCTGAATTTCAGCGCACTTCCCGAGTGGACAACCTGCGCTGCATTTCAGATTCTCTGTGTTACAGGTGCGCTGATCAGACTAGCTCTGTGCAGCTGTGGCTTCTGTGCTTCATTCTTTCCAGTTCTATTCCTGAATTTTGCTGCCTGTGATCAGTATATGTCTGTTTGAAACTCCTTTTCCTTGCTGTTATTCCGCCTCCTTTGTACAAAAGAACTGTAGATGTTTTTGTGTGTTTGTTGAGTCATTTACAGTTCTCCTTTGCAAAAGTAGCATAGTCGTACTGTCGTCCTTTGATTTGAATATGTCGCAAGTGTCGATTTCAATCGTAGGAAAGAGTTTTATTGCTGTTGATGGTCGATTATCCTGTTACTATTGCTTTTGGTCTGAATTTGTAATTTTCTAGTGTCAAGAACAAGTATTCATTTCAAAATCGTAAGGTGTTGTAATCGTCTCCATTTTTTGATTTCGAAAAGAAACTTGTTTATGTTTGTCGCTTGAAAAGAAATTCAGATTTGTGCATCAAATTTCTTTTTAGCATCCATATACTAAGAAAGTTGAAAAAAAAATACATGCATGTGCATTTGCATATAGACAGTCTGTTTGGCTTGATTTAGGAAAGTGCATTTACAGTGTGCTCTTTTCTCTTTGTGAAAAGGTTCTGTCTTTCTTTTCCCTAGTAGCTAGGATTTTCATTGCACAAAAGAGATAAAAAGCTTGTTTATCATCTTTAGATTGCATTTTAGGAAATACATCTACATCTCTTGGTGAACCCAAAACGCAAACTTCATAAGCAAGATCAACTTAAAATAAATTCAATGAATCTAACAATGATTTGGAACTTAACGCACAACATTTAGAGGTCTTACATAGATGATGCCCATAGGCTTAGACTCTTCCCAGCGACATTAAAGGCATCAGTCTTAAGATGGTTCATGAGGCTTGGTGAGCATGCGATAATTGATTGGGATGGCATGAGAAGGATATTTCTAAAGAAATATCAACCTTATTGTAGATCCAAAGATTCCAAAGATGATATCTTTAGAATGAGCCAACAAGAGGATGAAACCTTAGAGGAATACTTAGAACGGTTTGTCTACAACTTACAAAAATCCAAACACCGAACTATGCCTCTTGATTTGATCCGCACGATATTCTTGAAAGGCATCCGAGAGGAATACATGGATGATCTTAATTTGATGGGAAAAGGTGACATTTCTACCTTAACTTTTGAAGAAATCGCTGAATTATGTGAAAAGTATTCAAGAAGTAAAGCTAAAATTGGAAAAAGAACCCTGTCATCCAAAGTCACAAAATCTGCTTCAGCAAGTGTCACAAGGGCTGAAATAAGGAATCCGTTAGAAGAATTTAAAACAGATCTGTTAAGCACCTTAGGGAACCAAATTAACACTCTAAAAGCTAAGAAGAAACAAGAAGATGAAGATCAGATAATGGCTATCTTCTGCCCAAAATGCCGGAAGAAACATGCCTTAAAAGACTGCCCATTAGAAAACATCCAAGTTTGTGCCTTCTGTACTGAAAATCATGATATGTTTAATTGTCCTAAAGTTAAGGTTTTGCAAAACTGTAATATGGAAGCTAATGAAGAGATGGAAAATGTGTATTACATGGGCACAAAGATACCATGGCAGCCAAGGCCAACACCTCAAGGTATGTTTCCAAATCAAAATTTGCAATTTCCTGTAAATGATCAAATGTATGCTCAGAATTCATGGAACGTACCCATGCCATGGCAGCACCAAAATCACCCACAGCAACAATGGAGACCATCTCAACAATACTCCCAATCATATCATACATATCCTCAATCATACCAACCATATTCGCAGCCATATCAACAATATCATCAGCCATACTCATCACATCCTCAACCATATCAGCAGTATCCTCAACAACAAGTTGTTTACCAACCTCAACCTACTCAACAAGCACTGCCTGCTCCTCCATCAATAAATCCACCAGAACTGCAATTTCCATCTAACTCACAACCTCCCAGAACTACTCAAATTCCTGCTCAAACTGTCCCAAATCCAAATAACAGAGCAGAGAGGCCAACCTACAATGTAGAAGAGGGAACCTCATATCCCACACTACCCTTGCAAAATATCAACTTGAGGTCTCGTAAGGTACTCCACAAAGATTCTCCAACAACTGATAAATAAGAAGAAAACACAAAAAATGAAAACGAAATGACAAATCAAAGAAAAACTAAACGGTGATACCAAAGATAAGCAAACGCAACCATTGCATCCACCTTTTCCAGACCGATTGGTCCAAATGAAACTTCCAATGTCTATACCACAGTTTGATGTTTTAGATGAGCTCAAGAATGTCTATATAAAAATTCCGCTACTGCAAGCCATAAAAGACATTCCCATATACACTAAAGCAATCAAAGAAATGTGTCTTAAGAAACCCACTAGGAAAATGATTGATCCACAAACCATTCATGTTATAGGACATTTAGCTGGCCTTATGACAAATACCATCTCGATGGAAAAGTATGTTGATCCTGGTATCCCCAGAGTTACTACAATCATTAACAACATACAAATTCCAAACACTTTAATAGATCTTGGGGCCGCAATAAATGTCATGACTCTTGAAACCATGAGAACACTCCAGCTCATAAATTTGCAACACACAACGATTGTTCTAGAACTAGCTGATAGGTCTAAAGTGATTCCTGAAGGGATTTTGGAGGACATAATTGTTTCACTAGACTCTTGGGAGTATCCAGTGGACTTCTTAGTTATTCAACCCAAATCCAATTTAGGAGGGCACCCTATCATACTTGGTAGACCATGGTTAGCGACTGCTAATGCATTCATAGGATGTCAATCGGGCAACATGATCATTTCAAGAGGGACCGAAAGAAAACAACTCACTCTTTATCCATCGACACAATCACCAGCAGTAACACACAATTTATGGCTCGATGATAAATACAATGATAAAGAAGAAGTACAATCTGTTTTTAGCATCGGCCAAATCTATGATTTCCAAGAACAAAATAACAATGATTTGGTAGAATTGTTCCTTTCTCAACCTGATATTTCCGAAAATTTGAGAAACGACCAATATCATGCTGCAGATGTGCTTTTAGACCAAAATTTTCAAGAAACATGCACCTTTCAATCTTTGCAAACCACATTTCACGATATTTTTCCAGTTCAATCCATCACAAACACATAGAGTCAGATCATAGAGATTAGTCCAGGGAAAACTCTGAACATAGGCAATCACCTAGACTCATCTCAGCAAGAGAAATTGATTTGACTATTGAGAAAATACTAGAAAGCATTTGCTTGGGACTACACCGATATGCATGGGATTCACCCCGACACATGCACTCACCATATTTATACAGATAGTACTATCAAACCAGTGAGGCAACCGCAGAGAAGAATGAACCCCATGCTCCAGGATATTGTCAGAGAAGAATTGCAAAAACTGTTGAGAGTTAATTTTATATATCCTATTTCTGACAGTCAGTGGGTATCCCCATTGGTTATAGTGCCCAAGAAAAATGGTAAGTGGCGCATTTGTGTTGATTATAGACAATTGAACAAAGCAACGCTCAAAGATTACTTTCCACTGCCATTTATTAACCAAGTGTTGGACACATTAGCTGGGAAATCATCATTTTCTTTTCTTGATGGTTTCAGTGGCTACAACCAGATCAGGATAGCCTCAGAAGACCAGGACAAAACCACATTCACCTATCCTTGGGGCACTTATGCTTATAATGTTTTGCCATTTGGACTTTGCAATGCTTCAGCTACATTTCAGAGAGCTGTATTAGCTATTTTCGCTGATTTAGTTCATGATTGTGTTGAAGTTTACATGGATGATTTTTCAGTGTACGACAATTCATTTGAACATGCATTAGAGAACCTTGAAAGAGTTTTGAAAAGATGTATTGAAGCTAATATGTCCCTGAGCAATGAAAAGTTCTTTATGATGTTAAACGAAGGGATAGTATTAGGCCACTATATTTCTTTTCAAGGCATCAAAGTTGACCCAGCAAAAATCCAGATCATTGTTGATTTGCCAATTCCAAAGAATAAAAGAGAGGTAAGAAGTTTCCTTGGGTATGCAAGCTATTAAAGAAGGTTTATTGAACATTTTAGTAAAATAGCTTTACCTTTGTTTAAGCTTCTAACAAAAGATGTACTTTTCAACTGGAATGAGAACTACTAGCAAGCATTTGAAGCACTCAAAAAGAAGTTATCAACCGCACTAGTCTTAAGGGGGCCTAACTAGAGCCTACCATTTCATATCTTTACAGATGCATCTGACACTGCAGTAGGTGCCTCATTAGGCCAAAAAGAGGAATCTTGTAATTATGCCATTTATTTCATTAGCAAAAATCTAACACCTGCAGAATCAAACTACATAGTCACAGAAAAAGAAACACTTGCCATCATATATGCTGTGAATAAATTCCAACATTATATAACTGGTTATGAAGTCTTTGTACATACAGATCATTATGCCATTAGACATTTAATGAATAAACCAATAACTAGTGGTAGACTTACCATATGGTTATTATTGTTATAGGAATTTAACATCACTGTGTTAGATAGACCACGTAAAGAGAATCAGGTGGCAAATTTTCTTTCTAAACTGCAAAATCCAGGTGAGGTTGTTTCGGTTGAAGATTCTTTCCCAGATGAAAATTTATTTGCAATTTCCATAGTGAATCCTTGGTATGCTGACTTGGCCAAATATTTGTCTACAGGAAGGACACCTCCATACTTTACTCCAAAGGAAAAGAAGAGACTAGTCAAACAAAGTGCTCGATACTCATGGATTAATGGCGATTTATTTTACACTGGTTATGATATGATTATTAGACGATGTGTAAGAAATGATGAGATAATTGATATTTTAAAATCTTGCCATGATGAACCATGTGGTGGGCATTTTGCAGCTAAGCGAATAGCATTCAAAGTTCTTAGTCTTGGATACTACTGGCTATCCATTTTTAAGGATTCCAAGAAGTATGTGAAGAGTTGTGACAGCTGCCAAAGAATGGGCAGGCCAACAACAACAGATGAGATGCCACTTCAGCCCCAAGTTCACCTAGAGCCATTTGAAAAATGGGCTCTAGATTTTATAGGACCCATTAACCCAACCTCCAATGGTAAGAAGTACATCTTAGTATGTACTGATTACGTAACAAAGTGGGCTGAAGCAAAAGCACTAGTTAGAGCCACCGAACAAACAGTGGTAAAATTCCTTTTTGAAGAGATTTCTGTAAGGTATGGAGTACCAAGGGAAATAGTGACTGATCAAGGTACTCAATTTACTTCAAAGTTAGTGAAGGACATCACAGAAAAATACCAAATCAAGCACAGAAGAAGTACACCTTACCATCCACAGGCCAATGGGCAGGTGGAATCCACAAACAAAACTTTGGAAGGGATCATTACTAAAACTGTGGCAATGAACAAAAATAATTGGGAAGAGAAGCTCAAAGATGCACTCTGGGCTTACAGAATTACGTGGAAGAATACTACAGGATTTACACCATATCAGTTGTTGTATGGCAAAGAGGTAATGCTTCCTATTGAGTTTCAAATACATACTTTTAAACTGGCTGCAGATTTGCAAATTGACCTGGACCAAGCACAACAAGAAAGAATTCAGCAGTTGAACCAGCTGGATGAAATGAGGCAGCAAGCAGAGGAAACCACAATCCTCATGCAAAAACAAAGGAAGCAGTGGCATGATGCACATATCAAGAAGAAGTAGTTCAAGGAAGGAGACTGGGCTTTACTTTTTGACTCTAAATTCAGAGATCATAAAGCCAAGTTTACCACACATTGGATGGGCCCATACCAAATTATTCAGGCTTACGACAATGGTTCAGTCAAGATCAAAACTATTGATGGAGAAGGTCATTCCTTTACTGTCAACGATCATCACCTGAAACTTTACACTAAGCCCATCAGCAAGCAAAATTTTCTCCAACCAGTATCTCAACAAAGAGAGGTTGAGATACTACAACCTTCAGCTGCAGTATCCCTGCCTTAGTTCATTTCATTTCAATTTAGAAATTCAAAAGAAATTAAAAAAAAAAAAAAAAAAATCTAAAAAAAGAAAAAACAAAAACACAACAAAAAAATAATAAAATGGGTTAGATGTGAAAACCAGACTCTGGCACACTCTAACCCTGAATTATTACTTGAAAACTAATTCATTGGCGGGTATGAATTCCTTTTCTTTTATTTCCTGTTTGATTCATCAAATGAATAATGACTTGAGGACAAGTCAAAACTTTAGTAGGGGGGAGAAGCATCAGCATTTTGTTTTCTTATCTCTCCATTGTAAATTCTTAAAGATTTCTTATCTCATATCCTCACCGTAAATTTCTAAAGAAGTTTGTTTCAGCACTCCAGATTTCAATAAAGAAGTTGTTTTGTCATTGTTTTATCTCAGAGGGACATGGTTAAAAACATTATGCAGGGGGACCTGTTCTGTCCAGAAGACCATGTTACCAACACCAGCAGTAATGGGACCTGTTTAAGATACATAAAAGGGACCTGTTAAGAGACTGTTACTTCAAGATTACTTCAACAAAGCTTCATCAAGTTTCAACAAGGATCCACAGGTTGCTGGGCACCAAGACTTCATCAAATACCAAAGATCAAGGAACCTGTATACATATAATTCTTTTTCCGGATTTCAAAGAAGCTGCATGAACATTTTCAAGATCTCAGAGGGACCTGTTGCATTCGAATCTATCTCAGGGGACATGTTATGAACAACAAAGAATAGTCAAAAGAGACTAGTCCTACCTAGCATGCCAATGCAACGCTTGAACAACCAACAAAAGTGTAATGTATTCCTTATTCTTAACATTTAAATTCTTAGATTAAATTTTAATGTTAAATTTAATAACTGTGACTGCTACGATCAATTTCAGAGACACCTCCATACCTATTACTCCTTATCCTATTGTTAATCCCTATCATCTTCCAATACTCAAACCCATCTCATACTTATATGATTTTGTTAAGCCCCTCTCATATCGCCTTTTCAATCTTTGTTACCAACCAATTAGACCCTACATCCATCCCAACATTTCTATTTGGCTGGGTACCAACAGAAGCAGGACACGTGGTTAATTGTTTGGAAACCAAATGTCATGCGGGCTTGTTCATTATGTTTGAAACGGCCGAATTATGATTTAACCACCTGACGAAGCCAAATGATGCAAACGACTACCTGAAATCATATCCTAGTACTTCATATATGCTTCTAGTGCTTCTATGATGGTATCCATATGACCAGTACAACCATTCCTCTGTTTCAAAAGATGAATATGTTATGAATTGAGTTAAGCTGGTTATTTCATTATCATTTTCAGTTGTTCTATGTTAGCATTTGACTCCTGTGACTTCAACAGTAAAGACTGAAAGTAGCAAGCGCCACGAAAGGAAAATGTAGTTAATTAGGTTCGACCTCCATTACAAGATAGTCAATCGAGCATCGCTTGGGTTACTAAAGGAGCTAGTGTGAAAGAGCCGAGGACGCCACCAGGTCAGCAGTATTGGGGTGGAAGAAAAAAGGTAACAAATCAAAACTTCTTTGTTGAATTTACAAAACATAAACAAAGAAGAGTTAGAGCACAACTCTCTGCCAAAATGACCAATAGGGTCGAACCAAGCATATTCGACAGTTCCCAGTATCACGAAGATTGCATTTCAATTCTTAAAGAAATACAGTGGCTGCCCTTTTTAGAGAAATTTCGTGGAAGTAATGAAGAGGTCACCAAACAATTTGCTTTTACATTCAACGGAGAGAAAGCTCTGATAGGTAATTTTTCATTCAGAGTTTCGGAAGACACCATAGCTCAGTCCCTAGGGATCAGCCCAGAAGGGGAGAAGTACTTCAAGACAAAGCAATTTAAAGAGAAATCATGGACTCAATTTATGTCCAGATCTTCATCCGTTAATTGGAAGAAAGGCATCCCAAGGAGTTGGCTGGTGCATCCCTGGGATGAGATGGTCTATATCATCCAAAAGTTTGCAACTTGTGAAGGCCGCTACAATATTGTTTACTTGTACCATATCAAGTTACTGTTACATTTGAAAGGGCAGTATGTTATCAGTCTGCCATACTTCCTCTTGCAAAGCCTAACCAAAATGTCGAAGACCATCCAAAAGCATAAAGGTAATGAAGACAATAGCTTATATCACTTTGGGCTAATTAAAATTCTTATTGAGTATGAATTACAGAGAAGAGGGAAAACGTGGAAGGAGTTATTGGCTGCTAACCAAATTAAAGATGAAGAGGACAAGGAAGAACCACAGGAAAACTCAGGATTTATGAATGATATCGATGAAGAAACTCCTATACACAAAGCAAGCAAGGTGCCTCCACCTGTTAGCAGTATAAGGACAAGGAAAATGAGAAAAGAGGGTGCTCGGAAAGCAGAGAAAGATAAAATTTTTACCACCTATACAAGAAGAACTAGGAGAGCATCAAAGGCCCAGCTACAAGAAGACCAACCTGAATCAAATGCACCTATGCCGATGGATATTGAAAGTAGTGCCCACTCACAACCTGGACTAGGAGCTGAGATGGAGGTTGAAACAATAACAGGCAAGAAAAAGATTCACCACCTGCCATAAAGAAACAGAAGAAACTGGAGAAGTAAATTGAGAAGTTAAAGGAAGAACTAATGGAGGCCAATATGCTGGAAAAAGTTATCAAGAAAGAAAATGAAATGCTCAGAGCACAGAGTAAAGAGACTCAACAGAAAAATGAAAAGTTAAGGGAACAAATTAAGGAACTTGAAGCTGAACAAACAGATATTTGTAAGTGGGCCACTAAATGGTACAACCAAAAGAAGGTCCTCAAGGAGAAGTACAAGAGTTTAAAGCATGAGCTCCATGGTCAGAAAGATGCCCAGGTGAAGAAGAATGAGGATACATTGTTGAAGGCAGCAGAGGTACAGGCAGGGACAGAGTTCAGAGGAAGCACATCGGGGTTAGCATGAGGTCATGCTAATTCATTAAGTTGGGGAGAGATGTTGGTACCATTCCTTGACCTGCTTTTTCCTCTTAAAACACATCGTTTGCCTGCCTTTTTCCTTCATACATCTCTTAGACCCCTTGAAATTGATTAGTTAACAGTATTATAGTTGTTAAATGCATTAGAATTGATTTATGAGTTTTATGTTAAAGAATTAGGGATTTTTGATAAAAAGACTACAGGAAGTTGCAACGTCCTGTAATTGGTTTATTGTTTGACATATGGCATGACAGCTAAGCTAAAGCAAAGGGTAGGGATGAAAAATAGAATGTACAAGCATGGACGAACACCTATCCTACAGCAGAACCAACACTCCTGAATGCGCGGTCAATGATGGTCAAAGAACAGCATGTTGGCGACAAAAGCAGCAACAACATAGGGTTCTAAACCGATTTAGTTTTGTTCCTTTTTGAAATCGGTTCAGAATGGAAACAACTTAAAAACTGTGCCATAGCAAAAGCGGCAACAGCCGCATCACGAATGTACATTCATTCCAAAATGTAAACGTTGTAAAACATATGTAAACACAGTTATGTGTTGTTAGTTAAGGGTTATCATTCTATCGTTTTGAAAACAAAGCTTTTGAACTTAATACCAAAAACACGGTTGCAGTCAAAATTTCATTGTTGCGATGATTCTATAGTTGCTTGAGCACTGTCCAGTATACCTTTGAAACGTGGACATGCCCTGTGTGGAACGGGTATACTGTCATTTCATTTCATTTGCAACTTCTGAATATTCAATAGTATGCATAGTGATTAGAGTTTGGTTTATGCTTTCATTGATTTAATTAGAAATTTGTATGAGTAATGTTTATGATGGTAGCTTGAAGGATTCATCGTTGAGATTGTTGAATTGTATCCTGTAAGGGATCTGATATTTTCGTTATTTTTAAAAGCATCTTCATGAACCCTGTTTCTCATATATTTGAATTTTAAGTGTGCTTATGATTTTAGTATGTTTCAATATTTCATGAATGATAAACATTCAATGTTGAGTGTTCATTGAACAGGGGTTTTATGCACAGCATCCTCGTAAGGGGATTGAAATCTTGGTCTAAGTAATACACAGTGTTTTTAAAACAGTTAGATGAATTGAGTGACCTGAGTGTCCAGGCAATAGGGAGCATACCTCAACCTTACGTAAGGAAGTTCTGTAACCTACCATCATGAACACTTAGTTAGGAATCCTTTATGTCTATAGATTGTAGACGCATTCCTCGAAGTTTACTGACCCTGGTCGATAATAAATATAGCCTAATCTAGCACCCTAGATAGGACACTACACTAGGTATAGTAGCACAAGGTTTAATTTGTTTTTTGAAGGGTTTTGCTAGATCAGGAGGAGCCGAACAGTTAGGGTAAGGAAATTAGGTCGAAATTGCAGGGGTTTGATGGGGCAAGGTAGGCACAAAGCTCAACACTCTAGGGCTTGGTGGGTGAGGTGGTTTCAAGATAGGTGAGGAGCTAGAAAGAGCATGTAAACAACATGGATTGTTCCTAAACTGAAAAAAACATAGACTGTGGATATTTTCCCAAAACAAAACATAAATATTATGGGTTTTGCTTATCAACTTGAAAACGTCCACTTAAAAAAGTATGAAATGATGAAATGGAGTCAACAATACATTTTAACACATGAAAAAATACGAAAAAATCAACTGAACATCATACCACATGAATCCCAAAGAAATAGCCACAACTTTTCATTAGTCTCCTGCTAAAACTGATACAAAATGATGTCTACTCAAAGCATAAGCATCCAGCTGAGTCCAACCCATATAATGACTGAGGAAAAGCATCATATAGACCCCAAAAAAATCATCCTAAGATCAAGAGGTGGACTCCATGAGAAGAGTAGTTGTTTCTAACAAGATCTAGACTACAAACAAGAAAATAGGGTGGTCAAAGTGACTTATCCCTAACCCAAACAAACTGATACATTACACCTCATGAACTTGTTTTACCTGATGAATCTACCCTAGTAAGCTCTATAAGCATCATAATTACATTCAACAGATCAATTACAAGGATAAAATCATGATTTGCCAAGGTGAAAGTGAAAATTGGGGCAAAACAATGAAAAACTGTACAATTTGTCAAACACGCAGCACCAGTGCTAGGCGCGCAGCGCCAATGCCAGGCGCGCCCTTCAACTTCATCTAAACTTTTTGAGGCCTTCCCGATGTCCAAATTGGTCCCAAAATAGCTTGTTGGAAAGATCTACCTATCTGCTTTCTAGAACATCTTGAATTTTTGAATTTGGAGTTCATTTTCCATGTCAAAAGTCAATTCTCCCAACACTGCTCAACATGCAGTGCCCAGGCCAAAAAGAGGGCAGAAAGGTCATTTTTGGGTGTTTTTTGACCTTTTGACCAACCAGTTCTCACCCAAATCCTTAGAAAAAGCATAGGGTGTATGTAATCATAACTAGAAACCAAAAAATGTTGACCTTTTGCTGATTAAATGCCTAAAAAAGAGCGCAACGCCCAAGGCGCTGCGCGTTTGCCTTCCATGAATGTGAAAAAATGGACTGAAAAACACAACAAACTCAAAAATGATCCATCATGCCCAAAAATGTGTTTTTATGACTATTCAAATATTAGAGGCATGTAGGGATGCCTCAGCAAGCATGTCAAGTCTCCTCCTCTCCCCTTGCTTGGTTAATTGGTCAATTTTCTCATGAGCTCTTTTGAGCTTGCTCCTTACCACTTGGTTTCTCCTTGCATAATACTTTGTCATCTTCCTTTGCAACTCAACATCTCTGTTTGCTTTGTCCAAAAGGGTCTCCAAGTGTGTGTTCACTTTCTCAAGCGAATACTCTCTATTTTTAGCTATGTCATTGACCAATTGCTCATTTACAGTGAGCTGCTCCTTCAATTCTGCCTCTTTTTGTCTTTCAAGCTCTAAGGCCTTTCTCAACCCTCTTGTTCTTAGCCTTTTTATTTGTCCTTGTTCATCATCCGGTTCTCCATAATCTCCATAAGCCTCATCAAGCTAAAATTTGGCTTTCTCATCTTCCCTTTTTGCCTTGATGTACTTGATTTGCATCAACTCTTGCTTAACTTCTAGCTGCTTGTTCTCTTGCTCATAGAAGGAGATAACATATTGGGCTCTTTGTAAATTAACCTCAAGCTCCCTGATTTTGGCATCCTTTTCTCTCAAGGAAACTTGAGAAGATTTGTTTCCCTCCTCATCACTAGTGTCCACAAGGAGAAACTCCTTTTCAATGTCATGTTCTTCATGCTGCTGTTTGACCTTTGCTTCCTCTACCATTTTCTCCTTCCCTTTAACCTGTAATGCTGATGATGAAGGCAAGGCCCCTCCCACTTTCTGTGGGGTAAACACCTGCCTCTTTCCCCTCTGATAGGTGAAATCAAATGGATACAAACTGTTCCTCTGTGGTATACTACTCTGACCATGCTCAATGTGTACATCATGTCCCTCACTGTCATCATACTCATCATGTCCCCCATCACTGTCATCATGCTCATCATGTCCCCCATCACTATCATCATCTCTAGTGGGTGAATGAATGGCTACATGAAATGGTGATGTAGATGGTGTGGAGGTGTCTGGTGAAGAATGACCTGTTGAAGATGAGTGATAAGTATGCTGTGGTGGATGAGAAGAAGTAGATGGATGAGTGGAGGATGATGGAGGAATGCAGGGAGCTGGCTGAGTAGGTGGTTCATTAAATATCTCATTAGTTATGAAGGCCTCCCAAGTAATGCATATTTTATCTAAGTGATGTAGGACTATCATTTTGATAAGAGAATGATGGAAAATACTATGCATCTGATGAGCTAGGTCCCTTTTTTGAGCAATATATGTCATATTGTCAATACTCTTGAAAAGGTAATATGGAAAATTGAGCATTCTTACCCTGGTAAAGTGCATGAGAAACCTGATTTGGTATGAGTATAGTCGGGAAAACCTGCCCTCACATGTGAAATACCTCATGATGATCTTCATCAATGGCACATATTTGTCCAAAAGATAAGAGAAAGGGAAAATTCTCTTCTTATCATTTCTGAACCTTGTTTTAAGATATGGCTCATAAAAATTGTGATGCAACTCTTTTTGATTGAACCATTTCTCTCCTGCATTTGGAATTCCAGTGGCCTATGATATGATGGCTGAAGATATAGTGAATGTGACCCCGACTAAAGTGACCTGGTTGTTTTGCAAATTGAGGATGAACTACTTGGTTAACTGCTGATGAAAATTCACTGTCTCAACCCTTTGGAAAAACTCTAAACAACCCATGTGCCTGAAACATGATACTGCAAGTGGTGATGCCATAAGTTCTATTGTATCAGTGGGTTCAAATCTAATAATTCTCCCTCCTTTCTTGGTTGGCCTCCTGGGCTGTCTTTCCCCTTCTTCTGAACTACTGTATTCTGCCATGCTTTATAGGTGAAAACTTGAGGAACTAATATATATGCCAAGATGAGTGAAACAGTGAGGAGGTGGAGTGAAATACAGTCAAGGTGATTGGAAGGTGACAAAGTATAAGAAGTACTACAACTTTGATCAAAGAAGTGATTTTGGAAGCATGCAAGGGAGCTTTGCTAGGGTTTCAAATTTTAGGGTGCCAATTTGCTTAATTGATGGAGAAAAAGAGATGTCGGGCCACTTACTTGTTGAATGCAGGTAGTTGAGGCTTTTGTGGCTTTGAGAAAATGAAGGAAGTGATGTTTTGGCGCTCCTAGGGTTTGCCAAACGCACAGTAGCAAGTGCTAGCGCGCAGCTCCCTCAGCAAGCACGCCCTTCACCTCATAGGCGCATAACACCATTGTATTTTACTCTGCCTCGAACTGGAAAACGCGCCCTTGACCCTACAGGTGCACAATGACTTCTCCTAGCGCGTGGCACCCTTAGCAAGCACACCCTTCTGATTTTTTCCTCTTTCACTCAATCTCCTCTTTGCCAAGGAGAACTTAGGATGCAAAGGAACTAATGAATTTTGAAAAATGCCTTTGAAAATTTTATATAGAGAATGCTTTTGATTTTTCTTTAAAAAAACCCACTTTATAATGTTTGTTTGGAACTTTTGTTGTGTTTTCAAATCTCTGTCTAATTTTTCTCTTTCTCTGTCTCTTTTTAGGTGGATGAAGCTTTGATTGAGCTGATTTCTTCAATGGCTCATTTCTTGCAGCAAGGAGAAATGCTTGGGCAACTTGGGAACAATTATTACATATAATGACTTGAATTACATCAAAAATAAATATAAACAAACTAAAATACTCTGTTTTCTTTTTGAGATGAAAATTGCATCAGTGAAATAAAATTCTCATACAATAACCATGACTTACTACCAATCACTTTTCATTTATTGGTCTTCCTCATATCTTTGCTGCCCTTTATTCACATTTGAAACTAAGCTTTTGACCTTGGAAATGAACCCTAAGACCTAATGAAAAGACCTTGTAAATGAACTCTAAGACCTAATGAAAACACAAGTGCCTTGACTCTAAAAATGTGATAACTGAAACCATACCTGAATGCAACATGGAGATGGGTCAACAAATATACCTTGTGAGGGAAAATTTGATTTTCTAAGAAGAACGCAACCATCAGTGGACCATTTTGGCATGACCTAGTGGAATGATAAAAAATTGAGTATGGGACACCTAAAATGAAAATGCAAAGAGACGATTTGATTGCTGATGGAAGTATGCATATACTGACACTAACAATCTGGTTTGGGGTTACCCATGGGCATGCATACCGTAGGCCGAGATGCATCCACCTAGAAACATTTCAAAGGAGGCAACATAAATTTGACTTAACAGAAGCAACATTCCACACCGAGGTTGGTTCGTGGTTGAGGGTTGTGTATGAGATCACCGAGGGAAAATATAGATACTGATTTGAAGGGATGAGGCCAAAACCGCCAATAGGAGAAGCAATAGGAAGCAACATGCAGAGGATGATCTGGATTCAATGTTTCTTCAAATGGACAACAAATGTCTTCCCTTAAGAAAATGATTGCAAAATTCACTGAACCCTCAGGTGAGGCAACATAATCCATATATTTTCAAGGATTTATTTTGTTTAATCTGATAATCGCCACTCCTCTAGCTGTAGTAATTCCTAATGTTGGCCCTCATGCATAATCAAGGCCAACAATCCCAAATCCAAAACAGAAAAGGGGAACTAGAAGGCTGGTCACCAAGAAACCCAAGAAAACTGCTATAGCCCCAACTTTCGACCTCACTGGCGAGGTCGATAAATCAATATCCACATTACCAATCATTGAGGAAAATCCTCCATCCTCATCCGCAGTCTCACTAGGGTCACGGGATCCATCCCTACATACAACCTCCATGCCTGCGACCTCATCCAAATCCATCCCCCCTAATATGCATGTAGCAATAGAAGAGATGGAAGTGGACTCTACGCAACATCACAGTGAGCCTCTCCAAGGCAATGTCACCCACACATCCTCTCTGATATCCCTACTTCTAGGGTTGGGCCCACTACTAGGGGATGAGCCAATAGTGTCCACTCCACAGTCAACAGGAATTGAGAAGTACCAGACTGCATTCCCTATAAATTTCCCATTAATCCCAAACCAAATTATCATTCCACCTACCCCTCACTTCACCTCATCTTCATAGCCAATGAACTCTCACCCATCCCATTCAGACAAGTCCATTGCTAGCGGCCTACCCATTCATAGCAATTTTCCAGATTCGAACACAATGTAGGCAGAGACTCTACAACATTGGTCATCGATGCAGTTGTTTGGATTCATCCTGCAAGCTGCAGAGAGAGAAAATATATTACATGATGACCTCGTTCATGAACATGAGCAACAAAAAATAAAATTACAGGAGGTCACATAATAAAGGGATCAACTAAGCCAAGCAAACATTGATCTACAGGCACAAGTAGATCAGGTTACAGATAAATTTCGGTCACTTTGGCCAACAATATCAGATGTTGTCATAGAAGCTCCCGAAGATATTACATCTTGCACGTTGGTCAACTGTTGTGACCATATCCAAGCAGTGTGCTCGAGTTTGGTAGCCACAAGTGCAAACATGAAGAAGAAGTTGGAGACAGTAAGATCGACGTTGCCATATCTGACTGAGATATATGATAGATCAATAGACGAGAATATCAACACCATCGCCGCTACAAAATAATCACTTGCTGAAGCACTTGCAGATGTGTTTGACCTAATGGAGAAAGCGCACGACTGATTGTGCAGCCTATCCCTAAAGAATCAACCATCTATCCTCTGTGAGAAAACTCCAAATTTTAATTGTCGACAACAAGAGATGCAAAAAATCTATTCGATTGCAAAATATTGATGAAGAAATCACCACCATTCAGGCACAAGTCAAATATATAGAGGAGGAATCTGCAAAAACTAAGAAGAAAATCTGAGACCTCAGACCTCTAGTCCGCCTACATATTCTTTCTCTAAAGGAGGTTTGCAGCAACAACGAAGAATGGTGGAACAAACTACAAATTAGTAGGTCGAGTTAGCTAACATCCAACATAACATAAGACTTCATCAAACATGCTCACTCCATAGCGATTGCATGGAAAGCAACACTCAATGAAGATAATAATTTTAGGCAAGAAACGACAACAACTGTTCCTGAATTGGGGCCTTCATTTGGAAAAGGAGGCCAACACATGGTAGAAGAAGCAGCTGAAGTAGTAGCCACTTAGCATATGCAAAAGAAGCAGTAGCCCCTCTGTTATAGACATTTTTGGGCACTACAACCCCAAGCATAAATGTCCATAAACTAAGGGCTCCTAAGTCCCTAAAGGTGTTGTTTCAACCCCTAAAATAACAAGGTCAACTGATTACAGCGTCTCCCAGAAGTTCTCCATGAAAAAATACTCAGAACTGGTCAAAATTGGATCATTGCACTTGCTCCATGGCCAGAGTGCGATGCATTGCACCTTGTACACACGGGAAGTGCGTTTCATTTCTAAAATCCCTTCTATGGGGTGCGATGGACGAGAAAAGACAAGTGGCGAGACAGTTTGCGAGGTGGATGATCATGGAATCTTCCAGAAACTTCTTCTGGGACACTTGCCTCTCAGAATCACCCAAGGATGAGTAAGAGATCAATGAGATCTCCAAGTGGCATCAAGAATTATCAGAGAGAAGACACTAATCAAAAACCCAGAGCTGACTCACACCTCTGCAAATATCTATATAGATCTCTCATCCCAGAGATCCAGAGGTTGGAGGCTGGAATTTTGCATATTGTAAGGAATTGTTGTTGGTTTCTAGAGACAAACATCAGATTGTTGGGTGATCTAAGATTTTTTTGAGGTGAAGAGGGGCTTCTTTGTTGGGAGGTTGATGCTGGGTCGGAACAACTGGTTGTAACTCCTCTTGGATCTTTTCTTGTTTATCAATAAAAACTATTTGAGTTTTCCTCCATGCTTTTGTATCATTGATGCTTGTTGCATTTGTATGGTCAATTTACATCTGATCCTAGATTGTTTATGAATATAGATCCATGTCTTTGTATAATGCTATGCTTCTATGATCTTACAGGTACTTTGTGAAGCTGGGCGTGCAAGGGAGCAGGTAGCTAAGGACTATCAAAGAAGACAGGGATCGAATCGAAGGATTAGCGCAAGACAGAGGTTGGTCTTTCTGTTCCTCTCTATCTATAATTCATAAAGGAAAAACAAAAGTAGTTTTTCTCTGTTTGTTTCCAAGGAAGCTATCACACCTTAGTGGGATGGAGATGTTCTATATAGACACTTTTCCCTGTAACAAAATGGCGACTCCACTGGGGAACTAATTAGTTTGTTTGTTTATCATTCTTTGTTGTTTGTTTCATAAACTTACAAGTAGAATTCGAACTGCATTTGCCATAACAAATGCAAAGTAGATAATTGCTTCTTCAATCCATCCACTGGATCTGTTTATGATTTAAACAACTGATTCACAAACTATCTGATTGCCCTTGTGATAGCTCTTAGATCCTCCTTAGATCTACCCCTGATTGTTGCATTACTGATTGCTTTTTACTCGGCCAAAAACCAAGAACTAAACTGCAAAATGTGACCTGGAACCCGAACAGAGTCTCGTTTCTGGCCCAACACAGGTATTGTTCAGAGATTCTGAATTTCAGCGCACTTCCCGAGTGGACAACCTGCGCTGCATTTCAGATTCTCTGTGTTACAGGTGCGCTGATCAGACTAGCTCTGTGCAGCTGTGGCTTCTGTGCTTCATTCTTTCCAGTTCTATTCCTGAATTTTGCTGCCTGTGATCAGTATATGTCTGTTTGAAACTCCTTTTCCTTGCTGTTATTCCGCCTCCTTTGTACAAAAGAACTGTAGATGTTTTTGTGTGTTTGTTGAGTCATTTACAGTTCTCCTTTGCAAAAGTAGCATAGTCGTACTGTCGTCCTTTGATTTGAATCTGTCGCAAGTGTCGATTTCAATCGTAGGAAAGAGTTTTATTGTTGTTGATGGTCGATTATCCTGTTACTATTGCTTTTGGTCTGAATTTGTAATTTTCTAGTGTCAAGAACAAGTATTCATTTCAAAATCGTAAGGTGTTGTAATCGTCTCCATTTTTTGATTTCGAAAAGAAACTTGTTTATGTTTGTCGCTTGAAAAGAAATTCAGATTTGTGCATCAACTTTCTTTTTAGCATCCATATACTAAGAAAGTTGAAAAAAAAATACATGCATGTGCATTTGCATATAGACAGTCTGTTTGGCTTGATTTAGGAAAGTGCATTTACAGTGTGCTCTTTGCTCTTTGTGAAAAGGTTCTGTCTTTCTTTTCCCTAGTAGCTAGGATTTTCATTGCACAAAAGAGATAAAAAGCTTGTTTATCATCTTTAGATTGCATTTTAGGAAATACATCTACATCTCTTGGTGAACCCAAAACGCAAACTTCATAAGCAAGATCAACTTAAAATAAATTCAATGAATCTAACAATGCTTTGGAACTTAACGCACAACATTTAGAGGTCTAGGCTAGTGACATATTTCAGCCTCGTAAAGCCTGGTAACTGTTGTTCTCACTGATGGTTGGGTGATTCCTCCACTTTGAGACGATAAGTGCCAGTACGGAATTGTGCTCCCATGTACCATCGAGTATATTTTGGGAGACCCCTATAGGCTTAAATCCTTTATCCATAGGAAACCGTGTCTGCCGCCCTATCGATCGCAATGCACTGAACACAGCATTCGGGAAGATTGACTGCCGTACCATAAAAAATATTCTGCAGTTTTGCGATTGGTTTGGTACTCCCTCTACCTAGACTTCTAGAGCAGTCCCTTTCGTTCCTTTTCAGACTCCTTAACGGAAAAGGTCCATCTGAGCACTTGTCACTTCAGGCTCATTAAAAATCGAAGGAGACTAGAGTCATCTTTTGTTTTTTCTCGACTCTTAAAAACTGAAAAACCAAGTTGTGTCAAAGCGTCTAAAATTCATTTAATTCGGAAACATACTTCCCCTTTATTTTAGTTGATTGAGTAATCCGCAATCGTGGAAGAAAGTCAATTGAAACCCCATCGTTCGCGGAGGCTTACGAGTCAACCATCTTTGTCTCCGGAATCGAAGCCAGTACGGACAAAACGAACTCGTTTAACCGGTTCCAAATCTCCTATTAAAGTTAGAACAAGTGTTCCAACGACATTAGAGACTCCGGTTACTCCAAACATTTCTAGAATCCCTGCCTCTACAGAAGAAGTTCAGCAGCCACAGAAGGACAGTGATATTGATCCTAGTCTGAGAGTAAACACTTGTGTTACCGAACCAGTTCCATCTACAACCGGTTCGGAGAGTCTTGCTCTTCAAACATCTGTCACTGCCGATTTCACACCTTCTTCAGCACCAGAAATATTCTATGGACCTGACGGTCTTCCCCTTCCACCTGGTCTGATTGCCATAGAAGAAATTGTAGAAGATCCTCAAACAAGTACTCCAACGCAATTTGGAGTCGGGGTCACTCTATATCCTTCTTCATCAGAAGTTAGTCTACCACCAGTGGAAGCTCCTGTAGAATCGCTAGGTAATCTTTTGGATAGACTACAAATGTCTGAACAACCGTCAACATCTAGGACTGTGTCGTCTAACATAGCAACGACAGAACTCCCTGCTATCACTCCGACAATGTTTGTTGGTATACCATCTATCCCAACTAGCTCTCAACCGCTAGAAGGAGTCCACTCAGGGGCTATTTCGACAGTATGGTCTGTTCCTGTTTGTTCATCTGGAATAATATCCAGAAACTCTTATGTTGAGTCTCAACAAGTTGATCCATTTGGAGGTCAATTTGGGCAGTCCGGCCCCCAAGGGCAAACAATTCCCTTGAGTTCTAGATTACCACCGTATGGGGGGCACTATACCCTTTCATTATCCCCTCCGGGAGGATATCCATACGGGAGTTCACAACCACATTTCGGTTATACTGGAATTACGTCAAGCGGTTGGGTACATATACTACCTCAACAACCAAGAGTTGTATACTCGATGCAACAATGCTTACCTATGTCAAATATCCCAACTACGCCAGCTATTGTGACGGTGTCACAAGTCCAAGCGATGCCTGTTGTATGCCAACCTCAGGTTTCTCAGGTTGTGATGCAACAGCCCCTTGACCCTGCGACTCAACCACAATCGCCGACTGGTGGAATGACACAGGTTCAGATGGGTACAATTACCCCTTATCTTGGTCAAACTGTTAGTATCGGTCAACAGCACATGGCTTCACAACCATGGCTAGTACAATACCAACAACCGCAATTCCAACAAGTATACCAAGGTTATGAGCAACAAATATTTGCTAATAGTGGACAGCCGTACATTCAAAATGGTCAAAATCAACCATTTTACAATGGTCATGCCCACCAACCTTACCAAACATACCAACATCAAATGCATTATGTCGGTATGCAAAGACCAACTGCTCAGGCAATCCCATCTTATCCTGGGTATGCTTCACCTAACCTGAATCAACAGTTACCCTTTGTGGCAATTTTAGAGTTACCTGATTTAAATCGGTTAACAAACGATCCAATCGCTTACGCCCCTTGGTGGCCAGCGATTCCGCATAAACTTCCATCAGATATTCCTAAATTTAATGGAAATCCGGGTGAAGATCCATCGAATCACGTGATGACCTTTCATTTATGGTGTTCATCAAACACCCTAAATGATGATTCGATAAGACTTCACCTCTTTCAGAGGACGTTAATGGGTCCGGCGGAAAAATGGTATATTGAGTTACCTAGAGCTTCATTTGACAACTTCAGTACCCTAGCCACAACCTTTTTAACCCATTTTCAGTTACCGATAAGGTACGAAACGGGAACAGAACTTCTTACCAATTTCAAACAAACAACGACCACTCATATATCTGATCATATACATGAGTGGCGACGTCGTCGTAGAATGGTGAAAACGTATGTTCCCGATCAAATTTTAGCTGAATGGTTTATTAAGTCATTATTTCCTTCCATCATGGAAGATGTGGCAAAAGGGGGAGTCGTCACCGAAGAGCAGGTTCTCGCTCGTGCGCAATATTTGGACTTAATTTACACTCAGTCCAGCACGTTCTACGATAAAATACCTGACGCTCCTAGACCAGAATTCTCAGTTCCTCCTCCTCCTAAATCAAACAATGACTCTCATGCCGGCGATGGCGTGATTGGTGCAACAGACATGAAATCGACAAAGGCTACATCTAAAAAAGCCCGTAAGATTTCTAGTCAAAATGCAAATGAGGAACTTCTTGCCTTGGAAGTAAATGTCGTGTCGACCGACAAGGGCAAACAACTGAAGCAACTAGGGGGCAAGAAGAAAAAGAAAGGGAGAAAAAAGAAGCAGGATGAGTCATCTCCTGAAAAACCTTCTAGAAACCCTTCTGGGCAAAGGAAACCCCCTGCGGGGTGTCATATATGCGATGAGAATCATTGGACGAGAGATTGTCCACATAAAGCTAAAATTAAGAAACTCTTTAAGAGTTAAAAAACCTCAGCAGTATTGACTGATTCGTTTCCAAAACCGGGAACCAAACTGGTTGCTAATCAAAATGCTTCCCAATCCCAAGTGCTTATGTTGTCTATCTCAGAGCAGCAAAATGATGCTTTGACAAGGAATAAAGATTACAGGAATCCACAACTGTCGAATAACAAGGCTAATGAACAACCTAGTAGTTCGACAACAACTTTGACCGAAGTTGTGCCACCCATCATTCTTGAACCAAAGATAAAGTTTCCAAAGGGAGTAGTACACAAATCGACATTTAATCCTCGTGCAAAAGTAGCACAAAATTATAATAAAGTAGAGGACCTGGCCCAATTACCATCTGCTATGTCGACACTTGAGGTACCGCAAATTGCCCCTCCCAAAAGCAGGATTTATTATCAGTAATAGGTGGGATTGACCCAATGGATTCCAATCTTGTGGCCTTTGATCATAAAGGATATGACCCTCAATTACCGGCTCAACTAGCTTTCCTTATTCAAGTGAAAGCCCTCAACAAAACTGTTCATCGAACAATTATTGATGAGGGGGCATCTACATGTATTATGTCGATGAGTTGCTGGAAAAATTTAAGGTCACCACCCTTGTTGAGATCGTCAACGACATTAAAAGCATTTGATGGACGATCATACACTCCATACGGGATTTTAAGTAACTTGCAAGTTGAACTGGGGGGCAAAACAATAGAAATTGATGTTGAGGTTATCCATGAAAACCTCGATTACAACATCCTACTAGGAAGGCCCTGGATATACGCCATGGCCGCAGTTGTGTAGACGTACTTCAGGAAGATTACATTTCCCTTTCAAGGAAGAATTACAATCGTCGACCAACAAACATTTCTCCCCAACAGTTCACAAGTTACAGAAGCATTCTAATGATCCATGGAAGCAATCATTCGCTTCAAAATATTGAAGTAGGCCTCCTAAAAGACCCTGCCTTAATGGGTAATTTTGCCCTACTGCCTCCGAGCAATTTGGCGGAAGTGGCCACAGTGGAAACCTGCAATATGAAATCTTCTATATCTAATGGATTCGGAAGATTCCTAAACATTTTGTCAGCATGGATCATTGCCATTTTAGAAATATTGTAGCAATCAATTTTCTTGGCTTGGGGGGCAAACCCAAATCAATGCTCATCGAGTGTTTGGATAGATAGGTCTAAGGAATATGGCACCTCTTCAGATCCTTGTTCGCATGTACATTCTACAGACAAAGGAATCATTCAATCAATGATAATAGGAGAGGCACCATGGGAAGATTACCACCATCGCTCCCATCTTCCGAATTACCACGAAGATTATTCCAGCAACCTTAATCATCCATTAGTTTTTGATTTTCTATCAAATACTGTAAATACGGTGGATTTCGAGGATGGTTCTTATCTCGTGTCAACCTCGTTAAAAAATGAAACAAGGAGTCATGAGGATAGTTCTTTTACTGTGTCAACCTCATTAAAAAATGTAAAAAATCCCCTTTCCAAATCTAAAAGGTAAACCTTCATTCCAACCACCGAGTTGAATGCAATGAAGCTTGGGGGGCATGCACCTCGATTTGCGTTATTATGTTGGGGGCATGCAAACTTATCATGAGCAGTGTTATCGCAGGGTTCAAGCTCATTAAAAAATAAACCTGCCACGAGCAGTGTTACTACAGGGTTCAAGCTCGTTAAAAAATAAACCTGCATCGAGCAGTTTTAGCACATAGTTGAAGCTCATTAAAAAATAAACATAAGACATAGCAAATGTTTCCCCCCGCGTTTAAGCTCATTAAAAAATGAACTATTCCCTGGTAAATAACCATCGTGAATGTAGTACTTCAGCCATTAAAGCCTTGGTTGTGTTTGCACCGTCACCTCCACTTTTTCATTGGCCGATCATTCACCTCCATTTGATTGTTTACCCATTTTGAGGAACAACTGCGAAGAGTGATTTCACTAGCCATCCTTGTGACACTGCCGTGATTGGAAAATTCCAAACCTTACCTGGAATCAGCTGCTACCCGTTTTATCACTCGTTCCTCAAAAGATGAGTATCCTTTAAGCTCTTTTCAACTGACTCGTAAAATATGAAAAGATTGCCGAGCCATTGGCCTCTTCAGCTCGTTAAAGGGACAGGAAGTGTTATCCCTCCTCTAGATTTTAATCTTTTTGGACCTGAGGGATTATTACACAAAAAGATTGAGCGCTTGTTTTGTTCGACTCGTTAAAAGTATCGAAAATTCATCCCTTCTGTATTGTTTTATACTTTTTCGGGCTTAAGGGATTAGAAGACGAAAAAGGAATTTTGGATTTACCTTTACGTTCCTTTTCAGACTCTCTAAAATTGAAAAGGACCGAGTTATCTTTGTCGTTAAACTCGTTAAAAAGATTAATAGCGACAAACTTGTCCATAGACGAGAACGAGTTTCACTATCGCTAGGCTCGTTAAAACATAGTGATGGGTTTGCCCAAAGGGAAAATTATAGAACAAGCATATGTTATCCTCCTCAAGCTTGACAAAAATAAAGAGGTATTGGTCAGCAATGACTGGGGAAAATTGGGAAGAAAACTCAAAGAAACTTTGTTGGTAGCAAGTCGCTCTTGAACATGACACTTCCACTCCGTGTCCGAGTCGGGTTGGGTTGTTTCATTCACCAGTCACATCGCCATGGTCACGCCATACCATCCACATTTGGGGTTAATGCTACCGATCCATCACATCAATGTCGCCGATACGTTCAAGAGAAGTCATTCAGAGAATTCACCTGTGTCTCACCCACTACCATACATTATACTCCATTCTTTCATGACCGCCACCCTGAACCTTATATCACAAGATCGTTTTCACCTCCATTAAAATCATTTGCTCCGTTCCGTGTCATTGATGTGGGATTCGTTAAGGCCCTCCTGTGACGGATCACTTCTTGTCAACATGAGCTCATTATCCAAGAAGTTTATCTAGGAACACCCCATTCAGTACTTTGAAGCTTGCATGCCTCAATGGAAAGTTTCTCACTTCCGGCGACAGTTTTACATCAATGGCCTTTGACCGAAAGATTTTGCGTGGTGTTCGATGCCAAGTCCTTTATTCACACCACGTGAATTGTACTGCAGTACCTTGAGGGTCATTATCATTATCGGTGATTCCTCTCGTGCTTGTTAACAGTTTACATCATTGGCTGGTAATCAAGCGATGTCTTTCCATGTTCGACTTCAGAACATTTCTCACATGGATCGACTTGTACTTCGAGTGAAGATCAAACGAGATTGAAGACCCCGGATCTAGTTTCATCCATCCGGGCTGTGATATATATTCAGGGAAATAAAGACATCAAATGTACATTATTGCTGCACAAATAATCATCCAACCAAAAGGATGATGGCTCTATCAGAATCATCAGTCTACACTCAGACAATTGTCTGTCCTATGTACATGAAAATGAATTTATAAAACTAAGCATGGGAATGCCCGCCTCAGCTAGATCATGAAAATATTATGAAGATAATGTATTGTATTGTATCTTATTACAGGTCTCCTCCCAGCATTGAAAGAACTTCAGATCCTCATAATAAAGCATTTCACCCGACATCAAAGATTAACGACCTCATGCTTTAGGGGGCAACTGTTATAGAAATTTTTGGGCACTACAACCCCAAGCATAAATGTCCATAAACTAAGGGCTCCTAAGTCCCTAAAGGTGTTGTTCCAACCCCTAAAAGAACAAGGTCAACTGATTACAACTTCTCCCAAAAGTTCTCCATGAAAAACTACTCAGAACTGGTCAAAATTGGATCATTGCACTTGCTCCATTGCCAGAGTGTGATGCATTGCACCTTGTACACACGGGAAGTGTGTTGCATTTCAAAAAGCCCTTCTATGGGGTGCAATGGACGAGAAAAGACAAGTGGCGGAGACAATTTGCGAGGTGGATGATCATGGAATCTTCCAGAAACTTCTCCTGGGACACTTGCCTCTCAGAATCGCCCAAGGATGAGTAAGAGATCAATGAGATCTCCAAGTGGCATCAAGAACTATCAGAGAGAAGACACTAATCAAAAACCCAGAGCTGACTCACACCTCTGCAAATATCTATATATAGATCTCTCATCCCAGAGATCCAGAGGTTGGAGGTTGGAATTTTGAATATTGTAAGGAATTGCTGTTGGTTTCTAGAGACAAACATCAGATTGTTGGGTGATCTAAGCTTTTTTTGAGGTGAAGAGGGGCTTCTTTGCTGGGAGGTTGATGCTGGGTCGGAACAATTGGTTGTAACTCCTCCTGGATCTTTTCTTGTTTATCAATAAAAACTATTTGAGTTTTCCTCCATGCTTTCATATCATTGATGCTTGTTGCATTTGTATGGTCAATTTACATCTGATCCTAGATTGTTTATGAATATAGATCCATGTATTTGTATAGTGCTATGATTTTGTGATCTGACAGGTACTTTGTGAAGCTAGGCGTGTAATGGAGCAGGTAGCTAAGGACTATCAAAGAAGAGAGGGATCGAATCGAAGGATTAGCGCAAGACAGAGGTTGGTCTTTCTGTTCCTCTCTATCTATAATTCATAAAGGAAAAACAAAAGTAGTTTTTCCCTATTTGTTTCTAAGGTAGCTGTCACACCTTAGTGGGATAGAGCAGTTCTATATAGACACTTTTCCCTGTAACACCCTCAGAAGATGGCAGAAGAAGCAGCTAAAGCAATAGCCCCTCAGCAGATGGCAGAAGAAGCAGCTGAAGCAGTAGCCCCTAAGAGGGAAGGACAGGAGCATCCACAAGCAGAAATACCCATAGAAACAAAAACGAGACCCACAACACTTGAGATAGATTGACTCGAGGACAAGTCAAAGAACTGTGGTCGAGGCCTATTGGGGCCTTCATTTTGAAATTTGAAAGTTTTGAAGGTATGAAGAGGGAAAAATAGGTGGCAGGAGCAATGATCAAGTTGCAGAGAGGATAGATGGGAAAGGAAGTAATATCATGCAGTTGAGGGGCAGTTGCGTCAAGGTGTCAGGAGTAAGAAGAAACAACCGAGCAAACAAGGAGGAGGACGGGAAGCAGCCAAGGGGAAAGACAGCCGAACGGAACTGGAAGTTCCAGTAGTGAAGGAATAGATAAAAAGAGAAGAGAACATGAAAAAAGGGTTGATATCTGGTAGGATCCAGAGGCATAGAGGAAGATGATCCGAGAACTAGAGCAGTTGCGAAGAGGTCAGAGTTGGGATTGGTATGATATCTAAGGCATTATGTGGCCTTGATATTTCATGTATCTGATCACGACTTTATGGCAAATGTATGTTGGAATGAATCTTCCATTGAATTAATATGAATGAGTAAATGAACCAGTTGTGTGGCATCATGTGTATATGTATTGCTATGATTTATGGGTTTGCTCAAATTTTTTTATAAGATGATCTTTCCTCGTATGAATATGATATCTATAATGATACAATGTTATGATGAATGTATGCTTTAAGACGTGTATGGAATAATGTCTGGGTCATCCTTGATATCCTTCTAAATCCATCTTAGTTTCGGTCACGACATGCCTCGGGTGAGACTCCTTACCCTTTGGGGTAGGGTGAAAATGCCGATGTTGTCCTAGTCTACAATGGACCCTTGTTGGCCCCTTGTGCTTGAACCCACAGTCTTTCCCTGATGACATTTTTGTGCCAACAGCAGGAAGCAGAATTGAAGCTGCAGGAGACAAAGAAGAAGTTGAAGGAAGAAGAAGGGTTGAGGAGTAGAGAAAGACAAGAGAAACAAAATCATGAAGAAGAAAAAAGGCAAGGCATGATGATAGAGCAAACAATGCCTATACAGGTTGAGGAGTTAGAACAAAGAGCAGTTGAGGAAGATGGTGAACAGATGGAGGATCAAAAGCTTTCTCAATAGATTGAGAAATTGATCGAAGTTAAAGACATGGAGTTCGAGTAGGAGCCACATAATGAAGAAAATAACCTTATGTCGAGAGCACAAGAGGTCATCTCTCAGTCTCTGCCACCTCCAGTTTTAGAACCAACCTCGAGCGAGCAAGGATAAGTTGTTCTCCTTAATGATGATACGGTCATGGATGTGTACAATCTATCATTTGATGAGTTGCAGAAGAGGATTGTACATGCACAGAGAAATCACTTTCCAGATGATCACGCTTCACCTACATTCATCAAGGAAAGGGTGACAATGTCAGACACTAGGCATCATCCAACCGCCCTTGGCGAAGCTGGCTTGGCTTATGCAAGAGTAAAAAGCTCAAATGTTAAGTACTTGATGATTGATAATGAACAATTGGAAAAGAACGTGTAGGCTTCCAAGAAAGAGTTATAACAACTCTGAGCATCATTGCAGAATGTAGTTTCCGCAATGGGAGAGACAAGGAAAGCGATACTTGCTGAAGTATCAACACTTGAGAGTACCATGCAGAAGCTCTACACATTTGTCACCATGCATAAAGCAGTTGTCAATGTGCATGGATTACAAGAGTGAAGTGAAGAATTTTTTCAAACTCTCAAGAACATACATGCTGCCATCACCCATGTACAAGAGTGGAAAATGTGGTACAAAGGAGCCTCGCTTGACTTAGCCAAGAAGATGAAGCCACATGTAGATTTGGAGAAAGAAAAGGTCAAGATGTTGATCCATAACTATGAGTATCTCACCCCATTCATTAGCAACATACAAGACTTATATGCCCAGTTGTACAATATTTTGGATGTGATGGTGAGAATGCACAGGATCCCATCAATCAGTTTCCTCATCGAGGCTAGACCCAAGAACCAAGTCCAGCTAGATATCGATGAGTACATGGAGAAGCTAATACGAGAGGCTACCATGGTATACTTGGCGCTGAGCACAAATAAAAATGCAAAAGTACATCGATGGTGCTTTCATGGTCAACACCATGCTGCAAATGCTTCAGAACGAGTTGGATACAGGTTCCAAGACCGTATAACCGGATGCTATGGAGGCAAGAGTCTGCTATTAGAAAGTCACCATCAAAATATTTGGGAAAATCGTCACACAGTACAAAGCTTGGCATCAATATGTGACAGAGAAGTGCCAAGTGGAGGTTTCTGAGTTGGTCTTTCCCCAAACTTCAGAATCATAGTGTTTTGTCTTTTTAGTTTGTCTCTAGCCTATTTTGTCTTACATGGGTACATGTGGAAAATGTAATATTATTCTAAATACGTTTTAAGTGAAATTCCAAGTGTCATTAGTGGAATGTGAAAGGTCATCATGTTGTGTAATGAGTTGCTTTTAAAAAGTGGAAGAGTCATGGGGGAGTCAAAGAGTCACAAGGGGAATGTCAAGGGTCACCCCACCCTTTGTTATAAATAGAACCTCATAACTCATAGAAAAGGCTTTTGGGAGCCAATATTTTGGCTAGGTTTAGGCTTAGGAAAGGCTTGGGAGTATTGTGAAGAGCCTTTGGCTTCTCTATTGCATAGAGCGAGTACACTTGTTTGGTGGAGCATGTGTTGTTGACTGCCACTATTAGGCCTAGAGGTCGTCAATGGTGTATGTATGGATGGAAATTTCACTTATAATAATAATATCAGAGCCAACATGCTTTCATTCATATGTTATTATTGTAGTTGGACTATTTTGGTTGCTTTAGCAATGTATGTTTTTTAACTTATGCATTTGCTTATGAACTACTTTGTATGCAATTGTACGAATCCTATTGAATGCATTGTTGGATTAACTCATCACTATAATTTGTGGACTATTTTGCAGTTTAGCTTGTAATTTCATTCCACTCGTGTGTTCCTTTCAAGTTGCATACTATTATAGGATTCTAAGGGGCAAAATTCCTTTTCCCCTCAGTGTGTTAGAACTTTCATGCATCGCACTTGACTCTCCATAGGGTCACACACTTTCTCTCACCCAAAGTTATCATACTTACCTCTGTGCACTACCGTGGTCAAGGAATTACACTACCACCCACTTCTAGGACTCCTACTCAAAACAGTTTGAGGTCTAGTTGGGAATTCATATTGGGGAGATCCCTTGAACATTGGTGGGTCCAGCACCGTCGACAAGGAGGGTTAGATGACAATCTAAGCCCTTGAAGTCTGTTTTGAATTTCTACGCATATTTCATGACTTCTCTTGAAATTGTAACCCCAACATGTTTTTTTCACGCTGTTGATTTTGAAGTGCCGACGAGCATTATAGATGACTTGTCTAGATATTAGTTCAATGGCGAGAATGGAACACCCTTGTTAAAGCACACTGTTTCCTTTGTTAGCTTCTATGATAGGCATGATGTCCCACCAGATGACATTACCTGTGGGTTTTCTGCTTTCACATTCAAAGGACACACAAAGAAATAGTGTCACACATTTTCCGGATCCTCTATACAATCTTTTGATCACATGTTCAAAGAATTATGATGTGCTTTCGTTCTTTATGATCGTAAAACCCTTAATAAAATAAATTAAAATTGCGAAAATCACCAGACGAATATCTTCAAGATTTTCATGATCATTTTATTCACTACTGTTATGAATTTCCTGGAGATGAAGTTGAGTAGGAATTTATGGATCAAAGATTTCAATATCTTGTTCACATTTCTGAGAACACACATGAGTTAGAATATTTCAAACCTCTCCCTACATACCTCGTTGTCAGAGCTTCTAAATTTGAGATTGACAAGGTTGTTGTCCCAAGTGACCCTTTGTCCTCTTCTCATCAAACAACTCTAGCTCTAGAGGTCAAGGTGGGAGGAGTTGAGAATTGACCGGTTGATCTGTAACCATCTCCTCCTACCCCACCTGATCAATATTTCTCCGTAGATTTAGACTGTAACCTCGATGGTTGTAATGTGGTTTGATATCCTTAGCCTCCATCCTTTGGTCTATTTGATCCTCTGAATTTTGGTTTTTTGTGTCCATTCATATCGGATATGACCTGTGATGTTCACAAGGATCAAGTTATGGATGGAGTTGGTGTTGAACAGTAAACCTGCGATTTCATTTTTGATGAGTATGTGTGGGATTCTGAAAAAGAATCTGCGGTAAAGGATAACATCCTTCTATCCACACCTCGTCGTCTTTATCCCGACATCTTCCATGACTATGCTATTTCTGTTCCATCTTGTGAAAATTCATTTCCAAAATGTTTCTATTTCCAATCATTTGCAGAACATGTGGGATGCTAGTTTTTCATTTGATTGTGGAGAGGAAAAATATATCTTCCCGAATCCAACCAATCTCTCATCTTACATTTCCAGAAACATAGAGGGTGAAATTTCTCATTTTTGATCATCCCCTCTTTATGATTCATCAGATCATGAGGATGGTGTTGTCCATCATCTTGAAGTTTCTGATCGTGGTTGTCGTGATCTTTTCATTCATTCATCTGATCATGATTTTGATTCACATATCGTTGATCTTTCAAAGCCACTAGTATTTGATGATCCATCTTTTGATGAATTGGAAAATCCTAAAACTGTCGAGACACTTCAGCCCAAGCTGATGGTTATGTCAGGTTCTAGTATCCTTGAGGTTAGTTCCACTTCTAATCAGAAATCCGTTGAATCTTTCCAGGCTCCTCATCACTTTTTTTTTTTCACTTTGAAAATCAATCTATTTCACAGTTTTCACATCCTCCACCACAATAACACGATCCTATTTCTCATGCATTGGAGGAGTCATACATAGAAAGCAATGTTGTGAAATATAAGTTTTCGTATTTATTTACATTTTCTCATCTTTAAAGTTCAAAGGTGTGTACATGCTTGTCTTCCACATGCAATGTGATAAGACACCATGATACATCCGCAAAGTCCCTTTCATGTGCTTTCCATCTTTAATTTTTCATGGATGCATTCAAGATTCAAATGCATTGGTTTGCATTTTTGTATCTTTCTTGTCTGTTGTTTTGATTACATATGTTTCTTGTCGATCATGCTCTCGCCTACATGGGTCAACCAATGCACTGATGGCTACATTGGAAATATCACTTTACGTGAGTTTTCCTATGCTCTTCTTAGGTTAGGAGTAGGAGTATTGTTTGATTTTCTTGTTTGTTTTCTGATTTTCTTACTTTGTTTTCCTTTGTCTTGCTTCTTTCCTTTTCTTTTTCGCTTTTGCACCCATAGATTAGTTTTCGCATGAAATCGTGTTTGGCTTCTTAGACAAGCAGGGTGAAATCCAAGAGAAACTTGTAAAACTCTCAACACTTGGTTATTTTTTATTCCCTCTCGTTATGTGAATCTTTCATTTCTTCTAGTCAATGCTACCCTGATGGAAAATACGTTCCTTTCAGAGGGAGTCATGGTGGAATCACGATGCTTGCACTCTTAACTAGTACTGCCTACTCTAATTGGTTTTCTATTTTTGGTTAATCATTGTCAACTCAGTCAAGTAGAGTAAGGAGAGGGGGAAAACCTTAAAAATTATGTCAAAGGTATATATAAATATCCTTCTTTGAAGGGAAAACCTCTTCTCCTCTCAATAAGTCGGGATCTCTCTTCCGCCTCATGAAATAAATAAATTCCTATGAACAGTTCTTTGAAAAATGAAAATGAAAAAAATAAAATAAAGGGTGAAAGAAGAGAAAGGCTTCCTGCATAGAGAGGTGAAGCAAGTAACTACACCAGAGTACTATCCAGACCCGCTAGAAGCGGAGCAATGCTTGTGTTCCTGAAGTGACTCCGACGGGGTACTATCCAGGCCTATGGCAGCGGAGCAACACTAGAGATGAAACTAAAAATCTAACAGTATATTTTACTTGTGCATCTATACACCCCTCATCCCCAATAGAAACAAATCAGTTTGACTTGGCTTGGTATGTGTGTTGTCGATAAAGAGAATGGTAAGGACTACATATTTTAATCAAGCTAAGTGAAGAAGATATGATAACCGAAGAACTGAAAAATACTTCTGGAATATTTAGACTCGTTTTGCATGAGACAAGGTCCATACAGAGAACTTGAGTTCTACCAGTGAGTCGCCAATGTTGTAGCGGCTACAACCACCCTCTAAATTTTTTCCTATCCCTCGTTTTGGAGCCTCCCTTCTAAATCTCATAAACTCATATTGCACTAACCCAGGTACTTGTGCTTCAACTAAGATTTATTCTTTTCATCTTGGCATGTTTTTTCTCACTTAGCTCTTTTCCTAGCCCACAAGACAATCTTCTGACTTGGTCTTTTGACATTTCCGGGCTTGCCTTAGAGAACTGCACAATCCTTGAGGGAAACTGGCCTTGCTCTTGGGAATTGAGAAGTCCTGACTGCTAGTGGGCCTTGAGCCTAGGGAATATGCAGTACTGGATGGTAGCCAACCTTGAGATGGGAAACTATGTAGAGATGAGACATCCGAGAGCCACTCAGCCCAGAAATTGTGCAAAACCCAATGTGCTCAGAAATTGCAAAATGCATGAGCCAAAGAGTTGCCCGGTTCTCCCCAGAACTACACAATATTTCCTTGAAAAGGAAAAATAAAAAAGCATCCCTTAAATATAGGGATCTATTATTAACAACTCGAAGGAGCCACTTGCACTATTTTTAGAAATTGTCGCTTAGTGTTGCTTTTTCCTTGATTTTAGGCATGCACGCCGTAAACCCTAATTTGACCAAATCTATTTAATTGACATTGCTAGACCTCATTTTCACATTTGATCTTTGAGGTCTGGAATTCTCGATGAGATTAAGGAACCTTCGTTGTGATCATCATCGCTTTTCCGGGTGAGTTTTTCTTTTTTTAGTATTTTGCTGCTTTTTCTATTGCTTTTTGTTGTTTAGCTCATGAGAGTGTTGCTTCACTTGTTTTTTTGAACAACTGCTGGTGTTTAACTTTTTTTTATTTTATATCTTTTAGAAGTGCTATTTCAAGTTTTATATTTCCTTTCCCAAGTGTCGCCTAAGTTACCCTATTTTTTACTAACGGTCGCTGTTGTGGCGACTCTATTCACATGCTTCATTTTCCTTCAGTTTGATTGATTCTTGCACTTGTTTCACTTGAATGCATCATCACTCAGTCAGATCTGCACTCAAAAACACACCATCCTTTACATCTACTTGATTTCACACTCCCCTTCGCAGATCTACGCCCCCCTTGCTTGGATCTAACACTTCATTGCATTTACTGCGCAATCTGGGAGATCAAGGCCTCTGCCTTAGATTCTATAATTGTGTAGAGGCTGTTCTAGATTGGCTCCAATTGTGAACTGCACATTTCTAAGAGCCAAACTCCTAGCTTGACCACTAATACTGCATAATGCATAGTCTCTCCTGTCCTTGTCCCAAGATTTAACTGTGCATTACACAGTTCTAGTCAACAAGCTTCTCGACTGGCTGTTAGGACTGTGCAATGTGCAGTGCCCACACGAAGCCAGTGATCTCTCTCAGCCAGAATTGTGTAATCTATCCCATCATGAGCTTGGTTTGTTGCTTGGTCTTGTCATGAAGTTTCTTTGGTTTTTTAAGTTGACAATTTCTTGCCATGAGCATCCTCTCTGTCCCATAGGTACAACAGTTGTTTAACATCTCTCTAGCAGTTAGAGCTAACATGGAATCCAAGAGAGACGCATCAAAGGAAACTATCAAGAGCAATACTGTGAGAAGAATTTGAGTAGATATCAGTTAATCTACATGTTTATGTAGACACTCAACTATTTATTGAGAAGGGTACAACATTAACATGGTAGCAAATCAAAGATACTTTTGTAGGGGACTTCAAGGAAGACTTTGAGGAATAAAAAATTTATCTTAGCATCTAGTGGTCAAGCTTATACAAGGCTGCATGCAGGTACCCTATCTTCCCATGTGCATACATTATCAATTGGATTGTCTCACACATAGATGAAAGACTATGAAATTGAGCAATTACAATGGGATAGAGCTTTCCACCTTTGGGGTGGAGAACTTTTATTATATGTATCATTTAGCCCAGTTGGTGAAGCACATGGACTGATTTTTCTATGCCATCCATAGCTTTGTGAACACTAGAGATATCATCAAGCACTGGGTGAAAAAGGCGTTGAAGTTTAGATAGACACCCAATCATGTTTACAAGACAAAGTCTCTCAGGAAGGATTATAAATTCTTGATCATCCTTGCCTGCAGAATGTATGGTCAAGAGAACACAAAAACCTTTCCTGAAGGTTGGGTAGTTGTACTGGACCAGTTAGTGAATGATGGGAAGCTATTCAACTGGCTGGACTTGTTGGCTCATTATTAGAAGATCCATGTGACTAATGCCTGAAATCTTCCCAATAATGAGCATGTAAGGTTTTACATGTCCGCATACTTACTTGATACAATTTTTTCCCAACAACAGTTCCCTAGCATGAGCTAAACATGGACACCAAAGGAGACTATTGTCAACATTTATTGCAAGTTGCTTTTAGACTGCAGTTGTTGAGGAGTGATGGAAAATCTAACTGACCATTTTATCATCCCATTGTACAAGATTATCTTTGAATAAGATCCACCTTGCATGTCCTGAGAAGCAATGGAGGTGATAGTAAACATTGCAGATTGGTATACCTCACCAGGTGGTATCTTGATCAAAGTGTTTGGCAGAGAGAAACCTCCACATGTTCTACCAAGGTATGCCACTGACAAGTTGATCATGAAAGAGGTCTCATATCACCTCTCCATAGGGTTTTCTAGAGGACTGCATAGGAAGAAGAAAGTGCCATGACCCGCTCTTCCCTTTTAGATCAGATTGTACAATATTAAGAGCTTTAAGGATGAAAATTCCAAGGCTAAGGAGATAGTGGGATTTGAGTTTGGCACCAAAGACTTTAATCCGTATGATCCCCACGATATTTTCAAGGACCACTGTGCAAGCATGTACTTTCCATGGATCCATATGAAATTTCATTGGTCAGAGCAAGACCCTTGGAGGTATTGTTATAATGCTTCCAGATTCAATGAACCGGTCAGTATAGAAACAACATGGAAATATGCTCTACAGATAATAGCTACACCAGAAGAAAAAAATAACAACAATAATAGGAAACAATCTAGTGCAGGACAAGGGAAAGGAAGATTGTTGAGAACCCATAGGTAGATAAAAGATGCAAGATGAAGGAAAATCCTCTCTTAGGTAAAGGAAATTTGGCATTGGAAGCAAAGAGGGAGCAATGGATAAAGAGAGTAGAGCGAAGGAAGAGAGAAAAGCAGAGGCTGCAGGAAGTGAAACTAAAGTTGTAGGAGATGGAGAAGAAGTTGAAGGAAGAACAAGAGTTTAGGAGGAGATAAAGAGAAGAGAATTAGAAGCAAGAAGAAGAACAAAGGCAAGGTGTGATGACAGAGCAAACAACTCCCATACAAGTTGAGGATTCAGAACAACCAACAGTTAAGGAAGAGGGTGAACAGATGCAGGATCAAGAGCTTGCTCAGAAAATTGAGCAACTGATCGAAGTGACAGACATGGAGTTGGAGCAGAAGCCACATAATGAATACACTCACCTTATGTTGAGAGAACTAGAGCTCATCTTTTAGTCTTTTCCACCTCTAGTGTTAGAACCAACCTCGAGTAAGCAAGGAGAAGTTGTTCTCCTTGATGATGATCCGGTCATGGATGTGTAAAATCTATCATTTTATGAGTTGCAAAAGAGGATTGTATAAGTGTGGAGGAAGCGCTTTCCAAATGATCATGCTTCACGTGCATTAATTAAGGAAAGGGTGAGAGTGCCTGTGATGCAGGAAAGTGTTCCCTCTATGGATAGAGGCAACCCCTCTAGCCCTAGAGTGGGTCTAGTCACAAACAAGGACAGATCAACAATATCTTTCCTTAAACAGTCATAGTTGGAGGCCTACCTCAACCGGTGGTCGATGGAGTTCCGTTGCGCTGCTCCAGCTTCCGCTTCCTTCTCCTAATGAGTAATCAACCTAAAACAATGTGAAGGAAATACAACAAAGCACATAACCGGAACAACATTGATCTATTTACTCACAAAGTCAAGAAGTCATGAGCTATCAAATACATTATATACAAGACATAGGAAAACATCATTGATTGCATTACTTATAAAATAAGAGTAAGCTTACAACCAAAGTCTTGACATCACAAGCCTTCTCAGAGGGGATCCAGCCAGTGTGTTCCTCAAGCATTCACTCTTTGAAGATGGATATCCCAACATACAAGTCTCTCTCACTCACAAGTTTTAAACAAGATTAAGGGCACTTCACAACTTTAACCAAGCTATCAACAATCCCGTACTTGTCACACTCACACTAGCTATCTAGAAAACTCACAAATACTAACAACACTATCAGCAACCACTCCAAAGACTAAGAACTCCAAAAAACTAGCAGCACATAGCAATGGTGGGAGTTTAAATAGGAGAAGGAGTCCCCATGAAAGGTGGGAGAGTGAGCTTATCTCCAAGGAAGGTAGCACACATGACGGAACAACCACGCCAGAGAAAGGAGGGCGACATAAACTAGGACAACAACTAGGTCTGGAGTCATTTGGAAGGCTGACTGTTGGAACAAATTCGCTCAATCTGGATCATAGCGGGCACATAAGTGGTCCTCCACGCTAACATCACTATTGAATAATGTAGCTAGTCAGATCATCGCTTAAGATTACAAGAGACAGTCACGCTGGCACATAAAATCAGACCATCGCGGGAATCAGGTGTACTTCCACGATGGCAACGCTTCTGGGATGTTTTGGAGTGCCCTTCAGCGTGTTTATTTAGTCAACAGACGCGATGAGGTAGAAACCTTTGGAAAAGTGGGTCATTTGGAAACATCAGAGAGCATTTGTCTAACATGAGCATGTATGACTTGGACACATGACACAGTAGGAAGACTGGAGCAAAGACAGTGACAAATTACTGTGTAAAAGATGCCCCCTAAAGTATGAAGCCCAAGAGATAGGGAGGGGTGAAGTGCTTTACAAAACTGACTGAGCTGGAACACCATCTGGAAGAACCTGCACAACTGATATCTCTGATAATGAGGTACATGTAGTCTAGGCATGGGCGCAGCCATCCAAAAGACATATGAAATAGGTCTGTGGTATGGATGCAGTCATCCAGGAAGACTCAGGCATGGTCGCAGCCATCCATCAATGAGTCATGTAATCATAAACCAATCCACACAACCCGAACATGTGTAATCTGAGTTTGGGGTCTTGAACCCATCCGATCATAGTACAAATCCTAACATGCGAATAGATGTGCTGAGGTCGAGCATGATAGAACATCGCTTGATTACTGGTCAATGAGGAAAACCGTTAACAAGCGCGAGAGAAACCACCAATAATGCCAATGGTCCTCAAGGTACTATCTAGCACAATCCATGCAGTGTGAAGAAGGAGCTGGAGTCGAACACTCGTGGAATCACCCAATCGACGACCAATGATGAAAGTCAACCGTTAGGTGCGAAGAACTTGCCATTGAGGCATGCAAGCTCTAAGGTACCAAAGGGGATCTCTAGATCAATCTCTTGGATAATGAGCTGATGTCGATAGGAGACGACCCGTCGCAGGAGGGCCATAATGTTTCCCCCATCAACAACACGAGATAAGGAACAAGTGGCAGATGGTGAAACAAAGTATCAGAGGAGAAGACGAGGGTGTAAACTGCAGAAGGATTATACTCTTGAACATATCGGCGACACGACTTCAGAGGGGGGGGGTGGCAGCATTCAGGCATCAAGGGATTAGAGGCTCGATGGAAATGGCATGAATCAGATGGAATGAGGCTAGAATGATAACCCAAACCCGCGGAAGGCCAAACGACGATGTATGGATGTCCCAACCTGACAAGAAGCAGAAGTGTAGATGTTCAAGAGTGACTAGCTGCCATAGACAATCAATGATAACCCTGTTGTTGAGTCCAACCTAGTAATATTTTAACGAGCCCTAGGAAGGAGAAGCTCGAGTCTCGTCATGGTGATGAGTCCAATGTCGTCAGGGTTTAACGAGTTCGACATAGGTAAAACTAGGAGTCTTTTTCATGTTTAGAGAGTTTGAAAAAAACACGGAAAAGAAAACTCCCGGGGGCCCTTTTTCGTAGAGTTGTGTCTCTCGAGCCTGAAAAAGTATAAAAAGATACTCGAAAGAACTGCCCGACCATTACAATCAAGGAGTACCTTTCTTAACTAGTGACTTCGACTCGAAAAAGTAGAAAAGCGGTCGGAAGCACGTAGTTTCGCAACCAATAACGATCCTGAAAAGAAAAATCCCGACAATCTTTTGTGTTTAAACAGTCGAAAAAATAGCTTAAAGGCGACTGCCTCTCGTTTCTTTTAACGAGCCAAGAGGAAAACTCGGCCATATTTTCATTTTTCAAGACAGAAAAGAGCTTAAAGATGACTTTTCAGGATCAAGTGTATATGAAACTGTCGTAATTCCACTACGTGAGGCTCTGCACAAAAACATGTCACACTTAAACCCGTTCGAGATAATATGAACAATATAGATAAAAACATAGTTAAAATTCCATATTTTGACTATCCATATGGCAAAACAATGAGAAAAAACCCACATTTATAAAATGGAATTTTTTAATTTGCAAAAATCACCATAAAAAGGGATTAACTCATTCATTTTTACCATAGTACTGTTCAATTCACCGTGGAGCAACTTGGAGCACTGAAGTTGTCGAGCGAAATTCGGCCCCGTTTGTGCATCATTCATCCTGAAACTTGTTCCAGGTAGACACATGTTGCTCTGCGCTTCAATTTAATACTCTTTTCATGCGTTTTAAATGTTCCATGTGTTAGTTTAGGAGGATTTTCAAACCGGGCTCCGCTGCTCGGTCATCGCGGGTTTACCCTATCGGGTCTGCGATGGTCGAAAAAATTTACACATGCCGTGCTCTGATCATCGCGGGAAAGTGGTGTACTTCCACGATGATCACGAAAAATTTGAACTAGTGACCTTGCACCAACAGATGCGATGGCGACGCAAACATATTTTTTTATGCAAATTCCGCGTTGAAATTTCCAAATGAAGTGCTAATCTAACTTTTCACGTCTTGCAGGCTATAATGGCATTCGTCTGGCAAGAAAGCACACATGATAACAACATTATAGAAGCTTTTTCCGATGTGGGGTGCCGAAATGCATTACGGGCATGCGGATTGCTCAAATTCTTCCTAACTCCACACCTGCGGTCACAACCTGACTTGATGGAGCTACTGATTAAGGCCTGGAATCCCACAGATGGGAAATTCATCATCAAGGGCTGGGATATCGAGTTTGACGCTACAGACATATATTTTTTGACCGGGCTGTCCCGTCGAGGTGAGAGGCCCATTTTGGAGGGGCAGCGACCCGGGGGTGATTCCTTAGAGATGCTGATGGCTCAAGTGTGCCCACAGGCACGCAAGACAAGGAGTGGGAAGGTGGCGATCCCAACAGTGGACGATGTAGTCCTTCGTGCTATGCTTTTCATGGTGACACAGGTAGCAGGCTCCCAAGCCCAACATGAGGCTTCGAAGACCCAACTCCGGCTGGCTCTCGAGTGTCTCAATCCCACCATGTTTAATTGGGCAGAGACGGTGACGACGAACATAAAGAGGCAACTCACCAACTGCCATCGAGGAGAGACGAAGTAGTTTGGTTATGGATCCATCTTAGTCCCGCTCATGCTGGAGCGGGTGCCAGCACTACAGTTACAGGACATGGATTTGGATTTACCCAGACCACGTGAGACAAGGGCCACACGATGGGCTCACGTCATGCCACGAGGAGGTGGCGGACGACTGGTGGCGTGGGGGACATTGTTCCGAGAGTGGCTGGAGCACCAGACGATCTTCGTGGAGGATTGGCCATATGCTGGTATGGACTTTCACGGAGATCCTGACATGCAGCTGCCCACTGGAGAGCAGTGCGATGACGGTGGTAAGACACTTGATCACGTTTTTTGATTTTGATTTTTATGATTTTTGATTTTTTTTATGTATATGTCCTAATGACAAACGCTATGGTATGAAGATGTAGGACTAGTAAGACCCATCGGGCTGGCTCCAGAGGTGCGAAGGGATGCGTAGGGCATTACAGCACTAGCCCTGGCTCCTCTAGAAGATGATACAAGGGAGACAGTGATCCAGAACCTTGAGGGCCTGCTAGCAGGGATTCCAGATTACATGGGGATCGAGGAGGTCCCCAGAGTGTCCCAAATCCACACAGTAGGAGTGGAACCCAGGATGCACCGCCTGTTGAGGTGGGTGACACGAGCGGCAGTGTACTATAGGGATCACAACCCATTGGAGTAGACACCTAGGTTTTTATTTCTTGCTGGTGATTTTTGAGAGACATGTGTCTCAGATGCACGGAGAACACAGACTCTATTTGGACATGTACACTTATTTTTGAGCGCCTCGGTGTGCCACACGATTTATATATATATATATATACATATTCCTATGGTCTATTATTGTGTTTTTCATGCTTCTTATATGCTGTTTCGATTACATGTTACGCAAATGTCTGTCCAATACATGATTAGCCAATGCATCAGTTAATGTGTTTAGTCGTCGTGGAATATGCTGATATGTAATGAAATCAAAATTCCTCTCTAACAATTTAACACGTAAATACAACCTTAAAATCCATTGGTCTCTGACGGAATATTGCCCATTGAGCTGGTGGATGACAAGCTGAGAGTCCAGGTTCACAACCAATGCACGAATACCGAGATTAATCGCCTCAGCCAGTAACTCAATCACAACACTATATTTAGGGACATTGTTTGTGGTACAACCTAAACACACACCTTGAATGTCTATCAACTCACCATGAGGATCGTAGATCACCCACACCGCAGAGGACAAGTTGCGGGTACTGCGGCAGGCACCATTGGCGAAACCAATGTAAGGTGCACCAGACATCTGCACAAGAAGCAAAAGACACAATAAGCGGAAATCATGCCTTCACACCAAGCCAAAAACATGAAAACACACACACTCAACACACTTGCTAAAAACACACGTATGTACAAACCAAAGTGCATGGAATTCACGCATAGTACTTTTTCAAGTAAAGCCCATTCCGGGGCTAATCAAGAGGATTCCCTTCATAATCAATTAGCTCGTAGGCCCCTTTCTGCAAAAATATCTTTACAATATAAGGCCCAAGCCACATGGGCTCGAGTTTGCCTGCCCCTTCTTATCATTTGCTTGATCGTAGAGCATGACTAAATCTCCCTCAACAAAAGAACGAGGATGGACAGTATTATCGAAGTGAGTTTTCACTCTCTTCTTCTGTGCTTCAATAGCTAGAGAGGCTAGTCGACGGGTCTCGTCCAGCCATTATAGGTAAAGAAGGCGTTCTTCTACCGGAGTAGTGTTGGGAAGTAATTCAATGGCCAACTTCAAAGAAGGGATTTCACACTCGATCATAAGGGTAGCCTCCAGTCCGTAAACTAATTGAAATGGGGTGAAACCGGTGGCATCCTTCACAGAAGTTCGGTAGGCCCACAAGGCAGAGAACAACATCAAGTTCCAGTTAGACTTGTGCATGCCAACGGTACATTGAAGCATTGTAACTAGAACCTTGTTGATGGCTTCTACTTGGCCATTGGCCTGAGGATAGTATGGAGTCGAACTATCATGTCGTAAGCCTAGATGGGTTGTTAGCTCGGTCATCATGTGATTATGGAAATGCTTCCCGTGATCAGTGACGATAGCCTGAGGGACTCTGAACCGTGAAATAACATGATTAAACAAAAATTGCACCGCTGTGTGACCATCTTCAGATAATGTGGGCATTGCCTCAACCCATTTTGTGAAGTAATCAATGGCAACGATAATATACCCATGCCCCCCGGTCGAGCGAGGGTTACAGGTTGTATAATTAATGCCCCATTTTGCAAAAGGGCCGACGGTAACAACAGGGTGCAATGGAGCGGGAGGCGCATGCATATTCCACTAGTAGATTTGGCACTCGTGACAGGAGCGGACGATAAGAATGAAATCCTTAAAGATGGAGGGCTAGAAATAATTAGCGCAGAGGATGTTTTGAGCAGTAGCATATCCGGACATGTGACCACCATAGGCACCAGAATGGCAGTCATTCAAAACTTGCTCAGCCTCCTCGAATGTTAGGCATCGGCGGAGAATGGAGTTGGCACCGAGATGGTACAGGGTGTCCCCAATGATATGATAGGGCTAAGATTGATGACGAATCCATCACCGAGCATCCTTAGACACATTGGGATGAAAAGAGGATGTCTGCAGATATATAATGATATACCCATACCAGGGATCGAGGATGCTAATGAGCAATAGAGTTTCGTCCAGGATATGGTCCTGTGACCGAGAGGGTGTGGTAGGAGATGGCAAAGAGCAAAGTAACTCAACAAAGGCAAGGGATTTCTTAGACTTGGCGGTGGTGAATTCCAGGTTGAACTCTTGGAGGATAACGATCCACTTCGAGTACTTGCCCCCCAACAACTGATGTGACAAAATGTATGTCATCGGGTTGCAATCAGAAACCACGGTCGTAGTGTGCAACAAGATATAATGGCGGAAACATTGGATGGCACAAATGGTGGCCAATGACAACTTCTCGACGTAAGCATATCGAGTTTCCGTATCTAGAAGATTGTGGCTGAGATAATATATGACATGCTCAGTGTCATCATCGTCATCTTGAATGAGAACCATGCCAATAGTGGTATCGACAGCGGCCAAATACAGAGTGTAGTCGCGATGATAATTCGGAAGACACAACAATGGAGTGGAAACAAGGAGACCCTTGAGACGCTCGAAGTACTCTTGAGCAGCGGCATCCCAATGAAACGGGGTATCTCGCTTTAATAACCGCATGAAACCTTTGGCCACTTCGACGTAGTTTGGAATGAATCGGCTTAAAAAATTTGCTTTGCCCAGCAAGCTCTACAGTTGCTGCAAAGAAGCAGGGGGAGGAAGATTCAGAATAGCCTCGACTTTAAGGGGATCCAAATGGATGCCCTCTCGGGAGATGATAAACCCGAGCAGTCTGCCTGACTCAACGTAGAAGACAGACTTATGAGGATTAAGCCTGATGTGGTAGTGTCTGCAGCGGAGAAAGATTTCACGAAGATGAGCAGGATGGTCGGGGCGTTTTGCTGAATGAGCTGGTAGATCATCCAGGTACGGCTGTACAATGTGTCGAATGTCATGGAATGCATAGGACATTGCACGTTGGAAGGTAGCACCGACGTTCTTCAAACTTAAAGGGAGCTTTTTGTAGGAGAAAGTGCCCCACGTATAGATAAAGGCAGTCTTGTGCTAATCAGCGGGCGCAATATTGATCTGGTTATACCCAGAAAAACCATCCATGAATGAATACATTTCGCTCCCAACACACTCATCAATGAGCTGGTCAATGAAGGGTGTGGGGAAGTTATCTTTGGGACATGCCCGGTTAATATCATGATAATCAACACAGACTCGAATGGTACCCTATTTTTTAGTCACAGGGACAATATTGGAGACCCAATCTGTGAGTCAGATGGGTAAATAAAACCATCCTTAAGAAGCTTTTCAACTTCCGCTTTAATGGCCGCAGTCTTTCGGGGGTGCACGGGGCGTAGACATTGGCGAATAGGCTTAGCACCCGGATACGTAGGTATCTCATGCACCACTATGCTAGGATCAATGCTGGGCATTTCTTCGTATGACCAAGCAAAAACATCATGAAATTCGCGAAAAAGATCAATATAGAGCTGAATTTCCTCCGAAGTACAAGTTATTCTGACATGGATATGCTCGACAATCCCTGGTTTCACAGAGATGTTGATGGGCTGGGTCTGCGTGATGTTTCCCATGTTTCCTTCAGAAGACACTTGATAAACTTGAATGGGTGTTTGAGGGGGTTGGGATGGGAGACAAGGAGCAAATTTCTCGAGACAGGTAAGCATTTCCCGTGGGTAGGGAGAAATGAGGAATGATGGTGATGATCAGACCAAGGGGGTTCCTCGAGAGACATGGTCTCGATAATGGCTTCATCAGAAGGAAATATTTCCTTTAAAGGATCTGAAGAAGTGTCATCTCGAATCCAAGGGGAATGACCATACGAGTCGGGAGCCCTACTCGAAGGAGCAGATTCAGAAGGTGGAGCCAATGCAGAAAAAATTTCAATGTAGTTGAGCTCGGCAAGACTCAACGGCATCTCATCGCCCCAAGATTCTATCTGATCAGTGCGGGGGAGAACCCATGGATCAGAGCGAATCGAAATCATGTTGATAGGAGTGACGTTAGGAGGTGGGAGTGAAAACACACCCATCAGGGCAGGATCTTTAAAAAGTCCAGCTCCCACACTCTCATATGGGATGGAGGTATGCTCCACAAAGGGCACGTTGCCTTCGGAAGAGGAGGCGAAGAAGGATAGCTGGTCTACGGTGACGATCTTCCCTAATGAGCGAAACGAATGACATGGAATAGAGATGAAGCCATGGTTCGCATGGCGTATGTCTAGCTACATCCCAGAAGGAGGTTGTAGGTAAGATTAGCATCAACAACTTCAACTTCCACTTCGATCGTCTTCCCTTCCAAAGTAATGGGCAAACGTTAGAGTATACCATAAGGGCAAGACTCTCTCCCATCAAAGGCTTCCAAGTTTGTAGGAGACTGGCTCAGAGTTAGAGAACCAATAGCCTTCCAACAGGCAACAGACATGATGCAAGTTGAAGCGCCTTCATCAATGAATGTACAATGAATCGTTCTGGAATTGAAGATGACCTATATGAGGAAGGCAATTTGGTGAGACAATCTCAGTATATGGCTTTCCAGGTCAAAAGTAATAAGATCCGAGTCAGCTGAGTCTATGCCACCAGTGGCCGATAGCAAGGACTTCCTTTGAGAGGGTTAGCTCTAGAGTACTTCTAAAGTGGATATAGCCGATGGAGCCTGGGCTAAGTCCTCAACGATGCTGTAGTGTTGGGCACCCCGAGCATTAGGGTTGTAAGAAGATTTCCAGAGTACACCTTTCGGAGGGGGTCGGACGGGCGTCTCAGTGCTAGGTCTCTCGATATGGAGCAGACCAGAACTGGATGGAGGAGCACTAGAGGGGACCTTAGGCTCTCCCAGTAGGTGACAGATACTCTTTTGCCGGAGTACTGATGTGGACGGGAATCGTCCCAGCCATAAATAATTGAGAACCAAAGGGAGAAGAGATTGATATGGATCAGCCACCATTTGCATTTGCTGTGAGAGAAAAGGCTCTTTGAGCACAGCAGGAGTCCCAGGAGCACCTTTCAAAAAACGACTAACTTCAGACCGCCTCGGGCAGTCTTTGGTGTAGTGATCCTCGTCATAAATAAGGCAAGGGTACTTGGGCTTGTGTTTGGCACCTTCCTCGGGTGGAGGTTTAGGGGAATCCTGCTTAGGTTGATCCACTTTATTCTTTCCTTTCGAGGCTTTGTCCGCCATGGTGGACTGAACAACGTTAACCTCGGAAGTACTACCAGAATTGGATACAGCCTGAGAAGTATTTCATTCAGAACATTCGACTTTTGCTTCCCAGGATTCGTGGAAGTTTTCTTTGAAGGCGGATTAACGGAACCGATGATACCATCAACAGATGGCGTTGGCGGGGCTTTGGAAGTTCCGGGTCTCGGGGCATCAAGAAAATAATCATATAGCGTATCGGACTGGGAGAAACCAAGTCAAGGTACTGAGCGCGTGCAATAGCTTTCTCTTTAGTTACACATGCCCCCATAGCAATGTCCTGTGCTATCGGACCGACGAATGAGGTCGTGAACCAGTCGGTGAGAAGCTGATCGGGAATCCAAAACTTAATCAAATGACGACACCGTCTCCATTCATGGATATGATCAGAGATATGCATAGTTGTTGTCTATTTTAAGGAGGTCAGGAGGTGTGTGCCCATTTCATATTGAATCAGCAATTGAAAATGAGTTAAAAATGCCATAGCCAATGAGTTAAAATCCTAAAAAGATCCGCGAGATAACTCAATATACCATTTAGCAGCAGAGCCCCTGAGAGTCCTTTGAAAAGGGCGGAGCCGGATTGAATCATCAAGCCACGAATTCGATGAACACCATAGATGATAAGTAATGACGTGAGCCTGGGGATCTTCTCTAGCTTTACCATTGAATTTGGGACAATCATCGAGAATCTTAGTTGGAATCGGGGGCCAATACGAATTATGAAGAATATGATCATTTGTTAGTTTGGACACATCCGAAAATTCCAACGTTGATGAAAAGGGTAATTGAGGGTTAAAGGACATCTGAGGCCGTGGGTAGGAGGTAGTACCAGAGTTCCAGCTAGTTGTTGGTTTCCCCCATTGATTTTGTCCAGACGGATTTGGCCCAGGAGGGTTTTGTCCATATGGATTTTGTCCATAGGGGTTATAGGATGGCTGACCCTGGATTTGCCCCCCAACATTACATTGATTACCAACTTGGCTTGCAGGAGCAACATAAGGTTGCTGGTAATTCTGATAAGGACTCACCTGCAGTTGTTGAAAATTTTGATACGGGGAAAATTGAGTTTGCCCTTGGGATTGCTATAAACCATAAGGCGGCTAGGCTCCAAAATGAGCCTGAGAGGCAGGCTGCATTTGATAGGCCGGTTGGGATTGAGATCCAACCTGCATTTGAAGATCAGATTGGGTCTGGAGCCTAGCTTGGGGCTGAAAACCGGGTTGAGCTTGAGAAGCAACAATCATTTGAGTGCCTGGTTGAGTAGGCCCAGAAGGATGTCCTTGAGAGAATTGAGGTTGAGCCATCTGGCCAGAAGGTTGACCTAGTTGAGATTGAGATTGACTCATTTTCCCAGAAGGTTGAGCTTGATGGGTGTTGGGCTGTCCTTGCGCAACTGAGGGTTGTCCTGATAGACCGGATGGCTGAGCGGACTGGACAGTTGGTTGACCTAATTAGATTTGAGGCTGACCGACTTGTCTAGATGGTTGACCATACTGGATAGTGGGTTGGCCTTGCTGAACGTATGGTTGACCGACTTGTCCAAAAGGGTAGCCTTGCTAGACACCAGGTTGACCTTGTTGCATGTAAGGTTGTCTCGGATTACTAGAAGGTTGCGCAAAATAGGTAAAATATGGACCACTAGAGGCCGAAGGTTGTCCCTGGATGGGTTGTCCTTGTGGGCCTCTAGGTTGCCCTGGATAAGACTGCCCATAATATTGCTACCCATAAGAGGTTTGCATGTAAGACGGTTGGGCTTGATGAGGTGGTCCTTGTAGATGTGCAGACGATACTTGGCCACCGCCATAAACCCGTGGTGGTCCAAGCAATGAATAACGGGACTGTGACCTCAACCGCAGGCTGAGGTGACAGAGGTCCACGGTAATAGATATGAGCCCCTTTAGAATCATAATAATGAAACAGATTTTGAGGATCCACATTCTGAAGAGCATGCAAATACTGATCGTATGCCCCCCTTGCTGGAATAGAACCAGAAGAAGGTGAGGCACCTAGTGTAGGGTCAACAACTCTGGGTACGGATGCCGATGGGCCACTATTAGCTGACCCTGAAGAAGGCCTAGCAGTAGAAGTCACAACTGAGGATGTAGTAACGGCACCGACAACGGGGGTTGAAGAAGCCACACAAACAGTTGGAATAGTGGGGATGGAAGTGACAGGCACATTGTGAATTTGAGGAATAAAGGACTCCGAAGTCCGAGTGATGGTGTGCGACCACATAGAACTCGTAGGGAGAGTCCAGAAAACATAACATCCCTCAACGCCTTATAGCGTAAAGGCAATGTAACACCAAGAGGGGTGATACAAAAAGGTGGAGTTTCCATTGAGGTGGGAATTTCACTGCTAGTCGCAACAGATTCTTCACTTGTGATGGGGGATGTGTCCTCCATATCATTGGAAGACATTGGGACCAAAACACTAGGAGGAGTGCCAGGAATATCTTCTTTGGAAGGCTCCTAAACGGGGTTCCAGTGAATCTCGTAAGTCTTGTCCTCTGGACTGCGAGAGTTAATCGGTTGGATACTCTGAATAACAGGGAGAGTATCACTCACAATCAGTACCTCAGGGGCAACAGAAGAAGGAGACCCTTGGTCACTCGGAACGGGAGACGGGATCGGTGATTCCACCAGGATGATGAATTCAAAAGATCCTAGGCAAACTAACGAGAAAGGACCCTACTCAAGCTAATGCAAACAAGATCTAACTGGGTAAATGTGAATCGTGGCCAAATAAATTTTAAGACACATGAACAAAACTTGACCTTTTCATCTTTAAAGAGTCGAGAAAAGGACAAAAGATGACTCTAGTCACCTTCAAATATTTAATGAGCCTGAAGTGACAAGTGCTCAGATGGACCTTTTCTTTTAGGGAGTCCGAAAAGGAACGAAAGTGACTACTCTGGAGAACTAGGCAAAAGGTTTACTAGACAAATCCGTAAAACTGCATATACACCTTGGCAGTCATATGAAAACCAAGGACTTTCCGTACGACAGTCAATCTTCCTGAATGCTGTGTTTGGTGCGTTACAGCTTGTAAGGCGGTAGACACGGCTTCCTATGGATAAAGGATGATAACCTAGTGGGGTCTCCCAGCATATACTTGACGGTACATGGGAGCACAATTCCGTGCTAGACCACTATTGAGTCACAGAAGGAGGAATCACCCAACCTTGAGTGGAAACAAAAGTGACTAGGTTTAACGACGCCGGAGCACATCTCTAGCCTAGACCTCTAAATGTGTGCGTTATGTTCCAATGCGTTGTTAGATTTATTCAGTTCATTTTAAAGTTGATCTTGAATTATGTTTCAGTTTTCAGGCCTTACCGTATGTATATAACAAATCCTAGAATGCAACTTGAATGAATGAAATATCCTTTTTCGATGAACACATACCTATGGGAGGGTAGAGAGATCATTCCCAAACCAAGAAAACCAAGACAACAAAACAGTCACTCAATGCAAACAGACATCAATTCCTAAAGTGCACGGATACTACTAATGAGAGATTTAATCATTCGCTTTTCAAGATGCAACTTGAAATGGAAATTCACTTTCACTTTCGTAGACTAAATGAAATGCAATTCTTTTGATTTTGATTTCTCTTAAATATAAAAGAAACCAATAAGCAATAAACAAATTTGGAAAAGCGGTTGATCCAAAAAATTGTAATCTATGTCCGAGTAGTGAAAAGAAATCAAATCAATGCCGAGATTGGTCCAATAACAATCACTAAACAATCAACCAAAAGTAAGCAAAGGGGAAGGCTCAATCAAACCAACATCAAGCTGCAAACGAATCTTTAAAAACAAGCGACCAAGCCAAACTGATCCAAAAGACTTGAAATAATGAAACTAGGTCACAAAGCAAGAAAAAAAAGATTCATTTAACAAAGCTCACAAGAGAGTGCCTCAACCTCTAAACAGTGAAAAATAAGCTATCAAACAAGTGAGAACAACAAGGGACTAGCAAGACTGATGGATTCAGGGGGCATAATTGAAAAAATCAATTCTACAACAATCAGCGTGGGTGGTACACAAGAAACAAGCACTAATAAAGAGCACACTGCAGCAACAAAGCGATGTCAGTGCGGAAGTACACGACTTTTCCGTGATGGTCCGATTTACAGAACCGTCGCAACTGTTAGGCGTAATTACGCGATGAACAGGATACTACAAAAGGGATGACACGATGACATCACGACTGTTAGATTAAAAGCCGCGATGATGTTCAAAACAGTAACAGGTGAACCAAAAACTCCCAAATCAAAGACAATCAATCTTTAATCAAATAAGGGCATTTCCCAGATCAGGCCAGGAAACTCAGAAGACTGGTAACTAATCCCCAAAACTTCAAAAGAGACCAAAACAAAAATCAAGACAAGAGTAAACAAGAAAAGAACAAAGGCCAAAGCTCCCCAGCGGAGTCGCCAATTTGTGATGCAGGAAAGTGTTCCCTCTACGGACAGAGGCAACCCCTCTAGCCCTAGAGTGGGTCTAGTCACAAACAAGGACATATCAACAATAGCTTTCCTTAAATAGTCATAGTTGGAGGCCTACCTCAACTGGTGGTCGATGGAGTTCCGTTGCGCTGCTCCAGCTTCCGCTTCCTTCTCCTAATGAGTAATCAACCTGAAACAATGTAAAGGAAATACAACAAAGCATGTAACCAGAACAACAATGATCTATTTACTCACAAAGTCAAGAAGTCATGAGCTATCAAGTACATTACATACAAGACATAGGAAAACATCATTAATTGCATTAATTATAAAATAAGAGTAAGCTTACAACCAAAGTCTTGACGTCACAAGCCTTCTTAGAGGGGATCCAACTAGCATGTTCCTCAAGCATTCACTCTTTGAAGATGGATCTCCCAACATACAAGTCTCTCTCACTCACAAGTTTTACACAAGATTAAGGGCACTTCACAACCTTCCTCAAGCTATCAAAAATCCCACACTTGTCACACTCACACCAGCTATCTAGCAAACTCAAAAATACTAACAACACTATCAGCAACCACTCCAAAGACTAAGAACTCCAAAAAACTAGCAGCACATAGCAATGGTGGGAGTTTAAATAAAAGAAGGAGTCCCCATGAAAGGTGGGAGAGTGAGCTTATCTCCAAGGAAGGTAGCACAAATGACAGAACAACCATGCCAAAGAAAGGAGGGCAACATAAACTAGGCCAACAACTAGGTCTGGAGTCATCTAGAAGGCCGATTGTTGGAACAAATTCGCCCAATCTGGATCATCGCGGGCACATAAGTGGTCCTCCGCGCTGACATCGCTATTGAATAACGTAGCTAGTCAGATCATCGCTTAGGATTACAAGAGACAGTCACGATGGCACATAAAATCGGACCATCGTGGGAATCATGTGTACTTCTGTGATGGCAGTGCTTCTGGGCTATTTTGGAGTGCCCTTCAGCGCATTTATTTAGCCAACATACACGATGAGGCAGAAACCTTTGGAAAAGTGGGTCATTTGGCAACATCAGAGAGCATTTGTCTAACATGAGCATGTATGTCTTGGACACATGACACAGTAGGAGGACTGGAGCGAAGACAGTGACAAATTATTGTGTAATAGTGCCAGACACTAGGAAACATCCACCACCCTTTCCGAAGCTAGCTTGGCCTATGCAGGAGTAACAATCTCAAATGTTGAGTACCCGATGGCCGATAATGAACAACTGGCAAAGAAATTGCATGATTCTAGGCAAGAGTTAGAATAACTCTGAGCATCATCACATAATGCAGTTTCTGCAATGGGAGAGATGAGGAAAGTGATACTTGCTAAAGTATCAGCACTTGAGAGTAGAATGCAGAAGCTTTATGAATGATTTGTCCCCGTGCATAAAGTAGTGGTCAGTGTGCATGGCTTAGAAGAGCAAATCAAAGAGTTTGTTCAAACTCTCAAGAGCATACATGATACCATCACCGATGTACAAGAGTGGAAAATGTGGTACAAAGGAGCCCTACTTAACTTAGCTAAGAAGATGAAGCCACATGCAGAGTTGGAGAAAGAAAAGGTCTAGATGTTGATCCATAACTATGAGTATCTCGCCCCATTCGAAAGCATCATACAAGACTTATATGCCGAGTTTTACAATAGTTTGGATGTGATGGTGAGAACACACAAGATCCCATCAAGTGGTTCGCTCGCTGAGGCTATACCCAAGAACGAAGTCCGGCTAGAGATCAATGAGTACATGGAGGAGCTAAGACGAGAGGCCACCATGGAATACTTGGAGCCGAGCAAACATAACATGTAGAAGTACATTGGTGGTCCTCTCATGGTAAATACTGTGTTTCACATGCTTCAGAATGAGTTGGATATAGGTTCCAAGACCATATACCCAGATGCCATGAAGGCAAGAGTTTGCTATCAGAAAGACATCATCAAACAATTTTGGGACACCATGTGGTGAAGTAAAATTATAAGTGCGGACAAAAAAAAATTCCTCTAGCTCGATAATGGGTCTAGCCACAACTGATAAATTCTATTGAAATATTTTCTTAGGTTCGAACCAATTAAGAGGGCCTACCTATTAGTACGCTTATCTCATTTGATGATGTCCTTGCTTGCTCGCTCCAACTATCTCTCGCTTCCTTCTTCAAGCACTTGAAACAAGTAAACAACAATCGGGATAATAGACAAATTGTAATTCAACCTACCTAACAAGTCAAGAAACATTAAGCCATGAACATGTAAGATGAAAAATCATGTAGGAAATCAATCGATAGTTGCATATATATTGAATCAAGAAGAGATCACAACCTTTGTCTTGATGTTGCCATTCTCCTTTGAAAACACCAGGTTCCCACACACTTCTGTTAGCATTCCATGATAGCCTCAATAACAATAGTTTTAAGGCTCTTCCATTTAGGCTTGACACTAAACCAAATTCAAACTTCTCCCTCACACAACTAGAGAGATACAACTATGAATAGCTTGCTGTTTACTCCAAACTTAATTAGCACTAGCACACCAACATTAACACTAGCTTGTGCTTGGGAAAAAGGGAGGTTTATATAGGATGAATGGATGGGAGATGGATCCTCGTCTCATGGGAGTATGTCTTATCCCTTGAGGTAGTTCCATCATTATAGGGGAAAGGAGCCCAAACTGACATCCTCGACCCCATCCATCCAAACCATTTACCAGACTTCCGTTACGAAGCTTCTAGAGCTAGAAGCATCGACTCTTTATTTAAAAAACTTTCCATAAGAGGACTAGCACAATTGGAAGAAAGATCAGTCGCTTCGATCAGTGCTAGGGATAGTGTTAATCCCTACATATCAGTGCGAGGGGGGTAAGGGCCATTAGCACCAGTCTTGTAAACTTGGCAAAACAAAAGTTTCAGCGGAAATGGTGCAAAAAGGAATTGATCTGCTCATGAAGAGGGACATAATAAGGGTTTCTTCATGAAGGGTAAGCATATAGGGTTCACTGTAGAGGTCCTCCAGGATCAAGGAATGGGGATTATAGGGACAGTGACAAAATTTTGTGTAACAAATGCCCCCTAAAGCGTGAAGGTGAAATAGAGTGAGGGATGAAATGCTTTATGAATCAGTGTGGGGAACTGTAGTATGTCATTGGAAAACCTGCAAGAAAGTACATATACATATACATAACTGAGAACTATGTCAAATGATACATGCATCGCAGCATGGACGTAGCCATCCAGAGAATGATCATGTAAATGAATCTAGATATGGGCGCAACCATTCATCAAAGAGGATCATAATGAAACCAAGGTATGGTCATAGCCATCTGATAATGAGAAGGATCACATATGATAACTCATGGTATGGTCACAACCATCCATCTGAAAGAGAAATGTATATCAACATAACCATGTCACATCACTTCACAACCTAGACTTTTGTGATCCGAGCCTAGGGTCTTGCACTCCAACACGACCCGATCAAAGTAAAAATCCTAACATGTGAATAGATGTGTTGACGTCAAACATGTTAGAAAGTCGCTTGATTACTAGTCAATGATGTAAACTGTTAACAAGCGCAAGAGAAACCACCAATAATGAAAATGGTCCTCAAGGTACTAGTAGCACAATCCATGGAATGTGAATAGAGGAACTGAAGTCGAACACCCGTGAAATCACTTGAACGAAAGCCAATGATGTGAACTTGTCATCGAGTGTGAACAACTTTCCATTAGGGAATGTAAGCTCTAAGGTACTGGAAGGGAGTCTCTCGGTCAACTTCCCGGATAATGAGCTGAAGTCGATGGGAAATGACCATGTCAAAGGAGGGCCATAATGTTTCCCACATCATTGACATGAGATGAAAAGATGCAAAATGATTTTGGATGATACAAAGAATTAGAGGTGAATGTAACTACAGAAGGACAACTCTTGAACATATCGGCGATACAACTGGAAGTTTGGCAGATTTTGGATCCATAGGATCAGTGGTCATGATGACGTGGCAGAGATCAAATGGAAGGCAAAATGAACGGCCCAACCCAGGAAGGTCAATGATACAAAGGAGGATGTCCCAAATCGACATGAAGCAAAAAGTTTCATGTTCAAGAGTGAGCTGCCGACACAACTGATTAGATTTCCAAATTCTCCCCCACCATTCCTGACAGGTGCCCCAATTATTTCTAATCGCATGCTTAAAGGGGATAGCATATTCTTTCACTGTAAGTTCATCCTTCAGACGAATTCGACCTAGTAAGTTTAACGAGCCCTAGGAAGGAGAAGCTCATGTTCGTCATGGTGACGAATCCGATGTCGTTTAATCTTTTAACGAGTTCGACAAAGGTGTAAATCAATGTATTTTTCATGTTTAGAGAGTTTCAAAAAGACACATAAAGGAAAACTCCACATGGTCCCTTTTCGTACATTTCTGTCTCTCGAGCCCGAAAAGGTAGAAAACAATACTTGAGAGAACTGCTTGACCATTTTAGTCAAGGAGTACCTTTTTCGTAAATAGTGCCTCCTAGCCTGAAAATGGGTAAAATTATACTGGGCACATGACGTTTCACATCCGTTAACGAGTTTGAAACAACAAGGGCTTGGCCATCCTTTCACTTTTAAAGCATCGTAAAAGAGATTGAAAGCGGACCCCCCATTTTATTCTCTTTTATGAGTCAAAAGGGAAAAATACTCGGAAATATTTTCATATGAGCTTAACGAGTCAAGAAAAGAGTTGAAACGTGACTCATCATCATCGTCGAACATCCATAACCTGTCACTATGCAAAAAAGGTAAAGTGTATTATCCAGTTCTTGAGGAAAAATAGGTTAACATACTTACAAAAACCTAATATTTTCATGAAAAAATGAATAAAAAAGAGAAAAGTAAATATATTTTTACCATTTACCATTTTACCTTGTTGTGAATACTTTTTACTCACTTTTGCCCTAATTGTTCCAGAGAATATTGTGGAAGATCCAGGAGGTCATTCGCTGAGTCGCTAGCTACAGGTAAAAGCCAAATCCCTAAGCTCCATTTTCATGTCATTTGTTCCTGTTTTTAGCCATTTTTAGATTTTTTGAGGGGGATTTTATCAAAAGCTTTTCGCCCTTGGTTGGTGCAACTTCCGGGCATGGAATCGCTCTGGCTGAGGGTGACTAACAAAGCCTGTCACACCGTTACTGCCACTGTTTTTAAAAAAGGCGCGTTGGCACCGAGAATAGGGAAAAACCCTATTTCCTCACAAAATCACCATTAAAACTTGAATTTTATGGGCCAATCATGATTGTTGACTCAAATTAATGGCTTTTGCAGGAAAGAATCACCGAAAATGGTGGACTGGAAAGAACGAGAACATGAGGATGTGGACACCCAGGAATTGAATGATCCGAATTTCCTGGAAGCTTTGAGGGCTTGTGGGCTCCTCAAATTCTTTCTCATGCCAGGGATGCAGGCCTAACCCGAGTTGCTTTGGTACCTAATTATTCTTTGGGACATAAATCGGGAAATATTTGTCATTGGTGACCAGGAGATGGAGTTGGAATCTTCAGATATATATTTCATCACTGGACCATCCCAAAGAGGTGAACCAATCAACTTGTACGGGACACGATCGATTGGGGCAAGCATATCCTCATTTCTTTCTAAACACTACCGTGAGGCCCTGAAATCCAAGAGTGGGAAGATTGAGATTTCCACTGTTCAGGATTTGACACTGTGAGTGGTTCTATTGACCATCAATAGAGTGACAGGGTCCCAGGCAGTTCATGAGAACAACAAGTCGAAGTTTTTGTATGCTATCGACTGTACAATACCTATGATCTTCAACTGGGAAGAGGCCATGAAAATCAACATAAAATGCCAACTGACCAAAGCTAAGGCGGGGAATTTAAAGAAATTTTGCTTCGGATTCGTGCTCGTGACATTTTTCTTGGAACGGGTGCCACTGTTCCAGTATCAGCTGACTGAGGTGGATCCTCCCATGCCACACGATCTGCGAATGGCCTGCTGGAGTCGTTTGATGCCCAGGATCACTGGGGGTCAGCACATATCATAGAAACATGCATTCTTTTCATGGATACGAAAACAAAATATCATCATGGCAAATTTCCATACAGTGGCACCAACTTCTGTGGAGATTTGGACATGCCCTTACTAGATGGAGAGGATTTTGACAATGAAGGTAAAAAATCAATCTCTTGTTAATGCAGACATTAGATCAGAGTGGCCTACTGGGATGTCCCCAATAACTAGATGCATCCCTCACTTGATTGATGCTATTGCTCCTTATCAAGAGGGGAGTTACAACGATGAGGAGATCGCGAGGAACCTTAAGGGGTTGAATCGTGGTATCCCAGAGTATGCTCAGGTAGGAGACATTCATCGTCAGTACCAGAGACACACGGTGGGAGTCTCGGATTGGATCCACCGATTGCTGACTCATGTTGCATGAGCTGTATCATGCTACCATGATCACCATGCTAATTAGGTCCTAGGTCTAGCACATACATTTTTGAGGCCTGAGTGCCACAGATATATGAGGCTTGCGAGCCGCCGATGTTATTTTGGACACACATATTATTTTTCGGGGTTCTGATGTATCAAACATTATCATCATCATATATATATATATATATATATATATATATATATATATATATATATATATATATATATATATATATATATATATATATATATATATATATATATATATATTGTATTCTATTGCTTACTATGGTACAAATGGTTTGTTTAATCTTTTCACATGTTTCGTAAATGTCTATCCAACACATAATTAGCTAATGCATCTGTCAATGTATTCATGCACCTAGGAATATGATGATATGTAATGTAATCCAAATGTATTTCCAGTATATGAACACGGAGATAAATTCTCAATATTTGAGGGCTTCTGACAGAATATTGCTTGTTGAGTTGAAGGACGACAAGTTGTGAATCCAGGTTGACAACCAACTCTCTAATGTCAAGAGAAATGGCTTCTGACAACAGTTCGATGAACGCACTGTATTCAGAAATGTTGTTAGTTGTACGACCTAAACAGATACCTTGAAGGTCAACCAACTGACTGTTAGGGTCTTAAATAGCCCATGCCACGGATGATAGGTTCCGGGTACTATGATAAGCACCATCAACAAAACTAATGTGAGGAGTCACAAACATCTGAAAAACAAGAAAAGCATAGTAAACATGAAAGCTATTTGAAAACTAACACACCAAACCACACTACACAAAAATTAATGACACACTAATGTACACAAGTAACCATGCAAGATGACCTAAGCATAGTACTTCTTGAGGGAAAGCCTGTTTTGGGGCTTATCCAGAGGACTTCCTTCATAATCAATATGCTCATAGGGTCCTTTCTGCAAAACATTTTTTACAATGTAGGGCCCATGCCACATGGGTTCGAACTTGGCTACCCCAAGCTTATCATTAGCTTGGTCGTATAGTAATACGAAATCACCCTCAAAGAATGCGCGAGAGGAGACCGACTGATAGAAATGAGACTTGACCTATTTTTTTTGTGCTTCGATGACCAAGGTAGCGAGACTACGAGTCTCATCCAGTCATTCTAAATATAAGTGGCATTCCTCCTGAGGTGATGTTTCGGGGAGGGGTTCAGCAACTAACTTGAGTGAAGGAATCTCACATTCGATCAGAAATGTTGCTTCCAGACCATAGACTAGCTGGAATGGTGTGAAACCAGTTGCGTCTTTGGTCGAGGTTCGGTAAGCCCACATAGCTAAAAAGAGCATGAGATGCCAATTTGACTTGTGCATCCCAATAGCACGCTAAAGAATTGTAACCAAATCCTTGTTCACGGCTTCAACTTGGCCGTTGGCCTGAGGGTAATATGGGGTCGAGCCATCATGGCACAAGCCCAAAGCGGATGTCAGCTCAACCATCATGTAATCTCTGAAATGGGAGCCATGGTCTGTGATAATGGCTTGAGGTATGCTGAACCTGGAAAAAATATGGTTGAAAAGGAATTGAGCCTCCATCTTACCATCTTCAGAGTATGTAGACATCGCTTCGGCCCATTTGGTGAAATAATCCACATCGAAAATAATATGGCCATGCCCCCCGGCAGAACGAGGGTTACATGTCATATAATCGATGCCCCATTTAGCAAAAGGACCAACGGTAATGACGGGGTGTAGGTGAGTGGGTGGGGCACGCATCTTGCATTGGTAAATTTGGCATTCATGGCACTTGCGAACAACAAGGATGCAATATTTAAAAATAGACGACCAGAAATAACCAACGTGAAGGATTTTTTGAGTGGTAGCATAACTAGAAAAATGAGCACCACATGCCCTGGAGTGAAAAGGAGATGGGGACTCTTCGAAAGTGGTAGACATGACCGATGGACGAGGGGACTCTTCGAGAGACATGACTTCCATGATACCTTCATCAATAAGGAAGGTATCAGCTAAGGGATCAGGTGATTCTAAAGCGCCAAGCCACGAGGATTGAGAGTACGTATCAAAAGAGGCTTCGAAACAGAAGAATCAGAGGATGCGGAACTTGAAGTCAAAACAATTTCCACGTAATTGACTTCGGCGGGACTAAGTGGCATGAACTTGCCCCAGGTATCAACAAGATCTGGTGAAGGTATGACCCAAGGATCAGATCTAGTCGAGACCATGTTGACAGAGGTGACATGAGGAGGTGGGAGCAGAAAAATTCCCATTAAGGTAGAATCTTTAGAAGACCTGCCCTTACACTCTCATAGGGAGCACCAGTGTGCTTGACGTACGGAACATTTCCATCCAAGGAGGAAGAGGCAAAGAAAGGCAATTGGTCGACAGTGACAATCTTCCCTTGATGGGGAAAATGAATCACACGAAATAAGGAGGAGGCTACAACATGCATAACATGGGTCCAGCTCCGGCCGAGTAGAAGATTGTAATTGAGATTGGTGTCAACAATCTCTACCTCGACTTACACTGTCTTTCCTTCTAGGGTAATGGAAAGGTTAGGTAAGACACCAAAGGGTCACAAATCGTGCCCATTGAAAGCTTCCAAAGTGTTCGGAGATTGGTTCAAAGAAAGAGAACCAATAGCCTTCCACCATGCGGTTGACATGATGCAAGTGGAAGCACCTTCATTGTTGTCAGTCCTGTGGATGGTATTCTCATTGATGATTACCTGAAGGAGAAAGGAAATATGATGAGGGAGGTGCAGAACATGGTTCTCTATATCAAAACATATCAAATTGGAATCAGTGAGATCGTTACCCCTGATAGTTGACAACAAAGATTTCCGCTGTGATGGGAAGATTTGGAGCACTTCGAGAGCTGACATAGTTGATGGCGCCTGAGCCAAATCCTCAACAATATAATAGTGTTGAGTGGCTCAGGCGTTAGGATTGTACGAGGATTTCTGCAACTCACCTTGAGAGGGTGGCCGTATAGCAGAATTAGGGTTAGGGTGCTCGATATGAAGAGGGCCAGAACTCGGGGCAGAAGAAGAAGGGGTGGCCACTTTCTCTTTCCCAGCCACCAGAGCAGGAGTTTGATAATATTTTGATCTAGTAGCCACATTAATAAGCATACTCATCATGAACACTTGAGATCCCGAGGAAGCAGATGACTGGGGTTGGTCTACCATTTGGGTCTGCTGAGACGAAAATGGCTCTTTGAGGACAACGGGGGTCCCTTTGAGCAAGTGACTAACTTCAGATCGTTGGGGATAATCCTTAGTTTAGTGATATTCCTTGCAAATGAGGCAGGGATACTTAGGTTTCCATTGTGAATATTCACCAGCAGACAATTTGGGAGGACATGTTTCGGGGCATCCACCTTACCCTTGCCTTTGCCTTTCTTCTTACCTTTTAAGGATTTGTTTGCTGCGGTAGATTGGACAGTGTGGGTCTCTGAGGTTTTACCAGGGCTAGGTGTATTCTACGAAGAACTATTAGGAATAACATTTGAGACCAACTTTTGTTTGTAAGAAGATTTAACAGGGTTTGGGATACTGAACCAATAACTCCATCGACAGGAGGTACAACTTGTGACTTTGATTCCACGAGATCGGATGATGGCTGCTGGGCATCGAGTAATAACTCGTAAAAAGTGTGAGACTAAGAGTAAACTAAATCTAAGTACTGGGCACGAGCTATGGTTTGATCTTCAGTAACACATCCACCCATAGCTATATCGTGAGCAACTAGGGCCACAAATGATTTAGTGAACCATTAAGTGAGCAACTGATCAGCAATCTCAAATTTGATTAGGCGAAGTCTACGTCTCCATTCATGGATGTGATCGGAGATGTGTGTCATAGTATCTTGCTTAAGCGATGTGAGAAAATAGGTGCTAGTTTCATAGTGAACAGACAACTAAAAATGCATGAGGAAAGCCATGGCTAAAGAGTTAAATTCATGGTAAGTACTTCGAGGAAGCTCGATGTACCACTTGGCTACAGTGACTGTGCATTGGAAAAGACGAAGATGATTGGAATCATCAATGTATGAGTTAGACGAGTACCAGAGGTGATATGTCATCACATGGGCTTGAGGATCTTCTTTTGCTTTCCCATCGAACTTTGGAAAATCTCTTGGTATCTTGGACGACACCAGAGGCCAGTATGGCGAATGAAGGATTGGATCATTCATAAGGAAAGATACATCTGGAAACTCGAGTGTGTCCAAGAATGGTAATTGGGTGTTAAAAGGCATAAGAGGTCAGTAAGCGGGTCTGAACGGAGGAGCCCATCCCTGCTGGTAAGGATTTTGGCCCCACAGTGGTGGATTTTGGCCATATGGCATCTGATGCTACCCCTATTGTAGGTTACCTTGACCATAGGGAGGATTTTGACCTTGAATACCTTGGAATTGCCCAACCATAGGTTGCTAATAAGCAACGTATGTGTTAAAAGGCTATTGAGCTTGTTGATCTTGGACATATGGATACTGGACTTGTTGTCCTTGAACATACGGGTGATGAACCCATTGTCCCTGAACAAGAGGATTTTGAACCTGGTGTCCTTGGGAAAAAGGTTGATACACTTGTTGCCCTTGGACATAGGGATTCTATACCTTCTGTTAGTGTTAGTCTTGTTAGCATATACCTGGATCAAAAAATGCTTTTACCATGTTGTTTTACACAACAAATTTGGTCATTGTATGGTCAGTCCAAAGATGGAGTCATTGTTTGAAATTTCACTCATGCTGGTTGCTTATCATACTTTATGAATGTTTCACCATGAAAATGGGTCAAGACAACATCATCATTCCATTAGGTCTTAGTTCATTCATTAGGTCACAAGGATCCCCAAGGTCCACCATTTCCATAAAAAAAAACTAGAAATAAGTCAAACATGAAAAAGAAACTGTTGAATAATTGATCATGACTTATTCACACACTTATCATGTTTTCATGACATCAAAGGTTTCAGAAGAAGGAAGCTCCAACACTCAGGAAAGCAAAAGAACATTGGCAATGGTAAAGGTAAAATCTGTCTTCACAAAGTGAAATCAGTTCACAAAGGAGGGTTGGTTTCTTTTCTTTTTTTGAAAAAGTGAGGAAATTATCCCTATTTAAACTCAAAAAGACTCATAACCTTTTCATTCATATCCAATTCACTCCTCATCATCGAGCTCACTAGCCCAAGAAAGAAAAAAACTTGTTTCCCTAGGAGAAAATGTCAAAAAATTGGAGGCGCTGCAAGTAGATACACTTCGCTGCGCTTAGGAGGCAGGTGCTACGATTCTGTGAACTACGCTGTGCTTTGGCGCTGCGTGTAGGAGAATTACGCTGCACGCAGGACAGAGTACCCGAAACTCACCCAAATTTTCCCAAATTCCAATTTTTTTCTTACAAGCTTGGTGAAATTGATTTCTAAAGCTAAGGAACAAGTAAGTAAATCTTCTCCCTCTATATTTTCTTTCCCAATTTCATTCCATGTCAATAATTTCTCAAGCTAGGGTTTATAGCAAAATTTCCATGGGAAATGTTAGGGTAGAAATGGTCATCATAACTTTTCATCTCCAAAACATGTAAATTGATATTCTACACCCACGCACATGTTTGATGAGTCATTTTGACCAGTTCATCCACCTCCAAACAATGTTTAAACACTAAAAAAACAAAACCATAGCTCATTCCTAGAGTTATTTTGGGAAAATGTCATCATAAACCTTCTTGGTCTCACCTGCAAGTAGCCACATCTTTTTCACTATTTTCCTCACTCATTTCCATCAGTTTTCAAAGTCATCTCATCTTTCATAAAACCCCTCCCATCATTTTGTCAAAATCTTTCACATATCACTTCATTTCCATTCTCACCTCACATCTATTTTCACTTCCTACTGCTAGGACATTGTGTCATCATGGAGGTTGAATCTTCACCAAAAAGAAAGAGACAACACAAAGGAGGGAGTATTCTTATATATAAACCATCAGATTGCAACCAAATCAACTCCTATCCTTTCATCAAATAATGCCTTGAGGATGTTCACTGCTTGGAATTTTGTAAAAGGGTAAGTGAAGCAGGGTTTTATGAGCGTCTGACAGATTGGATAGCTACACAACTGAAAGGAGAGACTGCTGTCATTGCTGGTATTGAGTTTAGCTTTTCAGTGGCCTCCATCTCACTAGAAATTGGTTTACCAGACAATGGTGAATATTGGTTTGAGGGAATGAGTCTAGATCTTGAAAACTACAAGCCATTCTTAAAGATTCCATACAGAGATACACACACTCACCTCATGCCTTTCAGATATCTGCTTGAGAAGTATGCCCCTTTAATGAAAACTATCATGAGGTTCTTTACCCGTGAAGGTAGATTCTCCAAGTTGTATGCCTATCATATTTGCCTCTTGATGCACTTCACATCTCAAAATCCACTCAACATGTGAAATTACCTGTTCAGGAGCATTTCAAAAATGTCTGAAAATATACAATTAAAGGACAAAGAGAACTCACCAATATTGTTTCATCACAATATCATCAAAACCATTATCCTCCATTAGCTGGCAGAGAGAGGTATGGCTTGGGAAGCCTTTTTAGAAGTAGCTTTAAAATGGCATGAGGAAAATGCAACATCTTAGTCCCCAAGTGCACAAAAACAAAAAATAGAGATGGGGTCATCTAGTAAAACAATAGAGAAGACTCAGCTACCCAAGCTGGAGGTGACCATGGTGTATAAGAAAGGGCAGAGGTTTGTGTTTTCTTCTCACAAAGAGAAAGGGGCCAAGCCTTCTTCATCGACAAAATAGGGATCAACAACAAAGGATAAAGAGACAGTTGAGCACAAGTTTGATCTTATTGAATTAGAGGTAGAAGACCAGACTTCAATCATGAGATAGAATATCAGGGACAAATACTACCAAATCAGGGAGCTAGCAATAAATCTGGAAAGGGAAAAGTATGTTATATCATACCTTGAACAGGAAAACAATCAACTCAAAGCAAAGGAGTTGATCCTAGAAAAGGAAAAAACTAAGTTAATGCAGAAAATTGGAAAAGGTAAGGAGATCGTGACATCAAGCGAGCCTGAAACATCACAGGTGAAAGGGAAAAGGAAAAGACCAAGAACCAGAGGTCTCAAGGAAGCTTTGCAAGAGGAACAAAAACAAATATTGCTTAATGAAGACCTTGACCTAGAAGAAAGGATTGCCCTAGAAGTACATCAAGATAAAGAACATTGGCTTAATAGGGTGAATGAACACTTAGAGAATCTCTTGGAGAAGTAAAACAAAGACAATCAAATGCTCATACACATGGCACATCACTATCAAGCTCAAAACATGATCGCCAATGTCAAAGTAAAACAACTTAAAAACAAGCTCAAGGAGGCCAAAAAATATCAAAAGGATGAGGGAAACTTGGAGATGCTTGTTTAAGCATCCATGAATCTATAAAAAACTCATTTTTACACCTTCCCTCCAATTTTGAACCAATTCTGAGCATTTTGAGTTTTTTGGTAAATTTTGGTCTAAATTCAGAAATTTAGCCTTTCCAGAAGTGCAACGCCTTGGTGATGCAATTTCTCCTCAGGCCTCCATTTGAGGAAAGGTCTACATTTTTGGAAAGGTATTGACATCCTCTAAAAACCCATTTTCCCAGATTTTGTAGAGGTGGCTTAGTTTTGGAGAAAAGTGCAAAAAAATGGCAAAAATCTAGCATTTTGGACCATTTTCTAACAGGGGCTGCACTTTTGGAGTGACCTTGGGAGAACGAATTTTTGAAGGTCTTCCCATGCTACAAATTTAGAAATTCAAACTGTTCTGGAAACTAGACTTGAAGGTATAGTTGATCATTCTCTCATATTTTCATTTTCACCCCTGAAAGGTACCTCAAAATCAGCTCAAAGTCAGAGCTGCACTTCTACACTCTGTGTTTTTATTTGCAAAATTTCACTGTGTAAAATTTCTAGTTTCTAGTCTAACTTGGTCAAAGTCAATATTCTCTATGTAATGGCACAAGTTACGAGGCTAGGTGATGTAGGAATGAATAAATGTATATCATAGGTTGTTTTTGATGTTTATTAGGCCTCATAAAAGAAGCAAAATCCTAAACAAACGCTTCATGAAGTGTTTGAGTTTCACCTTCTAACTCTCACCTGTTGGTTGAGAGAATATTGGAGTCAGTTCCTCCACCAAGGAATTTGACTCCTGAAGGTGGGTAAGTGGTCTAGGAGAGTATTTATGTATCATTTCTCCTCATGAGAAGAGGGTTGAACTTTTTGTGAAGGAGGCTTGCATTGTAATCATCTTTCAGCTAATACAGATATAGGTTGCAACTATTTTCAAGGAACTCTAGCCCAGTGAGTTCATGGTGCTTGTACTTCATTCTTTTTGTTTTATCATGGTCTAAAAATATTTATCTACATTATATCTCTTCTTTCTATGAATGCATTGTGATAAAATACTTAGAATTCTTGTTTTTCAAGCTCTGTTATCTGGTTTTCATGATTATGTGTTTTGTCTTCCTAAGCTAATGAAATCATGTTTATTTATGCTCATTAGTTTCTTCCACACTATATCCTCTATACTACACTGAAAAATACTCAAATTACACCATGGCTTCTAACATCTAGCTCCTTCTTATGTTTGCTCCTGTATTCCCACAACCTAGACCTACTTGTGGCTCCAAACCCTAAGTTCAACAAATCCTTAAAAAAACCATTTTTTCACAAACAAACAAACAAATACTCATATCTAGCCTAAAATTCATTTTCTTTAAAGTCATATCACTGATAAGAGACTTAGAGAGATCCCTCTCATGCTTAATAGGGCTAGCTACTGAGTTGAAGTGGTTTGAGGTTACCATTGTCGATTTCCTTTTCAGCCTACGAGATTGTAAGGACTAACACCTTCTGCCCTTGACCAAAAGGATTTTGAACTTGTTGACCTAGGACATTAGGATTTTGGGCCTGCTGTTGCAGGACTTGACCTTGGCCTTTCCCTTGCAAGGGTTGATCTTGTGGCTGCAAAATTTTCCCCTGGGGTTGTAGAGGTTGGCCTTACGAGGAAATGGGCTGGGATGTGTGCGGAGCATATTACATCTGTTGCTGCACGGTTTGTTGCAACTGTTGCAAGGGTTGACCTTGTAGTTGCTACAACTGACCTTGTTGCGGGATCATTTTCCCTTGCTTTTGTGCAGATATCCATTGCTGCAACAAAGGTTTCCCTTGTTGTCATAGAGGTTGTCCTTGCCGTTGCAAAGGTACTTGAACAATACCCAGAAAATTTTCAAACTAAATCTGGCCATAACCACCCTAGAAGGTGGATGAGCCACGTTGAATGTACTGCCCAGACTAAAGGGTGTAAGGTTGATTAAAAATTCCTTGAGAACCATATGGAACGTAAGGAGTTTGGTATTGGAATTGAGCCTCATAGGGCTACTAATACTAGAAATTGCTCGATCCAGATGGAGCAACGGGATTCTGGACCTGTTGGTACTAGACATTGCTTGATCCAGTAGGATTAGTAGTGTTATGAATAGCATTAGAAGAGGGTTGGTTCATACCAAGCATGTGAGCTTGTGAGCCACTCACATTGGTGGCACCTGACACCATAGAAACATTTAGGTTTTTCCCTCCAAGCGGTGGCGTAACTTAGCCACTGACTAGAGGGATGGAGGAATTGACAGAGACATTCTTCGAAACCACCGGTTGGGTCTGACGGGTGATTGAGACTGATGATACAAGAATGTTAAGAACGGTGCGTTGCACTAGGAATGAGGTAACAACATGTTGGAAAGTCATGTTCATAATGAATGGACCTAAAGTAGGCATGGTGCCTAACACCCAAAAAGGGTTATGGTAATGATGAGGCACTAGGTGTACCTGAAACCAAATGTGCCAAAGACACATAGTTAGGTGGAAAACTGGTGGGAATACCCCCAGTATAGGGGAAACCCTCAAGAGGAAAAGGTTGTTCTTCCTCCTTGAAAGTGTATGGAGTAGATACTTCTGACTCTTCTGGAGAGGTGACTGGAGCATCGCCTTCAGGTTCCATATCTGGGAACAAACAATGATGAATGGCCAAAGAAGTATGAGGGGATAGTTCCAAAGGAACACCCGGCTGGTCGTACGGACTGTAAGGACATTGCAGTGATATCACAATAGGGTCAAACAGAAGATTCAAAGGGTAGATAACCAGTCCAAGATGACCGTTAGTGGTCGACGAGTTCTAAGAAGTTTGAATAGGATTGTCCAGAGATTACGGGCCAAGATCAACAGATGACCCAATATCTAAAGTAGGCGGAGGACAAGATGACAAAGGTTGAATGCTTAGAGCAATTCCGAGTTCAACACCTTGGTCCTCAAGTGACTCTGGTAACTCAGGAAATGACTCCTCAGACAGTGTTTCGGATGGAGGAGAGGAAGAGGATCTGGGTGAACCAGATGGTTTAGCCACGATGACCTTGTCTTATTCGACAAAAAAAAAAAAAACTTCAAGGCTTTAAAATGTTCTTTTAAGGGAAACTCACGATTTGGTCTCAGAAAATGTCAGGCCAGGTAGTAACTCCATGAATTAATTCATATTATTCCTTCAGGTAGGTCTTTATTATATACATGAGGGAGACTGTTCGCTTCATCTCTCGATGACTGTTCATATTTCTTATTATTTATTTACATCAGTTGTATTTATTCACCTAATCCTGATGATTACGTGTCAACATTCCCCCCCTTAATCTGAAAGGATGTTGGTGAGTCCAAGCATCATTCTGAATCATTCAAGCTTTTCTCTTCCAAGCGCTTTGGTGAAGATGTCTGCAATTTTCTCATTAGTGGAACAATGACGGAGATGGATTGTCTTGGCCTCAACATGATGTCGAATTAGATGATATTTAGTATTGATGTGATTTGTTTGATCATGGAACTTTGGGTTCTTGACCAACTTTATTCCAGAGGTATTGTCAATCATGAGTGGAGTTGATTGTGCTTGTTTTACCTGCAAATCTTCAAGAATTTTCCCGAGCCACACAATTTCTTTTGTTGCCTCAGCTGCTGCCACATATTCTGCTTCTGTTGTGGAATCTGCTGGAACTGATTTTTTGCGTGATCTCCATGAGACAACTCCTGATCCAAGACTCATAGCATATCCTGAAGTAGATACCCCAGTTTCTTTGTCTCCATCGAAGTCTGAATCAGAGTATCCAATCAAACTAAAGTCCTCCACCTGTGTATACTTGATTCCAAAGTCTTGAGTTCCCTTCAAGTACCTTAGAACTCTTTTTGTAGCAGACCAATGTCCTTCACAAGGCTTTTGCATAAACCTGGAGAGGATTCCAACAACAAACAAAATGTCTGGTCTGGTAGTAGTTAGGTAGTTGAGACTTCCTACAAGCTGTCTATACTTTGTTGCATCCTCAAATTATTTTCCTTCAATAGATGTGAGCTTTAAGTTTTTTTCCATTGGAGTAGCAAGAGGATTGCATTCTGTCATGCCAAACCTATTCATTAGATCTCCAATGTACTTCTTTTGAGAAAGAAATATGGACTTTGGATGTTGAGTTACTTCAATACCAAGATAGTAATGATCATAGCCCAAATCAGTCATTTCAAAACTTTTCCCCAATTCCTTATTTATGGATGCAATGTAGCTTTCATTGTTCCCTGTCATCAAAAGATCATCTACATATACCTCAAGATATACAACTGTTTTGCCAATTTTCTTGACAAATAAAGTTACATCATCAAGATCATAATGTTTGAAATTGAGTTTCAAAAGATGCTCAGTTAGTTTTTCATACCAGGCTCGAGGTGCTTGTTTGAGGCCATACAAGGACTTCACAAGTTTGCATACTTTATGTTCATGTCCTTTCATAGAAAATCCTTCAGGTTGGGACATAAAAACATTCTCTTTTAGATATCCATTCAAGAAAGCAGTTTTTACATCCATTTGATGGACTTTCCAACCGTTCTGAGCTACTAGGGCAAAGAGTGTCTGGATGGTAGCCCATTTTGTTGTGGGGGAAAAAGTCTCCTCATAATTAACCCCTTCCTTCTGTGAAAAACCTTTTCCCACAAGCCTAGATTTGTGCTTTTCAAGTGAGCCATCAGATTTATACTTGTTCTTGTAGACCCACTTGCAACAAATTGGTTTGGATCCTAATTAAGGATCAACCAACTTCCAAGTGCCGTTCTTTATGAGGGCATCATACTCCTTTTGCATCGCTTCGTTCCATTCATCATTAGAAGCAACTTATTTAAAGGAAGTTGGTTCAAAATCTGTAGACAAGTTCAATTCACAATCATAAGAAACATCCATATCAACAGGTGAATTAGAGTCATCTACATCACCTCCATTTTTCCGGTTTGAATTTCTAGTTCCTGTCTTTCCAACCTCATCAGGATGAACACTTTCAAGTGTCTTTGTCAGCCACTTTGGGGGACCTTTCTCAGGTGGTCTAGGCTGCTCTGTTGATTGAGTTGGGACTGAATCAAGATTGAGTCTCCCAATTCTATCAGTCACATCAATTAAAGCATCATCCGTTGTTGGAGTTTCATGCAGGGGCGAGTGTTCTTCAGAAGAAGATTCCACATGTTGATGTAGTCTAGGAATCCCCCCTAGAATATGTGGAATCTGATTATCAAATTCTTGAAATGATTTTGTATTTGTGAATCTATCCAAGCGATCAAGTTGTCACTCAACAACATTGTCAGTTTTTGATGATTCAAGAAAATTACATCTCTAGATACAACAAACTTTTTATTGACTTCATCATAGAGACGGTATGCTTTGGAGGTGTTTGAATACCCCAGGAAGATACACTTACGACTTCTTGCACCAAGTTTGTTTCTATGTACCTTTGGTATCAAGGCATAACAGGTGGAACCAAAGACCTTGAGATGCTTTACCAAAGGAACATGCCCATACCACATTTCATATGGAGTCTTGCTTCTAATAGCATTAGATGGACATCTATTCTTTATATATGCAACACATAGAACAACATCAACCCAAAACATTATCTTTACATTTTTGAAGAAGAGCATGGAACGTACCATATTTAAGATTGTACTATTCATTCTTTTAGCTACACCATTCTGTTGGGGATTATAAGGTAGAGTTGTTTGATGTTTGATCCCATGTTGGCGAAGATAGTTTTAAAATTCATTTGATGTGTATTCTTTTCCATTATCAGTGCGAATAGACCCAATATGAGATTGTGCATCATTTTCAATCCATTTATGAAATTTCTTGAATGTTTGAAAAGCATCAGATTTTTTCTTCAATAAATAAACCCAACACATTCTGGTGTAGTCATCAATAAATGTCATCATATATTTATTTCCATTTGCAGAAGGAACAGGCATTGGACCACATAAATCTGAATGAATGAGTTCAAGTTTTCTATGTGCTCTTGAATGTGAATCATGAAAAGACTGTTTGTTATGCTTTCCTAGAATGCAAGCATCACATTGCTTAAATTTCCTAGGAATGGTAGGAAAACCAGCAACACCATTTTTAATTCAACAAGTAGAGACTGTCATAGTTCAAATGTCCAAATCTAGCATGCCATAATAAACTTGATGGAAGTGTAACTTCTTCATAATGAGAATTGTATGAGAAATTTTGTGCACGAGCAAAGGTACCTTGCAACTTGAGAAGCCTTTCTTCTTCTATTCCCCTCATGACAAGTGACTGGTCAGATGCTTTTCTCACCTCAAGCTTGCCATCAAACATATGAATGGAGTGATCTTGCTGGAAGATTTGGACCAAGGACAACAAGTTTCTCTTGAGCTGTGGGAGATATAGAACATGATGTAGAAGAAAGTCTGGAAGACCAGACAATTTAAGCTTGATTGTGCCAAGCCTTGATGGCTTGATTTTTGATTGGTCTGCAAAGTATACTGCTCCATCAACATTGTCAGTAAATTCTTCAATTTTTTTTTTCTATGAGTCATGTGGCAAGTTTCTCCTGGATCAAGCAACCAATCATTTTTCCAAGAAACAAGTGAAGCATTACATAAATCTTCATTTACTCCAATATTACATTGTGCCACAACATAATGAGCGAATTCAGGTGCTTTACCTTTGTCTGTGTCATTAGTTTTACCTTTCTGTTGGTTTCTTTGCTGCTCAATTTTGTCCCAAGGTAACTTGCATGTAGAGGCGTCATGTGATCCATTTCTTTTACAGCATATGCAGTGCAAATCTGCTTTTTCTCCTTGAGAGTGTCTACCTCCCCTACCTCTGAAATATCTTCCTCTTCGACCATCTCTTCCTCTGGAAGAATCTTGGGAAAGATTCTTTTCTTTATGAGTAGGGAACAAAACCTCTTCAAAAGAAGATATGATTGAGTGCATTGTAAAATTTGTAAAAAAAAATGTACTGCAGTAAAATATAGTTCTGATGTATATATGAGAGGTACCGTGACAGAGTATGATACTAGAATATATGATAATGGCAGAGTCTTCAAAACACTTTACTATGGTGGAGTCTTCAAAACAATTTAAATGAAAATTGATTACTATAAAACATTTCCCAAATAAATATTCAGATCAGCTATGAACTATCAAAAAATCTCTTCCAAATCAGCGCCAGATCAATATGACATTAATCACATAAAATGCAGGTTTTTTTTTTTCTCTTACATCACGAAAGGCCCATTTTAGTACATAGTGCACCTCAAAATTCCAGAGAGTGCTTTAAATCCCAATTCTTCTTTCACCTCTAAAACCTCATTTAAATCCTAAAAAATATACAAACGCCACAAAACCTACTACATCCAAAATCCCCCAACTATAACAGATTTAGATGAAATAGAGATGGTATCGAACTCTGGTATCCCTGCTCCTCTGGTTGACATAACACCTGCAGCAACCATGGAGAGGCCGTTCGATGGAGAGGTCGAGGTATGGTGAGTGTAAATATATAGGTAGCATAAATATATGGGTGGAATTACGTAATATGGGAGCAATGCTTAAAGATAAGCCACCATTCAATGTAATATGGCTGGAATTAAATATTTAAATTTCATGGTAGCGTTAAATAAATATGGGATAGAGTATGGTGAGTATAGTAGCATAAATAGATAGAGCAATGTTCAAGATAAACAACACATTCAATGTATATTCCTGCATGGAGGCACCAAAGCACACAATAATTGGAGCAACAATGGCATCACAATCAATGGAACCATGCACCAGATGCCATGCGCAACATTCCACGCATAGAATGAACTTATGTTTTCTCCAATGACTGAGAGACCGTTCTCACAGAGCCTTTCTCGGATCGCTTCAAAGACAGGTTTGAATTGAAAGCCAAAGAAGTCATTCCATCGTGGTGGTTTTCAGAGTCACAGGTGTCTTCAAAGGTTTCTATTCTAGTTATGCATAGCATTTTCTCAAAATTTGGCAAGATCAGAGACCTTGATGTTGTTGGAAGCAAGGCTGTCCATCACATCTGCATTGTGCTGCAAGGTTTGGGTTCAGTATGAGAGATATGACAGCTTTTACAATGCTGTCAAAGCATTTTGTGGTCGATCAATGCAAAAGGAAGGTTCAAGACTGAAGGCAAACTATCGTATTTATGGTAGACAATGAGAGACCTCTTCTGGAAAACCGAGAGGGTAGAGAAAACGTTATGACATAGGGCTATTATGACCATACAGAAAAAAACTGTGCCAGCTGTTAAGATATATGGAATATGGCAGAGAATGGTTCAAACAATGGTTACGGAAGAGAGCCCACAGAGCACAGAAAGGAAAGGAGGGAATATGGCGCGGACAATAATTATGGCAGAGAGCCCAGAGAGTGTAGTAGACAGACTCCATAGGGGGCAGTGGATAGACTGCAAGAAAATGGCAGAAGGGAGTTACAACTAATTTTGGGAGCTAGCTTTGATACCATGTCAGGCCAGGTAGTAACTCCACTAATTAATTCATATTATTCCTTCTGGTAGGTCTTTATTATATACATGAGGGAGATTGTTCACTTCATCTCCCAATGAATGTTCATATTTCTTATTATTTATTTACATAAATTGTATTTATTCACCCAATCCTGATGATTAGGTGTCAACAGAAAAGACTAACAGGGTGTTATCAGATTGTGAGCAATCAATTATTAAGACACATAAAAAGACTGGTGCTCTTTCAATTTTTTAAGAGTCGAGAAAGAAACAAATATGACTTTATTTCTTTCAATTGGAAATGAGCTTGAAAGGACAAGTGCTTGAATGATCTTTTAAGTTTAATGAGTCAAAAATATCAAATGATTGCTATGGATGATCTAGGTAAACACGATTACCAGGCAATCGTGAACTGCAGAATACCTCCTAGTGAACCGAGAAATATGAGCAAACAATCTCCTCGAATGCTGTGTTTGGTGTATCACATTTACAAGGTGGATGAATCAGCTTCCTAAGGATAAAGGATTGTAGCCTAGAGGGGTCTCCTGTTATATACTCGATGGTACAGGGAGCACAAATCCATACTAGTGCTATCTAATGCCGAAGCTAACGACAACTGCTAGGTTTAAAGACGTCGGAACATGTCTCTAACCTAGACCTTCTAGATATGATCGTTAAATGTCAAATGCGCCTTAGGTTAATTGAATTCATTTTAAAGTTTATCTTGAGTTATGTTTCAGTTTTCAAGTCTTAGTGATGCAACTCGAAAAACCTTAAATGCAACTAAATGAGACAAGACCCTTTCAATTCGATGAATTGCCTACACTAGAGAGGGTAGAAACTACACAATCAAATGCAAACAACCAAGCAACTGAAAGCAAAATGATCTTTCACTACAATTTTCGAAAAAAAAAACTAATGAAAAATGCATTCCAATTCCTAATTTCCTGACAAGCACATTTCTAACAGTCCTTTCAAAAGAAAAAAGAGTTCTTTTCCTTTTTCAAATGCCAATGCAATCCTAGTCTCTAATGATGCAGGCTATCATAGCACAATGATGTAACAAACTAGAATTTCATACTTTTCATGAAACAACGAAATAAACTTTTCGCATACAACACTTCAATGAAAAAGTTTTCGAGACAATCAACTCTTCAAGCAAATGAAAACATGAAAAGAGAGGCTCATTCAGACTAATGAAGCACCAACTTTACCAACAACAAGACAAGCAACGTAATCCATGCCGAAAAAGAAACGTTTAGACAAGCAAACAAAAAGTTTTCAAACTTGTGTAATAGATGTCAAAGTCGCAAAAGGATCGCAAACAAAATGCAAGGAGTAAGTACACCTACAACTTGACTCACTGAGTTCACAAATAGTTGAATGGATGACAATCTAGATGCCCTAGTGTCACTGACCACTCAATGACTCAAGAAATCAAGTAGAAAGATGATAAGCCAACAAGCAAACAAAACCAAATGAAAAGAAACTTTCTAGTCAGGGAGAAAACAGTCTAAAAGGATTATGGGGTCAAAATCATAAGAGAAAAACACACTGGCCAACATTGGGGATAAACCCTAATCTTCACTTATAGACATTGGTGCGACTGCCTAACTGAAAACAAGTGCCAAAGGCTAGTTGGCGTGACTGTTTCTCAGGATATCACGCGGATCGACATGACTGTCAGTGAATTGAGTGCACTGATCGAGGGAGGCAAGAAAAATATATATATATATATATATATTTTGAAATAGGGACCAGATCTGCTACTATGAATTTCAAACTTAGGCCAGTAAGCAGGAGCAAAGAAGCAAAACCAAATGGAAAAAGTGGAAGTAGAAAAGTTCACATGAAATCATGAAATCTAAGACAAGCAAAAGGTTGGTTCCCCATCGGAGTCGCCAATTTGTGGTGAAGTAAAATTATAAGTGCAGACACAAACAAATTCCTCTAGCTCGATAATGGGTCTAGCCAAAACTGATACATTCTATGAAATATTTCCTTAGGTTAGAACCAATTAAGAGGGCCTACCTCTTAGTACGCTTATCCTGTTTGATCATGTCCTTGCTTGCTCGCTCTAGCTATATCTCGCTTCCTTCTTCAAGCACTTGAAACAAGTAAACAAAAACAAACAACAAATGTGATAATAGACAAATTGTAATTAAACCTACTTAAAAAGTCAAGAAACATTAAGCCATGAACATGTAAGATGAAAAATCATGTAGGAAATCAATCGATAGTTGCATATATATTGAAACAAGAAGAGATTACAACCATTTTCTTGATGTTTCTGTTCTCCTCTAACAAGATTAGGTTCCCACACACTTCTGCTAGCATTCCATGATAGCCTCAACAACAATAGTTTTAAGGCTCTTCCCTTTAGGCGTGACACTAAACCAAATTCACACTTCTCCCTCACACTACTAGAGAGCTACAACTATGAATAGCTTGCTGTTTACTCCAAACTTAATTAGCACTAGCACACCAACATTAACACTAGCTTGTGCTTGGGAAAAAGGAAGGTTTATATAGGATGAATGGATGGGAGATGGATGCTATTCTCATGGGATAAGCTCTTATCCCTTGAGGTAGTTCCATCATTATAGGGGAAAGGAGCCCAAACTGACATCCTCAATCCCATCCGACCAAACCATTTACTAGAATTCCGTTACGAAGCTTCTAGACATGGAAGCTTCGGCTCTTTATTTAAAATTTTTTCCATAAGAGGACCGCCATGACTGGAACAAAGCTCAGTCACTCCGGTCAGTGCTAGGGATAGTGTTAATCCCTGCATATCGTCGCGAGGGGGAGAAGCTTCATGAGCGCTGGTCTTGTAAACTGGGCAAAATAGAAGTTTAAGGGGAAATGGTGCAAAAGGAATTGATCTACTCATGAAGAGGGACACAATGAGGGTTTCTTCATGAAGGTAAGCATATAGGGTTCACTGTAGAGGTCCTCCAGGATCAAGGAAGGGGGAGTATAGGGATAGTGACAAAATTTTGTGTAACACACCATCACACAATACCAAGCTCGACATCAATATGTGACCGAGAAGCACCAAGTGGAGGTTGTCGAGTTGGCCTTCCCCAAACTTTGGAATCATTGTGTTTTGTCTTGTTAGACTGTCTCTAGGTTATTTTATCTTACATGGGTACATGTGGAAAATATAATATTATTCTAAATATGTCTCTAGCCTATTTTATCTTACATGGGTACATGTGGAAAATATAATATTATTCTAAATATGTCATAAGTGAAATTCCAAGTTTCATTAGTGGAATGTGAAATGTCATCATGTTATGTATTAATTTACTTTTTAAGAAGTTTAAGAGTCATGGGGGAGTCAAAGAGTCAAAAAGGGGAGTGTCAAGGGTATCCCAACCCTTTGTTATAAATAGAACCTCGTAACTCATAGAAAAGGATTTTTGGAGCCAACATTTTGGCTAGGCTTAGGCCTAGGAAATGCTTGGGAGTATTGTGAAGAGCCTTTGCTTTGAATAGCGTAGAGAGAGTACACTTCTTTGGAGGAGCAGGTGTTCTTGACTGTAATGTTCCACTATTGGGGTTAGTGGTCATCAATGGTAAATGTACGGATGGAAATTTCACTTATAATACTAATATCAGAGCCAAAACACTTTCATGCATATGTTGTTATTGTAGTTGGATTATTCTGGTTGCTTTCGTAATGAATGTTGTTTAACTTATGCATTTTCTTATGAACTACTTTATATGCAATTATATGAATCCCATTGAATACGTGTTGTTGGATTAACTCATCACTTTAATTTGTGGACTATTCTATATTTTAGCTTGTGATGTCATTCCGTTTGTGTGTTCCTTTCAAGTTGTGTACTATTACATGATTCTAAGGGGAACACTTCCTTTTCCCCTCCATGTGTTAGAACCTTCATGCATCACACTTGACTCTCCACAGGGTCACACACTTGCTCTCACCCAAAGTTATCATACTTACCTTGTTACGCTACTATGGTCAAGGCATTACACTACCACCCATTGTTGGGACTGATAATCCAAACGATTTGAGGTCTAGTTGGGACTTCATATAGGGAAGATCCCCTAAATGTTGGTGTGTTCAACACCATCAACAATACCTTATCTTTGAATGATTTTTTACTCCAATTACCTAACTCAAATGGTAGCATAATATATATGGTTGGAAATATTATTATAAGACATTTCCAAAAATGTATGGAAATATATCTATCTTCTGACAATTGAGTTGAAACCATTTTTTGACTATGCATTATATAGTCAGCCAAGTAAGCCCAGCCAGTGCACTATTCGGCCCAACCAGTGGGCAAGTCAGCCTTGATTTTGGGGGTCAAATGCACTATATATAGGCATTATGTCGAGGAACTTAGGACTCACTTTCTTGAGCCAATTCGGGTTTGTCTAAGCAAGCAAAGGATCAATTTGGAGGTTCATAATTCATGAACCAAGTGAAGTGAAGTCGAATTGGAATGGTTTTTTGTGGGAAGTGTTTTTGACACTCTTTGGGAAGGTTTTTGGTCCTAGTTAGGAGGTGAGCTATAGAGTTGTTATAAAGGAAAATCTTTATTCCTATTGAAGGGGAGTTTTAGCCCCGTTGAAGGTAAAACTTTAGTCTTATTGAAACTGAATTTTAGGTATATTATAGGGGATAAATTCTAGTGTTTTAAGGTTGAGTTATTTGAAGGCAGAGTCTTGGGGTTTTAAAGGCCAAATTTAGGTTTGGTTTGAGGTCCAAGTTTTGGTGCATTGAAGGTCAAGTTTAGGTTTCATTTGAAGGCTGGTTTCTAGTATTGTGAAAGCTGAGTTCAAGTTTAGTTTATGGTCGAACTTGCAGTCCTATTATAAACCAAGTTATAATATAATATTTGAGGTGGATGAGCTACTTTGTTGGAGAAATATTGTAGGGATATTCGGAGTTTGACTTTGGTTGGCTAAGGTCATGATAAGGGATCTATTAGATGAATTGGTTTTGATGTTAAGGTGATGATAGGGTCGAGCCCTATTGTGAATAAGGGTGTAGTAATAACAATGCTATTATGGACAATTTTTGTGAGAGGCCTGTAGGTTGCATAAGGTGAGAGTTTAGTGCAAAGGTTGTTAGGCCACAATAAGCAAATATTTAAGGTTGTAAAGTTCGATTTGGTTCTAAGTGTGTATAAAAGCACTGTGTAGTAGAAAGGAATCTACAATGTTGAGTACAAGCTGCCATGTGAGCAAACCTTCTCTTTGAACATATAATAAGCCTAAGCAATAATAGTTGAATAGTGAACAACAAGAGTTGAGGAAGTTCAAGTGCCATATGTGTTGGGTTGTGTTATATTCTTTCCACAACTAGCCCACGTAGTTAACCGGGGGGTTAGGGGGGTCGAAGCCCCCCCTTCGTTGTGTCGATTGTGTAGCGGGGGGGTCATAGGGGGTTTGAGGGTCGTAGGTAACCCCCCTCTATGCGGTCTGGGGTAGCGCCCCAAAATTTTTTGTTTTCTAGACCCTATGTTAGGTTGGGCAGACCTTTCTATGGTTTTGTGCATGATTTTCACACATGGTTTTGGACGTGATGGTTTTTGGTCCATGGTTTTGGACGTGATGGTTTTCAGTCCATGGTATTGGATACTTAGGCATGTATAAATATGTATTGTAACATTGAAAGGAATATAATTAAAAATCAAGCTGGTAGTCCCAGTTTTGGGATCCAGGGGAAAGCTTTGTGTATATGTGTTTTATGTGTTATGCTCTCGCATTGTTTTTTTTTTTTTTTTTTTTTTCTGTGTTTTAGAATTTGTATGCAAGTAATTTCTATATAGGGTTAAAACCTACAATATGGGAATAACCTTTTTGATCAAATACATAGAACTAACATGTAGGATATCAAGTCTAAAGAGCCAAGTCAAGAAGCCTATTTGAAGAGCATGAAGTTAAGGTGTACAGGTCAAATGGCTATGATCAAGCTTGAATGCGCAAACCTGAGGATTGCATGGTTAGATGACAACTCACTGAAAAAATTGTTGAGGACCAAAATCTATTGGTGACAAATCCAAGAAAAAACTTGAAGGTGTAGATTGGTTCCTACAATGTGCTGAGTTGGTGCTCAACTAGGTGGGATTAGTGTTTCCTATAAGTTGGTGCCTAAATTTTCTGAGTTGTTCCTCAACTAGGGGAATGAAATCACCTATAGGTTGGTGCCTATGAAAGTTGTAAGTTGCTTCTTACTTTGTACAAGGAACTTTATACATTTTTTACAAATAAAATTTGTATAGGTGTTTCTTATGTAAATGTCTATGTTTCATGATTTATGTGCATCAAATGTTTTAAAAGTTAAAATAGTTAAAAATAATGAAATATTGATTCACCCCTCTCTTATTATTTCCAATATAGTCTCCAAAAGCCATATTTATATCTAATATATCTAACTTAAAATGTATCTTTATTAGCAAATGGAGGATATTTCTTCTAGAAGAAATCCATTTTCATTCTTTTCTACTGTTAGCAATACTTCATGTATAAGCAATGCTTTCTTGAATAGGTTATCTATTGTTTCTTTTTATTCTATAGTAATATCAACAATAGATAGACTATCAAAGGATATTTTTAATTCACAACTTTCTTCCTTTTCTTATGAGTAGTAAATTTCTATATTTTCATTTTCCTTTACCCAACCCTTTACCCAATCAATGAGTAATTTGTTGGCTCCAAAGATTTGAATACTTTTAACTCTTATGTCAATGTGAATTTGAGAAGTGACCATACAACACTAGCAATACTTTGTTGTTGGTTCTTCGACCAAGTGTTTCTTTGAAGGAAATGTAATGAATTGTGGAGACAAATAATGTTGCATGTGAACCATAACTTCCCAAAGAACCTTAACTATATCCATCAAGAAAACCCTAAGCCTAGGAGAAGTCATTGTTAGAACAAGTAATGACTCTCATAATTGCAATTTCATTAGTGACTATACAACCTCATATGCATACCTAACATTGGAGTCGACCTAAATAAGTGGGATTTCTTTACCTTGAAAGGCTATATTGTTTTGAGCAAGCCAATTTACATAGGGCACTATGTAAAGAAAGGCTTTGTACTCATTGAAATTTTAGTTTCTACACCATTTTTTGAACATTATAAGATAATATCACCTTCCCCCTTCCATTTTTCATTTTCTAGTTTCAAATATTCGTTCCGGAATTCTTTGAAAGATTACATTAGAAAAATAAGTGATCTACAAATTCCTCACTACTTTTACACATGATGCATCCACCTAGATCCTATGGACATTAGTAAAACAAGTGATCAACAAATTCATCATTAATTTTACATAAGATGCATCTAGATGTTAATTTTTGCAACTAGGGTCAAATTCTACATTGAACAAATCAGATGCCCAAGATGATGCTTTCATTAAATTCCTAATTTTGAGAGGACCAAAATTGACCTAAATATCATCCAATTTGGTTAAGCGGAAGTTAAATTTTGAATTATTTTATTCATACATACATTATATAATGGATTGACCCTAATGACATGGGTAACTACTTCGGTCAATCTTAACCTGAAGTGAACCCTAAAGAAAGCCTATAAATAGAAGTGACCTCAATTTAATTTCAACACATTCATAAAGTCATTTTCTATTTTTTCTCTTTTGTCTTGGTTCACATAGGTTTGATGGAAGGTGTTTGCACAAGGTTTGAAATCACTAGCGAGAGGTTCGCTCTGAGTTAGGGTTTTCTGGGTTCTAGACGTTGGCATAAAACAAGGAAATTTGGTCCCTGGATGTAGGCACAAAGTGGGCAAGAGAGCGTCTAGAGAGTCCTAGACGCTGATAGAATGACTTATGAGAGCGTCTAGGCCATCTCGAATGCATGCACAACAACAATAAGGGAGCGTACAAGGTTTTCTAGTGTATTTCACCTCCAAGGCATGCAGAGAGTCTTCCTGAGAGCGACCGAGCAGTCACAGTCGCCCTCACACAATGTCCGAGAGAGCATCTAGGGTGTTTCAGATGCATGCAGACAATTTTGATGAGAGCGTCCTTTGTTTAGATCTAGGGTTTGATATATTGGCTTCAGTTGGCTTCAATGATCTGTTGGATCTGGTTTGTCTCTACTGTTATACAGATCTATATATCTATAGATCTGATTTGTAAGTATCCACTACAAACATATGTATTGGGCTCATTGTACTCTATGTTGAAATCTTTTTATGACAATATATTAAATAAGAAGATTTGAAAGGGTTTCCACCTTGTTTCCCTGGTCTTGGACCAATCTGCTATCTCTTATGGTTGTGCTATTGTCTTCTTTGTGACTACATACATTCTTCTTTCTTCAGTTACATTTATTATTGGTTATACTGCTAATAATTGGATGCATTGTTAATAAAGAAGTAACTTGGGCTAATGTAACTGATACAACATAGAACAATCATAAAATTTAACATGGTATTAGAAGTGAGGTGAAGGACAAGCCCAAAATAAGACAAGCACTGAAGCCCTCTTTTTTAGAAAGCATATTGACTAGTCAAGGACAAGATGTCGTCCTCTACCTTCAAGGAGCATGAAAAGTTTGGTGATGCATCAAACTTTGCAACATGGAAATCCATATTGGAGATCATAGTTGACAAAAATGATGTGCTAGAATACATTCAAGGAAGGGTGCTTGAGCCTCCAGAAAATTCTTTCGCTTCCCTCAAGAACAAGTATAAGAAAGGTGAGTCCAAAGCAAAGCAAACTATAACTGAAAGTTTACAAGATCATTTACTTGCATATGTTGGGAATTTAAGAAAGTATAAAGATATGTATGACAAGATAAGCAACATGTATGAAATAAACAACTTTAATGAGATCATTACCTTGAAATATCAGCTCAAGGAAACCAAGATGAACAAAAGAGAAGTTGTCCAATCTTACATTATGAGGATCTCTCACCTTAGAGATAAATTGTAGAGAGTTGGAGAAAATGCCTGATAGGGAGCTATTAGTTGTGAATCATAGAGGTCTCCCTCCTATTTGGGAAACCTTCATTACTACAATCAACAACAACAATGTCTTTCCATCATTTGATGAAATTGTTAGGAAGCTCACTCAAGAAGAATCAAGGATGATAGCAAGAGGAAGGATTCAAAAACATGAAGAGGGAGAGCCCACTGCATACATCACTCATGGAAAAACAAGTTCCATCAAGGAATATTCCTTCTCAAAATACAAAAGGAAGGAATAACATATCATTATCTTATTCTGAATGCTTCAATTTCCACAAGAAGGGTCATTATGCACGAGACTGTCATGAGAGAGGAAAGAGCCACGATACACCACTAGAGGAAACTTCAGTAACAAAAGAAGAAAATACAATCAAAGAAATAACCGTGATGGAATATATGAAAGAAGAAGAATAGACCCCTCAGGCGACCGTGAATAAGATCCTCCTCCTCAAAACAAGTCAAGGGCTCCTAGTTATGAAAGCAATGCTATAAATAAATCTGAATACATTCTTATTTCTGCTCTTACTAGTTCTTCTCCACCAGTTTCGTGGGATAGTTGATTGGTTGATAGTGGGGCCACTCATCATTTCTTTGGTTACAAGGAAGTCCTCTCTAATATGGTAGAGAGGGAGACTAAGCTAAAGATAATTCTTGGAGAGAACTCCACTCATCCTATGAAAGGATTTGGGTCAGTCGAATTTCAATTGAATTGTGGGGAATCGGTTATGCTGCGTGATGTTATGTATGTACCAAGATTAATGAAGAATCTGGTATCTATATCCACATTGGAAGATAAAGGGATGAGGGTTGCCTTCATCAAAGGGAAAATTTTGACTTGGCTTGCTGATTCACCTATGAAATATGCATCCACATTAGGATTTAGATTTCAAGGACTCTATAGAGTCACTGGAAGAGCTATTCTAGCATTGGTTTATAATACCAATCATTTGACCGAGTTATGGCACTGTAGCATGGCTTATCTACAGTATGAATAAATTTTGAAGTTCAAGAAATTGGTCTTAGGTATTCCTGATGCTTAAGCTCATCATGATGGAGTTTGTCGAGGTTGTGCAAGTGGAATGAAAACAAGGGGACGATTTCCCTCTAGTAAGAACAAGACATATGACATCCTCCATCTCATTCATTCTGATATATGTTATCTAATGCATGTACATTCTGTTGGTGGTCATCTCTACTACATCACCTTATTAAAAAATTCTCAATAAAAACATGGATATACTATCTTAAGCACAAGGATGAAGACTTTGAAACATTCAAGGAATTCAAAGCCTTGATCAAAAATCAATCGGGAAAGAGAATCAAAGTCTTCAGGTTTGAAAATGGAGGGGAATACATGCCAAAATAATTCATAGCATTCTGTAAGAAATACATAATCAAGAAGGAAATGATTGTGCCATATACTCCTGAATAGAATGGTCTAGCTAAAAGAAAGAAAATGTCTATATTAGAAGATGCCCGTGCTATGCTCCATGATCAAAAGGTGCCAAAGTTCCTTCGGGCCAAAGCTACATCTATTGTTGTATATGTTCATATTCATAGGTATCAAGCCTGATATCATCCATCTTTGTGTATTTGGATGCCCTGTATATTTTCATGTGCTGAAGGACAAAAGGAACAAAATGGAAGCTATAGGAAGAAAAGGTACATTTTTGGGTTATTTTGAAAATTCTAAAGCATATAGAATTTATATTCTTGGTGAGAGGAAGGTCGAAATTAGTAGGGACGTAACATTCGATGAAGATGAAACTCTTGGAAAGTGAGAGATCTTCCTCCTCCTCCTCCCAAGGAGGAGAATGATGGCTGGGATATTTTGGATGGCCTGTCTGTGCCCAAGTTAGATATGGATGATGATCCCATGGAGCCTATGGATTCGTTAGATCCTCATCCAAGTGATCCTCCTTCTAGGAAAATACCACTTTGGCTCCGTGATACATTACAAGGTTAAGAAAGAAATGTCCCCATCCATAGATCATTTAGAGAAAGGAAGTAACCATGCAAGTATCAGGGATATGTTGCAGCCATGAGCACTATGATTCAAGTCGAACTGTCCTCATTCGAAGAAGCTGTAAAAGAACAAATTTGTAAGGATGTTATGGCTGAGGAATATGAATCGATTGTGAAAAATGATGTATGGGATGTTGTACCTAGATCGAAAGGGAAGTCTATTGTGACTTCAAAATGGCTATTCAATATCAAACATGGAATTGACGGCAACATTGAGAAATAAAAAGAAAGGTTCATAGCTCAAGGATTCTGTCAGAAAGCAGGAGAAGATTATGATGACATATTTTATCCCGTGGCTCGATATAAAAACATTCATTCTATAGTTCCCTTGCTGCGAGTTAGGGATGGACTCTTCATCATATGGATGTAAAGGTTGCATTCCTTCATGGAATGTTACAATAAGAAGTATATGTTGAACAACCACATGGATTTGAAGTGGAAGATCAAAGAACACATGCTTGTAGGTTGAATAAGGCATTGTATGATTTGAAGCAAGCTACTTGAGCTTGGTATGGACACATTGACAGTTACTTAGCGAAGATGGGATTCACAAGAAGCAATGCCGATGCCAACCTCTACTTCAAGGTAGTCCAATATATGCCATTGCTTTTGGTTTTATATGTTGATGATCTATTCTTGACAGGTAGTGAGCCTCTAGTGATCGAATGTAAGATGAAGCTAGCCTCTGAATTTGAGATGAAAGACCTTGGTCTCGTGCACTAATTTTTAGGACTTGAGGTGTGGCAAAGGCCTAGTGAGATTTTCCTTTCACAAGGAAAATATGTTGTGAAGCTGACGCGAAGATTTGAAATGACTGAATGCAAATCCATGGTTACTCCAATGGAAATAAACTTCAAAAATTTATGTGGACATGCTATAGGACTAGCCTTGGAAAATCCATCCAAGTATAGGCAACTGATTAGGGTTCTAGTGTTCCTTGTGAACACCCATCCAAACATATGCTATGTAGTAAACACAATAAGTCAATTCATGACCGAGCCCTACCATACACATTGGATAGCTTCCAGACACATATTGAGATATTTGCATTGGTAAATCACACTTGGCCTAAGATATTCTGTAGGGGACGTTCAACTTCATGGATACACTGATGCCGATAGGGTTAGAAATGTTATTGACAGGAAAATTACATTTGGATGCTATTTTAGCCTTGGATCTGCCATGATATCCTGGATGAGCAGGAAACAAAAGTCTGTAGCATCGAGCACCATCGAAGCAGAATAATTTACTGCTAGTATTGATAGACGCGAAGCAGTTTGGTTGAGAAATATCTTTGGAGAGCTATTTGATCAGGTCTTAGATACTACAATGATATACTACGAAAACAAGAGTGTAATTCATTTTGTAGAGAATCTTGTGTTCCATGACAAGTCCAAGCATATTAAAATTCAATATCACTTTATTCGAGACATGATGCAGAGAGGATCTGTCAGGCTCCATCACATATTGACAAACGAACAGATTGCAGATATTCTCACCAAGGAACTAGCAAAGAGAATGTTATTGGTTTTGAAAGAGTAGCTTGGACTGCTAGATGTAGCCCCTCCGAATAAGGGGTAGCACTAATCGTGGACACTGAGCCAACTCTTCCTACCCTATTTGGGTTCCCAGGGTGAGGAATCAAGATAGAGGGCTCCTAGGGTTTAGGGATCTCTCGAAAATAGGATACTCCCCTATCTATTACCCATAGGGTTGAAGAATGCTTCTCCCTTATCCTTATAGGGTCGGAGAATACTACTCCCCTGCTTGGTCTTTGTAGAGTATACCCCAGTTGGCATCATACCGACAAGCATGGAAACTTGTTGGGAATAATGCTGCTCGTTTGACCAACGAGTTGAGAGTGTACTTGGGGCATACAACCCAAGTGAATTATGATGTAGGTTTTCTACCACATGACTAATGAGAGTCATTGTTGGGAAGATTTATAGGCAATATGATTGGGTTGAGAATTACTCCCCTTTTGAGATTCCAGGTTGAGGGTAAGCTCCCCGATGAGATTCCAAGGGTGAGGATGTGCTCCCCTGTATGATGTGTTATCATATTTCTCAGTATGGGTGGAACCTATTGCTCTCCGATTATTCTTCTTCTAGATCCAAGAAATTTTCAGCAGATAGATTTGAGCAGAGACAGTCAAAGAATTACAATAACATGACATGATCATGTGAAGATCAACTGATAAATATTGGCAGGTGGAATTCTTCCTAGTTGAGAGGGAGTGCTAATTTTTGAAACTGGGTTCAAATTCCACATTGAAAAACTTAGATGCCCAAGATGATTCTTGAATTAAATTCCTCTTTTCAAGAGGACCAAAATCAACCTAAATATCACCCAATTTGGTTAAGCAGAAGTTAAGTTTTGAATTATTTTATTCATACATACATTATGGAATGGATCAACCTCAACCACATAGGTAACTACGTGGGTCAGTATTAACCCCAAGTGAACCCTCAAGAAAGCCTATCAATAGAAGCAACCTCAAGTTCATTTCAACACATTGATTAAGTCATTTTATATTTTTTTCTCTTTTGTCTTGGTTCACACAGGTTCAACGGAAGGAGTTCACAGAGGTTCTGAAATCACCAGTGAGAGGTTCACTTCGAGTTAGGGTTTTCTGGGTTTTAGACGCTTGCACAGAACAGGGAAATTTGGTCCCTGGATTCAGGCATAGAGTCAACAAGAGAGCATCATAGAGACATAGGCATTGGAAGACCAACTTATGAGAGCGTCTAGGGGTTCAAAGTTAGATCGAGTTGTATTGGTCCCTAGAGGATTAAAAAAAGGTGTCCCATAGAGCGTCCACGCCATCCCGAATGTTCACAAAACAATCATAAGGGAGTATCCAAGGGTTTCTGGTGTATTTCACCCCGGATGCATGCACAAAATCTTCCTGAGAGAGACAGAGTAGTCATCATCGCCCTCACTCAGTGTCTGAGAGAGGAGCGTCCAGGGTGTTTCCAACACATGCAAACAACTTTGATGAGAGTGTCCCTGGTTCAAATCTAGGGTTTGATATCTTGGCTTCAATGATATGTTGGATCTGGGTTTCTCTCTTCTATTATACAGATTTGTAGATCTGATTTGTTAGTATCCGCTGCAAACATATTTATTGGGCTCATTGTACTCTCTGTTGAGATATTTTTATGCCGATCTATTAAAGAAGAAGATTTGAAATGGTTTCCCCTTGTGGGGTTTTTCCCTAGTCTTAGACCAATATTCTGTCTCTTATGCTTGTGCTATTGTCTTCATTGTCACTACATACATTGTTATTCATTTAGTTACATTTATTATTGGTTATACTGCTAATAATTGGATGCATTATTAATAAAGAAGTAATTTGGGCTAAAGTAATTGATACAACATAGAACAATGATAAAATTTAACACTAGATAGAGCCTATCATGATATTTTTTTCATGCAAGGACTCTATTGGAGATATACATCCATAAAAAGATCCTTATTTTGAGAGGAAAACTCAACTTCCAAATAATCTTCCACCATTATGCATTTTCCCCACAATATTCTTCTTCATTCTTCACCTCGTGGCCCAACTTAAGAGTTTTAGTTTTATGCCGATGGTTTTAAGACTATAAAGACATAAATTCTATTCTTCTACTATATATCCTTCAATACCTAGTTGGAGGGCTAATTTCCAACCTTGAATCCAAAACATGTGTGCTTTGAGAGCAGTTATATTTACCAAACTAAATATATCCTTTCCATGAAAAGCAAAGATTAGAGGTTCAAATATCTTGAAGTTTGTAAAACATCACAACCATGAGTCAATGCCCATTTCTAATTTAATAAAGGTGAATCACATGTTTGGTATGCATTTTCACAGTGTTAGGGTGGGATCCCTAGGGTCAAATTTTGTCAGTTAAGTCAATGTTTGTAAAAGTTTTTGTTAAATAATGTAAAGTCTCCACGAAATGTGGAAGCAGATTGCGAAGCTAAGTAAGAGTCAAAATGGAATTAGTCCCTTATATGGGTAGGCAATAGGTTAGTTTTGAGACTCACCCATGGTCCACGGGCCATGGTATTGTAAGGAAAAGGATATATATAGTTGAGTCATAGAGAGTCTAAGGGATAACTTTTGATAGAGAATCATTGTAAGGGCAAGGTTATAAGGCAGGAAGGTCTATTTCCTGTACTTAGGTGAAAGGGGAAGGCTCTTGCAGCTGGGTGTGGAGGGATAAGAAGTCTGTAGCTGAAGGATTCATCTTAATAAAGATTGTTTTAAGCTGAATCTATGCATTTGTGCCATGTTTATTTACTTCTGTTCAAGTTTATGTATCTTTGCTCTGTGATCTGTTTATGAATTAATGCTTTATTTTGGAGTGGAATGAGTAGATCTGTAATATTTATCCATAATAAGTAAAATCAACCTCCTTTGCAGAGCTTGGGAAGTTGTTAAATAAATCTGCTGTAGTTAAATTTCTCAGAAGGGGTAGATCTGTGCGAAGGTAGATCTAGGTCATAAATGCTTTAGAATATACTCTTTATTGCACAAAAGTAGCGAATCTGTGTCCTTTGTGCCTGTTAAGTACAATCGACTACCTTCGTGAAGGTCTGAAGGTCATTTCGGTAGAGTTGCAGTAATAGACACTCAGAAGGAATAGGTTTGTGCGAAGTCAGATCTAAGCTATAAGAACCTTAGGAAACCATCACACAAGGATTTAGATGTAGAAACCTAGTTATAACATCCCCCAATATTGCTTCGGGTGAGACTGCAGCATGGGCTAAGTAGTTTGTTGCTGAAAGGGCTAGAAGTTAGGGTTTTTTTGGTTGGCGCGAATAACTCTTAACTTGGGTTAGGCCCCCTTAAGCCAACAAGCACATACATATAGGTTGGTTGCAAGCGAGCAGGGTTCAAGTGAGCCTGCAGCAAGAGAGGGCATGCATAATGGAAATAGAATGAACTCTGGACCTCAAATTCATTCCCTTTCTAGAAGGATCATTACACACCGAGTTAGACGAAGACAATGCTCAGCTTGGAAATATCAAGGGCGTGGGTATGAATCTAGCCGCACTGCCACTTTAGACCCTCAACGTGCTTCATCAGGGGGTCTTAGATGAGCCTTATATTAGAGAACAACATGTGCTATCAAGGATTAGCGAAGTTAAAATGAACAACGAACAGATCTTCACCGAAAAGGTTTAGGCTCTTAAGGAAAAGGGAGAGGTAGCAATGTGAAGTTAGAGTCTAGAAGTAATGATTACACAAGCATGTAATTCAATACCAGAGCTACACATTCCAAAGGATGCAGTCGCCTCAGTAAAGGTTCAGAAATTAGATGTTGCAATGTGAAAGTCTAAGTAGGAGGTAGGTCAAGTCACTTTTTATTTCCATATGAAGATCTCAGAAATACAATTGAAACTGTAGTTGACTACTTTGCCAGACGTCAGGGAGCAGTGCAGCGCAACCATCGGAGAACACATGTCTACTTTGGAGAATGCAATATCTTGCTGGAATGATCTTTTTGAAAATGCAATGGAGCCATGGACCACTTTGCAAGAGGGCACAAACTTGTAGAGTTTGGGTACATAGATCAAAGAGACACAACTGAAAGTTGATGATATTAGGGAAACTGTGCGCACTTTGGCACCAGTCCAACGCTTCACGTGCTTGCAAGAAATGAAGGTACTGCAACACAACGAGCAAGTTTTGAAGGCTCAGATTCAACCATGGAAAGAGGAGGCAAGCCAGATTACTCTGGATATCCAAGAGAAGCTGAAGACTTTCCAACAGACACTGAGGACCATGCACCTCATGATGGAGGGGCTAAATACAAAGAAGATGGTTGAAGAAGTGCATAAGGCCGCCGTACAGAGCACATCAAGCCTTGAAGTCTTGAAGATAGAATTCAATGAACTCCACCATAAAGTGGAGAAGCCAGCTGAGTGACTCGAGGGCGAGTCACCATATTTGTGTTGGGGACTTGTTGGGATGGGATCCCCAGGGTCAAATTTTGTCAGTTAAGTAAATTTTTGTAAAAGTTTTTGTTAAAGAATGTAAAGTCTCTGCGAAATGTGGAAGTAGAGCGCGAAGCTAAGTAAGAGTCAAAGGTGCATTAGTCCCTTGTATAGGTAGGTAATAGGTCAGTTTTGAGACTCACCCATGGTCCGTGGGCCATGGTATTGTAATGAAAAGGCTATATATACTTGAGTCATAGCGAGTCTAAGGGATAAATTTTGATAGAGAATCATTGTAAGGGAAAGGTGCTAAGGCAGGAAAGTCTGTTTCCTATACTTAGGCGAAAGGGGAAAGCTCCTGTAGCTGAGTGCGCGAAGACCTTGGTAAGTCCACAATTGAGTGCGCAGGCCCCTGCAGCTGGGTGTGCAGGGATAAGAAGTATGTATATGAACAATTCATCTTAATAAATATTATTTTAAGCTGAATCTGTGCATCATGCTATGTTTATTTATTTATGTTCAAGTTTATGTATCTTAGCTCTGTGATCTGTTTATGAATTAATGCTTTGTTTCTACACGAAACGAGTAGATTTGTAATATTTATGCATAATAAGTAAAATCAACCCCTTCGCGGAGATCGGTAAGTTGTTAAATAAATCTGATCTAGTTAAACTGTTTAGAAGGGGTAGATCTGCCTGAAGGCAGAAGGTCATAAACGCTTCAGAATATACTATTTATTGCATGAAAGTAGTGAATCTGTGTCCTTTATGCTTGTTAAGTACAATCAAGTAACTTTGCGAAGGTCAAAAGGTAATTTCAGTAGAGTTGTAGAAACATATAGTCGGAAGGAATATATTTGCGCAAAGGCAGATCTAAGCTATAAGAACCTTAGGAAACCATCACACAGGCCTCTGGATGCAAAATCTGGTTCTAGCATCCCCCAATACTGCTTCGGGTGAGACTAGAGTCTGCGCTATGCAGGTTGTTTCCAAAAGGGCTAGAAGTTATGGTTTTGTTGGTTGGCGCGAATAACTCCGAACCTAGGTCAGGCCCCCTTAAGCCAACACACAGAGATAAGTAACACATAGAATTATCTTTTAAAAGGCCACAAAAAATCAATATATGCTTGGACATTTTATTTAGTATTAAACTCTATATTTCTTCAAAGGAAACCTTAGATCAGCTATATAATATTCCTTTTGATACAATCAAAGAAGTCATATCATTTTTCTCCTATTTTTATAGTCGAAGAAGTTAAATAATTTTTTCTCTTATTGATACTTTTGATCGTGAATTTTGCAAGAAGCTATGAGTATGTTTCCTATGTTAAATGATATTGCAATTTTTTAATGAAATCATGACAAATATACCACCTAATATCAAAGCTCAAAATGAGCTACTTACTAGGCAAAGTTTGATTTTTGTAGAAGAAAATGAGAAATTGAAACAAGAAAATAAAAAGCTAGAAAAGGACAGTGTCTTAATGATCCAGGTGGATCTCTAAAAAGTACTAGTGGCATGGTAAAAAGGATCAAACTCAAAGTAGTAGAATATTGATAAACTTAGATTTAGATTGAAGTGCTCGTCATCCTGATTCCAACAGTGCGAATGACACTCGATTCCAAGCTCTTACGAAGAAGTTAGAGCAAGTCAAAAATCACATTTGACTTGGACAAGTGGCAGAAGAAAATGACGTGGCACAACTCTCAGTGAATGGGGAAGGGCTAAGTGGCAGGTCACCATTGGCCCCGCGTTTCTCAAATAGCAGAAGGAAGAGGTCAACAATTGAAGAAATCACCCCCGAGCAGTACCGAGTTGCGATTTGCGATATTGCAATTGCAGATCGGAGGTGGATCAAGTGCTTTACGAATAAGCCCCAAGCAAGGAAGGGTGCGATGCAGTGATAAAAATTGCACATTACAAAGGGGAAGTGCTTCACAGAACGACCCCCTATAGTCAGGGTTGCAATTGAGATATCACACATGCGGCGTTTAAAAAACCATAAGATCTACCAGTTCCGCCGATTGCGATTTGCGAAGACTTATTTTGGATTCGATATACTATATACTGCAGTTTGATAGTTCCGTTGGGTCCACCTTTTATCACACATCGCACACCGTTGCGTGTCGAGTCTTGTGTACATAGTATTACCCCTGGATCTACCGATTGCAATATGCTGGTGGATCCTGGATGCGATACACTTATAGGGTGTAGTTTTTAAAACTTGTCGGGTCAGCGGGTTTGCATATCACATTTCAAACTATGTAGCGGCCCGTTATGGAGAATCACCCTCGACCTCGATTGATTTCAATTTGTGAAGTTTTTATAAGATTCGATGGATTATGGATATAAGTTGATAATTTCCATTAGGTCTGAATTTATCGCAGATTGCTTATCACCAAGGATTTAGGTATGTTCATTGGTTTAAGGATTAAAGTGTCGATTCTTTGTGTTAAAACCATCAGTTTAAGGATTAATGTGCGGTTAAGGAGTTAAGAAGAAAATAGTATTGAACAAGCTACCTCTAAATTCTTGTCTTTCATTCTCCCATCTATAAATAATCAGAATAAGGCACATATTTTGAAAGAAGTCAATAAATACCCTCGTGTTGAAGAAGACCTGTATGCAGCCAATACTAGTGGCTATACCGTAGATCTAGTTAATTCTTCAAACCCTGGAGAATCAATCCGGATTTGGATAGGAGATTTATATCAAATGCAAGTTACTACAAAGTTGGATAATGTATCCATCATGGTCCTAGCAGAAAAACGCCTGACTGGAATAGTCTGTGATTGGTGGATGGGACCATCTGAAGAATAAAGGAGAGCCGTCATGGAAGCTAGACTGTCCACATTGGAGTTATTATTGAAACATAGTTTGTGCCAGAACCAATTGATGAGAAGAAGCAAATAATGATAGATCTTAGTTGAATGGAATTAAAAGATCTGAAATATCTTGATCAATTCAGTAAAGATTTCATGGCTAAGGTATTTAAAGCTAATCTCTCAAATGATGTGGCTCAAAAAATTTCATTTTTGTCAAAATTACCAAGCAATCTAGGAGACCTCATTATGAAAGATCTAGATATACAGAGAAAAAGAATAGATCAGATTTATTGGGTTGACCTTCTCTTCATAGTTACAGAGAAATTTAAATACCTATGCTGGCAAAAGAACGCACACGACATCACACCCAGTTCAGATGTCTGCAAAATAATGCTACCATGGACACCTTTCAAAAAGAAGAAGAAAACAAAGAGGTATGGTAGATTTAAACCCAAGAGAGTCTCAAACCAAAGAAAGCCTTTCCGAAAATATAAATTTTTGAAGAAAAGATCAAGACCCAGAAACAACAACTTTTGTTTCATTTGTAAAAAAGAAGGACATTTTGCACATAAGTGCCCACAAAATTCATCTAGTAAGCTCAAAGCATGTATAGAAATAGAAGAGTTTCAGGATGATTGGTCAATTGTAGATTCAGAGGATGATATTTCAGATGTATATATTCTAACTAAAATATCAGATGCAGAAGAAGAAGAAGATGTTCAGAAAATGAATATCTGCCCATCATGTTCTGATAATGATTTTTCAGAAGAACACCACTACAGTGAAGAGGAGAGTGACACTGACTTTGAAGTCACAAGTGAGACATCAGATGATTCAGATGATGAATCTGCAAGTGCAGTATCATTATCAGTAAAACAAGGTAAGCACCCTATATCACCTTTTCCAGAAATAAATGCCTTATGCCCATTTGAGAAAAGAACAACAACATCAACCATTTTGCCACAACCAGAGATTAAAAGAACAAAAGAAAATGCATTGTTAAAAAAGATAGTCAAGACTAACAGCCTCATTTATATCCTGGTTCAAGTACAAGTAAAAAATGAATGGATATATGTAGATGCATTTGTTGATACAGGTGGATCAAATAATTTGGCTCGACCATCTTTATTTAAATCTCTATGGAAACCACTGAAAAATATATTGGTTTCAGAAACTATTGGAGGATCTGTAAATTTAACACATTATGTAGACAATATTTCTTTGAAAGTTGGGGGGAGTATTGTTAAGATCTCTGCAATTCAACATTTTGATCCCTCAGCTAGTCTAATGTTGGGAATGCCATTTTTAAACTCTGTGCTTCCAGTGACAATCAGCCAAGATAAGCTGATTATCAATTTGAAAAAGAAAGCTATTTCTGTCCCCAGGTTATTTATTGCAAACTCAGAAGCAAGACATGAAAATAGCCAGAAAAGAGTAGGAGCCAAAAAGCCATTAAAAGATTCTGATGATTGGCAGGAAGTCCTACAGTTCTATGAAGCTAGAGCAGAGTCTAAAACAAAACAATTGGCATGCATAGATCCCAATTGGTCTACAGAACAAGATGATATCCATAAAATACTTCTAAAAAGTTTCTCGAAAAACCCACAACAGTTTTGGGAAATAGAAATTCCGATGCAAGAAATTATAACCTTGCATGACAATGGAGTCAAAGGAAAGCTGATTCCCTGCACTCCTTCAGATGAGCAGGAAATAAAGAAACAGATAAAAGAATTGTTACAAATGCAGCTCATTGAGCCAAGCGAGTCCCATTATGCTTGCTCAACATTTCTGGTAAGGAATCACTCTGAGATAGTTAGGGGTAAACCGAGAATGGTGATAAAATATAAACCCCTCAACACCATCACTCAGAGCTTTAATTATCAATTTCCAAGGCCAGAGACAATAATGCAAAAAATCCAGCATATATTTTTTTTTTTTTTTTACAAAAACTGTCCTTATACAGGTGGCCCAATAGGCTTCGATATTAACAAAAACAAGAAGAGTACATAAAGCTTATTACAACAAGAGATCTCAGAGTTCTCTGTCAAGCGATGATCTTGAACTTCTGCAGACCCTTTCTTATATAGACTTCCTAGCGAATCTAATCCTAGCTAAGAGATGACGTAAAAATGGAAATTATTGAGGGTCCTATCAATATTTCTTTCACCGACGGTGTCTACTCAATATTTTCCAGTACAATGATTTTAGCTACAACATGTGACCACATTATCACATTGCTAGCTAAAGATTCTGCCAAGGTCCCATCGGACTCCTATCTAAATCGCCATGATCTGAAGAACCTGGTGATGGCTCGTACTCGTAAAGTATCTTCTTGTAGTGGCATTCTATCAGCCGATTGTATTCTTCGTCGATATCTGCTTCTGGGTCCTGGGCATCTGTCAGATCATCTTTTCCTTTGGCATGTTTATCTAAAATTATTGTTCTCCGAGATGCTGCTTTTGAATATTCTCCCTTTTCCGTATTTGTCTTTATCCTATGGAGGCCCGGTTGCTGAGGTGTGTACATAGCTTCCTATTTTTCCCACTTGTTAAGAAAAGGTAAAGCACTTATCTCGATGTCTAAAAAAGAATCTTTAAAGACATTTCACTGTGGGTGACCTTCGAACTACCAACTCAATGCCATCTAATAGTTCCCATTTAAAAATTTGAAACATGTTTGTGGAGATTTCTATGGCATGTTGAACCCACGATCTGTAATTATCACTCATAAAATCTTTATGCTGCCACCCTAGCTTGAAAATTATTGAAGTGCAGATTCTTTTTGAAATCATCAACCTTATTATATGGATGACATTATTGTTCCAATTAGGTGAGAGAACAGTTATGGTGACCAAATCCCTTTGATTGGTTACAAATTTTATCACTTTAGGTTCTCCTTGTAAGTCATTCATTTTATTTAGAATCTAGATTTTTTCTATCAGCTTTAAATTTCCAAATTCATGAAACCAACTGGCATGCTGCTTAATCATTTCTTCATTGTTGCTGGTTTCTATTTCTCCGATTCTTTCATGGCTGAACACCTGTGCAAACAGATTGGGATCAATACTTTCTCTTAATCTAAGATTGTGAAAATCCCAAGGGTATGAGAAAGTTCCAAGATACTGTATCGTTCGTTGAATGCACTGAGATATCCTGATAGTTGGCTTTTTTCTGCATAAACCTCCTTTGATTTCCCAATCAGCAAACCCTTCAAATATCTCATATTGAGGGAAGGTGTCACTGGCTGCATAATTTTCATCAAATCTCTGCAAGAAAGAGGCTTCTAATTCCTCGAAGATGTCGGGGATTTTTAGAGACACAATATATTTTTCTAACTCAGGCTTGATAGGAATTTCTTCAAGATCCAGTAGTTTTGCTCCTGTAAAAATGCTAAGAGCAAAATCAATTCCTCTAATGAGCTGATAAAAATTTAAAACTTTGAGGGTCCAGATCATTTCGTCAGTGTATACACTAGACCATAGATCAGATAAACTCCTGAAAAAGAGTTTCACCTTCATATTTGGCAAAGGATATACCTTTACCAATGTGTCATCTAGGCCCAGAGAAACACCTAAATTCTTGGACTGCCATGCTTGGCATTTTTGTATCCAAGTATTTCTTCTCAACCTCATTCCTACAACCTTTTTTATTTCTTCTGCAAGGTGAGTTGCATGTCCTTCAAAAATTCTGAATCTATCAACAAAAGTAGCAAAACTGTCGTCATGTGAACTTTTATCTGGAATGGTAAAACACGAACTTGTACAAGTCATGAATGCTTTATTCATATCCCTGGTTAATGAATCCGTTAGAAAATTGGAGTTACCTGGGATCCACTCAACTTCAAAATCAAATTGTTGGAACCAAATCTGCCAAGCAAGAATTCTTCCTTTTGCAATCTGTCTTGATATTTTGGCAGATAGAAAATATTTGAAATTCTTGGAGTCTGTTCTGATCAAGAATTTTACGGGAGTGAGATATAACTCAAATCGTTGTATCCCGTTGAATATAGCCAATGTTTCTTTTTCGGCTATGAAGTAATTCTTTTGACTGGGTGTAAATTCACCCGAAGCATAAGCACAAAGTTTCTCTTCACTTTTTCCTTCACCGTCTTTTCTTCGTTCTAAAAGAACAGCTGCCCAAAAATCTAAAGAAGCGTCAGTTTGAAGTATAAGCAAACCATCACCTGGTGGCTGGAGCTTTGGCAGTTGTTGGCATTCTGCTTTCAATTGTTTAACAACTTTTGTTGCTTCTTGTGACCATCCCTGTTTGAGATGTTTCCTGATCGGCGTTGTTTTCTCTGTCAGATTTGGAATATACTTGTGAAGATAATTCAGAACTCCTAAGAATCTTTGAATCGTCTTGGTATCCTTCAATTCATCGGGAAACTGTGTCAATTTGGTTAATACATGAGGTTGCATTTGAATTGCACCATTGACAACATTAATTCCCAGAAAATCAATACTATCTTGGAATAAAGACATTTTTCTTTCTGACAAAACTATACCATGCTGCTGAACTTCTTTCAGAAAAATTTCTAAATGCTCTAGATGGGTTTTTACATCTGGACTGTGAATGAGAATATCATCTATATATGTAACAATGAAATCATATTTAGCAAAAATAAAATCCATTCTTCGCTGGAAGAATGCAGGGGAGTTTTTCAAACCGAAAGGAACAACCTTCCACTGGTAAAATCCGGCTGGGCAAATAAAAGCAGTTTTATGCCGGTCTTCTGGCTGGATCTGAATCTGATAATACCCAGACTTCATGTCAAACTTACTGAATACCTTGCTATGCTGGATTTTTTGCATTATTGTCTCAGGCCTTGGCAATGGATAATTAAAGCTCTGAGTGATGGCGTTGAGGGGTTTATAGTTTATCACCATTCTCGGTTTACCCCTAACTATCTCAGAGTGATTCCTTACCAGAAATGTTGAGCAAGCATAATGGGACTCGCTTGGCTCAATGAGCTGCATCTGTAACAATTCTTTTATCTGTTTCTTTATTTCCTGCTCATCTGAAGGAGTGCAGGGAATCAACTTTCCTTTGACTCCATTGTCATGCAAGGTTATAATTTCTTGCATCGGACTTTCTGTTTCCCAAAACTGTTGTGGGTTTTCCGAGCAACTTTTTAGAAGTCTTTTATGGATATCATCTTGTTCTGTAGACCAATTGGGATCTATGCATGCCAATTGTTTTGTTTTAGACTCTGCTCTAGCTTCATAGAACTGTAGGACTTCCTGCCAATCATCAGAATCTTTTAATGGCTTTCTGGCTCCTACTCTTTTCTGGCTATTTTCATGTCTTGCTTCTGAGTTTGCAATAAATAACCTGGGGACAGAAATAGCTTTCTTTTTCAAATTGATAATCAGCTTATCTTGGCTGATTGTTACTGGAAGCACAGAGTTTAAAAATGACATTCCCAGCATTAGACTAGCTGAGGGATCAAAATGTTGAATTGCAGAGATCTTAACAATACCCCCCCCAACTTTCAAAGAAATATTGTCTACATAATGTGTTAAACTTACAGATCCTCCAATAGTTTCTGAAACCAGTATATTTTTCAGTGGTTTCCACAGAGATTTAAATAAAGATGGTCGAGCCAAATTATTTGATCCACCGGTATCAACAAATGCATCTACAGATATCCATTCATTTTTTACTTGTACTTGAACTGGGATATAAATGAGGCTGTTAATCTTGACTACATTTTTTAACAATGTATTTTCTTCTATTCTTTTAATCTCTGGTTGCGGCAGAATGGTTTATGCTGTTGTTCTTTTCTCAGATGGGCAAAAGGCATTTATTTCTGGCAAAGGCGATATAGGGTGCTTACCTTGTCTTAGTGATAATGATACTGCACTTGCAGATTCATCATCTGAATCATCTGATGTCTCATTTGTGACTTCAAAGTCAGTGTCACTTTCCTCTTCACTGTAGTGGTGTTCTTCTGAAAACTCATTATCAGAACATGATAGGCAGATATTCATTTTCTGAACATCTTCTTCTTCTGCATCTGATATTTCAGTTAGAATATATACATCTGAAATATCATCCTCTGAATCTACAATTGACCAATCATCCTGAAACTCTTCTATTTCTATACATGCTTTGAGCTTACTAGATGAATTTTGTGGGCACTTACGTGCAAAATGTCCTTGTTTTTTACAAATGAAACAACAATTGTTGTTTCTGGGTCTTGATCTTTTCTTCAAAAATTTATATTTTCGGAAAGGCTTTCTCGGGTTTGAGACTCTCTTGGGTTTAAATCTACCATACCTCTTTGTTTTCTTCTTATTTCTAAAAGGTGTCCATGGTAGCATTATTTTGCAGACATCTGAACTGGGTGTGATGTCGTGCACCTTATTTTTCCAGCATAGGTGTTTAACTTTATCTGTAACTTTGAAAATAAGGTCAACCCAATAAATATGATCTAGTCTTTTGCTCTGTATATCTAGATCTTTCATAACGAGGTCTCCTAGATTGCCTGGTAATTTTGACAAAAATGCAATTTTTTGAACCACATCATTTGAGAGATTAGCTTTAAATACCTTAGCCATGAAATCTTTACTGAATTGATCAAGATATTTTAGATCTTTTAATTCCATTCGACTAAGATCTGTGATTATTTGCTTCTTCTCATCAACTGGTTCTGGCACGAACTGTGTTTTCAATAATAACTCCAATGTGGACAGTCCGGCTTCCATGACGGCTCTCCTTTCTTCTTCAGATGGTCCCATCCACCAATCATAGACTATTCTAGTCATGCGTTTTTCTGCTAGGACCATGATGGATACATTATCCAACTTTGTAGTAACCTGCATTTGATATAAAGCTCCTATCCAAATCCGGATTGATTCTCCAGGGTTTGAAGAATTATCTAGATCTAGGATATAGCCACTAGTATTGGCTGCATACAGGTCTTCTTCAACACGAGGGTATTTATTGACTTCTTTCAAAATATGTGCCTTATTCTGATTATTTATAGATGGGAGAATGAAATATGGGAATTTAGAGGTAGCTTGTTCAGGGGTCATTTTTATCGGGAAAACTAGTGTCTATGTAGAGCTGCTAGTCCCACTAAGACTGGTAGTTATCTTAGAAACAAACAAACTAAAACTACTTTTGTTTTCCTGTATGAGAAGTAGATAAGAGGGGAACAAAGGAGACCAACCTCTGTCTTGTGCTTGGTTCCTTGCTTCATTCCTCTCCCTTCTGATAGATCTTTGCCACTCGCTTCCTCGTCTACCCAGCTTCAAGGAGCACCTGTGGAATCAAAGAAACATAACATTATCCAAGAACAGAGATCTACTAACATAAACAATATAGGACCAGATATATATTGACCACACAAATGCATATATCATCAATCATACAAGAATGTGGAGGAAAACTTGAATAGCTTTATTAATATCAAGAATAGCAAAGAGGATTACAACCAATTGTTCTGACCCAGTGTCATCCTCTCAGCAAGAAAGCCCTTCTTCACCTCATGAAAAGCTTAGATCACCCAACACTATGATGTTACACCAAGAAACCAGCAACACTTCCTTACAAGATACAAAATTCCAGCCTCTGGATCTCTGGGATGAGGGATCCATATATAGATGATTGCAGGGAGGTGAGTCAGCTTCTGAGATTTGATTAGTGTCGTCTCTCTGATAGTTCTTGATTCCACTTGGAGATTGATGATCTCTTACTCATCCCTGGGCGAATGTAGAGAGGCAAGTGTCACAGGAGAAGTTTCTGGAAGATTCCATGATCCTCCAGCTCGCAAATTGACTTTGCAATTTGTCCACTCTCGCCCATCGCACCCCATAAAAGGGATTTTTAGTATGCATTGCACCTCCCGTGTGCATTTAGGTGGGATGCAACACACTTTGACCATGGAGCAGGTGAGATGGTCCAGTTTTGACCAGTTCTGAGTAGTTTTTCATGGAGAACTTCTGGGAGATGATGTAATCAGCTGACCTTGTTCTTTTAGGTGATGGAACAACACTTTTAGGGACTTAGGAGCCCTTGGTTTATGGACATGTTTGATTGGGGTTGCAGTGTCCAAAAATGTCTATAACAATTTCCCCCTAAAGCATGAGGTCGTTAATCTTTTGATGTCGGGTGAAATTCTTTATCACGAGGATCCTAAGTTTTTTTGAGCTGGAAGGCGACCTGTAATAAGATACAATACAATACATTATCTTCATAATATTTTCATGATCTAGCTGAGGCGGGCATTCCTATGCTCATCTTTATAAATTCATTTTTATGTACATAAGACAGACAATCGTCTGTGTGCAGACTGATGATTTTGGTAGAGCCATCATCCCTTAGATTTGATGATTATCTGTGCAGCAATGATGTACATTTGATGTCTTTATTTTCTTGAATATATATCACAGCCTAGATGGATGAAACTAGATCTGGGGTCTTCAATCTCATTCAATCTTCACTCAAAGTACAAGTCGATCCATGTGAGAGATGTTCTGTAGTCGAACATGGAAAGACATCACCTGATTACCAACTAATGATGTAAGCTGTTAATAGGCGCGAGAGGAATCACCGATAATGATGATGACCCTCAAGGTACTACAGTAAAATTCACGTGGTGTGAATAAGGGACTTGGCGTCGAACACCACGAAAAATCTTTCGGTCGAAGGCCATTGATGTAAACCTTTCACCGGAAGTGAGAAACTTGCCATTGAGGCATGCAAGATTCAAAGTACTGAAAGGGTTGTTCCTAGATCGACTTCTTGGATAATGAGCTGATGTCGACAAGAAGCAATCCATCATAGGAGGGCCTTAGTGAATCCCACATCTATGACACAGAACAGAGCAAATGATTTTAATGGAGGTGAAAACGATATGATGATATAAGGTTTAGGGTGGCGGTCATGAAAGAATGGAGCGTAAATGTATTGCAGTGGATGAGACACAGGTGAATTCTTTGAGCGACTTCTCTTGAACATATAGGCGACACTGACATGATGGATTGGTAGCATTAAACCCAAATGTGGATTGTGTGATGGACCAATGGTGATATGACCAGTGAACGGAACAACCCAACCCGACTCGGATGCGGAGCGAAAGTGTCATGTTCAAGAGCGACTTGCTACCAATAAAGTTTCTTCAAGTTTTCTTCCCAATTTTTTCCCAGTCATTGTTGACTAGTACCTCTTTATTTTTGTCAAGCTTGAGGAGGATAACATATGCTTGTTCTATAATTTTCCCTTCGGGAAAAACCATCGCTATGTTTTAATGAGTCTAGCGATAGTGAAACTCGTTCTTGTCTATATGGACAAGTTTGTCGCTATTCGGTTTTAACGAGTTTAACGACAAAGATAACTCGGTCCTTTTCAATTTTAGAGAGTCTGAAAGGGATGTAAAGAAAACTCCAACAATCCTTCTTCGTCATATAATCCCTTAAGTCCGAAAAAGTATAAAATAATACAAAAGGGATGAATTTTCAGTAATTTTAATGAGTCGAACAAACAAGCGCTCGATCTTTTTGTGTAATAATCCCTTAGGTCCAAAAAGATTAAAATCTAAAGGAGGAATAGCACTTCCAGTCACTTTAACAAGCTGGAGACGCCAATTACTCGGCAATATTTTCATATTTTACGAGTCAGATGAAAAGAGCTTAAAGGAGACTCGTTTTTCGAGGAACGAGTGACAAATTCGGGTAGTAGCTAATTCCAGGTAAGGTTTGGAATTTTCCAATCACGACAGTGTCACAAGGATGGCTAACAGGATCACTCTTCGCAGATGTTCCTAAAAAAGGGTAAACAATCAAATGGAGGTGAGTGATCGGCCAATACAGAGTGGAGGTGATGATGAGAACACGACCAAGGCTTCAAAGGCTGATGATAATGCATTCACGATGGTTATTTACAGGAAATTGGTTCTTTTTTTAATGAATGAGCTTAAACTCTGGGGGGAACATTTTCTCACTGCTTATGTTTAATTTTTAACGAGCTTGAATGTTGGGTCCCTATAATACTAGTGATTACCCCATTACTATTGTAGTTATACCCCTTATTTATATTGTTGTGCCCCTATTACCCCCATATTGTTATTTTTGTGCCCCACAGAATCCCTCTATTGTTATTTTTGTGGCTTTATATTATTATTGTTAGGTCGGCTGGATTATATTGTGACTCCTTAGACTCCTATATATAGAAAGGAGGTTTTGTCATTTGAATCATCCAAGAACTTTTCATTTATGTAATGTAAAGGAGGTTTCCCCCTCGAAGAGGCTGAATTCTAAGGCGTTGATCTATCTTTTCTATCTTTTCTTGAGTTGGTTTCATAACATTTGGGATCAGAGCTTTGGATTCTAGGGTTTCGCTGCTCCAAACAGGTCATTGTGGCATTTTCACTATAACTTTTTTTCTGTGACGTTTCAGAAGTTTCACAAAAAACCCATTTGAGAAGAAATCGCGTCGAACCTTGGGTGCGAATTTCAAAGCTTTTCGCACAATATTTGCGGAGATAGGATCTGAGGAAGTTGGTCTTTTTGCAGACTCCTGAATTACATTCAAAACAGGTGACCTGGGGAAAATCGTCATAAATTTCTCTCTAGGAATTATATTGAAATTTCGTAAGAAGGTACAGAAAGAGGACGGACTGTAGTTTCTTGTATATCTTTTTCAGAACCAAAGATCGAAAATTGTACACGTGGCACTTCATACAAGTTCGCTCTTCTGGAAAAGTCTATAATTAGGTCATCTTGGGAGATTGTGCATAACTCTTTCTTGGAGAATCCAATTTGGATCAGACTGGTGGCATTGGAAAGAGGACACAGAGAGCTACTACAGGTAACAAATTCAGAACTAGATGATTGGAAAGTACAGAGATACATCAGAGGCAATATCGAGCTCCTACAAAGTGAAAAAAGGTGTGTAGATTTTTTTAAATTTTTTCTTAAGCTTGGTTTGAAAATTTATTTTGAAGGAATTCAAAGGGCATAGTAGAGCATTATTATCGGTAACTGATGCCCCAAGGAAAGAAAATGCAAACACCTAGTAAGGAACCTGAAAGCTCTAGCATAACTCATGAAGAAGAGGAAGAAATGCTACATGATATATCAAAATTACAAGAACAAGTGCAACAAATGTCACGCTCACAAAAGTTAACAGAAGCTAAGATAAATGGCGTGGAAGCTAAGATGAATGGCATGGATGCTAAGATGGACAATTTGAAGATATATTTGAACACAAATTTGAAGATAGGCATGGTAGATTTGAAGACAGATTTGACAAATTTTCTACAAGAAATACTTACTAATGGTGAAAAGGTAGTAAAGGAAACTCATGATGAGAACAAAAGAAATGTTAATCATGATTCCATAGACGCTAATGTTGGATCGAAGAATCACCATATTCCAAAAATCGATATGAGGAAGTTTGATGGCAAGGATCCCGCCACATGGATATTACAGATGGAGCAATTCTTTGATCTCAATAATGTGCAAAACACACAAAAGGTACGTATGGCAACTGTATATTTGGAACCAAATCAGTTTGTATGGTATCAATGGCTTTGTTCTCGTAAACAATTTATCACTTGGGCAATTTTTACGGAAGAATTGATAGCACATTATGAGGATACAAAAAGCAACACTTTTTTTAGCCAATTGATAAGTCTCAAACAAAAGGGTTCAATAATGGAGCACATTGAGGAGTTCCAAAAATTGAACATAAGGGTAAAAGATATTCCAGAGGAGCATAGGATTGATGTGTTCATAGGGTCTTTAAAGGATAATATCCAACATGATGTTCGCCTTTGGGAACCTGATTCATTAGAGAAGGCATTCAGGTTAGCAAGAAAAATGGAAAGCAAAATTATGGCAACTAGGAAGCATACCACTCACAACTATAAAGACGGAAGTGTTGTTGCCCCTAGTCTTCCACAACCTACAAGGTTGACACCACAACAATTGGAAGAAAAAAGAGCAAAAGGGCTTTGTTACAATTGTGATAGCAAATACACAAAAGGTCATAAGTGTGCTGAGAAGAAATTATTCTACATAGATTGTGAAGAGGAAGAAGAAAAGGAGCAAGAAAGGTCAAAAGAAGAGGATATACTCCAGGAACAAAGCCTAGATGAAGAACAAATAAATCCAACCATATCTTGTAATGCATTGGTGGGAATTACCACTCCTCAAACCATCAAGATAGAAGGACAAATCAAGAAGAAAAAGGTAATAGTGTTGATTGATTCAGGAAGCACCCACAATTTTATTCATTGTAGGGTAGCAAAAGAATTGAATTGCTTCCTATATCCAGCACCAGAGTGTCAAGTGATGATTGCAAATGGAGGAACAATAAATTGCTCTGGAAAGTGCCATAATATCAAGCTATCCATGGGAGAATATGTATTGACTAGCCCAATGCTTTCCATTCCAATGGGAGGTGCTGATGTTGTACTAGGAGTCCAATGGCTACAATCCTTGGGTACAATAGCTTTTAATTTTCAAGAACTTTTCATCAAATTTTCTACGGAAGGAAAGGAAGTTGAATTAAAGGGTATTGCAGGGAAACCAGGAAAGATAATCAGCTCTAATGGCATGACAAAGCTTCTAAAAAAGGAGCAAAGAGGTGTAATTGCACAATTATGTTCGCTAGATGTTTCCACATTGGAATCATCTATTTCTCCAGATCTCCAAAAAGTCCTGGACAATCATTCCAAGGTATTTGAGACTCCCAAAGGTCTCCCACCTATGCGTGATCATGATCATGCTATTCATCTGATTCCAGGAAGTGTTCCTCCAAACATCAGGCCGTACAGATATCCCTATGTCCAAAAAAGTGAAATTGAACGTATGGTTGCAGAAATGCTAGAGGCTGGTATAATTCAACCGAGTCAAAGTTCTTTCTCAGCTCCAGTAGTATTGGTGCACAAGAAGGATGGATCATGGCGCATGTGTCCGGATTATAGGGAGCTCAACAAGCTCACTATTAAAGATAAGTTCCCCATTCCTGTCATTGATGAATTACTGGATGAATTGCATGGATCAATTTACTTCACCAAGTTGGATCTTCGTTCGAGATATCATCAAATCAGAATGAAGATTGAAGACATTCCGAAAATGGCATTTAGAACTCATGAGGGTCATTATGAATTTTTGGTCATGCCTTTTGGCCTTACCAATGCACCTTCAACATTTCAAGGTTTGATGAATTCAATTTTCAAACCATTCCTTAGAAAATTTGTGTTAGTATTTTTTGATGATATACTAATCTACAGCAAGTCTTGGAAGGATCATGTTGATAGGGTGCTACAACTATTGGAGGAGAAACAATTATATGCAAAAAGATCCAAATGTTTCTTTGGAGTCCAGGAGGTGGAATATTTGGGTCATATTGTATCTCATGAAGGAGTTAAGGTAGACCCTAGCAAAATTAAAGCCATTAAGGAATGGAAAATCCCCACATCCATAAAGCATCTGCGAGGATTTCTTGGGTTGACAGGGTATTATCGCAAGTTTGTTAAGAATTATGGGAGAATAGCAGCACCTCTAACAACATTATTGAAGAAAGATTCATTTTCATGGACTCCGAAAGCAACAAAGGCCTTTGAACATCTTAAAGAGGCAATGTGCCAAGCACCGGTCTTAGCTACACTGGACTTCACAAAAACCTTTATTGTGGAATGTGATGCTTCAGAAAATGGAATTGGTGCTGTTCTAATGCAAGATGAAAGACCCATTGCTTTTGAAAGTCGTCCAATCAAGGGAAAGTTTTTAAGCAAAGCTATTTATGAGAAGGAAATGTTGGCAATACTCCATGCACTTAAGAAATGGCGACCCTACCTAATGGGAAGACACTTCAAGGTAAAAACGGATCATGATAGCCTTAAATACTTTTTAGAACAAAGATTATCCTCTGAAGAGCAACAAAAGTGGGTCACAAAGATGTTGGGTTATGACTTTGAAATCATCTACAAAAAAGGGAAGCAAAATGTGGTGGCAGATGCACTCTCAAGAAAGGATGAGGATGTGGAAGCATTGTTGTGTGCCATTTCTATTATCCAACCAGATTGGATAAACGAAGCAAGGGAGGAATGAAAGAATGACGAAGAAGTGTGGGCACTTATTCGAAAGCTACAACAAGATTCCAGTACCTCTGATACATTTAGCTGGAAAAATGATTCGTTATGGTACAAAGATCGCTTATACCTCTGTAAGAATTCCCAGCTAAAACAAAAGATTCTTATGGAATTGCACACTTCTCCCTTAGGAGGGCACTCAGGATTTTTAAAAACTTACCACAGGGTTAAGAAGGAATTTTTTTGGGATGGCCTTAAATCAGATATTCAAAAGTTTGTGGCGGAATGTTTGGTTTGCCAACAAAATAAAGTTGAAACAATTAAGACACCGGGTCTATTACAACCTTTATCCATTCCAAGCCAACGTTGGGAGGAGGTTTCAATGGATTTTATCACAGGTTTACCCAAGTCTGAGGGAAAGAGTGTCATCATGGTGGTAGTTGACAGACTTACCAAGTATGCACACTTTTGTGCATTATCACATCCATTTAAAGCCAGTACAGTTTCTACTGCATTTATGGAAACAGTTCAAAAGCTACATGGAAACCCAAAGATTATTGTAAGTGACAGAGATCCCATTTTCACTGGAAATTTTTGGACAGAATTATTTTCTTGTCTTGGTACTCAGTTAGCTCATAGCTCATCTTATCATCCTCAATCTGATGGGCAAACTGAGATAGTAAACAAATGTTTGGAAGGATATCTTCGTTGCTTTGTATCTGATAAACAGACACAATGGGTCAAATGGTTGCCTCTGGCTGAATGGTGGTATAACACTTCCTTCCATACAGCAACAAAAATGACCCCATTTATGGCACTTTATGGGTTTCAACCACCATCCATCACATCATATTTAAGAGAAAATTCTAAGGTTCAGGCAGTGGAACATCACATCGAACATCAACAACAAGTCCTCCAACTCTTAAAGGATAACCTCGTGTTGGCACAAAATAGAATGAAACAACAGGTAGATCAACCATATAAGCAAATGTCCCTAAAGCAAGCTAAGAAGGATAATAAATTATCACCAAAGTATTATGGTCCGTACAAGGTGTTGCAAAAGATTGGTACTATGACATACAAATTGGAGCTTCCTGCAGCTTCTCGATTGCACCCAGTTTTCCATGTTTCATGTTTAAAGAAGGTTATAGGCGACAAGCTCCCAATTCAAACAATATTGCCAGAACTTGACGAGGAAGGAAAAATTATATTGGAACTGGAAGCAGTCACAGAAACAAGAACTCGACAGCTACGAAATCGATCAATTTCAGAGTATCTTATCAAGTGGAAGAACTTATCCGCTGAAGATTCCACATGGGAGGATGAGAATTTTATGCAGAAGTATCCAGAACTACTCAAGTGTTGAGGACAACACTTTTTTCAAGGAGAGGGGCATGTTGGGTCCCTATAATACTAGTGATTACCCCATTACTATTGTAGTTATACCCCTTATTTATATTTTTGTGCCCCTATTACCCCCATATTGTTATTTCTGTGCCCCACATAATCCCTCTATTGTTATTTTTGTGGCTTTATATTATTATTGTTAGGTCGGCTGGATTATATTGTGACTCCTTAGACTCCTATATATAGAAAGGAGGTTTTGTCATTTGAATCATCCAAGAATTGTTCATTTATGTAATGTAAAGGAGGTTGCCCCCTCGAAGAGGTTGAATTCTAAGGCGTTGATCTATCTTTTCTATCTTTTCTTGAGTTGGTTTCATAACATTGAACTCCACATAAAAACTGCTCGATCCAGTCGTATAATAAGGATGTCTCATCTAAGATGGCATTTTTACAAAGCTTTGCCTCGCATCCTTTCTTTATGCAAGTTGGGAAACGACTAATCCTACAAGTTTAAAGGGTTAGAGGACCTACAAATTTAAAAAATAAATGGTCTCTCTTCGCTTGCATGCCAAAAGGTTTGCATGCCCCCAGGTATAGCGAAAAATTTCCAGGTTACCAAAGATTGTTCTATCCGCACTGCAGACAAAACACTTCCTCGGCGATGTCTACCGAAATAGACAAAGGTGAGTGGCACAACTTGCCTCCACTCACATAACTTTAACGGAGGAATCTTATTCCAGTCTAATCTCATAAACCAGTCATATATCCTTCACAGAAACCTACCCTATACCCAAGGTTTTCCTGCCAAAACAGACCAGGGTGCATGCCCCCTGGGTTTCAGTCATGTCCTCCTGAATCACTCGCGCTCATCAGGTGGACGGACTAGGGATTGATGAGACATTCCTTGCGTGAAAAGACCATTCAGGGATGGTATTTGACTATTTGCTATGTGTGAACCGGGGAATGAAAGCTGGTCTACGAGCTTGACCACTCTTCCTTCATGCGGAAAACACATTACTCTAAAGAGTGAGGAGATAATGGCTCCCATGAAATAAATATAGTCACATCCAAGGAGTAGATTATAATTTAGGGGTCCTTGGACTACCATTACGTTCATGTGAATGGTTTTCCTTTTCAATGTTATCAGCACATTGGGAAGGATCCCTAACGGTCGACTGGTTCCTTTGTCAAAGCATGTTAGATTTCTCATTTCAGGAAAAAGTGACGACGAACCAAGCGCTTTCCAAGCAGTTGAGGAAAGGATACTCATAGAAGCCCCTTCATCTATGATGGTACCAACCATGACCATTCTGTATATTTGAGAAATGATTCGAAATGGTACACTAGTCGGTAAACAGGGTCTGCCTAGTAGATTCCAATCAAGGAAACAACTAGGTTTCTTGGAGGTGGGACCAAATAGACAACTGGATATGACTTTGACGAACTTCCTTCATGCGGTAAAGGAGCGGGTAGACTGCCCCCATGTTCATCGGAGTCTATGTTTACGAAGAGGATTTGAACAGTGTTGTTCGTGTTCTCTCCGGTGACTATATCATCTGAAGATGGACCTTCTGAAGGCAAGACCGGGTCAACTGCCGCCTCGACCTTTTGACTTTCGTCTGGTGTGAATTCAGATGGTTTATCTTCAATGATAAACACTTCAACCGACCACAATGGCGTGTCAGTCGGATTTTCAACTAGTGATGGACTTGGCAAGAGTTTCTTATATCCAGGAGGAAGCCGTAGCGATGAAACCGGACGGTCGTCCAAAACTCTTTTAGCCTCATCTAGGAAGGGACAATGGTGGATGGTGTGATCGCCTTCACACAGTTTACAAGGGAATTTACTTTTCCTTTTCCGTCCCGACATTTCGCTTTCACTAGTTGACAGTGTACTTTCAACATGATCATCAGAGGTTGTTGACACCGAATTGTGCAAACGAGGAGACCAGTCCCTTAAGATCCAAGGGATGCAGGGACAATCTCGATGATAGTGATCTCCTTTTCAAATGAGACATGGATATTTAGGCTTTGAAAGTGTAGTGTGTGGATTTTCACTAGATGACGCCTGGTTGCCCCCTGTCATCTTTGGCTCCTTCTTCTTCTTCTCTTTATTCTTCTCAGTTACTTGAATTTTGGCTTTACCAGCTTCATGAAGCGAAGAGGAAGGAGGAGAGGTAGAATCAGATGAAGTATAAGGTTGGGGGGTAGCTTTGGTATCGTCTAGTTGCTTACTTGATTGTTCAGGAATCACGGTGTTCTAAATGATAGAGGTCGAGAAGAGCCATATGGGCAGGCCGATTTTCAATCCTGGAAGCAACAATGTGGCCATATGGGGTGCACCAACATCTCCCCAAGAGGAGAAAGGACTAGGATTTCCTCCAAGGGGAAATCCTTGGTTGGTGGACTCCATTTTCCTCAACCTAAGACCAATGTAGGAAAGGTGATGTTTATTCTGATTAAAATAAATTTTAGACGCTTTGACACAACTTGTTTTTTCAATTTTTAAGAGTCGAGAAAAAACAAAAGATGACTCTAGTCGCCTTCGATTTTTAATGAGATTGAAGTGACAAGTGCTTAGATGGACCTTTTCCTTTAAGGAGTCTGAAAAGGAATGAAAGGGACTACTCTGGAAATCTAGACAGAGGGATTACCAAACCAATCGCAAAACTGCAGAATACTTTTTACGGTACGACAGTCAATCTTCCCGAATGCTGTGTTCAGTGCATTGCGATCGATAGGGCGGTAGACATGGCTTCCTATGGATAAAGGATATAGCCTAGTGTGGTCTCCCAGTATATACTCGATGGTACGTGGGAGCACAAGTCCGTACTGGAACTTGTCATCTCAAAGTGGAGGAATCACCCAACCAACAATGAAAACAATAGTTACCAGGCTTTACGACGCTGGAATACGTCTCTAGCCTAGACTTCTAAATGTTGTGCGTTAGGTTCCAAAGCGTTTTTAGATTCATTAAATTTATTTTACAGTTGATCTTGTTTAAGAAATTTGCCTTTCAGGTTCACTGCGTGATGTAGATATACAATTCCTAAAATGCAATCTAAGATGATAAACAAATCGTTTAATCTTCTTTTTGCAAAGAAAATCCTATCTACTAAAGAAAGAGAGATGATATTCTTTCAACATAGAGCAGAGAGCACACACTATATGCACTGTCCTAAATCAAAACCAACAAACAGTCTAAATGCAAATGCACATGCATGTATTTGTTTTCAGCCTTCTTAATCTGTGAATGATAAAAAGAAAGCTAAGCGCAAATCTGAATTATTTTTCAAAGCGACATTACTAACAAGCTTCTTTTCAAGACAAAATAAAGACAATGACGACACTTTGTGATTTGGAATGGAAAAATTGCTTTCGACACTTGAAAAACTACTAATTCAAATCAAATACAAGAGTAACAGTGTAATCGACTATCAAGAACAATTAGATTCTCTTTTATGGCTGAAAACGACACTTGTGACACTTCCAAATCAAGAAACGACAATTCAATTACGCTACTTCTTTGTAAAAGAGAACTGAAAATGCTCACAATACATAAAAACATTTACAGTTCTTTGCACAATGGAGGTGGAATAATGGCAAGGAAGGGGGTTTCCACAGAGGTATACTGACTACAGACAACAAAACTCCTTAATAGAGCTGAAAAAAGTGAAGAAAAACCAAAGTCTGGAGGCAAAATTAGCCTTCTCTGATCAGCGCACCTATTACACAGGGATTCCAGTATGCATCCCACCTACAACACACAGGAAGTGCGATGCATACTAATATCCTTGAAGAGAGGGTGCCATGGTACAGTGCGAGACTTTTGATCCAGTCCTTGATCACAATTTGCAGCACAATCCAGTGATTTAGGCCGAGCAAGTGATAATCAGTATATAAATCACACGGGTAGATCTAAGGAGGTTACTAGAGCCACCACAAGGGAAATTAGAGAGTTTGTAAATCGATTATTCAGTTTATAAACAAAACCCGGAGATAGAATGAAGCAACATTGATCTACTTTGCACTTGCATAGCAAATGCAGTTCGAAGGCTAGCTGGCTTGACTTCAGGTTCTGTCTGTAAGTTTATAAAGCAAAAAAATATAGACAAACAAACAATCTATTCGTTCCCCAGTGGAGTCGCCAGTTTGTTATCGGGAAAACTAGTGTCTATGTAGAGCTGCTAGTCCCACTGAGACTGGTAGCTATCTTAGAAACAAACAAACTAAAACTACTTTCATTTTCCTTTATGAGAAGTAGATAAGAGGGGAACAAAGGAGGCCAACCTCTTTCTTGCGCTTGGTTCCTTGCTTGATTCCTCTCCCTTCTAATAGATCTTTGCCACTCTCTTCCTCATCTACCCAGCTTCAAAGAGCACTTATGGAATCAAAGCAGCATAACACTATCCAAGAACAGAGATCTACTAACATAAACAATATAGGACCAGATATATATTGACCACACAAATGCATATATCATCAATCATACAAGAATGTGGAGGAAAAATTGAATAGCTTTATTAATATCAAGAATAGCAAAGAGGATTACAACCAATCGTTCTGACCCAACGTCATCCTCTTAGCAAGAAATCCCTTCTTCACCTCATGAAAAGCTTAGATCACCCAACACTATGATGTTACACCAAGAAGCCAGTAGCACTTCCTTACAAGATACAAAATTCCAGCCTCTGGATCTCTGGGATGAGGGATCCATATATATATGATTGCAGGGAGGTGAGTCAACTTATGAGATTTGATTAGTGTCGTCTCTCTGATAGTTCTTGATTCCACTTGGAGATTGATGATCTCTTACTCATCCCTGGGCGAATGTAGAGAGGAAAGTGTCACAGGAGAAGTTTATGGAAGATTCCATGATCCTCCACCTCGCAAATTGACTCTACCATTTTTCCACTCTCGCCCATCGCACCCCATAGAAGGGATTTTCAGTATGCATCGCACCTCCCGTGTGCATTTAGGTGGGATGCAACGCACTTTGACCATGGAGCAGGTGAGATGGTCTAGTTTTGACCAATTCTGAGTAGTTTTTCATGGAGAACTTCTGGGAGATGATGTAATCAGCTGACCTTGTTCTTTTAGGGGATGGAATAACACTTTTAGGGACTTAGGAGCCCTTGGTTTATGGACATGTTTGATTGGGGTTGCAGTGCTAAAAAATGTCTATAACAGTCATGACTTCCTTCTTTGACTCAAAAGGTTTATCAGTTTTCTATGAATTTGTTTCACTGGTTAGTTTTCCAGTGTCCTTAGAAGTACCTTCTTCTGCACTGGTTGCAGTTACTTCTTCTTTTTATACCTCTTCTTCCTCCTCTAGATCCCAATAGTTGGGTGCAAACATATCTATATGAAATTTTGGAATTTCTCTGGCATTTTTCTTGTGTCTCCTTCTTCTCCTTTCTTCTTTTTCTAGCTTTTCTGATTGTTTCTTATCATAGAGCAATTTGAGATTAGCATTTATCGGATCAGCTTGTTTTCGTAAGTCATCTAGAACATCTTTTGTGTGAGCACACTAAGTGGTTAGATAGTTTTCTATCTGATATACTTGGTCCATGTCATTTGGATTTTGTGAATTCTGTTCTAATAATGGGGCATAGTCAGCTCTTGTAAGTGGCTGTCTGGTGTTGGATGAAGAAGTACTAAACTTTGTTTTAGGTGGCCACTTTCCTCCTTTTACAAATCTTTGATTTTCAAATTGAAATTCCTCTACAGGCGGAGTAGTATTGACATATGTTCTAAACATCTTATTTACAGCAAAAAACAGTTTTTCTTTTGGTATATACAACTGATTTGTAGACAACGGTGTACTGGTGGAAGAACTAGGCTCCTCTGGTGTAGGAACATGACGATAGAAAGATCTTCTTCCACTAACAGGGATTGGTTCATTTTCTAAGACTGCTGGTAGCACATGTTTTTCTGGCAAAGCTATTGGTCGTGGTATTCTGGGTCTGTTTGGAATTATTCTGACACAACCATCAGATACAAACATTCTTTTAAGCATGCTATTTGAGCTATCTGTAGCGGCCAGGGACTTATATTGAATGTACCAGTCATTAGGCAAAGCTTCTTTGTCATAATGAACACCCTCTATCTGTGCATTGCCTACTCCTACTGCAACACAATCCTTTAACACTGGCTGTTTTAGCTTAGGATGTACAATATTTGTTAGCTGAAATGAGGTCTGGACTATTACAGACAAGAACTCACTGTCTTCTACCATTTCGAGGCCTTGTATCCCAATCAGGGCTTTCCAACAATCTTTAAGGTGGATATCAGACAAGCTAATGGCATAGTCTGGATAGATGGTGCCATGTTGACATCCCGAGGATAGATTTCCAACTATGGTTCCAATTCGGGCATGTTCATATACATTATGTCTGGTATCAAAAAGCTCGGCTATACAGGGAGTATTAATGCCGTGACGGAACAATGGAGCTAGTCCAATTCTAATTCCCCCAAAATGTAAATAGAAGAACTTCTTTTCAGCAACATATTTTCTAAAATTTCTGATTTCTTCTTCGGAAAACAAATTCAAACCTATAATTTGTATAGATGGAACTTTTATTCTAACTTTTAGTTCCACTTATTTAAAATATGCCTTCTTAGTCAATTTGAACATTATTGGAACTGGATAAATCTCTTTTGAATTTAATGCAGGAGGGTTCCAGCTTTCTGGGACTTCGACCTTCTCATGTTCTACTGATCCAGGTGGATGTTGGTGGCCACCCACCAACCCATTTGGATCCCCACAACTGTCTCTTTCAGTCTTTTCAGTTTCCTAAATTGTAGCACAGTTTACTATTTTTAGCAGTTTTTCGGGTCCTGAACTTCCGGAGCCGTTTCGAGGCCCTAAACGACGTTTTTTTGGGATTCTGGGGCAACATGGGTCGATAGACCGATGTTGCCTCCCAAAGTGGTAGTACTCGGATAGATCTTTCTAACGAGCTATTGTACGCGTCAAACGGAGATCGTATGCCAAAGTTACGACCCCAGGAAATTGATGTACCAATTTACCCAAACGGGGCCCACAATTTGGCGTTTCATCTTCTAGGGTTAGGTTTCGGGATGTGAAGGGTTTTCCATTGTGTCTCAACAATAAATAGGCCTTCGAGCCTCATTGTAACACAGTTCGGAACAGTTCAGAGGCATGTAGCCGCCACATCTCTTCTCAGAGATAAGCTACCATCGCCCTAGCTGGTTTCTTTCCATTTCTGTTTGTAATCATATTTCAGTATTTTCCATTAATGAAATGAAGTATTATTTCCACTGCATCTCTGTATTTATGGTTATCGCATCTCTGTGTTTATGGTTATCTCTGTAATCTATTGCGTTCCTGTCTAAATCCGGATCAGTGGTATCAGAGCGGTCTGCTTTTTCTCTGTTTTTCTTTGCATGTCCCCAACGAGGTCGGGATATAAGGAGTTAGGGCTTGAACTGGTCGAACCTTTGCAAGACCAGCCTCGCAAATCCCGATGGCCTCCCATGGCGGATGAGAAGAAAGACGAGGGGGCAGGAGATCCTATCAAAATCTTGCTCGAAGAAGCGCTCGAGCGGCAAAGGAAGGCGATGATGGATAGCTTTGCGCAGATCCTTCAGCGGCTACCCAGAGGCGACACATCGGCTTCCAACAGCGACTCTGGAAACGCCACACCATTTAAAATACAAGTTAATTTTGAAATCCCCATATTCGAGGGTCAAATAGAAGCAGATGCCGTAGATAAATGGTTAAATCTGCTAGATGGGTATTTTTCTGTTCATGAATTTTCAAGTCGGGAAAAGATTGTTTTCGCTCTTCTCAAAGTAGCCCCCCACGTCAAGGACTGGTGGGAAACCTACTGCGAGCAGAAGGATGAAAGTACAGGCTCACTATTTTCAGCCGCACCCACTTGGAATGACTTCCGGGATGCCATCAAAGAGCAGTACTACCCTGTCGGAAGCTATGAGGACAAATACATCAAATGGACCACACTGCGGCAGGGACGAGACCAAGATGTGCCGGAGTTCACAAACATTTTTCATACCCTTCGCACGCAGTTGGGTATCAAAGATTCTGAGCTGCATCTGGTACTCAAATACCGTGGCTGCCTGCACAGATACATCCAGGAAGAGATGGTGTTCTTGAACATCCCCTCACTCGGCACAGCATACCAATATGCTGTCAAAATCGAGCAAAAGTTCAAACAGAAGAAGCGAGACTTTGGATCTGCAAATCCGAAGCCCAAAGGACAAAGCCAAGGCGGGGTGACCCAAGACAACCCATCGAAGCTGCAAGAAAAGAAAAACACCACGAAGCCAAAGAAGGACACAGGGAAGTGGTGTGAGTTCCACAAGAGTCCCACTCATAACACAAGTGAGTGCCGAACCAAGCAGTTGCTGGTGGCCGAATTGAAGGCTTCCGAATCAGATGCATGTTCTAACCCTGAGCCAGAACCCGACAAGGGGAATGGAAAAGGGAAGTAGATCATTGATGCGGATCCCAGCGCCACTGTTGCCACTGCCAAGATCAAGAAAAATGAGCCCGAAGATCCAGAGGAGGGGGAGCGTCTTTTCCACTCACAGATGTGGGTGAAGGGTTCACCGCTGCGATTCATTGTCGACAGTGGTAGTCAAAAGAACCTCGTTTCAGTAGAGGTCGTGAAGCGGTTGGGCCTACTGACTACACCACACCCACAGCCGTACAGTATCGGGTGGCTTCATGAAGGACGAGATCTCAAAGTTCGCCAACAGTGTCGCCTTCCCTACAGCATCAAACCCTTCACAAACGAGGTATTGTGTGATGTTACACCTCTGGATGTTTGTGATGTATTGTTAGGCCAGCCATACTTGTGGAGGCGACATGCTGTGTATGAGTCAAGGCCTCGTGCTGTCATTATTTCTTTGAACAATTCATTATACAGGATACCAGAGGTAGCCCCACCTACTGTCACATCCTTGATCACTACCAAGAAAGGCAGCAAGCTCATCTCACAGACCAGGAAATTTATCTGTCTGGTTCACTCCCAAAGTAAGGGGAAGATCGTTGCTACATCCATGACCCCTGCAAAGGGTTCCTCCATGCAGCAGCAACAACAAAGGGATACGGTCATGACAAAACACAGGAACAACTTCTCCTCACCCACAAGGGTACCACACAAGTTTCAGGTGGACAACAAAGTCTGGTTGCATCGACAGAAAGAACGCCTTACCAGAATCCATCAGAAGCTCAGACCACTCCGATATGGTCCATACAGCAGTACCAAGGCTATGGGGAACAATGCTTTGGAGCACATCATTCCTCCATTCCTTCGCCTGCACCAAATGTTCAATGTGGACCATCGTCGACCATGCTTCCCACCATCACTGGACACATCAGAGATTGCAGGACAAGTTCAGCAGATGGAGGAACTCAGCGCAATGGGGACCATTGCTTCCTAAGGGGGGAGGAATGATCCAGGTGGATGTTGGTGGCCACCCACCAACCCATTTGGATCCCCACAACTGTCTCTTTCAGTCTTTTCAGTTTCCTAAATTGTAGCACAGTTTACTATTTTTAGCAGTTTTTCGGGTCCTGAACTTCCGGAGCCGTTTCGAGGCCCTAAACGACGTTTTTTTGGGATTCTGGGGCAACATGGGTCCATGGACCGATGTTGCCTCCCAAAGTGGTAGTACTCGGATAGATCTTTCTAACGAGCTATTGTACGCGTCAAACGGAGATCGTATGCCAAAGTTACGACCCCGGGAAATTGATGTACCAATTTACCCAAACGGGGCCCACAATTTGGTGTTTCATCTTCTAGGGTTAGGTTTCGGGATGTGAAGGGTTTTCCATTGTGTCTCAACAATAAATAGGCCTTCGAGCCTCATTGTAACACAGTTCGGAACAGTTCAGAGGCATGTAGCCGCCACATCTCTTCTCAGAGATAAGCTACCATCGCCCTAGCTGGTTTCTTTCCATTTCTGTTTGTAATCATATTTCAGTATTTTCCATTAATGAAATGAAGTATTATTTCCGCTGCATCTCTGTATTTATGGTTATCGCATCTATGTGTTTATGGTTATCTCTGTAATCTATTGCGTTCCTGTCTAAATCCGGATCATCTACCAATTCAGACTCAAGGGATCTATTATCAACCTCAGATACAGATCTTCTATCAATGGTGGAGAAGGATCTTAAAAAGTTGACCATGTTGAACTTTTACAATCTATTCCAGAGATTGACTGAAGTAGCTTTTATTTACTCAGCACTCATAAAACAAGATTCTTTTCAAAGAGTACTTGGATAACTTCAGGCTCTGTCTATAGAATGTATGTATTTCATCCCGTTGAGTTCAGTTTTAACCTGATTTTCTAAATTTGGATGGATCTTTCTCAACTTTTGTTGGACATCTCTTTCATTATCGATCATTGGGATAGTATGCTGAATGATGGAGGTGTCGTACGTTTTGAGTTCATCGTAATTCCAAGCAAAAACACTTTTGTATTGTTTCAAGAGATGGATATATGCTAATTTCTCTTCAGGGGCTAGGCCAAGGCCTAAGTTGATATTCTGTGGTTTGGCATCAGTTCCTAGATTTACTAATTCATAATTCAAACTTGAACTTTGGAGTTTTGAATTGGTAGATCTTTTGAATCGATCTTTCAAATCATAAAGGTATTCTAATTTGACTACTGATTTAGGTATAGCATTGTTAGTACTATCCTGTTGCAATTGTTGATCATGTTGGTCTTCATCAATTATTTGATTGGTGTAATATCCTTCAGATGTGAGAAAACTCACGATATCAGGATCATCGTTGAAAATCCTCCAATTGGTGATGTTATCAGGGATAGATGGCCTAAACATTAACTCAATTGAAAATCGGTCAGGGCTAAAATCTTCTGAAGGAATGAGCTTGGAAGCTATGTTGTCTAAGAGGTCTACACTAGCATTCTGGAGTCTGGGAATTGACAAAATATTAAATGCTATAAAATGTTCAGTCAGATCTTGAACTAAAGATTGGAAATGCTTTAAATGACCTGATAAACAGTGTATAGTATTACGTACCTGTCTGATTACAACTTCAGAATCTCTGAAAACTTGTAGATATTTGACGTCTAATCCGATTGCCTTGTACAACCCTTGGAGAGCTTCATATTCTGCGGTATAGTTGGTGCATTCAAATTCTAGTATGCAAATTAGCATGGTCTTATCTCCCTATGGGCTTACTAATATGCATCCTGATCCTGCACCTTCGTTAGACTTAGAACCGTCAAAAAATAGTTTCCAAAACAAAGATTTATTTACAGGACTATCTATAAAATTAATGCATTTAGAACTATCTGTTCGAGAGAAATTTTCTACTTGAGATAAAACAGAATGTTCTAAGTAAGGTGAAGAATGAGCATTAAAATTTCCTAAGAAAGAATCTACTGAATAGTTGCCAATGATGTTAGAATTGTATGCTACTGGTTCGTTTTATCCCTCGAGTTCTGTTACTATGTATTTCTGATGTCGCTCGCGTTCAACTTTTATTTGGTTTGGTTTTCCATTATAAGGTAGCCACATGTGGGACCAATCAGTTGCAAAGTATCCATGAAGTTTTTCTGACCAATCTCTGCTAAGAATTAAGCCATAAAATTCAAGAATATCAGCAACTAAAATGTCGATAACTTGACATACCTTTGGATTAGATGACAACCTTATGGTAACCTGATTTAATTCACTAATTGCTTCGACTTGCGATCGATCTAGCTGAACTATGCGCACAATGGATTTCTGTGGTTGAACATTCAATTTTTCACAAATTGATCTTGATAAAATATTCGATGAAGCTCCAGAATCGACTAAGCAATTATGCACATTTTTATTGAAAATTTCATAAGGAGAAATGGGGGAGTATGCGATCTCGATCTTCCTCCAATTAATGCGATATCGTTTGGATCAACTTTATTCATCGTACTCGTTGGAGGTCTTCCCATATCATGAGAAGCTTGAGAGATTACAGCAGCTGGTAAAGGTGCAACTGGCACAACATGTAATTCTTTCAAAAGTACTTTCTGCTAGTGTTTTAACTTGCTCAATTCAAAAAGAGTAATATTGGCCCTAGTCTTTTTCATGTCTTCTACAATATTATACTCCATTTCATCTTAAACGATTAGCGTTTTAGATGGAGTAGATGTGTCTATTTTGACTGGGCTGGTTTGAGTCGCTTTAGGTGATGTTTTCTTGGCTGCGACTTTATCCTTAGTCATTGAGTTTGCGCTCTTTGGCTTAGGTGTAGGTTGAGGAGGATCAAGTTGATTTCTGCTACGAGTACTAACCAGGAATACCTACTGATCTTCTTCATTTGGGAGGATGAAATCCCACATACCTTGTAGCTCTACAACTTCTTCTTCATCGGTATGCTCTTCAGTAGCGTTTTCCTCTCCTTCTTCTTCTGATTCAACATTTGAAATAGCATTAGGGGGTTTGGAATCAGTTGAAGGATTTCTTTTAAAAGGCCTATATGTATTTTTAGAAGAAGTTTCTGCCACTTGTTTCTTAATGTCGACCATTTCGCTAGACATGGTCTTCAAAACTTTTTGTAATCCTTCTAAATCAAATGGATCTTTCGGTTGTTTTTTCTTGGGATCTTCTTTGAACAAGACCTTCTTAGATTTTCGTTCTTCCATCACATTTTTCTTTTCTAAGACCATAATATGTTTCTCTACTGCTATTGCTTCTTTCATATTTTCAACTAAGGTTGTTTTGTTAGCCCTATCAACAAAGATTGCTAAGTTTGATGGTAAAGCAGTAATATACCATTCACTTCGCACTTCTTCACTAGGCTGAGAAGTAGCAGGTATTTTATTTAAGATTTTATTGAAACGTAAATTGAAATCTTTGATGGGTTCTCTTGACTCGGCCCTAAGGTTAGACAAGTCGTTGATCAATGTCACTGTAGACCTGCCATCACCAAAATTGGTCAGGAATTGTTCTTGGAAGATGTCCCAACTAGTAATAGATCCATATGGTAATGAGAAATACCATGATCCGACTGTTCCTTGCAGAGTATAAGGGAAAAGTTGAACAACAACATCTTCATTAACAACTCCATTGAGATTTATGGAAAACATAAAGTTATTTATATGTTCTTCCACTAGCATGCCTGCCTCAGGATTAAACTTAGGAATCCATTTTTCAGGATGGGCTGGTATCTGACTCAAGGGTGCATGCATTAAGACTGCCCCTGGGTTATTCCATGGAGATTGGGCCATTGCTGAACTACTAATAGAAGAAAGTGCAGAAGATGATCCCTGCGATTGAGAAGATGAGGATATTATGACTCGAGATGGTTGAGAAGGAGTTGAGGAAGTTGCAATAGGCTGATGGACAGTGATCTGAAGTGGAGGAGTGGAAGGTTGACTTCATGGTGAAGAGTTGAGATGGATGATGATGATGAAAGAGTCTCACTATCGGATCCTTTAGGATACTTCCTTGCTCTCTTCCTAGTAGGCAAGGGTAATTTGGTTGGCTGAACACCAAACTTTTTGCTCTTTAACCTGGTGAGAGGATGAGCAGGATTATATTGTGAAATCATGCTGCCTTGAGATTTATCAGATTTTTGAGGAGATATAGAAAATCGCTGAAGTTTTTGAATCAAAGATTCAACTTCAGGAGTTTCAATAGTAGATTGTTTTGAAATGTCAGGGTTTGTAGCAGCGGCTGTTGATCCAACGACTTCTAGCTCTGGATTTAAAGATAATGGAGAAGTCGAGGAGATGGTGAGGGTGATTTACTCTAGGAATGGTATTTAGATTTATATTTTCTTTCCATTCATAGTTCGGGCCCTCCTTCTAGTGCCAAATATGTTGAAGCCCCAAAAATCGGGTCTACAACAAGGGGGATACCCGCCCGGTCCGAACCTTGGTTGGAAGCTCCTTTTCCGTTTGGTATAGCGGGTCCGAATGGGAATATGGGACCAGTTTCCCAATTTGTGTGTGTGTGAGAAAGATCTGATATTTCTGTTTCTAACAGTTTCTAAATGGAATACTTCTACTCTAATTCTAATCTAATAATAAGGAAATTGTATTCTAACAAACAGAAACATGTAAATCTACACTAACCCAGGGTGTGATCTTTCCTTTATGCGATCTAAAATGATTTCAAACAACGACTGGTAATAAAGATCATTTAGCTGTTATGAGAAAATAATTCAATAAAGATGAACCACTTCGTATAAAAAGTTAGACGAAACAGTTGTGAAAATCATATCGCATAATAAGCTATTCATACACCAAGCATAAATAAATAGCTATCACCGTACAAAAGTGCCAAATGATAACTCAGGCATTCATACATTAATATATAAATAACTGAACTGAAAATCACTCTAACACAAGGCAGAAATAGTTAAGAGATAGAAATACCATTTATAACTAGTCCTACTCATGAGCTTCAAGTGATAACGATTTATCTCTCCTTGATAAAATATCTACTAAGAGTACAAAAGTGCAACATCAGTAGGAGATATCAAATGCAAACATAAATAAATCCTGTTCCATTTAGTCATCATAACCTCCTCAGAGGGTACAAAAGTGCATGTTCTAGGGATAAGTTTTTGATAAATTTCAGGACCCTTCTCTAAATGCATGAGAAGGGTTTAAATACTACTAACTAATTCTAAAAATAAATTATTACAAAAATGTAGGATGCGGTTTAATGGCCGTCCTATTTTCAGGAAAATAAAACAAAATTAAAGCTAAAAATGAATCTAAAATTAAACTACTTCTGTATTTGGTCCTTGAAATCGTACACATGCAGCATCTGTTTGAGAAGAGTCGGCTGGCTGACTTACGCTTTTAGCTGAGCTGAGAAAACAGAATTGACAAGAGCTGGCGCCATTTTTCGATCGAATTGATGATACACTTAACAGTCATCCACTGGCTATGTGGCTTTACCAAGTATGCCCAGTAATAATCCCAGTTCAACTTGGTTAACCCTTGGATCGCTTGTGCCTTTTCTTGAGCTCTCTGTTTCCAATCTATCTCTATCGTTACTTTCTTGCAGTTTCCGGAGCTTGCAAGTGACTGGGCAATTAGCAGCTTGCCTTTCTAGGTGCTAATTGTGCATTGGAAACTGCCTCCTTTTTTTGATCCGGGTTTCCTTGATGCGTTTTTCACCTTTTGCGCTTTTTCCTTTTAGCAAATATAAGGTTCAAAATTTGTAAAAATAATACTCCCGAAAGCTCTTGACCCTGAGTTTTAAACTCTCTGTTTCTAATATCAACGCTGTCCAGTATCCCCTTGACCGTGTCGGTGTATGGGAGAATTTTGCATCTTTCTACTATCCGATGTAAGAATAAGCAAGCCAGCTCTGTGATGGATACTTCTGAAGAACCATTTGAGCCCGCAGTAGCAGTAACTTCCATTACTCTGGGATTCTCCTCTTCAAGCAGATTATACATGCCTTCCCATGTAGCAATTCCCGCATCTCTGTTATAGGCCGTGTCTGTATACAAAGGTGCCATTTCCTTTTCTTCTGAGCTCGAGGCTTTGATTTTCTTTCCCATTTTACTCTGCGTATTGCTTTGTATTGGCCTCTGTTCTCCGTTCTTTCAATTCAGAAGTGAAGTGAAAATGAATGACAGGGAAGGGTGATGGGAAAGTTTTAAATGCCGCAGACACATCAAGTATACCACCTTACATGAAATGATTCTTTCGATAAGCATGACCCATATTCCATTAATAACTGGAAAATACCTCATTTATTAGCATTAAAGTGAATAACCATGTGTCAGATTATGGAAAATACTTCTCTTGAATAATGCACCCGAAATATCTGCGATGAAGCAGTTTTGCGATTTGCCTCGCAATATCGCAGATCGCAATATCGCAACATCGCAAAATCGCAGAATTGCAAAATCGCAAAATCGTAAGGTTGATCGCTCATGACATCGCATTATCGCTTTATCGCTATATCGCTGTATCGCAATATTTCAGATCACAGGAATGTTATGTATGCCAATCTTTGTTAACCTATTTTCTAGGAAATGCGATCTTACGATCGGTGATATCGCATATCAGCAAATTTTAAAGTGTTTCATGTAAGTTGTATTTGCTGGGTGCGATGCGATACTATCGCGTATCAGGATCTCGCAATATTGGAACTTCGGCTTGTAAGGAGGCATCCCGCTATCTTTTTGCGATGTGATTTTCCTAAGGAAATATTTTATCTTACCTTATCATAAAAATTAGATTTTTTAGGTTTTCAAAGGGAGGTTTCCTAAGCTTATGATGGTAAGTTTTATTTGAAAAGGAAATTTAACCACTACTTTGATTTTTTATATTTTTTAACTAAGGGCCCCCACTTATTTAATATCAGGAATAACACTAAATAAGAAGGGGGGTTGTTGCTGGCCACAACAGGAACATAAGCAGTAATAGGAGAATGTAGGACATACATCCTAAATGATTTTTGGGCTTGAATAAGGGCATAGGCTTGCTTCTCAATTATGTCATACTTAAGCTTAACATCTCTCATAACCTTACTGAAAAAGGCTATGGGTTGGTCATGAGAATCTTCATTCTTTTGTAGTAGAACAACAACAAGGGTTGTTTATGAGGCAAAGGAAAAAATTCTGAATGGTTTAGTGTAATCAAGGCTGGCCAAGGTGGGAGCTTCAGAGATAGATTTCTTGATCTGATCAAATGCATGCCTGGAAGAGACAATCCATTTAACTTCATGATCTTTTCGAAGCATGTTAGTTATATCTTTTACAATCTCATCATAATTTGGGATGAATCTCCCTAAAAAATTAATCTTGCCTAGAAAAGATTGAATCTCCTTCTTGTTTCTAGGTAAGGTCAATGTTTTAATGGCAGACACATGCTTGGGATCAATCACCACTCCTTTTTTTGAAATTATATGGCCCAACAACTTTCCTTCTTTTATAGCAAACAAAGACTTTTTTGAATTCAATGATATTTCGAATTTTTTACACCTGTCAAAAACCTTCATCAAGTGCTTTAGATGTTTCTCATCATATTTAGAAAAAACAGTTATGTCATCAAGATAAATGACCAAAAATTTATTTACCTAAACCACAAAATCTACGTCCATAGCTCTTTGAAATGTTTCTCCATTATTGGATAAGCCAAATGGCATTCTAGCATACATGAATGTACCCCAGGGTGTAGTAAAGGTTGTTTTCTCTCTGTTTGTTGAATCAACATTTACTTGATTATAACCTGAAAAACCATCAAGCATAGAAAGTCTTTGTGCTCCTAAAACCATTTGAAGTAACTGATCCATTTTGGGCAAAGGATAGTTATCCTTTAATGATGCTTTGTTCAAATTTATAAAGTCCACAAAGAATCTGGTTTCTCCATTCTTCTTTCTAACATGAACTAAATTTACAACCCAATTAGAATATCTAAGAGGTAGAATGATCTGGGCATCTATAATTTTCTTAATTTCCTTTTCTAAATTGGTAGAAGAGCTAGATTGATCCTCCTAAATTTCTATTGATAAGGAACTGCTTCTGGATTTAAATGAATCTTATGTTGTATTATTGAAGTATCATAGGTTTTTAGATTAGCATAGGTCCATGCAAAAACATCCTTATAATTTTGAAGTAACTTAAGATATTGAGCTTTGATCTCAGGATCTAGAGATGCACAGATTTTGATGTTTTTAATATCATCATTTTTTCCAATATTAATTTCTTTTATGTCATCTTGTGAGGAGATGGACTGAGGGATTCAGAGGACATCATTTTGATCAAACAATTTTTCTAAAGGAATGAGGCCTTTGGTAATAAAATTGTTAGATAATTGAATAATGTCGTGATCAACAATTTTTGAATTGAAATTTGAAGTATCATTTCTATTTGTATTTTCATTTATTTCTATTCTATATTCATCAATTTGTAGAACTGAAAATTCATCTATAACCTGCAGAAAAGATTTCAAGTGTTCATCATCTTCAAATATTTGCCAGTGTTTTATATTGTCTGGGATGTATGGTCTGTACTTGACTTGTATTTGATAGAGTACATTGGTCTGGTTAAGAATTTTAAATGAACTAGCAGAACAGCTAAGGCATCTGCATGAATATTCTGATTTCTTGGAATATAAGTCAAATTAAAAGCATCAAAGAAGTTTTCTACTGAATCCCAAATTTCATTTCGATAAGACCTAAGTCTAGGATGCTTAGTCTGGAAAATATTTCTCACTTGTTTGACAATAAGTTCTGAATTAGTAAAAACACTTTTTTGAACCTTTAAGCTTTTGGCTAATTGTAGTCCCAAAAGAAAAGCTTCATATTCAACCACATTATTTGTAACTTTGAAGTCGATTTTGCATTGTTGGGTGATATTTGGTTTTTCTAGTGAAATTAAAACCCCAGCTCCTCCTCCATCTTTTGTACAAGAACTATCAAAAAATAGTTTCCATACATCAGTTTGATTTGGTACAGGACTTTCAATTACATCTTCTATTTTAACTTGAGTTTCATGTATTTGGTTTGAAGAGAGTTGAAAGCAACCAAAATCTTGATCAATTGCATAAATGGGATGGTTCCCTGGCTGGTCTGTTTTGCAAACAGTGTGCACAGATCTTACCTCTCTATATAACCTTAATTGCTCTCCCCCATAAACTGGAATAATGGCATAAGACATATTCATCTGAAGAGTTCCCCCTAATTTGGCACAACAAGACCTAGAAAGGAGCATTCCAAATTTGGGAGGAATATCCATGACAACTATATCAAGCACTACACTTTTCACTGGAATTTGGGCAAGGGTGACTACTAAATCCTTAATCAATCCTAAGCAGGGCACCTTTTTAGAATCAAAGGTGTATAAGTCATGATAGGATCTAGTTATGTCAAGTTTCAAATGGTCCATGATAGTTTTGGCATGAGGTTATGTGATGCTCCAGAATCAAGCATACAATTATATAACATGGAATCTGTTAGCGCTTGAAATTTCACCTCAGGCTGAGAAAGGCAAACCTCAAGGCAACATCAAACCACTTAGCCTCGTAGCTAGCCCTACGGGGCTGGAGAGGGCTCTCTCCGGTCTATCTCGGTGAAATCTTCAATGGATGAGATGACCAATAGGGTAACACTGATTTTAGGCTAGTAAACTGATCAAAAAGGTTGATTTAGGGTTTTTAGGGTTTTTGGTGGCAAATTGAGGGGATGGCAATTTTGGGTGCGGGGATTGGACACAGTTTCTGCAGGGAGCTCTTTGGGGTGAGGTAGGAGACAATATTGATGCTTTTGATTGAGGTGGATGGTCCAGAATGACAGGTGAGGAGCTAAGGAGAGCAAACAATAACTTTGAATTCTCCTTAAACAGTAGAAAACATTGAAATTAAACAAACTTAAAAGCAGAGCATGACAGTCATGAATTCTTACTTTAACACTTCGTTTGTTTAATGTGCAGAAGGAAAAGAAAGGAAATGATTCAGATAACACACTTACGGGTACATAGAGAAACACACCATCAATACATGTAACCACAAGAATCCCAAAAAGGACTGCAAAACCCTGGTCTTCCTTAGCCAAAAATTGCAGAGATACAGTGAATAATACAATGATAGCTTATCCCTCAAGTGTCCAACCATGAAAATGAGCAAGAAAATACATAATATAGATGATCTAACCTCTTTCCATGCCTCCATGGGTCGAGCTCACTATCCTAGGAGCTGTTTCAACCACTTCTAAACTAATCACTACAAACTAGGCAGTCGAAACAACTTGCCTCTATAAGCTAGGAAACCATTTCATTCATTTAATTTTCACCTTTTTCATGAATGAATCTTCTAGAAGAGGTACATAAGAGTAAAAGTGTCAATAAAGTACATTAATTACATCAAATAGGACAATAATCCACCCCAAAAAATCAAACAGGGTCAAACTGCGTTTTTCTGAGTTGTACACTGAAATCTGGAGAAGTTTGCCTGACGGGTCGCGCGCCTCTGCCTGACGGGTCGCACGCCTTTGGGACCACATTTGGGGCACTTCCAGGTGGCCAAATTGAGCAAGAGTAGGCTTGTTGGAAAGGTATGTGAGTCTAATTTCCAAATCAACTGGAATTTCTGAATTTTGTGGTCATTTGCCCCTCCAAACGTGCAATCGCCCAAGACTGCTTTCTGCAACTCAAAAATGTGGCAGAAAGTCAATTTTTGCTTGTTTTTTGACTTTCTGGAGGCCCAAAACTTCATAAAATCTCAAGTCCATTGATGAGCATATGTAACTTCTCATGAAAAGTCTGGAAATGCTGAGTTTTTTCAAAATGGAGTTGCCGGGATGAAGGGTCGCGCGGGGGGTGAGACCTGTTAATGGACAAAAACCTGTAAATTGCCTAAAAAATCAAAATTGACCCAAAATTTTCAAAATTTCCTGGGATTTGTGCTGTGGCTGGGCTATTTAGTGCCTTGGTCCTTCAGTGAAGCCTCAGCCAAGATATGGAGGGGATCGGGCCTCTTTCTCCTTTTTTGTGCCTTGGCTAACCTCCTTGGATCTAGCGATTGCAATTTTGACATTTCTCTAAAACCATGACACCTGTGCAAAAAGTGAAGGAGGTTTTTCTTATTTGGCATGTTATGGACAAAAACCTCTCTCAGTTTTCCAAAATTCATCTTTTATTGCTCTGTAACATCATTTGAGTGCGACTTGTCCCGATGTGTGAAACAAGGAATTTTGTCGAAATGGAGCGAAATGAAGGGGATAGGGGGCTTCTAAATTCTTGGGGAAATTTTTGGGAGTGGGGAGGGATGTTAGGAAGCAGGGGAAAGTGAAATCTCAGAGATTGAGTGAGGGGAAGGGGTTCAAAAGGGCAAAACACAGGCCCAACCTAGAAAATTGCCAGGTTGTAGCTAGAAACTAGGGTTTGTGCAAAAATGAGGAATTTGGCGGATCTAAGGGATGGGAAGTGTTTGATAAGGTACTTTAAGGATAGGGGAAGGTTTATGAACATCAGGATACAATTTTTGCCGATGATTTGACCGTCCAAGAGAAATTGGCTTCAAAACCCTAGGAGAGGGAAATGACCTTGCCTGGGCGCAACTGAAGCATGAACAAGGTGTAAAATGACTCATTAGACATTGACATGATAATGAAAACCCTATGAATGATGATAGACTCAGCTGAATAGTGACATAGATTGACATTTGGGCAACTTTGAAAAGAGTGAGAGCAAACCCTAGACCTAATGCCTAGTGACCAAATTTTTCTTGAAAACTCTTTGAAATGACAAAATTTGACCTTGACAGTCTAAAATAACTTTGTAAGAGCATATTTGATCACTGGAGGAAGGCTGGAAAGACTGACACTAACAGAATCATTTTTCTTAAGAGTTACATAGAAAGGAGGCACTATTTCATCTATCATATCTGAGCTAGGACCAAAGACAACTGCTGGTTTTTCATCGTACAGACTAATGATATCACCTTCAGCATCAACCGAGGTGTTTTTTATCCATTTGGAGACTTGATTTTTATACCTAGCGTTTTTGGAAAGTTCTGAAAGTGGAATTGGGATTTTAACTCTTTCTAACTCTTTTTCAACATTAAATGTAGTCAAAGCATTTTTATCATTTTGAGGAGTATCAGTTGATTGATTTAATGGTCGAATAATAGTTGTTTTAGTTTCAGCAGCTTTGGTACGAGGTTCAAATATTGGAGTCCCCTTAGGAGGTCTTCCAGGGCCAGGTCTAGGCCTAAGATCATATCTCTTGTTCAACTCTGCAATTAAAAATTTAGAGAAGGCATGGTATTTAGAAACTTGTGAGGATTCTTGATCTTCTTGAACCTGATTTTGTTGTAAGAGAGGAATAATAACTGTTTGATTAGAAGAAGTATCCATGTTATTGATATCTTCAGTGGTAGTCATAGTATTTTCATCAGGTTGTTGGTCATTTATCAGTAAAGGACTGGGAACCTGATGATCATTACTAGGTCTATGAAGAATTTGTAATTATGAATTCCTTTTATACTGACCTTGATTTTTATTTTGGGGTCTAGTAACTATTTGTTGAATTGTCCTAGGTTGAGTCTCAATCTTGGAAATTCTATTAGATAGATTTCTAAGAAGAGAAGTTATTTCATCTATTTTAGAATCTTCTGCTTTAGTATTAGAAGAACTAGAGGAACTAGAGGCCTCTTGAATAGATTTGAGTTTTCTTTCTGCCTTTTCCTCTTTAGCTTTCAAGGAAGTCGAAGCCACCCTATTTTCTTCCACCTCTATAGCATTTGTTTTCGTATCTTCAAGATTTCTTGAAGTTCTCTCTCTTAGCATTACAACGAAATCATCATCAAAGGATTTAGAAAACCTAGACTTAGCTGCTGCTACAGGGGGTTTACAATCAGGGGGCATCTTATGATAAAGTTTATTGAACATTTTGATAAAATCTGATATAGGTTCACCAAAGTTTCTTTTAAGTTCTTCAAACTCATTCAGAAAGCAAAGATGATCTTTCTTTACACCCCATTTATTTTTAAATATGTTTGTAAGCTCTTCCCAATTTCTAATGGAATTTATAGGTAACTACCTAAACCATATTCATACATTTCCTTCAAGTGATTATATAAACAATCTCATGTAAACATTTTCTTGTTCGATATTCATGTTGTCTGCAAAGTCAAGAAAAGCTTGAAGATGGTCCTCAGCTGAGGGACCAGTTTCTCCATTATACTTGGGAAGGTATTTCAAGTACCCAGCTGGGAATGCATCAAGGTTAGCAGGTAAGACTAAAGTTGCATATCTAGCCTGTACAATAGGTCAGAATGCCATAGTAGAAGGTGGTCTTTGAGGTGTTTGTTTGGGTGAAGAAGAAGAAGATGAAGAAGAGGTAGATGAAGAAGATGAAGAAGAGGTAGAAGAAGGTAATTGAGGGGGTGTGTGACTATGTGGAGGTGAAGAAGGAGGGGATCTCCTGAATAACTTTAAAGAAGTCTTAAGAAATAACTTTTGGACCTACAAATGAATACCCTCTTTTGTTTCAAAGAGTGGATTTCAATATATAGAGAGGGTCTATTCAGGTTGCTCAAAAGTAGAAGCTTCAGGTCATTCTGAAGTAGAAGGAAATGAATAAGTGGTAGGGGATATGAAATCTGTGGGTTTCTATTCAGGTAAATGAACACCCAAGTAAAACTCAATTTTAGGTGATCTTGGTGGTAGTGGGGGTTCTTGATGCATTTCAAAAGAATGAATGAGGAAAGCTAAATCTAAATCAAATCCTCTATCTAATAGTTCAGAAACCCTAGGAGGTATTTGTGTCCAATCAGGATCAGATGGAATATTACTAAAAGCATCAAATGATACTAAATCTTCAAACTGCAAGGCTGAAGAGGAAGAAGAAGATGGTTGATGTCTCCTTTTAGAACTAGCTTTTCTCAGAATTTTTTCAGGATCTAACAGAGGATTAACTAAGTCAGATTCTGAATGAGATCTGGTGTGCTTAAAATGTGCCAATTTGGGCTAGTGGAGTCGCCAGGTGAAGGATTTTAACCTTTCTAGACATTTAATCACCTTAAAGGAATAGAATGACTATCATTTCCCTAGGAAAACTTAATGAAATTCGAATTCCCCATCAATGATGCTAGATTGATGTTTTATCTCTGAGATGATAATGGTCAGCTGTCATGCCACAGCATCTAAGATAATTATTTTGGGGGTTTTGTTTTAATTTGGAGGACCAATGTATGAAACAGATGTAACAATGTAATGTCTAAGCTTATGAATAATATTAATATCAAAGCAGAGGGTTGCTATAAAATTTCACACAGTGATATAGCTTGTATGGTGGCGAGAAGAAACAAAGAAATAATATGATTATCACAGTTTTCAAATTGAAAATTAAATAATCATAAGTATGAAAACCTTTAAACTATGTTCAGAAGGTTTAAGAGAATATGCTTAAGCTTACAAAAGATATAGATGATTTATTGATTCAGAGGGAATTAATTAAACAAACATTCCATTAATTCCTTCTCTTTATAGATTATCACTTCAGAAGCTTATAGGAATAGATTGAAACCTAATTATTCCTACCTATTTATCTCTGTAAGACATAAGAATATGAAGAAAAATGTAATGAGTAATACTGGAAAACCTTACAGGAAACACAAATTGTGTAAAACATAATTCAGAATCCTTTGCTTTGTATTAATGATCCAGAAAAGTCAAGTGCATCAAATGTTTAGAACTGCTTCTTCAAGGGTGCAACCCTTAATAACTCATGAAGAGAGTTATTTATACAACAATAGAACTAAGAAAATATCCTAAATTGTTTTTACAAAAATAGATTATTATAAAATCAAAATAAAGACTGCTAGTTGATATGGCACTATTTTGATGTTGCGCTATTGGTGACTATCACTGAAAAACTAAAAATTGTTGAAGCTGGCTGACTAATCCTCCAAAAACTGAATTTTGTTCAATTTTCACGTTGGATGTCATATTTACTTATGACCTTTCATCTGATACACTTTGACTTGTGTTTCTTTATCTGTCTCCTCTGTTTAGTCTTTCACCATGAATGCTCTGTCACCAGCTTTTACTTTTTCCAGTCATAGTAAATCACATCATCTAGGATATTTTACTCTTATCCTGCATTTATGTCTAGCAAAAGTGAATTTCACTAAAGACCTGTTTGACTTCATGTGAAAATGTGATATGTTGTTGTTGATTTGTCTTTGTTTTAACAATTACTGCCTCTATGTAAATGATTTCTTCTGCTCTGTGTATAACTATCTTTTCCTTCTGAATAAAACCTTTTGAATAGATTTCTTTGCAAATATTGGAGTAGACAGGTTTTGGAACTAGTATCAAAACTATTTATCCAAGCTTATGGCCTTCTAATCACCTACAAAATAAAACAATTTATTAATAAAAACACAGGTTGGTAGGGAGGTGATAATGGTTTTAGGGAACAAGAAAGTATGTGGACAAAGTCCAGAGTGTGTTTAGGGGGTAACCAACGGTGAAATTGGGTTGCATATGCTCAAGGCGACATAGGAAGGCTTAGGCGGCTTTTAGTGAAAAAATCAGCGAAAATATTGAAAACAAGGGTCTTCAGTTTTTTAACGGGTAACGTTTTAAAATTTGGCGTGGAAATCGATAAATGAATAGTGGATGGTTGTGGCCTACGCGAGGAGGTGGTATTAATGTTCATCGCACAGCTTTTGGAACTTGGATGGTTTTTCCATGAGGGCACGCGAGTTCATGTAAAGCTGCCACATAGCCGAAAGGGGCCCGATCAAAACCATGAATCTCGCGTGCTATCGGGCTAGTAAAGGTCGGATGTCAGGAGAGCGTGATATGGATGTAGGTCATTGGATTTTGAAGCGGGTGATCGGAGGGCTTTCGCGTGGTCGAGATGCACAAAAGGAAATCGGGTGGAGATTAGAGGGGCCTCGGGGATAATTACAAATGATTTTTAATTATTTAATTATATAAAGCGGGTTAAAAATATAATGGATGGGTTTATGGAGTGGGACCAGGGTTAAATGCGGCGGGGTTTGTTAACCGCACCAAGGGGGTGGGTAAAAAGGTTTTATATCGGGAAAATGTGAATTTGCGGAGTTAATTAAAATAAAGTGGGGGGAAGACAAAACTTTAGGATAAAGGGTTTATAGGTTAAAAGGGTTTTGTCGGGAAATATATGGATTGGTGGAGTTAATTAAACAATGTGGGGGGGAGGGGGGGATTTAAACTTAGAATAAAGGGATTTTTTTGGTGAAATAGGGAAATTAATAAGGTGAAAGTGAGTTCTTCAAAGGGAAATGGGTTTCACACTAGGGAAAATGGGTTTTGGATTGGGAAATGACCTTTGGAGGGTAATTTGCTAGGAAAATGTGTGAAACCAAAGGGAAAGGATGAAAATGAAGGCAAAAGGGTATTTTAACAAGAAATGATGGGATAATGGGGAAGTTAGTAAGTATGTAGTGGGGGATGAAATGAAATGAGGGGAAGTTAATCAAATCAGCTAGTGAATATCTTTTCACTTTCATAACTGCTCCTGCACATTGAAACATTGGATTAAGCATGATGAATGTGCTTATGCTTCACCAAACTTGTACTTCTGGAACCTTTCTTCTACCTACCCTTTACTTACCCTAACGCTTTTTATTCACTTAGTTGGGTGCATTTAAGCTAGCAACCCAATATTTCTTTTCATGAATAATCTACCTCTATACCTTATTCTCTCCATTGGCTCAAATTAAATTGTTGAGCCAATTTTATTTTCTGCCTCTGACAATCAATTTAAAAAAAATCCAATTATGATTAAACTGTATAATTGGATTAAATAAACTAGTGTGGCATCTAGACAAATTGCACACAACTATTATTTTTGAAAGTGAATTAGAGTAAAAGTAGTGGCATTTAGATTTGCAACACTTTCAGAGTTTATTGCTTTTTTCTTTTCTCTCTAACCTAACATTTTATTTTTGCCTTCATTTTTTAGGGCATCTATTCTAACATTTTCTTTGATATGGACATATTTATCAAAATATTTCCTAACATTTTTATTCAATATTCTTTTTCTCCATATCCTAGCTTAACATTGTTTTTGAGAAATATTTTCATTTTTTGGACTAATTTATTTTAACTTACCAAAGCCAAAAAATGCTACAACATGAACTACGATTATGTTCTAATCCAGGGTTAATGGATTGGGGTTTATGAATGCTTCGGCATGTATATATATGTATTGTAAACATTGAAAGGAATATAATGAAAAATCATTCTAGTAGTCCCGATTTTCGGATCCAGGGGGGAATCTTTGTGTATATGTATTTTATGTTTTATGCGCTAGCCATTGTTTATTTTTTGTTTTTAGAATTCTTATGCAAGTAATTTCTATACAGGGTTAAAACCTATAATGAGGCTCTGAAAAGTGGATGGAATATTACAGAGACCAAATGGCCTGACCAAGAATTCATAATGGCCTTCATGAGTTCAGAAGGATGTCTTGGGAATGTCCACTTCCTTCATCTGTATTTGGTGATAGCCTGAGCGAAGGTCCAACTTGGTAAAAAATTGGGCACCATGCAGTTCATCAAGCAAATCATTAACTACTGGAAGAGGAAATTTGTCCTTGATGGTGAGCTTGTTAAGGGCCCTAAATTTTGGACACATGCACCATTCATCATATTTTCCTTAGAACCATGACCACTGGAGATGAATAAGTGATGTTGTTGGGTCAAATAATACCGACTTCAAGGAGTTCCATGATGATTTTTTCAATTTAATTATTTTGGGAAAATGGATATCAATAGGGGCATAAATTTAGCGGTTGGGTACTTAGGGGAAAATGGATGCTATGATCATGCTCACCCCTTAAAGGCGAGAGCTCCTTAGGTGTGTTGAAGACCCACTAGTGGCGATCTAATACCTATTGCATATCAGGATGAATAGGAGGGGGAGCGGATTCAATGGCATGAATGACATTAAATTTTTCTATGATCCCATGATGGCCCTTTTTTAAAATATTCTTCATTCGATGCAAGCTGATGATAGTAGGAGCACTTACCTGGAGTCCCCGTAGTGTATGAGTGTGGCTGTTCTGCTTAAATATCATATATAACTCCTAGAATTCCATTGTGATAGGGCTCAGTGTGTGGAGCCATTCAACACCAAGGACAATGTCACAACCACCCATTTCAATGGAAAACATGTGGATTTTTAGGTGATATTCCCCCATTTGAAGCTTAATATTTTCATAGTGGCCTTCACATTTCATGGTGTCCCCATCAAGGATAAGGACTTGGAAATTAGATATCGCTTAGAAAAAATAATGAACTACTTATTCTACTCCCTTATGGAGAAAGTTATGTGTGCTTCAGCTATAAATCAACATGAATACTGGCCGATGTTTAATAAAACTTCATATTTTGAGAGTTTGGGGAGAGGAAATGCCGACCAGGGCATGGAGTGATATAACCGGTTCATATGGCGTAGCTGGAGTATTAGTGTATGGTTCTATTAGGGGTTCACTCTCTTTCTCCTTAGTCACTTCAGTGGACAAAGCTTCATCAATGAAGCTATTTTCAGTAGCGTAGATTTAAAAGAATTTTGGTTCCTTGCATTTATGTCCCAGGGAGTATTTGTCATCACAGTAGTAGCAGAGTCCTTGTTTCCTTCGTTCAACCATTTCTACCAGTGAAACTTTTTGAACCTTAAGTGTTTGGGTGGGGTCTATAGCCGAGGTGGGGCATGCTCGTGTTAGGAAATTGGGATGATTGGATTTGGCATTTAAAGTGATTACTACCTTTAAGGACATGTTTCATGCTTCCAACCAAGTAACTGGGTGATGCATTTTGACATGGGTTTGGATATATTGCTTTAAACCACTGATGAAACATTCCAAGTAAAAGGCATCTCCTAGTCCTTCAATCTAGGTGGGCAACTATTCAAAGGTTGCAATGTAGTCTCGTACTGTACCTGATTGCGTGAGCTTAGTGAGACGACCTAGAAAGTGATATTCCTGATCAAAGAGGCCAAAAATGGCTATGGAGAATATGTTCCAAGTTGGCCTCCCTGGATAGCATTTCTTAGATGCCATTACCACCATTGCCATCACTCTTGGTCCAAGTAAAGGGCTCCCACATGTAGTTTAGTTTCCTCTTCCTAGATATTGTTAAGGTGGAAATACTATTCCATTTGTGCCACCCATACTGGCAGGTTAGAGCCATCGAATTTGTACATGTCCAGATTGGGTGCCCGATGGCTTGAATATTGGTGACCTCCATGGAAATGAATGTGATGGTTGGATTCTCCTTCTACATGTGCATCAACACTATGTTCTTCCCTTATGGGTTCGTGAAACATCTGCAGGGCAGTCAATGTTTTTGTGATGTTGTCGATGGATGCCTGGAATTTATCGAGTCTTTGCTCGAGAGATTTGACTCTCTCTACTTCCTTCTCTACAACCATAGCTTGATACCTGGTATCGTACATACACTCTCCCTGGTCAAATTTTGAGCTTACTTAAGAGAAGTATATTTGGAAAGAGGAAAATCTCAAGAGTCTAGTGATATGGGCCACTTGAAGCCGTGTGGGGAAAAATTGGGGCCATATGAAAATTGGTGGCTTACATGTGAATAGTACCACTACAATCAACTTGTCATCGTGAATCTTATGGGCTAGATCTCCTGTAAGCATCCTGAGATGGCCCCATTTTTTTTCTCCAAAAGGTGTTTTACTCCCAACTAATCAATACTACAGTGGATGAATTCTAGAATGCTTAATACTGCTAAATGTCCTATGAAAATTAGGTCTGGGCTATAGTAACAAAAACCCCAGGGTCTTGGTACTATAGAATGTTCTGCGACAATATGATCTGGATTATGGCAGCCAAAACCCTAATTGCACAAAGACTCTGATATGTGCCTTGAAAACCCCAACTACTGAATCTGATCTAGATGGTACTGTAGAACCCCAATTGCTGGATCAGATCTAGACAGTGGCATCCGAACCCCAACTGTTGGATCTGATCTGGATGAAAAGGTAGGAGGAAATCTTCATATAACTATGGTATCAAAGGAGTGTTAGGTGCTACATATCACAATATACACAGGAGCCAACAATAGTACTTGTGTAATCATTCAGGGCACTAACTAAGGAGGATCGACCGTACCCTTAGCCGTACTACTCGACTACCCTATTGTACGTGCGAGTAATCTCCCCAAGTTCTATTCTCAATGTACTGTAGCAGCAAGATGGCTAATGAATTATCTAAGGTTACATTTCAGGTTACCCTAGGGGGGCTTTTGATATACCCAAGGGTACATGGAAGCACAGTCTGTGCGTGGTTTTGTCTAATGAACTACTAATCAAAGGGGTGACCATAGGGGTTACAAGGGATTCCAAAAAGCATGACCACCTCTTGTAGTTCCTGTGTGTATGCCTCCTCAAATCTACAGATTTATGCGCTCAAAAACATATATTATGGTTTAAAGATGCTAAAACATGTCTCTAGCCTAAAAAAATCATGCCAAAATTGAAGGTTCTGATATACCCAATGGTGCATGGAAGTGTAGTTCATTCATGGTTCTGTCTAATGTAATACTACTTGAAGGGGTACCCACAAGGGTTACGAGGGAGTCCAACAAGCATGACCACCTCTTGTAGTTTATGTGTGCGTAGCTCCCCAAATATGCAGGTTTAGGCACTGAATGAAAAATCTCGTGGTTTAAAGATGTTGGAACATGTATCCATCCTTGAAAAAAATAATGTGAAAATTGGAGGTACAACTTGCCCTGGAAAGTGCTATGATACCACTTGTTATGCACATGACCTATGAGGAAACCAAAATACCAGAAATATGATACAATATGACCAGAAACAAAGAAATATCACATGAAATTAGACAAGCTACAAAATATTTTATTATTTAGAAGCATAATACAATGTTTACTTGCCTCTTCAAGGGGACAACCTCCAAACGAGCAGAGCTCAATTATGATTAGACTTTATGATTCATCCCTTGCTATCTATGACTATTTATAACTTTGTGACATCCAAAATCCTAACTACTAGTGGTCCCTTGCATAATACGAGTTAACCACTTTATTTAATAACTATGGCCCATTTATAACTAATTGTTGCCCCTTTTCTATAATGCGGTTCAACCACTTACAATTATTATTTATGTGGATAATCGCTTATGGAATTTATTGACTCAACTAACTAACTATGAATCTGACTAGGCCCCTTCAGATTATTACATATATAAATGGGTTAGGGTTGGACCGTAATACCCACCGATAACACCACAACTACAATTGTACACCATTAGGTGGCTTGAACAAGGGTGATATATCTATGTTAGCCAACAGTGATGCCTTCCCTATGACATCAAGCTCTTCAAGGATGATGTTTTGAGTGATATTCTCCCCATTGATTTTTGTTATGTTCTTTAAGGCCAACCATACTTGTGGAAGCGCCATATTGTGTATGAGTGTATACCTTACAATTTTATTATTACTTTAGGAAAGAACTATATTGAATACCAGACGTATCTCCACCTACAATTATTTCATTGATCTCCACTAAGGAATGCAAGAAGGTCATCTCCCAGACTAGGAAATTTTCCTTCTTCCTAATTCATTTTCAAAGTGAGTATAAGGATGTATCCACATACATGGCCTCCACACAAGGACTCTCCATGAAACATAACCAAGTGGACAGGGTCATAGAAGAATACAAAGACATATTCTCCTCACCTACTAGCATACCTCTACACTCTCAAGTTAAGCATTCAATCGATCTGACTGACAACACAAATCTAACCAATGGGCTAATCTATCACTATTTTCAAGTCTAAAGAAAGTATTTTTGAATGGTTGGTGATGTCCTTTGGCTTGACGAATTCCTCAACAAATTTCACGAGGTTGATGGATGATATCTTGTAAATATTTGGTGGATATCCTCATTTCAATAAGAGTTGGGTGAAACACTTGCAACATATTCAACAGGTCCTTCACACTCCATGGAAACACAAACTATATGTTAACTTGAAAATGCTCCTTCGACGTGACTAGGGTCTAATTCCTAAGCTACATTATTGATGAGTGTGGCGTGCATGTGGATCTAGCCAAGATTCAGGTCATTCATGACTGACTAACCTTGACCACAATAACTAAGATTTGGTGTTTCTTATGCCTTACCAAATTCTATCGTAGGTTCATGCTGGGATTCTCCTATATAGCATGGGCCCTTAGCCAAGTGACCAACGGTGGTATCAAAGAAAAATTTGTGTGTGGAAAGTCACAACATAAATCTTTCAATGATATGAAAAAATGCTTGTGCTTAGCCCAATGCTCTCCTTTCTCAATTTCCAATAAGCTTTTGAGCTTAAGATAGATTCTTCAAACTATGTTGTGGGAATAATTCTCACTCAGAATGAATATTCTATGGCTTAACATAGTGAGATACTATCATATTCCTAATGAAAGTACCCCACCTATGAAAAAGAAATGTATTCCATTTTACAAGCTTGCTATCTAATGAGTCTCAATTTTAAAACAAAAATGTTGCAACTCCTAGGTCTACCAAATTTAATTTATCAATGCAGAGTTTGTAAAAAATTAAGAGGTGTTAGTTCTATATGCACATCAAGCAAGATTATACTTAAACTATTATGAAGCAATGAATTGAATTGAGATGTACAAAGACAACTTTGAAAAATAAAAAAAGGAAAACTTCCTAGCTTAACTTTGCAAGAAAAGAGATGATTGAAGCATAAATTGCTCTACTTCATGAAAGAAATACTAATCTATTTGCATGAAAGGAAATGCTAGAAAAGAGATCCTAATCTATCTTGCAGAAGGTAAATAGCAGGAAGATAACCCTAAGCTAGTTGCATGAAAGTAAATTCTGTGAAAGTAAATTTGATCTCTCTAGTAGGAAAACAAATCCATGCTATTTCAACCAAGATAAATTCTATTCTACTTGCAAAAAATAATTAAATTCTCAAAGGTTATCAAGGTAAACTACTTTAATTCTACTTAACACATGACTAAAACATTATACCCTAGTTGCAAGATTGAAACTACGACGATGAAAGGAAGGTATATAGAGGGTATATAATCTTCTCAAGTTTGTTTTCAAGGTGTAGAGGACATTGTGGAGTGATGAGAAGAAAAAATCAAGCTTTAGAGGCAACTCTAGGGGTGTTCTGAAGAATTTTGTGTAAAAATATAAGATTGCTATGGGATGCCCTATTTTTCTAAAGGATTGCATCTGAGAGAAATATGATGGTTTTAGGAGTGATCTAAAGGTGAGAGATGGTGGTAGGAATATATATAAGGGTGCAAGAGAACTTAACAACCCCAGTTCTACTCAATAGACTAACTTTTCTAAGGGGAAAACAAAACCAACAATTTCATGTAGCTTGGTGAGATAATTTCTAGCACACAAACAATTTTTAGAAATGGATAGAAATAGAAAGAGGAGGGTTCAAGGAGGTGGTGTTCATGCATATAAAATAATATTATTTTACTTTATGAACCAATAGATTTGAACTGCACATAAAATAAGTGTTTAGCTAATGAAAAAAAGTGATTAAATGACTACCAAAACTCTAACTACAAAGAACAAAATATCAATGAAAGAATGAGTTGAATTTGGAAAAAAATATAGTTATTACATAAAGGAACAACTATTTTTGGTGCTTTTCCACATAGGGTGCACAACCAATATTCTCAAGAGAGATCACCTGGAGAGACAATGTTTTTCTTATAAAGCAGATTTGCAGAAAGAAACCACAACTAGTCTAAGTGCATGCAAAGGAACACATAAATAAATGTACAATAGAAGGGGCTTGAGTACTTGGGTTGGGCTCTAATGCAAGGAGGCTCAACTCTCTTGAAGAAAACTCAAACTGTAAACAAAATTATTCTTTTCATTAATCTCAAATTTGTTCAAACCTGTATCATGATGATGGAAATAACAAGCATAAGTCTCCTTCTCTAATAGTCACTATCTTGCCTCTAGAATTCAAATCTCTACTAAACTTATATGATGTCTTATTTATACAAAAGTGAGTGAGGGGAAGCCTCCTTGAAGGGGGGACTGCTTCCCTCCAAAAATCCCACAAAAGTGGATTTTCTCTCTTGGTGTACTCACAACCATTGAGGGATCGGTTGCAACTTCTCATGATCCAACCAAGTTGTTGATGGGTTGATGCAAGGAAAAATCCTTGTAGATCTTCTCCTATTGGTCTCCATCATGTTCTACACAATAAACCCCCTTTTCCCTACACATTCTATGCATTATTCCATAAGATATAGTAAATATTCCCTAACCTTCCTAAGAGCACATTATAGCTTGAAAACGATATTGTCAAATGAAAAAAGAGAGGTTAAAATGTGCTAAAGCATGGTCAGATGGGCATTGAATTGTACATATTTGGGAGGCCCATCATACCCCTTGCTGAAAGTGTTTCTCATACTTTGAGCAACTTGGTCACCTAATTGTACCTCATTCATGGCCTTGGTGGCCTCCCTGACATTCTAAGCTATCTTAGAAAGAATTCCTTCTCTAGGATGGAAACATACATTCTTTTCAATCTCAAAACATTCTCTTTATTCTTTTGCCTCATCCCTACTTTATTGAAAGCCCAATAGTAGAGGAGGACTGAACTTAAGTCCAATCTAATTGGTTCCCAATTCATGGACTATCCTTTTGAACAAATGTGTTCTATCTAAAGCATTCCTTATCCTTTCTAGTCAGTGGCATTCCTTCATTCTCATGTTGTGTGGTAGGGTATGCCACCTTCTCTAACAGGCCTCTTAACTCTGTGTTGGGCAGCGGATCCCCCGCGTAATGGTTTTGGGGCTTAAAGCCCATAATTTTGGGTATTGGTATTGTAAAGGTTCCGCGAAGTGCGTGGAATGCGAATTGTAATAAGTCAAGTCAAAGGGTTGTCCGCTTGAAAATAATGCAAAGATAATATAGAATATGTCACCCTACCCATGGCCTGCGGACCATGGGAATGTATAAATAGAGCGAGGCTATAAGGGTAGAAGGTATCTTTTTGGTTCTGATCTTGAGTGTTATGGGTTTATGAATGCAATATTAGCTCTGAGTTTGTAAGTCCGAGTCGGGGTTGGTAGTGGTTAGAGAAGGCTCTGCAGCTGGTGCGTAGAGGCCTGGTAGAGTCCGCAACTATGTGCACGGACCCGTGCAGCTGAGTGCATAGGGCGGAATTGGATTGTACTGAAACAGAATAGTAATAAAGATAAGTGTTTCTGAATTATTGTTCCTCTGGTCGTAGATCTATATGTTTGTTCTTATGTTATGGTTTTATGCATATCTTAAGATTTATGGTTGCGCACGTTGGTTATAACTAATTGAATGCTTGATTAAGACCCCAAGAAATAGATCAGATCTATAATAACTACAATAATAATAAGACATCTAGGAAGTGCCTCGTCGTAGAGCTACGCAAAGGCCAGACAGCTATGCAGAACAACGTGAGTGCGTAGATCAGTTTGTTACCCCTCCAAACCTCATCAAGACATCCCTAGGGTGTGGAAACCTAGTTCTAGCACCCTCCCATACTACCTCGGGTGAGACTTCAGTCTGCGCTCCGCGGATTGTTACCAAAAGAGCCGGTAGTGTGGGATTTGTTTGGCTAAAACATTTCCAAACATGGGTTATGCCCCAATAAAGCCAACAAATGGTTCTGTTTCCAAGGGAATGGCTACACGGGATGGAGGAGGATGGGCTACTCCACCTCCTATCAATTCCCCACTTCCATCGGCCCCCAATCACGATATTTGTCATCAGACAACTGCTTTTCCTGTTCCATGATGGGTACTTGTGGCTGGAGGAGCCCATCCCTATCACGACGGGCTCATTCATAGGATTTCTTGACTTCCCCATTTAGGAAGGGACCCCACGGAAATTGCCAGCACTACTGGGGACTTGACGCTTACTGAGGCTATGAAAAAGAAATATAAGCTGGAAAAAAAGTAGAGGGGGTATGTTATTATTAGTATTCAGAAAAAAAGGGGTCTGCATAGCTACCTAATTATTGACTGGAAAGGTGATGAGAAAATGCAGGGGAAACGAGGTACCAGCCACAGTCATCACATTAGCCAAGTAATGCGTAGAAGGGGTATAGTTCAACTGAGCACAGTTCCTCTACGACGAGTTTCTGACAAACTGTAGGGAGGCCCAAGAACAGGGTAAGAGCTTCCACTATGCGTGGTTGCTCTTATCCATCCTGTTGGTTACCGACGAATTACCTGAGGATAGTCAGTTTCCTTCCCTTGACCAGGACTAGCCAGAGGTAGCAAAATATGTGTTTCTATGGGTAATGAAGAATGCTATGCGAATCAAAGAAACCAAGATCTTCTGGGTGCTAATGGAGGCAAGCATATGAATATGGATCAATAAATGGCCACGCCTGTCTACCTTAGTATACGATATTCTGAAGAACTTTGCAAACTTTAAAGTGGATATGCACAATGTATATATCAGGGTGTGAAGGGATCCAGAGCAGAAGTGGACCACACTCCCCTTCATCGCCATAGATGACGCTTTTTTTCAGTGGTCGATAAATAGCCACCAAAATGACGCACACCATATGTGGTAGTGCATGATGAAACAAATATCCAGAAGCAAAAGGCTGCTGCCAAGTGGCTAGCTCAACAAAAACGAAACAAACAACTAGCTACGAAAGTACGGGCGTCTCGGGAGGCAGCGAAGGCCACCACAGAAAAGATCGCAGTAGCCGAGGCCACCACGATGTAGGAAGAAAGACACCCGGACATAACAACAGAACATGGGATAGATGTGACAACAGACCCAAGCACCACCTTGACATAATTGAAATGCCCGCGCATGCTAGAACGCACTGGGCCATGGAGGAAGACCAAGGCTTCCAAGTTGGAGGGGGAGCCTATTACACTGACCAAGGGTGACCTATATGACATTGGTGACGTAGTTCGCAAAGCCACTAGGGAAGTGCTCCAAGAAGCAATGACCGAGCAATAAAATGTGTTGGGGGCACTCAGGACACAAATCCAGGATCTTCAAGTGCGGGCCCCACAACAGGAAATGGTCATTGCCCACGGGACCATGGGTACATCAGCAACCGAGCAGTTTCTACAAGCCAAAATGGCTAATACTGTCGTGCTACCAGAGGCGGCACTGACAGTGGATAACATGGAGGACAGAGCCACGGTAGGCTGGCTCAAACGCCTTGGACGAAACTTGGCAACCCTTCCACATGAGATATTATACTAGCTGCAGGATGGAGCCATGACAGAACTTCACACTAGGGAAGGATGCACGGTATAGATGCTCAGTGAACAACGAATAAATATTGAGAAGTTGTGCCTCCAACATGGCAAAGTGGTAGCTAAGACTCATCAGTTGGAGCAGATCATCGAGGAAGCATGTCACTGCATCCCCGAACTTGAGATTACAGTAGACTTACCAGTGGGTGTATGGATCCACAAATTTGCCAGTGGATTCCACGAGGTAAAGGAGGAAGCAACAAGGATCCAGTTGGACCTAAACTTGTAGATCACAGAGCTGAGACTGAAGGCATAGACCTCTACACCACCAGAGGTTAGAGAGAAGCGGAAACACGCCATTCAATCCAGGTTGGAAGTAATAGCGTGCACCATGCAGGAGTGCACCGGCTTGCTAGATTAGTCACTCATTACGGTCACTTCAACTACAGGAAGACCCAACATTACAACAGTTAGAGATAGAAGCACAGGAGCTGCAACAGGCCTATGATAATGTTTGGGGGACCGCATAGATGGTTGCCATTACTCAGTAATTGGCCAAGATGAGGGAGGCCCGGGCCCTCAAGGCACAAGTCGACACTGCTCATTAGAAAGAAGAATTGCTTAAAGAACGCATCCAGCCTTGGCTTGATGAGGCATTCGTGGTCACCGCCAACATCGAAGGAAATCTAGCACACATGCAGGCAGTATACGCACTCAAACAAGCAAGTGGACCTAATAATGACGGATCGGAGACTCACACACAATAGGTACAATAGACCGTGGAAGAATGTGTTGCGGATGTAAGCGAATCACATAAGTTGCTGGATGACCTCCGCACGAATATCAACGCACCAGCCCAGTGACTCGGGATGAGTCACAATGATTATGTTGGGGGCCTGTTGGGCAGCGGATCCCCCGTGTAATGGTTTTTGGGCTTAAAGCCCACAATTTTGGGTATTAGTATTGTAAAGGTTTCGCGAAGTTCGTGGAACGTGAATTGTAATAAGTCAAGTCAAAGGGTTGTCCATTCGAAAATAATGTAAAGATAATATAGAATATGTTGACCTACCCATGGCCTACGGACCATGGGAATGTATAAATAGAGCGAGGCTCTAAGGGTATAAGGTATCTTTTTGGTTCTGATCTTGAGTGTTATGGGTTTATGGATGCAATATTAGCTCGAGTAGGGGTTGGTAGTGGTTAGAGAAGGCTCTGCAGCTGTGTGCGCATAGGCTTGGTAGAGTCCACAACTGTGTGCACGGACCCCTGCAGCTGAGTGCATAGGGCGGAATTGGATTGTACTGAAAAGAAGAGTAATAAAGATAAGTCTTTTTGAATTATTGTGCCTCTGGTTGTATATTTGTATGTTTGTTCTTATGTTAAGGTTTTATACATATCTTAGGATTTATGGTTGTGTGCGCTGGTTATAACTAATTGAATGCTTGATTAAGACCCCAAGAAATAGATAAGATCTATAATAACTGCAATAATAATAAGACATCTAGGAGGTGCCCTGTTGTAGAGCTACATGAAGGCTAGACAGCTACGCAGAACAATGTGAGTGCACAGATCGTTTCGTGACCCCTCCAGAATTCATCAAGACATCCCTAGGGTGTGGAAACCTGGTTCCAACACCCTCCATACTACCTCGGGTGAGACTTCAGTCTGTGCTCCTCGAATTTTTTCTGAAAGGGCCAGTAGTGTGGGATTTGTTTTGCTAAAACATTTCCGAACTTGGGTCAGGCCCCAATAAGCCAACACTTTGCCTTGATCCACATGGGTTCATCTACTTCTCTATCCATGCCTCTTTTGATCTCTTTAGCTATGGCCTCTTCATGGGTAAGCCAAGAGGTTAAGGCCATCAGGCACATCTCCCATCTATTACTTTGGGTCGCAAATGTTCATGCCAATCAATATTAAATTGTGCATGTAGAAATCATATATTTTAGTTCTATCTTCAACATTACTCTTATGATAGAACTCAATGATTTTTTTGTAGTATTGAAAAGGGAGAGAGCCATGCTAGGCCAATGTCTCAATCTAGAATTGGTGCCATTGGTATTGAAGGAATAATGAATAAGTTTTTGATGGATTCCTGCAATGGATGGGTTTCATGGTGGCAAGATTCTCTTATTTCTCTTGTAACTGGGCCTTCAACCTTCTATTTTTTGTCTACAATTGGTCCCTTACATTGGATTATTTTAATATGAGATTGACCATTTCTTCCCCCAATCTTTTCATATTTTATTCCATTATACCCACATATTAAACTCCCTTTTATTTTGCAATCTGCATCCACATATGGGTCTTACCCCTCTCCTTCTCTAGTTCAAAGAAACACTGTACTGCAAAATGGGTAGAGAGTATCTTCCCTGCCTCGGTCCATTTATAGTAGGATCCAAGGTCTAGTTGGGGATCTGGCTCCAGAAAGTCGAGTTGTTGTTCCTGTAACTCCATAGTCCCTTCATGTAGTTGTTTTTTCCTTTCATGTAGCTGCACAATGCCTTCCTGTAGCTCTTTTGTTTCTTCCTGTAGCACTTTTGTTCCTTCCTGTAGCACTTTTTCTCCTTCCTGTAGCATAATAAATATTTTCCATAGCTTTGTTGTACCGTCTTGTAAGTTTATAGACCCCTCCTCTAGATCTACAGATCTTTCCTATAGCTTGATGGTCTGTCTAGGAATCTTGGTCCCCTTGGTCCGTGGTTGTTTTCCCTTGATTTTTGTGGAGGTTATTTTGATTGCTTCTTGTTTCCTTCCAATTCTTCCCTCCAATTATTGGCTGACTCTTCAGTAGTGATAGGGGTTAGAAAAGGTGGTTGACGCTTCCCTTGCCTTATCCTGTTGTTTTTTCTTCTCTTGAAATACATGGGTGCTTGCCTTGACATCCTTCCCTTTGGTTTAGTTGGGGTGCTTAATGCTTCCAAGGTGGTAGCAACTTCCTCCTCTGTGTTTCCCCTTGAAGTGCTTTCCTCCTGCTCCCTTATCCTTCGCTTTTGTGGCATGGATGATGTTCCAATGGGCTTTGGAGACTTTTATTTTTATCTATTTGCGTCATATTAGGCTTGACTGGGTTTTATTTTGGCACTGTTATTCTTGTTTCTAGCTCAGTTTATGCCTCTTCCTATTATTCTTCCTCCTCCACTTCTTTTTATATTTTTCCTTGGGATTCTTCTTCTTCTTCTTCCTTGGATTCTCCCCTTGTTGCTACTCCTTCATGTTCTAGTTGATCTTGTGTTTGGGTTTCTAGGAAGGCCTTCCTACCCATGTCCACAAACTCAAACAAAGTCACAGGGTTTTGAAGACATTCCATAGAACTCATGGCTATTAATTTTATGAGTCCATGGTGTGCCATGTAGTGATGCTTCCCTATTTTAATCTTCTGGCTCATTTCCCTAATTGATTGGAAGAGAAAGTGAGGTATGCTCATTATATCTTGGATATGCAAATTCAATTGAAATTTGATTTGATAGAGCATCATGATTTTTATGCATAAACGATACTAGGCATTCCTTCACATGATATATACTTTAAGACATGGTATGATACCTCATCCCAAGGATAGATTATACTTTCTCTTCACACTCCATTCTTGTCCTCAAATTGTTGTTCATCTTGGAGGATGAATTTATTCTTTGTTGTGATGACCTCCATTCTTTCTTCTTTGCTCCACCTTACCCCTAAGGGAAGTGTAGTGACTTTTCTAATGGATTCCTCATTCAAGTGAATAATGAGGCCCCTTAATATGGTCATGGAATCATGCTATCCTTGTGGCTGGAGGTTCAAAGCAAATTATTGAATGATCTCATCATCAAAACCCCCGAATCTTTCAAAAAACCCTAGCCATTGATGATTGGAAAAAAGGTCCCTGACATCAAGGTGTTGATAAATTATAGAAGGATCTATGGGATCCCTACGGTTCAATCCACCCCCCATAGGCTCAATACATAATTTACCTGAGTTAGACAAGAAAATTTCCTTTCTCTGCTATAGTGTTCTAGGATTTTTTGTGCAATTAGGGTTATTGATGCAAAAATAAAGTAAACATTTTGTTTATAATGCGTAGAAGAGGGAAGAATTCATAATGAAACTCAAAACAATTTCATTCTTTCCTCTTATCATGCTTAGTTCAAAAAAACCCACACTCCACTCTCTTTCCTGCCCGAAATTATAGAAAAAACAACTATAGGTTATACTTATAAAATTTTGGATGGTTTTACAAGATTTTTCATCAAAAGGTGGCATGGAAATTTTGTACTCACCCCTTCTTTGATGCTTATCTTTGAATTCGAGGGTTTAAGTAGGAATAATGCTCATAATCGATCTTCCTATAGCCCCCTAGAACTTTCCTATAACACCTTGGAACAATCTTGTAGCACACTATAATTATCTAGTAGAAATAGTCTACAAGTCTCGTAGCTTTCCTGTAGCGATCTATCCAAGTGATGGTGATGAGCCTCATCATTAGGTAGTTATATGGGCCTTAATTCACCTCCTAGCTTAGTCAAATCAACTCTTCTCACAACTTATTACATGTTTTGATTATATTTTGTTTAATGGGATAAGTTAAAGTGAGATATTATGCCTAGTGGACTAATATGCATTGAATGCAGGTTTGGAAGAGAAAATCAAGGAATTTTGGCAAGAATAATGTTTCACACTCGAATGGGGAAAGGGAGAGAGATTGTAGGAGGAAAATCCTCCTCATTTACTCCTCCCCCATTTGAATATAATGCCATTAATCACACTAGCTCAGAGTGCAAGTAGACAAGTCATGAAGATCAAAAGGCAGTCGAGCAAGTGATAAACAAAGAGTTAGTTCATCTTGAGTTTGGGATCTGAGCCCCCCTTGATTTAAGGAAGTAGTTGAAGCCTTCAATTGTATAAGTAGAGAGGCCTAGAGCCTCATTAGGATTCGAATTTTTGTTGTAAAATCACTAGTTATTTTCGAGCTCCAGACTTGTGGAAGACATTGGTGTAATTTTCTGTTTTGATAATGAAAATGAGTTTTTTCTTGATCCAGCACTGAGTTAACTCAAAGGACTTAAGCTCTTGGGTTAGGGCCCAACCCTAGCAGTAGAGGCTCCTCTTCTTGTATTTGTATGCTTAGCTTAGTTTCATATATTCATGGTTAAATTGTCTCTAGAATTATTTCAGTGAAAGTACTGTGGATTTGATTAGTTGTTTATTAGTTTGCTTCCATTTGTGCTTTACTTTAGTAGCAGGTTAGAAGAGATAAAAGGAAGCACCACAAAGCTATCAGTAGGTGTCTTGGCCTCACCTCTTCCCTCAGAGATCACGATTTGAGGAAAAGACTCTTATGTAGCCCCAAAAAGACAGATTTTCATTTCCTCACAACATTTAGAGTTTACTGTACTTAAACCATCATTTGATCATTTTTGCAAGTGTAGGATTTAATTGCCATCTCTTCCATATTCAATCTTTCAGTATATCTCATCCATGATTCCATTTTATTCAGCAATTTTCCTTATGCATGAAGTATACAACTAGTTCATTAAATTATTCTTTTCTAGATTGTTAGAATTATTCTTGTCTACATGACTTTGTGGAAATTCTAAATGTTTGATGCAGAGTAGGTGCTTCAGAAATGTAAAGGGATCTCATAGTAGGAAACCACCCTCCAACTTCATCCATTCATAATCATCCCTTGCTTTTAGCAAGATCTTCACCAATATCATCATTTTACATAGAAATTCCTCCAAGCATATTGAGCGAATCCAACAATATCCTAACCTTGGTATTGAGTTCTGAGTGAACCTAGGAAGTTTCTCACTCCATTCCACCCATCCACCACCTTCCCTAAGCCTTCCATCACCTCTAGCAACCATCGTTTTTCTCTCGGTTGTATCTTGTAGAAATACAGGGAATCCTGTAGGTTTCTAGTACATCCAGTAGGTTTTCCTATAGTGGCCTGTTTTGAGGACGAATTGAGGGAGAACCACTAGGAAGCCACACCAGGTCACCTAAGGGTCTCCCAAACCTCCCAACCATCTCCTAAACCTCCCAACCATCCAAAAGCATTGCTAAGCCACCTATCACATCACCAAAAGAGATTAGGGTTTACACTTGATTTTCTAGAAAAAGAATAAAAATAGATTTATTTCAATCCTTTACATGCACAATAGTGATGTTTGATGTCTTGAATTTCCATGCTTTGGATAGTAGCATTTCATACATGTTGTCTTGGAATTCTTTTAAAGCGTATTTTCTCAACAGTCAGTTAGAGAATGGTGTGTTTTTAGCATAGGATTTCAGTCATTTTCCTTATTTGCAATAGATAAGCTTCTACTATAGTAGATCTCTCTTTATTTCATCAGCAATCAAGCTTCTTACAAATCCATAGAAGTCTGGCTTGAAAACCCTAGTGGTATCTTGCTAGTTGAACAGTGAAAAAAGGCAGAACCATCACTTTTACTTGTCTATACAACACCGTCACCTCCAAGTTTGTACGAACCCTGAGTTGATAAAGTAAAGTTGGTAGCTCCAGGAGTTGTAACATTCTTGCTGCGATACTGGTGCTCATTAGATGGTTTGGGTAGTTTGTCCTTTAATGGTAGTGGTAGGCCTCCCATGGCTTTAAAATACATTTTTTATGCCAAATGAGGCTCGGGGACTTGACTTATGTGGTTGGTGGTCGAGTGGATGGACTCGGCATGTTATGTGAGCTAGCCCCCACCTACCACATTCACATGAAAAACCATGTGATGAGTAGGCACGTTGTCCCACTACTTGGAGTCATCACCCTTTTTTGTACTATTCCTCTACACTTGTGATGGATGTAGGACATGAATTTAATTTACTCCAAAGGTGGCCAAGACTACTAAACCAAACTTAGCCCACAAAACCTCTTCTTTTATACATTGATAACACTTTTTAAACTAATATTTGCTCATAAGGAAGGGTTAGGATTTTGCATTCCTGAGCCTTACCTGCTTATTCTCTTTCTAGTGGTGTTGTAACTGGTGATCTAACAAATTGATGATTGCGTGAGGCTGTGTAGAAATTTTGAATAATATAACACTTATTCGTAGAGATTATCCTGATTATACACTATTTGTGGAATGCATGCATAATACATAACCTCCTCTACGTTGATCATCAATTTGCAGAATTAAAGAAACAATTGCATGCACACATTGAAACATCAATCACACATATCAACACAATATGTAATGGGGAAAGCATACAGCTGAAAACCCCGAACTATCTGTATATTTTGATGATAGAGAACATGTAACAATACATAGTACAATACTCCTCACAAGTACTCAGTACTATCTCCACCTGCTACACACAAACTAGCTCAGATCTGAATCAAGTCACAGGTTCAAATCTCTTCCACTGTTTGCCTGCCTCTACTGCGCAATCCAAGTTGAGAATAGATCTAATCCAAGTTCGAATTCCCTTGGCTTGTACTGCGCAATCCTCATTGGCAATCTCAATCAATGATTGTGCAAATCTCATGCACAGCTATAGTTACAACTAATAGTAGTCTCACCCTTTCAACCACCTCTAACACTTGTCTCCACTGAACTGTCCATGCACTGAGTTAACTGATGTATTCTTTAGTTGATTTATGAGTTAATAATTAGTGAATTAATTAATAATTAATTCACATCACTCATCACTAGTGTATTTGGCAATTAGACTAAATACAACTAGTTCAACTAAGTCAAATTGAACACAACTCCATCAACTCCTCAATCAACTCCACCAAACTCAATCACTTGAGTTCTAACTGAAGTCCATCATGCAATAGCTCAACTAACCCATAGGAAAAGCGTATTTCCTTCTGCAAGTTGCATGTGCCACATCCGTAGCTCGAACTGAAGTGCTGCAAGAGGATAAGATAATGTTTATAGTCCAAATATTATTAAGAACTAATAATATTCGACTGTTCCATTTTTAGACTAGAAGTCTAAAAATAGACTCCGCCCATATGTCTAAAAATAGAGGTCCATCTATTTTCACCAACATGACCAATCATCCGTAAATAGCATCCTGCAACTCGTAGACCATGATCCATATGTCTAAAAATAGACATAGTCTAAAAATAGACTTTGCGCCAAAAATAGCCTGCGGGCCCACTTAGTGAAGGCGACTTATTTTGACTAAGCTCCATAATCTTGTTGCATTTTCAATAGGTTGTTGGATCATTGATGTGGTTGTTTCAACCTCCTTATAGTGGTACTGAGGTGGTTGGAATGCAATTGCAAAATTCAGTAGTATTTTGAAATTATTTTGTAGTGTTCATTGCTAATGGAATTCCCTCAATTCAGGTTATCAGAGTATAGGTTCCAACTGATTAGATGCCATTTTTTTGATGATTAAGGGTTATGTAGTAGTCTAGAGGGAACCTGGTAGCTACTCATCATTATTGTTAGAGCCTCTTGAAGCTTTATGATATTCAAAATTCTCAATTTGATGTTTCAAGTTTGATCATGTAAGGTTTATGCAGGGTACTACAAGACTGCATGTCTTCTTGTAGCAACCACATAGACCCATCAGGATCATAATTTTCTTTAATTGTTACTTCTAAAAATTTTGATCATTCATAGGAAGGCTTTTGATGGTGGATAAAGAGCCTCCCTATGATGGAAATGGGTGGAGAAGAGATGAAGGATCAAGTTTTTGATGGATGGTGAGTGGAATAATGGTGTAAAAGATAAAATATAATGGAGGGGATGGATTTTAGGACTCTCACGGGCTCCCTCCCTTGTCTTCCAGTGAAAAACTTCCAATTTTCTCCTTTATATGCTTATCAAATTCATGTAGCAATACAAGGATTTTCCTATAGCATTTCAATATACTGACAAAAAAAATTGAGAGGGAATAGGTAATGATATGGAAAGTTTGGAAAAGGTTAAGGAATGGGTGGAATGAACACAACAAATTGATTGAAAGTGTTTGAAGGTGAATTTTGATGCTGATTTTCTTTGACTGTGTTGACCTTCTTTGACCATGCTAACCTTCTTTGACTATTGTTGGAATCTTGTTGCATTTGCAATATTGCTAAAATGGATAAGGAAAATGTTCCTTTTCACTTTCTTTTTCTCTTGTTTTTTCTATTTTTTTGAGACCTCCAAGCTGCCTCAAAGGAGGTTTTCAACCTATTGGGCCTGCCCTAGGTGCTTCAGAGCAAGTTTTCACTTGCATATCCTTTTATTTTATTTTCTATTTTTGTTTTTGTTTTCTCTTTTAGTCTATTTGGCTACCTTATGGAGGTTTGTAGCCCAAGAGCTTGTATTAGATGCCTCATGGAGGTTTTCACCTGGGGATTTTTCATTTATTTTTTCTTTATTCTCTTTTCATCAAGGGATGAATGGATTAGGAGCTTTGAGGCTCTCAACCAGATTCAATTCTCTACTTATTGAACTAGTAAATTCAACCCTTGACAAGGGCTTCTTGTAAAATTTCAACCTATAGAAATTGACAAAAATTCGTATCTTTTCCTCATCAATTGTTTGAATTGTAACATATCCATTTTCATGGCATTTCTCCACCAGGTAAGGAACCAACCATCTAGTCATGCATTTGCCCTTGAAGTCCTTGATTCTAGATTCATATAAGAGGGCCCAATCATCGTCCTAGAAGGTTCTTTCAATTCTTTAAATGTACAGTAGTGATGTTTGATGTCTTGAATTTCCATGCTTTAGATAGTAGCATTTCATACATGTTGGCTTGGAATTCTTGTAAAGTGTAGTTTCTCAACAGTTGGTTAGAGAATGGTGTGTTTTTAGTATAGGATTTCAGTCATTTTCCTTATTTGTAGTAGATAAGATTTCTCCTTTAGTAGATCTCTCTTTCTTTCTTAAACAATCAAGCTTCTTCTAAATCCATAGAAGTCTGGCTTCAAAACACTAGTGGTCTCTCACCAACTGTTGGGTGAGGGATCCCCCTAGGGAAGTTTTGGGGCTTAGAGCCTAGATTTTGATCAAAGATTGTAATTCCGATGTAAAGACTCCACATTTTGTGGGCGCGGATGCGTAGTTTGTAAAAGAGTCATAGGGTTGTCCACCCTTAGTTTTTTTATTGTAATGTTAGCTATAGAGATCTACCCATGGTCTGCGGACCATGGGATTGTATAAATAGAGAGAGGCTCTAAGTAGTTAAGAGATCAATAAGGAAGAAGAAAATATGAACACATGATGTATGCGAGATAGATCTATGGAGCAAAGTCTAGTTTTGGGTCGTAGAGTAGGAGAAGGCTCTATAGCTAAGTGCACAGAGGCCTAGTAGTCTGCAGCTGAGTGGGCGAACCCCTGCAGCTGAGTGCATAACGCGAGTCGAGTCTGTAATAGTTGGAAGTATTAATAAAGAGAAGTTTCCTATCAATTTTGTGTATTTATTTCCTGTTTTATGCATTTGTTATCTTGGGTATGAAATTTACTTCTAATACTTATATGATGCACGAATGTGTATAATCATATTGATTAAGTGAATGCAAGATAGAATATTTGTTTACATGAAGTTAACTAAGATTTGTTAAGAAGATAAGTGAGATACACAGTGTAGTTTGGGGAAATAGTAGAGTTCGCCACCCTAGCATCACGAAAGCATCTCAGCCCCTGGTTAGGGTTGCGCGAAAGACGATTATAACATATCACGAAGGTATTGAAGGTTGGAATAGTGCATGAAACGACCTACTCAAAGACAGATCTAGTTGGACTAAATCGACATCTCAGACATCTCAAGGGTGCAGAAACTTGGTTCCAGCATCCCCCCATACTACTTCAGGTGAGACTTCAGTCCGTGCTCCATGGGCTGATGCCGAAAGGGCGAGTAGTGTAGGGATTTGTTTGGCTAAATAACTACAAAACTAGGTTAGGCCCCCATAAGCCAACACATACTTTTACTTTGTCGTATCTCAGTTGGAGCTCACATGCCTTTGTCTCTAGGCGCTGTATGTTCGGGTCCTCCTGCAGGGTGGTGAGGACCTCGAATGACTGCTCAAACAACTTTGTGCACTCTATCACTGTAGTGTTGACTGTTGCCATTGTTGTGGTAATTGCAGTGGCACACTGTTCCTTAACCTCCGGCGGAGTTGAAGGCTATGCCTTCAACTGCAGTTTTGCTATCTGAAGGTTCAGCTCCAGCTGAACCCTGGCCATTTCCTCTTTTGCCTCTCGCATCCCTGCTTCTAATTTTTGGATGTGCGCCTCCACTAGTTATTCTACTTGGATGGCCAATTGCGATACCATTTGGCAAGCTTCCTTCACCACTTGCACCATTTGTCTATTTTGCGCCACTACCTTGTCGTGATGCAGGCTCAACTGTTCAATGTTGATGCACTGCTCACTCATTACCTGGAATGCATGACCCTTCCTAGCTTGTAGTTCTACAGTAACTCCATCCTATGAAATATAGAGTGTCTAACGAGGGAGTGCAACTACGTTTGATCTGATTCCCTTCAACCCGCTGACCATAGGCTTGTCAAACTAATTTTTTGGAATGAGTGCTCCATCTGATTTAGCACTATGGTGTTGGTCATCCAGGCGCACAACATTTCCTAACCCGTGGACATGCCTACTGCAAGGCTAGTTGACATAGTGCCAACCTATGGAGTGCACACCTACAACTCCTATATCTGTGCCCGAAGAGCCCCCAACACCATCTGGTGTTCCTTCTTGAACTGCTAGAGGGCCTCCATGGTGACGTCCCTCACCGTCTCACTAATGTCGTGTAGATCCCCCTCAGTGAGGGTGATCAGGTTGAACGAACTCTTTGAAGCCTTCGAATTCTTTTGCAGCCCTACCTGCTCTGTTGGGCATGAACGTTTTAGCTAAGTGGACGTTGTCTGCGGGTCTATGCCACCATGCTCTATATCGGTCTCTGGCTTAGGTGAAGGTGACTCCTGCCCTTTTCACTCTTCTTCTGCTTCCTTTTGCTGCTCTTCTGCCAACTTCGCAGTGTCGTGTGCCACCTGGGACTTAGCTGCTATTGCTTCATTTTTGCACTTTTTTGCCAACTGCACCATCCGCAGTTCCACCTCTTCCTTTTTCTGCTGCGCGACACACTTCTCTACTTCCACTGTGGAGTTGGTTTGGGTGCGCCACTCCGGTGGTCATGACTCAAGGACTGTGAAGATGAAATTGTCTATCGCCAGATAGGGTAACTCACGCCATGTCTTTGTGGGGTCCTTTCATGCCCTGATGTAGACATGGTAAAAATATGCCTTGAACTTCACGAAGCTCTACAGACTATTGTAGATCGTGGGAGATAACTTTGGCTTGCGATTAATCCCCATTTTGATGTTCATCTCGATGAGAACCCAAAATATTTTGTTGTCCCTTATCCTTTGTGCATCCCTGGTTTCCCACAGTGAAGCGTACTTCACTGCCTCCAAAAGTCTTGCGCGATCATGAGGAACTGGCTATCTTTGGGCAATTCCCATGCCACTAGTACTACGGACAACAGAAGCCACGCATAGTGAAATTTTTTTCCTTGCTCCTATGACTCGCCACAGTTCTCAAGGAACTCTCCGCATAAGTAGTTTTAGCAGTTGAATTGGACCCCTTCTGCGCATTAAGCTGCTAGTGCAACCACCAACGCGGGCACCTCATCTGCGCGACACTTCTGAATAACCTTCCCTGCCAATATCTACGTTGTGACTTTAACGTAGGTTGTTGATTCTGGAATGGCATACCCTCTCTTCTTCTTCTCCAGCTTAAACTTCTTCTTCATGGTCTTCGCGATGGCCAAATCATCACTCTTTCCCTCTGAGATGTTTTCTGGGTCCTCCCCTTTGCAAGGGAGCTGGGTAATTCTATGAATCAAATGTTCTATGATGGAGATGGGTTCCTCCAGCCATAAGCACCCATCATGTACCAGGCAGAGCAGTTGCATGATGACAAAAATGGTCACTGGGGCGCAATGGTAATGTGGCACCTAGAGCAGGTTTAGCAACCCTGCTTTCTCAACTCCTCTTTACATGGCTACAATTCTATGATTCCGGATGGCACATCTTTCTTTTGGTGCATGATCTATGCGGTCGCAAGATGCGGGAACTTCTCGTGGTCCGCGAGATCCCAATCCTCAAACTTCAGCACGGGCACTCATCTCAGGGAGTAGCGGAGTCTGCAAAGAGCTCTTTCTCTCATATATATCTTTGGGCACCTTTTCTTTACCCTTTCGTGGAGGAACATATGCGGGCATCCTAGTAAGAGGGTCCGTACCCTAGGTTTCAACCTCCATTTCTACATCCTCCTTCTCTATCAGGATTTCTTCGAATTCTTCCTCCTCATTAGCCTCCAAATAGATAGCTCTCCCCTTTTCTTCCATGGTGAGCCTAGTCGTCAGTGTATTTCTAGGTGATACGTGCACCAGTACCATGGCCTATTGGTCTTTCTTGGGTCTCGGCTTGTGTGGTGATTTAGGGATTTTTGCGATTATCTCGGCACTTTTTGGGGCTTCCACTTCTGTAATGGCCTGTGCGGCTTCCTCGACGGTCATTACTCCGGTATCCATGGCTTCTTTAAGTGCTGCCATAGTGCGATTCCACAAGTCTCTCAATGTCTCGGGTATTTTCTCAAGCAACAGATTCACCTTCAGAATATTTAACAAGTTTGGGTTCATGAATGTCTATGCACGCAACAACTTAGTGCTCAAATTGCCAAGTGTTGTTTGTTGGACAACCCTTTGTAATTTATAGCACCTTTTAAATTTCAATTCGACCGTTCCCCCTACATTTGGTTTATTAATGCTCGATTGGTAGTAGATTTTCAAGAATATAGCCCATAAAGTTCGCCTTAAATTCCTACCTCCCACTCCATTTGGTCTCAAACCAAGCATCACATTGTGAATAGTGACTGTAATGGTCACTTTCTAGCTGAATCGCATAGCAGCATAGCTACCCTTGTGTTGTCGCAGACCCTGTGAAACTTCGCTACTGCGCACAGTCCCTAGGTAGAGTAGTTTATAGTCCCACGCCTCCTTTCAGCTGCCTGGAGCGCTAAGACTGTGCTTTTGTCGGCTAGTCAGATGGCTGAGCCCCCTGTGTATGTCTTCAAATGACTGCCATTGACTTTTCCTGGGAAGAGTTCTCCATTTAACTTTACCAACTGCACCGTGCCACCATCTGTGATCTCCTTAATAACATATGGTCCCAGCCAATGCATTTTGAGCTTCCCTAGGAATTTATCGAACTTACTATCATACAACAACACCAAATCATTCACCTTAAAGGTGCGCAACTTAATATGTCGATCATGCCAAGACTTTTCATGCTACTTTTGGACCTGCTGGTGAAATCCAGCCAAAAATCGTTCTTCCTCGAGCTCCTCCAACTGCGTGTGCCTCTCCTCCTTGGCTCCGCGATCCGTCATACTTGTGAGCACTGATATGCGCAGACTAGGCACGATGGATTCCATAGGAATTACGGCTTCCACTCCATAGACAAGCCTAAAAGGTGTCTGTCCTGTCAGTTTCTTGCATGTCATCCTATAAGCCCATAACACTGCAGGTATGCACAGGTCCCAATCACTTCACTACGCATTGCATAATTTCTTCAATGCATTTCATACCTTGGTGAACACTTCTGCACGTAGAATATTCTACGCAATTTCTCTTCCTGCATAATGTCTTCGCGACATTAAGAGCCATATGTGAGCTCCCCCCCCCCCCCCCCCCCCAACATGCTTATTAACCATGTATTTTAGCGCGGAGTACATGTGCATCTGCGCAAGTTGGGGCTCTTTTCCATAGGCCAGCATCCTGCTAGCCAGATGTGCGCACAGATCATCCTGTTCATTGTACTTGTTTTTTAGGCACACCCTAGGCTTCCCAAATTGTGTGTGCATCATTCTCCTACATTCGCACCAATCGGCAAAGATTCCTTTGTGTGTACCCCACCATCTCGTGAGTGTAGTGCATAGTATGCAGTTAAAGGCTTGGAAGCATTACTTCTCCAACACCTTCCTTTCAAATTTATCCAAGAAGGTATCTACCACTCTTAGACCATCATAAGTAGGCAGGTCTCTTACTTTTGTCGATACACAACGCAACGACCTTGTCATCATATTACAATTCAGTGTAGTTACCCCATGTAACTGATTCTGTCATTGCTTTGTTTCCTCATCCGAATCCGAAGTACAAGAGCTCTCGTGCTCCCATGAAATCTTCCCATTCGCAGTGGGATTTACCTAGTCTTGCTGTCGCATTATTATCTTGTAGACGCAGTCTAAATCATCATCACTTTCATAGTTGCACATCAGCTCTGTATAGCACAATCCTTCAATAGGATCCAGGGGTACAATTACACATAGTGATTTCTTCTCAAAAATCATCTTGTGCTTCTTCAGATTTATCACCCCATTCATGTCAGTGGCCCAATCAATTCATAAGAGTGTGGGGTAGGGATTGTTGTCATCAACAATATCTATTACTTCAAAGTTGGCCAGTGTGCTCGCTTCCTCAATATCCATAGTTATTCCCTGCAATCACCCCATGGGTATTATTTTGTGCTGGTTCGCCATTCTTAGCTGATTTGGAGACCACTGCAGTGCAGGCAAGGATAATTTTAGGGGCGAATGTTCGCCCTTTGGCGAAATTAAGGGGTTTTAAATTTTTAGTGGGCGAATATTTTGTATCATAGTACATTTTTACAAATCACCTCAAATAGCCCACCTTATTTTAAGGGAGAGGGTAAAAAAGGTAAATTTAGCCCTTGAAATTAGGACTTACAACCTTCCATTCGTCCATTTTCAAGAATAGGTTTTATTTAAGTGAATCCATTCGCCCATTTTCAAGAATAGGTTTTATTTAAGTGAATCCTATGGCCAAATACCATAATTATAAAAGAGGTATGGTAAATTAATAAAAATATAAATTAATGAGAGGTATGGTAAATAAATAAAACATTTTTTATATTTACTCCATAAGTCACCTTATATACATGTAAGGGTGTAAACAAATAAAAATATAAGTAAAGTGAAGGTATGGTAAATAAATAAAACGTCTCTTTATACTTACTCAAAAGGTATGGTAAATAAATAAAAATATAAATAAACTAGACGTATCGTAAATAAATAAAACCTCTTTTTATATTTAGTCCGTAACCGTCGTTCTATTTATGAAGGCTCAAGAAAGATGTTTTATTTAAGTGAATCCTATGGGCCAAATACCATATTTGTAAAAGAGGTATGGTAAATTAATAAAAATATAAATAAACGAGAGGTATGGTAAACAAATAAAACATTTTTTTATATTTACTCCATAAGTCACCTTATATTTACGAACACTCAAAAAATGGGTTATATTTAGGTGAAACCTATGGCCAAAATACTATGGGACAAATTCCATGGACTAGATTGTTATTAATACCATGCAAAAAACAATTATTAACCCTAATATTAGAATTAATAAAAATAAAAATGGCACATGGTATTGACCCATAGTATTCACCAAAATGGCACATGGTATTGACCCATGGTATTCACCTGGAATGTAGCCTATTTAAATGGGGGAATTAAACCAGCATGTAGCCTATGCTAAGATTCACTATGACTTTACAAAGTTTTATTATTTAGTGAAAGACTCGCCAAGATCTTACAAGATTTTATAATTGAGTAAAATATTCGCCATGCCTGGTGAGAGATTCGCCAAAAAATTATATACACATATTATATTATTGATAAAATCGCCTTCCATTTTTCCTATATACCATGGATATTCGCCCATTTATTATATTTATAAATTTAGGGGGGTTTCTTAAAATTTTCCCTGAGCGCAGGTCTCCCCATTCACTCCCACATTTGTTTCAGCAGAACATTCACATCTAATCCTAAATCTAGGATGACTTGATCCATTTCATATTCTTCGATCTACGTGGTAAGTCTCATTTCTCTTCCCGTCCTTGTTTTATGTTTTCCGATCTTCCTGACTAAGCATGGTTCTCTTGGCGCAGTCCTAACGCATTTTTTAATGAGATCCTATAACCCTTTCACCACCATACTATTGTGCAGTAGCTTCATACATGTTTCCAGGAATGTTTTGAGCATAAATGAGTCCATCTTCAGCTCCAGTTTATGTTTTCTTCCTAAAGTGGAGGCATCAACAAAGCTCTTCTTAGCTTCCACGAAGTTTTCCCGAGTGCACTCCAAATCAAACTCTGCTTCTTTCACCGGAGCTTTGTGAACCCAAGTACTATCTTCTAGTTTTTTGCCTTTGTCATCTCCCATCATGATTCCACTTTAGAGCACAATTTTCATGTTTGGATCTTCCTCACGCAACTTAGACCTCATCATCAGGAGGTTCTGAGTTGGGGGAGGCGATAACACTCCTTTGTCGTGTATCCTAGCTATCAACGTAGGACAATATTCTCTCATGATCAAATGAGGTGCAATACAAACACAACAGGTGCTTTGGATTCGTGCAATGGTGGGCATAATTTACCGCCCCTCCGGAATTGTAGCATATCAACTGTCCATGACCTCTTCTAGGTCCTCCTCCGCCTTGGCCTCGTTCACACCCCTGAAATCTTGTTCGCGCCATTCCTACATTTTGTTCAAGGGGCCATGTTTTGGCCTAAACTCTATAGGTGGGAGTTCTCTCCATCATCAACTCATAGCTTTTGGAAGTGCGCTCATCATGTCCCACTGACCTACAAAAGTTGCAGAACAACTATTGTGAATTTTGCGTATACTTCCGTAATAAGTGACAATTGTGTGTGGCATGTTTTCCCGCTATTTGACAAATCGTGCACCACAAATTAGGTACCGCGCTAGGTCCTGATTGCACTTCTGGCCTTAATGGAATTAGTCCTCCTCATGTGAGGTAAGTTGTGAAAACCGGGCAGTGGTCCTTGTCATGACCCTGACCCTTGCATTCTACGCATCATACCTCTTCATGCACTTTTGGTCGTGTTGTCCTGTCCTATTTCAAACTTTGCATCTCAAGGCATAAATTCTTTAGCTGCACGTGGATCTACTGAACTTCTAAGTCAGGATCCTACATTGGGGTCTCATGTAGCCTCATAGCAATGTTTAAGGCCTCCACCTGAGTCGTTATCTTCTGCTGTGATAATGCACTTCTTAAATGTGGCATTAGAGAAGCTACAAACCACTTGCGATGCTATCCATCCATCAGATTCATATTAGCTTAGTAAATCGTACATTTTGGCCTTTGATCCAACTCCCAAGGAGTCTTGCCTAGTAGCATCGCGATCTCTCTGAATCCAATGATCGACTGTGCTTCAGAATTTAGCCTGCTAAATTCTCTATTTAGTGCTACTTGGATATGTGTGATTCCCACATTTGGATTATCATTGGAGTGCTTAATATACCAGGTCATCACGCGGTCCTACAGGGTGCTAACCAGTGTTGCTTTCTTTATATTATCATTTATAACTCGCGCTTCCCATAAAACCGTTACCATGAACCAGAATTGGTCCAGATCCTCATTTCCCAAACCTTTAAACACAGGCAACTTCAATGTGATTTCCATATTGAATCGTGGTGGTGGTGGAGGTGGTACGGGTGAAGATGGAGGTGATGGTTGTGAAGCTAGTGGTAGTGTGGGTGGAGGTGGAATTCTCAGAATTCTTTTCCTTATTAGATGGATCACACTTTGTGGTGAGACCTTCTTGAGCTCTTCCTCATCCCCTCGTGGAGATGAAATCAAGGGGCTAGTTTCTAGTCCCTTATTTCCTTTGTTCTTGTAAGCTTTTCCAATTCACGTAGCCCTGAACATCAAGGTAACTGCATAACCCTATTTTCGCACAATAACAATTTAATCCAAATGTTTAAAGACATTACATACTTACCTCATGGTCCTTTGAGAAAGTGTCTCTCTGCCTTGCCATAGCTAACTGAGGTGTCAACCATGAACTTAGTAATGAATTCTCCTATAATATGATTGAGCCAATAATCAACGACGCGTGTGATCTTATCCTCTGATGCTTCCAATCTTCACACTAACTCTGGGGTCCACCCAATATGATCGCCAAGCTTCCACCTTCCTTGGCTATCTTCTAGCTTCATGATCCACTCATATAGCTTAGTAGGGAAGGACGTGAAGAAGATTTCGTGGATCTTCGTGTATAGGTAGCAGTCTAACCAATCTTCTTTTAACAGTTGTGGGTTCCTATTCTCCTCCGCTACGAACTCGTGAATTATTCTACCAACCAACCTTCAATTTCCTTCTTAGTTGGATTCCAATGATACAACATCAGATGTCTCTATGCAGATTTCAGTGCCAGCAACGGAACCATTTGTTGGTTTATGGGGGCCTGACCCAAGTTCAGAGTTATTTAGCCAAAAAAATCCCTACACTACCAGCCCTTTCGGCATCATCCCATGGAGCGTGGACTGAAGTCTCACCTAAAGCAGTATGGGGGGATGCTAGAACCAAGTTTCCACACCCTTGCGATGTCTGAGATGTCGATTTAGTCCAACTAGATCTGTCTTTGCGCAATTCATTTCGCGCACTACTCCAACCTTCAATACCTTCATGATCTGTTATAATCGTCTTTCGCACAGCCCTAACCAGGCGCTGAGATGCTTTCGCGCTGCTAGGGTAGATAACTGCACTATTTACCCAAACTACATCGCGTATCTTACTTATCTTCTTAAAAGATCTTAGTTAACTTCACGTAAACAAATATTCTATCTTGCATTCACTTATTCAATACAATTTTACACATTCACACATCATATAAGTATTAGAAGTGAATTTCATACCCAAGATAACAGATGCATAAAATAGGAAATAAATACACAGAATTGATGGGAAGCTTCTCTTTATTAATACTTCCAACTGTTACAGACTCGACTCATCCTGCGCACTCAGCTGCAAGGGTCCGCGCACTCAGCTGCGGACTACTAGGCCTCTGCGCACTTAGCTGTAGAGATTTCTCCTACTCTATGACCCAAAACTAGACTTTTCTCCATATATCTATCTTGCATACATCATATGTTCATCTTTTCTTCTTCCTTATTGATCTCTTAAATACTTAGAGCCTCGCTCTATTTATACAATCCCATGGTATGTGGACCATGGGTAGATCTCTAGAACCAACATTACAATAACAAAACTAAGGGCAGAAAACCCTATGAATCTTTTACAATCTTTGATCAAAATCTAGGCTCTAAGCCCCAAAACATCCCTTATGGGATCCCGCGCCTAACACTAGCTGAATGATGAAAAAAGGTATAACCATCACTTTTACTTGTATATACAACACTGTCACCTCCAAGTTTGTACGAACCCTGGGTTGATAAAGTAAAGCTCGTAGCTCCAGGAGTTGCAACATTCTTGCTGCAATACTGGTGCTCATCACTCTTTGGAGCTTTTGTCAGGGAGGTGTCTGAGTACTATGTGATTACTGCTTTCTTTCTTATATTTCTTGTTTTTAATATTCTGATCTTAGTTTCATTTCTACAAAAGTAATTTAGTTTGATTCCTTTTAATTCTACATTCTTTTCTTTCCTTTCCATTATGCAAGTTAGATTTCAATCAAGTAGTTAATTTTTCATTTAGTTAGTAGTTTTCATTTAGTCTGCAAGTTCAATTCTACAATCACTTTCAAAGTTTGAAAAAAAAGAAAAACTGAACAAAAAAATTTCTTTTCATTCCTCGTAGGAATAGGGATAACTTAGGAAATTTTTTGCCAAATACCCCCACAACTTCCAACAGCTAACCTTCCCTCTTCTTCAGTGGATGTGAACTGGAGGAACCCTTAGTTGAACAACCAGCCATATTTGAAGAACCTACAGGGGAAGAATAAGAAGGAGAACCTATTCCTACTAAACCTATGGTTGAAACCAGAAATAACAGGGGAAATAGAGAAAGAGTTGAGGGTTGCTTCCCCATCAGGGAAGCCAATGGGGATACTAAGATGAAAAATATAATCCCTTCTGCCCTTCCTCATTTCCATGGCCTGACCACAGAAGATCCATACACTTTCTTATTTGAGTTTGCTGTCATATGCTAAACCTATGACTATACAAATGATGAGCAGAAGTTGAAACTATTTACATCCACTCTCAAGGATGAAACTTTGTGCTTGTTCATGGGTTTACCTGGAGATAGCATTACAACTTGGGCTCAGACGCAACAAGTCTTCATCAACAAGTATCGAGACTACTGTAGGTATAAAGACACTAAAGAGGAAATTTTTAGGATGAACTTAGACAATGATGAATCCCCAGAGGATTATGAAGAAAGATTCCAACTTAGCTAGAAAAGGGCCAGGTGCAAACATGACCCTGAGTCACTGAAGTTGGTCCTGCTTAGAGGAGTAAGGGAAGACCTTCTGGATACCCTACAATTATTAGCAGGAGGGGATATCTACCAATTACCCAATGAGGATATCAAGACTATCTTTACAAACCATTCTAGGGCAACCAGGAAAAAGGGTAGGGGTAGTCAACTTATGGTCAATCCATCCTCTTCCAATTCATCCATCAAGGGTGAAATTGGAAATATGTTGGAGGATTTCAAAAGTGAGATTTTGCAAACCCTTGCCCTACAGATGGACACTATGCACATGAAGAGAAAGCAGGAGGAAGTAGAGAAAGCCTTGGCCATTTTTTTATCCTAAATGCACTAGGAGGCACCCTAAGAATGAATGTCCATTGAATTCTATTGAATTTTGCTCAGTCTGTGAAGAAAACCAATCCACAGACAAGTGCCCATCTTTACTTGGACTCAAATTTGTATATCAAGGAGCTGAAGGGATCACTGAGCATATCTGCTACATAAACCAAATGAGACCTCATGGGCCTAGGCCATACCAGCAAGACATGTAAGGTTCATCCCATGCATATTACAACCCCAACCAGACCACATCCATACCTTCTTTGGGATCCCCTCCTCATCCTTCCTAGTCTACACCTCCTCCATGGTCCTTTGCACCTCAGTATCATTCCCATCCAACTAGCTAATCATTTCAACCATATGCTCCTCCACAATTTGAGTGGAATGCACTGCCCCAAGGGTGGAGGCCCCAATACAACAATGTTCCAGCTTTATTGCCTTCACCACTTACCCAAACACAACTTTTACACTCTTCTCCACCTAAATAACCCCAGATGCCTACCCAACCAAATCCAAACCTGAACAATAGATATGAACAACAAGTATATAATGGAGAGACATCATATCCAGCTTATGCTATGGAGATTCAGGAAATCAACTTGAGAGCTAGGAGAGTACTCCCAGACAACCAACCTCTACCTCCACCTAGGGAGGTTGAGGAAGAAAGAGAGGAAAGCGTGCTTAAAGTAAATCCACCACCCTTTCAAGAAAGAGAGGAAAGCGTGCTTAAAGTAAATCCACCACCCTTTCTTGAGAGATTAATCCAAACACCCCAGCGTACCCTAGAAGAGACTGAACTTCTGGGAGAATTGAAAAACCTATGTGTCAAAATTCCACTTCTCCAAGCTATCAATGATGTACCTATTTACAACAAGTTGATTAAGGAGAAGTGCTTCAAGCATCTAAGGAGGAAAAAAATAGATGTCCCTATCATTAATGTCATTGGACACCTGTCCAACTTAATGTTGGGGAAGGTAATCTGTACAAAATATTTGGACCCTGGAAGCCCTGTAGTAGATGTGCACATCAATGGAACCATTTTCCCACATGCTTTAATCGATCCTGGTGTTGCCATTAATGTGATGACCAAGGACACCATGCTCAAGCTCAAACTCCAAGGTTCATTGAGGAAGACCATGGCAATTCTGCAACTTGCAGACTGCTCCACAGTGACCCTTGAGTGATTGTGGAGGATGTGATGGTCTCCATTAATTCTTGGGAATACCTTGCAAATTTATTAGTTCTCCAACCTAAGGTTAAGCTTACTGGTTACCCTCTCATCCTTGGGAGGCCTTGGTTAGCCATTTCCGATGCTTACATTAGCTGTAGAGATGGAAATACGACCATCAAGAATGGGCATATGTCCAAGCAGTTAGTCCTATACCCTCCTACTCATCCATATTTAGAAAACATGACTTAACTTTGTGGCTAGAAGAGGAGAAGGAAGATGAAGTTTATTCTGCCCAACTCTATACCTTAGAAACAACCATGGGAGGAGGATAGCAGGATGAAGATGATTTGATCGAACACATACTCCAAAGTCCAACCACCAGTACATTGTCCTTAGAGGAAGTAGTAAAGGAAACCAAAAAACCATAAATTGGATCTATGATTAGTTGATTCCAATCCTACAACCATAGAATTCGGTCCCGAGATAACTTTGAAAATCAATCCATCTCTTTCTGTTCTCTAAGAAGAAAAGTTTTGCAACATGCTAAAGGAACACTTGGATGCCTTTGCTTGGAGCTACTAGGAAATGAAGGGAGTGCACCCCACGGTGTGTATTCACCATATTTATATCGAGGACGGTTTCAATCTAGTCCGACAACCCCAACGAAGGATGAATCCAACTCTTAAAGATATAGTAAAAGAAGAACTGCAAAAACTGCTAGATGCATGATTCATCTACCCTATCTCAAATAATGAGTGGGTCTCTCCTTTGGTGTTTGTTCTAAAGAAAAATGGTAAGTGCATGATTTTTGTCGATTATAGGGAGTTAAGCAAAGCCACAAAGAAGGATGATTTTCCTCTACCTTTCATTGCCCAAGTGCTAGATGGCGTGGTAGGGAAAAAGTTTTTCTCTTTCCTAGATGGATTCAATGGGTACAACCAAATCCAGATCAACCCAAAAGACCAGGATAAAACCAGCTTCACTTGTCCTTGGGGTACATTCGCCTATAGGGTCCTTCTTTTTGGCCTATGCAATGCTCCTACCAATTTTCAGAGAGCAGTCCCGAGTATCTTCGCTGAGTTAGTCCATGATGTGGTAGAAATCTATATGGATGATTTCACACCTTATGGAGGTGATTTCGAGGAGGCTTTGTCCAACTTAGGTAAGGTTCTGCACAAATGCATTGAAATGAGCCTATCTCTTAGTCCTGAGAAATGTGAATTCTCGATGACTGCAGGGACTGTGCTAGGCCATTCAATATCTCAGCAAGGACTGTAGGTGGACCCAAACAAAATAGCTATCATCCAAAGGGTCCCACCTCCACAAAATCAGAGAGATGTCAAAAGTTTCCTAGGGTTATCTGGATACTACCGAAGGTTTATAAACGACTTCAACAAGTTGGATTCTCCTTTATTTGGGATATTGGCCAAATACTTTGAGTTTGTATGGTTAAAAAGTTGTCAAGAGGCCTGGACACCCTAAAGGACAAGTTAACCACTTCACCGATTCTCCAAGGCCAAAATTGGGCCCTTCCTTTTCATATTCATGTTGATGTCTCACACAAAGCCATAGGAGAAACCCTAGGCCATATAGATGAGAAATTGCCTTATGCCATTTACTTTATCAGTAAGAATTTGTCAAAGGCCGAATTGAACTATACAGTGACCAAAAGGGAGCTCCTGGCTGTTGTGCATTCATTGAACAAATTTAGGCATTATATTACAGGTTATCAGACATTTGTACATACTGACCATGTTGCAATCAAATATTTAATGAATAAACCTGATGTGAATGCCTGGATAATTAGATGGTTACATTTGTTACAACAATTTTATCTAACTATTATTGATAATCCTGGCAAAGAAAATGTTGTTGCAGACTTTTTGTCCAGATTAACTTTGCCTGCAGGTGAAGAGGGAATGGTTGATGATCAGTTACTAGATGAGAACTTATTCACTATTTTAGTTCTCTCTCCATGGTTTACTGACATAGCAAACTATTTAGTATCTGCACAATTCCCACCAAATCTGTCCTCCAAAGAGAAAAGCAAGATTGTGAGGAAGAGCGCTCCCTTCACCTGGATTGGGGGAAACCTTTTCAAACTTGGCCCATATCAAATTCTGAGAAGATGTGTCAGGGAGGAGGAAGTCTTTGAAATCCTTCTGACCTATCATGATGGGCCTTGTGGAGGTCACTCTGTAGCAAAGAGGACAACATTTAAAGTGTTACAAGCTGGGTATTATTGGTCCACTCTTCATCAGGTTGTGAAAAGATATACTAGTCAGTGTGATCGGTGCGAAAGGGTGGGAAAGATTACTCCAAGAGATGAAATTCCTCTACAAACTCAAGTGACTGTTGAGCCATTTGACAAGTGGGGCATGGACTTGATTGGACCTATTGACCCTCCTTCTAAGCAAAAGCAGTATATCATTGTGTGCATTGACTATCTGACTAAGTGGGATGAAACCAAGGAAATTAATGCAACAAAAGAGGAGAAGGTGGCTGAGTTCTTAAGGGAGAATGTATTTTACAAATTTGGGTACCCTAGAGAACTGGTCACTGATTAAGGCAGCCAGTTTACATCCAACATGATTGAAGACTTGTTCATCCAGCACAAGATCAAGCATTGGACCTCCACTCCCTATGACCCACAGGTTAATGGGTAAGTGGAGGTGACCAACATAGTGCTGGAGGGAATCTTGACCAAAGTGGTTAGCAACAGCAGGAAAGATTGGGCATATAGACTAGTTGAGGCCACCTGGGCCTACAATAGCACTTGGAAGACCACCACTGGATTCACAACCTATGAGCTGGTCTATGGAAAAAATGCCTAGCTGTCCATTGAGTTTGAGCATAACACATTAAGGATGGTAGCCCAACTAGATCTAGATCTCAAGTTTTCACAACAAGAGAGATTGCTCCAGTTGAATGGTTTAGATGAACTTAGAATGTAGGCCCTCCTACACACAAAGGTAACTCAACTTTAGAGGAATATGTGGCATGATAAGAACATCAGGGATAAGTAATTTCAAGAAGGTGATTGGACCTTGTTATATGACTCCAGATTTAAATATTTTGAGGGAAATTTAAGGAAAATATGGTTAGGACCTTACGTTATAGAGATATGTCATGATAATGGTTCAATGTAGATCATAACCATAGATGCAGAGGCCATTCCTTTACTTATTAATGGGCACAGATTGAAAGTTTACAAGAGGCCATTGTCAAAGAAAGAGTTCATTGATGATATCAATAAAATAGTGATGGTGGTGTAGTGTTTCTGGGAAAATTACTGTCTTGTTGAATGACTAATCCTCTAGGTTTGGTATCTAACCTAGAAACAACAGTTAAAGCAATTCAATATCTTTCCTATGAGTGACAGATAGGAAAGAGATTATGGAAGACCAACCTGTAACTTTCGCTTGAATCCTTGCTTGATCTCCCTCCCCTTTGGCTGATCCCATAACTCCTCACCGTACTTAACACTCTTGGAGAGTACCTGCACAACTACAGAAACAAATACCTATCAAAGCATAATGATCCATCACAACATAAACATCATAGAATCAAAAATATGATAAACAAATGAATGCATTTACAGTTAACACAATCAATTGGGAAAAATATCGAAGAACTTTATTAATAATAAGGAGAATTACAACCCAATTGTCTGATCCAGTGCCATCCTCCAAGCTTCAATCCTTCTTCACCTCATGAATTAGCAAGAACAAACCAAAGTAATACAAAACTCTCTCCTCAATACCGAAACTAGCAACACTTCCTTACAATTCACAACAATTCAGCCTTCTGATCTCTTGGATGAGAGATCCTTTTATAGATGATTGCAAGAGGGTGAGTCATCAATGGGGATGATGAATGCCATTCCATTTGTTGAAGTTAGTTCCATAAGAGAGGGGAATTGGAGATGGTTTCCTAGTTCCCTTGGTCATCCTTGGGCGAATTCACAGAGGCAAGTGGCATAGGAGAAGTTTCTAGAAGATTCCATGAACAACCAACTAACAAATTGTCCCGGAATTTTGTCCAACCTCACCCATCGCACTTACTAAAGGGAAAAATTGCGATGCATATCACTTAGGTGAGATGAATCTCACCCTAACACAGGGCTTTCAGCTATGGTTCAGTTTAGGCACTTTCTGGATGATTTCTGAGATGGAACTTTTGGGGAATGAGGCATTCAAATGACTAAGCTTCTTTAGGGTATAAAAAAAATCTTTTAGGGGTTGATGAGCCTAATATCATCGACATATGAGTTGAGGGTTGATGTGCCAAAATATTTCTACAACATTTTCCCCCTAAAGCATGAGGTCGTAAATGTTCATGTCGGGTGAAATGCTTTATCATGAGGATCAGAATTTTTGAACTGGAAGGTGACCTGCATAAATTACAATACAATAAATCATAATAATATGATTTTTCATGAACTAGCTGAGGGAGGCATTCCCATGCTCAACTTTATAAGTTTTGATTTCATGTACATAGATCAGATAGTCATATGCAGATACAAACTTGTGATTCTAAAGATATAGAGTCATAATCCATGATTAGGATGACCATATGTGTAGAGCCTTTGTACATTTGATGTTTTTGTATACCTGAACATATTGCAGCCCGGATGGATGAAACTAGATCATGGGTCTTCAAACTTGTTCAATCTTTGCTCGAGGTACAAGTCAAACCATGTGAAGAGATGTTCTGAGGTCGAACATGGAAAGACATCGCTTGATTACCAACCAATGATGTGAGCTATTAAAAATGCGAGAGGGATTACCGATAATGATAATGATCCTCAAGGTACTACAGTACATTTCACGTGGTGTGAATACATGATCCGATGTTGAACACCATGCAAAATCTTTCGGCCGAAGGCCATTGACGTCAACCTGTCGCCGGAAGAGAGAAACTTGCCATTGATGTAAACAAGATTCAAAGCACCGGAAGGGTGTTTTTAAGTCAACTTCTTGGATAATGAGCTGATGTCGACAAGAAGCGACTCGTCGTAAGAGGGCTTTGATGTATCCCACATCTATGACACAAAACGAAGAAAATGATTTCTGGAGGTGAAAATTAACTGACGACACAAGGTCCAGGAATGGCAGTCATTAAAAATGAAGGTTGAAGGTATTACAGTGTATGAGACATTAACTGGATGACTTCTCTTGAACATAGCAGTGACACTGAGATGAATTGGTAGCGTTAACCCCAAAATATGGATGGTATGAAAGACCAATGGTATGATGACCGTGAACGGACTAACCCAAGCCAACTCAATCACGGAGATGAAGTGAAAGTGTCATGTTCAAGAGCAACTTGCTACCAAAACTCTTCAAGATTTTTCCCCTTTTTCCCCAGTCATTGTTGACCAATACCTCTTTTATTTTTTATCAAGCTTGAGGAGGATAACATATGCTTGTTCTATAATTCACCCTTTGGGTAAACCCATCGCTATTTGATGTTTTAACGAGTCTAGTGACGGTGAAACTCAGTCTCGTCTAGATGGACAAGTTTGTCGCTATTATTTTAACAAGTTTAACGACAAGGATAACTTGGTCCTTTTCATTTTTAGAGAGTTTGAGAAGAGAAAAAAGAAAACTCCATAATTTATTTTTTGTAAAATAATCCCTCGAGTCCGAAAAAGGATAAAATAATACAAGAGGGATGTCATTTCCAATACTTTAATGAGCTGGAAGAGACAAGCGCTCGACTATCTTTTCTTATTTAGAGAGTCCAAAAATATTTTAAAGAGGACTCTAATTTGAGGAATGAGTGGTGTCTAGGATAGCAACTGATTCCATGATGTTGGAACTTTTCAAAACATGTTGATTTATGTGAAGAGGCTGGCTAATAAGACCACTCATTGCAACTGTTCCTCAAAAAAGGGTAAAACAACCAAGTGAAAGCGTATGATCGGCCAAAGAGATGGTGGTGATGGAATGAAACAACCAAGGCTCATCTGATAGAAAAGGCTAATAGAATGGCAATCACAAGGGTTAAAAATGGAAATGGGTTCATTTTTACATAAGCTTGAACAAAAGGGAACTATGCTTGGATTCAGTTTCATTTTTACACAATCTAAAAACGAAAAATTATGCTTGAATTAGTTTACATGCCCCTAGCATGATGAAAAGGAGAGTCTCCAGTAACCAGATGGAAGTCGCTGCGGTGAAGTAGGATGGTTATCCAACACCTTTCTGGCTTCGTCCAGATAGACAAAGGTGAATGGGGTGATTCCCTTCACATAACCTACATGAAAACTTAACTTTACCATTAGGTGCATTACCCCCAAGCTTCATTACATTCACCTAAGTAGACTACTCATGGCTATTAGGTGGATGGAATGAAGGTTCTTTTACGAGATTAAGTGAAAAGCTTGACTGGGTTTTTACGAGATCTAATTAGAGACTCGACTTGGAACTGGGGACCTTGTTTCAATTTTAAACGAGGTCGACACAAGACCAGGAACTTATCTTCATATCCTTGGTTTCATTTTTTAAATGATATTGACACAAGACAATGAACCATCCTCAGACTCCTTATTCATTTTTTTTTTAAACGAGGTTGACACAGGACAATGAACTATCCTCATACCCTTTGTTTCATTTTTTTAACGAGCTTGACACAAGACAACGAAATATCCTCGGGCATGGTTCATTTTTTAATGAGGTTGACACAGTAAAAGAACTATCCTCATAGGAGTTGTTTCATTTTTTAATGAGGTTGACACAATAAAAGAACTATCCTCATACTCCTATCACAACTCATGAAGGAGAGATCGGGTTCCAATGCCCCGGTACATGATGTACAACATCACTAAATTGATCTTGAGTTGATGTGCGTATGGAACAGGTTGCCACATAATTAACCCGTGGTGGGGATGATACCATTGGTACAAATGGGCCATTTAGGGAAGATGGTTGACTAGTAGCTATGTTTGGTCCAAGAAATGAAAGCTGGTCAACGGTGACAATTTTTCCTTCATGCAGGAAACAAATAACTCGAAAGAGTGTTGAAATAATAGCTCCCATGTCATAAACATAGTCATGCCCAAGAATTAAATTGCAATCTAAAGGGCCAAGGAATACCATCACCTTCAGATAAACAGTTCCCCCCCCAAAGTAATAAGTAACTGAGGAAGGATCCCTAACGGTCGATTGGTTCCTCTTTTAAAGCCCAAAATATTCTGTGTAATTGGCACAAGCGATGGTGAACCAAGTGCTTTACAAGCAGTTGAGGAAAGGATACTCACTGATGCACCTTCATCTATAATAGTGCCAAATACAATAATTTTACAAACTTGTACTATGATCTAGAAAGGCACATAAGAAGGAAGGTGGAATCCTGCCAGTCAATTCCAATCAAAGGAAGTGACTAGACTACTTGGAGGGGGTACCGTAGAAATGGGAGAATTAACCCCTTGAGTTACGAGAATTGGAGGATTTTCCTCATGTCTTGATGGAATAGGTTGACTGCCCCCAAGCTCATTTGAATCTGAGGAAACAAAAAGAACTTGAGTGGTATGATTTTCACTCTCTTCGGGAAAGGTATGATTAGCTGAAGGTGAAATTGGGTCAACTGTTACCTCGACCTGTTGATTTGGATCAAGCATAGACTCATAGGATTCACATTTAGAGGGAGTGATTCTGATCGACGACTGATTTTGGTTAGTCAATTCATCAACTAGTGAGGGTTAAGGGTGAGTTTCCTATAACCAAATGGAAGTCGTTGTAGTGAAGTAGGATGGTTATCTAACACTTTCTTGGCTTCATCTAGATAGGGACAAAGGTGAATGGGGAGATTCCCTTCACATAACCTACAAGGAAACTTAACTTTTCCTTTCTTTCCATGAACTTTACTATCACTAGTTGATGGTATGTCACCAACATGATCTCCGGAGGTTGATGACACGAGATGATGTGAATGGGAAGACCATTCTTCCAAGATCCGAGGGATATCAGGACAATTTCAAAGAAGATGGTCTCCCGCACAAATTTTGAATGGATATTGAACTTTATGTGGCTTAACGGATGGTTTGTCATCAGATTTTTCATTTAAAGCAATGACTGCTTGGTTACCCCTCTGCTAAATTTGCTTCTTCTTCTTCTTCTTCTTAGCCACCTAGTTACTAGTACCAACACTTTCACTAAATGAAGATGAAGAAGGGTAGGAAGAAGGCAAAGGGTCAACTGGAGGTTGATTTTGTCCAGTTGGAGGTGTACTTGATTGCAGAGAAATCACAAAATTTTGAACTAAGGAGGTTGAAAACAACCATACTGACAAGCCAATGGTAAATCCCGGAAGGGAAAATGTAGCCATATCAGGAGCACCAATATTTTTGAAAGAAGGAAAAGGACTAGGATTCCAATCAAAAGGAATTCCTTGATCGATGGACTCCGGATTTGTTGCCATATGTTTCAACCTAAGATCAACTAAGGAATAGGGATGTTATTCATGGTCAATTAATTTTAACAACACTTGGACACAACTTTGCTTTTTCAGTTTTAAAGAGTTGAGAAAAAGCTAAAGATGACTCTAGTCGCCTTTGATTTTAATGAGCCTGAAAGGACAAGTGCTTATATGATCCTTTTACTTTTAGAGAGTAAAAAAGGAAAAAAAGTGACTACTTTGGAGACTCTAGACAAGAGGTTTTACCAGACAAATTGCAAAACTGCAATATACACCTTGGTGGTAAATTAAAGGGAAATTACCAAGGACTTATGTACGACAGTCAATCTTCTCGAATGCTGTGTTCAGTGCATTACGATCGATAAGGTGGCAGACTTGGTTTCCTATGGATAAAGGATTTAAGCCTACTGGGGTATCCCAATATATAAACAATGATATGGGGAGCACAAGTCCGTGCTAGCACTTTTCATATAAAAGAGGAGGAATCACCCAACCTTCAATGAAAACGATAGCCACTAGGTTTAACGACGCCGGAACACGTCTCTAGCCTAGACCTCTAAATGTGTTGCATTAGATTCCAAAGCGTTGTTAAGTTCATTGAAGTTCATTTTAAAGTTGATCTTTCTTAGAAGCTTTCCTTTGAAGGTTCACCACGTGATGTATGTTCGAAATTCGTAAAATGCAACTATCATGATAATCAAACTTTTGATTTAGTTTGAAGGATGAAAACCTTAGCTACTAAAGGATAGAGCAAATATATCTTTGAAAAAGAGCAAAGAGCACATCTAATGCAATTTACCTAGCTATTCCTATGAAGCATTCAAAAACCAAAATAATAAAATGCAAATGCATATATTTGTTTTCAGCTCTCCTTAATGTGAATGATCGAAGAAGGAAAACTAAATGCAACAATGACTCAAAATGTTTCACACAAAATGACAATTTCAACAATTTTTCTTCAAAGAGAGAAAGGAAGACTCAAAATGACGCTTTCAAACTTGAAGAAATGTCTTTTCAACACTTTGAATGAACTCAAATCAAATCAAATGCATCAAAATAGTTTAATCGATAAGCTATGGAGGATTTTGCAACACTTCACTTTTTCGACAAAAATGGAAAACTTTACGACACTTTTTCTATCGAAAACGACAAATCAACTATCACTACTTTTGATAATGGATTGTAAATTAAAAACAAACACACAAAAACATTAACCAATCCTAATCTAAATTGAGGCTAATCTAAGTGATGTAAGTTGGCTTCAGTGATGAGGTATTGTTCAAATTTAGCAAGCAACCAAACAAGTCTGAAAACTAGTCAAAAACCCTCAATTCCTAGATGGGAAATTGAGTTCAGTCAATCATTGCACCTAGCCTTTGGTGAGGGTGAGATGCATAGAAACTTTCCCATTCGAGAAGTGAGATGCATCTCAAGTTCCAGTGCAAGACAGTGCGATGGTCTAGGGAGCGATTTCTGAAAGTGTTTTGGCACAATTTGCAGCAGTTTTCAGTGGATTAAGCTTGATTTTGATGAACAATAGTAAGAAAAGTGTGATGGAATGTCCTAAGAGGTTACTAAGCTACCAAAAAGGGTGTTTTGATACTTTTTCAAATCAAATTCTCAAGATATAAACTAAACCAGGGATTGACTAAAGTAGCATTTATCTACTACGCAATTGTATAACAAAAGTTGTTCGAAAGCTTCCTGTCCAGCTTCAGACTCTATGTATAGTTTATATAATCCAACATAGAGCAAGAAATAGAAAAAAACAATCATTGATCCCCAGTGGAGTCGCCAATTTGTTTCTGGGAAAATTAGTGTCTTGTTGAATGACTAACCCTCTAGGTTTGGTAGCTAACCTAGAAACAAAAGTTAAAGCAATTCAATATCTTTCCTATGAGTGACAGATAAGAAAGAGATTATGGAAGACCAACCTGTAACTTTCGCTTGAATCCTCACTTGATCTCCCTCTCCTTTTGCTGATCCCATAACTCCTCCCTGTACTTAACATGCTTCGAGAGTACCTGCACAGCTACAGAAGCAAATACTTGTCAAAGCATAATGATCCATCATAGCATAAACATCATAGAATCAGAAATATGATAAACAAATGAATGCATTTACAGTTAACACAATCAATTGGGAAAAATCTCGAAGAACTTTATTAATAAGGAGAATTACAACCCAGTTGTCTGATCTAGTGCCATCCTCCCAGCTTCAATCCTTCTTCACCTCATGAATTAGCAGAACATACCAACAATAATACAAAGATCTCTCGTCAATATCGAAACTAGCAACACTTCCTTACAATTCACAACAATTCAACCTTCTGATCTATTGGATGAGAGATCCTTTAATAGATGATTGCAAGAGGGTGAGTCATCAATGGGGATGATGAATTCCATTCCATTTGTTGAAGTTAGTTCCACAAGAGAGGGGAATTGGAGATGGTTTTCTAGTTCCCTTGGTCATCCTTGGGCAAATTCAGAGAGGCAAGTGGCACAGGAGAAGTTTCTAGAAGATTCCATGAGCAACCAACTAACAAACTATCCCAAAATTTTGTCCAACCTTGCCCATCGCACTTACTAAAGGGCCAAACTACGATGCATCTCACTTAGATAGTGTAAAAGGTGAGATGCATCTCACCCTAACACAGGGCTTTCAGATATGGTTCAGTTTAGGCACTTTCTGGATGATTTCTGAGATGGAACTTTTGGGGAATGAGGCATTTAGATGACTAAGCTTCTTTAGGGTATAAAACAACTCTTTTAGGGGTTGATGAGCCCTAATATCATCGAAATATGAGTTGGGGGTTGATATGCCCAAATATATCTACAACATGGAGCAAGTTTTAGCTCCTACCTCATCAATTCACTTAGAAAAAAGAAATAAGGAGACTCAGGTGAAAACCTCCATGAGGTGCTTGAGTCCCACTATTGGACTGAAAACCTCTTGGGGCAGCCCAATGGTGTCAAAAAAAGAAAAAAGTAAACAGTAAATAAAAATATCCCTGGGTGAAAACCTCTCTTAAGGCACCCAAGGAAAACAACTAGAATGAAAACTTCTTAGAGGCAAACTAGTTGTTTTAAAAATAAAATAAAATAAAATAAAAAGAAAAAGGAAAAAAAGAAAAATCATGAAAATTTTCTATTTGCAGATCAATAGGAGGACGATGAGAGAAAAAAGGAGAATAAAAACGGGACCTATTTCACTCATATTTTTATTTTCCACCCTTCATCATTCATCACTCAACCATTTCTTTCATTCTTTTCACTCCTTTGCTTCAATTTACAAGGGGACTGTGTTTTCTACAGGATCCCCTATAAACCTATAGGATCCCCTGTAAACCTACAGGATCCCTGAAAACCTACAGGATGATCCTGTAGGAATTACAGTGGCTCAAGTATCCTACAGGAAGTGACCCTAGGGCTAGAAAATGACCTTTCATGTCAAAAAAATAACATCCTACATCACAACTTCATTACCATACCTCTCTCTTGTTGGAAATAATATTGAGAGTGGGGGGTGAATCAATATTAGTCAAGTCAATAACCCTTTTATTTTCATACTCAAATTCATATATTCTACTTCAATGAAGGTAGGTAACCCGCGTGTACATGCAACTGTGTTTAAGGAAACAAGCGTATATCCAACAAACTAATGATTTAGTTAATTCATCATATGTTGATCTTTAATTTGTGAATCAATACTTTATTAAACATTAAACAGTAACCATGTGTAGTGAATAATAGAAAGAACCATCACACATAAGAAACACACATGAACACCAATATTTAAGGTGGAAACCCAATGTGGGTGAAATCCACCTGCTGATGTCATCTCTGTCTTCTTTTAATAATAATAAAATCTTTTTACAACATTGTATTGGTGCATACACATACGAGTACCCAAGATTCTACCTGCAGAAGGTTACTACCTTCTCTCGTTCTCCAGCTTCTCCTAGAAGGGAGCTACAACCCCCTAGCCCTTGTACTAGCCGATATGTTCACTAGTACGTAGGCGCCGACCTATAAAAGGCTACAACCTTCTCTTCTTCCTCCAGGGACCACATTTCATAAATTTTCAGACTGGAGGCTTCTGGTACACAACAATACACATGAAGGCATCGTTTCATCTAATTTTAATACTGGACCCATTATGAACATTGAAGCTCAAAATCAATCACCACTGCAATACAACCATCAAATACATCTGCATTAACTAATAATTGAAACTCAATCATCAATCTCTGAATCACCCATAACTGAATCACTGAAAGCCCATCGTCACTGAAGCAAATCACAATCAATCAATCTGAACATTCAGTATACTATCATCAAACTACAGTCACCAGAACACAGAGCAGAACCCAGAATTCTGCAACAACAGTTAGATCCACCTGTAACTTCAAATATCATATTACATAATGTATACACTACTTAAATGTGTTGAACTAGCATGTATACACGCTTTTATCAAAGCCAACCAATGTATATGTCTATAGATATTAATTCATAATTTTGCAGCTATTCCAGAATTCAATCATAACTAGATCATAACATTTACATAACAACACATGAATCAGTATTCAGATCTAGAATATACATGATCAAACCATATAATGATAATTAATTTCAAGCTTTAAGATCTTGATCCATCATTAGGTCTTATCCCTCATCAACCACTAAGGTTCACCCTTGGTTCAGATCAAACAAGGCACTATAAGCCGATAACTTGCATACTGGATCTCACACTTCATCAGATATTCAATACTTGTTACGCAGGCCTAATGATCTTCTCCTCCTTATATAATTTTAGGCCTTTCTCAATACCATGGACCAAAACCACTTAGGACCAATACCTAGGACCAAATACTTAGGGTCAATACCTCGGACCAAATACCTTGGATCAATACCCTAGATCAAAATACCATGGACCAAATACCTCGGACCAAAAACTTAGTTTTCCAAGATATATGCACTTTTCTTTTTGTGAAAGTGCATGTGTACGTTATACGCTCCTTTTGTTCTGTTAACCTGCGTGTATACACAACTTGGTCAAGGTGAACTTGCGTATACCTATCTTTCTTCATTCTTTGTAGTCTGAACTGTAATTCTTTGTTGTTGTTATGCTGTACTGTGATCTTTCATCTGAGTGAGTTGCCTTCTGAACTGATTCCTTGAAACTGCCCTACATTTCATCACATCTGTAAACACCACTGTCATGCATTCCGTCACATCTGATATCTCTTCTGTAGATACATCTAGTTACCATATACAAGTGATTTGTTCTACTACAAGATGGTTTCCATCAAGTACAACACATGCATAATAATGCCAACATCTCTACCTTGATCACCCCTGCATTCATCATAAAAAAAAACCAGTTCTAAAAAAATGTTCACAGTCCTCAAGAGAAAACATAGAGAAAAAAATGAAACAGAGGGTAGAAGGGAACAACACCTGAGTGTATTCCTCATCATTAACACTCCTAGACCTCCTCCCTACCCATTTCATCATCTTCAAAATCCCAGCAGAGGAAATGATTAAAAATTCTGAGGGAGAAGCAGCTACAGGACATCCTCTAGGAAATCCTGTAGCAGTCTATCCCACAGAATAAAAATCATGGGTAGTAGCAAGCTTCTAACACGAAGATCCAAGGGAAGACAGATTGGGAGGAAATTGTACAACAACCAAGAAGTTTACTATGTCAGTAAGAAAAGGTGAAAAAAATGATATGGTGAAGAGGTTCTCATCTGGGAGCTCATTCTTTGCAAACAGGGTTAGTCTAGACAAGAAATCTGCAACCACATTTTCTTTCCTTGGCTTGTCAAAAATAATTAGAAAAAACTATTGTAACAACAATAAAAATCTAATAATCACAACATTGACATCATGTTTGTTCATAAAATACTCAATGGTTGCATGATCAATGTGCACAAAAACTTGGTACCCCTATAATGTAATGTCTAAATTTATTCAAGGTATGTACAAAAAACAAGAGCTCTTTTTTAGGGGCTGTATAGTAGTGTTCAAACTTGAAAAAATTATTACTAATGAAATAAATAAACATAAGACAATTTAACTTCCAACTTTCCCAAGGCTTCCCCCTACTACTTTTTGTGATGCATCTGTGTGAATATGGCAAGGAAAGGCCCAATTTAAGCCCCTGGGCACTGGTGAAGTTGTCGAATTAACCTTGAGATTTTCAAATTCTTCTTGACACTGGTCTATCTAACAAAAATCTAAATCTTTTGTTATAAAACCAAAAAAATGTGAGGCAATTTTACTAAAATATTTGAAAAATGTCCTATAGTATCCAACTATCCTAGGTAGCTCCTAACATCCTTCTATTTCTATGGAATAGGAAACCTTCTGATAATGGCAATATTTTTAGGGTCAACCTAAATTCATTCCTTAGAAAGGAAGTGGCCTAGAACGATTCATGCATTCATAAAAAAATCACATTTTTATGGAATTAAAGAAAGGTTTATTTCAATCCATATTTTCAAAACTTTACACAAGTTAGAGAGGGATTCCTAGAAAGCATCTCCATAAGGTGTGAATTCATCCATAAATTTCAATAGTCATGTACAAGATCATAAAAAATACTCAACACTGCCTTCTGGAAGTTGTCAGGGGCATTACATAAGCTGAATGGAAGGACACTATAGGAAAAGGTCCCCTATGGACATTTGAAGGTAGTCTTATCCTCATCTTTAGGACTAACTTGGATCTAATTTCACCCACTGAAACAATCTAGAAATGAGAAGAATTGTTTCCCTACAAGAGCATCCAAAATTTGGTCAATAAAAGGTAAAGGGAAATGATCTTTCTTGGTAGCCTTATTAAGCTCCCTGTAATCAACAAAAACTCTCCATTTCCCATTATTTTTGGGCACAATAACTAGAGGTGATACCCATTCACTATCTGAAATAGGGTAAATGAATCCTACACCAAACAATTTTTGCAGTTCTTCTTTTAGTATGTCCTTGAGTGCAGGGTTCATCCTTCTTGGAGGTTAGTGAACAAGTTTGTGGCCTTCTTTGATGTATATGCGATGCGTATAGACTAAGAGGTGGACCCATTTCATTTCTTTGTAGTCCCAAGTGAAGGCATCAAAGTGTTGCCTTACTATAGTAGGTAAGTGTTCCTCTTGTTCTATTGAAAGGAAAGGACTGATTTTCAGAGTTCTAGAGGGATTGATTTCCATAATTTTGACATAGTCATGGTGAGAATGAGCATTGAGTAATTCTGCCCATGGAATATCTTGAGGATGTCCTAAAGGTTCCTCTCTTAATCCATCAATTTTCATGGCAGCAAGGTACTTGTTTTACATAAAATTTTCAATTAGATTTTATTCATCAAAATGAATGCTTCCAATAGCGGCTTCTAGTGTACAAATAGGGTAGGGTGATGATTGATAAAATTATTCCTCTTCTTCCTCTTTTACCCACATAGGAAAATCATGCTCAACAAGTGGTTGAGCTGGGTGGTATAGTACAAGTTTTTTGTGAGTTTCCCATTCTTAATTGTTATGTTCCCAACTCTACAACTGATATAGGCATCAACAGTAGCTAACCATGGTCTCCCTATGATGAGAGGATACCCATTGAACTTGGTCTTAGGCTGGAGTATGGGGAAATCAGTGGGGTACTCCCAGGAATCAATGGAGACCATAAAATCCTCAATGACACCCTCATATCATATTATGGATCTATCTCCAAGTTACAACATTGTTGTGGCTTTCCTTAGGGCTCATTGAAGGTCAATCTTAGGCATTGTTTCCCTAGTCGTGACATTAATTATAACCCGTAGATAAATAAGGGTGTTTATGATTGTTACAAACCATTTTGTCACATCTACTCAATAGGCTTGCAAACCGGATCAATCAAGATCCATGAACACTTTGTCATAATCCCTTTGCAGAAATTTAAGCATCAATTCTCCAAAAAGTCTGAGTTTCTGGGTCTATCTCCTCAAAAACCATCCTTTTAGTGAAAATGAACCTTATCTTATTTTCCACTAATGTTGGGTGCAAGTTTAATACCTAAGCATTAGTGTTGACCATTGCAGGTTGTTCCATTCTGCAGGTGCGTTTATTCTAGAAATTTGAGAAAAATAAAAAATAATTTTGAAGCATCTTCTCCCAGAAGCTTCAAAGGTGGTTTTAACTATTTACCACAGATAAAGATCTCAATTCCTATATGATCCTATATTGGAGACCTTATCTCTTATCCCTTGAGTTCATCCTCCCATCATAAGTGGATCTCAAGCATAGATTGGTAAATCCTAAACTACCGTATTTACCCTATAAATTTACTGCCTTCCATAGAGTTTAGGTTGGCTTTTGGAAATTGTTAGTTTGGATTTTGGAGATTGCTAGTTCCCTAATGTTGTTTCTTTGAGTTTAAGGAAATCATCATTCATTTGCATTAGGGTTGAGTGTGAAGGTGTGAATTGTGACAAGGAAGGACAAGTCAAGTGGGGAGACACATCTACAAAGTCAAATTGTATTTATGGTTGTAACTCTCTCCTTTATTTATTAATACAAAATGCATCCTATTTTCCTATACTTGTGTTATGATTATGATCTTGTATTTCAATGCCATGTTGACTCATTGAATGAAGATATTGGATTATTCTATGTGGATGTTGTAGTTTTATTTCTTGTTTTAGTCATTGTTTGTTGGGATGGGGTCCCCTGGGTTAGTTTGGGGTTAAGATAACCCAATTTTTGGTACAATTTTGTAAATAATGTAAAGTCTCCACGATTTGTGGATGTGGAGCGCGTAGGTGAATAGGAGTCAAAGGGGCTTAGCCCCTTGTTTTGGATAAGTTTTGAGTCGATTTTGAGATTCACCCATGGTCCGTGGACCATGGCATTGTATGAAAAAGACTATAAATAGGTGTGTCTTAGAGAGTCTAAGTCAGCAACAGAACTAGATGGAAGTAAGATAGAGAAGAAAGGACAACAAAAGAGCGAAGGGCTAGGAAGGGCTTAGACAAAGAAATGCTCTGTAGTTGAGTGCGCATAGGCCTAGGAAGAGTCCACAACTGAGTGAATGGACCCCTTGCAGCTGTGTGCACAGGGCAATTTTGAGTTTGTAATCTTGAATTAAAGATCAATAAAGACAGTTTTCCGAAGAATTCTAGAGTTTTTATGTTTATCTCTCTTAATGTTATATGTTGTTGATGAATTCTCTTGAATAAGTCTTAGTAATGTATGCAATGCATTTTTAAGTACTTTCGCGAAGACTTTGATGAATTATCTTACATTTACTAATAACTTAAGTAAGTCTGCGCAAACACTAATTTAGGACTACTCTCTGATGCGCGTAAGTAGGAAAATTCATTGTTAAAGGTCCACAAGGATGGATTGTAGACCTTTGCGAAGGTCTAAAGGATGTTTTAATAAAGTTGCAGCAACATGCCCCAAGAGTCTATTGATTTGCACGAAGGCCGATCTAAGGAGCTGAAAGACATCACACTAGTATTTGGATGTAGAAACTTGGTTCTTTCATCCCCCCATACTGCTTCGGGTGAGACTGCAGCCTGCGCTATGCGGGTTGTTTCCGAAATGGCTAATAATGTATGTTTTTGTTGGTTGGCACACCTAACTCTGAACCTAGGTCAGGACCCCCTAAGCCAACATTGTTGTAGGTTCCATTAATAGCACATCGAGCTAGGATTGGAGCTTACAAGAGAAGAAGAGAGAAGGAATTGCTACGATTTCTAGGTAGTTTCCTTTTCCATATTCCAATCTATTTAAGGAAAGAATTATTCTTTTTATCCTCTATTGTTTTAGATTAGACCACTAGATCTAGGGAATTAATTTTTGTCCACAGAAGTGAAATTATGTATAAAAAATTGGCAACTCCACTAGGGATCGATATTTTCCCTTAGTGGTTTCCTTTATCTTAGCATCTTTTCACCTCTCAAAGCAACCTTATTCGACTTATTCAGACAATGATTTACCTTATGAAAACACATTTATCAGCTTGGTTGGGTTTCTTGTGTTGTGTTTTGATCGAAATATCCCTAACACATCCCCTATTCTGAGACAGTGTCCCAACGCGTCTATTTCTTCTTTGTACTTGTGATACAGTGCACTAGTTCCTATTTTGCACCTACGCTATAGTGCACTAGTTCCTATTTTGCACCTGCGTTGATCCTATAGGAAGCAAAAATTTTCATTCCTTTGCCTTGATCTATTCTTTTCTTTTCTACAACATGTTTTCCTTGTGTCTCTAAGTTTGCCTCTATCTCTGAAAGCCATCATTATGTCTTCTTTTGATTTTATTAGCCTTTGATGAGAATTTCTTTGGATTTTTATTTATTCTTATCAACTAGATATTTTGTGAATATTTTTATTGATGATTGATTGGCTTGAAGAAATTTGTGTTACAATCATATTCTCTATGATTTATTTTATTAGTGATCTAGTTGCATCTTAGTTTTCATTACATTTGAAGATTAAGAGGAAAGAAAAGAAAACTTTTTCATTATTTTCATCATATAGGGTTTTGAACTTAAATTGGAACATTTGCATTTACAAAATCTACTTAGGAAGCTTTATTTGTGTCATTATTGTGTGCTTCATTACTCTTTGTCTCTTCCCTTGGCATAAATATATTTTCATTGAAAAGTAAAGATTTCTTATTATCATGATAGGTTGAATTATAGGGAATTCAGGTGAACTCATGGTGAGCCTTGAAACTGAAACATAATCAAAGATCAATTCTAAAATTTATTGAATCAACCTAAGGAGCATTTGTAACATTTAACGACAAACCTCTAGAGGTCTATGCTAGAGACATTTTCCAACATATTTAAACGTAAGAGTTGTCGTTCTTTGTATGCGTTAAATTTTGGAGGTAGTTGGTATTCCACGTACATAAGTATATTATATTTTTCTCCATGTACCTTCAGGTATATCAGATTGGTATCCATGTATGAAAAGTATATCAGAATACTTCCTATCATACAAGACGCATTAGGTATCACTACCACGAACTGCACTTCCAGGTACCTTTGGGTATAGCTTGGAAGTCCCCTATAGGTTGCTATCCTGCCATAAGTAACCAAGTTGGCTGCCTTGTCCACTGTATTGGAAATGATATTCCGTAGTTCACAGTGACTTGGTAAACCCTTCTGCCTAGCTACCCCCTCTTTGTTTTATTTGTATCTTTAATTTCTAAAATCAATTAATTGACTGTGGGACAACATCCTCACTATGGAACAACTCCATAGTGTATCTTAGGTTGATACTAATGGAAACAATTCCTGAATTCATAAGTAAAGGAAGCACCTCTAACGAGAATCCTAGACCTTTTCATTCTTTTTGAAATATTGGCACTCCTTATATGGCAACATTGTCCCTTTCTAGATTTACCATTGGTTTACCAGTTTGGTTATTTTCAACCTCCTTGGTTCCGAATGTCCAAAATGATTCTCAACCAAGTAGTCCTTCACCTGAACAACATCAACCTCAAGTTGATCCTAGAGTTGGCCCTTTTCCTTCTTAGCATGTTGTTTCTTGATCCTTTTATTCCACCTTACTTGGTGAAAGTATTGATTAGAGTAACCAGGAAGCTAAGAAGAAGAAGAAAAGGACGACAAAGAAGAAGCCAAATAAGTAGGGGAGAAACCAAGAAAACATTTCTATGAATGCAACTAACTTTGAGAACCTTTCAAATAAACCCTATAAAGTGAAATTCCCTTGCAATATTTTCAAGGGTAACCACCTTCTTAGAGATTGTCTTGGTATTCCTCAGCTATTATAAGTGTGGTCTATAGGCTCACATCAACCCTTGTCATTAGTCTCTGGAGATCATGCTCGTGACCAACCTTTGACTAGTGATAATAAGGTCCACAGAAAAAAGGGTAAATTTAAGTTTCCTTGTAGGTTATGTCAAGGGAATCATCCTATTCACCCTTTCCCTTATATGGATGAAGCCTCAAAAGTGTTGGAAAACCTTACAACTTCTCATCCATGACTTCCAGCTGGTTACCAAAAACTTTCTCCCAATCCTCCACTAGTTGATGTAGTGATTAATTTGAATTCATATTCAGTCAATCCCACTCTCTTTGAACGTGAAACCCTTGAGTCCATTCCCAACCAACCATTAGTTGAGTAAAATGGTTGACTCAATTCCACCTTCATTTGATTGTATTTTTCCCATAGAGAGTGAAGTTTATACCGCTCAGGTTCTTCTTGTTTCTTCAGATCGTCTAGAATAAGGGGACATTTCGTCTGTTGTTATGGAATCCCCTCCAAGTAATGACTCACTTGGTCAGAATATTCAACATGTACAAGTAATTCAACCCATTTATAGCATGCCATAGGTGCCAATTAGTCAACCTCTTCCAAGAATGACACAAATTTCGTCAGGGAAACCTTTATAAGGAATACCCCGAGCTCCTATTGGTTAGACAACAACTATGCAATAAACTTATTGAGGCTAAAATTTATAAGGTCAAACTTTTCAAAAATATCAAAGGATTTATAGGACCAGACAAACTCGTATGGGTTATCCTAATTATCAAAACAATCTATATCAAGGTGGGATGCAAATGTCAATAGCCCAACCCATCCCATCTTATCCTAGATATCCCTCACCAACAGTTAACCTTCCCCCACAAGGTTAATGAGCTACCTAAGGGCCAAAGCAAAGTTCCTTTTGTTGTCTCAAGCTCATTAAAAAATGAAACAAAGTCCCAGAGTAGAGTTCCTCTTCTTGTGTCAAGGTCGTTAACAAATGAAACAAGGTCCCATAGCAGAGTTCCTTTTGGTGGGCCTCTAAATTAGACATAAATTAAGGCCCATGCCTCTAAATTAAACATAAATTAAGGCCTATGACCATCCTTAAACACATTAAACCTCTCTTTTTGCATTAGATAATGTATTTTTAACTTTAATATATTCATTAGGAAGGTTTATGAATAATTTCATATTTGTGCCTATTATTATTTATTTTTGTGGAATATTATGAGAATATTGGGCAGATTATGAAGATTTGGAGGAGGAGATTATTTAGGGACTTTCTCCCTACTACAGGAGGATCACTATTAAATAATAAATTAATAAGATATGATATAATTATGGCACAGATTGTGGAACTCTAATGATTGAGAAAATCTAGGAATTTGTTCCTTGTCATTTAATGTAGATTCCTAGTATTGGGAACCAGATCCACTAATCAAGGTTTTTTGGTGGAGAGAGCTTCCTCCATTCATGAGGAATGATTCCTAATCATTCTTTTATAAGTACCAAGTCTAATTTTCCTCTAAGGAGAGTTTTTATTAGTGTTCTTGTGGAGAGAACTCGTATTTATGAAGCTCTGTTGTATATTCTTGCAGGGATGTAATTGTATTGATGAAAATAATGAAGATTGGTGTCATGTTTAGTTTCTAAATATTGTTATCCTCCATAGGTATCTAAGTTTCCTTGGGCTTGGCCATCCCAGGAGCCTCAGATCCCTTTTGTATCATTTTCTTTCATTCTTTTAACTTCTTATTCACATGCATCTCTTGATTTTATTTCTTTCTATTTCTGCATTTAGTATTAATGATTTCTTCTTGTAGGATTGGGTTAAATGGTTGATGTAAGTTCTTTTTTAGGACTAAAAACATCATTTAATCCTTGGAAAAGATTTGGAAGGTCATAGTAATCATTAAGCTACTTGGATTAGCTTTCTTATTCCCAAATCTAGATTTTTGGAAACTCCTTTGTAGCAAAGAAGAATACATTTTTGCTATTTTTTAGAGCATTCTAACAAGCGTAAATCGAGGTGGTTCCACTTGCATTAGATCAAAAAATTATTCTAGTTCATAAAAAAAATTACCCCATTGCATTTGAACGTGATTAGGTTAGGAATTTTATATATTTTTTTACTAGCTTAGTATTTCTCGAATTTCTAGATTTCCGATTGGTAATTTTCTACTATTTTTTAGCATGGGTTAACAGAGGTATTTTTGAGTGATTCCACTTGGAATGGGACATAAGAAATCCTAGTAATTAAACAAGTTTTTTCCATCCAATTTGGATTTGATTTTCTTGGTCGTTCGATGAATTATAATTTCGTATAATAAATTTGTAACATCCTATAGTAAAACAGGGGATCCTATAGGAGAACTAGGAGATCCTATAGGATAGCTAGTATATCATGTAGGATATCCTGTAGTGGCCTGTTTTGAGCCCGAATTGAGAAAAATCATCATTAAAACTGGGATTAGGCCCTTACTTGCCCTCCAATCAAAATCATTGTACTCCTCTTCCTCCACACATGTCTCCCCTGCCAAAGATCAAGGAAAGATTAACATTTGCATTTATAAAGAAAAAAGATTAAAAAACGAGTTCTTTTATATTTACACATGCACACAACAATTAGTACTCTCTAGACCAGATTTCATGATTATATTATTTAAATTATCACATGTGACAAATAGGGTTAAAATAGAATTCTTTTGAAAGAAAATTGTGTTAATAAGTAGATAGAGGATTTCATGTTACTTTACAAGAATTTTTAAATTTAGTCTTTCATTCCTGCAAATAGGTAGGATTTCTTTTCTCTCATGAAAACAAAGGAAGGACACATTGTATGCTGCACATATAGTGCCAATACCTCTTAAGTTTGTACGAACCCCAGGTTGATAATTAAAGTCAGTATCCTTGGGAGTTGCAACATTATTGTTGCAATACTCAGGCTCATCACCTTTTCTTGTGTCAAGGTCATAAAAAATTGAAACAAGGTCCTGAAGTAGAGTTCCTTGTCTTGTTTCAAGCTCATTAAAAAATGAAACAAGCTCCCTTAAACATAGTTCTTTTCCTGTGTCAATCTTGTTAAAAAATGAAACAAATCCCCCTTCAAGTTGAGTCTTTCACTTGATTTCGTAAATGAACCTTTATTCCATATGCCCATTAGTAACCCATAGTCTACTTAGGTGAATGAAATAAAGCCTGAGGGGGAATGTGCCTAGAATTAAGTTATTATGATGGGGGCATGGAAACTAATCTCAAGCATAGTTTTCATTTTTTTTAAGCTTGTGTAAAAATGAAACCACTCTCAAGCATAATTTTTATTTGTTTCAATCTTGTGTAAAAATAAAATCAATTCCAAGCATAGTTTCCACATGTTTCATGCTTGTGTAAAAATGAAACCATCTTCAAGTATTTTCAAGCACATTTTTTTGTTTGTTTCAAGCTTATATAAAAATGAGACCTATTCTCTTGATTTCCATGGTTATCAGTCTGTTTCTGCTAGATGAACCTTGGTTTTCTCATTCCATCGTCACCATCTTCTTGGTTGATAATACAATTTCACTTGGTTTTTTACCCTTGCTTGAGGAACCACTGCGATCAGTGGTGTTATTAGCCGACCTCTTGCCCTCTATGTGTTTTTAGTAGTTCCATCATGACCAGAACCAGTTTCTAACCATCATACCATTCATTCCTCGAGAATGGGTCCTCTTTCAACTCTTTTCAAATTCCCTAAACATGAAAAGATGGTCGAGCACTTATCTTTTTTAACTCATTAAAGTAAATGAAAAGGCATCTAATCAGTATAATTTTAACCCTTTTTTAGGCTAGGATAAACTATTTAAAAAAAAAGAATGCTTTAGTGGAACATGACTAAAAGGTTCTCCTAAGTATCATTTTCTAACTTTTTGGGCTCAAGAGACTAAATTTATGAAAAGGAACCTTTGGAGTTTTATTTTTTTTCCTTTTTTTTCAAACTCTCTAAACATGAAAAGGGATTCGAGTTAAACCTTCGCTGGACTCATAAAATCATCAAAATGATGGAATCATTGACATGATGAGACTAAACCACTCCTTCTTAGGGTTTGTTAAGTATACTCAGAAGGATTCATTCAAAGGGTGAACTTATAGATCAAGCATATGTTATCCTCCTTAAGCTTGTCAAAAATAAAGAGGTACTAACCATAAATGGTTGGGGAAATTGGGAAAATAGGGTACTTAACCTATTAATGGTAGCTAGTGTTACGCAAAATTTTGTCACTATCCATGTACTCCCCGTTCCTTGATCCTGGAGGACCTCTACAGTGAACCCCACATGCTTTTCCCTCATGAAGAAACCCCCATTATGTCCCTCTTCATGAGCATATCATTTCCCTTTTGCACCATTTCCCCTGAAACCTCTGTTTTGCACAATTTACAAGGCCGAAGCTAATGACCTTTGTCTCCCCCACGTTGATGTGTAGAGATTAGCACTATTCCCCACGCCGATCAGTGCGACTAAGTGTTGGGTAGTGCAAGCCCCATGGAACGACTATCGGGTGTGAAGCCCAGAATTTTGGGTAATATTAGGGTAAAAGAATCTGCGAAAAGTGCGGAGCGTGAACTATAGTAGGTTGATTCAAAGGGTAGTTCGCCCAAAAATAATGTAAAGAAATGGTAATAGAGTCGACCTGCGGAGGGATCGCGGGCCAAGGGAAAGTATAAATAGAGCGGGGCTCTATGAGGGAAAGTAGTTCTTTGGAAAGATGGAATGTAATGGGTCCTTAAAGGCAATAGCTTGAAAGCGTCTATAAGTCTGAGTCGAGGGAGTAGGGTAGAAGGTAGAGGCTCTGCAGCTGTGTATGTGGACCCCTACAGCTGAGTGCACGGGGTGGATCTGGATGTATTGTTGAAGATTGATAATAAAGAGAAGTTTCTTCTAAATTCTATGTTGGTTGCGACTTTACTCTTTTATGATAAATGAATTGTTATGATTTCTGCATTCACTACAGTGGAATACATGTGAATTGGATTAATCTTGATGCAAGAAGTAACCAAAAGTAATAAATGTTTGCTTAAAGACCATTTTGACTAACCAGTAATAAGTGATTCAATATGTAATAAACGTGATAAGGGTATTCTGATTTGCGTAGATCTTGTGGAGCGCAAGGCTACAAAACAATGCGCGAGCCCCAAACCACATCCAAGACATCCCTAGGGTGCGGAAACCTAGTTCCAGCACCCTCCCCTCCTACCTCAGGTGAGACCTCAGTCTGCACTTCACGGGCTGTTGCCGAAAGGGCCGGTAGCTGCGGGATTTGTTTGGCTAAATAATTCTTCTGAACTTGGGTCAAGCCCATGTAAGCATACAAATGGTTCCGTTGTTGGGGCTGGGATCTGCCTAAGTGGTGTCTGGTGTGAAAGGTGAGGACGCTAGAGGAAAGAGTGATAAAGGATCAGGACGGTAGTAATGGCGAGTGCCATCCAGTTTGTCACGTGGAAAGAGTCGTTAGTGCAGACACAACCAACCTTCCTAGAAAGCCTAAGACTCTCTAATGACAAACAAGACAAATACGAGCAATCCTTCCCTAAATATGCTTTTACAATATGAGAACTCAAGTGTTTAGATCCTACCTGTAATCCAACGTTGTTGTAGTAGTCCAGCTTCGTTGATCTGGATGAGCTCCTCCTTCCCTTCGAAACCTGCATTCACCAACAATCAAACGATTAAATAGCACCTGAATATCACATAAAATAAAACATATTTAACATGTAGACCAAGGAGTACATGAAACAATTCATTAATAACAAATTGTTGAGAATAATGGACTAATTTGTATTAAAAGGTAACAAAAGGAACCATTACAACCTGAGCCTTGGTGTTGTGCAAGCTCCTCCCAGGGTCCACAAGAGTTCTCCCTTACTCTGATCAGCTCACCCACCTCCCAATGGAAACAAGTAAAGATGGTAATCTCTCCTCACAAGCTTCTACAAGGAAGTCCTAATTCCAGTAGCATCTACCCTTAGGAATGTTCAGCTTTCAACCTCCCCTCCCTTTGGCCCAATGCCTGTATTTATAGTGCTCTAGAGGAAGTTATTCAGGTCCACCATCAATGGGATAAGTCCCTCTTTGGATGGGATAGCTCCCCTATTGATGGGATAAGTTCCTCTTTGGTAGGGATACATGAACCATCTGGAGGCGCTTCATACACATCAAACATGCTTCTAGAAGACTCTAGAAATGACCACAAGTAACTTTTTTGGAGTGAAACTTGCGCCTTTTGACCTTTACAGGAGTACGCACCCATCCCTTTACATACAGAGCGTACAAGTACGCAGGTTTTGTGAACTTGGGTTGCGTACCCGCAGGTAAGGCTAAGAGAAACTGCGTACCAGAGATAATTGACTTTAAATGACTTTTCTCTCTTTCTTGAAGTTTGACATGGAGAGCAGAGGCATGAGACTTGCCAAGGAGGATAGTATGACAGTGGATGGAGCCATACTAACTGCAAGTAGTCATGGTGACATTTTTTAGTGTAATAGATTGCCCCCTAAAGTGTGAAGCCTGTAGTAGATTAGGGTTTTTATGATCTAGGAAGGGTGCAGTACTTTATCATTTCAAGGAGTATCTTGTGGATGACCCGGTCAGAACCTGCAAATATTCAACACAAAATACATATATAAGATGATATCATCGCTGAGGTAGGCATTCCCATACTTAGATTGAAAACTTTAACTAATGATCTAACTACTGTTCTGATACAAGAACGATTTTGCAGTACATCACAATCATAGACTTTTGTAGACACAATATGGACGCAGCCATCTGTTTATGATTAGTCTACTGTATAATGAATACAAAACTCCTCGCAGCCTGGATGGTGGAAACTAGATCCAGGGTCTTCATTTCTACTTCCCGAATTGGTACGATTCTATCCATGCGAATAAATGAGTTGATGTCGAGCATGGTAGAAACCACTTGATTACCAGTCAATGATGTAAACTGTTAACAAGTGTGAGAGAGACCACCAGTGATGTCAATGGTTCTCAAAGTACCCAGTACAATCCATGAAATGTGAATGAATGAGTGGATGTCAAACACGTCACGGAATCCTTCGATCCAAAGTCAATGATGTAAACTGTCGTCAAAGGCGAGAAACCTGCCATTAATGCATGCAGACTTCAAGGTACTGTCGATTTCTAAGTCATCTTTCTAGATAATGTGCTGATGTCGATAGAAAGCGACTCGTTGCAGGCAAGCCCACAACATGAAATCATTGTTCAAGTTGAAGAAATGTTGTTGTAAGGACTGACTCAAGGATGGTCAAATGGATGACAAGTATTTTGCATATGAAGGGTTTATTTGCAGAGACCTCTTGAACACATAACGACACGATAGATGGTTTGGTGACGATTGACCCAAAATTAATACCCGGAAACGGTTGAAGACTTTCAAAGTGGTTTGATCAACTTTTAAGGCAAAGGATTTCCCAACCCAGGTGAATGAAAAGCGTCGTGTTCAAGAGCGGTGATAAGGTTCTTCTGTAACAAAGGATGACAAATCGGTTCATTCTTCTCTCTTTTCCCCCACCATTTCTGGCAAGTACCTCTTTATTTTTTACAAGCTTGAGGAGGATAACATATGCTGGATTATAAGCTCATCCTTCGGATGAGTCCAACTTAGTTTAGATTCGGACCCTAAGAAGGAGTGGTCCGTTCCTGTTTGTAATTGAACAGGTCCTGCACTGTGAAATTTTAACGAGTCCAGTATAGGAGAAACTCGGCGTTTTTCATTTTTAGAGAGTCTGAAAAAACTAAAGAAGACTCCACGGTGAACTTTTTCGTAAATTTGTGTCTCCCAAGCCCGAAAAAGTATAAAATAATACCTGAGAGAACCGCTTGATCTCACGACCAAGGAGTACTTTCATGATTAGTGTCTCTGACCTGAAAAGTAAAAAGCGATCAAGGACACGTCGTTTTATTTCCATATCGAGTTTGAAACGACAAAAACCCAGCAATCTTTTCTTGTTTTTATGGTTAGAAAAGAGCTATAAGGGGACCGTCTTTTAGTTCCGTTTTAACGAGTGAAAAAGAAACGCTCGGCAATATTTTCATGTTTTAGGAGTCAGAAAAGAGCTTAAAAGATGACTCTGATGTTTTGGTTCATGAAAAATGATGATTTTTCTCTAAAGTCCTTTTGTCCTGCACAAAAACGACAGATTACTCATACCTGTTTAAGATGGGTAAAAATACATCGAAAAATGTCTTTTCATGGTGAAAAATAAACAAACTTAGCATTCATTCATCCAAAAAACCTATAAAAAGACTTTTTACCATGTCATTTTTACCATTTTACTGCTGAGGTTGAGAAAAGGGCTTTTGACAAGAAAACTTCCCGTGGACTTTGCGGAGAATCCGACCGTTAGAATCGAGTGCCGTCTCTTTCAGGTATTTCACAACATCCTCCTCTTCAATTTCATCCATTTAGAATTTCATTTCAAGTTTTAGTTTCATTTTTTGGAGGGTTTAGGGTTTTAAAATGCGCTTCTCGGGGGATGCAGGTGCCCCATGGGCGACCTGCGTACCCCGACTTTTTTGTATATGGGAAAAAGGTCGGGGTACGCAGCCCGCCTTCAGACCAGCTGCGTACCGCCGCTCTGTGTTCTGAACGCGGGGTGCGTACCCCATGAAACACGGATTTTGAAACCCCAAACTCCAATTTTAACCAACCAAATTTTATTTAATGAATTCTAACTATTGTTTCTTGGTGTGTAGGTCACTCACCATGCTGGATTGGCGTGAAAGAGAGCACGAAGACGTTGATTTGGCCGCAATAGGTCATCAACCTTCTATTGATGTGTTAAAGGCATGTGGTCTCTATAAGTACTGGGCCATACCTGGCATGAGGGCCTAGGTGCCATTCTTAGAGTGGCTGGTTGAAAGGTGGAACATTCAGGAACAATGTTTTTACATCGGAGAACACCAGCTCGAGATAGAGTCCTCCGACATATACTTTCTCACTGGCTTGCCTAACAGGGGCGAGCAACTCTCTCTATTCGGGACTAGGCCGGGTGGCCAATCCCTTGCTAGTCTCCGGCTAGAGTGGTGCAACAATCAAAACCAGGAGAAGGGGATAGAAATCAAATATATATCCCGACCTGAACTTATGGTAATTGCCTTTACAATTACCAGACTTTGCGGCACTGCCGCTTTGCACATGGCCACTAGATCCCAAATGCGGATGGCTATAGATTGCTTCCAAGGCACCATTTTCAACTGGTGCGATGCTGTGTTGGCCAATATGAAGGGCCAACTAACCAGGGCAAAGAGAGGACAACTGAATACCTTTGGATACGGGCCTTTAGTTGTGAGCTTTTCCCTAGAGAGAGTTCCAATGCTGATCCCCCAGCATCTTACAGTTCCAGTTGGGGCTCCTCGGGAGCCTAAGTTGACGAGATGGGTCGCGGTAATGGCCCGACATCCTGACGAGGGAGCAGCAGTTGTTCGATTTCCCGATGGTTATTTTCACTGGCTGGAGGGCCAGGTCTTTGCGATTCAGGACTTTCCGTATGTCGGAATGGATTTTCGCAATGATCCGGACATGGTTCTTCCACAGGGAGAACAATGGGACGACAGAGGTACTTCATTCTTCACAAGTTTTTAAATTATGTATTTTTTGTTTTTTTATATATCGTCTCAAAACTGACAGCACAAATTTTCAAAATGCAGATGTAGGTCCACGGCGTCCAGCCAACCTCCGGGCTTTTGAGAGGAGAGTACCAGTTGTACCAGCACCGGCCCCATAGGATGTGGCCGCAGAGACCTTAGCCGAGCTGGAACATGATCTAGAGCGTCTGACGGCAGATATACCAGAGACCACTATAGATGACATTCCTATCCGACTTCAGCGCTACGTGGTCGCAGTCCCAGGACCTTTCAGGAGGTTCCTGTGTAGGGTAGCGCGGGCAGTGGTCTCGTATAGAGAGCACCACTAGTGATTGGCTAGTCACTTTTGTAGACACATATGACATTTTTGGTTTTTTGTACTTATCATTTTTGCCGATCATAAGGTGTTTTTCAACCTATGATCGAAGACGATGTATATTTTTGACACACTCCTATCTATATATATCATTATTACCGGCTTATTTTGTTAAACATGTGTGATGAAATGTTTATAAATTTACATTTATGATTGTTACAAATGTCTATTTAACATTCGAGACGCCATTGCATCTGCTAATGTGTTTAAAGACCTTGGAATATGCTGATATTCAATGTAATCAAATTCACGTTCCAAGAGACGCACCCTCAAAAACAATCTTAATAACACTGGATTTCTAATGGCATAGACTCTATTAAGCTGTCATACAACGAGTTCAGAATCTAACCTCACTATCAAACTCCGAATCCCAAATGAAATAGATTCAGATAATAATTCAATCACTGCACTGTATTCTGCAATGTTGTTTGTTGTTTGTTGTTTGACCGAGGCTCACCCATGCATAGAAACTAACTCGTCAGAGGGCGAATAGATAACCCAAGCTGCGGAAGAGATATTCCGTGTACTACGAAAAGCACCATCAGCAAATCCAATGTATGTTTGGAGAGGCGTCGACATCTGCAATATCAAGAGTAAAACCAAGATAAGCCAGAATAACGACAAAAGCACACTCTTTAAACTAAGCACACAGCCTAAACTAAGCAAACACACCAGCTAGAAAGAAAATTAACCTAACTAGAAACTAACTAAATCTCCATACCCACCATTTAAGCATAATACCTCTTTAGGTAAAGCCCATTTCTGGGCTTACCCAAAGAGTTCCCATCAAAATATACCAGCTCATAGGCCCCTTTTGCCAGCTTTCGCTTGACAATGTAGGGCCCATGCCACATGGGAACGAATTTTCCAACACCTAATTTATCGTTATCTTGATCATATAATAGCACTAAGTCTCCTTCCGAAAAATTATGAGGGGTCACGTTACGGTCATACTGAGCTTTCATCCTTTTTGCATGAGTCTCGATTGCCAAAGCAGCATCACGCCGAGTCTCATCTAATTTAGCTAAGTATAACAGACGCTTCTCCTCTTTGGAAGTAGCTGGGAGTAATTCAATAGCCATTTGAAGTGATGGGATTTCGCATTCAATGGGCAACACTGTTTCCAAACCATAAACTAGCTGGAAAGGAGTGAACCCTGTTGATGTTTTTACTGAGGTTCGATACGCCCAAAGCGCTGAAAATAACATGTTGTGCCAATTCGACCGATGAATACCAATGATTCGTCGGATCATGATAACTAGAACTTTGTTGATAGATTCAACCAAACCGTTTGCTTGGGGATAATAAGGAGTAGAACTATTATGGAGTAAACCAAGCTGGCTTGTAAGTTTTGTCATCATAATGTTTCGAAAATGGCGCCCATGGTCAGTGATTATCGCCCGTGGGACACCAAACCTAGCAATAATATGATTGAATACGAAAATCACTGTTGTTTTGCCACTTGCCTCGAATGTAGGCATCGCCTCGGCCCATTTAGTAAAATAATCAACCACAAGGATGATATACGCATGCCCCCCGGCCGAGTGAGGGTTACAAGTAATAAAATCGATACCCCATTTCGCAAAAGGACCGACGACAATTATAGGGTGGAGAGGAGCAGGTGGTGCGCGCATCTTGCGATCAAACACTTGACAGTTGTGGCATTTTCGGACCACAATGATACAATCTTTAAACATGGACGGCCAGAAATAGCCAGCACGCAACACCTTTTGAGTTGTGGCATACCCAGACATATGACCGCCACATGCTCCAGAATGACAGTCATTCAAAACCCTTTCTGCCTCTTCATGAGTTAAGCAACGACGAAAAACCAAGGATGTATCTCCAATAATTCTGTATTGTTGGGACTGGAATCAAATTTTCCGGCGTTCCGACTTTGAAGCTTCGGGCCGAAAGGATTGGGTTTGGAGATAGACGATTATATCTCCATACCAAGGATCTAAAGTGCTGATAAGAAACAGAGATTCGTCCGCAATGGGTTCCTCTACCACAGTCTCTGTGTCAGCACGCGGGAAGTCACACATCAATTCCGCAAAAACTAAGGATTTCTTAGACTTGGACTTCTCGAATTCCAAATTGAACTCCTGCAGGATAACAATCCATTTGGAGTACTTGCCCCCTAGCAATTTTTTTGTCAAAATGTAGATCATAGGGTTGCAATCCGAAATCACTATAGTTTTACGGAGAAGAATGTAATGACGAAAACGCTGGACAACCTGAACAGCTGCCAGGGTCAATTTCTCCACATGCGAATATTTTAGCTCAGTGGGATTTAACGTCCTACTAAGATAATATATCACATGTTCCGTTCTGAATTCATCTTCCTGAACTAATACCATTCCAATGGTGGAGTGGGAGGCGGCGAGATACAAAAAGTAGTCCTGGTTGTAGTTGGGAGGATGCAGCAACGGTGCATGGGTCAACGCGTGCTTAAGTGCATCAAAATATTTCTGAGTTATCTCATCCCAAGAAAATTAAGCGTTTTTTTTTTACAACCGGGTGAAACCCTTTGTAACCTCGGCGTAGTTAGGAATGAATCGACGTAAAAAGTTTGCTTTCCCTTGCAAACTTTGGAGTTGGCACAAACTCGAAGGAGGAGGCAATTTGATGATAGCTTCGACCTTCGAGGGATCGACGCGGATATCGGCTTTTGAAACGACAAATCCTAGCAATCGTCCCACTTCTATGCAGAAGACACATTTGTGTGGGTTCAACCAAATTCGATAATGCCGAAACCTCATAAAAATAGCTCGTAAGTGGACAAGGTGATCAGCTCGATGTAAAGAATGAGCAGGCAAATCATCGAGATACGGTTGCACAATGTGCTTGATGTCGTGAAACTCGTAAGACATTGCCTGTTGGAAAATGGCTCCGGAATTCTTAAGTCCGAAAGGTAATTTGCAGTAAGCAAATGTCCCCCAAGGACAAATGAAAGCCGTTTTTGGTTGATCGGCAGGTAGAATATTGATTTGGTTGTAACCGGAAAAACCGTCCATAAAGGAAAATATTTCACTGCCGGCACAATCATCAATTATTTGATTGATATAGGGGGTAGGATAGTTGTCTTTTGGACAAGCATGATTTATATCCCTATAGTCGATACTTAAACGAGGTTGCCCTACAGGCATCTGGACCGTAGTTTGAATCGTAGTTCTGGACAACGGTAAAGATGTCTGAGGAGTGGTTGCAGAGACAGTAGAAACCGAAGCTGTCGATACTCCAGAAGTAAGTGCGGTAGATGTTGTGGTAGTCGCAGCAGCCGTTTGAGATGGAGTACTAGGTGCAATTGGCGGCTAAGTAACTACCGAAGTTACAGAAGTTTGAACGTTTGACTGGGCAGGTTGCGGTTGCTTGGGTGAACCAGAAACTAGGGGTTGTCCAGTTTGAGGTAACAACTGTACACTTGGCTGCAACACCTGTTGACCTTGTGATGGATCCCACACTATCATCCCAGGGCATTGACCCGTAACAGGTTGAGGATACTGAGATCCATAACCGGATTGAGGATAGGATTGATACCTGAAACGCATAGTTCCCATACCTTGAACATACGACTGACCCTGAGGTGGTTGATAACCTTGACTCGAGTATTGACCTTGAGGTTGATAACCTTGGGGTAAATACTGATACTGGGGTTGACCTTGACCTTGAGGTTGATACCCTTGAGGTTGATACCCTTGAGGTAAATATTGATACTGAGGTTGACCCTGGGGTACATATTGAGGCTGGGGTTGACCTTGAGGCATGTATTGTACCATGGGTACATACTGACCTTGAGGTTGCCCCTCAGGCATTAAATGAGGTTGCCCCCCAGGCGGTAATTGGCCACCTTGAGGTTGAGAAACGGGAACTGAACCTGACATCATGTAAATGTCCCCTACACCCAACGGTTTATTACCATTGTTTCCAGCTAATAACCCATGATCAATGGGTTGAGGAGATGCCCCCGCAAAGGTACCAGAAAGTGACTGATACCCGGTGGGAACAAAAGGACCGCCGTGTAAAAAATATTCAGGAGATTGAGTAAACACGGACGACTGACCAGACATATTTACTAGAGTATAAATACCTCTAGGTGGAAAAGGAGTATGAGGTGGAGAAAAACCTACCCCTGAGTTGTCTAAATAATTGGTTAACGAAAGGTACCAAGTAGTACTTCTAGGAGGACTATAAAAGATAGATTCACGCTCCCTTAGATCAATAGTAGGTTGATCTTCAAGGGTAGACACGCCTAATTCTTCCTCTGCAGCAAGTTCTTCAATAGCTATCAAACCAGTAGGAAGGTTTTCGGTGATGACTCTTTCTACCCTAGGTGAATCTGGTACACTAGAAGTTGGAGTAACATGTTCAGATATTTCAGGTTCTTCGCCTATATCACTAGTAGATGAAAAACTACCAGCAAGCTCAGAAACTTCAACTGCTTCAGGATTATAACCTGTTTCTAGACTCTGGTAATCTTGATGGACTACCAACGAAGACTCTCTGTCTTCTGGTGAACCTACTCTACTGCTAATAGGAGGAGTTACAAGGACCTTTAAACCTTCGTAATGACTAGGGACCTCTTGAGGAGATTCACCCCGAAGTCTACGGGATTTTCTCAACAATTCGGCCACAGAAACAACCTCAGGAGACTTGCCCCGAAGTCTACGGGACTGTCTCAGTAATTCTGCCACAGTTAAAAACTTTTAACTACTGCACACGCAAACAAAGTAAAATCTCAAAGCAAACCACCTAAAGTCTCTAAAGAACCAAACAAATTTGAATCATACACCTAAAGAATCTAGGGCGTCAAACCAAGCACAAACAGTAGCCTTCCAGACCGAAAACGCTAGTTGGAGATGAAACCCAACATCGCCGGATTCAGTACAGAAGTGGCGGGTGGAACAGTTACCCCGGCAACCTGCTTAATGAATAGACCGGCACAAGTTCCTCCACTTTAACCGTCTTGAGTGAAGTGAACCCCCTGGAAAATCCAAGTGAGTCTAGCCAACGTCTGCTCCAGGTACAGTGGGATCTTCCCTCCACCGTCACCTCGGTAGAATCCTAAACATAATGGTCACTAAGGTTACCAACCGCAACAAATGCACCTGGGGGAACATTCTACACTCCGACAGCACGCAAGGGCAGAGTATCAAGCTCAATCCCCTTGCCGGTTCCTTGACAATAATCCAAGGTTTACCGACAAGTGACCCCTGGCTCCTCGACAATGGTTAATTCGAGGTTTACCGTTTGTAATACGTGCATGTCTGGCGTCGTTCCCAACGAGGGAGGATTGATCCCCTCACTGGTTCGGACACGAGCTCGTGCTTCTCCTTTAAGAGGAGCTTTCCCAGAGTACAAATGATATAATTGGATTTATTCTATCACAAGATAAGCTACTTGTTTGGTTTTGTTGTCTTGGAGAGTTAATTACTCTCCTACTCCAAGACACTAGCTTGATCTAAATTGGTGTTTCAGAACCCTAGTAAATAAAAGTTACTATGTTGATTTTACTTTAAGCGTTAATTTTATAGTCTTTCTTAAAGACAAAAAGGTGATGGAGATGAAACTGGTGGTGTGTAGACTCGACTCGCAACCACTACAAAGATGCACCTAAGATGATTTACACTACTTTTCCTTTTCAATGAATCTCCTAACTAAGAGAGTTGGAAAATGCAAATTTTATAGAAAACAACTTTCTTAGTAAAGACAATCAAAGAAACAATTCTCTTTATCTTTTCAAAACACACAACTCATGACCACTAATTACTCTTACGAAATTTCCTTTTTCTCTCAAAAGTCTACAAATGCTACCAAAGCAAACTTTTTCCAAAAGAATTTTTGTGTTTTTTCTATGTTAATAAAGCATGTAAAACTATTTTATCAAATCGAATTTAACAAATCTAAAACAATCAAATCAAATTCATTCAAAAGCAAATCAAAAGCAAATTTACCTAAAAGTAAAAATAATGAGGACAAAAGCCTACAAGAATGATTCCCGGATGTTTTACTTAGTCAAAATGCAACTAAGGATCAGTTCATGCAGAATCATAAACTAACCAAAAAACAAAATCGAAATCTTTTTGTTCTTTTTTCTCAAGAATGGAATTCAAGGCTTTAACAAACAAACTTTTCGAGATTCGCAAAGAGAAGACACAAAGGTAGGTCTCTCACTAGGGTGACTTCTATGACAGGCCCGACTCCTAAGAGGACTAATCAAAACCAGGGAGATCCAAAGTTTGACAACCCCTAACGCCAAAGTCACTACAAGACCAGTTAAAAATCAAACCCTAAGGCAAAATCCCTATGAATTCCACCAAAACCCTCGACACTAACGGGACAAGTTCAAGTGAAGATCTTTGACAGTAAACTGATGGATCTGGGAAGTAAAAACAAAGTAAAAGCAAAATCTAAAGAGTAAAAAGCAAAAATTGAAATTTTCTCAAAATTGATAGGGGTACGCAGGTCATCTGTTCACACAGGCGCGGGTACGTACTGTGCGCAAAGACGCAGTGCGTACAAGTACGCACTGTGTTAAACCCAGAGACTGCGTACTGCTGGCAAGGCTAAGAAAAATAAAAAACTAAATTTACTCTAAGCTAACCCACCCAAATACACAGCTAGACAACCAAAAATCAGAAAACAAGCAAGTTTTCTCAGACCAAAATATCAAATCAAAAAGAACTCAAACACATTAATGGATTCCCCAGTGGAGTCGCCATTTTGTCACGCGGAAAGAGTCGTTAGTGCGGACACAACCGACCTTCCTAGAAAGCCTAAGACTCTCTAATGACAAACAAGACAAATAAGAGCAATCCTTCCCTAAATATGCTTTTACAATATGAGAAATCAAGTGTTTAGATCCTACCTGTAATCCAACGCTGTTATAGTAGTCCAGCTTCGTTGATCTGGATGAGCTTCTCCTTCCCTTCGAAACCTGCATTCTGTAGAGTCGTTAATATACCATTATTATTGTCACTTGTGAACGTTTATTTCACCCATTTCTACCATTCTTCATCATGCCATTTATTATAATTTATCATTTAAATCCATTTTATTAATTATTTATGCTCTCATGAATAAATATTATTTATTCTCCTTTATTTCTAATAAATTGATTATTATGCATTATTTTACCAATGATAGTGCTAATAAGTTGGTTATAACATTATTCACCATTTTTAGCCTCCAAAGTAACTTCCAGATTGAAGATTTGATTTTTAAATCAGCCAACTCAGAAATTCGCTGGTTTAAGGAGTGACAGTTTTGCAGTTAATATTTTGAGCAAATGAAGACGAATTTGGAAAATCCGGAACATGGGTTTTGTCCAGAACGGGCCCAATTATCTTTATAAAGAACAGTTTGCCCAAATTCGGCTTGTACAGGGAGAAACGCAGGGTTCTTTGAGCACAATTTTCTGAGATTTGCTGTTGCGGCCGCCCTCCAAATCTTAGCTGCAAACCCAAATCCGCCTTGTTCTTGTTGATCAATGGGTTAGAATCAACCTAAATTTGTAAGAGAAATCATGATTGTAATTATCTATGCTCTGATCTTTCTCTATTTAATGAAACCAAAGATCAGAGGGCGAGAAAAAACGACTGTTGTTGTAATTATAAGTTTCAGAACAACTTTGATCATGGAGTCGTGTTGAGATCTGATTTTGTATACTTTTGTTAATGCAATCAATATAAAGGATTTGGTGTTCAATTCGTCCCTGCATCTGAAGTAAGTTACGGCGGTGCCATTGGAAGCTACGGGCCCGGCTCAAACGAACACTTGCCGTTGTATTGTTATACAGTAAATTGTGTTTGGTTTGCTTATTTCTATTGTTTCAGCAATCTGATATATCTTTCATATGATAGACTATGATTTATACTTAATATCTGAATCTGAATAAGTTCTTTAACTCATGTCTCTGTATTACGTGAAGTGAATCTATTTGAATTGCATCTATTTCCATAGCAAGATATTTGTATAAATGTTATCATCATTGGATTCATATAAAATAAGTATTTGCGAGGCTTGAAGACAATATTACTTTGTTCAGAAACGTAATCATATCATTCGATACTCTCAGATTGCTATATTAATGTAAATCATGTACATACGGGTGATAGTTGTTGTTTCGTAATTCATTAAGGATTGTTGTTCCATTTGATTGCTGTTGTTCCATTTGATTATTGTTGTTCCATTTTACTGCTGTATCATTTATTGCTGTCCCATTTCCATTTCGCTGTTCCGTTTTACTTTCTGCTGATTTATTTACTTGCCTTTATTGCTTTGGTGTGAGAGAAGGTCTAAAGCTGTAGTGAGTCAGCAAGTCGCTGCTTAGCTCCCAGATCTTTGGTCCATGCTCTAATTTCCATTCCACTTACTTGCATTTACTGTTTTAGTGTGGGAGGAGGATCAAGGCTATCGTGAGACACAGCAGACGCTATTATGCTCCCAGATCCATGATCCATACTCTAATTCCTTTTTCATCAATTTCTAGAGGACTAAGTTATTGCTACCATATCCTCGATTGATGGTTGTTTGAATGAATGATTTAGTTTAGAACATTTCAGTTTCTTGCTTTAGATTTTGTTTCCAGCTTTCATTTACTTTTGGGTTTTAAGCACTATACTGCGAAACATTACTCTTAAGTAAATAGCCGCCTCAGACAGAGTACACTCTTGAAATAAAAAGTCGTCCCTGGGTTGATAATTAATGTGAGGTAATTAGGAGTTCACAAGACACCTTTTTATCGCTCCACATTTTGGCGCCGTTGCCGGGGAGAGTGTAGCCATTTCTAAAGAGTAGTGTGAATTTGATGACTGCCTGCTAGGGAAGAGTTGGATCTTAAAAACGGAAGGTAAGAACCTGCATACGGAGCATGTAAAAGCCCTGCTCCCCCGTCCGCTTTCCAGCAGGACTGTTAAAGAACCTAGGGTAGAGATAGATGTTTGAATTTTTGTGTGAATGATTAGGAAAAAGATAGAATTTTTTTTAAAAAAATGAATCACATGATCTCACGCAAGTGGTGATGTAAGCACCACCCATTTCACTAACTAATTGACAGGAACAATTGAAGAAGGAGCCTCGAAGAAACACATGAAGAACATCTTCTATTATGGTAAGAATTGGCTCACGTTTCTACTTTTGAATTTCCTATCAAAGATCTAGGAGTGACACAAATGCACATAATTCCCCCATCTTTACCAAATTTTCATGGTTTAGCAAATGAAGATCCACATACATTTATGTTTGAGTTTGAAATACTTTGTAGAGGATATGATTATTGTACTAATGATCAAAGATTGAAAGTGTTTCCTCTTACTCTAAAAGGAGCAGCTCTCCGATGGTTCATGAGCCTAGGTGGGAATTGCATCCAATCATGGGAGGACATGAAGAACATATTCTTGGAGAAGTACCAAGACTATTGCAAAGCCAATGAAGATATTTTCGATATGATACAAGGGGAAGATGAAAGTTTGGAGGACTATGTAGATCGATTTCATTACAACCTTCAAAAATCAAAATATAAGCATTTGGAAAAAGAGATCTTAAAAACACTCCTTCTTAAAGGAATCAAAGATGAACTTTTAGAACTCTTAAATCTGATAGGAAAAGGTGATGTTTTTCAGTTATCATATGATGATGTTTGTGAGTTGTGCATAAGGTATTCAAGAGGAATCTCCAAGGCTGGTAAGAACTCTAGAGAAGTTTGTCCCTTATTTTCTAAATCAGCTACAAGAATAGGAGACATAAGAGCTGAAATCAATGCTTTATTTGAAAATTTTAAAGTTGATTTTATTAGCTCTCTAAATGAAAAATTGGATGTTTTGCAAGTTCATAAAAATGAAGAATTTGATAAAATGTTTTGTTCTCATGACCGAAAGGAGCATCTCATAGATATTCACTCCTCCTTATCTACGATGGAAGTAGCATATCAAAGAGATGGGAAAGCTGCAACAAGGCCTATAGGTATGGTTCAAAACACTTTTTCTCCATTGTCATACTTGCATAATCCATTATGGAATGTTAATGTGTTAGGGCAGCCATGTCAATTTCAATATAACCACCTATCTTGTTTACAAGTTGGGCATGGTTCATCTTATGATGGCATGACTACTCTCCCTCATCTTGTAGCACAAACATATTCTCCATATTTTTCATCAGCTCCTCCACAACATCCTGCTTGCATACCAAATTCATTCACTCAACCCAATCAACCACATCATCACAATGCTCCATTCTTTACACATTTTCCTGCTCAACTAATTCCACACTCTCACCATAATAACCAGGACAACATGCTTACAATGTTGAACTGGCAAATTTACCCACCCTTCCCACCCATTCTATCTCACATGCACCCTTAAAGAAAACCTACAATGAGATTCAGAATGTTTCAAATGCAAAAATTGTAGAAGCTATGGAAGAAAATGAGGTTTCTTTTACTAGGCATCAACAAGTTATTTTAAAAGCTCAAGAACTTCATGATATGATGGCTATGCGAAATCAAGAAAATAAAGGATACATTGAAGATTGGTTTCACTCCATCATTTGTTTGCAACATCACTCTATGCTTCAACAATTTTTGATATCATTTTTTCAAGGGAAGCCACCTTCTCATACCCTAATTTTTATCAACATGTATTTTTCAAATTTGGGTATGTGCATACTAGAGGCCTTATTTCTAAAATGGTTCCACTGGAAATACTCTTATACATAAACATATTCGATTCTCAAAGAAGAGTAGGATAGTGGAGAAAATAAAATAAAATAAATAAGGGAATAAATAAATGCATTTTGTTTTTCCATGTAAAACTAGGGTTTTTGTTGCAACATGCTATGCAAATCAACATCGGTGATAATTTTTTTATAATTTGTGTATGTAGATGATTTACAATGGAAATAATAAGTTTTACAAACACTCATTTTCATTTTTTATCACCAATTTGAAAAAATGCTTGAATATCATTTTTTTGGCTTGCGGGCTTGATGAACTTTCTGGAAAAACAGTCGGGACAGTCATGTTTTGAGGGACCAAAAGTGAATATTTTTAAAACATGTTTCTATCCTAAGTAGCCCTTGATTTCTACTTTCCAATCCAATTTGAATCACTCAATTTGGATTTGAAACGAAAAAGTTAGAGCCAAAACATTGACCGGATGTCTAGCGGGCAGCTCAGGAACAGAGTTGGGACAGTTAGTTTTTGGAGGCCTAAATGAATGAATTTTTAAAACCTGTTTCTATGGTAGATTCCCCTATGAATCTAGTTTACAATGCAATTGGAATCACTCATTTTCGATATCGTATGGGGAAGTTATGATCAAAATACTGACTGTCTATCGTAAATCAGCACCCTTAAAACTATGTCTTTCCAGCTGTTCCTTAAAGTATTTGACCTATCAATTCTTCTTGTCTTCAAAACTTGTTTCTATTGGAGATCAATAAATGAATCTATTTTCATTTCCAATTTGAATCATTCGAATCCGACATCAAACGAAAACGTTATGCTTGAAATATCAACTGTTGGTCTAAGCCGGGTAATCGAAAATGACTCTATTATGCAGGTTGTTCTAAACAAATTTGACATATCATATGATTGAATTTTTAAAACCTGTTTCTACTGGAGATAAACCTTTGATTTAGCTCTCATTTGGCTTTGGAATCACTCAATTTGGACAAAAAACAAAGAAGTTGTGATTAAAACACTGCTGGTTAGTATGGTCGACCACTGCTCTCCCGCAGGTAACAAATAAATTTTACTTTGTTATTTTCTCTATGGATTTGTTATAACAGAGTAACTACTTGTTGTTTTTTGCATAATTCTTGGATTAGGGGAGCCCGATCACCTCTCTTTCTCCATGATTGAATGTTTTATTGCAGGTAGACACTCGTTTTTTGCAGGTCCTGGGAAAATAAAGAAGGTCAATTTATGGACGAGTGATTTTTCAAAGAAATTTTTATAAAACAAAGGAATTTTATCCAAATCATTACCCAACGGATTCATAATAGAACAAATGAAGAATTGATTTCCATTTGAATATTCATGTCATCTCTTTGCTGCCAAAACATTTTTCAAAAAATCATTTTTTTACATAATATCATAGCTGTTGTAAACTAATTTACATATTGTTTTTAAATAAAATGTTGTTTCTTTTCTAATTTCTTTTATATTTTGTGTTTCAGGTGTTGCTTCATTCAAACTGTGACCCATCCTCAGCTTCAATACAATGAACAGCTAATTCATTCTTTGCGTGCTTGCATTTTATGGTTGTATATTTTGTTGTTCCTTTTCTGAAGGAACAGCATTTGTGTGCATTTTTGTCGTTCCTGCTGTTCCTTTTTCAAAGGGACATCATTTTCATTTTGCTATTTATTTTCTAAAGGAACAACACTTTTTGGTTCAGCCATTCATTTTGCTGTTCCTTTTTCACAGTTCATTTTGCTGTTCCTTTTCGAAATGGAACAACACTTTTTGCACTTTCACATTTTGCTGTTCCTTTTCGAAATGGAACAGCACTTACAGATGAGCTGCAAACCCAAATCCGCCTTGTTCTTGTTGATCAATGGGTTAGAATCAACCTAAATTTGTAAGAGAAATCATGATTGTAATTATCTATGCTCTGATCTTTCTCTATTTAATGAAACCAAAGATCAGAGGGCGAGAAAAAACGACTGTTGTTGTAATTATAAGTTTCAGAACAACTTTGATCATGGAGTCTTGTTGAGATCTGATTTTGTATACTTTTGTTAATGCAATCAATATAAAGGATTTGGTGTTCAATTCGTCCCTGCATCTGAAGTAAGTTACGGCGGTGCCATTGGAAGCTACGGGCCCGGCTCCAACGGACACTTGCCGTTGTATTGTTATACGGTAAATTGTGTTTGGTTTGCTTATTTCTATTGTTTCAGCAATCTGATATATATTTCATATGATAGACTATGCTTTATACTTAATATCTGAATTTGAATAAATTCTTTAACTCATGTCTCTGTATTACGCGAAGTGAATCTATTTGAATTGCATCTATTTCCATAGCAAGATATTTGTATAAATGTTATCATCATTGGATTCATATAAAATAAGTATTTGCGAGGCTTGAAGACAATATTACTTTGTTCAGAAACGTAATCATATCATTCGATACTCTCAGATTGCTATATTAATGTAAATCATGTACATACGGGTGATAGTTGTTGTTTCGTAATTCATTAAGGGTTGTTGTTACATTTGATTGCTGTTGTTCCATTTGATTATTGTTGTTCCATTTTACTGCTGTATCATTTATTGCTGTCCCATTTCCATTTCGTTGTTCCGTTTTACTTTCTGCTGATTTATTTACTTGCCTTTATTGCTTTGGTGTGAGAGAAGGTCTAAAGCTGTAGTGAGTCAGCAAGTCGCTGCTTAGCTCCCAGATCTTTGGTCCATGCTCTAATTTCCATTCCACTTACTTGCATTTACTGTTTTAGTGTGGGAGGAGGATCAAGGCTGTCGTGAGACACATCAGACGCTATTATGCTCCCAGATCCATGATCCATACTCTAATTCCTTTTTCATCAATTTCTAGAGGACTGAGTTATTGCTACCATATCCTCGATTGATGGTTGTTTGAATGAATGATTTAGTTTAGAACATTTCAGTTTCTTGCTTTAGATTTTGTTTCCAGCTTTCATTTACTTTTGGGTTTTAAGCACTATACTGCGAAACATTACTCTTAAGTAAATAGCCGCCTCAGACAGAGTACACTCTTGAAATAAAAAGTCGTCCCTGGGTTGATAATTAATGTGAGGTAATTAGGAGTTCAAAAGACACCTTTTTATCGCTCCACACATTCACCAACAATCAAACGATTAAATAGCACCTGAATATCACATAAAATAAAACATATTTAACATGTAGACCAAGGAGTACATGAAACAATTCATTAATAACAAATTGTTGAGAAGAATGGACTAATTTGTATTAAAAGGTAACAAAAGGAACCATTACAACCTGAGCCTTGGTGTTGTGCAAGCTCCTCCCAGGGTCCACAAGAGTTCTCCCTTACTCTGATCAGCTCACCCACCTCCCAATGGAAACAAGTAAAGATGGTAATCTCTCCTCACAAGCTTCTACAAGGAAGTCCTAATTCCAGCAGCATCTACCCTTAGGAATGTTCAGCTTTCAACCTCCCCTCCCTTTGGCCCAATACCTGTATTTATAGTGCTCTAGAGGAAGTTATTCAGGTCCACCATCAATGGGATAAGTCCCTCTTTGGATGGGATAGCTCCCCTATTGATGCGATAAGTTCCTCTTTGGTAGGGATACATGAACCATCTGGAGGCGCTTCATACACGTCAAACATGCTTCTAGAAGACTCTAGAAATGACCACAAGTAACTTTTTTGGAGTGAAACTTGCGCCTTTTGACCTTTACAGGAGTACGCACCCATCCCTTTACATACAGAGCATACAAGTACGCAGGTTTTGTGAACTTGGGTTGCGTACCCGCAGATAAGGCTAAGAGAAACTGCGTACCAGAGATAATTGACTTTAAATGACTTTTCTCTCTTTCTTGAAGTTTGACATGGAGAGCAGAGGCATGAGACTTGCCAAGGAGGATATTATGACAGTGGATGGAGCCATACTAACTGCAAGTAGTCATGGTGACATTTTTTAGTGTAACACAGTTACCAATATTCAAGGGAGCAGGAAGTGAAGATCCAGAAAAGTTTTGGTTTGTGTTGAATTTAGTATGGAACGCGCAGCAGATCATGAATGATGATATCATGAGAGCCATCTTAGTTAGTACACTGTAGGACCAAGCACTAACATGGTATATGAAGTATTCGAGCATCAACCCAATGGTGGGGATAGCGACATCTACACAGAGTTAAAAAATGAGTTCATCCGGCCAAAATCGGAGTCGCAGTTGGTCGTAGGATTCAAATAAATCATGATGATGCCTAGTGAGACCCCGTGGGATCTAGATCAGAGGTTAAAAAGAACTATTCACGAAGCCAGCATGACCCTAACGGATGCACAACATTGCACTTGGTTCATCGCATCACTAATGCCATATCTGAAATCGGCTTTGTCACAACAGAAGATCTCAACCCAAGCAGAAGCGCTGGAGGCAGTAATGCGGCTACACGAAACCCCGGTACAAGACCCAGGGTTGGGAGTTCAACAAATCCAAGTGCAGGTCCAAAATTTGTGTTTGGAAATACAAAATTTAAAACAAGACCAGTCACCGGAAGTTTGGTGCATCAAGTGTTGGGGCTAGGGACATGATAAATACCATTGTCCAGTTGCGGTAAACTTGGTGGTCACGGAGGGACCAACACCTTTGCGACTAGAGGCACAGGCAGGGCCGAGCGTGATTGGTGCGCAATCTATCAAGTAGGAGGAAAACACAACACAGATAATTGCCATCTATTGCCAAAATACAATTAGACCCCCCAACAGCTCTTTTGCAACTTTTGTAGATTGGTGGGTCACGAGGACAGAGATTGCCAAATTTTGGTGGATCAAGCATCTGCCTACCGAATATAGACTGCAGGACGAGGTCAAAACCTAGTTGCAACATTTGCGCACCGTGGATTTCAAGGACGGGGTCGAGGACGGGGCGGAATGGGACCTAGAAGGGGTCGAGGACAACTAATTTGTTACAATTGTGGAGGAACAGGACACTATGCGTGGCATTGCACAAATCCAACTTGAGTATCATGTCCCTATTGCGAACAATTCGACCATGAACTGCTAGATTTCCCTATGCTGCTAGCACAGATTCACGAAAAAAGGACAACACCTCCTACGACGACACAAAATGTCTAGATGATAAGGGCCGAACCATGCGATGAAGAACCTAAAGTAAATATGGTACTAAGGAGCGGTGCAATCTTAGAAGGAGATTAGTCTAAGTCATATAAAGGTCCCTCGATGTTAACAACTTTCATAGAAACTTGCATGAAGTTACTTCGTGATAATAGGGCAGTGAAAGGATTGCAGGAGGTAATTAACAAATACACAGGATGGGGAGAACCTCGCATAGTCCGAAAAATGGGGAGCCATACATCGCGGAGTGGACACGAAATGTGGTTAATAGTGTGAATTGGAAACTATGAGATGGATTAGGTCATTCTATGTAGAAATTTTGAATAATAAACACTTATTCAACAAAGATTATCCTGATCATGCACTATTGCGGAATACATGCACAATACATAAGCTCCTCTACGTTGATCATCAATTTAGCAGCATTAAAAACAATGAAACATCAATCACATGCACACATTAACACAGTATGTAACCCGGGGAAAGCTTACAGCTAAAAACCCCACACTATCTGTATATTAATGATTGATAACATGTAACATTACATAGTACAATACTCCTCACAAGTACTCAGTACTATCTCCACCTGTTACACACAAAACTAGCTTAGATCCGAACAAGTCACAGGTTCAAATCTCCTCCATTGCTTTGCCTTCCTCCACTACACAATGCTTGAGAATCACTCACTCTAGAAATCACGTGAGCATAAGCTATAATACTTGGTATTGGCCCACATTGCATAGTACTCATTGGCATAACTCAACCCCATTAATTGTGCAAGATCTCATGCACAACTATAGTCACAACTGATAGCAATCTCAACCTCTAACACCTGTCTCCACTGAAACTGTACATGCACTGACATGCAACTGAGTTAACTGATGTATTCTTTAGTTGCTTTATGAGTTAATAGTTTGTTCACAACTCATCACTAGTCTATTTGTAGTTAGACTAAGTACAACTAGTTCAACCAAGTCAAACTGAACACAACTCCATCAACTCCACATCCAACTCCACCAAACTCAACTACTTGAGTTCTCACTGAGGTCCCGCATGCAATAACTCAACTGACCCACAAGAAAAGCATATTTCCTTTTGGCAGCTGCATGTGCCACATCTGCAGGTCAAACTGAAGTGCTCCAAGAGGATAAGATAAAGTTTATAGTCTAAATATTATTATGAGACAATAATATTTGACTTTTCTATTTTTAGCCTGGCAGTCTAAAAATAGACTTTGATCACACCACTGTGAACCAGAAATAGAAGTCCATCTATTTTTCCCAACATAACCAATCTGTTGAGATTGCAACAAGATGATGGAGCTTAGTGAAAAGAGTCGCCTTCACTAAGTGGGCCCGCAGGCTATTTTTGGCGCAAGTCTATTTTTAGACTATGTCTATTTTTAGACATATGGATCATGTCTATGTTTATGGATGATTGATCAAGTTGGGAAAAATAGATGGACTTCTATTTTTGATGAAAGTGTGAGTGATCAAGTCTATTTTTAGACTGGCTGTCAAAAATAGAAAAGTCAAATATTATTATCTCACAATAATATTTGGACTATAAACTTAATCTTATTCTCTTGGAGCACTTCAGTTTGAGCTACGGAAGTGGCACATGCAGCTGTCAGAAGGAAATTCGTTTTTCTTATGAGTCAGTTGAGTTATTGCATGCATGACTTCAGTTAGAACTCAAGTGAGTTGAGTTTAGTGGACTGGAGGTACAGTTGATGGAGTTGTGTTCAGTTTAACTTAGTTAAACTGGTTGTAGTTAGTCTAACTGCAGATAGACTAATGATGAGTTGTTAAACTAATTATTAACTCATAATATAACTAAAGAATACATCAGTTAACTCAGTTGCATGTCAGTGCATGTTCAGTTCAACAGGGACAAGTGGTAGAGAATCAGATTGCTATCAGTTGTGACTATAGTTGTGCACCAGATCTTGCACAATCAAGGGATTGAGTATGCCAATGAGTTTGCTCACATATTTGGCCAGCATTTTAGCCTTTGCTCACGTCCACAAAGAGTGAGTGACTATTTTGCAGGTGAAAATCGAGTTTGGGAAGCTATTCTCATCAGTTCTTGAGCAGGTATTGAGCAGTGGAGGCAGGCAAGCAGTGGAAGAGATTTGGAGATCAGATCTGAGCTGTATTGTGTGTAACAGAGGTGGAGATACTTGTGAGAAGTATTATGCTGTGTAATGTTACATGACTCAATCATTAATATACAGATAGTGTGGGGTTTTTAGCAAGATGCTTTCCCCGTGATACATACTGTGTTAATGTGTGAATGCTCTTGATGTTTTATTGTTATTGATGCTGCTATATTCTTGATCAACGTAGAGGAGCTTATGTATTGTGTATGTTTTCCGCATTAGTACATGATCAGGATAATCTCCATTGAATATGTGTTAAATTATTCAAAATTTCTACATGGTATCAGAGCTAGATGATTTGTAGAAAAAAATTCTACATGGTATCGGAGCAGCTTGATTTGTAGAAGAGATTTTTACAGGATATCAAGCGAGGGTTGATCATCAGATCTACTATTCAGGAAGTGTTTACTCACGAATTCTAGATCGGAAGCAGTTGAGTTGGTTGCTGGTGGAATTCGAATTTGCAACAGTGTTGTTGAAATGTCTTTCAACAGATTGCGAATGTTATTCCAAAGCAAGAGCGACCTGGCGCTCAAGAATAAACTCAATAACAATAAAGGTGAGAATGGATCTTCATCAAAGGTATCTGATGAAGAGAATTGTGCTTTGGCTGCCAAAGCAAAGAAGGGGAAGAACGAGAAAGCTTCTCATTCCGGTGTGAAAGGCAAGAAGCAGGATATGTCCAAAGTGAAGTGTTTTCACTGTCACCAGCACGGACACTATGCCACAAATTGTCCGCAGAAGAAGAAGAACAAGCAAGCTGCTGGATCTGCAGGGGGAGAGGCCTTAGCTTCTCAGTTTGAGCTTGATTTTTCATTGATCGCATGCTTGGTTTCAAGTGTGATGGGATCAGTGTGGTTCTTGGACAGTGGTGCGTCTTTTCACATGACGGGAGATAGAGATTTGTTCTCTGATCTGGAGGACAAAGATCTTGGAGTGCACATCGAGATGGGCGATGATGGTAGATATAGTGCGACCGGTATCGGTACCATTTCCTTTGAGAGGGAGTCTGGTAAACCCTTTGTATTGAAGGAAGTCATGCATGTTCCAGGATTGAAGAAGAATCTCATCTCAGTGGCGATGTTAGAAGACAAGGGGTATGATGTTATTTTCAGCAAGGGAAAGGCCTTCCTGCGCAGCAAGACAACTGGTGAGACCCGGAAGATAGGGGTTCGAGTGAGGAACCTTTATCAGTTGCATGTAGATGGATGCGCAGCAATGGCAGGCAAGGCAGAAGGATTGGTGAGCCGGGATGATGGCGAGTTGTGGCACAGGAGATTGGGTCACCTTCACCATGGAGCCTTGAAGATACTGCAGCAGATCACTACAGGGCTTCCTAAAGGCACACTTGCGCAGTCAGATCAGTGCAAGGGGTGTACTTTGGGGAAGTTTGTGAAAGCCACCTTTCACGAGAAGGATAGTCGCGCCACGACGATCCTTGAGAGAATTCACACAGACGTGTGTGGACCTTTCTCAGTTGCTTCGACATCAAAACACAGGTATTATGTGATTTTTGTTGATGATTTCTCTCGTAAGTGCTGGATCTTCTTCATGCAGAAGAAGAGCGAGACATATTCAAAGTTCTGTGAATTCAAAGCACTGGTTGAGAAGGAGTCGGGGAAGAAGGTGAAGGCTCTTAGGAGCGATAATGGTGGTGAATACATCTCGGACGAGTTCAAGGATTTCTGCAAGGCAGAAGGGATTCGTAGAGAGCTCATAGCTCCCCATAACCCACAGCAGAACGGGGTAGCTGAGCGGAAGAACAGAACGATTGTGGGTGCTACACGGGCAATGTTGCATGATCAGGGCCTACCCCTTCACTTGTGGGCGGAAGCATGCAATACAGCAGTTTATGTGCAGAACCGTTGTCCTCATAGGATACTTGGCATGAGTACACCCGAGGAGGCTTATTCTGGTAAGAAGCCTGATCTTTCTCATTTGAGGGTTTTGGTGCTAACGTTTACATTCATGTGACGAAGGATGCCAGAAAGAAGTTGGAGCCGACTGCAGAGGTTGGGATATTTGTGGGGTACACTGATACGCCCCACAACTATCGTGTGTATTTTCCAGACAGTGGTAAAACTGTTGTGCGACGGGATATAAAATTTCAGGAGGAGAAAGCCATGAAGTGTTCGCTTGAGAGGGAGCTACACTTGCATGCAGATGAGGAGCTATTAGTTCCTAAGGATGAGCTTCAGGACGTGGATCAACCACAGGACGAGGTTCATGGAGTGGAAGAGACCACTCATGCAGCGCCAACCATCAGAGGGCGAAAGCGCTTGACAGAAGCTGAGCGACTGGCTCAAGATGTAGAGAAAGTTGTAGGACCACCTACAGCGCAACGCAGGCAGAGACAGTCACCGGATCGGTACACTGGATACATGGCTCTTATGAGCAAGTGTGTTGTGACTGAGCCATCCTCTTTCGAGGAAGCTGTGGAGGATCCCGCATGGGTAGATGCCATGGTGGAAGAGTATGATTCTATTGTCAGAAACAGTGCATGGGAGATTGTTCCTAGACCGGAAGGGAAATCAGTGGTGGGTTCGAGATGGATCTACAAAGTTAAGCAGGCAGCTGACGGGAGTGTGGAGAAGTACAAGGCAAGATTTGTTGCCCGAGGCTTTTCACAGATTGAGGGGATCGATTATGAGGAGACCTTTGCACCTGTCGCAAGGTATTCTTCCATACGGACGATTCTTGCTCTCTCAGCGCAGATGGGATGGCACATTCATCAGATGGATGTGAAGACTGCGTTCCTCAATGGAGTCATTGAGGAGGAGGTGTACATTGAGCAACCCGAAGGCTTTGAAGTCTTCAGTAGCGAGTCGCATGTGTGCAGGCTCAAGAGAGCGCTGTATGGGTTGAAGCAAGCACCACGTGCTTGGTACACACGGATAGACAGCTATTTCACAGGACTTGGATTCTCCAAGAGCGAGGCGGATCCGAACCTATACCAGATTGTGGTGGAGGGTAAGTTGCTTATCATTGTACTGTATGTTGATGATTTGATTCTAACGGGTGATGAGCTGTTGATACTGTCATGCAAGAAGGATCTTGCTACAGAGTTTGAGATGAAGGACTTGGGCCTCCTTCACTATTTCCTAGGATTGGAAATATGGCAGCGCAGTGGTGGACAGTTTGTTTCTCAGGGCAAGTATGCTCGGGAGATACTGGAGAAGTTCAACATGCATGGCTGCAAGCCTGTTGATACTCCTCTTCCTGGAGGTTGGAGGAAGGAGGATGCCACTTCAGGAGAAGAAGTGGATGCCACTGTTTATCGACAGTTGGTGGGGTCGCTGATGTATTTGGTCAATACACGACCTGATATATGTTATGCAGTTAACCAGCTTTCACAAGCTATGGTTAAGCCTACCAAGCTCTTCTGGAAGGCGGGCAAGCATGTATTGAGCCACTTGAGAGGCACATCGGGATATGGATCTTGGTACAGGCAGGAGGATGCAGAGTGGGTAGGGAGCCCAACGGACAGAAAGAGCACATCAGGAGGGGTCTTCAGTATCGGATCGACAGTAGTTTCTTGGTACAGCAGGAAGCAGAGATCTGTGTGGATGAGGATGATCTTGGTCGGGTTTTTCGGGTCCAAGCACATCAGGTACCATCATATCAGAGATTGTGTGCAGCGGAGGATCATGTTACTTTCGTACATTCCAACGGAGGATCAGGATGCTGATATTCTGACGAAGGCTCTCACCAGGAGCAAATTCGAGTACCACCGAGGTAGGATAGGGGTTGCTGATAATCCATATCTTGTCGAGAGGGAGTGTTGAGATTGCAACAAGATGATGGAGCTTAGTGAAAAGAGTCGCCTTCACTAAGTGGGCCCGCAGGCTATTTTTGGCGCAAGTCTATTTTTAGACTATGTCTATTTTTAGACATATGGATCATGTCTATGTTTATGGATGATTGATCAAGTTGGGAAAAATAGATGGACTTCTATTTTTGATGAAAGTGTGAGTGATCACAGTGTGAGTGATCAAGTCTATTTTTAGACTGGCTGTCAAAAATAGAAAAGTCAAATATTATTATCTCACAATAATATTTGGACTATAAACTTAATCTTATTCTCTTGGAGCACTTCAGTTTGAGCTATGGAAGTGGCACATGCAGCTGTCAGAAGGAAATTCGTTTTTCTTATGAGTCAGTTGAGTTATTGCATGCATGACTTCAGTTAGAACTCAAGTGAGTTGAGTTTAGTGGACTGGAGGTACAGTTGATGGAGTTGTGTTCAGTTTAACTTAGTTAAACTGGTTGTAGTTAGTCTAACTGCAGATAGACTAATGATGAGTTGTTAAACTAATTATTAACTCATAATATAACTAAAGAATACATCAGTTAACTCAGTTGCATGTCAGTGCATGTTCAGTTCAACAGGGACAAGTGGTAGAGAATCATATTGCTATCAGTTGTGACTATAGTTGTGCACCAGATCTTGCACAATCAAGGGATTGAGTATGCCAATGAGTTTTCTCACATATTTGGCCAGCATTTTAGCCTTTGCTCACATCCACAAAGAGTGAGTGACTATTTTGCAGGTGAAAATCGAGTTTGGGAAGCTATTCTCATCAGTTCTTGAGCAGGTATTGAGCAGTGGAGGCAGGCAAGCAGTGGAAGAGATTTGGAGATCAGATCTGAGCTGTATTGTGTGTAACAGAGGTGGAGATACTTGTGAGAAGTATTATGCTGTGTAATGTTACATGACTCAATCATTAATATACAGATAGTGTGGGGTTTTTAGCGAGATGCTTTCCCCGTGATACATACTGTGTTAATGTGTGAATGCTCTTGATGTTTTATTGTTATTGATGCTGCTATATTCTTGATCAACGTAGAGGAGCTTATGTATTGTGTATGTTTTCTGCATTAGTACATGATCAGGATAATCTCCATTGAATATGTGTTAAATTATTCAAAATTTCTACACAATCATCCATAAACAACATCCTATAACTCATAGACCATGATCCAGTCTAAAAATAGACTTTGCGCCATAATTTTCCTGCAGGCCCACTTAGTGAAGGCGACTCCTTTCCACTAAGCTCCATCATCTTGTTGCATTCTCAACACTCCCTCTCAACAAGATATGGATTATCAGAAACCCATATCCTACCTTGGTGGTATTCGAATTTACTCCTGGTGAGCGCCTTCGTCAAGATATCAACATCCTGATCCTCCATTGGAATGTATGAAAGTATCATGATTCTCTGCTGCACACAATCTCTGATATGATGGTACCTGATGTCAATGCTTCCATATACTCAACCTCTTGAGCTCCCTGCCCAACCTGCATCCTCCTGTCTATACCAAGATCCATATCCCGATGTGCCTCTCTTGAGCCTTGCACACATGCGACTCCAAAAACTGTCGATAAACAGTGGCATCCACTACCTCTGTTGAAGTAGCATCCTCCTTCCTCCAACCTTCAGGAAGGAAAGCAATCTTCACATCCACCTGATGAATGTACCACCCCATCTGCATCACTTTGTAGATCCATCTCGAACCCATCACTGATTTCCCTTCCGGTCTAGGAACAATCTCCCATGCACTATTTCTGACAATCGAATCATACTCTTCCACTATGGAATCTACCCATGCGAGATCTTCCACATCTTCCTCGAAAGAGGATGGCTCAGTCACAACACATTTGTTCATAAGAGCCATGTATCCAGTGTACCGATCAGGTGACTGTCTCTGCCTACGTTGGGCTGTAGGTGGTCCTACAACTTTCTCTGCATCTTGAGCCAGTCGCTCAGCTTCTATTAAGCGCTTTCGCCCTTTGATGGTTGGCGCTGCATGAGTGGTCTCTTCCACTCCATGAACTTCTTCCTGTGGCTGATCCACGTCGTGAAGCTCATCCTTAGGAACTAATAGCTCCTCATCTACATGCAAGTGTGGCTCCCTCTCAAGTGAACACTTCATGGCTTTCTCCTCTTGAAATTTTATATCCTGTCGCACAAAAGTCTTACCACTGTCTGGCAAATACACAAGATAGTTGTGGGGCATATCAGTGTACCCCACAAATATCCCAACCTCTACAGTCAGCTCTAACTTCTTCCTGACATCTTTCGTCACATGCATGTAAACGTTAGCACCAAAAATCCTCAAATGAGAAATATCAGGCCTCTTACCAGAATAAGCTTCCTTTGGTGTACTCATGCCAAGTATCCTGTGAGGACAACGGTTCTGCACATATACTGCAGTATTGCATGCTTCTGCCCACAAGTGAAGAGGTAGGCCCTGATCATGCAACATTGCCCGTGCAACACCCACGATCGTTTTGTTCTTCCGCTCAGCAACCTCGTTCTGCTGTGGGTTATGGGAATTATGAGCTCTCTTCGAATCCCTTCTGCACTATAGAAATCCTTGAACTCGCCAGAGATGTATTCACCACCATTATCGCTCCTAAGAGCCTTCACCTTCTTCCCTGACTCCTCCTCGACCAGTGCTTTGAACTCACAGAACTTTGAGTATGTCTCGCTCTTCTTCTGCATGAAGAAGATTCAACACTTAAGAGAGAAATCATTAACAAAAATAACATAATACCTGTGCTTTGTTGTCGAAGCTACTGAGAAACGTCCACACACGTCTGTGTGAATTATATCAAGGATCATCGTGGCTCGACTATCCTTCTCATGAAAGATGCCTTTCACAAACTTTCCCAAAGTACACCCCTTGCACTGATCTGACAGCGCAATAGTGGCTTTTGGAAGCCCTGTATTGATCTGCTGCAGTATCTTCAAGGCTCCATGGTGAAGGTGACCCAATCTCCTGTGCTACAGCTTGTCATCATCCTAGCTCACCAATCCTTTTTCCTTGCATGCCATTGCTACGCATCCATCTACATGAAACTGATAAAGGTTCCTCACTCGAACCCCTATCTTCCAGGTTTCTCCAGTTGTCTTGCTGCGTAGGAAAGCCTTTCCCTCGATGAAACCAACATCATATCCTTTGTCTTCTAACATCACCACAATGATAAGATTCTTCTTCAATCCTGGAACATGCATCACTTCCTTCAATACGAAGGGTTTACCAGACTCCCTCTCAAAGGAAATGATATTGATATCGGTCGCACTGTATCTACCATCATCGCCCATCTCGATGTGCACTCCAAGATCTTTGTCCTCCAGATCAGAAAAAAATCTCGATCTCTTGTCATGTGAAAAGACGCACCACTGTCCAAGAACCACACCGATCCCATCACACTTGAAACCAAGCATGCGATCAATGAAAAATCAAGCTCAAAGAGGCTAGAGCCTCTCCTGCTGCAGATCCAACAACTTGCTTGTTCTTCTTCTTCTGCGGACAACTAGTGGCATAGTGTCCGTGCTGGTGACAATGAAAACACTTCATCTTGGACATGTCCTACTTATTGCCTTTCACACCAGACTGAGAAGCTTTCTTGCTCTTCCCCTTCTTTGCTTTTGCATCCAAAGTGCAATTTTCTTCATCAGTTCCCTTTAATGAAGATCTGTCCCTAGTATTCCGCTTGATCTCTTCCCGGACAAGATCTGACCAAAGTCTCTCCCATCTTGGCAGTTTCTCCCAACCATTAACAGAGTCCTGATAGGAATTCCAACTCTTCGGAAGACCAAGGAGAGCCAAGCTCACCAAGTCCTCATCATCGACAGTTACCCCCACACTTCCCAGCTCATCCTGACACTGAGTGAGCTTCATGAGATACTTGGGCATACTGTCTCCCTTCTCACATTTGATGTTTCTGAGTTTATCCTTGAGTGCCAGCTTCCTCTGATCGCTCTTGCTTTGGAATAGATCTATCAACACTTTCCACATCAAGTATGGAGAAGCCTTTCCATGCAGGCTAGACACAATGTGATCCTTCATGCCCTTGAACAGAATCCTTCGACACTTTGCTGTCTTCTTTTGCCAAGCATCAACTTGCGTAGCATCAGTAGGCTTTGGGACCTCAGCCTCTATGAAATCCTTCAGCCCGTTGTCATCCAACACTTCCTCCATCTTGTCCTTCCATGCAATATAGTTTGAGCTGCCCTCAAGAGCATACTCCAATTGCAATCCATTGAAAGACATTGCCACGTTGATACCAAGAAAACACTGCTGCAAATTTGAATTCCACCAGCTCCAAAATCAACCGCCTCTGATCTAAGATTCATGAGAACAAATTATTTCTCATACAAATATTGACTGTACGGGCTTTTACTGGATATCTCACCTTCCAAAGGAAGGATGAATCCAAAGGCTACCTGGCCCGATTACAGACTCTGCCTGAAGAAATAAGATGTAAACACTTTCTGAATAGTAGATATGATGATCAATAGCTCTGATACCATGTAGAAATTTTGAATAATAAACACTTATTCAACAGAGATTATCTTTATCATGCACTATTGCGGAATACATGCACAATACATAAGCTCCTCTATGTTGATCATCAATTTAGCAACATTAAAAACAATGAAACATCAATCGCATGCACACATTAACACAGTATGTAACCCGGGGAAAGCTTACAGCTGAAAACACTACACTATCTATATATTAATGATTTAGAACATGTAACATTACATAGTACAATACTCCTCACAAGTACTCAGTACTATCTCCACCTGTTACACACAAAACTAGCTCATATCCGAACAAGTCACAGGTTCAAATCTCCTTCGCTGCTTTGCCTGCCTCCACTGCACAATGCTTGAGAATCACTCACTCTGGAAATCACGTGAGCATAGGCCATAATACTTGGTATTGGCCCACATTTCGTAGTACTCATTTGCATAACTCAATCCCATTGATTGTGCAAGATCTCATGCACAACTATAGTCACAACTTATAGCAATCTCAACCTCTAACACATGTCTCCACTGAACTGTACATGCACCGACATGCAACTGAGTTAACTGATGTATTCTTTAGTTGCTTTATGATTTAATAATTTGTTCACAACTCATCACTAGTCTATTTGTAGTTAGACTAAGTACAACTAGTTCAACCAAGTCAAACTGAACACAACTCCATCGACTCCACATCCAACTCCACCAAAATCAACTGCTTGAGTTCTAACTGAAGTCCTGCATGCAATAGCTCAACTGACCCACAAGAAAAGTCTATTTCCTTTTGACAGCTGCATGTGCCACATCTGTAGCTCAAATTGAAGTGCTCCAAGAGGATAAGATAAAGTTTATAGTCTAAATATTATTATGAGACAACAAATTTGACTTTTCTATTTTTAGCCTGGCAGTCTAAAAATAGACTTTGATCACACCACTGTGAACCAGAAATAGAAGTCCATCTATTTTTCCCAACATGACCAATCATCCATAAATAACATCTTGTAACTCATAGACCATGATCCATATGTCTAAAAATAGACTTTGCGCCATAATTTGCCTACGTGCCCACTTAGTGAAGGAAACTCCTTTCCACTAAGCTCCATCATCTTGTTGCATTCTCAACATTCTGGACCTCAGTTCAGATGCAAACGTATTGCTTAAGTAGACGTGGGAGCGTATCAGCAAGCCCCCACTCCAATGGTCTCCGATCCAATTACGGATGGCAAATCAGTAGAAGATCTTTCCCCTGGGTAGGCTGCAAGGAATCACTGTAGACTTGGATGGTGCAAGCACTAGAACGGATTTTGAAGTTATTGAGATAGTGGACGAGAAAATCATGTACCCCGCATTGTTGGGAATAGACTGGGCCATTGACATGAATGGGATTATTAATTTCAAGCATAGGAAGATGATATTTGAGAAAAAGTCGCGCCGCGTAGTTGTTCCGCTAGATCCAACCAAGGGACCCCGCTACACGGAACCTGTGCGTGATGATGAGCAGGATGAAGCCTTGGATTGTATCTACCAAATTGCTGCACAAAGGCCAATAAAGGGTAAGGTAATGGAGGAACGAAGAATTTCACAGGGTTACGAGGAACCATACACCGATGATTCAGAGGAAGAAGACGAGAAATGGCGGAACAGAATGAACAAGGCAACTACGTTAAGCTGCAATATGCTGACAAAATCCATGTACTACATTAAAGCCCAGGACCATGAGCTGCTGGTGTATGATGGGCTCACAGTAGTAAATGAATTCTTGGAGAAGTTTGAGAGCGCAGTACTAGAGTACCAGTGATTTGATGCGCTCAAATGGGCCTTTCGCACGACACTGGGGCGATGGTGGGGTACCCATGAAGGCACTTTCACAGATTGGCGAAGTTGTAAGCACATGATGTAGATACGATTTGGGAAGCCAACACTCCAACTAATGGTGAAATATGATGGATGAGAAAATCTACGCATACATCTGAGCAAATGGACCAAAGCCTATGGAGAAAAGCAACAACCAGAATGGGTTCACCTATTTTATCATACCTTAGATGTCACCCAAGGAATTGGTATACTAAAACAGAGCTCCAACATGGCATAGGGGAGTGGGATATCTTGCGCAAAGCGTTTCTGTCAACATTTCTTTTTGAGGATCAATGGATGGATACAGTAGATGATGCATTAAAGCTAGTCAAGACCACAATTTTCACGATGCTGCTAGAACTAGAAGAACTCGTGCAATCCGACTAGTCGCGACAGCTAAGACAAGCCTTGGAATGTTACAATGTAAAAGCAAAAGGTGACGAAGATGATCTGTGTGACATCAATATACTAGAATTCGAAGGAAGTTGAGAAGTGCGCGACCCAAAAATAGAAGATCCATACATCGCAGCGCCATTAAAAATGAAGCAAGTGAATATCAGAATAGAGAAGGAACTGAAGTGTGCTATGCTTGGAGATTACTGGGACGACGCTACATCATCGAGTTGCTCCGAGAGTATCGAGACCTCTTCCCTACCAAGATTACGGAGCAGAAAGGGATTCGAGGTGAACTAGGAATGATGAAGATAACTTTGAAGCCTGATGCAAAACCAGTAAAGCAATGACCTTACTGACTAAATCCAAAATATAAAGAAAAAGTACGAGAAGAACTAGACAAGATGTTGGTAGCCGGGATAATTGAACCAGATGAGGAATCTGATTGGGTAAGTCCGATGGTGGTATAGGAGAAGAAATAGAAGGGTGAGATCCACATCTGCGTGGATCTACGGAAACTCAATGATGCTTGTGTTAACGATCCATTTCCCACACCTTTTACCAATGAAGTCTTAGAAAATGTGGGTGGGCAGGAAGCGTATTCCTTTACGGATGGGTTCTCTGGATACCATCAGATCAAGATTGCATTGGAGGATCAAAGCAAGACAACGTTTGCTATGGAATGTAGTTTCTTTCAGTATACGGTGATGCCATTTGGGCTGAAGAATGTGCCGGCAATATTTTCTCGCATTGTGGTAGCTGCATTCAAGGAATTTATACATAAATTCTTGAAAGTCTACCTTGACGATTGGACCGTCTTTGGCCTAGTTAAGAAATACTGAGAGCTTACGATTAATGTTGGATACCTGCCGTCGACACCAGATTACGCTCAATCTAAAGAAGTGTATGTTCCTTGTTCCTTTTGGAAACTTGCTAGGTCACGTAGTTTGTAGGAAAGGCCGGACGGTGGATCCGGAAAAGATCACTATCATATTAGATCTGCAAGAACCGCACAGTGTTAAATAGCTTCACGCTACGCTGGGACACACGGGGTACTATTGGAAGTTCATAAAAGGTTACGCCTAGATCACGGCTCCAATGGAACAATTGTTAAAAAAGGATGCCACATATTGCTGGAATGAGGAATGTAACAAAATCCTGGAATTGCTGAAGGAAACAATGGCATATGGCCCTATCTTGATCTTTAAAAAATGGGATGTGGAGTTCCACGTGCATGTCAACGCGTCATGTATCGCATTAGGAATAGTACTTACTCAGGAAGGCGCAGAGGGAGTTGACCACCTAATTGCGTTGCAAGTCGAAGGTTGTCAAAAGTCGAGAAAAATTACTCTACTATTGAGCGAGAGGGATTGGTGATGGTGTACACACTCTAGAAGTATTGTAACTATTTTCTTGGAGGACATTTTAAGATGTATACTAATCACTTTGCACTAAAATACCTAGTGAATAAGCCTATGTTGGGGGGGCGCATCTGTCGATGGTTGATGTTGTTTCAGGAATATGATTTTGAGGTTGTTGTAAAGCTAGGACGCCTGAATGCAGGTCCAAACCACTTATCCCAGATTGAGATGGGTGAGGAACCCACGAATCTATAAGAAGGACTCTCGGATGCCCAGTTGTATGTAGTGTGCATTGCGAATGACCACTTTGAAGATATAATCTATTTTTTGATTACCGGCACTACGCCGCAGGGGTATTCTGTGCAACAAAAGAAGGAATTGGTGACATGAGCAGTAGATTTCACTGTGGTTGTCAGCCATCTCTACAAGATGGGCCATGATGAGATATTATGCAGATATGTACCAGAGTTTGAGTGAGAACAGATCCTTGCCGAAGCACATGGGGGGGTTGTTGGCGGACATTATGTGGGCCGGGCCATAGCCCAAAAGGTTCTTCGTGCTAGATTATGGTGGCCTACCCTACATCAAGATTCAAAAGCATACTACCAGGCCTGTGATGTATGCCAATGAATAGGAAAGCTGTCGCGAAGGGATGAAATGCCACTTCACCCATAGGTAACACTACAGCCATTTGAGAAATGGGCAATCGACTTCCTCGGGCCTATTGAATCGTGAGGGAAGATGGGCGCGCACTATATTATCATTGTGACTGAATACTTGACCCGATGGGCAAAAGCACAACCAGTTAACGATTGCACAGCCGCGATAGTGGCAAAGTTCTGTTCGAGAATGTGTTGACGAGATTTGGGTGTCCTAAGATTCTCATGAGTGATTGAGGAATGCATTTTTTGAACAAAACCATTAGCGTGCTCACTGAGGAATTCCAACATATCACCAATAGAGCACGCCATGCCATCCACAAGAAAATGGGACCATTGATGCATTCAACAAAATTTTGGAAACCGCGATGACTAAGATCTGCAATGTGTGATGGAACGATTTGGACTTTCACATCCCTGCTGTGCTATGGGCATACCGAACCATGTGCAAAAAGTTGATAGGCTAGACATTGTTTCGACTAGTCTATGGTAAGGAGGCCATGATGCCTATGGAATATATTGTGCCAAGCCTACAGATTGCAGTAGCTATAGGAATGGCAGATCGTGGGGGTTTGGAGGAAAGGCTCGCACAACTCGACGAACTGGACGAAGAACGATTTCTGGCGGGATTTCATGAACAGGTACAAAACAACGTGAGAAAGCATGGCATGATCGCCATATCAAGGTGTGCATGTTCAAGAAGGATGACCTTGTATTATTATATGACAGTAAGTTCGAAAAATTCCTAGGTAAACTCCGTATGCATTGGTTGGGGCCTTATTTTGTTAAAGAAGTAACTGATGGGGGTGTAGTTCAGCTGGCTAAGCTCAATGAGACCCCTTCCCGAGAAGAGTGAATGGTAGTTTCCTGAAGCTCTATAAGAGTAGGCCAACTACCTGACTAACCGTTCCACAGAGAGTCTCACTGCTTCGACCAGTTGAAAGAGAGTGAGGGGCGCTAAAGTAGTTTGGGGAAAAGATGTGTCGGTATCAGGGTACGTGTACAATTGGCCAAAAATTAGGAGTGTGGTTCCGTGGATAGAGCCACGCAGGTGCGCCAATCCAAGGAAGGATGACCGTTAATACCACTGTTCATGATAAGATGGTTGCATTATGATAAAAGGGAGTGGGCGGTGGGCAATTAAGAGCCACCATACGAGCTAGATATGAAATGATCGACCACAGATTTCACACGGGAAGGTTACACGAGTTAGAACGAGCGAAAATTCGGGCATTTGAAGTTTGCATGGCTTGTAAATCACCATGGGGAATCCGTTGGGCAACCTACACTTTGAAAATACAGATGGAGCTATTCATCATCACTACACCTGGCATGCACCCGAAGGTAGTAATCTAGCCAAAGAAGGGGCAAGACTCTCTAAGGAGTCTAATATTGACAGCTGCGGGTATCCCACAAGCTGCAGCATCACTAGCAGGGGATGTACCGGAAAAAGGGAATGCGAAGTAGAATTGGTTCGGATGTCGTTGCCCTGCCTAGGGGTAGGATGGTGCGTTACAACAGAACAACAGAAGGATGGACAGATGGTGAAAATGGGTGGAGATGTAGTCAATAAGTTGCCTCTGATGGTTCTCGACGTGTGGGATCTCGTAGACAGCAGCTAGGGTCTTGAAACATTGCAACACAGGCTGTAGCGGATGGTGCGAAGAGAAGATACGACGACCGCAAAGGGCTACGGTGGTACCAGGAGGTCTTGTATGCAGCTCCCCGCTCATGCTGGAATCTTCAGAAGGGGTGTTCTATGTTAATGGAGTAGAGCAGAATGAGCATCATCGGTTATGAGATATGGTAGAAACACTAAAGCCGAAAAAGCGTTGCAGGAGACAAAGCAGGAGAAGTTGAATGACGAGTGTTACACAAAATATTGTCACCATGACTTTATGCAGTCAGTGTGAGTCTATCACCACTCATAAATCCTCCTTTGCAAGTCTCAAACCTCAGCTCTTCATGTCAAGCCTTAAAAATGAGAGAAAGTCTTTGAAAATCTCTAAAACTCTAGTTCCGCACTTTCTCTTACCATTACCTGCGGTCCCGCACCCCTTGGTCATGTTACCTGCGGACCTGCCCACTCTGTCTCTAAAGGAATGGGTGCGGACCCCTGTAAAAGTAAAAAAGGCACAAGTTTATTATTAAAAAACTCACTTTGGATTAATTCTGGATGCTTCTAGAAAGAATCTTGAGGTGGCAAGTTCGCTCCTAGGTGGTTCATGCATCCCATGACTAAAGGAGCTAACCCCTTGATGAGAGGAGCTTATCCCTTTGAAGGAGGACTCTATCCCTTTGAAGGTGGACATGGTAACTTCCTTCCTCTGCACTATAAATTGAGGCATTGGGCTGGTTGCTAGGGAGGTTGAAAGTTGAACATTTTTGAGGATAAATGTTGTTGGAATTTAGACTTCCTAATTGAGCTTGAGAGGAGAGATTACATACATTTTTACTTCTTTGGGAAGAGAGTGAAACTTGTCAAAGTAGAGGAGATTCTTGCTTGACCCTGGGAGGAGCTTGTACAACATCAAGGCACCAAGGTTGTAAAGTTCTTCTTTGTTTAAAGTTAATACAATCAGATTCATTTTTCTCAATAAATTGTCTCCTATGGTTTATTTCATGAATTCCTTGATCATCATGATAAATATGGTTTATTGTATTGGCTATGCAGGTGTTATTTGATGTGTGCATGTTTGCATTTGTAGGTTCTTTAAAAGGAAGCTCGTTTGGACGAACGGAGCGTGGCTTCCACAAACTAGCACTGGACTTGAGGTAGGGTCTGAAACATCTCTTGGCTTTTATTTATAAATCGCATATTTAGAGAAAGATAGAATTTGTTTGGTTTGCTTGTCCCTAGATATCATTAAATACTAGGGAGATCAGTCTTGTCCGCAAGAATGATTTATCTACCCGACAAAATGGTGACTCAATTGGGGACTTGAATTTTGGTTTTTTGCCTTTGCTCTTACTTTGACTTGAGAAACTTTTTCTCTGTTTTTGGTTTTTGCTTGATGTGTGTGGGATTGGGTAGTTTCCTTAGATTTTGAATTGTTTTTGTTTTTCATGCTTTTTGAAGAGGACCGCACGTTCTAGTTGTAACATAGTGTGGACATCCCTACACTGTTTCTTTACCACACAGAGCGGTACCGCACCTGGTTATACTGGGGACCTGCGGACCCTGTCAAAATTTTGAAAAAATTAAAATCTTTTCATTCAGTGAGCTTAGGATTTTTTTATGTGTTTTAGCCTCTGCCCAGATCTGCACATGTCTTGTCAGAAACTTTTCGTAGGTTAATTCCATTGGCATTTAGGTTTTAGGTGAATTTCTAGAAGTTTTGTGTGCCTGGCTAGATTTTCGTTTGGTCTTTGTAGTAACTCAGAACTTAGAAGCCTTAGAAACCTCAGATCACCCTGGTTTTTTCTGGTCTTCTTATGAGTCTAACCGATTTGTAAAATCTGCCTTTGGTGAGGAATACATCTCGTTTTTCTCTTTGCGAAGCTTCAAAAGAACTTGTTTTGAAAGTTTTGGATTCATTTTTAAAAAAGAAAACAAAAGCTGGTTGTTTTTTGATTAATTTCTTATTCTGAACAAGTTAGTCCTTAGTTTGCTGATAACCAAGTAAAACATCCTTGAAAAGAAATTTTGTAAGCTTTTACTTCAATTAGATTTTTAGAATTTATAGATCTCAAGATTAGATTTTTTTAATAGTTTTGAGTGTTTTATAAAAAAAAAAAAAAAATATCTTTTGAAAAGGTTTGTTTTTGTAGTATTTGAGTGTTTAAAGGAAAGGGATATTTTTCGTGAGCATAATTAGTAGTCTCGTTTTTGAGTTTATTGAAAAAGACAAAAAAGTTTTTCTTTTCATTTGTTTGTTAAGGAAAGATTTGTTTTTCAAGCAATTGTATTCTCAAAATTTCTTTAGCTAGAAATTCATTGAAGAAAAAGGATTTTTTATCATCTTTAGGTGCATTTTTAGTGTTTTGGAGTCGAGTCTTCACACCATAAAGTTTCATCTCCGCACCTTTTGACTTAAGAAAAAACCAATAAAAATAACATTCAAAGTAAAATCTATCTAGTAATATTTTTATTTCTAGGGCTCTTTATCACCAACATAGCTTAGGCTAGTATCTTGGAGTAGTGAGTAATTAACTCTCCAAGATAGTAAAAACAAACAAGTAGTTGTATCTTGTGATAGGAGATAAATTCCAATTGTTACATCTATGCTCTGGGAAGCTCCTCTTAAAGGAATCAAGCACAAGGTCATATTCGAACCAGTGGGGTAATCAATCCTTCCTCATCGGGAATGATAGCAGATATACACATATTAAATACGGTAAACCTCGGATTAACCATTATCAAGGAGCCTAGGGTCACTTGTTGGTAAACCTTGTATTATGTCAAGGAGCCTTCAAGGGGATTGGGCTTTGCTACTCTGCCCTTGCGTGTGTATTGGATCACAGACTGTTCCCCTAGGTATATTTGTTTCTGTTGGTAACCATAGTGACCATAATCTATAGGATTCTTTCCTAAGGTGACGGTGGAGGGAAGATCCCACGGTACCTGGAGCAGACGTCGACTAGACTCACTTGGATTTTCTAGGGGATTCTCTTCACTTGAGATGGTTTAGTGGAGAAACTTGTGCCAGTCTATTCATTAAGTAGGTTGTCAGGGTAACTGTTCCAACCGCCATTTCTGTATTGAATTCTGCGACGTTGGATTTCATCACCAACTAGTGTTTTCGGTACGGAAAGTTACTGTTTGTGTGTGATTTGACCTCCTAGATTCTTTAGGCATGTGATTCAAAATTGTTTGGTTCTTTAGAGACTTTAGGTGGTTTTCATTGAAATTTTTCTTTGTTTGCGTGTGAAGTAATTAAAATATTTAATCGTGGCTGAATTACCGAGGCAGTCCCGTAGACTTCGGGGCCAACCTCCTGAGTTTTCACCAAGCCAGCTTGAAGGGCTATGAGCTCTTGTAACTCCTAGTGACAGTAGAGTTGGGTCACCAGAAGAAGGAGAATCTTATTTAGTTGTGCATCCAGATTATCAAGTTCAAGCACCAGAGTATATTATTGAACCTGTTTCATTTTCTGAAGTTACTGGTAGTTTTTCTTCTACTAGTGAATTAGCCGAGGAACCTGAAATTTTTGAACCTGAAACTGAACCTGTTGCTACTCCATCATCAAGATTTTCCTCTCCAACTTCCAATGGTCCTGATTCACCCAGGGTAGGAAGAGTCATTACCCAAAATCTTCCTTCTGGACTTATTGCTATTGAAGAACTTGTTACTTTGGAAGAAGGTATATCTATCCCTAAAAATCAACCAGCTATAGAACTTAGGGAGCATGAATCGATATTTTACAGTCCACCTAGGAGGGGTGCTTGGTATCTTTCATTGACCAATTCTCTAGAAAGCCCAAGACAAAGTTTTTCACCACCTCACATTCCTTTTCATCCAACACCTAGAGGCTATTATCCTCCTTTCAATATGTCGAGATAGTCATCCATGTTTTCTCAATCTCCAGAAACATTTTTATATGGTAGTCCTTCTGTTCCCTCTGGGTATCAGTCACTTACTCGTACTTTTTTGGGAGCATCTCCTTAACCTGTTGAACAAGGGTTATTAAATGGTAATAACGGAACTAAGCTATTGAGTGTAGAAGATATTCTTATGATGTCAGGTACCATTCCAAATCTGCAACCTCAAGGTAGTCAGTTACCACCTGGGGGGCAACCTCAAGGTCCTCAATTATCACCTGGGGGGAAACCTCAAGGTACCCAGTTACTGCCTGGGGGGCAACCTCAAGGACAATACATACCTTCGGGATAGTACATTCCTCAAGGTCAACCCCAGACTTAGTACGTACCTCAAGGTCAACCCAGTATCAATATGTACCTCAAGGTCAACCCCAATATCAGTACGTGCCTCAAGGTTATCAACCTCAAGGTCAGTACCCAACCCAAGGTTTCCAACCACCTTCAGGTCAATCATTTGTCCAAGGAGCTGGAAATGTACCTTCGAATTATCAACCCTACCCTCAACCTGGTTATGGTCCTCAATATGTTCAACCTTCTATGGGTCCATACCCCAGAATGAACGTAGTGTGGGATCCTTCTCAATCTCAATAGATCTTGCATATGAATGTGTAGTTGTCATCTCAATCTGGACAAACTTTGGTTTCTGTTTCAACCTAGCAACCTGTCCAACCTACTATTCAAACTTCTGCACCTTTTGTAGTTTCTTAGCCTAGGCCTAGTTCGCCTCGAACTCCGCCTCAAACGACTGCTGCAATTGCTGCAACATCTGTTCCATCTACCCCACCTATTTCTGGAGTATCGGTAGCTCCGGTTTCTACTGTTCCTGCATCAACTCCTCAAACATCTTTACCCCAGTCTGGACCTACAATTCAAACTTCGGTTCAAATGCCTATAGGACAACCTGGTCCAAGTACGGTTGTCACAAGTCAACCTCAATTTACTTATCAACCGTACCAGGGACAGTACCAATTCGGTCTTGCTGTGCAGAACCCAGTCTATCAGTATCAACCGTACCCTGGAATACTTATCAGCAACCTCAACAACCCCAGTATGGTTCGGTTAATCCTAGTTTTCCGGGAGGATATAATATCCCAAATTCAATTCCAATTCCTAGTTATCCTGGATATCCTCCTCCCGGGGCTGGTCTCATGACCCAGGGTTTTCGAGACCCTAATTGTCAGTTACTGTTCATTGCAAATTTGGACTTGCCTGATTTGTCACGCCTTACGAACGATCCCATTAATTATCTTCCGTTTTGGTAGCCAATGCCGAATAAGTTTCCCAGTGATATCCAAAAGTTTGAAGGTAAATCAGGAGAGGATCCGTCAAACCATGTGATGAATTATCACCTCTGGTGTGCATCTAACTCCATTTTAGATTATTCAATTCGTTTACGTCTTTTTCAACACACTCTAATTGGTCTTGTGGCCAAGTGGTACATTGAGTTACCGCGAGCCACTCTTTATAACTTTAGTCAGCTAGCCACTTCATTCTTAACTCATTTTCGGTTGCCAGTCAGATATGACAATGGCACGAAATTATTAACTTCATTAAAACAGTGAACGTCCACTTATATTTCAGATCACATTCATGAATGGAGACGTCAACGACGTTTAGTGAAAGTCTTTATTCCGGATCAGATCTTAGCAGAATGGTTTTTTAAATCATTATTACCCAAAATCACTGAGGATGTAGCTAAGGCAGGAGTCATTACTGAAGAGCAAGTAATTGCTCAAGCTCAGTACCTGGACCTCGTTTATACGCAGTCGGGTACGTTACACGAGAAAATCCCCGACCTTCCTAAACAAAATCAAATAACTGTAGCTCCTTCGAGGTCTCATGCCGCTGATGGTATGATTGGTACAGTTAACACCAAAAGTAAGAAGAAATCTTCCAAGAATTCTTCTCCCATCATAACTTTACCAGATTCCCCGACAGGAGACTCTTCCACAGAAATTTCTGCCGATATTCATGTCGTAGAGTCATCTACAGCCAAATCAAAATCCAGCAGTAAAAAGAAGGGGAAGAAGAGAAATAAATCAGATAAAAATTTGAAAGAGAAACAAAAAAAAACAGAATCTACTGATGAGAAACGTAAACCTCATTATCCTTGTCTCATTTGTGACGAAGAGAATTTTACAAGAGACTGCCCTCATCGCGCTGAGGTTGTGAAAATCGTCAAAGGTTCTCAACCGCCTGCTATCTTGAAGGATCCTTTTCCTAGTTAAGACAATAAGATGATAGGTTCTTCCTCAAATGCCTCAGAAGAACCCATAATGATGATGTACCATGTTAGGATTGTGACACGATCGCAAGATTATGAAAGTAAAAGTCTTGTTGGTGGTAAGGAAGCATAATCTTCTAATTCAAACCCATCAACTTCAGCTCCCGGTTCTGATCCGCCACAGATCAAGAAACCTAACCCAGAATTAGTAATCAAACCACTCGCTAAGGGTATACTTCGAAAGTCAGCTTTCAATCCACATGCGAGAGCTGCTCAGAACTATAACATTTTTGAAGATTTAGCTATTTCACCTTCAGCAATGTCGGCTTTGGAGGTGCTGCAATCATGTCTAGCACAACGTAAATTGCTTTTGTCAGCTATAGGAGCTGTTGATATTCAGGACTTGAACCTTATAATCTTCGATATAGAAAATAGTACACCTCACTTACCTCATCAAATGGCTTTCCAAATTCCAGTGTTAGTAAAAAACAAACCTTGTTATAGGACTGTAATTGATGAGGGAGCTTCAACGTGTATTATGTTGATCCAGTGTTGGAGATCTCTTGGTTCTCCTACACTTAATCAATCCTCGATGATTCTAAAGGCTTTTGATGGTTGTGGGTTCCATTCTTTTGGAATTCTATAGGATTTACCTATAGGGGTTGAAGGCAAAACTGTTAATCTAGATGTGGAAGTGGTTGATGCCCCTCTAGATTATAACCTTCTCCTGGGTCGTAGTTGGTCTTACGCTATGATTGTTGTTGTTTCATCAGTCTTTCGGCTTATAAAGTTTCCTCATAATGGAAATATCATAACTATAGACCAGCTAACTTACTTTTCATCCGACCCAGCCTCTTCTGAAAGTATCCAGCATGTCGGTAAAACAACTAGCCCTTATAAGGATGTTGGAGTAGGACTAGTTAAAGATTCTGGTTTACTAGGAACTTTTTCCTTTCCTCCTCCTAATGTATCACCTTCTACTGCAACCATTCATATGATTTCATCAGACACTATCATTTATGATGATCCTTGGATTGTACCTTCCGAATCTGAGATAGATTCATTTGGCGATGCTATGCCTTTGAGTCCCTATGAAGTTGCGTATCAGGCCGTACGATTGTTTTTCAACCCTTCTTCAACCGAAATTGACCTAATGAATGTGGTCCATGAAGAATCACTTTCAACATCAAACTCAGATTCAACAACTTTTTCCGAACTTGTTCACACTGATGAGCAAATTAGTGAAATCTTGTCTGTTGATGATTTACGATGGGAAGATTTTCATCATAGATCTTCATTCTTACCTGAGATTGATCATTTTGAAAATGATTTTTCATCTATTTTTACGACTGATTATGTCAAGGAACCTCACAATCCATTGCAAAATCCTGATTCTGAGTTAAATTTGGGAAATATTTCTCGAACAGTTCCTATTGACATTTCGGTTAAACCTGGAATTGTTGAAAACATTCATATAGGTGCCTCTTGTACGGAAGATGAATTTCAAACATATAAGGCCCTATTTCAAGAATTCCGAGATGTGTTTGCCTGGTCATATGAAGAAATTCCAGGAATTGACCCAACAATTGTTGTTCATGAAATCAAAACTTAGCCGGATGCTAAACCCATTCGGCAACGTTTGCGTCAGATTCACCCACACAAAGCTGCTGATATTAAAGCAGAAGTTGAAAAATTACTTAAAGCAGGTTTCATTTATCCAATTCCCTTAACGTATTGGGTATCAAATATTGTTCTTGTTAATAAAAAGCAAGGAACAATAAGAATATGTATCGATTATAGGGATATTAATCGAGCCTGTCCAAAAGACAATTATTTGACTCCCTATATCGATCAAATCATTGATGATTGTGCCAGCAGTGAAATATTCTCCTTCATGGATGGTTTTTCTGGTTACAATCAAATCAACATTCTACCTGTTGATCAACCAAAAATGGCTTTAATTTGTCCATGGGGAACGTTTGCTTATTGCAAATTACCTTTTGGGATAAAGAACGCCAGTCCAACTTTTCAAAGAGCCATGTCTTACACGTTTCATGACATCAAGCACATTGTGCAACCCTATCTCGATGATTTGCCTGCTCATTCATTACGTAGAGCCGATCATCTCATTCATTTACGAGCAATCTTTATGAGATGTAGGCATTATCGAATTAGGTTGAATCCACACAAATGTGTTTTGTGTATAGAAACGGGTCGGTTACTGGGATTTGTTGTTTCGAAAGCTGACATTCGTGTCAATCCCTCGAAGGTTGAAGCTATTGTCAAATTTCCTCCTCCTTCGAGTCTTCGCCAACTCCAAAGTTTGCAAGGGAAAGCAAACTTTTTACGTCGATTCATTCCTAACTACGCCGAGATCGCAAAGGGTTTTACCAGGTTGTTGAAATAGAATACTCCATTCTTTTGGGATGAGATAGCTGAAAAATATTTTGATGCACTAAAACACGCGTTGACCCATGCACCATTATTGCATCCTCCCAACTACAACCAGGACTACTTCTTATATCTCACCGCCTCTCATTCCACCATCGGAGTGGTGTTAGTTTAGGAAGATGAATTTGGTAGTGAACATGTGATTTATTACCTTAGTCGCACTTTGAATCCAATTGAGCTAAAATATTCACATGTGGAGAAATTGGCCTTGGCAGCTGTTCAAGTTGTCCAACGATTTCGTCATTACATTTTATTACGCAAAACTACTGTAATTTTCGACTGTAACCCTATGATCTATATTTTGACCAAACAATTGCTAGGGGGCAAGTATTCCAAATGGATTGTTATCCTGCAGGAATTTGAATTGGAGCTTGAAAAATCTAAGTCAAAGAAATCGTTAGTTTTGTGGAGTTAATGTGTGACTTCCCGCGTGCTGATACTGAAACTATTGTGGAAGAGCCCATTGCAGATGAATCCTTGTTTCTTATCAGCACTCTTGATCCATGGTATGGAGATATCATAGTTTATCTCCAAACCCAATCCTTTCGGCCTGAAATTTCAAGATATCAGCATCGGAAAATACGATTCCAATCCCAACAATACAAAATAATTGGAGATACACTTTATCGTCGTGGGGCGGACTCTGTTTTCTGACGTTGTTTAACTCATGAGGAAGCTGAAAGGGTTCTAAATGACTGTCACTCTGGAGCGTGTGGCAGTCATATGTTCGGGTTTGCCACAGCCCAAAAGATATTATGCGCTGGCTATTTCTGGCCGTCTTTGTTTAAAGATTGTATTGACGCGGTCCGAAAATGCCACAACTGCCAAATTTTTTATCGAAAGATGCGCGCTCCACCTACTCCTCTCCACACTATAATTGTCGCCGGTCCTTTGTGAAATGGGCTATCGATTTTATTACATGTAACCCTCACTCGGCCGGGGGGCATGTGTATATCATCCTTGCGGTAGATTATTTTACCAAGTGGGCCGAGGCGATGCCTACATTTGTGGCAGATGGAAAAACTGCTGCGACTTTCGTTTTCAATCATGTAATTGCTAGGTTTGGTGTTCCACAAGTGATTATCACTGATCATGGGCGTCATTTTTGAAACATTATGATGACTGAACTAACAGATCAACTTGGCTTGCGTCACGATAGTTCTACTCCATATTACCCATAGGCTAATAGTTTGGTTGAAGCCATCAACAAAGTTCTAGTCATTATGATCTGACGAATCATTGGGATTCATAGGTTGAATTGGCATAACATGTTATTTTCAGCGCTTTGGGCGTATCGAACCTCAGTAAAAACATCAACTGGTTTCACTCCTTTCCAACTAGTTTACGGTTTGGAAGTTGTGTTACCCATTGAATGCAAAATCCCGTCATTGCAAATGGCCATAGAATTACTTCCATCCACTTCCGAAGAGGAGAAACGTTTATTGTACTTGGCTCAGCTAGATGAGAATCGACATGATGTTGCACTAGCAATCGAAGCTCATGCCAAACGTATTAAAGCTCAGTATGATCGAAATGTTACACCTCGTAATTTTTCGAAATGAGACATAGTCTTATTGTACGATCAAGAAAATGATAAGTTAGGCACTAGAAAATTTGTACCCATGTGGCATGGTCCTTATGTTGTTAAGCGAAAGCTAGCAAAAGGATCCTATGAATTGGTAGACTTTGACGGAGTCTCTTTAGGTAAACCCAGAAATGGTCTTTACCTGAAGAGATATTATGCTTAAATCTGGGTGTGGAGATTTTAGTTAGGTTAGTTTTCTTTCTAGTTAGTGTGTTTTAGATTAGAAAAGTGTGCTTAGTTTAGAGAGTGTTTTTGTCATTCTTCCTGCTTATCTTTATTTTACTCTTGATATTGCAGATGTCGACGTCTCCCCAAACATATATTGGTTTTGCTGATGGTGCTTGTCGTAATACACGGAACATATCTTTGGCAGCTTGGATTACCTATTCATGCTCTGATGAGTTGGTATCTATGCATGGGGTAAGCCTCGGTCAAACAACGAACAACATTGCAGAGTATAGTGCAGTGATTGAGTTATTATCTGAATCCATTTCATTTGGGATTCAGAGTTTGATTATGAGGTTAGATTCTGAACTCGTTGTGTTACAGCTTAATAGAGTTTATGCCATTAGAAATCCAGTGTTATTGAGATTATTTTTGAGAGTTCGTCTTGTGGAACGTGAATTTGACTATATTGAATATCAGCATATTCCAAGATATTTAAATACATTAGCAGATGCAATTTCTTCTCGAATGTTAAGTAGACATTTGCAATAATCAAACAGTAAATTTAAAAACATTCCATAACATGTTTTACAAGATAGCCAGTAATAGTGATATAGCATAGCATAGAAGTGTGTCATATATACATCGTCTTCGATCATAGGTTGAAAACACCTTCTGATTGGCAAAAATGATAGTACAAAAAGCAAAAATGTCTTATGAGTCTACAACAGGCGATCATCCTATCACTGGTGATGATCACGATAAGAAACCACTGTACGGGCCACCCTACAAAGGAACCTCCTGAAAGGTCCTGGGACCCCAATCACATAACATTGTAGCCTAAGAGGAATGTCATCTATGCTAGTCTCTGGAATGTCTGCTGTCAAACTCTCTAGATGGTTTTCCAATTCGTCCAGGCTCTCTGTAGATTCGTCCCATGGGGCTGGTGCTGCTACAACTGGTTGTTTCATCTCATAGGGCCGAAGAGTGGCTGGTCACCGTGGACCTACATCTGCATTTGAAACTTCTTACTATCAGTTTTGAGACGATTTAAAAAAAAAAAAATTAAATTAGAAAATGTTGAAAATGATTTTACCTGAGTCATCCCATTGCTCTCCTAGTGGAAGAGCCATGTCTGGGTCACCACGATAATCCATCCCAGCATAAAAAAAATCCTTAATCGAAAAAATTTGGTTCTCCAACCAATGAAAATACTCAGGAGGAAATCGAACAACCTCTGAACCCTCCTCAGAATGACGGGTGGTGGGCTCCAGTATTGTGGCAATAATGCTACAACTCCTGGAGCTTCCTATCTCTAATTTTATCAACCTGATAGTTCGTACAAACTTGGAAGCGACGGTGCTGTATGCACAAGTACTAGCTCTTGTCGCAGCTTTCACTTGGTCAGCTGGCACAAGTCCGCTAGGGCTCGAGCCAACTTCTATATGCTCTCAGAAGAAGCTTTCTAAATGATGGACGAAGGCTATCCCAAAGGAAATTGATCTACTTTGCAAAAATGAACTGAAAGCCAACCAAAGCATGGAAACCCTAGTAAACCCTAATCTGACTAGTTTAACCTCTATGATGCAATAGTGAGAGTGCAAATGTCTAAAAATGATGCCATTAATTCTAATGATGTGAAATGCATGAACTCAAACTACTTCCATGAAAAAGAACATTGTTTTTGTATTTTTTCTTAAGTGGTTGGAGTGAGTATGGTTGTGTTTCTTATTAGGGTTTGGCTGTGCAGAGGTGGTGCGAAGGGAGAGAAAGCTTGGGAAAGGTCTGGAGGGCTAGGAGAGGTCCCAGGGGATCCCTAGCATCAGTCCACAGAAGTCTACAACGTTCAGGTGCTCGGCAACCGAGTTTGCAGGCTTCTACAGGATGTCTACAGGGGATCCTACAGAAAACTAAGGAATTCTACAGGAAATCTGCTAACTTCTACAGGATGTTCTACCGTGGGAGTTTTGGGTGATGGTGAAGTGATGGAGCGGTATGGGTGGATAGGTAAGGTGGAGATGGAGCTGGTGATGACTCAGGGGGGAGAAATAAGATGGAGAAAGAGTGCACGAAGTTGGTTGGTGGATAGAAGGATGGCAGCAACGAAAGGTCAAAAAGATGGAGCTACGTGGGCAATGGAAGAGTTGGAAGGCTAACGAGCTGAACAAAGGTCGAGCAGGTGGCTTTAGGTGTGGTTGAGAAGAAGAAGAACACGATAACGTGATGCTATGCAGTGTAAAAGAAACAAATCCTCTATATCTTGCACAAAACCGAGAATTCCATCAACCTATTCTAACTGTGTTATTAAACCAATGAACAACAATGTAAAGGGTGGAGAAAAATCATGCATGGTGTTGGAACGAAGCAGTAGTGCTCAAGAGAAAAATGCATGGATGGATCTACAATTGCAATGACTGTGTGGAAGCTTGCATGAAAGCATAAGACTGCGTTTTTGGTGGTTGGTACAGCCCACACCCCCAATCTCTAAACAGAGATGGCAGCGAGTGCACTATCAACCTTTTTTTGGAGCTCTAATGAATTACAATCCTCATACTCTAATCTAAGCAACTGAAAGCACTTGAACTGTAAACTAATCCTACTCAATCACATAAAAGAAATCAAATCAGCAGACTGTAAATTCTAAATGCATGTCAAAACAAAGAAACAAAGTGTTGAAAAGAAACAAGTAACAATACAAGGAAGAGGAGGTCTATTGCTCTCAGGTTGGGCCCAAACCTGAGAGCTATAGCTCCCTTAAAAGCTCAGAATTAGATCCAAATCTACTTGCCTTTATTCATAATCAAAAGTCTAATGTCATGCCAAAATTGGCTTACAAAAACAAGCACCGAGCTGTGCTCAGAAATTACAATATCAGTCCAAAAGTTCAAAAAGCTCCTAACAAAGGCTACGGCCTTCATATTTATACACAATGAAGATCAAGCTGGCTTCCTCCATTCGTGGAGCTTGGTTGTCCAACTGACAGTCAAACTGCTGTAAACTGCTGATCCTGTAGAACGTGTTGGCTGCCTCTAAGCTCGGTGGGGAGAGCTGTTGGAGCTCGGAGTTAAGGTGAAGATCACGAGGAAGGTCATCAAGACTGTGGACAACCTCCCTATGAACCCGCAATGTCACCTTTTTTGTCTCCTTGTCTCCATTTACGTGGTCTTTTGCTCTCTTTAATGCCAAAAACCTGAAATCATCATGTATTAGCCACATAGATATAATGCCTGTCCTTCTTCCTACAAATAACATGAATATACTAAGAAATGAATGCATAAGTGATAAAAGATGAATGGTTGAGCAAGGAAAGTAGGCCATATGAGCCCAAATTGTACCAAAAATTGGGGCTCATCATCACCCCCCAGCTAAAATATTTGCTCATCCTTGAGCAACTTTGCTCCAGCTCCTTGTCCTTGGCCGAGAACTAGGGCCCGAAGCATGCTCTTCCTTTCCTGTTCTTGGTGGCCCTGCCTCTTCTGCCCCTGGCGGTGACGAGGGTGGCGCTTCCTCCCCCTTTCCTGTTTCCTTGAGCCGGGCTTCGGAAGCCGATTGGCCTATCCTTCGTGTCCAGGAAGTTATTTTTGGGCTTCCCCTCTCGGGGGTGGCCGATGTTTTAGAGGGGTATCTTTCACTGGGTGAAGTAGGGACACCCCCTAAAATGGTTTGGATGCTGGGTGGAGGCTGCGGCTTGCCCATGTTTATTCTCTTACTTCTCCTCGCTTCAAAAGGTAGAGGGATCTCCCTCTCTCTCTTCTCCTTTGGCTTTGGAGGTGTACTGAGGGCGGCCACCGCAGCTGCTGCCTCCTTTTCGAGAATGCTAGCCTTCTCTTTCTTGCGTTTTGCTTTCTCAGGACTCCCTGTAGAGGGCCCCTTCTTTTCTGATTTCGGGCTTCCTGTAGAAGACCCTGCTTTACCCACTTCCAGGCCTCCTGTAGAAGACCCTTTCTTTACCAATTTTGGGGTTCCTGTAGAAGAACCTATTTTAGCCACTCTCGGGCTTCCTGTAGAAGCCCCTGTTTTGGTAATTTTCGGGCTTCCTGTAGAAGCCTCTTTTTCAATGATTTTCGGGCTTCCTGTAGAAGCCCCTTTTGCCAATTTCGGGCTTCCTGTAGAAGCCCCTGTCTCTGTTTTCGGGCTTCCTGTAGAAGCCTGTTTCTGCTTTCCTGTAGATACGGGTGTCACCACCTTTGCTTGCTTTGCTGCATGGATTTTTCTCTTTGGTTTGGTTGCAGGTGCTGATGAGGTACTTGGGCTGATGTGGACCACCTCAGCTTTGTCCGTTCTGCTCTTCAACCTCTTTTCTCTTGCTGACAAGATGGGTGTGTCACCTTTTTCTTTGTCATCCTTTTCCTCATGCTTCTTCTTTTGTTCTTTCTTCTGCACTGTGGTCGGGGTCTTCTGGCCTTTTTCTTTCTTTCCCTCGGCCACTGCTTCTTTTTCCTCACTGCTGGAGGAACCCGTTTCTTCAATCAACATTTTTATGTCTCCATCTCTTGTCAAATTCCTAAATGATTCCCATGAGAGGGGAACCTTATATGAATGAAGCGCATCCTCCACAAAAAGTTTGATCAACCCATGGTGGGCTACCTGATCTGGTATGCCTTCTTTTAACTTTGTGGCACACTCAATTAGGGACTGTAGCAGGAAATAAGGAATGCTCAGTTTCTGTTCTATAGGAAGATCAACCCGGTGCCTCAATTTAGTGAGCAACCGAAAGTGATACGCATACACGATGCTAAAACGGCCTTCACAGTTTATATACTTCATGATTTGCACGCTGACTTCATTCCATGGTGGCAGCAAACTAGTTCTACGCACCCCATTTTTGTCCTCCGAGAATTCCTCCTCAGGTGGAAAGAATTCTTTCTTGGCCTGCTGGCTCAACTTCCTTTCTTCCTTATCCCATGGCAAACCCATTGGAAGTTCAGTAATTCGACTGATATATTGCGGGGTGAGCTTGAGGCTTAGACCCCTGAAGTTCACTGTGGCCAGTGTCTTGGATTTCGGCCTCAGAGCCTGCAAAAATTCTTCTGCCACTTCATCATCGTACCCCTGCAATTTGTCACAAAAAGATATCCATTGAACCCATGTGAAGAGCTCCACCACTTCCTGGTTTTCCCTTAACTTGGTTGAATCAGTGGGTTCTCGTCTTATAAACCCACCCGGCATGATAAAACAGTTTCCTTAACCAGAGGTGGTGATTGTGGAAGAAATTTGGTTTATTGAGACAGAGCGTAGAATGTCATGCACATAATCCACAAAACTTATCCCTGAGGAACTTTTCACAGTTTAATTACTCGACATCCTGTAGAATGACAGTATAGGCACAGCAGACAACAATTTCACCGTTTTTCTATGACCAGACTGTGGACGACAATTTCGCCACCTTTAATAACCAGTGCATGAAGAGTTCAGGTTTACCTTTTTAATTTGCCACGTTTTTACGTGAGGCACCCGCTTTCCTGTAGAAACTGCGTTCCTGTAGGATGACAGCATTCCTGTAGAATGACAACGTTCCTGTAGAATGCAACATGCGATTTTCGGGAAGACTGCAGTTGGTCTGCGCCTTGGGTGTGCTTCACAATCGTTCTGATAGCCAAACGCTCAGCGTATCGAACTGCAGAAAGATCAGGATAGCCGCTCGAGTTCAAAACGGTGGTTGATAAATGCATGAGTGCAATCTAGCCGATTAGATTTTGAATTCGGTGGAATCCGTGGCGCGGGGGTGAGCTGTCCCTGCCGGACCGTTGGGTGATGTCATCCCATCATTCAACTGCGCATTCACTTGTTGCCGCATCAATTCCCGCAGATCTGCCGCCGCCTCTTCTGTTAAACTCGTTTTTTTTTCGACGGGATTGCTCTCACGTGCGTGCTGCCCATTCTTTTTGTCATGGCCGCCACCCACACATCCAACTAGACCATTAACTGGCCGACGTGGCCGGCCAAATGGCCATACGGCCGCTCAACCCATTCACCTTTACACTTAGCAATCAATCAAAGTAACATTCATGCAATCTGATGGAAGGAAGGGTCGAGACACTTACCTGCGCGGCTGCACACGATGTTTCGGTTCTTTGGACGCTGATGAGTCGATTTACCTGCTGCTGGCGAACTTACACAGGCCCGGAGGTCCATGTTCACAAGCTGCCGACGATGGATGGGATGCTTTAGTTGCATGCGCCCACGTTTCATTGCATATGGCCTGCGCTGTGAATGGTATCCACTCTAGCAGGCTTAACTGTTACAGGACTCCCGCGGGATGTCTTGGAACAGTTCTTCCTCCTTGGGTGCATGCTGCACGACGATGGATGGCCTCACGATCACGCTCCCGGAGCTTCTGGATGACTGGGATGCACATGGTGTGAGATCTCTAGCGTTTTTTTCATTTACAATTTGCTTTTTCTCGAGACTCATCGATCTGCTTTGCTGGTGTAGGTAACTTTGTTGCATGTCGACAAGGATGGTGGAACAAGATAACAGCAATGTGCAAGGGTGGCAACAGTGGCTTGCATGCGTCCAAACCGATCCTTAGCCGTTAGATCTCCTCATGAAATGAATTCTGGCCCGTTCTGAGCTTCTACAGGAAGTTTCCTGTAGAAATACAGAGCTTCCTGTAGAAAGGTTGCGTTCCTGTAGAGAGTCTGCACCTTCCTGTAGAAAATCTGCATCTTCCTGTAGAAACTCTGCATCTTCCTGTAGAAAATCTGCGTCTTCCTGTAGAAGACTCAAGCTGTAATAAAATTGCACATACCTTGGAGAAAATGAGTATTCCTGGGGGAGGTGCTGGTGAGGTGTCCTGACTGCATTATGAGGACCCTTGGCTTTGAGTTGAGAGGCTTCCTCTCCTCCATAGAACACCTGCATGCAATTTTACATAATGAATCTGCTGACCTTGTTTTTTTTTTTTTTTCTCTCTTTTTTTTTTTTTGAAAGATAACAGGGGCACCTCATTGAGGTTTTCACCCTTGCCATCTACCTTAAGCGCCTCAAAGAGGTTTTCACCCCTACCACCTGCCTTGGGCACCTCAGAAAGGTTTTCACCCAAGGATCTTTATTATATATATATATATATATATATATATATATATATTAGATTCTTTATATATATATATATATATATATATATATATATATATATATTAGATTCTTCAGGGTATGCCCAAAGCAGAGGCAGAACCCTTCTCTATGACCAACACTGCCTTCTCCATATTTTTGATGAACTCTTGTCTTGAGGGAGGCTTCCTGTAGATCTTCAATCGATGCCCATTGACAAGCACGGGGATGGCTTCCTCATCAATGGTCCGAATAAGAACAGATCCATTGTCATGACATTTTTCCACTGAATATGGCCCTAGCCATCTGGTTCTCAGCTTCCCCTTGAAATCTTTGTATCTGGAGTCATACAACAAAGCCCAATCTCTCGGCAGAAATTGCTTGTCATGGAGATGTTGGTCATGCCACACCTTTCTCTGAAGTTGAACCACTTCTGAGTGAAGGAGGGTCTGCATTCGGTGCTCATCCAGTCCATTCAGCCGCAATAGCCTTTCTTGTTGTGCATGACTGAGATCTAGGTTGAGCTGAGCTGCCATCCTCAAAGTGTTGTATTCAAACTCAATGGACAGCAAATCTTTCTTCGCATAGACCAGCTCATAAGGTGTGAAGCCGGTGGTGGTCTTCCAAGTGGTGTTGTAAGCCCTTGTGGCTTCAACCAGGCGATCTGCCCAGTCCTTTCTGCTGCTGCTTACCACCTTAGTCAAGATCCCTTCTAATGCTCTATTGGTGACTTCCACCTGCCCATTTGCTTGAGGGTGATAGGGGGTGGAAGTCCTATGCTTGATCTTGTGATGAGCTAGTAGATCTTCAACCAGGTTGGAGGTGAACTGACTCCCTTGATCAGTGACTAGCTCTCTTGGATAGCCAAACTTATAGAAGATGTTTTCTCTTAGGAACTCGACCACCTTTTTTTCTGTTGCTGCTTTGATTGCTTTGGTCTCTGCCCACTTTGTCAGGTAGTCAGTGCACACAATGATGTAAGACCTTTGCCTCGAAGGAGGGTTGATTGGGCCCACAAAGTCCATACCCCACTTCTCAAATGGCTCAAGAGTCACCTGAGGTTGGAGAGGCATCTCATCCCTTTGAGTCGGTTTCCCCATTCTTTGACATTGGTCACACTGGCTGACATATCTTCTGACATCTTGATGAAGTGTGGGCCAATAGTAGCCTGCTTGCAGGATCTTGAAGGCAGTTCTCTTTGCTGCAAAATGTCCTCCACAAGGCCCATCATGACAAGTGAGGAGGATATCAAAGACTTCCTCCTCCCTTACACAATGCCTTAAGATATGATCGGGGCCAAGCTTGAACAGATTGCCCCCGATCCAAGTAAATGAGGCACTTTTTCTGATGATTCTGCTCTTCTCTTTTGAAGATAGGTGCGGAGGGAATTGTGCTGAAACAAGGTAGTTTGCTATATCAGCAAACCATGGAGAGAGTACTAAAATAGAAAACAGATGTTCATCAGGCATCTGGTCATCCACTGTTCCATCCTCATTTGCAGACAAATCCAATCTAGATAAAAAGTCAGCAACAACATTTTCTATCCCTGGTTTGTCAACAATGGTCAAATCAAACTGCTGCAATAAAAGTAACCATCTAATAATACGAGCATTCACATCTGGTTTATTCATTAAATATCTAATTGCAGCATGGTCTGTATGTACAAAGGTTTGATAGCCAGTGATATAATGTCGGAACTTGTTCAGTGCATGGACCACCGCCAAGAATTCTTTCTCGGTTATAGTGTAATTCAGCTCAGCTTTGGACAAGTTTTTGCTAACAAAGTAAATGGCATATGGAAGCTTTTGCTTGTCCTAAAGCTGCACCTATGGCTTTGTTCGAGGCATCAGTGTGGATGTGGAAAGGTAGGGCCCAGTTTGGACCTCTCAGGATTGGGGCTGACACCAACTTGTCCTTCAATTCATTTAAAGCCCTCTGACAATCGTCAGTCCATTTAAACTCCACATCTTTTGCCAACAGGCCAAACAATGGCGAGGCTAGCTTTCTGAAGTCTTTAATGAATCTCCGGTAATATCCTGCTAAACCCAAGAAACTCCGGACATCCCTTACCTTTTGAGGAGGTGGAACCTTCTTGATGAGAGCAATTTTGTTAGGATCCACCTGTAACCCTTGGCAAGAAATGGTATGGCCTAGCACGGTCCCTTCAGTCATTAGGAATTCACATTTTTCAGGACTAAGGGACAATTTCATCTCAATGCATTTGGTTAGGACTTTTCCCAGATTGGACAATTCTTCCTGGAAGTTGGCCCCATAAGGAGTAAAGTCATCCATATAGATTTCCACTGCATCATGGACTAGCTCCGAGAAGATGCTTAAGACAGCTCTCTGGAAGGTAGCAGGAGCATTGCATAGCCCAGAGGGAAGGACTCGGTAGGCAAAGGTGCCCCAAGGACAAGTGAAGGTGGTCTTATCTTGGTCTTCCGGGCTGATTTGGATTTGGTTGTACCCACTAAACCCATCCAGGAAAGAGAAGAACTTTTTTCCTGCCAGTCCATCCAACACTTGATCTATGAAAGGTAGAGGGAAATGGTCTTTCTTGGTAGCTTTGTTCAGTTCTCGGTAGTCCACACAGATTCTCCATTTCCCATTTTTCTTGGGAACCAACACCAGAGGGGACACCCATTCACTATCTGAGATGGGGTAGATGAATCCAGCATCCAACAGTTTTTGCAATTCTTCCTTGACAATGTCCTTAAGAGTTGGATTCATTCTCCTCTGGGGTTGCCTAACCGGCTTACAACCCTCTTTGATGTATATGTGATGGGTACAAACCAAAGGATGGACTCCTTTCATCTCCTTATAGCTCCAAGCAAAAGCATCTAGGTGACTGGCCAACAGGCTACACAGCTCCTTTTCCTGGGAAGGAGATAGGGAGGAGCTGATCTTCAACATTCTCTCAGGGCCGAACTCCACATTCTTGACTCTGGGAGTGACAGGGTTGGTTGTACAAAGATCCACTAAGGTGCTAGCTTGGGCATGCTCCACCAATTTCTCTAAGGATAGTGCACTGGAAGGTGGATTCTGGATCAAGGTCTCGATCAAGTCATCCTCGGTTGGGGGGTCTCTTCTAGTGGTATCTAAGGTGCACAGAGGTGCTGACTACACCTTGTCTTCCTCTCCTTCCTCTAACCAGAGTGGTAAGTCATGCTCTAAGGAGGGTTGGGCAGGAGGGTATAGGACTAGCTGTTTGGACATAGGACCATTTTTGATGGTCATATTTCCTACACGACAACTTATGTAAGCATCTGCAGTGGCTAACCAAGGCCTTCCCAAAATGAGAGGATATCCAGTAAGCTTTGCCTTGGGTTGTAGAACCAGGAAATCTGCAGGGTATTCCCAAGAGTCGATAGAGACCAAGACATCCTCCAAAATCCCTTCGGGAGTCACAGTGGAGCGATCTGCTAATTGCAGTACTGTCAAGTTCTTCCTCAAGGAACCCTGAAGATTGAGTTTGAGCATGGTATCCTTGGTCATCACATTAATGGCAGCCCCCAGATCAATCAAGGTGTGAGGTATGATGGTGCCATTGATGTGGACATCTACTACAGGCCTTCCAGGATCTAGGTACTTTGGGCAGATGACTTGTCCTAACATAAGGTCAGACAGTTGTCCTATGACATTGATGGTTGAAGCATCTTTCTTCCGCCTGCCTGGGTGTTTGAAACACTTTTCCTTAACCAGTTTGTTGTATATTGGCACATCCTTGATGGCTTGGAGAAGTGGTATTTTTACACACAACTGCTTGAGCTCACCCAGAAGCTCATCCTCCTCTGGGTTGGGTTGTGTGGGGGCCGTTAGTCTCTCAGGAAAGGGTGGAATAGCCTTTGGTTCACTTTCCTGTTTATCTTCCTCATCCTCTGGGGGAGGAGGTTGGCGATCTAGTAGAGTCTTTCCAGATCGAAGATTGATCTTCTGGATCTCCACAACATAGGTAGGGCATGAGGTTTCCCCAGTGTATACCTGATGGGCCTGTCTATTGTTGGGGTTTGGGTTCGGTTGAGCAGGTATTTGATGTTGCCTTGGAGGAGCAGGAGGTAATGGCTGAGGTTGAACTGGTGGTGGAGGCAAAATGGCGGGAGGAGTATTGTACTGGGGCCTCCACCCCGACTGAGGTGGATTCCACTGAGGCTGTGGCTGGGCATGTGAATGATATGAATGAGAAGTAGGCTGAGTAGGGTACTGAGGTGGATAAGACCATGGAGGAGGCATGGACCAGGAAGGATGAGCAGGGGGACCCCAGGAAGGCATAGGAGTCGATTGGTTGGGGCTGTAATAAGCTTGAGGTGCCCCTTGCATTCCTTGCTGATAAGGTCTAGATCCTTGTGGCCTCCTTTGGTTGAGGTAATAGAGAGGTTCAGTGGGAGCTTCTGTCCCTTGGTACATGGCTTTAAACCCAGGTAAGGTTGGACACTGATTTGTGGGATGGTCCCCCTCACAAACGAAACATACTTCAACCGAATGCAATGGGCATTCGTTCTTAGGGTGTCTCCTTGTGCACCTAGGGCAGAAGACAGCCAAGGCTCTCTCAGCTTCTTCTTTCTTCTGCTGGATCTTGAATGTGTCCAGTTGCATGGCAATGGTCTGTCTCACCTCACTCTTAAGATCTTCTAATTGATTTGCAAGCTCATGTTTGGAGAAAGGAACACTAGTTGAAAGGAGGTTTCCTCTACCTCGTTTCTGAGCTGCCCTGGAGTGGTTTCTAAACATAGTCTTGATGTCCTCATAAGGCAGTTGGTAAATGTCCCCCCCAGCTAACATGTGAAGGGTATCTAAGAGGTCTTCAGGGACTCCTCGGAGCAGGACCAACTTGAGGGATTCCGGGTCAAGTGTGCACCTGGCCCGCTTATAGCTAAGTTGGAACCTCTCCTCATAATCCTCTAAGGACTCATCTTTTCCCATGGTCATCCGAAAGATTTCTCCCTTGGTTTCCTTAGACCTATAATAATCCCTGTACTTGGTATTGAAAGCTTGCTGCATCTGAGCCCAAGTTGTGATACTATTCCCAGGTAAGCCCATGAACCAGCGTAATGCTACATCCTTAAGAGTTGAAGGGAAGAGTTTCATCTTTTGCTCATCTTCAGTATAGTCATAGGTTCTACAAAGGACAACAAACTCAAACAGGAAGGTATCAGGATCTTCAGTAGTCAGTCCATGGAAGTGAGGTAAGGTGGAGGGGCTAATGTTCTTCATTTTCATCTCTCCATTGGTCTCTCGGATGGGGAAGGCACCTTCTATTCTCTCATCTTCTCTTCTATTGTCAGCCATAGCTTTAGATGGAGTGGTCTCTAACTCTTCTTCTACTATAGGATCTTCGTATATCTCGGGATGTTCACCTATAGGTTCTTCTGGGTCACTGTCACCAAAGAAGAGAGAAGGGTGACCCAGTGATGTGGTGGGGGTGTTGGGTAGGAATTTGCTTGATTTATCTCAGTTTCTACGAGGCATGAAATGTAAAAGACTTTCTTTTGTTTTATTTTGATTGCTTTTGTTTTTTTCCTATGGTACCTGCAAAACTGAAACAGATTGATCTACAACTAACTATAAAGATGCAGAATTAAACTGAAAGCAGGAAAGGACTAATCTACTTTGCTCAAATGAAATTGCAGGAATGGAAATGCTAGTCTACGCTTGCAGAATCGAAACACTAATTTACGCTTGCAGAAATGAAATTGCGGAATTGAAAGGCTAATCTATGAAAGCAGGAAATGCTAATCTATGAAAGCAGGAAATTCTAATCTATGAAAGCAGGAAATGCTAATCTATGAAAGCAGGAAATGTCTATGCTACTTTTGAAGAATGGAAATGAAATAAACTACTTAGCAGAAGGCAAGAGTAAGAAAATAGAAGAAAAGCAACAATTACTAATACTCTGATGCTTCCCCGGCAACGATGCCAAAAATATGGTGGGCTCCAGTATTGTATCAATAATGCTACAACTCCTGGAGCTTCCTATCTCTAATTTTATCAACCCGATAGTTCGTACAAACTTGGAAGCGACGGTGCTGTATGCACAAGTACTAGCTCTTGTCGCAGCTGTCACTTGGTCAGCTGGCACAAGTCCGATAGGGCTCGAGCCAACTTCTATATGCTCTCAGAAGAAGCTTTCTAAATGATGGACGAAGGCTATCTCAAAGGAAATTGATCTACTTTGCAAAAATGAACTGAAAGCCAACCAAAGCATGGAAACCCTAGTAAACCCTAATCTGACTAGTTTAACCTCTATGATGCAATAGTGAGAGTGCAAATGTCTTAAAATGATGCCATTACTTCTAATGATGTGAAATGCATGAACTCAAACTACTTCCATGAAAAAGAACATTGTTTTTGTATTTTTGCTTAAGTGGTTGGAGTGAGTATGGTTGTGTTTCTTATTAGGGTTTGGCTGTGCAGAGGTGGTGCGAAGGGAGAGAAAGCTTGGGAAAGGTCTGGAGGGCTAGGAGAGGTCCCAGGGGATCCCTAGCATCAGTCCACATAAGTCTACAACGTTCAGGTGCTGGGAAACCGAGTTTGCAGGCTTCTACAGGATGTCTGCAGGGGCTCCTACAGGAAACTAAGGAATTCTACAGGAAATCTGCTAACTTCTACAGGATGATCTACCGTGGGAGTTTTGGGTGATGGTGAAGTGATGGATTGGTATGGGTGGATAGGTAAGGTGGAGATGGAGCTGGTGATGACTCAGGGGCAGAGAAATAAGATGGAGAAAGAGTGCACGAAGTTGGTTGGTGGATAGAAGGATGGCAGCAATGAAAGGTCAAAAAGATGGAGCTACGTGGGCAATGGAAGAGTTGGAAGGCTAACGAGCTGAACAGAGGTCGAGCAGGTGGCTTTAGGCGTGGTTGAGAAGAAGAAGAACACGATAACGGGATGTTATGCAGTGTAAAAGAAATAAATCCTCTATATCTTGCACAAAACCGAGAATTCCATCAACCTATTCTAACTGTGTTATTAAACCAATGAACAACAATGTAAAGTGTGGATAAAAATCATGCATGGTGTTGGAACGAAGCAGTAGTGCTCAAGAGAAAAATTCATGGATGGATCTACAATTGCAATGACTGTGTGGCAGCTTGCATGAAAGCATAAGACTGCGTTTTTGGTGGTTGATACAGCCCACACCCCCAATCTCTAAACAGAGATGGCAACGAGTGCACTATCAACCTTTTTTTGGAGCTCTAATGAATTACAATCCTCCTACTCTAATCTAAGCAACTGAAAGCACTTGAACTGTAAACTAATCCTACTCAATCACATAAAAGAAATCAAATCAGCAGACTGTAAATTCTAAATGCATGTCAAAACAAAGAAACAAAGTGCTGAAAAGAAACAAGTAACAATACAAGGAAGAGGAGGTCTATTGCTCTCAGGTTGGGCCCTAACCTGAGAGCTATAGCTCCCTTAAAAGCTCAGAATTAGATCCAAATCTGCTTGCCTTTATTCATAATCAAAAGTCTAATGTCATGCCAAAACTGGCTTACAAAAACAAACACCGAGCTGTGCTCAGAAATTACAATATCAGTCCAAAAGTTCAAAAAGCTCCTAACAAAGGCTACGACCTTCATATTTATACACAATGAAGATCAAGCTGGCTTCCTCCATTCGTGGAGCTTGGCTGTCCAACTGACAGTCAAACTGCTGATCCTGTAGAACGTGTTGGCTGCCTCTAAGCTCAGTGGGGAGAGCTGTTGGAGCTCGGAGTTAAGGTGAAGATCATGAGGAAGGTCATCAAGACTGTGGACAACCTCCATATGAACCCGCAATGTCACCTTTGTTGTCTCCTTGTCTCCATTTACATGGTCTTTTGCTCTCTTTAATGCCAAAAACCTGAAATCATCATGTATTAGCCACATAGATATAATGCCTGCCCTTCTTCCTACAAATAACACGAATATACTAAGAAATGAATGCATAAGTGATAAAAGATGAATGGTTGAGCAAGGAAAGTAGGCCATATGAGCCCAAATTGTACCAAAAATTGGGGCTCATCAACGGGTCATAACTGCAACCCAACGCATCAGCTTGGGCTCTCGGGGAAGTCCAGCTTCAATGGAAAGATGCTGTGGGACCAACATTGGGACCCTCTCTAGACCAAAACTCACAACTAAGAAACCATATCCAAAGTTTTTTAGTTGTCTGTTCTTGGCTCTAGTTAGTTGGCCTTTTACATTAGCCAACACAGCTTCACACCAGTTGAAGAGGGTGCCTCGAAAAAAATCTACTGCCATCCGCATTTGGGATCCGGTGGCCATATGCAGTGCTGCGCTTCCACAGAGTCTGGTGACAGTAAATGCAATCACTTTGAGTTCAGGACGGGAAATGGTTTTGATATCAATACATTTGTCCTTGGTTTGGTCATTACAAAACTCTAGCCGGAGGCTATCGACAGACTGGCCACTTGGCCTAGTCCCAAATAGAGTCAATTGTTCACCTCTCTTGGGCAAACTAGTCAAAAATTAAATGTCCTCTGGCTCCATTTCGATCTGGTGGCCACCAATAATGAAACACTGGTCCTGCACATTCCACCTGTCCACCTGGGCCCTCATGCCAGGTATGGCCCATAATTTAAATAAACCATATGCCTTTAATGCATCAATTGAAGGTTGATGATTGGTTGCGGCGAGGTCAACATCCTCGTGCTCCCATTCCCGCCAGCTAAGCATGGTGTATACCCTACATTGAAAGAAAAGGCATATTAGAACATTTTAAATCAAAGTTTTTGGGCAAATATTGAAGAATTTGAAATTATAAACCTATGCCATGGGGACCGTACTCTTTAGTTAGAGACAGTGCATAGGTCCGAACTTTGCCTAAACAGCGGGTGCAGGTCCCTAGCTTTTTCCTACATACGAAAAATTCGAGGTCCGCAGGTTTTGCATACTGCGCCTGCGGACCCCCGCGAGCAGACTTTTAAATGAATTTCTTCCTAAAAATCAAAATATAAACCTAAAAACAAATTTCAAACGGTTGAAATGAAAGAGTAAGGTGACGTGGATTACCTGGAGGTGACGTTGTTCGATTCCAATGGACGGATTTTCTGCAATCTTCACAAGAAGTTTCTTACCCAAAAGCTCTCTTTCTCACTCTGAAGTCAAATGGTAAAAATGAATTTACAAAAGCCCTTTTTATAAGATTTTTTGAATACATGAATTTTTAATTTGTTTATTTTTCACTTTAAAGAGGTAACTTTTGGAGCATTTTTATTTATTTTAAACAAGTATGAGTAATGTTTGAGTTTTTGTGCAGGATATCAGATTGTTCAGGCAAAATTAATCATTTTCAACAAAAACATTAGAGTCATCTTTAAGCTCTTTTTTGACTCCTAAAATATGAAAATATTTCCTAGTTTTTCTTTTTAAGCTCATTAAAATGGAATTAAAAAGATGGTCCAATTACAACTCTTTTCTGACCGTGTAAACATGAAAAGATTTCCAGATTTTTGTCATTTCAAATTTGATATTGGTTATAAAGCAACGTGTCTTTGGTCGCTTTTTTACTTTTTCGGATCAAAGAAACTAATGATGAAAAGTACTCCTTGATCGTAATGGTCAAGCGGTTCTCTCAAGTATTATTTTATAATTTTTTGGGCTTGGGAGACACAAATTTATGAAAAAGAACAACCATGGAGTTTTCTTAAGTTTTTCTTTTGACTCCCTAAAATTGAAAACGCCGAGTTTCTCCTATACCGGACTCGTTAAAATTTAGCAGTAAAGGACCTGTTCAATTACAAACAGGAATGGACCACTCCTTAGGGTTTGAATTTAAACTAAGTTGGACTCATCTGAAGGATGATATTATAATCAAGCAAATGTTATCCTCCTCAAGCTTGTTAAAAAATAAAGAGGTACTTGCCATAAATGGTGGGGGAAAAGAGAGGAAAATGAACCTATTTGTTATAATTTGCGTCTCAAAAAAACATTTAATGACTCTTGAACACGACACTTTTTGTTCACCTGAGTTGGGAAATCCTTTGCTTAACAGTTAATCAAACCATATTGAAAGTTTTCAGCCGGTTTCTGGGTATTAGCTTTGGGTCAATTGTCACCAAACCATCTGCAGTGTCATTATGTGTTCAAGAGGTTAGTGCAAATAAACCATTCATCTGCAAAATATCTGTCATCCATCTTGACCATCCCTGAGTCAGTCCTTGCAACTATATTTCTTCAAACTTGATCTATAATTTCGTGTTGTGGGCTTGCCTACAACGGATCGCTTTCTATCGACTTCAGCTCATTATCTAGAAAGATGATCTAGAAATCGTCAGTACCTTGGGATCTACATGCCTCAATGGCAGGTTTCTCGCCTTCGATGATAGGTTGCATCATTGACCTTCGATGAAAGGATTCCGTGACATGTTCGACATCAGCACATCTATTCACATTTTATGGATTGTACTGAGTACTTTGAGAGCCATTGACATTACTGGTGGTTTCTCTCACACTTGTTAACAATTTACATCATTGACTGGTAATCAATTGGTTTCTACCATGTTCGACTTCGACACATTCATTCACATGGATAATATTGTACTATTTCGGGAAGTAGAAATCAAGACCCTGGATCTAGTTTCCACCATCCAGGCTGCGAGGAATTTTGTATTCATTATACAGTGGACTATTCATAAACAGTTGGTTGCGCCCATACTGTGTCTACATGTGTGTTATAGACATTTTTGTGCCTTGCAGCTCCAATCATGAAATGTCCATAAACCAAGGGCTCCTAAGACCCTAAAAGTTTTGTTCCAACCCCTAAAGGAACAAGGTCAACAAATTACAGCTTCTCCCAGAAGTTCTCCACCAAAAACTGCTCAGAATAAGTCAAAACAAGATCATTTCAGCTGCTCCACTGGCTAGCTGTGTTGCATAGCACCTAAACACACTAGATGGGTGAGTTGCAACGCACCTAAATGCACTATGAGGGTGCTTTGAGCGGGAAATGACAAATGGCAGTGCCATTCCATGAGGTGGAAAGACAATGGAAGCTTCCAGAATCTTCCCCCATGACATTTGCCTCACTGAATTCGACAAAGGATGAGTAAGAGGCTTTCAGTCTCCAAGTGGAAGCAAGAACTGACAGATAGAAGGCACTAATCAAATCACAAGCTGACTCATCCTCCTTGCATACATCTATATATGGATCCCTCATCCCAGAGATCCATAGGCTATAATTTTGTACATTGCAAGGAATTGCTGTTGGTTTTGAGATAGATATCAGAGTATTGGGTGATTTATGCTTTGTTGGAGGTGAAGAGGGGTTTCTTTGCTGGGAGCTTGATGCTGCATCAGGAATCATCGGTTGTAACTCCTCCTGGATCTTCTTGTATATCAATAAAAACTATTTGAGTTTTTCCTACATGCTTGTGTATCATTGATGCTTGTTACATTTGTATGGTTAACTTAAATCTGATCCTAAGCTGTTTATGAATATAGATCCATGTCTTTGTATAGTTTTCTTCTTCTGTGATCTTACAGGAACTTGGTGAAGCTGGGCAAGTAAGGGAGCAAGTAGCTGGAAGCTGTCAAAGAAGAGAGGGATTGGATCAAAGGACTAGCGCAAGACACAGGTCGGTTCTTTCTATCCTCCTCTATCTTTAATTCATAAAGGAAATAAAAAAGTAGTTTTCTCTGTTTGTTTCTAAGGCAACTGTCACACCTTAGTGGGATAGAGCAGTTCTAAATAGACACTTTTCCCGGTAACAATGTGTCTATAATTGTGATGTATTACAAGATCATTCCTATATCAAAGCAGTTTAGTTAGTTTTCTAGTCAGTTTTGATCTGAGTATGGGAATTCCTACCTCAGCGATGATATGATTTCATATATATTTTTTGTATTGAATGTTTTTACAGGTTCCAACCAGGCTCTCCACAATATGATCCTCGAAATGATAAAGTACTTCATTCTTCTTAGATGATAAATGAAATCCTCATCTATTACAGACTTCGCACTTTAGGGAGCAATCTGTTACACAAAATATTGTCACCATGACTTTTTGTAGTCAGTGTGAGTCTATCACCACTCATACTATCCTCGTTTGCAAGTCTCAAACCTCAACTCTTCATGTCAAGCCTTAAAAATGAGAGAAAGTCTTTGAAAATCTCTAAAACTCTGGTTCCACACTTTCTCTTACCATTACCTGCGGTCCCGCACCCCTTGGTCATGTTACCTGCGGACCTGCCCGCTCTGTCTCTAAAGGAATGGGTGCGGACCCCTGTAAAAGTAAAAAAGGCACAAGTTTATTATTAAAAAACTCACTTTGGATTAATTCTAGATGCTTCTAGAAGGAATATTGAGGTGGCAAGTTCGCCCCTAGGTGGTTCATGCATCCCATGACTAAAGGAGCTAACCCCTTGATGAGAGGAGCTTATCCCTTTGAAGGAGGACTCTATCCCTTTGAAGGTGGACCTGGTAACTTCCTTCCTCCGCACTATAAATTGAGGCATTGGGCTAGTTGCTAGGGAGGTTGAAAGATGAACATTTTTGAGGGTAAATGCTGTTGGAATTTAGACTTCCTAATTGAGCTTGAGCAGAGAGATTACATACCTTTTGGCTTCTTTAGGAAGAGAGTGAAACTTGTCAAAGTATAGGATATTCTTGCTTGACCCTGGGAGGAGCTTGTACAACATCAAGGCACCAAGGTTGTAAATTTCTTCCTTGTTTAAAGTTAATACAATCAGATTCATATTTCTCAATAAATTGTCTTCTATGGTTTATTTCATGAATTCCTTGATCATCATGATAAATATGGTTTATTATATTGGCTATGGAGGTGTTATTTGATGTGTGCATGTTTGTGTTTGCAGGTTCTTTAAAAGGAAGCTCATTTGGACGAATGGAGTGTGGCTTCCAAAAACTAGCACTAGACTTGAGGTAGGGTCTAAAACATCTCTCTCTTTTATTTATAAATCGCATATTTAGAGAAAGATAGAATTTGTTTGGTTTTCTTGTTGCTAGATATCATTAGATACTAGGGAGATCAGTCTTGTCCACAAGAACGATTTATTTGCCCGACAACGAGCGCCACTCAACAAAAGGTGAACTGTGAAGCCAAGACTAAGCCCAGAATTTTGGGTAATATTAGGGTAAAAGACTCTGCGGAAAGTGCAAAGCATGAACTATAGTAGGTTGAGTCAAAGGGTAGTCTGCCCAAAAATAATGTAAATAAATAATAATAGAGTCAGCCCGCGGAGGGATCGTGTGCCAAGGGAAAGTATAAATAGAGCAGGGCTTTATGAGGGAATGTAGTTATTTGGAAAGATGGAATGTAATGGGTCCTTTAAGGCAATAGCTTGAAACCATCTGTAAGTCTGAGTCGTGGGATTAGGGTAGAAGGTAGAGGCTCTGCAGATGTGTGCACAGAGGACTAGAAAGTTCGTAGCTATGTGTGTGGACCCCTGCAACTGAGTGCGTAGGGTTGATCTAGACGTACTATTGAAGATTGATAATAAAGATAAGTTTCTTCTGAATTCTGTGTTGGTTGCGACTTTACTCTTTTATGATAAATGAACTGTTATGATTTCTGCATTCGCTATGGTGGAATACATGTGAACTAGATTAATCTTGATGCGTGAAGTAACCAAAAGTAATAAATGTTTGCTTAAAGACCGTTTTAACTAATCAGTAATAATTGATTCAATATGTAATAAACGCGATAAGGGTATTCCAATCTGTGCGGACCTGGCGTAGCACAAGGCTGCAGAACAATGTGCGAGCCCTAAACCACATCCAAGACATCCCCAAGGTGTGGAAACCTGGTTCTAGCACCCTCCCCTGCTACCTCGAGTGAGACGTCAGTCCGCGCTTTGCGGGTTGTCGCTGAAAGGGCCGGTAGCTGTGAGATTTATTTGGCTAAATAATTCTTCTGAACTTGGGTCAAGCCCATATAATCCAACACTGAGCTATGTTCCGGTCACGCTGGTCCTATTATGGAAAGTTTTTTAAATTTGGAGCCGAAGCTTCCAACTCTAGAAGCTTCGTAACAAAAGTTTGGTAAATGGTTTGGCTAGGTGGGGTCGAGGATGACAGTTTGGGATCCTTTCCCATATAATGATGGAGCTACCTCAAAGGATAAGTCCTTCTCCCATGAGAAGAGGATCCATCTCCCATCCATATTTCCTATATAAACCTCCCTTCTTCCCAAGCACAAGCTAGTTAGAGTGTTGGCTGAGTGTGAGTATACTATTTTGATTAGACAAGCAAGCTATTACTATTTGTAGCCATTTACTTGTGTGAGGAAGAAGTGTGTTTGGGTTTGGAGTGAATTCTAAAGGGAAAAGCCTTTAAACTATTGTTGTTTGAAGCCATCATGGAATGCTAGCAGAAGTGTGTGGGAACCTGGTCTTGTCAGAGGAATACTGCGACGTTAAGATGAATGGTTGTATCTCTCTTTGATATTAATATATGCAACTATCGATTGATTTCCTACATGTTTTGTAATTTTACATATTCGTGTCTTGATGCTTCTTGACTCGTTAACAGGTTGAATTGAAATTTGTCTATTATTATGTTTGTATGTTGTTGTTTAATTGTTTCAGGAGCTTGAAGAAGGAAGCGAGAGATTGCTGGAGTGATCAAGCGAGGACATCATCAAACAAGATAAGTGACCAAGAGGTAGGCCCTCTTGATTGATTCTAACCTAAGGAAATCTTCCGTAGAATGTATCTGTTGTGGCTAGACCCATTATCGGGATAGAGGAATTCATTTGTGTCAACACTTATAATTTTACTTCACCACAAATTGGTGACCATACTGAAATGCTCCTTTGTTGCATCCATCAGACTACTATCAAGAATACTTCCTTTACCTAGCCGCAACCCCTAGCACCATCGCTATGGTGTTGGTTCAAGATAATAAAGAAGGCAACGAACATGTGATCTACTACCTTAGCTAAAATCTCCTCAACATTGAAACGCATTATGCACATGTCAAGAAGTTGGATTTGGATGTCGTTCAGACTGTTCAACATTTTTGGTACTACATTATTTTATGTACGAATAAAATGATTTCTAAATGCAACTCTATGACCTATATCCTGACTCATTAGTTTCTAGGGGGAAAGTACTCTAAATGGATCGTTATCCTGCAAGAATTTGATTTGGCCTTCACTACGGCCAAATCCAGGAAGTCACTTGTTTTCACTGAATTGATTTGTTCCCTTCCCTCCAAAGCTCTCCCTATTGGTGCAGATGAACAACTCCTAGATGAGACCCTTTTCCTGATTAGCACCCTTGATCCATGGTACAGCGATATCATCGTGTATCTCCAAACCTCCACGTTCCGATCCGTGTTGACCAAGGATGATCGTCGAAGGATTGGGCATCATTCCCAATGCTACTGTATTATTGAAGATAATTTATATTGTGTCAGTGTTGATTCTATTCTTTGCCGATGCCTCATGATCGAGGAAGCTAAAATAGCTTTCAATGATTTCCACTCGGGGGCATGTGGTGGTCATATGTCTAGTTATGCTACAACTCAAAAAATCCTTCGCGCTAGTTATTTATAGCTGTATATCTTCAAAGACTGCATTCTTGCTGTCCACAAGTGTCACAAATGCCAAATTTACCAATGCAAGATGCACGCCCCACCTGCTCACCTACACCTCGTCATTACCGTTGGTCCCTTTGCCAAATGGGGCATCAATTATATGACATGTAACCCTCATTCGGCTGGGGGCCATGGATATATTATCATCGCTATGGATTATTTCACCAAATGGGCCGAAGCGATGCGTACATATTCGGCAGATGGTAAGAGTATGGCTCAATTTATTTTTAACCATGTTATTTCCAGGTTCGGTGTACCCCAAGCCATTGTCACAGACCATGGCTCCCATTTCAAATATTACATGATGGCAGAACTGACATCTGCATTGGGCTTGCACCACGATGGCTTGACCCCATATTACCCTCAAGCCAATGGCCAAGTTGAATCCGTGAACAAGGTTTTGGTCACCATGCTTCAGTGTACTATTGGGATGCACAAGTCAAATTGGCATCTCATGCTTTTTTTAGCTCTATGGGCCGACCAAACTTCAACCAAAGATGCAACTAGGTTCACGCCATTCTAGCTAGTCTATGGTCTGGAAGCAACATTATCGATCGAATGTGAGATTCCTTCGCTCAAGTTAGTTGTTGAACTCCTCCCCGAAACATCACCTCAAGAAGAATGCCTCTTATATTTAGAATGACTGGACAAGACTCACTAACTTTCCACCTTGGCCATCGAAGCACAAAAGAAGCAGGTCAAATCCCATTTCGATCAGTCGGTCTCCCCTCATGCTTTCTCTGAGGGTGATTTAGTCCTGCTATATGACCAAGCTAACGATAAGTTGGGGGTAGGCAAGTTCGAAACTATGTGGAATGGGACCTATATTGTAAAATGTGTTTTACAGAAAGGAGCCTATGAGCTTATTGATTATGAAGGAAATCCTCTCGATAAGCCATAGAATGGGATTTACCTCAAAAAGTACTATGCTTAGGAAATCTTGCATGGTTAATTATGTACATTAGTGTGTGATTCACTTTTGTACAACGTGGTTTTGTGTGATAGTTTTCAAATAGATTTCCTATTTACTATGCTTTTCTTACTTTGCAGATGTTTGCGACTCCTCACGTTGGTTTCTTCGATGGTGCTTGTTGAAGTACCTAGAACCTATCATCCATGGCATGGGCTATCAACAACCCTAACGGTGAGTTGATTGATCTTCAAGGTATCTGCCTAGGTCGTACAACCAACAACATTGTTGAATACAATGCGGTCATCGAACTATTATCAGAAGCCATCGCTTTGGGCATCAAAGAATTAGTTTTCAACTTGGATTCACAACTTGTCATCCTTCAACTCAACGGGAAATATTCCATCAAGAACCCTCGAATATTACGAATGTATCTCCATATCCATCTATTGGAAAGACATTTTGATTATATTACATATCATTATATTCCTAGATGCATGAATACATTGACAGATGCTTTAGCTAATTACTTGTTGGATAGACATTTATGAAACATGTGAAAGATAAGGCAAACCATTTGTACCATAATAGATAGGAAAACACAATATCTATATATATATGTGTGTGTGTGTGTGTGTGTGAGAGAGAGAGAGAGAGAGAGAATGTTTGACACATCAGAACCCAAAAAATAATATGTATGTCTATAATAACATCGATGACTCATAGGCCTCAAAAAATATGTAAGTACTGGACCTAGGAACTACTTAGCATGGTGGTCATGATAGCACGAGACATGTCATGAAACACAACTTAGTAATTGGTGAATTCGATCTGAGACTCCCACTATGTGCCTCTGGTACCACCGAGGCATGTCTCCTATTCGAGCATACTCTGGGATACCATGAGTCAACCCTCAAGGTTCCTCGTGATTTCCTCCTCATTATCACTCCCTTCCTGATAATGGGTGACAACATCGATGGGGCAAGATACACACTTGGCTATCAGGGACATCCCGGTTGGCCGCGCTGGTCCAACATCTGCATAGACAAGAGAACTTTTATAAGCGTGCATATACCAAAAATAGTTAAAAAACGTCAAAAAAAATGATTTTTTTACTTTCGTCATTGAATTCCTCCCCATCTGGTAAGGGCATATCTGGGTCTCCACGGAAATCAATGCCGCTGTATGGCCAGTCCTCCACGATGATATTCTATCATCGTAGACATGAGAAGAATGCCTGTCGGTATGACATATGTTGACCCCCAGTGATCTTGGGCATCAAACGACTCCAGCGAGCCATCCACGGATCACATGGCATAGGAGGATCAACCTTAGTCAACTGATACTGGAACACTGGCACTCATTCTAGGAAGAAAATCACAAGTACTGATCCAAAGCCAAATTGCTTCAAATTCCCCGCCTGGGCCTTGGACAACTAGTGCTTGATGTTCATCTTCATGGCCTTTGCCCAGTTGAAATTGTAGGAGTTGTGCAGTCAATAGCATAAAGGAACTTCGACTTATTAGTCTCATGTTCTGCCTGGGACCCCGACACTTTGTTGATAGTCAATAGAAGCACCCTCAGTGTCAGATCCCACACACTGGAAATCTCTATCTTCCCACTCTTGGATTTCAAGGCCTCAAGACAATGTTCGACAAGTAGGGAAGATATGCTTGCCTCGACTGGACGTGACCCATACAAGTTCACTAGCTCACCTCTGTGAGATAGTCCAGTGATGAAGTAGATATCTGAAGTTTTCAACTCCAGCTCCTAGTCCCCAATGACAAAAATCTTGCAATTAATGTCCCAAAGGCTTATCAAGTATTGAAGCAACTCGGGCTGGGCCCGCATCCCTGGTGTAAGGAAAAAATTGAGGAGCCTGCAAGCCCTCAAAACCTCTAGGAAATTTGGATCATTCAATGACTCGGTGTCAACATCTTTGTGTTCTCTTTCCTTCCAATCCACCATTTTTGACAATTTCTCTCCTACAAAAGCCATTTATTTGAGTCAATCATCAATTTTGGCACATAAAATTCAAGTTCTAATGGTCAGTTTTTGAAGAAAGATGATTTTTCCCTATCCATGGCATCGACGTGCCTATTTTAGAAATAGTTGCACCGGTCAATGCAGATGGTTATGCAAATAACCCTCCGCCAGCACGATCCCATGCTCGGAAATCGTGCCGACTGAGGGCAAATTTTTTTCTCAAAAACCTCCCTAAAATTCCTAAAAAAATGGCTAAAAATAGAAATGAATAGCATGAAAATGGAGCTCAGGGCTTCGGTTGTTACCTAGAACCAATGACTCGTCAATTGACCTCCCGGATCTCCCGTAATCTTCTCCAGAAAAACTAGGGCAAAAGTGGGTGAAAAGTCTTCACTGCAAAGGTAAAATGGTAAAAACATATCTACTTTTCCCCTTTTTATTATTTTTTCATGAAAATATAAAGTTTTGTAAATATTTTTGACCTATTTTACCTCAAGGACTCGATAATACGCTTTGCCTTACTTGTGCAATAATAGGTGATGGATGCTTGATGATCATGATGAATCACATTTAAGCTCTTTTCTCGACTCATTAAACTCATATGAAAAGTTTTCCGAGTATTTTTCCCTTTTTGACTTGTTAAAGAGAATAAAAATGGGGGGTCCACTTTCAGCTCTTTTCTGACCCTTTAAAAACGAAAATATGGCCAAGCCCTTGTCATTTTCAACTTGTTAATGGATGTGAAATGTCATGCGTCGAGTATAAGTTTACCCCTTTTTCGGGCTGGGAGGCACTATTTACGAAAAAGGTACTCCTTGACTGAAATGGTCAAGCAATTCTCTCAAGTATTGTTTTCTAGCTTACCAGGCTCAAGAGACACAAATGTATGAAAAGGGACCATGTGGAGTTTTCTTTTATGTGTCTTTTTCAAACTCTCTAAACATTAAAAAGATACCGAGTTACACCTTTGTCGGACTCGTTAAAATATTAAATGACATCAGAGTCATCACCATGATTAACACAAGATTCTACTTCCTAGGGCTTGTTAAAATTACTAGGTAGGATTCATCTGAAGGATGAACTTACATTGCTAGCATATGCTATCCCCTTCAAGCTTGTGATTGAAAAATAATTGGGGTACTCGCCAGAAATGGTGGGGGAAAATTTGGAAATCTATTGAGTCGTGTCAGAAGCTTACTCTTGAACATGACACTCTTTGCTTCGTGTCGAGTTGGGACATCCTTCGTTGCATCGTTGACCTTCCTGGGTTTGGGCCATTCATTTTTGCCTTCCATTTGATCTCTGCCACATCATTATGACCACCAATCCCATGGTTCCAAAAGCTGCCAAACTTCCATTTGTGTCGCCGATATGTTCAAGAGTTGTCCTTCTATAGTTACACTTACTTCTGATTCTCTATATCATCCAAAATCATTTTACATCCTCTCGTCTCATGTCGATGATGTGGGATTCATTATGGCCCTCCTTCGACACATTTTCTTTCTGTTGACATCGACTCATTATCTGCGAAGTTGACCGAGAGACTCCCTTCCAGTACCTTAGAGCTTGCATGCCCTAATGGCAAGTTCTTTGCACTCGATGACAAGTTCACATCATTAGCTTTTGATCGAGTGATTTCACGGGTGTTCGACTTCAGTTCCTGTATTCACATTCTGTGAATTGTGCTGATAGTACCTTGAGGGCCATTGTCATTATTGGTGATTTCTCTGGCACTTGTTAACAATTTACATCATTGACTAGCAATCAAGCAACTTTCTAGCATATTCGATGTCAACACATCTATTCGCATGCTAGTATCTATACTTTGATCGGGTCGTGTTGGAGCGCAAGACCCTCGACTCAGATCACACAAGTCTAGGTTGCAAAATGGTGTGACATGATTATGATGATATGCATGTCTCTTTCAGATGGCTGGCTACGACTAGACCATGAGTTATTATATTTGATCCTTCTCATTATCGAATGGCTGCGACCATACCTTGGTTTCATTATGATCCTCTTTGATGGATAGCTGTTGTTATCTCAAAATCAAGCCTTGGAAGGCTGCAGACTAGGAAGACTTCAAGTAACTGTTTCAAACCAATCTTTTAACTAAGGCTTAGCCTCCTTAGCCTGAGAGGGCTCTCTCAAAGGATTGAAGGTTTTCGATTATGATTAAGATGGCTAACTCTTTGTGAAACAAATAGGAATGAAACTGGTGGAATCAAAATTAACAAGCATCCATTGGGCTTATGGATTCATATGTCATTTAGCATTGACAGTAGAATTGGCTTTGCAATAAATTCAAGGCATTCAGATTTCAATATAGGTATAGCACACCAAACACAAAAAGGACAGTTTACGAGTATATGAAGGAAATTAGAACACTGCAAGTGATTTCTGAGTAATCAAATACTCATAATACTATAGGCAACATGAAAAGACAACAACAGGAACACATACATTGAACTCTCTATGATTCTTGAGCAGCAGAAGCCAATACTGTATTACCAAAAGAAATAGAGTTTTTACATAAGCTTAATAACAGAGCTTTTTACATAAACTTCCAACCCTTATTACATTTCCCTTTCTCCTATTTATAAATTTCTTCTACCTGACTGAGATTCCTCCCCAAACCTGAGGGGAACTCAAAATCTATTTCTAATGACACCTGTTCAACTTTTAACTGCCTATTAAATGTAACAACCTGTAACTAGACTTCTAGAGATATAAATCAAGTAGGATTCTAACTCCTTATTATGCTAACAATAGCCTTGATTACAATAATTCTCGTTCTTTGACATCTAGTCCCTTTTTAGTTCGGCTGTGGTGGATATTCAAAGCTCCATGCTGGTCTTCAATGTCACATCTTCTCCATTTGCCCTAAAACATAGGAAAGTACCCCTGTTTATTTGTCTTTGGTTTGCCTCAAAATGTTCAAATCCAAAGAACCATGCCTTTTATCTTTGATTATCTAAAATATAACAGATTGCCACGTCTTTGATGTGCTGTCAACCTCTTTTATGTGTAAAGGAAAAAGCTCTTCCATGCTGTCTGACATATCTTGGACTGTAGTAAATGTGCTCACTTTATGACAAAAAGTTTAGAGTTTGGATTTGAATACATGTTTCCTCCACTTGTCTTGACCTTGTTGAAAGTGGATAGCTTCAGATGATCTCTTGTAGATATTCCCTTTTCAAAATTCTTGCTTGTATTTCAAAACCAGTTGACCGATATTAGATTGTGTAGCTTCAGCAGTTTCGTAGCGCGCTACGAAACTGCTGAGCTTTAGTCATCATCTTCAGCAGTTTCGTAGCACGCTACGAAACTGCTGTGTTGTTCCAAAAATCACAGTTTCAACCCAAAATTTTTCTATTTGAGCCCTTTGCTATTTAAACATTCTTTCAACTGCTCCAAGGCCTTCCAAAACTGAATGGAAATGTAGGATTCTTCAAGAAAGATTATACCAAGAAAAATCATCAAAATTTGAAACATAGCCTTACTTGAAGTGGGATTTCTTTAAGGAGATTCCTTCAGCTGACTTAACTGTATCTTTAAGTCTTCAATTTGTTTCTTCATGACCTTGATCCCAGATCTGAGGTTTGTATTGACCTTTTTGATAAATTGAGATTCCTTTATTGCAGGAACAGTCCAGCTACGGAATTGAACACTAAAATCAACCACCTCGGGAATTTGAAATGTTTGGTCCTACCACCAAACTTGCATTTGGTTAAAATAAGCCTCCTTAACTACAAATTTCCTGGCAGCTTTCTTCAATCTAGCAATTTCAAAGTTGGCAGATTCCAATCTCCTTTTCAAGTCTTCCACACTATCTTCTTCTTGAATGGCAACTGCTTTGCCTTTATCCTTTCTTTCATGATGTTGTGTCACCTCCCCTATTTCATCTGCTCTTGGCAGCACCTCCTGTACTTCTTTAAACTTCCTTGTTATGGGTCTCCTGGGCTTAAAAACGAATTTCTCAACCTGATCATCAAACTTGAGTTTTTTCGAGGCTTTGACCCTCTTAGCTTTCTCTTTTCCTGACTGTATCAAATCAGCTTGAACTAGTGGGGACTCTTCAATGTTAATGGCTTGCAATAAATCATTTAAGTCTCCCTTTGAAACGAGGCTTTCTTCAATACTCACTGACTTACCTTTTTCTTTAGCCACTTGGCTCCTAGTCCTTCTTCTTTGAACTCCTTCACCTGTGCTTGATTCATGTGCAGTTTCTTTGACCTGAGTTTTCTCTTTAAGGGATTGCTGGGGTGTATCCTGAATAGTCAGTGGCCTGGTAGATTCTCTTACTTGTTTCCTTACCTTTAACTTTGAAAACCTCTTGGATCTTGTTTTTTCCTGAGGACCGGTTGTTGTTGAAAGATCTTTTGCAGCTTGAGGGCTGAGACCGGTCTTGTTCTTGAAACCAGACATGAATATGAATGTGTCCCAGTCTCTACCTACCCTCTAGAGTTCATGCAGAACAATCAACTTAACCAAGCCATGGTGGAACAATGAAGTCTCACGTGCTTCTTTTCTTAGCTGCACCTTGTCACACATTTTTCTTAAGCCGCAGAATAAGTAAAGAGGTAGATTAATATATGTCTTTCTTGTGAAATGCAGCAGAAGTTTAAAGTGATATGAATACACTTTGTTATATCTCCCTTCACATGTAAGGTACTTCTGTATACAAGTAAGAAAATTTGCATATGACTCTTTGACATAATTCCTAGGAACAGACTTGCTTAAATCTGAGTTAATGAACTCCTACTTTAGAAATTCTTTGCATGGGGACATGTCAAATTTGAAATTCTTGAACCAACTTTCTTGCCCTCTTGGAATCTCCGTAACTATGGATATCATGTTTGGTGAGACCTGCAATTCCAACATACCAACCTTTGAGTTTAGTCCTGTGAAATTCAGGGAAAATTCCTTAGTAACTTGTGCATGACCTCCCTGGAGTTTCTTGCAAAAATTCCAACATCCAGCTTGTTTAAATGCATGCTCAACTTCTTTGTTCTTCAAGGTTATGTCTAAACCTTCAGGCTCGTTTCTCAAACATTTGCCTGATCTGTGGTCTTTCCTTTCTGCCGATCCCTCCATGAAGGTTTGAAACACTGTCGCTGCTCAAATTTCAGTCTCTGCCTTGTTTGAATGGCTGCCTCGCTTGATAACAATGTATTCAAATTGAAAACTTGCAGACTTGTTCCTCATGCAACGAATACAATCATCATTAAGACTGTGAATACCTGGCCTTTCTTGGAACTTGTAATCCGTGTGTGATAACGTACCTAGTGGTTGTAATAATGGAGATAAGTAGTTGGACATGATATGTGGAGTGCATAAACTGAAAATGAATGACGCAACCATAGATTAACTTGACAGATTTGAAAGTTGGGAAAGATTTGCTGCGGAATGCACGAATCTCCAATTTCGCAGCGCAATCAGTGTAAATTTTGAATTATGCGCTACAAAATCACCTAAGACGTGTCGCGCTGCGAAATCACCTAACACATCGCGTTGCGAAATCACCTAAAGGACTTTTGCGCTGCGAAACTGGTAAAAGGATTTATGCGCTGCGAAAACGCTTCAAAATGGTTACATGTGCTATGAAATCACCTAGAAGGCTTTGTGGCACATAGTAATTTTTAAACCAAACTGACACATGGCTATGAGACCAGTGATGAATGAGAATGACCAGTGATGAATGAGAATGCATATTTGACTCAAGACCTCCTAAGACTCAGACTCTAAAAACAAAATCAAACTTAGACTAGCATCGACCTTTATCATCAAACTAGTATGAGAATTTGGCATCAGAATTCTTAAGTGATAACAGCTGCACCCATACCTGGAATCCATTTACATGATCATTCTCTAGATGGTTGTGTCCATGCCACGATTCGTGTATCATTTGACATAGATCTCAGTTTATGTATATGTATCTATACTTGCTTGTAGGTTTTCCGAAGGCTGATCGGTTCCCCACACTGATTTATAAAGCATTTCAGCCCTCACCCCAGCTCGACCTTCACACTTTAGGGGAATCTGTCACACAACATTGTGTAAATGTCCCTTTACTCCCTGTTCCTTGATCCTGGAGGACCTCTATAGTGAACCCCACATGCTTTTCCCTCATGAAGAAACTCCCATTATGTCCCTTTTCATGAGAAGATCATTTCCCTTTTGCACCATTTCCCCTGAAACTTATGTTTTGCCCAGTTTACAAGGCCAGTGCTAATGACCTTTGTCTCCCCTGCACCAATGTGTAGAGATTAGCACTATTAACCACGCTGATCAGTGTGCATGAGTTATGTTCCAGTCACGTCGATCCTGTTATGGAAAGTTTTTTAAGTTTGGAGTCGAAGCTTCCAGCTCTAGAAGCTTCGTAACCGAAGTCTGGTAAATGGTTTGGTCGGATGGGGTCGAGGATGATAGTTTGGGCTCCTTTCCCCTATAATGATGGAACTATCTCATGGTATAAGTCCTTCTACCATGAGAAAAGGATCCATATCCTATCTATATTTCCTATATAAACCTCCCTTCTTCCCAAGCAAAATCTAGTTAGAGTGTTGGCTAAGTGTGAGTATACTATTTTGACTAGAAAAGCAAGCTATTACTAGTTGTAGCCATCTAGTTGTGTGAGGGAGAAGTCTGTTTGGGTTTGGGGTGAATTCTAAATGGAAAAGCCTTTAAACTATTGTTGTTTGAAGCTATGGAATGCTAGCAGAAGTGTGTGGGAACCTGGTCTTGTCAGAGGAAGACTGCGACGTCAAGACGAATGGTTGTAATCTCTCTTTGATATTAATATATGCAGCTATCGATTGATTTCCTACATGTTTTGTAATATTACATATTCGTGTCTTGATGCTTCTTGACTCATTAAGTAGGTTGAATTGCAATTTTTCTATTATTATGTTTGTGTGTTGTTGTTTTTTACTTGTTTCAGGAGCTTGAAGAAGGAAGCGAGAGATTTCTAAAGCGAGCAAGCGAGGAAATCATCGAATAAGATAAATGACCAAGAGGTAGGCCCTCTTGATTGACTCTAACCTAAGGAAATCTTCCATAGAATGTATCTGTTGTGGCTAGACCCATTATCAGGCTAGAGGAATTTGTTCGTGTTTGCACTTATAATTTTACTTCACCATAGCTAGTCGCTCTTGAACACAACACTCTTTCACTTCATCTCTATGACTTTTGGGTGGGGAAGATTTCCTTTTTGGTTAATCACACCATATCAAAAGCCTCCATAATTGGTTTTGTGTCAATACTGCCAACTCCATAAAGTGTCACTAATGTGTTCAAGAGAAGTCCTTTAGTTGATATCTACTACAATAATCGTAAGCCTTCATTCATGTCTTCCATTTCTGGACTAGCTTTTCATCAACATCATTCTGTCTCAAATCTTGATACTTGTTTTGTGTTGTTGATGATGGATATATCAAGGCCATCCAATGATTGGTCACTTCCTGTTTACATCAAATCATTTTCCAAGAAGTTGAATTAGAAACTCTGATACCTTGGAGCTTGCATACATCAATGGCAAGTTTCCTCACTCTCAGCGACAAGTCCTCATCATTGGCCTTCGACAAGAAGATTATGTGTGGGATTCGACTTCACCTCATTCATTCACACCACATATATTGTACTATAGTACCTTGAGAGCCATTAACATCATCAGTGGTTTCTCTCACATATTTTAATGACTTATATCACTAGACGATTATCTGATGGTGTCTACCATATTCGACTTAAGTTCATTTATTTGCATGGTTAGACTTGTACATCAAGAGATCGAGTGGACAAGGTAGAAGACCCTGGATCTATTTCCATCCATATGGGCTCCAATTTCAGGATTAATAGAAGATTACAAAGTGTAATGGCTATGATCATTCAAATGGTCACCCAAGAGTAGGTCCACACTATGTCATAAGTGGAAGAGAAAATTTGGTCATTGTACATGTAATATTAGCTTATATGCTAAGCATGGGTATGCCTCCCTCAATAATAATATCATGATGATAATGTGTATTATAACAAATGATGATCTCGACCAATTTTTTCTTGATCCATACTTGTCACAAGGTAAATCACTCCAATCCTCAGCCATTGATTTTGAATTTGTACTTTAGGAGGCAATATGTTATAGGCCATTTTGTCACATATGCTCAATAGGCTTGCAAACCAGATCAAGCAACATCCATGAACACTTTTTCCTAATCCCTTTGCAAATCCATAAGTATTGGTTCTCTAAAAAGTCTTAGTTTCTAGGTCTATCTGCTCAAAAACCATTTCTTTAGGGCCAACACACCCTATCTTCTTGTCCACCAACATTGGTTGTTGTTATGCAACTAAATCATACAATAGAAGAAAAGATAGATCAACAACTTCAAAATCAGCCTCTTCGAGGGGGAGACCTCCTTTACATTACACAAATGAAAAATTCTTGGATGATACAAATGAAAAAACCTCCTTTCTATATATAGGAGTCTAAGGGGTCACAATATAATTAAAGCTGACATAAAAATAATAATATAAGGGCACAAAAATAAAAATAGTGGGCTTATATGGGGCACACTAATAACAATATGGGGACAATAGGGGCACAACAATAATAATAAGGGTAAAATGACAATAGTAATGGGGGAATCACTAGTATTATAGGGACCTAACATGCCCCTCTCCTTCAAAAAAGTGTTTTACTCAATGCTTGAGTAGTTGTGGATGCTTTTGTACAAAATTCTCATCCTTCCATGTGGAACCTTCAATAGGTAAGTTCTTCCACTTGATGAGATACTCTAAAATTAATCGATTTCGTAGTTGTTGAGTTGTTTTTTTTGTAATTGCTTCAGGTTCTAATATGATTTTTCCTTCCTCATCAAGTTTTTGTAATATTGTTTGAACTGGGAGCTTGTCACCTATAACCTTCTTTAATCATGAAACATAGAAAACTAGGTGCACTCGGGAAGTTGGAGGAAGCTCCAATTTGTATGCCATAGTATCGATCTTTTGCAACACCTTGTACGAACCATAATACTTTCGTGATAAGTTATTATCCTTCTTAGCTTGCTTGAGGGACATTTTTTTATATGTTTGTAGCTGTAGAAATACCCAGTCACCTACATGAAAACTTCTTTCGATGTGATGTTGACCTCCCTGTTGTTTCATTCTATTCTACGCCAAAGTGAGGTTATACTTTAAGAGTTGGAGAACTTGTTATTAATGCTCTATGTGATCTTCCACTACTTGAACCTTAGAATTTCCTCTCAAATATGATGTGATGGAAGGTGTATGATATCCGTAAAGTACCATAAATGGGGTCATTTCTGCTACAGTATGGAAGGAAGTCTTATACCACCATTCAACCAGAGGCAACCATTTGACCCATTGTGTCTATTTATTAGATACAAAGCAACGAAGATATCCTTCCAAACATTTGTTTACTGTCTTAGTTTTCCCATCAGATTGAGGATGATAAGATGAGCTATGAGCTAATTGAGTACCCAGACAAGAAAATAACTATGTCCAAAAATTTCCAGTGAGAATGGGATCTCTATCATTTACAATAATCTTTGGGTTTCCATGTAGCTTTTGAATTGTTTCCATAAATGCAGTAGCAACTGTATTGGATTTAAATGGAATATGATATAATCCACAAAATTGTGTATAATTGGTAAGTCTGTCAACTACCACCATGATGACACTCTTTCCTTCGGACTTGGGTAAACCTGTGATAAAATCCATTGAAACCTCATCCCAACATTGAATTGGAATTGATAAAGGATGTAATAGACCTGGGGTCTTAATTATTTCAACTTTATTTTTTTGGAAAACCTAACATTCCATCACAAACTTTTGAATATAAGATTTAAGGATATCCCAAAAAAATTCCTTCTTAACCCTGTGGTAAGTTTTTAAAAATGCTGAGTGCCCTCCTAAGGGATTGGTGTGCAATTCCATAAGAATCTTTTGTTTGAGTTGGAACTCTTACAGAGGTATAAGCGATATTTGTACCATAACGAATCATTTTTCCAGCTAAATGTATCAGGTGTATTAGGATCTTGTTTTAACTTTTGAATGAGTGCCCACAATTCTTCATCATTCTTCCATTCATCCCTTGCTTCATTTATCCAATCTAGTTGGATAATAGAAATGGCGCAAAAGAATTCTTCCACATCCTCATCCTTCCTTGAGAGTGCATCTGCAACAACATTTTGCTTCCCTTTTTTGTAGATGATTTCTAAGTCATAACCCAACATCTTTGTGACCCATTTTTCCTTCTCTTCTAAAGATAAGATTTGTTCTAAAAATTATTTAAGACTATCATGATCTATGTTTACCTTGAAGTGTCTTCCCATTAGGTAGGGTCACCATTTCTTAAGTGCATGTAGTATTGTCAACATTTCCTCCTCATAAATAGCTTTGTGTAAATACTTTCCTTTGATTGGACGACTTTCGAAAGAAATGGGTGTTTCTTCTTGCATTAAAAAAACACCAATTCTGTTTCTTCAGGTATCCCATTCCACAATAAAGGTTTTTGTGAAGTCTGGCGTAGCTAAGACCAGTGCTTGGCACATTTCCTCTTTATGATGTTCAAAGGCCTTCGTTGCTTTTGGAGTCCATGAAAATGCATATTTCTTCAATAATGTTGTTAGAGATGCTGTTATTCTCCCATAATTCTTAACAAACTTGCGATAATACCCTGTCAACCTGTGAAATCCTCGCTGATGCTTTATGGATGTGGGGATTTTCCATTCCTTAAGGGCTTTAATTTTTCTAGGGTCTACCTTAACACCTTCATGAGATACATTATGACCTAGATATTCCACCTCTTGTACTCCAAAGAAACATTTCAATATTTTTGCATATAATTATTTCTCCTCCAATAGTTTGAGTACCCTGTCAACATGTTGAAGATGATCCTTCCAAGAATTGTTGTAGATTAGTATATCATCAAAAAATACTAACAAAAATTTTCTAAGGAAGGGTTTTGTTAGCTTTGTGGGTCCTGACCTAGGTTCAGAGTTAGTTTGGCCAAACAAATCCCTACAGTACTGGCCCTTTCGACATCAATCTGCGGAGTGCAGACTGAATTCTCACCCGAAGTAGTATGGGGGGATGCTGGAACCATGTTTCCGCACCCAGAGATGAGCGTGATGTCATTTTATTCCTTAAATATTCATTCACACAAATTGATAAGCCTTTAGGGCTTATCGATATAAATACCCTGAGCCAGCTTCTATACCTCCGTGAAGGTTTATGACTGTCTTTCGCGGACCTTGAATAGGTGAATCCACTACTTACGTGCATCAAAGATTACGTATAACCCAATAATTACTTTGACTAGCTTAAGTGTCTGATAACTTCAACATACAACAAGATAATATTCGTGTAAATAGTTAACAATAATTGTGTTCATATAACAATATAAGTTGTGTAAAGTCACGCATCAATACATCATTATTTCATAAACCTATTATAACATAAGGCACATTCATATAAACATAAGTAAAGAGATAAACACAAGTATTTATGCAATAATCATTTTTATTAATACTCAGTTCTACTTATAGACTTAAGAATTCCCTGCGCACTCAACTACAGGGGTCCACGCACTCAGCTACAGACTCTACTCTAGGCCTCTGTGCACTGAGCTATATATCCTTTTTTCTACTCTATGATTTCTATGATCTTCCTTCTACATACCCATTACATTCATCTTTATCTTCTATCTCCTCCCTTATACATCCGAAGGCACACCTATTTATTCAATCCCATGGTCCGCAGACCATGGGTAGGTCTTCAAAAGCCGACTCAACTTACATAAAAGAAGGGTAAAACCATTTATAACTCTTTAATTATCTACACACTCTGTGACCACAACTTGTAGAGAATTTACATCTTTATACAACAAAACTTGGGCTTTTTCCACAAAATTGACCTTAGGGGATCCCATCCCAACAGGCCCCCAACACAAAGCTCATGACTCGCCCTCGAGTCACTTTGATGACATAGAGATCTTACTACAAAGATCCCCCATATCCACTCGCGCTACTGCTACCTCAACTGTGCTCTGTGTGGCTTCCTGCTTGATATGCTCCACCAACTACTCTGTTATTGGTCCTGCACTATCCTCCTTGATTTTTTGCTACGTACTCTATAAATTTGCTAATTTCTCCTAAACATTGGTGGAGACGATGTAGGCCTCATCCAACTGAGGCCCTAATCTGGCCTTGAGGATTTCCTCTCTCTTCTGCATTGCTTCCACCTGCGTAAACAACTGCCTCGCATCTTGCAGCTTAGCAAGGCGTTGTGCAGTAGCAACGGTGCGTGCCATCGCCCTTACTTCATCATACTATTGCTGGAGTTCGCAAGCTTCTGTATTCAAGGCCTACAATGTGGGACCCTCCTACAAAGCCATGACTACCTCCATTGCTTGCTCAAAAAGTGCGGTGGAGTCTACCACTGCGACATCCACCGTCATGACTCCATCCTTCATAGCGGCTTTACATTGTTCCCTTACCTCTAGCGACATTGAAGGATATGACTTCAACTCTAACTGTATGATATTCAAGTTCAGCTCAAACTAAAATCTAGCCACTTATGTCTTGGTGTCATGCACGTCTACAGCCAATTTTCTGATCTTTGCCTCCAACAACGCTTCCTCTAGTATATGTAGTTCGGGCACTATTCTGCAAGCTTCTGCCACCACGGCTGCAAGTTGGTCGTTCTGCACTTGTATTTTCTTTTGTGCCTCTAGTGCCTCTGACTTCTCAGTGAAACTTTGTTCATTGTTCACTCTATACTCACAGATGAGGTTGAGCATACGCTGCTCCTGAGCTCTGAATTCTGCTATCACTCCCACATGTAGCGTGTGCAAGTACTCATTCAGGATCGCGACTAGTGTTAGAAAATTATATATTACGGAGCAATGGAACACATAAAATATTGCAGAAATATAAACATAGAAAATGCAATAAAACAAGAGAGACACAGATTTACGTGGTTCACCCAGTTTGGGCTACGTCCACCCCGAACAGCTAGTCCTTCCTTTCTATTATCCAGCAAAATGAAGAGACACAACCTACAATAGATCCAGTGTAATATCCTCTGTTTACTCTCACAGTCTCACCTCTCCGTTTCTCGCTCATAGAATACACATCTATTACACAACCTCAAATACAATGCCCTCATAGAAAGGAGGGGTTGCCTTCTAGGGCAAAAAACCCTAAACTAAACATAAGTTATACTGTCAGATCATCCGCCTAATGAACGGCCTAGATTGACTAGAAATTACTATACTTTTACAAGGCAATTTTACATATATTTTTAGCTTCGGGGGCGCTGCCCTCGAGCCCTTGCCGGGGGACCGCTGGCCCCCGAACCCCCCAGCCAGGGGGGCATCAGCCCCCCTAGACCCCCGCGGGGGGGACAATTCCCCCCCGCACCCCCCCGCGTGGAGGGGTGTACAAACTTCCTGGGGTATACATCCGGCTAAAACAAAAGGCCTCTGAACAATCATGCTACACACACAACAATCTCCCACTTGGAGAATGATTATAGCAACTCCACTGCTGCTTCATTTGTTGAACAATGACTCCTCTTTGGACCTGGTTGTTTCTCATCTTCATCGTCATCCTTGAATACCAATTGAAACTTAGCATGTTCTTAGTTTCTCCTTGGTTACAACTTTTGTTAGCATGTTTGCAGGATTCTGGCTAGTGTGTACCTTTTCCAGCTTCAACTCTCCATCTTCCAACACTGATCGTATGAAATGGTACTTGAGCTGTATGTGTTTAGTCCTGGAATGAAATGTTGAGTTCTTTGCAAGATGAATGGCACTTTGGCTATCATTGTATAATGTGCCCATATCATGCTCCTTACCCAATTCACCCATTGTAGGAATTTACAGGGTAAGTTCCTAAGAAAGAACACCAAAAGGACACCGCTCACAACCAGATCTCAAATCAATACACCAGTATTTTTGACGTGGTTAAAACCCTCAAAGAGGGAAACAGTCCACGGCCTGAGCCAACGTGGCCACTTCAAGCAATTTATTAATCAAAGAATGAAAATTTACATAAGCTTTCTCTCATAGACGGATTACTCGAACAATGACCCTCCATGCGCTTTAAATAGAACTCATGGACCAATCGGGTGTCAAGCCACGGATCAAGTATCGATAATACCGAGGAGAGAGTGAACCGTCGGATCACTACATATCGTGACCGTCGGATTGTAAGTTACAAAATGTACAACGATAAAGAAACACACTTTACCTAACTCTATACTAGACCAAGTTGAACTTAACTATTTCCTATGTGTCAGAATATCCTAACATCCCCCCTTAAGAACAACTTGGGATAGGATTGAAGGATTTACAAATATGACACAATAGGAGAAGGAAGGAGGCACTAGAGCCTATCCCCCCTTAGTGACAACTTCCTAAACTCCAAGCATATATCGAAGTTTAGTGAACTTCGCCTCTGTGAGAGCCTTTGTGAAGATGTCTGCAACCTGATCATCTGTTGAACAATATTGCACTTCAAGAACATGGTCATGAATGAGCTTTCTAATGAAGTGCATGTGTAGTTCAATGTGTTTGCTGCGCTGATGCTGGACTGGATCTTTGCATAGCTGAATGGCACTTTGATTATCACACCAAAGTGTGGTTGGATGCTGCTACTCAAAGCCAAACTCTGATAGGATCTGACGAAGCCACAAGGCTTCCTTACTAGCTTCCACGGCACCACGATACTCTGCTTCTACTGACGAAAGAGAAATGGCAGCTTGTTTGTTACAAACCCATGTAATAGGTCCTGAACCAAGAGTGAAGACATAACTGGCAGTAGACTTCCGATCATCAGGGTCACCAGCCCAATCAGAATCAGTGAAACCGTCTAATAGAGGAGCTGCTTTGGCATTGTAATGAATCCCAAACTGTACTGTACCTTGAACATAACGAAGTATTCTTTTAGCTGCTTTCCAATGACTTTCACGGGGGTTTTGCATAAAACGAGCAACAAGGCCAACAACAAAGGAAAGGTCAGGACGAGTATGGGTTAAATACAAGAGTTTTCCTACAAGTTGACAGTATAAGGTAGCATCAACTTCGGGAGAAGTACAAGAGACTGAAAGTTTGACTCCAGACTGAAAGGGAGAAGGGGCTGGCTTACAGTCTTCCATGTGAAAATGACGAAGAATATCACAAGCATACTTGGACTGGGAAAGGGAAATACCCTCCTTGGATTGCAAGACTTGAAGACTGAGAAAATAGTGTAAGTGTCCTAAGTCTGTCATTTCAAATTTCTTTTTAAGGCTGGACTTCACATGGTTTATAAGGTTGGGATCACTACCAGTAAGAATAAGATCATCAACATAAAGAACAAGGATGATAAGAGAGTTTCCCACTTTCTTGGTGTAGACGGTATTGTCAGAGTAACACCTAGAAAAGCCAGATTCTAAAAGAAAGCTATCTATTTTGGCATACCAAGCCCGAGGAGCTTGCTTGAGACCATAAAGGGATTTCTTAAGTCGACATACAAGGCTGGAGTCTGTTTGGATGAAGCCAATGGGTTGTTCCATATAGATTTCTTCATGCAAGTCCCCATGCAAGAAGGCAGATTTAACATCCATCTGATGGACTTCCCATTTTAAAGAGGCAGCAAGGGAAAGAACAAGGCGGATAGAGTTCATTTTGGCAACAGGGGAGAAGGTTTCAGTGTAGTCAATGCCTTCAACCTGTGAAAAGCCCTTAGCAACAAGACGAGCTTTATGTTTATCTATTTTCCCATCTGGTCCATACTTGGTTCTGTAAACCCATTTACATCTAACAAGTTTGCGTCCCTTTGGTAGAGGAACAAGATCCCATGTATCATTTGCCAACAATGAATGATATTCTTCATTCATAGCTGCTTCCCAATGTGGATGGCCTGAAGCTTCTGCAAAAGTGTCAGGATCATGATTTTCTGGAGCTTGAGCCAGTAAAGAAGAGGCTCTATCAAACTGAGAACGTGTACGTCGCTGATTTGTAGGATCACCGGCAAGATCACCTACTGCATCCCGAGTAGCACGGACCCATCTTGGAAGTTGAGGATCCTGAGAAGGTGGGGGAGGATTGTCATCCTCACTTTCATCATCTGAAGAAGAAATGTTTTCAAAAGTAGAAGAGATAGGAAGAGGTGGCACATCCGCTGGACTAGGCTCCCAGGCCGATTTATTTTCATCAAATTTTACATCTCTTCTAATGATAACATTTTTGGACTTAAATGGAATAAGTCTATAAACTTTTACATCTTCAGAATATCCAACAAAAGTACATTTCTCACTCTTAGGTTCTAAAGCTTTATGCTTTTCATTTGGAATATGGGCCCATGCTTCACTTCCAAAAACACGAAAGTGACTTACAACTGGTTTAATGGAACTCCAAGCTTCTTCTGGAGTGATATTCTTTAGAACCTTAGTAGGAGTGCGATTGATTATATAATTTGCACAATTAATTGCTTCGGCCCAAAAACTAAGACTGAGTCCTTTAGATTGCAGCATACAATTAGCCATTTCCTTTAAGGTGCGATTTTTCCTTTCAGCTACACCATTTTGTTGTGGAGTGTATGCAACAGTATGTTGCATTTGAATTCCATTTTCGGTGCAAAAGTTGATGAATGTGTTTTTAACATATTCTCCACCATTATCAGTTCTTAGCTTAAGAATTTTATGTCCAGATTGTTTTTCAACAAAGGCTTTGAAGGCCAAAAATGTGTTAAATACTTCGCTCTTGAGTTTTAAGAAGTATACCCAAGTGCGTCTGGAGAAATCATCAATGAAAGTTAAGAAATACTTGTAGCCAGAGAATGAAGCAACAGGAAGTGGACCACATAAATCACTGTGCACAAGCTGTAAAGGGGCTGAGGTGTGCCAAGAGGCACGTTTTTCAAAACTGTCCCGATGATGTTTTCCGAGTACACATCCGGAACAAACACCATCTCTGCAAGATACCATAGGAAGACCTGTCACCATATTTTCTTTACATAGATGCTGAAGGGAGCGATAGTTTAAGTGACCAAATCGCTCATGCCAAAGTTTGCTCACTTCATCATTATGAGCAACAAATACTGAGGGAAGATTTGATGACCCAAAGTTGTGAAACTTATACAACCTTGTGGAATCATCAGCAATACCAGTAGCTATAATCTATTTAGGATCTCTTAGATCCTTGATTACAACATCATGAGGTGAAAATTCAACAATTTTACCTTCACCTGAATGAGTTATCTGATATACAGATAGAAGGTTGCAGGATAAGGTTGGAACACATAATACATCATTAAACTGACCATTGTCTAGATGAACAGTTCCAGTCCCTACAACATTAAGAGATCTATCATCACCAACATATATATTTTTGGTGTTACAATCATTTAAAGAAGAAAACATGGCTTTGTTTTTGGCCATGTGATAAGAGGCTCCAGAATCAATGAGCCACTCATGAGAATGAGAAGAAGAAGATACATTTAATGCATAACCAGACTGAGATGATTGACAACGACATGCAGAAAGTGCCATTCCTGAAGATGAAGATGAAGTTGAAGTTGAAGAATGCTCCACATGGATGTTATGTTTCTTCATTGCGGCTTCCAAGGCTTCCATCTTCTTAAAGCATTTAGATTCTAAGTGGCCATCTCGATTACAAAAGTTACAATGTCTATCAGTCTTCTTCCATTTGTTTTTATTGGTCCTATCATTTTGCTGAAATGATCTTTCATTTTGAGGCTGAGTTTGCTTAGGACCCTTGTTTGGTTTAGGACCATTCTTTTTAGGATATGACTTCTTAGGATTCTTTGAATTTGGTTGCTGCTGGGCGGCTAATGCTTTCTTGGAAGAGTTTCCAAGATTAAGAAGACCAAGGTGTAAGAGTTTTTCTTGTTCTCTTATTAAAGAATCACAAAAAGAGTCAAAGGAAGGGGCCTTGTAGTCTTTTCCTTGACAAATGAAAGCTTCCCTTGTAGAATGGAAGGTGGAAACAAATACAGAGTAGGCTGGTCCCAACTTAGTAAGGATGGAATAAATAAGGTTACTATCTTCTTTCTTAACCTTAACACCTTCCAAGAGATATCTAAGGGTCTTGAATTTGGACAAGAAATCTTCAATGCAAGAAAAATTATGAGGATCCAATGTAAGCAACTCATTTTCAAGTTGATGGGCTCTAATTTCATTTTTAATCCCAAAAACTTTAGTGATTTGTTCCAATGCTTCATGAGGAGTATCAAGTTCTGCAATATGGAATCTAAGATCAGGAGAAATAGACATCCCTATCAAACCGCGTGCTTGATCTTGTCTATTTTCCCATTTTGCAGCCTTGTCTTCATCTTTTGGTTTCTTCTCTTGGCCTGTGGCTATTCTGTAGAGACCTTTACTTCTAAGTAAATCTTCCATGTAGGCTATCCATTGGAAGTAGTTAGTGCTGTCAAGAATGACTTGGCATGGACTTTCCATTTTTTTTTAAAAAATTGAATCTGAAGATGCTGAAAGTAAGTGTTCCAATGGATAGATCTCGAAAAATTAGGCTGTTTTAAAAAAAACGGCTCTGAAAAAGGCTTCCGGATGAAAAAGTTATGGCTTTTTGAAAAAAATTTGTTGAAGTTGCCGGCAAAGTGCGCGAATGTGCGGGAATGAAAAAAAAATGCCCCCACAAAATGGAGATTTGAACCCAAGACCTATACTCTCTTAAAATAGCTTTGAACCAATTGAGCTATACAAAAAATTTGAGAGAGAGAGAGAGAGAGAGAGGGGGGGGGGGCCTTGGGTTGCGTGCTTGCCTTGAGAAAGCTCTTTTTTTCTACAAAACAAAAACACAAAACCCAACACGAATATGCAAAGAAAAATGAACCTTACGGCTCAAAGTTAGCTTTAGCCGGAAACTAAATATTTTTCTCAATGTTTCCGATTTTCCAAGATCACACTAAGGTGCAAGGAAAAGAGCATATGCATGAGAAAAAAAACTTCCTTTCTGTTTCTGATTTGCCCAGATCGCACAGAGTCACAGGGCAAAGAGAATATGCAGAAATGAAAGGTATAGATCCGGTAATAAAAAAAGCTAAATAAACAGAAACCGAAATAACCAGAGAGAAAATAACAGTAAACTACAGATAAACATTGTATACCTCCAGATCTTAAAAGTGATGCGGATAGGGCTACCGGAAACCTTTTCGCGTGAAACGAAAGGGGTTCCTCACTGGAACAGATGCTCCGAACACAACAGAGCAGTCCTCTCGGCCCGAAAGCAGTTAGAAACAGTAGATCTAGGAAACGACAGCCGCATGCAGTTCTATCGGCTTCAGATTTGGATCACCAACGGACACAGCCCTCAAATAGCTCCGATACCATGTAGGAATTTACAGGGTAAGTTCCTCAGAAAGAACACCAAAAGGACACCGCTCACAACCAGATCTCAAATCAATACACCAGTATTTTTGACGTGGTTAAAACCCTCAAAGAGGGAAATAGTCCACGGCCTGAGCCAACGTGGCCACTCCAGGCAATTTATTAATCAAAGAATGAAAATTTACATAAGCTTTCTCTCATAGACGGATTACCTGAACAATGACCCTCCATGCGCTTTAAATAGAACTCATGGACCAATCGGGTGTCAAGCCACGAATCAAGTGTCGGTAATACCGAGGAGAGAGTGAACCGTCGGATCACTACATATCGTGACCGTCGGATTGTAAGTTACAAAATGTACAACGGTAAAGAAACACACTTTACCTAACTCTATACCTAACTCTATACTAGACCAAGTTGAACTTAACTATTTCCTATGTGTCGAAATATCCTAACACCCATAAACCTTTGTAACCAAATCATTTCTTTACTAGCCTCTGTAGCAGCAACATACTCTGATTCTGTTGTTGAAAGTGCAACAACACTTTGGATTTTTGAAACCCAACTGATAACTGTTCCACCAACAGTAAATACATATCCTATAGTGCTCCTCCTGTTATCTCTATCACCTACCATATCTGCATCAACATATCCATGTAGGGAAATGTTTGAACCACCAAAGCATAATGCTTAATTTGTGGTACCTTTCAAATATCTGAGAATCCATTTCATTGCCATCCAATGTTCCTTTCCTGGATTGTTCATGTACCTACTTACAACTCCCACTGCATGTGCAATATCAGGCCTTGTGCAGACCATTGCATACATTAACCTTCCAACTGCTGATGCATATGGAACTTTAGACATATAATCCATGTCTTTTTGGGTCTTTGGGCACATTTCCTTACTAAGTTTGAAATGGCTAGCAAAAGGTGTACTAACTGGTTTTGCATTGTGCATATTAAATATCTTCAACACCTTTTGTATGTACTCATTCTGAGACAATGTTAATTTGTGATTTTTCCTATCTCTAGTGATTCTCATACCAAGGATTTGTTTTGCAGCTCCCAAATCCTTCACTGCAAATGAATTTGCCAATTTTCTTTTGAGCACATTTATTTCCTGCATGTTAGACCCTGCAACAAACATGTCATCCACATACAATAACAATATAATATAGCTGCCATCATTTTGATTTTTTAGATAAACACAATGATCAGAGTGACATCTAGTATAACCTTGTTCAAACATAAACTTGTCAAATTTTAGATACCACTGCCTTGGAGCTTGTTTTAAGCCATACAAGCTCTTCTTCAACCTGCACACTAGTTTCTCCTTCCCTTTCACCTCATATCCTTGTGGTTGCTGCATATATATCTCTTCCTCCAAATCCCCATGGAGAAAGGTTGTCTTTACATCTAACTGCTCAAGATGCAAATCTTCAGCTGCTACTAGACTTAAAATAGTTCTGATTGAAGTCATTTTAACAACAGGAGAAAATATTTCATCAAAATCAATACCTTTCTTCTGTGCAAACCCCTTCACCACAAGTCTAGCTTTGTACCTTTGTTTTCCTCCATATTCTTCCTTCAACCTGTAAACCCATTTATTCTTCAATGTATTTTTTCATGCAGACAACCTGACTAAGTCCCAAGTCTGGTTATGCATTAAGGAGTCCATCTCTTCTTCCATGGCTACATCCCACTTCTTCCTACTTTCAACCTGCATTACTTCTTCATAACATTCAGGTTCACCAGAATAAAGCAACAATAAATAATATAATGAAGGAGAGTATCGTTCAGGGGGTCTACTTATCCTGGTAGATCTTCTAACACCACTTTCAAGTGTTTGGGGTGCCTGTTGCTATTGTGGTGGTTGTTGTTTTTGTGGTTGTTGATTATTATTATTTTTAGGCACCTTTACTTTTTCAGTGATTTCGTCAAGAACTGCATATTCCTTGTTTTCTATTTCTTGCTTCTTTTCCTGTAAATGATTCTTATACAAGACATTTTCATTGAATATTACATCTCTGCTTCTAATGATTTTGTGATTTTCATAATCATATAAGCGATAACCAAAATCATTAACACCATATCCAATAAAGGTACATTTCTTTGACTTTGCCTCAAGCTTTGTTCTATTTTCTTTATCAATATGGACAAAGGCCTCACAACCAAAAGGCTTTAAAAAGGAGTAGTTTACCTTTTTACCTGTCCATGCTTCCTCTGGAACACCACCATCCAAGGAACTTGAAGGCCCTCTGTTTATTAGATAAACTTTAGTATCTACAGCATCTACCCAAAACTGTAAAGGCTATCCTGCATGCAATCTCATGCACCTTGCATGCTCCATGATTTCTCTGTTCATCCATTCTGACACACCATTTTGTTGTGGTGTTCTTGGAAATATCTTCTCTCTGTGAATTCCATGCTCTGAACAATACCTATCAAACTCTCTGCTGCAAGAATTCCATGCTCTGAACAATACCTATCAAACTCTCTGCTGCAATATTCACCTCCATTTTCTGATCTAAGACACTTCAATTCTTTCCTGTCTCAATCTCAACCAAAGCTTTCCATTTCTTGAAAATATCAAATACATCAGATTTATTCTTAATACATTAAATCCAAGTTTTTCTAGTTGCATCATCAATAAAAGTAACATAATAACAAGAGCCACTGAGAGATGATACCTGAGCAGGTCCCCATACATCTATATGCACAAGCTCTAATTTTTCATTCTTATCTTCTTTCCCAACTCTGAGAAATCTGACTCTCTTCTGTTTTCCATAAATACAATTCTCATAGAAGTCCAAATCAACATTCTTCAAACCCGGCAACAAATTCCTTGAGTGAAGAATCTTCATCCATTTTTCACTCATGTGTCCGAGCTTATGATGCCATAATTCTGCATCTGCTCCTTTGGAATTTAAAGCATTAACAGAGTTAGAAATACCATTGCATAAATACAATGTACCAACCTTTTCACCTTTATCTATTACCAGGGCTACTTTGATGACCTTCCAAGCTTTATCTGTGAAAGTTGTCACACAACCTTCACCGCCTAACTGCCCTGTTGAAATCAGATTTTTCTTTAGATCTGGAACATGCCTTACCTCCTTTAGTAGCCATTGGTTTCCATTCTGTTGTTTTACAAGAACCTTACCCATTCCAACAACTTTACAGGGTTTATCATCACCCAAACGAACTTGTCCAAAATCTCATTGAACATAGTCATGAAAGTATTTCTTATCAAGTATGGCATGGAATGAGGCCCCTGAATCTACCACCCACGAATCAGTAATATGTTCGAAAGAAAGAATCAGAGCATCTTGTAACACCTCACCTGTCACATTTGCTTCATGATTGTTTTCTTGTTGTGAATCTCCTTCTTTTCCTTTCCGAGATCTACAGTCTTTCTTTAGGTGTCCTTTCTTTCCACATTTCCAGCACACTATCCCTGATCTGGACTTGGATCTGCCTTTCCTTGATTTACTGCGATATACTGAGCTCTTTCCTCTTTCCATTTTTCTTCCCCCAAACTCTGCACTCAAAGTATTTTACGATGTCTCATCAGAGCTTTTCCGTCGCATTTCCTCACTAAGGATAGCACCGACAACATCATCAAACTTTAAAGTACCAGATCCAGACATAGAGTTACTAATGGCCATTACTAAACTATTCCATCTTTCTAGCAATGAGCACAAGAATAACAGAGCTCTAACTTCATCATCAAAGTTTACCCCTACAGAACATAATTGACTTGTAATAGTATTAAAATCATTTAAATGATCTGCAACAGATCCACCTTCCAACATCTTCATATTAAGTAATCGTTTCATAAGAAATACCTTGTTTGAGGCCGAGGGTTTTTCATATAGTTTCTACAACACCTTAATCAAACCCTCTATCTTTGTTTCCTTCGAAATGTTGAAGGCAACTGATGTTGCAAGGCACAACCGTATTGTTCTGAGTGCCTTTCTATCAAGAAGGTTCCATTCTTCATCTTTCATACCCATTGGCATCTTTTCTTTTTCACCCAATGGTAAGTATAAATCTTTCTGATACAGATAATCTTCCATCTGCATCTTCCACAGTGAGAAGTTTTGGCCGTTAAATTTCTCGCCCTAAACTTACCATCTTCCGCCATTTCTCCCACTCGAACGAGGAACCCTTCTTTCCTGCGAGTTTATCAGCCAAATAGACCTTCGGCTCTAATACCAGTTGTTAGAAAATTATATATTACGGAGCAATGGAGCACATAAAATATTGCAGAAATATAAACACAGAAAACACAATAAAACAAGAGAGACATAGATTTACGTGGTTCACCCAGATTGGGCTACGTCCACCCCGAACAACCAGTCCTTCCTTTTTATTATCCAGCAAAATGAAGAGACACAACCTACAGCAGATCCACTGTAATATCCTCTATTTACTCTCACAGACTCACCTCTCTGTTTCTCACTCATAGAATACACATCTATTACACAGCCTCAAATACAATGCCCTCATACAAAGAGAGGGGTTGCCTTCTAGGGCAAAAAACCCTAAACTAAACATAAGTTCTACTTTCAGATCATCCGCCTAATGAACGGCCCAGATTGACTAGAAATTACTATACTTTTACAAGGCAATTTTACATCTGTTTTTAGCTTCGGGGGCGCTACCCCCGAGCCCCCGCCTGGGGACCACTGGCCCCTGGACCCCCTAGCCGAGGGGGGATCGGCCCCCCCAGACCCTCACAGGGGGGACAAGTCCCCCCCGCACCCCTCCGCGTGGAGGGGTGTACAAATTTCCTGGGGTATACATCTGGCTAAAACAAAAGACCTTTGAACAATCATGCTCCACACACAACAACTAGGTCAAGGCTGATTTTCTTCAAAGAACTTAATATGGCCTTGTCATCGACTGCCTTTGTGCTCAAAGATCCATCTGGTAGCATGACTGTACAGAGATCTAGTGATCGAACCATCTTTGTGCTTGAGTGGTCCCCAGTGCCAAACTTGTTGATGCAACGCTGATCTGCCATGCGCCTGCTTGGATCCTATTTGTCTAAATCTGTAGCTCGTACAGATCCTTTTGAATGGTGCTAAGTGCCTGTTTTTGCTACTGCTCAAACTGTTGTAATAGTTCTGCTACATTATCTCACACCTTATCACTTATCTCGTCCAGGTCGCCGTCTATTAAAGTGATAAGATCCAATGATGACTTTGTCACCTTTGACTTCTTCTACGGTCCTTCCTTTTCTTATTCTCTGTATATTTTGACCAGGTTGGGAGTGCTTTCTTGCTCCTCCTGACCACCACCACCCTGGTCTGACTGCTCTTCCTCCTTTGTTTGGGGCAAAGGAGACTTATCACTCCACTTGGAGCCACGCTCCTCGTGTTCGGCTTACTGCTTCATGGCATGCTCTACTTCCACCTGGGCCTTCTCTTCGGCCTCTTTTTTCCGTTTCTCAGCCAACTGCTGAACCTTATGCTTGGTCGCTTCCTTCTTCTTCTTCTCTAGGGACTTGCTATTACTTGTGGCTAGATTAGATGGAGGGTGCCACTCTGTCAGCCAGCACTTGACGACCTCCTAAATAGCATCATCTGTAGCGAGGTAGGGTAGGTCGAACCATTTTTGTTGCGGATACTTCCACGCACGGATGTATATGCGTTGGAAGTCAACTTTGAACTCTGCGTACCCTGAGAGCTATTCAAACACGGTTGGTGACAACTGCGATTTTTGGTTGGTGGCCATGCGAATGCTCACCTCCATCAACACCAAAAATACTTTGGTCTCTGTGACCCATGCAACATCTTTTATGGCCTAGAGAGATGCAAAATTTGTAGCCTTAGATTAATCCTTATCCATAGGTGGAAACTGACTATCCTCCAACAGATCCCAAGTGACGAGCACAATGGAGAGAAACAATCATGAATAGTGGAATGTTTTACTCTTGGCCTGCACCTCTCGATAGTTCACGAGGAACTCGCTACAAAGGTGGTGCGCCTAGTTGAACTGTACACCCTCCGCCCAGTGGGAAGCTAAATAAATCACTGGCACTAGAACTTTGTCCACGCGACATTTTCTCGTAACTTTTCCCACAAGGATCTATGTGGCAACCTTCACTGCGAGGTTCGTGATTGAGGTTATAGAGTACCTGTGCAGCTTCTTCTCGAGCTTGAATTTATCCTTCATTTTTGTTGTGAGGTCACGCTCGCTCGTCTTTCCACCAAAATCCTTGGCCGGATTCAACCCTGAGTGCGGCTACAACGTGATTTGATGGATCAACATATCAGTGATGGGGATTTTCGTGCTCAGCCACAAACAACTGTCATGCACCAGGGTGAACAACTGCTTGATCAAAATCAGATTGATGTTGGAGTGGTGGTAGTGGAGCACCCATAACAGGTTCAACAACCCCAAATTATTCACTCTATGAATCCACTCCACTGGCTCCAGTACGGTGACACATGATTCTTTGTAGAAAACCCTCTTCATGTAATTTTCTATGGACAAGTTGGGGAACCTCTCATGGTCCGCCAAATCCCAATTTTCCAGCTTGAGATGAGGAATCCGTGCTAAGCGCGGACCTTCAAAAGTGATGTTCTCTGGTAGAAACGATGTATTAAGGAGGAATTTTCCTGCATCTGAGTCCTTATGGACCTTCAATTTCCCCTTGCGTGGAGGGATGTAATCCGAAAACTTGGATATTGGATCCACCCCCTTGGTGTTGATGTCCTCCACACCCTATTCAACCTCTAAGTCCACCACTTTCCCCTTCTCTTTCGTACTTGGTTTGTCTTTCTTCTTAGCCTGGGTGGCTACATGCTTCCTTAGTGACTCACGCACCGACATGGACTTCTTCTACTTGTCCTTCTTAGGCTTTGAGACTTCCCTCACCAGCGTCGGCTTCGGCTTAGGTGACCTCAATGTCATAGGCATAACAACTGGATCCTCCGTGCTCACCACTTCTGGAACCGCTCCCTCAAAAGAGACATATCCACTATTACTCATGGTTTCTGTGGGGATTCATCCTAGCATATTTTCCAGGATGAATGTTTGATTTACCTATGATAACTTGGAAAATATAGGGCTCACAACTAAATCCTCCCAATACGAGCGATTCATAGGTAATCAACAACACAACTCAAAAATTCTAAGGATGCAAAGTGTTTTTCATTGGACGACCACACATAATTTATAGGAAAATTCGAATTCAAATTCGATCGTTCTCCCAAAAATCCGTCCATAAATGCTAAATTGGTGGTATATTTCCAAATATTTCACTCCTAAATTCAACCTTAAATGCCTTAAATTACTCCCCCCCTCCCCTCTTAACTGTCTCTCGGCAGTCAAATCATGAACAATGACTGTATTGATTACTTTCTGGCTACGCTACGTGGTCTCTCCCCCTATACCACAACTCCCTTCACGCTTCTTCTAGTACTGTGATATCATTCATTTTCACACAAACCCCTTGTCGCACAACTCTACTAACCGAGAGGTGTATTTTAGAGTCCCTCGCCTCCTTGCAACTGCCTGGAGTGCTAAGACTTTGCTAACATCATGTAGTCATTTGGCCGAATCCCTGGTGTATGGCTTCAATTAGCTTCCATTTACCCTTCTCGGAAATGGATCTCCATTCAACTTCAAGTTGAACTGCTTCACCATCTGTAATATCTTTGATGACATATGGCCCCAGCCAATGAATTTTTCCTAGAAACTTATCAAACTTATTGTCATATAATAAAATTAAGCCATTTACCTTGAAGGTGCGCAGTTTTATGTGCCGATCGTGCCAAGATTTTTCATGTCCCTTTTAAACCTGCTGATGGAATCCAACCAAAAACCTATCTTCCTCAAGCTTTGTTAGCTGCGCGAGCCTATCTTCCACGGTCCACCATTCCTGTGAAAGCCATTATGTGTAGACTAGATACAATGTATTCCATAGGCAATACAACTTCTACACCATAGACCAATCGAAAGGGGGTCTGACCCGTAAGCTTCTTATAGGTAGTTCTATATGCCCATAATACCACTGGTACGTGCATGTCCCAATCACTCCACTGCATGTTGCACACCTTTGTCAATGCATTTTCCAATATCTTATTAAAAGCCTCAACCATTCCATTGGCCTAAGGATGGTATGGCGTACTCTTCTGATGGTAAACCTGGAACTCCTCTATCAGCGCGCTGATCATTTCATTGAGAAAATGCGTACCGTGATCACTCATAAATACATTCGGGCAACCAAACTTGATGAACACATATTCAAATATAAAATTCGCTACTGTTGCCCCTGTACAGTCTTTCACAGGCTATGCCTCCACTCATTTGGTGAAATATTAGGTTGAGGTGATGATATATCGCATGCCCGTCTTCTTGCTTGGAGGCTGAATCGGTCATACAAAATCATTTGCTCATTTCTCAAATGGCTGTAATGTCACTTGTGGATTCAAAGGTAGCTCATCCATCTGCGATGGCCTACCCATCCTCTGACATGCATCGCATGCCCTGTAATATGCTTTAGAATTCTTCTGCAACGTCGACCACCACAACCTAGCATGCAAAATATTTTGCGTTGTTGCCTTTCCTACATAATGTCCTCTCGCAGCTCCTCCATGAGCTTCAACGAGGATATTGTTTCTTTTAAAGTCAAACACATAGCATCGAAGTATTTCATCCGAGCCCATCTTATACAAATAGCCCGCAAAAATTGAAAAGTGTACCATGTGCACCACCAATTCTTTCTTCTGTTGACTGGTGTATCCCTTTAGAGCCATCCCTGTGGTCAGAAAGCGGATAATGTCCACAAAGTGATTACCCACTACATGCACCATGACGAGCTATGCGTCAGGCAGCCATTCCTCCAAGTTGGTAGGATCCTCCCTTGTTTCAATGCGCGACATATGATATGGCACTGAATTCAACCTTCTGAGCTTCACAATCACCTCAAAATCATACTCCTGAAACAACAACAGCCATTTGCATATCCCCCCCCCCCCAGCACAAGCTTATTGACTAAATATTTCAATGTAGAATGGTCTGTGTACACTTTAAAATGTCCGCCTAGTAGGTGATGTCTAAAATTCTGGAGCTTGTACACCATATCCAAGCCTTCGTGCTCTATCGTCGAGTAATTATTTTCAGCCTTATACAATTTCCTGCTTGAAAACACTATAGGGTGATCCAATTCTCCTTCACTGGCCTGTGTCAACACTACTGCTAGTGCAATACATGAGGCATCTACATGCACATGGAACTCCTTCTTCCAGTTCAGGAAGACGAGGATCAGTGTGGTGACCATTTTCTCCTTTAGTACATCCAAGATGCACTAACATTCTTCATCCCAACAAAATGTAGCATCCTTCTTTTTAATTTTTCCATAAGCGCGATAATCTGAGCATAACTTTTTATGAATTTCCGATAATATCTAGTATGGCCTAGCGTAGCACGCAACTTTTTAACACTCCTTGGGGTCCACCAGAAGTCCTTGCCTGCATACCACATGACCCAGAAAGATCCCAAAAGGGACACAAAACAAGAATTTCTTTAGGTTTAGTGCAATCTGATACCTTCGACATGTATCCAAAATTAAGTGTAGACTGTCTACATGGTGCTTGACTAGCCCAAACACCATCCAGTCATCGAAATAGACTTCCAAGAACTTGTGAATGAACTCTTTGAATGTTTCGATGACCATGCATGAGAAGATCATTGGCGCATTCTTAAGTCCGAAAGGCATTACTGTATACTGGAAACATCCCCATCAGGAAGGTGGTCTTACTCTTGTCTTCTGGAATGATTTTTATTTGATGGTATCTAGAGAACCCATCAGTGAATGAATATGCTTCATGTCCTCCAACATTATCCAATACTTTGTCTGTGAAAAAAGTTGGAAAAGGGTCTTGAATGCAAGCATCATTGAGCTTCTTGAGATCTACACAAACCCTTATTTCATCCTTCTGCTCCTTTTCCTAGATGACCATTGGACTCACCCAATAATATTCCTTCACTGGTTTAATAATACCCGTTGCAAGCATCTTTTATAACTCCAAGAGGACCTTTTCCTTGTATGTGGGATTAAGGCGATATGGCCTATGCTTAACAGGATTTGTGTCCGGTTTCAAAGTTATTTTCATCACTCCAAAATCACCTATGATGCCTTTCAAGTCAGAAAATTTAGTAGGGAATAAATCCTGATATTCACAGAGCAACTCAGCAACTTTATCCACAGTAGCATCATCTTAGTAATCCCCAATTCACAAACTTCGGTTCCGCTTCCGTACCAATGTTTACCTGCTTAGTTTTCAGTGGTGTAGTGATGTCAGGGTTCTCTATCTGTGGTCCCTCTACTTCGCAGTGGCCTTCTACTTTGGGGATGTTAATATTCCTTAGATTCTCATCCTGTCCTTTAGTAGTCATATTATATCATTCCAGCGCCTGGCGCAACTAGGTGCTCCAATTCAGTTGAATCAATTCCAAGGGATCTTATAGAATTCTGAAGATTGTTTCCTTAACCTCCTATAGCGCTTCATCAATACTCTCAAATACATCCTCAAAGTTGAATGTCCTAACGAACCCCTCTCTTAAGATGTCCCATTTCGCGGTGCCATGGTGGAGCCCTATTTCCAAATACCAGTTCATAGGGATGATGTCCAAATTGTGATAGAAAATATGCACCTACTCGGGCTGCGTCTCCATTCCATAAACCTTAATCCACTTTGCTAAATGATCACACAGATCATTTCTCCCATCATACTTCTTAGTCAATCATAGCTTGGGGTGACCAAATTGCATCCTCATCATTTTCTTATAGTTGCGCCATTCTTCAAAGCTGTCTTTATGCATACCCCACCACCGTGCAGGTGTAGCGCCAAATCTAGTGCTTGGAAGTGATGCTTCTCAGGCACTTCCCTTTCAAATGCATCCAAAAATTTATCTACATCAGTTAGACCATCATAATAAGAAAAAATTCTTACATTGGATGATACACAACACAATGATTTAGTCACCATATTACATCGAAGTATAGATACTTCGTGTAACCTGTTCTGCCAGTGCTCCAATTCTTCATTCGAATCTGATGTACAGGAGCTTTCGTGGTCGCATGAAATTTGTCCATCAGCTGTCGGATTAACCCAATCTTGGTCTTGCATTGTTATCTTATAGATCTGGTCCAAATCATAGTCACTTTCCTCATATTTGTGGACTGGTTCAGTATAGCGCAGTCCTTCTACGGGGTTCAATGGTACTACCATGTGGAGTGTTTTCCTCTCAAACGACGTTGTCCACTTCTTCAAATTGATGACCCCATTCATGTAGATAGCCCAATCAATTCCCAGGAGTGTGGGATATGGATTGTTTTCGTCAACAATATCAATTACTTCAAAGTCAGCCAATGCGCTTACACCTTCTATATCCATGGTTACCCCATGTAATATCCCCATAGGGATAATTTTCTGTTGATTTTCCATTCTTAATTGAATTGGAGACCACTGTATCACAGGCCTCCCCATTTTTTCCCAAGTTCATTTAGGAAAAACATTCGCATCTGATGCCAAATCCAAAATAAATTGATCCATCTCGTATTCTCCTATTTGCGCAGTGAGCCTCATCTTGTGTCTCATTCTTATCTTATGTCTGCCAATCTTTTTGACCGTGCGATGCCCAGTAGAAGCATTATCCCTACTAGCACATTTTCTTATCAGCTCCTATAATCCTTTCACAGCCATATTGTCACGGAATAGTTTCATGCAAGTCTCCAAGAAAGTAGTAAGCATGGAGGGGTAAACTTCTTCAAATAGCCTATCCTAACTTCCTGAGGTAGAGGCTTCAGTGAAGCTTTTCTTTTATTCCATGAACGTTTCCTTTGCGCACTCTAGATCAAACCCAAATTATTTTTCTGGAGCCTTGTGAACCCTTCCACCTTCTTCAGGTTGTTTTCCCTTATCGTCACTAGTCATCATACCACTTCACAACACAATATTGACATTGGGATCCTCTTCACGAGGCTCTGCCCTCATCATCTGCAGGTTTTGGGTAGGCTGCTGAGGTTGCACCTTCTTCTCCTGCATTTTAGCTATCAATATAGGGCATTCTTCTATCGCGTGGTCAAAATGAGTACAATACCAGCATGATAGGCGTGTCTATCTCATACACTCCTGCATGTAGTGTCCTAAAACTCCATAATTATAGAAAATAACTTGCCCTCAACTTCTACCATGTCCTCCTCCTTCTCGGCCTCGTCTGTGTCCTTGATATCCCCTATGTGGCCCCCCGACGCCTTGGTCCAGAGGCTGAGTTTATATTTACATCCGACACATGGGCGTTCTTTCCATCATTAATTCATAGCTACAACCATTACGCTCATTATGGCCTACCGATGTACATAATTTACAAAATAGTTGTTGCAGTGTCTGCACAAATTTTTGTAGTAAGTGGAAATTGTTTGTTACATATTTTCCTACTACTTGACAGATAGCACACCACAACACGGGCCCTGTACTTGGTCCTGCTAGGGCTTCCTCCGTCAAAGGCATGGGCCCTCCTCTTGGCATATCATTCGCGAAAATAGGGCAATGATCCTTATCATTCCCTTGGTTCTTACAGTTGAGGCACCAAACTTCTTCATGCACCTCTGGCTGAGCCGCTTTCTCCTTTTTCAAGCTCTGAAACTCCAAGCAAAGGTTTTGCAACTCTGCATGAATCTTTTGAACTCCCAACGTCTCATCATCGATAGGTGTCTCATGTAATCTCATTGCAATCTCCAGCACTTCAGCATGATTTCCTATCTTTTGTTGTAACAAAGAAATCCTTAAGTGAGGTAGGAGCATGACTATAAACCAATCACGGTGTTGACTGTCTGTGAGATTCATATTGGCTTCATGGATTCTATACTTCAGTCTCTGATCCAGCTCCTAAGGTGTCTAATCGATCCTCATTGTGATTTCCTAGAACCCCACTACCGACTGTGTTTCAGACTTAGGCCTACCGAATTCCTTATTCAGAGCAGTTTGAGTGTCCTCTAATGATGCCACCAAATTATTAGTGCAATACTTAATGTACCACGTCAACATGCGAACTTGTAGAGAAGTAACCAACTACGCTTTCTTCATATGATCATCTGTAATATTTTGTGTTGTCCACACAACCTTCACAACGAACCAAAACTGGTTTGGGTCCTCATTTCCAAAGCCCTTGAAAATAGGCAATTTCATCGTATTCGACATATTGAATGGTGGCAGAGGTGGTGGTGGTGTGGGTGAAGGTGTATACTGTGGAGGTGAAGGTGGAGGTTGTGTGGACGGATGAGGTATTCGCAAAAACCCTTGCCTTATTAATTGGACAATGTTCTACAGTGAAGCCTGTGCTGCTCCCTTGTCGTCACTCAGTGGAGGCTCAATCAACAGCTATATTCAGGGCCTATTATCCCTCTATCCATGAAGAACTTTCCACTTTGCGTAGCCCTAAACATCAAGGTAATGGCATAACCCGCTTTTCACACTAGAGCATTTTAATCCAAGTATTCAAAGATCTCAAATACCTACCTCATGGTCCCTTGAAAAAGTGTCTCTCTACTTCACTGTAGCTGACTGAGGTATCGACCACGAATTCTATCACGAATCCTCCTATGACTCGATCAAGCCAGTGATCAATAATGCATGCGATCTTATCTTCAGAGGCTTCCAACCTCCATACTAGCTCCAATGTCCACAATATTGGATCGTCAAGCCTCCACCTTCCTTGGCCATATGCCAATTTAGCGATCCACTCGTATAGTTTGATTAGGAAGGTGCAGAAGAATATCTCATGTATTTCTGTGTACATATATCTGTCCAACCATTGTTCCTTCGTCAGGCACGAATTTATATTTTCTTGTGCCGCTAATTTGTGGATTTTTCTATCCAAACACTCCTCAATTTCCTTCTTGGTCAGATTCTAGTGATGCGACATCACACATCTCTTTATGCATATTCCGGTCCCGACAACAAAACCATTTGTTGGCTTAGTGGGTCCTGACCCAGGTTCAGAGTTAGTTTCGCCAAACAAATCCCTACACTACTGGCCCTTTTGGAATCAATCCACAGGCGCGGACTAAATTCTCACCCGAAGTAGTATGGGGGAATGCTGGAACCAAGTTTCCGCACCTAGAGATGAGCATGATGTCATTTTATGCCCTAAATCTTCCTTCACGTAGATTGATAAGAGTTTAGGGATTATCGATATAACTACATTGAATCAGCTTCCATACCCCCGCGAACATTTACAACTGTCTTTCTCGGACCTTGAATAGGTGAATCCACTATTTACGCACATCAAAGTTTACGTATAACCTAGTAATTACTCCGATTAGCTTAAGTGTTCGATAACTTCAACATACAACAAGATAATCTTTATGTAAACAGTTAATAGTAATTGCATTCATATAACAGTATAAGTCATGTAAAGTCATGCATCAATACATAATTATTTCATAAACCCATTATAACATAAGGCACATTCATATAAATAGAAGTAAAGAGATAAACAAAAGTATTTATGCAATAATCTTCTTTATTAATAATCAGTTTTTCTTACAGACTCAAGACTTCCCTGCGCACTCAGCTACAGGGGTCCATGCACTCAGCTGCGGACTCTACTCTAGGCCTCTGCGCACTCAGCTGCGGAGCCTTTTTCCTACTCTAAGGCTTCTATGATCTTCCTTCTACTGACCCATTACATTCATCTTTATCTTCTATCTCCTCTCTTAGACATCCTAAGGCACACCTATTTATACAATCCCATGGTCCATAGACCATGGGTAGGTCTTCAAAAGCCGACTCAACTTACATAAAAGAAGGGTAAGACCCTTTATGACTCTTTAATTATCTACATGCTCCATGACCACAACTTGTAGAGACTTTACATATTTATACAACAAAACTTGGGCTTTTTCCCCAAAATTGACCCCAGGGGAAACCATCCCAATAGGTTTTAAAATGGAATTAATCAAACCTTGAAATGTAGAAGGTGTATTGGTAAGGCCAAAAGGCATGAACAAAAATTTCATAATGACCCTCATGAGTTCTAAATTCTCTTTTCAGAATGCCTTCAGTCTTCATTCTGATTTGATGATATCCTGAACAAAGATCCAACTTGGTGAAGTAAATTGATCCATGCAATTCATCCAATAATTCATCAATGACGGGAATGGGAAATATATATTTAATAGTGATCTTGTTGATCTCCCTATAATCTGGACACATGCACCATGATCCATCCTTCTTGTGCATCAATACTACTGGATCAAAGAAATAACTTTGACTAGGTTGAATTATACCAACCTCTAGCATTTCTGCAACCATACGTTCAATTTCAATCTTTTGGAAATATGGATATCTGTAAGGCCTGATGTTTGGAGGAACACTTCCTAGAATAAAATGCATAACATGATCATGATCACGAATAGGTGGGAGGCCTTTGGGAGTCTAAAATACCTTGGAATGATTGTCCAAAACTTTTTGGAGATTTGGAGAAATAGAAGATTTCGATGTGGGAACCTCTAGTGAACATAATTGTGCAATTACACCTCGTTTTTCTTTCTTTAGAAGCTTTATCATGTTGTTAGAGCTTATTATCTTTCTTGGCTTCCGTGTGATACCCCTTAATTCAACTTCCTTTCCTTTCAAAAAAAAATCAAGAAAAGTTCTTGAAAATTAAAATTTATTGTACCCAAAGATTGTAGCCATTGGACCCCTAGTACAACATCAGTACCACCCATTGGAATGGAAAGAATTCGGCTATTCAATACATATTCTCCCATGGATAGATTGATATTATGGAAATTTCTAGAGAAATTTATGGTTCCTCCATTCGCAACCATCACTTGACACTCTGGTGCTAGATATAGGAAGCAATTCAATTCCTTGGCTATCGTACAATGAATAAAACTAAGGGTATAGCCCGAATCAATCAACACTATTACCTTTTTCTTCTTGATATGTCCTTCTATCTTGAGAGTTTGAGGAGTGGTAATTCCAACCAATGCATTACAAGATATGGTCAGATTCATTTCTTCTTCTTGTAGGGTTTGTTCTTGGTGTATATCCTCTTCTTTTGATGTTTCTTTTTCCTTTCCTTCCTCCACTTCACAATCTATGTAAAATAATTTCTTCTCAGCACACTTATGACCTTTAGTTTATTTTATATCACAACTGTAACAAAGCCCTTTTGCTCTTTTTTCTTTCAATTGTTGTGGTTTCAACCTTGTAGGTTATGTAAGGATAGGGGCAACGACACTTCCATCTTTATAGTTATGAGTAGTAGGCCTCATTGTTGCCATAATTTTTCTTTTAATTTTTCTTTCCAACCTGAATTCCTTCTCCAATGAATCAGGTTCCCAAAGGCGAACCTCATGTTGGATGTTATCCTTTAAAGTCCCTATGAACACATCAATCCTATGCTCCTCTAGAATATCTTTTACCCTTATATTCAATTTGTGGAAGTCCTTAATGTGCTCCATCATTGAACCCTTTTGTTTGAGATTTATCAATTGGCTAAAAAAAGTGTTGCTTTTTGTATCCTCTTCTTCATGAGTCATGGTAGAGCTTTCAGGTTTCTTACTAGGTGTTTCCATTTTCTTTCTTCGAGGCATCAATTGATGATAAGTATGCCTCACTATGCCCTTTGAGTCACTTTAAACTATTTTTTCAAACCAAAGTTATGCAAATTAAAAAAAAACTACACACCTTTTTTTTGCTTTGTAGGAGATTGATATTGAATCTATTGTATCTATGAAATTTCAGATCTCCAAGGTCTGAAATTGTGACCTGTGGTAGCCCTCTCTGTCCTCTTTCCAATGCCACTAGCTTGCTCGAAATAGGATTCTCCAAGAAAGAGTTATGCCCAATCTCCCAATTGTTGGCATTGTGGTACATGTGTTGTCCTTGATGGAAACCTACTCACAGGTCAGTTTATATTTGATAAAAGGAAATTCAAATTGTAACAAGCCAATTTAGAGGTAATATAAAAATGGTACAGAAGGAAAGGATGATGAAACAAAGGACTACAGATCAAAATCAAGAAATTGAAGAAAAAGAATGTTTTTAGTTGTATTAAGTTGTATACATTGGTTCACCTAGTCCAAGTAGCATATACAAGCTGGTTCACTGAACAAAAAGCACATATACGTATGCACACACTTTCATAAGAGGAAAAGAACGTATGGGATGGAAAATTAAGGAAAATTAAGGTTAAATAATACCAAGGGTCAATACCATGGTATTAGCCCACAATATTGAACGGAATAATAGTTACTTGCGCCCATCTAAGAATACCACAGGTTTTAAAGGTTGGTTTGGTACGAGGTATTGAAAAAGGCTCTAAGTATATAAGGAGGTGAAGATCAAAGTGTGAAGGTGTGAAAGTAATGAATATTTTATGAAGGGTTAGATCAAAAGAAAATATGCATTTTATGGGTTTCTGATGCTTTGCTTGATCTGAACTAAGTATGCACCTGAGTGTTTGATGATGGATCAGGATCATAAGACCTGAAATGACTTATCATTGTATGATATGATATTTGTTGGGCTAGATCTCAATGCTAACACATGTTTTATCTTGTAAAGGTTATGATCTGGGTATGACTGAAGTCTGAAATAGCTGTGAAGTTTTAAGTTATTATTTGCAGATCTATACGTTGGTTCACCTTGGTGAAGGCATGTATACACATTGGTTTGGCACTTCCAAGTAGCGTATTTAGAAGAAAAAATTGATGTTCAAATATGACTAATCTATTTTATTAGTGCTGTTGTTTTACTACTATTTGTCAATGATGTCTTCATTAGATATGAAAGTAAATTTGATTGTATAGGGAGATTGAGTCTGGTTGATTGATTGATTGAGTGAGAAGGGTGATCTTTGTTTCTATATGTTTAGAACTCTATTATATGACAGTAGATATTCAAAATGTCACTGGTTGGTATAATTTTTGGTTCAAAGGTTTTATGATTCAGTATCTTTAGAGGTATACACTAGTTGGGTTAAATGAAGTAGCCTATACATGTAGGTTGGCTTCACTGAAGTAGCATAAACATTCTGACATATGATTTTTGAGGTTGCAGTTGGTTCTGGTGGTTGATGTAGTGTTTTGGGTTTAGATTTGTGTACTGGTTACAGTGATCTATCTATCCAGTTGATTCATTGAATTTTGATTAAGTGTCAACTCATTGAGTTTTCAGTGATTGATTGATTCAATTTTGGTTGATTCAGAAATTGATGATTAGGTGATTCAGTTATGTCAGAGGTTTTAGTGATTTATTGATTCAGTTGTGGTTGATTCAGAGATTGATGATTGGGCTTTAGTTATATCAAAGATTGATGATTGAGTTTCAGTGATTGGTTGATGTATATGTATTTGATGGTTGTATTGCAGTGATGATTGATTTTGAGCTTCAATGTTACTGATGGGTTTAGTATGAAAATTTGATGAAATGTGGCCTTCATATTGTATTGATGTGTACCAGGAGTATCCATTTATTATGAAACGTGGTCCTTGGAGGATACTGAAGGTTGGAGATTTCAGTGAGGAAGTCCAAGCTTCCTAGAGTAGTGGTTGGTGATTAGATTAGGGGGTTGGAGCTCCCTTCCAGTAGCAGCAAGAGAACACATGTAGGTTGTAGCCTTCTGCAGGTCAGTGCTTACGTAATGGTAAACATATCAACCAATACAAGAGCTAGGGGGTTGTAGCACCCTTCCAGTAGCAGTTGAAGAATGAGACAAACTTGTAGCCTTCTACAGGTGGGTGCCCACGTACTAGTATGAGTCTGCACCAATACAAGATTGTAAACAAATTATTATTTATATTAAAAAGAAGACATAGACAACAAAAAAAGGTGGTTTTTCTCCTGCATTGGGTTTCCACCTTAAATATTGGTGTTCATGTGTGTTGATTATGTGTGATGGTTTATTTATTATAGAAAATGGTTAATGTTTATCTAATGGTTAATAAAGTACTAATGCACTATCTGAAGATAAAATTATGATGGATTAACTAAATTATAAGTTCACTAGATATATGCTAATTGGCTTGAGAACAGTCACGTGCACATGTAGGTTCGATTCAATAAAGTCACATATAGAAATTTGAATATGAAATGTAAAAGGTTATTGATTTGTAAATACTGATTCACCCCCCCCTCTCAGTATTTTCCCAACAATTGGTATCAGAGCAAGTCCTTTGGCAGAAGCTTGATCACTTGAAGGAGATCCATTGTAACAATGGGAAAGAAGAAAAAGGAAGAAAGCACCTCAGAAGAAGAATACATATCAAAGGAATAATGAAAACATGAGAGACAATTGGCTATTAGGTGGAAATAACTATTTAGATTCAGAATCACTTCAGATTGAAGATGAACAAGAAAAAGAATTATCAGGTACAAATTTCTGGTCTTTTGGTGATACATTTCTCTGTTCATGCAATATTGATGATAATGAAAGTGACAGTGAAACAACTGATTTTGATATCATGGGTGAAAGTGAAAGAAATATAGAGGCAGAAGTTAAAAGGCTCATAGACAAAATTAGAGATCAACAAGATCGATTTGACAAAAGGGAGTGTACCTACAAAGAAGAGATTACTAGGTTAAAAAATCAGTTGGAGGAAGAAAACAAAACAAAGAAGCAATACAAAGAAAAGGAAGATCAAATTCAAAGGTTGCAGGATGAAGTGATGTCATTGAGAAATCAAGTTAATGAAAAGGATACAAAAACCAAGGAACTTATAGAGAGAGCCAGTTACTGTGAAGGTCTTGAAGCTGTGGTCATCTCTCTAAAAGAAGATTTTAAAAATTGAAATAAGTAGAATGAAGAACTACTTCAAGCATTTGAAGAACAAGAGAATGAGGTTCTCAAATTAAGGCAATAAGTGGAAGAAGGAAGAAAAGTTGAATAAATCATGAAGAAGCAGTATCTTGAAAAGGAAGAACAATATCAGGTTGAGGCAAATATCCTAAAAGGTAAATTAGAACAAAAGGATAAAATTTTACGATTTCAAGATAGTACTAAGATTTTGGATAATATTCTTAGTAGTCAAAGGTCTCTTGCCATCAAATCTGGTCTTGGTTTTCATGAAACTATTAAAGGTGAATCTAGCTCACAAACTAAGGCAATGAACTCTAATGCAAAAATATGAAATGCTCAGCAAGGAGATAAGAGGTCAACCCCATCAACAACCAAGGAATGAAAGTCTTCAAATAAAATCACTTACTCCTAACTATGGAAGTGTTAATCGGTTCTTTCCTCTGATAAATAATGTTTAATGTTTTAGATGTCATAATTTTGGACATGTTACATCCAAATGCAGAAGTAGAAGGTTTCAAGCTAATAACCATCACACAAAAAGATCATTAGGTTCCAGGTACTTTAAGGGATATTATTTTTCTTGCAATATGTTAGGTCACAAAGCTACTGATTGCTATAGAAGGAATATGAAAAGATGTTATGCTTGTAACAAGTTTGGGCATGTAGAAAAAGAATGCAGGGCCAAGTATATGGATCGTCGTAGACAATATGGTAAACAATCAAATAAGCAGATTTATATAAGAAAATCTGAAAAAGATGAATCCACCAAGAATCAAGAAAAGGATGATCAGATAAGGTGTGATCTTGCTCTCTACTCATTTAAAGACAATGATGAAGATGAATGTTCTCACCACATGATTGGAGACAAGAGTAAATGGAGTCTCTGATGAAGAACTATCATGATAATGGTATTCTTGGAACTGATGTTTCAACAAAAGTTCTAGGACCACGTACAGTTAGAACAGAATCAAGGGAAACTGAAAATATGAAACTTCAGTGTTCCAATTTGCATACGAAGATATTATAAAGGAAAGTCGTGTATATGCGTGAGTTAGAAGATGAATAGTCACGTATATGTTGGATTGATGAAGAAGCTGTGTGACATACTCAGAAAAGGGGTCTAATATGGTTTAGACAATTATCAATTGTCTTTTCTGGTTTAACATTTGATGACTACAGCCTATGGAATTTATTTAGAAGCGATTTTGACTGTCATAAGTTGTTGATGACTTGATTTATAACTAGTTAATGATGATGCCTTGATAACTCTACTGATATATGCAATGATAATATCTGATAGTGAACAACTGGCATAGGTTTAGGGGGAGAATATGCTGTAATAATGCATTGTTGGCATTATGCTTAGAATTCTTTGGTACATAATCATGCTTATGTTGCTGTAGTGCTTAAATGATACATCGTGCTATGCTGTAGTCATGGATGAAGTCTCATATGATACTTTGGTTAAGCCACATAGTTGATAATCATATAATATTTATGAATGATTGTGGATGACTCTTTTGATGATGCATATAGTTCATATGGTATGTTGATTACATGGTGATATTCATAAGGTTAAAGAAAAGAACAAAGATTGAGTACACAATTTCATTATTTGATAAGTGTCACTCATTTATTTTATGTCGTTGTCATCATGCCTTCAAAGATATATAAATTTCATATGGTGTAGTTATGGATGAGGATTCCTATAGTCATTGGATCTCACATGGTATTGTTGCACTTGATGGTATCAAGAAAGTTTGATAAAATGGCTGTGAGATCTTGGTTTTCTTTTCACACTGATGAGAAGCTAGATACACAGAATGTTGGATACATGGATGATTACTTAAGTTGCTTATTGGTAAATATTGTTGGTTGGCAAATATTTTGATGTTATTGCAGGTTTCATGAAGACATAGCCATTTGAAGACATGGATATTCAGAGACATAGCTTACTTAGTAACATAATGATGATGACTTCTTACTTTATGATGATAGGTTTGATTCTCACATACGTTGATTATCATGCTTGATGCTTATCAGATGTGGATGTTGAAAAACTCCCTAGTGAAATACATGGTTGATATATTGAGGGTTGTTCTTGGTATGATGATGATGGTATAGTCATGGATGATGACTATGTTATTTTCACATACATATGATATGATGTGAATGGTTTTGTGTTATTGCTTGGAGAGATGACATATGCTTAGTTGATTCATGGAAGTCTATGTTAAGGTTTTTTCTACTAAGGAAATGGAAAAAGTTGATCTTGATGATATCAAGAGGATGAGTTGATATCTCTATGAGACATAATTTCTCACATGTTGATGATATTAATGGTACATTGTCTTATCTTGGGAACTGATGGTGGACATATACAGGTTGTTGTTGACATATTCTTATGGTATCAGATATTCATATCATTTGTTTTAAAGGTTGTAAATACCTATTGTGCAATAATATGACTCTTTCTGTCATAGTCTGTTAATGAGTCCTTTTGGACATTTGATGTAATTTGTACCCCCACTATGCATGGGAACAATGATGTAATAATTGCAATTTTCAGTCATGTATGAACATTTGGTATATCCCCACTTGATTGGGTGATTGATGTATGTATGAGTCATTGGTGATAGGAAGGTCATATTCACATAATTGAGTTATAGAGTCATGTTATTATTTCGAAAAATATCTCTACAGACTTTGAATGTACTTAGGGGGAGCATGGACAACATAATATATCCAAAAGGGGGAGAATATCTTGGTGCACCCTTTGCCCTTGATGTCAAAGGGGGAGAGTATATTAGTGTTGCTTGATATATCTAACAGGTTCTACAGCTTGAAGTGAACAACACCTATATGGTTGCCATCAAGTCCAAAGGGGGATATTGTTGGCATTATGGTACATGTGTTGTCCTTGATGGAAACCCACTCACAGATCAATTCAGATTTGATAAAGGGAAATTCAAATTGTAACAGTTCAATTTATAGGTAACCAGTAAATGGTACAAAAGAGCAGGACAATGGAACAAAGGACTACAGATCATAATCAAGCAATTGAAGAAAAATAGTGTTTTCGGTTGAATTAATTTATATACGCTGGTTCACCTAGTCCAAATAGTGTATACAAGCGGGTCCACTGAGCAAAATGTGTGTATACATATGCACACACTTTCACAAGAGGAAAAGTGCGTGTGGGATGGAAAATTAACGTTAAATAATACCAAGGGTCAATACCATGGTATTAGCCCACAGTATTGAGTGGAATAACAGTTACTTGGTCCCATATAAGGATACCACAAGTTCTAAAGGTTATTTTGGTCTGAGGTATTGAAAAAGTATCTAAGTATATAAGGAGGTGAAGATCAAAGTGTGAAGGTGTACAAGTAATGAATATTTTATGAAGGGTTAGATCAAAAGAAAATATGCATGTTATGGGTTTCTAATGCTTTGCTTGATCTAAACTAAGTATCCACCTGAGTGTTTGATGATGGATGAGATCTGATAATGGATCATGATCATAAGACCTGAAATGACTTATCATTGTATGATCTGATAATTTTTGGGCTAGATCTGAATGCTAAAACATGTTTTATCCTATAAAATTTATGATCTGGGTATGACTGAAGTCTGGAATAGTTGTGAAGTTTTAAGTTATTATTTGTAGATCTATATGTTGGATCGCCTTGGTGAAGGTGTGTATACATGCTGGTTCGACACTTCCAAGTAGTGTATGAAGAAGAAAAACTTGTTATCCAAAGATGGCTGATCTATCTGATCAGTGTTGTTGTTTCACTGCTATTTGTTAATGATGTCTTCAGTAGATCTGAAAGTAGATCAGATTGTATAAGGAGATTGAGTCTAGTTGGTTGATTGATTGAATGAGAAGGGTGATCTTTGTTTCTATCTATTTATAGCTCTGTTATATGACATTGATCTTTAGAATTGCACTGGTTGGTACAATTTTTGGTTCAGAGTTTTTATGATTTAGTATCTTTAGAGGTATACGCAAGTTGGGTTAAATGAAGTAGTGTATACATGTAGTTTGGCTTCATTGAACTAGCGTATACATTATGACATATGACTTTTGAGGTTGCAGTTGGTTCTGGTTGTTGATGTAGTGTTTTGGGTTTAGATCTGTACTAGTTACAGCGCTCTATCTGTTCCAATTGATTGGTTGAATTTTGATTATGTGTCGGTTGATTGAGTTTTCAGTGATTAATTGATTCAATTGTGGTTGATTCAGAAATTGATGATCAGGTGATTCAGTTATGTTAGAGGTTTCAGTGATTAATTGATTCAGTTTTGGTTGATTCAGAGATTGATGATTGGATTTCAGTTATATTAGGGATTGATAATTGAGTTTCAGTGATTGGTTGATGCAGATGTATTTGATGGTTGTACTGCAGTGATTATTGATTTTGAGCTTCAATGTTACTAATGGGTCCAGTATGAAAATTTGATGAAACTTGGACTTCATATTGTATTGATGTGTACCAGGAGTATCCAGTCTGAAAATTTATGAAACATGGTCCTTGGAGGATACTGAAGGTTGGAGCTTTCAGTGAGGAAGTCGAAGCTTCTTGCCAGTAGTGGCTGGTGATTAGATTAGGGGGTTGGAGCTCCCTTCCAGTAGAAGCTGGAGAATGAGTGAAGGTTGTAGCCTTTTGTTGGCTGGTGCCTACGTACTAGTAAATATATTAGCCAGTACAAGAGTTAGGGGTTTGTAAACTCCTTCCAGTAGCAGCTAGAGAACAAGAGAAGGTTGTAGCCTTTTTCAGGTGGGTGCTTCCATACTGGTATGAGTCTGCACCAGTACAAGATTATAAACATATTATTCCTTATATTAGAAAGAAGATAGGGACAAAAAAAGTGGGTGGTGTTTCTCCCACATTGGGTTTCCACCTTAAATCTTGGTGTTCACGTGTGTTGCTTATGTGTTATGGTTTATTTATTACAACACATGGTTAATGTTTATCTAATGGTTAATAAAGTACTATTGCACTAGCTAAAGATAAATGTATGATGGATTAACTGAATTATAAGTTCACTGGATATACGCTAATTGACTTAAGAACAGTCGTGTGCACACCTAGGTTCAATTTAGTAAAGTCGTGTATAAAAAATCTGAATATGAAATGTAAAAAGTTATTGATTTGTAAATATTGATTCATCCCCCCTCTTAGTATTTTTCCCAATAATATGACCTGATTGTATAATTTTTCAGTAGAGAGAACTTGTACGAAGTGCCATGTGTCACTATTTTGACCTTCAGACTTGAAAATGATACACAGAAAACTAAGTTCCGTCCTATTTCTGTAACTTCTTACAAATTTAAATATGATGCTCAGAGAGAAATTTATGACGATTTTCCCAAGGTCACCTATTTGGGATGTAATTCGAGAGCCTACAAAAACCCTAACTTCCTTGGATCATATATTCAAAAATATCGTGAGAAAAGATCTAAAATTCAAACTCGAGGTTCATGAAGATTTCGACTCAAATGGGTTTTAATTTTAGCTTCAGAAACATCGTATAAAAAATGTTATAGCAAAAATTCCACGATGACTTGCTTGGAGCAGCGAAATCCTAGAATCCAAAGCTCTGATACCAAATGTTATGCAACCAGCTCATAAAATAGAGGAAAAGATAGATCAACGACTTCAAAATCAGCCTCTTCGTGGGGTAAACCTCCTTTAAATTACACAAATGAACAATTCTATGGTGATACAAATGAAAAAACCTCCTTTCTCTATATAGGAGTCTAACGGGTTACAATATAATCAAAGCTGACATAACAATAATAATATAAGGGCACAACAATAACAATATTGGGCTTCTATGGGGTACACTAATAACAATATGGGGATAATAGGGGCATAAAAATAATAATAAGGGATACAATGACAATAGTAATGGGGGAATCACTAATATTATAAGGTCCTAATAGGTGCAAGTTGCATACCTGAGAATTAGCGCTAACCAATGTAGGTTGCTCCATTTTGTAGGTGCACTGATTCTAGAAATTTGGGAAAAATAAAAAATAATTCTGAAGCCTCTTCTTCCAAAATATTCTAAGGTGGTTTTAACTATTTACCATAGATAGTGATCTAAAATTCCTATTGGATCCTATATTGGAGACCTTATCTCTTATCCCTTGGGTTCATCCTCCCATCATAAGTGGATATCAAACCTACATTGGTAATCCTAAAATACCATGTTTACCCTATAAATTTACCACCTCCCATGGAGTCTAGGTTGGCTTTTGTAGATTGCTAGTCCCCTCATGCTATTACTTTGAGCTTAAGGAAATCATCATTCATTTGCATTAGGGTTGAGTGTGAAGGTTTTCTTTGTGACAAGGAAGGACAAGTCTAGTGGGGAGACACATATACAAAGTCAACTTCTATTTATGGTTGTAAATCTCTCCTTTATTTATTAATACAAAAGGAATCGTGTTTTCCTATACTTGTGTTATGCTTATGCTCTTGTATTTCAATGCCATGTTTACTTATTGAATGAATATATTGGATTATGCTATGTGGATGTTGTAGTTTATTTGTTTGTTTTAGTTATTGTTGCAAGTTCCACTAATAATGCATGGAGCTAGGATTGGAGCTTACAAGTGAAGAAGAGAGAAGGACTTGCTACAATTTCTAGGTAGGTTCCTTTAACACATCCTAATATTTTTAAGGAAATAATTGATTATTTTTGTCCTCTGTTGTTCTAGATCTAGGGAATTCATTTTTGTCTACAGAAATGAAATTCTATATAATAATGATTACAATATTGTTGATATGTACATCCACTATTGGGCTACTAGGATCTAAATACTTTGGGGAAATAACTTTCCAAAGCATTAGACCAACCAATTTCTCAATGACATTGATAGTGGGGGCATCCCTCCTCTTCATTCCTCGCCTCTTAAAACATTCTTCCCTGATGAATTTATGTATGTAGGAACATATTTGATGGCCTGTAGGAGAGGGATTTTGACACATAGTTTTTTTAGCCCTCCCAAAAGTTCAACCTCTTTTGGGGTGTTTCATTTGGGATGGAAGAACCTTTTAGGATAGGGAGGTGGGTTAGATTGATGAGTATTTTCTTCCTTCTCTTCTTTAAGATCTCTAAAACATTCTTCCCTGATGAATTTATGTATATGGGAACATCTTTGATGGCCTATAGGAGAGGGATTTTGACACAGTTTTTTTAGCCCTCCCAAAAGTTCAACCTCTTTTGGGGTGTTTCATTTGGGATGGAACAACCTTTTAGGATAGGGAGGTGGGTTGGATTGAGGAGTATTTTCTTCCTTCTCTTCTTCAAGATCTCCTGTTAGAGAAGCTGGGTGAGCATTAGGAAGTACCTTCCCAAATTTGAGGTTGATTTCTTGGATTTCTACAACATAGTTAAGATAAGAAGTTTCTCCACTATAGACTTGTTGGGCTTGCTTATTATTTGGGTTTGGATTAGGTGAGTAGGAATTTTGGGTTGCTTAGATGGATTTTTTTGTGATAGATGTGGTTGAGGAGGATGAATTAAGGTAGGTGGTTGGGATTCTTGAGGCCTCCATCCTTGTGAGGGATTACCCCATTGAGGAGGTTAGTGCTAATATGGTTGGAAAGGGGGGATGATAAGTTGAGGAAGATAGGGCCAAGGAGGAGGCATGGACCATGGTGAGTTGTTTGAAGGATACCAAGACTGGAAAGGTGCATAATGGCTTGAATTGAATGAGGGAGTATAGTGTATACCTTGCATACCTTATTTATATGGCCTAAGGCCTTATGGCCTCCTTTGGTTAGCGAAGAAAAGTTGTCGCATGCCTCCTTCTCCTCCTTAATACACTGCTTTCAGGCTTGGAAGAGATGGACACATATCAGTTGTGTTAGTTTGAGGGGGCTTGACCCAAGTTCAAAGTGTGTTGCGCACCAACAAAACCCTTGACTACTGACCCTATCGGCAATGAACTGCAAGCAAGTTGCAGTCTCACCTTAAGCAGTTATGGGAGGTTGTAGAACCAGGTTTCTATAAATGAAAGGATATCCTTGAAGTGGCGCCATGTATTTACTTCTACTAAATATCAATCTTATAACTTTGCATGCATAATAACTTCGCGCAGATTATTAGTTTAATAGAAACACATAAACTCTACAAATAACAATATATCTTATAGTTATTCGCATAATTCAGTGGAAATCATACATAATCAAATACATAAAAATATACAAATAGTATGTACAGAGATAAAACACTTTGCCAAAACTTCTTCTTTATTAAACATATCTTCAATTACATTCACTTCTTTGACCTGTGCACCCAGGTCTCTGTTGGAAATAATACTGAAAGGGGGGGTGGTGAATCAGTATTAGCAAATCAATAACCTTTTCATTTCCATTATCAGATTCATATACGCTACTTCAGTGAAGGCAACCCACGTGTATACGCAATTGTGTTTAATGCAACTAGCGTATATCCAACAAACTTAAGATTCAGTTAATTCATCATAGTTGATCTTTAATGAGTGCATCAGAACATTATTAACCATGTAAATAGTAAACAAGTGCAGTAAAATGGAACAAATCATCACACATAAGAAGCACACATGAACACCATGATATAAGGTGGAAACCCAATGCGGGAAAAAAAACCACCTGCTGTTGTTTTCTTTAAGATAAGAAAAACCTGTTTACAATCTTGTACTAGTGCAGACTCATACCAGTACGCAGGCACCCACCTGCAGAAGGCTACAATCTTCTCTCATTCTCCAACTTCTACTAGAAGGGAGCTACAACCCCCTAGCTCTTGTACTAGCCTATATATATTTACTAGTACGTTGGAGCCGACCTACAGAAGGATGTGACCTTCTCTTTTCTTCCAGGGACCACGTTTCATAAATTTTTCAGACTGGATCCATCAACAACATCAATCAAACGTCAAATATATCTGCATCAACCAATTTCCTTTGCACCAATCAAAACTGAATCACTGAAACCTTGTCATCAAAACATAGTCACCAGAACACATAGCAGAACCCAGAACTCTGCAATAACCACTAGAACCAATAGCAACCTCAAATATCAAATATCATAATGTATACACTACTTGGCTGTGTCGAACCAGCGTGTATACGCTCTTTCACCAAGGAGAACCTGCGTACAAATCTGAAAATAATTACTTATACCTTCTCCGTAATTTTCAACTTCAGATATATCCAGAACATAAGATATAAAGGATAAGACATGGGTCAATATTCAGATCTATTCATGATCATAACATATAATGATAATGCATTTTAGTCTTCATGATCCCAGTCCATCAACCTTCATTAACCACATATGTGCATCCTTGGTTCAGATCCAGCAAAGCATCACAAATCCATAACTAGCATACTAGATCTCACACTTCATCAGATATTCATCACTTGCACACTTGTGCTTTGGCCTAATGATTTCCTTCTCCTTATATAGGTTTAGGCCTCTCTCAATACCATGGTTCAAAACCACATAGGATCAATACCTTGGACCCAATACCTGGGATCAATACTTCGAACCAAATACTATGAACCAATACCACTTAGGACCAAAATACCATGGACCAAATACCACGGACCAAAAATTAGTTTTCCAACATGTACGCACTTTCCCTTTTGTGTACGCTCCTTTGTCACAGTGAACCTGCGTATACCTCTCTGATCATTTATTCTTTGGTATTTACTTGCTGTACTATAATCTTGTCATCTGAGTGAGTTGCCATCAAGGACAACACCTATATCATAATGCAAATAATCTCCCCCTTTGGACTTGATGGCAACAACCACACCATGTCACTCTCCCCCTTTGACATCAGGGCCAAAGGGCAGACCAAGATATTCTCTTCCTTGATATACATTCTGCTATCCATACTCCCCCTGAGTACATGCTGAAATTTCTAATTGAGCTCTCCCTTTGTACATGCTGAGATGTATCAATCCGTCCATGCTCCCCCTGAGCACATGCAAGGTATGTACAATCATGAATCTATACATACATCACCAATGACCTTCCTATCACCAAAGACTCATACATACAAAAATCTCCCAACCAAGTGGGGATATACCAAATGTTTATACATGACTAAAATAGACATTATTACATCATCCTTCCCATGCAAATTGGGCTTACAAATTAGGTATTTTCATGACTTTTACATCAAATGATATACATGTGATTTATAATAGAGACCAAATATCTAAACAAGACCATGATAGTTAATAGCAACTATCATACACCATGTATGATCTGCACCATAAGCATCTGTCACTAGCATCTAGACTTGTAACCTGCAATACCATTTTCTTGGCCAACTAGCAATTAGTAGCAAGATGTATCATAAGCATCATCACCAAAGACTTCTAAACATAATGCCAACAATGCATTATTCAAAGAATTTTCTCCCCCTGAACCTGTGTCAACCAACATATAACATGACCGAACGATATCAGACTTCTTTTCCTGAATCTGTTTTGCTTCTTTTTCTTCAGAGCTCCATATATGTGACTCTGTAGCCTCTAACTCATTTATATATGCGACTTCGCTTCATAATATTTGCGTATGAAAATTGGAATACTGAAGGTTTACACGTTCAGCTTCCCTTGGGTCTGTTATGTCTGCTAACTGAGTTATGCCACATCTTTCTGACACTAATTCTGTCTTCTTCAATACCTGCGATTGAGATGATGTATGCTCATTTTGCTTTGGTGTCCGAATTTTGCTCCTGCATTCCTTTACTTTATGTCCAAACTTGTTACATGCATAACATTTTACATGTTTCATATTCCTTTTATTGCAATCAATAGCTTTGTGACCAAACATATTGCAAGCAAAACAATATCCCTTAAAGTACCTAGAACATGATGATCTTTCTGTGTGATGGTCTTGAATTGTTCTACTTCTTCATCTGGCTGCAACATGTCCAAGATTATGACATTCATAACATTCAACATTATTCATCGGAGGAAATAACCGTATATCACTTCCACAGTTAGGAGCAAAAGATTTTCTTTGAAGAATTTCTTTCCTTGGTTGTTGCTAGGGTTGACCACTTATCTCCTTGTTGATCATTTTAGATTTTGCATTAGAATTCCTTCCCTCACCTTTTGAGCTAGATTCATCTTCAATAGTTTCATAAAAACCATGACCAGTTTTGATAGCAGGGGATCTTTGACTACTAAGAATATCATCCAAAATATTAGTACTGTCTTGAAATTGTAACAATTATCCTTTTCTTCTAATTTACCTTTTAAGATATTTACCTCAACCTAATGTTGTTCCTTTTCCAGATATTGCTTCTTTATGTTTTCTTAAGCTTTTCTTTCTTCTTCCACTTGTTGCCTTAATTCGAGCACTTCATGTTCTTGTTCTTCAAGAGCTTCTTCATTTTTCTTCTTTGATTCTTGAAGATCTTCTTTTAGATATAGGATATTAGCTTCAAGTCTCTGGATTGTTATGTTATGATCTTTTACTACATCTTGCAGCTACTCCCTTACTCTGGTTACTATTTCCAGCTGAACTTTTAATCTGGTAACTTCTTCTTTTTCTACGTCATTATTTTCATATGCCATGAGAAGTCTAATGTCTTCATCACTATTGGATGAGTCATTACTATTATCATGAGTATAATAACTTCTATTACCTTCTTCAGACATCTTTCCTTTGTTATGAGGGCATCTAGTAGCGTAATGACCAACTCTACCACAAGAAAAACAATTGAAAGGTAGCTTACCTTTGAACCTTCCAGATCCCCATTGAATATTCTTGACAAAATTTACCTCATATTCTTATTCTGAAATGTATCCTGATTCATTGAGTTTTTCTTTTCCCTTTGCTTATACATTAAATGTGGCTTCTCTCATATCTGATGGTCCTCCTTTTCTCATTTCAAAAGCAGTTAAGATTCTGTGAAGCTGTGTCATAGTGATATTCCATAGATCCTCCTTTTCTTCTATGGCAGACAATTTGGATTCAAATTTAGCATATAAGGATCTCAAAACCTTCTCAACTAAGACAACTTCCTTAATTTCTTCACCCATATTCTTCATACAATTGAAAATCTCATCTATACGTAGGAATTACTGAGCTATGCTTTCATCGCTATGCATCTTAAGAGTTTCATACTGAATTCTAAGAGTTTGAAGCTTAGCACATTTTACCTGAGTGTCTCCTTCATAGCTTAGAATGATTTTGTCTCATATTTCTTTGGCTGATTTGAGCTGCATGACCTTAACAAACTCTGATTTTGACAAACTTCCCAATAAGATAGTGACAGTTTTGGCATTGAGTTCATATTGCTTTCTATCTACCATATCTGTAGGAATTGTTGATGGATATGTATATCCTCCTTCCACGATTCCCCAAATATTCGTTCCAAGCGATTTCAGATAGGTTGTGGTTCTTATCTTCCAGTAAACAAAATTGCTCCCATCAAAGATTGGTGGTATAATGGATCCCTCTCTTTCTTGATTACTCATCCTGAGAGATCTTCCTTCAAGCAATCAAGCTTCTTCTGAAGGACCTGCTCTGATTCCAATTGTTGGAAATAATACTGGGGGGGGGGGGGGTGAACCAGTATTATCAAATCAATAACCTTTTCATTTCTATTATCATATTCATATACGCTACTTCAGTGAAGGCAACCCGCGTGTATACGCAACTGTGTTTAATGCAACTAGCGTATATCCAACAAACTTATGATTAAGTTAATTCATCATAGTTGATCTTTAATGAGTGCATCAGAAAATTATTAACCATGTAAATAGTAAATAGGTGCAGTAAAATAGAACAGATCATCACACATAAGAATCACACATTAACACCATGATATAAGGTGGAAACCCAATGCGGGACAAAAACAACCTGCTGCTGTTTTCTTTAAGATAAGAAAAACCTGTTTTCAATCTTGATTGGCAGTAGACTCATACCTGTACACAGGCACCCACCTGCAGAAGGCTATAACCTTCTCACATTCTCTAGCTTCTACTAGAAGGGAGCTACAACCCCCTAGCTCTTGTACTAGCCTATATATATTTACTAGTACATAGGCGCTAGCCTACAGAAGGCTACGACCTTCTCTTTTCTTCTAGGGACCACGTTTCATAAATTTTTCAGATTGGATCCATCAAAAACATCAATCAAACATCAAAAATATATGCATCAACCAATTTCCTTTGCACCAATCAAAACTGAATCACTGAAACCCTGTCATCAAAACATAGTCACCAGAACACAGAGCAGAACCCAGAACTCTGCAATAACCACTAGAACCAATAGCAACCTCAAATATCAAATCTCATAGTGTATATGCTACTTGGTTGTGTCGAACCAGCGTGTATATGATCTTTCACCAAAGGGAACCCACGTACAGATCTGAAAATAATTACTTATACCCTCGCTGTAATTTTCAACTTCATATATATCCAGAACATAAGATATAAAGGATAAGACATGCATCAGTATTCAGATTTATTCATGATCATACCATATAATGATAATACATTTTATTCTTCATGATCCCAGTCCATCAGCCTTCATCAACTGCATAGATGCATCCTTGGTTCAAATCGAGCAAAGAGTCACAAGCTCATAACCAACATACTAGATCTCACACTTCATTAGATATTCATCACTTGCACACTTACGCTTTGGCCTAATGATCTCCTTCTTCTTATATAGGTTTAGATATCTCTGAATACCATGCTCCAAAACCACATAGGACCAATACCTTGGACCCAATACCTGGGGTCAATACTTCGGACCAAATACCATGGACCAATACCACTTAGGACCAAAATACCATGGACCAAATACCACAGACCAAAACTTAGTTTTCCAACATGTACGCACTTTCCCTTCTGTGAAAGTGCATGTGTACGTATATGTGACTTGGTCTATGGTGAACCCACGTGTATACGCTCCTTTGTCACAGTGAACCTGCGTATACCTCTCTGATCATTTATTCTTTGCTATTTACTTGTTGTACTATAATCTTGTCATCTGAGTGAGTTGCCATCAAGGACAACACCTGTATCATACCTGCATCATAATTCCAATAGTCTCTATGTTAATCTCCAAGATATGTTCTTTTTTATCATATTGATGTCCCCATCAGTGAGGACAAGTGACACTGCACCCTTACTCTTATCTACCTTCTACTTCTTTCTTGGCTACATTTTTATCACAAAGGGAAAATCTTGTGATACCTCTGCATCATTGTGGTGTTCTTTGTGTTCCTACCCTCCCCCTGTTTCTTCTGTTTCCTCATCAACATTCTTCTTACTTGTACCTACACCCTGCGAGGTACATTTCTCTGCTTCATCTCCTCCAATCGCTCCACTTGGTGGAGTCATCCATTCCTATGGCCAATCCAGCGCTACTGCGGGGAGATCCTCTTCCATTACCAGGTATGGAAATGGATGCCATGTCTTTGTTTGGTCATTCCTCACTTTCACATACACCCTGTGAAAGTCTGCCTTGAACTTTGCAATATGATGGTACTATTTATATAAGGTCGGTCATAGTCTAGGACACTGATTCACCACCATACACAAATCCATCACCATGACTACAAAGAACATCTTTTTTTCTTTTTTTTTTTCTGTTGTGCACGTCATCTCCTTCGTAAACCATGGCAAAGCATGCCTCATTGCTTCACATACATTCACCTAAACAGTTAGAAATTAAGAATCTTCTGGCTCCTTCCATGCAATAAGTGCAATAAGAATTAACAACCTATTGAAGGCTCAAAATGTCACTGCCTCAACATTGGGGATAACCACCCGGTTGGGAACTTGAAAACCGTTCCTTTTTTCTTTGGAATATCGGATCCAATTGGGGATAATGGGAATGATTTCCCTTTAAGAGTATATAATAGAATTTGAAGTATAATTGTTGGGATGTGTTATATTCTTTCCACGACTAGCTCCCCTAGTTTAACCAGGGGTTAGAGGGGGGGCGGAGCGCCCCCCTTTGTTGTGTCGATGTGCAGCGGGGGGGTCATAGGGGGTTTGAGGGGGGTAGTTAGCCCCCCTCTACGAGGTCTGGGGCAGCGCCCCAAGGAAATTTGTTTTGGACCCTATATGAGGTGGGCATACCTACCATGGTTTTGTGCATGGTTTTCACACATGGCTTTGGGCGCAATGGTTTTCAGTCCATGGTATTGGATGCTTCGACATGTACATATATGTATTGTCACATTGAAAGGAAAGTAATGAAAAATAAATCTGGTAGTCCTGGTTTTGGGATCCATGGGAAAATATCTATGTATATTTGTTTTATGTGTTATGCTCTCATTATTGTTTATTTTTTGTGCTTTAGAATTCGTATGCATGTAATTTATGTATGGGGTTAAAACCCACATTTGGTATCATATATTGTTTTGGCTTCAAGGGGACACTTTTGTTGTTGAGGGGTTTCACGTGGGCCTGTAGTAGACCCTGTTCAATGGGAGATTTGCGGGATCGATTTTGTTGGTGAAAGAAGATGGAGAGCAGTGGAAAGATAGAGATCAAGAAATTTAATGGTCAGAGTTTTGAGTTGTGGAAACTCAAGATGGAGGATATGTTGGTAGATAAAGATGAGTGGATTGCAGTAGATCCGGGTACTAAACCAATGGGAGTGTCTGATGAATAATGGAAGAAGTTGGATCGAAAGGCAATGAGAAAAATATGATTGTGTGTCTCAGATTCAGTATCACTGAATGTATTAGGGGAAACTATGGCTAAGGATTTGTGGGACAAGTTAGGGACTTTGTACCAATCTAAGTCTCTGGTGAATAAATTGTTCCTACGGAAAAAGCTGTATAACCTGAGGATGAAATATGGAGACTCGGTGATAGAGAATCTCAACGCATTTAACACTGTGGTAAGTTAGTTATTATCTGTTGATATTAAAATTTTAGATGAAGATAAGTGCATCAATTTGTTTTGTTCTCTACCAGATTTGTGGGATAGTATGGTAATTGTAATAGGTAGCAATGCAACTTCCTTGTAGTTTGATGAAATAGTCTCATCCTTATTGACGGAGGAGATGAGACGGAAAAATATGGAGAGCTAGAATAGTGATGCTTTGTCTATACGAGGACGGTCCTAGAATAGAAACAAAAATAATTCATTGAGTGGGAGATCTAAATCTAGAGGGAGATATAAATCTCTAGGAAAACCTATAAAGGTGTGCTGGAAATGCGGAAAGGAAGGGCACTACAAAAGGGACTGTAAATCTAAAGCTCCTAAAAAAGGAAAGGGATCTGATAATGCTCCATCTGCAGAGGTGAAAACCACCTCAGAAGAAGGTGGGGATGTGTACTTGGCTTCTTCAAGTACACATGTAGATCATGAGGCATGGTTGATTGACTCAAGTGCATCCTTTAACTTCACTCCCCATAGAGAGTGGTTTTGCGAGTATGACAAATATGATGGTGGTGATGTCTTCTTGGGGGATGACAGGTAGGCTAGAATTATTGGTCATGGAAAAGTCAAGTTGAAGTTTCAAGGTGGAAGGATTAGAACACTTCTGGGTGTTCTGCATATTCCTGCATTAGCCAGAAATCTAACTTTTGTAAGCAAGCTGGATGATGTAGGTCTAAAAACAGTGTTCGAGAAAGATACCTGCAAGATGGTTCAGGGAGAACTAGTATTGATGTGGGGGGTTTGGATTAGAACTCTGTACAAGCTGCAAGGTAGCACTGTTGTTGATGGGTGCAAAAATTCTATGGTTCCTAAAAGGAGAAGAAAATATAGTGGTCTCTGGAGAAAATACTATGTTATGGAATCAAAGGCTTGGACATATTGGAGAGAATGACCTTAGAATACTTCATGGTAAAGGCATGGTAGAAGGTATGACTAATAGCTCTCTGGATTTTGATTTCTATGAAAATTGTGTATATGGGAAGCAGAATCAGGTGAGTTTCCCCTCTGGTGGTAAGAGGGTGAAACATATATTAGAGCTTGTGCACAGTGATGTGTTTAGACAGGTGAAGTTTCCATCACTGGGTAAGTCTATGTACTATGTATCATTTATAGATGACTTCTCAAGGAATACATGGATATATTTCCTTAAGAAGAAATCTAAAGTCTTTGATAGGTTTAAAGAATTCAAGGCTCTAGTGGAAAACCAAACAGAGAAGAAGATAATGGTGCTGAGGATAGATAATGGTGGAGAGTTTTGCAAGAAGGAATTTGAAGAATTCTATAAGAAGTTTGGTCTAGCACGACAGAAGACTACTCCATACACACTTGAGCAAAATGGAGTTGCAGAAAGAATCAATAAGACGTTGATGGAAAGGGAAAGAAGCATGCTCAGTGGTGCTGGGTTAGGACAGGAATTCTGGGCAGAGGCAGTTGAGACTGCATGTTACCTGGTCAATAGATCACCTTCACACCTTCATCAGCATTGGAGGATAAGACTCCACAAGAGGTATGAACTGGTAAGAAACCATTTCTTTCACATCTGAGGGTATTTAGATGTGATGCATATGTACATGTTCCAAAGGAGAAAAGAACAAAGTTGGATAGTAAATCTGAAAAGTGAATATTTATTGGGTATAAGGATGGTTTAAAGGGTTATAATATCTGGAACCCAATAACAAGGAAGGTGTGTACAACCGAGGTGGGGTGTTTAGAGAGGTGAAAGATGTTATTAAACATGAATTCCAACCAAAGGAACCTAAGAAGATAGAGTTTGAGCTAAAGGAGGAAGAATCAGACTCTATAACACAATAGGAATTAGAAGATGAGCATCCACAAACTTCGGTTGTGAGAAGATGTTGGGTAGTGGAGTGCTAAGTTTAGGTATGTTCTATGCTAGAGAAATTTATTTAAATTTTCACAATTAGAAATCACATCATCATTAAGATAAACTGTAGATAGAACATAAATATAAAACACAGAAGACAAGCCAAGACAAGAGGACACAAGATATGGCGCGAGTCAGGGACAAACCCCACAATGTGTGGGGAAACCCTTTGATCAAATCTTCCTTTATCTTCAAAGTTCAGCAGAGAAATAGAGAGAGAGTACATTTACAATAGAAGTCAACACTTTGACTTATCAAGATCTAGCATAGATCATTTCATATTTTGTATAACGATGAGATCAGTTGAAGACATTCTACTTCAACTGACTCTCCAAGGTGACTCCATCACCTATCATCGTGCTACATCTGGTTCTCATGCTGTACTATTGCATACTACACCATGCTGCACTAATCATGATTATTATCATGTTGCCCATGTCCATGATCTTTTAAGTCCATGATCTGTACCATACACGTTGTGCCTTTCCAAGACCTAGATATCAATCCTCCTTTCTGTTGTTGTTGGGGTCATCCTCATTGCAGCACCATTGAAGCCATTACATCATCATAGAGATCCTCATTGTTGCTTCTATATGTACAGGGGCTATTGAGAGATAAGTCCACTAAGACCATGTTCCTTCTTATGCTGGGATTGTCTCTAGGATGATGATACCCATCGAGAGACAATAGGTTACAGTTATCACTGAGGGTTCATATTACTACACTTCTATTTAACCACAAGTTCTTGAGCCATTGTACTTATCACTGAGACTGTTATCACTGTGGTGACACCATCCACTTCTTCATGAGTTTGTGACTACACCTTAAACCCAAACTAGGTGCAGTCAAACCCTACTACAACTCCTTTCTTTGTGACTGTGGCTCTTGTAGGTTCCCTCTTTATGACTGCGGCTTAGTGCGGTTCACTGTGGCTTCTCCCTTTACTGATTGTGGCTAACTATGGCTCCTTAATACAACTTCATGCCTTGATTACAGCTCCCATTTATGACAGCTTATAAGTGCCTCATGAACAGCATTCCATGACAGTGTTGAACTGGGTGTAACTATGACTATGACTTGCGTTCCATGAGTAGCGTATATATCTCTGATTGAACAGCATATGACCAACAAGTAAATATCTTCTATATATATATATATATGTTACCATCGCCTGCGGATATATAAATGCCTTGCTGTGTTTTTTGCCTGCAAATATAAATATATTGCTGTGGATAGGTCACAACATATCACTATCCATTGACCAGCATACACTGTTCATCGATCAACATACATTGTTCATCGACCAGCATATACAGACATCATATCACCCCAGTGTATATATGAACTCACGTATTGCATATAAGAGTTGTGCTGCCAGATCCACTATAGATTAGGGCCTGTCACACGGAATCAGTCAAGGGTGCGGACACAGCTGACCTTCCTAGAAGTCTAAGACATTCTAATGACAAACAAGACAAAATGGAGTGATCTTTCTCTAAATATACCTTTTAAAACATGAAAACTACAAGTGTTTAGGCTTACCTTATTCCAGAACGCTGTTGTTGTAGTCCGTCCTTGCCGATCCGGATGAGCTCCTCCTTCACATCAATTCCTGCAACCACAAACAATCAAACAATTACCAAGCACTTGCATTTCATATAATAAAACATATATTCAACATGCAGACCAAGGAACACATGAAATAACTCATTAACACAAGCTATTGAGAAAAATAAACCAGTTTGTATTAATAACGAAACAAAGAAACTCTTACAACCTGGCCTTGGTGTTGTGCAAGTTCCTCCCAGGGTCCATCAAGGGTTTTCCTCTACTTTGACAAAGCTCACCCACTTCCAAGTAGAATCAAGCAAAGACAATCTCTCCTCACAAGGTTCTAAATGGGAGTCCTAAATCCTGCAGCATTTACCCAAAGAAATCTATAGCTTTCAACCTCTCCTCCTTCTGGTCCAAGGTCTTTATTTATAGTGCTGTAAAGAGGTTATTCAGGTCCACTATCAATGGGATAATCCCCCTCTTTGGGTGGGATAGCTCCCTTATTGATGGGATAAGTTCCTCCTTAATAGAGATACATGAACCAACTGGAGGCGCATCCATTTCATCAAACCGACCTCTAGAAGGTTCTAGAAGTAACCACAAGTAACTTTTTTAAGATGAAACTCGCGCATTTTGCCTTTTACAGAAGGACGCACCTGTCCCTTAACATACAGAGCGTCCATGGACGCAGCTTTTGTGAACATGGTGAGCGTCCCCGCAGGTAAGGCTAGAGAGAACCTGCGACCCCAGAGATAAACACATTTTTTACAAGACTTTCTCTCTTCTTTGAGTTTGAGATGGATAGCAGAGGCATAAGACTTGCCTAAGAGGGTAGCATGACTGTTGATTTGAGCCATACTAACTGTAAGTAGTCATGGTGACATTTTTTAGTGTAACAGATTGCCCCCTAAAGTGCGAAGCCTGGAATAGATTAGGGTTTTGTAATTATCTAGGAAGGGTGAAGCGCTTTATCATTTCGAGGATTATCTCGTGGAGAACCTGGTTGGAACCTGCAATTTTCAACACAAAATACATGTATAAGATTATATCATCACTGAGGTAGGCATTCCCATACTCAGATTCAAAACTTTAACTAATGGACTAACTATTCTGATACAGGAATGATCTTGCAGTACATCATTTTTTATAGACTTTTGTAGACACAGTATGGACGCAGCCATCTGTTTATGATTAGTCTACATAGACAATGAATACAAAACTCCTCGCAGCCTGGATGGTAGAAACTAGATCCAGGGTCTTCACTTCTACTTCCCGAATTGGTACGATTCTAACCATGTGATTAAATGATTTGATGTCGAACGTGTTAGAAACCACTTGATTACCAGTCGATGATGTGAACTGTTAACAAGCGTGAGAGAGACCACCAGTAATGTCAATGGTTCTCAAAGTACCAAGCACAACCCGTGAAATGTGAATAGATGTTTTGATGTCGAACACTTCACGGAATCCTTTGATCGAAAGTCAATGATGTAAACTGACGTCAAAGGCGAGAAACCTGCCATTGATGCATGCAGACTTCAAGGTACTGTCGATTCCTAAGTCATCTTTCTAGATAATGTGTCGATGTCGATAGAAAGCGACTCGTTGCAGGTAAGCCTGCAACACGAAATCATTGTTCAAGTTGAAGAAATGTTGCTGTAAGGACTGACTCAGGGATGGTCAAATGGATGACAAGTATTTTTGCAGATGAAAGTTTTGCTTGCAGACCTCTTGAACACATAACGACACGACAGATGGCTTGGTGACGAATAACTCAAAGTTAATCCCCAGAACCAGGTTAAAGATTTTCAAAGTGGTTTGGTCAACTGTGAGGTAAAAGATTTCCCAACCCAGGTGAATGAAAAGTGTCGTGTTCAAGAGCGGTAATAAAGTTTCTTTTGAGACAAAAGGTAACAAATAGGTTCATTCTTCTCTCTTTTCCCCCACCATTTCTGGCAAGTACCTCTTTATTTTTAACAAGCTTGAGGAGGATAACATATGCTTGATTATAAGCTCATCCTTCGGACGAGTCCAACCTAGTTTAAATTCGAACCCTAGGAAGGAGTGGTTCGTTCCTGTTTGTAATTGAACAGGTCCTTTACTGTGAAATGTTTAACGAGCCCAGTATAGGAGAAACTCGACGTTTTTCAATTTTAGAGAGTCTGAAAAACTTAAGGAAACTCCAAGTTGAACTTTTTCGTACATTTGTGTCCCTCAAGCCCGAAAAAGTATAAAATAATACCTGGGGGAACCGCTTGATCTTGCGACCAAGGAGTACTTTCATAATTAGTGTCACTGACCTGAAAAGTAAAAAGCGATCAAGGACACGTCGTTTTATTTCCGTATCGAGTTTGAAACGACAAAAACACGGCAATCTTTTCCTGATTTTACGGTCAGAAAAGAGCTATAAGGGGATCGTCTTTTAATTCCGTTTTAACGAGTGTAAAAGAAACGCTCGGCAATCTTTTCATGTTTTAGGAGTTTGAAAAGGGCTTAAAAGAGAACTCCAAGGTTTCACTTTTTCGTAAGTTTTAACGAGTTCGAAAAAGGGATAAAAATGTACTCATGGTTTTCAATTTTTCATAAGTTTTAACGAGTTCGAAAAAATGATAAAAACGTACTCATATGGCCGACTTTCAATTTAATTTACGAGCAGGAAAAGACGGAAAGAACTCGGCATTTTCATTTGTTTTACGAGAATGAAAGATAGCAAAATAATCTCGGTATTTTCATGAGTTTAACGAGTCTTGAAAATAACTGAAATTGACTCGAAATAGGTTTCATTTTTACAAAAGCTTGAAACAGATAAAAACTATGCTTCAAAGTAGTTTCATTTTTACACAAGCTTGAAACAGAGAGGAAACTGTGCTTGATGCCCCCTAAGCGTAACTGCTAGAGCGCATGCCCCCCAGCTTCATTTGGATGAAATGAAGGTTGAGTTACGAGATCATTTGAAAGACTCGACCTAAAACTGTAAGAAAATTATGCAAAACACTGAAATAACTAACCTAAATATACAACTTAACATTTACGAGGTCTAGTCAATCTCTCGACTCAGGTAGAGGAGGATTTGTTTCATTTTTTAACGAGCTTGACACAGGAAAAGAACTATGCTCGGATTCTGTTTCATGTTTACGCAAGCTTGAAACGAAAAACTATGCTTGTTTTAAGCTCGCATGCCCCCAGCATAATGACGCAAAACGAGGTACATGCCCCCCAAGCTTCATTGCATTCAATGAGGTGGATGGAATGAAGCTTTACTTTCAAGATCTTGGAAAGACTTGTGGGAGTTGTTTCATTTTTTAGTGAGCTTGACACAAGACAAGGAACTATGCTCAAAACTACTCACTATAATCTACCTAAAAAAAAACTCTACTCTAAAAACCTTGATTCATTTTTTAACGAGCTTGACACAAGACAAGGAACTATGCTCTAAAATCCTTGATTCATTTTTTAATGAGCTTGACACAAGACAAGGAACTATGCTCATGACTACTCTCTACAATCTACTTACTTAACCTACCCTTGTTTCATTTTTTAAACGAGCTTGACACAAGACAAGGAACTATGCTCAATAATTTCGCATGCCCCCAGCATAATGATGCAAAGCGAGGTACATGCCCCCCAGGCTTCATTTCATTCAACCAGATAGATGAAAGGAATGAAGGTTTACTTTCAATATTTAACTTGAAAAGGGAGTTGTTTCATTTTTAAGGAGGTTGACACAAGAAAAGAACTATCCTCATACCTGATTTATTTTTTAACGAGGTTGACTCAGTAACAAGAACTATCCTCAAAACCCTACTTTCTACAACCTATCTACATATCTTAAAATCTAGCTGATTCATTTTTTAATGAGGTTGACTCAGTAAAAGAACTATCCTCATAACCACTGATTCATTTTTTAACGAGGTTGACACAGTAAAAGGAACTATCCTCATACTCACCGATTCATTTTTTAACGAGGTTGACACAGTAAAAGGAACTTTCCTCACACACACTGATTCATTTTTGAACGAGGTTGACTCAGTAAAAGGAACTTTCCTCCCACACACTGATTCATTTTTTAACGAGGTTGACTCAGTAAAAGGAACTTTCCTCACTACATCCAGTTTCATTTTTTAACGAGGTTGAGACAGGAACAAACTATCCTCGTAACTCCTTGTTTCATTTTTTAATGAGCTTGACACAAGACAAGGAACTATGCTCATGACTTCCAGTTTCATTTTTTAACGAGGTTGAGACTAGAAGAAACTATCCTCACGGACACCTGTTTCATTTTTTAACGAGGTTGGCACAGGAAAAGGAACTGTCCTCGCACTCACTGATTCATTTTTTAATGAGGTTGACACAGTAAAAGGAACTTTCCTCACAACCCTAATGATCATGGCTTCCAAATGGAAGAAAGACATGTCAATGGACACACCTTGATCATGGCTTCCAAGAAGTCTTCATCAGAAGGAAGAATAGTTCTATGGAAGGAACACATGTCAAAGGACTCGAAAGGGATAAGAACATCGTGTTCAAGCAATCCCATAGAGTTTTCCATGTTAATTACCGGATCTAAATCAACAGTGAGAGGCTCACTTACAGCGGTAACTGAAAACATGGGACCGGTTGCCACATAATTAACCCGTGGCAGGGTAGATACCACTTTAGAATCAGGAACATTTAGGGGTGTCATATTATTGGTAGTTGAACTAGGGAACGAAAGCTGGTCTACAGTCACAATACTGCCATTGTGAGGGAAAGACATCACGCGAAAGAGTGTCGATACGACAGCTTTCATTGCATAAACATAGTCTCGCCCAAGGAGTAAATTGAAATCCAAGGGACCTCGAACTACCATAAGATCAATACAAAAAGTTTTACCTTCCAAGGTAATAGAAAACTTAGGAAGGATCCCTAAAGGTTCACTAATGGTTCTGTTAAAAGCTTTCAGATTCTGCGTAATAGGCGCAAGCTGAGGGGAACCCAAAGCTTTCCAAACAGTTGAGGATAAAATACTAACAGAAGCACCTTCATCTACCTGAGTACGATGTATGTCCCTACTACCAGCCTTAACAATGATTTGGAAAGGGATGGAGGAAGGAAGACGAGGTTCTGTCAGTCTATTCCAATCAAAGGAAAAGACCTCACTACTTGGAGGGGGTTCTGTAGAAACAGGTGAAATGCCCCCCGGCATAGAAGAATCTGATGTAACAAGAAGAACCTGAGCGGCATGAAGTTTACTCTCGAAAGGGAGAGTGTGATCGACCGAATGTGAAATTGAATCGACCACTTGATCAACTAATGGATCATCAACCTGAGTGACATGAGTTTCACTCTCCAATGGAAGAGTGTGATCGACCGTACTTGAATTTAGATCAATCACTCCATCAATTGACGGTAGGTTGGGAGAAAGTTTACGGTAACCAGTTGGAAATTCTTGCTGTGGAACAGTAAGGTTTTCCAACAATGTTGAGGCTTCATCCATGTGAGGGCAAATGTGAGTTTGATGACTCCCTTTGCATAACTTACAAGGAAACCTAACTTTACCCTTTTTCCCAGGAACCTGACTATCACTGGTTGATGGATCAATGGAAAGTTGATGAGATTTTTCTGACCATACTTCCAAGACCTTTGGAATACCAGGACAATTGACAAGGAAGTGGTCACCCTTACAAAGCCTGCAAGGGTATTTGGGTTTACGGTGCATGTCGGAATTTTCCTCAACACAACTAACACTTACAGCCATGGTTGGTTGGTTGACTTCTTTCTTATCTTGCTTCTTCTTCTTTTTCTTCTTCTTCCCTTTCTTCTTCTTCTTAACCTCCTGGTTACTAGCATCAAGGCTTTTACCAGGCGAAGAGGAAGAAATAGAGGAAGAAAAATTAGGCGAAGAAGGTAAAGGGTCAACAGAAGGTTGGTCATGTTGAGATGGTGAACTCTGTTGAGGTGAAGCATCCGGTTGAGGTGGAACAATTGGAGTATTTTGGGCCAACGAAGTTGAAAATAACCATATCGGTAAACCTATTGTAAATCCAGGTAATGACAAAGTAGCCATATAAGGAGGACCAACATTCCCAAAGTAAGGAAAAGTACTAGGATTCTCATTAGGAGGGGTTCCTAGGTTGATAAATTCCGGAACACTTGCCATTATATTCAACTTCAGTGAATTTTATTAACAATTTATAACTAAGACTAAAATTAACAATTCACAATTCACACTTAACAACTAAAATTCACAATTCACACCTATGGTCTCTAAAAGTAAAAACAAACAAATTAACACGCGCTATCAAATCTAGGAGTCAAACCACACACAAACAGTATTCTTCCGGACCAAAAACGCTAGTTGGTGATGAAGCCCAACCTCGCTGGATTCAGTACAGAAATGGCGGGTGGAACAGTTACGCCGACAACCTGCTTAATGAATAGACTGGACCAAGTTCCTCCACTTTAACTGTCTCGAGTGAAGTGAACCCCCCAGAAAATCCAAGTGAGTATAGCCGACGTCTGCTCCAGGTACAGTGGGACCTTCCCTCCACCGTCACCTTGGGTAGAATCCTAAAGATTATGGTCACTAAGGTTACCAACAGCCACAAGTACACCTGGGGGAACAGTCTAAACTCCGACAGCACGCAAGGGCAGAGTAGCAAGCTCAATCCCCTTACCGGCTCCTTGACAGTAATCCAAGGTTTACCGATAAGTGACCCCTGGCTCCTCGACAATGGTTAATCCGAGGTTTACCGTTTGTAATACGTACTGTCTGGCGTCGTTCCCAACGAGGGGGGAATGATCCCCTCACTGGTTCGGACACGAGCTCGTGCTTCTCCTTTAAGAGGAGCTTTCCCAGAGTGTAAATGTAACAATTGGATTTGATTCTATCACAAGATCGACTACTTGTTTGGTTTTACCGTCTTGGAGAGTTAAGTACTCACCTACTCCAAGACACTAGCCTAAGCTATGTTGGTGCTTCAGAGCCCTAGAAATGTAAAAATTACTAGATGAATTTTAATTAAGCGCTGTGTTATTAAGGCTATTATTACTCAAATGGGTAAATGGATATGAAACCAATGGTGTTATGACCCGACTCAACTGAATGCAATCGAATATGACAATGTAATCTTTTCAATTCGATGAATCCTATCTAAAGTAAGGAGAGAGTTTCCATTCACTTCCAACAATGCAAAAAAAATTGATCACTAAGAGAAAATATAACAAATTCTCTAATGCACTAATTTCATCAAGAAAAACTAATGCAAATCAATTCCAAACCATTTTTTGTTATTTTTATTTTTGTGTAAATTCAAATCAAAGAAAGCTGATCTAAATCTACAATTGATTCTTCAGAATGTAAACTATGTAATTGTAATCTATGCACAATTCACTTGAAAAGTATGCAAATGTAATCTATGCACATTTTCCATTCATATTCTGAAAATGAGAATTCTAATTATGCAAATGTGATCTATGCAAGAGAATTCTCAAACACAAGATGATTCTAAGGTAATCTAAGAACCAACAAGTGCAAGTCGAGAAAATTGGGTGAAAGTTCCAAAGATCATAAAATAAAAACACTCAAAGGCGATTACCACTCATACACAATTTAGCCCCCCCCCCGGCGAATGAGGGGGAAATTTTTTTGCAAAAACGAAAGCAAAAATATGCAAAATTGTGAAAGGACTGAGAGAAATCTCCAAGTAATGACCAAAGGAAATCAAATCAAGAATTTCTCAAAAAAGAGACTCAAAACACCCAATTGATGAAAGCTTAAAGTAGAAATGCCAAGGAAACAAGCCTAGGTGAAGATTTATGGCAGGTAACTAATGGATCTGGGCAGTAAAAACTAAGAAAAAGCAAAAACTAAGAGAAAAAAAATGCAAAAAATGGAATTTTTTCAAATTTTAGCAGGGGACGCAGGCAACCCGTTAGAACAGGTGCGGGCCCGCACTGTGCACACAGCGACAGTGCGTCCAGGGACGCACTGTGCAGCACTCAGAGGGTGCGTCCTACTGAAAAACTCAAGAAAACCCAAAATAAAACTAATCCTAAGCTAACCCACCCAGAGACAAGGTCACAGAGCCAAAACCAGAAAAATAAACCAATTTTCTCAAAGCAAAGTTCATACAAAAGAAAAGACTCTTCTCATCAATGGAATCTATCCCCAGCGGAGTCGCCAATTTGTCACACGGAATCAGTCAAGGGTGCGGACACAGCTGACCTTCCTAGAAGTCTAAGACATTCTAATGACAAACAAGACAAAATGGAGTGATCTTTCTCTAAATATACCTTTTAAAACATGAAAACTACAAGTGTTTAGGCTTACCTTATTCCAGAACGCTGTTGTAGTAGTCCGTCCTTGCCGATCCAGATGAGCTCCTCCTTCACATCAATTCCTGCAACCACAAACAATCAAACGATTACCAAGCACTTGCATTTCATATAATAAAACATATATTCAACATGCAGACCAAGGAACACATGAAATAACTCATTAACACAAGCTATTGAGAAAAATAAACCAGTTTGTATTAATAACGAAACAAAGAAACTCTTACAACCTGGCCTTGGTGTTGTGCAAGTTCCTCCCAGGGTCCATCAAGGGTTTTCCTCTACTTTGACAAAGCTCACCCACTTCCAAGTAGAATCAAGCAAAGACAATCTCTCCTCACAAGGTTCTAAATGGGAGTCCTAAATCCTGCAGCATTTACCCAAAGAAATCTATAGCTTTCAACCTCTCCTCCTTCTGGTCCAAGGTCTTTATTTATAATGCTGTAAAGAGGTTATTCAGGTCCACTATCAATGGGATAATCCCCCTCTTTGGGTGGGATAGCTCCCTTATTGATGGGATAAGTTCCCCCTTAATAGAGATACATGAACCAACTGGAGGCGCATCCATTTCATCAAACCGACCTCTAGAAGGTTCTAGAAGTAACCACAAGTAACTTTTTTAAGATGAAACTCGCGCATTTTGCCTTTTACAGAAGGACGCACCTGTCCCTTAACATACAGAGCGTCCATGGACGCAGCTTTTGTGAACATGGTGAGCGTCCCCGCAGGTAAGGCTAGAGAGAACCTGCGACCCCAGAGATAAACACATTTTTTACAAGACTTTCTCTCTTCTTTGAGTTTGAGATGGATAGCAGAGGCATAAGACTTGCCTAAGAGGGTAGCATGACTGTTGATTTGAGCCATACTAACTGTAAGTAGTCATGGTGACATTTTTTAGTGTAACAGGGCCTACATGTATATCTGACTTCTGGACAACGTATATCATGACACCCGAGTGTATATATGGACTCACGTATTGCGTATAAGAGTTGTGCTGCCAGATCCACTATAGATTAGGGCCTGCGTGTATATCTGACTTCTGGAAAATGTATATCATGACACCCCAGTGTATATATGAACTCACGTATTGCGTATAAGAGTTGTGCTACTAGAACCACTATAGATTAGGGCCTGCGTGTATATCTGACTTCTAGACAGCGTATATCATGACACCCCAGTGTATATATGAACTCACGTATTGCGTATAAGAGTTGTGCTGCCAGATCCACTATAGATTAGGGCCTGCGTGCCTTGTATCTGACTTCTATTTGCTGCTCATCCTCATATGCCTGCGGCTTCCTACGGTTAGGGCATCACCCTTGGGCCATCGTATCTTTTGGTTCTCCCCTTCCAAAAAACCCAAACGTGGAGAGGATATCACCTCAAGAATATATGTCCAAATGACTTCAAAAATCCTCACCAATTTATACTAAAGCATGGATTATGAATAGACACTTCTATTGGGTTATTGAGCCTACTCAAGTTGCTGGTTGGCTAGATAATAAATCCATAATCAAAATAAATTCATATCTCCATAAATACTTATCAGAATCGAATGATCTTTGGATCAATCCTACACCTCTCGGCGAGAGGGATCCAATAAAAATATCAGTTGCCATAAATAAGATGACCCACATGGAGTTTGGCCCTAGTTGCCAATTTAACACTCCCTCTCAACTAGGGAGAACTCCATCCGCTGATCCATATGTCCGACTATACTATCTTTGCCATTAGTGCATTGCACTACTCTTCCTAGCTCTGCTCAACTCTGCTGGCTCTGCTCAGCTCTGCTGGCTCTACCCAGCTCTGTTGTCTCTGCTGGCTCTGCTCTGCTCTAATGGCTCTGCTCAGCTCTGCTGGCTCTGCTCTGCTCTGCTGGCTCTACTCTGCTCAACTTAGCTCTGCTGAACTATGAAGAAGAAGAATTGATTGAGAATGAGTCATATAATTCTCCATTGACCCGAAGTCAGTCTCAAAGTGTGTACCACTGGTCCTAGACCAGTCTCAACTGACCTGAAGTCAGCTTCATAGTAAGTACCACTCCTACCACTGGTCCCAAACCAATATCACAGTCTCAGAGAGTGTACCACTGGTCTCAGACCAGTCTCAACCGACCCGAAGTCAGTGTCATAGTGTGTATCACTCTCAATGGTCCCAGACTAGTACTACACTGACACGAAGTCAGTCTCGGAGTATGTACCACTGATCCTAGACTAGTCTCAGCCGACCCGAAGTCAACTTCATAGTAAGTACCACTCCTACCACTAGTCCCAGACCAGTATCACGGTCTCAGATAGTGTACTACTGGTCTCAGACCAATCTCAACCGACTCAAAGTCAGTGTCATAGTGTGTATCACTCTCACTGGTCCCAGACTAGTACTGCACTAACATGAAGTCAGTCTCGGAGTATGTACCATTGATCCCAGACCAGTCTCAGCCGACCAAAGTTAGCGTCATAGTACGTACAACTCCTACCATTGGTCCCAGACTAGCATCATTGATCCCAGATCAATTGAGGTCATCCTAGCATAGGGAGTACGATAGATACAACGATGCGTCCATCGGTACTACTATGGTCCCTAACTTCATTTCCCTACTCATTGATCAAATGAGAGGTACTTCCCATGAGTCCCAGACTGCATGGGTAGGATGCCTCGATGGGAGAACTTAATCAATCTTGTCCTCACAGGAGAACACATCAATACTGCTACAATCACCATGGAGAAAACATCAATCCAGGCCTCATAGGAGAACACATCAATCCTGCTACAATCTCCATGGAGAACACATCAATCCAGGCCTCACAGGAGAACACACCAATCCTACTACACAGGAGAGCGAATCATCTTGTTCCACAAGAGAGCGAATCATCTTGTTCCAGTGTGCACCACCAGGGGAGGGTGAGTCACCTTGTGGTCATATGCTGCTCCAGTAAGAACTGCAATCCCCCAGAGCTCCCAGAGCTCAGTGTATGCAACATGCAGGACCCTTATACAAGGGTTTCTTTATGACTCCAAGTCGTTTGGGAAAAATCACAAATTTGATCTTTCCACAGGGCTTTGACAAAGTGTATCGACTTGTACAACATCTTTACCATATCCCAGATAAGGCAGTATCTGATGTCTACCCGTTGGAGCAATCGTCGAATATGGGATTTCTCAATAATTTAATCCCACCTCTGGTTGTCACAGAGAATCACAGTGGTATTCATCATGTGTACAAACAGTGCAGTGAAGAGCTTCAACAACCAGACTACCTCACAGAAGGCCATACAATAGCAATGTATTATGCCTTGGTGGTGTTCAGAGTCACCGACTTCTGCTTCCTGCTCATATAGGATATCGAGGTAGATTCCAAAGAGAAACAACACTGAGAAGTACTTTAGTGATCCTCCACACTTCATGCCCACTGATCATTCAAATAGTCATGTGGTTTCATATTTCTGGCAGTGTATCTCAATCCATGAGAGATTGTGCATTGAAGATATCTCAGAAGATTCTTGGCACCAATCCAGTGAGGCTCAACCAAATATGAGCTCACCATGCTAACTGCAACACATATGTCCGGATGGAGGTTCTCCAAGAACATCAACGCGAATGAGTTTATGAAACTTAGAGGCATTTCTCAAATCAGGTCTGACACCACTACCATATAACTTCTTGAAAGTTAAGATCCTCGAGGTAGTCATAGGCTTACATCGTATCTTTCCACATTCAGAATCCAACTCCCTTTGTCTCCTATAAATGAGAGGGTCTGCACCTGTCAAACATAGGTGCTGGTACGAGAGGTTTATCATCCATAATCTTCGAGTAATGGTTTGGATCGATTTCACTCCTAGTGAATCTCAGCTGCATTAGACAGCTATCAATCCTCTCATACTATGCTCGAGGTGTTTTGCTTCAAGCCATAGAGGGATTTCTTCCACCTGTATACATGAGATTCCCGATCATGAGTCTCAAACTCCTCGGGTTGTTCCAAGCCTGTGGACCTGTTGCATGAGGGGAATATTCCCCTTATAATATTTTCCTTTCGTATATTTTAGACATGTACCTTCATGCTCCTTTTGAATTCAGGCATCCTAGTCACCATCTAACTCACAAACCTCTAGTGTTGAGTTAATGGACATGGTCCCCAGTGGACTTCCTACAACTTGATACAACCCTGAACTCAAAAACATCTTTGAAAGATCTATTTTCAAACATGTACCTTTCCATCGATAAGTGCCACCCTGTAACCTTTGACTTCCATTTCCGAGATGGAGACCAGGTTCTTCTTACGATCAGGTACATAAAAGAGATTCTGGGGTTCCTTGCTTTCACAGAAGAGTCGACCATTTCCTTGATGACCTACATTACTAGTCATTCCTTTGATCATTGAAGATGTCCCAAGAATGATTGTTATCTTCATCACGAGATGTGTCTCTGCCATTCGGACACTTCTTTGCATAACAACCGAACTTATTTCAACAAGGCATTCGCCTTTCCTTCCACCCTTAGATCCGAAATTCCCAATGAAGTGATCTTTAGATGGGCCATCAGAAAATTCCGTTGCTCCATTCTGATAACATTCTCTGCTTCGACTCCACCCTAGGTGAATTATGAGGAACCCATTGATCCTTCTATCTTGTCCCAACTGTCTGCGGTGATTGCTCTTTCACTCTTGCTTGGGCATTGTCTTCACCTCATCTCTGATACCATGTTAAGTTTAGGTATGTTCTATGCTAGAGAAATTTATTTAAATTTTCGCAGTTAGCAATCACATCAGCATTAAGATAAACTACAAATAGAACATAAATATAAAATGCAGAAGACAAGCCAAGACAAGAGGACACAAGATATAGCACGAGCCAGGGACAAACCACACAATGTGTGGGGAAACCCTTTGATCAAATCTTCCTTTATCTTCAAAGTTTAGCAGAGAAAGAGAGAGAGAGTACATTTACAATAGAAGTCAACACTTTGACTTATCTAGATCTAGCATAGATCATTTCGTATTTTGTATAACGATGAGATCAGTTGAAGACATTCTTCTTCATATGACTCTCCAAAGTGACTCCATCACCTATCATCGTGCTACATCTGGTTATCCTGTTGTACTACTGCATACTACACCATGCTGCACTAATCATGATTATTATTATGCTACCCATGTCCATGATCTTTTAAGTCCATCATCTGTACCATACACATTGTGCCTTTCCAAGACCTAGATATCAATCCTCCTTTCTGTTGTTTCTGGGGTCATCCTCATTGCAGCACCATTGGAGCCATTACATCATCACAAAGATCCTCATTTTTGCTTCTATATGTACAGGGGCTATTGAGAGATAAGTCCACTAAGACCGTGTTCCTTCTTATGCTGGGATTGTCTCTAGGATGATGATACCCATCGAGAGACAAAAGGTTACAGTTATCACTCAAGGTTCATATTACTATACTTCTATTTAACCACAAGTTCTTGAGCCATTGTACTTATCAATAAGACTGTTATCACTGTGGTGACACCATCCACTTGTTCATGAGTTTGTGACTACACCTTAAACCCAAACTAGGTGCAGTCAAACTCTACTGCGGCTCCTTTCTTTGTGACTGTGGCTCCTGCGGGTTCCCTCTTTATGACTGCGGCTTAGTGCAGTTCACTGTGGCTTCTCCCTTTACTGACTGCGGCTAACTATGGCTCCTTAATACAACTTCATGCCTTGATTTCGGCTCCCCTTTATGAAAACTTATAAGTGCCTCATGAATAGCATTCCATGACAACATTGAACTGGGTGTAACTATGACTATGACTTGCGTTCCATGAGTAGCGTATATATCTCTGATTGAATAGCATATGACCAACAAGTAAATATCTCTCTCTCTCTCTCTCTCTCTCTCTCTCTATATCTATATATATATATATATATATATATATATATATATATATATATATATATATATATATATATATATCTGTGTGTGTGTGTGTGTGTGTGTGTGTTACCATCACCTGCAGATATATAAATACCTTGCTGCATTTTTTTGCCTACAAATATAAATATATTACCACGGATAGGTCATAGCGTATCATTGTCCATTGACCAGCATACGCTCTTCATCGATCAGCATACACTTTTCATCGACCAACATATACATACATCGTATCACCCCAGCGTATATATGAACTCACATATTGCGTATAAGAGTTTTGTTTCCAGATCCACTATAGATTAAGGCCCGTGTGTATATCTGACTTCTAGACAATGTATTTCATCACACCCCAGCGTATATATGAACTCACGTATTGCGTATAAGAGTTGTGCTGCCAGATCCACTATAGATTAGGGCCTGTGTGTATATCTGACTTCTGGACAACGTATATCATGACACCCAGTGTATATATGAGCTCACGTATTGCGTATAAGAGTTGTGTTGCCAGATCCACTATAGATTAGGGCCTGCATGTATATCTGACTTCTGGATAACATATATCATGACACCCCAGATTATATATGAACTCACTTATTGCGTATAAGAGTTGTGCTACTAGATCCACTATAGATTAGGGCCTATGCGCCTCGTATCTGACTTCTATCTACTACTCATCCTCATATGCTTGCGACTTCCTGTGGTTAGGGAATCACCCTTGGGCCAGTGTATCTTTTGGTTCTCTCCTTCCAAAAAACCCAGACGTGGAGAGGAGATCACCTCAAGAATACATTTACAAATGACTTCAAATACTCACCAATTTATACTCAAACTTGGATGATGAATAGACATGTCTATTGGGCTTTTGAGCCTACTCAAGTTGTTGGTCGGCTAGATAATAAATCCATAATCAAAATAAATTCATATCTCCATAAATACTTATGGAAATCGGATGATGTTTGGATCAATCCTACACCTATTGACGAGAGGGATCCAATAAAAATATCGACTGCCATAAATAAGTTGACCCACATGGAGTTTGGCCCTAGTTGCCAATTTAACACGGAGGTCCCGCGCAACAGTTTTGGGGCTTAGAGCCTATAAATTAGGATGAAGATATTGTAAAAACTTTGAAATATGCGGAGCGTGAAATGTAATAGATCGAGTCAAAGGGTTGTCTACCCAAGAAATAATATAAAATAATAGGAAGTAAGTCGGCTTGCCCATGGTCTGCGGACCATGGGAATGTATAAATAGAGCGAGGCTCTATGGGTAGAAGGTAGCTTTTGGTATGTACTTTTGGATCTGGAATGTAATGGGTTTTTGAGGAAGGAAGTCTTGAAGCGTCTATAAGTCTGAGTCAAGGGTGTTAGTAGGTAGATAAAGGCTCTGCAGCTATGTGCGTAGAGGCCTAGTAGAGTTCGCAGCTGTGTGTGTGAACCCCTGCAGCTGAGTGCGTAGGGTGGATCTGGATGTATTGGTGAAGGAATTGAATAAAGATAAGTTGATTCTGAATTTCTGTGTTAAATCTGAATTATTGTGGATCTGGCTAATGTATGGTTGATATAACTATTTGATCTATGCGTGTATGCTTATGTTATGAGTTTATGAAAATCTGTATCTTTTCTTGGTGCATGAATTGGTCATTCCTATCAAATGTTTGCTTAAAGACCATAAAAAGTAGATCTAATCAATAATTAAGAATTAAGGATTTTCTTGGGTCTAGATCTATGCAGAGTAGAGTGGAGTGTAGCCACAGAACGGTGTGCAAACTTTCCAAACCACATCAAGACATCCAAAGGGTGCAGAAACCTAGTTCTAGCACCCTCCCCTGCTACCTCAGGTGAGACCTCAGTCCGCGCTCCGCGGGCTGTTTCCGAAAGGGCTAGTAGTTGTGGGATTTGTTTGGCTAAATAACTCTTCTAAACCTAGGTTAGGCCCATATAAGCCAACAAATGGTTCCATTGTTGGGACTGGGATCTACCTAAGGGGTGTCTGATGTCGGAACATTGGAATCCTACAAAGAAAGAGCTTGAATATTGATTGGGTTAGGAGCAATACAAGTTTATAGAACACTAACGTGTAAGCCAAAGGTTAAGAATGATGAGCGCGACCTAGCTACCAGTATTCAAAGGAGTAGGAAGTGAAGATCTAGAACAATTTTGGTTCATGGTAGTGGCGGTATGGGAAGTGCATGGAGTTACAGATGATAACATCAAAAAGGCTACCTTAGTTAGCGCGTTGCAGGACTGAGTGCTGACATGGTATATAAAGTACTCAAGTGATAACCCGAATGCGGGAACAACGAAGATCCGGACCGAATTAAAAAAGAATTTAGCCAGCCGAAATCAGAAACGCAGTTGATCATAGGGTTCAAGGAAATCGCGATGATGCCTGGTGAAACTCTGTGGGATCTAGATCAGAGATTGAAAAGTACAATCCGTGAGGCAAACATGACGTTGTCGGATGCGCAGCACTGTGTGTGGTTTGTAGCGTCCCTAACACCACAGCTACAGATGACACTATCATAGCAAAATATCTCAACCCAAGTCGACACATTAGAGACCGCGATGAGATTGCACGAAACCCCAATATAGGATCCAGGGTTGGGAGTTTAGCAAATCCATGTGCAAATACAAAACCTATGTTTAGAAATGCAGAAGTTAAAACAAGAACATGCTCCCTGCCCAGGAGCCCAGGAGGAAGTATGGTGTATAAATAGTAGAAGCCAGGTTCATGATAAAGATCACTATCCAGTTTTTGCGAACTATGTGGCAGCAGGGGGGACCAGCGCCATTTCGACCAGAGGCACAGGCAGGGCCAAGTGCGGCGCCTGCGCTTTGGTGCACGATATGTCAAGAGGGAGGACAACATGCCACGGACAACTGTCATCTATTATAGAACATGAGACACCCCCCCCCCCCCTAGCGGCTATTTTGCAACTTTTGCAGATCGGTGGGCCATGAGGAACAAGACTGCCATAGTTATCAATTATTGATGGACCAGTCACCTGCCTACAGACTGCAGACTGAAGTGCGAGGTCAGGATCTAGCCGCAGCGATAACGCATGGTAGGTTCTAGGGATTTGGACAAGGACGGGGAGGAATAGGTCACGGGTAGCTCATCTGTTACAACTACGGAGGACCAGGTCACTATGCGCAGGACTATACCAATTCAACCAGAATATCATGCCCTTACTTCGGACAATTCGATCATGAACTGATAGATTGCCCCACACTGATAGCGCAGATTCGTGAGAAAAAGGTAGCACATCCTACGACGACATAGAATGTCCAAATGATGAGGTCCGAACCATGCGAAGAAGATCCCAACGTAAATATGGTGCTCAGAAGTGGCACAATCACGGGAGAGGATAAGGGGAAACCAACCAAGGAGGACACAGGGGTTCACAAGGAGAAAGGTATGGAAGATAGGGGGAGCTTTGTGGAGGTCTCTACCCCAGGTAGTAGGGATCAATATAGGCTAGAAAGGGATCCCTTGATGCTGACTACCTTTTTAGAGACATGCATGAAATTTCTTCTTGACAATAGAGTGGTTAAGGGCTTGAAAGAATTGATAAATAGGTGTGCAGGGTCAAGTGAACCTCGCGTGATCCAAAAATTGGGAAAACATGCGTCGTAGACTAGGTGGGAAATGTGGTTAACAACGCAGATTGGTGACTATGTGTTGTTGGGAAAAGTATCCAATTCGGAATGCCCCTATCCCACTCTAAGAGGTGATAGTGCCTTAGCAAAAAATAGGTAAACTTATTCGAGTATTCTTCTTTATGAAATGCAAGTGAGGAAGAAGGATCTAACTAACCTGTATCTTCCACTAGTTTGTCGATCCAAATCACTCCTCTCTTCAGTAGCTCCCAGCTTCTTGCTCCTTCACCGGCCTAGCTTCACTGAATTCCTACAAGATCACAAAAGAGAGAAACTACACAAAGATACAGATATACATTCATAAAAAGCTCAAGATCAGATTAAACTAAACATGTAAGCATATCAAAACATCATTGGTATACAACATGTAGAAGAAACTCAAATAGCTTATTGATAAGATAATAAAGTCTGAGAGGAGATACAACCAAGTGAGTTCCGATCCAGCATCTACCTCCCAGCAAAGGAATCCCTTCCTCTCCTCCAACAAAGCATAAATCACCCAATGTGCTAATGTCAATCTCAAACCAACAACAATTCTCTGCAAAGTACAAAATTCCAGCCTCCTGAACCTCTGGGTGAGAGATCCATATATATATGTGAGCAAAGAGGATGAGTCAGATCATGTTTTGACTTGTGGCTTCTCTTTATCAGTTCTTGCTTCCACTTGGAGGTTGAGAACCTCTTACTCATCACTAGTTGAATTCTTGAGGCAAGTGTCCTTGGAGAAGATTCTGGAAGCTTCCAGGGTCTTTCCACCTCGTTGAATGAACTTGCCATTTGTCATTTCCCGCTCAGCGCACCCTGGTAGTGCTTCTACCTGCGTTGCAGTGCACCTAGCCAGTGTAATCTCTGCATTTCAGTGCAGACAGCTAGTGGAGCTTCTGAATTGATCTTGAATTGACTGTTTCTGAGTGGTTTTTGGTGGAGAACTTCTGGGAGAAGCTGTCTTTGGTTGACCTTGTTCCTTTAGGGGTAGGAACAACTCATTTAGGGACTTTGGATCCCTTGGATTATGGACATTTCATGCTCAATGCTGTAAGGCACAAAAATGTCTATAACAGTTGCCCCCTAAAGTATGAGGTCGTTTATCGGGTGAAATGCTTTATTAGGAGGATCTGAAGTTCTTCCAATGCTGGGAGGAGACCTGTAATAAGATACAATACAATACATTATTTTTCATACTGCTTTCATGATCTAGCTGAGGCGGGCATTCCCATGCTCAGCTTTATAAATTCATTTTTCTATACATAGAACAGACAATCGTCTGATGGTAGACTGATGATTTTGATGAAATCATCATCCTTTCGGTAGGATGATTATCTGTTGTAATGCTGTACATGTCAATGTCTTTATTTTTCCTGAATATATATCGCAGCCTGGATGGATGAAACTAGATCCGGGGTCTTCAATCTCGTCCGATCTTCACTCTAAGTACAAGTCGATCCATGTGAGAAATGTTTTGAAGTCGAACATGGAAAGACATCGCTTGATTACTGGTCAATGAGGTAAACCGTTAACAAGCGCGAGAGGAATCACAGATAATGATAATGACCCTCAAGGTACTGCAGTAAAATTCACGTGGTGTGAATAAAAGACTTGGCGTCAAACACCACGCAAAATCTTTCGGTCGAAGGTCATTGATGTATACCTGTCGCCGGAAGTGAGAAACTTGCCATTGAGGCATGCAAGCTTCACAGTACTGAAGGGGTCGTTCCTAGATCAACTTCTTGGATAATGAGCTGATGTCGACAAGAAGTGATCCGTCAAAGGAGGGCCTTAATGTATTCCCACATCAGTGACACGGAACGGAGCAAATGATTTTGATGGAGGTGAAAACGATCTGATGATATATGATTCAGGGTGGCGGTCATGAAAGAATGAAGGATAATATATGGTAGTGGATGGAACACAGTTGACTTCTCTGGATGACTTCTCTTGAACATATCAGCGACACTTGTGTGATGGATTGGTAGCATTTACCCCAAAGATGGATGGTATTGGCGAGACCATGGTGATGTGACCGGTGAATGAAACAACCCAACCTGACTCAGGCACGAAGTGGAAGTGTCATGTTCAAGAGCGACTTGCTACCAATAAAGTTCTTTGAGTTTCTTCCCAATTTTTCCCCAGTCATTGCTGACCAGTACCTCTTTATTTTTGTCAAGCTTGAGGAGGATAACATATGCTTGTTCTATAATTTGCCCTTCGGGCAAACCCATCGCTATGTTTTAACAAGCCTAGCGATAGTGAAACTCGTTCTTGTCTAAAGACAAGTTTGTCGCTATTTAATGTTTTTAACGAGTCTAACGACAAAGATAACTCGGTCCTTTTCATTTTTAGAGAGTCTGAAAAGGTACGTAAAGTCAAATCTGAAAGTCCTTTTTCGTCATCTAATCCCTTAAGTCCGAAAAAGTATAAAACAATACAGAAGGGATGAATTTTCGATAGTTTTAACGAGCCGAACAAAACAAGCGCTCGATCTTTTTGTGCAATAATCCCTCAGGTCCAAAAAGATTAAAATCTAGAGGAGGGATAACACTTCCGGTCGCTTTAACGAGCTGGAAGGCCAAAACTCGGCAATCTTTTCATATTTTATGAGTCAGATGAAAAGAGCTTAAAGAAGACTCAGCTTTTGAGGAACGAGTGATAAAACGGGTTAGCAGCTGATTCCAGGTAAGGGTTGGAATTTTCCAATCACGGCAATGTCACAAGGATGGCTAGTGAAATCACTCTTCGCAGCTGTTCCTCAAAATGGGTAAACAATCATATGGAGGTGAACGATCGGCCAATGGACAAGTGGAGGTGATGGTGCAAACACGACCAAGGCTTTAATGGCTGATAATGTTACATTCACGGTGGTTATTTACCAGAAGATAGTTCATTTTTTAACGAGCTTAAACGCGGAAAAACACTGCTCGATCTTATGTTTATTTTTTAACGAGCATGAACTATGTGCTAAAACTGCTCGATCTTATGTTTATTTTTTAACGAGCATGAACTATGTGCTAAAACTGCTCGATTTTCCAGTCATATGATAAGAATGTCTCATGTAAGATCCCATTTTTTATGGAGCTTGCGCCTCACAAAGCTATGCTCCTGGAATCCTTTCTTTATGCAAGTTCGGAAATGACTAATCCTACGAGTTTAAAGGGTTAGACCTACAGGTTTAAAGGGAGGACCTAAAAATTTAAAAAATAAATAGCCGCCCCTCACTTGCATTCAAAAAGGTTTGCATGCCCCCAGGTATAAAACAAAGTTTCAAGGTTACCCCTACTTTAGTCCGATAAATCATTTGTTTCAGCGAGAGAGGCCTACCTCTTACAGGTCACCCAAAGATTGTTCTATTAATCTTTCAAACAAAACATTTCTTCGGCAATGTCTACCGAGATAGACAAAGGTGATTGACTCAGTTCTGTCAACTCACATAACTTTGACAAAAGAATCTTATTCTAGAATAACCCCTCTTCCAAGACGGATGGGGTACAGACTAGTCATATTCTCCCGCGGAAACCTACCCTATACCCAAAGTTTTCCTGCCGAAGCAGACCAGGACGCATGCCCCCTGGGTTCTAGTCATATCCCTCCGAATTACTCATGCTCATTGGGAGGACGGACCGTGGGTTGAGACATTTCTTGCGTGAAGAGACCATTTAGGGACGGTATATGACTATTTGCGATTCGTGATCCAGGAAATGAAAGCTGGTCCACGATCTTGACCACTCTTCCTTCGTGCGGAAAACACATTACTCTAAAGAGTGAGGAGATGATGGCTCCCATGCAATATATATAGTCTCGTCCAAGGAGTAGGTTATAATCCAAGGGTCCTTGAATGACCATCACGTTCATTTGAACGGTCTTCCCTTTCAATGTTATGGGCACATTGGGGAGGATCCCTAAAGGTCGACTGGTTCCTTTATCAAAGCCTGTCAGATTTATCATTTTAGGCAAAAGCGTTGGCGAACCAAGCGCTTTCCAAGCAATAGAGGAAAGGATACTCACAGATGCCCCCTCATCAATGATGGTGCCAGCCATGACCATTCTGTATATTTGGACGATAATTCTGAATGGTATGCTTGCTGGCAAACGGGGTCTGCCTAGTTGGTTCTAGTCGAAGGAGACAACTAGGTTGCTTGGTGGTGGGACCGAGTAGATGCCCGGGTATCGCTCTGACGAACTTCCTTCCTGCGATAAAGGAATGGGGGGAGTGCCCCCGTGCTCATCGGAGTCTGTGTTAATGAAGAGAATTTGGATGGTGTCATCTTTATTCTCTTGAGTGACTGTATCATTCGAAGATAAATCCTTTGAAGGCAAGACCAGGTCAATTGTCCCCTCGACCTTTTGACTTTCATCAGGTATGGATTCAGCTGGTTCATCTTCAATGACCGGCGCTTCAGCTGACCACTTGGGCGGGCCAGCTGGATTTTCAACTAACGAAGGACTTGGCAAGAGTTTTTTATATCCAGGAGGAAGTCATAACGGTGAAACCGGACGATCATCCAAAACTCTTTTCGCTTCATCTAAGAAGGGACAACGGTGGATGGCGTGGTTGCCTTCGCACAGTCTACATGGAGATCTAGCTCTCCCTTTTGGTCCAAGGACTTCACTCTCGCTAGTTGACGGTATGCATTCAACATGGCTATCAGAGGTTGATGCCACCGGATTGTACAAACGGGGAGACCAGTCCCTTAGTATCCAAGGAATACAGGGACAATCTCTTTGGAAGTGGTCTCCCTTGCATATGACACATGGCGATTTAGGCCTAGTCAGTGCTGTGTGTGGATTTTTGTCAGACGACACTTGTTTGCTCCCAGTCGCTTTTGGCTCCTTCTTCTTCTTCTTCTCTTTCTTCTTCTTTTCCTTCTTCTCCTTAGGAACCTGGTTTTTTGTTTTACCAGTTCCGTCAAGCGAAGAGGAAGGAGGAGAGGAAGAATTAGAGGAAGTAGAAGGCTGGTGGGAAACTCTGGACTGATCTAACTGTTGATTCGACTGTTCAGGAATAGTGGTATTATGAACGACATTGGTTGAGAAGAGCCAGACTGGCAAGCCAATTGTCAGTCCTGGAAGCGACAATGTGGCCATATGGGGCGCACCAACATTTCCCCAAGAGGAGAAGGGACTAGGATTTCCACCAAGGGGAATTCCTTGGTTGGTGGGTTCCATTTTCTCAACCTAAAGATCAATGCAGGAAAAAGGGGTGATTGTGCCGTTTAAAATAAATTTTAACGACGCTTAGACACAACTTGCTTTTTTAATTTTAAAGAGTCGAGAAAAAGCTAAAGATGACTCTAGTCTCCTTCGATGTTTTAATGAACCTAAAGTGACAAATGATTGGATGGACTTTTTCCGTTATAGAGTCTGAAAAAGGCCAAAAGGAACTGCTCTGGAGTTCTAGGTAGAGGGTGTGCCAAACTTTTCGCAAAACCGCAGAATACTTTTTAAGGTACGGGCGGTCAATCTTCCCGAATGCTGTGTTCAGTGCATTGCTATCAGTAGGGCGGCCGACACGGCTTCCTAAGGATAAAGGTTTTATGCCTATAGGGGTCTCCCAATATATACTCGACGGTATGTGGGAGCACAATCCGTACTGGCGCTATCGTCCCTCAGGAGGAATCACCCAACCATCAGCGAGATCGACAGTCACCAGGTTTTACGACGCCGGAACACGTCTCTAGCCTAGACCTCTATGTTGTGCGTTAAGTTACAAAGCATTGTTAAGTTCATTCAATTTATTTTAGGTTGATATTTCTTAGAAGTTTTCCTTTTTGGATCACCACGAGATGTATGATACAATTCCTAAATGCAGTCTAAAGATGATAAGCAAGCTTTTATATCTTTTCAACAATGAAAATCCTAGTTACAAGGGGAAAAGGAAGATACAAACTTTTCTCAAAGAGCATAGAGCACACTGTAATGCACTTTTCCTAAATCAAAGCATGCAAACTATCAAAATGCAAATGCACAAATGCATGTATTTGTTTTCGCTTCCTTAATATTGATGCCTAAAAAGAAAGCTGTTGTACAAATTTGAATTCGATTTCAAGTGAAAACATAAACAAGTTCCTTTTTCAAAATCAAAAAGACGATTACGACACCTTATGATTTACTTGTTTCAACACTAGAAATGCATAAATTCAAACCAAATGACAAAGGTAAAAGCTCAATCAACTGTGAACAACAAACAAACTCACTCCCAAGATCAAAACGACACTTACGACAGGTCTAGATCTAAGGGCGACAGTATGATTAGTTTACTTTTGTAATGGGAAACTGCAAATGATGTAACAAATACACAAAGAACAAATACAGTTTCTTTATACAACTGAGGCGGAATTGAGGCAAAGAAAAGGGGTTTCAGATAGGTACACTGACTGATAACAGGCTGCAAAAAACAGAGATAAAATTGAGCAAAAGGAATCAGGGAACCACAGCTGCACAAGGCAAAGACTGATCAGCGCACTCCCAACACAGAGGTTTTGACATTCAGCGCAGGTAGCCTTCACGGGACCTGCGTTGAAATGTAGAACCTCTTCACAGAGTCTGCGCTAAAGCAGAAATGAGAGTTGTTTCTGGGTTCTGGGTTACGGTTTGCAGTTAAATCAACAGTTTTTGGCCGGATCAAATCTATCAACTAGGTACAATTAGGAGGATGATTTATAGGAGGACTAAGATCTATCACAAAGGGCTGTTAGAGCACTTGTGGATTAGTTTGTTCAGATCATAAAAACAGGCCGAGTGAGTGGACTAGAGTGGCAGATCTCTACTTTGCATTTTAAAATGGCAAATGCATTTCGATTCGGCACTCTTGAGTTTATGAGAAGAACAAGACCAGAAACACAAATAAACCAACAAGATACTTCCCCAGTGGAGTCGCCAATTTTTTGTTTGGAAAAGTATCCAATTCGGAATGCCCCTATCCCACTCTAAGAGGTGATAGTGCCTTAGCAACAAACAGGTAAACTTATTCGAGTATTCTTCTTTATGAAATGCAAGTGAGGAAGAAGGATCTAACTAACCTGTATCTTACGCTAGTTTGTCGATCCAAATAACTCCTCTCTTCAGTAGCTCCCAGCTTCTTGCTCCTTCACCGGCCCAGCTTCATTGAATTCCTGCAAGATCACAAGAGAGAGAAACTACACAAAGATACAGATATACATTCATAAAAAGCTCAAGATCAGATTAAACTAAACATGTAAGCATATCAAAACATCATTGGTATACAACATGTAGAAGAAACTCAAATAGTTTATTGATAAGATAATAAAGTCTGAGAGGAGATACAACCAAGTGAGTTCCGATCCAGCATCTACCTCCCAGCAAAGGAATCCCTTCCTCTCCTCCAACAAAGCATAAATCACCCAATGTGCTAATGTCAATCTCAAACCAACAACAATTCTCCGCAAAGTACAAAATTCCAGCCTCTTGAACCTCTGGGTGAGAGATCCATATATAGATGTGAGCAGAGAGGATGAGTCAGCTAATGTTTTGACTTGTGGCTTCTCTCTATCAGTTCTTGCTTCCACTTGGATGTTGAGAACCTCTTACTCATCACTAGTCGAATTCATTGAGGCAAGTGTCATTGGAGAAGATTCTGGAAGCTTCCAGGGTCTTTCCACCTCGTTGAATGAACTTGCCATTTGTCATTTCCCGCTCAGCGCACCCTGGTAGTGCTTCTACCTGCGTTGCAGTGCACCTAGCCAGTGTAATTTCTGCATTTCAGCGCAGACAACTAGTGGAGCTTCTGAATTGATCCTGAATTGACTGTTTCTGAGTGGTTTTTGGTGGAGAACTTCTGGGAGAAGCTGTCTTTGGTTGACCTTATTCCTTTAGGGGTAGGAACAAATCATTTAGGGACTTTGGATCCCTTGGATTATGGACATTTCATGCTCAATGTTGTAAGGCACAAAAATGTCTATAACACTATGAGATGGATCAGATCATTCTGGACTTGGGATCAGATGCAAATGTATTGCCTAAACAGACGTAGGAGCGCATGGGAAAGCCCACACTACAATGGTCTCCTATTCAATTGAGGATGGTGAATCAACAAAAAATCTTCCCCATGCGAAGACTGTAAGGGATTACGGTAGACATAGAAGGCGCGATCACCCAAACGGGCTTTGAGGTAATCGAAATTGTGGATAAAAGTAGTCCTTACCCTGTGTTATTAGGCATAGAGTGGGCCACTAACATGAATGGAGTTATTAATTTAAAGAAGAGGAAAATGATCTTTGAGAAGAAGTCACTTCGCGTAGTCATTCCGCTAGACCCGGTTGAAGGACCGCGTTACACTGAACCCATGCACGACGAAGGAAGTGATGATGAATTAGATTGTATTTACAAAATCACTGCATGACATCAAGTATGGGACAATCCAACGACGGAAGGAAGAATATCATGGGAGCATGTAGAATGGAGTAACCACGTTGAACTACAATATGGTGACTAAATCTCTATGTTGTGTTAGAGCTCAGGATCATGAACTACCGATGTATGATGGGCTAACAGTAGTAGATGAATTCTTTCTCAAATTTGAAAGCACAGTACCAGAGCACCACCGGTTTGATGCGTTGAAATGGGCATTGCATGTGATGCCTGTGTGTTGGTGGGGCACACATGAAGGAACCTTCAAAAATTGGCACGGCTATAGGCGCATGATGCAGATAAGATTTGGGAAGCCAGAACTACGCATAACGGAGAAATACGATGGACGTGATGACCCGCACATGCACCTAACCAGATGGGTCCAAGCCTACAGAGAAGAGCCTCAACCGGAGTGGGTACACTTATTTTATCATACCCTGGACATCATTCCAAGGAACTGGTATACTGAAACAGAGCTCTGACATGGCACAGGTGAATGGGATATCTTGCGCGAAGGGTTTCTGTCAACATTCCTCTTTGAGGATCAATGTATGTATATTGTGGACGATGCATTGCAGGTGGTGAAGGCCACTATTTTCAAAATACCATTAGAACCAGAAGAAACCGTGCATCCAGACTGGTCATGCCAGTTGAGCTAGGCCCTGGAATGTTACAATGTGCAGGTAAATGATGATTAGGACAACCCTAGAAACATCAATATTCCAAAAACAGAGGGGAGTTGTGAGGTGCACGGACCAGCAATCGAGGATCCGGACATTACCACGCCACTGAAAACAAAACAAGTAAACATCGTAACAAAGGAAGAGCTAAAGTATGTAACGCTGGGAGACTATTGGGACAATGCCATGGTGGAAAAGGTGGTCGAATTTCTTCAAGAATATCAAGATTTATTCCCCACAAAAATCACGGAGTTAAAAGGGATTAGTGGTGACCTGGGAATGATGAAGATAACCTTGAAGCTGGATGCAAAGCTAGTTAAGCAGCGACCTTACTGGTTGAATCCAAAATACAAAGCAAAGGTCTGTGAAGAGTTGGATAAGATGCTTGCAGCAGGAATAATTGAACCAGTAGAGGAGTCTGATTGGGTAAGTCCTATGGTTGTACAGGAGAAGAAACAAAAGGGTGAAATTCGCATCTGTGTCGATCTCAGAAAGCTCAATGATGCATGTGTCAACGATCCCTTTCCAACGCCATTTATAGATGAAGTACTGGAAAATGTGGGAGGATAGGAAGCCTACTCCTTCACATGCGGTTTCTCAGGTTACCACCAGATCAAGATTGCGCCAGAGGATAGGAGTAAGACAAATTTCGCCACTGAATGGGACTATTTTCAGTATATGGGGATGCCCTTTGAACTAAAAAATGCACTGGAAATATTCTCCTATGTTGTGGTAGCTACATTCAAGGAATTTATACACAAGTTCTTAGAGGTATATCTTGATGATGGGACCGTATTTGAGCTAGTTAAGAAACATACCGCGAGCTTACGGTTAATGCTGGATACTTACCGGCGGCACCAGATTGTGCTAAATCTAAAGAAGTGTACTTTCCTCATCCCCTTCAGGAACCTGCTCAGCCATGTGGTTTGTAAGCAAGGTCTGATGGTGTATTCGGCGAAGATCATTGTCATACTCAATCTGCAAGTGTCATGAAGTGTCAAACAACTGTGCCCCACATTGGGACACACTGCTTACTATCGAAAGTTCATAAAAAGATATGTGCAGATCATGACACCAATGGAATAGTTGCTGAAGAAGGATGCTACTTATTGCTGGAATGAGGAATGCAACAAAAGTTTGGAAACACTTAAGGAAAAGATGGCATCAGCCCATATATTGGTCTTTCCGAAATGGGACATCGAATTTCATGTGCACATCGACGCGTCATGTATCGCATTAGGCGTGGTACTCACTTAAGAAGGAGCAAAGATAATTGATCATCTGATCGCGTTTGCAAGTTGATGATTGTCAAAAGATGAGAAAAATTACTCCACTACTGAGCAAGAAGGATTGGCGATGGTATACGCGCTTCGTAAATACCGCCACTATCTGCTCGAAGGACACTTTAAGATGTATACTGACCACTCTGTGCTAAAATACCTAGTGAATAAGCCTGTGTTGGGGGGGCACATTTGTAGGTGGCTGCTATTATTTCAAGAATATGACTTTGAAGTCGTCGTAAAGCTAGGACGTCTGAACGCAGGCCCAGACCACCTATCTCAAATTGAGAATGGCGAACAACCCACAAACTTGGAGGAAGGACTACCGAATGCCCAGTCATATGCAATGTGCATCGTGGATGGCCATTTTGAGGACATAATCCACGTTTTAACCACAGGAACCGCACCACAAGGATATTTCATTCAGGAGAAGAAAGAATGGGCGATGCGCGTAATAGACTTTACTGTTATTGCAGGACACCTCTAGAAGATGGGAAATGACGAAATATTACGCACATATGTACCTAAATTCGAGCGAGGACAGATCCTAGCCGAAGCACATGGATGGGTTACTGGAGGACATTATGCGGGTCGTGCCACAACACAGAATATTCTTCGCGCAGGACTCTGGTGGCCAACTCTACATCAAGACTCAAAAGCATACTGTTAATCTTGCGATGTATGTCAGTGAACTGGGAAATCATCGCGAAGGGATGAAATTCCGCTTAATCCATAGATGACGCTGCAACCATTCGAGTAGTGGGAAATCAAATTCATGGGACCTATCACACCTCAAGGGAAGATGGGTGCGTGCTATATCATCACCGCAATAGAATATTTGACCTGGTGGGCAAAAGAATAACCGGTTAAGGACTGCACAACTACTACGGCAGCGAAAATTTTGTTCGAGAACGTCTTGACACGGTTTGGATGTGCCAAAATTCTAATGAGTGACTGGGGAACGCACTTTCTGAATAAAACGATCAACGCACTCACTGAGGAATTCCAGATATATCATCAACAGAGTACGCCATACCATCCGCAAGCGAATGGGACCATCGAAGAATTCAACAAAATTTTGGAGACTACATTGACTAAGGTCTGTAATGCACAACGAAATGATTGGGAATTGCACATCCTTGTTGTGCTATGGGCCTACTGAACCATGTGCAAGAAGTTGACGAGCCAAACACCTTTCCGGTTAGTTTATGGTAAGGAAGTCGTCATGCCCATGGAATACATCGCGCCTTGCTTACGAATCGCAGCAATAATAGCCATGGCCGACTGCAGGGCTTTGGAAGAACAGCTCGTGCAGCTAGAAGAACTTGAGGAGGAATGGTTTTTGGTCGGATTCCATAAACAAGTACAGAAATAGTGAGAGAAAGCATGACATGATTGCCATATCAAGGAGTGCACTTTCAAGGAGAATGATCTAGTATTACTATATGACAGCAAGTTCATGAAATTCCCTGGCAAGCTCTGAATGCATTGGTTGGGTCCCTATGTAGTCAAAGAAGTTATAGATGGAGGCGCGGTCCAGCTGGCCAAGCTTAAAGGAGACCCCTTCTCGGGAAGAGTAAATGGCAGTCGCCTGAAGCTCTACATGGGTGGACTGACCGCTTGACTAACCGACCGAAGGACAGTCTCACCACTCCAGCTAGTTGAAAGAGAGCGCGAGATGATAAAGCAGTTTGGGGGGAAGCTGCGTGACCACCGGGGTGCACGTGGATATGGTATATCACAAGGGTCACAGTTGTGTGGAAAGGGATGCGTTGACAAGTAGAGAGGTGACCGTTGTTGTCACTATTCATGACAAGATGTTTGAGTTATGGCAAAAGGGAGCGGGCGGCGGGCAATTAAGAGACAAGGTACGAGCCGGATCTGGAATGATCTGCTGCAGGTTTAACATGAGGGCACCAAAAAAGGCAGGAACCAAAGAATTTGAATCTCAACACACTTATAATCATAGGGAGGCCTCCACCAAACAAGCTGCACATTTGAGAACTGTAATCTGTTGTTCTTTCCTGCCGCTATGGAACTCTTCATTATTTACGCTCAAGGAGTAAGGCCGAGGGTTGTGATATGGCCGAAGATGCAGGACTTTCTCAAGAATATGGAGTGGATAGCTGCAGGCACCATGCAGAGTTCAACATCGATGAGAGGGGATGTGCCGGAAATGTGTAGACACGAAGCAGAACTAGTCCGGATTTCGTGGCCTTACCCATGGGATGGTCGACGAACCATAAAGGATGAAGGAAAAGCTGTAAACATGGAGACAAATGCTGGAATTGCAGTTAACAAGTTGTCTGTAGGGTATCTTGAAGATTGGGATCTCGTGGACAGCAGCAATGGTCTTGCAAAATTGCAACACAAACTGCAGCAGATAGTGCGAAGAGAAGATACGAACTTAGAAATTGGCTACGTTGGTATGAGGAGGTCCCGTATGCGGTACCCCAGCTAGAGCTAAAATCCTATGAGGGGGTGTTCTATGTTAACCGAGCAGAGTAGAATGAGCATTATCGGTTGCAAAAATTGATAGAAACAAAGAAGCAAGAGCTAGCAGAAGCGTTGTAGGAGATGTAGAAGGAGTAGAAGAATGAAGGACAACATTCACAGGGAGGTGAACCGCAAAGCCTCATATTAGGTCTTGCCGCACCAACGAGTGACTCGGGACGAGTCGCGATGATTTTTCTGGGAGCCTATTGGGTATAGGAGGTCCCGCATAACAGTTTTGGGGCTTAGAGCTTATAAATTAGGATGAAAATATTGTAAAAACTCTGAAATATGTGGAGCGTGAAATGTAATAGGTTAAGTCAAAGGGTTGTCCACCCAAGAAATAATATAGAATAATAGGAAGTAATCAGCTTGCCCATGGTCTGCGGACCATGGGAATGTATAAATAGAGCAAATCTCTAACGGTAGAAGATAGCTTTTGGTATGTACTTTTGGATCTGGAATGTAATGGTTTTTTGAGGAATGAAGTCTTGAAGCGTCTGTAAGTCCGATTCAAGGGTGTCGATAGATAGATAGAGGCTCTGCAGCTGTGTGCACAGAGGCCTAGTAGAGTCTGGAGTTGTTTGCACGGACCCTTGCAGCTGAGTGTGCAGGGCGGATTTGGACGTATTGGTGAAGGAATTGAATAAAGATAAGTTTATTTTGAATTTCTGTGTTAAATCTGAATTATTGTGGATCTGGTTAATGTATGGTTGATGTAACTATTTGATCTATGTGTGTATGCTTATGTTATGGGTTTATACAAATCTGTATATTTTCTAGGTGTGTGAACTGGTCATTCCTGTTAAATGTTTGCTTAAAGACCGTAAAAAGTAGATCAAATCAATAAATAAGAATTAAGGATTTTCCTGGGTCCGGATCTACGCGGAGCACAGTGGGGCGCAGCCACAAAACGGTGTGCGAACTTTCCATACCACATCAAGACATCCCAAGGGTGCGAAAACCGGGTTCTATCACCCTGCCCTGCTACCTCAGGTGAGACCTCAGTCCGTGCTTTGTCGGTTGTTGCCGAAATGGCCGGTAGTTGTGGGATTTGTTTGGCTAAATAACTCTTACAAACCTGGGTTTAGGCCCATATAAGCCAACAAAAGATCAATTCGAGAAAGAAGGAAACCATAAAGGTATATTCCATCTACTTTCTATTCAAATTTTTCTTTATCTATTACTGATAATGATCCCAGAACTATGAAGGAAGCAGTAGATTCAAAGGATGGAAAACTTTGGAAAGAGGCCATGGTTGATGAAATGGCATCTTTGCACAAAAATGAGGTTTGGGATCTGGTGGAGTTGTCAACTAGAAGGAAACCCATTGAAAGTAAATGGGTATTTAAGAAGAAGACAAATGCAAAAGGGAAGGTGGAGAAATACAAAGCTCGGTTGGTAGAAAAAAGGTTATTCCCAGGTGCCAGGAATTGATTTTGGTGATATTTTTTCTCCTGTTGCCAAGGTAGATTCTATTAGATTACTTTTATTTGTTGCTGCTGCTTTTGATTTTGAGGTAGAATAAATGTATGTGAAGACAACATTTCTTCATGGGGATCTGCAAGAGGAGATCTACATGAAGCAACCTGAAGACTTTGCAGTGAAGGGTAAGAAATAATTGGTATGCAAGTTAAAAAATTCTCTTTATGGGTTAAAACAGTCACCAAGGATGTGGTATCAGAAATTTGATACATTTATATGGGGACTTGGCTTCACCAGAAGCAAAGCAGATCATTGTGTGTACTTTAAATTAATTAGTGAACATGTTATTTATCTGGTCTTGTATGTGGATGACATGTTGCTGGTTGGAAATGAAAAAGAAATTATCCAAGATTTGAAGACCCAATTGTCCTCCAAATTTGACATGAAAGATCTTGGTGCTGTAAACTATATTTTGGGCATGGAAATTAAAAGAGATCAGGAAAAGAGGAAGCTCTGGTTAAACCAGAGGAAGTATGTCGAGACAATACTGCAGAGGTTTAATATGCATGATAGTAAACCGGTGAAGGTTCCTATTCCTATAGGTGTGAACTTATCTTCTGAACAGTGTCCCAAGACATAAGAAGAGGAAGATGACATGTCCCACGTTCCATATGCAAGTGTAGTCGGTAGCCTGATGTATGTGATACTCTGTACTAGACCAGACATTGCCTATGCAGTGGGAGTATTGAGCAGGTTTATGTCAAAACCAGGGAAGGAGCACTGGACAATAGTGAAGCGGGTTTTCAGGTATTTGCGTCGCACTGGTGATTATGGTTTGTGCTGCCAAGGAAGAACAAGATTGGACAAAGTGTTGGATATTCATGGCTTTGTTTATTCAAACTGGGCTGGAGATCTGGATCAAAGAAGATCTACAAGTGGGTATGTGTTTAACCTATTTGGAGGTGAAATCAATTGGATGAGTAAGAAACAATCTTTAGTGGCAATATCAACTACAAAGGCAGAATACATGGAAGCTAGTCATGCAAGCAAGGAAGCAGTTTGGTTGTAGAGATTGTGTTCAAGTATGGGGTTAGTACAGGGAGCTATAAGGATAGACTGTGACAGCCAAAGTGAAATTTTAATGGCAAAGAACCCTGTTTATCATTCAAAGACAAAGCACATTTATGCTCAGTATCACTTTGTGAGGGATATGATAGAAGACAAAAAGGTGTTGTTTGTAAAGGTGGGCACTTTGAAGAATACTGCAGTTACATTGACAAAATCCGTGAGCTCTAAGAAGTTCTCTTGGTGTAGAGAAACAATGAGCGTTGTAGTGTTGGATCAATGACTAAGCTCTCTTGTGGCCCCATGTGGAAAGAAAACAACAAGTGAGAGAATGTTGGGTTGTGTTATATTATCTCCATGACTAGCTCCCCTAGTTTAACCAGGGGGTTAGAGGGGGAGTAGAGCCCCCCCTTTGTTGCATAGTGGAGGGGTCATAGGGGACTTGAGGGGGGTGGTCAGTCCCCCTCTAAGCATCTCAGGCAGTGCCCTGGGGAATTTGTCTTTTTGGACCCTATATTTAGGTGGGCAAACCTACCTATGGTTTTGTGCATGGTTTTCGCACATGGTTTTGGGTGCGATGGTTTTTGGTCCATGGTATTGGATGCTTCAACATTTATATATATGTATTGTAACATTGAAAGGAAAATAATGAAAAATCGATCTGGTAGTCCCAGTTTTTGGATCCAAGGGAAAATCTTAGTATATATTTGTTTTATGTGTTATTCTCTCACTATTGTTTATTTTTTGTGTTTTAGAATTTGTATGAAGGTAATTTCTATACAGGGTTAAAACCTACAATAATGTGGGTGAAATGGTTGGGATGAATAGAAATTACGGGAGTACACACACATATATATCACTAGTTATCTATTTCCTGGGAATTAACTTATCTTTATATGTGTGATTGAAAGATTCTCTAATATGCTAAATAGTATAGATCATCTAGCGATTCAAGAAGTAAGCGCAAGAAAGATAATTAATTTGATTAAATAGTTAATCAATTTTTTTATACATATTGTATATAAGATTTCATATTGTTCACATTGCATTCAAAGATAACAACTTCATACTCTTCAACAGTGAATAAGTATTCAACTGCATATACCATCATACATAGAAAAATAATAAAGAAAATGTGTAACTATTAATCAGATATAAACATAGAAATGACACAAAGATAATAGTACTTGATATATCAGTGCTCTACTCATAAGAAAAACAATCTTGGTTCAACTTTCCTATTAATAAAATTCAAAAGGTACAATAGTGCAACTCTCTTAAGTTTTCTTACAAAAATTCAGAAACCCTTTCTAAAAGACATGAAAGGGTATTTATAATAAAAGGATCAACTATAAAGATAAAAAATATTTGAAATTTTAAGGAGATTCATACAAACCATCCTTAAAATAAAACTAAAAGATAAAATAGAGTCTATTGGAACAAATCATCTAGAATGAGTAGCCTGTTGTCCTTTCATTTTCTGCTTGAGTTCATAGATATATATCATGGGCTTCAATTATGAAAGATGAGCTGGGTTTAATCGCATATGTTCTGCATAAAATGCATTGGAGAGTGCTGGGAGAATATGGATGATCATATTGGTTAAGCACCTTAACATAACTAATTGGCTATGCCGTTTGACCAAGTGTTTCCAATAATGTTCAAAAGTTAACTTGGATAACTTTTTGATGTTATATGCCTTCGTCTTGGGCCGATCCTACTAGTGTGTCATTAGTTCTTTTTCATCGAGAAATGCATCTATAGGGAATTATTGAATCAAATTAGTGTTGAAAATATTCTCATGAATGGTTTTGGTGAGGTTGTTTGCGACGTCCCTTCTACTAAAGATGGATACCTCTACCTGTTTCATTTTCATATCCCAATTATGAAAAAGGATTTCCTTCTGCGAATCCTAAATCCTTGGAGGATCGACTGCTATGCCATCTATGTTGTCCGACCAGGAAATACAGTTAGAAGTCATTTCTTCTATGCCATCAAAGTATGTCCTCAGATCAAACAACGGATTCATCAGTGAATCACTTGTCTTACACATATCATTGATTGTTGTTAACTTCTGGCAGAAAACAACTTTTTGTTGAGCCATGCGAGTGTTAAGTTCCTCTACTTATTTCTTGAAATATTCAAGCTTATGATTATCTTTGAGTTGATCAATCCTAAGATGGAGTTGTCACAATTGATCATTTTTTCTTTCGATCTCAGCTTCATGTTGAAGATTCATCGTATCAAAGCTTTTTTGCAGCTAAGTTTCATGCTCCTGCCATCCCTCATCATTACTTTGTTTTGCATTGAGTAATTCCTGTTCTAATTGAAGGATCTTGTCATCCTTCTCCTTGATCAACTTGTTATCACAAAATTCAACCCCTAATAGGCTGTTGATCAAGTAGACCTTGAGTAACTATTTCAAACCAACTTTTGGCTCAGGCTTAGCCTCCCCAATTTGAGAGGGCTCTCTCACAAGATTAAAGATTTTTGATAATGAATTAGATGGCTAACTCTATGAAACAAGTGAAGAAATATGAATGGTTGAACATGATCAGTAAGCAGCCATTGGGCTTATGGAGTTAAGAAATGCTTCAGTATGACAATAAAATTAGCTTTACATGGAAGTCAGGGCATCTAGAATTCAACATATGAAGGGTACATCAGTAGCATAAAGGAAAACACAGCCTACAAATGTATGAAGGAAGTTAGAGCATAACCAATGAATTCTAAGTATCAAACATTCATACTACTGCAAATAAGGAGACAAGGACAAACATAAACAAGCCACCACTGCACCATTGAACTCTTTCTGAATCTTGAGAAGTAAAGCCAAAGTCTGCATTCATATAAACATAATCTTCTACAATGGCACAATATGAGTCTTTCTCTGAAAATTTCCAACCCTTTGTACGTTAGATATTCTTCTATATATAGAGCTCTTTACATAACTGAGATTCCTCCTCCAGCATTAGGGGAATTCGAATTCATCCTACTATGACACCTATTGATACTTAAAACTAACTATTAAATGCAAATGACACCTAACTAGCAGTCCTAGAGACCTAATACAACTAGGAGTGTAACTCATTATCATGATTACAACAACCTTATCTAAGAATTTAAATCATTCTTGACAAATTGAAACCTCAAGAAGTTTAATTTTATGAAGCCTCCCACGTGGTCATCTGACTGCTGAAGACAAACCCTATAAATTAGGGAACATGTTTCCCTGCTTTTAGTTTTATGGTCACTGAAAATGGCACGTGGGACAGAGCCTTTATCTCCTCATCCATGACACATTTTTCGAAAATTAAGGAGGTTTTTTTATTCCATGATTTATATAACAAAAACCTCTCTTTGTTTTTTAAAAAACTTCTCCAGGTGTCCAGAATTTGTCCTTGAAAAACACGTGTCAAACAGGAAAAATCCATTCTCTGAAATTTGGGTTTCAAAGAAAGCTTATTATCTCCCAACTGAAAACACTTATGAAGAAAGTGAGATAGGTTATTGTAGCAGGAGATTGTATGAAGAGAAACCTCCTTCCGAATTCCAAAATACTTTTTCCTGTGACCAGAAACTAATCTTTAAAAAGACTACTAAAACTAGAAGACAAAGATTGACTTTTAGCAGTTTCGTAGCGCACGTTTAACCATAAATTCCTCCCACCTCAGAACGAATTTGAAGCAAATGAAAGAGGTTTTTGTAGTTGGTATGTTATGAAGAAAAGCCTCTTTCAATTTTCAAAATTGAGTCCTCATCTGCTCAGGGCCCCTTCTGGAAGTTGACTAGTAAACGCAGAAAGCAGAGTTTTTTTTATGCGGAAATAGGATTTTTCAGGGATTTCGTAGCGCACTACGAAAACTCCTAGTTCAATGATTTCATAGCTAGTTTCAGAATTTCTCCAAAATTATGTGAGATATGACTTATAAACACCTTGTGAGGCTTTTAGGACATGGAATGAGGTTGTCAAACATTATTTGAAAAAGAGATATGACCTTAAAAGACTTCTAACCTTGTGACCTAACCCTTAAAGCATTAAATGACCTAGAGACCCTTTAAAACCATGACTAGAAGAAGGATTTGTAAATGAAAATGACACGAATTGTGATGAGATTACTCAAAACTTATAAGACTATGACTATAAACAAGGCAACTTTCCAAAGCTTAGAGAGAAAGATTTTAGGGTGATAATAGTGACTCCACTAGGGATAGTGTGCCCTTGTGGTATACTAAGAAATTGTAGCTCCAGTGCCGCTATCCATCCTCTAGAATAAAACTCTGAACCTCTACCCACTTTTCTCCTCAAGACTTTAATGATTTCTGAACGAAGAATTCAAACTGCACCTACTGAAACAGATGCTCAGTCAACCTACCCTGAGCTTATTTGCACATTCCTACCTACCCTATTAGCTGCAATCTCCACTTGTAGCTCAAGGAACATGAAACTCCCAATGAAGCCAATCGTCGATTTGATCTGACACTTGAATCTCTTGACTGTGCTTGAAGCAAACATAAGCTAGATACTGAAATAACCAAGCCAACATGAGGTGTAACTCTTCTTCAAGATGAAAATATAACTGGAAGCCTGAACAGTAAATCTTTTCCATGTAGTCAGCTATAGGGTCAAAAAACACATGGTTAGTTTGATGAGTCTCATAACATTCTATATCTTCAAACAACTGATCCTCAGCCACAAAAAATTTATTTGATATGCTATCCAACTTCCTTTCTGAATGATGCCCACAAACAATGTAATTTTCTTCATTATAAAGATCATTCTTTGATGCAAGCTGCTGCAAGGAATTACAAAAATGAACAACCTTTTCCTCTGCCTGAGGGTCATAAAAAATTTCTTCCAGTATTTCTTCTTGGTGTTTGTAATCATTTTCATCTTCATTATGATCTGAATATTGACAAGTCTGCTGCATCTCTACATCAATCTCAGAGGACATAATATGATTTTCATAAGTAAACCCCTGTTGATCTTCATGCTGCATTTCATGGGATGTTATACTTTCTTCTTGGTGTTGAAATGTATTGTTATGAAGAGCCTCTAAAATTTCTTCATCCATGAACTGATCATCATCATAAAAATCCTCCAAATATTGAATAAGACTCAAATAATGTTTACAACAATCTTTAACCAACAATAAGGAGGGATGACACTCTTTATACATGTCATAGAATACATCATGGAAATCAGCAAGAGAATATAATGAACCATTTTCCAAGCTTTTATACCAAGACCATGCTTTTCCTTCTAAAGTGGTCATAAACATCCTCATGAGACAATCTTCAGGGAACTGAACCTTAAGACTGTGTACATGCATATGGAACCTAACCAAATGAAGAGCAGCATTGTCTTTCTTTTCATCTTTGAATATTGGAAGATCATCTAACCAATCAACCTTGGGCATAGGATTTGGAAAACCAGGGATATGAGACCGATTCATAGGGGCATACCTGGCATTCATTCTCGCAATGGAACTCATTTTGAAACTTCATCAAGCTACTGATCTTCTAGTAGTGGAGTCACCTTCTAATTTGTTATTTGATGTGTGGAGTCGCCAAGGTAGTTTTGCAGCCTCAAAAAGATGTCTGAGCTCCTGCTACCTTCAGAAGTTCAGCTTCTTGATTTCGGGAATGAATAATCTTCAGACTCCTGGCAGACGCACCAAAATGTTATCAAAAAATTCAACCTCTGATATGTTGCTAATCAGGTAGACCTTGAGTAACTATTTCAAACCAACTTTTGGCTGAGGCTTAGCCTCCCCAACCTGAGAGGGCTCTCTCACAAGATTAAAGATTTTTGATAGTGAATTAGATGGCTAACTCTATGAAACAAGTGAAGAAATATGAATGGTTGAACATGATCAGTAAGCAGCCATTGGGCTTATGGAGTCAAGAAATACTTCAGTATGACAATAAAATTAGCTTTACATGGAAGTCAGGGCATCTAGAATTCAACATATGAAGGGTACATCAGTAGCATAAAGGAAAACACAGTCTACAAATGTATGAAGGAAGTTAGAGAATAACCAATGAATTCTAAGTATCAAACATTCATACTACTGCAAATAAGGAGATAAGGAAAAACATAAAAAAGCCACCATTGCACCATTGAGCTCTTTCTGAATCCTGAGAAGTAAAGCCAAAGTCTGCATTCATAAAAACATAATCTTCTACAATGGCACAATATGAGTCTTTCTCTGAAAATTTCCAACCCTTTGTACATTAGATCTTCTTCTATATATAGAGCTCTTTACATAACTGAGATTCCTCCTCCAGCATGAGGGGAATTAGAATTCATCCTACTATGACACCTATTGATACTTAAAACTAACTATTAAATGCAAATGACACCTAACTAGCAGTCCTAGAGACCTAATACAACTAGGAGTGTAACTCCTTATCATGATTACAAAAACCTTATCTAAGCATTTAAATCATTCTTGACAACTTGCAACCTCAAGAAGTCTAATTTGATGAAGCCTCCCACGTGGTCATCTGACTGCTGAAGACAAACCCTAGAAATTAGGGAACATGTTTCCCTATTTTTAGGTTTAGGATCCCTGAAAATGGCACGTGGGACAGAGCCTTTATCTCCTCATCCATGACACATTTTTCGAAACTGAAGGAGGTTTTTTTATTCCATGATGTCTAGAACAAAAACCTCTCTTTTTTTTTTAAAAAACTTCTCCAGTTGTCCAAAATCTGTCCTTGAAAAACACGTGTCAAACAGGAAAAATCCGTTCTCTGAAATTTGGGTTTCAAAGAAATCTTATTATCTCCCAACTGAAAATACTTATGAAGAAAGTGAGCTAGGTTATTGTAGATGGAGAGTTTATGAAGAGAAAACTCCTTCATAATTCCAAAATACTTTTTCCTATCACCAAAAACTGATCTTTAAAAAGACTACTAAAACCAAAAGACAAAGCTTGACTTTCATCAGTTTTGTAGTGCAAGTTTAACCATAAATTTCTCCCACCTCCGAACGAATTTGAAGAAAATGAAAGAGTTTTTTGTATTGTGGTATGTTATGAAGAAAATCCTCTTTCAGTTTTCAAAATTGAGTCCTCATCTGCTCAGGACCCCTTCTGGAAGTTGACTAGTAAACGCAGAAAGCAGAGTTTTTTATGCTGAAACAGGATTTCTCACGGATTTCGTAGCGCGCTACGAAAACTCCTAGTTCAGTGATTTTGTAGCTATTTTCAAAATTTCTCCAAAATTATGTGAGATATGACTTATAAACACCTGGTTAGGCTTATAGGACATGGAATGAGGCTGTCAAACATTATTTGAGAAAGAGATATGACCTTAAAAGACTTCTAACCTTATGACCTAACTCTTAAAGCATGAAATGACCTAGAGACCCTTTAACACCATGACTAGAAGAAGGATTTGTATATGAAAATGACACTAATTGTGATGAGATGACTCAAAACTTATAAGACTATGACTATAAACAAGGCGACTTTCCAAAGCTTAGAGACAAAGATTTTAGGGTGATAACATGACTATTGTACTTCTGAGGCTTTATCCATAGTGGATGTAACATATGCCCCTGTGAACTACAATAGCCTTGTTAGATCATTAATAGGGTCAGTTTTTGGATCCATCCAAACAATATCCAATGGTATATTTCCTAAAACTAAGGCTTGGGATTGTTCAGTTCTTTTCCTCTTCCTCTATCTGCTCATGAAAACCTTGTGCTTTGGATTTAAAATACATATAGGGGAGGGATTTATTCTATCTTGGGCACAACTTCAGATGTAGGGTGAGATGAAATTATTTCTAGGGCATTAGTGTTGACTTCTTTATCTAAAAACTCAATAGTGAGTAGGACCTTCTTCGTAATCTCAGGAGTCTTAAGAGTTTCTTTTGGTGATGAGGTCCATACTTCTAGTGATTTCGTATTACTTTTTTTATCAAATTGTTCTCATACCTTGTTTAGCACGCTAGTAGACGGTGGCTCCTTAGTCTATTGTGTTGGTGTTGTGCTTTCTTTATTTCCCTGATTGACTTCAAGATATTTTGAAACCTGGGTTGAAACATGTTCTTGTTGTGAATCTGATTGCGAAATCCATAATATATCAAGGGGGAGATTCTCTAACCTTGAAATCTTGTACTCTCTGAACTTGATTAACTCTTTGGGGTTCAAGTGAGATTTAGCTAACATTTTTACCAGTTTATAGTCTCGGGTTGTTTCAAACAGGTCATCGAAATCATCAGGTACGTTCTGAAATTGCTGAACCTTGACTTGAGCTATGAAATTTTGGGCTACCTTGGCTAGATCATACTTCATGGAATGAATAATGGGAAATTTCATACACAATATATTATCAATTTGAAGCGTTGCATGCCTTAAATTCTCTAAAGTAGAAAAATCCAGATCGAATAAGAAAATATGGCTAGATAGATTTTTTGGCTTCCTTAAGGGATTTGGTTAAGCTATTTCCCACAGTTTGATAGGCGACTTTTCAGGCTAGGAGTTTGTCAGGGACATAGAGAGGGAGGAAATGAGGGGTAATTAGGCTTCCATACATCCTAACATAGGTTAATAATTCCTCTCCAAACCATTTTCCTATAGCTGTAAGGTCATCCAAAGTTTCTCTTGAAAACCTAGGAGGTATTTCATAAAAAATGACTCGGTACAAGAGTAACATCTTTCCATGAAAGATTCTATAAAAATGGGGATGGTAATTGGACTCCCAGAGGATATTATGGTAAATATGGATCGGGGTAGGGTCTTCAAGGGTCCACTTCCATCCCATAGATGGAAAGTTAGAGGTGAAACACATTACGTCCATAATATAAGCACTCATGTAGAATGGGGGCATGGTCCTGGTAGTAATATTGTGCTTGCTTTGGTAGGCTAGGATTTGGGAGACTAGATTGTTGGATAGGATAGTGGCACAATCCATAATATAGGCTTCATAGGCAACCTCCATTAGGGGAACCCATTTTGTTGTGAATTTTTGTGTATTAGGTTGCCTGAACAGTTTACACATCATAGCAGCAATGTGGCTATGAGGACCAAAAACGGAGGCTAAAGAATGCATACCCTTGTATTCATGTTTCTGCTTTCTTGGCTCACACCTCCACTGCCTTATCAGGTCTGACTAAACCTCATTTTCTGCAGCAAGCTTTTGAAGAAACTACGCATTATAGATTTTCTGTGACTTTGGCAGATGATGCATCCTTCTTAATCTTCAGCTTTAAATGACCCAATTAGCATCCATGTCCTCAGGGTTATGAAGGTTCTATTTGCGATGTTCACATCGTCAATAATCCATTTTACCAAATCAGTGTATGGCATAATGTCTGGATGAGCCGCAATTCGATGAAGATGGGAATTGGTGACATTTACCCAGGTGGTTTCTAAAGTTGATGTAGTGTCGTCTGGCACTGTGACTTGTCTCGTAATTACTCTAGGTTCTTCTTCTTCAAATAATTTATATATTTCTTCCCAAGAAGAACACTGGAAGTCTATAGTGCATGTCGTATCAGAGAACAATGGAGGAATCTCAATAAACTCTGTAATAGGGGGAGCCAGATGTGGTGGCACTTTGTTTTCTTATTCTTCTTAGCGGATCTAAATTTTTTTCTTGAGTTCTATTTATCATGACTAGACTATAATAGAGAGAACACAGAGAATAAGGAGAAAATCTTAAAAATAGAAACTTAAGGTGAGAATAGTCTAGATAGTATGGAAATAGGAATTTAACACAAAATCTCGAAACACTAAATACAATCAATTAAATCATATGCATTACTGAGAACCATCAATACCATTATAACTAATCATAAATGAAAAATGTGGGTTCACACACTCTTTGTACAGGTCAACGTCTTGTTGGCTTATTTCTCATTGCAAGTTTCTTTGGCACACATATTTTCTAATTCACGAGATATTTCTTTTGCCAATATGCGATGTATTAACATTTTAGATATGTGGAAAAAATACTTGTAGTGGGAATTATCGCATTAGAAGTTCCCTTGGAAAGACTCATCTTGAGTTTTGCGATGCGATATGAGTATTGCAAAGTGAAAACAGCAATGGAACACTTCTCGTGATATCATAAAAAGTTTTATCGAGAGGTCGGAGTTGTGGCAACAAATGTAAACTGCAAATATAACTTATGCGGTGTTCTTTTATTTGTGATGATGACGTGACTTGTTGGCAGGGGCAATTCTAACCTTTTCACGCATGGAGGGTTTTCTCTTTATTAAAGTTATATAAGACCTATCGTTAATTCATTGAGTCTTGGGAAAATCGCATCGCTCTTTTACTTAAAGGCCTACTTTTCTCTAACCTATGTGATTGCCGATATGCGATATGTGAAGGGTCCTATTAATTTTTTTCTTAAGTTATTTGATTTCCAAATAGATTTAAAGCCTAAGTGTGGATAACATATTTTTTGGGTTTTTTAGGAATCTTGTTTTATTTAATTATTAAAAGATTTTATACTAAAATTTTTAAGGGTCCCCATTATGGCTAATTTAACTTATCTAATTGTAACGGGGGTTGTTGAGTGACACAACAATTGGCGATTCATTGGAAGAACTAGTCATCACTAAGAATATATATATATATATATATATATATATATATATATATAATGAAATTTAAACTTAATCAGAAGCAAAAACAATTAGGAAAGAAAAACTATTTTGAAATATTAGGTATATAAGATTACTCTAAAAAAAAAAACTCATTTCATTGTAACTTTCTTACAACCTTTTATAGATGAAAATCTTCACTATCTACATCAGTCATTAATTAGTTGTAAAGATAAAGCAGGGGGATATTGAAGCTTAGCTTTTAAGATGAACTTGCTTTGTCACAGGTAGACCCAGTACTGTGAACAGGTATCCATAGCCTTAACAGGGTTACCTTTTAACCGATAATGAACTAGGATCCCATCCACTTTAGTTGTAATATCTATATATATATATATATATATATATATATATATATATATATATATATATATATAATTTATTTTTTGAAGATGTTTTTAAAAGCCACTATCCTGGTTTGATAGGAAAATGATGACAATGCCATTCACAAGTTGTAATAAGGTTGAACAAGCTAGCTCGTGATGGGACTCCTTGTCTTATGATTATATAACCATAAGACATTATCCTATTTTGGTGGGTAGTAGTGACAATGTCAACCTATAATTTTCCCATGATCATGGTAAGTAGGCTCTCGATGGGACCTCTTATATTTTAAATTTATTATATTTTTGAATTACACTCTAAAAATTTATGACTATTGGATGGGGAGGTTCGTTCACTCCTTAAGAGTATTAGATGACAATTGAAGTTTAATGTGCTGAAACTCCAAATAGTCTTTACTTTTTAAATAAAACCTTTCCTGATTGATAACTAGATCGACTATTTTATAAGTGTCTTTAGGTCGAAAGAGGTTTCAACTTCAATGGAAAAATATTTCATAGTTTTATAAGAATTACCCAATTCTTTAAGTTCGTAATTATTTCCTAAAGATTTTATACTTTGAGAAGTCAAAAATCATAGAATGATTAGAGATAATGATGAAAAGAAATTTGTATGTTACTTAACATTATTTATAATACAAACACCAATATGTATATGTGAATATTTACATATTTACATTAGAACTGATGTTCCTTCAAGTTTTTTTTTTTTTTTTTTGAGAATTAGCCCATTAACAGGAAGAGCATCCCTCTTTCCTTGTAAATCTTGCAAAATAAAAGTTGACGAGCCTAATTTCTCAGCAATTTGAAATGGTCCAAGCTACACTTCTTGAAATTTAGTGTTTTTTCCTTTATCTTCATGTGACTTGTCCCATTTTAGGATTAAGTCTCCAATTTGAAATTTTTTCTTATCAACTGAGCTTGTATCAAAGGAATATTTTACTAGTTGTTGATGGTGAGCATGAGTTTGTTTGGCTTTTTCCCTTTCTTCTTCTAATTTGAGTATTTGCGATATTCTTAATTGTAGAGAGGAAGAAGGTTTTTCTTCGATAAATTGTACCAAAGATGATGAGGGAAGGACTAGATTAGGAGGGAGAATGACCTCCTTCCCATATACTAGATTAAAAGGAGAAGTGCTAATGGATGCCTTCTTAGTTATTCTATCAGCCCATAGAGAAAAAATTAGAGATTTATGCCAATTCTTTTGGATTTGATCAACAATTTGCTTAATAATCCTAATAAGGTTTTTATTAGTTGATTCTGCTAAATCATTTCCCTAGGGATAATAATTAGAAGCAAACTCAGTCATACTGTTTCCTAAAAAGTAAGATGCATTATAAAAAATGAGTGATAAAAAGTAAGATGCATTGTAAAAAATGAGTGCATTAGGTAGACCAAACTTGGTAATAATGTATTGATCAATGAATTCAATGATATTGTCGAAATTGGCTACTTTAAGCGGGATCGCTTCAACCCATTTTGTGAAATAATCTGTAGCAGCAAGGATAAACCTATGTTGCTTGGAAGAGTGAGGAACCATCTCACCAATAATGTCCAATTTCCATTTTTCAAAAGGTTGTTCAATGTTGATTGGTTGAGGAGGTAAGGCTAGTTTTTTCTTTGTTCCTATAGCAGTTTGCCAAATTTTACACTTTCTGACATAGGCATGTGTATCCTTGAAAAGATTTGGCTAGTAATATCCAACATACAAGCTTTTGTGAATGGTGGTATCTCCTCCAAAGTGTCCACCAGCTGGTCCATCATGTAATTCCTTCCAAACCCTTTATGCTTTAGATTTTTCTAAGCACCTTAACAAAATCGAATCATAATTTTTTCTAAATAACACATCAACAATGAGCTCATATTTATTGGATTTCATCCTTAAAGCACTTTTACTATTGTAATTTAGTTCAAGTGGATCATAACCATTCTTTAAATAAAATATGTGATCAACGTATTGAGATTCAATATTAGTAAGGCATACCTCAAATATCTGAACAATGTTACATGAATCCTTATCAGTTGATATATTCAAAGCTCAAGTAATTGGTCTGCAAAAAACTTGGCCTCTTACACTTTTAGCAGGTTTAACATCAATGTCATATTCTTGCAGAGAAATGACCCAAGTTTCTCTCTTTCCTCCCAATTATTTTTGAACAAGTAATTGTCTTACTTTTGGGAATGGGACAATTACTTTAGTATGAGTTTTCAAAATAAAAGGCCTAAAGTGTTTAGCGGAATTAAAAATTGCAAAGGCCTACTTCTCCACTTCATAATAGTTGATATCTTCTCCTTGTAAGTTGGAGATGAAGAAGGATATAGGGGCCTATATTTTTTTTATCATTTATTTGTGTTAGAATTGCAACATAGGATAACTCAGAAGCAAATGTATACAAAATGAATTGATCAAAAAAGTTTGGATTTATTAAAGAGGGAGCATCAATAATAGCTTTCTTGATTAAGTAAAATGATTATCTTTCACTATGTCCCCATTTAAAAGCCGATTTTTCCTTGATCATAACTTGTAGAGGCAGGACAATTTGAGAAAAATCTGGAACACATATTTTCACAAAATTAATTTGTCCTAGGAAATATTGCATTAATTTCTTATTATGAGGCAAAGGAATATCAGAAATTGCCTTAATTCTATCAAGATCTATGCAAATCCCTTCTTTGGATACAATAAATCCTAGAAGTTTCCCTTCACTAAGTGCAAAGTATGACTTCTTGGGGTTTAATGAAATCCCATATTTAATACACCTTTCAAGAATCTATTTTAAATCATGATAATGATTGTTCCTTTTTGATCCAGGTGGATATTGGTGGCCACCTGCCAAGTCCACCTGGACCCCCACCATTATCTTTCTCAACATTTTCAGTTTCCTTAAATGTAGCACAACTTACTATTTTTAGCAGTTTTTCGGGTCCTGAACTTCCGGAGACGTTTTGAGGCCCTAAACGACATTTTTTGGGGAATCCGGGGGCAACACGAGTCCATGGAATGGACTGTTGCCCATTCCAACAATGATAGTGCTCAGATAGATCTTTCTAATGAGCTATTGTACGCGTCAAACGGAGATCATATGCCAAAGTTACGACCCCGGGAAGTTGATGTACCAACTTACCCCCAAACGGGGCCCACAATTTGGCGTTTCATCTCCTAGGGTTAGGTTTTGGAATGTTAAGGGTTTTTCCATTGTTTCTCAACAATAAATAGGCCTTCGAGCCTCATTGTAATACAGTTCAGAGGCATGTAGCCACCACATCTCTTCTCAGAGATAAGCTACCATCGCCCTAGCTAGTTTATTTCCATTTCTGTTTGTAAGCATATTTCAGTATTTTCCATTAATGAAATGAAGTATTATTTCCGTTGCATCTTTGTGTATATGGTTATCTCTGTAATTTGTTGCGTTCCTGTTTAAATCTGGATCAATGGTATCAGAGCGGTCTGCTTTTTCTCTGTTTTTCTTTGCATGTCCCCAACAAGGTCGGGATATAAGGAGTTAGGCCTTGAACTGGTTGAACCTTTGCAAGACCAGCCTCGCAAATCCCGACGGCCTCCCATGGCGGACGAGAAGAAAGACGAGGGGGCAGGAGATCCCATCAAAATCTTGCTCGAAGAAGCGCTCGAGTGACAACAGAACGCGATGATGGACAGCTTTGCATAGATCCTTCAGCGGCTACCCAGAAGCGGCGCATCGGCTTCCAGCAGCTCCTCTGGAAATGCCACACCCTTTAAGGTACAAGTTAATTTTGAAATCCCCATATTCGAGGGTCAGATAGATGCCGATGCCGTAGATAAATGGTTAAATCTGCTAGAGGGTTATTTTTCTGTTCATGAATTTTCGAGTCAGGAAAAGATTGTTTTTGCTCTTCTCAAAGCAGCCCCCCACGTCAAGGACTGGTGGGAAACCTACTGCGAGCAGAAGGATGAAAGTACTGGCTCACTATTTTCAGCCGCACCCACCTGGGATTCGTTCCGGGATGCCATCAAGGAGCAGTACTACCCTGTCGGAAGCTATGAGGATGAATACATAAAGTGGACCACGCTGCGGCAGGGAAGGGACCAAGACGTGCCGGAGTTCACCAATCTTTTCCATACCCTTCGCACAAAGTTGGGTATCAAGGATTCGGAGCAACATTTGATACTCAAATACCGTGGCTGCCTGCACAAGTACATCCAGGAAGAAATACAGTTCCTAAACATCCCCTCGCTTGGCGCAGCATACCGGTATGCCGTCAAGGTCGAGCAAAAGTTTAAACAAAAGAAGCGAGACTTTGGATCTGCGAATCCAAAGCAGGGGAAAGGTGCCCCTAAACCACAGAACAAAGGACAAAGCCAAGGCGGGACAGCCCAAGACAACCAGCCGAAGCTGCAAGCAAAGAGCAACGTCGCGAAGTTGAGAAAGGACACTAGAAAATGGTGCGAGTTCCATAAGAGCTCCACTCACAACACAAGTGAGTGTCGGGCCAAGCAGTCACTGGTGGCTGAGCTAAAGGTTTCAGAATCAGATGCATGTTTCGACTCTGAGTCAAAACCCGATAAGGGGTATGAAAAAGGGAAGCAGATCATTGATGCGGATCCCAGCGCCACTGTTGCTACCGCAAAGATCCAGAAAAATGAACCCGAAGATCGAGAGGAGGAGGAGCGTCTCTTCCACTCCCAGATGTGGGTAAAGGGCTCCCCGATACAGTTCATTGTTGATAGCGGGAGTCAAAAGAACCTCATTTTGGCAGAGGTCGTGAAGCGGTTGGGCTTACCGACCACAGCACATCCACAACCATACACCATTGGGTGGCTTCACCAAGGGCGAGATCTTCGCGTGAGCCAGCAGTGTCGCCTTCCATACAACATCAAGCCCTTCATGGATGAGGTATTGTGTGACATTGCTCCCCTTAAAGTTTGTGATGTATTACTAGGACAACCATACTTATGGAAGCGACATGCTGTGTATGAATCAAGGCCCCGTGTTGTTATTATTACATTGGGAAATAAGTTGTTCAGGATACCAGAGGTAGCACCACCTGCCGCCATCTCTTTGATTACTGTAAAACAATGCAGTAAGATCATTTCCAAAACCAGGAAATTTGTTTTCCTGATGATACGCCCTCAAGGGAAGAAGAAGACAGTGGTCGCGGCCTCCAAACGGGGTCCCTCTGCACGGCAGCTACAGATGGACAAGATTGTGGAGGAGTACGAAGACATCTTCACCTCCCCAGCAGGGTTTCCTTTGCACTGTCAAGTCAAGCACTCCATCGATCTGACCCCAGGTGCGCCGCTACCCAATGGACCAATTTATCGGCGCTCCGTTCTGGAGAACAATGAAATCAAGAGGCAGATTCAGGAGCTCCTGCAGAAAGTTCACATCCGTCCGAGTTCTTCGCCCTGTGGGAGCCCGATAGTGTTGGTACAGAAGAAGGATGGGACGTGGAGACTTTGTATTGACTATCAGGCGCTGAACAAGATCACTGTCCGTAATAGGTACCCGATCCCGCGGATTGATGACCTCCTAGACCAACTAAAGGGGGCGAAATATTTCAGCAAGATCGATCTGAAGTCAGGATATCACCAGGTACCAATTGAACCCTCAGATGTGTGGAAGACTGCCTTCAAATCCAAGGAGGGCCTCTTCGAATGGTTGGTCATGCCTTTCGGATTGACGAATGCTCCTGCAACCTTTATGAGGCTAATGGATGACATCTTGCGGCCATTCACCAACTCCTTTGTAGTAGTATACTTGGATGACATTCTGATCTTCAGCCAGAGTTGGGAAGAGCACCTCCACCACATCCGACAAGTTCTCCAAACACTGCGGCAACACAAGCTATGTGCCAATTTGGAGAAATGCACTTTTGGCATGACCGAGGTTTAGTATCTGGGATACATCATTGATGAACAGGGGGTGCATGTCGATCCAGCCAAGGTCCAAGTCATTCGGGATTGGCCCTCTCCAACCACTCTAATAGAGCTCCGCAGCTTTCTAGGTCTTGCCAACTTCTACCGCAGGTTTGTGCTGGGATTTTCTCATATTTCTTGGCCCTTGAGTCAAGTCACCAAGGGCAGGGCGAAAGCAAAATTCTTTTGGTCTAAATCTCAACAGAAGGCATTCAGGGAGTTGAAGGATCGCCTCTGCACGGCACCAGTGCTCGCGTTACCATATTTACAACAACCATTTGAGGTTGAGACAGATGCCTCTGACTATGCTATTGGGGCAGTCCTTACTCAACATGGACATCCAGTGGCATATCACAGTGAAACACTTTCAGACACAGTCCGGAAGTACACTTATGATAAAGAGATGTATTCCATTGTACAGGCCTGCCGACAATGGAAGCATTACATTTTGGGGAAGGAAACGGTCATCCACACAGACCACCGACCTCTATAGTTCATACAGACCCAAGGGAAATTGCAGAATGATCACCATCAGAAGTGGTCTACATACCTGCAACAGTTTCACTTGAATATCAAGTATAAAAAGGGCAGCACCAATAATGTTGCAGATTGCCTCAGTCAACCACCGATCATGGCGCTAACCACCGTGCTCAACTCTTGCGGGCATGAGACTTCTGATTGGCCACTTCTCTACAAAAGCGACCCAGAATTCAGCCACACATACCAGACACTCTTGGAGGGTCAGCAAGTTGCAGATTTTCACCTCCAGGATGCCCTATTATGCCACCTCGGTCACCTTTGTGTTCCTTCAAGCGAGCGTGCCAAGATGATTTGGGAAGCACACTACAGTCGGGCTGTTGGGCATTTCGGGGTCGCAAAAACAGTGGCAGTACTGCAAAACTATTTCTATTGGCCGAATCTTCGACAGGATGTTGGGAAGTACATCCGATCATGTACTGCCTGTGCCATTGCCAAACCGACCATTAAGAAGCAAGGCCTCTATACCCCGTTGCCTACCCCAAGTCGACCTTGGGAATCCATCTCCATGGATTACATGTCAGGCCTTCCTTCCACTAAGCATGGAAATGACTGTGTTTTTGTGGTCGTCGACAGGTTCTCAAAGATGGCCATTATGATGGCCTGCAAGAAGAATATCACAGCAGAAGCCACTGCTAAACTCTTCTTTGAACGAGTGTGGGTGCACTTTGGGATCCCACAGTCTATCATCTCAGATCGGGACAGTCAGTTTCTCAGCACCTTTTGGTCCAGTCTCTGGTCAATGCTGGACACCAAACTGACAAAGTCCACAGCCTTCCATCCTCAAACTGATGGCCAGACAGAGGTTGTCAATAGGATGATTGTGCACATTCTGCGCATGTATAACTCAAAGCATCCACGCACATGGGACGATAGCCTCCCCTATGTTCAGCACAGCTACAACCGAGCTCTTCACAGCTCCACTGGCCATAGCCCTTTTCAGGTGGGTTTGGGATTCCAGCCACTATGCCCCATTGATGTGGCCATGCCACTTGCAGCTACTCACATGAATTCAGCTCATGTCCAGTCCGAAACAGATAAGGCCACCAGCTTCATTGAGCGCATCCAACATATTCGCCAGCAAGTCCATGACATTCTTGAGAAATCAAATGCCAAGTACAAGCAACGACATGATCAACATCGGGTGCCACACAAGTTTCAGGTGGGCGACAAAGTCTGGTTGCATTTGCAAAAGGAACGCCTTACTGGAGCCTATCAGAAATTGAGACCACTCCGATATGGTCCTTACACAATTACTAAGGCTATGGGAGACAATGCATTTGAGCTCAGCATTCCCCCATTCCTTGGCCTGCACCCAGTATTCAATGTGGACCGCCTTCGGCCATACTTTCCACCATTGCTAGACACATCCGACATTGCAGAACAGCTAAAACCCACAGAATTAAATCCAGATTGCATGGAACAAGCTGCAACTGATCGGATCATGGACACATAGATCAAGAACACTCGCCAACAGAATATCCAACTGTATCGAGTTGTCAAAGCGGGCCAACTCCTTCAGCAGGGCAAGTGGCTCACCAGGGAACAAGTTCAGCAGAAGTTTCCTCATCTCATGGAGGAGCTCAACGCAATGGGGACCATTGCTTCCTAAGGGGGGAGGAATGATCCAGGTGGATATTGGTGGCCACCTGCCAAGTCCACCTGGACCCCCACCATTGTCTTTCTCAGCATTTTCAGTTTCCTTAAATGTAGCACAACTTACTATTTTTAGCAGTTTTTCGGGTCCTGAACTTCCGGAGCCGTTTTGAGGCCCTAAACGACGTTTTTTGGGGAATCCAGGGGCAACACGAGTCCATTCCAACAATGATAGTGCTCGGATAGATCTTTCTAATGAGCTATTGTACGCGTCAAACGGAGATCATATGCCAAAGTTACGACCCCGGGAAGTTGATGTACCAACTTACCCCCAAACGGGGCCCACAATTTGGCGTTTCATCTCCTAGGGTTAGGTTTTGGAATGTTAAGGGTTTTTCCATTGTTTCTCAACAATAAATAGGCCTTCGAGCCTCATTGTAATACAGTTCAGAGGCATGTAGCCACCACATCTCTTCTCAGAGATAAGCTACCATCGCCCTAGCTAGTTTATTTCCATTTCTGTTTGTAAGCATATTTTAGTATTTTCCATTAATGAAATGAAGTATTATTTCCGCTGCATCTTTGTGTATATGGTTATCTCTGTAATTTGTTGCGTTCCTGTTTAAATCCGGATCACTTTTCTTGGAATATATAGTAATATCATCCAAGTAAACAACAACATTTCTATTGATAAGACCTCTAAAGGAAATTCCCATAGCTCGTTGGAAGGTTTTTCTTGCATTTATTAATCCAAAAGGAATTTTTTGATATGCATAACTTCCCCATTTAGTCCTGAAAGTAGTCTTTAATCTGTCATCTGGATGAACAAGGATTTGGTTATACCCTGAGAATCCATCTAGAAAAGACATCATTTTAGAACTTGCTACTGTCTGCAATATTTTTTCCATGGGTGGAAGTGTAAAAGTTGTTTTTCTCACATGATTTATTTAAATTTCTAAAGTTGATGCAAATGCGAATATCACCATTTTTTTTCCTAATAGGTACCAAATTTGAAACCCACTTAGAGTGCCTAACTAGAAAAATGATTTTGGCCTTGAGGAGTTTGTTCAATTCATTCTTGATTTGATTTCAAGATTGGGATGAATCTTCCTTAACTTTTGTTGGACATGCTTAGTGTTAGGGTCCTATATTAATAGGATTCATAATTTTGAATTGACTATGGTTGATCTTGTAATATTGTACATAATTTTGCTTTCTGGAGAATGTTTTCCATATTAAAAAATAAAAAATGTAAAGAGAGTATGTCCTAAAAGAAATATCAAAGGACAAAAAGAATAAGAAAAGATCAAAAAAGTGAAAATATATGAACCCCAAACAAAAATAGATCATGAAAGTGTGAAATTCTAAGTGCCACTAATTTTTACTTTACTATACAAAATAATGGTTGTGTGCAGCTTGTCATAAAGCCACAACCCATGATAGTCAAATTGTTTAATCTTGACTACTTCATACTTTAACTTTCATGTTTATAGTTAGAGAATAAAGCTCTAGCCAAACTGTTTAATCTTGGCAGATCAGTAGTTAGGTAGAGAAATAAAATGTTCTCATAAGCTTAATTTGAGCCATTGGAAGATATAAGGCTAGAATTAGATAGTTTACTTCACAAAAAAAAGGGAAAGAAAGGGTCTACTAGCTTGAATGCACTCAATAAAGTGAAGAAAAAATGTTAGGGTAAGTAAAGGGTAAGTAGAAGAAAGGTTGCAGAAGTACAAAGTTGATTGAAGAAAAAGCACATTTATTATGCTTAATCCTATGTTTCAGTGTGCAAGAGCAGTTATGAAAGTGAAATGATATTCACAAGTTGATTTGGCTAACTTCCCCTCATTCCATTTCATCCCCCACTACATACTTAATAATTTCCCCATTATCCCATCATTTCCTAAGAAAATACCCTTTTCCCTTCATTTTCACCTTTTCCCCTTGGTTTCACACATTTCCCTAGAAATTAACCCTCCAAACTCATTCCCCTACCCAAAAACCCCTTTTCCCTAGTGTGAAACCCGTTCCCCTTTGAAGAAACCACTTTCCGCTTATTAATTTACCTATTTTGCCTAAAAACCCTTATCCTAAGTTTGAATTCCCCCCACATTACTTTATTAACTCCCCCATCCCTATATTTCCCAACATAATCCCTTTTACCCCATAAAACCCCTTTACTATAAGTTTATTCCCCCCTCCGCTTTATTTAATTTACTTTGCAAATTCACATTTTCCCCGACATAAAACCCATTTAACCCAACACCTTGGTGCGGTTGACAAATCTCGCCGCATTTAACCCTGGTCCCACTCCATAACCCACTCATTATATTTTACTCCCCATTTATTTATTAAATAATTACAAATCAATTGTAATCAATCCCCCAGGCCCCACAGATATCTGCATGATTTCCCTCCGTGCAGCTCCAGTACGCGACAACCATCCGATCTACAACCCCCAGATCTGACGGCGCACATATGTTGGAAATAATACTGAGAGGGGGGGTGAATCATTATTAGTCAAGTCAAAAATCTTTTTCTTTTCATGCTCAAATTTATATACGCTACTTCAATGAAGGTAACTCATGTGTACACGCAACTGTGTTTAAGGCGACCAACGTATATCCAACAAACTTATGATTCTGTTAATTCATCATATGTTGATCTTTAATCAGTGCATCATTACTTCATTAACCATGTAAACAGTAACCATGTGCAGTAATATAAAAACAAACCATCACACATAAGAAACACGTGTGAACACCAATATTTAAGGTGGAAACCCAATGCAGGACAAAATCCACTTGCTGCTGTCTTCTTTTAATATAAGAAAAACCTGTTTACAATCTTGTACTAGTGCAGACTCATACTAGTATGTAGGAACCCACCCGCAGAAATCTACAACCTTCTCTCATTCTCTAGTTTCTACTGGAAGGGAGCTATAACCCCCTAGCTCTTGTACTAGCCAATCTATTTACTAGTACATAGGCGTCGACCTACTGAAGGCTCCAACCCCCTGGCTCTTGTACTGGCCGATTTGTTTACCAGTATGTAGGCGTCGACCTACAGAAGGCTATGACCTTTTCTCTTCCTCCAGGGACCATGTTTCATAAATTTTCAAACTGGATACTCCTAGAACACAACACCATAATCTAAAGGCCATGTTTCATCCAATTTTCATACTGGACCCATCAACAACATTGAAGCTCAAAATCAATCACCACTGCAAAAAAACCATCAAATACATTTTCATTAACCAATCATTGAAACCCAATCATCAATCTCTGAGTCACCCGCAACTGAATCACTGAAGTCCCATCATCAGAATACTGTCATCAAAACACAGTCACCAGAAACCAGAGCAGAACCTAGAACTCTGCAACAACCACTAGAACTAACTGAAAATTCAAATATCATATTTCATAATGTATACACTACTCTGAAGAGCCGAACCAACGTGTATACGTGCTTTTACCAAAGCGAACCAGCGCATAGATAATACTAACTTAAAAACTTCACAGTTATTTCAGAATCCAGTCATACCCAGATCATAACAATTGCAGAACAAAACATGTGTCATTATTTATATCTATACTATCATGATCAAACCACATAATGATAATACATTTAAGGCTTTATGATCCCGATCCATCAACCATCATCAACCACATGGGTGCATCCTTCGATCAGATCAAGCAAAGCATCTAAAGCTTATAACCTACATATTGGATCTCACACTTCATCAGATATTCAATTCTTGCACACCTAGCCTAATGATCTTCTCCTCCTTTTATAGTTTTAGGCCTTTTTCAATACCATGGACCAAAACCACTTAGGACCAATACCTTGGGCTAAATACCTAGGGTCAATACCTCGGACTAGATACCTTGGACCAATACCATGGATCAAAATACCATGGACCAAATACCTTGGACCAAAAACTTAGTTTTCTAAGATATATGCACTTTTCCTTCTGTGAAAGTGCGTGTGTACGTATACGCTACTTGTGGTCAGTGAACCTGCGTGTATACGCATCTTGGTCAAGGTGAACCTGTGTATACCTCTCTTTCTTAATTCTTTGTAGTCTGATCTATAGCTTTTTTGTTGTTAACCTGCTGCATTGTTAACTGTCATCTGAGAGAGTTGCAATTGTACATTACTTCTAAACTAATTCCTTTGAATTGCCCTGCATTTTGTCACAACTGCCATGCATTTTGTTACATCTGATATCTCTTCTGTAGATTCATCTAGTTACCATATACAAGTGAGTTGTTCTACTACAAGTGGGTTGCCATAAAGTACAACACATGCATCATAATGCCAACAACATCCATATCGCGCTGATTCCCTTGCCTAACTTTATGCGCCCGAGAGCACGCAAAATTGATGGTTTTTCACGGGCCCCTTTCGGTTATATGGCAGCTCCAGGTGAACTCGTGTGCTCTCGAGGAAATACCGCCCGACTACCAAAAGTGGTGCAATGGCTCCCGAAACCACCTCCCCATCAAAAGCCGAAACCATTCACTATTCATTATGAAATTCCGTGCCAAATTCTAATCGTTGCCGGTTAAAAGGCCAAAGACGCTCATTTTCACCCTTTTCGCTCATTCGCTCTATGAAAGCTTCCTAAGCCTTCCTGCACCACCCTGAGCCTCTGCAATAGAATTTCACCGCAAGCTACCTCTCGAACATGTTCCAGACACCTAATTCAACCATCCATTGCACAATTGAAGCCAGAGTACCCTCTGCAACCACCATTGAAACCAGTTGCAGCCTATACCACCATTTTCACGTATTTGGACAAAAAACCAGAACGACCATCTCAATTTGAAAGCGTACAACCAACTCAAATAGTAATTAATTAAATTTTATTAATATTTCCCTTAAATTGAGAGTATTTCCCCCAAAATACCTGAACCCCTCTTTTACAAAGTTCAGATTACCCTATCTCTGTACCAGACCTATTCAGACTTCATTTCTACAGTCTGTGCAAGCCCAATTCACACCTTTCCCCATAAGATGGCTGCCCAGACCTCTCTAGATGTCAGACCTGTGTCAACCCCTCACCTGGACATTGACCATTTGGCCCTAGCAGATATGGATTTCCAAATAAAAGACACTGCAACTCCAGCCCACCTTCTGAAACTCCACTATTGGAGTAAGGACATATTTTTGAACCATACATATGACATAAACCTTTGGGAATCCAATTTAGCCAAATACACATTCCCAGAAGTTCACCCTTTCCCAGATATTTTACATTTTTGTCATGCATGTTATGTCCCTAGCCAAAGGGCTATTGTTGCCCCAAATAAACAGTTGTTATTCACTATTACACCTGACTCAATTAACCAAATGCTACAAATCCAATCTAGCCCTAATCAAACCCCTTTATCCATTGGAAACCTATTGGACTTGTACCTCAAATTAGACCAACTGAAAATCAAGAAAATATTCCAGAATTTTATCATTGAAGGTCACCATACTCCTACAGATACCCCACCCTATGCTATCACCATTTTCTCAGAAACTGGTAGACACATAATCACTATGCTCTCATGCATTATAGGATACACATCAGATGAGCATGTGGATGAGGTCATCATGGTCTTCCTATCCATTTTCACTCCAAGAAAGCCTCCTTCTATCATGTATGATTATGCTCAGTTCATTGCAGATAGAATGCATGAAAAATTCACTAGACTACCCACTAAAAGAGTTTTCAAATACCCTTTAGTGTTGTTTTATATGTTTTTGTATTACCAAATAGATAAGTTCCCTATGAGCATCCAGAAGTTGGACACCAGGGGAAATGAGAGATTAGTGGTCTATTGAACACCCTTGGTCCAGAAGTTTTCCATAGCATTCACCTACAAATACTTCATAGAATCCATTGTGTACCTAGTCATGAACATGTTAATTTCTTATACTCAGCCTAGAATCAGCCAAGACATCAAGAGAGTGCTACAATTGGCAAAGAATATTAAGGTGGGAGACTGGTAGCCCTACCAGAACCACACTAAGTTCAGAGTTTATGGCTGCCAGTTAGCCCCTTATAAATTTCCAAAATACCTCCTATGAGGATATTTTCCCTTGAATATTTCAGAAAAATCATCAATTCTGATGAGGTCCACTTCCTATCTGCTAGGAAGAAAACCTAGTTCAACATGAAAAACCAATTGGGCCCATTCATTTGCAACAATAGAGAGGTTGGACCAGAGGTTAACAGGTTACTACAACAGATGAAATTTAGAAACAACTTCATATGGAAGTATGACCCTCATGGGGTCATAAACAAGTTGAGACTTAAGGTCAAATTGGCACCTTACATCCACCACCCAAGACCAGACATTGAATAGTTTTCCAACCAATCTGAGCGGGTGGAGAACACATTGATTGATATGGACCACACAATTGTGGATGTTGAGAACACATTGATTGATTTAGAAAAGCAATTTGACCAGAGCTCTTTCCTGCAGGTTCCAAAATTAGGAGAAATAATGAATGTTCATCTTGTGTTACAAACTCTAGCCAGTGAGGAGAAGAATCCTAAGAGGAATAAGGAAGAGGCATCCTGTTCTACCATGGAGACTACTAATGAGCTATTCGAGCTAAGAAAGAAGGCCAAGTTGAATCCTGTGTCTGAACAAGAGGAGAACATTGAATCAGTGGAAATGACTAACACTGAGACAATGAGGAAGAGAAGTAAAGAAGCAGTTGCATCAGATGAAACACAACAACCATCAACCTCCAACACGCAGATGATAGAGAGACAACAGAGTATGGAGGTTTCTTCCTTTGTCACTTAAGCTGACAGGGAAAAGGATATCAAAGACAGATTCAAAGAAATAAATATGCGGAATGAAAAGTTGAAAGAAGAGATATATGCCCAATACCTCAAGCTTACACCACCAAACCAGAGCAGATTGATGTCAGCCTTTGAAATCAAAGCACACAATATGCAGGTGTCATTTTTGCAGCCCACTAATCAGCAACCAAAGACCTCCACTGGCTATAAGAAGACAAATTTTGAGGTGTTGGCTAGGGATGTTCATCCCACTGATCAGATAGAGTTCCAAAAGCAGGTTGGAGAAATGATTTACTCCACCCTTATAGAAAAGGCCATGGATGCCTATAAGCTGCAAGATTCATTGGATAACAGCCTAATACAAATTAGAGAAGGCCTCCTAACCAGCCAAAGTCAAAAGAATAAATTCCTTGGAGGACTTGGTCATTGAATTGGGCCATGACCCAAGTGATATTAATGCCACAGAGAAATTAATCAAGAAGAAGAATGAGGATGTAACAACCCTCAAGAAGTAGCTTAAGCTACCTCATTCACAACACCCACAGACAAAAGAGGTCCTGGAAAGTCAGAGCAATCATGAAGAGATGATGGAACTAGTGCTGCAACTGAATGATCAGTTGAAGGAGATGGAGAAAGAACTAGATAGCTTGATGCAACTCAAAAATGCTAGTCTGGATGATGCTCCTAAAACTTTCATTCCAATAGTTACCACTGTTGTACCTTCTACTTTGGCAGCATATTTATCTCCCACTACTCCAATGGCCACTACACTACCAACATCTACACCAACTACATCAGCAACAAGATCGACAACAGCAGGCTCCACAGGTGATGAAGCAAATAGACTAGTCAAAGCAATGGAAGAAATGTCTATTCAGACCACTGAGATGAATAGACTTAAGGAGAAAGTCACCATCCTAGAAACAGATTACAAATTGGCCCAAATCATGCACAGCAAACAACAACAGAAGGCCACAAGGATGACTGAAAGAATCAAAAGCCTAGAAAAGGAACTGACACTAATTGAACCTCTAGGTCAGGCCAAGGAACAATTGTGGGCCAATATCATTAACTCTGTCAATGATATATGGCCATCCATTCAGGTTATTTTTGAACAGATTGATTTGATAAAGCAGGCTACAGAAGCCATTCAAAGAGTCAAAGAAGAACTTGGAGATACGCTAGATGAGGAAGCAAGGACCATTCATTTCCTCAACTCCAAGAACAAGTATGAGTAGCAAGAACTAGAGATACCTGACATGACAGGAACAATTTTGGAAGTCAAAAAAGTCCTCACTAAGAGAAATTTGATGTTGAACTTGGAAGATAAGTGTCAAACCATGCAACTAGCCATTGACATGTTCATGGTTAAGTTCGAACTTTTGAGGAAAAAGGGATACCAAATCCCTTAGTTATAAATGATAATCTAATGACATAAGAAGATTACAATAAGAAGACCAGGGAAGTGGCCAAAGAGCAGGTGAACACTTCATCCATGAAGGGCATACTGACAGGAAAAGTATTATGCCAAACTTTTGAAAACTTGTTTTACCTCCAACATGAGGTAAAACACCTTTTTGTCAATAAGCCTACTTTTTCCAAGTATACAGAGGCAGCTGAGATATACCAAAAAATTCTCAATATCCAATTACTAGATGCTGAGACATAGGAAAAACTCAATGATTTACTATAGGAAAATACACAGTAAAAATATAAAGGTATAATAAAAAGTAAAAGAGCACAGTAAAAGGATATTGACAGGTCAACAAGGTCAAAGAGTATCATATGAAAGGTCATAAGTAAATATGACATCCAGTGTGAAGACCAAACAACCAAGAAGCTTAAAGAGAAAAAGATCAAAGACTAAAAGAAAACATAACCTAAATAATAGGGACAACAAACAACAATTCAATCACTGTCTCTATCTTCTTGCATGAAGATATTTCCTTTTCCTAGATTAGTTCTCAATGCAGTTTGAGATATTTTGTAAATTATTTTTGTATAAATACTTCATAATTCGAATTATTAAGGGTGGATTGCTATACATTTATAGGGTTGTTTTGAACTTAAACCTAAGGGTGATTGTACCACTTTTCAAGTCAACAGACTTGAGCAAGTAATAAAAAGATTGCACTAGAGGATTCATGAGATGAGCTATTGTAGTGAAATATCTTCTTTGTCTGATTTTGTTACCTTCTTATGTGTTTCATAAACTTAATTTTTTTCCAAATTTGAATGAATTAACTAGAAATATCACTCGGAATTTGTTTAAGTACACTTTGTTTTGCATAATTAGTCATTTATATGTTTTCCTCTGATACCGAGATTTGAGAACCCTTAATTTCTCTCCCATCCCGGTTGACCTCTTTCACTTCTCTTCATGATCTGGCCTAGTGAACCCTTAATTTCTCCCTAGATCCGATTGGAAACAATTTCACCTTCAAGCCTTTGAGATATGTAGTAACTCCTCTATCTTGTACTCTAGATGTTGTTTTTAGAACTTGATCCAGTCTAGTTTGTCTGACATTCGACCCCATAACCCAATTGTAAAAGATAATCCTTTTCCATCTAAGTAAGTGATCCCACCACCCAAATTCAAATCAAAACCCAAGCATAATCATAACTAGACTAAAATTAATTAACTAAAACAAAGTTAAATCATAAAGAGAGAGCCCTCTCTGAGATTAGGAAGGCTAGGTCCTGATCTCCAAAGTTGGTAGGTGGTTACCTCTATCATTTCTTTTTCTGACAACTTTGAAGAAATTTTGGAGTGATAACATCATTGGCGACCATATTGGGGACTTCGATCCTCAGTCTCATAAAACTTTGAGGAAACCTTAAATTTAATCTTAAGTCCCTTAAGGTCATTTTCCGAAGTTGTCCCTAAAAAGTTTCATAAAAAACAATTAAAAAAATTAAAAGTTTGGCTCCTAAGAAGACTCACTATACCAGGGCAAATCTAGATCCAGCTACTATAATTGATGACCCAAGCAGAATTTTAAGAAAACCAACAAACATAGAAACTCGAGCAAGTAGTAGCCTGTTATTCAAAGAAAATTCACTCCTTGAGGAGTTTTCAACTTTAGAGGAAATCCCTTTTGATTTGTCATTTTACCTCTCATTATTTAGAACTAAATCAGGAATGCCATCCATGAAACAATGTTAGACCCTGAGTTTACTCAAAACATTGTATCAAAGAAGGTGATTACTCATCCAAATTTAGATAAATTTGTCTTGGACGCTTTTGACAAGTTAGAAGCTTTGACCTCTACATTGATAAGAAATATAGATGATGCTTACCTTCAAAAATCTGTTGAACTAGATGCCCTCACTACTACTGCCTCTGAAATTTCTGCACAATATTCACTCATTGTAAATACATCTTCTTTTACCATAGCCTCACCTATAGTATCCGCCACAGTCCCTTCCCCTAAACCAGTAATTCATCAACCATCCTCACCATCATCTAGTTCATCTCCATCCAGTTCAAGCCCTTCCTCAACTACCAGCACTTTACTCCCTAGTCAATCTAGAATCGAAGCCATAGCAGACGATATGTACCTCTAGTTTTACCTACACATATCCATGCCATGCCCCAAGATTATCAGAGAAAAATCTTTTTAGTTGATGTTGTTGGTCAGTATACTTCCCAACAACATGTTAACAATATGATTGACTATTTTGAGTTGCATGAGATAGATGAATCAGATGTCAAAATGAGGTTGTTTGCCCAAACATTAACTAGGGATGTTAAGAAATGGTTCAAAGCTTTACCTGCCCACCATATTGTAGAATTAGCTAATTTTCATAGATTATTCATTGATAGCTGGGAGAGAAAGAAAAACCCGTTACAAATACTTTTTGAATATGGCAACATTAGAAGAGCTCCTAATGAGTTAGTCTGGGATTATTGTACTAGGTTTAATAATATCTACAATGCAATCCCAACTAATATTAAGCCTCCACCTAACCTAGCATTAATTAAATTCCCTGATGGTTTTGACACTGACATGTCATACTAGTTAAGCGAAAGAAACCCTAACACATTGGAACAAATGCAAAGCAATGTTTTTAGTGTAGAGGCCAACCTATTAGCCAAGAAAGCCAGAATGAGAAATGAAAAGAGAGTTGTAATTAAAGAGGAAACTTCCACTTATGATGGAAATATAAATAGTTTAGCCAAGAGTGTAGAGAGAATAATGGATGGATTAGAAAACATGGACAGGAAAACTCAGTGGGAGAATCAACAACTACCCCCAATAAGAAACCCCAATTTTAGGAAGAACCCTAACACTAGAAAGAATGTTATACCAAATCAGCATATTAGGCCCCCCTTCTAGGAGAACTATGTTGAGGGTCCATAGAGCCAAGAAGTAGAGGATGATACCCATATGAACTTACTAGAAATCAAAGACAAAGATGTTATTTTTCTTACTCAAGAAGAAAAAGAGTTGTACATGCTGCAACAGTTGCAGTTAGAATCTGGTGAATCCTTTGACTTTAAACAGGGATATGAGTAAGCCATATATGAGGTACACAAACAATATAGCTTAAGAAGTTAAAAAAACAATGAATCCCCCATTAAGAGATCAATCCAGACCCAAACTAAGAAAATAACAGAAGCTCCTATCACTAAAATTTTACAAATCCTCCCTAGGGGAACACTGGAGACTTCTACCCAAAAGTTGTAGATATAACATCCACTGAAGCTCAAACTGAAACAATTACTGAAATCAATATAAACAAGAGAAATCAAGGCAAAACAACTGAAACACAGACTGAAATGCCTAGTATTGAAAAATAAGATAAAAACACAAAGATTGCATTTGCTAAGAATATCTCATCCAAACAAACAAAACTAAGCTCCCTTTCAACATCAAAACTGAAATAGCAAAACTAAAGATATCAGTTCCTTTGATCGAACTAGTAAAGAATGAATCCTATAGGTCACAGATAACTAAAACCTTAAATATAGGAGAGGGAGAAGATGTTGTCAATTTGAATGATGATCAACTTGAACTATTGTTTGGCCCTGAGGTGAATGGTACTCATCAGAAAGGGGGAATCCATCCTTTCTACATTAGCCTAAACATTCATGAAAAAATATTACATAATTCTATGTTAGACTCAGGGGCATCCCATAATTTGATTCCAAAAGAAATCATGGAGAGACTGAACTTAGACATCACCAGACCATATAAGGACTTGTTTTCCTTTAACTCTAGCCAAGTTAAATTCCTTGGTTTAATCAAGGCTTTATGTGTAACTCTAGTCCAATGCTCAACAAAAAGTATTGTAATGGACATAGTAGTTGCATACATCCCACCCAAATATGGAATGTTGTTATCTCACTCATGGGGAGAAAAATTGCAAGGATCCTTGCAGTTAGATATGTCTTATGCCACCATATTTGTTTTTGTCCAACAAAGGAAATTATATAGAGATACCTTGATGAAATACATGGTGAGTAGTGCAGAAAAACCACAAAACTTTGCCATATACTCCATGCATTTTGATATGGACTTTTTCATCTTGTACAATTTAGAACATGACAATAATCAAATCACAACTAAAGAACTAAAATACAAAACAACTGATACTGAGAACATTTTTCATGAGTCCCTATGGAATCTAGATTTTGATGGATCTGTGAATAGGTTAGGGGCTGGTGTAGGAGTGTGGATCCATAATATGGAGAATAATCATTCTGAGGGACATGCATTCCGATTAAACTTCAAGTGTACAAACAATATGGAAGAGTATGAAGCTCTAATCTTAGGATTACAAATTGTTAGAAAACTTGGAGCCAAAAGATTTTCCATAATTGGAGACTCAGAACTGATTATTAAACAAACTAATGGTGAATAATCTATAAACAACCCTAGACTTAGTCAATACAGGGAGACTGTCCTAGATTTGATTAAGGACGTCTTGGAAACAAACTTTTCTGCCATTCCTAGAAAACAAAACATGCAAGCCCATAGTCTTGCCACTTTTTCTAGTACTTGCAAATTGCCCTTTCAACCCAACCATCAATACATTGCAGAAGTGAGACATAGGCCTGTTATACCAGACAACTTGAAGTATTGGCAGATTTTCTCCCAGGATTCTCAGATTTATGACTTCATGAATGTTGAAGGTGAGTTTCAAAATTGTAAAATAGATACAGACTGTACAGTAGAAAATAACATAGATAGTGGCATAGATGTAAATATTTTAGATATAGGTAAACCCACTAAATTCACTAAAGTAGAAATAGATAACTTAGAAAATGTAGAGATAGAAGAGATAATAAATGATGATCCTGAAATTCTTAATCTTAAAAATAATTTTTTGCCTAAGGGATTAGTCCCCTTAGAAGATTTTTTGACTCAAACAATGTAGCTAGGAAACCGAAACTAGAGCCTTTGAGAGTAGAGATATAGAAGAATGTAACATAGGAACTGAGGAAAAATCAAAATTCATTAAAATATTGAAAACCTTACCTCCAGAGGAAAAGGTAAAATACATAAATCTATTTAAAGAGTTCCAAGATGTATTTGCATGGAGTTATGAAGACTTGAAGTCTTATGACACCAGCATAATCCAACACAAAATACCTCTCAAAGAAGATCATAAACCTTTCAAACATAAACTTAGGAGAATTAACCCAGTTCTTATTCCATCTATTGAGAAAGAAGCTAAAAGAATGTATGATTCCCAAATCATAGCTCCCATTAGATACTCAGATTGGATTTCAAACTTAGTCACTACTAGGAAAAAGACTGGAGAAATCAAACTTTGTGTTGATTTCATAAATTTAAACAATGTCTCATTAAAAGACAACTATCCTCTACCAAAAATGGACCATATCTTTCAGAGGGTAGTAGGCTCATCTAGGATTTCATTTCTTGATGGATTTTCTGGATATAACCAGATCTTAGTTCAACCAAAGGACCAAGCCAAAACAACATTTACTACTCCTTGGGTTACCTTCATGTATTTAAAGATGCCTTTTGGATCAATGAATGCAGGAGCCACATTCCAAAGAGCTATGGATATAGCTTTTTCCAAGGAGATCCATGACTTCGTAGTGGTATACCAAGATGACATCACTATTTTCTCTAAATCTGATAATGAACACCTAGACCACTTGAGAAGAGTTTTCATCAAATGCAAGAAATTTGGGATTTCTTTAAATCCAAAAAAGACACTCTTTGGTTTAGAAGAGGGCAAACTATTGGGACATATCATATCTAAAGATGGAATTAGAATAGATCCTGTTAGAATAGAGGCCATTTTGACCATTGCCCATCTTAGAAACATTAAAGAGTTACCTCCATTTTTAGGCAAGATAAATTTTCTTAGGAGATTCATTTCAAATTTAGCATAATTGATTAGAGAACTAAATAACATGTTAAGAAAGGACTCAACACTTAAATGGACAGTGGAGGCCAAATAGTCCTTTGAAGCCATCAAGGAAGCCTTAATCAAAACTCCAGTCCTTATAAGTCTTGATTTTCAGAAAGACTTTATAATTTTTTCTTTTGCTTCAAAACACACCATTGCAGCGTCTTGCTGCAAAAGAATGACCAAGGATATGAACAGCCAATTGCATTTTTCAGTAAATGCTTAAGACATGCCACACTCAAATACAATATTATGGAAAAACAAGCATTAGCTTTAGTAAAGGGCATCAAAGATTTCAGAGTCTACATTCTGTATTCTCGCATCATTGCTTATGTTCCAAACTCGGTAGTTAAGGACATTTTGACACAAAATGGGCCTGAAGGGAAGAGAGGCAAATGGATTGCCAGTATATTGGAATATTACATAGAAATAAAGCCTACTAAACTTATAAAAGGCCAAGGTTTAGCCAAACTCATGGCTAAATCGAAATGTCAAGCCCTAGATATTAATTTCATTGGTGCCCTTGATGATCAGGAAGAGATGGCGACTCCACAGATTAGTGAACCTTTTACAGATTCACCTTGGTATGCATATATCATATTTGTATTACTAAAATTACAAGCTCCTCCTGGTTTGACAAGAACTAAAGCTAAATTTTTGAAAATGAAGTCATTAAAATATTGTATCATAGATAATGCTTTATTTTGGAAAGACATTAGTGGTATTCTTTTGAACTGTTTGCTGAAAGATGAAGCTGATAAAATTATGCAATAATTTCATGCAGGGGATTGTGGAGGACACTTGTATTGGAAGACTACTGCTGACAAAATTCTAAGGGCTGGTTTCTACTGGCCCACCTTGTTTGCAGATGTTAAGAAACATGTGACCTCCTGTCATAAGTGTTAGATATTTGAGGGAAAGAGAAAAATTTTACCCTTACCTCTTAAACTAATCTCCACAGAAATTCCATTTCAACAATGGGGGTTAGACTTCATTGGAGAAATACACCTAGCCTCCTTAGCCCAGAAAAAGTAGATTTTGATAGTGACTGAATATTTTACCAAATGGATAGAAGCCATCCCTTTTAGACAAGCCATAGACACGGTCATTATCTCCTTCCTAGAAAATAATATCGTATCAAGATTTGGATGCCCCCAAAAGCTCATTACTGATAATGCAGCTGCGTTTAAATCCAAGAGAATGATAGAATTCTGTAACAAATACCACATCACCCTTGGCTGATCCACTGCCTACTACCCTTAAGGTAATGGACTCACAGAATCCTCTAACAAAAGCTTGGTCACTATCATTAATAAATTTCTGGAAAACAACAAAAAGACATGGAACAAAAAGTTGGTCAATGGCTTATGGGCAGATAGACTAACTACCAAGAAGTCCATTGGCACATCTCCCTATCAGTTAGTATATGGGATGGATGTTGTTTTCCCATCATATTTGGGAGTGCCAGTAATGAAGATCATCCAGGAATTACAGGTGGAACCAAATGATATCCAAAGAAGGATAAATTAGACCATACAACTGCAGTAGACCAGAGAAGAAGTATATGTAAAATCATAGGTAATCCAAGACAAAATAGAAAAGGTATTTGATAAAACAAAGCAAATGATTTTTGCATAGGTGATAAATTTCTTAAGTGGGATTCAAGAAGGGAAGACAAAGGCAAACATGGAAAATTTGACTTCTTATGGCAAGGGCCTTATGCCATTTATGGTTATAGGGGTAACAATGCCTTTTTTCTAAGAGAGATAGATGGATCAGATCTACCAAGAGGACCTGTCAATGGTAGAATGCTGAAGCAGTACTTTTCCACTGATTAACAATAGCTCACTTTACTTTGCATCACTGTACATAACATTGCAGAGTGTAGATTGGATTGGATGGTGATATTTTAAAGTTGAAGCCCAGAGAGAAGGCCCTAAGCTTTTAAGGATTCACCATTATAAGTATCAATAAGGAAGAATCACAGAAGAACAATTTACAAGGTAATTTCAGTCCCAATTCAAAGGCTACTGATCTTTAGAGTTCTTGACATTTCACCAGGAAATGTCATCTCCATGTGGAGCCACTGTTAGGGTCCTATATTAATAGGATTCATAATTTTGAATTGATTGTGGTTGATCTTGTAATATTGTACATACTTTTTCTTTCTGCAAAATTTTTTCCATATTAAAATTAAAAAATGTAAAGAGGGTATGTCCTAAAAGAAATATCAAAGGACAAAAAGAATAAGAAAAGATAAAAAAAAAGTGAAAATATATGAACCCTAAACAAAAACAGATCATGAAAGTGTGCAAGTCTAAGTGTCACTACATTTTACTTTACTGTATAAAATAATGGTTGTGTGCAGCTTGTCATAAATGCCACAACCCATGATAGTCAAACTGTTTAATATTGACTACTTCATGTTTTAAATTTCATGTTTATATTTAGAGAATAAAGATCTAGCCAAATTGTTTAATCTTGGCAAATTAGTAGTTAGGTAGAGAAATAAAATGTGCTCATAAGCTTAATTTGAGCCATTGGAAGATATAAGGTTAGAATTAAATATTTTTTTTCACAAAAGAAAAGGGAAAGAAAGGGTCTGCTAGCTTAAATGCACCCAATAAAGTGAAGAAAAAATGTTAGGGTAAGTAAAGGGTAAGTAGAAGAAAGGTTGTAGAAGTACAAATTTGATTGAAGAAAAAACACATTTATTATGCTTAATCCTATGTTTCAGTGTGCAAGAGTAATTATGAAAGTGAAAGGATGTTCACAAGTTGATTTGGCTAACTTCCCCTCATTCCATTTCATCCCCACTACATACTTACTAATTTCCCCATTATCCCATCATTTCCTAAGAAAATAACCCTTTTCCTTAATTTTCACCTTTTCCCCTTGGTTTCACACATTTCCCTAGCAATTTAGCCTCCAAACTCATTCCCCTACCCAAAAACCCCTTTTCCCTAGTGCGAAACCCATTCCCCTATGAAGAAACCACTTTCCCCTTATTAATTTTCCTATTTTTCCTAAAACCCACTAAAAACCCTTATCCTAAGTTTAAATCCCCCCCTCACATTACTTTATTAACTCACCCATTCCTATATTTCCTGACATAATCCCTTTTACCCCATAAAACCCCTTGACTATAAGTTTATTCCCCCTCCACTTTATTTAATTTACTCCGAAAATTCATATTTTCCTCGACATAAAACCCATTTAACCCACCACCTTGGTGCGGTTAACAAATATCACCGCATTTAACCCTAGTCCCACTCCATAACCTACTCATTATATTTTAATCCCAATTTATTTATTAAATAATTACAAATCAAATGTAATTAATCCTGTTGAAAATGAAACAAGATGATGGAGCTTAGTGGAATGGAGTCGCCTTCACTAAGTGGGCCCGCAGGCTATTTTTGGCGCAAAGTCTATTTTTAGACTATGTCTATTTTTATACATATGGATCATGGTCTATGAGTTGCAGGATGCTATTTGTGGATGATTGGTCATGTTGGTAAAAATAGATGGACTTCTATTTTTATACATATGGGCGGTTTCTATTTTTAGACTACCAGGCTAAAAATAGAACAGTAAAATATTATTAGCTCATAATAATATTTGGACTATAAACATTATCTTATCCTCTTGGAGCACTTCAGTTTGAGCTACAGATGTGGCACATGCAGCTGTCAGAAGGAAATACGCTTTTCTTATGAGTCAATTGAGCTATTGCATGGTGGACTTCAGTTAGAACTCATGTGGTTGAGTTTGGTGGAGTTGATTGAGGAGTTGATGGAGTTGTGTTCAGTTTGACTTGGTTGATCTAGTTGTATTTTAGTCTAACTAAAGAATACAATAGTGATGAGTTGTGTGAATTAATTATTAATTAATTCACTAATTATTAACTCATAAAGCAACTAAAGAATACATCAGTTAACTCAGTGCATGTACAGTTCAGTGGAGACAGGTGTTAGAGGTTGAGATTGCTATCATTTGTGACTATATTTGTGCATGAGATCTTGCACAATCAATGGGATTGAGTAATGCCAATGAGGATTGCGTGGTTCAGCCAAGGAAATACGAGTTTGGTTCAGCCATTCATCATTATTCTCATGCAGGATTGCGCAGTGGAGGCAGGCAAATAGTGGAGGAGATTTGAGGCATCAGATCTGAGCTAGTTTGTGTGTAACAGGTGGAGATAGTACTGAGTACTTGTGAGGAGTATTGTACTATGTATTATTACATGTTCTCAATCATTATAATTTATAGATAGTTTGGGGTTTTCAGTTGTATGCTTTCCCCAGGTTACATACTATGTTAATGTGCGCATGCGATTGATGTTCCATTGTTTTTAATGCTGCTAAATTGATGATCACTGTAGAGGAGGTTATGTATTATGCATGTATTCCGCAATAGTGTATAATCAGGATAATCTCTATGAATAAGTGTTTAATTATTCAAAATTTCTACATGGTATCGGAGCCAAGGTAATTTGTAGAAAAAATTTCTACAAGTATCGAAGCAGAGTTGATCATCAGATCTATTATTCAGAAAGTGTTTACATTTTATTTCTTCAGACAGAGTCTATAATCGGGCCAGGTAGCCTCTGGATTCATCCTTCTTTTGGAAGGTGAGATATCTGGTGAATGCCCATATAGTCAATCTCTGTACGAGAAATACTTTGTTCTCATGAATTTTAGATTAGAAGCGGTTGAGTTTTGAGCTGGTGGAATTCGAATTTGCAGCAGTGTTTTCTTGGTGTCAAAGTTGAAATGTCTTTCAACGGATTGCGATTGGAGTATGCCCTTGAAGGCAGCTCAAATTATATTTCATGGAAAGATAGGATGGAGGCGGTGTTAGATGACAATGGGTTGAAGGATTTCATAGATGTTGAAGTCCCAAAACCTACTAATGTTGCTGAAGCTATGGCTTGGCAAAAGAAGACAGCAAAGTGTCGAAGGATTCTGTTGGAGGGCGTGAAGTATCACATTGTGTCCAGCCTGCATGGAAAGGCTTCTCCATACTTCATGTGGAAAGCATTGACAAATCTATTCCAAAGCAAGAGCGACCAGAGGAAGTTGGCGCTCAAGGATAAACTCAGAAACATTAAGTGTGAGAATGGAGACAGTATGCCTAGGTATCTCACGAAGTTCACCCAATGTTGGGATGAGCTGGGAAGTGTTGGGGTGACTGTCATTGATGAGGACTTGGTGAGCTTGGATCTCCTTGGTCTTTCGAAGAGTTTGCATTCCTAGCAGGACTCTGTCAATGGTTGAGAGAAATTGCCAAGATGGGAGAGACTTTGGTCAGATCTTATGCAGGAGGAGATCAGGTGGAATACCAGGGACGAATCTTCATCAAAGGCAATTGATGAAGAAAATTGTGCTTTGGCTGCCAAAGCAAATAAGGGGAAGGAGAAGGGTTCTCTTTCCGCATCCAGTTCTTCCAATGATGGGAAGAAGGTTGACAAATCGAAAGTGAGATGCTTTCATTGTCATGAGGTGGGCCATTATGCTGCAAATTGTCCACGGAGGAAATCCAAGAAGGGATCCGGGAAGGATCTGAAGGTGAGGCACTTGCTTCACAGTTTGAGTTGGATTTCACACTCTTCGCATGCATGGTTTCATCCATGATGGGAAGTGGTTGGTTTCTTGATAGTGGAGCTTCTTTCCACATGACCGGTGACAAGAGTTTGTTCAGTACTTTGGAGGATAAAGATCTCCAGATACTCATAGCGATGGGTAATGATGAGAAGTATAGTGTCTCAGGTGTAGGCACGGTTATTTTTCAGAGGGAGCATGGAGCTTGCCTTACCTTGAACGATGTCAAGTATGTACCAGGACTGAAGAGAAACTTGGTGTCGATCGCGATGTTGGAAGACAGAGGCTATGATGTAGTCTTTAGTAAGGGAAAGGTTTTCCTTAGACACATCATCACTAGACAGGTGAAGCAGATTGGTTCATGGGTCAAGAACCTATATGCTCTTGAGGTTCAAGATGAATGCAAAGCCTTGAGCAGTGAGGCAACTAATGGAGACTTGGTGGTTGAGAGGGAGCGTATATTACCTCTCAACATGTAGAGCCAAAAGAAGTCTCAGACGATTTTGGAGGAGCCACGATTGGTGCAGCAGCTTCAGGAGGTTGTGGAGCAGTCACAACAAGGGAAGCTGAGAGGAGATCGAGTAGAGACATCTACTCATGTAGATACCTCCAGTAGGGGGAAAATTCGAGCCAGGTGGGTTGAGGGATCACATGCAGCCATACCTCTAGGTAGGAGGTGGGGTGATGTGGATTGATCATCCCAAGGAGGAGGGCAAGATCCTTGAGGTACCTAACCTCTTGGATGAGACCTTGCTATGAGAGCCCCTATGTGGAGTAGCAGGAACTGACTGATTGGGTAGAGATAGATGCGGATGGAGCGGCAGAGAGAGCGACAGTGTAGGGAATCCCAGGACAACGCATAGCTAGGAGGCTGCAGCAATGCGAGAGGCACAAGTGTTTTGCATAGTGCTAGGTGGCACAGAGAGGTGTGAAATGGTGCAAGATGCATGGAGATGTTGCAGTAGTGCAGATGTCAGAGAGGGAGCACTTTTCAGCAGCAGGTAGAGCTTCAACATCATAGTATGTTCCTAGCCCAACAGAGTGGTCAGTTGGGAGTGTTTTTTTTCCAAGTGTTGTTGGAGCAAGTGGACCGGGCAAATGTGTTGCATGCAGAACATTCCATAGTTTCAAGATAGGGGTTGCAGATAATACATATCTTATTGAGAGGGAGTGTTGAAAATGCAACAAGATGATGGAGCTTAGTTGAAAGGAGCCACCTTCACTAAGTGGGCCCGCAGGCTATTTTTGGTGCAAAGTCTATTTTTAGACTATGTCTATTTTTATACATATGGATCATGGTCTATGAGTTGCAGGATGCTATTTGTGGATGATTGGTCATGTTGGTAAAAATAGATGGACTTCTATTTTTAGACATATGGGCAGTTTCTATTTTTAGACTTCCAGGCTAAAAATAGAACAGTCGAATATTATTAGCTCATAATAATATTTGGACTATAAACATTATCTTATCCTCTTGGAGCACTTCAGTTTGAGCTACATATGTGGCACATGCATCTGTCAGAAGGAAATATTCTTTTCTTATGAGTCAATTGAGCTATTGCATGGTGGACTTCAGTTAGAACTCATGTGGTTGAGTTTGGTGGAGTTGATTGAGGAGTTGATGGAGTTGTGTTCAGTTTGACTTGGTTGAACTAGTTGTATTTTAGTCTAACTAAAGAATACACTAGTGATGAGTTGTGTGAATTATTAATTAATTCACTAATTATTAACTCATAAAGAAACTAAAGAATACATCAGTTAACTCAATGCATGTACAGTTCAGTGGAGACAGGTGTTAGAGGTTGAGATTGCTATCAGTTGTGACTATAGTTGTGCATGAGATCTTGCAAAATCAATAGGATTGAGTAATGCCAATGAGGATTGCGTGGTTCAGCCAAGGAAATACGAGTTTGGTTCAGCCATTCATCATTATTCTCATGCAGGATTTCGCAATGGAGGCAGGCAAACAATGTACGAGATTTGAGGCATCAAATCTGAGTTAGTTTGTGTGTAATAGGTGGAGATAGTACTGAGTGCTTGTGAGGAGTATTGTACTATGTATTGTTACATGTTCTCATTCATTTTAGTATACAAATAGTGTGGGGTTTTCAGCTGTATGTTTTCCCCGAGTTACATACTGTGTTAATGTGTGCATGCGATTGATGTTTCGTTATTTTTAATGTTGCTAAATTGATGATCAATGTAGAGGAGGTTATGTATTATGCAAGTATTCCGCAATAGTGTATAATCGAGATAATCTCTATGAATAAGTGTTTAATTATTCAAAATTTCTACAAATCCCCTGGGCCCCGTAGATCTCTACCTGATTTCCCTCCATGCAGCTCCACCGTGTGACATTCGTCCGATCTACCACCCCAGATATGTCGACGTGCATCCATATTGCGTTGATTCCCTTGCCTAACTTTACACACCCGAGAGCACGCAAAATTGGTGGTTTTACACAGGCCCCTTTCGGTTATGTGGCAACTCCAGGTGAACTTGCGTGCTCTAAGGGAAATATCACCCAACTGCCAAAAGCGGTGCGATGGACCCCGAAACAACCTCCCCGCCAAAAGCCAAAACCATTCACTATTCATTATGAAATTCCATGCCAAATTCTAACCGTTGCCGGATAAAAGGCTGAAGATGCTCATTTTCACCCTTTTCACTCCTTGGATCTATGAAAGCTTCCTAAGCCTTCCTACACCACCCTTAGCCTCTGCAATAGAATTTCACCACCAACTACCTCCCGAACACGCTTTGGACGCCCAATTCAGCCATCCAGCGCACAATTGAAGCTAGAGTACCCTTTGCAGCCACCATTGAAACCAGTTGCAACATATACCACCATTTTCAGATATTTGGACAAAAAATTAGAATGACCATCTCAATTTGAAAGCGTATAGTCAATTCAAACAGTAATTAATTAAATTTAATTAATCTTTCCCTTAAATTGAGAGTATTTCCCCTAGAATACCTGAACCCATCTTTTGCAAAGTGTAGATTACCCTATCTCTGTACTAGACCTATTCAGACTTCATTTCTATAGTTTGTGCAAGCCCAATTCACACCTTTCCCCATAAGATGGATGCTCAGACATCTCTGGATGTCAGACTTGTGTCAACCCCTCATCAGGACATTGACCATTTGGCCCTAACATACATGGATTTTCAAATAAAAGACACTGCAACTCTTGCCCACCTTTTGAAACTCCACTGTTGGAGCAAGGAAATATTTTTGAACCATACAGATGACATCAGCCTTTGGGAATCTAGTTTACCCAAATACACAATCCCAAAAGTTCACCTTTTCCCAGATATTGTACATTTTTTTCATGCATGTTATGTCCCTAGCCAAAGGGATATTGTTGCCCCAAATAAATAGTTTTTATTCACTATTACACCTGAGTCAATTAACAAAATGCTACAAATCCAATCTAGCCCTAATCCCCTTCTATCCATTGGAAACCTATTGGACTTGTACCTCAAATTAGACCAGGTGAAAATCAAGCAAATCTTCCAGAATTTTGTCATTGAAGACTGCCATACTCCTATAGATACCCCACCCTATGCTGCTACCATTTTCTCAGAAACTGGTAGACATGTAATCACCATGCTCTCATGCATTCTAGGATACACATCAGATGAGCATGTGCATGAGGTCATCATGGACTTCATGTCCATTTTCGCTCTAGGCAAGCCTCTTGCTATCATGTATGATTATGCTTAGTTCATTGCAGATAGAATGCATGAACAATTCACCAGACTGCCCACTGAAAGAGTTTTCAAATACTCTTTAGTGTTGTTTTATATATTACCAGACAAATAAGTTCCCTATGAGCATCCAGAAGTTGGACACCAGGGGAAAGGAGAGATTAGTGGTCTACTGGACACCCTTGGTCCAGAAGTTTTCCACAACATTCACCTACAAAGACTTCATAGACTCCTTTGTGTACCCAGTCATGAACCTGCTAACTTCTGATACTCAGCATAGAATCAGCCAAGACATCAAGAGAGTGCTGCAACTGGAAAATAATAGCAAGGTGGGAGACTGGTACCTCTACCAGAACCACACTGAGATAAGAGTTTATGGCTACCAGTTAGCCCCTTATAAATTTCCAAAATACCTCCCTATGAGGATATTTTCCCTTGAATATTTCAGAAAAATCATCAATTTTGATGAGGTCCACTTCCTATCTGCTAGAAAGAAAACCCTGTTCAAGATGAAAAAGAAATTGGGCCCATTCATTTGCAACAACAAAGAGGTTGGACCAGAGGCCGACAGGTCACTACAACATATGAAATTCAGAAACAGCTTCATATGGTAGTATGACCCTCATGGGGTCATAAACAAGTTGAGACTTAAGGTCAAGTTGGCACCTTACATCCACCACCCAAGACTAGACATTGAATAGTTTTCCAACCAATCTGAGTGGGTGGAGAGCACATTGATTGATATGGATAGAACAATTGTGGATGTTGAGAATACACTGATTGATTTAGAAAAGCAATTTGACCAAAGCTCTTTCCTGCAGGTTCCAGAATTAGGAGAAATAATGAATGTTCATCCTGTGTTACAAACTCCAACCAATGAGGAGAAGAATCCTAAGAGAAACAAGGAAGAGGCATCTAGTTTTGCCATGGAGACTACTGATGAGATATTTGAGTTAAGAAAGAAGGCCAAGTTGAATCTTGTTTTTGAACAGGAGGAGAACATTGAATCAGTGGAAATGACCGACACTGAGACAATGAGGCAGAGAAGTAAAGAAGCAGCTGCATCAGATGAAACACAACAGCCATCAACCTCCAATACAGAGATGATAGAGAGACAACATATTATGGAGGTTTCTTCCTTTGTCAGGCCAGCTGACAGGAAAAATGATATCAAAGACAAATTCAAAGAAATAAAGATGAGGAATGAAAAGTTGAAAGAAGAGACATATGCCCAATACCTCAAGCTTACACCACCAAACTAGAGCAGATCGATGTCAGCCTTTGACATCAATGCACACAAGATGCAGGTGTCATTTTTGCATCCCACTATTTAGCAATCAAAGATCTCTGCTAATTATAAGAAGACAAATTTTGAGGTGTTGGCCAGGGATGTTCATCCCATTGATCAGATAGATTTCCATAGGCAGGCTGGAGAAATGATTTACTCCAGCCTTACAGAAAAGGACATGGATGCCTATAAGCTGCAAGATTCATTGGATAATGTGACAACCCAATACAAATTGGAGAAGGCCTCCTCACAAGACAAAGACAACAGAATAAAGTCCTTGGAGGACTTGGTCATTGAATTGGGCCATGACCCAAGTGATATTACGGCCACAGATAAATTAATCAATAAGAAGATTGAGGACATAACAACCCTCAAGAAATAGCTTAAGCTACCTCATTCACATCACCCATAGACAAAAGAGGTCCTAGAAAGTCAGAGCAATCATGAAGAGATGATGGAACTAGTGCTGCAACTAAATGATCAGTTGAAGGAGATGGAGAAAGCACTGGATAGCTTGATGCAGCTCAAACAAGCTAGTCTGGATGATGCTCCTGCAAGTACCATTCCAATAGTTACCACTGTTGTACCTTCTACTTTCGCAAATCCTTAGATCCCACTACTACAATGGCCACTGTACTACCGGCATCTACACCATTTATATTAGCAATAGGATCCACAGGTGATGAAGCAAATAGGCTGGTCAAAGCAATGGAAGAAATGTCCATTTAGACCAATGAGATGAATAGAATTAAGCAGAAAGTCACCAGCCTAGAAGCAGATTACAAATTGGCCCAAATCATGCACATAAAAGAAAAACAGAAGGCCACAAGGATGAATGAAAGAATTAGAAACCTAGAAAAGGAACTGACACTAAATGAACTTCTAGGTCAGGCTAAGGAACAACTGTGGGCCAATATCATTGACTCTGTCAATGATATCTGGCCATCCATTTAGGTTATTTTTTAACAAATTGATTTGATAAAGAAGGCTACAAAATCAATTGAGAGAGTCAAATAAGAACTTGGAGATATTCCAGATGAGGCAGCAAGGATCATTCATTTCCTCAACTCCAAGAACAAGTATGACCTACAAGAACTAGAGATACCTGACAAGACAAGCACAATTTTGGAAGTCAAAAGAGTCCTCACGAAGAGAAATTTGATGTTGAACCATGCAACTACCCATTGACAGGTTCATGGTTAAGTTCGAACTTTTGAGGCAAAAGGGATTACCAAATCCCTTAGTTATAAATGATAAGTTAATGACACAAGAAGATTACAATAAGAAGATCAAGGAAGTGGCCAAAGATGAGGTGAACACTTCATCCATGAAGGGCATACCGATAGGAAAAGTATTATACCAAACTTTTGAAAACTTATTTTACCTCTAACATGAGGTAAAACACCTTTTTGTCAATAAGCCTACTTTTGCCAAGTATACAGAGGCAGATGAGATATACCGAAAAACGATCAATATCCAATTACTAGATGCTGAGCCAGGGAAAACTCAATGATTTACTATAGGAAAATGTGCAGTAAAAATATAAATGTACAGTGAAACGTAAAAGGGCACAGTAAAAGGATATTGACAGGTCAGCAAGGTCAAAGAGTATCAGATGAAAGTGTATTAGATGAAAGGTCATAAGTAAATATGACATCTAGCGTGAAGAACAAACAACCAAGCAACTTAAAGGGCAAAAGGTCAAAGACTAAAAGACAACAGAACCTAATAACAGTGACAACAAACAATAGTTCTATAGCTATCTCTATCTTCTTGTATGAAGATATTTCCTTTTCCTAGATTAGTTCTCAATGCAGTTTGAGATATTTTTTAAATCCTTTTTGTATATATACTTCATAATTCGAAGTATTAAGGGTGGATTGCTATACATTTGTAGAGTTATTTTTATCTTAAACCTAAGGGTGATTGTACCACTTTTCAAGTCAACAGACTTGAGCAAGTAATAAAAAGATTGCACTAGAGGATTCATGAGATGAGATATTGCAGTGAAATATCTTCTTTGTTTGATTTTTTTACCTTCTTATGTGTTTCATAAACTTATTTTTTTTCCAAATTTGAATGAATTAACTAGATATATCACTCAGAATTTGTTTAAGTACACTCTGTTTTGAATAGTTAGTCATTTATATTTTTTCCTCTGATACCCGGATTTGAGAACCCTTAATTTCTTTCCCATCCCTGTTGACCTCTTTCACTTCTCTTCGTGATCCGGCCTATGGAACCATTAATTTCTCCCTAGATCTGATTGGAAACCATTTCACCTTCAAGCCCTTGAGATCTGTAGTAATTCCTCTATCTTACCCTCTAGACACTATTTTTAGAACTTGATCTAGTCCAGTTTGTCTGACATTCAACCCCATAGCCCAATGGTAAAAGACAATCCTTTTTCATCTAAGTGATCCCACCACCCAAATTAAAATCAAAACCCAAGCACAATCATAACTAGCCTAAAATTAATTAACTAAAACAAAGTTGAATCATAAAGAGAGAACCCTCTCTAAGATTAGGAAGGCTAGGTCTTGATCTCCAAAGTTGGTTTGTGGTTACCTCTATCATTGTTTTTCTGACAACTTTGAAGAAATTTTGGAGTGATAACACTTAGCATCAGGTACCATTGCTATAGTATGATGAATGATAGAGGAATTGTAAGTTTTCAAATCATCATAATTCCAAAAGAAAACATTTTTATATTTCTTTAACAAATGAAAAAAAGGCCAATCTCTCATTAGATGAAAGTCCTAGGCCTAGATTAATATTTTGAGTTTGTAGATAAGTTCCAAGGTTTATCAATTCAAACCTCAAAGTTGAACTTTGTATTTTGCAGTTAGTGACCTTATTAAATTTGTTCTTTAAGTCATATAAGTCTTCAAGCTTGACTACAGACTTTGGTAAGGAAGTTTCCTCAATCAATTAGAATTTTCCTAAAAGTCAGGAATATCAACAATTAGAACATCAATGATTTGACAAACTTTAGCATTAGAATAAAGTCTAATAAGAACAAAATTGATTTATCCTAACACTTTGACTTTGGTTCTATCGAGTTGAGAAATATGTACAATAGACTTTTGGGGTTCAATGTTTAGTTTAAGACAAACTGAATAAGGAAATACATTTGAAGATGCCCCAGAGTCTACTAAGAAATTATGCACATTCTTATTGAATGTTTCAAATATCAGAAGGAAAGGAGGAGTATGAGAGTTTAACCTATCTCCAATTAGGACGATATTGATGGGATCAATCTTATCTGAAGGATCAATGGAGGGTTTTCCTATTCCTTTAGAAGCTTTAGAAGTAATAACAATCAACAAAGGGAATGCAGGAACTGCATTTAATTCTTTAAGTAAAAATTTATGTTGTTGCTTTAGTTTAGCTACTTCATAGAAGGAAATGTTAGCCTTGACCTTATTCATATCCTCAATTATATTATATTCTATGGTGTTAGAAAAAACCATGGTTTTAGATGCACATTGCAGAATTGGAAGAAGATGGAATTTAATTGGAATATGTAGAAGTGGATTTCTTAGGTGCAACTTTGTCCTTAGTAGTAGGAGTAGAATATTTCTACTTTTGGGTTGACTGCAATGAATCTACAAGACCCTTACTCCATGTACTCACTAGAAAAGCTTCATGTTCTTCTTATTATCTGAAGTATGAAGAATAAAGTCCCATAATCCCTAAAGTTCAACTATTTCTTCATATTGGGATTCATCGATAGATAATGTTTCTTCTTCTTCATCCTCCTCTAAATTGGATTCAGCGTTTGATATGACATTAAGAGGTTAAGGATTTGATGTTTGGGTTCTTCTAAAAGACCTAAAAGGTTTTTTAGAATACTCAGATACTTGCTTTTTGATTTCTACCATCTCATTCGACATTGATTTAAGGACCATTTGTAATCCTTCTAGATCAAAAGGATCTTTGGGAGTTTTCTTCTTTGGTTCCTCTTTAAAGGTAACCTTCTTAGTTTTTCTTTCTTCTTGAGAAATTTTATTTTCTAAGGCAAGAATCCTTTTTTCTACAGATATTGGCTCTTTCATGTTGTCAACTAAAGTGGCTCTATTATCCCTATCTAAAAAAATTGCAATATTGGAAGGAAGACCATAAATATACCACTCGATTTGGACATCAACACCAGGTTTAGAAGTATATGGAATTTTGTTTAACAATTTATGAAACCTAGAATTGAAATCCTCAATTTTCTCATTGGGATTGGCTTTAAGATTGGAGAGATCATTGATTAGAGTAGCAGTTGTGTGATAATCACCAAAATTAGTATAAAAATGTTCTTCAAATATATCCCAACTAGTGATAGATGCTGGTGGTAATGAGAAGTACCACGAACCTTTAGATCCTTCAAGGGTATATGGAAATAATCTTACTACATAGTATTCTTCTACCACTCCATTGAGATTAATGGCCAACATAAAATTATGGATTTTTTCTTCAGTAGGGATTCCATCGTCAGGATTAAAATTTGGTAATCATATTTAAGTCGGATACTTAGGTAGAGGATGGAGAGGTGTTTCCATTTGAACAGCTCCAGGACTAGTCCATGGTCTAGCTGCTGGTGGGTTTTGTTGTCTACCTGCCATTATGGGAACTTGAGTAGGAGTTGTAATAGTAGAAGAGGTTGATTGTGTGGAAGAAGAAGTAGCCCCTGTGTTAGTGGTGGTTGAATAAACACCAGTTGATTGAGAAGGGAGAGAATTAAAGGGAGGATTAAGCGAAGGAGAGAAAAATGACGATGAGGTATGAAATGAAGGTGTTTGAGGTGAAGTGATGATAAAATATCACTAGTGGATCAATGAGCTTCAAATTTTTTCTTCTTTCTTTAGTGGGAAGGTAAGGGAAACTCAAATGGTGTAACCCTAAGTTTCTCACTTTGGGAACGAGTCAAAATATGAGTAGATTGAAAAGATGAGGAAACACTATTTTCAGACAACTCAGATTGTTGTGGCTTTTCTTTTGAAATAGAAATTACTTCTAATTTCTGAAATAGAAATTGCAAAGGCCTATTTCTTCACTTTATAATAGTTGATCTCTTCTCCTTGTAAGTTGGAGTTGAAGAAAGATATTGGGGCCTCTATTTTTTGTTCATTGATCTGTGTTAGAATTGCAACATAGGATAACTCGGAAGCAAATGTATACAAAATGAATTGATCAGAAAAGTTGGGAGTTATTAAAGAGGGAGCATCAATAATAGCTTGCTTGATTAACTCAAATGATTCTCTTTCATTATGTCCCCATTTAAAAACTGAGTTTTTCTTGATCATAACTTGTAGAGGCAAGACAATTTGAGAAAAATCCGGAACAAATATTTTCACAAAATTAATCTGTCCTAGGAAATATTGCATTGATTTATTATTATGAGGCAAAGGAATATCAGAAATGGCCTTAATTCTATCAGGATATATGCAAATCCCTTATTTGGATACAATAAATCCTAGAAGTTTCCCTTCACTAAGTGCAAAGTATGACTTCTTGGGGTTTAATGAAATCCCATATTTAATACACCTTTCAAGAATCTATTTTAAATCATGATAATGATTGTTCCTTTTCTTGGAATATATAGTAATATCATCAAAGTAAACAACACCATTTTTATTGATCATACCTCTAAAGTAAATTCCCATAGCTAGTTGGAAGGTTTCTCCTGCATTTATTAATCCAAAAGGCATTTTTGGATATGCATAAGTTCCCTATTTAGTCCTGAAAGTAGTCTTTAATATATCATCTGGATGAACAAGGATTTCATTATACCCTGAGAATCCATCTAGAAAAGACATCAATTCATAACTTGCTACTGACAACAAGATTTGTTCCATGGGTGGAAGTGGAAAGTTGTCTTTCTCACATGATTTATTTAAATTTCTAAAGTCGATGCAAATGCGAATATCACCATTTTTTTTCCTAACAGGTACCAAATTTGAAACCCACTTAGAGTGCCTGACTGGAAAAATGATTTTGGCCTTGAGGAGTTTGTTTAATTCATTCTTGATTTGATTTTCAAGATTGGGATGAATCTTCCTTAACTTTTGTTGAACATGCTTAGCATCAGGTACCATTGGGATAATATGCTGAATGGTAGAGGAATTGTAAGTTTTCAAATCATCATAATTCCAAGAGAAAACATTTTTTTATTTCTTTAACAAATGGAAAAAAGGCCAATCTCTCATTAGATGAAAGTCCTAGGCCTAGATTAATATTTGAGGTTTCATATAAGATCCAAGGTTTATCAATTCAAACCTCAAAGTTGAACTTTGTTGTTTACAGTTAGTGACCTTATTAAATCTGTCCTTTAAGACATACAAGTCTTCAAGCTTGACTACAGACTTTGGTAAGGGAATTTCCTCAATCAATTAGAATTTTCCTAAAAGTCAGGAATATCAATAATTAGAACATCAATGATTTGACAAAATTTAGCATTAGAATAAAGTCTAATGAGAACAAAATTGATTTCCCCTAACACTTTGACTTTGGTTCTATCGAGTTGAACAATATGTACAATAGACTTCCGGGGTTCAATGTTCAGTTTAAGACAAACTGAATAAGGAAATACATTTGAAGATGCCCCAAAGTCTACTAAGAAATTATGCACATTCTTATTGAAGATTTCAAAGGTCAGAAGGAAAGGAGGAGTATGAGATTTTAACCTATCTCCAATTAGGATGACATCGGTGGGATCAATCTTATCTGAAGGATCAATGGGGGGTTTTCCTATTCCTTTAGAAGCTTTAGAAGTAATAACAATCAACAAAGGGGATGCCGGAATTGCATTTAATTCTTTAAGTAAAAATTTATGTTGTTGCTTTAGCTTAGCTACTTCATAGAAGGAAATGTTAGCCTTGACTTTATTCATATCCTCAATTATATTATATTCTATGGTGTTATAAAAAACCATAGTTTTAGATGTACATGGATAATTGGAAGAAGATGGAATTTAATTGGAAGATGTAGCAACTTTGTCCTTAGTAGTAGGAGTAGAAGGTTTCTGCTTTTGGGTTGATCGCGATGAATCTGCAAGACCCTTACTCTGTGTACTCACTAGAAAAGCTTCATGTTCTTCTTCATTATCTGAAGTAGTAAGAATAAAGACCCATAATCCATGAAGTTCAACTATTTCTTCATATTGGGATTCATTGACAGATAATGTTGTTTCTTCTTCATCATCTTGTAAATCAGATTCAGCATTTGATATGACACTAGGAGGTTGAGGATTTGATGTTTGGGTTGTCCTAAAAGACCTGAAATGATTTTTAGAAGACTCAGATGTTTTTTATCTCTACCATCTCATTCGACATCAATTTAAGGACCTTTTGTAATCCTTCTAGATCAAAAGGACCTTTGGGAGTTTTCTTCTTTGGTTCCTCTTTGAAGGTAACCTTCTTAGTTTTTCTTTCTTCTTGAGCAATTTTATTTTCTAAGGAAAGAATCCCTTTTTCTACAGATATTGAATCTTTCATGTTATCAACTAAAGTGGCTCTATCATCCCTATCTAAAAAAATTGCAATATTGGAAGGAAGAGCAAAAATATACCACTCTATTTGGACATCAACACTAGGTTTAGAAGTATCTCGAATTTTGTTTAACAATTTATTAAACCTAGAATTGAAATCCTCGATTTTCTCATTGGGATTGGCTTTAAGATTGGAGAGATCATTGATTAGAGTAGCAATTGTGTGATCATCACCAAACTTAGTAAAAAGTTGTTCTTCAAATATATCCCAACTAGTGATAGATGTTGGTGGTAATGAGAAGTACCATGAACCTGCAGATCCTTCAAGGGTATATGGAAATAATCTTACTACGTAGTATTCTTCTACCACTCCATTGAGATTAATGGCCAACATAAAATTATGGAGTTGTTCTTTAACAGGGAGTCCATCGTCAGAATTTAAAATTTGTTAATCATCTTTAGGTATGCTTAGTTAGAGGATGGAGAGGTGTTTCCATTTGAACAACTCCAGGACCAGTCCATGGTCTAGCTGCTGGTGGGTTTTGTTGTCTACTTGCCATTCTGTGAACTTGAGTAGGAGTTGTAATAGTAGAAGAGGTTGACTGTGTGGAAGAAGAAGTAGCCCCTTTCTTAGTGCTAGTTGAATCAACACTAGTTGATTGAGAAGGGAGGGAATTAAAGGGAGGATTAAGCGGAGGGGAGAAAAATGGTGATGAGGTATGAAATGAAGGTGTTTGAGGTGGATTGATGATAAAATATTGCTAGTGGATCACTTAGCTTTAGATTTTTTTCTTATTTCTTTAGTGGGAAGATAAGGGGAAATCAAATGGTGTAACCCTAAGTTTCTCACTATGGGAACAAGTCAAAATACTAGTAGAATGAAAAGATGAGGAAACACTACTTTTGGACAACTCAGATTGTTGTGGCTTTTCTTCTGAAATAGAAATTCCTTCTAATTTCTGAAATAAATTTTGAATTTCGAGTATCTCTTGAGAAGGAGGTTGATCAAATGACTTAGGTAGTGTGCTAGGAGACTTTGTGGTTTTTTTACAACTTCCGGTCTAGGAGTAGGTGGTTTGGAATGCGATTTGGAATTTGGGGAAGATCTTGAGGGGGAGTGACTCTTTATACGGTCTTTTGATGTAGGATCAAACCTTTTTTCCATTTATAATCGGGCCCCTCCTTCTAGTGCAAAACATTTTGAAGGCTCAAAATGTAGCTGCCTCAACATTAGGGATAACCACCCGGTCGGGAACTTGGAAACCATTCCTTTTCCATTTAGAATAGCGGCTTCAACTGGGGATAATGGGACCAATTTCCTTTTAAGAGTATATAATGGAATTTGAAGTATAATGTGGGTGAAATGGTTGCGATGAATAAAAATTACAGGAGTACAAACATATATATACACACACACACACACACACACACACATATATATATATATATTTCTCGGGATTTAATGTTATGAAACCAACTCAAGAAAAGATAGAAAAGATAGATCAACGCCTTAGAATTCAGCCTCTTTGAGGGGGCAACCTCCTTTACATTACATAAATGAACAATTCTTGGATGATAAAAATGACAAAACCTCCTTTCTATATATAGGAGTCTAAGGAGTCACAATATAATCCGGCCGACCTAACAATAATAATATAAAGCCACAAAAATAACAATAGAGGGATTCTATGGGGCACAGAAATTACAACATGGGGGTAATAGGGGCACAACAATATAAATAAGGGGTATAACTACAATAGTAATGGGGTAATCACTAGTATTATAGGGACCCAACATGCCCCTCTCCTTCAAAAAAGTGTTGTCCTCAACGCTTGAGTAGTTCTGGATACTTCTGCATAAAATTCTCATCCTCCCATGTGGAATCTTCAGCAGATAAGTTCTTCCACTTGATAAGATACTCTGAAATTGATCGATTTCGTAGCTGTCGAGTTCTTGTTTCTGTGACTGCTTCCGGTTCCAATATAATTTTTCCTTCCTCGTCAAGTTTTGGCAATATTGTTTGAACTGGGAGCTTGTCGCTTATAACCTTCTTTAAACATGAAACATGGAAAACTGGGTGCAATCGAGAAGCTGCAGGAAGCTCCAATTTGTATGCCATAGTACCAATCTTTTGCAACACCTTGTACGGACCATAATACTTTGGTGATAATTTATTATCCTTCTTAGCTTGCTTTAGGGACATTTGCTTATATGGTTGTAGCCATAGGAATACCCAATCACCTACATCAAAACTTCTTTCACTACGATGTTGATATGCCTGTTGTTTCATTCTATTTTGTGCCAACACGAGGTTATCCTTTAAGAGTTGGAGGACTTGTTGTTGATGTTCGATGTGATGTTCCACTACCTGAACCTTAGAATTTTCTCTTAAATATGATGTGATGGATGGTGGTTGATACCCATAAAGTGCCATAAATGGGGTCATTTTTGTTGCTGTATGGAAGGAAGTGTTATACCACCATTCAGCCAGAGGCAACCATTTGACCCATTGTGTCTATTTATCAGATACAAAGCAACGAAGATATCCTTCCAAACATTTGTTTACTATCTCAGTTTTCCCATCAGATTGAGGATGATAAGATGAGCTATGAGCTAACTGAGTACCAAGACAAGAAAATAATTTTGTCCAAAAATTTCCAGTGAAAATGGGATCTCTGTCACTTACAATAATATTTGGGTTTCCATGTAGCTTTTGAATTGTTTCCATAAATGCAGTAGAAACTGTACTGGCTTTAAATGGATGTGATAATGCACAAAAGTGTGCATACTTGGTAAGTCTGTCAACTACCACCATGATGACACTCTTTCCCTCAGACTTGGGTAAACCTGTGATAAAATCCATTGAAACCTCCTCCCAACGTTGGCTTGGAATGGATAAAGGTTGTAATAGACCCGGTGTCTTAATTGTTTCAACTTTATTTTGTTGGCAAACCAAACATTCCGCCACAAACTTTTGAATATCTGATTTAAGGCCATCCCAAAAAAATTCCTTCTTAACCCTGTGGTAAGTTTTTAAAAATCCCGAGTGCCCTCCTAAGGGAGAAGTGTGCAATTCCATAAGAATCTTTTGTTTTAGCTGGGAATTCTTACAGAGGTATAAGCGATCTTTGTACCATAATGAATCATTTTTCCAGCTAAATGTATCAGACGTACTGGAATCTTGTTGTAGCTTTCAAATAAGTGCCCACACTTCTTCATCATTCTTCCATTCCTCCCTTGCTTCGTTTATCCAATCTGGTTGGATAATAGAAATGGCGCACAACAATGCTTCCACATCCTCATCTTTTCTTGAGAGTGCATCTGCCACCACATTTTTCTTCCCTTTTTTGTAGATGATTTCAAAGTCATAACCCAACATCTTTGTGACCCACTTTTGTTTCTCTTCAGAGGATAATCTTTGTTCTAAAAAGTATTTAAGGCTATCATGATCCGTTTTTACCTTGAAGTGTCTTCCCATTAGGTAGGGTCGCCATTTCTTAAGTGCATGGAGTATTGCCAACATTTCCTTCTCATAAATAGCTTTGCTTAAAAACTTTCCCTTGATTGGACGACTTTCAAAAGCAATGGGTCTTTCATCTTGCATTAGAACAACACCAATTCCATTTCCTGAAGCATCACATTCCACAATAAAGGTTTTTGTGAAGTCCGGTGTAGCTAAGACCGGTGCTTGGCACATTGCCTCTTTAAGATGTTCAAAGGCCTTTGTTGCTTCCGAAGTCCATGAAAATGCATCTTTCTTCAATAATGTTGTTAGAGGTGCTGCTATTCTCCCATAATTCTTAACAAACTTGCGATAATACCCTGTCAACCCAAGAAATCCTCGCAGATGCTTTATGGATGTGGGGATTTTCCATTCCTTAATGGCTTTAATTTTGCTAGGGTCTACCTTAACTCCTTCATGAGATACAATATGACCCAAATATTCCACCTCCTGGACTCCAAAGAAACATTTGGATCTTTTTGCATATAATTGTTTCTCCTCCAATAGTTGTAGCACCCTGTCAACATGTTCAACATGATCCTTCCAAGACTTGCTGTAGATTAGTATATCATCAAAAAATACTAACACAAATTTTCTAAGGAATGGTTTGAAAATTGAATTCATCAAACCTTGAAATGTTGAAGGTGCATTGGTAAGGCCAAAAGGCATGACCAAAATTCATAATGACCCTCATGAGTTCTAAATGCCGTTTTCGGAATGTCTTCAATCTTCATTCTGATTTGATGATATCCCGAACGAAGATCCAACTTGGTGAAGTAAATTGATCCATGCAATTCATCCAGTAATTCATCAATGACAGGAATGGGGAACTTATCTTTAATAGTGAGCTTGTTGAGCTCCCTATAATCCGGACACATGCGCCATGATCCATCCTTCTTGTGCACCAATACTACTGGAGCAGAGAAAGAACTTTGACTTGGTTGAATTATACCAGCCTCTAGCATTTCTGCAACCATACGTTCAATTTCACTTTTTTGGACATAGGGATATCTGTACGGCCTGATGTTTGGAGGAACACTTCCTGGAATCAGATGAATAGCATGATCATGATCACGCATAGGTGGGAGACCTTTGGGAGTCTCAAATACCTTGGAATGATTGTCCAGGACTTTTTGGAGATCTGGAGAAATAGATGATTCTGATGTGGAAACATCTAGCGAACATAATTGTGCAATTACACCTCTTTGCTCCTTTTTTAGAAGCTTTGTCATACCATTAGAGCTGATTATCTTTCCTGGTTTCCCTGCAATACCCCTTAATTCAACTTCCTTTCCTTGTGTAGAAAATTTGATGAAAAGTTCTTGAAAATTAAAAGCTATTGTACCCAAGGATTGTAGCCATTGGACTCCTAGTACAACATCAGCACCTCCCATTGGAATGGAAAGCATTGGGCTAGTCAATACATATTCTCCCATGGATAGCTTGATATTATGGCACCTTCCAGAGAAATTTATTGTTCCTCCATTTGCAATCATCACTTGACACTCTGGTGCTGGATATAGGAAGCAATTCAATTCTTTTGCTACCCTACAATGAATAAAATTGTGGGTGCTTCCTGAATCAATCAACACTATTACCTTTTTCTTCTTGATTTGTCCTTCTATCTTGATGGTTTGAGGAGTGGTAATTCCCACCAATGCATTACAAGATATGGTCAGATTTATTTGTTCTTCATCTAGGCTTTGTTCCTGGAGTATATCTTCTTCTTTTGACCTTTCTTGCTCCTTTTCTTCTTCCTCTTCACAATCTATGTAGAATAATTTCTTCTCAGCACACTTATGACCTTTAGTGTATTTGCTATCACAACTGTAACAAAGCCCTTTTGCTCTTTTTTCTTCCAATTGTTGTGGTGTCAACCTTATAGGTTGTGGAAGACTAGGGGCAACAACACTTCCGTCTTTATAGTTGTGAGTGGTATGCTTCCTGGTTGCCATAATTTTGCTTTCCATTTTTCTTGCTAACCTGAATGCCTTCTCTAATGAATCAGGTTCCCAAAGGCGAACATCATGTTGGATATTATCCTTTAAAGACCCTATGAACACATCAATCCTATGCTCCTCTGGAATATCTTTTACCCTTATGTTCAATTTTTGGAACTCCTCAATGTGCTCCATTACTGAACCCTTTTGTTTGAGACTTATCAATTGGCTAAAAAAAGTGTTGCTTTTTGTATCTTCATAATGTGCTATCAATTCTTCCGTAAAAATTGCCCAAGTGATAAATTTTTTACGAGAGCAAAGCCATTGATACCATACAAACTGATTTGGTTCCAAATATATAGTTGCCATACGTACCTTTTGTGTGTTTTGCACATTATTGAGATCGAAGAACTGCTCCATCTGTAATATCCATGTGGCGGGATCCTTGCCATCAAACTTCCTCATATCGATTTTTGGAATATGGTGGGTCTTCGATCCAACATTAGAGTCTATGGAATCATGATTAACATTAATTTTGTTCACATCATGAGTTTCCTTTACAACCTTTTCACCATTATTAAGTATTTCTTGTAGAAAATTTGTCAAATCTGTCTTCAAATCTGTCATGTCTGTCTTCAAATTTGTCTTCAAATCTGCCATGTCTCTCTTCAAATCTGTCTTCGAATCATCCATCTTAGCTTCCATTCCCTTTATCTTAGATTCCATGCCATTTATCTTAGATTCCACGCCATTTATCTTAGCTTCTGCTAGCTTTTGTGAGTATGACATTTGTTGCACTTGTTCTTGTAATTTTGATATATCATGTAGCATTTCTTCCTCTTCTTCATGAGTCATGCCAGAGCTTTTAGGTTCCTTACTAGGTGTTTGCATTTTCTTTCCTTGGGGCATCAGTTACCGATAATAATGCTTTACTATTCCCTTTGAATTTCGTTAAACCAAGCTTACACAAAAATTTTAAAAAAACTACACACCTTTTTTCACTTTATAGAAGCCTGATATTGAATCTGATGTATCTCTGTAATTTCAGATCATCCAGTTCTAAAATTGTGACCTTAGTAGCCTTCTGTGTCCTCTTTCCAATGCCATAGGTCTGACCCAAATTGGATTCTCCAAGGAAGAGTTATGTGAAATCTCCCATAGTGACTTGCTTTTAGACTAGTTTAGTAGAGCGAACTTGTACGATGTGCCACGAGTCACTGTTTCAACCTTTAGATCTGAAACACGCATACAAAAAACTACAGTCTGTCCTATTTCTGTACCTTCTTACGAAATTTCAATCCAATCCTCAGAGAGAAATTTATGAAAATTTTCCCCAGGTCGCCTATTTTGAATGTAATTTAGGAGTCTGTAAAAAGACCAACTTCCTCAGATCATATCTCCGCAAATATCGTGCGAAAAGCTCTGAAATTCGGACCAAGGTTCAGCGCGATTTATTCTCAAATGAGTTTTTTTTGCAACTTCTGAAACATCACAAAAACAAAGTTATAGCGAAAATGCCACGATGACCTGTTTGGAGCAGCGAAACCCTAGAATCGAAATCTCTGATACCAAATGTTATGAAACCAGCTCAAGAAAAGATAGAAAAGATAGATCAACACCTTAGAATTAAGCCTCTTCGAGGGGGCAACCTCCTTTACATTACATAAATGAACAATTCTTGGATGATACAAATAACAAAACCTCCTTTCTATATATAAGAGTCTAAGGAGTCACAATATAATCCAGCCGACCTAACAATAATAATATAAAGCCACAAAAATAACAATAGAGGGATTCTATGGGGCACAGAAATAACAACATGGGGGTAATAGGGGCACAATAATATAAATAAGGGGTATAACTACAATAGTAATGGGGTAATCACTAGTATTATAGGGACCCAACATTTAACTTATCTTTAAATGTGGAATTGAACGATTCTCTAATATGCTAAACAATATATATCATCTAGAGATTCAAGAAGTAAGTGCAAGAAGGATAATATTTCGTATTTTTCACAATGCATTCAAAGTTAACAACTTCATATTCTTCAATAGTGAATAAGTATTCAACTGCATATAAGATCATACATAGAAAAATAGTAAAGAAAAAGTGGAACTATTAATCAAAGACAAACACAACAATAAAACAAAGATAATAGTACCTAATATATCAGTGCTTTTCTCATAAGAAAATCAATCTTGGTTCAACTTTCATATTAAGAAAATTCAAAAGGTACAATAGTGAAACTCTCCTAAGTTTTCTTACAAAAATACATAACCCCTTTCTAAAAGACATGGAAGGGTATTTATAATAAAAGGATCAACTATAAAGATAGAAAATACTTTAAATGTTGAGGAGTTTCAAACATACCATCCTTAAAATAAAAATAAAAGATAAAAATAGAGCCTATTGGAACAAATCATCCAGAATGAGCAGCCTGATGTCCTTTCATTTGTTGCCTGAGTTCATAGACACCTATCATGGGCTTCAATTCTGGAGTATGAGATGGGTTTAATCACACCTGTCCCGCATAAACTGCATCAGAGAGCATTGGGATCATATGGGTAGTTGTATTGGTGAAGCACCGTAACATAAGCCATTGGCTATGCGGTTTGACCAAGTGTTGCCAATAATGTTCAAAAGTTAACTTGGATAACTTTTTGATGTTATCTACCTTCATGTTGGATTAATCCTGCCTGTTGGCTCAAGGGACCATGACCTAGGTTCGAAGTTAGTTGCACCAACTAAAAAAACCCTACATTGTTCGCCCTTTCAGTAGAAACCTGCGTAGCTCAGGCCACAGTCTCACCCAAAGCAGTATTGGGGGATGCAAGAACCAAGTTTCTGCATCCAAAGACTAGTTTGATGCCTTTCAATGCCTTAGATCTACTTCCACATAGATCGGTAGTATTCTATGGCTATTTACTATAACTAGGTTAAAACAGTTTCCAAACCTTCGCGAAGGTCCACTATCAATCTTAGCGGACCTTAAACATAGGATCTACCTATTTTTGCACATCAAGAAACAACCCTAGATCTGAGTTCGCGCAGATCTACTTAATTCCTTAGCAAACATAACAAAAATATCTTTTAACTTCGTGAGAGTGGACAAGTATTCATACCATGCATTATTAAGATAGACTGGGTGTTTTTGTACAACATTCATTCGTCATTTCATAAAACATATCAGTAAGAAACAGAATATAACATAAATAGATTCAACAAAAATACACAGTAATTCTTCAAAAGTTGTCTTTATTGATCTTCAATGTTCAGATTACATATTCCTCTACCCTATGCACTCAACTTCAGGGGTCCCCGCACTCAACTGCAGACTCTACCTAGGCCTCATACACACTTAGCTACAGGAGACTTCCATTCTTCACCTAAGCATAGGAAGGAGAGCCTTCCTGCCTTATCACTTGTCCAAGACAACAAAAACCTTTCCGCGTACCTAATTCTCTATCAAAGTTATCTCTAAGATTCACTATGACTCAACTATTCATAGCTTTCCTTCATACAATACCATGGTCTATGGACCATGGGAGAGTCTTAAAACCAACCAAACACAAGGGCTAAGACCCTTTTAACTCCTATCTATCTGTGAACTCCACATCCATATATCACAGAGACTTTACATTCTTTTTACAGTTTTTTTCACAAAATTGGGTTAAATTAACCTCAAAGATAACCCTAGGGACCCTATCCCAATAGGCCCCCAACACAAAGATTGTGACTCGCCCTTGAGTCACTCAGGTGGTGCCATGATCTTGCTGCGAAGACCACCCAGCTCGACCTGCATCACTGCAACTTCTGCAATGCTCCTTTCCGCTCCATGTTGTACCTCTTCGAGCAATTTCTCAGTTGTTGGCCCCTCCACTACGAGGTGCATGGTCCTCTATGTATACTGTAATACTTTGAGTATCTCCTGAAGCGACAGAGTAAGCTAACAAGCTTCCTCTAGCCACGGCTGCAATCTGGCCTTCAGCAAGGCCTCCTTCCTCTGCAAGTCCTCCACCTATGTGAGAAGCTTCTTTCCCTCTTGTAGCTTTGTGAGGTGTTGCAGTGACACCAAAGTGCGCGCATTCACTTAGACCTCATCATACTATTGTTGCGTTTCTCTAACATCTGTGTTTAGCTTCTGCAGGTTCAAGTCCTCCTGCATGTTTTTCCATAACTCCATTGTGGCATCAAACATAGAAGAGCAATCATTAACTATGACATCCAATGTATTCATTCCCTCCTTGATTGCTACTCTGCAATGCTCCCGAACCTCTGGCAGAGTTGTTAGCTACAACTGTAACTAAAACTATGTTATTTACATATGGAAATCAAAAGTTACTCTACTGACTTCCTCCTATGATGCACGTACTGCAACAGCCAATTTCCTCACTTGGGCTGAGGCCTTTGCATCTTATGGTATATTCAGTTCAGGCATTGATTTGCAAGCGTGCTCCATTGTTGTCTCCAAGTGCTGACGGTGTGTCTGCAACTCTTCCTTTTCCTTTAGTGCCTGAGTTTTCTCTTTAAACAGTTGTTCGTTATTGACTTAAACTCACTGACGATGGTGAGTATGCATTGTTCCCTGATCCTAAATTCTTTTGACACCCCTTGATGCAGTGCATGGAGGGTCTGGAGTGGTAGTGCAACCAAATTCAACCCCATGTCATTCACAATATTAATCACAACATGATCCTCTTTTAATTCTACGTGAATGGACCCTTTTTGCAACAGAATGGATCTGATTTCTAGAGCCCATTCGAGCTCTACCACTATGTTATTTCTCTAAGTTAGGCTCACTTGCACTCTGCTTTCTTTCCCAACGCCTACCTGGATCCTAGTTTCCTGTATCTGAAACTCGTGCAGATCCTTTTGGATGCTCCCCAGTGTATGCATATATTGTTGCTCAAATTTTTGCAGCACCTTCATTTTCATGTCTCATATCTTGTCTCCGATCTCATCGAGATTGCCTTTTGTTAGAACCATGGGATCGATATGTGTCAATCTATCAGACTTATGCTTTTTCTATTGTCCACCCTTCTGCTCCTGTCCACGTCTCTTCAGGACGAAAGGAGTACTCTGCTCCTCACCACCACCTCCTCCTTGCTCTAAAAGCTCTTGCTCATCAGTGTGATGTGAAGCAGACTTTCCACCCTCCATTGTATCTCGTCGTTCCTTCTCTACCTGCTCTTTAGCATCGCACTCCTTCTCCATTCACTCCTTCTCTGCAACTTCCTTCTTCTTTTATTCAGTCAAGGCGTGCACGGCCTTCTGAGCGGCATCCTTCCACTTCTGCGCAATAGAGCTCTCTGTGCCTTAGCTTGTTCCCACATCTAGTGTCATAGGTTCGCACCACTTTGCTGGTCAATACCCTACAACTTCTTGCACATCCATCTCAGACACCAAATAAGGCAGGAGATGCCATGTTTTCTTTGGGTCCTTTTGCACGCATATTGACACATTGTGGAAGTTAGCCTTGAATTTCGCGTAGGCTGTCAATTGTTAGAACAAGGTTGGGGACAACCTTCACCTCTGATTAACCACCATATGAAGGTCCATTTCCATCAAGATCCAGAAATCTTCATCTCCTTGACTCGTGCCTGATCCTTTGTAGACCACAACGAGGAAAACGACACCACCTCAGGTAAATCTTCCTTGTTGGAGGAAACTTATTGTCCTCCGGCAACCTCGAAGCAACTAACATGATAGATAATAAAAGCCAAGCATAATGAAAGGATTGCTTTCCTCTTGGGCTTCTCAGCAGTTTGCGATGAAATCCTGGCATAGATATTTGGCCCAATTATACTACACACCCTTCGGGCACTGTGAAACAAGTGACACTACTGGCGCTAGAACTTTGTTCGTGCGACAATTCCTCATGATCTTACCTATGAGGATCTGGGTAGAAAACTGTACTGCCTGGTCTTGGATTGACAGGATAGAGTATCTGTGTGACATTTTCACAAGACCATATTCCTTCTTCATTTTATCAGCTAGTTCCTTCTCCCCGGTTTTCCCTCAAAACTCCTTGGCAGGGTCCACTCCTTTATATGGAAACTTAGTTATCATGTGGATCAAAATTTATATTATTGGAATGGGCTATCCAAGCCAAAAAATCCCATTGTGCACCAGCATGAGGAGCTGGCGCACACAGACTGTGTTAATAATTGAGCAGTGATAGTGTAGCACTAAGAGCATGTTCAACAACCCTGCCTGCTCAACATCACAAACCCAATTCATGGGCTCCAACATCGTAACCCCCATTTCTTCATAATATATCTTTTTCATATACTTATGGGTTGCTAAGTGTAGGAACTTTTCATGGTCCGCGAGGTCCTAATCCTCCATTTTTATGACTGGGATTCGCGCTAACCTGGGACCTTCAATTCAACTTGCTCAGGCAGTAGGGGTGTTGATATTGTGAATTTCCTAGAATGGGGATCCTTGGGCACTTTATTTTTTCCCTTTCGCAGAGGGATGTACTCAAGAAGCCTTGAAATAGGCTCGTTTCCCTTGACATTGACTTATTCCACACCTTGGTATTCTTCTTCTTCTAAATCCACCACTTTCTCTGGTTGTTTGTATTTTTCCTCCTTCTACCACACCTCCCGATTTTTCTTGGTGACATTATCATAGGCACCAAATTCTTCTACTTTTCCTTCGCAATTGATTTCTTCTCCCTTGCAGTTGGTTGTTTCTCTTTTGTAGCAGTTTGCTTCGGCCTAGGCAAGCTCGGTGTCGTAGGCACAACGGGCGTAGCTTACATACTGGTTATGTTAGGGCCTGGCACGTTGGAGACAATAGGTTCTAAACTTATGGCTTCAACGGGGTTTGCAAAGGTCATATTCTCCATGAATCACTCTCGCGCTGCTATAGTACAGTTTGCAAATGAGGGGTGCATCACATTTTCTTCCCAGAATGCACAATTCATACGCTTCAGATAGAAAATGTGCAAACAACTCTCAAAATGCAAAGTGTTCTCTATTGGATTAGCATGCGTAATTTATAGGGGGATTTGAATTCAAATCCGACCCCCAAAATTTTGATAATAAATTCTCTTTTCACAGAAGATCTTTAAAGATTTTCGCCATAAATGGTGCCTACCCACTCTCCTCAATTGATTTTTTCCATCAAATCATGAATATTAACTGCAAAAACTATATTTAAACTCACCTACACAGCACCATCCTCCATGACGCAGCTCATCTAGCGCAGCTTCACGTGTCGCACCATTTCCATTCGTCACACAACCTTTCTACCAATCTTTTCCCTGAGTCAGGTAGCGTATTTTATAGTCCCGGAATCCCTTGTAGCTACTTGGATTACTAAGACTATATTACTTCCATATATTCATCGGGTAGGGGAAGGATCCCCTTCCCCATTCAACTTTGCAAGTTGAACTGTGCCACCATTCGTGATCTCCTTGATAACATACAACCCCAACCAGTGCATTTGAAATTTTCCTTGAGAATTTGTGAACTTGCTATCACATAAAAACACCAAATCATCTACCTTGAACGTGCACAAATAATGTGCCTATCATGCCATGATTTTTCATGTTCCTTTTGTACTTGCTGATGAAATTCAGCTAGGAAATGGTCTTCCAAAAACTCCATGATTTGTGCAAGCCATTCCTCTAAGGTCTCGTAGTTTGCCATCTTAGTCAAGGTTGCAATCTGTAAACTAGGCACAATATACTCCATCGACGTGACTGTTTCAATTCCATAGACTAGCCTGAATGGCGTTTGTCTTATCAATTTCTTGCAACTCATTCTATAAGCCCATAATACTGTAGGTACACGCATGTCCCAGTCATTCCTCTACACATTGCATACCTTTGTCAATGTGTGCTCCAAGATCTTATTAAAAGCTTCCATTGTTCCATTCTCCTATGGGTGATAGGGCATTCTCTTCTGACGATACACCTGAAACTCTTCCAACATCGCATTGATCATTTCATTCAAAAATGCATACCCCTATCACTCATCAAAATATTCGTGCATCCAAACTTTGTTAAGACATACTCAAAGAGAAACTTTGCAACAGTGTCAGTTGTACAGTCCCTCATTGGCTCCGTTTCTGCCTATCTAGTTAAATACTCTATCACAGTTATAATATACTGCGTGCCCATCTTCTTTCCTGGTGGTTATATGGGACCTATAAAATCAATGGCCCATTTCTCAAATACCTGCAATGAAACTTGGGGATTTAAATTCAATTCATCCCTTCACGAAGGTTGCCCCATCCTTTAGCGAGCATCACACACCTTACTATATGCCTTAGAATCCTTGTGTAACGTTGGCCACCACAACCCAATGCGTAAAATCTTTTGCGTGGTTGCTTTTCCTGCATTGTGGATTCCTGCCACTCTTCCATGAGCTTTAGCTACGATACTCGTGCATTCAAACTTCAGAACATACCTTCGCAATATCTCATCTAACCCCATCTTATACAAATGACTTGTAATTACTAAAAAATCTGCAGCGTGAAATACTAACTCCTCCTTTTGTCGAGTGGTATAACCTTCTAGAGTTGTTCCCATCATTAAAAACTAAATAATATTGGCAAATCGATCATTAGCGATGCCCACCACAAAAAGTTGCGCATCCGACAATTCTTCCTCCAAACTACTTGGTTCTTCACCTGTTTCGCTCCTTGATAGATGGTTTGGGCCTGCATTTAGCCTTCTAGGCTTCACAATTACCTCAAAGTCATATTCTTGGATCAATAAAAACCATTGGCATATCTCCCCCCCCAACACAGACTTATTGATTAGGTACTTCAAAACAGAGTGATCTATGTACATCTTAAAGTATCCGGCCAACAAATAATGCCAGAATTTCTGCAGCGTGTAGACCATCGCTAGCCCTTCGTGCTCTGTGGTGGAGTAATTATTCTCATATTTGGATAGCTTTCTACTTGCAAAAGCTATTGGATGATCAATCTCGCCTTCTCCTGCCTGGGTTAATACAACTTTGAGCGTAATACAAGAGGCATCAACATGCACATGAAACTCCTTTTCCCAGTCAGGAAACACCAAAATAAGCACTGCCACCATCTTCTCCTTCAAGACATCCAAGTTGCGCTGGCAGTCTTCATCCCAATAGAACATCGCATCCTTTTTTAACAATTTTTCCATCGGCGCGGTTATCTGGCATATGCCTTGATGAACTTTTTGTAGTACCTAGTGTGTTCCAACATCGCGCGCAGTTGTTTCACGTTCCTAGGGGGTTCCAAATTTACAATAATGATGATCTTCGTAGGGTCCACCATCAATCCCTGCATATAGACAATGTGGCCAAGAAAAATACCAAAAGGCACACAAAACATACACTTCTTTAAGTTCAGCGTGATCTGATACCTTTGACACATATCCAGCATGAGGCGCAGACTCCCAACATGGTGCTTCACCAACCCAAATATGGTCCAATCATCGAAATATACTTCTAGTAACTTATGAATAAATTCTTTGAACGCCGCGATCACTACCCGGGAAAATATTTCAGGCGCATTCTTTAATCCAAATGGAATAACTGTATATTGGAAGCAACCCCACTTCGTTGCAAAGGTTGCTTTTCTTTGATCCTCCAGCACAATATTTATTTGATGATAACCCGAAAATCCATCAGTGAATGAATATGCTTCCTATTTGCCAACATTCTCTAATACTTCGTCAGTAAACGATGTCGGAAATGGGTCATGCACACAGGCATCATTCAACTTCCATAGATCTATGCATATGCAGATTTTTCCCTTCTATTTCTTTTCTTGGACTACCATTGGGCTTACCCAATAAAATTCTTCTACAAGCTCAATAATGCCAGCTTCAAACATCTTATCCAATTCGAGGCACACCTTTTCCTTATAATTTGGATTCAGTCGATAAGGTCACCGCTTAATAGGCTTCGCATCTAGTTTCAATGTAATCTTCATAACACTTAAATCTATGACAACTCCTTTCAAATTTGAAAAATTCATGGGAAATAAGTCCAGGTACTTGCGTAATAGCTTAGCTACTTTATCAACTATATATTCATCCCAATAATCTCCTATGTTTGTAAACTTGGGTTTGTCTTTAGTCCCAATGTTTACCAGTTGAGTTTTCAGGGGCTCTGATATATATGGGTTTGCTACCTTCTGTCCCTCGACGTCGTGTTGTCCTTAAGTCTCAGGGATGGTAATATTCCGCAGGTCATCCTCTCCTTCAACTGTCACATTATAGTATTCTAGTGCATGGCGCAATTGTGTACTCCAATCTGGTTGAGTCCATTCTATTGGTTCCTTCAGTGTCCTAAATATAACTGCTTTTATTTCTTGTAGTCCTTCATCAATACTCTCAAAGCCATCCTCAAAGCTGAAAGTTAATAGAAAAGCTTCTTTTAAAACATCCCATTCTACAGTCCCATGGTGAAGCTCAGTCTCCAAATACCAGCTCATGGGTATCGTATCTAATGTATGATAGAATATATGCACCCACTCTGGCTGTGGTTTTGTTCCCAAGGCTTTAGTCCATCGTGCTAAATGATCGCACAAATCATCCTTCCCACTATATTTTTTTGTCATCCTGGTATTAGCATAGCCAAACCTTAGCTTCATCATTCTTCGATATTCTCTCCATCCAGCAAAGCTTTCCTTGTGCGTACCCCACCAATGATAGGCGTAGCATGTAGCACCAATTCCAGTGCCTGGAATCGATGCTCTTCTGGTAATTCATTTTCAAATTCATCTAAAAACAATTCCACATAAGTCAATTCATCATAATGCGGAAGGTTTCTTACCTCAGTCGAAACACATCTGTACGACTTGGTCATCATATTGTAGTGGAGAGTAGATACTTCATGCAGCCTATTCTACCAATTTTCAAGCTATTCATCTGAATCTGAGGCATAGGAGCTATCCATGTCCCAGGCGATTCATCCATCTGTTATAGGATTGATCCAATCCTCATCGTGCGCTGTTATCTTGTAGATCCTATCGAGATCATCTGCACTTTCTACATAGTCATGCACAGGTTTAGTATAACGCTCTCCCTCTGTAAGGTCTAATGGCACTATTACCCTGAGTGAATTCTTTTCAAAGGACATCTTTCACTTCATCAAGTTGATTATCCCATTCATATCAATAGCCCAGTTGATTCCTAGTAGCGCATGGTATGGGTTATTGTCATCCACTATCTCAATGACCTCAAAGTCATCCATTGTACTTACTCCCTCAATATCCACCGTTACACCATACAAGCACCCCATTGGAATAATATTCTATTGATTTCCATGTACAACTGAATAGGAGACCACTACAACGTAGGTCTCCCCGTCCTCTCCCATGTTTGTTTAGGCAAGACATTCGCATTAGATCCCATATCCAAGATGACCTGATCCATTTCATATTCACCTATCTATGCAGTCAACCTCATTTCATGCCCTGTTCATGCCTTATGCTTTCCAATATTCCTCACTATGCGCTTTTCCATAGGAGTCTTTTCCTTATTGGCACATTTGTCTTTTAAGTCATGCAGTCCTTCAACTGCTTTCTGATCGCACAAAATCTTCATACAAGTCTTCAGAAAGGTAGCTAGTATTGAAGGATCTACTTCTTGCATCACATTAGTCTCCAACAACTTCTCTTGAATTCTTGAGGTGGAGGTTCAACGAAGTTCTTCTTTTCTTCCAATAAGGTCTCTTTAGCACGATTCAGATCAAAATCGACTTCCTTCTTGATATCCTTGTGTACCCATCCTTCTTCCTTAGGATGTGTACCTTTATCTAAGCTAGTTTCTATACCACTTATTAACTCAATGTTTACGTTTTGATCCTCTTCATGGGGCTCAACCCTCATCATCTGAAGGTTCCCGCGTAGGGTGTTGGGGTTGTGCCTTCTTATTTTTCATATTTTCCATAAGTACCGTAAATTCATCTTTTACATGATAAAAATGTCAACAATACTGACATGAGGGATGCATGGGATTTGGAAAATCACGCGCGAAGTACCCTGCTTCACCACAGTTATAGAAAAATACCTGCCCATGCCCCGGGTTCTAGCACCTCTTCCTCATCCTCAGCCTTGGAATCCTTCGCACGTTATTCCTGTTCCTTGATCCTGAGGTTGACTTTTTCCCTGCATTCTATAGGTAGGGGTTCTATCCATCATCAACTCATAAATTCTACAATGGCATTCATCATGTCCTACTGACTTACATAAATTGAAAAATAGCTACTGAGGGGTCTGTACAAACTTTTGCAATAGATGGAAGTTATCAGTAGCATGTTTTCTTGTGACTTGAAAAATAGCGCACCACAGCATAGCTCCTGCGCTCGTCCAAATATTATTCTCTAGTTTTAGGGGTACAGGCCCTCGAATATAATTCTTAAAGATTGGGTAATGATCCTTATCATGTCCATGGCTTTTACATTTTAGGCCTCGAATCTCAGTGCACTCCTCCAGCTAAGCTTCCCTTCCTTTCTTTAGGCTTTGCAACTCCAAGTGCAGGCTCTCTAGCTATGAATGAATCTGTTGCATCCCCAGGTTCATATCCAGAATAGGTGATGCATGCAACCTCATTGCGATATCCAAGGCTTCTGCTTGTGTTTCTATCTTCTGCTATGACAGAAGTATTCTTAAGTGCGGCAAAAGTAATGCTATAAACTAGTCATGATACTAGGTATCTGAGATTTGCATGTTAGCCTACCTAATCTAGCACTTCAACCTCTAATAAAAGTCCCAAGGTGTCTCATCGACTCTCATTCAGATCTCCTTAAATTCAATTACTGATTGCGCCTCTGACTTAGGCCTACTAAACTCTTTATTCAAAGCTAACAGGGTATCTTCCATCAATGCATTGGGGTTATCAGTGCAATACTTTATATACCAAGTTAAAGTGTGGTCCTGTAAGGTTGTAACCAACTATTATTTCTTAATATTGTCATCATTAACCTGATGCGCTATCCACACAAGTCCTGCAACAAACCAAAATTGTTTTGGATCTTCATCGCCCGTTCCTTTAAAAATCGGCATCTTCATTGCGTTTTCCATGATGAATGGTGGAGGTGGAGGTGGAGGAGATGAAGGCATAGTTGTATGAGGTAAAGGTGGAGTCGGAGGTGGAGTGGATGGATGAGATATCCTTGGAATACCCTGAGTTATTAATTGAACGACACTTTGTGGCATAGTCAACACTGCCCCTTCTTCGTCACTTGAAGGGGTTTCAATGAGCAGAGTATATTCTGGGCTAGATCCTCTATTTCTTCTAAAGAGTCTCCAAATTCACGTAGCTTCGAACATTAAGGTAATGGCATTACCCACTTTTCACATAATAACATTTTATTCCAAGTATTTAATGACCTTAAGTACTTACCTCGCAGTCCTTTGAAGAATATTCATTCTGCTTCGCTATAGCTAACTGATGTGTCAACTGCAAATTCAGTAACAAATCCTCCTAGAATTCGATCAAGCCAATGATCGACAAACCACACAATATTGTTTTCAAATGCCTCTAGTTATCATATTAATTATGGAGTCCACACTATAGGACTATTGAACTTCCACCTCCCTTGACTGTCTGCAAATTTAGCTAACCACTCATATAATTCACATGGAAAAGTCCAAAAGAAAATTTCATGTATCTCTGTATACAAATATTTATTCAACCAATCTACCATCGAAAGACGTGGATTCCTATTTTCTTGAGCCTCAAACTCGTAAATATTCTAATCTAACCACTTTTCAATCTCTTTCTTAGTCAGATTCCAATGATGTGACATCAAACATATCTTAAGTAGATCTCGGTCCTGACAACAAAACCATTTTTTGGCTTAAGAGGTCCTAACCCAGGTTTGAAGTTAGTTGCACCAACCAACAAAACCCTACACTATTGTCCCTTTCGGTAGCAACTTGCATAGCGCAATTCATAGTCTCACCCGAAGCAATATTGGGGGATGCAAGAATCAAGTTTCTGCATCCAGAGACTAGTGTGATGTCTTTCAGTGCCTTAGATCTGCTTCTACGTAGATCAGTAGTCTTCTAGGGATCTTTACTGTAACTAGGTTAAAATGGCTTTTAGACCTTCACGAAGGTCCACTATCAGTCTTAGAGGACCTTAAACAATTGATCTACCTATTTTCACGCATCAATAAACAACCCTAGATCCGAGTTCATGTAGACCTACTGAATTCCCTAGCAAACATAACATAAATAGCTTTTAACTTAATGATAGTGGATAAGTATTCATATCATGCATGATTAAGATAGATTGGGTGTTTCCGCGCAACATTCATTCATCATTTCATAAAACATATTAGTAAGCGACAAAATATAACATAAACAGATTCAATAGAAATACACAGTAATTCTTCAAAAGTTGTCTTTATTGATATTCAACATTCAAATTACAGATTCCTCTACCCTGCACACTTAGCTGCAGGGGTCCGTGCACTCAGATGCAGACTCTACCCAGGCCTCTTGCGTGCTCAACTTCAGGAGCCTTCCCTTCTTCACCTAAGCAAAGGAAGCAGAGCCTTCCTTCCTTAGCACTTTCTAAAGACAACAAAAACTTTTTAGCATACCCATTTCTCTATCAATGCTATCTCTAAGGCTCCCTATGACTCAACTATTTATATCTTTCCTTCATACAATACCATGGTCCGCGGACCATGGGAGAATCTTAAAACCAAGCAAAACAGAAGGGCTATGACCCATTTGACTGATCTATCCGTGCGCTCCAAATTCATATATCGCGAAGACTTTACATTTTTTTACAATTTGTTTTACAAAATTTGGTTAAATTAACCCAAAACTAACCCTGGGGACCCTATCCCAACACTGGAAGTGTTTCATTAGTGTTTTGACATCCGACAATGTGTCTATAGGACATTCTTGAATCAAATTAGCGTTGAAATGATTCTTGCGAATGGTTTTAGTGAGGTTGTTTGCAACGTCCCTTGCACTAAAGATGGTTGTGTCCACCTGTTTCATTTTCATATCCCAGTCCAAAAAAGGATTTCCTTTTGTGAATCTTGAATCCTTGTAGGATAGGATGCTATGCCATCTGCATTGTCTTGCTAGGAAACATAGTCAGAAATCTTTTCTTCGATGTCATCAAAGTATGTCCTCAGACTAGACAACTGATTCATCAGTGAATCACTTGTCTTACACAAATCATATATTGTTGTTAACTTCTAGCAGAAAACAACTTTTTGTTGAGCCAGGAGAGTGTTAAGTTCCCCTTCTTCTTTCTTGAAATATTAAATCTTAGGATTATCTTTGATTTGATAAATCATGAGCTGGAGTGGTCGCAATTGATAATTTTTTATTTTGATCTTAGCTTCATGTTGAAGCTTCATCGCATCAAAGCTTTTCTGCAGTTGAATTACCTGAGTCTGCCATCCCTCATCAACGCTTTGTTTTGCATTGAGTAATGCATATTCTAATTGAAGGATCTTGTCATCCTTCTCCTTGATCAATTGTTGTACTTTTGAGGCTTTATCCACAGTGGATGTAGCATATGCCCCTGTGAACTGCGGTAACCTTGTTAGATCATTGGTAGGGTCAGTTTGGGGATCCTTCCAAACAATATTCAATGGTATATTTCCCAAAACTAAGGTATAGGACTATTCATTTCTTTTCCTATTCCTTTGTCTGCTCATGACAACCTTGTACTTTGGACTGTAAAATACACCTAGGGGAGGTATTTATTCTATCTTGAGCACGAATTTTGATGTAGGGTGAGCCAGAATGATTTCTAGGTCATTAGTGCTGACCGCTTTATCTAAATACTCAATATTGAGTGGGACCTTCTTTGTAAACTCAGGAGTCTTAAGAGTTTCTTTTGGTGATGAGGTCTATGCTTCCTGTACCTTGTCTAGCTTGTTGGTAGATGGTGACTCCTTAGTTTGCTGTGTCGATGTTTCCCTTCCTTTATTTCCCTAATTTACTTTAAGATCTTTTGAAACCTAGGCTGAAACCTATTCCTACCGTGAAACTAATTGCGAAATCACTAATATATCAAGGCGATATTCTCTAACCTTGAACTCCTATACTATCTGAACTTTATTAACTCTTTGGGGTTTAGGCGATCTTTGGCTAACATTTCTACCTGTTGATAGTCTTGCACTGTTTCAAACATGTCATAGAAATTATCAGGCTTGTGCTGAAATTGCCGAACCTTGACATGAGTTGTGAAATTCTGGGCTACCTTGGCTGGACCATACTTCCTAGGCCAAACAGTGGGAAATTTCATACACAGTATATTATCAATTTCAAGCGTTGTATGGCTAAAATTAAATAAAAAACTCCACAATGAATAGGAAAATTTTCCTAGATAGATATTTTAGCTTCCTTAAGGGATTTGGCTAAGCCATTGCCTACAGTTTGATAGGCAACTTCTCGGGCTAGGATTTTGTTAGGTACATAGAGAGGGAGGACATGAGTGGTAACTAGGCTTCCATAAATCCTTATATAGGTGAATAAGTCATCTCCAAACCATTTTCCTATAGCTGTAAGGTCATCCAAAGCTTCTCTTGAAAACCTAGGAGGTCTTTCATAAAAAATGACTTAGTACAAGGGTAACATCATTCCATGAATGGGGGCATGATCTTGGTAGTAATATTGTGCTTGCTTCGATAGGATAGGATCTGGGAGACTAGATTGTTGGATAGGATAGTGGCCCAATCCATAATATAGGCTTCAGAGGCAACCTCCATTAGGGGAACCTATTCTATTGTGAATTTCTATGTATTAGGTTGCCCGAACAATCTACACATCATAGCAACAATGTGACAATGAGGACCAGCAAGGGAGATGTTGGGCCAAGAAAAAGGTATGTTTTCTGCTCGTAAATAGCTTAATTAAGCATTTTTCATCACATGTTTATCTTTGTTTTATAAATAAAAATAGAGGAAACAACAACAGAAGCTGGGTAAAATCGGCTAGTAACAAATTAGATAAATTTGGGCAGGGAAACCTGACTTTCACTATCTTTATATGTAGGGACGTGGATTGGACAATTGTTATTCAATCAACAAAACAACAACAGCTAGTAAAGGAAAAGAGACAACGTCTTGAGCATGGAAGACAACGGAAGACCAGAAGGACCCATGCTATTCTATGATGAAATCATATTGAGTGTTGCAAAATCCTTAGGATCCCCTGATCCCGAAGCAAACTGAACAACTAGTTAGGAATTTGCATATTGTAACTATTCTTTTTGGACATATAATACTTTCATCACAGTGTTGTTGTAACTCTATTATTGATTTTAATGAAGAAGATTGTGTTTAATTCATAATCATATTCTGAATATCTAACAGCGGGGACTTCTGGAGACTTTGGGCCTAGTAAATAGGAGATCTCCTGCTTCAATTGTGCTATAATTATTGTTGTTTATTCCCATAGATGTTTATTATTGTTAGTTTGTAAAGCTAGCATCATTCTGATTACTGTGAGGATTTATGATTCTGATTTGCATTTGTTGTTCAGCCAAGATTCTAGATTTAGCTTTGTGTTATAAATGCGTGATACTCTTTATTGAATTGGTTATGTTAATTTAAGTATTAGATCGCTGTCCATTCTAAAGTAACGTTATCATAGATTTCAAATCCAGAGTTGTTTTCTTTCCATGAAATGTTTATATGGTTATTTTCTATTCAACTGTTATAGCTTTCCTTCATGTTAAATGAATTAATTTTAATACCAATTAGATTTCCAAGTGTGATTCTTTCTATTTTCATTCTAATTCAGTTTCTTACAGAAAAAATTAAGTAGATTTGAAAGTGTGTTATGAATTCCTTTAAAAATTGTTTGGATTGAATTTAGAAAATTAGACATTAGCAATTGCAACAATTCCAACTTATTTCATTAGAAGTTGACCTCTAAATTCACTACATATATAGTGCTGACACTCTTGAAATAAAAAGACTTGCATTGGGTTGATGATTAATGTAGGTATTAAGATTGCTTGTAATAAGACATCTTAATGCACTAACATTTTGGTGTCATTGCTGGGGAGAGTGTTTCGAAGTGATTTCTTTTAGCTTGATGTAAAAGAACTGGGTTTTAAAAACAAGAGGTAAGAACTTGTGTAACTAGAAAGTAAAGTGCTTACTCCTTAGCCCGCTTTTCAGCAATTGCATATAAGTTAAATAGGAATAGATTTTTTTATGAATGAATAGGAATAAAAAGTTAGAAAAAGATCAGAACCCCCCACCTAAATCCGCAAAACCCAAGGGATTGGTGAGCCTTGGGAGAAAAACTTTTATAGACAAAATCGTAAGAAAAACAGAGTCTCAAGCATCAGAAGGATTCCAGATTGTATCAGGGAAAAGCCCTACTGTAATCCCTCAGGCAATAGGCTCACCATCTGCAGCTTATCCTGAGATTCATAGCCAAATTGGAGGATCTAAACATAGTTTTTAGGTTACAAAAATTTACATTCTTATCCTCTACAAGTGGGAAAATCATGCAACTTAAGAGGAGGAGAGGGAGAAACCAGTGGAACTACTAAGGCAGGACCAAAATTGTCTGAACAAGGATTTCTTTTGATCCTAGATTTAGGCAGTGCTGCAAAACCAACTCGAATTGCAAATCCTCGGCTTACTCAAGTAGCACGCCCTGAAATCCCTAAAGGATATTAGCACATTTTTTACCAAATGGCAAATCTACCACCTCAAGGTAAGACCTTGACATTGGAATACCCCATAGTCGACCAAGTGGCCAATGCCCTAATGAAAGCTATTCCTTTACAAAGCATCTTAACCTTTCATGGGATGATCACAGAGGATACAAATGCCTTCTTATTTGAGTTTGATGTCCTCTACAGAGGGTATGACTATACCACTGACCCTCAAAAATTAAAATCGTTCCCTTCTACTCTAAAAGGAGAAGATTTGTGGTGGTTCATGGGTTTAGGCAGACGTACTATTAACTTTGGGGATGACATGAAAACTTCTTTCCTCACAAGGTACCAAGACTGTTGCAAGGCTAGGGAATTAAAAGATGAAATCTTTAAGATGGCTGCAAAGGATAATGAAAATCTAGAAGAATATGTCGAACAGTTTCACTATAATTTGCACAGATCCCCTCACACCACTTTACAAAAAGAAGCCCTAAGAGCTACCTTAATTAAGGGAATGAAAGAAGAATGGATAGAAAATCTAAATTGGATGGGTAAATGAGATATTTCTCAAGAAGATTATGATGAAATCATTCACTTGTGTATCAGGGGTTCGCGAGGTAGCACATGCACCGGGTCAGGAAGCCGAGATCCTATGACCAGAGGAAGCAAACCATATAGTGGAGGCATAACAAGAATTTAAAATGATAACCTCCTGGAAAAATTCAAGACATACATCCTGGGCACCCTTACAATGCAGCTGGATGAACTGTAGGCTAAACAGAAACAAGCCTTAGCAGAACAAAACTTGGTCGTTTTTTGCCCATGCTACAGGAAGAAGCACAACCAACGGGAGTGTCCATTTTATATGGTCTAGATATGTGCCATCTGCAACAAGGATCACACTGCTGACCAATGTCCATCACTTCCAGGGCTGAAAACAGTTTTCAAAGAAGTAGAAGAAGAGACAGAGCTAGTATACTTAATGAACTAGCGTCGATAGTGGTAGGCAAAATCCACAGGTATGTCACAAGACACATCCCAGTTCTTTCCTGCTTCATCATTTAATCAACAACAGAACCCCAGGGCAGCATGGCAAGGCCAATCACCTTACTCGAATTGGAAATCCCAGCCATTTCCTATGACACCTTTGCCAACTCAGTCCTTTTCAGGTAATGGCTGGGTGAATTCTCCTTTTACTCTAGTTTGGCAAGGCAATCCATATCCATCCCAGTGGCCTGCCTCTACTTCTCAAAATCAAAACTAGCCTTCAAATTGGCAGCGACCTTTGGGGATATCTAATGCACCTATGGGGACAGATCCTCAACCTCAACCTACATTATCAACCCCATATCCATTACAACAAAATCCTCAGCCCCTTCTGTGTCCTCAATTGCTAGCTCAACCGAATCTGAATCCCAATAACGGACTGGTTTAGCTGGTGCAAATTGTCAAAATCTCAGACTATGAGATTGAAAAAAAATAAAGTAATGAACTTAGATTGAGGTAGGGATGCATCATCACCCTGAGGAAAGCAAAGACCAACCATCAATTGAGTTAGAAACCCCGCCTGTACATATACCATCAATTGTGACTGACACAAAAATAAAACAAGGAGAAGATGTAGATGAGCATAAAGACCCTGAAAAACTCATACTCACTAGTCCCCCATTCCCCAAAAGGTTAAGAATGCCTAAACCAGTTGATTATCCAGACTTTGATCTTGTTGGGGAACTGAAAAATCTTTGTATTAAAATTCCTCTCCTCTATGCCATCCAAGATATTCCTATTTATGCTAAAATGATTAAAGATCTATGTGTAAAGAATCCTGTGAGGAAAGCAAAAGCTTCACCCACCATTCATGTTGTAGGGACCTTATTTGATTTTCTCTTGGGAGGGGAAACTATGGTAAAGTATGAAGATCCTAGGAATCCCATAGTCATAGTTCAAATATATGGCCACTCCTTTCCAAATATGCTAGTTGATCTAGGTGCAGCCATTAATATATTAACAATAGAAACCTACCATACACTTGGTATTACAGCTCTAGAACGAACCACCACCCTGCTAGAACTTGCTGATCATTTGGTGGTAAGACCAGAGGGAAATTTACAGGATATTATGGTTTCTGTTGATTCATGGGAGTATCCAGTATATTTTCTCGTTATAAACCCAAAGAGTCAACCCTCTTATTTTGGGCCGACCTTGGCTGGCAACAGTTGATGCTTATATAGGTCGCTGAGAGGTCAGCATGACCATTGCTAAAGGGGATGCTGTAAAAAATCTTGTTTTATATCCTTCTGCCAAACCAAGTCTACCCATTGTAAAAATATGTAAACAACCACCCACATACCTGGAAGAAAGCATTCATTCACCTCTTATAGTAGTAGAGGCACTTGAATTCAAGGATCAGACCGAAGATGATGTTATCAACAACTTTATCAATCAACCAGCTAATGTGAATAATGTCAAATGTTAAATGTTAAAAGAAATTCTTGATAATGAAGCCTTGGAAGAACCTTTGAAAGATATTGATGATCATCATATCTATACAACTGCTATTCATAATAGCAAGCATATTGAAATTGAAACAGGAAAGATTTTAAATATTAATGATAGCCTGGACAGTGACCAACAACAAAAACTCATTCAGGTCCTACAAAAATGTAAAGGGGATTTTTCCTAGGATTATCCTGACGTGAAGGGCATAGATCCATAGTTATGTATGCATCATATCTACACCGAAAAGGATGCTCGTCCTATCGGCTGCCTCAATGGAGGTTGAATCCACATCTCAAGGACATTATAAAAGAAGAGCTACAGAAGGTGTTGTACGTGAATTTCATTTATCCCATTTTGGATAGGAAATGGGTCTCTCCATTGGTAGTTCTCCCCAAGAAAAATGGGAAGTGGCATATCTGTGTGTATTATCGGGAATTGGACAAGGCAACACAAGAATATCACTTCCCTCTTCCATTAATTGATCAAGTCCTTGATACTCTGGCAGGGAAGCAGTTCTTTTCCTTTTTAGATGGCTTCAACAACTATAATCAGATTCAAATCACCCTTGAAGACCAAGACAAAACAACCTTCACCTTTCTGTGGGGTACATTCACTTATAGAGTGTTACCATTTGGCTTATGCAATGCTCTAACTACATTTCAAAGAGCTATACTCAACATTTTAGCTAATCTGATAAATGAAGGTCTTGAGGTTTACATGGATGACTTTACCCTGTATGGGGATGACTTTGATCAAGCGCTACAAACATTACAAAAGGTTTTGGAACGATGCATCGCTACTAGGTTGTGTTTAAGCAATGTCAAGTGTCACATGATGATGACAGAAGGTGTAATCCTTGGACATTATATTTTTTTAGTAGAAATACAAGTAGATCCAGCAAAGATACAGGTAATTCTCTTACTACCTACATCCTATACTCAAATTGAGGTACGTAGATTCCTTGGATATGCAAGCTATTATTGTAGGTTTATTTTTTAAAAATCACAAATTGTTGTGCCTTTATATACTTTAACAAGAAATGTTGACTTTAAATGGTCTGAAAAATGTGACACAACTTTTATAGATTTAAAGAAACTAGTTTCGACGACACTAGTATCATGTGGACCTAACTAGGAGCTGCCCTTTCACATCTCCATGGACGCATCAGATGCAGAAATAAGCATTGTCCTCAGTCAAGAGTAGGATAGAAAACCTTATGCTATATATTATATCAACAAGAATCTTACTGCTGCTGAACTTAATTATATAGTAACAGAAAACGAATTCTTAGCTGTCATTTATGCCATAAAAAAAATTCAGACATTATATAACTGGATATCAAGTTTTTCTATATATTGATCATTCCGCCATTAGGTACTTAGCTAACAAACCTATTACAAATGGTCGAGTGACTCGCTGGTTTTTGCTTTTGTAGGAGTTTTACATCACCATCAAATATCGTTTGGGGAAGGAAAACCCAGTCGTTGATTTTCTGTCTCGAGTTCCAAATATAAATGATCCATTGGTAGTGGACGACCAATTTCTAGATGAAAATTTGTTTGCCATAGCAGTCAAAATGCCATGGTATGAAGATGTAGAAAATTTTATGGCAGTGGGAAAGCTACCCAGGCACTTGACAACAAGGGAAAGGAAATAGATTGTCCAACACCAATTTTTATTGGATTGGTGGATACCTTTTTCATACAAGGTTTGATATGTGTATACGCAGATGCATTCGTGAGGATGAAATTTATGACATCCTGAAGGGTTGCCATGATGAGCCTTGTGGAGGACACTTCACAGATCGTAGAACAGGGCATAAGGTACTACAAATGAGCTATTATTGGCCCACTATTTTTAAATATGCTAAGAAATATGCCCAGGCTTGTGATAGCTGCCAAAGGATGGGCTAACCTAGTCAATCTGATGAAATGCCACTGCAGCACCAATTGGTAATAAAACCTTTTGAAGGATGGGCATTGGATTTTGTTGGCCCATTTCATCTGCCATTGAACCAAAATGCCTATATACTAGTTGCCATAGATTATGTAACAAAGTGGGTAGAAACAATAGATTTTCCAAGAGCTACAGAAGAAGCTGTAATTAATTTCCTTTTTGGGATATTTGTGTCATATGGTTTACCTTGAGAAGTGATAATGGATGGAGGATGGAAATTTGTAGGACACAATATTACAACCACTCTAAGGAACCACCACATTACACATAGAGTCACTTCCTTGTATCACCCGCAGGCGAACGGGCAGGTTAAAAGCACCAATAAGGTCATCAAAACAATTTTTACCAAGACAGTTTCAACACATTGGCGGAACTGGGCTGCTAGACTGCCAGAGGCCTTGTGGGCCTATCACACACCTTGGAAAAATACTACTCAATATTCTCTGTACCAACTTGTATCTGGAAAAGAACCTATCTTTCCTATTAAATTTGAAATAAATACTCTTAGAACAACTCAGGAAGTGGGATTGGATCTTATAGAAGCCCAAACCAAATGACTTCAACAAATAAATGAATTGGACGAAGCTTGACTACTTTCTCTACAATGCACCGCAATTATTCAGTAACAAAGGGAAAAGTGGCACGACAGTCTTATTAAAAGGAATACGTTTCAAAAAGAAGATTGGGCACTCCTCTATGACTCCAGATTCTTAGACTTTCCAAGAAAGTTACAGACAAGGTGGCTTGGCCCTTATGAAATTCAAGAAATACATAACAATGGTACTCTTACTTTGACCACTATTGATGATTTGGCCATTCTTTCAAGGTGAATGGGCATCGGGTGCATCTTTATCACAAACCACTCATTAAATAGTCTTTTTGTCAACAAGTACGTGATGACCCCACTATGAAAATTTTAGTGGCGGGGAGTGATGACCCGACAACTTTGCTCTTGTAAAAATGTATCTTTATTCAGCTGTAAATAATGTATATATTATTTTACGGTTGATTGCAATTTAGTTAGGCATCACCATGTAGATATGAGGATTTCTCTTGTTTTTGGGTGTGTTTAGTTTTGTTTTTCAATCGATTGAATGGTTGCTATTCAATCAATTGAAAAACACTTTTTGTTTGTTTTTCTATTCAATCAATTGAACAACACTTTTTGTTTGTTTTTCTATTCAATCAATTGAACAACACTTTTTGTGTATTTTATTGTTCAATTAATAGAACAACATTTTTTGTGTGTTTTGTTGTTCAATCAATTGAACAACACTCTTTTGTGTGTTTTGTTGTTCAATCGATTGAACGATTATTGTTCAATCAATTGAACATCACTTTTTTATGTGTTTTGTTGTTCAATAGATTGAACGATTGTTGTTCAATCAATTGAACAACACTTATTTGTTGTGTCTGTTTTACTGTCCAATCAATTGAACAACACTTATTTGTTGTGTCTGTTTTACTGTCCAATCAATTGAATGATTGTTGTTCAATCAATTGAAAAACACTTATTTCTTTTTATGTGTTTTAGTGTTCAATCGATTGATCAATTGTTGTTCAATCAGTTGAACGACACTTATTTGTTTTTATGTGTTCTGCTGTTCAAACGATTGAACAATTGTTGTTCCATCAATTATACAAGACTTTTTGCATGTTCTTCTATTCAATCAATTGAACAACACTTTTTGCATGTTTGTTGTTCAATCATTTGAATGATTACTGTTCAATCAATTGAACAACACTTTTGTGTGTTTTGTTGTTAAATCATTTGAATGACTACTGTTCAATCAATTGAAAAACACTTTTGTGCGTTTTGTTGTTCAATCGATTGAACAATTTATGTTCAATAAAATAACATTGATTTCTTTTTGTGTGTTTGTTGTTCAATCGATTGAACAATTGTTGTTCAATCAATTGAACAACACTAATTTCTTTTTGTGTATTTGTTGTTCAATCATTTGAATAATTGTTGTTCAATCAATTGAACATCATTGATTTCTTTTTGTGTGTTTATTATTCAATCGATTAAACAATCGTTGTTCAATCAATTGAACAACACTAATTTCTTTTTGTGTGTTTGTTGTTCAATTGATTGAATGATTGTTGTTCAATCAATTGAACAACATCAATTTTTCTTTTGTGTGTTTGATGTTCGATCAATTGAACAGATATTGTTCAGTCGATTGAACAATCACTGTTCGGTAGAATAAATAGCTGTGATTTCTTTTTGTTGTTTCATTGCTGATCATTTTTTTCCATTTTCTTTCTCTTCTATGTTTTGAATAAAAACCATCTGGTTGGATTTGTGCCTAAGATAAAGAAAAACAACAATGTTAATACCATTATGATTTATGAAACCTTTTGATGGTCATATTTATTCAAAATCTGACATGGTGCATCTCTATAATGACTGGCTGAATATCTTCCCTTTGGACACATCATAAAATGATTTATTATCTTAATACCATGTTGGTTTATCTTTTACACTTTAAAATGGATAAATCCCTTTGATATGATGATATGGGGGTAAAAGCATAACTTTCATTGGCATTTTTTTTACTTCTTACACCATCCTTGACTCTTAAGGAGTAAATGAGCCTCCCTCTCTTTACAATAAAAGCATCAAAATATGAAAATATGAAAATATAAAAATATGAAAATGCAACAAACATTGTCTTAAAGAGGATAGGGGGTCTCAGTACGAGCCAGCCTACCATGATCATAAGGATGTAATGGGTGAAATTCCATTATGGCCACCACACCAAGGTAATGACCTTCTTGATAATTAAAACTGTCATAAGGATAGGGGGTCTCATCACAAGCCAGCCTGATCACTTTGTTATATCTTGGTGAATGGCACTATGATTATTTGGTTACCATGCTAGCATACTAGTCTCTTTATAGCAAAAAAAAGGATAATAATCTAAATACTAAAAGGAGGACTTAAGCTCATTTGTGGGGTTAAAAAGAAACCCTGTTGAGGTTATGAATTCCTGCTGGTTGCAGTGGCTCTACTTGTGGTATTGAAGTACTATGTTGCACTGCCAAATTCTCTCTATCCTATTACCACCTATGGATTAGTTTCTAACGGAAAATTTTCCATTTGAACAACATTTCTAATTTAATTAGCCAACATGCATGGTAACCTATAACTTATATGCATTATATAATTATTGTCCAATCACTTTACCGCCAGTCATTAATACTTATTGCTGGTCATGCATTTGTCACTTTTTCACCTAAGGTAAATGTCTATTGACATAATGATATAAATCTCTGTTTTATTTTATGGGAATTTAAAAATTTTTTACGTGTACTACTTTGATTTCCATTTTTTTATATTACACTGCTTTTATTGATTGGTTGCCTGCATTTATGATTTATCGACGCTTTCTCCCTTTTTCCCATGTCTGGTGGACGTGGACGCCCTTTTCTGATTAGAGGGGGGATGGTCTATGTATGAACAACATGTGTGACAATTTATGGATAGTTTGTGTGATGATTATTAAACTGATTTCTGGTTAAAGGAATGCATGATGACTACGCATGTGTAATAATTATCAAACCATTTCTGATTAGAGGGAAGAAGGAAACCATTATGGATAGTATGTCAATTGATTATGATCCTACGCCAAATATTGTTAATGAGACAACTAAATTAATTTCCTTTGATATTAATTATCAAAAACGAGATTTTTCTGTCAATAGCTTTAATGTTCTCTGGTGTTGTTCCAAACTGTGAAAGTGTGAGAGAAGCGCATAAAAGTGAACCAACCACAGAAAAACAACAGCCATGGGAGGAAAGGCCATTTGAAATGAACCCACATTTCTCAAGGTATCATACCAGGCTCGTGTAATTCTTGAGCGCGTCGGCTGGCTACAATACTTGACCAAATTACAGGGATTTCATGAGGAAATGACACTTGAATTTCTACAGAATTTACAGAATGGCCACACCACGGTGAAAGGCAGGAACATAATGGTCTCCAAAGAAGTCATAGCTGAAGTCACTGGACTTCCAACAAAAGGAATGAGATGGATGAACAAACATGTTCTTCTGCAGGATGCAGTCACAGTGTTTCAGGACCTAGACGAACAGTTGGTGCAAAAAGGAAAAGGGGTTCACCCTACAGCTTTAAGATAGTCATGGTAGGAATTGGAAACCATTGTGCAGAGGTACATCACATGTGATGAACGACAAGACCTGGTAAAAAATCACCAACTTAAACTGTTAGCTCTTTTGAAACAACAAATTATAGTTAACTTGCCATTTTATTTAAATTCTGTATTACATGGTGTTGCTCATCGAGTTAGAAAGGAAAAGGACCCACTTACAGTCATCAACCATCATGGGTTGATCAAATTAATCATCATTCATGGACTGGCCCAACAACAACTAACCTGGGATAACCTTGTAAATCCTAATTTTAATCCACCTATAGAAAACCCAGCAACTGAACAACAAGGGCCAAGAGTGACAGGTTCAAAAAGGACACAGAAAAGGAAGAATCCCTTTTTGGTCTTGGACCCAGCAAAGCGAAGATGCTCTGTGAGAATAAATTTGCAGTGACACACCCCAATTTAAATAGACGAGGTAGGGCCATCTCACATACCCCCTACAAGTCCACAAGATGACCCTTTGCAAGACTATGAGGAAGAGGTTGCCCAAGTACTAGAGAATATGGGGATATTCGGTGAAGGAAGGGAGCAATCTATGAATTCTGAAGGCAAAAGTTATGTCCCCAACTAGTCTACCCCTACTGGAAGTCTTGGTTATGATGAAACCTTGCCATTTACTGATAATTTGGAAGAAAATAGGGAACCACTTCCTTCTATGGAGAAGCCCCTTGAAGCAGGAGTGCATGCAGAGGAAACCATTAGGGAGGGAAATCAAGCAGAAGCTACTAGTCCATTGGAACCCCCAGCTAAGGAAAACCCTATAGAAGAAACCCTGGAAGGTGAAAATCAACTAGGGGGCACCATTTTTATGAAGTCCTCATGTTATAGATCTGATATGAAAATATAAGACAATGCAAATAAACCCAAGAAATAACAAGATCTGAATATATATATAAATGATTCACTTTATTGATCAAACCCTTAAGGTAGGGCAACACCATATATTCACTCCTTAAGGAAGGAGAACACTCCACAAGCCATATGCCTATTCATACAATAATCCTTGACATCCCTCAATGTAGAGTCTCTAGCCTCTTTATAGGCCTCATACATATAATACCATGGGTCATTACCATGGTTCCCTCAATACCATCTATATAATACCATGGGCCCATTACATTATTACTAACTACTTGTGGTCCCTTACATGATATGGGTTAACCACCTTATTTATTACTATGGTCCATCCCATTATTATATTATTCCCTTGGGTACCTCCCTCTATACCCCATGTTATCCCCCCTAGGTATATAACATTCCACCCCCTTTAACATGTTTCGTCCCCGAAACATGAGAAGAACACAAATAATAAGATCTACTCAAAAGAGTATTCCATTTGTACCATGCACGTGCATCTAGCCATCCAAGAGAAAGGTGAACCCTCGATCTTGCTGGTGCCTCGCTCGCTTGAGATGGAAGTTGACCGTGGCAGCTCTTCTGTGTTGATGTGTAGTAGGTGGATCTTCGCTCCTCTCTATCTGTCATGCGGGGGTTGTTGTCCTTGTCACTAATTGGTTGCCATTTTGTTGGTTGTTTTCTTGCGGGGTGATGTGGGTGATGATATGTTGAAGTTTTAACCCACGGTGTCTTTTTATTTAATTCACCCTGCTGTGGTGTCTTATCTTCCAATATTACTTCAACCACTGAGCCCTCATCTGATGTATCAGCACCTGTATCCTTTTCTGCTTCAGCCTCTGTTTGTGTTTGATTGTCGATCATCAATGGCTCATCATCTGATATGTTAGTCCTTGGAACATCTTCTGCGTCAACCTTAATGGACTCTACCTGTTTATTGATGGAAATATCCTGTAATGTAATTTTCTTCTTTTTATACCAGAGCTTCAGAAATTTCTTCTGCACATTAATATTGATAGTACCCACGGATTCCATCCAAGGATATCCCAAAACAACATCCATATTATCCATCTCTGAAGTATAAAAATCACCATGCAACACATACTTATCCATAGAAATCTTCAAATCCTTATACACTTGAACATCCTCATCATCCACCAGTGTTTTTTCAATGTATTTTGCTGGAACTTGCAATTTTTTTGCCAAATTAACATTCATAAAATTATGCTTGCAACTAGGATTTATAGATACAATGATTTTCTCCTTCTGAATCAATCCATGAACCTGCAATAAGGAGACACCCATAGAAAATAACCCCTTACGTGTCTCATTCTCCTTTTTTCTAGTCCGAGACCATTTGTCTAAAAGGACTCTTTCAAATTCTGCATCTGAAAGTTTGGACAACTGCTTGTCGTCAAGTGAGAAATACCATTTATGAGCCTCATCTCTGAAATTAAGCCACACTGAATCCTTCCAATTTTTTTCCCATACCGACTTAGTTTTCTCTATGTATTCTTCAATAGTAGGACCATTATCTTTCCCTGTAAAACATAGAACCGCCATGAAGAGGGTTTTGAAAAAAATTCACTTACTTGGCGAAAGTTTGAAATGGCCACAATTCCGTCAATATTGCTTAGAATCCCTATTATGAGCTATTTTCGGAAATGGAACAACCATTCTGCATCTTCCCATGTGGTAGAAATCCCGATCTAGGCACTGGAATTGCCGATCCACGCTGCAACTGTCCCACCGTCACAAAGAATAGCTGATTTTAAATCAGTGATATCTCCCTTATCCGGACTCCGATTCAACTAATTTTTTTTTGAAATCGGGTATTTTTTCACAAAGAATCCAGATCTGCAATTATATTTTGTAGATATTGCACCAAGACGTCCAGATCTACGCCGCAAACTCGCTGCCCCAAAAAATTGTCTACAACACCACTGATTTTTAGATCAGCGATATCTCCTTCATCCGGACTCCGATTCGGCCGTTTTTTTTTTGAAATCGAGTATTTTTTCACAAAGAATCCAGATATACAATTATATTTTGCAAATTTTTCACCAGAACATCCAGATCTGCACCGCAAACTCACTGCCCGAAAAATTGTCTGCAACACCACTGATTTTTATATCAGCGATATCTCCCTCATCCGGACTCCGATTCGGCCGATTTTTTTTTTGAAATCGGGTATTTTTCACAAAGAATCTAGATCTGCAATTAGATTTTGCAAATTTTGCACCAGAACGTCCAGATCTGTGCCGCAAACTCGCTGCCCCAAGAAATTGTCTGCAACACCACTGATTTTTAGATCAGCGATATCTCCCTCATCCGGACTCCGATTCTGCCGATTTGTTTTTTGAAATCGGGTATTTTTTCACAAAGAATCTAGATATGCAATTATATTTTGTAGATTTTTCCCCAAAATGTACAGATCTGATCTGCAAACTTGCTACCCCAGAAAATTCCTGCAAAAAATTAAAAAAAATCTCCACTTTTGCCCAAGAAAGTGCTCTGATACCACTTGTTATAGATCTGATATGAAAATATAAGACAATGCAAATAAACCCAAGAAATAACAAGATTTGAATATAGATAGAAATGATTCACTTTATTGATCAAACCCTTAAGGTAGGGCAACACCATATATTCACTCCTTAAGGAAGGAGAACACTCCACAAGCCATATGCCTATTCATACAATAATCCTTGACATCCCTCAATGTGGAGTCTCTAGCCTCTTTATAGGCCTCATACATATAATACCATGGGTCATTACCATGGTTCCCTCAATACCATCTATCTAATACCATGGGCCCATTACATTATTACTAACTACTTGTGGTCCCTTACATGATATGGGTTAACCACCTTATTTATTACTATGGCCCATCCTATTATTATATTATTCCCTTGGGTACCTCCCTTTGTACCCCATGTTATCCCCTCTAGGTATATAAAACCCCAAAGGACGAGGCCCATCTAGAAGAAGACTCTGAAAATGATAATTGCTAAGGAGACGCCATTCCATTGGGGTCTCCTGAGAGGGAAGCTCATGAAGATAGAGACCTAGAAGGTGAAAATCCATCGGGAGACACGGTTCCATTAGAACCCCATCCTTATGTTGACATAATTACACCTGAACATGAACTTGAAGTAAATATAACTCTACCACTGCCAGTTATAAGCCTCACGACAAAGAAAACATACAAGGAAAAACTCAGGAATTTGCTCAAAAAGTAAAGGAAGCAAAAGAAAACAATTAAGCAGCTGAGAGAGTGGTTGAAGGAAGTAGTTAGGGTCAGGAAATTGAAAGTAGAATTGGAGACCACAGGGACCCAAACAAAAAATTGCTCTCGGGGAGATGTTGAAACCCAGACTAAGACTCTTTTGGTTTATTCAAAAGAAACCCAAACAGAGCCATGTCTTTTAGAAGACAATGAAACGCATACAGAAGATCCTTTTGTTTGCCCACGGGAAAACCAAACGGACTTCCCCACTACTAATGTTGTTGTCCAAAAAAATTTTGCAGAGAATATTCACAAAGACTGCCATATGACCTAAGGAACAACTAAAGTTTTTGTTCAAACTGATACTGAAGAAAGCACCCAAGTTGATTATTGTATGACCTGAGAAGTGACCAAGGCTATTGTTCAGACTGCCCTAATGGAAACATAGGATGATGAGATCTAGATAGAGGAGACACTGACTACATTCCCCTAATGAGTGAAGTGGTCATTAGGAAATTGCAGAATGAACTAGTCAAGACTCAACAGTAATTGACTCGGCATAAAGAGGAAGTAGTGCCCTTATGAGTACACCAGGAATTACAAAAGAAATTTGAGGCACTCAAGGTTACAGAGGATAAGACTTTCGCTAATTACAAGAATGAACAGAAGAAAGTAAAAAAAGCACAGGTCAAGTTGCAGAACGCTAAAGAACAAATGGAGATGGTTTGCTCTCTTTACTTAGATGCCCTGTCATGACAAGCTCCTGCCACCAACTATGCACTATTCCTGCTAGAAATATACCTCCTGCTAAAGGTAAAAGCCATTAAGGCTGGCAAGTAAGTGGAAATTAAGACTACCCCAAACTTTGTCAAGTGTTTCAGAGAACAAAATGAACGGGTACAATGCCTCTTGTGTGAATTGTACATGCATAATTTTTTCTTAGAGGATGACTTAAATAGTAATCTTGGTCCCTTCATATAGGATATCCAGTTCCAAGCTTTTCTTTCCTTTGCCACTAATCAGATCAAATGGGCTAAAGCCCACAATATTTTTCAATAGAGAGAATATGGCATAGACTTATGAGTTAGGGGAGAACCTACAAAACCCCTGTACCTGTCTGTCTAGCACAAACAGTTCATGAAAAAAATGAGTGTTGTGGGCTAATTAAGACCGTTGCACACATATATCATATAGAAAGGGAAGGAGTACTTCCAGGAAATCAAAGAAGAAGATTTTTTTTGCAGCCAGATAGATATGGGAAGCCTCCAACGATAATGTCAGGAATAGAGAGCCATTTGGATTTAGGAATTTCAAAGTTTCCTCCAATCGCTTACACAAATATAGCAACATGGTCCTGAGCATGGGCCCTAATTGGATAGGGTGCCGATATAGAAGTCCAATTATCTGGTATCCTCCATATGGGTACTGCAGTGATTATAACTTGTCAAATCATCAAGTGAACCAAGCTTTTGCAGTGCTCAAAAAGAAAAATGGTTTCAGGTTGTATAAGGAGGAAGTGTATCATGCTTATTCCTTAACTAAACTACACCTTAACCATCTAATTGCATGAGGACATGAAAGAAGGTAAGCAGGGGAGTATGTTGGGTTGAGAAAAAGGTATGTTTTCTCTTCATAAATAGCTTAATTAAGCATTTTCCATCACATGTTTATCTTCGTTTTATGATTAAAAATAGAGGAAAAAATAGTAGAAGCTCGGTAAAATTGATTAGTAACAAATTAGATATCTAGGCACGGAAAACTGACTTTCACTATCTTTATATGCAAGGATGCAAATTGGACGATTGTTGTTCAATTGACAGAACAACAACAGCCAGTAAAGGAAAAGAGATAGCATCTTGAGCATGGAAGAAAATGAAAGACCAAGAGGACCCATGCTATTATATGATGAAATCAGATCAAGTGTTGCGAAATCCTCAGGATCCCCTGATCCCAAGGATTTGCTTTTATCCATTTACTTTTCCAAATGTTATATAAAGTCGTGAAGCGAACTGAACAACTAGTTAGGAATTTGAAAATTGTAACTATTCTTTTTTAACATATAATACTTTCATCATAGTGATGTTGTAACTATGTTATTGATTTTAATGAAGAACACTGGGTTTAATTCATAATCGTATTCTGAATATCTAACAGCAGGGACTTCTGGAGACTTTGGGCCCAGTCAATAAGAGATCTTCTACTTCAATTGTGTTATAATATTTATGTTTATTCCCATAAATGTTTAATATTGTTAGTTTGGAAAGCTAGCATCATTTTGATTACTGTGAGGATTGATGATTTTGATTTTCATTTGCTATTTAGTCAAGATTCTAGATTTAGCTGTGTATTATATATGCGTGATACTCTTTATTGAATTGGTTATGTTAATTTAAGTATTAGATCACTATCCATTCTAAAGTAACACTATCATAGATTTCAAAGCCAAAGTTGATTGCTTTCCATGAATTATTTATATGGTTATTTTTTATTCAATTGTTATAGCTTCCCTTCATGTTAAATGAATTAGTTTTAATACTAGTTAGATTACCAAGTGTGATTCTTTCTATCTACATTCTGATTCAGTTTCTTACAGAATATATTAAGTAGATTTGAAAGTGTGTTATGAATTCCTTTCAGAATTGTTTGGATTGAATTTAGAAAAATAGACATTAGCAATTGCAATGATTCCAACTTCTTTCATTATAAGTTGACCTCTGAATTCACTACATATACAGTGCTGACACTCTTGAAATAAAAAGACTTGCCCTGGGTTGATGATTAATGTAGGTATTAAGATTGCTTGTAATAAGACATCTTAGTGCACCAACAAGAGGCTAGAGAATACATACCCTTGTCTTCATGTGTGTGCTTGCTCGGCTCGCACCTCCACTGCCTTATTGGGTCTGACTAAACTTCATTTTCTGCGGGAAAATTCTGAAGAAATTGTGCATTATAGATTTTATGTGACTCAAGCAGATGACACATCCTTCTTAAATCTTCAACTTTAAATGACCCAATTAGCTTCTATGTCCTCAGGTTTATGAAGGTTCTATCTATGATGTTCACATCATCAATAATCCATTTTACCAAATCAGTGTATGGCATTGTTGGAAATAATATTGAGAGGGGGGGTGAATAAATATTATCTAATTCTTTTCAATATATCTTCCAGATTTATACTTTAATTTATTCTTCAGATATTGATCATTAGTTTGTATGTCAGTACCATATAATGATGAGCAAGAACATGAAAAATAGATAATCACACCAAAGAACACCAAATATAAGGTGGAAACCCAATGTGGGTGAAAACCACCTGCTGCAATATGTCTCTATTAGAAACTTCTTTTACAATGATTTTGTACCGGTGCAGTCCTTTACCAGTACGTAGGCTGCAACTTGCTGAGATCTACAACCCTCTCGTTTTTTAGTATCTCCTGGTGTTAGCGCTCGAATCTGCCTCAGGCTAAAGGAAGGCAGGTTCAAGGCAACATCAAACCAAGCTCGGCCTCGTAGCTAGCCCTATGAGGACAGGAGAGGGCTCTCTCCAGGTCTATCTCGATAAGATGATCAATAGAGTCTGAGATGACTTAAAATAGGAACTTAGTTAGGCTAGTAAAATGAATTTGAATGAGGGATGTTTGATTTAATGACTAAGTTGTTGTGCTGCATGGGACAAGGGAAACATGAGCAGAGATTTAACCAAAGGCACAGGGTATTTCATAAGGCGAGATAAGCATGAGGTTTTAGCTGTCAACTTGAATTTAAAAGAGGTGAGAAGACTGTTTAAGAAAGATGAAAAGGGCATTAATGTATGAATCCTTTCCAGGCAGAAGAAAACACATAAAGACTAAACACTTCCTCAAGGCAGAGCAATGACTGAATTCTACCTTTCTCACTTAAATGTATTCAGCTGGAAACGATCATGAATGAAATGCAAGACATCACAGGATACATATGAAACAGAGAGAAAAACACATGCCAAAACTCATAACACAAGAATCTTATAAATCAGAGCTGCACCCTTTAATTATTTCTCTGTCAATCTGTACAACCAAACGTTGAGTTATTCCTCCACCATTTCCCAGAACTCAGACCCCTTCACAAATGATTTTTCATACAATAAACTTCATTGGTGGGAAAACAAATCGATAAAAAATAGGGAGTTGGAACACCAATTGAAGAAGATAGGAAAAGAGTTGTCCATCTATGCTGGCGACAGAACATCGTTACATTATTCCATTTGAAATCTCTGATGACCATTTGGAAAGGCGTACACTGTAACTGTAGACCCTTTGAATCATAACTAAAGTCCAAAAATAGGAAATCGAATCCTATTTCTCTGCTGGGGTAGATATTATTTGTTCTAAATTTGGCTTTTGGACTTTAACCTTTCACCTTTGCTTTCCGTTTGAATGAAACCAATTTTTAATAAAACTGGTCTTTAAATAAGATTTCACCTGAACAATCCCAGCTGCAATTTACCAAGCTCAACACATGTTTTCAGTTTGAAGACATTTACTTGTGTCACCACTTTTTGATTACCAGCGCATTCCATTTTTTCTAGATATCAGATGTCTTACGAATGTTTCCATTTCCAGTGCAAGGTATATCACATAATATGCGATCAAAAAGTAACTCTGTCATACTTTCTGTATTGGGGCCATTCACTCATCTCAAGTCTTCCACTACCGTTATCCTCTGAGAAAAGTATTTTCAAAGCTATTCTAAGACCAAGGATCCGAAGTTTCCCCCACAACCGACATTTTCCATATCCAACACAGTCCATGAAAGCACTGATATTTCTTCAATTCCATGTTTTTGTATGTCTTGTGTGAGTTTCACTCTTACTACTCCAACAAAATAATCCACTTGGCAGCTTTCTTCCTAGGTTCACCAACAGGAACCCATTTCCAAACTGAAGCTTTTTCGTGACCATCATAAGCACTTTAATCATGCTTTCGTTCTGGATAAAATATGTACACTGTATTGACACACGCTGCTTCCAATCTGAAAAAATCCATAAAGTAATATACTTCAACCACTGTCTCTGCCCAAAAAAGGGGAAAAATAGGCCAGGAAAAGGCATCCCTCTGTTTTACATATTTAATGTACATTAATCAGCTAATCGACGATCTTCATGCCAAAAGGTAGAGTAGATGCATGTTGTTAATCTGAGTCGCTTATAATTCTCTCTCTGAACCACAGAGACAGGGCATCTGAGCCTGGATTATCATCTGATGGTGAAACCCCATGGGCTGGGAGAAATCAGGTCTATAGTGCCTCTATTGCATCTTCCCAAGATTTCAACTCAGTTCTATGGGTTTCCAACAATCGTATTAGGGTCTCCACGATGTGTTTTTCATCCACACCAATACACACAATCCACAAAAGCAATTGAAGGAAACATGTGAAGCTATGTTTGGAAATTCGTACAAATTTGGCAACCAGAGCAGAAGGAAAATAGTCGTCAAAGAAAAATGGCGTCATTCTTCATTGTCTTCACCTTGGCACACAACATCATGTAGTTTCTCTTTATCTGCAAGGAATGCAATGAATTGCAGTATTTGTATCTCCATTAAGGCAATGCGTGAGGACAAAATGGAAGCTTTGAATACCATAATTGATGCAGAGAATAATCATGAACTACGGCAGGCCCAAACCCTCCAAGTTTCTCTTCAACCGAACACCCACAAAACAGAGCAACCAATTTGAATCCCCACCCCTTACAATGGGGTTTTCCCCCTCAATCTCCGATGTCGCCTCTGGCAGCCTGCTGACCACTTTAAGAAGAAAACCCCCATCTGACATGGACAATATGGTGCATTAAAGTGTGAGTTTCAGCTTTATTAAAAGACTTTGTCATCATCATCAAGGTCCTGAGAGCATTTAGACTTTGCCTTAGTTTGTTCTCAAAGCCGACGGATGACTCAAAATTGCAAGGAAGCTTCCATTTTTCCACAAGAAATTTGAGACTCTGCCGCAGTTTATCTCGGATGACCCAGAAGCTTAGGCAAACAACTGATGATGATTTTCACTTTTTCCTTGGATATTGTTTATCTCTATCAGTATAGGTATCACCAGGGCTCTGAAGTGGTGTCTTAGGAATTTTATTTTCATGCATTATCACGTTCTTTGCAGGTGTAAGGAAATCTTCGAATGTTTCCATGATCTGATGCGGATGTATCAGTAATCATATCTCCAACATCATTTTCTTTGTGGCCAAAATGTTTATTCATTGCATCCTATAGTTCCTTGGTATAATTAGTTGGTAGTCTCTTGTCCATCTGTTCCTTTGGTGTCATGTTCCAGTAGCTGACATGGCCTGGTGGAATATTTCTTTCATAATGTCTAATCTTCTTATAGTCAGGTAGAATATGTCTCCATCTGCTCCATTCTCCACAAGAAATGCCATTGTCAGACCTACAATCGAATGGCTGTCTAGATGGCAATGCATCAACCAAATTCCTGGATTGTTCGCTATGAATATTATTGCTGCCCATCCGCCTATAGGAACTGCAATGGTGTTTCGCATCTGAGGGTCAACGAGGTTGAAGTCAAGCGGATCAATTTCAGGATTATAATTACCGAATCCCTGCCCTATAACATAAAAATCGAACCCATGAATGTGGATCGGATGGCTCTCAATTGTAACAAGACCTGTAGCCTGAAGCACTACTTGCACAGTGCTATTGAATTTGAGAACCTTTACTCGGGTGCCCAATTACGTTTCTAAGAGACTGGATGGCAAATTTTGGGAAGTGTAATTGAATGGTAGTGGAGGATTATCTAGAAAATCTTTAGTGAAAACTCCACTGATGTTATGGAACAGAGCTTGCAGCATGGCAGAATTCTGTGTCAAAACGAATGAAAAATTGTTCATGCTTCCCACTAATCTTTGGCCATTGGGTCCTGCATAGGAATTGCTTGGGCAGCTATGGAGTCCTAATCCAATTGTAATGAGCATCTCCTCGTTGACTGTTTGAGGAACCGAGGCCTTCCGGCTCCTCAGCTTTGTGATAAATTTGAAAGCAGTTGGGGTATCGTTAAATGCAGGGAGAAGAGGCATGATAGGGAGGGAATTCGAATTGGAAGAAGTGGTATCTTCGTCATGGGACTTGTAATCCAGTGTTGCTGTCGTGGTGGAATTGTTGAATGGAATTCCTGGTGCGCTGTTGTAGACTCGAGCAGCCATGTAGTATTTTCCAGATGATTTTTTGGCCTTGGGGCTCTGTGCAGCGCGCGCACTCCCAGTGCACCGCGTCAGTGCAAAAAATGCCCCTTATTGCCCCACAGTGCCTTTTTTGCACTGACGCGGCGCACTGGGAGTGCGCGCGCTGCACAGAGCCCCAAGGCCAAAAAATCATCTGGAAAATACTACATGGCTGCTCGAGTCTACAACAGCGCACCAGGAATTCCATTCAACAATTCCACCACGACAGCAACACTAGATTACAATTCCCTGTCTTCAAAAAGTGATGGGAAGGCAAATTCAAATCCATATTCACACAGTGTTGAAGATAATTTAGAAGAAATCAATAGACAGGGAATCACTGCAGCTTCCCTCTGGCTTCACTTAAGTAGGGTGAATGTTCAATCAAGAAAACTCCCTATCATACAGGACGTGGTTGGAGTTGTTGCCTTGTTAGGGAAAGTAGAGGATGATGCCATCAGTCGGGCACTATCTGAGTATGTGGGAAAGGAGAATATGCTCGCAATTGTCTGCAAGTCTCATGGAGGGGTTGAAGCACTTGAACAATATGATTGTTGTGCTAGCCCATGAAGACCTCTTTCTGTCCTTATGCTACCACAACAATCATACAGTTCAAGTGCTTCAACCCCTCCATGAGACTTGCAGACAATTGCGAGCATATTCTCCTTTCCCACATACTCAGATAGTGCCCGACTGATGGCATCATCCTCTACTTTCCCTAACAAGGAAACAACTCCAACCACGTCCTGTATGATAGGGAGTTTTCTTGATTGAACATTCACCCTACTTAAGTGAAGCCAGAGGGAAGCTGCAGTGATTCCCTGTCTATTGATTTCTTCTAAAGTATCTTCAACACTGTGTGAATATGGATTTGAATTTGCCTTCCCATCACTTTTTGAAGAAAAGGTACATTTGTTGAGCTCTCTTTCCAAGTCACTCAGAGAACTATTCACTTCACTTAAATTGGTTTCTAATTTCCTCAATTCATCCTCACGCTTTTTAACTTTGGTCCCAAGTTGCTTCAAATCATTCTCCCATTTCGTCATCTCACTCATAAAAGTCTCAATGTACAATCTAACTTCATTCACCATAGTTTGATTACTTATTTGTGATTGACTTGCTGTGCTCTCATCGTAAGCATGACAGATTGCTTCATCATTGAAAGTTTGATCTAGAACACTAACCATCTCCAGTCGTGGATTTGGAAGAATATCAACCTTAATATGCACAAAGAGCTCGGTATGCCAGGAATGGAAAGATTTAAATTGCAACAGTCTAATGTCTTCTGGAAGCATAATTTTGGGCACTGTACACTTTCCCTCACTGAATTTGTATTGAACAGAACTCAGAGTATACAAATCAATTGTCAACGTATGCTGGAAACCATCCATTTTGGAATCAAGATTCTCTTCGTCATCAAAGATTCCAAACACAACATTCTTTAGAATAGAACCAGCATAAGAACGCTCTGGAATCGCGAATACAACTTTGAGCTCCCTTGATAGAAGGTCAAACTCTTTGTTAAGCAACATTTTTGTATCTGAGGACACACGAATGCAACCTCCAGCAGCAGAGATTTCTTTACTCTGCCCTATGGCAATCAATACTGGATCTGCAAAATAGTAGAGGATGCCCAGGAGTATTGTAGTTCCAGTCATTATTATCATGGACCTCTGGCAGATGACTCCGAGCATGCTGTACTGTTTAGCACCGTAAGCTTGCCCACACATAGTCTGGACTGTTGTTGCCATTCCAAGCATAATTCCATAGGCCAATCCTTGAATGGCCACACTAGCTATGGATGCTCCTGCAAGCTGCAACTCTCCAAGATGATCAGCAAACATTTGAGATATGGTAGAGGGCATAAAATTAAAAACACTAACTATTATAGAAGGGGCAGAGAGAATCCATAGTTTCTTGGATTCAATAATGGCAGCTTGAGCAACTCTGGACCAGGAAATATGTTCTTGAAATAACACTGATTTTATGAAGGCCAACTCATCCTCAGACTTTTGCTGACCCTTGATATCCTCATGTTGAATAAATGGGTCCACAAGATGATCAGCCCCATTGTGCTCCATGGCAAAATCCCAAATTAGTTTACAGGGCACAAATCGCAGTAGGATGTTTACTTTACAGGGCCTGAATCATAATTTCACTACTGTTCCTCCTGTTTACATAGACTGATGGAGCTATTGAACCTAGCAAGATGACCAGGGCCTGTATTCGAAGTACTCCATGATGGAAGACTTTAAAATGCAAATTTATTACAAAAACAAATTTGTCGATTTCTTCTCCAAAATAGAGTTTTGGAGAAGGATCATTTTCGAGCATTACTGATGATGAAACTCTTGAAGTAAGAGACTTATTCAACCTCCCTCTGGCCTGCAAGCATTATTTCACACTTCTGGAGACAGAACCCTGGACTCAAGAATTAAAATGACTCTTTTTTACCAAAATGGCATTTGATGACTGCAAATGATGAGAAATGAAGCTTGGTGAATTAGACTCTGACAAAGGACTGACAAGACTGAGTCTAACACCTGGAAGGGAGCTACAACCCCCCCTAGCTCTTGTACTAGCTATTCTACTAGTACGTAGGTGCTGGCCTACTTCTTTTCTTACAAGGACCACTTTTCATAAATTTTCAAACTGGATCCATAAACATGTGAATCAACCAATATCCTTTTCAATCAACCAATGAATCAACCAATAACTTCTCATAATGCATTAACCAGAACAACAATACCAGTAATTTAAACCCAGAACTCTTTTGCAATAGATAAAAGGCAGCCAACAAATATTTTAAGAAAAGTACGCAACTTCACCAATAGAAGCCTGTGAATATCCGCAGCTCTTCTATGTCTAAACTGCGCAGATCTGCACCTGGTCCTTCTTTTTCTCTGCATACCTCCGCACCTACTCCTTCTGCTGCACTGCGTACCTCTGCTCAGATCCGCACCTGCACTGTCTGCCTGATAGCGTACCTCCGCACCTGGTCCTTCTGTTCCTCTGCGTACCTCCGCACTGTGCCTTCTTCTGCGCTGCGTACCTCGCACCAGCGCCTTTTGCTTCGCTGCGGACCCCCGCACCTGCGCCTTCTGCTGCACTGCGGACCCCCGCACCTGCGCCTTCTACTGCACTGCGGACCCCCGCACCTGCGCTTTCTTCTGCGCTGCATACCTTGCCTTCTTCTGCGCTGCGTACCTCGCACCAGCGCCTTTTGCTTGGCTGTGAACCCCCGCACCTGCGCCTTCTGCTGCACTGCGGACCCCCGCACCTACGCTTTCTTCTGCGCTGCGTACCTCGCACCAGCGCCTTCTGCTTCACTGCGGACCCCTGCACCTGCGCCTTTTGCTACACTGCGGACCCCCGCACTTGCGCTGTGGATCACCTGCGGACCTTTGAGTAGAGCCAAATTAACAGGCGTCCAATGTGCCACAGACAGTCAAATCCACAGATCTGATCATGCGCCCAAGAGATCACAACCTATCAATAGATTCGCCTTAAATTTCACCTTGATTTAGATCTAGCTTTTAAAACCGATCACCTAAAATTTTAGATCTTAAGATATTCAAATTTCACAAGTGACTAGCCAAGTGATCTCCTTTCCTTTTTATAGTCAAGCCCTTATTCACACCATGGGACAAAACCATCGAAAACCAATACAAGGGATCCAAACCGGGGTTCAATAATTTAGATCCTATACCACGGGCCAAAACCATAGGATCATGAACGTCGGGCTAAATACCATGGGCCAGACATAAGAATTCCCACGTGTGCGCGCTTTCTCTGTATTGGAGTGAGTGGACTGGGGTCCGCACCTTCTGTTCAGATAACCTGCGGACATGACCGCACTTGGTGAACGGCGTGCCTGCGGGCCCACACCTTTTGAACAGTGTACCTGCGAACCCCTTATTTTCCATTATTTTGAGAGCCAGAACAGAGATTTTCCACTTAAGTGAGTTGCCATCAAGTACACCACCTATGCCATAGCGCCATACCTAAATCATAATGCCAACAATCTCCCCCTTTAGACTTGATGGAAACCTCAAGATCCTCAAAGTCATTCTCCCCCTTTGACATCAATGGCAAAGGGCGGACCAAGATATTCTCTTCCTTTGTTGTCCATACTCCCCCTGAGAGCTTGCTGAAATTTCTGAGTGAGCTCCCCCTGACTATAGATCTGCAAAAGAAAAATTCTTCAAGAAGAACCATAATCTACTATACACCATACATGACCTTGACAAGAGAGATAGAGACATATTAGCAACAATATTCAGATCAGCATCCATGTTCTCCTTCTGTACTTTCTCCTCCAAGATCTTCTACCATAATGCCAACAATGCATTATTAGAAGAATATATGCTCCCCCTGAACCTATGCCATTCGATCTTTGACCAATCCATAACCCAACAAATGTACGCGTATACCCCATATGAAACTCGCGTACAACCAACAATCTTTGAAACAGATGAGGTTAAACAACAAGATGATGCATCAACTACCCCCAGCTTTTGCCTGAGGTATTCAAAGGTCTCCTTGGGCAATGGTTTGGTGAGTATATCAGCAACTTGTTCCTTAGAAGGAACATACTCTAACTTGACCTTTTGTTCAAGCACTTGTTCCCGAAGAAAATGATATTTGATAGGTATATGCTTGGTCTTTGAATGCATGACTGGGTTCTTTGAAATGCTGATAGCGCTTGTATTATCACATAGGATGGAGATAGGTGGTGTACACATGATTTGAAAATCCTGCAAGGTCTGCATCATCCAAAGGAGTTGAGTGCAGCAAGATGCAACTGCCACATATTCCGCTTCAGCTGTAGATAAAGCAATTGAACTCTGTTTCGAACCCATAAAGAATGCACCACCACTTGTGCTCTTCCTGTCATCCACGCTTCTGGCCCAATTTGCATCTGTATAAGCATGAAGTGTGAGATCTGTATCTCTAGGATACCATAAGCCATAGTTTTGAGTTCCTTGAAGGTACTTGAAGATTCTCTTAATTACCTGAAGATGAGTTTCCTTGGGATTTGCTTGAAATCTTCCAACTATTCCCACTGCATGCATGATGTCTGGTCGGGTACCTGTCAAATAAAGTAGACTTACAATCATGGATCTATAGGTTGGTTGATGCACTGCTGTTGATTCATCATTTTCACTGAGGCTGCATCCTGTAACCATAGGGGTACATACTGGTTTTGAATCTTCCATGCCATACTTCTTCAAGATCTGCTTGAGGTATTTGGTTTGAGACAAAAAGATACCGCCTTCATTTTGTTGGATTTGTAGACCAAGAAAATATGTCAGCTCTCCAAGTAATGAAATTTCGAATTCTTTCTGCATCACCAAGGCAAAGCTTTGACTCATAGTTTCTTCATTGTTGCCAAAGATAATATCATCTACATACACAACAAGTATTAGCAATTTGTCATTTTCAATTTTTATATAAAGATTGCTATCTGCTGATCCCTTTGAAAAGCCTTGTTGATGAAGATATTTGTCCAAACGATAGTACCAAGCCCTTGGAGCCTATTTAAGACCATAAAGAGCCTTTTTTAGTCTGCATACAAGATTTGGATCATTCCCAAGAATGAAACCATCTGGTTGCTCAATGTACACCTCTTCTTCTAAGTCTCCATTCAAAAAGGATGATTTCACGTCCATTTGAAATACTTTGAACTTCTAAAAGATTGAGAGAGCAAGGAACATTCGGATGGCCTCAAGTCTAGCAACGGGAGCAAAAGTTCCTTCAAAGTCTATTCCTTCTAGTTTAGCATACCCTTTACAAACAAGTTTGGCCTTGTTTCTAATTACTTCCCCATTTTCATTCAACTTATTTTTGAAGATCCATTTTGTCCCTATGACATTCTTATCTTTTGGTCTAGGAACCAACTCCCAAGTGTTTTTCTTTTCGATCTGCTCAAGTTCTTCATCCATTACCTTGACCCAGCATTCATCTTTGCATGCCTCTCTTACATTTTGTGGTTCAGTGGAGGAGAGTAATGCCAAATAGCTTGAAGCTTCTGCAATTGTTCTTCTTGTTTGTACGCCTGCCTCCTTTTGCCCCAAGATTTGAGATTCTAGATGATTCTTTTGAACATACCTGGATGGAGTCCTCTCTTCTATCCTTATCTGTTCCTATGGTGCTGTTGTGGGGAAAAATGCCTATGCAGGATGATCCTATCCACCTAAGGTGTGACAGTGCCTTAGCAACAAACGAGTACAGCTATTCTGATTTCTTCCTTTATGAAATGTGAAAGAAGAGAGATGAATGGACTTACCGGTGTCTTCCGTTTGTCCCTCGATCCGGTCTCTCTCCTCTTTGGGTGTTCACAGCTACTTGCCTTCTCACTCGCCCAGCTTCAACGGGTTCCTGCAAGATCACAAGAGAACAGCTACTTGCGACAAGAGAAGAACACTACACAAAGACAGATATTCACATTCATAACTAGTTTAGGATTAGAAATAAACTAAATACACTAATGCATTCATACATCAAAAATACATCAGCATATAGGAGAAACCAAGATAGCTTTATTGATGAATAACAAGGTTCAGGAAGAGATACAACCCAGAAGGCTCCAATCCAGCATCTCCTTCCCAGCAAATGGAATTCCTATCTTCACCCCTTTCAAAGCATTAAGCACCCAATGATTCCAATCTCAAACCAACAACAATTCTTTGCAATAAAAAAATTCCAGCCTCCAGATCTCATGGAGGAGAGATCCATATATAGATGTTTTGGAGAGAGGATGAGTCAGCCTGAGATCTGACTAGTGTCCTCTCCCTTTGTCAGTTCTTGATTCCACTTGGAGGTTCTTGCTTCCACTTGGAGATTTGGAACCTCTTACTCATCACCAGTCGAATTCCCTGAGGCAAGTGTCATTTTGGAAGCTTCCTGGGTATTGACACCTTGATAAATGAGCTTGCCACATGTCCACTCTCGCTCAGCGCAGGTAGCCAGTGTTGGCTTTGACATTCAGCGCAGGTAGCCAGTGGAGCCATTGACATTCAGCGCAGACAGCCAGTGGAGCTGTTATCTCAAAATCAAGCCCTGGAAGGCTGCAAACCAGGAAGACTTCAAGTAACTGTTTCAAACCAATATTTTGACTAAGGCTTAGCCTCCTTAGCCTGAGAGGGCTCTCTCAAAGGGTTATTGATTTTGACTATTAATAAGATGGCTAACTCTTGTTGAATAACATTAACAAATATGAAGGCTGGACAAACATTAAACTAGTTTCCATTGGGCCTATGGAGTCAACCATACTTCAGTAAACAATGATACTGCCTTTACATAGAAGTCAGGGCATTTAGCATTTAGATGCTCAGAACACAACTCATATAAAACCACAGTTTACAAATGCATACAGGAAATCAGAGCACAATCAGTGAATTCTGAGTGATTATGCATTTATACAACTGTAAAAGACATTAAGGAAAGAATAAAATCACCATTCTGAACATGGAAATCCTTTATGAATCCTGAGAAGAAAATCAGCCAACTTATATTACTGAACTCTGTCTTTACATAAGCCAAAACAGTACTCTGTTTTATAAAATATCCAACCCTCATTACATTTCTGTTTCAGCTATATATAGAATCCTTATTCTAACTAATTCGAGCTTCCTCCTCCAGCATGAGGGGAATTCGATAACTACCTCTAATGACACCTATCAGCTATGCAACTAACTATTAAATACAATAAAGTGCTGACTGGAGTTTTAAAGAGTTCTAAATTAACTATGACTCTAACTCTATTTTCTATGCATAATGACTTCTCCTTGTTCTTTGACACCTGGTCTCTTTTTCAATTTGGCTGAGCTGGATGTTTAATACTCCATATCGACCTTGAACGTTGAATCTTTAACTGCTCAGTAGTGTTAGGAGATGTCACTTGCTTCTCGGTTCCAGTTTTCCTCAAATTGCTCGAATGTACAGCAGCATGTCTTCTAGCCTTTAATCACCCAAAATATGGAACACTGCCACATTCTTGATGTGTTGTAGGCTGCATCGATGAGCATGTGTGCAGGCAAAAGTTCCTTGTATGCAAATCATTAAATACCCTTTGAACGGTGATAAAGGGGCTTTACAACAGAAATTTGAACTTGGGTTAAAATATTCCACCTTTTTAAACGTACACCTGTCTTGATCTGAATGGCTATGGTAGCTCCATCTGATGTCTTGCATATCCTTTAGGTGTCTCCTTTTCAAAATTCCCGCTCATAATACCAAACTGCCTGTCTGTGTTAAAATCATCACCTACAGCAGTTTCATAGCGCGCTACGAAACTGCTGAATTATTTGAAACAGCTTGCCTTTGACCCGAGACCTTTATCACCGAAACATTTGATTGCCAAAAACTTCCTTCGACCTTTCATATATATAGCAGGGATTTACATGTCTTCAAAAACAATAAGACTAAGCAAATTTGACAAAAAATTGGAACAAAACCTTTCTTTGAAAAGAAAATTCATTTAGCAGCTAATTGGCCTAGCTGTGCCTTCAAGTTTTCAATTTTCTTCTTCATAGCTTTATTCTCAGCTCTTAGGTGCATATTTATCTTTCTAATGAATTTGGCCTCTTTGATTGCTGGTACTGTCCATGTGTGAAATTGTGCATGGCCATCAAATACTGAATTCAACTGGTTTTCATAGGTTTCAGTTCCTTTCCACACAGCTTTACGATAATTTGCATACACGACTGCATACTCCCTAGCGGCTTTCTTCAGTTTGGCAATCTCATATTTAGTTGCTTCTAATTGGCTCTTTATGGCTGCTATATTGTCTCCTTGAGATGTGATGACTGTTCTGCTTGTATCCTTTTGCCTAACTTTCTCAGTTTCCTCTGTTCTGGGCAGCGCTTCCTTTACTTGCTTCCTTGTAATAGGTCTTCTGGGTTTAAAAATAAATTCTTCACTTGGCTCATCGAATTTAAGCCTTTTTGAGGCTTTAGACTTCTTGGCACCTTCTGGTGATGACTGTGTCAAATCAATATGGACTGGTTCAGATTGCTCGAATTCAATGGCCTGTAATAGATCTTTCAAGCTTGCCTTAGACACTGGGCTCTCTTCAACAGCTATGTCCTTACCTTTTTCCTTATTTATTTGGCTTCTTGTCCTTACCATTGAGACTGCTTCAGATCTTCTTGTTTTAGGTACAGTCTTCTTATCCTGAGTTTTTTCCTTTGTTGATTGTTGAGGTTGTTCTTGAATGATCAGTGGCTTCACTGGTTTCCTTTGCTGTGACTTGATTTGCTTTTTAGCTCTTGCTTCTTTTTGGAGCTCAGCTATTGTGAATTCTTTGGTTGGTTGTGGAGTGAGGTCAGTCTTGCTTTGGAATCCAGCCATGAAAATAAACGAATTCCAGTCTCTGCCTATCTTTTGGAGGCCATCCAAAACTAGCAACTTGATCAAACCATGATGAAACAAAGAGGTTTCACAGTCCTCTTTCCTTAACTGCACCTTGTCACACATCTTACTCAAAATACGAAATAAATAAAAAGGAATGTCTATGGAGACTTTCCCAGTGAAATGCAAAAGCAGTTTGAAATGGTAAGAATAAACCTTATTGTACCTTCCTTCACAGGTCAAATATTTCTGTATGCAGGTGAGAAGAAGAGCATAATGTTCCTTGACATAATTTCTGGGCACTGCTTTTGTTAAGTCTTCGTTTATATATGCCTCCTTTAAAAACTCCTTACAAGGATTCATATCAAACTTAAAATTTTTAAACCATTCTTCCCGTCCTCTTGGGATCTCTGTCACAGCAGATATTGCTTCTGGAGAAACTTGTACTTCTAGCATAGCTATCTTTGAATTTAAACCAGTGAAGTTTAGCGCAAATTCTTTAGTTACATGCGCATGTCCTCCTTGTAGCTTTTTGCAAAAATTCCAGCACCCGACATCTTTGAACGCTTTCTTCACGCCTTCATCCCTCAACGCTATATCCAGACCCTCAGGTTCAGTCCTCTGGCATTTACCGGATCTGTGTTCTCTCCTCTCCATTTTTCCCTTTGAGATCTTCACACACAAAGTCTAACAGCTCTGGATGAAATGGTGATTTAGCTCTCTTTTTTTTTTTAAATCAGGCTCGCTTGAAATCAGGCTCGCTTGAAATCCAAATTGTTTCATTGAAACACTTCAATACATAATCAGGCAGACTTGTCACTCATGCATCACTTACGACCATCATTAAGGTCTATGCATGGAAAAATCTCTTGGGAATGATATTTCTGTGCATATTAACAGATCTATTGGTGGGGTAGTGGCAAATGAGCGTTCAAACGTGAAACGAGGGGTACATAAACTGACATGAGTGGACACAACTGGTGACTCACCTATCGGACTTGACATTTCGGGAAAGATTCGCTGCGGAATGCATGAATCCATGATTTTGCAGCGCTGTTAGTTTTAAATTATAATGATGCGCTGCAAAACGGCCTAATCATGACGCGCTGCGAAATTGCTTAACCATAATTGTGCTGCGAAACTGGCAAATGGGATGACGCTACGAAATCACTAAAAGACACGGTGACTCGGATGAGGCAAGACATGGCTATGGAACAATGATGGGTGGAGGAGAACCAATAGGAGTCGAGTATGGTTTGAGTTTAAAACTTTAAAACTCCAAATCCTAAGTGAGGAAAAATAAAATGAAATCAACTTAACACAGACCTTTGTCATCGGACTAAGACAGAGAATTATATGCATCAAATTTTTAGTTCTAAGTGATAACAGTGGCTCCACTTGGGATAGTGTGCTCCTGTAGTACACTAAGAACTCGTAGATCCAGTGCTTTGTTCAATTTCTGAAAACATAAACAGAGTTGACAAGCATTCCTTTCTAGTTTTGTGGGCCTTAACCTCGGGCTTAAGCTTCCTGTTCAGCTTGTCATTTATTTTCAACAAGAAAGGCTAATAAAACGGTTATATACAATGTTTGTGAGACACTTGGCAGAGATTCAATTAATTGTAATGCTTTAGGAACCTGCCATTAACAGGTCCTCCAGCATATGGTGTTCCATCAATCTCTTGCAGAATGTAGGTGTTATTCCCATGAAAAGCAGAAATTTGATATGGCCCTTTCCATAAATTTTCGAATTTACCATGTTTACCTTTCTCTTCAATTCTAGCTTCCCATTTCAGGACTTTATCATGAATCTGGAATGTTACCTCTTTGATCTTTTTGTCAAATGCTCTCTTGATCCTGTTCTGGTTTTGTTGATGACTGTCAAACACCTCATTTCTTTTCTCCTGCAAAGCTATTAGCTGATTGATCCTTCGCTGTATAGCATTTGGTTCCTCCTCTAATCCTTGAATCAGCTTCATTACTGGTACCCCGAGAGATGTTGGGAATATAGCCTCTGCTCCATACACAAGCTCATATGGTGATGTTCCAATGGACCTTTTTGTGCAAATCCGGTCAGCCCACAAGGCATATTTCAGTTTCAAATGCCAAGCCTTTTTATTTTCTTGCAGCAGCTTCTTAATGATTCTCACAAGACTCTTGTTTGATGACTCAGCTAAACCATTTCCCTGTGGATAATAAGCAGGGGAATGTCCAAGGGAAATGTGATACTGATGACAAAAATTAATCATTCTTTTGGACTTAAAAGCTTGAGCATTATCTGTAATGATCTTGATTGGGCAACCAAATCTTGATAATATATTATTTTCTAAGAAAGAAATAATCACAGAATCATTTGCTTGCCTTGTGGGTATTGCCTCTATCCATTTTGTAAAGTAATCAGTGGCTGTGAGAATCCAGCGATGTTGTCTTGATGAGGGAGGATGGATTTCCCCTATAAAATATAATCCCCACTGCTGGAATGGTGCTTCAACATAAATAGGAACCAAGGGCATTGGCATGAGCTTTCTCTTTCCTTCAAATACTTGACATTCATGGCATGTGGCTATCTTTTTATAAATATCTCTAAACATAGTGGGCCAAAAATAGCCAGCTCTCAAAACCTTGTTTGCAGTGGCTTTCCAATAGTGATGACCTCCGCAATCCCCTTTATGAAACTCATCAATTACTTTATCAGCTTCTTCTTCAATGAGACAGTTTAATAATATTCCTCCTACATCTTTCCAAAACAGATTTTGGTCATACACAAAATATCTGAGAGATTTCAACTTGGTAAACCGAGCTTTGGATTTTGAAAGGTTATCAGGAGCTCTATTATGCTGCAAGACAAATGCTATATCTTTATACCATTCTGAGATCAAGAATTTCTCATTTATTTGGACCAACTCTTCTTCATTTTCAGAAATTTCTGAGATTTCTGTGCTTAAATTAATATCAATACAGTCCAGATTTGACTGAGTCAACAATTTGGCTAGGCCTTGACCCTTTACCAACTTGGTGGGTTTGATCTCAATGTCATATTCCAACAGTTTTGCTATCCACTTTCCCCTTTTTCCATCTGGATCAGCTTGTGTAAGAATATCTTTTATAACAGTATTTGGCACGTATGCAACAATGTGAGAGTGCAAAACATAAATCCTGAAATCCTTAATGGCTTTCACCAATGCATAAGCCTGTTTCTCTAAGATATTATATTTCAATTCAACATTAGCCAATGTCTTGCTAAAGAAAGAAATGGGTTGTTCAGTACCTTGACTTCCTTTTTGCAATAAAACTCCAGCAATTGTGTCTTCAGAAGCAAATGTGAAGATCAGAAACTCCTTGGTAAAATCCGGGCTGATGAGGACTGGTGCTTGAGTAAGTGCTTTCTTGATCTCTTCAAATGATTTCTTTGCTTCAGCTGTCCATTTAAAATCTGCTCCCTTCTTTAACATCTTTGTTATGTTCTTAACCACTTCAGCAAAGTTAGGAATGAATCTTCTAACAAAGTTAACTTTCCCAAGAAAGGATTGAATCTCCTTCTTACTCCTTGGTAAATCTAACTTTTGAATTGCGCTAACTCTATTAGGATCAATCCTAATTCCCTCTTCAGAAATAATATGTCCAAGCAGTTTGCCAGAAGTTAAAGCAAAAATACTTTTGGTTGGGTTTAGAGAAATACCAAACCTCCTACACTTCAGTAAGACCCTTTCAAGGTGTTTTAAGTGGTCTTCATCCTTCTTTGAAAAAACTGTGATATCATCAAGATAAACCACCACTGATTTGTCCTTTTCTTCAGCAAAAGCAATATCCATTGCTCTCTGGAAGGTTGCTCCTGCATTCATGAGGCCAAAGGGCATTTTTGCATACATGAATGTTCCCCATGGTGTAGTGAAAGTTGTCTTCTCCTGATCATCTGGGTGAACAAGAATCTGATTGTACCCTGAGAAGCCATCAAGCATAGACATCCTTTGTGAACCAACAATGTTTTGCAGAATGAAATCCATTTTGGGGAGAGGGTAATTATCTTTCAATGAAGCTTTGTTTAAGTTCCTGAAGTCTATACAAATTCTGATCTCCCCATTCTTTTTCCTGACTGGTACCAAGTTAGCAAGCCAATTTGAGAATCTGATTGGAACAATAATTTTGGCATCAAAAAGCTTTTTCACTTCTTTTTCAATCAGTGGCATTAGAAGAGGATTAATCCTTCTTAGCTTCTGCTTAAAAGGCTTCTCATTCTGCTTAATAGGGATGGTATGTTGTATGATTGAAGAATCATATTGTTTCAAATCAGCATAGCTCCATGCAAAAACATCAATGAATTTTTTCATCATTTCAACATATTTGGTTTTCATATCAGCTGAAAGGAACTTTGAAATCTTGACTATTTTAGGCACAACTGAGTCACCTAAATTACAGTTTTCTACTTCCTCCTCATTAGCTTGCAATATTGGTGCTTTGAACACATCATTTTGATCAAATAATTTTTCCAAAGGAATGAGGCCTTTAGGGATTAAATTGTTTTGTAATTGTAAGACTTCAGAACTTTCCTTTGACTCTATTAACATGTTCTGCTGATCTATCTGATTGTGCTCAAACTCTTCTTTTAATTCAATGAAATTCCTTACATGTTGATCATCCTCAAAAACTTGCCAATTTATGATATTATCCGGTATGACTGGTCTATGGCGAACCTCCACTTCATAACCATTAGAAGAATGCTTAGGAATGATGAATAGGCTGGCTGAAACAGCAAGAGAGTCTGCAACAGAGTTTTGGTCTCTAGTCTTGATGCTAAAAGAGTAGGTTTGAAATTTTTCTAACATCTCCAACACTAAATTTCTGTATGCTCTCATTCTTGCATCCTTGGTTTGATATGAACCTTCTATTTGTTTAATTACCAATTCAGAATCTCCACAAACAGCAATATTTTTGGCTTTCAACTTTATCAAGGCTTCCAAACCTAAAACTAGAGATTCGTACTCAGCCATATTGTTGGTACAATCAAAGTTTAATTTGTATGAGAGAAACTTACTTTCTTCAGTTGGACTAGTGATCCAAATGCCAGCTCCTGCCCCTTCTTTTCCTGCTGATCCATCAAAGTACAATGACCAACAGCCCATGATGTCCTTTTCATCTCCTTGCTGTCCTTCTTGACTCTGATTTTCTGCAGGTTTATCTTCTAATTCTCTCCCAACTGATTCATTGAAAAGGATAGCTGAACCAAGACCAGTATCACATGAGTAAATAGGAAAATTCTGAGGCTTTTCTTTGCTGCTCACCATGTAGGCCATCCTTGTTTCGCGGTACAACCTCCTTTTTTCACCAAACACTGGAATGGTAGCATATGTAAGATCCATTTGCATTGTGCCCTTTATTTTTGCTGCCCATGACCTTGAAAGAAGCATTCCAAACTTCAGTGGAATGTCTGCAACAAAATGTCCATAACAGTTGTTTTTGCTGGAATTTGTGTAAGCCCCACAACAACATCTTTTATCAAACCAATGCAATGGACTCTCTTTGAATCAAAGGAAAATAAATCCTTATATGGCCTAGTAACCTCTAACCCCAGTCTTTCCATGATTACTTTAGGCATGAGATTATGTGATGCCCCCGAATCTAACATAGCATTATGTAGAGTCATGCCATGAATGGTAATGCTTATGTAGAAAGGAGGAAATTCTTCATTTTGTTCATCCTCAAGTCTTGGACCCAAACAAATAATAGGATTATCTTCTTGTACATTTAGGATATCAGCCACTCCTGGTTGTGAATTAAGCATTTCAACAATTTTACTTCTGTATTTGTCTACCTTGAGAATTTCATTAAAAGGGACTGATATTTTAATTTTTGCAATATCATTCTCAATATTAAAAACAGAAGTAGTCTTGTCAATTTCTTTGGGAGGAGAAGGAATTTGAATGTACCTTTTGTCAAGAGGAGGATCATCTTTACTTTCAACTACCTTTGCTTTTTCCTTTTTCTCATCAGCTGTCCTTGAGGTATTCTTCTTGAACTGTGCTTTGTTTGCTGTAATAGGAACATCTCTATTCCTAAGATTATACTGCTTTTGCATCTCAAAAATAGCATGCTGATAGCCCTTTAAAAAATCCGAAGGCTCTTCTTCTGATTTTATCATGCTGGACTCATCATGTTCTTCCTTGGTCAAGAAAATTCCTGACCCTTCTTCATCAAAACAATGAATTGATTCCTCAGGGACTTCAGGTTCATCCTCTTCATCTACCAAATTTTGCTGGAAAGGAGGTCTCACTGGAGGATCTGCCTGCTGATTTCGGTTGTCTCTTGGCCTTTGCTGATTTTGAGGTCTTCTGAACTGAGGGTTCCTAAATTGAGGTTCTTGCTATGCTGGAGGAGCAGAAGCATTCCCAAGAGCTAATTTGTCCATCAATTTCTCCATGGTTTTCATCATTGTTTCAAACTTGTCTTCTTGAGCAGATGTGGAAGGCTTCTCTTCCTCCTTCAACTTAGACTTTGCCATCTTTGATTTCTTAGCAGCAAGCATATTCACCTCTACCTTAATTGCATCATTTTGCATGTCAGCAAGAGAGGCAGACTCCCTTTCTCTGAGTAAAAGAGAAAAATCTGAATCAAATGATTCAGCATATCTCAACTGTGCCAAAGCTCCAGGAGGTTTCAAATGAGCTGGAATAGAATTATATACTTTGTTAAACCTCTTAGAGAAATTTTGAACAGTTTCCTCTGGAGCTCTCCTAAGATTGTTATATTCAGTAAGGGCTTGGACAGGGTTAGTTCTGTTTCCCCATTTCCTTAGAAAGCTGTCTTCAAATTCTACCCAACTATGAATGCTTCCAGCTCTAAGGGCTTTAAACCATTTTCTGACTTCCCCAATGAAAGTTTGAGCAAACAATCTTAGTTTTACATCTTCATCATCCACTTCTTCCCTATCAACAAAATCATTGAACCTATCCACATGTTCCTCTGCTGTAATATCTTCATCACCTCCCCATGTTGGAATCCTAGCAGCATATTTGCTAGGAAGATCATGTAAAACAGCAGGGAGAGCTAGAGGATCATACCTAGAAGGTATAGCCATAATGAATGGAGGAGCAGTGACAACAGGTATTGTATGACCAGTGGGAGCAGAACTAGTGTGAGATAGTGTCTGAGGACTATTTGGACTAATAGAGGCAGAAGATAAAGTATTGGTACGAAAAGGGCTATTTGGACTTTGCAAACCACTGACAAAAGAACTCCAATTTGGGAGAGGTAAACTAGTTTTAGATTTCAGCAAAACTTCAAAAGGATCAAGTTCTTTGAGCTGATTTAAGTCCTCTTCCTCTAATAGCAATTCTGAAGTAACAACCTCCCAAAATTCTTCCTTATCTTTTTGTGACACTAAAGATGAAGTATCAATGCCTCTTTTTTGTAAATCTAAAATAATTCCAATAAGCTCTTCTTCGTTCTCAGACCTCAGCAATACCTCATGAATTTTATCATCAACAATTTTATCTTCAGGGCTTCTAGAAAATTCAGGGAACAAAGATCTTGATATGGATGAAGTACCTGGTATATCAGAAAATCTTTGCCTGCTCCTTGAGATAATGTTGGGATTATCCACAGGACTAGGTGGATTTGGGTCGGGATTACTCCTTGTATATCTTCCTCTCGAAGCCACCTTTTAAACTTTAAGATTGAATGGAGTCACCAAGGTAGAATGCAGCCTCGAAAACCTTTTGAGCTTCTGCTACCTTCAGAAGTTCAACTTCATAATTTTTGGGAATGAGTAATCTTCAGGCTCCCGGCAGACGCACCAAAATGTTATCTCAAAATCAAGCCCTGGAAGGCTGCAAACCAGGAAGACTTCAAGTAACTGTTTCAAACCAATCTTTTGACTAAGGCTTAGCCTCCTTAGCCTGAGAGGGCTCTCTCAAAGGGTTATTGATTTTGACTATTAATAAGATGGCTAACTCTTGTTGAATAACATTAACAAATATGAAGGCTGGACAAACATTAAACTAGTTTCCATTGGGCCTATGGAGTCAACCATACTTCAGTAAACAATGATACTGCCTTTACATAGAAGTCAGGGCATTTAGCATTTAGATGCTCAGAACACAACTCATATAAAACCACAGTTTACAAATGCATACAGGAAATCAGAGCACAATCAGTGAATTCTGAGTGATTATGCATTTATACAACTGTAAAAGACATTAAGGAAAGAATAAAATCACCATTCTGAACATGGAAATCCTTTATGAATCCTGAGAAGAAAAGCAGCCAACTTATATTACTGAACTCTGTCTTTACATAAGCCAAAACAGTACTCTGTTTTATAAAATATCCAACCCTCATTACATTGCTGTTTCAGCTATATATAGAATCCTTATTCTAACTAATTCGAGCTTCCTCCTCCAGCATGAGGGGAATTCGATAACTACCTCTAATGACACCTATCAGCTATGCAACTAACTATTAAATACAATAAAGTGCTGACTGGAGTTTTAAAGAGTTCTAAATTAACTATGACTCTAACTCTATTTTCTATGCATAATGACTTCTCCTTGTTCTTTGACACCTGGTCTCTTTTTCAATTTGGCTGAGCTGGATGTTTAATACTCCATATCGACCTTGAACGCTGAATCTTTAACTGCTCAGTAGTGTTAGGAGATGTCCCTTGCTTCTCGGTTCCAGTTTTCCTCAAATTGCTCGAATGTACAGCAGCATGTCTTCTAGCCTTTAATGACCCAAAATATGGAACACTGCCACGTTTTTGATGTGTTGTAGGCTGCATCGATGAGCATGTGTGCAGGCAAAAGTTCCTTGTATGCAAATCATTAAATACCCTTTGAACGGTGATAAAGGGGCTTTACAACAGAAATTTGAACTTGGGTTAAAATATTCCACCTTTTTAAACGTACACCTGTCTTGATCTGAATGGCTATGGTAGCTCCATCTGATGTCTTGCATATCCTTTAGGTGTCTCCTTTTCAAAATTCCCGCTCATAATACCAAACTGCCTGTCTGTGTTAAAATCATCACCTACAGCAGTTTCGTAGCGCGCTACGAAACTGCTGAATTATTTGAAACAGCTTGCCTTTGACCCGAGACCTTTATCACCGAAACATTTGATTGCCAAAAACTTCCTTCGACTTTTCATATATATAGCAGGGATTTACATGTCTTCAAAAACAATAAGACTAAGCAAATTTGACAAAAATTTGGAACAAAACCTTTCTTTGAAAAGAAAATTCATTTAGCAGCTAACTGGCCTAGCTGTGCCTTCAAGTTTTCAATTTTCTTCTTCATAGCTTTATTCTCAGCTCTTAGGTGCATATTTATCTTTCTAATGAATTTGGCCTCTTTGATTGCTGGTACTGTCCATGTGTGAAATTGTGCATGGCCATCAACTACTGAATTCAACTGGTTTTCATAGGTTTCAGTTCCTTTCCATACAGCTTTACGATAATTTGCATACACGACTGCATACTCCCTAGCGGCTTTCTTCAGTTTGGCAATCTCATATTTAGCTGCTTCTAATTGGCTCTTTATGGCTGCTATATTGTCTCCTTGAGATGTGATGACTGTTCTGCTTGTATCCTTTTGCCTAACTTTCTCGGTTTCCTCTGTTCTGGGCAGCGCTTCCTTTACTTGCTTCCTTGTAATAGGTCTTCTGGGTTTAAAAATAAATTCTTCACCTGGCTCATCGAATTTAAGCCTTTTTGAGGCTTTAAACTTCTTGGCACCTTCTGGTGATGACTGTGTCAAATCAATATGGACTGGTTCAGATTGCTCGAATTCAATGGCCTGTAATAGATCTTTCAAGCTTGCCTTAGACACTGGGCTCTCTTCAACAGCTATTTCCTTACCTTTTTCCTTATTTATTTGGCTTCTTGTCCTTACCCTTGAGACTGCTTCAGATCTGCTTGTTTTAGGTACAGTCTTCTTATCCTGAGTTTTTTCCTTTGTTGATTGTTGAGGTTGTTCTTGAATGATCAGTGGCTTCACTGGTTTCCTTTGCTGTGACTTTATTTGCTTTTTAGCTCTTGCTTCTTTTTGGAGCTCAGCTATTGTGAATTCTTTGGTTGGTTGTGGAGTGAGGCCAGTCTTGCTTTGGAATCCAGCCATGAAAATAAACGAATTCCAGTCTCTGCCTATCTTTTGGAGGCCATCCAAAACTAGCAACTTGATCAAACCATGATGAAACAAAGAGGTTTCATAGTCCTCTTTCCTTAACTGCACCTTGTCACACATCTTACTCAAACTACGAAATAAATAAAAAGGAATTTCTATGGAGACTTTCCCAGTGAAATGCAAAAGCAGTTTGAAATGGTAAGAATAAACCTTATTGTACCTTCCTTCACAGGTCAAATATTTCTGTATGCAGGTAAGAAGAAGAGCATAATGTTCCTTGACATAATTTCTGGGCACTGCTTTTGTTAAGTCTTCGTTTATATATGCCTCCTTTAAAAACTCCTTACAAGGATTCATATCAAACTTAAAATTTTTAAACCATTCTTCCCGTCCTCTTGGGATCTCTGTCACAGCAGATATTGCTTCTGGAGAAACTTGTACTTCTAGCATAGCTATCTTTGAATTTAAACCAGTGAAGTTTAGCACAAATTCTTTAGTTACATGTGCATGTCCTCCTTGTAGCTTTTTGCAAAAATTCCAGCACCCGGCATCTTTGAACGCTTTCTTCACGCCTTCATCCCTCAACGCTATATCCAGACCCTCAGGTTCAGTCCTCTGGAATTTACCGGATCTGTGTTCTTTCCTCTCCATTTTTCCCTTTGAGATCTTCACACACAAAGTCTAACAGCTCTGGATGAAATGGTGATTCAGCTCTCTTTTTTTTTTTTAAATCAGCCTCGCTTGAAATCAGGCTCGCTTGAAATCCAAATTATTTCATTGAAACACTTCAATACATAATCAGGCAGACTTGTCACTCATGCATCACTTACGACCATCATTAAGGTCTATGCACGGCAAAATCTCTTGGGAATGATATTTCTGTGCATATTAACAGATCTATTGGTGGGGTAGTGGCAAATGAGCGTTCAAACGTGAAACGAGGGGTACATAAACTGACATGAGTGGACACAACTGGTGACTCACCTATCGGACTTGACATTTCGGGAAAGATTCGCTGCGGAATGCACGAATCCATGATTTCGCAGCGCTGTTAGTTTTAAATTATAATGATGAAACGGCCTAATCATGACGCGCTGCGAAATTGCTTAACCATAATTGCGCTGCGAAACTGGCAAATGGGATGACGCTGCGAAATCACTAAAAGACACGGTGACTCGGATGAGACAAGACATGGCTATGGAACAATGATGGGTGGAGGAGAACCAATAGGAGTCGAGTATGGTTTGAGTTTAAAACTTTAAAACTCCAAATCCTAAGTGAGGAAAAATAAAATGAAATCAACTTAACACAGACCTTTGTCATCGGACTAAGATAGAGAATTATATGCATCAAATTTTTAGTTCTAAGTGATAACAGGAGCCATTGACATGATCCTGAATTGACTTGTTTTTGAGTAGTTTCTGGTGGAGAACTTCTGTGAATTGCTGTGGTTTGTTAGCCTTGATCCTCTAGGGGTAGGAACAACATGTTTAGGGACTTTGGATCCCTTAGATTATGGACATTTCATGCTCAATGCTGTAAGGCACAAAAATGTCTATAACAGTTGCCCCCTAAAGTATGAGGCCATTTATCGGGTGAAATGCTTTATCCAGGAGGGTCCGAAGTTCATCCAATGCTGGGAGGAGACCTGTAATAAGATACAATACAATACATTATTTTTCATACTGCTTTCATGATCTAGCTGAGGCGGGCATTCCCATGCTCAGCTTTATAAATTCATTTTCTGTACATAGAACAGACAACCGTCTGATGGTAGACTGGTCATTTTGGTGAAATTATCATCCTTTGAGTAGGATGATCGTCTGCTACAATGATGTACATGTCAAATGTCTTTATCTTTCCTGAATATATATCGCAGCCTGGATGGATGAAACTAGATCCGGGGTCTTCAAACTCGTTCGGTCTTCACTCTAAGTACAAGTCGATCCATGTGAGAATTGTTCTGAAGTCGAACATGGAAAGACATCGCTTGATTACTGGTCAATGAGGTAAACCGTTAACAAGCGCGAGAGGAATAACCGATAATGATAATGACCCTCAAGGTACTGCAGTACAATTCACGTGGTGTGAATAAAGGACTTGGCGTCGAACACCATGCAAAATCTTCTGGTCGAAGGTCATTGATGTATACCTGTCGCCGGAAGTGAGAAACTTGCCATTGAGGCATGCAAGCTTCAAAGTACTGAAGGGGTTGTTCCTAGATCAACTTCTTGGATAATGCGCTGATGTCGACAAGAAGTGATCCGTCAAAGGAGGGCCTTAATGAATCCCACATTAGTGACACGGAACAGAGCTAATGATTTTGATGGAGGTGAAAACGATCTGTGACATATGATTCAGGGTGGCGGTCATGAATGGATGAAGGATAATGTATGGCAGTGGATGGGACACGGTTGACTCTTTCTGAACGACTTCTCTTGAACATATGGTGACACTGATGCGATGGATTGGTAGCATTACCCCAATTATGGATGGTATGGTGAGACCATGGTGATGTGACCGGTGAATGAAACAACCCAACCCGATTGTGGTACGGAAGAAAAGTGTCATGTTCAAGAGCGACTTGCTACCATCAAAGTTTTCTTGAGTTTCTCCAAATTTTTCCCCAGTCATTGCTGACCAGTACCTCTTTATTTTTGTCAAGCTTGAGGAGGATAACATATGCTTGTTCTATAACCTGCCCTTCGGGCAAGCCCATCGCTATGTTTTAACGAGCCTAGCGATAGTGAAACTCGTTCTCGTCTAAAGACAAGTTTGTCGCTATTTAATGCATTTAACGAGTCTAACGACAAGGATAACTCGGTCCTTTTCATTTTTAGAGAGTCTAAAAAGGTACGTAAAGTCAACTCCGAAAGTCCTTTTTCGTCATCTAATCCCTTAAGTCCGAAAAAGTATAAAACATTATGGAAGGGATGAGTTTTCGATAGTTTTAACGAGCCAAACAAAACAAGCGCTCGATCTTTTTGTGCAATAATCCCTCAGGTCCAAAAAGATTAAAATCTAGAGGAGGGATAGCTCTTCCGGTCGCTTTAACGAGCTGGAAGGCCAAAACTCGGCAATCTTTTCATATTTTACGAGTCAGATGAAAAGAGCTTAAAGAAGACTCGCCTTTTGAGGAACGAGTGATGAAACGGGTTAGCAGCTGATTCCAAGTAAGGCTTAGAATTTTCCAATCACGGCAGTGTCACAAGGATGGCTAGGTGAAATCACTCTTCGCAGATGTTCCTCAAAATGGGTAAACAATCATATGGAGGTGAACGATTGGCCAAATGAAAAGTGGAGGTGATGGTGCAAACACGACCAAGGCTTTAACGTCTGATAATGTTACATTCACGGTGGTTATTTACCGGAAGATAGTTCATTTTTTAACGAGCTTAAACGCGGAAAAAAATTGCTCAGTCTTATGTTTATTTTTTAACGAGCATGAACTATGTGCTAAAACTGCTCGGATCTTGTGTTTATTTTTTAACGAGCATGAACTGTGTGCTAAAACTGCTCGAACTTATGTTTATTTTTTAACGAGCATGAACTATGTGCTAAAACTGCTCGATATAAGTTTGCATGCCCCCAGCATAATAACGCAAATCGAGGTGCATGCCCCCCAAGCTTCATTGCATTCAACTTGGTGGTTGGAATGAAGGTTTACCTTTGAGATTTGGAAAGGGGATTGTTTTCATTTTTTAACGAGGTTGACACAAGATAAGAACCATCCTCAGAGCCCACTGTGTTTACAGTATTTCTATCAGGGCAATGATCCACGCTGACAAAATGTTTAGGAATCTTCCGAATCCATTAGATATAGAAGATTTCATATTGTAGGTTTCCACTGTGGCCACTTCCGCCAGATTACTTGCAGGCGGTAGGGCAAAAGTACCCATTAAGGTAGGGTCTTTTAGGAGACCTACTCCAATATTTTGAAGCGAATGATTGCTTCCATGGATCATTGGAATGCTTCCCGTAACTTGTGAACTGTCGGGGAGGAAAGTTTGTTGGTCGATGACTGTAATTCCTCCTTGAAAGGGAAATGCAATCTTCCTGAAGTAGGTCGACACAACTGCGGCCATGGCATATATCCAGGGCCTTCCCAGTAGGATGTTGTAATCGAGGTTTCCATCAATTACTTCAACATCAATTCCTACTGTTTTGCCCCCTAGTTCAACTTGCAAGTTACTTAAAATCCCGTATGGAGTGTATGATCGTCCATCAAATTCTTTTAACGTCGTTGACGATCTCGACAAGGGTGGTGAGCCTAAATTCTTCCAGCAACTCATCGACATAATACACGTAGATGCCCCCTCATCAATAATTGTTTGATGAACAGTTTTGTTGAGGGCTTTCACTTGAATAAGGAAAGCTAGTTGAGCTGGTAACTGAGGGTCATATCCTTTATGATCAAAGGCCACAAGATTGGAGTCCATTGGGTCAATTTCACCTATTGCTGATAATAAAGCTTGCTCTTGGGAGAGGCAATTTTGCGGTACCTCAAGCGTCGACATAGCGGACGGCGATTGGGCCAGGTCCTCTATTATATTATAATTCTGTGCTATTTTTGCACGAGGATTAAATGTCGACTTGTACACTACTCCCTTTGGTGACTTTATCATTTGTTCAGGAATGGTGGGTGGCACAACTTTGGTCAAAGTTGTTGTCGAACTACTAGGTTGTTCATTAGCCTTGTTATTCGACACCTGTGGATTCCCGTAATCTTTATTCCTTGCCAAAGCATCATTTTGCTGCTTTGAGATAGACAACATAAGCACTTGGGATCGGGAAGCATTTTGATTAGCAACCAGTTTGGTACCCGGGCTTGGAAACAGATCAGTCAATACTGCTGAGGTTTTTGAACTCTTAAAGAGTTTCTTAACTTCAGCTATATGTGGACAATCTCTCGTCCAATGATCCTCATCGCATATATGACACCCCGTAGGGGGTTTCCTTTTTCTCCCTTTCTTTTTCTTCTTGCCCCCTGGTTGCTTCAGTTGTTTGCCCTTGTCGGTCGACGCGGCATTTACTTCCGAGGCAAGAAGTTCCTCATTTGCATTTTGACTGGAAATCTTACGGGCCCTTTTAGATGTAGCCTTTGTCGATTTCGTGTCTGTCGTGCCAATCACGCCATCGATGGCATGAGAGTCATTGTTTGATTTAGGAGGAGGAGGAATTGAGAATTCCAGTCTAGGGGCGTCAGGTATTTTGTCGTAGAGCGTGCCAGACTGAGTATAGACCAAGTCCACATATTGTGCACGAGCGATGACTTTCTCTTCCGTTACGACTCCCCCCTTTGCCACATCTTCCGTGATTGTAGGAAGTAAGGATTTGATAAACCATTCAGCTAATAGCCGATCGGGAACGTACATTTTTACCATCCTACGACGACGTCGCCACTCATGTATATGATCAGATATGTGAGTGGCCGTTGTCTGTTTGAAGTTGGTTAGGAGTTCCGTTCCCGTTTCATACCTTATCGGTAATTGAAAATGGGTTAAGAAATTCGTGGCTAAGGTACTGAAGTTGTTGAATGAAGCTCTAGGCAATTCAATATACCATTTTGCCGCTGGACCAGTTAACGTCCTCTGAAAAAGGTGAAGCTTAATCGAATCATCGTTTAGGGTGTTTGATAAACACCACAGATGAAATGTCATCACATGATTCGACGGATCTTCACCCGGATTTCCATTAAATTTAGGAATATCTGACGGAAGTTTATGCGGAATCGCTGGCCACCAAGGGGCATAAGCAATTGGATCATTCATCAGCCGGTTTAGATCTGGTAATTCTAGAGTTGCTACAAAGGGCAACTATTGATTCAGGTTAGGCGAAGCATACCCAGGATAAGATGGAATCGCCTGAGCAGTGGGTCTTTGCATACCAGCATAATGTATTTGATGATGGCAACTTTGACAAGGTTGATGGGCATAACCATTATAATATGGTTGTTGATTACCGCTTTGGAAATGCGATTGCCCATTACATACAAATACTTGTTGCTCAAGTCCTCGATATGATTGCTGGAATGGGGGTTATTGAGTTTGAACCAGCTCTGGTTGTTGAACCATTTGCTGTTAACCAATACTGGATGATTGACCAAGATGAGGAGTCACAGTACTTATTTGATCCTGAGTCGCTCCAGATAAGGAGGCACTAACCTGAGGTTGTGATTGAGTCGTTGAGACAAGAGGCTGTTGTATTGCAACCTGAGGCTGTTGGGGTTGACATACAACAGGTAGCGCTTGTACTTGCGACGCAGTAACCATAGCAGTTATAGTGGGAATATTCGACACAGGGTGGACTGGTTGCATTGAATATACAACCCTTGGTTGCTGAGGCAGTATTGGTACCCAACCGCTGGATGTAATTCCAGTTTGACCTGAACTTTGTTGTAAACTCCCATATGGTTGTTCTCCGGGAGGGAAAAATGAAAAGGCATACTGCCCTCCATATGGTGGCAATCCAGTACTTAAAGGGCAGATTGGCCTTTGAAGACACATTGGATCAATTTGTTGAGTTTCAACATAAGAAATACCAGATGATAATCCGGATGAAGAAATAGGAACTAACCATGTCGTTGAAGCAGTCCCTGATGGGACTCTGGCTTGTTGTTGATAACTTGCCGGGACAGATGGTATACCATCGAACATTTTTGGGGTAGCAGCAGGAGGCTCTGCCGCTGCTGTGTCGGATGACACAGTCCTGGATGTCGACGGTTGTTCAGACATATCTAGTCTATCCAAAAGATTTTCTAGCTGATTCTACAAGAACTTACGATGAAAAGAGACTAACTTCGAAGATCAATGAGGGAATGGTGATGATTATTCCGTTTAAAATAAATTTTAACGACGCTTAGACACAACCTGCTTTTTCAATTTTAAAGAGTCGAGAAAAAGCAAAAGATGACTCTAGTCTCCTTCGATGTTTTAACGAGCCTGAAGTGACAAATGCTCGGATGGACTTTTTCTGTTATAGAGTCTGAAAAAGGCCAAAAGAAACTGCTCTGGAGTTCTAGGCAGAGGGTGTGCCAAAATTTTCGCAAAACCGCAGAATACTTTTTAAGGTACAGGCGATCGATCTTCCTAAATGCTGTGTTCAGTGCATTGCGATCAATAGGGCGGTCGACACGGCTTCCTAAGGATAAAGGTTAAATTCCTATAGGGGTCTCCCAAGATATACGCGACGGTACGTGGGAGCACAATCCGTACTGGCGCTATCGTCCCTCAGGAGGAATCACCCACCTTTCACGAGATCGACAGTCACCAGGCTTAACGACGCCGGAACACGTCTCTAGCCTAGACCTCTATGTTGTGCGTTATGTTGCAAAGCGTTGTTAAGTTCATTAAGTTTATTTTAAGTTGATCTTTTTAGAAGTTTGCCTTTCTGGATCACCACGAGATGTATGGTACAATTCCTAAATGCAGTCTAAGATGATAAGCAAGCTTTATATCTTTTCAACTTTGAAAATCCTAGCTACTAAGGGAAAAGAAAGACACCATCTTTTTTCAAAGAGCAATCAGCACACTCTAATGCACTTTTCCTAAATCAAGCATGCAAACTTATCAAAATGCAAATGCACAATGCAGGTGTTTGTTTTCCACTTTCTTAGTATTGATCCCTACAAAGAAATCTTTTTTGTACAACTTTGAATTTGCTTTTAAATTACAAGTACAAACAAGTTTACTTTTTCGAAATCAACAAGGGTAGAAGAGATTACAACACTTTGCGACTTTCGAAATGAATACTTGTTTCGACACTTAAAAGAGACAAACTCAAACCAATAAGCAAAAGCAAATGTATAATCAACTGTAAACAGCCAATGAACTCTCTCCTAAGATCACAATCAACAGATCTGAATCAAGGGCTACAAGATGATTACTTCACTCATGCAAAGGAAAACTGTAAATGACGCCACAAACACATAAAAACACTCACAGTCTTTTTGTACAAAAGGAGGCGGAATTCAAGCAGAGAAAAGGAGTTATCAGACTGGTACCTATGCTGGTTACAAGCTGCAAAAACAGAGATCAAAACAGGGCAACAGAGAGCAGAGAACCCCAGTTGCACAAGGCAAAACTAGTTCAGTGCAACCTCAACACTGTGGTTTTGACATTCAACGCAGGTAGCCTTCACGGGACCTGCGTTGAAATGCAGAATGCCTTCACAGTGGTCGCGCTGAAGGAGAAACTCTCGTTTCTCACTGGGTTCTGGGTCACAGATTGCTAATTAATCAACGGTTTCAGGCCAAATCAAAACCACAAGCAAGGTACAATCAAAGGGATGCTTTGAGGGGGTACTAAGATCTATCACAAAGGATCATCAAATCATTTGTGAGTCCATTGTTCAGATCATAGACAAATCCAATGATTGGATCAAGGCAACAACTGTCTACTTTGCAACTGAGAATAACAGAAGCAGTTCGATTGTTGCTATTGAGTCTATGAAACAAACAATGATAGAGACACAAATAAAATGACTAAAACAAATCTCCCCAGTGGAGTCGCCAATTTGTTGTGGGGAAAAATGCCTATGCAGGACGATCCTATCCACCTAAGGTGTGACAGTGCCTTAGCAACAAACGAGTACAACTATTCTGATTTCTTCCTTTACGAAATGTGAAAGAAGGGAGATGAATGGACTTACCGGTGTCTTCCATTTGTCCCTTGATCCGGTCTCTCTCCTCTTTGGGTGTTCACAGCTACTTTCCTTCTCACTCGCCCAGCTTCAACGGGTTCCTGCAAGATCACAAGAGAACAGCTACTTGCGACAAGAGAAGAACACTACACAAAGACAGATATTCACATTCATAACTAGTTTAGGATTAGAAATAAACTAAATACACTAATGCATTCATACATCAAAAATACATCAGCATATAGGAGAAACCAAGATAGCTTTATTGATTAATAACAAGGTTCAGGAAGAGATACAACCCAGAAGGCTCCAATCCAGCATCTCCTTCCCAGCAAATGGAATTCCTATCTTCACCCCTTTCAAAGCATTAAGCACCCAATGATTCCAATCTCAAACCAACAGCAATTCTTTGCAATAACAAAATTCCAGCCTCCAGATCTCATGGAGGAGAGATCCATATATAGATGTTTTGGAGAGAGGATGAGTCAGCCTGAGATCTGACTAGTGTCCTCTCCCTCTGTCAGTTCTTGATTCCACTTTGAGGTTCTTGCTTCCACTTGGAGATTTGGAACCTCTTACTCATCACCAGTCGAATTCCCTGAGGCAAGTGTCATTTTGGAAGCTTCCTGGGTATTGACACCTTGAGAAATGAGCTTGCCACATGTCCACTCTCGCTCAGCGCAGGTAGCCAGTGTTGGCTTTGACATTCAGCGCAGGTAGCCAGTGGATCCATTGACATTTAGCGCAGACAGCTAGTGGAGCCATTGACATGATCCTGAATTGACTTGTTTTTGAGCAGTTTCTGGTGGAGAACTTCTGTGAATTGCTGTGGTTTGTTAGCCTTGATCCTCTAGGGGTAGGAACAACATGTTTAGGGACTTTGGATCCCTTAGATTATGGACATTTCATGCTCAATGCTATAAGGCACAAAAATGTCTATAACAGGTGCCTCTTGAGGTTCTTCTTCATCATCAGTCCGATTTGAAGGATGATCTTCATCCTCTTCGATATTTTCATAATTTACTTGCCTAGGAATGTTTCCTTCTTCATCAACCACTACATCAACACTATCAACTATTCTTCCAAGTCTTTTGTTGTAACACTTATATGATTTGCTATGAGGAGAATAACCAAGGAGAATCCCTTCATCTGCTCTAGGTTCAAACTTGCCAAGATGTTCATCATTATTCTTAATATAACATTCGCTTGCAAAGATTTTGAAATGTTTTACCGAAGGAGTCTCTGTTATAGACATTTTTGTGCCTTACAGCATGAAGCATGAAATGTCGATAATCTAAGGGATCCAAAGTCCCTAAACATGTTGTTCCTACCCCTAGAGGAACAAGGTCAGCAAACCACAGCACTAAATATCAGTTCTCCACCTGAAAACACTCAAAAACAAGCTAATTCTGGATCATGTCAACTGCTCCACTGAGCATCTGCGCTGAATGTCAACTGCTCCACTCTGTACCTGCGCTGAATGTCAACTACAATGAAGGCTACCTGCGCTGGGCGAGTTTGGCCAAGTGGCACAGTCATTCCTCAAGGTGTCAATGCCCAGGAAGCTTCCAAAATGACACTTGGATCAGGGAATTCGCCTTGTGATGAGTAAGAGGGTCTAGATCTCCAAGTGGAAGCAAGAACCTCCAAGTGGACTCAAGAACTGAAGAATAACTGAAGTGGGAGAGGACACTAGTCAGCTCCATGCCAAGCTCAAGCTGACTCATCCTTTCTCCAAAACTCCTATATATAAAGCTCTCTCATGAGGTCTAAGGAGGTTGGAATCTTGTGAATGTAAGGAAGTGCTGTTGGTTTATGCATAGAACTATTGGGTGATTTCTTTGAAGGAGGTGAAGAGGAGATTTCTTTCTGCTGGGAGGTGTTGCTGGATTGGGCCTCTTATGGTTGTAACACTCTCATAACTTTACTTCTTCCATTAATAAAGCATTTGAGGTTCTTCTATATGCATGTGTCTTTGTGGCGTATTGATACTTGTATGTTTGATTTATTCTAATCCTTGAATCAGTTATGGATGTATGCTTCTTGTAGTTTCCCTTTCTTGTGCTTTTGCAGGATCTCTGTGTAGCTGGGCCAGTGAAAGAGCAAGGAGCTGGGAGCAAGCAGCAAAGAGGGAAGATTGGATCAACCATTAGCGGAAGATAACGGTTAGTGGATCTCTTTCTCCTCTCTCTTACATCTCATAAAGAAGTAATCTTGAATAGCTTTGCATTCGGTTGTTGCTGAGGTACTATCACCCTTAGAGTGGGATAGGGTCATTCCGTATTGGATACTTTTCCCAACAACAAATTGGCGACTCCACTGGGGATCGTATCTTGTTGGTTGTTTGAAAAAGGATGTACCTTTTGTCTGGGACCAGGTGGTGCAAGCTTCCTTTGATGCTCTGAAAGATTGTCTAGTAAAGGCATCATTAATGTACGCCCCAGACTATCAAAGAGATTTTAACCTGTATCTGGCTGCAGTGGATACGACCATTGCGATGGTTTTAGTTCAAGAAGTCGATGGAATTGAACATCCTATCTACTATTTAAGTAAAAACTTAAATGATACAGAAAGTAAATATTCTTATGTTGAAAAACTAGCGCTTGCAGCTGTTCAAGCGATTCAAAGGTTTCGACATTATGTCCTCTTTCGGAAAACTACCATCTTGTCAGATTGCAAACACATGACTTATATACTGTCGCGACAGTTGCTGGGGGGCAAATATTCAAAATGGATAGCGATCCTTCAAGAGTTTGATCTAGAATTTGTGAAATCCAAGTCAAAGAAAGCTCTAGTTTTCGCAGAATTATTGTGCGATCTCCCATCGTTTTCCAACGATGAAACATCAGAAGAGTCAATCGTGGACGAGAGTTTGTTTCTGATATCTGTAAGCGATGAGTGGTATGGAGATATCATACTTTATCTCCAAACCCAAAATTTCAGGCCTAACACCTCCCGCTCCGAACAAAAATGTATACGATACCAAGCAAAAGACTACATGATCGTCGGTGATACATTTTACCGTCGTGGTATCGATACAGTTCTGAGGAGGTGCCTTACCCATGAGGAGGCCGAAAAAGCCCTGAATGAATGTCATTCAGGCGCGTGTGGGGGGCATCAATCTGGATATGCAACAGCACAAAAAATCTTACGAGCAGGATACTTCTGGCCAACCATGTTCAAAGATTGCATAACCGCAGTCAGAAATTGCCATGCTTGTCAAATTTTTGATAGCAAAACCAGACGACCACCCGCACCTTTACAGCCGATAGTTGCTGTTGGACCCTTCGCCAAGTGGGGCATCGATTTCATGCAATGTAACCCCACCTCAACCAGGGGGCATGGGTATATTATAGTCGCTGTTGACTATTTTACCAAATGGGCCGAGGCGATGCCTACATTGGATAACACTGGTGAAACAACTGCCCTTTTCTTTTTCAATCATGTAGTCGCCAGGTTCGGCGTACCACAGGCTATAGTTACAGATCATGGATCGCATTTTCGCAATCACATGATGGTCGAATTAGCTGCCAAGCTAGGGCTATCTCACGACAGCTCTACCCCATATTATCCGCAAGCCAACGGACAAGTTGAGGCAATCAAAAAGGTCCTGAAGCGTATGTTGCAAAGGATGATCGGGGTTCATAAAAGAAGGTGGCACCTAATCCTGTACTCAGCCTTGTGGGCCTACCAAACGTCGGTAAAGAACGCAACCGGGTTCACACCTTTTCAACTGGTGTATGGCCTGGAAGCAGTCTTGCCAATCCAGTGCGAAATTTCGTCGCTTAAACTCACAATTGATCTCCTCCCCGGAACTTCAGAAGAAGAGGCTCGTTTCTTGGAATTAATCCAGTTGGATGAAACTCGTCGTGATGCCACTTTGGCTAACGAAGCCCATAAGAAACGAATCAAGGCTCAGTTCGACAAAAGTGTCAAACCCCGTGTCTTCTCAGAAGGTGATTTGGTCTTTCTTTATGACCAAGAGTCCGATAAATTGGGAGCAGGAAAATTCAAGTCCTTATGGATGGGCCCCTATATTGTTAAGAGGGTGTTAGCAAAAGGAGCCTACGAGTTAATGGATTACGATGGAATTCCACTGGCGCAGCCCCGCAACGGGCTGTACCTCAAGCGTTACTATGCTTAAATAGTAACCTGCATGCTTTTGTTGTATTTTGTTTTCGCTAAAAGTATTTGTTCTGGTCGAGTGATCCACCTTTTCATTTATTGCAGATGTCGAACCTTCTGGAGACATGTGTTGGATATGCCGACGGAGCGAGTCGTAGTTCATGGAACCTATCCTCCGCAGCCTGGGCCATTTTTGATCCAAGCGGCGAGTTAGTAAGTTTCAGAGGTGTATGTATTGGGCAATCAATGAATAACATCGCTGAGTATAGCGCGTTGATAGAACTACTCTCTGATGCCATCACACGTGGCATACGCCGACTAATTGTCAGGCTAGACTCACAGCTCGTAATACTACAACTCAATGGTATATATTCTGTTCGCAATCCAGCTATTTATCGCATGTTCCTAAGGGTTAAGATCTTGGAAAGACGATTTGATTCAATTCAATATCAACATATTTCAAGAAACTTAAACACATTAACTGACTCATTAGCAAACTATGTGTTAGATAGACATTTGCAACATTTATAAAAGGGACACATCATCAAAGATTGTACATATGGATCACATAAATCAACCAGAATAAATCTTGAAAATCAAAATATATATAAGCTGTTTATATAGTTCATACATAATGTTCTGTAACCAAGACAAAATTGGTCATATGACCTAAAAACTCAAAAAGATGCTAGGGGGCACCCTAGCCTAGTGGTGCTCATGATAGTACGTCACGGCCTGTGCAATCATTCGCAAGAGACGAGTCCATAGTCTAGGCATGTCGATAGTATGCCGCTGCAGCTGTAAAGGTAACTCGTCAATCTGTACATCCGGAAGACCGCGAGTAAGGCTCTCAACCTGCTCCTGCACAGCTGTAAGGGTCTCGGTATCGTCAAGGTCGCGAATAATGGCTCTCCTAGCAGGCTCCACTACCGAGGCAGCAACAGGCGGTCTCGGACGAACTGCTGGACGAACAGGACCAACATCTGCATGCACCCAAGAGTATGATTAAAAGTCTTGATAGAATAAAGCACAGCAACATTATAAATAAGAACAGTAAACAGTAATATGGTCAAAGAGCTTACCAATAGCACCCCACTGTTCGCCATCCGGTAACACCAAATCCGGATCACCTCGGAAATCCATACCCACATATGGATACTCGGAGAAGACCATCTCCTGACGCTCGAACCACCTGAAGAAGGCCTCAGTAAAAGTAATATGAGGTTGACCAGCATGCCTAGACATGTGATCAACCCACCTCTGCATACGTGGCTCAGTCGGAGAAGGCAAGTCGAGTATGATGTACTGAGGCTGCATCAGTGGGATTTTCTCCAAGGCGAAGGCAGTCAGAATAGAACTAAATCCAAAGTTCTTCAGCTTCCCGTCCTTTACCTTGGTCAATTGACTTTTCATCTGAACAAGTACTGCATCACACCAGTTGAATACTTTCGGTTGGAGACACTCCAAGGCGTGCTGCATATAAGATCTGTTGGCAACATGTAGAGCTGCGCTACCGGCCATCCTACCAATGGTATACAGAATGGACCTGAGAGACCTGTCAGTAATCTCACGGATAACAATCTTGCCATCTCTGCTCGGCTGAGAACCTTCCCTGCAATACTGGCGGACATAATCTCTGGTGGAATCGGTCCCCCGGGCCGTACCTGACAAGGAAATGGGGGCACCTCGTCTTGACAACCCAGTCAAGAAGTACATGTCCTCTATGGTCAAGGGGATGGACTTTCCCCTAATCTGGAATACTTGGTTAACAGGATCCCAAGCATCAAGCATGTACTGCAGCAAAGTAATCTATGCTCTCATGCTAGAGATACGGAAAAACTTCAGCAGGCCACAGTTCCGCAGCGCGTTCACCGTGACCGGGTCATGGAGGGCAATCATGTCCTCCTCTTCATGTTCTCGTTCTCGCCATGTAAGGGACATTTTGTTCAAAGTTCCCTGCAAAGCAAACAAGAGAAGGAGTAAGTTCCTGTTTTTGATGAAAAACTGGCGAAAAATCATCAAAAAATGACCTAAGAACTCAGTTTTCTGAGCCCAGCGTAGGCAGAGAGTATCCCTCCTACGCTGAAGGTTAGGCTACCTTAAGGCAGCTTGACATTCAGCGCAGGTTTCGAAAGGGGAACCTGCGCTGAAGTGAGGGCATTTTTGCAAAACCCCTGGGGCCCAGAAAGACTAAAAAACAGGCGTGAAACTGGAAAATGAAACCATGAAAAGAAAGAGCTAGGGTTTAGCTCCTACCTGGTCCAGACGGCGCCGAAAATCGTTCGCAGAATCTCCCGGAATCAGCTGGTGAAAATCAAGGAAGAAGAGGCACCTCCAAAGCTCCAACAAACCAAATGCAAATGAAATGGTAAATGAGAGGTAAAAACACCTTTTAATGGCTTCTTACGTAGTTCAAAGTGAAATATTAGGGTTATAATCTCATTTTCATGCAAATATTATTCATTTCTAACAAAGTTTGTTGCAGCAATTGAAAATGCAGTACTATACTTGAAAAGAGAAAAGCTAGTAATGGTAAAAAATCAAAATTTGACCATATAATCGAGCAGTTTTAGCACATAGTTCATGCTCGTTAAAAAATAAACATAAGATTCGAGCAGTTTTACCGTGGAATTTATGCTCGTTAAAAAATAGAAAAGCGAGATCCGAGCAGTTTTAGCACATAGTTCATGCTCGTTAAAAAATAAACATAAGATTGAGCATTCAAGCTCATTAAAAAATGAACATACCACGGTGAATAACCATTGTGATCGTAAATTTATTGGCCATAAAAAGCCTTGGTCGTGTTTGCACCTGCCACCTCCATTTCATTTGGCCGATCGTTCACCTCCATATGATTGTTTACCCATTTTGAGGAACATCTGCGAAGAGTGATTTCACCTAGCCATCCTTGTGACACTGCCGTGATTGGGAAATTCCAACCTGTACCTGGAATCTGCTGCTATCCCTGTTTATCACTCGTTCCTCAAAAGACGAGTCTTCTTTGAGCACTTTTCTCCTGACTCGTAAAATATGAAAAGTTTGCCGAGTTTTTGGCCTTCCAGCTCTTTAAAGTGACCGGAAGAGCTATCCCTCCTCTAGATTTTAATCTTTTTGGACCTGAGGGATTATTACACAAAAAGGTCGAGCGCTTGTTTTATTCGGCTCGTTAAAGTTATCGAAAACTCATCCCTTCTGTATTTTTTATACTTTTTCGGACTTAAGGGATTAGATGACGAAAAAGGAATTTTGGAGTTAACTTTCTGTACCTTTTCAGACTCTCTAAAAATGAAAAGGACCGAGTTTTCCTTGTCGTTAGACTCGTTAAAATGATTAAATAGCGACAAACTTGTCTTTAGACGAGAACGAGTTTCCCTATCGCTAGGCTCGTTAAAACATAGCGATGGGCTTGCCTGAAGGGCAGGTTATAGAACAAGCATATGTTATCCTCCTCAAGCTTGACAAAAATAAAGAGGTACTGGTCAGAAATGACTGGGGAAAAATTGGGAGAACCTCAAATCTTTAATGGTAGCAAGTCACTCTTGAACATGACACTTTTCCTCCGTATCACATCGGGTTGGGTTGTTTCATTCACCGGTCTCATCACCATGGTCCTTGCCAAACCATCCACATTTGGGGTAATGCTACCGATCCATTGCATCAGTGTCGTTATATGTTCAAGAGATGTTGTTCAGAAAGAGTCAACCGTGTCCCATCCACTGCCATACATTATCCTTCATCCACCCATGATCGCCACCCTGAATCATATTTCACAGATTGTTTTCACCTCCACTAAAATCATTAGCTCCATTCCGTGTCACTGATGTGGGATTCATTAAGGCCCTCCTTTGACGGATCGCTTCTTGTCGACTTCAGCTCATTATCCAAGAAGTTGATCTAGGAACAACCCCCCCAGTACTTTGAAGCTTGCATGCCTCAATGGCAAGTTTCTCACTTCCGGCGACAGGTATACATCAATGACCTTCAACCAGAAGATTTTGCGTGGAGTTCGACGCCAAGTCCTTTATTCACACCACGTGAATTGTACTGTAGTACCTTGAGGGTCATTATCATTATCGGTGATTCCTCTCGCGCTTGTTAACGGTTTACATTATTGACCGGTAATCAAGCGATGTCTTTCCATGTTCGACTTCAGCGCAATTCTCACATGGATCGACTTGTACTTAGAGTGAAGATCGAACGAGTTTGAAGACCCCGGATCTAGTTTCATCCATCCGGGCTGCGATATATATTCAAGATATAGAAACATTTGACATGTACATCATTGCAGCAGATGATCATCCTACTCAAAGGATGATAATTTCAGCAGAGAATTATCAGTCTATCATCAGACGATCGTCTGTTCTATGTACCAAAATGAATTTATAAAGCTGAGCATGGGAATGCCCGCCTCAGCTAGATCATGAAAGCAGAATGAAAAATAATGTATTGTATTGTATTTTATTACAGGTCACCTCTCAGCGATTGAATGAACTTCGGATCCTCCTGATAAAGCATTTCACCCGATAAACAACCTCATACTTTAGGGGGCAACTGTTATAGACATTTTTGTGCCTTACAGCATGAAGCATGAAATGTCGATAATCTAAGGGATCCAAAGTCCCTAAACATGTTGTTCCTACCCCTAGAGGAACAAGGTCAGCAAACCACAGCACTAAATATCAGTTCTCCACCTGAAAACACTCAAAAACAAGCTAATTCTGGATCATGTCAACTGCTCCACTGAGCATCTGCGCTGAATGTCAACTGCTCCACTCTGTACCTGCGCTGAATGTCAACTGCAATGAAGGCTACCTGCGCTGGGCGAGTTTGGCCAAGTGGCACAGTCATTCCTCAAGGTGTCAATGCCCAGGAAGCTTCCAAAATGACACTTGGATTAGGGAATTCGCCTTGTGATGAGTAAGAGGGTCTAGATCTCCAAGTGGAAGCAAGAACCTCCAAGTGGACTCAAGAACTGAAGAATAACTGAAGTGGGAGAGGACACTAGTCAGCTCCATGCCAAGCTCAAGCTGACTCATCCTTTCTCCAAAACTCCTATATATAGAGCTCTCTCATGAGGTCTAAGGAGGCTGGAATCTTGTGAATGTAAGGAAGTGCTGTTGGTTTGTGCATAGAACTATTGGGTGACTGCTTTGAAGGAGGTGAAGAGGAGATTTCTTTCTGCTGGGAGGTGTTGCTGGATTGGGCCTCTTATGGTTGTAACACTCTCAGAACTTTACTTCTTCCATTAATAAAGCATTTGAGGTTCTTCTATATGCATGTGTCTTTGTGGCGTATTGATACTTGTATGTTTGATTTATTCTAATCCTTGAATCAGTTATGGATGTATGCTTCTTGTAGTTTCCCTTCCTTGTGCTTTTGCAGGATCTCTATGTAGCTGGGCCAGTGAAAGAGCAAGGAGCTGGGAGCAAGCAGCAAAGAGGGAAGATTGGATCAACCATTAGTGGAAGATAACGGTTAGCGGATCTCTTTCTCCTCTCTCTTACATCTCATAAAGAAGTAATCTTGAATAGCTTTGCATTCGGTTGTTGTTGAGGTACTATCACCCTTAGAGTGGGATAGGGTCATTCCGTATTGGATACTTTTCCCAACAACAGTCTCACCATACCAGAGCTCATGAGGAGTTTGAGTGTTGTTCACCCAGACATTTGTTTTGTTGAGAATAACGACCGCAACAAATGCAACTTCACCCCAGAAGGTTGCGGGAGTTCCAGATTCATCAAGCATTGCACGAGCCATTTGTTGAACCGTTCTGTGCATCCTTTCCACTACTCCATTTTGCTGAGGAGTCCTAGCTGTAGAGAATTCCCTTCTTATTCCATGTTCTTCACAAAAATCGAAAAATTCATTTGAGGTAAATTCCCCACCTCTATCAGACCTGAGGCACTTAATTTTTTGATCTAATTCGTTTTCAACGAAGGCTTTGAAAGATTTGAATTTTTCGAAGGCTTCATCTTTGTGCTTCATAAGTCCTATCCAAACCATCCTGGAGAAGTCGTCAATGAATAATATAAAGTATTCTTCTCCTCGAGGTGACCATTTCCTAGATGGTCCACATACATCTGTATGGACTAGTTCAAGAGGCCTGCTAGCTGATCCTTCCTTCTCAGGGAAGTTAGTTCTGGTTTGCTTACCAAACTGACATGATTTGAATATTGTATTGTATGGAATTATGATGTTTGGAAGACCACGAACTGCCTGGTATTTGCATGCTTTCCTTATTTGTGAAAAGCTTAGATGCCCCAACCTCCGGTGCCATAACCAGTGTTCATCATTATTGCTCAAATAACATTGTTGTTGTCCTTCTTCAAATATGCATAAATTATTTGGAGTTCTTATGCCTTTGATCACTGTTTTTCCTGTATCAAGATCACAAACACTACATCCATTTGATCGAAATATTACCTCAGTTCCTTGATTGCACATCTGACTGACACTCAGTAGATTATGCTTCAAGCCATCAACATACAACATATTTCCAGCCTTGAATTTCTCTTTCAACTAAACAGTGCCTTTTCCTTTTATGACTGCAGGGGTATCATTTCCAAAAGAATCTTTCTTTCCTTTTTCTAAAGCACTATATGATTGAAGTTTTTCTTTATCACCTGTCATATGCTTCGAACATCCACAGTCGATGTACCATTGATTTTCCTGTCCTTCTGCATATAAAGTTATCCCACATCTTTCTAGTTGCGGTTCCTTCATTCTCCATGTTCTGGCATTTGAGGTTTGTTCCTTCTGAGTTGTCTTCCGAAACCTGCTCCTGCATTCAGACTCTTCATGACCGAAGTTATTACAAATAGAACATTCAATTTCACTTTCAAGGGCAGAAAAGTTTTTATAGATCCTTTTCGTGATTCCAATCATATTTCTTTGTTTTTGAGCTTCTCTAGTCATGATTGTCTTATAGGCAACACATTCAGCTGCTTTGTGACCAACGTTATGGCAAGAGAAACATTGGCCATTAAAGAAACTCCTGCGATTATCAAATCTATCACCAACCGATTGTAGTTTCTACTGACATCCATTCTTGAGGCAAATTGGGAAGATTTTACCTATGGCTAGTTGTAGCTTCTGTTTGTCCTTAAGATAGCTTGCCCCCGATTTTCTTGATAGTCTTTTTTCGTTCTTGAGGTAAACTATCCCTGATTTACCTGATGATTTCTATTAGGCCTTTGCTCGCTCCTCCTTGCTGCATCAAGATAAATTTTGGAGGTGGATGCTTGAGATGCTTCTCCATTATATCCCAGACCTGTCTTGATTAGTGGAGAACGCTGCACATTGATAATCTCATCCAGAGTTTCAGACCCTTTAACAAATTTAAGATTAAGAGCTTTTGTTTTCTCAATCTCTTTCCTAAGACTAGTAATTTCACATTCCAATTTTTCATGATGTTTTTCCCTTTCAGCCAGTTGACATTACAGAGAATCAATAATCATATTTTTCTCTTCTAAACAAATTTTGAGATTAGAAATCTCTTCATAAAGACCTTCTTCATCTACATCATCCATATAATCATCATCTTCAAAAGCCATTAAAAGTTTATAATTATTACCTCGTTCATCTTCGTCACTATCACTATCTTCATGAGTGTAATAGCTTTTTTTATTTGCATTCTGTTTCTTGTTCCATCTAACAGGTTCCTTCCCCTTATCAATCTTATCCTTATGAGGACATTTGGTAGCATAGTGACCGACTCTTCCACAAGCAAAGCATTTGAAAGGTAGCTTACCTCGGAATCGTCCAGCACCCCGTTGAAGGTTTTTGACAAAATTTGATTCTTCTTCTTCTTCTGACACATGTCCTGACTCATAATAATATCCTTTGCCGGAAGCCTTGAAGGCAGCTTCTCTCCTGTCTGATGGTCCTCCTTTCCTCATTTCATAAGCAGTCAGAATTCGTGCAGCTGTGACATGGTAAGATTTCGTAGATTCTCCTTTTCTTCTATTGCAGAAACTTTAGATTCAAACCTAGGGGACAAAGATCTTAGAACCTTTTCAACCACAACAACCTCTTTTATTTCTTCACCAAAATTTTTCATACAATTAACAATCTCATCTACACGAAGGAAATAGTTAGCCACACTTTCATCGTTGTGCATTCTGAGATTTTCATACTGAATTCTAAGGGTTTGAAGTTTTTCTCGTTTTACCTGATCATCTCCTTCATAGCTCAGAATAATCTTGTCCCATATTTCTTTTGCGGATTTATACTGCATAACCTTCACGAATTCTGATTGAGATAGACATCCCAGTAGAGTATTGACAGCCTTTGCATTTGTTTCATATTTCTTCTTCTTAGTCGGATCTGTAGGAGTTGTTGATGGAAAAGTGTACCCTGTATCTATGATATCCCAGACTTCTGTACCAAGAGATTGAAGATAGGCAATAACTCTTACCTTCCTATATACGAAGTTTGTCCCGTCAAAAATTGGTGGCCTGATAGATGCTTCTCTCTCGTAGTTGCTCATGATGATGGATCTTCCTTCAAGTGATCAAGCTTCTTCAGAAGGACCTGCTCTGATACCAATTGTTGGAAATAATACTGAGAGGGGGGGTGAATCAGTATTATCTAATTCTTTTCAATATATCTTCCAGATTTATACTTTAATTTATTCTTCAGATATTGATCATTAGTTTGTATGTCAGTACCATATAATGATGAGAAAGAACAGGAAAAATAGATAATCACACCAAAGAACACCAGATATAAGGTGGAAACCCAATGTGGGTGAAAACCACCTACTACAATATGTCTCTATTAGAAACTTCTTTTACAATGATTTTGTACTGGTGCAGTCCTTTACCAGTACGCAGGCTGAAACCTGCTGAGAGCTACAACCCTCTCTCATTTTCCAGTCTCTCCTGGAAGGGAGCTGGCCTACTTCTTTTCTTGCAAGGACCACTTTTCATAAATTTTCAAACTGGATCCATAAACATGTGAATCAACCAATCTCCTTTTCAATCAACCAATGAATCAACCAATAACTTCTTAGAATGCAGTAACCAGAAAAACAATACCAGTAATTTAAACCCAGAACTCTTCAGCAATAGATAAAAGGCAGTCAACAAATATTTCAGGAAAAGTCCGCAACTTCACCAATAGAAGCCTGCGAATATCCGCAACTCTTTTGTGTCTAAACTGCGCAGATCCGCACTTGGTCCTTCTTCTGCTCTGCATACCTCTGCACCTACTCCTTCTGTTGCACTGCGTACCTCTGCTCAGATCCGCACCTGCACTGTCTGCCTGACAGTGTACCTCCGCACTGTGACTTCTTCTATGCTACTTACCTCGCACTAGCGCCTTCTGCTTCACTGCGGACCCCCGCACCTGCGCCTTCTGCTGCGCCGCGGACCCTCGCACCTGCACTTTCTTCTGCGATGTGTACCTCGCACCAGCGCCTTCTGCTTCGCTGTGGACCCTTGCACCTGCGCCTTCTGCTGCGCTGCAGACCCCCGCACCTGCGCTGTGGATCGCCTGCGGACCTCTGAATAGAGCCAAATTAACAGTCCTCCAATGTGCCACAGACAGTCAGATCCACAGATCTGATCATGCGCCCGAGAGATCACAACCTATCAATAGATTCACCTTAAATTTCACCTTGATTTAGATCTAGCTTTTAAAACCGATCACCCAAAATTTCAGATCTTAAGATATTCAAATTTCACAAGTGACTAGCCAAGTGATCTCCTTTCCTTTTTATAGTCAAGCCCTTATTCACACCATGGGACAAAACCATCGAAAACCAATACAAGGGATCCAAACTGGGGTTCAATAATTTAGATCCTATACCACGGGCCAAAACCATAGGATCATGAACGTCGGGCTAAATACCATGGGCAATTCCCACGTTTGCGTGCTTTCTCTGCATTGGAGTGAGTGGACTAGGGTCCGCACCTTCTGTTCGGATAACCTACAGACATGATCGCACTTGGTGAATGTCGTGCCTGCGAGCCCGCACCTTTTGAACAGTGTACCTGTGAACCCCTTATTTTCTTTTATTTTGAGAGCCAGAACAGAGATTTTCCACTTGAGTGAGTTGCCATCAAGTACAACACCTGTGCCATAGCGCCAAACTTGAATCATAATGCGAACAGGCATAATGTTTGGCTAAGCCACAATTCGATGAAGATGGGAATTAACGACATCTACTCAGGTGGTTTCTAAAGTTGACGTGGTGTCATCTGGCATAGTGACTTGTCTCGCAACTACTCTGGGTTATTCTTCTTCAAATAATTTATATATTGCTTCCCAAGAAGAACACCCGGATTCTGTAGTGCATGTCGTATCAGAGAACAATGGAGGCATCTTAGTAACCTCTATAGTAGGTGGAGCTGGTCATGGTGGAACCATTGCTTTCTTTTTCTTCTTAGTGGATCTCGACATTTCACTTGAGTTCTGTCTATCGGGACTAACTTGTAATATAGAGAATAAGGAGAATAAGGAGAAAAGCTTAGAATTAGAAACTTAAGGCTAGAATGGTCGAAATAGTATGAAAACATGCATTTAACGCAAAATCTCAAAACACTAAATACGATCAATCAAATCATTTACATTACCGAGAACCATCAATACAATTTTAACTAATCATAGATGAAAAATCATGGGTTCACATGCTCTTTGTACATGTCAGTGCCTTGCTAGCTTATTTTGCATCGCAAGTTTATTTGGCATGCATATTTTCTAATTCGTGAGATCTTTCCTTTTCCAATATGCGATGGACTAAACTTTTAGATATGTAGCAAAAAAAATTGTAGCAGGAATTATCGAATCAGAAGTTCTGTTGGAAAGATTTGTCTTGAGTTTTGCAATGCGATGAGTATTGCAAAGCGAAAAATGCGATGGAACACTTCTCGCGACATCGGAGAAATTTTTATCGGGAGGCCAAAGTTATGGTAATAAATGTAAAATTCTGATATAACTTATGCACTGTTCTTTTATTTGCGATGATGATGTGGCTTGCTGGCGGGGCCGATTCTTACCTTTGCGTGGATGGAGGGTTTTCTCTTTATTAAAGTTATCTAAGACCTATTGTTAATTCATTGAGTCTTGGGAAAACGCATCGCACTTTTACTTAAAGGCCTACTTTTCTCTAACCTATGCGATTGCCGATATGCGATATGTGAAGGTTCCTATAAACTTTTTGCTTAAATTAATATGATTTCTAACTAGATTTAAAGCCAAAGTGAAGATAGCATATTTTTTGGGTTTTTTAGGAATCTTGTCTTATTTAATTATTAAAAGATTTTATACTAAATTTATTGAAGGGTCCCCATAATGACACAACATAACCATGCATAGTGGAAGGTCTTCCATTCTTCCTGTGCTTCCCTGCAATCCATCAAAAAATCCTTACATAGATAAGAAGTCTAGTTGAACTGGACCCCTACACTGCATTATTTTGCTAATGACACCACTGTTGTAGATGCTTCATTGGCCATGCACTTCCTCATGATGTTCCCTGCTAAGATATGTGAGGAAAAGCGCACACCCTTGTCCTCGATGGGGTTTATCTCATATTCATGAGATTTTTTTACTAACCCGAACTTTTCTTTCATCATCTCGGCCATCTCATTGTCTTTTTTTTACCCACGAATTCATCTGCGGGGTCCTTTCCTTGATATGGAAATTATTTTATTTTTATGATGAGAATCTCATCAATCGATATCATTGTCCCTAGCCAAATGCGATCATCATGCACCAGTGTGAGGAGATGTCATAGACAGATTGTATTGAAAGGGCTTCGACCAAAGTTTGGCACATTCAACATGTTCTGAAGCCCTACTCTTTGCACTCTCGCAACCCATTCTTGTGGTTCTAATCTTGTAACTTCGATATCTGGGTAGTAAACTTTCTTTAGGTAGTTATTGGGCTCAAACTTCGAGAATTGGCTTCTATCATTAAAATCATAGTCTTCCAATTTTAGCTGGGGATATTCCCCAACGCTTCTCCTTCAAAAGGCACCTCCTTTGGAAATAATGGTGTGTAGGTAGAAAATTTCTCTTCTTTTGGCTCCCTAACCAGCTTTGTGCCCAAATTTATTCGTGGCCTGTACGGTTGGAGCACAGAGGAAATCTCCACATCCTCTATCTCCTTTTGTTGAAATTCATATTCTTCCTTACTATCGTGGACCTGTTGAGGTCCCTCTTGTTGCATTGGTCCCTTTCCTTTCTACATGGGCTTTTTTCCCTTGTCCTCCGCATTCTTCATCTGCACTTCTTTCTTTGTCTTTTCCAATTCTACTATAGAGACATTAACTAGTCTCTTCTCCTTCATATTCTGTGGCTATGACTGTGACTATGCCTGCGGGCCCTTTCTTGGTGACCTTACGAACATCGGGGACATAGGTACATTTTCTCCTCCAGTCTTTCCTACTTATGACTTCATGATACCAGCTTGCCCTTTCTTCTTAAATATTCTAACCAACTCTTCACAGCTCCTCTCAGACATGCAATGGCTCTTGTTCACTTAGGCACAATTTTTTACCTCTCTTAGGAAACAAAGTGTCAAATGTGGTGTGGGATCTAGCTTTTATAACAATTTTGAATTCCTAGACTCATTATTGGCTCTAGATTTGGTTCATTAATGCAGGTATGGGCTAGATACATCCATTTGTGATTCATAAATTATTTTCTCCTGTGCCCTTCAATGGTAATTTATTTTTAACGGTGCCATATTTCCTTCCAACAATCATATTTCCATCTAACTTAGTATGAATTACCCTTTGGCGCAGTCACCTCTTCTTTGTCGTGGCTCCTTTGGACTTCATCATACTCCTGAGTATCGCACAACAATCTTCCTTTGGAAAAGTTCCTTCCTACAAAGTAGTTTATAGTCCCATGCTCACTTTCAACTGGAGGTGGCAATAAGACTTTCTTTCCTTCATTTTTTAATGCAAAGCTCCAGGGACATAATTGTCCCTGTATATCTTCAATCTACTACCATTCACTTGTCCTGGAATGACTTGACCGTTCAACTTCGCGAGATGAATAACACCACCATTTGAAATGTTCTTGATGATATATGGCCCCAACTAATGTGTTTTAAATTTTCCTGGGAACTTATCAAAATTACTATGATATAATACTACAAGATCCCCTTCGCGAAATATTTTCTTCTTGATGCGCTTGTCATGTCAGGCTTTCACCCTTGATTTCTACACATGCTAATGGAATCCTACTATGAATCTGTCTGCTTCTAAATCTAGTATCTGTGACATTCTCTCATTCATCATATCAGGGTCTACCATGTCTGTGATAGCTACAATTCCTAGACTTGGCACAATGTATTCCATTGGCATAACAACTTATCCATATACCAACCTAAAAGGTGTTTTCCTAGTCAATTTCTTGCATGTTGTTTTATATGCCCACAACACCACTGGAATCCTCAAGTCCCAGTCATCTCTATTTATGTTGCACACCTTGGTCAATGCATTCTTCAGAATCTTATTAAAATCTTCCACCATCCCATTTTCCTGAGGATGATAGGGAGTGCTCTTCTGATGGTAAACTTGGAATTCCTCATTTAGTGCTTCAATTGTCTTATTAAAAAAATGTGTCCCTTGGTTGCTCATCAACATCTTCGGACAACTAAATCTAGACAATATATACTCAAAAATGAACTTCGCAGCAGTTTCGGCGCTGCAATCCTTTACCTATTTTGCCTTGGCTCACCTTGTCAAATAATCAATCATGGTGATGATGTATCTTGGACCAATCCTTTTCCCCAGTGGACTGATAGGTCCAACAAAGTCAATTTCCCATTTATTAAAAGCCTGTAAATTCACCTGGTGTACTAGTGGCATTTCATATCTTCTGGATGGCTTTCCTGTCCTTTGACATATATCACATGCTTGAAAAAATTATTTTTCTTCCTTATGCATTGTAGTCCACCATAACTCGACTCTCAAAATCTTTTGTGTGGTGGCTTTTCCTGCATAATGCCCACCTGCAACTCCTCCATGAGATTTCGTCAAATTTTTTTGTCTTTCATGTTTAGGGATGTATCTGTGCAGTACTTCATCCGGTCCCATTTTATACGTGTCCCGCAATCAATGAAAAATTAGTTGTTAGAACCACATTTACATTTTCCTTATATTTTGGGTTCAGCCTATAAGGCCTATGCTTAACACGCTTCCTATCAAGCTTTAGTAGAATCCTCATAACTCCCAAATCCCATATGATTCCTTTCATGTCTGAAAATTTAGTGGGAAACAACTCTTGGTATTCATGCAACAAATATTTTATCTTACTGACAATGTCTTTGTCCCAGTAGTCTCCTATGGTCACATATTTCGGCTCAGCTTCTGACCCTATATTCACCTTCCTCATCTTCAATGGCTTTATTATATCAAGCATCTCTATTTCAGGTCCATTTACTTCATGATGTCATTGTTGCGAGGATCTTTGTCCTCTTCTGAATTGAGATTATAACATTCTATCGCATTTCGGATCTGCACAACCCAATCAGGTTGCCAGATAACTGGAACTTCATTTTCAAAAATATTTTCCTTAACTATATTCAGCATCACATCTATATGTGGATAGTCTTCTTCAAATCTAAATGTCACCATGAATCCATCCACCATTTCCACCTAGCAAGAACTGCCATGTCGAAGTTCAGTTTCCAAATACTAGTTCTAAGGGATCATTTCTAGTGTATGGATGAACCCATGCACCCATTATTTTCGTGAAATTTCTCCCCATGCTGCCATAGAGAGTTGTGTGTGGTCCCTAGGATCATTCTCGCCATCATACTTGTTTGTGAGATTTGTTTCTACTTTTCCAAATCTTACTCACATCAACCTTTTATATTCCTGCCAATTTCCCATATTCTTCTTTTGTGTACCCCACCATCTAGCAGACATAGCCCTCAATGCTTGATCGAGTGCTAACAGTCTCTGACATTCTGGTACTCGCATTTCATAATATTTAAAGAAAGTACTTACATCACCCAAACCATCATATAAAGATAAATCACGTACCTCAATTGTCATACATCGCCTTGTAGACACTTCATGCAATCTGTTCTGCATGTACTCCAATTCCTCTTCTGAATCTAAGGTACAAGAACTATCTTTCTCCCAAGTCAACTTTCCATCTATAGTGGGATTGATCCATTCCACTTCCTTCACTGTGATCTGATATATATTATCAATGTTATCTGTTCTATATTCCTCTCTGATATGCTCTATATACCTCGCCCCTTCTGATGGATCCAATGGAACAATAACACTCATATTATTTCTTTTGAATATCATTTGCCTTTTCTTCAAATTATTTATAGCCATGTTGGAAAACACCCAATCCAATCCAAGAAACGTGGGGTAAGGATTACTATAATATACTATCTTAATCACTTCGAAGTCAGTGGTAGTGTGCACTCCGTTGATGTCCACTATGACATTAGAAAACCTTCCTTGGGGTAAGATTTTCTATTGATTTTCCATATTCAGTTGAATAATAGATCGTTGTAGCTTCAGCTTACCCATCGATTCACAAGTCTGATTTGGAAAGACATTTGAATTAGATCCCAGATATAAGATAACATGATCCATGTCATACTCTCCAATTTGTGCTGTAAGCCTCATTTCTTTCCTTGTTCTCTTCTTGTGTATATGCAGATTATTCATTGCATGCATGTCACTCTATGGTATCTCCTTAGAAGTACAAGAGTCTATCAACTCCTGTAATCCCTCCACAACATTCTTATTCCTCAATAACTTCATGCAGGGCTGTGGAAAAGACTTCAAGACATTCTGATCCACCTCTTGTGTCGCAAACAATATTATCTCACGATTATCCTTTTGAGTCAGCTGCGTGATAGAGGTTGAGGTCCCATTGTCCATAAAGCTTCACCTCGCCTCCATGAATGCTTTCTTTTCCTTCAAGACATCAAAGGCAACCGTCTTTTCGGTAGTTTTGATTATCCATGTAGCTTCAAGTTCCTTTTTTCCATTGACCTTATCATTCCCAGTCATGGTTCCTCTTCTTGTTACAATTCTAAAGCACGGTTGATATTTTCTCGACTTAGCAGTCATCATTTGGACATTTGTTGAAGGCAGCTGGTTTCTTTTCTCCTTCATCTTCCCAATGAGGATGAGACATTCTTCTATCACATGATCAAAATCCTTACAGTAATTGCAGGTTGTTGCCGGGTTCTGACAGTCTCTCGTGAAGTGTCCTTCCTGTCCACAATTATAACAGATAATATGGCCTCATCCTCGACCAACTCCTCGTCCTCATCCTTATCTTTTAAATCCTCATCATCCAATGTGATGGCCTTTCTCTTCATGTGTGTGTCCCTCGACTTGCAATCTATAAGTATTAGTAGTGCATTCCATCATTAAGTCATAACTTCGGAAATTTTTGTCATCATGGCCTACTAATCTACAAAAGTTACAAAACAACTACTTCAGGGTCTGTATATATTTCTGTAACAGATAGAAGTCTTCAAAGCAATGCTGACCTCACGTCCAACAAATATCACACCACAGATCTAGATTTACTAGATTAGGTGCTCCACTTGCAATATAATCTTTGAATATGGGGCATTGATCCTTATAATGACCTTCCGCTTTGCACTTTGTACACCACACTTCTGATCTTTCTGGTCTAAATTCTTTGCCTTTATTTAGATCTTACAATTCTAGGGTCAACGTAGCTAGTTGATTCTATATATGATGTACTCCTATGTGAGTATCTCCAACCGACGAAGCTACCAATCTCATCACAATCTATAATGCTTCAACTTGCGTCGTGATATTCTGCTATGTCAATGCTAACGTAATATGTGGTAGTAGCGAAACTATGAACCATTCCTTATGTTGCTATGGGGGTATCTCAAAGTTCACTTGACCCATCAAAACCTTGAATAACTGATCCAATTTCCACACAGATTCAGTCGGTGTTTACTTGATCTCTTTCAACTCTATGATACATTTTAATTTTGATTTTTGCTACTTTAACTCTGCTACCAATACCTTCTTAATTTCATCAAACCTAGCATTTGACTTACTCACAGAGTATTTCATATACCATGTCAATGCCCTCTCCCTCAATGACATGATGAGCTATACCTTCTTTACATCATCATTATTAATATGTCTTTCCATCCATACTACATCATTTACGAACCAAAACTAGTCAGGGTCCTCTATTCCTAGTCCTCTAAAGACAGGTAGCTTAATGTCATCAACCATTCTTCTTCTTGGGGGGCTAGGTGGAGAGGGGGGTGGAGGTGGAGGTGTAGGGGAAGTATGGGGAGGGGGAGGGGGTGTGAGGGGGGTGGATGGATGGGGAATCCCAAAGACGCCCTGATTATTTTCAGCCCCTAACTTCGACGTGCCTTTAGGATGGGTGGGGAAATATCGTGGGGTTGTAGGGTTACTTATTTCTTCTTCATTCTCAGATCCCAACAGAGGGCTATAGTCAGCCTCAATAAAATTCTTCGGATCTATTCTATATCATTTTCCACTTCGCGTAGCTCCTGGTTCTAACTTATTTCTTATTTTCCCAAACATTAATTTGACTTCATTTGCAAAATCCCCTTTTCACATAATAACATCTTAATCCAGAGCTTCAGAGAATTTAAAAACTTACCTCATGGTCCTTTGAAGAGTTTTCATTCAGCTTCACTATAGGACACAATTTGGTCGATCACGAACTTAGTTAAATCCTCCCAAAATGCTATTGATCCAGAAATCAACAAACCTTGAGATATTTCTATTGATTCTCCTAAGAAAGTGTATCAAATCAGGGTTTCACTACTTAGGTTTTTCGCCTTTGAAATAGTTCTTATGCTCAACTAAATTAGATATCCACTCAAGAAATTTAATGTGGAACGAACCAAATAAAATCTCATATTTATCATCGAAGATGTATCTCTGTACCCAAGATTCAATAGATAGACGTGGGTTTCTATTCCCTTTTTCTGCAAATTCTCTTTCTTTCTGTATAGCCCACTCTTGGATTTATTTCTTTGAAGGAATCCAAATCATATCCCTTTAAGTAGATCCCAATCCCACAATGGAACCATTTGTTGGTTTGAGGGGGTTTGACCTAGGTTCATTGTGTAATGCACATCAACCAAACCCTCAACTACTGGCCCTTTCTGCAATGACCTACAAGTAGGTCACAGTCTCACCTGTAGCACATATGGGAGTTTGTAGAACCAGGTTTCCGCAACCGAAGGGATATCCGTGAAGTGGCGTCATGTATTTAATTCTACGTATATCAATCTTATAACTTCGCATGCATAATAAATTCGTGCAGATGATTAATTTAACATAAACACATAAACTCTACAAATAAAAATACATCTTACAATTATTTGCATAATTCAATGGAAAAAATACATCATTAGATACATAAAAGTAGATAAATAATATGTACAAAGATACAACACTTTGCAAAAACTTCTTCTTTATTAAACAAATCTTCAATTACATTCACTTCTTTGACCTGTGCACCCAGCTATAGGTGGTCTGCACACTTAGCTGCAAACTCTTCGAGGCCTCTGTGCACTCAACTGCGAAGCCTTCTCCAAAATTATAGACTAAAAACCCGAATACAAAGATTCAATTCGCTTATTCTCCTCTTCCAATTAGATTATCCTTTAAAAAGTATTACATATCCTTTTATATAATTCATCTATACAAAACCCAAGGTCCACAGACTATGGATCCATAAAAAAAGGAGTACTACCCGATATTCGTTACAAAATAAGGGCTTTATCCCATCCCAAAGCCCTAAAACTTCATGTTATGAATATATCTTTGTCAGTTTTGCGCAGTCCCCTCCTTTCGCGGGGTTTTTTTACCCAAAACTTGGACCAAGTTGGGCCATGCCCAACAAGTTGGATGATTTTCCTCACACATAGAGCATATTTCTATTACATTCAATGAGCACTCATTTCTAGGGTGCATCTTGGTGCATCTATGACAAAATATGGCTAATTCCCTTGCTACCTCCTCTTTTTTCTTCTTAATCTGCATTGTGTCCATATGTAATGCAAAATAATGTAAAATTTCACTTTCAAAATCCTCTAACATACCTCCTATTTCATTTTAATGGTTGAGGTAGAAGGTGAAGAACTTACCAAACCTTGACTGACTCTACCTCTTTTCCTTGCAGCCCTAGAGTGGCTCATGAATAGTACCTTGATGTCCTCATAATTGAGTTCGTAAATATCTCCATTAGATAACATGTTGAGGGTCTCCATTAACTCTTCCCCGACTCATCATAGTTACACTAGCTTCATTTATTTTGGATCGAGCAATTAACTCTCCTAGTTACGCTCATCATAGTTACACTAGCAATTAACTCTCCTATAGCTTAGCTGAAATATTTCTTCAAAGTTCTGTAGGGACTAATTTGGACCTTGAGTCATCCTAAATATTTCTTTTTTTTGCCCCTTTCTTTACAATAATATTTGTACTTTGTGTTGAATTCTTGCTGCATTTGAGCCCCAATAGTGTTATTTTCTCCTTCGAAACTCATGAACCAACACAAGGCTACATCCTTGAGGGTGAAAGGAAATAATTTAAGCTTCTTCTCATCAAAGGTATAATGGAATATCCTATAGATTACAACGAATTCAAACATGAAGATATTAGGGACCTCAAAAGTCAAGACAGGAAAGTGTGGAAGAGTAGTGGGGCTAATGTTCTTCATTCTAGCCTCTCGATTTGTTTCTATAATAGGAAAGAGTCTAGGCTACCTATTTCTAGCCATATTTTTAGTGGGTGATGGATGTTATTCCCCCCCATAGGCTCCTCAAAAATCTCAAGTTCCTCACCCAAAGGGTTCTCCAAATCCTCTATGATTGGAGGAGGAGGTCCATAATCACCAAAAAGTGAAGGTTGAATGCTTGTAGAAGTGGGGGTTTTATGCAAAAAATTCCTTGTGTTGGCCCTAGCTCTATGAGGCATGAAATGCATGAATTTTTCCTTTTGTGCATTTTTATAAATAGAAATACGAACGAAAATTTGTTCTTGTTGTTTTCCAGGAAATGGAATGGAAAAGAAAGCAACTTAAAGTAGAAAAAAATACCTAATTCGACACCACTTCGACAACGACGCCAAAAAGTGACGAGTTCCAGTGTTACAACAAGAAATTTGTAATTCCCAGGGTTACCAACTTTAATTTATCAATCCGGAGTTCATACAAACCTAAGAGGTATTAATTCAATATGCACAACAAGCAAGATTCTACTTAAGTCATTATGAATCCATGAATTGAATTGAGATATATAGAGAACACTTTACAAAATCTAAAAATTTAAACTTCCTAGCTTAACTTTACAAGAAAATATATGATTGAAGCATAACTTGTTATATTTCATGGAATAAACAATAATCTATTTGCATGTAAGGAAGTGTTATAAAAGACATCCTAATATATCTTGCAGAAGGAAAATAGCAGGAAAGTAACCCTATGCTAGTTGCATGCAATTAAATTCCATGAAAGTAACTGTTATAGACATTTTTGGGCACTGCAACCCCAATCATACATGTCCATAAACCAAGGGCTCCTAAGTTCCTAAAAGTGTTGTTTCATACCCTAAAGGAACAAGGTCAGTTGATTACATCATCTCCCAGAAGTTCTCCACAGGAAACTGCTCAGAACTAGTCAAAACTGGACCATACAGGTTGCTCAGTGCTAAGGGTGCGATGCATCCCACCTGCCTAGTGTAAAGGGTGTGATTCATACTAAAAATCCCTTCTGTAGGGTGCGATGAGTGAGAGTGGACAAATGGCAGAGACAGTTTGCGAGGTGGATGATCATAGAATCTTCCAGAAACTTCTCCTATGACACTTGCCTCTCTGAATTCTCCCAGGGATGAGTAAGAGATCATCAATCTCCAAGTGGAATCAAGAACTATCAGAGAGAGGACACTAATCAAAATCCCAAAAGCCAACTCACCCCCCTGCAATCATCTATATATGGATCCCTCATCCCAGAGATCCAAAGGCTGGAATTTTGTATCTTGTAAGGAAATGTTGTTGGTTTCTTGTTGGAATATCATAGTGTTGGGTGATCTAAGCTTTTCATGAGGTGAAAGAAGGGATTTCATGCTGGAGGATGACGCTAGGTCAGAACAATTGGTTGTAATCCTCTTTGCTATTCTTGATTAATAATAAAGCTATTCAAGTTTTCCTCCACATTCTTGTATGTTTGATGATATATGCATTTGTTTGGTCAATATATATCTGGTCCTATATTGTTTATGACTGTAGACCTCTGTTCTTCAATAGTATTATGTTGCTTTGATTCCATAGGTGCTCTTTGAAGCTGTGTAGATGAAGGAGAAGCAGCAAGGATCTGTCAGAAGGGAGAGGAACCGAGCAAGGAACCAAGCACAAGACTGAGGTTGGTGTCCTTCATTCCACTCTTATCTACTTCTCATAAAGGAAAATGAAAGTAGTTTTGGTTAGTTTGTTTCTAAGATAGCTACTAGTCTTAGTGGGACTAGTAGCTCCGAGTGGAAAATAGATTTCTTGATAACAAAATGGCGACTCCACTGGGAAGCGAATAGATTGTTTGCTTGTCTATATTTGTTTGTTTTATAAACTTACAAACGGAGCCTGAAGTCAAGCCAACTAGCCTTCGAACTGCGTTTGCTATGCAAGTGCAAAGTAGATCAATGCTGCTTCAGTCTATCTCCGGGTTTTGTTTATAAACTGAACAATTGATTTGCAAACTTTCTAATTGCCCTAGTGGTGGCTCTAGTAACCTCATTAGATCAACCCCTGTGATTTATATTTACTGAACATCACTTGCTCGGCCTAAATCCCTTAACTGAGCTGCAAACTGTGACCCGGAACCCAGTTGAAGTCTCATCCCTAGACCATCGCACCTTCTCCTCTTGGGAATCTGGATGCATCGCACCTCCCATGTGCAGTAGGTGCGCTGCATCTCACTTTCCTTGTGTTATAGGTGCGTTGATCAGACAAGACCTCTTCTGCTCTCAGTTTTTGGTTTCTGTGTTCACTCTCTTCAGCTCTATTTAGGAGTTTTGATGTCTGTGATCAGTATACCACTACGGAAACCCCCTTCCTTTCCATAATTCCGTCTCCATTGTGCAAAGAACTGTGAATGTTTTTAATTATTTTGGGCCATTTTCAGTTCTCTTTTACAAAGTAGTAGCATAACCGAACTGTCGTTTCTTGATTTGGAAGTGTCGCAAGTGTCTTTTTCAGTCAAAGAAAAGAATTCTATTGTTCTTGATGGTCGATTATATAGTTACTCTTGTATTTGATTTGAATTAGTAGTTTTTCAAGTGTCGAAAGCAGTTTTCAATTCAAAATAGCAAAGTTTCATCATTATCTTCCTTTCGTTTTGAAGAGAAATTTGTTAGTATTGTCGCTTTGAAAAGATAATTCAGATTTGTACTTAGCATTCTTCTTGTCATTCACACATTAAGAAAGATGAAAACAAATACATGCATGTGTATTTTCATTTAGACTACTTGTTGGTTTGATTTACGACAGTGCATCTAGTGTGTGCTCTCTGCTCTATGTTGAAAGAATATTGTCTCTCTTTCTTTAGTAGCTAGGATTTTCATTGCAAAAAGAAGATTAAACGATTGTTTATCATCTCAAATTTCATTTTAGGAATTGTACATCTACATCACGTGGTGAACCTGAAAGGCAAATTTCTTAAGAAAGATCAACTGTAAAATAAATTTAATGAACCTAAAAATGCTTTGGAACCTAACGCACAACATCTAGAAGTCTAGGCTAGAGACGTATTTCGGCGTCGTAAAGCCTGGTAACTGTCGCTCTCACTATTGGTTGGGTGCTTCCTCCTCTTTGAGATGACAAGTGCTAGTATGGACTTGTGCTCCCAAGTACTGTCGAGTATATATTGGGAGACCACAATAGGCTATATCCTTTATCCATAGGAAGCCATGTCTACCACCCTATCGATCGCAATTCACTGAACACATCATTCGGGAAGATTGACTGTCGTACCGTAAAAAGTATTCTGCAATTTTGTGATTGGTTTGGTAATCCCTCTATCTAGATTTCCAGAGTAGTCTCTTTCATTCCTTTTCAGACTCCTTAAAGGAAAAGGTCCATCTGAGCACTTGTCACTTCAAGCTCATTAAAAATCGAAGGCGACTAAAGTCATCTTTTGTTTTTTCTCGACTCTTAAAAATTGAAAAAACAAGTTGTGTCAAAGCATCTAAAATTAATTTAATTCAGAAAAATTTTCCCCTTTATTTTTAGTTGATCGATTAATCCGTAATCATGGAAGAAATTCAATTGAAATCCTGTCGTTCGCGGAGGCTTACGATTCAACCATCTTTGTCTCCAGAATCAAAACTATTCTGGACAAAGCAAACTCATTTAACCGGCTCAAAGTCCCCTGGTTGGGTTGGAACCAATGTTCTAACACTCTCGGAGACTCCGGTTACTCAAAACATTTCTGGTACCCCTACCTTTACAGAAGTTCTGCAGCCACTAGAGGACAGTAGAACTGATCTTAGTATACCTGAACTGGCTCAATCTATAGCTGATTCGGAAGGTGTTGTTCCCCAAACATCAGTCGCTGCAGAATCTATACCTTCTTCGACACTAAAAGTATTTTGCAGACCTGATGGTCTACCTCTTCCACCTAGTTTGATTGCTATAGAAGATATTGTGGAGGATCCACCATCTAGTACTCCATCGCAATTTGGATTTGGGATCACTCTATATCATTCTTCATCAGAAATTAGTCTACCGTTATCAGAAGTTCTTGTAGAATCACTAGGAAACCTTTTGGATAGACTAGATATGTCTGAACTACCGTCAACATCTAGGACTGTGTCATCTGACATAGCAACGGTAGAACTTCCTGCTGCTACTTCGACAATGTTCGTCGGTGTACCATCTGTCATGACTAGCTCTCAATCGATGGATGGAATCCGTCTTAAAGCTGTTTCAATGGTATGGTCTATTCCCGTTTGTTCATCCGGAATAATATCTGGAATCTCTTATGTTGAGTCTCAGCAAATTGATCCTTCGCAATGTCAATTTGGGCAGTCCGGTCCTCAAAGGCAAGTAATTCCCTTAAGCATTGGATTACCGCCGTATGGGGGGCAATATGCCCTTTCATTGTCGCCTCCAGGAGGTCAAACATACGAGAGCTCCCAAAAGAATTCAGGTTATGCTGGAATTACATCCAGTGGTTGGATACCAATACTGCCTCAACAACCAAGAGTTGTATACTCAATGCAACAAAGTTTGTCTATGTCAAATATCACCACTACACCGGCTATTGTGACGGTGTCACAAGTACAAGTGTAACCTGTTGTATGCCAACCTAAAGTCTCTCAGGTCGCAATCCAATGGCCCCTTGTCCCTGCGACACCACCACAATCATCGGTTAGTGGCTCCTTAACTGGAGTGATCCAGGCTCAAACGGGTACCATTACCCCTCATCTTGGTCAAACAGCCAGTATTGGACAACAACACATGGTCTCACAACCATGGCTGGTGCAATATCCAAAACCACAATTCCAACAAGTTTACCAAGGATCTGAGCACCAAGTCTTTGCAAGTAATGGGCAGCCGTATATTCAAAACAGTCAACATAAACCATTTCACAATGGTTATGCCCAACAACCTTACCAAAGTTATCATCATCAAATGCACTATGCTGGTATGCAAAGACCCACTGCTCAGGCAATCCCATCTTATCCTGGGTATGCTTTTCCGAACCTGAATCAACATTTGACCTTCGTGGCAACTTTAGAGTTACCAGATCTAAATCGGCTAACAAACGATCCAATCGCTTACGCCCCTTGGTGGCCAGAGATTCCTCATAAACTTCCGTCAGATATTCCTAAATTTAATGGAAATCTGAGTGAAGACCCGTCGAATCATGTGATGACCTTTCACCTGTGGTGTTTGTTGTGGGGAAAAATGCCTATGCAGGACGATCCTATCCACCTAAGGTGTGACAGTGCCTTAGCAACAAACAGAGACAGCTATTCTAGTTTCTTCCTTTATGAAATGTGAAAGAAGAGAGATCAATAGACTTACCGGTGTCTTCCGTTTGTCCCTCGATCCGGTCCCTCTTCTCTTTGGGAGTTCACAGCTACTTGCCTTCTCACTCGCCCAGCTTCAACAGGTTCATGCAAGATCACAAGAGAACAGCTACTTGCGACAAGAGAACAGCTACTTGCGACAAGAGAAGAACACTACACAAAGACAGATATTCACTTTCATAACTAGTTTAGGATTAGAAATAAACTAAACATACTAATGCATTCATACATCAAAAAATACATCAGCATATAGGAGAAACCAAGATAGCTTTATTGATGAATAACAAGGTTCAGGAAGAGATACAACCCAGAGGGCTCCAATCCAGCATCTCCTTCCCAGCAAATGGAATTCCTATCTTCACCCCCTTCAAAGCATTAAGCACCCAATGATTCCAATCTCAAACCAACAGCAATTCTTTGCAATAACTAAATTCCAGCCTCTAGATCTCATGGAGGAGAGATCCATATATAGATGTTTGGAGAGAGGATGAGTCAGCTTGAGATCTGACTAGTGTCCTCTCCCTCTGTCAGTTCTTGATTCCACTTGGAGGTTCTTGCTTCCACTTGGAGATTTGGAACCTCTTACTCATCACCAGTCGAATTCCCTGAGGCAAGTGTCATTCTGGAAGCTTCTTGGGTTTTGACACCTTGAGAAATGAGCCTGCCACATGTCCAATCTCGTTCAGCGCAGGTAGCCAGTGTTCCATTTGACATTCAATGCAGGTAGCCAGTTTTGGCTTTGACATTCAGCGCAAACAGCTAGTGTAGCCACTGAAATGATCCTGATTTGACTTGTTTTGAGCAGTTTTTTGGTGGAGAACTTCTGTGAATTGCTGTGGTTTGTTACCCTTGTTCCTCTAGGGGTAGGAACAACATGTTTAGGGACTTTGGATCCCTTAGATTATGGACATTTCATGCTCAATGCTGTAAGGCACAAAAATGTCTATAACAGTGTTCATCTAACACTCTAAATGATGATTCGATCAGGCTTCTCCTTTTTCAGCGAACGTTAACTGGTTCGGTAGCAAAATGGTATATCGAATTTCCTAGAGCTTCGTTTGATAACTTCAGTACCCTAGCCACAACCTTTTTAACCCATTTTCAGTTACCCATAAGGTACGAAACGGAAACAGAGCTTCTTACCAGTTTCAAGCAAACGACGCCCACTCACATATCTGATCATATTCATGAGTGGCGACGTCGTCGTAGAATGGTAAAAACATATGTTCCTGATCAGCTGTTGGCTGAATGGTTTATCAAGTCATTGTTACCTTCTATTACGGAAGATGTGGCAAAGGGAGGAGTCGTCACTGAAGAGCAAGTAATTGCTCATGCGCAATATTTAGACTTGATCTATACTCAGTCTGGCACGCTCTATGATAAAATCCCTGATGCTCCTAGACTGGAATTTTCCGTTCCTCCCTCTCCTAGATCAAACAAAGACTCTCATGCCGGAGACGGCGTGATAGGAACGATCAACACAAAAACCGTAAAGGCTAAGTCGAAGAAGGATCGTATGGTTTCAGGTCAAAATGCAAATGAATAACTTCTCTCCTCGGAAGTAAATGTCGTATCGACTGACAAAGGCAAAGAAACCAAGCAACCAGGAGGCAAGAAGAAAAAGAAAGGGAAGAAGAAGAAACATGAGGACTCGTCCCCTGAAAAATCTTCTGCAAACCCTTCTGGAGATAGGAAACCAAATCGTCCATGCCTAATATGTGATGAGGATCATTGGACAATAGAGTGTCCATATAAAGCTGAGCTTAGAAAATTCTTCAAGAATTCAAAAAGCTCGGCAGTATTGACTGATCCATTTCCAAATCCAGGAACAAATCTGGTTGCTAGTTGTTATAGACATTTTTGTGCCTTACAGCTATAAGCATGAAATGTCCATAATTCAAGGGATCCAAAGTCCCTAAAGATGTTGTTACAGCTCCTAAAGGAACAAGGTCAACCAATGACAGCTTCTCCCAGAAGTTCTCCACCAAAAACCACTCAGAAATAGTCAATTCAGGATCAATTCAGAGGCTCCACTAGCTGCCTGCGTTGAAATGCAAAGTCTGCACTGGCTAGGTGCACTGCAACGCAGGTAGAAGCACTACCAGGGTGCGCTGAGCGGGAAATGACAAATGGAAAGCTCATTCAACGAGGTGGAAAGACCCTGGAAGCTTCCAGAATCTTCTCCAATGACACTTGCCTCAATGAATTCGACTAATGATGAGTAAGAGGTTCTCAACCTCCAAGTGGAAGCAAGAACTGACAGAGAGAAGCCACAAGTCAAAACATAAGCTGACTCATCCTCTCTACTTACATCTATATATGGATCTCTCACCCAGAGGTTCAGGAGGCTGGAATTTTGTACTTTGCAGAGAATTGTTGTTGGTTTGAGATTGAGATTAGTACATTGGGTGATTTATGCTTTGTTGGAGGAGAGGAAGGGATTCCTTTACTAGGAGGTAGATGCTGGATCAGAGCTCACTTGGTTATATCTCCTCTTGGACTTTATTATCATATCAATAAACTATTTGAGTTTCTCCTACATGCTGTGTACCAATGATGTTTTGTTATGCTTACATGTTTAGCTTAATCTGATCTTGAGCTTTTTATGAATGTATATCTGTATCTTCGTGTAGTTTCTCTCTCTTGTGATCTTGCAGGAATTCGGTGAAGCTAGGCCAGTGAAGGAGCAAGAAGCTGGGAGCTACTGAAGAGAGGAGTGATTTGGATCGACAAACTAGCGAAAGACACAGGTTAGTTAGATCCTTCTTCCTCATTTACATTTCATAAAGAAGAATACTCAATTAGTTTACCTCGTTTGTTGCTAAGGCACTATCACCTCTTAGAGTGGGATAGGGGCATTCCGAATTGGATACTTTTCCCAACAACAAATTGGTGACTCCGCTGGGGAGAGTATCTTGTTAGTTTATTTGTGTTTCTATTGTTGTTCTTCTCATAAACTCAAGAGTGTCGAATCGAAATGCATTTGCCATTTTCAAGTGCAAAGTAGAGATCTGCCACTCTAGCCCACTCACTGGGCCTGTTTTTATGATCTAAACAAACTGATCCAGAAGTGCTCTAACAACCCTTTGTGATAGATCTTAGTCCTCCTTTAAATCATCCTCCTAATTGTACCTAATTGATAGCTCTGATCCGGCCAAAACTGTAGATTTAACTGCAAACCGTGACCCAGAACCCAGAAACAACTCTCGTTTCTGCTTCAGCGCAAACTCTGTGAAGAGGTTCTGCATTTCAACGCAGGTCCCGTGAAGGATACCTGCGCTAAAGTTCAGTTTCTCTCTGCTGAGGGTGCGCTGATCAGCCTTTGCCTTGTGCAGCTGTGGTTCCCTGCTTCCTTTTGCTCAGTTTTATCTCTGTTTTTTGCAGCCTGTTATCAATCAGTGTACCTATCTGAAACCCATTTTCTTTGCCTCAATTCCACCTCAGTTGTATAAAGAAACTGTATTTGTTCTTTGTGTATTTGTTACATCATTTTCAGTTTCCCATTCCAAAAGTAAACTAGTCATACTGTCGCCCTTAGATCTAGACCTGTCGTAAGTGTCATTTTGATCTTAGGAGTAAGTTTGTTTGCTATTCACAGTTGATTGAGCTTTTACTTTTGTTGTTTGGTTTGAATTTATGCATTTCTAGTGTCGAAACAAGTAAATCATAAAGTGTCGTAATCGTCTTTTTTATTTTGAAAAAGGAACTTGTTTATGTTTTCACTTGAAATCGAATTCAAATTTGTACAACAGCTTTCTTTTTAGGCATCAATATTAAGAAAGCGAAAACAAATACATGCATTTGTGCATTTGCATTTTGATAGTTTGCACGCTTTGATTTAGGGAAAAGTGCATTACAGTGTGCTCTATGCTCTTTGAGAAAAGTTTGTGTCTTCCTTTTCCCCTTGTAGCTAGGATTTTCATTGTTGAAAAGATATAAAAGCTTGCTTATCATCTTTAGACTGCATTTAGGAATTGTATCATACATCTCGTGGTGATCCAAAAAGGCAAACTTCTAAGAAAGATCAACCTAAAATAAATTGAATGAACTTAACAACGCTTTGTAACTTAACGCACAACATAGAGGTCTAGGCTAGAGACGTGTTCCGGCGTCGTAAAACCTGGTGACTGTCGATCTCGCTAATGGTTGGGTGATTCCTCCTGAGAGACAATAGCGCCAGTACGGATTGTGCTCCCACGTACCGTCGAGTATATATTGGGAGACCCCTATAGGAATAAAACCTTTATCCATAGGAAACCGTGTCGGCCGCCCTACTGATCGCAATGCACTGAACACAGCATTCGGGAAGATTGACCGCCCGTACCTTAAAAAGTATTCTGTGGTTTTGCGAAAAGTTTGGCACACCCTCTACCTAGAACTTCAGAGCAGTTCCTTTTGGCCTTTTTCAGACTCTATAACGGAAAAAGTCCATCCGAGCATTTGTCACTTCGGGCTCGTTAAAACATCGAAGGAGACTAGAGTCATCTTTAGCTTTTTCTCGACTCTTTAAAACTGAAAAAGCAAGTTGTGTCTAAAGCGTCGTTAAAATTTATTTTAAACGGAACAATCACCCCTTTTTCCTGCGTTGATCTTTAGGTTGAGAAAATGGAACCCACCAACCAAGGAATTCCCCTTGGTGGAAATCCTAGTCCCTTCTCCTCTTGGGGAGATGTCAGTGCACCCCATATGGCCGCATTGTCGCTTCCAGGACTGACAATTGGCTTGCCGGTCTGGCTCTTCTCAACCAATGTCGTTCAGAACATGACTATTCCTGAACAGTCGAATCAACAGTTAGACCAGTCCAGAGTTGCCCACCAGCCTTCTACTTCCTCTAATTCTTCCTCTCCTCCTTCCTCTTCGCTTGACGGAACTGGTAAAACAAAAAACAAAGTTCCTAAGGAGAAGAAGGAAAAGAAGAAGAAAGAGAAGAAGAAGAAGGAGCCAAAAGCGACTGGGGGCAAACAAGTGTCGTCTGACAAAAATCCACACACAGCACTGACTAGGCCTAAATCACCATGTGTCATATGCAAGGGAGACCACTTCCACAGAGATTGTCCCTTCATCCCTCGGATACTAAGGGACTGGTCTCCCCGTTTGCACAATCCGATGGCATCAACCTTTGATAGCCATGTTGAATGCATACCGTCAACTAGCGAAAGTGAAGTCCTTGGACAAAAAGGGAGAGCTAGATCCCCTTGTAGACTGTGCGAAGGCAATCATGCCATCCACCGTTGTCCCTTCTTAGATGAAGCGAAAAGAGTTTTGGATGATCGTCCGGTTTCACTGTTACGACTTCCTCTTGGATATAAAAAACTCTTGCCGAGTCCTTCGTTAGTTGAAAATCCAGTTGGCCCGCTCAAGTGGTCAGCTGAAGCGCCGGTCATTGAAGATGAACCAGCTAAATCCATACCCGACAAAAGTCAAAAGGTCGAGGCGGCAGTTGACCCGGCCTTGAATTCAGAGGATTTATCTTCGAATGATACAGTCACTGAAGAGGATAAAGATGACACCATCCAAATTCTCTTCATCAACACAGACTCCGACGAGCACGGGGGCACTCCCCCCATTCCTTTATCGCAGGAAGGAAGTTCGTCAGAGCGATACCCGGCCGTCTATTCGGTCCCACCACCAAGCAACCTAGTTGTCTCCTTCGACTGGAACCAACTAGGAAGACCCCATTTGCTAGCAAGCATACCATTCAGAATTATCGTCCAAATATACATAATGGTCATGGCTGGCACCATCATTGATGAGGGGGCATCTGTGAGTATCCTTTCCTCTATTGCTTGGAAAGCGCTTGGTTCGCTAGCGCTTTTACCTGAAATGAGAAATCTGACAGGCTTTGATAAAGGAACCAGTCGACCTTTAGGGATCCTCCCCAATGTGCCTATCACATTGAAACGGAAGACCGTTCAAATGAACGTGATGGTCGTTTAAGGACCCTTGGATTATAACCTACTCCTTGGACGAGACTATATATATTGCATGGGAGCCATCATCTCCTCACCCTTTAGAGTAATGTGTTTTCCGCACGAAGGAAGAGTGGTCAAGCTCATGGACCAGCTTTCATTTCCCGGATCACGCATCGCAAATAGTCATATACCTTCCCTAAATGGTCTCTTCACGCAAGAAATGTCTCAACCCATGGTCCGTCCTCCCGATGAGCGCGAGTAATTCCGAAGGATATGACTGGAACCCAGGGAGCATGCATCCTGTTTTGCTTCGGCAGGAAAACTTTGGGTATAGGGTAGGTTTCCACAGGAGAATATGACTAGTCTGTACCTCGTCCGTCTTGGAAGTGGGGTTATTCTAGAATAAGATTCTCTTGTCAAAGTTATGTGAGTTGACAGAATTGAGTCAATCACCTTTGTCTATCTCGGTAGACATTGTCGAAGAAGTGTTTTGTTTGAAAGATTAATAGAACAATCTTTGGGTGACCTGTAAGAGGTAGGCCTCTCTCGCTGAAACAAATGTTTTATCGGACTAAAGTAGGGGTAACCTTGAAACTCTGTTTTATACCTGGGGGCATGCAAACCTTTTTGAATGCAAGCAAGGGGCGGCTATTTATTTTTTTAAATTTTTAGGTCCTCCCTTTAAACCTGTAGGTCTAACCCTTTAAACTCGTAGGATTAGTCGTTTCCGAACTTGCATAAAGAAAGGATTCCAGGAGCAAAGCTTTGTAAGGCGCAAGCTCCATAAAAAATGGGATCTTACATGAGACATTCTTATCATATGACTGGATTAATCGAGCAGTTTTAGCACATAGTTCATGCTCGTTAAAAAATAAACATAAGATCGAGCAGTTTTAGCACATAGTTCATGCTCGTTAAAAAATAAACATAAGACCGAGCAGTGTTTTTCCGCGTTTAAGCTCGTTAAAAAATGAACTACCCTCCGGTAAATAACCACCGTGAATGTAACATTATCAGCCACTAAAGCCTTGGTCGTGTTTGCACCGTCACCTCCACTTTTCCATTGGCCGATCATTCACCTCCATATTGATTGTTTACCCATTTTGAGGAACAGCTGCGAAGAGTGATTTCACTAGCCATCCTTGTGACACTGCTGTGATTGGAAAATTCCAACCCTTACCTGGAATCAACTACTAACCCGTTTTATCACTCGTTCCTCAAAAGACGAGTCTTCTTTAAGCTCTTTTCATCTGACTCGTAAAATATGAAAAGATTGCCGAGTTTTGGCCTTCCAGCTCGTTAAAGCGACCGGAAGTGCTATCCCTCCTCTAGATTTTAATCTTTTTGGACCTGAGGGATTATTGCACAAAAGGATCGAGCGCTTGTTTTGTTCGGCTCGTTAAAACTATCGAAAACTCATCCCTTCTGTATTGTTTTATACTTTTTCGGACTTAAGGGATTAGATGACGAAAAAGGACCTTTGGAGTTATCTTTACGTACCTTTTTAGACTCTCTAAAAATGAAAAGGGACCGAGTTATCTTTGTCGTTAAACTCGTTAAAAAACATTAATAGCAACAAAATTGTCTTTAGATGAGGACGAGTTTCACTATCGCTAGGCTCGTTAAAACATAGCGATGGGTTTACCCGAAGGGAAAATTATAGAACAAGCATATGTTATCCTCCTCAATCTTGACAAAAATAAAGAGGTACTGGTCAGCAATGACTGGGGAAAAATTGGGAAGAAACTCAAAGAACTTTATTGGTAGCAAGTCGCTCTTAACCATGACACTTCCACTCCGTGCCTGAGTCGGGTTGGGTTGTTTCATTCACCGGTCACATCGCCATGGTCTCGCCATACCATCCACCTTTGGGGTAAATGCTACCAATCCATCACACAAGTGTCGCCGATATGTTCAAGAGAAGTCATCCAGAGAAGTCAACCGTGTCCCATCCACTACCATACATTATCCTTCATTCTTTCATGACCGCCACCCTGAACTATATATCATCAGATCGTTTTCACCTCCATCAAAATCATTTGCTCCATTCCATGTCACTGATGTGGGATACATTAAGGCCCTCATTTGACGGATCGCTTCTTGTCGACATCAGCTCATTATCCAAGAAGTTGATCTAGGGACACCCCCTTCAGTACTTTGAAGCTTGCATGCCTCAATGGCAAGTTTCTCACTCCCGGCGACAGGTATACATCAATGACCTTCAACCGAAAGATTTTGCGTGGTGTTCGACGCCAAGTCCTTTATTCACACCATGTGAATTGTACTGCAGTACCTTGAGGGTCATTATCATTATCGGTGATTCCTCTCGCGCTTGTTAACGGTTTACCTCATTGACTGGTAATCAAGCGATGTCTTTCCATGTTCGACTTCAGAACATTTCTCACATGGATCGACTTGTACTTAGAGTGAAGATCGAACGAGTTTGAAGACCCCGGATCTAGTTTCATCCATCCGGGCTGCGATATATATTCAGGAAAAATAAAGACATTGACATGTACAGCATTGCAGCACAGACAATCATCCTACCAAAGGATCATGATTTCAGCAGGATCATCAGTCTATCATAAGACAATTGTCTGTCCTATGTACATAAAAATGAATTTATAAAGTTGAGCATGGGAATGCCCGCCTCAGCTAGATCATGAAAACATTATGAAAAATAATGTATTGTATTGTATCTTATTACAGGTCTTCTCCCAGCATTGAATGAACTTCGGATCCTCCTAATAAAGCATTTCACCCGATAAACGGCCTCATACTTTAGGGGGCAACTGTTATAGACATTTTTGTGCCTTACAGCTATAAGCATGAAATGTCCATAATTCAAGGGATCCAAAGTCCCTAAAGATGTTGTTACAGCTCCTAAAGGAACAAGGTCAACCAATGACAGCTTCTCCCAGAAGTTCTCCACCAAAAACCACTCAGAAATAGTCAATTCAGGATCAATTCAGAGGCTCCACTAGCTGCCTGCGTTGAAATGCAGAGTCTGCACTGGCTAGGTGCACTGCAACGCAGGTAGAAGCACTACCAGGGTGCGCTGAGCGGGAAATGACAAATGGAAAGCTCATTCAACGAGGTGGAAAGACCCTGGAAGCTTCCAGAATCTTCTCCAATGACACTTGCCTCAATGAATTCGACTAATGATGAGTAAGAGGTTCTCAACCTCCAAGTGGAAGCAAGAACTGACAGAGAGAAGCCACAAGTCAAAACATAAGCTGACTCATCCTCTCTGCTTACATCTATATATGGATCTCTCACCCAGAGGTTCAGGAGGCTGGAATTTTGTACTTTGCAGAGAATTGTTGTTTGTTTGAGATTGAGATTAGTACATTGGGTGATTTATGCTTTGTTGGAGGAGAGGAAGGGATTCCTTTGCTGGGAGGTAGATGCTGGATCGGAGCTCACTTGGTTGTATCTCCTCTTGGACTTTATTATCATATCAATAAACTATTTGAGTTTCTCCTACATGCTGTGTACCAATGATGTTTTGTTATGCTTACATGTTTAGCTTAATCTGATCTTGAGCTTTTTATGAATGTATATCTGTATCTTCATGTAGTTTCTCTCTCTTGTGATCTTGCAGGAATTCGGTGAAGTTGGGCCGGTGAAGGAGCAGGAAGCTGGGAGCTACTGAAGAGAGGAGTGATTTGGATCGACAAACTAGCGAAAGACATAGGTTAGTTAGATCCTTCTTCCTCATTTACATTTCATAAAGAAGAATACTCAATTAGTTTACCTCGTTTGTTGCTAAGGCACTATCACCTCTTAGAGTGGGATAGGGGCATTCCGAATTGGATACTTTTCCCAACAACACTAGTAACAATGCTTCCCCGTCCCAAGTGCTAATGTTGTCGGTTTCGAAGCAGTAAAATGATGCTTTGATATCGACAAGGAATAAAGATTACAGGAATCCACAGCTATCGAACAAGAAGGCCAATGACCCAGTAGTTCGACAACAACTTCAACCGAAGTTGTACCACCCATCATTCTTGAAATAACAATAAATTCGCCAAAGGGAGTAGTACACAAATCGACATTTAATTCTCGTTCCATAGCAGCATAGCATTATAATATAGTGGAGGATCTAGCCCAATCGCCATCCGCTATGTCGACACTTGAGGTACTGCAAAATTGCCCCTCTCAAAAGCAAGCTTTATTATCAGCGATAGGTGGGATTGACCCAATGGATTCCAATCTTGTGTCCTTTAATCACAAAGGATATGACCCTCAGTTTCCAGCTCAACTAGCTTTCCTCATTCAACTGAAAGGCCTCAACAAAACTGTTCATCGGACAATTGTTGATGAGGGGGCATCTACATGTATTATGTCGATGAGTTGCTGGAAAACTTTAGGATCTCCACCCTTGTCGCGATCTTCGACGACATTAAAAGAATTTGATGGACGAACATACACCCCATACGGGATTTTAAGTAGCTTTCAAGTCGAACTAGGGGTCACAACAGTAGAAATAGATGTTGAAGTAATTGACGGAAACCTCGATTACAACATTCTACTAGGAAGGCCCTGGATATATGCTATGGCAGCCGTTGTGTCGACCTATTTCAGGAAGATTGCATTTCCCTTTCAAGGAGGAATTACAATCGTCGACCAACAAACATTCCTCCCCAACAGTTCACAAGTTACGGGAAGCATTCCGATGATCCATGGAAGCCCTCATTCGCTTCAAAATATCAGAGTAGGCCTACTAAAAGACCCTATATTAATGGGGACATTTTCCCTACCACCTCCAATCAATCTGGCGGAAGTGGCAACGGTGGGAAACTGCAATATGATATCTTCTATTCAAAAGATCTCTGAAAATGATATTAACATGGATCATCTGCAGGTATTGCCTCCAAGCCCAATAGAAATCTTGTAGCAATCAATGTTTTCGGCATGGGAGGCAAACCCAAATCAACGCTCATCAAGCGTTTGGATAGATAAGTCTAAGGAATATGGTACCCCTTCAGATCCTTGGTCGCAAGTACATTATACAGAAGAAGGAATTGTTCAGTCAATGATGATTGACGGGGCATCATGGGAAGAATATCACCATCGTTCCCATCTTCTGGATTACAAAGAAGATACTCCTAGTGACCTTTATCATCCCTCAGTTTTTGATTTTCTATCAAATATTGTAAACACGGTGGATTCCGAGTGAAACTTGTCCAATATTGAAGAGACTATTGCCATAAATATCTCGACCAAAACAGATGTTGTAGAGAATATTCATGTCGGCAAATCTTGTTCTCCTTCAAAACTGGAAATATATCATGCTCTTTTTCGCGAGTTCAGAGATGTCTTTGCTTGGCCGTATAATGAAATGCCAGGCATTGACTCGAGCATAGTTGAACATGAAATTAAGATGTATCCAGATGTCAAACCGGTACGACAACGGCTACGGAAAGTGCACCCCAAGAAAGCCGCTGCCATCAAGGCATAAGTTGAAAAACTTCTCCATGCTGGTTTTATTTACCTAGTTCCTCTAACCGATTGGGTATCGAATATTTTTCCTGTAACGAAAAAACAAGGAATCATTAGAGTGTGCGTCGATTATAGGGATGTAAATCAAGCTTGTCCAAAAGACAAGTACCCTACACCCTTCATTGACTAGATAATTGATGAAATCTTTTCATTTATGGATGGATTTTCCGGGTATAATCAAATAAATATCCGCCCACAGGACCAGTCAAAGACTGCATTTATTTGTCCGTGGGGCACATTTGCATATCGCAAGCTACACTTTGGTTTAAAGAACACAGGGGAAACATTTCAGAGGGCAATGAATTATGCCTTACATGACATCAAAAAAAACGTTCAACCATATCTCAACGATCTTCTGGCTCATTCACGAAAGCAAACTGATCATCTGTAGCATTTGAGAGTGATATTTCTACGTTGCCAACACTACAAGATACGGCTCAATCCACACAAATGTGTGTTCTGTGTTAGTTCTGGTCATTTACTTGGCTTTGTGGTCTCAAAGGACGGGATTCGTCTCGACCCATGTAAGGTTTAGGCAATCATTAATTTGCCTCCACCATCAAATTTGCTTCAAATTCAAAAACTCCAAGGGAAAGCAAACTTTCTGAGGAGGTTCATTCCAAATTACGCAGAAATTGCTAAAGGTTGTACTCGTCTATTGAAAAAAGAAGTACCCTTCGTCTGGGATTAGTTCGTTCAAGCTTCATTTGATGCTCTAAAGGAATCCCTAATAAAAGCATCATTAATGTACGCTACTGATTATCAAAAGGACTTTAACTTGTATCTGGCTGCAGCAGATACAACCATCGCAATGGTTTTAGTTCAAGAAGACAATGGAATTGAACATCCTATATATTATTTAAGTAGAAACTTAAATTATACAGAAAGCAAGTACTCCTACGTTGAAAAGCTAGCTCTCGCAGCCGTTCAAGCGATACAGAGATTTCAACACTATATCCTCTTTCGAAAAACTACCATTCTATCAGATTGCAACCCCATGACTTATATATTGTCGCGACAGTTGCTGGGGGTCAAATATTCAAAATGGATAGCAATTCTACAAGAGTTTGATTTGGAATTTATAAAATACAAATCGAAGAAATCCCTGGTTTTCGCGGAGTTACTATGTGATCTCCCATCATCGTCCAACGATGTAGCATTAGAAGAAGTGATCATGGATGAATCTTTGTTTCTGATATCTTCAAGAAATCTGTGGTATGGAGACATAATAATCTCTCTCCAAACCCAAACATATAGGTCTAATACCTCCCGCTCGAAACAACAACGCATTCGATACCAAGCAAAAGACTACATGATCATCGGTGACACACTTTATCATCGTGGTGTCGATACAGTTCTGAGGAGATGCCTCACCCAAGAGGAGGCGAAAAAAGTCCTGAATGATTGCCATTCAAGCGCGTGTGGGGGGCATCAATCTGGTTACACTACGACGCAAAATATTCTACGAGTAGGATACTTCTAGCCAAAAATGTTCAAAGATTGCATAACCGTAGTCAGAAGTTGCCATGCATGTCAAATCTTTGGTCGAAAAACCAGAATACCACCCGCACCTCTGTAACCAGTAGCTGCTATTGGGCCATTTGCCAAATGGGGCATAGGTTTCATGACATGTAACCCCACCTTGGCCAGGGGGCATGGGTATATCATAGTCGCAGTAGACTATTTTACCAAATGGGTCGAGGCGATGCCTACATTAAACAACAGCGGCGAAATGACTGCCCTCTTCTTTTTCAATCATGTAGTCTCCAGATTCGACGTTCCACGGGCCATAGTCAAAGATCATGGATCGCATTTTCGCAATCACATGATGGTTGAATTGGCTGCCAAATTAGGGCTATCCCACGACAGCTCTACTCCATATTATCCATAGGCCAACGGACAAGTTGAGGCAATCAACAAGGTCCTGAAGCGAATGCTGCAAAGGATTATTGGAGTCCACAAAAGGAGTTGGCACCTGATCCTGTACTCAGCCTTGTGGGCATACCAGATATCGGTGAGGAATGCAACCGGGCTTACACCCTTTCAATTGGTGTATGGCCTGGAAGTAATCTTACCGGTTCAGTGTGAAATCTCGTCCCTCAAACTCGTGGTCGACCTTCTCCCTGGAACTTCAGAAGAGGAGGCTCGTTTCTTGGAACTAATCCAATTGGATGAAACCTGTCGTGATGCCGCTTTGGCTAACGAAGCCCATAAGAAACGAGTCAAGGCGTAGTTCGACAAGAATGTCAAACCCCGTGTCTTCTCAGAAGGTGACCTAGTCTTACTTTACGACCAGGAATCTGATAAATTGGAAGCAGGTAAGTTCAAGTCCTTATGGATGAGCCCCTATATTGTTAAACGTGTATTAGGAAAAGGAGCCTATGAGTTAGTAGATTATTATGGGATTCCACTAGCGCAACCTCACAATGGGTTGTACCTTAAGTGTTACTATGCTTGACTCAAGATAGTAACCCCTATGCTTTTGTTACATTTTTGTTTTCGCTAAGGGTAATTGTTTTGGTTAAGTGATCTGCTTTTACGTTTGTTGCAGGTGTCGGACCTATTGGAATCATTTGTTGGATATGCCGACGAAGCGAGTCGTAGTTCGCGGAACCTATCTTCTGCAGCTTGGGCCATCTCCGATCCAAGTGGCAAGTTGGTGAGTTTCAGAGGGGTAAGTATTGGTCGGTCAACGAACAATATTGCTAAATACAGTGCGTTGATAGAGCTCCTCTCTGATGCCATTACGCGTGGCATACGCTGATTGGTCGTCAGGCTAGACTCACAACTCGTCATCCTACAACTCACTTGTATCTACTATGTACGAAATCTAGCTATCTATCGCATGTTCCTAAGGGTCAAGATTTTGGAAAGGCAATTTGATTCTATTCAATATCAACATATTTTGCAGAAACTTAAACACATTAATAGACTCATTGGCAAATTATGTGTTAGATAGATATTTACAAAATTTATAAAAGAAGCATTTCTTCAAATATTTGCATCAAGATCACGTAACTCAACCAAAATAAAGCTCCGAAAATCAAAAATATATATATAATTGTTTATGGTTCATACATAATGTTCTGTAACCAGGAAAAAATCAGTCAAATGACCCAAAACTCAAAATGCTAAGGAGCACCCTAGTCTAATGATGCTGGTGATAACAAGTCACTGCCTATGCAATCATGCGTAAAAGCCTAGTCCATCGACTCGGCACGCCAGTAGTATGTCGCTGCAACCTCAGAGGTAGCCCGTCAGTCCTCATGTCCAAAATACCAAGAGTGAGGCCCTCGACCTGATCCTGCAATGCTGAAAGAGTTTTGGCCACATCAAGGTCGTGAAGGATAGCCCTCCCCACAACCTCTCCCGTAGGAGCGGCAGCTGGTAATCTCAGATGTACTACTGGCCGAACTGGTCCAATATCTACATGAGCACATGAGTTTTGATTAGTCCTGATAGAAGAAAGCACAAGAATGTCATTAAAAAAAAAACGATAAACAAAGATATGGTCAGAGAATTTACCGATAACACCCCACTGCTCACCAGCCGGCAATACCAAATCTGGGTCACCCCAGAAATCCATACCAGCATATGGATACTCAGAAAAAACCATCTCCTGACGGTTGAACCACTCGAAGAAGGTATCAGAAAAGGAAACCTGGGACTGACCAGCATGTTGGGCCATAAGGTCAACCCATCTCTGCATCCGTGGCTCAGTCGGTGGAGGTAAGCCAAGTGAAATATACTGCGGCTGCATCAGTGGGATCTTTTCCAAGGCGAAAGCGGTCAAAATAGAACCATAGCTGAAGTTCTTCAATTTTCCATTTTTTACCTTGGTCAGTTGTTCTTTCATCACAGGGAGTACTGCGTCACACCAGTTGAACACCTTTGGTTCAAGGCATTCCAAGGCGTACTGCATATAGGACCTATTAGCCACATGAAGAGCCGCACTACCAGCCAGTCTAGCAAAAGTGAACAGAATGGTCCTCAAGGACCGGTCATTGACATCTCGGATGTTGATCTTGCCGTCCCTACTCGGCTGAGATCCCTCTCTGCAATACTGGCGAATATAATCTCTCACGGATTCGCCCCCACGGGCAGAACCTGAGAACGAAAGAGGGGCACCACGCCTCGATAAACGGGTCAAAAAATAGATGTCCACAACAGTCAAGAGGATAGATTTGCCTCTGATCTGAAACACCTAGTTGGTAGGATCCCATGCATCGAGAAGATATTGCAACAAGTTAATTTTTTGCCTCATGCTAGAGATGCGGAAAACTTGAACAGGCCACAGTTCCGCAGTGCAGTTACCGTAACTAGATCATGTAAAGAAAGCATGTCCTCTTCTTCATGCTCGCGCCATGTAACAACCATTTTGCTCCGATAAATCTTTGCAAAACAAGCAAGAGAAGAGTCAGGATCCTGATTTGGAAAAAAAGGCAAAAATTCCATAAGAAAATAGTGCAAAAAATTTCCATTTTCGCGCCCATCACACCCCCAGCAGTGTATTGGGTGAGATGCATACTGACTGGCCAATGGCCAAGCCAGTATGCATCACACCTTTCGATGTAGGAAGGGTGCGATGAAGCCAGGACAAATTTTCAAACCCCAGAGACTCAGAAAAATAAGGAAACATGCACAGAATTTAAAAAGGGAGGAATGCAACTGAAGAGCTCAGGTTTATCTCCTACTTGGCCCAGACGGCGCCGAGAATCGTCCACATAATCTCCCGAAATTAGCTGGTAAAAATTAAGGGGGAAATGCACCTCCAGAGCTCCAACAAACCAAAGTCCAAATGAAATGGTAAAATGAGGGGTAAAAACCACTTTTAATTTACTTTTCACATAATTCGAGTAAAATATTAGTGTTTTAACTCATTTTTGAAACATATATTATTCATTTCTAATCGGTTTGATGAAGCAATTAAACAGGCAGTACAACCTTTGAAGGAACAAAGTGATTAGCGGTGAAATTAAATCGATGACCATTATCACGAGCAGTTTTTATGTGGAGTTCAAGCTCGTTAAAAATTAAACCTAAGCAATGAGCAAATATTTCCCCCAGAGTTTAAGCTCATTAAAAAATGAACCGATTTCTGGTAAATAACCATTGTGAATGTATTATCATCAGCTTTTGAGCCTTGGTCATGTTCTCATCATCACCTCCACTCTGTTTTAGCCGATCATTCACCTCCATTTGATTGTTTATCCCTTTTCAGGAACAACTGTGAAGAGTGATCCTGTTAGCCATCCTTGTGAAATTGCCATGATTGGAAAATTCCAAACCTTACCTGGAATCAGCTACTACCCGAAATTATCACTCGTTCCTCAAAAACGAGTCTCCTTTAAGCTCTTTTTCAATTGACTCGTAAAATATGAAAATATTGCCGAGAAATTGGCCTCTCCAACTCGTTCAAGCGACCGGAAGTGCTATCCCTCCTCTAGATTTTAATCTTTTTGGACCTGAGGGATTATTACACAAAAAGATCGAACGCTTGTTTTGTTCGGCTCGTTAAAATTACTGAAAATTCATCCCTTTCGTATTGTTTTATACTTTTTCGGACTTAAGGGATTATACGACGAAAAAGGATTATTGGAGTTTCCTTTACATCCCTTTCAAACTCTTTAAAATTGAAAAGGACCGAGTTATCTTTGTCGTTAAACTCGTTAAAACAGAATAGCAACAAACTTGTCCATACAGACAAGAACACGTTTCACTATCCCTAGGCTCATTAAAACACAGCGACGGGTTTGCCCAAAGGGAAAATTATAGAACAAGCATATGTTATCCTCCTCAAGCTTGACAAAAATAAAGAGGTACTAGTCAGCAATGACTGGGGAAAAATTGGAAAGAAAAATTGAAGAAACTTTATTGGTAGCAAGTTGCTCTTGAACATGACACTTTCACTCCGCATCCGAGTCGGGTTGGGTTGTTCCGTTCACCAGTCATATCACCATTGGTCCACCACACCATCCATATTTGGGGTTAATGCTACCAATCCATGTCAGTGTCGCCGGTATGTTCAAGAGAAGTCGCTTAGAGAATTCACCTGTGTCTCATCCGCTGCAATACATTCACGCTCCATTCTTTCATGACCGCCACCTTGAACCCTGTATCATCAGATCGTTTTCACCTCCAAAATCATTTACTCCATTCCTTGTCGTAGATGTGGGATTCATTAAGACCCTCCTACGACGGGTCACTTCTTGTCAACATCAGCTCATTATCCAAGAAGTCGACTTAGGAACAACCCTTTCAGTACTTTGAAGCTTGCATGCCTCAATGGCAAGTTTCTCACTTCCGGCGATAGGTTTACATCCATGGCCTTCAACCAAAATATTTTGCATGGTGTTCGACGCCAAGTCAATTTTCACACCATGCGAATTTTACTATAGTGCCTTGGGGGTCATCATCATTATCGGTGATTCCTCTCGTGCCTGTTAATAACTTACATCATTTGCTATTAATCGGGTGATGTCTTTCCATGTTCGACTCCAGAACATCTTTCACATGGATCGACTTGTACTCCGAGTGAAGATTGAACGAGTTTGAAGACCCCAGATCTAGTTTCATCCATCCAGGCTGCGATATATTCAAGAAAATAAAGACATCAAATGTACATTGTTGTTGCACAGATGATCATCTGAATCAAAGGATGACGACTCTATCAGAATCATCAGTCTCCCGAAGAGACAGTTGTCTGTCTTATGTACATGAAAATGAATTTATAAAGCTAAGCATGGGAATGCCCGCCTCAGCTAGATCATGAAAAATATTATGAAGATAATGTATTGTATTGTATCTTATTATAGGTTGCCTTCCAGCTCAAAAAAACTTCGGATCCTCATGATAAAGCATTTCACCCGACATCAAAAGATTAACAACCTCATGCTTTAGGGGGCAACTGTTATAGACATTTTTGGGCACTGCAACCCCAATCATACATGTCCATAAACCAAGGGCTCCTAAGTCCCTAAAAGTGTTTTTTCATACCCTAAAGGAACAAGGTCAGCTGATTACATCATCTCCCAGAAGTTCTCCACAGGAAACTGCTCAGAGCTTGTCAAAACTGGACCATACAGGTTGCTCAGTGCGAAGGGTGCGGTGCATCCCACCTGCCCAGTGTAAAGGGTGCGATGCATACTGAAAATCCCTTCTGTAGGGTGCAATGAGCGAGAGTGGACAAATGGCAGAGACAGTTTGCGAGGTGCATGATCATAGAATCTTCCAGAAACTTCTCCTATGACACTTGCCTCTCTGAATTCGCCCAGGGATGAGTAAGAGATCATCAATCTCCAAGTGGAATCAAGAACTATCAGAGAGAGGACACTATTAAAATTCCCAGAAGCTGACTCACCCCCCTGCAATCATCTATATATGGATCCCTCATCCAAGAGATCCAGAGGCTGGAATTTTGTATCTTGTAAGGAAGTGTTGTTGGTTTCTTGTTGGAATATCATAGTGTTGGGTTATCTAAGCTTTTCATGAGGTGAAATAAGGGCTTTCATGCTGGAGGATGACGCTGGGTCAGAACAATTGGTTGTAATCCTCTTTTCTATTCTTGATTATTAATAAAGCTATTCAAGTTTTCCTCCACATTCTTGTATGTTTGATGATATATGCATTTGTGTGGTCAATATATATCTGGTCCTATATTGTTTATGATTTTAGATCTCTGTTCTTCGATAGTATTATGCTGCTTTGATTCCACAGGTGCTCTTTGAAGCTTGGTAGACAAAGGAGAAGCGGCAAGGATCTGTCAGAAGGGAGAGGAACCGAGCAAGGAACCAAGCACAAGACTGAGGTTGGTTTCCTTCATTCCACTCTTATCTACTTCTCATAAAGGCAAACGAAAGTAGTTTTGGTTAGTTTGTTTCTAAGATAGCTACCAGTCTTAGTGGGACTAGCAGCTCCGAGTGGACACTAGATTTCCCGATAACAGTAACTCTGATATATCTTGCAGGAAAATAAATCTATGCTATTGCAACCAAGATAAATTATATTCTACTTGCAAAAATAATTAAATGCTCAAAAGTGATCAAGATAAACTACTTTAATTCTACTTAACACATAACCAAAACAATATACCCTAGTTGCAGGATTGAAACTACAATGATGAAAGGAAGGTATCTAGAGGGTCTCTAATCTTCTAAAGTTAGTTTTCAAAGCTAAGAGGATGTTTTGGAGTGATGAGAATAAAAATGCAAGCTTTAGAGGCAACAATGGGGGCATTTTGAAGAATTCTATGTAATGTTACAAGATTGCTATAGGATGCCCTGTTTTGCTACATGATTGCATCTGAGAGAAAGATGATGGTTTTAGGAATGGTCTGAAGGTGGGAGAAAGTGGTAGAAAGCTATGGAAGGGTGCAAGCTACCTTACCAAGACCATATCTACTCAGTATACTAACTCGTGCAAGGGAAAAGAAAAACTAAGAGTCTCTTGTACCTTGACGAGGTGATTTCCAGCACACAAACAATTTGTAGAAATGGACAAAAATGGAAGGAGGAGTGCTGAAGTAGGTTGTGCTTATGCATATAAAACGATTCTATTATACTATATGAACCAATATATTTCTTCTGCACACAAAATAAATGTTCAAATAATGAAAACAAAGTGATTAAATGACTACCAAAACACTAACTATAGAGAACAAAATATCAATGAAAGGATGAGTTGATTTGGAAAAAAATCTACTTATTTCACAATGGAAAAACTAATTCTGGTGCTTTTCCACACAAGGCACACAACCAAGCTTCTCAAGAGATCTCACTTATCAACCTGCAGAGGCAATGCTTTTCTTATAAACTAGATTTGCAGAAAGAAATCACAACGAGACTTAGTGCCTGCAAAGGAATGCATAAATAAATGTACAAAATAAGGGGCTTGAGTACTTGGGTTGGGCCCTAACCTAGGAAGACTCAACTCCCTTGAATAAAACTCAGGCTAGAAATGAAATGATGCCTTTTATTAATCTCAAATTTGTTCAAACATGTAATATGGCAATGGAAATAACAAGAAGAAGTCTCCTTCTCTAATAGTCAATATTTTTCCTCTAAAATTTGAATCCCTACTAAGATGTTAAACTCTCTTATTTATACAAAAGTGAGTGAGGGGAAACCTCCTTGAAGGGAGGATTGCTTCCCTCCAAAACTCCTACAAAAGTGGATTTGGTTTCCTGGTGTACTCGCATCCACTAAGGGGTAGAAACTGCTCATGATCCAACCAAGTTGTTGATGGGGTGATGGAAGGAACACGCCTCCTAGATATTCTCCTATTGGTATACAATGTTTTCTACACAATAAATACTCTTTATCTTGAACATTAAATGTATTAGGCCACAACATATAACAAATATTCCCTAACCTTCCTAAGAACACATTATAGCTTGAAAATTATATTATCAAATACTAAAATAGAGGTTAAAATGTGCCAAAGGATGGTTAGATGGGCCTTGAATTGTACTTATTTGTGAGGCCCATCAGAGGCAATGGAAGCATTATGTCCCATTGGTTCAAATCACAGTTCTCCATTTTTGGATTTTTTCTATAGTTTTTTGGCTCCTCAACTTTCAAGGCCATTTTGAGGCCCTAAATGACGGTTTTTTGATATGGTGGGGCCCATGCGATAAACACAAGCTCTGTCCTAAGGTCATTTAGAATGTGTACTTCTTCGCTAGAAATTTCCAACAGGATACCAAACGTTCCAAACAAATATCATATGCAAAAGTTATGACACCAAGAAGTTGACATACTAACGTATCTGAATGGGGCCCAAAATCCTTTTGGTTTTTCACCTTGTAGGGTTAGGTTTTGGATGTTTATGGTTTCCTAATTGTCAGCTTATGTTAAAAAGGGCCTTTCAACCTCATGGCAATGCGCTCTGGTGAATGTGCATAGCCATCACATCTCTTCTCAGAGATAAGATACAACTATTCAAGTGAGATTGTTTCATTCTATATTTTATAGTTTCAACACATTTAATTTATAATTCAAGTCAAGTTTTATTGTATCTATATGTTTTATTGTAAATATGTATTTTATTTCATTCCCTTCATAATTTTGGATCAGATACGTAGCGAAAACTTAAATTTGATTGTCATTTTGTTGGATTTTCTATAATATGGACATGTATGCCATGAACCATCCTTTTTTATAACCATCCACTTGGAATATCCATGTTATAATATCTTTACCATTAAATTTCCTCATAATGGTCTTCAAAATGAAGTGGTTCCTTAGCGTTGACTTTAAGCCTTGATGATGTGGATCTTACAATGAAAAATCATGATTATGGTTATGTATTTCATATTTATTCTTTCCAATTGTGATAAATTACTCCTCACATGTGATTGAGTCCCAACAAAATTGTTTTCCTTATTCTCATGATTTCTTAGGTCTCTATGTCCCTTTTAGAAAGCCTTTCTAATATAATATTTTCAATGGAGCTCATGATTTTTTGTATTTCTTCCTTATTTTAATTCATATTCTTTTTCACTTCATCCATCATTCCCCTTTTAATGTTTTCTTAATGTGATAAATCCAATTGTTTCAACATACTACCATTCATCTTTTATTGTTAATTGGGAGAGAATATATTCTAAGTCTTCACTTTATTCAAATGTCATGTTTGAGTTTTTATGAGGGTTACCAATAGTATTTCTTGTAGATCCCTTTTCCATCTGAGAAAATGATAATACTCTTTATCACAAATTTTCAATCACCGATAATCCAAAGTTATGTCGCTTATAATTTACATACCTTTCAAACCCTAATATAGATATTGTTTGTATGGTTGATCTTTGTCTTGATATAAATATGAAATTTGAGGCCTCCTAGGTATGGAATTTTAGCCTGTAGTACTTTGAAATTCCTCAAGTCCGTTCAAAATTTAATGTGTCAAGTTATGGTGACACCAAAAACTTATTTATTTTTTACCTCTTCCCAAGAGTGAACTTTTATAACATGCCATAAGTCCAAATTTTCAAATATCATTAAGAGATTTTTATCTAAGGCACTACAATATGTCTCCTCAAATCCCTAAAAAGTTCACAATGTGAAATTATTTTTGACAAAGTTAAAATGAACCTAACAAGATGACTAGGACAAGTGACAAACCCTAGCTTCCACATGGCATATCTCCAAAAGTAAAACTAAACAAAATATTAAATTTTGATTGCGTATACCCTAGCACCACTCCTCAATATCCTCAAAATTTTCCATATGAAGCTTCCCAAAAATAAAATTATTGCGGACACTTCCAAGATGAATATTTAAAAATGAATTCAAGAACAATCACAAACTTTAACTTCCATATGGTATATCTCCAAAAGTACAATGGATCAATACTTGGAATTTTGAGCATAACTTTGTTACCTATCCTCATTCTTTCAAAAAAATTCTATCCAAATCTTCCTAGAAAAAAGTTACATAAAAAATTCCACAAGGTCTTGATTGAAGGAGAAAAACCCTAGGATCATAGCTTTGAAACCAAATGTTATGAATAAATCACCTTGAAAACGACAAAAGGTAAATTAATACAATCCTTTTCAATGGGGAAGCATCCTTTTACAATGAATACAAAGTATGAGACAAGATGAGATGGTACCAAGACTAACTATCCTTGGTATATATACATGAGACAAAGGGTACAATTAGAATGAAATATTTTAGCCTACATAATAATATAACAATATAAATGTAATGACTCAATGTCCAAGGCTTAATAAAGGGTTTTAGGGTTAACGTGGGGCTTGTCTAGGGCTTATCATATTTGGATTCATTTTCCCATTCAAATGATAAGAAGTATTACTTAGTTTCTTGGGACAAAGAGATTGCAAGGGAATTCAAATGAGAAGGCTTATTGTTAGCTTTTGTCTATTAGAACTCAAGGAATATGTTTTTTCAAATTTCCTAGCTACTTTGAGTGTCATTTTAGATATCTATTCCTCCATCCTATCCCAAAAAACAATTGGGAAAATATTCTAATATGTTCTTGGCATTATAGAATTCAAAGGAGATAAGGGATTGAAATTAGATATAGAAATGATCATACCTCTTGTTTTTCTTTATTAGCCTCAAAATTAAGTTCTACCCCTACCAAAGCCTTTTTGTCCTTTTTTATAGAGTCTTCTACATTAGAATACATCAATTCTTTTTTGGTGTTCCTATTGCTTGAGTATGGATAGGAATTAGGTCCCTTGTTCTAGATATTTCTATTCCCATTAGTTGTACGAGTGTTTCTTCCCCTTTCCTAGAATTTTAAGGTCAATTTTAATTATAACTTATATTACCCTTCTATATATTTTCATATGAAACCCTTCTTTTAGAATTATGAAATGATCTATCCTATCCCCTGCGATATTTAGAATATTTTAACTCCATATTTTCTTAAGAAGTGTAGGTAGGTTATCTTCAAATAACAATGTAATCTTAGTTTCCACTTTTGGGTATCCAAAAGTGACGGGCCCCAAAACCATGTCAAAGCTAATAATTTTTCCACATATAGCCAAAGTTTGAATATGATCCATCCTCTGATTAGAGTATGGTATTTTGACATATATGTGAGAAAGATAACTAATTTTTCTCCACCCAACACTTTATTCCACCTTCTAAAATAGTTTTACCTATGAAATGACAAATGATATTTGTTCTCATAAGTTTAGTTGTGACCTATGAACCCACATATCCTCCCACTACTGAGATAAATCCATCCTTCCACTCTTCCCAAATTTTATTTTCCAACTTATACTTTCTCCCTCCAAACTCTATTTGTTCTCTGCCTTTGGGATCCATAATGCCTTATTTGGTCAATTCCTCCCAAGACAAAGTTCCAAACCCTATTCCCATAATGTTCTCTAAATTTTAATTATATAGACCATACCTTATATCTTCTTTGGTAGAAAGAGGTCAAGGTTCTTGGTTTATCAATGGAAGGAACCTAGTATCACATCTCATTGTATTATATAACCTTAAAGCTTGACATGTCTTAACCTCAAAATTAAATTACATCTTAACACTCCCACTTCTTGAATTTACTACAAAAATTACTTTATGGATTCTAAAATTTTGGATTGAACAAAGAAGGAATTTTGAAGGTAATAAAGGCTAAAGGAAGCTAAGGTTCAATGTTAATTATGGCTATCAAATCAACTAGTGTGCACATGAAAATAATTTGGAAGAATTATAAACTCCGTTGAAGTCCATTTGAAACCAATTTAAATTTAGAAATCATATCTATTATGCATCCCACCCATACACACACATGTATGTATGTATGCATGTACACGAATTCTGAAGAAAATATCCCTCATATTTTTATTTTCCCCCTTATACAGTATTTCTAGGCTAAAGTTGCAAGCTATTTGGGCAAAGGACGTTTTGGAAGAATGTATGAAATATTGGCTTCTTGACCTTTTTGTGAAGAAATTTGAGGCTTTCTCATGCATGTAGTTTATGGGATTTCATGGGCTCACACTTGCAATATTTTAAGTCTGCAAATATTACCCCCAAAATTTCTACAATGTTGATCATAAAAATGTGCAAAAGATTCAAAGTGGGCTGAAAAAAATCTAAAAACAGAAGGCAAATCATGGCTATTCTTGGCTATGGGATTCCACGGGGTTACTTTGATGACACCTCTAAAGTCCATACATCTATGTGGGATCAATATTTTTTTATTTCCAAACCAAAATCATGTTGTGCAAATTCAATATGCCCCTTATGCCCCTCACAAAGGCACAAATAATAGGGTGGAATTTATTTCTCTGTGAACTTTCCTCTTAGTTGGTTCACTAAAAGGAGGAAAAACACTACATGTGTGTGCATATTCAAAGTTAGTTATAAACTGGGCAAACACAAAAATCTCAGTGGGAAATGTGTAACTACTTCCCCTTCTTTAAGACATCTAGGAATCCATGCTTCCTTTTGAATGGATTTCCTTCAATCATGTGCTTTAGGAACTTAACAGAAAGGAAGATGAGCTATCCAAAGAAAATCTATCTTTTCTAGTTGGTATTTCAACTTTTCTGAGCTAATAGATGTTGTGGAGTAGGAATCAATGAATTTTCACATATAATTTATTTTTTTTCTTTTTAAAAAAATATGTATCTATGTAAGTATCTACACACACACACACACACACTATATATATATACATATATATATATACATATATATATATATATATATATATATATATATATATATATATATATATATATATATATATATGTATATATATATATGTATATATATATATCTATATATATGTATGTATATATATATGTATGTATATATGTATGTATGTATATATGTATGTATATATGTATATATACATATGTATATATATATATATATATACATATATATATATATATATATATATATATATATATATATATATTTATGTATGTATATATATATATATATGTGTGTGTGTGTGTGTGTGTGTGTGTATATATTAGTTACAAAAAGACTACATTTGACACTAATTGCTATATGTGAACAACATACATAAACTTTGCAAAATTGTCCAAGAAGTAAAACAAATTTATAATACAAGCACATCATAAAGGAGGCGAATTAGAATCATCTAAACCATTTTCCAAAGGTCAATTAATATCAAGAAACAAGTTTCTAGTGGGATGGCTAGAAGTAGTACTATCTACATTTTAATTTTCATTTATCATGAGTTGCCACTTCAACTCATCCAACTACTAATGAATAGCATTGATTTCACACTATTGGCGGACGAAGATTACTTTTGAGTGTTTGAATATCATTGATGAGATAAATAGAGGTTGACACTTGTTGGTGAAGTTTCCACTTGATTTCCATGTTGTCCAACTAAAGAGATTTTATGTATTGGGTGCACTGCCCACAGATGCCATTACCCCCTACAACGATAACTTTAACTCTCTTGGTAGACATAATTTAGTGACAGGAGAAAAGGAGCCAGGTGTTTGCAAGTATAGGGAGAAGGTGGTTTAGAGGGTGAATGTGAGGGAGACAATGGGAAGCAATAAGGGAAATTATTAGTTTCAAAGTAGTTAATATCACCTAGAGATAATATACATAGAGCATGCCAATACAATACTTCATAATGCCTGAGAAGCCCCAGCCAAAGAGACTAAAGAACAAAGAAGAATTTCCATTACATAAGAGGAGAAACAAAGAATAGTTGGAATCAAAAGTGACATATAATACTGCACAGAGGGAAGAGGAATACCTAAGATTAGGAGCACCCTGCTGAGGAAAACAAGTTTTCACAAAAGGGCACCAACAAACAAGAATGGATGACCTAGTGGAATTGACATAGGCTGAACTAATTCAAATTGTGCCCACAAAAAGTGACTGTGAAGCAGGCCAAGCACAGGTTAGGAAAATATTGAATTCACAACTTTTGACATCATGTAAGGATGTATTGAGATGAAAAATGTTCTAAAAAAATTTTAGAATCCAATTCCCATGGATATTCTTAGAGAATTCCTTTTGTTTCCATTAAATAAAACTATACAAAGGTGCATAATGCTTAGAAAGAGTAGATTTCTTGTGGAAGGAGAGAACAATGGACATTAAATTAAACCTAGACTTAGAAATACCACACATAAAGACCATCATATCACCATCACTTTTCATAATAACCCCCATCCTAGATACCATCAATAATCCTAGCGTGAGGTCAGAGCGATACCAAGCATGTCATCTTGTCACATGCCTTAATGTGTGATGTCCTTGGGGGATTTTCATTGCATGGGCCATGTCCTGACTACAAGCCATGACACCCTATATTAAAAACCATATTTTGTTTTATATTTTTCACTAAGATTTAGACCATCATATGGATTGGGGAAGCTCAGAGAAGGGCTTACAATCATATGCATTATAACCAAAGTGGGGGGGGGGGGGGGGTGAATCATGGAACAATTCTCCATCCCGAGGAAACATTAATTTTAGTTTGGCCTGCTTTTAGAAGGCAAGCAATATTTTCTTGTCTATCTACTTCCAAATTTTTACATCTAAGAACATGAAAGAAGGACTTGAGGGGGATGGGATCTAGAGCACAATTAATTATTTGAAGGTGAAGCTTGAGATGAATATCTTTTGGGAAGGAGCCTTTGCACAAGTACTATATTGTGATTAGGGAGTTCCCAAGGAGTATAATCTAAGAGATACCCATTTCTTTCACCAATATTAATCTAAGTAAGAGGCCGTGCATTTCAACTTGGTTATTGGACCTCTTCCCAAGCCTGTAGGAGTATTTAATCGCTAGTTTTCCATCGGGGTTATAGAGAACCCTTCCCGTTCCTACCACCCCTAATGTGTCTAAGACTTGATGAAAAAGAGAAAGTGGAAAATAATATTTTAAAATTTATTTATTTAGTTCCCTATAATCTATACAAACTCGCCACTTACCATTATTTTTTTCACAATAACCAATGGTGAAACCCACTAGCTATTTGATATCGGATAGATGAATTTTATATCGAGCAATTTTTTGCAATTCTTCCTTCACTATTTCCCTCAAATGAGGATTCATACTTCCTTAAGGATGTCAAATGTTTCTAACATTATCATGTATGTATATATGATGCATGCAAGTGTTAGTATTAATTCCCTTCATAAATGTGTATTCCGATGCAGAATTAGAGAAATATTTTTGAAATATTTTAACTATTTTTTCATTTTGAAAATCTTATAGGCTATTGTTAATATTTAAAGTTTTTCCTGGACTAAATTTTATAGGATTACTATCAAAATTTTCCATAGAATTTAGAGATAACATAGAGTGATGTGATGAAAAATCCTCAATCTTACAATTTTCTTTAAAATCATTTGCTAACATATTCACACAATAATTTGCTTTTGAAGATATTTGAGAAAAATCACAATTATTAATAAGATGCATTAATTGATTTTCTTCATCATTTTTTCTTGAAAGACATTATTTGTGAAATAGTTAGAACACGTTGTGAGATTGTAGTCCTAAAAGTTGATAAAGGTGGCGCAACTATCATAATGAACACAATTGATTATAATGAAAAGATGATAGACCACCTCACCAACAATGGCTGTTACATTAAATTAGATAAGAATCCACTAAAAACGATATCCAGAAATGTACACAATCTGATAAAATCAAGTAAATAACACAACATTAAGAACCCATACACCCCTAGAATCTATGGAGCCCCGAAGATACACAAAGAAGGCGTCCCCATAAGACCCATTGTTAATACTATAGGAGGTCCCACTTACTAGTTGGCAAAATACCTAGTTAGAAAATTAAAACCTCTGGTCGGCAATACTAGTTCCTTTGTCAAAGACTCCACCCACTTTATCAATGAGATCAAAGATCTAAACCTTGATGCCAATGACATATTAATCAGTTTTGATGTTAAATCTCTCTATACCAACATCCCCATAGATGAAGCCATGGAAGTGATCCATAAAATCGTGAACTCTGACAAGCCAGATTAATTGGGGTCTATCTCAAATCAACCTTCTTTAGTTTTAGAGATGAAATTTATGAATAGACATGCGGTGTAGCCATGGGATCCCCTCTATCTCCTATCATTGCAAATCTCTTTATGGAGGATTTTGAAACTAGGGCCATTGAATCTACCCCATTAAAACCCAAACTTTGGAAAAGATTTGTAGATGACACTTTTATTATTTGACCCCATGAAAAAGAAAAATTAAACAATTTCCTACAACACCTAAACAGTCTATCCAATTCCATCAAATTTACCATGGAAATAGAGAAAATGATAGCCTTCCTTTTCTTCACATCTTAATCAAGAGAAACAAAGCTGGATCCATATCACACCAGGTGTATTGTAAGAAAACCCACACGGAAAATTAGCTACATGCCAACTCTCAACACCATCCATCCCCAAAAATCAATGTTCTCAACACTCTAGCAACCAGGGCCGTTCGTATTTCAGATGAAAATAATTTTGAAGATGAGAAGAACCATCTTATGAATGTATTCACTGAGAATGGATACAATAAACACTAAGTGATCAAAGCCTTTCGGAATGCAGAGAATACTAAAAGCAAACAACCACTAGATGATCATTTAGGCAAGGTGCACCTCCCTTACATATTAGGCACAACAGATAAAATTGCGCACATTTTAAAAAAGAACAAAATTAGAACCACTTTCAGAGCCATGAACACCATCAATAGATGCCTGAAATCGGTCAAAGATCCCATTGATCCCAAATGCCACAAAGGAGTTTACATGGTTCCATGTTCTTGCCAAAAAACATACATTGGAGAAACTGGTCGATCTATCTATACCAGAATTCAAGAACATGCCACCGATATAAAACATAACCGCTCAAAAACCTCAGCTCTGGCTGAACATTCCAGTAAAACCAATCATCACGTCTGCATTGAAAACTCTAGGGTAGTAGCCAAAATTGATCATTACCACCATAGAAAACTGAGAGAAGCCATAGAAATAGGCAAAAACCCTAAAAACCTCAATCGAGATGAAGGATGGAAAATAAGTGACAATTGGATTCCTACTTTAACATCCTATAACACCCTCTCCCAACTCAACCATTCCCCCATTACGCTTGACCTCCCTCCCCAACCTTCTCTCTCTACACTTCACACTCGTATTAAACATTGACCCTAATTTCAAATTCTCAAAATTAAAAATAGTAATTTACATCTTAACTAAAAAACAAAGAATCTTAGATCACTAATATCAACATTAACATTAATTAATATTAATACCTTTTAGAATTATAATACCAAATCATATTAACTTTGATTAGAAGAATTTTATAAGGATTTCATTTAAGGAATATTGATAGCAAATTTGACAATCTACTTATAAATCATAAAAAAAATCACTAAAACTATAAAAATTTCTAGGAACAAGCACTAATATAAAAATTAGTACTAGTTAACATAAAAACTATCATTAAAATCAAGCGAATTAATTTACTCTAGAGTAAAAACAAAAACAATATAAAATTAATTATAAAATAAAATAAAAATAAATACAAAATAATTAATTAATTATAAATAAATAAAATCCTATTAAGAGGATTAATAGGATTTTTAATCAAGACTAAAAGCTACTTATAAATAATAAATAAAATCACTAAAATTATAGAAATTTCTAGGTACAAGCACTAATATAATAATTAGTACTAATTAACAAAAAAAAATCATTAAAATCAAGCTAATTAATTTACTCTAGAGTAAGAACAAAAACAAAATAAAATTAATTATAATATAAAATAATTAATTAATTAATTATAAATAAAAATAAATAAGAATCTTATTATATAATTAAATATTAAATATATTAATTTACATTTTAACTAATACTAAACAAATAATTAAATTAGTTTTCATTATTAATATTAGCATTAACACTGATTATCTCTCAATAATAGGAAATAATCAAAAATCTTATTACAGAATCATTTTATTTTTATAATTAAATTAAATGCAAATATTACAAAACAAATTATGATAAGGTTGACTTCCAGTCCCTTTGCATCTTTTAACCCTATTTATTCAATCCAATGAGATCTATCTTACACAATTACTGATTTATCCTCATGATGAGCCATAGTGGATGGCTCGAAACGATTCAAACAATCATGGATGCTAGAACTCCGGATGAAAACTACACACAAAGCACTAATAGCAGAAGCCTCAAAACAATAATTTAAACCATATAGGGAAGGGAGAAATTGCAAGAGGTTCGGGTATTCGAACATATAAGATTTATGATAGGTAAGAACAAGCAGATCTCACATTCCTCAAGCAATGCCTCAAGCAATGCAGGGATTCCTCAGTCATTCCTACATTCGTCAACATCAAACACAACCTCAGAAACCCTAGAAATAATCACATCTTGGTCTAGTCCCTTCTCCATTCAGAAATTGCGAGAACTCGTGCTTATCTTGATACATTGAACAAAAAAATCTTATAAGTTGCACCTTAGTTTATCCAAACAAATCAACCTAGAACCTTGGACCAAAATAGATGGGTGCTCATAGCTGAAGACCCTTAAAAATGAAGAAGGTAAATGCTTAAAACTTAACTTAAAACTCAAAAGACTAAACAAGGTCTCAAACCTTAAGCATAAACATCTAGATAACTCAAACAACCTTCTTTCACGACCTAGAATTAGCTCCACCCAGATCTCTGTCCTTAACGCGTTAATCTTGAATTCTGTACATGATATCAACCCAAGCCATCCCACTGTCAATCAGGTCACTACGCAAACCAACACAAGAGATCTGCTGACAGGAAAAATCAATAATAAAATGCTGATATCAGGACAAGACAAGTATGTTAATGACAATCCCCTCAGCCATCCTCCAACGTATTCCACAGTTAATAGAGAAAAATCCATGCCGCTTGAAATAACGAACAAGGGTATATCGATGACAACATCCGGCTTGAAGGTTCACAATCGTGAAGAAACACGACTGAGGAAAGACTTGCGCATGGACAATCCGACAGCGTTTAGAGCAGTAATGAAATCCGCAGAAGACGTTATTCGCAACACTCAAGAAAGCGGTATCAACGACTGCCTCAACAGCGTATCCCTAACAGGTAATGCACTGACATCAACCATCGTTAGCCAAGACACGATACAGGAATCCAAGTACGTCACTAATTCTAGAGAAATCATAGTAAATTCATCAACATTGAGGGAGGCTACAACGATGGCCACAATCACTAAGGAGCAGGTGCAGGTCAATAATGCCATCTCAAGCTGCGAGTTAGAGAAATCCACAGTAGATAGGCATAACATTGACTTAGTGTCAACAACAACATTAAGAACCACAGCAACAAATATACCCACCCGAGAAGCAGACACGTAGTGAATCTATCAAACAAGCACGTAGTGAATCTATCAAACAAGCAAGTTGACCAAAACACCCTCCATTTCCTTGGAAAAGGATTAAATTTTGCCATTTCCCCCTGACAATCTCCAAAGAAGACATTCTTTGCAACATAGAGTATGGGATCAAGTACTTACAATACAAAATTAAATAATGAGAAAATATCTGCAACTGTCATAATGAACAAAATTGATTATAATGAAAAGATGAGAAAATATCTACAACTGTCATAATGAACAAAATTGATTATAATGAAAAAATGATCGACCACGTCACCAAACATTAAATTAAATAAGAATCCCCTAAAAAAGATATCCAGAAACGTACACAATTTGATAAAATCAAGTAAAGAACACAACAATAAGAATTTATTAAAAAGCAACTCATACACCCCAAGAATCTATGGAGCCCCGAAGATACACAAAGAAGGCATCTCCATAAGAGCCATTGTTAATACTATAGGAGGCCCCACTTATGAGTGGGCAAAATACCTAGCTAGAAAATTAAAACCTCTAGTCCGCAATATTAGTTCCTTTGTCAAAGACTCCACCCACTTCATCAATGAGATCAAAGATCTAAACCTAGATGCCAATGACATATTAGTTAGTTTTGATGTTAAATCTCTCTATACCAACATCCCCATAGATGAAGCCATGGAAGTGACCCATAAAATTGTGAACTGACACAGTCAAATTAGTTGAGGTCTGTCTCAAATCTACCTTCTTTAGTTTTAGAGATGAAATTTATGAACAGACCTGCGGTGTAGCCATGGGATCCCCTCTATCTCCTATCATTGCAAATCTCTTTATGGAGGAATTTGAAACTAGGGCCATTGAATCTGGCCCATTAAAACCCAAACTTTGGAAAAGATTTGTAGATAACACTTTTATTATTTGGCCCCATGGAAAAGAAAAATTAAACAATTTCCAACAACACCTAAAGAGTCTATCCAATTCCATCAAATTTACCATGGAAATAGAGGAAAATGATAGCCTTCCTTTTTTTGGCATCTTAATCAAGAGAAACAAATATGGATCCATATCACACCAGGTGTATCGTAAGAAAACCAGGTGTATCGTAAGAAAACCCGCACGGAAAATTACCTACATGCCAACTCTCACCACCATCCATCCCAAAAAATCGGGGTTCTCAACACTCTAGCAACTAGGGTCGTTCGTATTTCGGATGAAAATCATTTTGAAGATGAGAAGAACCATCTTATGAATGTATAAACACCAAGTGATCAAAGCCTTTAGGAATACAGAGAATCCTAAAAACAAACAACCACTAGATGATCATTTAGGCAAGGTGCACCTCCCTTACATATTAGGAAAATAGATAAAATTGCGCACATTTTAAAAAAGAACAAAATTAGAACCACTTTCAGAGCCATGAACACCCATCTAAAATCGGTCAAAGATCTTGTTGATCCCAAATGCCACAAATGAGTTTACATGGTTCCATGTTCTTGCGAGAAAACATACATTGGAGAAACTAGTCGATCTATCCATCCCAAAATTCAAGAACATGTCGCTGATATAAAACATAGCCACTCAAAAACCTCTCTGGCTGAATGTTCCAGTAAAACCAATCATCACTTCTGCATTGAAAACTCTAGGGTAGTAGCCAAAATTGATCATTACCACCATAGAAAACTAAGATAAGCCATAGAAATATGCAAAAACCCTAACAACCTCAATAGAGACATGGAAAATAAGTGACAATTGGATTCCTACTTTAACATCCTAAAACACCCTCTCCCAACTCAACCCTTCCCCATTATGCTTGACCTCCTTCCCCAACCTTCTCTCTCTACACTTCAAACTCGTATTAAACACTGACCCTAATTTCAAATTCTCAAAATTAAAAACAGTAATTTACATCTTAACTAAAAAGACAAAGAATCTTAGATCACTAATATTAACATTAACATTAATTAATATTAACAACTTTTAAAATTATAATACCAAATCATATTAACTTTGATTTGAATAATTTTATAAGGATTTCATTTAAGGAATATTGATAGAAAATTGACAATCTACTTATAAATCATAAATAAAATCACTAAAATTATAAAAATTTCTAGGAACAAGCACTAATATAAAAATTAGCATTAATTAACATAAAAACTATCATTAAAATCAAGCTAGTTAATTTACTCTAGAGTAAGAACAAAAACAATATAAAATTAATTATAAAATAAAATAAAAATCAAATACAAAATAATTAATTAATTATAAATAAATAAATAAAATCCTATTAAGAGGATTAATAGGATTTTTAATCAAGACAAAAATCTACTTACAAATCATAAATAAAAACACTAAAATTATAAGAAATTATAGGTACAAGCACTAATATAAAAATTAGTACTAATTAACAAAACAAACTATCATTAAAATCAAGCTAATTAATTTACTCGAGAGTAAGAAAAAAAAAAAAAAATTATAAAATAAAATAAAAACAAATATAAAACAATTAATTAATTATAAATCAAAATAAAAATAAAAATAAATAAGAATCTTATTATATAATTAAATATTAAATATATTAATTTACATTTTAACTATTACTAAACAAATAATTAAAATAGTTTTCATTACTAATATTAGCATTAATATTGATTATCTCTATTTAGGAAATAATCAAAAATCTTATTATAGAATCATTTTATTTTTATAATTAAATTAAATCCAAATATTACAAAACAAATTATGATAAGGTAGGCTTTCGGTCCCTTGGCATCTCTTAACCCTATTTATTCAGTCCAATGAGATCTGTCTTATGTCTTACACAATTACTGATCTATCCTAATGATGAGCCACAATGGATGACTCGAAACGTCTATTCAAACAATCATGGATGCGAGAACTCTGGAAGAAAACTACACACAAAGCACTAATCGAGCCTCAAAACAAAAATTTAAACCATATACGGAAGGGAGAAATTACAAGAAGTTCGGGTATTCAAACATATAAGATCTATGATAGCTAAGAACAAGACAGATCTCACATTCCTCAAGCAATGCAGGGATTCCTCAGTCGTTCCTACATTTACCAACATCAAACACAACCTTAGAAACCCTAGAAATAATCACATATTTACCAAACCCAGCCAGTCCCTTCTCCATTTAGAAATTGCCAAAACTCGTGCTTATCTTGATACATTGAACAAAAAATCAAAAATCTTATAGGTTGCACCTTAGTTTATCCAAACAAGTCAACCTAGAACTTTCGCGCAGAATAGATGGGTGCTCATCGCTGAAGGCCCTTAAAGTGAAGAAGGTAAATGTTTAAAACTTAACTTAAAATTCGAAAAACTAAACAAGATCTCAAACCTTAAGGATAAACATTTGGATAACTCAGAAAACCTTCCTTCACGACCTAGAATTAGCTCCACGCAGATCTCAGTCCTTAACACACTAATCTTGAATTCTGTACATGATATCAACCCAAGCCATCCCACTGTCAATTAGTTCACTATGCAAACCAACACAAGAGATCCGCTGACAGGAAAGATCAATAATAAAATGCTGATATCAGGGCAAGACAATTATGTTAATGACAATCCCCCCAGCCATTATCCAACGTATTCCGTAGTTAACAGAGAAAAATCCATGCTGCTTGAAATAACGAACAGGGGTATATTGATGACAACATCCAACTCGAAGGTTCACAATCCTGAAGAAACGCGATTGAGGAAAGACTTGCGCAAGGACAATCCGACAGCGTTTAGAGCAGTAACAAAATCCGCAAAAGATGTTATTCGCAACACTCAGGAAAGCGGTATCAACGACAGCCTCAACAGTGTATCCCTAATAGGTAATGCACTGACATCAACCACCGTTAGCCAAGACATGATACAGGAATCCAAGTACGTCACTAATTCTAGAGAAATTGTAGTAATTTCATCAACATTGAGGGAGGCTACATGATGGCCACAATCACTGAGGAGCAGGTGCAAGTCAATAATGCCATCTCAAGCCGCAGGTCAGAGAAATCCACAGTAGATAGGCATAACATCGACCTGGTGTCAACAACATTAAGAACCACAGCAACAAATATACCCACCCTGAGAAGCAGACACGGAGTGAATCTATCAAACAAGCAAGTTGACCAAAACACCCTCGATCTCCTTGAAAAAGGATTAAATTTTGCCATTTCCCCTGACAATCCCCAAAGAAGACATTCTCTGCAACATAGAGTATGGGATCAGGGACTTACCAGATAAAATTAAAGAAAATATCTGACAGGATTGCTCCATCATAACGAGAAAATATCACCTTCCCAAAAGCAACATTTAGAGACAAAACATTTAGCACTCAAAAACTTAAATCAAAACCCTGATACTGTAGTCCTAAAAGCTGATAAAGGTGGTGCAACTGTCATAATGAACACAATGGATTATAATGAAAAGATGATAGACCACCTCACCAACAATCGCTGTTACATTAAATTAAATAAGAATCCCCTAAAAAAAGATATACATACACAATCTAATAAAATCAAATAAAGAACACAACATTAAGAACCCATACACCCCCAGAATCTATGGAGCCTCAAAGATACACAAAGAAGGCGTCCCCATAAGACCCATTGTTAAAACTATAGGAGGTCCCACTTAGGAGTTGGCAAAATACCTAGCTAGAAAATTCAAACCTCTAGTCGGCAATACTAGTTCCTTTTTAAAAGACTCCACCCACTTCATCAATGAGATCAAAGATCTAAACCTAGATGCCAATGACATATTAGTCAGTTTTGATGTTAAATCTCTCTATACCAACATCCTCATAGATGAAGCCATGGAAGTGTTCCATAAAATTGTGAACTCTGACATAGCCAAATTAATTGAGGTCTGTCTCAAATATACCTTCTTTAGTTTTAGAGAAAAAATTTATGAACAGATGTGTGGTGTAGCCATGGGATCCCCTCTATCTCCTATCATTGCAAATCTATTTATGGAGGATTTTGAAACTAGGGCCATTGAATTTTCCCCATTAAAACCCAAACTTTGGAAAAGATTTGTATATGACACTTTTATTATTTGGCCCCATGGAAAAGAAAAATTAAACAATTTCCTACAACACCTAAACAGTCTATCCAATTCCATCAAATTTACCATGGAAATAGAGGAAAATGATAGCCTTCGTTTTCTTGACATCTTAATCAAGAGAAACAAAGATGGATCCATATCACACCAGGTGTATTGTAACAAAACCCACATGGAAAGTTACCTACATGCCAACTCTCACCATCATCCATTCCAAAAAATTAGGGTTCTCAACACTCTAGAAACTAGGGTTGTTCGTATTTTGGATGAAAATCATTTTGAAGATGAGCAGAACCATCTTATGAATGTATTCACTGAGAATGGATACAATAAAAACTAAGTGATCAAAGCCTTTAGGAATGCAGAGAATCCTAAAAACAAACAACCACTAGATGATCATTTAGGCAAGATGCACCTTCCTTACATATTAGGCACAACAAATAAAATTGCGCACATTTTAAAAAAGAACAAAATTAGAACCACTTTCAGAACCATGAACACTATCATTAAATGCCTAAAATCAGTCAAAGATCCCATTGATCCCAAATTCCACAAAGTAGTTTACATGGTTCCGTGTTCTTGGGGGAAAACATACATTGGAGAAACTAGTCGATCTATCCATACTAGAATTCAAGAACATGCCGCATATATAAAACATAGCCGCCCAAAAACCTCAGCTCTTGCTGAACGTTCCAGTAAAACAAATCATCACTTTTGCATTGAAAACTCTAGGGTAGTAGCCAAAATTGATCATTACCACCATAGAAAACTGAGAGAAGCCATAGAAATAGGCAAAAACCCTAACAACCTCAATCGAGACGAAGGATGGAAAATAAGTGACAATTGGATTCCTACTTTAACATCCTAGAACACCCTCTCCCAACTCTACCCTTCCCCCATTACGCTTGACCTCCCTTCCCAACCTTCTCTCTCTACACTTAAAACTTGTATTAAACACTGACCCTAATTTCAAATTCTCAAAATTAAAAACAGTAATTTACATCTTAACTCAAAAAAAAAAAAAAAAAAAAACAAACAAACAAACAAACAAAGAATCTTAGATCACTAATATTAACATTAACATTAATTAATATTAATACCTTTTAGAATTATAATACTAAATCATATTAACTTTGATTAGAAATTGATAGAAAATTGACAGTCTACTTATAGATCATAAATAAAATCACTAAAATTATAAAAATTTCTAGGAACAAGTACTAATATAAATATTAGTACTAATTAACATAAAAGCTATCATTAAAATCAAACTAATTAATTTACTCTAGAGTAAGAACAAAAACAATATAAAATTAATTATAAAATAAAATAAAAACAAATACAAAATAATTAATTAATTATAAATAAATAAAATCCTATTAAGAGGATTAATAGGATTTTTAATCAAAACTAAAATCTACTTATAAATCATAAATAAAATCACTAAAATTATAAAAATTTCTAGGTACAAGCTCTAATATAAAAATTAGTACTAATTAACAAAAAAAACTATCTTTCTAGGTACAAGTTCTAATATAAAAATTAGTACTAATTAACAAAAAAAACTATCATTAAAATCAAGCTAATTAATTTACTCTACATTAAGAACAAAAACAAAATAAGATTAATTATAAAGTAAAATAAAAACAAATATAAAATAATTAATTAATTATAAATAAAAATAAATAAGAATCTTATTATATAATTAAATATTAAATATATTAATTTACATTTTAACTAATACTAAACAAATAATTAAATTATTTTTCATTACTAATATTAACATTAATACTAGCCCACGGGGCTTTGGATTGAGGGTGAATGGGTGTGCTTTTAAGGCACTCCTTGCGATAGGTCACCGGTTCAAATCTCCGTGGGTACTTAGGTTAGTCTTAATTAGAAAAAAAAATATTAACATTAATACTGATTATCTCTCAATAATAGGAAATAATAAAAAATCTTATTATAGAATCATTTTATTTTTATAATTAAATTAAATCCAAATATTACAAAAAAAACTATGATAAAGTCGGCTTCCAGTCCCTTTGCATCTCTTAACCCTATGTATTCTGTCCAATGAGATCTGTCTTACACAATTACTGATCTATCCTAATGATGAGCCACAATGGATGGCTCGAAACGTCGATTCAAACAATCATGGATGCGAGAACTCCAAAAGAAAACTACACACAAAGTTGTACATATTCATATTCTTCCTCCTCATCATCAATCCATTCTTCATTTTCAAATTTAGTAATTTCTCTTGCTGTAGGATATAATGTAAGTTTTTTCATTGAATTTCTATTAGAAATTATTAGGTCACGAGATCTACAACTAATAAAGGCATTAGTGATGGCTAGCCAAGGCTTGCCTAATATCAATGGATGACCACCCAGATTGGTTTTTGGTGCTAATACCATAAAATCAACTAGATAGTCCAAATAATATAAGGATATAATACATCTTCTAATATACCCTTTGGTTTTATTATAGATCTATCAACTAATTGTAAAAAAATGGGTGTTTATTGAATATTTGTTAATTTTAGTTCATCCATAATGATTTTAATCATAACATTATTGCTACACCTAGTGTTGGGTATGTGTTATATTCTTTTCACAACTACCCCCAGGCGTAGAGTGTAACCTAGGCAAAATCCCCCTTGCACGGGGCTCAAGGCAGCACCCAAAAAAAAATATGTGGACACAAGGATGGGGGTTGGTACCAAGGATGGTGGGCATACCCACCCATGGTTTTGCGCATGGTTTTGGGCATGCTAATTTTTTCCATGTTATTTTGTAGATCTAGTAAAGGGAACTAAGGTTATGTTATAATCCAGGGTTAATGGATTGGGGGGTTATGAATGCTTTGGCATATATATAATGTATTGTACCATTGGAAGGAATATAATGAAAAATCAATCTGGTTTTCCTGATTTTGGGTTCCAGCAGAAAAGTCTCTGTGTATATTTTATGTTCACTCCATTGTATATTTTCTGTTTTTTAAGAATTCATTTGTAGATAATTTTTGTATAGGGTTAAAACCTTCACCTAGATATTTTAATTTACAATTTTTCCTTGGAAAAAGACCATAATTCCTTTTCAACTTTTGAAAAAAAGGAACAAAATTACTTTTTGCAAATGCTAAAAGCATTCAGTATGTGCAACATTACTACTTAGGGACTGGGAAAAAGCTAAAAATAGAAAATACAAAGCAAAAGATTAAGTGATATAAAAATCACTTATATTCTCTTTCTTTCCTTTCTTTCTCTAAACCTTATTCCACCCTCTATAGGATGGTCAACAATAACCATTGCCAAATCATTCTAGGTCACCTATGGGGGATGTCCTTTGTCAGAATTTGAGCTTTCTGAAACATGAACTTTCTTTGTGCCCATCATCCCATCTAATTTTCCGACCACCACTTGATGATGTTCCTCTACATGGATTGATTCTATTTCTGAGTTGTTTTGCATATGAGGTGCATGTCCATAATGAACTTAGGTATTCCTATCTTCTTGTTTTGAAAAATCCTCCTTAATTTCCCCTTCTTTATTCTCTAGAAAAATATGATTAAAATGTTTCCAATCTTTCTGTTAGTGTCCCGCCCCTTTTCTTTTTGGGTGAATTTTTGGCAAGTGGGCATGTGTCCCAAATATGTCCTATTTGAAAACATGTGCAACATCTTAATTACATGTTTCCATAATCCAAAATTTAAATCCATTGGAAGGATTTATGTTTCATCAATATGTAGATAGGTAAACCCTTGATTAGGTATATTTCTACACATATATGGTAAAAGATGAATAAATCTTTCTTCATTCTTTCACTATCCATCTTTTTAAAGGAGCCCAAAGTGTTCCCAACATCCTCTAGAACCTTATGATGCCAAAATGGAAGAGGGGGGTTTGGAAACCATACCAAAATTGGAAACTTTGTTACCACCATTGATGTAGAATCAAACTTTGGAAGCTAAGGGGTAATGAAAATCCCCGCTCTTCCTCAGAACCAAGCCACATCATTCAAAAAAATCTCCATATCTTCGTGGGAATCAAACTAAACAATGAAAAAAACTTTTGAGTAGAGGTAAATATCACAATTTCGAATAATGTTATGAAAACCCATGGATGTAAAGGTTCAGACCTTGTCAAAACATTGTTAAATATCCAAATCATAGCCTTTAATTGAAGAATTGAAAATATTTTATTTACCTATTGTAAATTTACTTCAAGAGCTGGAACTTGTTCTAATTGTTTAACAATACAAGGTCTTGCAATAAACTGTGGTTGTTCCATGGTAAAGAAACATTTCCCTCAAGCCACATCCTTGTAAGAAATTGGAGTAGTTGGGTTCCAAAATACTGAAGCATGTCCACGCAACCTAAAAATCAATACAATAATGGAGTTTTGAGTTATTTCGTAATCACACATCTAAGAAAAAACCTGTAGTTCCTTCCCTTTCATATAAAATTCGTTGAATGGATGCTATGATCCCAACCATTTATCTAGGATTTGCATTAGATATGCCACATACTCCTCTTCTAAGACCCAAAATGGGATCGAGGTCCCATTCAAAGCCTTTACAAAAATATAGAAAACTTTCACCTAATTTTTATAAACCTCGACTAGATCCAATTCTTTTATCTTTCCCACCAACCCCAACATAGGAGAACAAGGTGTTTTTTCAATTAGATATGCTCGGATCTAAGGACAACAAAGAGAGAAAGAATGACTATCCATTTGAGCCTTTCTCTATTAACAACAACCTTAGCAACTATCATACTAATTTGTGGAACCTCCATTATGAGCTACAACCCTCAACCTTGAGCCTTCACCATAAGTTGTAGTCGTTGTTTCCTTGAAGTGCTACCACCATGAGATTGAGTAATGATAGCCACATTCATAAAGGAGTTAACCCAACACCATTGGTAGTCAAAAAATAACATGTAGATCAATTAATGTGTTTGGGATTATAACATTATTAATGTGAATTTTCACAAGAGGACCTCCTCAATCTAGATATTTTTCTATGTTAAATTCTTTTTCATCATGGTTTCTGTTATTTCTCTAATGAGTTGAACTATTTGAAATTATTTTCTTTTTCTATATAGTTTTTTAATGCATAAATCTATTACTTTTACATAAATTGGAATATCCCTTATTGATTTTAGTAAAGAATTCTACTACAAATATTTTGTAACTCATCTAGCATATTATAATTTGTCAAAATCAAATTTTTTTCTACATTTTTATCTATTTGTAATCTCTTTGGAAAAGAGGGGTTTTGTAAATATATAGAAGGTTGTTCTGCTAGACGAGTAGAAGGGTTTTGTCTTATTTATGTGGCATATATTTTTCTAAGAACTTCTTCCTTGTTAGGAATTTCTTCCTCTTTTTTATCTTCAATGGTAATAGGATAATCCCTTTTTAGTAAAACTCATCATGATATAAGATGAAAATCATTCATATCAAGAGGAGCTATCATGTATGTTTGGAAATTTTGTACCTCAACATTGTAAGTGGGTTGAATTAATTTATTGTTGGGGTTTAGAAGTAGTTGTGCAGGTAGTTGAGTGGGTATTTGAGGTGGTTGGGTAGCTGGTAAGGGAAAAGTTTGAGTAGAATTCAACTGTGGGTGTAATTGAGTTTGTGGTGGAGGTAAATGGTGTTGAAATTGAAACTGGGGATATTGAGGATATTGTGGGAAAAATGGGTAATATTTTGGATTTCTTACATAAGATCCTTGCCAAGTTTGATTTTGGCATTGGGGTGGTGATGGTTTCGAAGGAAATAGTGTATTCTAATTATTTTGAGATTGTTGCAGATAAGCTTGAAATTGTTGGTTAGGATCTTGCATCATACCTAACTGTAGGGGTTTCCAAGGTCTCCTTGGAGTCAAAAAACAAAGTTGTTATGGTGTTTAATTTACTCCACTATCTTCTTGGTAGGCTTCTTTCAATCCTCGTAATGACGAATAATCCTTTGTAGCATGTGTTTCTACACAAATGGCACAAATTTCAATGTTATCAAGTGGACATTCTCACAATGGATGCTTCTTCCTACATCTAGGAAAAAATATAGATAAATCAACATGCTCAATGTTTTTCTTATTTTGCATTCTTAACATATATATTGTTAGAACACCAAGAATGTTTGTTTTAAATTTATCTATAAAATTTTCAATTTCAACTTGACTCCTCGATCTTGATGCTGATTTACTTACTCTTTCTATGGCTAGATCCAAAGGACTTTTGGCATACTTTTCCCTTCCTCTTCATATGTGCTTACATAATTCATGAATTTCTTCAAATGATAATTAGGATACAACCCCTTTACCCATTACATTAAGGATATCAATCCACTCATCTTTAATTTATCTAATTAAAAGGGCTTTTAGAGCATCAATGATCCAGGTGGCTCTAGAGAGGCTCATAAATCAAATATGGCACATGAAAGGCTCAATAAAATTTCTTCGATTATAGTAAAAGTAGGGTCATATCGAAGAGTTCATCCTCACCTCAATCCGACATTGTATGTGAAAGTTATGGCTAGTCAAATTTTTGGTCAACTAAGCCCATTGGCTAAAGTTAGTGGAGTGCCAACTAAATTTGAAACCTAGCTAAATCTGGTGGAGATTAGCGAGGCAACAATTTATCACTTTGCAAAAACCATTACTAGCGGTCGGAACTGGTAAAATTATTGCCTACTTAATTTTTTTGGTGACCCTTAAAATTCGTTTGATGGTTTTTGATCATATTGTATTTTTAAATAAATAAATAAATAATCACAAAATATGGGTTGGCGGGCCGCCACCCCTGCCAACCCCTCACCATATATACATATGATATATGCAGTCAACGATTGTATTGAATCTGGGGCCGGTGGGAGTCAAACCCGCGCCAACGAGTGACCGGCCCACCGCCGACAAACCCACTTAACTAATGGCCACCTAGAAACATAACGCGCTAATAACAATGTTGCCAATTTGGGATCTCGCAAGGTTTGACCCCAGGCGAGTCCCCTAACAGTCAGGGTTGTTACCATTGGCCCACAGGCCAATGCTTTGTATATTCCACCTAATAACATAATTAAAAACTCGACTTTTGACCTTTTACAAGATGAAGGTCGAGTGACGGAATGGTGATACCATGAGGAATCTAGCATGCGTGCTAAGGGGAGGAAATTTGAGCATCCATAGAAATCGAGGAGTGGAACTCTGACGTAGGGGAATATATAAGGAATCTAAAATATTTTCTTGATGCCAAATTTTCACAAGGAGTCTGATGGTGTAATCAATTTCCTCAGCTGAGCAACATAATTTTAGTCAATCTACAGAAAAAAATCTTTGTGGAGTCTTGAGGAATCTTTAAGATTCCCTAGAGGCGTGAAAATGACAGTTTTAGAACCAGACCGACTTTGTACCCATTTTTCTTAGTTTTTTGCAAGGAATGTGATGATGTGATCATATTCTTGAGACAAGCAGCCGAATTCCAATTAACCCATGAGAAGGAATCTCTGAGATTCCCAAGGGTCCAGAATTTGGCTTGAGCAGAAAGGTGTTGAGTTTACAGTCACTTTCACGATTTTTCTCCAGGAATTCAAAGGTGTAGTCCGTTTCTTTAGAAGAGTGTGCATTTTTAGGCCATCCCCAGAAGCAAAGGTATAAGGTGTATTTTTTACATGCATGTAATTTGATTTCACTGAAGATTAATTAAAGAGGCCTCCCCACATTGAGCAGGGCCCGAAGACATAACCCATACTGGGTGAACTCCATTATCAAATCTATTTATGACTTTTATTCTCATGGTTGCATTTATTTCTGATTCTTTTATGTGTATGCATCTTATAGTTACATGCCATTTTAAAATAAATTATGTATGCATCTTTGAAGTGAAAATATCCAAATCAATTTTGGTATTAGAGCGGGTCTTCTATTGATGTGAATTGCAAGTGTATGATAACCAGGGCAAAGCTCCAAAGAGGTGAAGGAAAACTTAAGTCCTTTGATCTAGAAGCGGGGCATGCAACACAAACAAAGAAAATGGTAGATGAAGATGCTCGATTGGAGGAAGAGTGAAATTATCGCAAGGCCTTCTATGCCATGGAAGAAAAAGTGGACAAATTGTTTGCAGAGTATGAGAAGACAATGGTGAAGCCAGAGAGGAAGGAAGGACCAAATGATCATGCCTCATGAATCATGAAGGAGGAGGAGAATAGCCTACTGAACCTTCCTCTCCATCTTTTAGTGAAAAAAAAATTTCTTCCTCTTCTCGTCATTCTAGAGGTAGAAAAACTCATAAAAAGCCCTTTTTCAAGATGGATGTTAGGTTTGATTTGGCTTTGTTCAGTGGAGAATCTAATACTGAAAAGCTAGATAACTGGATGAGATAGGTTGAAGTATATTGCCACATACAATGAATCAAAGAGGATGAAGCTAAGATCCAACCATCATCCCTTTTCAGTGGCACTGCTATTGTCTAGTGGAAAGACAAATTACGGAAGGGTGATAAGAGTAGTCATCAATGTATTTCATCCTGGTATGAGTTTGTTTATGCTTTAATTGGAGAGTTTTATCCATTGGGTTACAAACATAAGGCTATGATGGAATTGAAACATTTGAAACAAAGAAAAGGTCAAAATATTGAGAATGTTATAGAGAAGTTTTGGAAACAAGCAATATCATTGAATGTTCCACTAGACTCTCCTAAGATGTTGATGAAATATATTGGATCTTTGCACAGTTATTTGCATCGTTCATTGTTATTATTTGAACCTAAAACTCTTGATGAAGCAAGTGTGAAGGTTGTACATATTGAAAGTAGGGGGAAGCATGAGCAAGATGACTGCCAAAAGTGGACAAAAATAGCTAAGAGAGAGGAAGCAAAGCCCTCTTGTACTCATTGTGAGAAAGAAGGGCATGATGAGGAACAATGCTGGAAACTGCATCAGGAATTGAGGCCAAAGATGAATAGCAAGAAGGAGAAACATAAGAAAGTTGTAACTATGCAACAAGAAGGATAATCTGGATCAGAGGATGATGAGAAGATCACAACTAAATGATTTGTAGATTTTGGACCAATTGACTTGGGGTCAGACTTAGGTGATGAAATGAAGATTGAAGCTCTTGGGATTGCAGAATATGGACCTATTGACTTGGGTTCCAATTCAGGCAATGAGACAAATATTTTAGCAGATGTTGTGCTAAAAATGAGAAGGGCACCAAATATTGCATGGCTCCAATAACTCGAAGGGATCAAACAAAGAATTCAAGCGGAGAATGTTGAAATAAAGAGACTCCTACAAGAAGCAGAGGAGGCAAAATAAAGGTTGCAGCATCAGTTATAAGACAAGGAGGAGGCCTTGGAAAAGCTGCAACATAACAATCCTAAGGTAAAAGGTGATCCTTAAATTACATGTTTTTTATGATGATTATTTCACTGCTTTTGAGAAACACACTACAGGAATTGGATCAAAATTGTTGAAGAATATGGGATATCAAAGAAAGGGCCTCAACATTAATGGTCAGGGCATTATGAATCCCATCAAAGTGGAGGAATTGCCTTATTATGCGGGACTTGGATACGTTAGAGAAGAGGTTGAAGAATTCTCCAAGACAAATAGTGACCAACCAACAATGGATGATGGGAGCACCTCATCACATTCTAATGATAGTGAGGATTCCACAGACACTTATCAGAGGCGCACCAAGAATAAGAGTTCTGAGATGGTCCAGAAGGTCTTGAGGAGAAAGAATCATTGCATTCACTGCAACAAGGATGGACATCAGAGAGCCACATGTCAGATACTTCATGACTAGAAAGCACTTATGAAGGAACCAACTGGTGAAGATGTTCAACAAGTGAATCAATAGCAGAGAGATGACCCATTCACTTTGTTGAGTGAGTGATGGTTTTATTAGATATAATAGATTGTCGTGGTCATATTATTGTAAATCATGTTGTGAAATGATTGTAAATGCGATGATGTGTTTTCCATCACTTATGAAAGAAACATGATGATGTTTTGGCCTCTTTTTGTTGATAGATGGGGTATTGGTTTCTATTATGATTCTGATGTAAACTTGACCAAAGAGTTTTTTATAAAATCTTGGGAAGTATGGGTTTGTTTGGGTCATGATTGGTCATGTAATTGAACATATATTTTGCAAAGATGTACTATAGGTTTGCCGAGGACACATATGTTAGTTCATCACTTATGGATCTGAAGAACAAAGGTGAAGTAGAAAGAAGTGTGGCCTATTAGGGGACTTGTTGTGTAGAAAAGAGAGTAGAGAAGATTGCAGATAGTGTTCATGCTTTTGGAGGACCCAAATCTCCTTAGTAGGGAGGAATGGTCCAAGTGGCTTCAAAGAGGCTCAGAAATCAAAGAGGACACATGAAAGGTACAAAAATAAAAGTTCTTTGGATTGAAGTGTAAACATGGTCAAATAGAAGAGATTTTCACAATATACCCAATGACACAAAAAACACCTCAATACGACATCGTATGTGAAAGTTATGGCCAGTTAAAGTTTTGGTCAACTAGGCCCATTGGCTAAAGTTAGCAGAGCCCCAACTCAATTTGGAGCTAAGCTAAATCTAGCGGATATTATTGAGGTAACAATTTGGCACTTTGTGGCAACAGTTTCCGGTGGTCGGAACTGGCAAAATTATCAACTACTTAAATTTTGTGGTGACACTTAACATCCATTCGATGGTTTTTTACCATATTGTCTTTTTAAATAAATTTTCTTTTTTTTCTTTTTTATAAAATGTGGGTTGGCAAGCCACTACCCCCTCCAACCCTCTCACCATATATACACATGATATATATGGTTAACAGTTGTAACGAATCTGGGTGGCTAGCCCACTGTTGGAAACCCCACTTAACTAACGACCACAGAAAAACATAACGCGACAATAACATTGCTGACAATTCAGGAGCACATTGGATTTGACCTCAGGTGGGTCTCATAACAGTCGGGGTTGTTACCATTGGAACACGGGCCAATGCTTTGTATATTCCACCCAATAGCATATTTAAAAACCTGATTTTTTACCATTTGCAAGACGAAGGTCGAGTGGTGGAATGGTGACACAATGAAAAACCCAGCACACATGCTGAGGGGCAAAACTTTGAGTGCGCACATAAACTGAGGAATGGAATCGTGATGCAAGGGAATATGTAAGGAATATAAAAGATTCCCTTAATGCCAAAATTTCATAGTGACATAAGCATGCCGACTTTATACTATTTTTTATCAGTTTTTGCAAGGATTTTGATGGCATAATTGTTGGAAATAATACTGAGAGGGGGGGTGAATCAGTATTATCAGATCAATAAAACTTTTCAATTTCATGCTCAGAAACATATACGCTACTTCAGTTAAGTGAACCCGCGTGTACACGCTACTGTGTCTAAAGAAACTAGCGTATATCCAGAAATCTTATGATTCAGTTAGCTTAGTCTTCAGTAAATACATCAGATCATTATTAAGAATATTAACAGTAAACAGGTGCAGAATAACAGAACAGAACATCACACAAGAGCCACACACATGAACACAAAGATATAAGGTGGAAACCCAATGTGGGTGAAAACCACCTGCTGCAAGTCATCTCAATCTTTTTCTTAATAAGAAAATCCTTTTACAATATTTGTACTGGTGCAGTCTTATACCAGTACGGGAGCTACAACCCCCTTTGCTCTTGTACTAGCCGATCCATTTACTAGTACGCAGGCTGCTACCTGCTACAATGCTCCAAAGATCTCCTTTAGCTTTTGTACTAGCTTAGATACTAGTACGTAGGTGCTTGCCTACAATCTTCTCACCTCCAGGTACCACGTTTCATCAATTTTCAGACTGGATACACTGAAGCACAACACATAATCTGAAAGGCCACTTTTCATCCAATTTTCATACTGGACCCATAACTATCATTGAAGCTCAAAACAATCATCAAACCCTGAATCACTGAAACCCTGTTAACAACAGTCACCAGAACACAGAGCAGACACAGAACTCTGTAATAACCATCAGATCCATCTGCAACTTCAAATATCAAGCTTTACAATGTATACGCTACTTAGATGAATCAAACCCGCGTGTATAAGCGCTTTTTCCAAAGACAACCCACGTACAGATCTAAAAATAATTTCTCTTAACTTGCAGCTGTACCAGACATCAATCATACTCATAATACTTATAGAACAATACATGCGTCAGTATGTAGATCTAGAATAAGCATCATAAAGATAGTTCATTTCAAACCATTTGATCCCGATCTCTCCTTAGATCTTGCTCTCCATCAACCGATGAGATCTCTCCTTAGCTCAGATCAAGCAATGCATCATCAACCCATAACCTGTATACTGGATCTAATGCTTCATCAGATATTCAAGACATTTTAGATACACTTGCCTAATGATTTCCTTCTCCTTATATAGCCTTAGGCCTTGTTCAATACCAAGAGCCAAAACCATAGAAATCCAATACCATCAACTTCAAAACTAGGGATCGACACGCCCGTCGAGACACAATGGTCCGAAACCATAGGCACAACTTCCAAGGACTAACCGCCATGGACCAAAGGTACTTTTCCACATACACGCGCTTTTGATGAAGCCAACCTGCGTGTACACGCGACTTGGGCTTAACGAACCTGCGTGTATGAACTTTCTCTTCTTCTTATAGTCTGATCATCAATTCCTTGTTGCTGACCTTCTGTACTATGATTTGTCATCAGTGAGGTTTGCCATCAAGGACAACACTTATCTCATAATGCCAACAATCTCCCCCTTTGGACTTGATGGCAAAGCTAACTTGTCACACTTAGAACTATCATCTGATTCCTTTGAGCTGTCCTCCATCAGTCACATCTGATATCTCTTCTGAAGATTCATCATCTGATTCCTTTGAGCTGTCCTCCATCAGTCACATCTGATATCTCTTCTGAAGATTCACCCAGTTATACATAAGTGATATATGAGAGGGTTGCCATCAAGTACAACACATGCATCATAATGCCAACAATCTCCCCCTTTGGACTTGATGGCAACAACACCAAATCACTCTCCCCCTTTGACATCAAGGGCAAAGGGTGGACCAAGATATTCTCTTCCTTTGCTGAATCATTCCACTGTCCATACTCCCCCTGAGTACCTGCTGAAATCTCTGAATAATCTCCCCCTTTGTATATGCCAAGGTGTACCAATCTGTCAATGCTCCCCCTGAGTACATGCCAAGTCTCTGTACTGCTGAAGTGTGCTGTTCATGCTCTTCCTGACTGTAGGCAAGATCTGCAAAAGATGTTCTTCAAGAAGAACATGACTCTATACATCATAAAAGACCTTCCTATCACCAAAGACTCATACATACATCCATCTCTCAACTAAGTGAGGATATACAAAAATTGACTCATCCACCCAACCAAGTGGGAATACATCAAAATTTTACATATGACAACCAATCACATTGCATCAATCATCCCAGGCATAGTGGGGAAACCAAAATAGGCCGTTACATGACCTTGACACCATGAAAGAGATACCACAAAAGAGATATATGACATAGAGACGAAATAACTAGACCAAGACTTATGAAAGTCACTAGCAGCATCTGATAATCACCATTCAGATCAGCAACCAAGAGATCCTTCTGTTCTCCTTTCGCCTTTGTTCCTCCTGAAATCAACACCAAATGTGAACTAGAACCAAAAGCTTTAAGATAATGCCAACAATGCATCATTGGAAGATTATCTGCTCCCCCTGAACCTGTGCCAGATGATCTCTGTCAGACCTATATCAGACTTTCTGCAACCAACATCTGTCCCTGCTGATTTCCTTCAAATCTCCATATACGCGTCTGTATACACATAAACAGGCGTATATACGCAGATATCCCTTACGCAACACGCGTACACCATATACGCGACTATCCCCTTGTAAAACGGCGTATGCACGCGGATATCCTTTAAACAACACGCGTACACAAATTTCCATATCAGCAACCTGTAAATGTCCTGTAGAGAATAGGTCATCAACCTATAACAAGGTATGTCTGCATCAATTCATCCCTTTGAACAGAATTCAGAGTCATTCACATTGTATCATGTGTGAAACCACCATAGTCATTTCATCAAGCTCTACATGATCCAAGTATCATTACTTGGGAACATCTGCATCAATTAACATATGTAAGTATCAACCTATCATCATATAGATAAGAACTCATCACCATGTCTCCAATAAAGCAACTTTGAGTAGTCATCCATGTATCAGCATTATGTATCTTGAGCTCAAGCTCATTTGACAAAACTTCTTGATATCATCAACAGCAACAATCCTTATCCACAAGAGTGCCTGCATCATAACTGTATGATTTTTATGCATATGACAACAGCAGTATATGAGTGACCCATCATCAAGTGAGGAAGATGTATATTCAAGCTTTGTACTTCTCCTTGTCCTTATGAAGATCACCATGTAAGCACCATATATGCATCATCAAAGAATCAACCATAAATCTGATCTGAACATCTTCTATGTAACTTCAAGAATCATATGAGAGTTTATCATAGACAACTCACAACCACATCATAGCAAGATATATCATTTAGCCATATAAGAATCATCACCAAGGATTATTAACCATAATGCCAACAACGAATTCTAAAGGCATATGCTCCCCCTCAACCAGTGCCATCTGTTATGCATATATCAACAATAAGCATAAAAACATCATCATCCTCAAGTTAGGATCAAAAACACTTCTAGACATCATACAAGTAACAAAACATTTCCACACATCCTCAGCAGACTGTAACCAATAGAGCAAATAACAGACTGAATCATATCAGATCCTTTTTCTGATCTGTCCCCACTGCTTTTCCTCAGACTGACATATACGCGACTTTGCAGTGTTGAACTCGCATATATACGCGACTTCCCTTTAAGGAACTTGCGTATGAGATTCAGGACACTGGAGGTTTACACTTTCAGCTCCCCCTGAGTCTGATATGTCTGTGCTGTGCTGTGTCTCAGTACATTGTGCTGACTGTACTTCCTTCTTCCTCCATATCTTCAAGTGTGATGAGGTTTTCTCCTTTTGGTGTGATGTCCATCCTTTGTTCCTGCATTCCTTTGCTATATGTCCAAGCTTGTTACATGCATAACATCTTACATGTTTCATATTCCTCCTGTAGCAATCAGCAGCTTTGTGACCATACATATTACAAGCAAAGCAATATCCATTAAAGTACCTTGATTGAGATGACTTGTCTGCATAATGGTCTTGAACTCTTCTTCTTTTACATCTAGCTGCAACATGTCCAAGATTATGACATACATAACATTCAACATTATTCATAGGAGGAGTAAAAGATTTTCTTTGAAGACTTTCTTTCCTTGGTTGACCTTTCATCTCCTTGTTGATCATTTTGGATTTCTCTTTAGAGTTCCTTGCCTCACCTTGTGAACTAGATTCACCTTCAACAGATTCATGAAAACCAAGACCGGTCTTGATAGCAGGAGACCTTTGACTACTAAGAATATCATCCAAGGCTTTAGTACTATGTTGAAATCTCAAAAGTTTATCCTTTTCTTCCAATTTTCCTTTCAAGATATTTACCTCAACTTGAAGTTGTTCCTCCTTTTCTAGACATTGCTTCTTCATGTCTTCTCCACATTTCCTTCCTTCTTCCAACTGATGCCTTAGTTTGAGAATCTTCTTTTCTTGTTCTTCATTCAGATCCTGCTGCATTTGACGAACTTGGAAGGCACATTCTAGTTGAGATTTTAAGCTGGTGACTTCGTTTTCTTGTTTTGCAATAGCTTGGAGTAGATCTGTATTCTGCTTCTTTGATTCTTCAAGATCTCTTTTTAGTGAGGGGATTGTGGCTTCAAGATTTTCATAGTAGCTGGATCTATCTTTGAGTTTCTTGATGGTTGTGCTTCTTTCATTGACTTCTTTTCTTAATGATGTCACTTCATGCTGCAATTTTTGACATTGGTCTTCCTTGTCCTTGAGTAGCTTTCTTACCTTGTTTCCTTCTTCTAGTTGGGCCTTTAGTTTGGTAACTTCTTCTTTGAAAGCACATTCCCTTTTGTTCAATAGATCTTGTTGATCTTTAACTTTGTCTGCAAGCCTTCTAAACACTGCCTCTATTTGACACTTTTCTTGCTCACCCATAAAAGCATGTTCAGTAGTTTCACTATCACTTCCATCACTTTCACAAGGAAATATAGCAGGAACATCAGAGGATAACACATTCATACCTGATAATGATTCTGAATCTGAATCTGATTCTGAATCTGAAGAATTTCTTATACCTAATCCCCAATCGACTCTCCCACTGTCATAGATCTTCTGAGATGTCTTCTTCTTCTTTTGAGCTTTCTTCTTAAGCTTCTTTCCCATTGTTCCACGGATCTCCTTCAAGTGATCAAGCTTCTACCAAAGGACCTGCTCTGATACCAATTGTTGGAAATAATACTGAGAGGGGGGGTGAATCAGTATTATCAGATCAATAAAACTTTTCAATTTCATGCTCAGAAACATATACGCTACTTCAGTTAAGTGAACCCGCGTGTACACGCTACTGTGTCTAAAGAAACTAGCGTATATCCAGAAATCTTATGATTCAGTTAGCTTAGTCTTCAGTAAATACATCAGATCATTATTAAGCATATTAACAGTAAACAGGTGCAGAATAATAGAACAGAACATCACACAAGAGCCACACACATGAACACAAAGATATAAGGTGGAAACCCAATGTGGGTGAAAACCACCTGCTGCAAGTCATCTCAATCTTTTTCTTAATAAGAAAATCCTTTTACAATATTTGTACTGGTGCAGTCTTATACCAGTACGGGAGCTACAACCCCCTTTGCTCTTGTACTAGCCGATCCATTTACTAGTACGCAGGCTGCTACCTGCTACAATGCTCCAAAGATCTCCTTTAGCTTTTGTACTAGCTTAGATACTAGTACGTAGGTGCTTGCCTACAATCTTCTCACCTCCAGGTACCACGTTTCATCAATTTTCAGACTGGATACACTGAAGCACAACACATAATCTGAAAGGCCACTTTTCATCCAATTTTCATACTGGACCCATAACTATCATTGAAGCTCAAAACAATCATCAAACCCTGAATCACTGAAACCCTGTTAACAACAGTCACCAGAACACAGAGCAGACACAGAACTCTGTAATAACCATCAGATCCATCTGCAACTTCAAATATCAAGCTTTACAATGTATACGCTACTTAGATGAATCAAACCCGCGTGTATACGCGCTTTTTCCAAAGACAACCCGCGTACAGATCTAAAAATAATTTCTCTTAACTTGCAGCTGTACCAGACATCAATCATACTCATAATACTTATAGAACAATACATGCGTCAGTATGTAGATCTAGAATAAGCATCATAAAGATAGTTCATTTCAAACCATTTGATCCCGATCTCTCCTTAGATCTTGCTCTCCATCAACCGATGAGATCTCTCCTTAGCTCAGATCAAGCAATGCATCATCAACCCATAACCTGTATACTGGATCTAATGCTTCATCAGATATTCAAGACATTTCAGATACACTTGCCTAATGATTTCCTTCTCCTTATATAGCCTTAGGCCTTGTTCAATACCAAGAGCCAAAACCATAGAAATCCAATACCATCAACTTCAAAACTAGGGATCGACACGCCCGTCGAGACACAATGGTCCGAAACCATAGGCACAACTTCCAAGGACTAACCGCCATGGACCAAAGGTACTTTTCCACATACACGCGCTTTTGATGAAGCCAACCTGCGTGTACACGCGACTTGGGCTTAACGAACCTGCGTGTATGAACTTTCTCTTCTTCTTATAGTCTGATCATCAATTCCTTGTTGCTGACCTTCTGTACTATGATTTGTCATCAGTGAGGTTTGCCATCAAGGACAACACTTATCTCATAATGCCAACAATAATCAATTTCGTCATCTGAGCAGCATAATTTCAATCAATTTGCAGAAAATAATCTTTGTGGAATATTTAAGATTCCCTAGAGGCATGAAAATGACAGTTTCATAATCATACTGACTTTATACTCATTTTTTTTTTCAGTTTTTCACAAGGAACGTGATGGTGTGATCATATTCTTCATTTGAGAAGCTAAATTGCAGTTAAAACAGAAAAAGGAATCTTTGGGGAATCTTTGCGATTTCGGGGAGTCTAGATTTTGACCTAAGCAAAAAGGGGTTGAGTTTATAGTCATTTTTCACGAATTTTTTTCCAGGAATTCAATGGTGCAGTCTGTTTCTTTAGAAGATGTGTGCATTTTCAGGCCATCCCTAGAAGTGGAGGTATAAGATGTCTTTTATACATGCATGTAATTTGATTTCAATGAAGATTGGTGAAAGAGGCCTCCCCACATTGAGAAGGGCCCAAAGACGTAACCCACATTGAGTGAACTCTGCTATTGAATTTGTTTGTGTCTTTGCCTCTCATGGTTGTCATGTATTTATGATTCTTTTATGTGTATGCATCTTATGGTAACACGCCCTTTTAAAAGCATTTCTGTATGCATATTTGAAGTGAAAAGATCCAGATCTATCAAATCCTAGCTTATGTAATTTTTCCCTTTTAACATTATACACAAATATTTCTACAAAATACTCTAGATTTTCATCTTCTTTTTGGATCATTTTAAAGATTTCCTCTTTAAGATCATATTGTATATAATCGTTTTTATATTTTTCTAAAAATAGTTGGCTCATATCATCCCAAGATCTTACAAAGTTAGTACCTAGTCCCATAAACCATTTAAGAGCTCCATTTTTCAATATAGTTGGAAACAATTTCAATTTTTGAGCATCAAGTAAGTAATCATAAGATATACAAAGTACTTCAAATTCAAAAAGAAATGTTTCTAGGTTTTCTTATCTCATACCATGGAAGTTGGGAAGTACAAATGGAGAGATGTTCTTCATATTAACATTTATATCAATATCATGAATGGAAAATCCAAAATGATCTCCTTTGTTGTCATCATCTCCATATTCACCTCTTCCTCTTCCTTCTCTGCCAACTTTTACACCTCCAAGAGGTAGTCTTCTTCCTCTTCTGCCGCCTCCAAGTGGTGGTACTTCACCTACTCCTCCTCCAATAATGTTTCATGTTCATTGGGAGGAGGGAATACTTCTTCTTCACCTTCTTCCATTGATTCCTCGAAATTGAGATAACAAGGTTATTCAATTGGAATTTATTCTCCTGATTCTTCTATTACTTGTCTTCCAAGGAAAATTCCTTCTTCTTATTCTCCTTTAGTAGGTGCTTCATGTTATCTTCCAACAAGTTTCTCTCATATTGAAGAAAGAAAAATAATAACTTCAATTGAAATTTTTGGTTCATCTACAATTGCTTCTATTGAAGAGGTTAGTTCTTCTCTAGTCTCAATTTCATATCTTTGTACCTCAAGGATCCTTCTTCTACCTGCAAATGTAGGAATTCATGATGTGGATGGACATGTGGTTCTTACTGCACAATGTGATATAGTGGGGGTGGCAGGTGATTGTGGAATTGAAGTTTTTCCTTTAACAAATCTTACTATAGAATCTCTTTCCCTTTACATGCTTTCTAAAATGAATTAATTTTAACTTATGCACTAATAATGAAATGAAATTCAACAACTAAGGTTAGGAGGAACCTCACAATATCATATACAAGTTCTTACCTCTCATATTACCCTTCCTCCTATCGAGGGTTGTGTAATTTAAAAAGAAATCTAAATCAAAAGATAAATCCTATGCATACTTTATGGCAAAGGCACAACAAATTTCGGTCAATTTAATTATGCTTTAAATTCCATTACATTAAGTCATCATTTTGAGTAAGAAAACTTGTGGAGTATACGACACAATATATGCTAGGAGTTTAGCTCTCAATTCTAATTGAAATAAATCACAATGAAAGAAAATCCTATTATATGAGTGGCATGAAATGAAATATTAGTCTATGAAAGTGTGTAAAATGACATGAAACTAAATACCTGATCTATGAAAAGCGATAGAAATCCCAATATAGGAAAGAAATAAAAATAATGTAGGAAAGCAATTGAAATTTATTCTAGTGAAACACACATGTAATCTATGAAATCCTTAATGTTTACTCTAAGAAAGCATACAAATGTAAATTATGAAAGTAGGTAACTTATTCTAAGAAAGCCTTGACATATAAATTATGAAAGTAAAAACATTTACTCCTAAGAAAGTTTGGAAATGAAAGCAAGAAATCTTACCTAATGAAAGCAAAAAAGTATGTTCTATGAAAAACATGGAAAAAAATACAAAACTGAGCTCCTAAAGCAAACACTGAAATGAAATATAAGGAGGAATGTGAAGTTGCTCTATGAAAAAACAATGTAAAAGCTCTATTAAAGCATTAAAACTTGAAAAGCATTTGAGAATATAATCTACAAAAGAATGTGAACTATCGTGACAAGTATGACTATAAAGTGAACATGACGTAAATGAGAAATACATCGTTTGAATGCATAAAGTTAATGTTTATACGTGGATCTTTTTCACGTGTTTGTTTTCTTATATTTTTCAAGCACTTTATTAGTACTCGGAAAAGAAGAAAGCAACGATTTGAAACATAGCAAAAGTAAAAGAATTATACTACAGGTGTCTCGCATGTCCACAAGGGGGCCCTGCATGTGATTGCACGAGATTAAAGAAACACACATAACTCGATTGTAACTGATACAAGTTACTCATCAATATGTAGCGGAAACAAAAGGATCAATGTCTAATATTAAATAATAAAGAAAATAACAATGCATACATAACTGATCTGAATTCTATACTATTTCTGTATATTCCTCGTTTGACCAATGAGTCAACTTATAATGTTTTCAAAAATAACCAACTCAAAATAATGTTACTACATGGGTGATAATTAATGTTTTGAAACTAAATTACTTTGATTCACTAATGATTCATCGAATACATATGAAGACATGTTATGGACACATAATTATCCTTGTGTTATTCCTTGATTTATTGGATTCGAAGAAGATAACTCACTAGTTTGAAGTCGATACCATTGTGAGATAATATTCCTAGTGCAATTTGGATTTGTTCTTTTTTGACCTTGCCGTCATGATCATCCAATGACTTCTTTGTCATGCCATATAGGTGGATCACCATACTAGAATGTTTTTCCACTTGTCCATGTGCTTAAGTTGGCTCCACTGCTTTAAAAATTGTGCTAACCTTGGATTCTACTATGGATTGACAAAGAAGCTATGAAAATAGTCTGTTTCTGCCATCTTCGCACATTAGTATGATTTTATAAAGAAAAATATATAAAACCTTTGGAAATATTGGACTTATTACCCTATATATACTTGTAGCTCAAATGACCACGTTCAAGTGAAATACGACAAGATGATGCCAAATAGGTTGATTATGAAGGTTTCTACAAGATAAGTGATTTCACATATAATTGTTTCTCTATGTGTTTTAGATAGTTTAGTTATTTCTAGTCTTTTTCTATTTTCAATGGACAATTGAATAAGGCTTGGCTACAAAGGGTATGTAGATTGTAAGTAAATGAAGTTGAGATGGTGCTATTATGAGAATGATGGGTTTTTCCTCTTTATTTATTTTTTAATATATATGTCTTTTTCGATTTTGATTAGTTTTAATCACGGGCTACAGAAAGTATATTCAATTCTCATTAATATAATATTTTTTCTTCTGAAAAAATATGTATCTATATACGCACTCACACAATATATATATATATATATATATATATATATAAGCCCCAAGGTGTTACACGGAAAAGTGTCTACATAGAACTGCTTATCCCACTAAGGTGTGATAGCTACCTTAGAAACAAACAAAGAAGACCAACCTCTGTCTTGCGCTAATCTCCTAGTTCGATTCCTCTCTCTCTTGATAGTCTTTCGCTGCTTGCTCCCTTGTACGCTCAGTTTCACAGAGTACCTGTAAGATCACAGTAGCATAGCACTATACAAGAACATGGATCTATAATCATAAACAATCTAGGATCAGATGTAAATTGACCATACAAATGCATAAAACATAAATGACACAAGAGTATGGAGGAAAACTTGAATAGCTTTTACTGATAAACAAGAAAAAGCCAAGGGAGTTACAACCAGTTGTTCTGACCCAGCATCATCCTCTCAGCAAGTAAGCCCCTTCTTCACCTCATACAAAGCTTAGATCACCCAACACTCTGATGTTGTCTCAAGAAACCAACAACAATTCTTTACAATATGCAAAATTCCAGTCTTTGGATCTTTGGGATGAGGGATCAATATATAGATATCTGTAAGGGAGATGAGTCAGCTTGTGATTTGATTAGTGTCTTCCCTCTGATAGTTCTTGCTTCCACTTGGAGATTGATGATCTCTTACTCATCCTTGGTCGAATTCAGAGAGGCAAGTGTCACAGGAGAAGTTTCTGTAAGATTCCATGCCTCTCCACCTCGCAAAATGACACTGCCATTTGTCACTTCTCGCCCATCGCACCCCATAGAAGGGCTTTTTGAAATGCAACGCACCTGCACAGTGTATTTAGGTGAGATGCAACGCACTTTGCCTATGGAGCAGCTGAAATGATCCTATTTTGACCAGTTCTGAGCAGTTTTTCATGGAGAACTTCTGGGAGAAGCTGTAATCAGTTGACCTTGTTCCTTTAGGGGTTAGAACAACACTTTTAGGGACTTAGGAGCCCTTGGTTTATGGACATTTCATGCTTGGGGTTGTAGTGCCCAAAAATGTCTATAACAGTTGCCCCCTAAAGCATGAGGTCGTTAATCTTTTGATGTCGGGTGAAATGCTTTATTATGAGGATCCGAAGTTCTTTCAAGCTGGGAGGAGACCTATAATAAGATACAATACAATACATTATCTTCATAATATTTTCATGATCTAGCTGAGGTGGGCATTCCCATGCTCAACTTTATAAATTCATTTTCATGTACATAGGATAGACAATCGTCTGAGTGTAGACTGATGATTCTGGTAGAGCCATCATCCCTTTGATTGGATGATTATTTGTGCAGCAATAATGTACATTTGATGTCTTTATTTCCCTGAATATATATCGCAGCCCGGATGGATGAAACTAGATCCGGGGTCTTCAATCTCGTTCGATCTTCACTCGAAGTACAAGTCTATCCATGTGAGAGATGTTCTGGAGTCAAACATGGAAAGACATTGCCTGATTACCAGCCAATGATGTAAGCTGTTAACAGGCGCGAGAGGAATCACCGATAATGATAATTACCCTCAAGGTACTGCAGTACAATTCACGTGGTGTGAATAAAGGACTTGGCGTCGAACACCACGCAAAATCTTTCGGTCGAAGGCCATTGATGTAAACCTGTCGCCGGAAGTGAGAAACTTGCCATTGAGGCATGCAAGCTTCAAAGCACTGACCGGGGTGTTCCTAGATCGACTTCTTGGATAATGAGTTGATGTCGACAAGAAGCGATCCATCACAGGAGGGCCTTAATGAATCCCACATCAATGACATGGAACGGAGCAAATGATTTTAATGGAGGTGAAAACAATCTGATGACATAAGGTTCAGGGTGGCGGTCATGAAAGAATGGAGTGTAAATGTATTGTAGTGGGTGAGACACAGGTGAATTCTCCGAATGACTTCTCTTGAACATATCGGTGACACTGACGTGATGGATTGGTAGCATTAACCCCAAATGTGGATGGTGTGATGGGACCATGGTGATGTGACCGGTGAATGAAACAACCCAACCCGACTTGGATGCGCAGTGAAAGTGTCATGTTCAAGAGCGACTTGCTACCAACAAAGTTTCTTCAAGTTTTCTTCCCAATTTTTCCCCAGTCATTGCTGACCAGTACCTCTTTATTTTTGTCAAACTTGAGGAGGATAACATATGCTTGTTCTATAATTTGCCCTTCGAGTAAACCCATCGCTATGTTTTATCGAGCCTAGCGATAGTGAAACTCGTTCTTGTCTGCTATGGACAAGTTTGTCGCTATTAAGTTTTAACGAGTTTAACGACAAAGATAACTCGGTCCTTTTCAATTTTAAAGAGTCTGAAAAGGAACATAAAGGAAACTCCAAAATTCCTTTTTCGTCATCTAATCCCTTAAGTCCGAAAAAGTATAAAACAATACAGAAGGGATGAATTTTCGATACTTTTAATGAGTCGAACAAAACAAGCACTCGATATTTTTATGTAATAATCCCTCAGGTCCAAAAAGATTAAAATCTAAAGGAGGGATAGCACTTCTGGTCCCTTTAACAAGCTGGAGAGGCCAATGGCTTGGCAATATTTTCATATTTTACGAGTCAGTTGAAAAGAGCTTAAAGGAGACTCGTCTCTTGAGGAACGAGTGATAAAATTGGGTAGCAGCTGATTCCAGGTAATTTTTGGAATTTTCCAATCACGGCAGTGTTACAAGGATGGCTAGTGAGACCACTCTTCGTAGCTGTTCCTCAAAAGGGGTAAACAATCAAATGGAGGTGAATGATCGGCCAATACAGAGTGGAGGTGATGATGAGAACACGACCAAGGCTTTTAAAGGTTGAAGTACTACATTCACGATGGTTATTTACCGGGAAATAGTTCATTTTTTAATGAGCTTAAACGCGGGGAGGAAACATTTGATCATGGCTTATGTTTATTTTTTAACGAGCTTGAACTATGCACTAAAACTGCTCGATACAACGATATTTTCTTGACTTTACCATAAATAGCTTGTTCTTTCAGAGATTGTACTGCATTTTCAATTGCTTCATCAAACTAGTTAGAAATGAACAATATACGTTTGAAAAATGAGTTAGAACACTAATATTTTACTCGAATTACGTAAAAAGTAATGTAAAAGTGCTTTTACCTCTCATTTTACCATTTCATTTGAACTTTGGTTTGTTGGAGCTTTGGAGGTGCTTTTCCCCTTTGATTTTCATCAGCTGATTCTGTGAGATTCTGTGGATGATTCTTGGCGCCGTTTGGACCAGGTAGGAGCTAAACTTGAGCTCTTTCATTTCATGCTTTCCATTTTGCATTCTGAGCTTGATTCCTGGTTTTTCTGAGCCTCTGGGGTTTGAAAAACTCGCCCTGGCTTCAGCGCACCCCTTGTGTATCGAAAGGTGCGTTGGATGTTGGCCTGTCTACTGGCCATCTGACATGCAACGCACCCAGAGCACTACTGTAGGTGCGATGGGCGCAAGGAAGGAACTTTATGCACAGTTTTTGATGGAAATTTTGCCTGTTTCTCACCAAAATCAGGATCTAACTCTTCTCTTGTTTGTTTTCAGATTTTTGGAGCAAGATGACTATTACATGGCGAGAACGTGAGCATGAAGAAGAGGACATGCTTGCTTTACATGATCCGGTTACAGTAAACGCACTGCGGAACTGTGGCTTGCTGAAGTTTTTCCGCATTTCTAGCATGAGACAACAAATCAACTTGTTGCAGTATTTGCTCGATGCTTGGGATCCTACCAACCAGGTGTTCCATATTAGGGGTAAATCCATCCCCTTGACTATAGTGGACATCTATTTCTTGACTGGCTTGTCGAGGCGAGGTGTCCCCATCTCTTTATCAGGTTTGGCTCGAGGAGGTGAATCTGTGAGAGATTATGTTCGCCGGTATTGCAGAGAGGGATCTCAGCCGAGTAAAGATGACAAGATCATCATCCGTGATGTCACTGACAGGTCCCTCAGGACTATTCTGTTTACTTTTGGTAGGATGGCTGGTGGTGCGGCTCTTCATGTAGCCAACCGATCTTATATGCAGTATGCCTTAGAATGTCTCCAACCGAAGGTGTTCAACTGGTGCGACGCAGTACTTCTTGTGATGAAAGAACAGTTGACCAAGGTGAAGAGTGGGAGGTTGAAGAACTTTGGGTATGGTTCTATTTTGACCGCCTTTGCCTTGGAAAAGATACCACTGGTGCAGCCACAGTATATTGCACTCGATTTACCTTCACCGACTGAACCACGTATGCAGAGATGGGTCGACCATATGTCTAAGCATGCTGGTCAGTCTCAGATTTCTTTTTCTGATACTTTCTTCGGGTGGTTTGATCGTCAGGAGATGGTTTATTCCGAGTATCCATATGCTGGTATGGACTTCCGGGGTGATCCAGATTTAGTACTGCCGGCTGGCGAACAGTGGGGTGCCATTGGTAAATTCTTTGACCATATTCCTGTTTATCGTTTTTTCTTTTATAATGTCCTTGTGCTTTATTCTATCAAGACTAATCAAACTCATGTGTTCATGCAGATGTCAGTCCTATTCGACCAGTAGTACGCCTGAGAGTGCCAGTTGCAGCCCCAGTAGGAGAGGCTGTTGGAAGGGCTATCCTTTGCGACGTCGATGTGGCCGAGACTCTCACAGCATTATAGGAACAGGTTGAGAGCCTCACTCTTGGCATTCCAGATGTGAGGACTGACGAGCTGCCCTTGAGGTTGCAGCGGCATACTACTGGTGTGCCAAGACGATGGACTCGGCTCTTACGCATGGTCACACATACTGTGACTTGCTATCACGAGCATCATTAGACTAGGGTGCCCCTAGCGTTTTGAGTTTTGGGTCATTTGACCAATTTTGTCTTGGTTACAGAACATTATGTGTAAACCATAAACAATTATATATATATTTTTTATTTTCGAAGTTTTATTTTGGTTAAGTTACATGATCCAAATGCAAATATTGATGGTATGCTTCTTTTTATAAATGTTGCAAATGTCTGTCTAACACATAATTTGCCAATGAGTCAGTTAATGTGTTTAAGGTTCTGGAAATATGCTGATATTGAATAAAATCAAATTTCCTTTCCAAAATCTTAACCCTTAGGAACATGCGATAAATAGCTGGATTTCGGACAGAGTAGATACCAGTGAGTTGTAGTATGACGAGTTGTGAGTCTAGCCTGACAATCAGTCGGCGTATACCATGTGTGATGGCATCAGAGAGAAGTTCTATCAACGCGCTATATTCAGCGATGTTATTCATTGATCGACCAATACATACCCCTCTGAAACTTACTAACTCGCCGCTTGGATCAAAAATGGCCCAGGCCACGGAAGATAGGTTCCGTGAACTACGACTCGCTCCGTCGGCATATCCAACACATGACTCCAATAGGTTTGACATCTGCAATAAATGTAAAAAGTGGATTACTTGACCAAAACAAACACTTTAGCGAAAACAAAAACATAACAAAAGCATATAGGTTACTATACTGAATCACGCATAGTAACACTTGAGGTACAACCTGTTACGAGGTTGTGCCAGTGGAATCCCGTCATAATCCATTAACTCGTAGGCTCCTTTTGCTAACACTCGCTTAACAATATAGGGGCCCATCCACAAAGACTTGAATTTACCTGCCCCCAATTTATCAGATTCTTGGTCATAAAGCAAGACCAAGTCACCTTCCGAGAAGACACGGGGTTTGACATTCTTGTCGAACTGCGCCTTGAATCGTTTCTTATGGGCTTCGTTAGCCAAAGCGACATCACGACGGGTTTCATCCAATTGGATTAGTTCCAAGAAACGAGCCTCCTCTTCTGAAGTCCCGGGGAGAAGGTCAATTGCGAGTTTGAGGGATGAGATTTCACACTGGATTGGTAAGACTGCTTCCAGGCCATATACCAGTTGGAAAGGTGTAAACCCGGTTGCATTCCTTACTGATGTTCGGTAAGCCCACAAGGCTGAGTACAGGATTAGGTGCCAACTTCTTTTGTGAACTCCAATCATCCTTTGCAGCATGCGCTTCAGGACTTTGTTGATTGCTTCAACTTGTCCATTGGCTTGCGGGTAATATGGAGTAGAGCTGTCGTGAGACAACCCTAGTTTGGCAGCTAATTCGACCATCATGTGATTGCGAAAATGTGATCCATGATCTGTGACTATAGCTTGTGGGACGCCGAATCTGGCGACTACATGATTGAAAAAGAAGAGGGCAATTGTTTCACCAGTATTATCTAATGTAGGCATCGCCTCGGCCCATTTGGTAAAATAGTCAACTGCGACTATGATATACCCATGCCCCCCGGTCGAGGTGGGGTTACATGTCATGAAATCGATGCCCCATTTGGCGAATGGCCCGACAACAACTATTGGCTGCAGAGGTGCGGGTGGTCTTCTGGTTTTGCTATCGAAAATTTGACAAGCATGGCAACTTCTGACTGCGGTTATGCAATCTTTGAACATTGTTGGCCAGAAGTATCCTGCTCGTAAAAAATTTTGCGCTGTAGCATAACCGGATTGATGCCCCCCACACGTGCCTGAATGGCAATCATTCAGGACTTTTTCGGCCTCCTCATGGGTGAGGCACCTTCTCAGAACTGTATCGATACCACGATGGTAAAGTGTATCACCGACGATCACGTAGTCTTTTGCTTGGTATCGAATACGTTTTTGTTCGGAGCGAGAGGTATTTGGCCTATATTTTTGGGTTTGGAGATAAATGGTTATATCCCCATACCATAGATTCCTTGAAGATATCAGAAACAAATTTTCGTCCACGATCGTTTCTTCAGATGTTTCATCGTTGGACGACGATGGGAGAGCGCATAATAATTCTGCGAAAACCAGAGCTTTCTTTGACTTGGATTTTATGAATTCCAGATCAAACTCTTGTAGAATTGCTATCCATTTGAATATTTGCCCCCAGCAACTGTCGCGACAATATATAAGTCATGGGGTTGCAATCTGATAGAATGGTAGTTTTTCGAAAGAGGACGTAGTGTCGAAATCTCTGTATCGCTTGAACAGCTGCGAGCACTAGCTTTTCAACATAAGAATATTTGCTTTCTATATCATTTAAGTTCTTACTTAAATAATATATAGGATGTTCAATTCCATTGTCTTCTTGAACTAAAACCATTGCGATGGTTGTATCCGCTGCAGCCAGATACAGGTTAAAGTCTTTTTGATAATCAGGAGCATACATTAATGATGCTTTCATTAGGGATTCTTTTAAAGCATCAAAGGAAGCTTGCGCAATCTGATCCCATACAAATGGTACTTCTTTTTTCAAAAGACGCGTATAACCTTTAGCAAGTTCGGCATAATTTGGAATGAACCACCTCAGAAAGTTTGCTTTCCCTTGGAGTTTCTGAATCTGAAGCAAATTTGAAGGTGGAGGCAAATTTATGATTGCCTGAACCTTACATGGGTCGAGACGAATCCCATCTTTCGAGACTACAAAGCCAAGTAAACGACCAGAACTGACACAAAATACACATTTGTGTGGATTGAGTCGTATCTTGTAGTGTCGGCAACGTAGAAATATCTCTCTTAAATGCTGCGGATGATCAGTCCGCTTTTGCGAATGAGCCGGAAGGTCATCGAGGTATGGTTGAACGATGTTTTTGATGTCATGGAAGGCATAATTCATTGCCCTCTAAAATGTTGCCCCTGCGTTCTTTAAACCAAAGGGTAATTTTCGATATGCGAATGTGCCCCACGGACAAATAAATGCAGTCTTTGACTGGTCCTGTGGGCGGATATTTATTTGATTATACCTAGAGAATCCATCCATAAATGAAAAGATTTCACATCCAGTGCATTCATCAATTATCTAGTCGATGAAGGGTGTAGGGTAGTTGTCTTTTGGACAAGCTTGAATTACATCCCTATAATCGACGCACACTCTAATTGTTCCTTGTTTTTTCATAACAGGGACAATATTCGATACCCAATCGGTTAGAGGAACCGGGTAAATGAAACCAGCATGGAGAATTTTTTCAACTTCTGCCTTAATGGCAGCGGCTTTCTTGGGGTGCACCTGCCGTAGCTGTTGTCGTACTGGTTTGACATCTGGATACATCTTGATTTCGTGTTCAACGATACTCGAGTCAATGCCTGGCATTTCACTATATGACCAAGCAAAGACATTGAATTCGCGAAAAAGAGCGTTATATATTTCCAGTTCTGAAGGAGAACAACATTTGCCAACATAAATATTCTCTACAACATATGTTTTGGTCGAGATATTTATGGCGATAGTCTCTTCAATGTTGGACAAGTTTCGCTCGGAATCCACCATGTTTACAGTATTTGATAGAAAATCAAAAACTGAAGGATGATAAAGGTCATCAGGAGTATTTTCTTCACAATTCGGAAGAAGGGAACGATGGTGGTAATCATCCCATGGTGCCCCTTCAATTACCATTGATTGAAAAATTCCTTCGTCGGTGACATGCACTCGCGACCAAGGATCTGAAGGGGTACCATATTCCTTAGACCTATCTATCCAAACGCTTGATGAGCGTTGATTTGGGTTTGCCTCCCATGCTAGGAACATTGATTGCTACAATATTTTTGTTGGGCTTGGAGGCAAAACCTGCGCATGATCCATGTCGATATCGTTTTTTGAGATCTTTTTTGAAGATATCATATTGCAGGTTCCTACCGACGCTACTTCTGCCAAATTGATTGGAGGTGGAAGGGCGAAAGTTCCCATTAATATAGGATCTTTTAGTAGGCCTACTCCGATATTTTGAAGCGAATGGGGGCTTCCATGGATCATTGGAATGCTTCCCGTAACTTGAGAACCATTGGGGAGGAAGTTTTGTTGATCGACGATTGTAATCCCTCCTTGAAAGGGAAATGCAATCTTCCTAAAATAGGTCGACACAACAGCAGCCATAGCATATATCCATGGTCTTCCCAGTAGGATGTTGTAATCGAGATTTCCGTCGATTACCTCAACATCTATTTCTACTGTTTTCCCTCCTAGTTCAACCTTCAAGTTACTTAGAATACCATATGGGGTATATGTTCGTCTGTCAAATGCTTTTAATGTCGTCGAAGATCGCGACAAGGTTGGAGATCCTAAATTTTTCCAGCAACTCATCGACATAATACACGTAGATGCCCCCTCATCAATAATTGTTCGATGAATAGTTTTGTTGAGGGTTTTCACTTGAACGAGGAAAGCTAGTTGAGCTGGTAACTGAGGATCATATCCTTTATGATCGAAGGATACAAGATTGGAATCCTTTGGGTCTATCCCACCAATGGCTGATAATAAAGCTTGCTTTTGGGATGGGCAATTTTGTAGTACCTCAAGAGTCGACATAGCGGATGGCGATTGGGCCAAATCTTCCACTATATTATAATGTTGTGCCGCTCTAGCGCGGGGATTAAACGTCGACTTGTGTACTACTCCCTTTGGCGGTTTTATTGTCAACTCGGGAATGATGGGTGGTGCAACTTCTGTCGAAGTTGTTGTCGAACTACTAGGTTGATCTTTATCCTTGTTGTTCGACAACTGTGGATTCCCATAATCTTTGTTCCTTGTCGATATCAAAGCATCATTTTGTTGTTTGGAAACCGACAACATCAGCACTTGAGATGGGGAAGCATTTCCACTGTCAACCAGATTTGTTCCTGGATTCGGAAATGGATCAGTTAATTCTCCTGAGGTCTTTGTATTCTTGAAGAATTTTTTAAGCTCAGATCTGTGTGGACAATCTGCGGTCCAATGATCCTCATCGCATATGAAGCATGGATTTCTTGGTTTCCTATTTCCAGGAGGGTTTGCAGAAGATTTTTTAGGTGATGATTCTTCCTGTTTCTTCTTCTTCCCTTTGCTTTTCTTCTTGCCCCCTGGTTGCTTGGTTTCTTTGCCTTTATCTGTCGATACGACATTTACTTCCGAGGCAAGAAGTTCCTCTTTTGCATTTTGACCGGAAATCTTACGGGCCTTTTTAGATGTAGCCTTTGTCAATTTCGTGTCTGTTGCGCCAATCACGCCATCGCCGGCATGAGAGTCATTGTTTGATTTAGGAGGAGGAGGAACTGAGAATTCCAGTCTAGGAGCGTCAGGTATTTTATCGTAGAGCGTGCCGGACTGAGTGTAAATCAAGTCCAAATATTGCGCACGAGCGATAACCTGCTCTTCGGTGACGACTCCCCCTTGCACCACATCTTCCGTGATGGAAAGCAATAATGACTTAATAAACCATTCAGCTAAAAGCTGATCGGGAACATACGTTTTCACCATTCTATGACGACGTCGCCACTCATGTATATGATTAGATATGTGAGTGGCTATCGTTTGTTTGAAATTGGTAAGAAGTTCCGTTCCTGTTTCGTACCTTATCGGTAACTGAAAATGGGTTAAAAAGGTTGTGGCTAGGGTACTGAAGTTGTCAAATGAAGCTCTAGGCAATTCGATATACCATTTTGCTGCTGGACCAGTTAATGTCCTATGAAAAAGGCGAAGCCTAATTGAATCATCGTTTAGGGTGTTTGATGAACACCACAGATGAAAGGTCATCACATGATTCGACGGATCTTCACCCGGATTTCCATTAAATTTAGGAATATCTAATGGAAGTTTATGTGGAATTGCTAGCCACCAAGGGGCATAAGCGATTGGATCGTTTGTTAACCTATTTAAATCAGGTAACTCTAAAGTCGCCACGAAGGGTAACTGTTGATTCAGGTTAGGTGAAGCATACCCAGGATAAGATGGGATTGCCTGAGCAGTTGGTCTTTGCATACCAGCATAATGCATTTGATGCTGGTAACTCCGGTAAGGTTGGTGGGCATGACCATTGTAGAATGGTTGATTTTGACCGTTTTGAATATACGGTTGCCCACTATTCGCAAAGATTTGTTGCTTAGAACCTTGGTATACTTGTTGGAACTTTGGTTGTTGGTATTGCACTAGCCATGGTTGTGAAGCCATGTGTTGTTGCCCAATACTAACTGTTTGACCAAGATGAGGGGTAATTGTACCCGTTTGAACCTGTGTCATTCCACCAGTCGGCGATTGTGGTTGAGTTGCAGGGTCAAGGGGCTGTTGCATTACAACCTGAGAAACCTGAGGTTGGCATACAACAGGCAGCACTTGAACTTGCGACACCGTCACAATAGCTGGCGTAATTGGTATACTTGACATAGGTAAGCATTGTTGCATTGAATATACAACTCTTGGTTGTTGAGGTAGTATCGGTACCCAACCACTTGACGTAATTCCAGCATAACCCGAATTTTGTTGTGAACTCCCGTATGGTTGTCCTCCCGGAGGGGATAATGAAAGGGTATACTGCCCCCCATACGGTGGTAATTTGGTACTTAAGGGAATGGTTTGCCCTTGAGTGTTGGACTGCCCAAATTGACCTCCAAATGGATCAATTTGTTGAGACTCAACATAAGAGTTTCTGGATATTATTCCGGATGAACAAACAAGAACAGACCATACTGTCGAAATAGCCCCTGAGTGGGATCCTTCTAGCGATTGAGAACTAGTTGGGACAGATGGTATACCGGCGAACATTGTTGGAGTGATAGCAGGAAGTTCTGTCGTTGTTGTGTCAGACGACACAGTCCTAGATGTTGATGGTTGTTCAGACATTTCTAGTCTATCCAAAAGATTACCTAGCGATTCTACAGGAGCTTCCACTGGCGGTAGACTAATTTCTGATGAAGAAGGATACAGAGTGATCCCGACTCCAAATTGTGATGGAGTACTAGCTGGAGGATCTTCCACAATCTCTTCTATAGCAATCAGACCAGGTGGAAGGGGTAGACCGTCAGGTCCGTAGAATATTTCTGGTGCCGAAGAAGGTATGGAATCTGCAGCGACAGATGTTTGGGGAGCAACACTCTCCGAACCGGTTGTAGATGGAACTGGTTCAGTGATACAAGTGTTCACCCTCAAACTAGGATCAGTACTACTGTCCTTCTGTGGCTGCTGAACTTCTTCTGTAAAGGCAGGGATACCAGAAATGTTTGGAGTAACCGGAGTCTCTGATGTTGTTGGAACACTTGTTCTAACTTTACCAGGAGATTTGGAACTGGTTAAACGAGTTCGCTTTGTCCGTACTTGTTTCGATTCTGGAGACAAAGACGGTTGACTCGTAAGCCTCCGCGAACGACAGGGTTTCAATTGACTTTCTTCCATGATTGCGGATTACTCGATCAACTAAAAATCAAGGGGAAGTATGTTTCCGAATTAGATGAATTTTAGACGCTTTGACACAACTTGTTTTTTCAATTTTTAAGAGTCGAGAAAAAACAAAAGATGACTCTAGTCGCCTTCGATTTTTAATGAGCCTGAAGTGACAAGTGCTCAGATGGACCTTTTCCGTTAAGGAGTCTGAAAAGGAACGAAAGGGACTGCTCTGGAAATCTAGGTAGAGGGATTACCAAACCAATCGCAAAACTGCAGAATACGTTTTACGGTACGGCAGTCAATCTTCCTGAATGCTGTGTTCAGTGCATTGCGATCGATAGGGCGGCAGACACGACTTCCTATGGATAAAGGATTAAGCCTATTGTGGTCTCCCAAAATATACTCGACGGTACATGGGAGCACAAGTCCGTACTGGCACTTATCGTCTCAAAGTGGAGGAATCACCCAACCATCAGTGAGAACAACAGTTACCAGGCTTTACGACGCCGGAATACGTCTCTAGCCTAGACTTCTAAATGTTGTGCGTTAGGTTCCAAAGCGTTGTTAGATTCATTGAATTTATTTTATAGTTGATCTTGTTTAAGAAATTTTCCTTTCAGGTTCACCGCGAGATGTAGATGTATAATTCCTAAAATGCAATCTAAGATGATAAACAGTCTTTTATCTTCTTTGTGCAATGAAAATCCTAGCTACTAAGGAAAGAGAGACAGTATTCTTTCACAAAGAGCAAAGAGCACACACTAAATGCACAGTCCTAAATCAAACCAATCAAACAGTCTAAATGCAAATGCACATGCATGTATTTTTTTTCGGCTTTCTTAGTATGTGAATGGTAAAAAGAAAGCTAATGCACAAATTTGAATTACTTTTCAAGCGACAATTATTAACAAGTTTCTTTTCAAAATAAAAAATGGAGACAATCACAACATTTTACGATTTGGAAATGAATACTTGTTTTTGACACTAGAAAAACTACAAATTCAGACCAAATACAATAGTAACAGGATAATCGACTATAAATAGCAACCAAACTCTTTCATATGACTGAAAATGACACTTTCAAATCAAAGGATGACAGTACGATTACGTTACTTTTTGCAAAGGAGAATTGTAAATGACTCAACAAATACACAAAAACATTTACAGTTTTTTTGCACAAAGGAGGAGGAATAACAACAAGGAAAAGGGGTTTCAAACAGAGATATACTGATTACAGGCAACAAAATTCATGAATAGAACTGAAAAGAATGAATCACAAAACCAAAACTGAACAATGCCTAGTCTGATCAGCGCACCTGTAACACAGGGAATTTGAAATGCAGTGCACCTACTACACTCGGGAAGTGCGCTGAATTTCAGATTCACAGAACAGTACCTGCGCTTGGCCAGAGACGAGACTTTGCTTGGGTTCCGGGTCACAGTTTGCAGTTCAGTTCATGGGTTTTGGCCGAGAAAATGGTAATCAGTAATGCAACAATCAAGGCTAGATCTAAGGAGGTTCTAAGAGCTACCACAAGGGGCAACCAGAGAGTTTGTAAATCAGTTGTTTAATTTATAAACAAATCCCGGAGATTGACTGAAGCGGCATTTATCTACTTTGTGTTTGCATAGAAAATGCAGTTCGAAAGCTACCTGGCTCGACTTCAGGCTCCATCTGTAAGTTTATAAAATAGACAACAAGGAAGATAAACAAACAAACTAATTCGTCCCCAGTGGAGTCGCCATTTTGTTACAGGGAAAAGTGTCTACACAGAACTGCTTATCCCACTAAGGTGTGATAGCTACCTTAGAAACAAACAAAGTAAAGCTACTTTCGTTTTTCCTTTATGAAATATAGATGAGAGAAGAACAAAGAAGACCAACCTCTGTCTTGCGCTAATCTCCTAGTTCGATTCCTCTCTCTCTTGATAGTCTTTCGCTACTTGCTCCCTTGTACGCTCAGCTTCACAGAGTACCTGTAAGATCACAGTAGCATAGCACTATACAAGAACATGGATCTATAATCATAAACAATCTAGGATCAGATGTAAATTGACCATACAAATGCATAAAACATAAATGACACAAGAGTATGGAGGAAAACTTGAATAGCTTTTAGTGATAAACAAGAAAAAGCCAAGGGAGTTAAAACCAGTTGTTCTGACCCAGCATCATCCTCTCAGCAAGTAAGCCCCTTCTTCACCTCATACAAAGCTTAGATCACCCAACACTTTGATGTTGTCTCAAGAAACCAACAACAATTCTTTACAATATGCAAAATTCCAGCCTTTGGATCTCTGGGATGAGGGATCCATATATAGATATCTGTAAGGGAGATGAGTCAGCTTGTGATTTGATTAGTGTATTCCCTCTGATAGTTCTTGCTTCCACTTGGAGATTGATGATCTCTTACTCATCCTTGGTCGAATTTAGAGAGGCAAGTGTCACAGGAGAAGTTTCTTGAAGATTCCATGCCTCTCCACCTCGCGGAATGACACTGCCATTTGTCACTTCTTGCCCATCGCACCCCATATAAGGGCTTTTTGAAATGCAACGCACCCGCACAGTGTATTTAGGCGAGATGCAACGCACTTTGCCTATGGAGCAGCTGAAATGATCCTGTTTTGACCAGTTCTGAGCAGTTTTTCATGGAGAACTTCTGGGAGAAGCTGTAATCAGTTGACCTTGTTCCTTTAGGGGTTAGAACAACACTTTTAGGGACTTAGGAGCCCTTGGTTTATGGACATTTCATGCTTTGGGTTGTAGTGCCCAAAAATGTCTATAACACAAGAGTTAGCTCAACTGGTCAAGTTCTCGTTGCTAACTTCCTCGTCAATTGGGAGGTCACAGGGTCAATTCTCATCGACGCCCTTGGCTAGTGGGATTTTTTTTCCCTTCAGGGTTGATCTACCTAGACTTTCCCATGGATGTATAGAGACAACTTCTTTTGGATTGAAAAAGTACCTTCTCTCCACCCTTCAAGCCCTCATTCTCCTTCCTTATTTTGAAGGAACTACGAACATCTCAAATCTTTTAACCAAAAAGAATATTAAAACCCACTTCAAACCTTGTAAAACCCTCAAGCAATTACTTTATTTGGCTAAGGAGTCGTTCAACCCAATTTTAGGGTAAGGGTTTAACAAAGCCCTTGCTCCTGTGGTAAATCCGACATTGGGCAGACTGGGCGTTCATTTAAAGCCAAACTCAAAGAAATATTGCTTATACTAACCACAACTGTGTTTCCAACTATGCTCTCAAAGATAACTATTTGTAAGAATTTACAGGGTAAGTTCCTCAGACAGAACACCAAAGGAAACCGCTCACAAATCAATACACCAATATTCTTGACATGGTTAAAACCCTCAAAGAGGGAAACAGTCCACGACCTGAGTCAACGCGGCCACTTCAGGAAATTTATTAATAGAAGAAATAAAATTTACATAAGCTTCTCTCATGAACGTTCACCCTACAAATGACCCTCCATGCTCTTTAAATAGAGATCATGGACCAATCAGGTGTTAAGCCACAGATAAAGTGTCAGTAATACCGAGGAGAGAATGAAACATCAGATCAGTTCATGTCTAGAACCTATCGTGACAATTGGATTGTAAGTTACAAATGTGCATAGTAAAGAAACACACTTTACCTAACTCTACAATAGGCCAAGTTACACTTAACTATTTCCTATGTGTCAGTATATCCTAACATCCCCCCTTAAGAACAACTTGGGATAGGGTTGAAGGATGTAAAAATATGACACAATAGGAGAAGGAAGGAGAGATTAGACCCTATCCCCCCTTAGTGACAACTTCCTAAACTCCTACCATAAATCGAAGTTTAGTAAACTTCGCCTCTATGAGAGCCTTTGTAAAGATGTCTGCAACTTGATCATCGGTTGAATAATATTGTACTTCAAGAACATGGTCATGAATGAGCTTTATGATAAAGTGCATGTGTAGTTCAATGTGTTTGTTGCATTGATGTTGGACTGGATCTTTGCATAATTTAATGGAACTTTGATTATCACACCAAAGTGTAGTCAGATGTTGCTACTAAAAGCCAAACTTTGACAAGATCTGACGAAGCCACAGGGCTTCTTTACTAGCTTCTATGATGCCATGATACTCTGCTTCTACTGAAGAAAGAGAAATGGGACTTTGTTTCTTGCAAGCCCATGTAATAGGTCCAAAACCAAGAGTGAACAGATAACTTGCAGTAGAATTTCGATCATCAAGGTCACCAACCCAATCGGAATCACCAACCAATAGAGGAGAAGCTTTTGCACTATAATGAATCCCAAACTGAATTGTACCTCGAACATAATGAAGTATTCTTTTAGCTACTTTCCAATGAATTTCATGTGGGTTTTACATAAACTGAGTAATAAGGCCAACAACAAAGGAAAGGTCAAGATGAGTATGGGTCAGATACAAAAGTTTTCCTACAGGCTGACGATATAAGGTAGCGTCAACTTTAGGGGAAGTACAAGTAATTGAAAGTTTGGCTCCAGACTGAAAGGGAGAAGGGGATGTATTACAGTCTTCCATGTAAAAGTGGCGTAGAAGATTACAAACATACTTGGACTGGGAAAGGGAAATACCTTCCTTGGATTGCAAGACTTGAAGACCAAGAAAATAATGCAAGTGTCCTAAGTCTGTCATTTCAAACTTCTTTTTAAGGCTGGACTTCACATGGTTTATAAGGTTGGGATCACTACTTGTAAGGATAATATCATCAACATAAATAACAAGAATGATAAGAGACTTACCCACTTTCTTGGTGTAGACAGTATTGTCAGAATGACACCTAGAAAATATAGTATCTAAAGCTATCCATTTTGGCATACCAAGCCCGAGGGGCTTGCTTGAGACCATAAAGGGATTTCTTAAGCCGACATACAAGGATGGAGTCTATTTTTATAAATCTGGTAGGTTTTTCCATATAGATTTCTTCATGCAAGTCCCCATGCAAGAAGGAAGATTTAACATCCATCTGATGGGCTTCCCATTTGAAAGAGGCAACAAGGGAAAGAACAAGGCAAATAGAGTTCATTTTGGCAACAAGGGAGAAGGTTTCAGTATAGTCAATTCCTTCAACTTGTGAAAAAACCTTAGCAACAAGACGAGCTTTATGTTTATCAACTTTTCCATATGGTCCATACTTGTTTCTGTAAACCCATTTGCATCTAATAAGTTTTCGTTCCTTTGGAAGAGGAATAATATCCCATGTATCATTTGCCAATAATGAACGATATTATTCATTCATAGCTCTGTCCCAATCTGGATGGCCTGAAGCTTATGCAAAGGTGTTAGGATCATAATTCATTGAAGCTTGAGCCAGTAAAGAAGAGACTCTATTGAACTGAGAACATGTACGTCACTGATATGTAGGATCACCTGCAAGAGCACCTGCTGCATCCTGAGTAGCATAGACACATTTTGGAAGCTGAGGAGCTGAAGGAGGATCCTGAGAAGGTGGGGGAGGATTTTCATCCTCGCTGTCATCATCTGAAGAAGAAATATTTTCAGAAGCAGAAGGGATATAGAGAGGTGGCACTCCACCGAACCAGGCTCGTAGGCCGATATATTTTCAACAAAATTTACATCTCTTCTGATGATAAAATTTTTGGACTTAAGTGGAATAAGTCTATATCCTTTGACATCTTTAGAATATCTAACAAAAATACATTTTTCACTCTTAGGTTCTAAATCTTTATGTTTCTCATCTAGAATATGGGCCCATGCTTCACTTCCAAAAACATGAAAGTGACTTACATCTGGTTTAATTGAGCTCCATGCTTCTTCTGGAGTGATATTATTTAAAACTTAGTAGGAGTGCGATTTACTATGTAATTTTCACAGTTAATTGCTTCTACCCAAAAATTAAGACTAAATCCTTTAAATTGAAGCATACAATTACCCATTTCCTTTAAGGTGTGATTCTTCCTTTCAGCTACACCATTTCGTTGTGGAGTATATGGAACAATATGTTGCATTTGAATTCCCTGTTCAGTGAAAAAGTTGATGAATTTGTTGTTAACATAGTCTCTGCCATTATCAGATCTTAGCTTAACAATTTGATGTCCAGATTATTTCTCAACAAAGGCCTTAAAGGCCAAGAACATGTTAAATACTTCACTCTTGAGTTTTAAGAAGTATACCCAAGTGCATCTAGAGAAATCATCAATGAAAGTGAAGAAATACTTGTAGCCAGAGAATGAAACAACTAGAAGTGTACCACATAAATCACTATGCACAAGCTGTAAAGGGGTTGAGGCGTGCCAAGGGGCACGTTTTTCAAAACTATCCCAATGATTTTTTCTGAGTACACATCCGAAACAAACACCATCTCTACAAGATACCATAGGAAGACCTGTCACCATATTTTCTTTACATAGATTTTGAAGGGACTGATAGTTTAAGTGACCAAATCCCTCGTGCCAAAATTTGTTCACTTCATCATTATGAGCAACAAATACCAAGGGAAGATTTGATGACCCAAAGTTGTTAAAATTATACAACCTTATAGAATCATCAACAATGGTAGTAGCTACTCTAGGATCTCTTAGGTCCTTAATTACAACATCATGAGGTGATAATTCAATGATTTTACCTTCATCTGAATGAGTTATCTGATATACAAATGGAAGGTTGCAGGATAAGGTTGGAACACATAATACATCATTAAATTGACCATTGTCTAGATGGATAGTTCCAGTCCCTACAACACTAAGAGATCTATCATCACCAACATATATATTTTTGGTGTTACAATCATTTAAAGAAGAAAACATGGCTTTGTTTTTGGCCATGTGATAAGAAGCTCCATAATCAATGAGCCACTCATGAGAATGAGAAGAAGGAGATACATTTAGTTTATGACCAGACCGAGATGCTTGAAAACCACATGAAGAAAGTGCTATTCCTGAAGATGAAGTTGAAGTTGAAGGGTGCTCCAAATGGATGTTATGCTTCTTCATTGTTTCTTCCAAGGCTTCCATCTTCTTAAAGCATTTGGATTCTAAGTGGCCATCTTGATTACAAAAGTGACAATGTCTATCAGTCTTCTTCCCTTTGTTTTTATTTGCCTTATCATTTTTTTGAAATGATTTTTCATTTTGAGACTGAAATTTCTTAGGAGCATTGTTTGGTTTAGGACCATTCTTTTTAGGATAATGCTTCTTAGGATTCTTTGAACTTGGTCGTTGCTGGGAAGATAAGGCTTTCTTAGAAGAGTTTCCAATATTAAGAAGACCAAGATGTAAGATTTTTTTTTGTTATCTTATTAAAGAATCACAAAAGGACCAAAAGAGGGGAACTTGTAGTCTTGTCCTTGAGAAATAAAGGCTTCTCTAGTATAATGGAAGGTGGAAACAAACATAGAGTAGGCTAGTCCCAACTTAGTAAGAATGGTGTCAGACCAAGAGGTAACTCCTCAAAATGTAATCATATTATTCATTTAGGTTTTTCATTATTATATACAAGAGGGAGTGACTGTTCAGTTCATCTCCTGATGACTCTCCATTTTCTCTATTATTTATTTACACTAATTACAGTTGTTCACCCAATCCCTATCATTAGGTGTCAACATTCCTCCCCTTAATCTGAAGTGACGTTGGTTAGTCCAAGCATCATTCTGAATCTTTCAAGCTTTTCTCTTCCAAGCGCTTTGGTGAAGATGTCTGCAATCTACTCATTCGTGGAACAATGGCAATGATGGATTGTTTTGGCCTCAACATGATGTCAAATGAGATGATATTTTTTATTGATGTGCTTCGTTCAATCATGGAACTTTGGGTTCTTGGCAAACTTTATTGCCGAGGTATTGTCAATCATGAGTGGAGTTGATTGTACTTTTACCTACAAATCTTCTAGAATTTTCCTGAGCCATGCAATTTCTTTTGTTGCCTCAACTGCTACCACATATTCTACCTCTATTGTCGAATCTGCTGGAACTGATTGTTTGTGTGATCTCCAAAAGACAGCTCCCGATCCAAGACTCATAGCATAACCCAAAGTAGATACCCCAGTTTCTTTGTCTCCATCGAAGTTTGAATCAGAGTATCCAATCAAGTTGAAGTCACCCACTTGTGTATACTTGATTCCAAAGTCTTGAGTTCCCTTCAAGTACTTTAGAACTCTTTTTGCATCATACCAATGTCCCTCACAAGGCTTTTGCATAAACTAGGAGAGGGTTCCAATAGTAAATGAAATGTCTGGTTTGGTAGTAGTTAGGTAGTTGAGACTTCCTACAAGTTGTCTATACTTTGTTGCATCCTCAAATTCTTTTCCTTCAATGGATGTGAGCTTTAAGTTTTGTTCCATTGGAGTAGTGAGAGGATTGCATTCATTCATTCCAAACCTATTCAATAGATATCCAATTTACTTCTTTTGAGAAAATAATATGGACTTTGAATGTTGAGTTACTTCAATACCAAGATAGTAATGAACATAGCCAAAATCAGTCATTTCAAAACCTTTCCTCAATTCCTTCTTTATGGATGCAATGTAGCTCTCATTGTTCCTTGTCATCAAAACATCATCTACATATACCACAAGATATACAATTATTTTTCCAACCTTCTTGACAAACAAAGTTGCATCATCAAGATCATAATGTTTGAAATTCACATACAGAAGATGCTTAGTTAGATTTTCATACCAGGCTCACGTGCTTGTTTGAGGCCATACAAGGATTTCACAAGTTTGAATACTTTATGTTCATGTCCTTTTACAACAAATCCTTCAGGTTGGGACATAAAAGCATTCTCTTTTAGATCTCCATTCAAGAAAGAAGTTTTTACATCCATTTGATGGACTTACCAACCATTCTGAGTTGCTAGGGTAAAGAGTCGCTAGATGGTAGCCCATTTTTTTGTGGGGGAAAAATTCTCCTCATAATCGACCCCTTCCTTCTGTGCAAAACCTTTTGCCAGAATCCTGGCTTTGTGCTGGTCAAGTGAGCCATCAGCTTTATACTTGTTCTTGTAGTCCCACTTGTAGCCAATTGGTTTGGTTCCCAATGGAGGATTGACCAACTTCCAAGTGCCATTATTTATCAAGGCATCATACTCCTTTTGCATTGCTTCTTTACATTCATCATGAGAAGCAGCTTCTTTGAAGGAATTTGGTTCAAAATCTGTAGACAAATTCAATTCACAATCATAAAAAACATCCATATCAACAGGTGAATCAGAGTCATCTACATCACCTCCATTTCATCGGGTTAAATTTATAGTTCCTGTCTTTCCAACTTCATCAGGATGAAAAATTTCAAGTGTCTTTGTCAACCACTTTGGGGTACCTTTCTAAGATGGTCCAGACTGCTCCATTGATTTAGTTGGGATTGAATCAAGATTGAGTCTCCCAATTCTGTCAATCACATCACTTAAAGTATCATTAGTTGTTGGAGTTTCATGCGGGGGTGAGAGTGCTTCAGAAGAAGATTCCATAGGTTGATCTAGTATAGGAATCCCCCCTTCAAGATGTGTAATCTAATTATCAAATTCTTGGAATGATTTTGCATTTTCGAATCTATCCAAGAGATCAAGTTTCCGCTCAACAACATTGTCAGTTTTGGATGATTCAAGAAAGATTACATCTCTAGATACAACAAACTTTTTATTGACTTCATCATAGAGATGGAATTCTTTGGAGGTGTTTGAATACCCCAAGAAGATACACTTATGACTTCTTGCACCAAGTTTGTTTCTATGTACCTTTTGTATCAAGGCATAACATGTGGAACTAAAGACCTTGAGATTCTTTACTGAAGGAATGTGCCCATACCACATTTCATAAGGAAACTTGTTTCTAATATCATTAGATGGACATCCATTCTTTACATATACAACACATAGAATTGCATCAACCCAAAACATCATTTTTACATTTTTTAAAAATATCATGGTGTTATAGACATATTTCAGCACTGCAACCCCAATCACATATGTCCATAAACCAAGGGCTTCTAAACCCCTAAAAGTGTTGTTTCATACCCTAAAGGAACAAGGTCAGCTGATTACATCATCTCCCAAAAGTTCTCCATGAAAAACTACTCAAAACTGGTCAAAACAAGACCATACAGACTGCTCCATGCATAGGGTGCAATGCATCTCACTTATTACACATGGGGGGTGAGATGCATACTGGAAAGCCCTTTTGTAGGGTGCGATGAGCGAGAGAAGACAAATGGCAGAAGCAGTGTGCTAGGTGGAAACCCAGAGAATCTTCTAGAAACTGCTCATATGACACTTGCCTCTCTGAATTCGCCCAGGGATGAGTAAGAGATCTGAAATCTCCAAGTGGAACCAAGAACTATAAGTGAAATGACACTAATCAAAATCCCAGAAGCTGACTCACTCTCCTGAAAACATCTATATATGGATCCCCCATTCAAGAGATCAGATGGTTGGAATTTTGTAATTTGCAAGGAAGTGTTGTTGGTTTCTCTTTGGACATTGTTGGGTGATCTTGCTTTGTATGGGGTGAAGAGCACTTTCATGCTGGGAGGATGATGCTGGATCAAATAACCTGGTTGTAATCCTCTCTTCTACTACTTCTATCAGTAAAGCTATTTGAGTTTTCCTCCATATGATTGTATATCTCTGAATCTTGTTTATTTATGCATTTATATGGCTAATGTACATTGATACTACATTGTTAATGGTAATAGATCTCTATGCTTTGATGGTATTTTACTGCCTTGGCTCTATAGGTGTTCTTTGAAGCGGGACAAGTGAGAAAGGAGTGGCAAAAGCTCTATTAAAGGAGAGAGGAAACAAGCAAGGAAACTAGCGAAAGACTGAGGTTGGTGCTCCCTGCTTCTCTCTCATCCATCTCTCATAAAGGAAACACAAGTAAATTTAATCTGTTTGTTTCTAAGTTAGCTACCCTTCTTAGTGGGACTAGCAGCTCTGAATGGAAACTAGTTTTCCCGATAACAAAATGGTGCCTCCATTGGGGAGCGAATAGTTTGTATGTTTTGTTATTGTTGTTTGCTTTATAAACCACAGAAAGAGGCTGAAGTCAAGCCAACTAGCCTTCGAACTACTTTTGCTATGCAACTGCAAAGTAGATCAATGCTGCTTCAGTCAATCTCCAGGTTGGTTTATGAACTAAACATCTAGCTTGCAAACATCCTAAGTGCCCTGGTGGTAGCTCAAATAACCTCATTAGATCAGCCCCTATACTTTGTGTTTACTGACAATCATTAGCTTAGCCTAAATCCCTGAACTTAGATGGAAAATGTGATAAAAAACCAAGCTCAGTCTCATCCCTGGACCATCGCACTGTCTCTTCTTGGAAGTCTGGATGCATCACACCTCCTATTTGTTGTGGGTGAGAAGCATCTCCATTTCCCTGTGTTACAGGTGCGATGATCTGATGAGACTGTTTTTGCCTCCATATTTTGGTTTTTTCTTCATTGTCTTCAGCTTTATTCAGTAGTTTTGATGTCTGTGATTAGTATATCTCTTTTGAAACCATCTTCCTCTTCATTATTCAACCTCCATCAGAAGGAATTATGAATGTTTTTTTATGTATTTTTCATCATTTACAATTCTCCTTTGCAAATAGTAGCTTAATCGCACTGTCGTCTTTTGATTTGAAGGTGTCGCAAGTGTCGTTTTCAGTCAAGAAAAAGAGTATTACAAAGCATTCCTCTTTTAGACAATCGATTACACTTTTTCCATTGTATTTGATTTGAATCATTAGGATTTCAAGTGTTGAAAGTAGTTTAAATTCAAAATCACAAAGTGTCGTATTGACCCTACTTTCGTTTTTTGAAAATAAAATTGTTAGTACTGTCACTTTGAAAGAGAATAGTTCAAATCTATACTTTATTTTCTTTTTTTCATTCATACATTAAGAAAGCGGAAAACAAATACATGCATGTGCATTTTCATTAAGACTGCATGTTGAAGTTGATCTAGGAAAAGTGCATCTAGTGTGTGCTCTCTACTCTATGTTGAAAAAATTTCATTTATCTTTCCTAAGTAGCTAGGATTTTCATTGCAAAAAGAAAATAAACGACTATTTATCATCTTATATTGCATATTTAGGAATTGTATATCCACATCACGCGGTGAACCTTAAAGGAAAACTTCTTAAGAAAGATCAACTGTAAAATAAACTTCAATGAACATAAAAATGCTTTGGAACCTAACGCACAACATTTGAAAGTCTAGGCTAGAGACGTATTTCGATGTCTCAAGCCTGGTAACTATCGCTTTCATCGTAGGTTGGGTGATTCCTCCTCTTTGAGACGACAAGTGCCAATATGGACGTGTGCTCCCACATACAGTCGAATATATATTGGGAGACCACAATAGGCTACATCCTTTATCCTTAGGAAGCCGTGTCTGCCGCCCTATCGATCGCAATGCACTAAACACAACATTTGGGAAGATTGACTGCCATACCGTAAAAAGTATTCTGCAGTTTTGCGATTGGTTTGGTAATCCCTCTGTCTAGATTTCCAGAGCAATCACTTTCATTCCTTTTCAGACTCCTTAAAAGAAAAGGTCCATTTCAGCACTTGTCACTTCAGGCTCATTAAAAATCGAAGGCGACTAGAGTCATCTTTAGCTTTTTCTCGACTCTTAAAAATTGAAAAAGCAAGTTGTGTCAAAGCATCATAAAATTCATTTAATTCGGAATAACATTTTCCCCTTTTTATTTTGAGTTGATCAAGTAATCCGCAATCGTGGAAGAAAGTCAATCAAAACCCCGTCGTTCACAAAGACTAACGAGTCAACCATCTTTGACTCCGGAAATGAAACCATTCTGGGCCAAGCGATCTCGTTTAACTGGATCAAAATCTCTTGGTTTGTTTGAAACTTGTGTTTCAACATCCTCAAAAACTCCAGTTACTCCAACTATTTCTGGTATCCCTGCCTCTACAGAAGAAGTTCCACAGTTACAAGAGGACACTAGAACTAACCCTACTGTAATGGTAAACACATCTATTCCTGAACCAGTTCCATCTAGGATTGATTCAGAAAGTGTTAACCCTCCAACATCTGTCGATGGAGAGTGTGCACCTTCTTTGGCACCAAAAATATTTTATGGACTTGATAGTCTGCCTCTTCCACCTAAACTGATTGTGATAGAAGAGATTGTGGAGGATCTTCCATCCAGTACCCCATTACATTTTGGAACTAGGATCCACCTATATCCTTCTAATTCAGAAGATAGTCAACCTTCATCGCAAGTTCCTATAGAATCCCTAGGAAGTCTTTTGGATAGACTCAATATGTTTGAACAACCATAGCCATCTATGTCTGTGTCATCTGATACAGCAGTAGTAGAACTTCCTGCCACTACTCCGACAATATTCGCTGGTGTACCATCTGTCCCAACTAGCTCTCAACCGCTAGATGGAGTCCACCCAGGGACTGTTTCGACAATGTGGTTTGTTCTTGTTTGTTCGTCCGGAGTAATATCTAGAATTTCTTATGTTGAGTCTCAACAAATTGATCCTCCACAACAGTATCAATTTGGGCAATCTAGTCTACAAGGACCAATTTTTCCTTTGAACACTGGATTGCCGCCATATGGGGGGTAGTATGCCTTTTCATTGTTCCCTCCATGAGAACAACCATATGAGAGTTCACAACGAAATTCGGGTCAAGCTGAAATTGCATCCAGTGGTTGGGTGCCAATACTGCCTCAACAACCAAGAGTTGTATATTCAATACAACGAAATATAGCCATGTCGAATATCCCCATTACACTAGCTATTGTAACAATGTGTCAAGTACAAACACTACCTGTTCTATGTCAACCTCAAGTCTCTTAGGTTGTAATACAACAACCTCTTGTCTTAATGACTCAACCACAATCGCCAATTAGTGGCTCCTTAACTGAAGCGACTCAGGCTCAAACGGGTACTATCACCCCTCATCTTGGTCAAACATCCAGTATTGGACAACAGCAAATGGTTTCACAACCATGGCTAGTGCAATATCAACAAATGCAATTCCAGCAAGCTTACCGAGGACCTGAGCAACAAAGCTTTGCGGGTAATGGGCAACCGTATATTCAAAATGGTCACCATCAATAATATCATAATGGTTATGCCCATCAACCTTATCAAAGTTATCAGCATCAAATACATTATGATGGTATGCAAAGGCCCACTGCTCAGGCGATCCCATCCCATCCTGGGTATGCTTCGCCAAACCTGAATCAACAGTTGCCCTTCGTCGCAATGTTGGAATTACCAGATCTAAATCAGCTAACAAATGATCCAATTGCTTATGCCCCTTGGTGGTTGGCGATTCCTCATAAACTTTTGTCAGATATTCCTAAATTCAATGGAAATCCAGGTGAAGATCCGTTGAATCATGTGATGACTTTTCATCTGTGGTTTTTGTCTAACACTGTCAACGATGATTCAATTAGGCTTCGCCTTTTTCAGCAAATGTTAACTGGTCCAATGGCAAAATGGTACATCAAATTGCCTAGAGCTTCATTCGATAACTTTAGTGCCCTTGCCACAACCTTTTGAACCCATTTTCAATTACCCATAAGGTACAAAATAGGAACGGAGCTTCTTATCAATTTTAAGCAGACAACAACCACTCACTCACATATCTGATCATATTCATGAGTGGCGACGTCGTCGTCGAATGGTAAAAACATATGTTCCTAATCAACTGCTAGCTGAATGGTTTATTAAGTCATTTTTAACTTCTATTACAGAAGATGTGGCTAAGGGGTAGTTGTCGCTGAAGAGCAAGCCATTTCTCGTGCACAATATCTAGACTTGATTTATACTCACTCTGACACACTCTATGAAAAAATTGCTCCCAAACCAGAGTTTTTCGTTCCTCCTCCTCCTAAATCAAGCAAAGACTCTCATGCCAGAGATGGCATCATAGTCACAACCAACATGAAAACCATGAAGGCTACATCTAAGAAGGCCTGTACGGTTTCTGGTCAAAATGAAAATGAAGAACTTCTTTCCTCGGAGGTTAATGTCATGTCGACCGACAAAAGCAAAGAACCAAAACAACCAGGGGCAAGAAAAAAGGGAAAAGAAAAAAGAAGAAATAGGATGATTCATCTCCTGAAAAATCTTCTGCAAACCCTTATGGGAAAAAGAAACCTCCTTCGTCGTGTCATATTTGTGACGAAGACCATTGGATGATTGATTTTCCACATAGAGCTGAGATTAAGAAGTTCTTTAAGACCTCAAAAACTTTAGCAGTCTTAACGGATCCATTTCCAAAACCAAAAACCAATCTGGTTGCTAGCGATAATGCTTCCCCATCCCAAGTGCTTATGTTGTCCATTTCAAAACAGCAAAATGATGCTTTGATATCGACAATGAATAAAGATTACGGGAATACACAGCTGTCGAACAACAAGGCTGTAGATCAACCTAGTAGCTTAACAACAACTTCAACTGAAGTTGTGCCACCCATCATTCTTAAGCTAACAATAAAGCCGCCAAAGGGAGTAGTACACAAATCGACGTTAATCCTCATGCCCAAGCAGCACAGAATTATAATATAGTAGAGGATCTGGCCCAATCGCCATCCACTATGTCAACACTTGAAGTACTGTAAAATTTCCCCTCCCAAAAGCAAGATCTATTATCAGCAATAGGTGGGATTGACCTAGCAGATTCCAATCTGGTGGCCTTTAACCATAAAGGATTTGAACCTCAGTTACCAGCTCAACTCACTTTCCTCATCCAAGTGAAATCCCTCAACAAAACTGTTCATCGAACAATTATTGATGAGGGGGCATCTACCTGCATTATGTCAATGAGTTGCTTGAAAACTTTAGGATCACCACCCTTATCAATATCATCAATGACATTAAAAGAATTCGATGGATGAACATACACCCCATATGGGATTTTAAGTAACTTACAAGTTGAACTGGGGGGCAAAACAGTAGAAATTGATGTCAAAGTTATCAATGGAAACCTCGATTATAATATCTTACTAGGAAGGCCCTGGATTTATGCCATGGATACTGTTGTATCAACCTACTTTAGAGAGATTGCATTTCCTTTCCAAGGAGGAATTACAATCATTGATCAACAAACCTTTCTCCCCAACAATTCACAAGTTACAGGAAGCATTCCAATGATCCATGGAAGCTCTCATTCGCTTTAAAATGTCGGAGTAGGCCTACTAAAAGACCCTACTTTGATGGGTACTTTTTCCCTACCACCTCCAAGTAATTTGGTGGAAGTGGCAACAGTAGGAACCTGCAACATGATATCCTCCATTCAAAATTTTTCCGAACATTTTGTTAGCATGGATCATCAACAGGTTTTGCCTCCAAGCTCAATAGAGATTTTGTAGTAATCAATTTTCTCAGCCTGGGCGGCAAACCAAAATCAATTATCATCGAGCGTTTGGGTGGATAGGTCAAAGGAATATGGCACCTCTTCAGATCCTTGGTCACATGTACATTCTACAGATGAAGGAATTATTCAGTCGATCATGATGGAAGAGGCACCATGGAAAGATTACCACCATCGTTCCCATCTTCCAGATTACAATGAAGATTATTCAAACGACCTTGATCATCCTTCAGTTTTTTATTTTCTATCAAATACTGTAAATACGGTGGATTCTGAGCGAAATCTGTCCAATATTGAAGAAACTATCGCCATAAATATCTCGATCAAACCTAATGTTGTAGAGAATATTCATGTCGGAAAATCTTGTTCTTCTTCAGAACTGGAAATATATTGCGCTCTCTTTCGCAAATTCAGAGATGTCTTTGCATGGTCATATGAAGAAATGCTAAGCATTGACTTGAGCATAGTTGAACACGAAATCAATATGTATCCAGATGTCAAACCGGTATGACAACGACTTCGGCAGGTGCACCTGAAGAAAGCTACTGCCATTAAGGCAGAAGTTGTAAAACTTTTACATGCTGGTTTCATTTACCCGGTTCCTCTAACTGATTGGGTATCAAATATTTTTCTTGTGATAAAAAAGCAAGGAATGATTAGAGTGTGCGTTGATTACAGGGATGTAAATCCAGCTTTTCCAGAAGACAACTACCCTACACCCTTCATTGGCTAGATAATTGATGAATGCACCGGATGCGAAATCTTTTCATTTATGGATGGATTTTCCGGGTATAATCAAATAAATATCTGCCCACAGGACCAGTCGAAGATTGCATTTATATGTCCATGGGGCACATTCACATACCACAAATTACCTTTTGGTTTAAAGAACACAGTGGCAACCTTTCAGAGGGCTTTGAATTATGCCTTCCATGACATCAAGAACATCGTTCAACCATATCGCGACGATCTTTCGGCTCATTCACAAAAGAGGATTGATCATCCGCGACATTTGAGAGCTATATTTATACGTTTCCGACACTACAAGATATGACTCAATCCACACAAGTGTGTGTTTTTTGTGGTTCTGGTTGTTTACTTAGCTTCGTGGTTTCTAAGGACAAAATTCGACTTGACCCATGTAAGGTTTAGGCAATCATCGATATGCCTCCACCTTCAAATTTTCTTCAGATTCAAAAACTCCAAGGGAAAGCAAACTTTCTAAGGAGGTTCATTCCAAATTACGCCGAACTAGCTAAAGGTTATACACGTCTTTTGAAAAAAGAAGTACCCTTCAACTGGAATCAGGTTGCACAAGCTTCCTTTGATGCTCTAAAGGAATTCCTAATAAAAGCATCATTAATGTACGCTCCTGATTATCAAAAAGACTTTAACCTGTATCTAGCTGCAGCAGATACAACCATCACAATGGTTCTAGTTCAAGAAGAAGTGGAATCGAACATCCTATCTATTATTTAAGCTGAAACTTAAATGATACAGAAAGAAAATACTCCTATGTTGAAAAGCTGGCTCTTGCAGCTGTTCAAGCAGTATAGAGATTTCGACACTATATCCTCTTTTGCAAAACTACCATTTTATCAGATTGCAACCTAATGACTTACATTCTGTCGCATCAGTTACTTGGGGGAAAATATTCAAAATGGATAGCTATTTTGCAAGAGTTTGATCTGGAATTCATAAAATCCAAATCAAGGAAATCTCTAGTTTTCGTGGAGCTATTATGCGATTTCCCATCGTCGTCCAATGATTCAAAATCCAAAGCAATAATCGTGGATGAATCTTTGTTTTTGATATCTTCAAGTGATTCGTGGTACGGAGATATAATAATCTATCTCCAAACCCAAACATACAGGCCTAATACCTCTCACTCTGAACAACAACGTACTCGATACCAAGCAAACGACTACATGATCGTCGGTGTTACGCTTTATCGTCGCGGTATCGATACAGTTCTACGAAGGTGCCTCACCCATGAGGAGGCCGAAAAAGTCCTGAATGATTGTCATTTAGGCGTGTTGGTGGGCATCAATCTGGTTACACTACAACACAAAATATTTTACGAGTAGGTTACTTCTGGCCAACAATGTTCAAAGATTGCATAACTACAGTCAGAAGTTGCCATGCTTGTCAAATCTTCGACCGCAAAACCAGAATACCACCCGCACCTTTGCAACCAGTAGTTTCTATTGGGTCATTCGCCAAATGGGGCATAGATTTAATGACATGTAACCCCGCCTCGGCCGGGGGGCATGGGTATATCATAGTCGCAGTTGACTATTTTACGAAATGGGCCGAGGCGATGCCTACATTAAACAACAGTGATGAAATGACTACTCTTTTCTTTTTCAATCATGTAGTCTCTAGGTTCGGTGTTCCACAAGCTATGGTCACAGATCATGGATCACATTTCCACAATACAATGATGGTCGAATTGGCTGCCAAACTAGGATTGTCCCACGATAGTTCTACTCCTTATTATCCGCAAGCTAATGGACAAGTGGAGGCCATCAACAAAGTCCTAAAGCGCATGCAACAAAGGATGATTAGAGTCCAAAAACAGAGTTGGCACCTAATCCTCTACTCAGCCTTGTGGGCATATAGAACCTCGGTAAGAAATGAGACCGAGTTTACACCCTTCCAGCTGGTGTATGGCTTGGAAGCCGTCTTACCAATTCAATGTGAGATTTCATCTCTCAAGCTCGCAAATGACCTTCTCCCCGGAACTTCAGAGGAATAGGCTCATTTCTTCGAACTAATCTAATTGGATGAAATCCATCATGATGCCACCTTGTCTAACGAAGCCCATAAGACACAAGTTAAGACACAGTTTGACAAAAATATCAAACCCAGTGTCTTCTCAGAAGGTGACTTGGTCTCGCTTTACGATCAAGAATCCAATAAATTGGGAGCAGGTAAGTTCCAATCTTTGTGGATGGGTCCCTATATTGTTAAATGAGTGTTAACAAAAGGAGCCTACGAGCTAGTAGATTATGATGGAATTCCACTGGCGCAACCCCGAAATGGGTTGTACCTTAAGTGTTACTATGCTTGACTAAGTGTAGTGACCTCTTCATATGCTTTTGTTACATTTTTGTTTTCGTAAAGAGTGATCATTTTGGTTAATTAATCCGTCTTTTGCATTTTTTTCAGATGTCGAACCTATTGGAATCATTCGTTGGATATGTCGACGAAGCTAGTCGTAGTACACGGAACCAATCTTTTGTGGCCTAGACCATTTTTAATCCAAGCGGTGAGTTAGTGAGTTTCAGAGGAGTATATATTGGTCGATCAACGAACAACATCGTTGAGTATAGCACATTGATAGAACTTCTCTCAGATGCTATCGCACGTGGCATACGCCAACTTTTTGTCAGGCTAGACTCACAATTTGTCATTCTACAACTTACTGGGATATATTCTGTTTGGAATCCAACTATTAATCGTAAGTTCCTAAGGGTCAGGATTTTGGAAAGGCAGTTTGATTCTATTCAATATCAACACATTTCCGGAAAATTAAACACATTAACTGATTCATTAGAAAATTATGTGTTAGATAGACATTTGCAACATTTATAAAAGAAAGCATTTCAATCAACATTTGCGTCAGGATCATATAACTTAACCAAAATAAAGCTCCGAAAATAAAAAAATATATATAACTATGTTTATCAAAGATGTTTTGTGTCCAAGACAAAATTGCTCATGACCCAAAAACTCAAAAATTTAGAAGAGCACCCTAGACTAATGGTGTTGGTGATAAAAAGTCACCGCCTGTGCGATCATATGTAAGACCCTAGTCCATCAACTTAGCACGCCAATAGTGTGGCGCTATAATCTCAGAGGTAACTCATCGGTCCTCACATCCTGGATACCAAGGGTGAGACTATTGATATGATCCTACAATATCGCAAGGGTCTCAGCTATGTCTAGATCGCGGAGGACAACCCTCCCTACAGCCTCTCCTGTTGGAACGACAGCTGCTACCCTTGGGCACACTACTGGTCGCACGGGTCAAATATCTACATAGGTATATGAGTTTTATTAGTCTTAATAGCATTTAAAAGACATAAGAACATTATAAAAACAATAAACATGGATATGGTCAAAACATTTACCTATAACACCCCACTGCTCACCGGCCGGCAGTGCAAAATCTGGGTCACCCTGGAAATCCATCCCAGCATATGGATACTCAGAAAATACCATATCCTGATGGTCGAACCACTCAAAGAAGGCATCAAAGAATGAAATCTGTGACTGGCCAGCATGTCTGGCCATAAGATCGACCCATCTCTACATCCGTGGTTCCATTGGTACTGATGGTCCGAGTGAAATGTACTGTGGTTGCATCAGTGGGATCTTCTCCAAGGCAAAGGCGGTGAGAATAGAACCATAACCAAAGTTCTTAGATCTTCCATTCTTCACCTTGGTGAGCTGTTCTTTTATAACCGAAAGTACTGCATCACACCAGTTGAATACCTTTGGTTCAAGGCATTCCAGAGCATACTGCATATAAGACCTGTTGGCCAAATGAAGAGCCGCACTACCAGCCAATCTAGCAAAGGTGAATAAGATAGTCCTCAAGGACCGGTCAGTGATATCATAAATATTGATCTTGTCGTCCCTGCTCGACTGAGATCCATCTCTACGGAATCGGCGAATATAATCCCTCATATATTCACCTCCACGAGTGGATCTTGATAGTGAGAGAGGGTCACCACGCCTTAATAAACCAGTCAAGAAGTAGATATCCTCAATTGTCAAAGGGATGGATTTACCTCGAATCTGGAACACTTGGTTGGTAGGATCCCATGCATCGAGAAAATATTGCAACAAATTGATTTGTTGCCTCATGCTGGATATGCGGAAGAATTTGAGCAAACCACAGTTCCGCAAAGCAGTCACCATACCCAGATCATGTAAAGAAACCATGTCCTCTTCTTCATGCTCACGTTCATGCCATGTAACGACCATCTTGATCCAATGAATCTCTGAAAAACAAACAAGAGAAGAATTAGGATCCTGATTCAGGCAAAAACAGGCAAAAATTTCCATGAAAAACAGTGCATAAACTTTCCCTTTTGTGCCCATCGCACCCCAGCTGTGTACTGGGTGAGATGCATCCTGACTGGCCAATGGGCAGCTTAGTATGCATCGCACCTTTTGATATACATTAGGTGTGATGGGGAGAGAGCGAATTGTTCAAACCCCAGGGGCCCAGAAGAATAGGAAAGCATGCTCAAAATCAGAAAAGGAAAGAATGCAATTGAAGAGTTGAGGGTTAGCTCCTACTTGGTCTAGACGGCACCAAAAATAGTCCATAGAATCTCTTGGAATCAGCTAGTGAAAATCAAAGGGGAAAACTCCTCCAAAGCTCCAAGAATCCCAAATTTGAATGAAATGGTAAAAATGAGAGGCAAAAACTATTTTTATGTTATTATTCACATAGTTCGAGTAAAATATGGTTGTTTAACTCATTTTTCAAGCATGAATTCACATTTCTAATCAATTTGATGGAGTAATTGAACAGGCAGCACGACCATCAAAAGAGCATATTGTTAATGGTGAAATCAACATCTCTGACTATTATCACGAGCAATTTTACGCAAAGTTCAAGCTCTTTAAAAAATAAACCTTGCCACGAGTAGTTTTACGCAAAGTTCAAGCTCGTTAAAAAATAAACCTCGCCATGAGCAGTTTTATGCAAAGTTCAAGCTTGTTAAAAAATAAACCTCGCCATGAGCAATTTTACGCGAAGTTCAAGCTCGTCAAAAAATAAACCTAGCAATGAGAAAGTGTTTCCATAGACTACAAGCTCATTAAAAAATGAACCCCACCCCCAGTAAATAACCATTTTGATCGCATGACTATTAGCTTTTGAACCTTGGTCATGTTCTTACCATCACCTCCACTCTTTTTTAGCCGATCATACGCCTCCATTTGATTGTTTACCCTTTTGAGGAACAGCTACGACGAGTGATTCTATTAGCCACCTTCTTTACACTTCTGTGATTGGAATGTTCCAAACCTTACCTAGAACTAGTTGATATCCAAAACATCACTCGTTCCTCAAAAAACGAGTCTCCTTTAAGCTCTTTTCATCTGACTCATAAAATATGAAAATATTTTTTAGCAATTGGCGTCTCCAGCTTGTTAAAGCGACCGGAAGTGCTATCCCTCCTCCAGATTTTAATCTTTTTGGTCCTGAGGGATTATTACACAAAAAGATCGAGCGCTTGTCTTGTTCGGCTCGTTAAAACTATCGAAAAGACATCCCTTTCGTATTATTTTATACTTTTTCGGACTTAAGGGATTACATTATGAAAAGGAACCACTAGAGTTGCCTTTACGTCCCTTTTTAGACTCTCTAAAATTTAAAAGGACCGAGTTATCTTTGTCATTAAACTCGTTAAAACAATAGTGACAAACTTGTCCATGCAGACAAGAGCAAGTTTCACTGTCACTAGGCTCGTTAAAACATAGTGACGGGTTTGCCCGAAGGGAAAATTATAGAAAAAGCATATGTTATCCTCCTCAAGCTTGACAAAAATAAAGAGGTACTGGTCAGCAATGACTGGGGAAAAAGGGAAGAAAACTTGAATAGCTTCATTGGTAGCAAGTCGCTCTTGAACATGACACTTTCACTCCATCACCATGATTGAGTTGGGTTGGGTTATCCCGTTCACTGGTCACATCACCATTGGTCCACCATACCATCCACCTTAGGGTTAACGCTACCAATCCATCTCAGTGTCGCCGATATGTTCAAAAGAAGTCGCTCAGAGAATTCACCAACCTAGCTAACGTCTCATCTGCTGCAATGCCTTCACTTTCCATTTTTCATGGCCGCCACCCTGAACTTTGTATCATCAGATCGTTTTCACCTCCACAAAATCATTTTCTTCGTTCAGTGTCATACATGTGGGATTCATTAAGGCTCTCCTACGACGGGTCACTTCATGTTGACATCAGCTCATTATCAAAGAAGTTGACTTAGGGACAACCCTTTCAGTACTTTGAAGCTTGCATGCCTCAATGGAAAGTTCTCACTTCCGACGACAAGGTTACATCAATGGCCTTCGACCGAAAGATTTTACGTGGTGTTCGACATCAGCTCATGCATTCACACCATGTGAATTGTACTGCAGTACCTTGAGGATCATCATCATTATCGTGATTCCTCTCGTTCCTGTTAACACCTTACATCATTAGCTGGTAATCAGGCGATGTCTTTCCATGTTCGACATCAGAACATCTTTTCACATGGATCGACTTGTACTTCGGGCGAAGATTGAACGAGTTTGAAGACCCCGAATCTAGTTTCATCCATCCGGGCTGCGATATATTCAGGAAAATAAAGACATCAAATGTACATCATTGTTGCATAGATAATCATCCAAACTAAAGGATGATGGCTCTACCAAAATCATCAGTCTGCCACACAAACGATTGTCTGTCTTATGTACATGAATATGAATAATAAAGCTAAGCATGGGAATGCCCACCTCAGCTAGATCATGAAAATATTATGAATATAATGTATTTTATTGTATCTTATTACAGGTCACCTTCTAGTTCGAAAAACCTTGGATCCTCATTATAAAGAATTTCCCCCGACATCAAAAGGATTTACGACCTCATGCTTTAGTGGGCAGCTGTTATAGACATATTTGGGCACTGCAACCCCAATCACATATGTCCATAAACCAAGGGCTTCTAAACCCCTAAAATTTTTGTTTCATACCTTAAAGGAACAAGGTCAGTTGATTACATCATCTTCCAGAAGTTCTCCATGAAAAAATACTCAGAATTGGTCAAAACAGGACCATACAAAATACTCCATGCATAGGGTGCGATGCATCTCACCTATTGCAAAAAAGGGGTGCGATGCATACTAGAAAGCCCTTCTGTAGGGTGCGATGAGTGAGAGCAGACAAATGGCAGAAGTAGTGTGCTAGGTGGAAACCCAAAGAATCTTCTAGAAACTGCTCACATGACACTTGCCTCTCTGAATTCGCTCAGGGATGAGTAAGAGATCTGAAATCTCCAAGTGGAACCAAGAACTATTAGTGAAATGACACTAATCAAAATCCTAGAAGCTGATTCACTCTCTTGAAAACATCTATATATGGATCCCACATCCAAGAGATCAAAAGGCTGGAATTTTTTAATTTGCAAGGAAGTGTTGTTGGTTTCTCTTTGAAGATATTGTTGGGTGATCTTGCTTTGTATGAGGTGAAGAGGGCTTTCATGCTGGGAGGATGATGCTGGATCAGACAGCCTAGTTGTAATCCTCTCTTCTACTACTTCTATCAATGAAGCTATTTGAGTTTTCCTCCATATGCTTGTATATCTCTGAATCTTGTTTATGTATGCATTTATATGGTTAATGTACATCTGATCCTACATTTTTTATGGTTATAGATCTCTATGCTTTGATGGTATTTTTCTACCTTGGCTCTACAGGTGTTCTTCGAAGTGGGACAAGTGAGAAAGGAGTGTTGAAAGCTCTATTAAAGGAGAGAGGAAACAAGCAAGGAGACTAGCGAAAGACTGAGGTTGGTGCTCTCTACTTCTCTCTCATCCATCTCTCATAAAGGAAAACACAAGTAACTTTAATCTGTTTGTTTCTAAGATAGCTACCCATCTTAGTGGGACTAGTAGCTTTGAATGTACACTAGTTTTCCCGATAACACATGGAGAACACCATATTTAATATTGTCCTATTCATTCTTTCAGCTACTCCATTCTGTTGGGGATTACAAGGCACAATTGTTTGATGTTTGATCCCATGTTGGTGAAGATAGTTTTCAAATTCATTTGAAGTTTACTCTTTTCCATTATCAATTTGAATAGAGCCAACATGAGATTGTGCATCATTTTCAATCCATGTATGAAATTTCTTGAATGTTTGAAAAGCATCAGATTTGTTCTTCAATAAATAAACCCAACACATTCTGGTGTAGTCATCAATAAATGTCATCATATATTTATTTCCATTTGCAGAAGGAATAAGCATTGCACCACATAAATCTGAATGAATAAGTTCAAGTTTTCTATGTGCTCTAGAATGTGAATCATGAAAATACTATTTGCTATGCTTTCCTAGAATACAAGCGTCGCATTGCTTAAGTTTCCTAGGAATTATAGGCAAATCGGTAACACCATTTTTCTTCAACATGTGGAGGCTGTCATAGTTCAAGTGTCCAAATCTAGCATGCCATAATAAACTTGATGGAAATGTACCTTCTTCATAATGAGAACTGTATGAGAAATTTTGTGCACGAGCAGAGGTACCTTGCAGCTTGAGAAGCCTTTCTTCTTCTATCCCCATCATGACAAGTGAGTGGCCTGATGCTTTTCTCACCTCAAGCTTGCCATCAAACATATGAATGGAGTGTCCTTATTGGTGGATGTGGACCAAGTGTTATAGACATTTTTGTGCCTTACAGCCTCGAGCATGAAATGTCCATAATCTAAGGGATCCAAAGTCCCTAAACATGTTGATCCTACCCCTAGAGGAACAAGGAAAACTAACCACATCAATTCACAGAAGTTCTCCACCTGAAAACACTCAAAAACAAGCCAATTCTGGATCATGTCAACTGCTCCACTGAGCATATGCGCTGAATGTCAACTGCTCCACTGTCTACCTGCATTGAATGTCAACTCCAACAAAGGCTACCTGCACTGAGCGTAATTGGACAAGTGGCAGGCTCATTCCTCAGTGTGTCAATGCCCAGGAAGCTTCCAAAATGACACTTGCATCAAGGAATTTGACTGGTGATGAGTAAGAGGTTCCAAATCTCCAAGTGGAAGCAAGAACCTCCAAGTGGACTCAAGAACTGAGAGAGAAAGAGGACACTAGTCAAATCTCAAGCTGACTCATCCTCTCTCCAAAATAACTATATATAGGTCTCTCCTCCATGAGATCAGAGGAGGCTGGAATTTTGTTATTGCAAAGAATTGCTGTTGGTTTCTGACTGGAAACATTGGGTGCTTAATGCTTTGAAGGGAGCTGAAGAAGGAATTCCATTCTGCTGGGAAGGAGATGCTGGATTGGAGCCCTATGGGTTGTATCTCTTCCTGAACCTTGTTATCAACCAATAAAGCTATCTTGATTCTTTCCTATATGCTGGTGTATTTTGTATAATTGCATTAGTATATTTGATTTGTTTCTAATCCTGAATCATTTATGAATATGTATATTTGCCTTTGTGTTGTGTTCTTCTCTTGTCGCAAGTAGCTGTTCTCTTGTCACAGGTAGATGTTCTCTTGTGATCTCGTGGGATTCAAGTAGTTGTTCTCTTGAGCAAGCGAGGAGACAAGTAGCTGTGGACACCCAAAGAGAAGAGGATCTAGATCGAGGGAAAACCGAAAGACAACGGTAAGTCTACCGATCTCCCCTCTTTCCCATTTCATAAAGGAAAAAATCATAATAGTTGTATTCGTTTGTTGCTAAGGCGCTGTCACACCTTAGGTGGATAGGATCGTCCTGCATAGGCATTTTTCCCCACAACAAATTGGCGACTCCACTGGGGAAGAACTTGTTTATTCATTTTATTTGTGTTTTAGTCATTTGTTTACTTCATAGACTTGACAACAACTATCGAACTGCATCTTTCCCGATGCAAAGTAGAAAGTTGCTGCTTTGATCCAGTTTGCTGGACTTGTCTATGATCCAAACAATAGATCCACAAATGATTTGATGATCCTTGTGATAGTCTTTTAGTACCCTCTCAAAGCATCCCTTTGTTTATACCTTGCTTGTGTTTCTGATTTGGCCTGAAACAGTTGATTTTTGAGCTTTTTGTGACCCAGAACCCAGGGGAAACGAGAGTTTCTCCTTCAGCGCAGGCACTGTGAAGGCAGTATGCATTTCAACGCAGGTCCCGTGAAGGCTACCTGCGCTGAATGTCAACTCCACAGTGTTAGACTTGCGCTGATCCAGTGTGGCTTTGTGCAACTGGGGTTCTTTGTTGTCTATTGCCCTGTTTTGATCTCTGTTTTTTGTAGCCTTTAACCAGCATAGGTACCAGTCAGATAACTCCTTTTCTTTGCTTAGATTCCGCCTCTTTTTGTACAAAAAGACTGTGAATGTTTTTATGTGTTTGTGGCGTCATTTACAGTTTTCCTTTACATGAGTAAAGTAGTCATCCTGTAGCCTTTGATTCAGATCTGATTGATAGTGATCTTAGAAGATAGTTCATTGGCTGTTTTCAGATTGATTATAGATTTACTTTTGCTTATTGGTTTGAATTTGTCTCTTTAAAAGTGTCAAAACAAGTCTTTATTTCGAAAATCGCAAAGTGATTGTAATCTCTTCTACCCTTGTTGATTTCGAAGAAAGTGAACTTGTTTGTATTGATCATTTTAAAAGCAAATTCAAAGTTGTGCAAAAAGCTTTCTTTGTAGGCATTTATACTAAGAAAGTGGAAAACAAACACCTGCATTGTGCATTTTGCATTTGATAGTTTGCATGTTGGATTTAGGGAAAGTGCATTAGAGTGTGCTGATTGCTCTTTGAGAAAAGATAGTGTTATTATTTTCCCTTAGTAGCTAGGATTTTCAAAGTTGAAAAGATAATAAAGCTTGCTTATCATCTTAGACTGCATTTAGGAATTTGTATCATACATCTCGTGGTGAACCTTGAAAGGCAAACTTTAAAAAGATCAACCTAAAATAAATTGAATGAACCTAACAACGCTTTGTAACATAACGCACAACATAGAGGTCTAGGCTAGAGACGTGTTCCGGCGTCGTTAAGCCTAGTGACTGTCGATCTCGTGGAAGGTGGGTGATTCCTCCTGAGGGACGATAGCGCTAGTACGGATTGTGCTCCCACGTAACGTCGCGTATATATTGGGAGACCCCTATAGGCATATATCTTTTATCCTTAGGAAGCCGTGTCGGCCGCCCTACTGATCGCAATGCAGTGAACACAGCATTCACGAAGATCGACCGCCCGTACCCTAAAAAGTATTCTGCGGTTTTGCGAAAAGTTTGGCACACCCTCTGCCTAGAACTCCAGAGCAGTTTCTTTTGGCCTTTTTCAGACTCTATAACAGAAAAAGTCCATTCGAGCATTTGTCACTTCGGGCTCGTTAAAACATCGAAGGAGACTAGAGTCATCTTTAGCTTTTTCTCGACTCTTTAAAACTGAAAAAGCAAGTTGTGTCTAAAGCGTCGTTAACAATTTATTTTAAACAGAACAATCACCCTTTAATCCTGTGTTGATCTTTAGGTTGAAAAGATGGAGCACACCAACCAAGGAATTCCTCTTGGTGGAAATCCTAGTCCCTTCTCCTCTTGGGGAGATGTTGGTGCGGCCCACATGGCCACATTGTCGCTTCCAGGACTGACAATTGGCCTACCAGTTTGGCTCTTTTCAACCAGTGTCGTTCAGAACACCACCATTCCTGAAAAGTCGAGTCAACAGTTAGATCAGATAAGAGTTGCCTCCTAGCCTTCAACTTCATCTTCCTCCCCTCCTTCCTCTTCACTTGACGGAACTGGTCGAATTAAAAACCAGGTTCCTAAGGAGAAGAAGGAGAAGAAGAAGAAAGAGAAGAAGAAGAAGGAGCCTAAGACGACTGGGGGCAAACAAATGTCATCTAACAAAAATCCACACACAGCACTCGCAAGGCCTAAATCGCCATGCGTCATATGCAAGGGAGACCACTTCTATAAAGATTGTCCCTGTATCCCCCGGATACTAAGAGACTGGTCCCCCCGTTTGCACAATTCGGTAGCATCGACCTCTGTAGCCATGCCGATTGCTCACCGTCAACTAGTGGGAGTGAAGCCCCAGGACAGAGCGGGAAAGCTAAATTTCCCTGCAGACTGTGTGAAGGTGATCACGCCATCCACCGTTGTCCCTTCTTAGACGAGGCAAAAAGAGTTGTGGAAGATCGCTCGATTTTACGAGCGCATCTCCCTCCTGGATATCAAAGACTCCTGCCAAGTTCCTCACTAGTTGAAAACCCGGCTAACCCGCCCAGGTGGTCAGCCGAAGCACATGTCATTGAAGATGAACCGTCTGGATCCATGCCTGACGAAAGTCAAAAGGTTGATACGGCAGTTGACCCGGTTTTGCCTTTAGAGGCTCCATCTTCGAATGACACCATCACAGAGGAGAATAAAGATGACACCGTCCAGATTCTCTTCATCAGCACTGACTCTGATGATCAAGGGGGCAATGCCACCATTCCTTTATCGCAGGAAGGAAGTTCATCGGAGCGATATCCAGGCGTCTATTCGGTCCCACCACCAAGCAACCTGGTTGTGTCCTTTGATTGGAACCAACTAGGCAGACCCCGGTTGCCAACCAGTATACCATTCAGGATTATTTGTCAAATATACAGAATGGTAATGGCTGGCACTATCATTGATGAGGGGGCATCTGTGAGTATCCTTTCCTCTATTGCTTGGAAAGCACTTGGTTCGCCAGCGCTTTTACCTGAGATGAGAAGTCTATCAGGTTTTGATAAAGGAACCAGTTGACCTTTAGGGATCCTCCCCAATGTGCCTATAACATTGAAAGGGAAGACCGTTCAAATGAACATGATGGTCGTTCAAGGACCCTTGGATTATAACCTACTCCTTAGACGAGACTATATATATTGCATGGGAGCTGTAGTCTCCTCACTCTTTAGAGTAATGTGTTTTCCGCATGAAGGAAGAATGGTCAAGCTCGTGGACCAACTGTCGTTTCCTGGATCACACATCGCAAATAGTCATGTACCATCCCTAAATGGTCTATTCATGCAAGAAGTGTCTCAACCCACGGTCCGTCCTCCTAATGAGCGCGAGTAATCTGGGAGGATATGACTGGAACCCAGGGGGTATGTGTCCTGGCCTGCTTCGGCAGGAAAACTTTGGGTATAGGGTAGGTTTCCATGGGAGAATATGACTAGTCCGTACCCCGTTCGTGGATGGAAGAGGGGTTGTTCTAGAATAGGATTCTTTTGTCAAAGTTACGTGTTTGGCACCAGAGTCATTCACCCTTGTCTATTTCGGTAGACATTGCCGAGGAAGTGTTTTGTTTGAAAGATTAACGAGACAATCTTTGGGTAACCTGAAAGAGGTAAGCCTCTCCCGGTGAAATGAAAGTTTCGATGGAAGAAAATTAGAGGTAACCTTGAAACTCTGTTTTATACCTGGGGGCATGCAAACCTTTTGGAGTGCAAGCAAGGGGCGACTATTTTTTTTTTAATTTTTAGGTCCTCCCTTTAAACCTGTAGGTCTAACCCTTTAAACTCGTAGGATTAGCCGTTTCCAAACTTGCATAAAGAAAGGATGGGGAGCAAAGCTTAGTGAGATGAAGCTCCATAAAAAATAGAATCTTGATGAGACACTCTTATCAAATGACTGGGTTATCGAGCAATTTTAGCATAAAGTTCATGCTCGTTAAAAAATAAACGCAAGATCCGAGCAGTTTTAACGCGGTCTTCATGCTCGTTAAAAAATAAATATAAGCAGTGAGCAATGTTTCCTCCAGTGTTTAAGCTCATTTTTAACTAAAAAATGAACCTACCCCGGTAAATAACCACTGTGAATGTAATATCATCAGTCGTTAAAGCCTTGGTCGTGTTTGCACCTGCCACCTCCACTTTCCATTTGGCCGATCGTTCACCTCCATATGATTGTCTACCCATTTTGAGGAACAGCTGCGAAGAGTGATTTCACCTAGCCATCCTTGTGATGCTGCCGTGATTGGAAAATTCCAACCTGTACCTGGAATCTGCTGCTATCCCTATTTATCACTCGTTCCTCAAAAGACGAGTCTTCTTTAAGCTATTTTCAATTGACTCGTAAAATATGAAAAGATTGCCGAGTTTTGGCCTTCCAGCTCGTTAAAGGATAGGAAGAGCCATCCCTCCTCTAGATTTTAATCTTTTTGGACCTGAGGGATTATTGCACAAAAAGATCGAGCGCTTGTTGTGTTTGGCTCGTTAAAGATATCGAAAACTCATCCCTTCTGTATTGTTTTATACTTTTTCGGACTCAAGGGATTAGATGACGAAAAAGGAATTTTGGAGTTAACTTTATGTACCTTTTCAGACTCTCTAAAAATGAAAAGGACCGAGTTATCCTTGTCGTTAGACTCGTTAAAATTATAAATAGCGACAAACTTGTCTTTAGACGAGAACGAGTTTCACTATCGCTAAGCTCGTTAAAACATAGCGATGGGCTTGCCCGAAGGGCAGGTTATAGAACAAGCATATGTTATCCTCCTCAAGCTTGACAAAAATAAAGAGGTACTGGTCAGCAATGACTGGGGAAAAATTGGGAGAAAATCAAGAAAACTTTGATGGTAGCAGGTCGCTCTTGAACATGACACTTTTCCTCCATACCACAATCGGGTTGGGTTGTTTCATTCACCGGTCACATCACCATGGTCTCGCCATACCATCCATATTTGGGGTAATGCTACCAATCCATCGCATCAGTGTCACCATATGTTCAAGAGAAGTCGTTCAGAAAGAGTCAACCAGGTCCCATCCACTGCCATACATTATCCTTCATCCATTCATGACCGCCACCCTGAATCATATGTCACAGATCGTTTTCACCTCCATTAAAATCATTAGCTCCGTTCCGTGTCACTAATGTGGGATTCATTAAGGCCCTCCTGTGATGGATCGCTTCTTGTCGACATCAGCTCATTATCCAAGAAGTTGATCTAGGAACAACCCCTTCAGTACTTTGAATCTTGGATGCCTCAATGGCAAGTTTCTCTCTTCCGGCGACAGGTATACATCAATGACCTTCGACCAGAAGATTTTGCGTGGTGTTCGACGCCATGTGAATTGTACTGCAGTACCTTGAGGGTCATTTTCATTATCGGTGATTCCTCTCGCGCTTGTTAACGGTTTACATCATTGACCGGTAATCAAGCAATGTCTTTCCATGTTCGACTTCAGCGCAATTATCACATGGATCGACTTGTACTTAGAGTGAAGATCGAATGAGTTTGAAGACCCCGGATCTAGTTTCATCCATCTGGGCTGCAATATATATTTAGGAAAAATAAAGACATTTGACATGTACATCATTGCAGCAGATGATCATCCTACTCAAAGGATGATAATTTTGCCAAAATTATCAGTATGCCATCAGACGATCGTCTGTTCTATGTACAAAAATGAATTTATAAAGCTGAGCATGGGAATGCCCGCCTCAGCTAGATCATGAAAGCAGTATGAATCATAATGTATTGTATTGTATTTTATTACAGGTCTCCTCCCAGCAGATGGATGAACTTCGGACCCTCCTGGATAAAGCATTTCAGCCGATAAACGACCTCATAATTTAGGGGGCAACTGTTATAGACATTTTTGTGCCTTACAGCCTCGAGCATGAAATGTCCATAATCTAAGGGATCCAAAGTCCCTAAACATGTTGTTCCTACCCCTAGAGGAACAAGGCAAACTAACCACAGCAATTCACAGAAGTTCTCCACCTGAAAACACTCAAAAACAAGCCAATTCTAGATCATGTCAACTGCTCCACTCAGCATCTGCACTGAATGTCAACTGCTCCACTGTCTACCTGCGTTGAATGTCAACTCCAACAAAAGCTACCTGCGCTGAGCATAATTGGACAAGTGGCAGGCTCATTCCTCAGTGTGTCAATGCCCAGGAAGCTTCCAAAATGACACTTGCATCAAGGAATTCGACTGGTGATGAGTAAGAGGTTCCAAATCTCCAAGTGGAACAAAGAACCTCCAAGTGGACTCAAGAACTGAGAGAGAAAGAGGACACTAGTCAGATCTCAAGCTGACTCATCCTCTCTCCAAAATAACTATATATAGGTCTCTCCTCCATGAGATCAGAGGAGGCTGGAATTTTGTTATTGCAAAGAATTGTTGTTGGTTTGTGACTGGAAACATTGGGTGCTTAATGCTTTGAAGGGAGCTGAAGAAGGAATTCCATTCTGCTGGGAAGGAGATGCTGGATTGGAGCCCTATGGGTTGTATCTCTTCCTGAACCTTGTTATCAATCAATAAAGCTATCTTGATTCTTTCCTATATGCTGGTGTATTTTGTATAATTGCATTAGTATATTTGATTTGTTTCTAATCCTGAATCATTTATGAATATGTATATTTGCCTTTGTGTTGTGTTCTTCTCTTGTCGCAAGTAGCTATTCTCTTGTCACAGGTAGCTGTTCTCTTGTGATCTCGTGGGATTCAAGTAGCTGTTCTCTTGAGCAAGCGAGGAGACAAGTAGCTGTGGACACCCAAAGAGAAGAGGATCTAGATCGAGGGACAACCGGAAGACAACGGTAAGTCTACCGATCTCCCCTCTTTCCCATTTCATAAAGGAAGAAATCATAATAGTTGTATTCGTTTGTTGCTAAGGCGCTGTCATACCTTAGGTGGATAGGATCGTCCTGCATAGGCATTTTTCCCCACAACACCAAGGACAACAAGTTTCTCCTTAGCTATGAGAGATATAAAACATGATGCAGAAGAAAGTCTGGGAGACCAGGAAATTCAAGCCTGATTGTACCAAGCCTTGATGGCTTGAGTTTTGATTTGTCTACAAAGCATACTGCTCCATAAACATTGTCAGTAAATTCTTCAAAAAAATCTCTTCTAAAATTCATATGGAAAGTTGCTTTTGAATCAAGCAACCAATCATTTTTCCAAGAAGCAAGTGAAGCATTAAATAAGTCTTCATTCACTCCAATATTACTGTGTGCCACAACATAGTGAGCGGATTCAGTTGCTATACCTTTCTCTTTGTCATTAGTTTTACCTTTGGGTTGGTTTTTTTCATGCTCAATTATGTCCCAAGGAAACTTGCATGTGGATGCATCATGTGATCCATCTCTTTTGCAGAGTATGCAATGTAAATATGACTTTTCTCCTTGAGAGTGTCTGTGCCCCCTACCTCTGAAATTTTTTCCTCTTCCTCTTTGACCACCTCTTCCTCTCGAAGAATTTTGAGCAAGATTCTTCTCTCTATGTGTAAGGCACAAAGCCTCTTTATAAGACTGAGGAGTTGTCTTCTTCCCAAAATATTTTTCTCTTTCAGCAAATTTTTTCACAAGGGAGTCAAAGGTAATATCTTTGAGGTTTCCATTTGCTTGCAATGACTCAAGATAATTTGAGTAAGTGGGATAAATTGCCTTGAGAAAAGCTATCAAAGGAATGTCCAGTTCAACATTAGTGACTTTGATATCATGCATAATAGATTTTACTTCTGATGCAAGAGCAAGAGGATCATTATGTTGTAATTCAAGGGTGAACAATTTAATCATGAGTTGAAAAACTTCAAGTGCAGATTGTGATTCATAGAGTTCCTTTAGCTTTTGTGAGGCTTCGAAAGCATTTGAAAATGACGACTCACCTCTTCATTTACTGATGCTTATTGTTCTTATTTTCCCAAATGGAAAATTCCTTGTTTGAGGTAGGTTGTTCTGGCTCTTTGTCTCCGTTTGCAACACACACTCCATTCCACAACTCATTAAAAATGAGAGTGTGTTGGATTTTCTGAGACCACTTAGGATAGTTTTCCTTCCCATTGAGAACCAATCCCACAATAGATATCAATGAGTGCATTTTAAAAATATGTACTATGTAAAAAAAATCGCTCTTCTGCTGGTAAGAAAAAAATGACACATGAGGTTGATGAAAATGAGGTGGTAGTCTGTAATTCAACTACTGGTTAACTTTGTAACCTCATCAACAAAGCTACATCTTTACATAATTCGTGGACCTATGGGTTATGGGCCCTCAACATTTTATTAATTTATTTATCACAACCAAAATGAACATGATTTCTTTAACGTCTATGACCAGAACCCAAATAAATTCAATCTCCTTTATGATCATTTTGCATCCGCCAGAAATGTTAACCTATACGAATGTTGTGATGCGATTATCATCCAATCAATCAACCAACGAACGGTCGTGATGGCCATAACTCAACAAGGTTTTAATCCTGTTGTATAAAACCTTATCACGTCTGAAATTTAAATTAACTCACCTACATCTTCGATCACAATATGCATTCGATTACCCATTAAACAGAAGGTTTGATCACTCTGAACCTTAAACTGTTTTGAATGATTTTATCAGGTCCGCTATCCGAGGTAACTTCAAGTTCCCGCACGATCACTATGGATCTTCTTAAATCCAGTTTTATACATGGATTTTCCTAATCACTGTCCTTTTATCAAGCACTTCAATCTGCATCATTGATCTCACTTCTCCAGATCCAATGGATATCGCATTGTCCACTCACCAACTAACCCAGATGATCTCCACCATCGATGTGAATCTTCCAATCAAACGATTGTCACATAATATTGCGTGAAATCTTGCACGACCGATATCAGGTCGAGAGTGCACAAGGAAAGTGGTTTTCCCATGCTATGTGTCGCCCGCTAAGGTTAATCGTGTGAATTTTAGGAATACTGTTTACAACCTTTAGGGTGCGTGAGATGTCGCTTCCCACTTATCAATACCATCCACATGATTAATTCATACTTTTAGTAAAGGTGCTTAATTCATACTGAGTTTAGCACTTAAACGCAGTATTAACACTCAACACTAATTGACTATGATTTATAAATAATGTTTATGAAGAGAGAAAAATACCTCGCATAACCAACTAAAAATCTGCATTAGTTTCCATAGAGGGGAAACAGTTGCAAGAGAGGGGAAAACCTACAGAACAATTATCAAATTCTTGAGAGAGGCACACTTGTGGAGTGGTTGCAAGAGGTCAGTTATGAAAATTAGAGAAAACATAGGCAGAAGGGAGTTACAGAGTGGAGAGGGAAGCCAAAAATGGCGATAGCTCTGATACCATGTCAGACTAGGAGGTAACTCCTCAAAATGTAATCATATTACTCATTTAGGTTTTCATTATTATATACAAGAGGGGGTGACTGTTCAATTCATCTCTCGATGACTCTCCATTTTCTCTATTATTTATTTACACTAATTACAGGTATTCACCCCTAAGGGTCTTGGACTTGGACAAAAAGTCTTCAATGGAAGAAAAATTATTGGGGTCCAACGTAAGCAACTCATTTTCGAGTTGATGGGCTCTAATTTCATTTTTAATTCCAAAAACTTTAGTAAGCTATTTCATTGCTTCATTAGGGGTATCAAGTTCTGCGATATGGAATCTAAGGTCTGGAGAAATAGACATCCCTATCAACCCGCGTGCTTGATCTTTCCTATTTTCCCATTTGGTTGTCTTATCTTCATCTTTAGGTTTAGTTTCTTGGCCTAAGGCTATTCTGTAAAGACCTTTACTTATAAGTAAATCCACAATGTAGGACCACCATTGGTAGTAGTTGGTGTTTTCAAGCATAAATTGGCATGGATTTCCCATTTTAACAGAAATTGAAGCTGTAGATGCTGAAACTAAGTGTTCCACTGGAAATATCTTGAAACATTAGGTTGATTAAAAAAAAACGGCTCTGAAAACGACTTCCGGATGAAGAAGTTATGGTTTTTTGAAGAAAAGTTGTTGAAGATGCCGATGAAGTGTGTGAACGTGTGGAAGTGAATGATAATGTTATATTTAAACCCACCCCCCTTCCAAACTTAATCTAATTAGCTCACTTTAAAAAAAAATTGTGACCACTTTGATAAATAAGTAAAAGTCACTTTTACAATGGTACTTTATGAGCTACTCACTAAATTGTAACTTAAATAAAAGATAAAGAGACTTTAGAATTATAAGTGACTCACTTTTTTATAATGGGCGAGAACACTTTTGCATAAAGTAACTTTAAAACATAAGTTACCTGTGTTTTTTGAAAATATAACTCAACAAAAAGAAAGACTTGAACTCAAGACCTCTATTCTCATAAAGTAACTTTGGACCAAGTGAGCTAGTTTAAAAAGTTAGTAATTTTTGGAAAAGAGGAAGGGTTTTTTTTTTTAGTCACTGAAGCTTTGGGGTGCATGCTTACTTGAAAAAACTCTTTTTTCCTACAAAATAAAAAACCACACAACCCAACACGGACATGCAAAAAAAACCAAACCTTATGGCTTGAAGTTAGCTTTCGCTGGAAACTATATATTTTCCTCAATGTTTATGATTTTCTGAGATTACACTAATGTGCAGTGGAAAATAACATGCACATGAGAAAAATCCTTCCTTTCTGTTTATGATTTTGCCCAGATCACACAGAGTCACGGGGCAAAGAGCATATGCAGAAATGAAAGGTCTAGATTTGGTAATAAAAAATAGAGAGCTAAATAAACTGAAATAAACAAATAGATGAATAACTAAAACTGCAAAAAAAGACTGTATACCTCCAAATCTTAAAAATGATGTAGCTAGGGCTACCGGAAATATTTTCACATGAAAGGAAAGGGGTTCCTCACTGGAACATATGCTCTTAACACAATAGAGCAATCCTCTAGGCTCGAAAGTAGTCAGAAATAGTAGATCTAGGAAACGACAGTTGGATGCAGTTGTACCAGCTTCGGATTTGGATCACCAACAGATGTGGCCCTCAAATAGCTCTGATACCATGTAGGAATTTACAGGGTAAGTTCCTCAAACAGAACACCAAAGGACACCGCTCACAAACAAATCACAGATCAGTACTGATTCAGGTGGACGTTGGTGGCCACCCACCTATCTCACTTGGACCCCCACAACTGCCTCTTTCAGTTTTTCAGTTTTTGTAATTGTAGCACAATTTACTATTTTTAGCAGTTTTTTTAGGTCCTGAACTTTCGGATCCATTTTGAGGCCCTAAATGATGTTTTTTTGGGAAAACTGGGAGCAACATGGGTCATAAACTAATGTTGTTCTTCCAAAAATTATAGTCCTTGAATAGATATTTCTAACGAGCTATTGTACGCGTCAAATGGAGATCGGATTCCAAAGTTACGACCCCGAGAAGTTCATGTACCAATTTACCCAATCAAGGCCCATAGTTTGGCGTTTCATCTTCTAGGATTAGGTTTTCGGATGTTTAGGGTTTTCCATTGTTTCTCAAAAATAAATAGGCCTTCGAGCCTCATTTTAATTTAGTTTAGAGGCATGCAGCCGCCACATCTCTTGTTAGAGATAAGCTACCATCACGCTAGCTGGTTTATTTCCATTTATGTCTATAAGAATATTTCAGTATTTTACAGTAATGAAATGAAGTATTATTTCTGCTGCATATCTGTATTTATGGTTATCTCTGTAATTTATTGCATTCCTGTTTAAATCCATATCAGTGGTATCAGAGCGGTCTGCTTTTTCTTTGTTTTTCTTTACATGTCCCCAACGAGGTCAGGATATAAGGAGTTAAGGCTTGAACTGGTCGAACCTTTGCAAGACCAGCCTCACAAAGCTCGACAGCCTCCCATGGCAGATGAAAAGAAAGACGAGGGGGTAGGAGATCCTTTCAAAATCTTGCTCGAAGAAGCCCTCGAGTGATAAAGGAATGCAATGATGGACAACTTTGCCAAGATCCTTCAACGACTACCCAGAGGTGACGCATTGGCTTCTAACAGCTACTCTAGAAATTCCACACCATTTAAGGTACAAGTTAATTTTGAAATCCCCATATTCGAGGGTCAGATAAACATAGATGTCGTTGATAAATGGTTAAATCTACTAGAGGGTTATTTTTCTATTCATGATTTTTCCAGTTGGGAAATGATTATTTTCACTCTTCTCAAAGCAGCCCCCCACATCAAGGACTGGTGGGAAACCTACTATGAGCAGAAGGATGAAAACACAGACTCACTATTTTCAGCTGCACCCACTTGGAATTCATTCCGGGATGCCATCAAAGAGCAATACTACCCTGTCAAAAGCTATGAGGACAAATACATAAAGTGGACCACGTTGCGGCAGGTAAGGGACCAATATGTGTTGGAGTTCACCAACATTTTTCATACCCTTCGCACACAATTGGGTATCAAAGATTCTAAGCTACATTTGGTACTCAAATATTGCGACTGCCTACACAAATACATCCAGGAAGAGATGGAGTTCCTAAACATCTCCTCGCTCGACAGGACATACCAATATGCTATCAAGATCGAGCAGAATTTTAAACAGAAGAAGCGAGACTTTGGATCTGCAAATCCGAAGACCAAAGGACAAAGCTAAGGTGGGGTGACCCAAGACAACCTGTCGAAGCTGCAAGAAAATAAAAACACCACAAAGTCGAAGAAGGACACAGGAAAGTGGTGTGAGTTCCATAAGAGCCCCACTCAGAACACAAGTGAGTGTCGGGCCAAGCAATCACTGGTGGCCGAGCTAAAGGTTTCAGAATCAGATGCATGTTCCAACTCTGAGTTAGAACCCGACAAGGGGAATGCCAAAAGGGAAGCAGATTATCGACGCGGAGCCCAATGTCACCATTGCCACTACAAAGATCCAAAAGGAGGAACCCTAAGATCCAAAGGAGGAGGAGCGTCTCTTCCACTCCTAGATGTGGGTAAAGGGCTCCCCGCTACAGTTCATTATCGATAGCAAGAGCCAAAAGAACCTCATTTCAGTAAAGGTCATGAAGCGGCTAGGCTTACCGACCATAGCACATCCACAACCGTACACCATCAGATGGCTTCACCAAGGACAGGATCTTCATGTGAGGCAGCAGTGTCGCCTTCCATACAACATCAAGCCCTTCACAGATGAGGTATTATGTGATGTTGCACCTCTGGATGTTTGTGATGTATTATTAAGCCAACCATACTTATGAAGGCGACATGCTGTGTATGAGTCTTGGCCTGGCACTGTTATTATTTCTTTGGGTGATTCATTATACAGGATACCGAAGGTAGCTCCACCTACCTCCACCTCTTTGATCACTGCTAATAAAGGAAACAAGCTCATCTCCTAGACGAGGAAATTCATTTTCTGTTTAGTTCGCTCCTAAAGTAAGGGGAAGATCGTAGCCACATCCATGACCCCTGTGAAGGGTTCCTCCACACAGCAGCAACAAATGGATATGGTCATTAAAGCATAAAAGAACATCTTCTCCTCACCCACAGGGATACCATTGCACTGTCAGGTCAAGCATTCATTCGATCTAACTCCCAGAGCACCTCTACCCAACGAGTTGATATATCACCGCTCCATTCTGAAAAATGACAAGTACAAGAAGTGACAATTTCCTTACAACAGTACCAATGTTGTGGGAAATAATTCTTTGGAGCACAACATTCCCCTATTCCTTCGCTTGAATCGAGTGTTCAATGTCAACCGTCATCGACCATGCGTCCCACCATTATTGGACACAACAGAGGTTGTAAAACAACTCACCAGGGACCAAGTTCAGCAAATGGAGGAACTCAACACAACGAGGACCATTGCTTCCTAAGGGGGGAGGAATGATCCAGGTGGATGTTGGTGGCCACCCACCTATCTCACTTGGACCCCCACAACTATCTCTTTCAGTTTTTCTGTTTCTGTAACTGTAGCACAATTTACTATTTTTAGTAGTTTTTTTCAGGTCCTGAACTTTCAGAGCCATTTTGAGGCCCTAAACGACGTTTTTTGGGAAAAATGGGAGCAACATGGGTCATAGACCAATGTTTGTCTTCCCAAAATTATAGTCCTTGGATAGATATTTCTAATGAGCTATTGTACATGTCAAACGGAGATCGGATGTCAAAGTTACAACCCTGGGAAGTTGATGTACAAATTTACCAAATCGGGGCCCGTAGTTTGGCGTTTCATCTTCTAGGGCTAGGTTTTTGGATGTTTAAGGTTTTCCATTGTTTCTCAACAATAAATAGGCCTTCGAGCCTCATTGTAATTTAGTTCAGAGGCTGTAGCCACCACATCTCTTCTCAGAGATAAGCTACCATTGTCCTAGTTGGTTTATTTCCATTTATGTCTGTAAGCATATTTCAATATTTTATAGTAATGAAATGAAGTATTATTTTTGCTGCATATCTGTATTTATAGTTATCTTTGTAATTTATTGCGTTTCTGTTTAAATCTGGATCAAATACACCAGTATGCTTGACGTGGTTTAAACCATCAAAGAGGGAACCAATCCACGACCTGAGCCAACACGACCACTTCAAGAAATTTATTAATAAAAGAAATAAAATTTACATAAGCTTCTCTCATGAACGGTCACCCTACAAATGAACCTCCATGCTCTTTAAATAGAGATCATGGACCAGTCGGTTGTTAAGCCACAAATCAAGTATCAGTAATTCTGAGGAGAGAATGAACCGTCGGATCACTTCATGTCTAGAACATATCGTGACCTTTGGATTGTAAGTTACAAATGTATATAGTAAAGAAACACACGTTACCTAACTCTACACTAGACCAAGTTATACTTAATTATTTCCTATGTGTCGGAATATGCTAACATTATTTTAACATAAAACATCTTATTTGTTTCAACCAAACAATTCTTTTAGCTTCAACCCCCCACTACTCTTCCTACATTATTTGTGAAGATTTACATATTGAGAAACACCATAATAACTTTAATTGTGAAGATAGCTATAAACTTAGCCTCTCCTAGAAACCTCTTATTCACCACCTAAATAAATAGCCTCTACCTTCTTTCCCCTCCTCCCCCCACCTTTTCCCTTTCCCTCTCATCACTTTTATTGTTGTCCACACATTTTTCTCTTTCTTGGTTCCTATATATCAATTTAATATGATAATTAGTCTATTTTCAGAACTTTTATTAAATTTTTTTCACATTTTGATCTAATAATTACTTCTTCTTTTTTGTTTATATGTATATTTTTCACATTCTTATGGTATTAATATCTAATTTTATTTATTTATTAAGTTAATTTATATCTTTAAGTCAATTTTTCTTTTTATTTCTTAATTTTTGTTCCTATTTCCTTAGAATTATTAAATCTTTCACAACATTTTAACTTTATTTATGAATATCTAAATTTATTTAATTAGTTATTTTATTACCCATTAATAAAAATCTCAATCTTAAGTTGATTCATTTTATGCTATTTTCTTAAAATTTCAATCATAAGTTAGTTCATTTTTAATAAATGTTTTTATCCCCCTAAAACTTTTAATTGTCCTTATGTTGAATATTTCTAATTCTTTGGATCTTTGTTTAACTCAATAATTTTAGCCCACAAGGCTTTGGATTGACAGTGAATGGGCATTATGTTAAGGCACTCCATGCGAAAAGTTAACCAGTTCAAATCTCTCGTAGGTGTTTACCTCACAAAACCTTTGACCATTCAATCATATTCCATCTTCTTTTTTACAAAATTCTTCTCAACAGCCAATTTGTCACCACCACTTTAAATTCTCTTTGTCCCCCTTGATTCAACATTTAAGATTTGGTCTCTAATGATGGGTGGAGCATCCACTTGAGACGTTGGAAGTTTCAAAATACTAGACATAGTTTCTATCCAAAAGAACTCTCAATATGTTAAATTGTGGAAATCTACATGATAAAAAATATGTATGTATGTAAATATGCAAATACATATGTACATGCATACATACATACACATTTTTTTAGAAGAAAAAAATGAATTATATTTATGAGAATTGAATATACATACATATTCGAATTTGTGTACTTACATACATACATAGATACATACATACATGTGTGCCTGTACATTCAATTCTCATGAATATAATTGGTTTGTTTCTTCTAAAAAAGTATATGTATGTTTGTATATATGTACATACATATATACATACATACATGTGTGTGTGTACATACAATATATGTATATGTACACAAAAAATCAACTAGAGAACATGTTTTGGACAATTGTGTAGTGCTATTTGATGGACTATATTTTTCATTTATACACCTATTTTGATAGATAGTTGATGATAACAAACAATATAAAACACTGTAGTGTCCCTTCTTGTTGGGATAACTTTGATGGCATTTGGAGAGGGTCATTTTGATGCAATGATATAAGATTATGCATGTCAAACTTATGTATATGCTTGTATTCTATAGACCTAGTTGGGTCACCTGGTTACTATGTTCTTATGATAATATCTATGGTTGTGTGTATAAGAATTGGTTTTACTTAACAGAATATTATCGATGTTTTATCTTTTGGTATCCTAATTTGGACATAGGTGTATGAAAAGGATGGTGATTTAGGATTGAGACACACAGATCAATGGATGATCATGGTTATGTGGAACATATGGTTAATTATGATTTATGTATGATATATGATTTGTATGACTATATATGCATAATATTTTCCTAAGAAGTATGTGGCAGGGGACCTAGTTATTTGCAAACAAGGGTGCTCAAATTATAAATGACTGTGGAAGTCAGGCACAATCTTTGGTAAAATGTGAATAAGAAATTCAATTGATTCCTTTGATCTATGATATTTTGATGTGTGTAGGTCTTGAAACAAGGCCTTACCAACAAACCATCAGATGGGTATGAGCTCACAATCAGTACCTTAAGGTGAGCTACAAAGTTTCAAAGTAGAGTAGATGATAAGCCATGGAAATTAGGGTACAGAGTCCTAAATCAATAAAAGATAAAGACATGGAGTCTTGGATCTATAATAAAAGGATTAGGGCGTAGAGTCCTAAATCCATTAAAGATAAATACGTCTAGTCTTGGATCTATAATAAAAATATTGAGACGCAGAGTCCTAAATATTTAAAAGATCAAGGTGTGGATGTTGAAAATAATACTGAGAGGGGAGGGGGGTGAATTAGTATTATCAATTATTTTTCAATTTATACAAATATTTGTAGATCTGACTAATGAAACTTGCGAATACCTCCCAAACTTATAATTTAATTTATTCTTCAAATGTTGATCATTAATCTGTGTGTCAGAATCATATAACAGTAAGCAGGAACAGAAAAGTAGAATAGACAGTCACACGAAAGAACACAAGATATAAGGTGGAAACCCAATGTGGGTGAAAACCACCTGCTACAATATGTCTCTATCTTCTTTCAATTAGAAACTTCTTCTTACAATGATTTTGTATTGGTGCAGTCTTATACCAGCACGCAAGCTTCAACCTGTAGAAGGCTACAACCTTCTCTCGTTCTCCAGACTCTCCTGGAAGGGAGCTACAACCCCTTTTGCTTTTGTACTAGCTGAGGTACTAGTACGTAGGCGTTGACCTATAGAAGACTTCTTTTTTCTTCCAGGGACCACGTTTCATAAATTTTCAAACTGGATCCATGAATATCAATCAAGCATCAAATAGATCTGCAATCAACCAACTTCCTTATACAAATACTGAATCAATAACTTCTCAGAACACAGTACTAGTAACCAGACACCAATTCAGAACCCTGAACACTGCAGTAATAGACAAAAGCAACTAAAACATATTTCAAGGAAAAGTCTGCAACTTCACCAATAGAAACCTGTGTATGTCTGTAGTTTTCACTTCTTTAACCTACGGGTATCCTCACCTCCGGTGTGTTGAACTTGCGGGTATCCGCACCTGCGCTGTGTCGAGCCTGCGGGTGCCCACGCCTGCGCTGTGTCAAGCCTGCGGGTATCCGTGCCTGCGTTGTGTCCAGCCTGTGGGTATCTGCGCCTGCGTTGTGTCACACCTGCGGGTATAGATAATTTATCAGACTTCACTTATACCCCAAATTATCAGATTTACAGATCTGATCATGCACCAAAGAGATCTCGACCCATCAGTAGATCTGTCTTGTAATGCTCAGGTTTCTCCTTGATTCAGGTCTAGCTATAAACCAATCGATCACCAGTATTTCAAATCTTGATCATCTCAAGATATTCAACACATTATTTTCTCCAGCCAAATGATCTCCTTTCCTTTTATAGTCTAGGCCTTACTCAAACCATGGTCCAAAACCATAGAGATCCAATACTAGGGACCCAAAACCTGGGTTCAATACTTTAGATGCAAACACCATGGACCAAAACCATAGAATCAAAAATGTCGGACTAAATACCATGGAACAACCATAATATTTCCCACGTGCGTGCTTTTCTCTACATGAAAGTGCGTGTACTTTATGTTCGCACTTTTTGTTCGGAGTACCTACGTACATGTCCGTAGCTTTTGTTTGGCGCACCTGCGTATGTCCGCGGCTTTGTGAACAGGAACCTGCGGGTATCTTATTTTCTACTATTTTGAGAGCCTGAACTTGTGATCTGCTATTTGTGTGAGTTTCCATCAAGGACAACACTTGTCATCGAGCCAAACCTATGTCATAATGCCAACAATCTCGCCCTTTGGACTTGATGGCAACCCAAAGTCACTCAAAGTCTTTTCTCCCCCTTTGACATCAAGGGCAAAGGGTTATGCTCCCCTTGAGTACATGCTGAAATCTCTGCTCTACTGTGTTGGCCAAGCTCCCCTTGACATATAGGCAAGATCTGCAAAAGAAATATGACTTTATACATCATAACTGACCTTCCTATCACCAAAGACTGATACATACGACTCCCAACTAAGTGGGGATACATGATATAATAAGCATATTACATTATCCATCCCAGGCATAGTTGGGTAACCAAGATAGGCCGTTACATGACTTTGACAAAAGAAATATAGAGACAACATATCAGTAGCATCTGTCAATCATTATTTAGATCAGTATCCATGTTCTCCTTCTGCACTTGCTCCTCCTAAAATTAAAAAAAAACAACTGAAGAATTGAACCAAGATCTTCTATGATAATGCCAACAATGCATTATTAGAAGAATATATGCTGCCCCTGAACCTATGCCAGATGGTCTCTGACAGACCCATATCAGATTCTTCTCATCCTTGCTTTTCTTCAAGTCGATTGTACCCATATAAACCAACGTATGTATGTGTATACCCCATTTGAAACTCACGTACAGCCACCAATCTCTGAAACAGACAAGATTCAACAACAGGATGATGCATCAACTACCCCCAGATTTTGGCTGAGGTATTCAAAGGTTTCCCTAGGCAGTGGTTTGGTGAGAATACCAAAAACTTGTTCCTTAGAGGGAACATACTCCAACTTGACCTTTTGTTCAAGCAATTGTTCTCGGAGAAAATGATACTTGATCGGTATGTGCTTAGTCTTTGAATGCATGACAGGATTATTTGAAATATTGATTGCACTTGCATTATCACAGAAAATAGAGATAGGTAGAGTACAAGTAATTTGAAGGTCTTGTAATGTTTGCATCATCCAAAGGAGTTGTGTGCAGCAAGATGCAGTAACTACATATTCCGCTTCAGTTGTAGATAATGCAATAGAGCTTTGTTTCTTGCTGAACCAAGATACTAATCTAGGACCCATGAAGAATGCACCACCACTAGTGCTTTTCCTGTCATCCACGCTTCCTGCCCAATCCGCATCAATGCATGCATGAAGTGTGAGATCTGTACCTCTAGGATACCATAAGCCATAGTTTTGAGTTCCTTGAAGATACTTGAAGATTCTCTTAACTGCCTGAAGATGAGTTTCCTTTGGATTTGCCTGAAACCTTCCAACTATTCCCACTGCATGCATAATGCCTGGTCGGGTACCTATTAGATAGAGCAGAGTACCAATCATGGATCTATAGGTTGGTTGATGTACAGCTGCCGATTCATCATTTTTGCTGAGGCTGCATCCTATCACCATAGGGGTACATATTGGTTTTGAATCCTCCATTCCATATTTCTTCAAGATCTGCTTGAGATATTTAGTTTGTGATCGAAAAATGCCATCTTTGTTTTGTTGGACTTGTAAACCAAGAAAATATGTGAGCTCACCAAGCATGGACATTTCAAACTCTTTTTGCATCACCAAGGAAAAATTTTGACTCATGTCTTCTTCATTGCTACCAAAGATGATATCATCAACATACACAACAAGTATCAACGACTTATCATTGTCACTTTTTATATATATATTGCTATCAGTTGATCCTTTCATAAAACCTTGTTGATGGAGGTACTTATCCAACCAACAATACCATGCCCTTGGAGCTTGTTTAAGGCCATAGAGAACCTTTTTGAGTCTACATACAAGTTTTGGATCATTTCCAAGAATAAACCCATCTGGTTGTTCAATATATACTTCTTCATTTAAGTCTCCATTCAGAAAGGCATATTTTACGTCCATCTGAAATACTTTGAACTTCTGAAAGCTAGAGAGAGCAAGGAACATTCTTATGGCCTCAAGTCTGGCAACTAGAGAAAAATTTTCTTCAAAGTCTATTCCTTCTTGTTGCGCATATCCTTTACAAACAAGTCTTGCCTTGTTTCTAACCACATCCCCATTTTCATTCAGCTTATTTTTGAAAATCCATTTTTTCCCTATGACATTCTTATCTTTTGGTCTAGGAACCAACTCCCAAGTGTTATTCTTTTCAATCTGCTCGAGTTCTTCTTCCATGGCCTTGACCCAGCATTCATATTTGCAAGCCTCTCTTACGCTCTGCGGTTCAATGGAGGAGAGTAATGCTAGATAGCTTGAAGCTTTTGAAATGGTTCTTCTTGTTTGTACACCTGCCTCTTTCTACCCTCAAATTTGGGATTCTGGATGATTCTTCTGAATGTATCTGGATGGAGTCTTTTCTTCTATCCTTATCTGTTCTTCTGGTGCCTCATGGGTTTCTTCTTCATCATGAATCTGATTTGATGTTGACAGATAGTCTTCACCATCTTCGAAATCTTTAGATTTTACCTGCCTAGGAGTGTTTCCTTCTTCATCAACCACTACATCAATACTTTCAACAATTTTACCAAGTATTTTATTGTAACATTTGTAAGCTTTGCTTTGGGGAGAGTAGCCAAGTAAAATGCCTTCATCTGCTCTAGGTTCAAACTTGCCAAGATTTTCATCAATCCTTTTGATGTAGCATTTTCTTCCAAAAATTTTGAAGTATTTTACCGTGGGAGTCTTACCATACCAAAGTTCATGAGGAGTCTAAGTGTTGTTTACCCAGACGTTTGTCTTGTTGAGAATAGTAACAGCAAAAAATGTGGCTTCACCCCAGAAGGTTGCTGGAGTTATAGACTCATCAAGCATAACACGAGCCATTTGTTGAACCGTTCTGTTCATCCTTTCCACTACTCCATTTTGCTGAGGAGTCCTTGCAATAGAAAATTCCTTTCTTATTCCATGTTCTTCACAAAAATCGAAAAATTCATCTGAGGTAAAGTCCCCTCCTCAATCAGATCTGAGGCATTTGATTCTGCGATCTGATTCGTTTTCAACCAAGGCTTTGAATGACTTGAACTTTTCGAAAGCTTCATCTTTATACTTCATGACTCCTATCCAACACATCCTTGAAAAGTCATCAATGAACAATATGAAATACTCTTCTCCTCGAGGTGACCTCTTCCTAGTTGGACCACATATATCGGTGTGAACAAGTTCAAGTGGCCTGCTAGTTGATCCTTCCTTCTCAGGGAAATTAGTTCTGGTTTTCTTACCAAATTTACATGATTTGCATATTGTATTTTCTGGAATTCTGATGTCAGGAAGATCACGAATTTCCTGATATTTGCATGCTTTCCTTATCTGGGAGAAGCTAAGATGCCCCAGTCTTCTATGCCATAGCCAGTGTTCATCATTCTTGCTTAAATAGCATTGTTGTTGTTCTCCCTTGAGTACGTATAAGTTATTTGGAGTTCCTATGCCTCTGATAACTGTTTTTCCTGTATCAAGCTCACGAAAAATACATCCATTTGATCGAAATATTACCTCAGTTCCTTGATCACACATCTGACTGACACTCAATAGATTATGCTTTAAGCCATCAACATACATAACATTTCCAGCCTTGACCTTTTCCTTCAAACGAACAGAGCCTTTACCTTTTATGAATGCAGGGGTGTCATTTCCAAATGAGACCTTCTTTTCCTTTTCTAAGGCACTATATGACTGAAGTTTTTCTTTATCACCTGTCATATGTTTCGAGCATCCACTGTTGATGTACCATTGATTTTCCTGACCTTCCGTATATAAGGCTATCCCACATCTTTCCGGTTGAGTTTCTTTCTTTTTCCATGTTTTGGAACTCAATGAGGCTTGCTCCTTCTGAGTTGTTTGCCAAAACCTGCTTCTGCATTCAGAATCTTCATGACCGAAGTTGTTACATATAGAACATTCTATTTCATTTTCAAGAGCAGAGAAGTTATTGTAGGTTCTTTTCATGATTCATGTCATACCCCTTTGTTTTTGAGCTTCCCTAGTCATGATGGTCTTGTAGGAAACACATTGAGCAGATTTATGACCAAAGTTTTGACAAGAGAAACATTGGCTGTTGAAGAAATTCCTGCGATTATCAAATCTACCAACCATATGATTGAAGTTTCCATCCATTCTTGAGCCAATATGAGAATGATTTACCCGTGGCCGGTTGATGCTTCTGTTCATCCTTGACGTAGATTTCCCCCGATTTACTTGATAATATTTGATCATTCTTGAAGTAAATTGTCCCTGATTTACCTGGTGATCTGCATTATGCTTTTGCTATCGATTGTCAACTTGTTCACTTCTCCTTGCTGCATCCAGATAACTTTTGGAGGTGGATGGCTTTTGAGCTTGAGATGCTTCTTCGAAATATCAGAGACCAGTCTTGATTAGAGGAGAACGCTGCACCTTGATAATCTCATCTAGAGTTTCAAATCCTTTAGCAAATCTTAGATGAAGGGCTTTTGTTTTCTCAATTTCTTTTCTAAGTCCCACAATTTCACATTCTAACTCTTCATTGTGTTTATCCTTTTCAGCAAGTTGGAATGTTAGAGTATCTATAATCATATTCTTTTCCTCTTAACAAACTTTAAGTTTAGAAATTTCTTCATAAAGACCTTCTTCATTTATAACATCCAAGAAATCATCATCTTCAAAAGCCATCAAAAGTCTATCATCATTACCTTGTTCATCTCCATCACTATTTGATAATCCATCACTGTCTTCATGTGTGTAATAACTCTTCTTATTTACATTTTGTTTTCTATTCCATCTAACAGGTTCCTTACCTTTGTCTAGTTTATCTTTGCGAGGACATTTTGCAGCATAATGACCGACTCTACCACAAGCAAAGCATTTGAAAGGCAGCTTACCTCTGAATCTTCCAGTTCCCCGTTGAAGGTTCTTGACAAAATTTGATTCTTCCTCTTCTTCTGACATATGTCCTGACTCATAGTAATCTCCTTTTCCTGAAGCCTTGAATGCATCTTCTCTCCTGTCTGATGGTCCTCCTTTTCTCGTTTCGTAAGAAGTTAGAATTTCGTGCAGCTGTGACATGGTGAGGCTCTGTAGATTTTGCTTTTCTTCTATGGTAGAAACTTTTGAATCAATCTTAGGAGACAAAGATATTAGAATCTTTTCAACCAAAACAACTTCTTTTATTTCTTCACCCAAGTTTTTCATACAATTTACGATCTCATCTATATGTAGGAAATAGCTCGCCACACTTTCATCATTATGCATTCTAAGACTTTCATATTGAATTCTAAGAGTTTGTAATTTTGCTCATTTTACCTGTTCATCTCCTTCACAGCTCAAAACGATCTTGTCCCATATTTCTTTTGCGCTTTTGAGCTGCATAACCTTGACGAATTTTGATTGAGATAGACTTCCTAATAGAGTATTGACAGCTTTTGCATTTGTTTCATACTGCTTCTTACCAGCTGCATCTGTAGGAGTTGCTGATGGAAATGTGTATCCTGTTTCCACAATATCCCAAACTTATGTACCAAGAGATTGAAGATAGGTAGTGATTCTTACCTTCTAATAGACCAAGTTGCTCCCATCAAAAATCGGTGGCCTGATAGATGCTTCCTTTTTGTAGTTGCTCATGATGATAGATCTTCCTTCAATCAATCAAGCTTTTCCTAAAGGACCTGCTCTGATACCAATTGTTGAAAACAATACTGAGAGGGCGGGGTGAATCAGTATTATCAGTTCTTTTTCAATTTATACAAAGATTTGCAGATCTGACTAATGAAACTTGCGAATACCTCTCAGACTTATAATTTAATTTATTCTTCAAATGTTGATCATTAATCTGTGTGTCAGAATCATATAACAGTAAGTAGGAACAAAAAAGTAGAGTAGACAGTCACACGAAAGAACACAAGATATAAGGTGGAAACCCAATGTGGGTGAAAACCACCTGCTAAAATATGTCTCTATCTTCTTTCAATTAGAAACTTCTTTTTACAATGATTCCGTACTGGTGTAGTCTTATACCAGCACACAGGCTTGAACCTGCAGAAGGCTACAACCTTATCTTGTTCTCCAGACTCTCCTGGAAGGGAGCTACAACCCCCTTTGCTCTTGTGCTAGCTGAGGTACTAGTACGTAGGTGCTGACCTACAGAAGAATTCTTTTTTCTTCCAGGGACAACATTTCATAAATTTTCAAACTGGATCCATGAATATCAATCAAGCATCAAATAGATCTGCAATCAACCAACATCCTTGTACAAATACTGAATCAATAACTTCTCAGAACATAATATCAGTAACCAGACACCAATTCAGAACCCTGAACACTGCAATAATAGACAAAAGTAGCTAAAACATACTTGAAGGAAAAGTCTGCAACTTCACCAATAGAAACATGCATACGTCCACAGATTTCACTTCTTTAACCTGCGGGTATCCTCACCTTCGGTTTGTCGAACCTGTGGGTATCCGCACCTGCGTTGTGTCGAGCCTGCGGGTGTCCGCGCCTGCACTGTGTCGAGACTGCGGGTATCCGCGCCTGCATTGTGTCGAGCCTGCGGGTATCCGCGCCTGCGCTGTGTCGCACCTGCTGGTATAGATAATTTATCAGACTTCACTTATACCCCAGATTATCAGATTTACAGATCTGATCATGCGCCAAATAGATCTCAACCCATCAGTAGATCTGTCTTGTAATGCTCAAGTTTCTCCTTGATTCAGGTCCAGCTATAACTCACCAATCGGTCACCAGTATTTTAGTTGCTCCAGCCAAATGATCTCCTTTCCTTTTTATAGTCTATGCCTTACTCAAACCATGGTCCAAAACCATAGAGATATAATACTAGGGACCCAAAGCCTGGGTTCAATACTTTAGATGCAAACACCACGGACCAAAACCATAGGATCAAAAATGTCGGACTAAATACCATGGACCAACCATAAGATTTCCCACGTGTGCGCTTTTCTCTGCATGAAAGTGCGTGTACTTTACATCTGCACTTTTTGTTCGGAGTACCTGTGTACATGTCCGAAGCTTTTGTTCGGCGCACCTGCGTATGTCTGCGGCTTTGTGAACAAGAACCTGTGGGTATCTTATTTTCTACTATTTTGAGATCCTGAACTTGTGATCTGATATTTGAGTGGTTTGCCATCAAGGACAATACTTTTCATCGAGCCAAACCTGTGTCATAAGGACAACAGTGGAATCTTGGATCCTTGGAGTAGATCGGGGTGCAAATCCTTAATCTCTTAAGGCACGGAGATGTATGTAATAGGGATGCGGAATCCAAATTCTCTAGAAGAAAAATACCACTCATGGGTAGCTCAGGGATGAATTTCCTTAATAAAATCTCATTTCTAACAATTTTGGAGTGACTTTCCAAAAATAGAAAGTCATGTCTAACATCTCAAGTATGACTTTCCAAAAATAGTAAATCACCTTAAATGAATGGGTAATCAAGTATAGTAGAATGAAAATCACTTAACTTATCATTAATCATCACTTAACTTATCATTAATGAATGATAATAGTCTAATCTCCACTTAATCCTCAATATTATTAATATTAATAATATTATTATTATCTTTTATGAGACTTTGATATTATTTTTAAAAGGAAATTACAAGTCACCTTCATCTCCTCAATCACTTCATACTTCTCTCCTTGATGATTATCATGGCTCTATGTAACTCTCTCTCTCTCTTTTAATAATGCATTACACTTTATGTTATTCACTTATCAAAGAATGCCATATTCCTCTTGAAATCATTAAAGACATGTCATAAAAGATTCCTCTTATGCTCTCTTTAATGCATATGTTACACTCTCCTTAACTAAGGCATGCATACCTCTCCTTAATGGCATGAGTTACACTCCTCTAAATGGAATACAAGGCTGCATATTATTCCTCCTTCATGACAAGGATTTTTTGCTCCTCCTATATATGTGTCTCATGTATTCTCACTTGGGGGAGGTGCATTGCAATACCAAGAGTTGGAGAGACTTGAAGAGGATTGTATGAGGGAGAGTCTTGGAGATTAGCCAAATGTTGTTGAAATGAATCTGAAATTCCTAAACTAAATTACTAAGTAGTTAAACCTGGTGGAGTTTTCCATGAGTGTTATTGAGAGGAAGTGAAATCTTCCACAGTTTGTCTTGTATATCTCTCTACTGCTATATTTTGGTACTGCTTGTGAGCTTATACAGCTCGGGGGTTCTAGAGGGAGAATTTGTTCCTAGATATGGTTGGGAGGAAAACCTGATGGTTCACAATGATTTGGTAAGGATATTGGAGTCATAGCATAATCTCATTGGAGTTGGAGCATATTCCCATCTTTTTGGAATTGTATAAATACACTGCCAAGTACGTTCATAAGAATTATTGAAATTTTAGTTTATTATTAATTTAAAAGTGTTGTAGAAATTCAAAAATCATTGGAAATTACTATTTTTGAATGTTTATGAGATATTTACAAAGTTAATTATGCACTAACCAATAATGAATGGCAGTTGTAGTTGAGAATGTACATGCAGGGTGATTAAAACAATAATGTGTTTCTAAATTTTTAAGTTCTTTTTATAGTGAATTTTTGTCCATATCAGGTCGCCATGAGTTGACTAAAATACCATATTAGCATAAATTTGAGTTTTTTTCTCCATGTACAACTGTAGATGAAGTTTTCACACTAAGTGTTTGACACAAGTGATAAATGAGATAATATGAATGTTTTTTTGTTGTTGTTTTAATAAATCACAACTCTAGAAATTTCTGTTGCATTTCTGCTCAACATCAGGGGGTATCCCTGCCATATGGCCCTGTAAACCCCCATTTGATTCCAAAAACATACTTTTCAGAACCCATATTGTAAATATGGACAATTTTGAAGATTATTGTTGCCAACTATTGTCAAGTTTTAGGTGAAGGATTAATATGATTTAGTTTCTATTTTAATATGCCAATATTTGAATTTTTTATTTATTAATTTTATGAGTTAAATAGGTTGAGTAAAAATCTTATATTCATGTTGCTAATGGTTGTCAAATTGTATTAATAGATGATGGTCGCCAAGCATTTGAAAAAATGCCTCAATGGCTATATATTGTATGCTTCCAAAATGTTTCTCAAAATGCCTCAATGGTTATAGATTTTATGCACATAAATTCTTAGAGTAAATGTCTCATTGACTATAGCTTTTATGTACTGGAAATTTATGAATACATTATGCAATGGATGTAGGTTCCTATGTCTGCAAGTTTTTGTATAAATGTGAAAATGAATTTTAGTAAAGTTTCTAAAGTCTGAATAGATCAACAGGACAATGTTACTTTTATCATATAAAGCTATCATAAAAAAAGGGTGTTGTTAGAAACAATTTTACAATGACAAATTATGTAGGATTTAGTTACTTGTGAAAATGAGAATAATAAGTTCATCAAAATTACATGTATTTAGGGGTGCAGCCTTATGCTTTAGTGACTGTAGCAAACAACTATTTCTACCCAATTTTTGCAGGTCCATTGTTTTACTTGGCACTTTTTGAAGAATAATATGCTTCTGAATTGGTAATAGTAGTTGTTCTTGTTGCAACATTCATTATACAATTCTCATGATTGAAGCATTGCCTTAATAACTGGGATTGAGAATTTTTAATTGATGAATTTGGAAATGTTGTTGGGTCAATATATTTTGTGATTACATTTCATAAACATATCATATTTATTAGATTTACTGATGAAGAGAGGCATATTCTTCCCTCAGTTACCTTGCTATAGGTAGGTTAATACTCATACACCTATATGTGATTTTTGTAATAGAAGCATGATACTTTGTGGTTATGATGTCAAGAGTCAATAAGTGGAACCTATTTAGCATAATATAGGGGGTCAAATAGGTTGATTAAGCTTAATGCTCACACATGGCATTATGATGGAATTTATTTTCAGTCTTACTTAGAACTCACGTATAAGTATGAAAAGAGCACATGCTATCTTCTTTTAAACTTAAGGAGAAATGTGTTTTGGAATTGGTTTTAAGGGAAAGTTATCCCTCACTTCTTATGTTATATTCTTATATTGAAATAGATGAAGGAACATGATCTTCATGACAACCAAGTTAGTTATATTATAAGTTAAAAAAATAAAATAAAAAAATTTGAGTATTAGTATTCAATGTAACCTTTACATCTCTATTCTATTCATAGTTGGTAAGGTGAGACCTTACAAACACACGCATGCACACACACAAACATTATTTTTTATTATTATCATCAATGACCTATCAAAATATGTGCATAAATACAAAAAAAATAATCCATCAAATAAAATTGTACAATTGTCCAAAACATGTTCTCTAGTTGATGTTTCATCAAGCTAATTGTATCACAAAAGTATCCATGCATAAATTGAAATGTTTCATATGGTGGGTATTGCTTATAATTAATTTTGTCATACAAAACCTAATTAATTTGAATCATAGTAGCATCATCAATGGGGACTAGGATCAAAATATTTAATCATAGGCTACCTATCTACAACCAATGAAATCAAAATACCCTACTAACCATCCACATAAAGGATAACATAAAGATGCAAGTACTTGAATCATGGAAATGTAACCACACCAGAACCATATGCTTTAATCATGTAGGTGTGCAATAACTAATATCAAGCAACAAAGGCATCTATGTGCCATAGGATATGGGTCTAAAAACATGGGTAAGATAACAACATGGAATAGAATAAGTGTTGGAAAGTAGTAAAAGTAATACTTAGACTTTCATCACCTATTATTACTTCTTTCAACACTTCCTTTCAAGAAAGTTACCATCGTTAATACTTCATCCAACAAAAATTTCGATAAAGTCATCATACTTGACTAAAACTAGGTTGGATGTCAACCTTGTACCAAACATCATAATCCAATACTTTCTTCTGAAACATGGGTTAGAAATGAAAATATTGGACATTAATGCATCCATGCAAGGCTACCCTATGTTACTGATTTCCATAGCTATTGATTTGCATTTTATCTTAAAATTTGTATAACTATATCCTCTAGTTCCTATACAATGAGGGTCATATATAGACGATAAATGGTGCCAAGTTATTTTCACAAGCTACTACCTCAAAGAATTTACATCACACATAAATAAATATAGTAGTTCATTTTCACAGGTTACCATGAGGCCAAAGGAAATTAAGGTTTAATGCCAACTATGGGTGTTAGAGTCGGTCTTTACATCCCTTCATCAGAGATCATTTCTCTTATTGCATTTTATTTTTTAGGTGTCTCATACAGTCCATTCATCTACATTCCATTAGGGGCATGCCATCATCTGATGGTAGGAAGGGTCTTTTTACTCATGTCCCTCATGATTATGTATCCGCTGGTTTGTGTTTGTTTGTATCTGTTTTACAGTCATTTATAGTCATGGATGGTCTTTTGGTTAGCAAAGAGTCTTAGGTATAGGGTTTCACAAATTTAGTCTTTAAAGTGTCCAATAATGCCAGCAGATGCATGAGGGAGGTTTCATAATAAGTTTTCATCGCAAATTTCATCATCGCAATATTTGATCATGACTTTTCTTCAAAACTCTGTTTTGAAGAAAATCGTCATTTTGTTCTTTGTAGTAAATTGCCATGTATATTTTCAAGATTTTTTAGTTTTCAAAAATATTCAGGCGTAGCTCTGGTCACCTTTGCAAAGTTCCAAGCCATTCATCCCTGCAAGACAAGCGAAAATCAAACCATTCAGTCTAAGAGCAACAAATAAGCAAAACAGAGTTTCAAAGTGAAGTGTCAAAGTTTGCAACATGACAAATTGGTCTTTGAAATCAAGAATTAAATCCTTGACATATATATCATTTTTGTGTTCCAAGAGTTCATTTGCATACTAAATACATCAAAGAGCCAAAGTGGAAACATGGAGGAGCAACGCAATCGAATTGAAGGCAAACTGTGTGTAAATTTTGGTGCGTGGTGCATTGGCTAAGTGGCGTGATGCACTGGATGTGCGCGACGCATAGGGCCATTTTCCGCAGTGTAAAATTACACAGGGGCGACGCACATGGCACGCACGGTGCATTGGGTTTGGTGCGCGACGCACAAGCCTTAAATGTTAATTTTCAGTCATTTCTCCCTAAAAAGCAAATTGACTCAGTTTTTTCTGCTCAAATGAGTTCATGTGACCCTCCAGTTGTCATTTAAAAATGTTTGAGATTGGTTATGAGGATTTGCATGCCAAAACCAAACCCTATTACCGTGTTGATATTTTCTCCATGGTTTTGAAAGTAGAGTTTTAAATTTAGTTTTGGTGCCAATCTTTTCTATTCCTCATTGTTTTTTCCTCCCCCTCACTGTTAATATTACCATTACACACCTCCCCTATCATTCCCTATCACTATCACTCTCCCATATCACTTGCATAGAGTCCCTAATATTTCAAGTCATTTCCAATTCATAGAATCATTTCATTTACCATTATTTTCCCTTTCCCCATATCATTTGTAAAATTCCCAAAGCCTCAAGTTACCCAAACATTTAAATAACTGTCCATTTTTCCTACATTTGTCAAAATTCTAAAGGGAAAATTATCACTTGACAAGACCTCACTGTCCACACTACCCTATTTTCCATAGTCCCTCCAACATTTGGAAATTGCACCAAATTCTCATTATTCATCTCATTGAAGCCAAACAGACTTTGAAACACCATGAAGGTGGACACCGATACATTATATGACCAAGACAGTGACTTTACAACTGAAACTGCATGCACCAGGAGGACACTGGAATAGTGTAAAAGGCAAGATCAGCTCCGAATCTTGGGCGAAGCCTCTTTGGCTAAGAATGATACTTGATGAGGTACCTTCAGTCCAAATTTCAAGGAATTTGGAGAAAATTTTGTCATTTTTGAATTTTTGGTCACAAAATAGAGTTTAATTGCCCAACGCGTAGCGCCATCTTGCGCGTGCTTATGATTGGGAGATCTTTTGGAGAAAAACTTGGTGTTTTTGATTTTTTTATGGAAATTTATGCATGCTCAGGAATGGCCTAATAATTTCATCAAGTTTTGAGTGGCCTAAAGGGTCAAAAACACCTTGAAAATGGCATTTCTGCCACTTTTTCCACACACAGGAACTAGCCTTGGGAGATTGAGCTTTTCGGGGGTAAATGACATCCAAATCCAGAAATTCCACTTGGGTTGGAAAGTAGATAGGTAGGAATTTCCGATGAGCTATCTTGGGCTCAATTTGGACTTCGGGAAGTGCCTCAAAAGCAGCTCCAAAGTTGTGCTATGCATACAGATTTTGGGCGCGACGCATAGAGAATTTTGGCCTATTTTTCACTCAGCAGCTCAGAATTTCACCCAGTTTTGACCAATTTTACTTTTTTCATGTAACTCTTGATCTACCTTGATGTAATTTCATGAATATGATGTAATTTTGGCACATATTTACTTGTTTTAGTAGATTCATTCACTAAAAAGTGAAAAACAACTTAATGAATTAGTTTCGTAACATATAGAGGCAAGTTGTTTCATTGCCTATTTTTCAGTTCCTTGTTTAGATATGGTTGAAACAGCTCCTAGAATGATGAGCTCGACCCATAGAGGCATGGGAAGGGGTTAGTCTTGTCTATATCATGTAATTTCTTAGTCATTTTTAGAGGTTGGACACTTGGGATTGCTTGGCACTCCATTGTACATTTGATTTCTGCATTTTTGGCAAAGGAAAGACCAGGGTTTTGCAGCACTTGTTGGGATCCTTGTGGCTTTTTGTTTTGATGGTGTGTTTCTTCATGTAATCGTAAGTTCATTGATGTTTTATGTATGCCATTTCCCTTCTCTTTTCTTCTGGAATTAAACAAATTGAGTGACAAAGGTAGAATTCATGAGTTTGTTGTGCTCTGCCTTAAATTTTGTTTAGTTTTCAATATTTTCTCCAGTTTGAAGAGGATTCTTGGTACCCTCTTGCCCTCTTCAGCTCCTCAACGGTCTTTTCCATCCATTCATTTAATATAAAGCATCAAAAATACTACCTACCTTGCCCCAACCGGAACTCTGCAAAAATTTGGCCTCATCCCCGGACCCAAATTTGCCTTTCCCTTGATTCCAACAAAACTCCCAAAAAATCAAATCAAATCCTTGCACTTCATACCTAGCCTAAAATTAGTTTGTATTTCAGTCATCTCAAGCCCCATTTGATTATCTTTTGCTGAGATTGACCTGGAGAGAGCCCTCTCCTGTCCTCGTAGGGCTAGCTACGAGGCTGAGCGTGGTTTGATGTGGACCTAGAACCTTGCCTTTTCAGCCTGAGGCAAATCTAGGCTCTGACAATGGGTATCAAATCAACTAATGTGTGAAGATGCACAAACTCTATTAAAATCCCCCAAAAACAATTTAAATATAAATATCTCATCCCTATTTCACACACACACACATTTTCAATTGGGATTATCCATAGAACAATGCTACACAATTGAAAAAAAAAATTCTCTAGCTAATGATTCATCAGTGAATTGTATCACATAAGTATCCATGCATAAATTACAATGTTTCACATGGTGGGGATTTCTTATGATCAATTTTCTCATACAAAAACATAATAATTTTAATTATAGTCACATCATTAGTGGAGACTAGGGTCCAATTTTTAAGCTCATCCAAAGATTTAATGGTAGGTTTCTATTAATATCCAATAAAATTAAAATACCTTACTACCCATACACATAAAAGGTAACATGAGAATGAAAGTACTTGAATCAAGGAACTATAACTATAATAAAATTGTATGCTTCAATTATGTATGCATGTAATAATTAAGATCAAGAAACAAAGGAATCTTTGTGCCACAAGGGATGACTCTAAAAACATGGGTAAAATAACAATATGGAAGAGGAGACTTGTTGGAAAGTAGCTAACATAAGATGTAGACTTTCTTCACTTATTATTGCTTCTTTCATACTTTCTTTTAATAATTTTACCATCCTTAATACTTCATCCAACCAAAAATTCGATACACTCATCATATTTAACTCAAACTAAGTTGAATGCCAATATTGCGCCAAAAAATTTAGTTCAATACCTTCTTATAATTCATGGGTTAACAATGGAAATATGGGTCGTGCATGCATGCATGTAGGCCTGCCCTCTATTATTGACTTTCGTAGCTAGTTATTTGCATTTTATTCTTCAAAATTGTATCATTATATCCTCTTCTTTGTACACAATGAGAATTGTATATAGATGGTCAATGGTGCCACATTATTTTCACAAGTTGCCACCTTGAAGCATTTACATCACCAATAAATCAATAATGTAGTCCAATTTCAAAAATTTCCATAAGGCCAAAGGAAACCAATTTTTAATGTCAACTATGGGTATCAAATTAACTAGTGTGCCAATGAAAATAATTTGGAAGGTCCATAAACTCTCTTGAGGTCCATCTAAAACAATTTTAATTTAAACAGCTCATCCATCATCCATTCCACATAATGTGTGCGTGTTTGTGTGTGCATGAACACAAATACATATGTATATGTATATATGCATTTATGTATGGTCCATTGTTTACTATCATAAATGATTTGTCAAATTAGGTGCATAAAAATGAAATAATAGTCCATCAAACAACACTACAAAAATTGTCCAAATAACATTCTCCAACTAATGATTCATTAAGTGAACTACATCGTAGAAGTATCAATGCATATTTAAAATTTCTCACATGGTGGGATTGCTTATGATCGATTTTCTCATACAAAACATTATTAATTTGAATCATAGTAGCACCTCTCTCTCTCTCATTTTTGAATTAGAAGATCCTTTCACTAATCAGAGGAAAATTAAATATAGCCTGGATTTTTCAAAGTCTAGAACCTATCATTTATCATAAAAGGACTACAAATCTTAGCCTATCAACCAAAGATACTAAGAAATATACTAATCAATAACAAGTTATCAAATACTGACAATATCAATAACTACAACAAATAACATACTTATTCTCTAAAGATTCAGGATGGAAACTTTAGGGGTTTTGGGTTGAGAAGGAGGAAATGCCTTCGATATTAGCATGAATTTCCCTGAGTTGACTAAATTTTCTCTGTCTTCTTGGACCAAGTCCTTAATTCTCTTACACCCATTTTTTTTCCCTCCTTAACCTTCTTGGGTGGATCTTTGAAAGACAACACACAAACTCCTAAATGGGGATTGAAGAACTTGAACTAGATTGAACGTTATCTATTTGATGGTATGGCATGGGTTATGGATATCTATTTAGGTAGGCCTTTTCAAAAGAAATAATTTGTGGAAAATCCAAATCTATGTATTATGGGAGGTTTTCAATCTCATCCTCTTCCATTACTGAGTTAGTTGTCTCCTTTGGCAGAGAATTTTGCAAATTATCTTTTGGACTCTTTTTCTCAGGATCTATTTCAAGTGGAAAATAATTGGAAATACCTCCAACAACTGACTAGGGGAATAATTTATTAAATTCTTGTTTAGGGGTATCATTTAGAGAGGAGAGAGACAAGCTTATTTGTAGATCTTGGGTGTTAATTGGAATTTGTGGCTCCATGAGGTAAAAAATTCCTTCTCCTTTAGGGAATTTTCCAAAAACATTGTGATGTTTATCGTGTGTTTATGATTTGGTTAATTTGTAGCTAAATCCTCTATAATCAAAGGACAGCCTATAAAAATATACCCATATTCATGGCAATGCCTCCATCTAAATGGGACATTTTCATAATCCAATATATGTTTCAAAATATTATGTTAGTAATACATGTTTGTAGAAGATGGAAGAGGTTGTGTGATGCAACAAAGTTGCAAATTTTCACGATCCTTGGACCTGTAATTTATTGGTCCAACACAACAAATCTAAGGCCTCAAAAATAAAATCAACACATAATATTGAAGTTTACACAATATGTATCCAAAAAAAAAACTCTAATTTATTATAAATAAAATATTTACAGGAGGATTATTCACATTCCTCACTCTCCCCCTCTTCTTTCCTCCTTCCCATATTTAGGCTTACATTTATAGAAATAAGTACATAGTTATGTATTATTCTAAATCCATAATATTCTCCATAAATCACTCAACTGATTCTTAAGGATTCTCTCTAATACCCAAAATTATGAAACCAATTCCTAATCTAAGATTTACAATATTTTAAAATCTTTCGATCCTCACTAATAACTCATCATCACTCATCAATCACTCATGTTCTCCTATATTCGAGAACATTTACAAGTATACTCACGATATTTAATTAATTCCTATTAAATATATGTCATTAAAATCATTCAAAAGCATTAAAATTACATTAATTTAATTCTTTTGGGAACCAACTCCCTTAAAACACAAGACCCCTATGTCTACTAAATAGAATGATTTTTCTGAGTCGGATGCTCCTGCATCAGACCACTGACCACTGATGTAGAAAAGAAAAATTCATAGACTCTTGTCTATGAGGCCTGTCACTTTTTTGTAATAATGTGACAACTGCAAGTCTTTATGACTTTCTTCCTCCAGGATCCCATACTTTGTTTAGCTGTTGGTCCTTTAGTCTTTCTTATTCATGTTGCTGTGTTTTTTTCCTGTCATCTTTCTTTCTCCTTGTCTCCAAATTTTTGTTGTAGCCTTTCTTTCATCATTCTCATTGCTTCATTGGTTACACTAAGAGAGAATAAATAATGGCAAGCATCAAGCTTAAAAATTGCTTCATCCTTTACCTTTGTGTCCTTCTCTATTTGAGCTGAAAATTCAACTTCATGGAATGAAGAACAATTATCCTAATTTCCTTCAGGTTCACAAAGAACTTCTTCTTGACCATAATTTCCTTCTGGATCTTTGCTATGGTAATTAGCAGTCATAGTTTTGTTCTCCTTCTTAAACCCCTCATTTGATATTGTACCTGCACTCATAAACAAGTTATCAGTTTTAAAAATACAAGACCTTTCGGCCTCATTTGATACTTCAAGCACCAATTCTTCACAATGGACTTTCTAGGTTTTAGCAAATCCTCTTTGCTGTGAATAAATTCCTTTGAGTCTCTCCTTTTCCAACAAAGCAATATGTATTTGCTCAATTTCTCTGAACTCGTTTATCAGCTTGGAATCCCATTTCTTTTGCAATGGGTTCCATTTGACATGTTTTGTCATTCTCCATCCATATATTTTGTCTTCATTCTCCTCCTCTTGTAGCCATTCCTCTAGTATATCCAACTATGCTCTCATTCTGCTGCACCTCTGATTTTCTGAAAGTCTCCATACTCCACTTTTATTTTTGCAGTGATTAGTTCAAACAATCCTCAATTTTCATATGTACAAAGCACAAAAATTGCAATCTATGTAAGGGAGGATTATGCGCACAATTTAATCAAGTTAGTCCTCCTGGCAGCTTCGACATTTATTATTGTCCACTTGCAAAAGGATTTACATAAACACAATACTAAAATCTACTCCAATGCGTTAGATTCTCCATGCCAAAAAAAATAAGAATGTCTCAGTTTGCAGTAAAAATAGTCGCAGGAATATAAAACACTACCACCAAATTGACTTGACTGTTTTAATATTATGAGACCACACACCGCAATTTTATTTTTCACGGATTTCAGTGAACCATGGTGATGTTTATGTCTCGATACCTCCATCCTAACGTGCTCCAACATTGATAATCTACCAGCACTTTAAATTTCTCTTGGCACTTCATGAGGGAAGTCATGCCCAACTTTGTTCAATATCCAATTTTGTTCAATTTAAAAAAAAAACCTGTAGCACTTCATAGCAAGCAACGACTTCATAGGCATTTAGAATGTGGTTGATCTAGCTAAGAGCAACTCCACACCCAAATATTCAATGTAGTTCTCCACACTTGATGCCAGCCATGATCAATCCACTAAATTACCGTAAGGAGATCATATTTGTTACTAAAGAGCAGGTTGTGACCCCAAAACAATGTCGCAATTCTAGATTGGACCACCGTTTCTCAACTTGGGAATCTATCTCTCCTTCCAGTGTCGAATTCAATGATTTACTACCACATTTGATCCATATCGAATCTCTACCAAGGCAATGGGCTCAATGTCCTCTCCCGCAGATATTTTAATGTTGATGCCTCCCTGCTCGATTAACAGTTTCTCTCCACTGCGCAGATGCACAGATTTGACTTCCACAATATGCAACAATTCACGATGATGCCAAAGATTCGCATCCACCACGCTATCTTATCTTATCAGAACTCAGATCCATCACCACTCTATCAGATCTGATTCAAAGATCCACCAAAGATCGAATAGAGTGGTGGTCAGATCCAAAAATCCATCGCTTCCTCTTCGTCACAACTCTGAGAATCCATTGCAACAATTTCTCACACATCGAACTCCAGCTCTTGCTCTCACAACGCTTGCTCAGATACCACTTTGATACAAAAAAGCTGCAAATTTTCATGATCCTTGGACCTGTGATTTATTGGTCCAACACAGCAAATCTAAGGCCTCAAAAATAAAATCAACACATAATATTGAAATTTACACAATATGTATCCACAAACAAAACTCAGAAATAATTTATTACAAATAAGATATTTATAGGAGGATTATTCACATTCCTCACTCTCCCCCTCTTCTCTCATCCTTCCCATCTTTAGGCTTACATTTATAGAAATAAGTACATAGTTATGGATTATTCTAAATCCATAATCTTCTTCATAAATCACTCAACTAATTCTTAAGGATTCTCTCTAATCCCCAAAATTATGAAACCAATTCCTAATCTAAGATTTACAATATTCAAAATCTCTCAATCCTCACTAATCACTCATCATCACTCATGTTCTCCTATATTCGAGAACATTTACAAATATCCTCACAATATTCAATTAATTCCTATTAAATATCTCTCATTAAAATCATTCAAAATCATTAAAATTACATTAGTTTAATTCTTTTGGGAACCAACTCCCTTAAAACACAAGACCCCTATGTCTACTAAATACAATGATTTTTCTGAGCCAGATGCTCCTGAATCACTATGAAATATTTGTATAAACACATATCCTTGCATAGGATGTGCGTCTCCCTCTCTTAGTTTTGTCAAAAAACTTGACAAAGCTACCAATGAAATTTCCAACACCTTCAAGGATTCTTCCTCCAACATTTATTTGGATGAGAAAAGAGTTGAACCCATATTCAGGAAGAAAAGAAGTTTTCTTTCTCAAGATTGTACCAATGTTTCCAAAATTTCACGAAGAGCCTAACATTATTAAGAAAGGCCCTCCTTCAAAAACCCTAATTTTATATTCCAAGTTGGAAAAAATCACTGTGAAGAACCATTTTGCTCATAGCTTGAGATCTATTTATCCCTTGAGGTTCTATTTATTTCAAATTCAACTGATCAACGACTTTTCAAAGGGCCATAATCTGATGAACTTGCACATCATAACATGATCTTGCATATATTGGACATATTCAATAATCTTGTCAGATCTAACCTCATTCTTTGGATCTTGCATTATTTTTGGTAGGAAATGCCCTTGAATTTTATTCTGCTAGAATGCTCCAAGCAATGATTTCTTTGAGTGACCAAAATTTCCATTACCTCCAACTTAGATTTGAAAACGAAATGAATAATGAAGAGTTTGGGAGGGATTTATAACTAATCTAGCATTCATACAAACTCCCAAGACAATCTGACTAGAGGAGGGGACCAATCCCCCTCCAACAAAAGTATCCATAGAAGGTTTTACAAAAGAAACCCTATTTGAAAACCCCAAAAACATTATTATAATATTTGAATCATTGTAGCATAATTAGTGGTGTCTAGTGTCCATTCCTTAAGCTCATCCAATGATTTAATGGTAGGCTATCTATTAATAGTAAGTAAAATTAAAATACCCTACTAACCATCAACATAAAGGCTAACATGAGAATGAAAGTACATAAATCAAGGAACTGTAACTAGATCACAACCATATGCTTTGATCTGTATGTAAGAAATAACTAATATCAAGCAACAAGCGCATCTATATGCCATAGGATATGGGTCTAAGAACATGGGTATAATAACAATATGGAAGAGGAGACCTACTAAAAAGTAGTTAACATAAGACTTAGACTTTCTTCACCCATTAGTACTTCTTTTAACACTTGATTTCAATAAATTTACCATCCTCAATACTTCATCCAACAAAAAATTCATTATAGTCATCATACTTGACTAAAAGTAAGCTAAATATCAATCTTGTTCCAAAAAACTTAGCCCAATACTTTCTTCCAAAGCATGAATTGACAATGAAAATATGGTCCATGCATGTGTTGAAGCTTATCCTATGTTATTAACTTCCATAACTATTAATTTGCATTCTATCCTTGAAAGTTGTATGATTTTCTTCTCTTGTTTCTATACAATGAGGGTTGTATATATATGGTAAATGATACCAAGATATTTTCACAAGTTTCCACTTTGAAGCATTTACACGATCCATGAAGAAATAAAGTAGTTCATTTTCACAAGTTGCCATCTTGAAGCATTTACAAATAAAAAGTATTATAGAGACTATAAAAATTAATATACTCACATATGTACCATATTATTGTAGAGTAAATTGAAGAGTAGCAATTTAAGAATTATGAAGAGTCTAAGTACAATAGGTTAGCTTAATGGGTTGTCACCAATATTGTTGGACATTTGGCTATTTTTATGCTAGCAAGTATCCAATTTGAATCCCTCTAGGTTTGGCACACTAGTCTATGCCAATGGATTTATTATAGTTTTAGGATATTTAAACAAATAGGATATAATTAATTTAAACTTTGTATTTTGGTAAAATGTGTTTCTGTAGTGAATTTTTGTAGTTAACTAATTCGATGGTTATCATTATGTTCTGTAATAAAGTGATTTGATAGTTTATCTTCTCCTCGATATTAGTTACAAGATTTGTGGTTTGGCACTTTATAGGTTCACGTATCTATTTAAAGAGCATGGATGGGACATTTTCTAATGATTGGATGTGAAATATTATTCTATAAACTATTTTTTTCTTGCACTAATATATTGCATGAAGATTAGTGCTCACCTTTAATTATTGTGGGAGCTCACTACTAGCCGAGAGTTTTTAGTTGAACCTCTTGGTCTGAGGATAGGGAGATTTGAACGCGGATTGCTCTGGCGCCCTGAACCTCTGCGCATTTCAACCCTCGCCCCCAGGCTCTGCCTGGCTGGGCTCTGCCCGCCTCCCGCTCTATACGCTGCCTCCCCTCGGGCTCCCGCTTTCGGGGACCTCCATTCCTTTCGCTCTGCTGTTCTTTGACCTTGCGGGCCTGCAATGGCAGGGTCCGCCTCTCCTCCCCTAGCCCCTGAGAGCCAAGAAGAGATCTTCGCCTCCCTCTTTTCGGAACCTTCAGATGACAGACCTCGTCCCTCGGTAACAAAGTTCATTAAAAAATTAGATGAAATACCAGAAGTCAATCTCCCTCCTGCCCTGCCAAGGAAATCAGCAATAGCTCTGGCAGAAAGAGGCCTCGTAGGCCAGTTTACCGGTCTATGGCCCTCTCCCAGATCCGTCCAAAAATGGGTTGAGCGCAACTGGAGTGCAATGATCCAAGGGAAGATCGCCATCAGATTCTGCGGACGAGGCTATTTTACTTTCCTTTTCGAATCGAAAGAAGACAAGAATCTCATCTTCCGCAATGGACCCTATTTCATGGACACAAGAGGCCTCTACTTGAACAGATGGACCCCGGATTTCGATCCGGAAATGGATATCCCAAATGCGGTCCCAGTTTGGGTCCGTCTCCCCCATCTGCCGCTCCACTGCTGGGGGGACGAATCAGTAAAAGCAATAGGAAATGCAGTCGGAAGATACATAGACAGATCTGAACCAAGGGAGAATATGCATGCATGCGCAAGGATATGCGTGGAAGTAGATCTCGGGAAAGGCCTGCCAGAAGCCATAAAGTTAAAGGTGGACCAGTGGATGCACATACAGCAGCTGGACTACGAGCAGCTTCCCTTCAAATGCAAGGTATGTCACGAGTATGGCCATTTTGCAAATAGGTGCAGTAAGTTAAAAGCTAATGAAGTAGAGAATAGTGAGGAAAATGCTGAAGGGCCATGGGAACATGTAAAAAGGAAAAAGCCTTCCTCCCATCAGGGAAACACCCACAAGCCCCCCCCGGAATCCACCCCCGCCCCCCCTCCCCCCCCCCTATCTCAGGTTTTCCCTCCTCCTCCAACCCTTTCGAATCTCTTTCTGCTGAAGAACCTTCCTCACCCCCTCCCTCCCCCCGAGCAGCTTCTCCTCGCTCGAACCCTCCCCCCTCCCCTCCCCCCACCATCGAAAGAATACTCACTAGAAACAAAGCAAAAGAAGCCAATCAGCCCACCGACCCCCCGAGGAAAGTTGGCAGAAAAACCAATAAGGAGCTCAGAGATGAAACAGCTGCAAAGGAGATGGCAACAGGAACACAGCAACCTATGGACTCATTCTTAGGCAAGCTAAAAGGGAGTGGAGAAAAGGCAAAGGAGAAGTCTGGATCCCACCCAACAAATGGTAAATAATGATCCTAGTCTCTTGGAACTGTAGGGGGATGGGCTCTTCCTTAAAACTGAAAGCAATAAAGGATTTACTAAAACAGGAACACCCAGACCTCCTCCTTGTCCAGGAGACCAAAATCAATGAACAGGAGTTCCACCATCAGCTTCAACATTTCAAAGACTTCACTGGTGTCTCAATAGGTTCAGATGGAGCCTCAGGAGGGATAGGAACAATCTGGAACAGGAATAACTGGGAACTCGTGAATTCTCATCTCTGTACTTGGTGGATAAGAACTGACATGAAAAACAAAGGCACCCAGGAAATTTTCCACATCTACAATATGTACGCCCCAAATCACTATCGGGACAAAGCCAGATGCTGGAACACCCTAGACACAGACCTTCTCTCTATCCAAAACAGCAGAATAATTATTGGGGGCGATATGAACGTTATCAGAAACGTGCAAGAAAAACTTGGAGGAAACTTCCATGCAGACTCCTCGCGCGACAAGCTAGAATCTATCATCCAGGCATACAATTTGCTAGACACTCCTCTATCTAATGGCAAATACACTTGGTGCAATAAAAGAGCTGGCCCTCACAACATTAAGGAGAGATTGGACAGATTCCTTGTACAGGAAGGAATAGCAGAGAACTACCAGTCCCTTAAGAGTCACCTAATTCACGCATCAGCCTCTGACCACAAGCCAGTGATCTTAAATCTGGTTAAGGACAGAAATCTGGGGCCACTCCCCTTCAAATACAATAAGCTATGGGATCTGCAAGAAGATTTCCGAGCCCTCATTCAAAATCAATGGGCTAAGGAAGTAATAGGGTCGCCTCATTTTGTCTGGGAAACAAAGCTGAAACACCTCCGTGTTGTTATAAAGCAGTGGGCAAAGGATTTGGCAATAGCTGAGAGGAAAAAGAAAGCAGATTTAAACACAAAGCTGGAACGGTGGCATATAGACAAAGAGGCCACTCAATACTCAGAAGAAGATCTAGAGCGGGAAAAAAATCTTTACAAGGAACTCTTCAGGCAAAATCGAGCAGAGGAGGAGGAGCAACGCATGAAATCTCGTTGTCTCTGGCTGAAAGCTGGAGATAAGAACACCTCCTTCTTCCACAATAATATTAAGCTCAGGAGAGCTCGAAATCAAATAGATAAGATAATGGTAGACAGGAAGGAGTTGAGGGATCAAGACGCAATTAAAGATGCTGCATACAACCACTTCAAGGCTCTTCTAACTCCCGCTTCTCAGCAAACGGACAGTACAGAGTTCCTCAGGGCAATAGAGAGAAAATTATCAGAGGAAAATAATCAAGAGCTGGACAGAGAAATCACTGAAGAGGAAGTAAGAACAGCAACCTTTAGCATGCAACAAGATAAGGCACCGGGCCCGGATGGTTACACGGTTTCCTTCTATCGCCAACACTGGGAAACAATCAAAAAGGATTTTGTCCGGATGATAAAGAACGTCTTCAAAAATCACAAGCTGGGAGAGAACACCAAGTCCTCTCACATTGCTTTGATACCCAAAGAAGCAAACCCTCTCTCGTTGGACAGGTATCGCCCCATATCATTATGCAATGTCTCTTACAAAATCATAACAAAAATTCTAGCAAATAGACTCAAAAAACTCCTTCCTCTCATAATATCTGAAAACCAAGGGGATTTGTACCCAGCAGGCAAATAACAGATAATGTCATTCTAATACAAGAAGCCATCCACAGCAGCAACAACAGAGGGGAACGAGGTATGATCATTAAACTTGACATGGCTAATGCCTTTGATCGTGTGGACCACTCCTTTCTTACAGCTGCTCTAAAAAAATTTGGATTCTCCAACAATTTCATCAGCATCATCAATGGGTGCATTTCCAATCCTTGGACAGCACCTCTGATAAATGGTCGACCCTGTGAATACTTCAGAAGCTCAAGAGGGCTGCGACAAGGTTGCCCCCTCTCTCCTTTCCTTTACATTATCATGGCTGAAACCCTGAGCATCCATCTTGATCACCTCCGTAGCAGCAAAGAGATACCTGGAATTGGTATAGAAAGAGGGATAAAAGAGATAAATCATTCGCTCTTCGCGGATGATACTCTTTTAATAGGAGGAGCCTCTAGCCTAATGGCAAGGAGATTCAAAAGGGTTCTGGATGCTTTCCTCTTAGCCTCTGGAGGCAAACTGAACAATAGAAAATGCAGGATTTATACTTGGAATGTCCCCCTTCAAATCCAACAAAGAATATCTCTGATTTTGGACATCCCTGTACAAAGAAATTGGAGTTCCTTCCTTTACTTAGGCTTGCCTCTGGCTAAGGAGGCGGTCAAGGCAGAAGTCTGGACAAAACACATTGAGAAGATGAGAGGCCTTCTCCAGGGTTGGGGAGCCTCTTGGCTTAATTTAGCAGGCAGGACAATCCTCATCAAGGCAGTTCTATCAGCTCTCCCAATATATCAATATGCAACCATTATGGCCCCGGCCAGCATTCATAAGCATATGGAACTTATCATGAGAAGTTTCCTTTGGCAGGGAGGAAAGAAGGAGACCAAGAAATTCAGCTTAGTAAAGTGGGACCAGGTAGTTCTCCCCTTTGAAAAAGGAGGTCTCTCCATAAAACTTCCCAATCTCTCAAACCAGGCACTGGGGCTCAAACTGATATGGAAAATCCTCTCAGATAAAGGATCGTGGTGGGTGAATGCCATAAAACGAAAATATCTCAGAGGTATGACTTCAAATATCCTCACTGAAGCAATAATAGACAGACCGTGCACACCAATGTGGAGACTCATAAGAAAAGTCCTGCCTCACTTCAAAGAAAATGTATCCAAGCTCCCTGGAAATGGAAAGGACACCTTGATTTGGCGGGACCGTATAATGGGTTCAAAGCCAAGGAATCATATGCAAGAGCTTCGCCCTCTGCAGGAATGGATGGAAGCCCGCGAGATAACATCCTTGTTCGACATCTCCTTATGGGATAACAATCGATGGCTAGATTGGAAGGATATCCAAACACCCTCCGCCCTCAAGGATCAATGGAACAATCTCAAGCTCTCCCTCTCTGGATCTGCCCCAACAAATATGAGAACTGAAGACAGATACATCTGGGATCCAAGCGGAGGGAATTTCACAGTGAGAGAAGGTTACAAATCCATGCAAAACTTATCCCCATCTGCAAATTGGAATCTTCACACAGCTGCTTGGAAGACAGAGTGCCTCCCCAAAGTGAAACACTTCAACTGGACTCTCCTCAAGGGGAAAATCCTTACAGCTGAGAACTTAAGAAAAAAAGGAATTCAGGGCCCTTCAATATGTTGCTTCTGTCGAGCAGAGGAGGAGTCCATCCAGCATATCTTCCTTAACTGCCCTTTAGTCCAGAGCTGCTAGAGGCAGCTGACAAGTCCAATGGAAACACGAGACAACCCTGATCAGATCCAAAACCTTCAGAAAAACTGGAGGACCAGCTACCCCTAAAACAGGAAAGGCAAGCACAACCTCATCCGTGTATGGAAATGTATCCCTGCTTCTCTATGCTGGTATCTATGGCTAGCTAGAAACAATAAAGTCTTTAACAACAAAGAGCCAAAAATGGCTAGCATCCTGGCAAAAACAATAGCTAGCATCTCAGAAACAATTAGTGCAAATCACATATCTCCCCTAGATCAGACGAGCTGGCTCCAAGAAGAGAGGGACTGGTACAGCAAATTCAGTCTCACTCACAATCAAAATCAGCCCCCCCAGATCCCAATTAACAAGAAAAGGTCAAATTGGAAACTCAGAGGATCAAAGGCAGAGGTCCAACAATGGATATCAAATCAGAAGCGCCCCGTTCTCTTCTTCGATGGCGCTTCGAAGAATAACCCGGGGAGAGCTGGAGCAGCGGGCCTCATCAAAGATCAAAATGGGAAAATCATTCTCAGATACGAATGGGGCCTGGGGAACGCCTCCAACAACGCAGCGGAAGCCTACAGCCTCCTTCTAGGGACCTCCTTACTGCTCAGATTGGGTATAAGGAATGCTCTTATCCTGGGAGATTCGGCCATAATTATTGCTGCAATGGTCTCAGGCAAAGACTTCAATAAGGAGAGCCTCAATAACATTAAGGCCAGGATCAATGACAACGTCAGACACCTGGGAGATTCATTCTTTCGCCACATCCTTAGAGAAAACAATGTAGACGCAGATCATTTAGCATCAAAGGCGGTCAGCAGGCAGCAAGGTCAAGTGTGCGAAAATGAAAAGACTTATGAAAAAGCGATCCCTTAACATGTTAAGCCGTCATTCAACCCATCAGCCCAGCGCCCTCAGAACCTGTCCTTCTCTCAGTCAATCTGGCAGACAATCCATCCTCGATTCTCAGCAGGCTCTCTCTTCCATGCTCCCCTCTCCCTGCTCCTCCGTCCTCTTCTCAGAGCATTGCTTCACGCGTGCTTTCTCCATCCCGAGTGCCGGTATACGTCCCCTCATTCCCCTTATCCTCTGCAACAGAGATCGGATACAGGATTTGCATTCTGAACAGCCTTTCAAAAATATTCGGGCCTATCTCCTCGATCGGCCTCCCCCTTCGCTTTATATTCGCACCCCTCTCTCAGCCAACCCCAGACATCATTGGTTTGCTCTGAAGCAGCCGGGAATAGAAGTGGGCTCGGGTGTGTTTAGAATCGTCCTCAGAAGTGAAAACAACCAGAGGGCTTGCTGCATCAAGTGCCTGCTTCACCATCGGGTTCAGCATTACATCCTCAAGCGAGGCGGCCTTCAAAGAATCCGAGCAGAGACTGTCGCCCCTTCAGCGCTCAGGTATAAACTTCATCATTCTCAGTCCTCTTGTTATCTAACTACTCTCCTTTCAAGAATGACAGAGCCCTCAGCGAAGCCGGAGGAAGCGCAGAAAGGCAAGAAAAAGGTGGAGAACCCGTTGGACCGCATCCTCGGGAACGATACCTGCACACTCTGTAAGGAGCACTGTTTCTTGATAGCTCATTTTATGAAGCATCACAAGGAGCTCGAAGACGATTTCCACGCAGACAGCAGGTCTAAGCGGAAGAAACTCGAGAAACGGAAGGCAGAAATTGAGAAACTCAAGGAGAGATGTCATCACTTGGAGGAGGCGGTTACTTATATCAAATCCATCACAGCAAGCATGCAAGCAGAAGCGTCCACAAAGGTCAGCGAGAAGGAGCCTCAGCTGGAAGATTCAGTTAACCAATTCTGGTAATCAGTATTATGTCAAGCAAATTTTGTCTCCTGGCCGGCCTCTTCGTTCGACAATACAGTCGCTATCTATTTCAACTCATTTTCAACAAGTTTAATCTTCAGAAGTCAAGGACTGCGTTCCTCTTTTGGACTTCTTCCCTGCTTCTTACTTTACATTATGTAATAGATCCTGCAATCTGCAGTTTTTTATAATACAAGAGTAGACAACCATGTTAAAAAAAAAATATATTGCATCAAGTGGTTACATTGGTCAGGGCCATGGATTGTTTCCTTCTTTAAGGTTTTTAAGCATGTTACATTAGTGTGTTGATATTTAATTCACTCGTATGAGTGGTTTCTTTAAGGTGTTCAACCTATGTTGGCATTATGGCTAAAGTGTTGTCCTTGATGGCAACCCATACAGGTGATAGATCACAGTACTTCAGGTCAGTAGTAGAGACTGATGATCAGTTATCAAATATTGAAGAAAATAAGGGATATGCAGGCACACCGTACAAAAGGTGTGGACACGCAGGCATGTCTTAGAAAAGGTGCGTACATACTCGCAGGTACACCATGTAAAAGGTGCGGACCCCAGTTCACGCACTTTCATGCAGTGAAAAAGTATTCTCACGAGGGAATCCGATGGTGGACCATAGTATTTAGCCCGACGTATTTGATCCTATGGTTTGGTCAATGGTATTGTTTTATATTATTGTTATTATTATTATTGAGCCCCATGTTTTTGGGCCCCTTTTTTTGGTTATCTATGGTATTGATCCATGATTTTAGGAAGAGCTTGCCTATATAAAGCAAAGGAGATCATTTGGCTAGACACTTGTGAAATTAGAAGATCTTAAGAGAAGCTAGATCTGAAATTCTTGTAATCGGTTTGTGAAGAGAGTTGAATCAATATCAAGGAGAAACATGAGAATTACAAGTCGGATCTACTAATGGGTTGATATCTCCTCGGCGCATGTTCAGATCTGTAGATCTGACAGTCTGGGTTATTCTTGAAGTCTTGAAATTATCTATACCCGCAGGTACGCAAGTACAGTGAAAGAAAAGTGCGGAGATACGCATGCGCTGAAGTGCTACAATTGCGCAGATATGCAGGCCCAGAAGCACTGTAGATGCAGAGGTGCACAGGCAGTTCATTGGACACAGAGCGCAGGTATGCAGGAAGTCTGTAAGGCACGGTGCGTGGGTACACAGGAACGCAGTTGGAAACAGTGCGTACTTCTACGCAGGTGTTATATGGGTGAAGCTGCGTACTTCTCATGAAATCTGTTTAGCTGCCCCTGTTTATTATTGTGTTTTGGGTTTTGAAGTGATGTCTGGTTTCTAGTATTAAGTTCTGATAACAGCAGTGATTGATTAAATGTTTATACATTGATGGATGAATGGATCAGGTTCTTATTGACTCATTTTATGTGATCTGATGGACTAGATCTGATTGATGACTCACTTGTATATGTATTGATCTAGTGCTTGGGTAATTCAGAAGGTTGTTTGATTATGAGCTTCAATGTTGTTCGGCCCAGTATGAAAATTGGATGAAATGTGGCCTTTCAGATTATGTGTTGTGCTTCAGTGTATCCAGTCTGAAAATTGATGAAACGTGGTACCTGGAGGAGAGAAGATTGTAGGTCAGCACCTACGTACTAGTATCTAAGCTAGTACAAGAGCTAAAGGAAATCTTTGGAGCATTGTAGCAGGTAGTAGCCTGCGTACTAGTAAATGGATTGGCTAGTACAAGAGCAAAGGGGGTTGTAGCTCCCGTACTGGTATAAGACTGCACCAGTACAAAATATTGTAAAAGGATTTTCTTATTAAGAAGAATATTGAGATGACTTGCAGCAGGTGGTTTTCTCCCGCATTGGGTTTCCACCTTATATCATGGTGTTCATGTGTGTGCCTTATGTGTGATGATCTACTCTATGTTACTGCATCTGTTAACTGATAATATGGTTGATAATGTGCTAATGCACTCATTGAAGATCAATTAACTTAATCATAAGAAGTTGTGGAAGTAGCATATATGAATCTGATTATGGAAATGAAAAAGTTTTATTAATGTGATAATACTGATTCACCCCCCCCCCCCTCTCAGTATTATTTCCAACAACCTATATGTAAAAACTGTGTTTAGAAAACATGGTATTAGAACAAACTTTTCAAAGCTTCAAGCTATGTTTGGTGCTTAAGAAGTTGTTATTAAGGGGTGATATGCTCTAATGCCTCCTTTCTCTTGTTGCATCAATTTTGTTAGTCCTTCAATCTTATCCCAAGTTCTTCTTAAAGGGGGACATTGGGATATATAAACACTTAGGAGTTGATTAAGTTCAACTTGATCTAACGTGTCTTTCCATAGTGTGTTTCTTTAGTATTCTTTTACAACTAGTTAATCTAGTGACCGTGATTACATTCTAGACCTAAAGTAATTAGATGATTCATCTTCTCTCAATATTAATAACACTTGATCCATGGCTTAACACCCAATTTTTCCATGATCCTTATTTAAAGAGCAAGAGTAATTCATTAAAGATCATGAAAGATTCTTATGTAAACTACTTTATTTTTTCATTAATATTTTCCTCAAGCAACCATGTTTTTCAAGGCTACATACTATTTCCTTCTTTGAGGGTTTTAACCATATATAAATTAGTGTATTGATATTTGATGTTTCTATGTGATTGATTTCCTTAAGGTGTTTTATATTGATGGATATACCATGTTTATCAAATTTGGGGTGTGCTACAAATGGAAACAAGTTTGACACCAGACAGAAAGGGATAAGAGAAAGGTCTATAAACTTCCACGTGAAATTAGCAAAGAAGGTAAATGCATACTAAGAATACGAGAAGGAAATTCCTTCATCGGTTTGCAAGACTTCTAAGCCAAGAAAATAATGCAAATGTATTGAATTTTTCATTTCAAATTTCTTCTTAGGATTGGATTTCACGGCTTGAAAGTTTGGGGTCACTACTATTGAGTATAATTTCATCAATATAAAGAAGAAGTATTATATGGTCACCAAGTTTATTCGTACATATATTATGGTTAGAGTGACATCTAAAGAGGCCAATTTCAAGAAGAAAGGTATCCATTTTAACATACAAATCCTAAGGTCATTTCTTATGGCCATACAAATATTTCTTAACGTAAAAAAAAAACTACAGTAATTTTGATCATAACCAAGAGGTTGTTCCATGCATATTTATTCTTGTGACTCCCCATATAAGAAGGTGGATTAAACATCCATTTGTTGGACCTCACATTTCTATGATCATACGTAAAGGATAAGATAAGAAAAATCACTTCATTTTGATTACAAGAATAAAGGTTTTCTTATAATCAATTCCTTCTACTGAATAAAATCCTTTGGAAACTAACCTTTAGATCTATACAATTTTTTACAACTAAAACATTTTTTTTGTTCCAAAAGAGGGACATGATCCCAAGTATTGATTCCTATTAAGGAATGATATTGTTCATTCATTTCTACATCCCGATCTTGATAGCCAAAAGGTTTAGCAAATGTTTTTGGATCATGATTGTTTGAAACTTGAGCCAAAAGGGAGGAGGCTCATTGGAACTATGAATGTGTATCATTGATATGAAAAGGTCATAAATGAAGGCTAAGAAGTACTTGAAACCATAGAAACAAGAAGAAGGATCTAGATGACAAAAACAATATGAACAAGCTACAAGGTGGTTGAAGTGTGTCAGGAAGCACATTTGTCAAAAGTATCCCAATGATGTTTGTCAAGGACACAATTGAACAAAAATCATTTCTACATGAACTAAGAGGAATAATAGTCACTATTTTTTTTTTACATAGCTAACTACAAAGAAGAACAATTTAGAATGTCAAACTACTCATGCCTAATTTTTCTTATGTCATAATTATGAGAAATAAAAACTAAGAAAAGATATGATAACCCAAAGTTTACAAATTTGTGAAACTTGCTAACATCATCAATAATCCTAGCTGCTAGGACATGCATGAGATCCTTTAAATCCTAGATTACAACTTAGCTAAGTGAATATTTTACTATTTTTCTTTCCCCTGAATGAGTGATTTGATAAACTAGTGTGTTGGGTGAATTTATTGACAATGAATTCACTATACAAATATGTCAATGGGAGAGCCTAGGCTTAGAGGTGTTACACAGTTTGTGCAAGGTATAGATGTTGGTGATCCTTTCTTTGAATTGTTGTAATAAGACTCCCATATAGTATCAAGTGTTTATTCTTTGGGAAAAAAATTAGAATGCCGAATATTCCAAGGCCAATCAAGTTCCTTTAGGGTACTTCTGGGTCTTTCATTCAATAGATATAACTCTTGTACTCAACTATAAGCAAATCAAAAGGGACACTTTAAAAATGTCTTAATAAACTAAATTCTTATTGTGGGGCCTATTTCAATACATAACTCACTCAATGAATGTTTATCATCAACCACATCTAATAAACCACCTGCATTTAGGCTCTTTCAGTCACATAATTTCTCTACTCTAATTCTTTGAAACGAAACCCTAATCTATGTATCATTGGGTCATGTTGCAGATCCCTTCCCTAGATGGTTGTAGTATTTCATACTCAAAATGGAGGTGTTATTATAACCATGGAAAGTTTCAATGCTTCAGAAGAACATTTAGTGCTTGCTCCTGCAAATCCTAAAGCAATCTATAATCAAATAATTAAGGCATCAAAAACAAACTTAAAACCACCAACTGTAATGAGGTGTTTCCAAACCAATCTCACAAAACAAATCTCAAAGCATAGTGGTATAGCTTTTTTAATAAAATCATGCCTATATTCATTAACAAAAGACTGTCAGATACATTAAGTCCTACTGTGTGCTTATTAGTTGGTTAAGATGCAAGAAGAGGTAGAAATAATATGTGAAACCTGTTAATTTGTTAGAGAAATCCTTGTTATCATTTGTAAGGTTATAATGTTGAGTGTCAAGTTTATATATATTGTAGAATACACTATGAACATGAAGAAATTATTCATTCAGTTGATTCATGAAGAAAATAAAGCAATACTCTATATCATAAACAAAGCATAAACATTATAGATCATACCTATATTAATTGATGAAACTCTCATGTAGTTGTTCTATATGCCTATTGCAAAAATTATAACTTATCACCCCAGATCTTGTTATAGTGAAAGAAAACCCTTAACCACGAAAAAAAAAATACTAAAGACCAAACCCATAAATAAAAAAGTAACGATATATAGTCTACCTTATTGAATTGATCAAGGAATAGAGTGTTACTTTGTTGTCTTTAATCATCAACATGATCAATCAAACCTGGACTCACAATTAGTTGTAAAGAACATACATTAAATCAATCTATTATATAGAAAAACAAGGCATAGACAAATACATCAATATGGTTATAATGAATGAAAGCTTATACGTTATCTGCATATAAATCGTGACCAGATCTAAAGTCCAAATCTAACTGAAACCTGTGTCTATTTGATTCACACAATGGTTACAACACAAAGATACAACAAATATTAGATCCACACATCAAAACATTATGTAATTAATTTATTAATAAACACAAATCATCTTAAAGAAATGAAATAGGTAATATATGAAAAATATAACAAAGCACACCAGTCTACTTGTTATAAACACACTAATAAATGAGGCAATGCATTGGGTTGATGGGCCCTTGCCAATCAAAAAAAATTACCTACAAACACACTTAAATCAGATCAAAAGATTGCGTAGGACATGAATCAAAGATCAACAACATGTTGACAATGCTAGAAATCCGTCAACCAATGGATCTCCCCAATATGAAGTCCCAAATAGACCTCACATCGTTTGGTGTAGGAGTCCCATCCAGTATAAAGGATCGATTTCCATATACTTAGAGATTTGTCTTGGCTCTAGCTGTTAGCACGAGAGAGTGATGCAATGGTATCATTGAACAATAAGGTAAGTGTGCCTCGTGAGTGTGCAACACAACTCTGTCGAGGTTCTCTTAATGCAAAGGGGGGAGAAAAATGAGCCTCTAAGTGAGAGGTAATAGTACCACCCAGGAGGAGACACGCATGAACCAGGAAGGTCTGTCCAGCATCCAACGAAATAGTCCACATCAGATGCAACAGCCGTTAAAACCAAAGTACAGGGAAAGATCCATCGATCATCCAGTGGAATAGTCCACAACGGATGTGGTGGTCATATAACCAATGAGCAAGAAAGGTCTGTCTATCTTGCAGAGTAGTCCACACGGATGAGACAACAATGATAACCACTATAACACATTACCAACAAGGTAAGCACTAAAACAATGGAAATAGTTCAACTATCTTAGTACATGTGAAACAAACATGAATTACAAATGCTCAAAGAATAGTCTTACAGACATCCACAAGTCATGCATGGAAACAAGTTGGCCTGAACAGGTTTCTGTATTAAATAAAAGTTCCAAGAAACATATTTACATCATACATCACTAGCCCCAATAGTGGGACATTAGAGCCACTCCTCGCTTCTCAAAGAACTGATTGAAACTCTCTATGATTTTTGGGAGGAGCCAAGGTGAAAATTCCCTCCCTCATAGAATGAAGGGGTATATATAACCAAGGGGTGATGATTAAACATTGTGATTCTTTGACTACCCTCATGATTGTTCGACTTCCTATGACTTTTAAATTGACATGACTCTTCATATTCATGTGTGTTCATTGGACTTCTACTTTACATTACATTTGATTTAATATAGGCATGGCTCATAATAGTGACGTGGAATTTAACAACCCATGAAATGACCTAACATGACACTGTTGACATGGAATAGGTTGCTAAGGTGGTAATGTCTAGTTGTTGTTGTTGTTGAGTTGTATATGTGTTCTTGGATGCACTTTCTCTTCTCCTCCACATAGCTTGATGATGAAGGGTATTCAATGATATTTGTTCTTGAGAGATGGTTGCATGCATGTGTTCTCTTTTATTGTGCTTAATAAGCTTCTTTTTCCATCCAAATGTAATTGAGTCTTCTAGCATGTTCTCTCATCCTTCTCCTTATTCATCATCTCACCATGATCTAACAGTGTACATGTTCCAACAATTCACTCACGAGGGGATGACATCAAATCCAAAAACTCCCTAGTCTAATATGATGCATTGTTATCCATGTGTTAGTGTCAGTATCTACATACTTCCATCAGGGATCAAAATTTTCTCTTTGCATTTTCATTTTAGGGGTCCCATACTGAAATTTTCACATCATTTCAGTAGGTCATGCCAAACTAACCCACTGATGGTTGTCTTCTCTTCAAAAAATATTTATTTGCTAGCCCTTCTTCAGGTTGTCTTCAATTATGGTTTCATGGTCAATTTGCAATCATGCTATCATTAGGTCATAGGGAATTTTTTCATTAGGTCTTAGGGTTTCATCTCCAAGGTCAAGAGCCTGATTTTAAAATATAAATAAAGGTCAGCAAGGGTATGAGGATGATGAATAAGTCAAACATGATGGCTTGTAGGTCATAGTCACTGAATAATTATCTTTTTACCTAATGTAATTTCAGCTCAAAAACATGTTTTTGAAGTGAAAACAAAGTATTTTGAGTTTATTTGTATTTCTTGTGTAATTTTAAGTCACTATATGTAATAATTGATCCCAGATGCACCAAAGCATCTCTCCTTGTTGCAAGACAAAGAAACACTACAAAAATCAGTTTAATTTGAGCATTATCCACCTAAAAAAACACAAATAAGAAAAGGCATTAAAAACAGAGTTTTGAAGAAGGACAAGAAACATTAGAAAGTGGGTTTTTCAAGTGAAAAATCAAAATCTACTCCTATTTAAGCTCTCACATTTCATTTTCAAGTTCATTGTTCTCAATTGGCAAGCAAGGAGTCAAAAAGTGAGAAGAAGAGGCAAGCTTGTGTGAGTTTTGGGCCAAGGAAGGTCGGTGTCGTGTTTCTGGTGAGTGGCGCTATGCGTTGGCAAAGCGGCGTTGTGCTTCTGAGGTAGGCAAGGTTGGCACTGTGCATTGAAGACTTGGTGCTATGTGTTGAGACTAGCGCTGTGTGTTTGGAAAAATTTCCCAGTGTAATTTTACACTGGCACTGCGCTTCTAGGGTGGCACTACGCATTTGTGCACTGGTGTTGCGCATTGAGTAGGAAGGCTAGAAGAGCCTCAAAACTTCATACAAACCTCAAATTTTCCCTCTCTCACCTACATACAAGTAAGTGGTCCTCCATACTACATTGAGTGGTTTGCAATTTAACTTCTAAGCTAAATTTTCCATGGCAAGCGCCTAAAACCTAAATTTTCCCCTAGTTATGCCTAAAACCCTAAACCCTTATTGTTCCTCCTATCACTCACTACAGCTCTAAACCCTATCCCTATTTCCCTATCCCTTTATCCCTTTGTCCCTTTATCCCTATTCCATATTTCCCTATCCCTTTATCCCTCTTCCCCAAGGGCAAATTCTCAAACAAAACAAGCCCTCCCTCTCATTTCCTACTCCCTCATCCACTTTTAGCCCATAAGGTCATTTCCCATCCCCTTACTCCTAAAACAATCTCACTCATTCCCTTCATGCAACCTCAACCTTGCAAACATGGACACAGAGGATCGAGACTATGAAGAGGAGGAAAATACAGGTAGTGACACCTCAGCAGATAGAACTAAGCAGTAGAAAAAACCACACAAGGGAGGTAGAATTATCATAGAAGAGCCATCAAACCTTAGGGAATTGAGGGCTTCTAAGTTGGTTGTCACATGTTTCAGATATTTTGGCTGCTATGAGTTCTGTGAGCAAGTAGAGAGAGTTCAACACCACCCTGAGCTCACTAGACTTTTTGTAGCTCATCTTCAGGACAACACGGTGACTCTTGCTAGGGTAACATTCACAGTTTCACCTTCCATCATTTCAAATGCCACCGGGATTTTGAATGTAGGGGAGAAGTAGTTTAAGGCCCAGGACTTGGATGAGCACTATCATGAGACTTATATCAAACCCTAGTACAAAAATGAGGTGAAGAGAATTTTCCCTTTCAGATTTCTTGAAGACAAATATGTCCCCATGATGAAAATCATCATGAATTATTTCACTTGTGAGGGCAGGTTCTCCAGGTTGTACACGTATCACATCAGGCTCCTCATGCGTTTTACCAAGGCAAGGATGTTAAACCTCCCTAAATTCTTGTTTAGGAATATTGAGAAGATGGATCATTTTGTCTAGAAGAAGCCATACCCTCAAAAAATGAGCAGTCTCTATCACTACTCCCTAATAAGGATGATTGTACTTCATCATCTTAGTCTCCTCAACATTTCTTGGGAGACCTTTATTTCTCATGACATCTTCAGGGGTCCACAAATTCCTCCACCAGTGTCTCAAGAAGCAAGGGGACCTTCTAGCAGTATTAAGGTGAAAACAGATGAGGAGGCCAAGGATACTAGAACTACTAAGGTGCCCATTTACATGACCTATCAGAGGGGCACAAGGAGATTGTTTGCAGCCGATAGGCAAGTGTTTTCTCCACGGAATGTGGAAGGGACCTTGCCTTCTTCATCAGTCCATAGGCAAATGCTAGCTCCATAGGATGTGGAAGGGGCTTTTCCTTCTTCATTGACACAACAGGTACAGGTGCAACAGCTGCATAAAAAAGAAAAGATGTTGGAGTAGAGTCTTGATGATGAGGAGGAAAGGATATTTGACTTGACTAAGCATGATGAGCCGGAGAAGCATTATACTCATCATGGAGTTGAAATCATTGACTTAGAGGCTCAGGACGAAGAAACCATGAAAGACATCATCATACAAGAAAAGGAGGCTCAAGTACAAGATTTGGCAGACAATTTAGAGAGGGCCAAGTATGTCATCACATATTTGGAACAAGAAAACAAGTAGTTGACTGACAAAAAAGTCCTCATGGAGCTGGAAATGCTCAAGGTAAAACGACAAAGTGACAAAGAGGCACCTATCACTTTGACTCCTATTGAGAAAGAGATTAAAGATGATAGGGAGACTTGGCTCAAGAGAGTCAACTTGCACCTTGAGAAGCTACTACAAAAGGCCAATAGAGATAATCAGATGATTAGACACATAGCCTATCATTACAGGACCCGAAACAAGATTTTCACTTTGAGGGTCAAGAAGATGAAAGCTAGGCTAAGGTGGGCCTTGAAAGGTAAAAAGGAGGAGGATAGGCTTAGGATGCTTTCTAAAGCTTCCTTGGCTAATCAAGACACTTGATGATGGTGATTCTCACCAATTTTGGGCAAATTCTGAAAAGTTTTTTCATTTGCCAATTTTTGAAATTCTACACACAGGAACAATGCCTATACGCGCAGCGCCACCGGTGCTCCGCTTTTCCTAGGGGCGCCCAATGAAGAAACGGTTTGCATTTTTGGATTCAGAGTGATGAGGACATACACCCTAGTGATTTTTAAAGTTTTAGCGGCAAAATTGGTCCACGAAAAGGTAAAGCAAACCCTAAAAATGACCTTTCTACCACTTTTTGGACACACAAAAGTAGTGTTTGGAGAATCAATTTTTGATGGGTCAAATGAGCTTCAAATTTAGAAATTATAGGTGTTTTGGAAATTATACTTGAAGACCTTTCCAATGAGCTATCATGAGCTCAATTGGGATGCCGGGAAGGCCTCCAAAAGGGACCTAAAAGTGGTGATGCGCGTTGAGCCAGTGGCACTACATGTAGCGCGATTTTTGCTCAGGATGCCTATTTTTCTAGTTTTTGACTATGATCATGGATTGTCTCTCATGGGGATTGTTTCACCATTGTAAATGATGACTTGGCATGTAATTATGATAGATAAATAGTAATAGAGGGTAGATTCATTGCTTTAGAAGTCAGTTTGAGGCCAAATGAATCAATTTTTCACTTTTAGAGGCAAGTCGTTGAGATGCCTATATTCCTGTTTCTTGTTTAGTATTAGTTAGATTAGCTCCTCATCTTAGGGATTCGACCCTTGAGGATGGGAGGAGGTTGAATTCATGTCTATATCTTCTTCTTCTTTCTCTTTTTAAAGGGTTGGACTCAGCTGGATGCTCAGACCTTGATTGTACACCTTTTAAGAAGTTTAGCAGGAGATTAATAAGAATTGCATCTATTTTTATGGGATCCATGCGGTACGCATTTTAGTGAAATTTATTCTTATGTGACCATGTGTTAATGTGTTTTATGTATTTCGTTAATCATTTCAATGCTTCTAAGTGAATGCTTTCAAGTTTAGGTGGAATTCATTGCATCAGTGCTCAGTGCCTTGGGAAACCATTCACCATTTCATGTTTTTTGCAGTCTAGGAAGGATCCATGGTTTTTACATGCACTTATTAGCTTCTCACTAGTCTAAAACGTCTCACCCCATCAATCCATTGAGTGCTAAAGCCTATGCCTACCTTTCCCCATTGAACACCCTGCAATTTTGACCTAGTTCCCTAGACCTAAACTGTCCAGCTCCTCCTGATCCCGCAAAACCCCTTCAAAATCCAATAAAAGCTTCGTGCTACTATACCTAGCCTAATATCCTTTACCAAATCCAGTCATATTGGCTAATATCCTTATGGAGAGAGCCCTCTCCTAGCGTATTAGGGCTAGCTACGTGGCTGAGCGTGGTTTGTGGTTACCCTGGCATTGCCTTCCTTCAGCCTAAGGTTCAATCCAGGTGATATCACCGTGGATTGAGCTTGGGATAGGTGATAGACTGGGAAAGAGGGCCTATTAACTGCACATTGTGTAGTTCCAGGTGACAGGGAGGGATACTGGTCATTGAGAATGCGCAGAGTGCAAATCAGGCTTAGCTGAGGAACTCTTGAGCATAGTCTTCATTGTCGGGAAAAATTGTGCAAAGGCCAATGAGAGACAAGATTGTGTAGTTGATACCATCTATGGTTGCTACAAGGTGGGACCCTAGGAGGCAAGTCTGCTTATTTTTCAAAGGCAAGCAAGACTGGGCAGTAGAGGGGCCTGGAGGATAGGTCTTTGCAATTTTTGAGATTAGTGAGTCTTGGCTGAGGGAGGACACTGGGGGACACTTCTTCACAGCTTTGGGAGGTAAGGCAAGGTTGGATCTTTGTGCATTATGGGGTTCCATTGGTCAGGGAGGAAGCTTGATGACTAATCTTGAAAAATGCACAGTTCAGGTCTAGCTAGGAGAAGCTACTGCGCAATTTTGGGGATGAAGGAAGTTTGCTCAACTCTAGAATTGTGTAGTGCAACTTCCCTTGGGGATAATGACTGCACACTACATAATTCTAAGCAGTAGGGTTACATCATTGAGGGATAAGACTATGCAATACATAGTTCAGTTGGGGTCCGGTGAAAAAGGGTTTCCTGGTTGGGAGGATTTTCACAAAAATGGCTAAGTGTGGGGGGAAAGTGAACTTGTGAGGAACTTGAGATTGTGATCACACACATAGCATACTTCAACAACAAAACAACACAGACCACCGGAACAACAAGAAAAAAAATTACCCTATGTGAGACTATCCTTAAAAAAAATCAACAAGTGTGACACTTAATATAGACTTAGGACGACCGTGATGACACTTGTGCAACAATGTTTAAAACTTTTTGTATGAGTGAAAAAAGTGTTTACATTGCTAGGAAAAATTGCATACACAAAGACCAACCTCCGAGGTCACTTGAAAGGCTTGCAAATGTGACATGACAACCAAAAATGCCAAAAGACAATAATTGATCCAACAAGAGAAAATGAGCAAGACACTTAGAAGAAACACGTGGAATGACTTTTAGTGCTTAAAACCATGCATGTAACTGAAGAAATAATGATATGAAAATGATAAGAGGTTCTTAAAGCTACACTAAGAGGTGTATTTCGAAAGATGAACTTTTTTTTCCATACCTACCGTCCAAAGGGTTATGCATCAAATAGAGTCTTCATGTGGTCCTGATCTTCTATCATACCCTAGGTTCCTTGGTCTCATTATCTTTTCTCCTTAGCTCCTTAAGAGCCATATATCATGTAATCCATATCCGTGGCCACTGACAGACAAAATTGTGCAGTTTAAGTGGGAAGTGATTACTGCAGGATGAGGCCCTGAGAGGACACATCTACACAGTTTCAGGAGCCAAGGTGGACTAGGTAGCTAAGATGCCTGAGGGACAAAACTAAGCAGTTTTTGGAGACTGTGGGTTCTGGATGAGGGAAGGACACTAGAGGAAGCCACTGTGTAGTTTTTGATACCAAGGGAGGTTGGGATTTCTATGCATTTCATAGTTCCAATAGGCAAGGGAGAATCTTGAGGGTTGCAGACACGAAGAGCACAATTTAGGAAATTTGGATGAGGCTAGGATTCCAAGGAAACTCCAAAATTTTGCTAAGTGTGAAATCAGTGGAACTGATGTGAACAGTGATATAACTTAACTAAAATCAACCACTTGCACACTTAGTGATACAACATAGACCATCCAGAACATATAAAAACATGCTTCGCTTAATGCAACAACCTTTGTGGCAGCTTACGACAAGTGCGGTTCCGATGATATACTTTGGGAGGATAAAGGCAACAATTGAGAAAGAAAAACAAGCTTCCCTTTACATGACTAGTGATAATCCCCATGCCCAAATATGAAACATACTATATAAAGATAAAAATTCTGGGTTATAAGTGAAATTTGAATTTGCAATACATACTTTAGGATAGATAGATGGCATTCTATAGTTTGCGGCTCGAGTATGACTTGGATGGAAATTCAAATTATATAGCCTAGAAGGACAGAATGAAGGCCACGTTGGAGGATAATGGCATGAAGGAATTCATTGAACAAGACATTCCTAAGCCACCAACATTGGATGCTCAGAATTTGGCCGAATGGAAGTAGTGTGTGGCAAGGGTGAGGGGGATAATCCTTGAGGGAGTTCGAGACCACATTGTCTCGAGTCTCCATGGGAAGGAAACTTTGCATGCTATGTGGAAATAATTGAAGGACCTTTTTCAGAATAGTAGTGACCAAAGGAAGTTGGCACTGAAAGATAAACTTTGAAAAATCAAGATGGAGGAGGGCGAGTCAATTCGAAATTACTTGACCAAGTTCACTCAATGTCGTGATGAACTTGGAAGTGTTGGAATCATGTTTTTCGAGGAAGATATGGTGAGCCTTGCTCTTCTTGGACTCCCAAAGAGTTGTCATAGTTATCAAGACTATGTCAATGGTTGGGAGAAGCTTCCAGATTGGGAATGACTATGGTTGGATTTGATGCAGGATGAGATCAAGAGGAACACCAGAGGTGGGACCTCTTACAAGGAAGTGGAAGAGGATTTTTCCTTAGTGAGTAAGGAATAGTGGGCCAAGGGAAAGAAGTCGCAAGGCGAGGAGGACAAAAAGAAGATGGACTTGATGAAAGTCAAGTGCGTTCACTATCACGAGAACGAGCACTATGCCAAGGACTAGCCACAGAGGAAAGCAATCAAGAAAGAGCTGAAAGTAATGATAGAAGGTGAACCTATAGCTTCACAATTCAAACTTGATTTCTATCTCATTGCATGCATGTTCGGCACTGCCATGGGAGGCGTGTGGTATCTTGAAACCGATGCCTCATTCCATATGATAGGAATAAAGATCTCTTTAGTGATTTTGAGGAGAAAGACCTCAAGCAGAGCATAGAGTTTGGAGATGATGAGAGTTATAGAGCTACTGAGGTCGATACAATTACCTTTTAGAGGGATTTTGGCTCCCCTCTCAGGATCACAGAGGTGATGTATGTTCCAGGACTAAATAAGAATCTTATTTCAGTCACGGTATTGGAAGATTGTGGCTATGATGTGTTTTTTAGTAAGGGAAAGGTTTTCCTTAGACACATCACCATGGGACAAGTGAAACAGATTGGTGCATGGGTCAAGAACCTATATGCTCTTAAGGTTGAAGATGCATGCAAAGCCTTGAGGATCAAGGCAAAGGTTCGAGACTTGGTGGTTGAGAGGGAGAGTAAATTACCTCTCAACATGTAGCCCCAGAAGAAGCCTCGAAAGAAACTTCAGAAAGTTGTAGAGCTGCCACAACTAGAGAAGATGAGAGGAGACCAAGTGGAGAGATCCAATCAAGCATAGGAGAAGTAGTCTCAAACAATTGTGGAGCAGCCACAATAGGAGAAGTGGAGAGGAGACTGAGTGGAGGCATCCACTCATGTAGAGACCCAATAGGGGAAATTTCAAGACAAATGGGAAGAGGGATCACATGCAGCCATAGCTCTAGGTGTGAGGTGGAGCAATGTAAAGTGCTAGTCCTAAGAGGGCTGAAATTGGGTAAGGTCCACTGAGTGGTTTTATCTCATGGATCGTACCTTGCTACGGGAGCCCAAATTACATAGTAGCGGGAGGAATTAGTGGGATTGATGCAGTCAAAGATCAAGGTGACAGAGGTTGGAGAAGTTATACACTGAAGAGCATAGAGAGGGTTGAAAACAAGTGCAGAAAGGCAGAGTCAACAAAAGCACAAAGTTTTCAGTCGATAGAGGCAATATTAGTCAGAGACTTTGATGACAAAGGCATCATTCTAATTTACGTTGGATGTGTTTTGTTTCTAGAGTTTTTGGAGCTACAACACTCGAGAGAAGTGTTGCATGCAGAAAATTCCAAAGGTTCAGGATTGGGATCGAGTTGAATTCCTTTCTTGTTGAGAGGGAGTGTTGAGAATAGAAACAAGAAATGTTAAAAATAGAATCCAGAAATTCCAATTTAATTTTTCCTTGAATTAAATTGTGAATTAAATTGTAATTCTTTTATCATAGCAACTTGTAAATAGTTAATTAAGTTTAATTAACATAGGAATTTCGAGTTGGAAGTCTTTCGGAAGTCATGTATATGTTCTTGCTATATTATAGGGGTCCAGGTTGAGTTAAGCATAAGTTGTAACTAGTTAACTTAGCTTATTGAGTTAAGTCTAGTTAAATTAGTTCCAAACTGTTTGAGGAAATAATAGTGAGTTAACAATCAATTGATGCATTAGTGAACTCAACTAGTGCTACTCCAGTTAACTGAATATTCCCGCATCAGAAACTTATGCATGTTGATTATGAGAAAGATCCAGTTGAGACTAGAGTTCAGGGACAATGTACTATGTGTTTTAGATTTTCCTGAGTTGCATTGATAGTGCATGCATTCAGGAACTGATCCTTAAGGGATTGCACAGTTTTTAGAGGATTTATTTTCCCTTTAAATGCAAGCTATCCTCCATAGGAATTATGCATTAGAATAGATACTTGGAGAGCTTGTGAATAAGCTAAGATTTGTCCTTGAGCTTGCTTGTGAGTTGGAGATTGAATTTGATAGGTGTTGGGATTGTTCTTGAGAGAACAAGCATTGTAATTTCATCTTGATTTTTCGGACTAATACAACATAGTAGTGGGGTTTTGAGCTATGGATTTCCTCATATATTTATTGTGTTATGTGCCCTTGATGTTCTTCCTCTTGTCGATTATTGTTTGCTTGATCTTTATGTGCTTCTGCTGTAAAGAGTAGAAGTAGATTCTTGTCTCTTGATTTAGTAGATTACATGAGCTTGTGAATCTACAGGATTTTCTACAAAGAGCGACCCCAGTGCGCATGATATAGAGTTATGGAATGGAAGTCTATTCCTACTCACAATGTTCTCTAGCAAAGCCCAAAGACAAATCTTTTCTCTTATACATAATAATACATAGGGTAAATTTACATTCTCCATTGCTTACGGTCCTATTTTGAGTAAGATCTAAGGGATCCAATGATATTAGCTTTGATATGGAATTTTGGTGCATGGACTTCTAGTCTAGGGTTAAAACAATTGTGCTTTGGATGAGAATATATGAAGAAGATCACTCTAATTTCGGTAACACCACACTAAGTTGGACTGGTTGAATGACAGGCCAACTACACATTCCAAATGAAATGGCAGACCGATCCAATAGGTGGGAAACAAACTCGAAGTTAGGTCCAAGAGAATCCATGTATGCAACCAAGTATATAAGTATGTCTCTCATGTTCACTGTGGAGCCTGGTTGCACGAGTCCTAAGATAGGCACAATAGCTCCTTCAAACCCTCATCAGTAGCCTCATAATAATTAAGTTCTTTTTGTGCATCCAAATACCATAGATAATTGAAATTAAGCTAAATATTTACCTTAGGATCCCTTATTATCATAATTCCTTGTAATATGCATGAAAGAGGGTAATGAAGGGGCGAAAATGGGGGTTCAAAAGGTAAAAAATGGGCTACTTACAACAAATATGTTGCCAATTCTAGGCCTCGACAATGTGTTTGGTGTTACATTCAATAAGAAAAAAATATTACTTTATCCTTATCCATATTATAAGATGCTCCAAAATAAATAAGCCACTCATTATAAGGAGAAGTAGATAGTACATTTAAAGAAACAAAAGTAAAAAGTGCATGTCCATGAGAAGAAGGGTTAGAAAAATGAGGATTATTATTGATGTTATTTTTCTTCATTTCTTATTCTAAGCCGTCCATCTTCTTGAAACATTTAGACTTTAGATGACCATCTTAGCTACAAAAATTATAATTTCTCTCATTCTCCTTAGATTTTGAATTAGTTCCTTTATCAAAATTGTGGGTAAGAGCTAACGAAGAGGGTTTGGGACCTTTAATTATTTTTTAGTTGTGATGATGCTTCTTATTTGGATGCTCAATACATTACTTTTATTATGATACTAAGGATTTGTTATATGTACTTGTAGTTGCTAATTAATTTAAGGTATAAGATCTTTATTTATATCCAATGAGAAAATCACAAAAACTTCAAAGGAGGGCATTTTTTAATTATCCCCTTGACTAATATGTGCTTCTATGGTGGAATAAAAAGTAGATAAAATTATAGAATTGGAATTAGTAAGCCTAGTAAGGATAACATATATAAGTTGGATATACCTTTTTTATCTTACATTATGCAAGTACAATTCTAAGTGTTTTTAAACTTAGATACAAAATCCCCAATACAAGAAGAATCACTACGATTTAAATAAATTAATTACTTTTTGAGTTGATGAGCTTATTGAAATATGGAAATAAGAATATTCCAATTTAATTTGTCCTTGAATTAAATTTTGAATAAAAATCGAATTTAGTCTTAACAACTACTTAGAAATAATTAATTTATTTATTTTAAATTAATTAGTTGGAGAAATTCAAGTTAGAAGTCTTTCTGAATTCATTCAAGAGTTATCCCTTAAATTAAGGAGATAATATTGAGTTATATTTGAGTTGTAATTAGTTAACTCAGTTTACAGAGTTAATTCCAGTTAAATTAGTTCCAAACTGTTTGAGGAACTAATAGTGAGTTAACAGTCAGTTGATGCATGCATGCACTCAACTAGTGCTACTCCAGTTAACTGAATATTCCCTCATCAGAAACTCGTGCATGTCTATTATGAGAAAGACCCAGTTGAGATCAAAGTCAAGCACAGTGTACTATCAGTTGCATGCATTTTCTCATGGAGAAAACTCATGCATGAAGTCAAGGATTTATCCTTGAAGATTGTGCAGTTTTGGAGGAGGATCATCCACTTGGTAACATGAGAATCATCCACAAGGAACAAAACAATAAAATAGGAGCTTGGAGGGTAGAGAGGAAGTCTGGAGAGAAGCCAAGATTTCCTGTGAGCATCTGTGAGTATTGTACTGAGAGTTGGCTAGCTGTGAGAGCTAAGGCTTTGTATAATTCCTATGTATTTCCACTATGTATGATAATACAATAGTGTGGGGTTTTTAGCTGAGGCTTTCCCCAAAGTATTTTCATGTGTATTATGCCATTGATTCTTCTTCTTCTGGTTATATTGTTCAGCTCGATCTTTAAGCTTCTGCAAATTGATAGTAGAAGTAGGTTATAGTATTCTACTTTGATTTATATGCATTATCGGGTTAACCTACCATCAGATTTTCTACATGGTATCAAAGCTTGATTTGTAGAAACTTTCTACATGGTATCAGAGCTCTGAATAGTATACTCAGAAGAGAATTCGAAGTTTGAATTTCGGGGTTGCAAGTGAAAATCAAATTCATATCACACTTCAAGGTTGGCCAATGGCGTTCTATGGCTTGAGACTTGAGTATGCCTTGGAAGGTACCTTGAATTACATAGCATAGAAATATAGAATGGAGACTGTATTAGAAGACAATCGCTTGAAGGAATTCATTGATCAAGAAATCCCAAAGCCAGCTTCAACTAATGTACAAGAGTTGGCTGAGTGGAAGAAATGTGTGGTGAAGGCGAGACAGATCATCCTTGAGGGAGTTTGAGACCATATTGTCTTGAGTCTCCATGGGAAGGATACTCCATTTTCAATGTGGAAGACATTGAAGGACCTCTACCAGAACAGTAGCGACCAGAGGAAATTGGTGCTCAAGGATAAGCTTCAATGAATCAAGATGGAGAAGGGTGATACTATTTCCACATATCTGAACAAGCTCACCACCTGCAGAGATGAGCTTGGCAGTGTGGGAATAACTACTTCCGATGATGATATGGTGAGCGTCGCTCTCCTTGGCCTTCCAAAGAGTTGGAATAACTACCAGAACTCTGTGAATGGAAGGGAGAAACTGTTGGATTGGGAATGAATGTGGTCGGATCTTATGCAGGAGGAGATCAGGAGGAGCACACGAGATGGTTCTTCATCGAGGAATGATGATGAATAAAATCTAGCCTTAGCAAGTAAGGAAAGGAAAGGGAAGGAGAAGGCTTCCCATTTCAAATCAAATTATTCTCATGGAGGGAAGAAGGATGACATGTCTAAAGTCAGATGCTTTAATTGTCACAAGATGGGACATTATGCGACTAATTTCCCATCGAAGAAGTCCAAGAAGGGATCCTCGGAAGGATTAGAAGGTGAGGCATTAGCCTCTCAGTTCGAAATTGACTTTACCTTCATCGCATGCATGGTGCAATCGATGATGGGTTATGTCTGGTATCTTGACAGTGGAGCCTCATTCCACATGATCAATGATAAAAATTTATTCATTGCCTTGGAGGAGAAAGATCTCAAGTTCCGCATAGAGATGGGTGACTACGGAAGGTATAATGTTTTAGGAGTGGGCACAGTTGCTTTTCAAAGGGAGGATGTAGCTCCTCTCACCCTAACAGATGTGATGTATGTGCCTGGACTGAACAAGAACTTGGTATCATTCGCGATGTTGGAGGACAAAGGCTATTATGTTGTCTTCAGTAAAGGAAAGTCTTTCCTAAGACACATAGCGACATGTTAGACTAAGAGGTGTTGGCTTGTTGGGACCTGACCCAGGTTTGGAGATGATTTAGCCAAACAAATCCCAGTACTACTGGCCCTTTTAGCACCAGTCCATGGAGTGCAGACTGAGGTCTCACCCGAAGTAGTATGGGAGGGTTGGAACCAGGTTTCCGTGCCTTGGGGATGTCTGATGGGTTCCAAGTGGTCCACGGTTTGACCCTGCGCGCATGTCACTACGCACTTATCAGTACCTCATAGCCTATGATGTTGTCTTCATGCAATCCTACTCGGGGGCCGAACAATGTTATTACCTAAGGCCTTATTAGTAACCCGATATTAGTTGATTAACTTAGCTTATCTGTATGCTTTCATTTATACTTAACAATATTCACCATTCATACAAAGGCACACAGTAAATAAATAGTATAATTGCAATTGATATCAAACATGTAATAACATAAGAACAGATACATGGAATTCAGATAAAACTTCTCTTTATTATTCTTCCTCCTCGGTTATAGACTCGACTCCGCCCTGCGCACTCAGCTGCAGGGGTCCATGCACTTAGCTGCGGACTCTACTAGGCCTCTATGCACTCAACTACAGAGCCTCTTCCTACTACTATGACCCAAGATACTTAGACTCTTGCTCTATGCTCACTATCTCATTCTATCTATCAAATTTTATCCCTTCATTCCTTTCTTTACAACTTAGAGCCTTGCTCTATTTATATAATCCCATGGTCTATGGACCATGGGTAGGCCGAAACTACATTTAAAACTTAGGGTGAACAACCCTATGACTCTAACATACAATTCACGCTCCCCGCCTGCAATTTGCAGAGTCTTTACAACAATATTACTCAAAACTTGGGCTTTGAGCCCCAAACCATGATGTCGGAGGATTCCATGTCCAATAGGCCCCTAACACAAACATCGTGACTCACCCTTGAGTCACTTTTTCGGGGCGGTGATCTTAACACGGATTCCCTCCAATTTCCCCATATGGTTCTGATGTCTGCAGCTATTTTAGGGAAAACTAGTGTCGATTCGAACTGCTAGTCGCACTAAGACAAGTAGCTATCTTAGAAACAAACAATGAAATCTTTTTAAGAGTTCCTTTAAGTGTGATAAATGGAAGAGAAGAATAGAGGACCAACTTGGATCCTTCGCTTTGATCCTAGCTTGATTTCTCCTTTCCTTGATAGAATTTGTCACTCCTCTCCTACTTGTCCCGCTTCAAAAAGTACCTGTAGAGTCAAAGTAACAGAAAACTATCAAAGCATCTCTATCTAAAACATCATAACCAATATGGAATCAGAAACACATTGACCATACAATTGCATTCATAAAGAATAAGATTCACTAATATAAGATCATATGGAGGAAAACTCAAAGAACTTTATTAATAGTAATGTAAGAGAGGATTACAACCCATCTGTCTGATCCAGCATCATCCTCCCAGTTTTAGAAGCCCTCTTCACCTCATGAACAAGAAAATCACCCAACAATGCAATGTCTCTTCTCACCAAACCAAGAACACTTCCTTACAAAATACAAAATTCTAGCCTCTAGATCTCTTAGATGAGGATCCATATATAGATGTCTTGCAAGGGTGTGAATCAGCTTTGGGTTTTTGATTAGTGTCATTTCACTAATAGTTCTAGGTTCCACTTGGAGATTTCATGATCTCTTACTCATCCCTGGGTGAATTCAAAGAAGCAAGTGTCATAGGAGAAGTTTCTGGAAGATTCCATGATCATCCACCTTGCAAACTGTCTCTGCCATTTGTCTATTCTCGCTCATCGCACCCCACAAAAGGCCATTTCAGTATGCATCGCACCTGGCCAGTTAGGTAGTTAGTATGCATCGCACCTTTTCCATGGAGCAGCTTGTATGGTCTAGTTTTGGCCAGTTTTGAGTAGTTTTTTAGGTGGAACTTCTGGGAAATGATGTAATCAGTTGACCATGATCCTTTAGGGTATGAAGCAACACTTTTAGGGACTTAAGGAGTCCTTAGTTTATGGACATATGAGTTTGGGGTTGCAATGCCCAAATATGTCTATAACAGATGCCCCCTAAAGCACGAGGTCGTAAATCTTCTGATGTCAGGTGAAATGCTTTATTCATGAGTATTCGAGGTATTCAAACTGAAAGGTGACCTGTATAAGATACAATACAATACATCATCATCATATTATTTTCATGATCTATCTTAGGTGGGCATTCCCATGCTCAGCTTTATAAATTCATTTTCATGTACATATGACAAACAATCATCTGCTGTTGCAGACTTGTGATTCTTCGCATGAAGAGTCATCTCCCTTGGCTAGATGACTATCTGTGCAGCTTCTTTGTACAATTGATGTCTTTATTTTCCTGAATATATCACAGCCCGGATGGATGAAACTAGATCTGGGGTCTTCAAAACTCGTAAAATATTCACCCGATGTACAAGTCAATCCATGTGAAAAGATATTTTGAAGTTGAACATGGAAATACATCGCCTGATTACTAGCCAATGATGTAAGTTGTTAACGGACGCGAGATGAATCACCGATAATGATGATGACCCTCAAGGTACTATAGTACAATTCACGTGGTGTGAATACATGAGCTGATTTTGAACACCACGCAATGTCTTTTGGTCGAAGGTCATTGATGTAAACCTGTCGTCAGAAGTGAGAAACTTTCCATTGAGGCATGCAAGCTTCAAAGTACTGAAAGGGTTGCTTCTAAGTCAACTTCTTGGATAATGAGTTGATGTCAACAAGAAGTGACTTGTCGTAGGAGGGCCTTGATGTATCCCACATCTACGATACGAAATGGAGCAAATTATTTTTGTGGAGGTGAAAACAATCTAATGATATGAGGTTCAGGAATGGTGGTCATGAAAAAATGAAGCATGGATGTAATGCAGTGGATGAGACGTTTGTTGGATAGTGAATTCTCTGAATGACTTCTCTTGAACATATTGGTGACACTGATATGGACTGGTAACATTAACCCCATGGATGGCACGGCAGACCAATGGTTACGGTGAACGGAAACCCAACCCAACTCAATCACGGTGATGGAGTGAAAGTGTCATGTTCAAGAACGACTTGCTACCAATAGAGTTCTTCAAGTTTTCTTCCCATTTTCCCCCAGTCATTGTTGACCAATACCTCTTTATTTTTGACATCTTGAGGAGGATAGCATAAGCTTGGTCTATAATTTACCCTTCGGGCAAACCTGTCGCTTTGTGTTTTGCGAGCCTAGCGTCAGTGAGACTCGTTCTTGTCTGGGTGGAAAAGTTTATCGCTATTGTTTTAACGAGTTTAAAGAAAAAGATAACTCGGTCCTTTTCTTGTTTAGAGAGTTTGAAAATGGACGAAAAGGAGACTCCAATAGTCCTTTTTCGTGGCATAATCCCTTAGGTCCGAAAAAGTATAAAATAATACGAAAGGTATGACTTTTCGATAGTTTTAACAAGACGGCAAAGACTAGTGCTCAATATTTTTTTTTAATAATCCCTCAAGTTCAAAAAGATTAAAATATATGAGAGGGATAGTGTTCCCCTTGCTTTAACGAGCTAGGAAGGCTAATAACTCGACGATCTTTTTATATTTAATGAGTCTAAAAAGAGTTTAAAAGAGGATTTTTTTTTTTAGGAACGAGTGATATTTCTGGGTAGCAGCTGGTTCCATGTAAGTTTGGAACTTCTCAAAACATGGTAGTGTGAAGAGGGTGGAAATCAAAATCACTCATTGCAGATGTTCCTCAAAAGGGTAAACAATCAAGTAGAAGTGTATGGTTGGCCGAATGAAATGGAGGTGACACAAGGAACACAACCAAAGTTCAAAAGGGTAGATAGCAAAGTGATCAAAAAAGGTTATTTACCAGAGGTGGGTTTATTTTTTAATGAGCTTGAACCTTGTGCCAACATGTTCTCAGTGCAGGTTGATTTTTTAACGAGCTTGAACCCTGTGGGAACATTACTCTTACCAGTATTTTGATAATGTCTCTTGGTAGATTTATTTTTTAATGAGCTTGATCACTACTATAACATGTGCTCATGACCTTTTTATGTAAGCTAGAAATGACCAAGATACGAGGTTAAAGGGTTAAGAACCTACAAACTAAGAAAAATCAAGGGTTTCTTTTCACTTACATGCAAAGGTTTGCATGCCCCTAGGTCTTTCAGTAAAAGGAGAGTTTCCAAGTTATCAAATGGAAGTCCTTGCAGTTAGGTAGGATCATTTCTATTGGGAGACAAAAACTCTTCCTTTGCAATGTCCATCAAAATATGCAAAGGTGATTGTTGTGAACTTCCAATCACATAACGTATGAAGGTGAATGCTGTGAGATTCCATTCACAATCGTACAAAGGAAATACTTGTGTCAGACTGGTCACATAACCTATACGGGAATTTTATTCAGTCCAAGTATTATGCCCTTTCAAGAAAAATCTCTCTTTTCCTCTGGGTTCGCCTACCGAAGCAGACTAGGGTGCATGCCCCCTAATCTTCATCACACTTACCGAACTACTTGTGGTAATTAGGTGGATGGGATGAAGATGGAAGAGACATTATTGATGCGAAGAGACCATTTAGGGATGATCGTTGATTTATAGCTGTGTTTGAACTAGGAAACGGAAGCTGGTCAACAAGCTGTACCAATTTGCTTTCATGTGGAAAACACATCACTCGAAAGAATGTGGAGACAATGGCTTCCATGCTATATATATAATCACGTCCAAGGAGTATATTGTAATCTAGTGGACCTTGGACTACCATCACATTCAAATGAACAATTTTCTTTCACAAAGTTATAGGCAACTTTGGAAGGATCCCTAATGGTCGACTGGTTCCTTTGTTGAAGCTCGACAAATTTTGTTTTTTAGGCAAAAGCGATGGAAAACCAAGCGCTTTCCAAGCAGTCGAGGAAAGGATATTCACTGAAGCCCCTTCATCTATGATTGTATTAGACATGATCATTTTGTAAACCTGTACTATGATTCAGAACGATACATTAGATGGAAGGCAAGGTTTCACTAGTTGATTCCAGTCAAAGAAAACAACTAGACTGCTTGGAGGAGGTACTGGATAAATGTTCGGATAAGTTTCATGAACTAGAGGGGTTTCTCCCTGTGGTGAAGGAATGGGTGGATTTCCCCCAAGTTCATTAGACTCTATATCAAGAAAAATAATTTAAATGGTGTCGTTCTCATCCTCTTTGGAAACTATATCATCTGAAGGTGGATTTTCTGAAGGCAAGACTGGGTCAACTACCATCTTGACCAGTTGAGTTTGATCCGGTATGGAATCAAAAGGTTCCCTTTCAATGATAGGTGGTTCGATCGAAAATTGAGTTATGTCAATTAGGTTTTCAACTAGCGAAGGACTCGGTAAGAGTTTCTTGTATCCTGGTGGAAGCTGCTGTAGTGAAGCAGGACAATTATCCAAAATGCTTTTGGCTTCATCCAGAAAAGGACAACAGTAAAGAGTGTGATCACCTTCACATAACCTACATGGAACTCTAACTTTTCCTTTTTGTCAATTGACTTCGTTTTCACTAGTTGATGGTGCGCTGTCAACCTAACTGTCAGGGGTTGATGACACCGAATGGTGCAACCAGGGAGACCATTCTTTCAAGATCCACGAGATGCACGGGAAATCTCGATGGTAATGGTTCTCCTTGCAAATTGTGCATGGATTTTTTGGTTTGGAAACTTTAGTGTGTGGATTTTCTCCAGATGATGCTTTGGTGTTCCCTTGTTTAGTCAACTTCTTCTTCTTCTCCTTCCCTTTCTTTTTCTTCTCAGTTACTTGGTTTTTAGTGTCACTAGTTTCACCAAGCAAAGAGGAAGAAGGGGAAGGATAAATAAACGAAGTAGAAGGCGAAGGAATAACTTTAGTATCATCTAGTTGCTAATTAGATTGTTGAGGAACTACGGTGTTTTGAATGACAGAGGTCGAGAAAAGCTAGACCGACAGGCCGATGATGATTCCTGGAAGGGACAATGTGGCCATATATGGAGAACCAATATCTACCCAAGAGGAGAAAGGACTAGGATTCCCTCCAAGGGGGATTCCTTGATTGGTAGACTCCATTATCTCAACCTCAGATCAACGTGGGAACAAGGATGTTATTCCATTTAAAATAAATTTTAAAGACACTTGGACGCAACTTGCTTTTTCAAATTTTAAGAGTCGAGAAAAAGCTAAAGGTGGCTCTAGTCGCCTTCGAATTTTAATGAGCCTAAAGTGACAAGTGCTCAGATGGACCTTTTCTTTTAAGGAGTCGAAAAGGAACAAAAGTGACTGCTCTGGAAGTCTAGCTAGAGGATTTACTAAATTGATCGTAAAACTGCAAAATACACCTTGGTGATAAATGATAGAGAAATGACCAAGGACTTATGTACGACAGTCAATCTTCTCGAATGTTGTGTTCAGTGCATTACGATCGATAGGGTGGCAGACTCAGCTTCCTAAGGATAAAGGATGATAGCCTATTGTGGTCTCCCAATATATACGCGACGGTACGGGGAGCACAAGTCCGTACTTGCACTTGTCGTATCAAAGAGGAGGAATCACCCAACCTACAATGAAAACGATAGTTACCAGGTTTTATGACGCTGAAACACGTCTCTAGCCTAGAATTCTAGATGTGTTGCATTAGATTCCAAAGCGTTTTTATGTTCATTGAGGTTTATTTTATGGTTGATCTTGCTTGGAAGTTTGTCTTTCAAGGTTCACCGTGTAATGTAGATGTGAAATTCCTAAATATGCAATCTAAAATGATAAACAGTCATTTATGTTCTTTTAGCAATGAAAATCCTAGCTACAAAGGAATGAAGATAACGATTTTTCTTTCAGCAGAGAGCATAGAGCACACACTAAATGCACTTTCCTAAATCAAATTTTGTAAGCAGTCAAAATGCAAATGCACATGCATGTATTTGTTTTTCACTTTCTTAATGTGTGGATGAAAGAAAGAATGCTAAGTACAGATCTGAATTATTTTCTTTCAAAGCGACAGTACTAACAATTTTCTCTTTTCAAAACGAAAGGAAGACTAAGACGACACTTTTCAATTTTGAATTTAAAATTGTTTTCGACACTTGAAATACTAACAATTTCAAAATCAAGTATAATGAAAAAAGAATAATGAACTATCTAGAAGAGGAAGACTTTACAACACTCTTCTTTTGATTCAGAATGACAATTACGACACTTGGATCAAAGACGACAATTCGATTAGGCTACTTTCGACAAAGGAAGATTGCAAATGATCGACAAATACACAAAAACTTTTACAATTCCTAACTGATGGAGGCTGAAATAATGTGAAGGAAGATGGTTACAGGAAGAAGGTACTGATCATGAACAACAAAACTACTGAATAAAGCTAAAAACAGAGAGAAAAAACCAAATTTCATAGAAGAAAACACAGTTTACTCAATCATCGCACCTGCAACACAGGGAAATGGGGATGCATCTCACCTGCAACACACAGGAGGTGCGATGCATCCAGGTTACACAGTTACAGATAGTGCGATGGGCCAGGGAGCGAAACTGAGCTTGGTTTTTGCTCAAAACTTGTAGCTAAGTTCAGTGATTTAGGCTGAGTAATGATGTACAGTAAACACAAAGAATAAGGATAGGACCTGATGAGGTTTTGAGCTACCACAAGGGCACTTAAGATGCTTTGTAAGTCAGATGTTTAGTTCATAAACCAACCCAGAAATTGACTGAAGCAACGTTTATCTACTTCACAATTGCATAGCAAAGGTGTTTCGAAGGCTTTCTGGCTAACTTCAAGCTCCATCTGTAGTTTATAAAGAAAACCATAAACAAACAAAACAAACTATTCATTCCCTAATGGACTCGCCATTTTGTTTTAGGGAAAACTAGTGTCAATTCGAACTGCTAGTCCCACTAAGACATGTAGTTATCTTAGAAACAAACAATGACAACTTTTTAAGAGTTCCTTTAAGTGTGATAGATGGAAGAGAAGAATAGAGGACCAACTTGGATCCTTCGCTTTGATCCTAGCTTGATTTCTCCTTTCCTTGAGAGAATTTGTCACTCCTCTCCTACTTGTCCCGCTTCAAAGAGTACCTGTAGAGTCAAAGTAACAGCAAACTATCAAAACATCCCTATCTAAAACATCATAACCAATATGGAATCAGAATCACATTGACCATATAATTGCATTCATAAAGAATAAGATTCATGAATACAAGATCATATGGAGGAAAACTCAAAGAACTTTATTAATAGTAATGTAAGAGAGGATTACAACCCAACTGTATGATCCAGTTGTAGAGCTATAACTAGGGTCTCTCACACCACCAATTATTCCACATTATTAAGTCAATCCGGGATCGTTTTGTTCTTGCAAGGAGTAACTCAATCCGAGGCTGTTCTGTCCAAGTAGTGCTCGGTAGTATAGCGTTCTAATAACTTGAAAGGAAACAAACACTAAGCTGTAACTAAACCGATTCAGGAAATGAAATCACACAAGGCAAATGATCATTCAAGGGTACGGAACCAATAACCCTTCCCTTTAGAAACTGATAAAGAAAGAAAACCAAAGCATGGGCTTATAGGTCAGGGAGCTAGGCAGCGTCTTGCTGGGCTCACGACAGCCTTAGGCCTGCTATCACGCAAAAGCAATAAAGGCAGATTGGCGAAAGTAAACTGGAACAACAATTCTTAAAATGGAACAGCAGTAAAGAAATGGAACAGCAGTAATGAAATGGAACAACAAACTATCATAAACAGGAAACGTCAATCATATAAAATGGAACAGCAAACCCAAATGGAACAGCAACCCAAATGGAACAACAAATCCAAATGGAACAGCAAACCCAAAAGGAACAACAAATCCAAATGGAACAACAACTCCAAATGGAACAGCAAATCCAAATAGAACAGCAAACCCCGAAGTATGTACACGGTCTATACTACTGCAGCGATCCGAGAGTAATGTGTGATGTGACTGTGTTTCTGAACAAGATAATATTATCTTCAAGCCTCACAAATACTTAATTCATATGAATCCAATAATGATAACATTCATACCAATAACTTGCTGTAGAAATGGATGCAATTCTAATAGATTCAGTTTGTGTAATACAGAGACGTGAATTAAAGAACTTATTCAGATTCAAATATTAATTAAGAAACATAGTCTATCAAAGCAAAGAGATATCGGATTACTGTAATGAAAGAAATATGCAAACCACACAAATCACCGTATGATACAACAGCAAGTGACCGTCGGAGCTGGGCCCTTGGCTACGATGGTACACTGCTTAGAGTTACTTCAGATGTAGAAACGAAGTGAACACCAAATCCTTTATATTGATTGCATTAACAAAAGTGTACAAAATCAGATCTTACAAAAGCTCAGTGATCAAAATCGTTCTGAGTTTTTTTTTATTATAATAACAGTCGTCCCCCCACGCTTGGTGGCGTGGTACCTTTATATAACAGAAATGACGGAGATGTCTAGATACAAAAGATAAACTTAAAGCAGCGATCCCTCAGGATCGAAGATCCTGAGGGATTCGCTATTCGTTCGGGTCTCCTCTTTCCTTCTTGCATTCTCCGTCACGATATCCTGCGTCCTTTTCCTGGATTATTCGGCTCCAATTTTGCTTGATCTTGTCCGCATCCGGTTCCCTGTCGACGGGGCAGCAGTTACTTTCCTTGCGCTTCTCGTTTTTACTCGATAATCCCCTATTTCCGCGTCCTTCTGCATAGAAAACATCGATTATTAGTAATTGAGCTTCGTTTGCCCATTTTCACACAATTTACCAAAACCCTTATGTTTTTAGGCTCAATATGCAGAAAAGATTAGAAATAGTATTGAAAAACCACTAGATTACTTATCAAAAAGCATACCTTCCAGGTGCTCCACACACCCCCCTGCTTACCCTGTTTCATGTCCTCATGAAAACATTGTAATTGACATGCAGGGCTGTGAGAGAGTAGGCCGGAGAAGGGATCTCTCGAAGAGGCCAACAACCATGATTAACAACTAGATGGTCAAAGAACTGGTCTAACTGATCTGCAGGCATCTCGTATAGAGCCTGATATCCAGGTGCAGGATGCCAAACAATTGGGCTGCAAAACCGATACCCCAACCAAAATGGGTCTGCTCGCAGAATCCGTTCCCCATAGAGACTCAATCGACTGGCAGCCAATTCAAAATTCTCAAAGTTAAAGGGTTCCCTGAGCTGGATGTTTGGGTTAGAGGTTCGGTATCGAAACTTTGCAGCATGGAAGGCCTGGTCTTTAATAGTCAGGAAATACTCCAGACCATTTCGGATCAAGTCTTCATGCATGGGACCTAATATCTTCATTACACTTGGGATCCTCATCATACTCTTATGCTCTCTCCATAATGCTGCTGGGTCCCTAGGTTCAGCTCGTACCCAAAGGTCTAAACTATTTTCTTGCCTCTGAAAGATGTTGTAAGCTTTAAACCATTTTAACTGATTCACCCCAAATGAGATAAAGGCTTGAAATTGTATATCGCCAACGAAAGGGCCAGGATTCAAATCAGTTTCCTGGTCTAAGACAAGGTTGTGCAAGTAGAATTCACATAACAATCTTTGAACTTTAACTCCATAGTGCTTGCAGCAATCTATCAAATCATTAACAGTGTTGATATGGATGGGTGCTCCTGCCCTAACAGCTTTTATTTTTAATCTCAAATAACGTTCAAGCAAAAACAAAGCATAATTTTTAGCAGGGACTCTACAAGTCAAAACATCAGTATACAAGGAACACAAGGTGTCCATCTGCTTAACAACACTATCTAGTCGACGAGTTACCTTAGCAACCTTTTCCTGCTCCTTCTGCCATCCTTCAAAGGCCTGGCTTTCAGACTGACTGATGTTTCGAAGTTGCTGTTGGAGCTCCTCATATCTTTCCTTGGGGACCGTCTGTTCTCGCAACTGCTCGGCCTCCTACTGGGCTTCCTTCATCATTTTATGCAAGGTCCTGGTTTTCGGGTCTTTCTTCCAGGCAGCCGTAGAAGCTGGAAGTTTAACCTGGACCTTCCTATTGCGTTTTTTCGAATTTAGGACCCGAATTACACCTGAGGGGGGTGTTTCCGTTTGAACCTCTTTGCTATCCATCTCCTTTTTGATGCGAACAAAGGGTTGGTGTGGTCTTCCTACCACCGGAGCCTCTTGCTGTTCCATTGGAATGTCCATTCGTTCCTCCGGGCCAGATGGAACAGCAGTTTCCATTGGAACAGCACCCTGTTCCTCATTAACATTCGGAACATCGGACTGTTCCTCAACAATAGGTCTCCTGATGGGGTTTTGTCCTTCAAAACGAACCCTACCCCTCGGGGTTCTTGCTGCCGTGGTCCTTTTCTTTTGCCTTGCAGTTTTTTGTATTCTCAGACTGGCTTTCAACATTCTGATTTGTTGCCGAAGTCTGGCTATCGTGCCCAGCATCCTCTGGTGCTTCTTCTTCAATTTTGTAATTTCCCTAGCCTCGGCAGAGGGTTTGGCCTTTAATTTTACTCCTTCTTCCTCTCCCGGAACATCTTCCAGTGCCCTGGGGACAGATTGTCCCGAATTGATGTCTTCTGCTTCATTACCGGGCAGGTTTTCTTCCCCTGCTTCTTCTGCATGCCCTTCTTCAGGTAACTCTTCTTCTGCGAGACCATCAGGGATGCCTCCTGGACTGGAGGCTTGGCCGTATTCTCCCATGTTGGCCAGAACTGCTGCCAATTCCTCTTCTCCTGGATAGTCTTGCAACGGGCTACCCATAGATTGTGCATTTTCTTCCTCAATTCCTTCTCCTGGCTGGTGTTGTGCCCTACAACAACCCCCCATTTCATAACATTTTTATCACAAACAATTTACATATGAAATGGGTCCCTTTTAAAATTTTTAATTGGCATTAATAAACTTGTTCAAATAAGGTATGATAATCAAATGAATTTATGCAAAAAACCCTTGTTGAGCAAATGATAAGCAATTTTTGGTTAAGTCCAAAAAAGTAATCGCAAGTTCGGTTGCCATCTTGGTTTTTCCCGATGCGATATCGCTATCGGCCATCGGCAATAGCCAATGCACACACAAAAGGGCACATACCTTTTCCCCGATGCGACGCGATATCGGCGATCGGCTATCGGCATGGCACTATGTCTTGTGAAAAATGTTTTAACACTCCGGCCCGATGCGATATCGCATATCGGCAATCGGTACAATCCTACGCATTTTCATTAGACGTTTATATCCTTTCCCCGATGCGATATCGCTATCGGCATTCGCTAAAAGCAATTGATACACATTTGGGGGTTATGTTCGCGCGCCGAATGCGATATCGCAATCGGCGTTCGCTAAAGAACTTTCCCAAGTGATAACGCCACACACACACTTCCGATGCGATATGATGACGCTTAATGATGACCTCAGTTCCAAAAGGTGATTATTTCAAAGCATTAAAGTTATATTTAAAATCGATTTGACAAAATCACAGATTTCAAAATGCCGTTAAGTAAAGGGATAAGGTAATGCATGCGTATTTAAAGCTTTGCCCCTTCGAATTAACGAGCAATTACGATTAGACCTTTGAAAAAATCTATTACACGCTTTAAGGGGTCATTCGGTTTAATAACTTAAGTAATGGTCATTTATGAAGCTGCAGGCCGTAAAATCACCATCATTACATCTACGGTGCCTTCTCAAATCATTAGATCCGCAGCCTCTTTTAGGAATAATCTCGCCACGCTTCAAATCATATATTTATCCCGTTATGGATTGTCATTGTTATTTCTTTGTTACGATTTCTCTTGCACTTGTGTAGAATTCGACTAACGAGAGAAGTCTGAATATGATGGGAAAAAAGTTCAAGAAGATGGCAGGTTCTACTGCAACACCCGCCTCAGGCCAAGCTGCTACACCTTCAAGGAAAGGCTTAATCTCAGATACTACATGCACTGGTCTTACTGGTACTACATGGAAAGGGACATACAATTTGCTAGAAGGAGAACAACCAGAAGTGACAGTAACGGAGGCAAGTGTGGATGAATTAAGAAAGTCTGAGGCAACTCTTAAAGATTTGGCTGACTCTTTTCTGCACAGAATAGCAGCCAGGGAACAAGTCTTGCCTTATACTGATGTGGTACGTTGGGCAATTGAAGAAGTTCCTCTCACTAATAGAACCTTCATTTCTAAGGATGGAAGGATTTTCGGCTCCTTCAAGCCTGACGACTTAAGACGAATGTATCATTTGCCCAATCCCGAGCAAGTCTATAACAGAGCATTTGTGGAAAAATTTGCCAGAGAGAATGAATCACCAGCCGAACCTCTCCGAGATTGGAGGCAAAATCCAGCAAAACACAAACAGGATATGTCGGGTAAGTATTCCAATGCCTCTCTGGCTTCACCTTACTGCTATGCTGGAATTATGATGTGTAGATTGTGGGGATTTCATGATTCTGCAAATATCCATGTTGATATGGTTCCCTTAATGGAAGCGGCCGTTAATAGTATAATTATGGATTGGGCCACTATCCTGTCTGATAAGTTGGTCTTAGCTATTCGTGAGTTTAGGGCCAAAACCAGAGTCACTGAGAGAAAAATCCCACCTTTTTATTACTCTGCATACATTATGGATGCCCTTTGTTTTAATTCTGAGTTTCCTGTCCTTGGTTGGAGATGGACAACCCATGACCCAACACCTATTCATTTGTATCATCGTAAATTGTGGAAACCTTCTCACAAAGACCATTTGTACCAAATTTGCAATGGTTTTATGGTTCCCGTTCACTATTCTATTTTTGACAGACCTATCCCTAGGATTTCCTATGAAGCCTCTTTTGACCTGCCAGCCGTAGCCCATTGGTTCGACGAAGAATGTTTTTCTTATATCAGAGTTTTTGGAAGCAAGGCCAGGCCACATGTTCTTCCCGTATACATGCCAGACAAACTGTTAGCCCGAGAAATCTCTTATCAGATAATGTCTGAAGGTGTTACCCAAACTCTCAAAGAGGAGAAGAAGAGAGGATGGCCATCGTTTCCTTTAAGAATTGGAGTTTATACGCTGCTTAATTATAAGCATGCAGAAAAGGAAGCAGCAAAACTCCAAATGCTATCTCTAGTTTCTATTCCCAACAGACTCTATGACCCGAACAAGGCTGCTTTCATTGCCTTGGAACAGGCTAAGCTGACAAAGGTTGTTCACCAAGAAGACCAGTTTGACGATCTGTTCATGGGTGCTAATTCAATAAGCCAAGTCAAACAACTTGCTGCGATGAGATATGAAGATATGGAATTAACTGAATTTAATAAACTTAGAAAGCAAAGGTTGCAAACTTTGCCTCTAAAGTTATTATCTACAACCCCAACTTCATCCTCAAGCGAGCCCGATCAGCCAGAAATAAATTCACCTCCCGTTACAATTAGAGAACAGGAGGAAAGTCAAAGAAAGCTGCAGGCAGAAAGTCATAGAAGAGAACAAATAGAAAGGCAGCAAAAAGCACAAATTGAACAAGAGCAGAGAAGGCAAAGGGAGATAGAAGAACAGAGACAAAGAGAGATAGAAGAAAAGAGGAAACGAGAGGAAGAAGAAAAAATAAGGAAAGAACTGGAAGATAGGCAGAAAAAGGAATTGGAGGAACAGCAACGGAGAGTACAAGAGGAGCAACAGCGGAAGGCATTCGAAGAACAGCAGAGAATTGAAAAAGAAAAAGAACAGAGTAAGCAAATCTCTGTCGATACTGAATTGATTAAGGAATGGAACCAATTTGATTCCATTATAAGTGGTAAAGAAGCCTCCAAAGACTCAGATGCCTTAAAGACTCCCGATATTACTGTTTCTCCGGTTCTTGAAGGAACCAGCAGCCCACCCACAGTACAGAACGTTGAAGAAGTTACTCAGAATCCATCTGATCAAGTTGATCTTCAGGTAGAGGAAATCCCTCCTCTAGACATTTTCTACAGCCCTAAGCATAAAGCCGTTGTAAGACGCTCAAGGAAGAGGCGAAGGCTTGATCAACCTTCTGTTTCAAATGAGCAAACAGTCACGGGCAATGTCGTCTGGAAGGGAGAATTAAGTCCCTCTGAAGATTTAACAAAGCTGTCGCAATTTGCGGGAGCTTATTCAGCAGCAACCATTGACAAAGCATCCGAAGTGAGTCTTCTTTTGAAGACTAAAGAGCATGAGGTATATGCATTGCAAGCAGAAGTGATAGAGGCAAAGAATAAAACGACACAGGCGGAAGAACAATTGCTGGCTCAACAACAAGAGAATCATTTGTTAACCCAGCAAATTGAAAAACTAAGGATAGACCAAAGTGACATTAAAGCACGTGAATTAGCAGAGGCATTATCACAGTTGGAAGCATCAAATGAGCTGTTAATGAAATCTAAAGAGGATCAAATAGTTCAGCTCTCAGCACAGCTTGAAGGTATTAAAGGTGCCAAGAGTATTGAAGATTTCAGAACAGAGGCAACTCTGATAAACGGCGCTTTAATATCTCAGATTAGACTTTTGTGCCAACAGCTAGTTGAGGCTGAGTCACTTTGTGATATATCTACAGCAGTATGTAAGCAAATCGAGAAAGCCAGGACTAACTTGGATCAGGCCGAAGATGAAATAATAGAATATATTGAATGGCAAGATACTCCAGAAGGGCAAGCTGCTAATTTAGCCCGAATTAGTGAAACATACAAGAACATACTTTTCATGGAATGGGAAACACAGGTAATGAAGGCAGAGAGGGCAGCATCCAGATGCAAAACAATTTCCAAAAACATGATCAATATAGTCAATGATACATTGTATCTGGCTAACATGATTTCACAATGCACACCTGGAAACATAACAACCGCGAATATGCTGGAGCATAAGAATTATCTTAAGCTGGAAGAACAAGGGCGGTTAATTGCTGGAGTGAATACCTTGACCTCCGATGCATACTGGCTTTTCTTGATTAAACCGCATTCTCAAAGGTCGGCTCTTAACTGTCTAACCGACGCTCTCCAATACCTGATTGCCGATTTCCAAGATGCCACATATGATGCACAGCTGACTTCTCGCCTCAATACTCCACCTGAAGTAGAGCCAATGCTGGCGATATGTCAGCGAAAGAGTAAAGGCAAAGAGACAGCTGACTGAAGCATCGCCGCCGACTGCCGAATCACCCAAATGCAAAATGATATTTGTTGATGCCGATTTCTTAGTTTTCAGTTTTTAGATATTTAGTAGTTAGATTAGAATAGTATTTATAGACCCTTTCATTGTTTTGGAAAGGGTCGTAAAATTTTGTAAAAGACTAAAAGGCTGAAGTTTGCACTATTGTGCTTCGGTCTATATTCTTTTTGAAACTCGACCACTGGTCCTTAATTTTACTTGGAATGCTGTTTAAGTAAATTGTGCACTATTGTCGTTTGCTTGGAATGCTTTCTGGTTGGAAGGAAGGACTGCTACATAGCGATTAATACATTGGATTGATCAAACAGCTTGCATGGTACTATTATCTGTATCTGTTCTCTTTTCAGTTATATGAATTGCTGTGTTATTACTTTGCTATTATTGAATACATGTATGTAATACAACAACATGTCTTCATTTCATATCACTATTGAATGTTTTGAGATTTGTTATCTTTCACCCATGTATGTATCAATGATATAGATGACTGAGTACAGTAATTCGCTATTATAGCTCTGCGTAACTACTTACGCAGAGCAATCTCAAATGATTAAACATCTATGCTTGTTGTTAGTGTCATCTATATGCCTGTCATTAAGCATAGTTTATTAAACGCTGTACTGTCTGAATTGATAAGTCCCGGGATTAGCTTATAGTTTTTGTATTTCTTTTATAGTTTAGTTATTTTGTTTATTATCATTTCATATCTTAAATCATCCATCCATCCCGTTCACTTATAATCTTTGGGAAACTGGTCCCGTTATCCCCAGTCGGAGCCACTATTCCAAACGGAAAAGGAGCTGCACTAAGTTCCGGACCGGGTGGTTTCCCCGATGTTGTTGCAACGAATTTCGAGGCATCAACATTTTTGGCGCTAGAAGGAGGGCCATCAACTGTGAATGGCAAGTAGGTCCAACTCCACAAACCATTCTAAGAGTAATTCCCCCTCCAAACCATCTTCTCCTTCTCAATCACATGCTGGTTTACCAGCACATGATCAAAGAAAGGAAGAATCAACCACCACTGCTCACACCCATAATATTTCAGAACAACTAAGTCTTGAATCTCCTGAAGTCCAGTCTCTAATCCAGAAACTTCAGAGCTTCTCCATCTCACCACAGAAATCTGAGATATCAGAAAGCAGTGCGACTTCGCAGTTCAACCTCACTCATCCTCTCACCAGACTTCAGAGCGAAAAACTTGGTATTGAACCCACTGAGTTTCCTTTACCCAAAAGGAAAAGGCCAAAGAAAAATACTGAAGGATCTGATAGTGGAGATTTTTCTTCCACATCCTCCATTTCATCTCCTCATCTGCAAAGTCGACCATCCACTCCTCCATTACATATTATTGTTCATCAGGGAATAGGAGCCTCAATATCCCAACCTATTCACTCTTCATTTTTGATACCTCCTCAAACATCTGGAACCCCGAAAGTAGTGTCAACCACTGTTGCTAGCACAATGGCAGATCCATGGACTAGGCCAGGTGCAGTCAACATGCCTGGACCATTACATGATCTACCAGACGCTCCCGAAAAATGGTTGCCTAAATTTAATCCAGATAACGGAACCCAAGCTGAAGAACATATTAACAATTTTATGTTAGCAGTTAACTTGAAAGGAGTGACAGAGCAAGATGTTGTTGTCAGACTTTTTCCCTACACTTTACAAGGATCGGCAGGATCCTGGTATTTTTCCTTACCTTCTGGTTTAATTACCAGTTGGAACACATGCCAAGAGGAGTTTCTTACCAAGTATGGAGATGATAGGTCCTTAGCTACTTTAATAAATGATCTCTCCAACTTGAGAATAGAGCATAGGGAACCAATAAAAGAGTTTAATGCCAGATTTAATAAACTCCTGAATAAAATCCCTACCGCCTCTAAACCAAGTGAACAAATCAGAAGCGAATGGTATATTACCGCCTTACCTACCAACATAGCTATTTTTGTAGACAGGGCTGGCAAACCTACCTTAGCTGAAAACATGAAAGAAGCACTTGCTGTTGAAAAGCGCATTAATGCTCTTGAGAAGAAAGCTGCTCTTGAAGACCGAAAAGCTAAAAAAGTCTCGTTTAAAGAAGATTCCAAGAAGAAAACCCCAAAGGACCCCTATGATATGGAAGGTTTACAAAAGGTCCTTAAAACATTGTCTAATGAAATGGTTGATATCAAGAAACAGGTGGCCGAAACCTCAAATAAAAGACCATTTAGAACTTACAAGAAAACTGAGTCAAAGCCACCCAATGTTATATCCAATGCAGACTCAGACCAAGAAGAAGAGGAAGGTGAAACAACTGAACAGACCAATGATGAAGAAGAAATAGCTGAATGCCATGGAATGTGGGATTTTATACTCCCAAACTCTGATACTGAGAATGAAGAAGAAGCCTTTCCGGTTACTACAAGAGGTAGAAGCGCTTCTGAACCTACTCAAACAAAAAAGAGGAGTGCAGGTGCTGCCACACCAAAAGAAAAAGTTCTTCCGAAGAAATCTCCGGTAGCAGCCCCTCAAAACCAGCCTCCAATTTCTAATTCTCCTTCAACATCCAAAACACTAGTGGTATCTGACCATATGGAGTATAATATTGTCGATGACATGAAAAAGACCAAGGCAAACATAACTATGTTTGAACTAGGTAAATTAAAACATCAGCAAAAACTGCTCCTAAGGGAATTTAACGCTATTCCCTCTTCCCCTCTTCCCAGTTCAAAAGCTGCTAATGATTCAGGACAACCCCCTCCAGATATGGTCGAGGCTACCGATTCGGTTCTGATTGGAGATAGATCCAATTCTCATACCCCACCTTTTTTGCTCACCTATGAAATCTATAATCGAAATCTGCATAACTGTTTAATTGATTCAGGGGCTTCATCCAATATTATGCCAGCTTCAGTTTGTTCTAAGCTGAACATAGAACCCCAGAAGTCAGCCATCCACATTGTACAGTTAGACAGAACCAAAGTACAGGTCATAGGAGAAATTAATTCCGTGACTATCAGGTTGTCTGCTGATCCCAGAATAGTACAGAGAATAGACATTTTGATAGCCGACATACCTGAATTTTACGGTTTAATTTTGAGCAGAGACTGGTCTGAGAAACTACATGGATACATTTCCACCGATTGGTCACATATGTGGCTCCCCTACAAGGGTAAGCCAAATCAAATAAGGATCGACCGTGAGAAGCATATGACTCATACAGTAACCGATTTCGAACAAGAAAACCAGCCGGTAGCTTTCAACAATAACATTTTGGGAAATTATTCTTCACAATCATTCTTTGGCAATTTTGTTGCCCAATCTTCCCCTTTTCAAGTTAATCATTGTACATCTCAAGTAGAAAATTTTTCACAATCAAATTTATCCAAATGCTTTAATGTAGATCAAAAGGATGTAAATATTTCTGATTCTCCTTTATTTTGGTCTTTGTATTTTGATGGCTCTAAGTCCAGCGAGGGCTCAGGAGCAGGTTGCATTTTGATTAGTCCAAAAGGCGAAAAGACAATGCTTTCTTGTAGATTAGAATTTGAATGCACCAACAATACAGCCGAATACGAAGCACTACTTCAGGGATTATATAAGGCAATTGACCTTAAAGTCCAATATTTAAAAGTATTCGGCGATAGTGAGATCATTGTTAAACAGGTAAGGAATACAATCCATTGCCTCTCAAGCCACCTTAAGCATTATCAAACGCTAGTGCAAGATCTCACTTCGCATTTCTCAGCATTCAATATTTTATCAATCCCAAGATCGCAAAATTCAGCAGCTGATTTACTAGCCAACGTAGCTTCCAAGCTTCTCCCTTCCGAAGACTATAGTCTTGATAGATTTTCTGTAGAGTTAATTTTTAGACCTTCAGTTCCTGATAACATCACTAGCTGGAGGGTTTTCAACCATGACGAGGATATTTTGCAATTTTTGACCTCTGAAAAGTCCTATGACAATCAAGTCATTGAAGAGGATGAGCATGATTCTCAAATGAAGCAAACATCTCAAGATAACGTTATTCCTAAACCTGTAATTAATGCTAAACTCCAGAGCTCTACTCTTAGGTTTGAATTGATTAATTTAGGAACGGCTCAAACTCCTCAGAATATAAATTTAGGATTAGGACTTTCTACAATAGAAAAGGAAGCATTTATCAAACTTTTAAGAAAAAACAAACAAGTTTTTTCTTGGAAGTATGATGACCTTAAAACATATGATACATCTATCATACAACACACTATTCCTATGCTTCCCGATCAAAAACCAATCCAGCAGAAGTTAAGAAAAATCCATCCAAATTTGGAGAGCCAGATAAAGTCGGAACTTAATAAGCTTTTAAAAGCTAAGATTATCTTTCCTGTCCGACACTCAAACTGGGTCTCCAATATGGTACCCGTCAGGAAGAAAAACGGCGACATCAGAATCTGTATTGATTTCAGAAATTTAAATAAGGCAAGCTTAAAAGATAACTTCCCTCTGCCTACCATGGAGCAAATCCTTCAATCGGTAGCAGGATCTGAATTGATGTCTTTTCTTGATGGTTTCTCAGGATACAATCAAGTGCTGGTCCACCCTGATGACCAATTAAAAACTACATTCAGAACAAAATGGGGAACTTACGCATACCAAAAGATGCCTTTCGGACTCATAAATGCAGGAGCGACATTTCAAAGAGCTATGGATACAGCTTTTAGAGGGTTAATTAACCGAACAGTAGTTGTCTACCTCGATGACATTACTGTATATTCTAAAAAGAGATATAATCACTTGCATGATTTAAATCAGATTTTTCAACGATGCAAAACATATGGTATCTCTCTTAACCCGAAAAAGTCTTTTTTCGCTCTCAACCAAGGCAAGCTCTTAGGGTTTATTGTATCTAAGGATGGCATTTATATAGATCCTGAGCGAATTGAAGAAATTTCTGAAATTCCTTTTCCACACAATAAAAAATCGATGCAGTCGTTTTTAGGACAAATTAATTTCGTTAAGCGATTTGTTCCAGATTTTTCACAGATTGTACTACCACTGCAAAAGATGATTAAAAAGAATTCAACCTTCAGATGGGGACTAGAAGAAAAGCAAGCTTTTCATGATATTAAACAATCCATAATCAATGTCCCAGCCCTGAATACTCCAAATCTTTCTAATCATTTTACATTATATACTATTGCATCCGACTTATCTTACGCAGCAGTACTAACTCAGTTGAATGATGACAATTTGGAAGCGCCCATTTCGTTCTTCAGTTCTAACTTCCAAGGCGCCGAATTGAATTATTCCGAAATTGAGAAACAAGCTTTTGCTGTCTTTAAAGCAGTCAAACATTATCGACCCTTTCTTCTTAAAACCCATACTAAAGTAATAGTTCCTTTCTCCGCAGTTAGGCAACTATTAATTCAAAAGGAATTGGGAGAAAAGAGGGCAAACTGGGTCGCAGCCCTCCAAGAATATGATCTAGAAATAAAGCCAGCAAAATTTGTTAAAGGTCAAGGTTTTTGCAGGATCTTAGCAGGAGCATCAAACATTCCTGAATCAGGTGATACAGAGCAAAACCAAGAAGTCAATCAGCTAAGTATACCGGATTCCGAATCTCAATATTCAAATCTAATCTTTTATTTAAAGAATGGTTATGCACCTACCAATTTGTCCTACAAGAATAAGAGAGCCATTAGATTGAAAGCTAAGAGTTTTTCTCTTATTAACGATGTGCTCTTCAGGAGAAACTATGATTCTGTATTACTAAGATGCCTTGAGAAACCTGAAGCTCAAAAGGTTTTGCAGGAGCTACACGATGGACCGGCAGGAGGACATTTTGGAGCTGATACAACAGCTCATAAAGTAATTCATGCCGGATATTACTGGCCTACTTTGTTTAAGGATGCTCATGAATATGTAAGGAAATGCATTAAGTGCCAAACTGCCAGTGGAAGACAACGAAAGCCAGCTTTCCCTTTACAACCAATCAACATTGAACAACCTTTTGAACAATGGGGATTGGACATCATTGGAGAAATAAATCCTTCATCTTCCAAGCAACACAAGTATATCCTTACAGCAACTGATTACTTTACAAAGTGGGTAGAAGCAGTTCCATTAAAGACAACAAACTCGGAAGCAATCATCGAATTTATAGATCAGTTCATCGTAACCAGGTTTGGCGTTCCAAACACTCTTGTCTTTGATAATGCTTCTTACTTCTCAGGCAATGCAATGATTGATTTCGCTATCAAAAGAGGATTCAAATTAAAGTATTCTGCCAACTATTACCCCCAGGGTAACGGCCTAGCAGAATAAACTAATAAAAATCTAATCAAAATCATTAAGCGAACAATTGAAGAAAATCATAAGAACTGGCATAAATCCTTGGTATTTGCATTATGGGCCGATAGAATTACACAGAAAGCTTCCATAGGGACCTCTCCTTTTAATCTTGTTTATGGAAAAGAAGCAGTCGTACCAACCAATCTTCTTCTCCCATCTTTAGCCCTAGTGCAATTTATAGACGAAACTCCTTCTTCTTCTATACAGTTTAGACATGATCAAATACTCAAACTTGAAGAAGAAAGGGATAAAGCCAAGGTTACACATGCAAGACATCAGCAAGTCATTAAAGCAGCTTTCGATCTAGCCTCATCCAGCCCTAGACAATTTGAAGTCGGAGATCTAGTCCTGAAATGGGACAAAGCCCATGAAGACAAAGGTAAACATTCCAAATTCCAAAAACTGTGGCTAGGACCATTTCAAATCTGTGAAAAAGTAGGCCATTCCACATTCATACTTCAAAATCTATCAGGGGTGAGAGATTCTCTCCCTGTCAATGGTCTAATTCTGAAGAAATTCTTTAACTAAGGAGGTAACCCCTTCTCTTTCTAGCTTATTAGTTTTTCATAGTTTGTAGGATTTGTAGGAATAAGAATGTGGGACATTCCCATTGACCTTTCGCTGTAAACAAAAGCTGTCTCGCCATAGTAATATTAATATTTACTTTTTAAAAATAGCATCCTGAACCAAGAGAGATCATTTCTAGGAAATTAGATATCTTTTTATTCTAAGCATTACAGACTCACCTTTGTAAATTTCACTCTGAACAAAGATCTATGAATCATCTTGAGTGGTTGAAATTAGTCCCCAAAGGTTATCTATACGAAAATAGGAGCTAATTCATCTTCAGCATCTTCAACTCTTAAACCTGTCATCCATTTATTCTTAATAAGATAATTGTTCATCCCATTCACCAACAGTTTTTGATTACTCAGAGTGTAATTCTAAAATATAAAAGATTAAAGATAAGAGGTCTTATCACAAGCCTGCTTACCATGTTCATAGGAAAATAATTTAACTGACATTACCAAAACTGCATACCAAACAGGGTAATGGCTTGAAATCTCAAGACAAGGGGTCTCATCACGAGCCAGCTTGTTCAGTTTAATTACTACCCGTGAATGGCATTGTCACCTATCTGGCCACCAAACCAGGACAATGGCTTTTATCTTAAACGAAAAAAGAAATTGAAATTCAAAAAATACGAGAATATCTTATGAATTCATTCTGTTTAGTCACACTCTAAGGTGAAAGGAACAATGGACAAGAACATGGTTAAAAGGTAACCCTGCCGAGACTATGAACGTTTGCTGGCAGCAGAGGCTCTACCTGTGACAGAGGAGTTTATTTTAAAAGCTGATATGGAAAAGTTTTCTATTTTTACTTTTACAAACCAATAAGGACTTATTTTAATACTCGAAGTGCATTTATAAAAAGAGGAAGTTTAATGAAGAAACCTGTTTTATTTAGAATCAATAGATATCTAGTTATATTAGAAATTTCCTTTCTTTTATAAAGATTCTATTTGAGAAAATGTAAATATAATTGTTAGTTCAGAGATAACTGGTTCTGCTAGCGAATCGCCAATTGTTGTGCCCTACAACAACCCCCCATTTCATAACATTTTTATCACAAACAATTTACATATGAAATGGGTCCCTTTTAAAATTTTTAATTGGCATTAATAAACTTGTTCAAATAAGGTATGATAATCAAATGAATTTATGCAAAAAACCCTTGTTGAGCAAATGATAAGCAATTTTTGGTTAAGTCCAAAAAAGTAATCGCAAGTTCGGTTGCCATCTTGGTTTTTCCCGATGCGATATCGCTATCGGCCATCGGCAATAGCCAATGCACACACAAAAGGGCACATACCTTTTCCCCGATGCGACGCGATATCGGCGATCGGCTATCGGCATGGCACTATGTCTTGTGAAAAATGTTTTAACACTCCGGCCCGATGCGATATCGCATATCGGCAATCGGTACAATCCTACGCATTTTCATTAGACGTTTATATCCTTTCCCCGATGTGATATCGCTATCGGCATTCGCTAAAAGCAATTGATACACATTTGGGGGTTATGTTCGTGCGCCGAATGCGATATCGCAATCGGCGTTCGCTAAAGAACTTTCCCAAGTGATAACGCCACACACACACTTCCGATGCGATATGATGACGCTTAATGATGACCTCAGTTCCAAAAGGTGATTATTTCAAAGCATTAAAGTTATATTTAAAATCGATTTGACAAAATCACAGATTTCAAAATGCCGTTAAGTAAAGGGATAAGGTAATGCATGCGTATTTAAAGCTTTGCCCCTTCGAATTAACGAGCAATTACGATTAGACCTTTGAAAAAATCTATTACACGCTTTAAGGGGTCATTCGGTTTAATAACTTAAGTAATGGTCATTTATGAAGCTGCAGGCCGTAAAATCACCATCATTACATCTACGGTGCCTTCTCAAATCATTAGATCCGCAGCCTCTTTTAGGAATAATCTCGCCACGCTTCAAATCATATATTTATCCCGTTATGGATTGTCATTGTTATTTCTTTGTTACGATTTCTCTTGCACTTGTGTAGAATTCGACTAACGAGAGAAGTCTGAATATGATGGGAAAAAAGTTCAAGAAGATGGCAGGTTCTACTGCGACACCCGCCTCAGGCCAAGCTGCTACACCTTCAAGGAAAGGCTTAATCTCAGATACTACATGCACTGGTCTTACTGGTACTACATGGCAAGGGACATACAATTTGCTAGAAGGAGAACAACCAGAAGTGACAGTAACGGAGGCAAGTGTGGATGAATTAAGAAAGTCTGAGGCAACTCTTAAAGATTTGGCTGACTCTTTTCTGCACAGAATAGCAGCCAGGGAACAAGTCTTGCCTTATACTGATGTGGTACGTTGGGCAATTGAAGAAGTTCCTCTCACTAATAGAACCTTCATTTCTAAGGATGGAAGGATTTTCGGCTCCTTCAAGCCTGACGACTTAAGACGAATGTATCATTTGCCCAATCCCGAGCAAGTCTATAACAGAGCATTTGTGGAAAAATTTGCCAGAGAGAATGAATCACCAGCCGAACCTCTCCGAGATTGGAGGCAAAATCCAGCAAAACACAAACAGGATATGTCGGGTAAGTATTCCAATGCCTCTCTGGCTTCACCTTACTGCTATGCTGGAATTATGATGTGTAGATTGTGGGGATTTCATGATTCTGCAAATATCCATGTTGATATGGTTCCCTTAATGGAAGCGGCCGTTAATAGTATAATTATGGATTGGGCCACTATCCTGTCTGATAAGTTGGTCTTAGCTATTCGTGAGTTTAGGGCCAAAACCAGAGTCACTGAGAGAAAAATCCCACCTTTTTATTACTCTGCATACATTATGGATGCCCTTTGTTTTAATTATGAGTTTCCTGTCCTTGGTTGGAGATGGACAACCCATGACCCAACACCTATTCATTTGTATCATCGTAAATTGTGGAAACCTTCTCACAAAGACCATTTGTACCAAATTTGCAATGGTTTTATGGTTCCCGTTCACTATTCTATTTTTGACAGACCTATCCCTAGGATTTCCTATGAAGCCTCTTTTGACCTGCCAGCCGTAGCCCATTGGTTCGGCGAAGAATGTTTTTCTTATATCAGAGTTTTTGGAAGCAAGGCCAGGCCACATGTTCTTCCCGTATACATGCCAGACAAACTGTTAGCCCGAGAAATCTCTTATCAGATAATGTCTGAAGGTGTTACCCAAACTCTCAAAGAGGAGAAGAAGAGAGGATGGCCATCGTTTCCTTTAAGAATTGGAGTTTATACGCTGCTAAATTATAAGCATGCAGAAAAGGAAGCAGCAAAACTCCAAATGCTATCTCTAGTTTCTATTCCCAACAGACTCTATGACCCGAACAAGGCTGCTTTCATTGCCTTGGAACAGGCTAAGCTGACAAAGGTTGTTCACCAAGAAGACCAGTTTGACGATCTGTTCATGGGTGCTGATTCAATAAGCCAAGTCAAACAACTTGCTGCGATGAGATATGAAGATATGGAATTAACTGAATTTAATAAAATTAGAAAGCAAAGGTTGCAAACTTTGCCTCTAAAGTTATTATCTACAACCCCAACTTCATCCTCAAGCGAGCCCGATCAGCCAGAAATAAATTCACCTCCCGTTACAATTAGAGAACAGGAGGAAAGTCAAAGAAAGCTGCAGGCAGAAAGTCATAGAAGAGAACAAATAGAAAGGCAGCAAAAAGCACAAATTGAACAAGAGCAGAGAAGGCAAAGGGAGATAGAAGAACAGAGACAAAGAGAGATAGAAGAAAAGAGGAAACGAGAGGAAGAAGAAAAAATAAGGAAAGAACTGGAAGATAGGCAGAAAAAGGAATTGGAGGAACAGCAACGGAGAGTACAAGAGGAGCAACATCGGAAGGCATTCGAAGAACAGCAGAGAATTGAAAAAGAAAAAGAACAGAGTAAGCAAATCTCTGTCGATACTGAATTGATTAAGGAATGGAACCAATTTGATTCCATTATAAGTGGTAAAGAAGCCTCCAAAGACTCAGATGCCTTAAAGACTCCCGATATTACTGTTTCTCCGGTTCTTGAAGGAACCAGCGGCCCACCCACAGTACAGAACGTTGAAGAAGTTACTCAGAATCCATCTGATCAAGTTGATCTTCAGGTAGAGGAAATCCCTCCTCTAGACATTTTCTACAGCCCTAAGCATAAAGCCGTTGTAAGACGCTCAAGGAAGAGGCGAAGGCTTGATCAACCTTCTGTTTCAAATGAGCAAACAGTCACGGGCAATGTCGTCTGGAAGGGAGAATTAAGTCCCTCTGAAGATTTAACAAAGCTGTCGCAATTTGCGGGAGCTTATTCAGCAGCAACCATTGACAAAGCATCCGAAGTGAGTCTTCTTTTGAAGACTAAAGAGCATGAGGTATATGCATTGCAAGCAGAAGTGATAGAGGCAAAGAATAAAACGACACAGGCGGAAGAACAATTGCTGGCTCAACAACAAGAGAATCATTTGTTAACCCAGCAAATTGAAAAACTAAGGATAGACCAAAGTGACATTAAAGCACGTGAATTAGCAGAGGCATTATCACAGTTGGAAGCATCAAATGAGCTGTTAATGAAATCTAAAGAGGATCAAATAGTTCAGCTCTCAGCACAGCTTGAAGGTATTAAAGGTGCCAAGAGTATTGAAGATTTCAGAACAGAGGCAACTCTGATAAACGGCGCTTTAATATCTCAGATTAGACTTTTGTGCCAACAGCTAGTTGAGGCTGAGTCACTTTGTGATATATCTACAGCAGTATGTAAGCAAATCGAGAAAGCCAGGACTAACTTGGATCAGGCCGAAGATGAAATAATAGAATATATTGAATGGCAAGATACTCCAGAAGGGCAAGCTGCTAATTTAGCCCGAATTAGTGAAACATACAAGAACATACTTTTCATGGAATGGGAAACACAGGTAATGAAGGCAGAGAGGGCAGCATCCAGATGCAAAACAATTTCCAAAAACATGATCAATATAGTCAATGATACATTGTATCTGGCTAACATGATTTCACAATGCACACCTGGAAACATAACAACCGCGAATATGCTGGAGCATAAGAATTATCTTAAGCTGGAAGAACAAGGGCGGTTAATTGCTGGAGTGAATACCTTGACCTCCGATGCATACTGGCTTTTCTTGATTAAACCGCATTCTCAAAGGTCGGCTCTTAACTGTCTAACCGACGCTCTCCAATACCTGATTGCCGATTTCCAAGATGCCACATATGATGCACAGCTGACTTCTCGCCTCAATACTCCACCTGAAGTAGAGCCAATGCTGGCGATATGTCAGCGAAAGAGTAAAGGCAAAGAGACAGCTGACTGAAGCATCGCCGCCGACTGCCGAATCACCCAAATGCAAAATGATATTTGTTGATGCCGATTTCTTAGTTTTCAGTTTTTAGATATTTAGTAGTTAGATTAGAATAGTATTTATAGACCCTTTCATTGTTTTGGAAAGGGTCGTAAAATTTTGTAAAAGACTAAAAGGCTGAAGTTTGCACTATTGTGCTTCGGTCTATATTCTTTTTGAAACTCGACCACTGGTCCTTAATTTTACTTGGAATGTTGTTTAAGTAAATTGTGCACTATTGTCGTTTGCTTGGAATGCTTTCTGGTTGGAAGGAAGGACTGCTACATAGCGATTAATACATTGGATTGATCAAACAGCTTGCATGGTACTATTATCTGTATCTGTTCTCTTTTCAGTTATATGAATTGCTGTGTTATTACTTTGCTATTATTGAATACATGTATGTAATACAACAACAAGTCTTCATTTCATATCACTATTGAATGTTTTGAGATTTGTTATCTTTCACCCATGTATGTATCAATGATATAAATGACTGAGTACAGTAATTTGCTATTATAGCTCTGCGTAACTACTTACGCAGAGCAATCTCAAATGATTAAACATCTATGCTTGTTGTTAGTGTCATCTATATGCCTGTCATTAAGCATAGTTTATTAAACGCTGTACTGTCTGAATTGATAAGTCCCGGGATTAGCTTATAGTTTTTGTATTTCTTTTATAGTTTAGTTATTTTGTTTATTATCATTTCATATCTTAAATCATCCATCCATCCCGTTCACTTATAATCTTTGGGAAACTGGTCCCGTTATCCCCAGTCGGAGCCACTATTCCAAACGGAAAAGGAGCTGCACTAAGTTCCGGACCGGGTGGTTTCCCCGATGTTGTTGCAACGAATTTCGAGGCATCAACAGCTGGTTAGTTCCAGCCTCTAATTGCTCAGCATTTCCTTCGGGTAATTCACCTTCCTCTTCCGAAGGTTCGTCCGCGATTTCGATTGGTTGGGTCGCAGTTTTCTGAATCTTTTCCAACCTTCCCCTTATTCGAACCAATCGAGCTGACTTCCTGGGTCTTTCAGGCAGGTTGGGAGTGCCAACAGGTTCTCTAGGTTCCTCTGGTCGTTCCGGCGTATCGGAGGATCGCTTCCGTTTCGACACAGCATGTTTTTCTGCCGCCGACTTCTTACGTTTCTTTGATTGTTCCGGCGTGCTAGAGGACTGCTTTCGTTTTGAAACAGCCTGCTTTTCTGCTGCTGGCTCCTTGTGTTCTTCTGAACGTTCCAGTGTGCTGGAGGTTCGAGGTAAAGCCAGTCCCATTTTGACTGTTTCAACCAATTCCTCCCAAGTGTCTTGTTGTTGGGCAAGACTGTGGCTTATTATTAGCCGAATCAGTCTGTGGTGGCTAACAACCGTCTCTGTGTGCTGAGCTTTCTTCAAACTTTGGGCCGCATCATGTAATAATGAATTTAAAAAGGCAGGGAGATTTACAGAGCATTTTCCCTTCAAAACAGCTAGAAGTTTTAAGTGACGAGCCCTTACCACATCTTTCCTCCCCTCGCAGGTGATATAGCTCTGCACTATTTTCGCCAGCTCGGTCCAGGGTTCCCCCAGTGTCGTCGGCAGAACTCCTTTCCCTTTGACTGTCAGACTTTGGCCTTCGCTTTGGAAAATTTCCATTGCTTTCTGTAGTCTTTCCTTCTTCAGCTCCCATCTGGGTCCAACAGCTGGTAATCCTGAGGTTTCTGCAATGATGTCCTCCGTGACTTCTATCCGCTTTCCTCCGACTATAGAGTGGTTTTCCTGCAGATTTTGCAGAAATTCGAACGCTACAGCCTCGTTCGATTCTTGCAGGCGATTGAAGTAATTCAACCATCCTGCATTTTCTAGAATTTCGTGGGCAGCATCAGACGCGATCAGCTTGTGCGGTTCACTTCGGATTGTTTTCTCGCCCATAGCTTACTCTCAGAAATGAACTCGGGAATGGAACAGCAACTGTCCGCAGTATTTACCGAACAGAGAGGATGCTCGATGCTATTTTAGGAAGGATTTTCGCAGAGCATGCATCAAAGAGAAAGATCGTGGGTGGCAGTCCGTAGAATGAGATCATCATACCGTTAAATCGTGTTGTTATTTTGCCCGAATGATGTGCAGCCACGTAACCATTGGAGTAATGAGGTCACCTCCCCCCCCGCGATCTGATAGGCTGCCCCCAGCCGTCAAAGAGAGGAGCAGCAGCCAGTCGGGAGTCAAATCATAAAGTACAGCAGGTGGAAATTATGCCATGTTGTAAAAAGACAGTGAAGTACCGAAATCGAGGCAGAAAAATGGATCGCTTTTAAGATAAGCCAGTGTGATATAATGAGGAACCGAGGGTTGGACGTCTGTCAACCGTACGAAGTCTCCAGTAGTCATTGTCAATTCCGTTGCCATGATTGGTGATAATACTCATGCGATAATTATATCAGGGTGTGACATATGATACATGCAAAGGAAATAAAAGACAAACAGACTTAATATCATACCTGTTGGTGTAAATATTACGACTCCAATGCCATTAACAGAGCTCTACTGCCAACAGGTGTTCATAACCTTGGCAAAGTTGTTTATCTCACCCTCCGGAACCATTATCCTTTGTGTATGTACTGAAGAGTGCTTCGTCAAAATGCAGGCCATTATGCTGGCTTGGTGACCAGATAACCATAATGCCATTCACAAGGTAGGCACGAAACGTGGTCAGGCCGGCTCGTGATGAGACCTCCTGTTCCAAGGTTTGCTTGTTATTTTTCCTTTCGACCATATCCCTGGTGTGGTGGCCGTAATGGGAATGCCACTTCGCTTCCATCCTTATGATCATGGTAGGCTGGCTCTGAATGAGACCCCCTATCCTGCATTTGACGATTTCATATCTTTATTTTTATTTTTTCTTTTGTTCTTCTTTTGCAGCACACTTCTTTTTCTTTGTTCAATTACACATAAGGGTGGCTCCGCACTCCTTAAGAGCGGGGAATGGTGGAAGAAGTCTTATAATCCCAACAGACAGATATAAATGTTTGCTCATATTCCTCAATGATGATCAAGGAAGTTTTTAGGGAAATCGACATGATAAAAATTGCTAAACCATGGTTTGGGAACAAGATAATGACAGTAAAGACGAAAGTTAGTGTCGCTCCTCTTATCTTCTTATATCTGCTGACTGTTAAAACAATAGCGATTTATGATATGCAGGTTTCGGTATAACATGCTTTTATGTTCATTGCATAATGTCATTGCTATATCTAAAGGATTTAGGAGAGCATAATCGCAAGACGTCCAAATAGATGGTGTCTTCTCTATACTGAGCATGTGGATGATTCGTCTTGCGGAAAATAGCGGAATTAACGACATTCTGCATCTTGAAAAAAAGGAATATGCGAGTGCTGTTCCTTTTTGCAAAGGAACAGCAAAGCACAAAGAGTGCTGTTCCTTTTCGCAAAGGAACAGCAGAAATCCACACGGGTTGTTCCTTTTCGCAAAGGAACAGCAAAAATCCACACGGGCTATTCCTTTTTGCAAAGGAACAGCAAAAATCCACACGGGTTGTTCCTTTTCGCAAAGGAACAGCAAAAATCCACACGGGCTGTTCCTTTTCGCAAAGGAACAGCAAAAATCCACACGGGCTGTTCCTTTTCGCAAAGGAACAGCAAAAATCCACACGGGCTGTTCCTTTTTGCAAAGGAACAGCAAAAATCCACACGGGCTGTTCCTTTTTGCAAAGGAACAGCAAAGCCCAAAAAGTGTTGTTCCTTTTCGTAAAGGAACAGCAAAAACCAAAAGTGTTGTTCCTTTTTGCAAAGGAACAACAAAACAAAAAGTGTTGTTCCTTTTTGCAAAGGAATAGCAGAACCAAAAGTGTTGTTCCTTTTCGCAAAGGAACAGCAAAAATTCCAAAATGCCAAAGTGCTGTTCCTTTTTGCAAAGGAACAGCAAAAATTCCAAAACACAAACGTGCTGTTCCTTTTCGCAAAGGAACAACAAAAATTCCAAAAGACAAACGTGCGGTTCATTTTCGCAAAGGAACGGCAAAATAAAAAGTGTTGTTCCTTTTCGCAAAGGAACAGTAAAGCAAAATGTGTTGTTCCTTTTCGCAAATGAACAACAAAAAACAACAAGTTCTGTTCCTTTTTACAAAGGAACAACAAAACACCAAAAGTGCTGTTCCTTTTTAAAAAGGAACAACAAAATCAAACGGGTGCTGTTCCTTTTAAAAAGCAACAACAAAATCAAACCAGTGCTGTGCGAAATAAGGTAACCAAAATACTGCAAACAAAAGATGAAAAGAACATATGTACAGGATGTTATGTACAAATTACGAAAAACAAATTGCTTAAGTTATGGGTGAGGAAGATTTCACTTCCTCTCCTAGGATCTCCAAATCAGTATCTTGCTGAAGCTGTTGACAAAAGGATTCCCGAGTAAGGGGTCTTCGATAGAGACGAACTCGGTGGCCATTTACTTTGAACGTATGTCCAGAACCGTCAATCGTGGTCAGAGTGAGGGTCCCATTGTCGTGCACCTTCTGGATCTCATATGGTCCTAGCCAGCGAGTCTGGAGTTTCCCCGGGAAGTCCTGGAACCGAGAATCGTATAACAGAGCCCAGTCTCCTTCATGGAAGACTTTATTCTTTATAAGTGCATCGTGCCACTTAGCTCGCTGCTGTTGGATTAATGTTGTGTTTTGTAATGCAGAGAGCCTAACATCATCCAATTCGTTGATTTGTCGTAGTCGATTGATCTGTGCCTCATTCAGATCTAGGCCGACCTCTTGTGCAGTTCGTAGTGTTTGGATCTCAAATTCGATAGGAAAAATTGGTTGTTTCCCAAACACCAATTGATAAGGTGAATAGCCTGTCGTACTTCTCCATGTGGTTCTATAAGCCCACAGAGCTTCAGGTAGTCGAGCAGCCCAATCACGCCTGTGTGATGCGATGGTCTTTGTTAAGATTGACTCAATTATCTTGTTGCTGCTTTCTACTTGTCCATTTGCCTGCGGATGGTAGGGGGTAGTAATCTTATGTTGGATATGATAATTGTTAAGTGTTGCAGCTAGTTTGTTTCCAACAAATTGTGGTCCACCATCTGTAATCACTTCTCTTGGAAGTCCGTAACGTACAAACAAATGGAACAAAAATTGTATTACCGAATCTTCTGTAGCCCTAGTTAATGATTCAGCCTCAACCCATTTAGTAACATAGTCTGTTGCTACCAAGATGTATGTCCTTTGGTTTGAGGGTGGATTAATGGGTCCGACGAAATCGAGAGCCCATCGTTCAAATGGCTCAATAACCAGTTGTGGTCTCAGAGGCATTTCATCATCTTGACCAGGTTTTCCTGCTCGCTGGCAGCTATCACAGGCCTGCACAAATTTTTTCGCGTCCTTAAAGATTGTGGGCCAATAGTACCCTGCCTGTAGTATCTTATGTGTTATTCTCTTGTCGGCAAAGTGCCCCCCGCATGGTCCACTGTGACAAGCCTTTAAGATGTCTAGGATCTCATCCTCTCGAATACACCTTCTGATTTGCATGTCTGCCCCTGTATGGAATAAATGGTCTCCAATCCACGAAAATCGTGTGCTTTTTTGAACAATTTGTTTTCGTTCCTGAGGGGTTAGGTGTTTGGGTAACTTACCCACTGCAAGGTAATTGGCGACGTCAGCATACCAGGGTGTGCGAACGGCAATGGCAAACAGATGTTCGTCAGGGAATTGATCTTCCACGGCTGCTGCTTCGCTTGATTTGGGTATTCTTGAGAGGAAGTCGGCTACAGGGTTCTCCTTGCCGGGTCGATCCTTAATTGTGATGTCAAACTCCTGCAACAGGATCAACCATCGAGTTACTCTAGCATTCGTGACAGGTTTGTTTGCTAGATATTTAATAGCAGAGTGATCTGTATATAACACAACAGGGTAACCTGTAATATAATGCCTAAATTTATTAACAGCATGGATTACGGCCAAAAATTCCTTTTCAGTAACAGTATAATTGAGTTCGGTAGAGGATAAATTCTTACTAATATAGTAAATAGCGTATGGCTTCTTATCCTCTTCTTGTCCTAGGACTGCACCGATTGCTGTATCCGAGGCGTCGGATGAGATCTGGAATGGCAGATTCCAGTTTGGTCCTCGAAGGACTGGAGCAATTGACAGCAACTTTTTCAATTCTCTAAAAGCCTGGTCGCATTTATCTGTCCACAAAAAATCGACATTACTTGTCAGAGCATACAGAGGTGCTGCAATTCGTGAATAATGTTCTATAAAATGTCTGTAATATCCGGAAAATCCAAGGAAACTACGTACCTCTGTTTGAGTAGTGGGGGTAGGGATGAGCAAAAGAATCTGAATTTTAGCAGGGTCTACCTGGATGCCAGCTGCTGAAATGTAGTGCCCTAGGATGATTCCTTCCGTCATCATCATGTAGCACTTCTCGTGGCTCAGGCAGAGTCTGGTAGCAATGCAGCGTTGTAAAACTTTTTCCAGGGTATCCAGAGCTGGATCAAATTCATCCCCATACGGTGTGAAGTCGTCCATATACACCTCAAGTCCATCGTTTATTAGATCTGCAAAAATACTGAGAATAGCCCTTTGAAATGTAGCAGGGGCGTTACATAGGCCGAAGGGTAATACACGATAGGCAAACGTTCCCCAAGGGCACGTAAAGGTAGTTTTATCCTGGTCTTCAGGGGAAATTTGGATTTGGTTATATCCACTGAAGCCATCCAAAAAGGAGAAAAATTTCTTCCCTGCTAACGTGTCCAATACTTGATCTATAAATGGGAGGGGAAAGTGATCCTTTTGTGTAGCCTTGTTTAACTCCCTGTAATCGACGCAGATCCTCCATTTTCCGTTTTTCTTTGGTACCACCACAAGGGGAGAGACCCATTTACTGTCAGAGATAGGGTAAATAAAGTTAACATCTAAGAGCTTCTGAAGTTCATCTTTCACTATCTCTTTTAGGTGCGGGTTGAGTCTCCTTTGTGGCTGACGGACAGGTCTTGCGTCTTTCCCTATATAAATGTGATGGGTGCATAATTGAGGATCAATCCCCTTCATGTCGGGGTAATCCCACGCAAATGCATCTTTGTATTTTTGTAACAGATTAACGAGTTTTATCTCTTGATCTGGTGTAAGATTGGCGTTAATATTCAGAGTTTTACCAGGTTCAATTTCCACTACTTTAGTATTAGCAACAGCAGTTACTGGTATTGTCTGATCATGCGGATCTTTTAAGGGATCTTCTTCTAGCTCGTTGTCAAATGCTGCCTCTATCATAAGACACTGCATATGTTTTCTAGCTTCAGTTTGACTAATAAAATTGTTAATGGCGTCGTCTTCTGTTTGATCCTTGAAGTCTAACGCCTTCTGTATGGTTAATGGAGATCTGATGTTATTAGCGAGATATGATACAGGATAAGGGTTAGTTTTAATCATTGGCAGGCTTGGCTGAGCTGGAGGGTACAGAATTAAATTTTTGACATTGGGTCCTTTAGCTATAGTCATGTTTCCCTGCCGGCAGCCAATGTAGGCATCGGCAATAGCAAGCCAGGGTCTGCCTAGGATTAACGGATGTCCATCTAGTCGGGTTTTAGGATTAATTACCAGGAAATCTGTGGGATACTCCCATGAATCTACGGAAACCATGACATCATTCAGAGTGCCTTCTGGTCGAACCACAGATCGATCTGCCAATTCTAACAGAGTAGAGGTAGGTTCTACTGACGTAATGCCAAGCTTTTGGCAGGTGGAGGTTGTCAAAATGTTGATTGCAGCTCCCAGGTCGACTAGAGCGTTAGTCAGGGTTTGGCCATAGATTTGAACGGTTACAATTGGGTTCCCGGGATCTTCATATTTGATAGGTGTTTCCTTTCTTGATAATAGGTCAGATAAAGTACCAACTACTTGGACTCTAGGGTTAGTATTTGTATTCCTCCTTGATTTTTTGATGCATAATTCCTTTATGGTTTTCGCATATATAGGAATATCTTGTATAGCTTGGAGGAATGGAATCTTTATATACAAATTTTGTAATTCTCCCAGAATGTCAAATTCTGGAGGTTGTATAGGTCGAGATATGACTAATCGTTCTGGGAAAGGAGGAGAGGATGTGCTTGCTTGTTTATTGTTTTGCTCTTTGTTTTCATCCTCCCGTTGTGGGGGTTGTTCTACAGGTAACTGATTTTCAATATGAACCATTTTGTCTCCCTCTGTTTCTACTATTCGTCCCGATCTCAACTGAAGATCGTTGCACTCCCTTAGGTCAGACTCAATCTCTGATGTGTCTATGATTTGAATGGATTGGACTGGCCTATTATTAGGATTGGGGTTGGGTTGGGCTGGGAGTTGCGGTCTCAGATTAGACTGGGAATTTTGTGGTAAGGCTGACAGAGTTGGTTGAGGGAGTGGGATTGATCCTGCTGGCTGATATGTCGGTCTTAGCTAGCTTGTCTGCCACGATGAGCCTTGCGAAGTGGAAGGGGTCCACTGTGGAGGATAGGAACTATTCTGCCAATATGGTGGAGGATAAGGGCAGTTTGGCCAACCAAATTGGGACATCCAAGGATTCAGAGTAGGAAACATTTGAGGTGACCAATTTGAAAACGGGGGTTGGGACTGATTTTGCCACATGTTCTGCTGCTGAGTGTTGAACTGCGGGGGTTGAAAAGAAGAGGAGGGGTCTGAAAACATACCTGGTTTCCTAGGCTGCCATTGATGACACTGGTTAACAAAATATGCTGGTTCTGACTCCTCTTCTGCTTCTTTGTATACTTCCTTCAAACCAGGAAGTGAAGGGCAGCTTTCGATCAGGTGGTCCTTGGTGCAAATAGCACATATTTGGACTGTATCCAGCGGGCATTCTTTGTGGTTGTGCTTCTTCCTGCATCGTGGGCAAAAGATGGCTAGATTCTGCTCTGCCTCGGCTTGCTTCTGTTTGGCCTGCACAATGTCAAGTTGTGTAGTTAGTGTTCCCAGGATATCAGTTTTAAAATTTTCTAGCAAATTTCCAAGTTCCACCCGTGTTACTCCCTCTGTTAATGTTCTGTTATCTCTGGGGAAGCGATCATATTCCGCTGGTTTTATCCTCGTGCTGCCTCTTGAGCTCCTGATACACAGATCAATGATATCAGCAAAATTTTCCTGATAAATGTCTCCTTTCCCCATGATGTTTAACGTTTCGATCCATTGCTCTCTCATACCTCTAATTAATGCAGTTTTCAACACGTTGTCAGGCAGAGGTAGTGATGCATAAGGGGATCTTTGCAAGTTATATTGGAAACGTTCCACATATTCCTCTAAGGTTTCGTTTGGTCTGGCTGACATTTGAAAGATTTCATCTTTTAGTTCCCTTGACCTACAGTAATCTTGGTATTTCTTTAAAAAGGCTTCTTTCATTTGGTCCCAATTGTTAATAACCCCACCACCTAAGCCCATAAACCATCTCAACGTAGCCCCTTTTAATGTAGAGGGGAACAGTTTCAGTTTCTGGGGATCGGTGGTGTAGTCGTATCCTCTACATAATACATCAAATTCGAACAAGAATGCGTCCGGATCTTCTGATGTGAGGCCATGAAATGTGGGAATATGCTGGAGAGGGATGGCTTTCATGGGTGCATTTGCTGCAGAATCTACTACTGGATATTGCAATGTGGAGGTCTGGGTGTTTGGCTGATTCTAAGCCATGGGATCAAATATATGCCAGTAATCTTCAGGGATTTCCAAGAGAGTGTTCCTTGGTTGAGGAGGGGTAGTCTTAACAGGGATTGTCTTGACACCACTCCCTTGATCAGGGATGATAATGGCCCCAACTGTCTGTGGTGAATGAATTCCTTCAACAAGGATTTTCGCAGTGCTTCCCTTGTCCGGGCTATTCAAAGGCTGGTTTAATTCAATAGGAGATCTAGGTTCCTCAATTTCCCCTGTTTCTCCTTCTCCTTCACAAAGGTTACTTTGGGTCCCTTCGTTCAATGGTCCAGGAGTCAAATTTTCAATTTCTTGAAAATCCTGCTCCTCTGTTCGACTATGCACCTCAGCAAAAGCTTCGGATGGTGATCCCGAGGCCTGAAGGGAACTAGTAGGCTGTTTAGAATTAGCTTTCTTATATCCTACTGATGGCTGAGAGTCGATTTTCTTGTAGATTTCGTCTATAAAGGTCGTTCGTCCAAGGGTCACCGGCCCCTTGGCTTTGGATGGAGGCTTTTGATCTTTTTCTAACTTTTTCTGCTTAGTCATGCACTCCAATTAAACTGCTAAATCCTATTTAACTGGCAATTCTACTAAGAGAGCGGACGGTGGAGCAGGGCTTTTACATGCTCCGTACGCAGGTTCTTACCTTCCGTTTTTAAAATCCAACTCCCTCCTAGCAGATTTGCGCACTACTCTATAAAGGACAAATGGCTATTACTCCTTCCCCGGCAACAACGCCAAAATGTAGAGCTATAACTAGGGTCTCTCACACCACCAATTATTCCACATTATTAAGTCAATCCGGGATCGTTTTGTTCTTGCAAGGAGTAACTCAATCCGAGGCTGTTCTGTCCAAGTAGTGCTCGGTAGTATAGCGTTGTAATAACTTGAAAGGAAACAAACACTAAGCTGTAACTAAACCGATTCAAGAAATGAAATCACACAAGGCAAATGATCAGTCAAGGGTACGGAACCAATAACCCTTCCCTTTAGAAACTGATAAAGAAAGAAAACCAAAGCATGGGCTTATAGGTCAAGGAGCTAGGCAGCGTCTTGCTGGGCTCACGACAGCCTTAGGCCTGCTATCACGCAAAAGCAATAAAGGCAGATTGGCAAAATTAAACTGGAACAACAATTCTTAAAATGGAACAGCAGTAAAGAAATGGAACAGCAGTAATGAAATGGAACAGCAAACTATCATAAACAGGAAACGTCAATCATATAAAATGGAACAGCAAACCCAAATGGAACAGCAACCCAAATGGAACAGCAAATCCAAATGGAACAGCAAACCCAAAAGGAACAGCAAATTCAAATGGAACAACAACTCCAAATGGAACAGCAAATCCAAATAGAACAGCAAACCCCGAAGTATGTACACGGTCCATACTACTGCAGCGATCCGAGAGTCATGTGTGATGTGACTGTGTTTCTGAACAAGATAATATTATCTTCAAGCCTCACAAATACTTAATTCATATGAATCCAATAATGATAACATTCATACCAATAACTTGCTGTAGAAATGCATGCAATTCTAATAGATTCAGTTTGTGTAATACAGAGACGTGAATTAAAGAACTTATTCAGATTCAAATATTAATTAAGAAACATAGTCTATCAGAGCAAAGAGATATCGGATTACTGTAATGAAAGAAATATGCAAACCACACAAATCACCGTATGATACAACAGCAAGTGACCGTCGGAGTTGGGCCCTTGGCTACGATGGTACACTGCTTAGAGTTACTTCAGATGTAGAAACGAAGTGAACACCAAATCCTTTATATTGATTGCATTAACAAAAGTGTACAAAATCAGATCTTACAAAAGCTTAGTGATCAAAATCGTTCTGAGTTTTTTTTTATTATAATAACAGTCGTCCCCCCACGCTCGGTGGCGTGGTACCTTTATATAACAGAAATGACGGAGATGTCTAGATACAAAATATAAACTTAAAGCAGCAATCCCTCAGGATCGAAGATCCTGAGGGATTCGCTATTCGTTCGGGTCTCCTCTTTCCTTCTTGTGTTCTCCATCACGATATCCTGCGTCCTTTTCCTGGATTATTCGGCTCCAATTTTGCTTGATCTTGTCCGCATCCGGTTCCCTGTCGACGGGGCAGCAGTTACTTTCCTTGCGCTTCTCGTTTTTACTCGATAATCCCCTATTTCCGCGTCCTTCTGCATAGAAAACATCGATTATTAGTAATTGAGCTTCGTTTTCCCATTTTCACACAATTTACCAAAACCCTTATGTTTTTAGGCTCAATATGCAGAAAAGATTAGAAATAGTATTGAAAAACCACTAGATTACTTATCAAAAAGCATACCTTCCAGGTGCTCCACACCAGCATCATCCTCCCAGTTGTAGAAGCCCTCTTCACCTCATGAACAAGCAAATAACCCAAAAATGTAATGTCTCTTCTCACCAAACCAACAACACTTCCTTACAAAATACAAAATTCCAACCTCTAGATCTCTTAGATGAGGGATCCATATATAGATGTCTTGCAAGGGTGTGAGCCAGCTCTGGATTTTTGATTAGTGTCATTTCATTGATGGTTCTAGGTTTCACTTGGAGATTTCATGATCTCTTACTCATCCCTGGGTGAATTCAAAGAAGCAAGTGTCACAGGAGAAGTTTCTAGAAGATTCCACGATCATCCACCTTGCAAATTGCCTCTGCCATTTGTCTATTCTCGCTCATCGCACCCCACAGAAGGCCATTTCAGTATGCATCGCACCTGGCCAATTAGGCAGTTAGTATGCATCACACCCTATCCATGGAGCAGCCTATATGGTCTAGTTCTGGCTAGTTCTGAGTAGTTTTTTCAGGTGGAACTTCTTGAAAATGATGTAATCAGTTGACCATGATCCTTTAGGGTATGAAGCAACACTTTTAGGGACTTAAGGAGTCCTTAGTTTATGGACATATGAGTTTGGGGTTGCAGTTCCCAAATATATCTATAACAACAGCGCACTGAGCTCCTACCTCTGTATCGTATTTGCTACGTTTGCTTATAGTCCCGAGCCCTTGTCTGGCCCCTTGGGTCATGAAGACTATGCTTCGGCCGGTTAGTTAGATATCCGGCCCACACGTGTAGGGCTTCAAGTGGTTGCCGTTTACTTTGCTTGGGAAGGGTTCTCCATTTAGTTTGACTAGCTAGACTGTGCCTCCATCTATGACCTCCTTAACCACGTATGGTCCTAGCCAGTGCATTCTAAATTTTCCCGGAAATTTTTCAAACTTACTGTCATACAACAACACTAAGTTGTTTACCTTGAAGGTGCGCAACTTGATATGGTGGTCATGCCAGGCTTTTTCACGCTGCTTTTGTACCTGCTAATGAAATCCAGCCAAAAACTGTTCTTCCTCGAGTTCTTCTAATTGCGCGAGCCTTTCCTCCAGAGCTTCACAGTCTATCATGCCTATAAGCACTACTATTTGCAGACTAGGTATGATATATTCCATTTGCATGACAGCTTCCACATCATAAACTAACCGGAAAGGTGTTTGTCCCGTTAGTTTCTTGCACACTGTCCTGTAAGTCCATAGCACAATAGGTACACACAAGTCCCAATCATTTCACTGCGCCTTGCACACTTTGGTCATCATAGTCTCTAGTATTTTTTTGAATGCCTCTACTGTCCCATTAGCTTTTGGGTGGTACGGTGTACTTTTCTGATGATACACCTAGAACTCTTCTATGAGTGCGCTGATGGTTTTGTTCAGGAAATGTGTTCCATGATCACTCATTAAGATTTTTGGATAGCCAAATTGGGTCAACACATTTTTTAACAAAAAATTTGCAGCCATAGCAGTCATGCAATCTTTGACCAATTGTGCTTCCACCCATCGTGTCAAGTACTCCGTCGTGGTGATGATGTAGCGTGCACCCGTCATTCCCTGAGGTTGGATCGGTCCCACAAAGTCGATTGCCCATTTTTCAAATGGATGCAGTTTCATTTGTGGATTTAATGGCATCTCGTCCCTCCACGATGGTTTTCCAATCCTTTTACATTTATCGCAGGCCTTACAGTGTGCTTTCGAATCCTAGTGCAAGGTTGGCCACTATAACCCTGCGCGAAGAATATTCTGTGCGGTCATGCATCCTACATAGTGTCCTCCTAGAAGACTCCCATGTGCTTCCACGAGGATCTGACTTCATTCGAATTCAGGCACGTACCTTTGTAATATATCATCATTTCCCATTTTGTATAGGTGCCCCGTGATGACAAAAAAATCTGCCGTGCGCACCACCAATTCCTTCTTTTGTTGGACGGAGCATTCCTTCGGTGCAGTCCATGTTGTCATAAAATGTATTATATCTTTGAAGTGCCCGTTCACGACACACAGTGCAAGGAGTTGTGCATCAGGTAGTCCCTCCTCCAAATTAGTGGGTTCCTCGCCCGTCTCAATTCACGACAAGTAATCCAGTCCTACGTTCAGGTGTCCCGGATTTACTATGACCTCAAAATCATATTCCTAAAACAATAAGAGCCACCTACATATGCACCCCCCAACACAAGCTTATTGACCAGGTATTTCAGCATGGAATGGTCGGTATACATCTTAAAATGTCCTCCAAGTAAATAGTGTCAGTATTTCTGGAGCATGTACACCATTGCCAACCCCTCGCGCTCAGTGGTGGAATAGTTCTTCTCTACTTTGGACAACCTCCTACTTGCAAACGTGAGAGGGTGATCCAAGCCTTCCCAGCCCTCCTGTGTGAGCATTTCTCCCATCGCGATACACGAAGCATCAACATGGACATGAAACTCCACATCCCATTTTGGGAAGACCAAGATTGGATCGGAGGCAAATTTCCCCTTCAGGACGTCCAAAATTTTCATACAATCATCATTCCAGCAAAATGTAACATCGTTTTTCAATAATTTTTCCAGCGGCACAGTGATTTGGGCATAGCTTTTGATAAACTTTTTGTAGTACCCGGTGTGTCCCAAGGTAGCGCACAATTGTTTAACACTTTGCGGTGCTTCCAAATTTAGAATAACAACAATATTTGCAAGGTCCACCATCAGTCCTTGTTTGTAGACCACATGTCCCAGTAGGTTTCCAAAGGGAACAGTGAATGTGCACTTCTTAAGGTTCAATGCAATCTAGTGTTATCGGGAAGTATCGAGCATCAAGCATAAGCTTGTTTATATGGTGCTTAACTAATCCAAATATAGTCCAATCATCCAGATAGACCTCCAAGAACTTGTGGTTGTATTCTTTGAACGTAGCAACAATGATGTGCGAAAAGATGGCTGGCGCATTCTTCAATCCAAACACATAACGCTGTATTAAAAGCAGCCCCATTCCGTTGCAAAGGTCATTTTTCTCCTATCTTCCAGTGCGATATTGATCTAATGGTACCCTGAGGTCCCATCCTTGAACGAGTATGCTTCCTGGCCACCAACATTTTCCAATAATTCATCTGTGAACGGTGTCGGGAATGGGTCATGTACACAGGTGTCATTCATCTTCCGGAGGTCCACGCATATTCTTATTTCACCCTTCTGATTTTTCTCCTGCACTACCATAGGACTCATCCAATCGAATTCTTCCACTGGCTCAATAATTCTGGCTGCAAGCATTTTGTCTAATTATTTGAGGACCTTTTCCTTATATTTCAAATTCAAGCGGTAAGGCCGCTGCTTAACCGGCTTCGTGTCAGATTTCAGGGTGATCTTCATCATCCCTAAGTTGCCAACAATCCTTTTTAAGTCTGTAATTTTGGTCGGGAACAAGCCTTGGTATTCGCAGAGTAACTTAGTGACCTTATCCACCATGGCATCATCCCAATAGTCCCCAAGCATTGCGTACTTTTGCTCCACCTCTGTTCCAATGTTTACTAGCTTTGTTTTTAGCGGCGTGGTGATGTTGGGATCCTCAATCGATGGTCCTCGAACCTCGCAACAACCTTCCGTTTCTGGAATTTTAATATTTCGTGGGTCCTGATCATCCTCCTCAACATTTACATTGTAACACTTCAACACGCAGCTCAGTTGTGTCGCCCATTCTGGCTGAAGTACTTCCATTGGCTCCTGGGGTATTTTGAATATAGTTGCTTTTACTACATGTAGCGCACCATCAACAATATCCCACCAACAATCTTCAAACGTGAAAGTTAACAGAAATCCCTTGCACAAGATATCCCCTTCACGCGTACCATGGCAGAGCTCCATCTTAGTATGCCAATTCATGGGTATGACATCTAGGGTATGATAGAACAAATGTACCCATTCAGGCTGTGGCTCTTCCCTATAGACCTTGGTCCATTTCGCGAGGTGTGTACGTGGATCATCCCGTCCATCATACTCCTCTGCTAGCTGCATCTACGGTTTCCCAAATCATAGGCACATCATCCTTCTACATCCACGCCAGTCCTCAAAGTTTCTCTGATGTGTAACCCACCACCTTACGGGCATCGCTCATGGTGCCCATTTCAGAGCATCGAACCGATGTTGTTCTGGAATTGCGCTTTCAAATTTGTTTTGGAATTCATCCACCATTGTTAACCCGTCATACATAGGCAGATCCCTTACCTTTGTTGTCGCACAGCATAATGATCTTACCATCATGTTGCAATTGAGCATGGTTACCTCGTGTAACGGGTTCCACCATCGTTCTGTTTCCTCATCTGAATATGATGTGCAGGAGCTTTCACGCTCCCACGAAATTCAGCCATTTGCTATAGGATTCACCCAATCCTATTCTCGTGGTTATATTGTATATATAGTCTAGCTCGTCGTCACTCTTGTCACCGCGCACTGGTTCTATGTAGCACGCTCCTTCCGCAGGTTCTAAAGGCACCACTACGCGTAGTGAATTTTTCTCAAAAATAATTTTTCACTTCTATAGATTTATTACTCCATTCAAATTAGTGGCCCAGTGTATTCCCATTAGTGCAGGATAGGGAATGTTGTCATCGATAATCTCTATCACCTCGAAATATGCAAGCATGCTTGCACCTTCGATGTCTACTATTATCCCCTGCAATCTTCCCATCGGTAGGATCTTCTGTTGGTTCACCATCCATAATTGAATAGGGGACCATTGCAACATGGGCCTACCCATGCACTCCCATGTCTGTTTTGGCAGCACATTCGCGTCTAATCCTAGATCCAGAATTACTTGATCTATTTCATACTCCCCGATTTGCGTAGTCAATCTCATTTCCCTTCATGTTTGTGATGTGTGCTTTCTAAGCTTCCAGACTACACTCAGTTCTCCTAACCCAGCGCACCTAGTGATAAGTTCCTACAACCCCTTCACAGCCTTGCTGTCACGAAGCAGTTTCATACATGTCTCCAGAAAAGCAGTGATCATTGAAGGATCCATATTCGGCTCTAGTTGATCCTTACTACCTAAATTGGAGGCCCCTGTGAAGCTCTTCTTAGCTTCCATGAATGTCTCCTTCACACGCTCCAAATCAAATTCAGGTTCCTTTGTAAGAGCCTTCAACCCACGCACTCTCTTCAGGTTGCTTACCCTTTTCATCTCCTGTCATGATAACGCTTCTGAGCACTATGTTTACATTTGGGTCCTCTTCGCATGGCTCAGACCTCATCATCTGCAAATTCTGAGTCGGGGGAGGCCGTAGTATCCCTTTATCACGCAGCCTCACTATCAGTGTAGCGCAGTCCTCTGTCTCATGATCAAACTGAGTACAGTATAAACATGATGCTCTCATCAGATTCATACAATCACGGGCATAGTTCCTTGGCCCTTCACAATTCTAACAAATTAGTTGTCCACGACACCTTCCTAGTCCCATTCCACCTCGACCTTGTCCGCGCCCCTGAAATCCAATGCATGCCATTCCTGCATTTGGGTCGAGGGCTCACGTTTCGGTCTACACTCTATAGGAAGGATTCTGATCCATCATCATCTCGTAACTTCTACAGGTGCACTCATCATGGCCTACCGACCTATAAAAATTACAGAACAATTGTTGGGACATCTTTGTATACTTTTGCAATGGATGACAATTATCCATAGCATATTTTCCTCCTCATTGACAAATCGCACACCATAATGCAGACAACACGCTCGGTCCTTCTTTTGCCTCTAGTTTTAATGGCATCAACCATCCTCCCACCAAGTAATTAGTGAAGACTGGACAATGTTCCTTGTCATGCCCCTGGCCTTTTCATTTTATGAACCATACCTCCTCGCACGCCTCTAGCCGAATTGTCCTATCCTGTTTCAAACTCTACATTTCCAGACACAAATTTTGTAGTTGCGCATGGATTTATTGGACTCCCAAGCTAGGATCTTGTATTGGGATCTCGTGCAGTCTCATTGCAATCTCTAAAGCTTCGACCTGGGTGGATAACTTCTGTTGCGATAGTGCTATCCTTAGATGCGGTGTTAGTGATGCTACAACCCATGCGCGATGTTCCCCATCTGTCAAGGTCATGTTGGCTTCACAAATCATACTCTTCAGTCTCTGATCTAGATCCCATGGGGTCTCACCTGGAAGCATCGTGATCTCCTTAAACCCGATAATCGATTGCGTCTCCAACTTTGGCCTGCTAAATTCCCTGTTCAGCGTGGCCTAGATATCTGTGATCCCTGCATTCAGATGGTCATTAGAATGCTTAATGTACCATGTCAATGCGCGATCCTGCAACGCACTCACCAACGTTGCCTTCTTTATATTGTCATCCATGACTCCTTGTGCTTCCCATACGACTCTTAGCATGAACCAAAATTCGTCTAGATATTAGTTCCCTACTCCCCTGAATATCGTCAATTTTATCGCACTCGCCATATTGAACTGTGGTGGTGGCGGAGGTGGTGTGGGCGGAGATGGAGGTGAAGATGGTGAGACTGGTGGTGGTGTAGGTGGAGGTGGTAGGCATGGAATTTTCTACCTTATCAAACTGATCGCGCTCCTCAAAGAAACTTTTGCGAGCTCTTCCTCGCTTTCCCACTGAGGTGAAATCAAGGGGTTATTTTCTATCTCTACGCTACCTTCATTTCTATAGATCCTCCCACTTCATGTAGCCCCAAACATCAATTTATTTTCATAACCCACTTTTCACACAATAACATCTTAATCCAAGTGTTCAAAGATTTAACATAATTACCTCACGGTCCTTTGAGGAAGTATTGTTCCTCCTCGTTGTAGCTGACTGTCGTGTCTACCGCGAACTCGGTGATAAAACCCCCTATAATTTGATCAAGCCAATGGTCCAAAACATGCGTGATCTTATCTTTTGATGCTTCTAGTCTGCGCACTAATTCTAGAGTCCACACAATCGGTTTGTCAAGCCTACACCTTCCCTGACTGTCTGCTAGCTTCACAATCCACTCATACAACTCAGAGGGAAAGGATGTAAAGAAAATTTCATGGATTTCCGTATATAAGTAGCGCTCTAACCATTTTTCTATCTAACCACCCTTCAATTTCTTTCTTCATTGGATTCGAGTGACATGACATCAGACATCACTTATGTAGATCCCAGTCCCGGCAACGAAATGATTTGTTGGCTTGTTGGGGCCTGACCCAGGTTCGAAGATGATTTAGCCAAAGAAATTTCGGTACTACTGGCCCTTTCAGTAATAGTCCGCGGAGCGCAAACTGAGGTCTCACTCGTAGTATGGGAGGGTGATGGAACTAGGATTTTACACATTGGGGATGTCTAATGGGTTCTAAGTGGTCAGCGGTTTGACCTTGTGTGCATGTCGCTACGCGCACTTATCAGTACCTCGCAGCCTGTGATGCTGTCTTCGCACAGTCCTAGTCGAGGGCCGAATAGTGTTATTACCCAAGGCCTTATTAGTAACCCAATATTAGTTGATTAACTTAGCTTATCTATATGCTTTCAGTTATACTTAACAATATTCACCATTTATACAAAGGCACGCAGTAAATAAATAGTATAATTGCAATTGATATCAAACATGTAATAACATAAGAACAGATACACGGAATTCAAATAAAACTTCTCTTTATTATTCTTCCTCCTCGGTTATAGACTCAACTCTGCCCTACGCACTCAGCTGCAGGGGTCCGTGCACTTAGCTACGAAATCTACTAAGCCTCTACACACTCATCTGTAGAGCCTCTTCCTACTACTACGACCCAAGATACGTATACTCTTTCTCTATGCTTTCTATCTCATTCTATCTATCAAATTTTATCCCTTCATTCCTTTCTTTACAACTTAGAGCCTCACTCTATTTATACAATCCCATGGTCCGCGAACCATGGGTAGGCCAACACTACATTCAAAAATTAGGGCAGACAACCCTATGACTCTAACATACAATTTGCGCTCCGCACCCGCAATTTGCGGAGTCTTTACAACAATACTCAAAACTTGGGCTTTGAACCCCAAACCATGTTGTGGGGGTATTCCATGCCCAATAAGAGGATAGGTATTCGGATGAAGAATCTCTATAAACTAGAGGCATATGATTGTGCAACATTGAGTATGAAAGTAGAATTGGTGCAAAGCCAAGACATTAGCGAGTTGTGGCACAGGTGGTTAGGCCATTTGCATCATGGGGCTTTGAAGATAATGCATCAGATATTTACAGGACTTCCCAAATGTAAACTTGAGCAAGTTGACACATGCAAAGGTTATGCCTTGGGAAAGTACACCAAGTCTTCCTTTTATGATCGAGAGAGTCGAGTGTAGGCTATCTTAGAGCGAGTTCATACTAATTTATGTGGACCATTCTCGATGACATCCACAACGAAGCAAAGGTATTATGTGATTTTCATTGCTGACTATTCTCGTAAATGCTATATTTATTTCATGCAGAAGAAGGACCAAACTTTCACAAATTTTTGTGAGTTCAAAGCTTTGGTCGAGAAAGAGTTAGGGAAGAAGATAGAGACCTTGAGAAGCGACAACGGTGGAGAATATGTCTCTCAAGAGTTTAAGGACTTATGTGCAATGGAAGCAATTAAATGAGAGTTGATGGCACCTCATAACCCATAGCAAAATGGGGTGGCCGAGAGGAAGAATAGAACTATTGTATGGGTAGCACAAGAGGAATATTTCTCTTGTAAGAGACTAGATGTGGGTCACTTCACGATCTTTGGCTCATCCGTATATTCCCATGTGACAAAGGATGCATGGAAGAAGCTTGAGCTGACAGTAGAGTTGGGGATATTTGTGGGGTACACTGATACACCTCACAATTATCGGGTGTACTTGCCTACCAGTTGGAGCATAGTGGTTCGCAGAGATCTCAAGTTTGATGAGCAGAAGGCCATGCGATTTTCCCTTGAGAGGGAGCTCCAACTACAGGCTATGGAGGAACTGTTGGTTCATACGGAGGAGGAGCCTCAGACTGATGCAGAGAAGCCACATGCAGAGGTTCCAGGAGTGGAGACAACCACTCAAGTAGATTCTTTCAAAGATGGACGAAAGCGCACAAGAGAAGCTGACAGATTGTTAGAGGATGCGAAAGAGAATGGGGGAGCACCATCTTCTCAGCACAGACAGAGGAGGTTACCTGATAGGTATAATGGATAAATGGCCCTTGCTGGGGAATGTGTTGAGACCGAGCCATATTCCTTTGAGTAAGCAGTGCAGCAACCGATTTGAGTTGATGTTATGGTGGAGGAGTATGACTCCATAGTTTGTAATAGTGTTTGAAACTTGGTTCCGAGACCGGAGAACAAGTTAGTTGTGAGTTCTCGTTGGCTTTACAAGGTAAAGAAAGCTGTTGATGTTAGTGTCAAGAAGAGTAAGGCAAAATTTGTTGTCCGTGGATTTTCACAGGTCGAGAGGAACATGTTGCTGCAGTATATTTTGACAGAGGAGAAAAATGCTGACATTTTGACAAAGGTATTGTCAAAGTGTAAATTCAAGTTCCATAGAGACAGGATCGGAGTGGCAGATAATCCCTTTCTTGTTGAGAGGGAGTGTTGAAATATAGCAACAAGAATATTCCAATTTAATTTTTCCTTGAATTAAATTGTGAACTAAAATCGAATTTAGTCCTAACATCTACTTGGAAATAATTAATTAATTTATTTTAAATTAATTAGTTGGAGAAAGTCAAGTTAAAATTCTTTCTGAAGTCATGCAAGAGTTATCCCTTAAATTAAGGAGATAAGATTGAGTTATATTTGAGTTGTAATTAGTTAACTCAATTTACTAAGTTAAGTCTAGTTAAATTAGTTCCAAACTGTTCGAGGAACTAATAGTGAGTTAACATTCAGTTGATGCATGCATGCACTCAACTAGTGCTACTCCAGTTAACTGAAGTTTCTCTCATCAGAAAATCATGCATGTCTATTCTGAGAAAGACCCAGTTGAGATTAAAGTCAAGGATAATGTACTATCAGTTGCATGTGTTTTCTCATGGAGAAAAATCATGCATGCAGTCAAGGATTTATCCTTGAATATTGTGCAATTTTGGAGGAGGATCATCCACTTAGTAAGAGGAGAATCATCCACAAGGAACAACGCAAGGAAATAGGATCTTGGAGGGTAGAGAGGAAGGCTAGAGAGAACCCAAGATTTCTTGTGAGCATCTGTGATGATTGTACTAAGAGCTCGCTAGCTGTGAGAGCTAAGGCTTTGTATAATTCCTATGTATTTACACCATGTATGATAATACAATAGTGTGGGGTTTTTAGCTGAGGCTTTACCCAAAGTATTTTCATGTGTATTGTGCCATTGATTCTTCTTCTTCTGGTTATATTTTTCAACTCAATCTTTAAGCTTCCAAAAATTGATAGTAGAAGTAGGTTATAGTATTCTTCTTTGATTTATATTGCATTATTGGGTTAACCTACTGTTATCACTTAAGAAAAAATTCCTAAATTTTGAACATCAATTTGATTCCAAAAGATTGGTGTTAGTCTTGGTCTAGTCTTTCCATGGTTTGTTTTAGAGTCTAGGACCTAGAATGAGTCTTGTTGGCATTGTCAAATAGGGTCAACACTCTGGTTTTATCTATCACCAATCCCACTTCACACCTAAATTTCCATATGTCAAACTTGTGTCAAGGTTTTCATGCGCTACAAAACTGTCTAGGAGTTTTAGTAGCACAAAACCTAGAATTTGCACTGGCTGTGCTACGAAATCATGGATTCTGAACTAGGAGTTTTTGTAGCGTGCTAAGAAACCCCTGAAACAACCTGTTTCAGCATAAAAAGCTTTGTTTTCTGCTTTTACTAGTCAACTTCCAGAAGGGTCCTTAAGTAGCTGAGAACTCAATTTTGAAAACAGAAAGAGGTTTTTCTTCCTAACATACTGAAATACAAATACCACTTTCATTTTCTTCAAATTCTTTATGAGGTGGGAGAAATTTATGGTTAAAATTGCGCTACGAAACTGCTGAAAGCCAAGCTTTGTCTTCTGGTTTTAGCAGTCTTTTTCAAGATCAGTTTCTGGTCACAGGAAAAGGTATTTTTGAATTATGAAGAAGGTTTCTCTTCATCAACTCTCCAGATACAATAACCTATCTCACTTTCTTCATAAGTGTTATCATTTGGGAGATACTAAGCTTTATTTGAAACCCTAATTTGAGAGAACAGATTTTTCCTGTTTTACACGTGTTTTTCAAGCACAGATTCTGGACAACTGGAGAAGTGTTTTAAAAAACCAAGAGAGGTTTTTGTTCTAAAAAGAGTGGGATACAGAAACCTCCTTCAGTTTCGTAAAAAATCGCATGGATGAGAAGATAAAGGCTTTGTCCCACTTGCTAATTTTCAAGGATCCTAAACCTAAAAATAGGGAAACATGTTCCCTAATGTCTAGGGTTTATTATCAGCAGTAAGGTGACAATGTGGGAGGCTTCATCAAATTCGACCTCATGAGGTTGCAACTGTCAAAGAATGCATTCAATTTTTAGTTAATGTGGTTTAGTCATAACAAGGAGTTGTACTCCTAATTGTATTAGGACTCTAGGATTGTTAGTTAGTTGTCAAATGCATTTAAAGGTTTGTTTTATGGTTAGAATAGGTGTCACTCATAGCAAGTTCGAATTCTATAGATGAGGGATGAGGGAATCCATGTTGTAAATGCTATATATAAAGCAAGAGGTTGGAGAATTTTTGGCTCAACTGCTGCTCTATGTGCAGACAGTGTATATTTTTAACCTAACGCAGAGTTTCTACTTAGACAACTCAAGATTCATGAAGAGTTCTTGTATGTTTTTGTTTTGATGGAATATTCCAATACTTACATTGTAGTGTTGTTTACTTATGCTACTCGGAACTCATCAATGATGATATGACTTCCTTGATAGATAAACTAACTGTGTTTCACTATTTTATGTTTGCATTTCTGCACTTGAACTCTATAATGCCTTGACTTCCATGCTAGGTAGAATGTTTTGGCTTCACTACTCAGGATTCAAAGAGAGTTTTTAATTTCCTATTGTCTCATGGCTTTCTTGTTTCACTTGATTGTAATGGTATGAATACATGTTACTTAGAACTCATCAATGATGCTCTAACTTCCTTCATGTATTTATAAACTGTGTTTCCTTGCATTGTATCTTTGTTTTGTTGATGTATAAAAACTCTCTATGCCCTGACTTTCATGTTAAGCAAAATATTGCTGTGGTACTGAAACATACTTTGACTCCATAGCCAAATGGTAGCCAGCCTTCATCTGTCAACCTCATCTTTCAACCCATAAACCTATAAAATCACAAAACCATAGAGTTAGCCATCTATCCATATCTTTAATCAATATCATTAACCCTTTGAGAGAGTTGTCTCAAGCTGAGGAGGCTAAGCCTTAGCTAAAATATTGGTTTGAAATAGTTGCATTGAGATAGTCTGATTAGCAGCCTATCAGGGTCCTATTTTGGCGACAACATTTTGGTGCGTCTACCGAGAGGCTGAATATTATTCATTCCCGAAATCAAGAAAGCTAAACTTCTGAAGGTAACAGGAGCTTAGAAAGTTTTCGAGGCTACAATCTACCTTGGTGACTCCACACATCAAATAACAAATTGGAAGGTGACTCCACTGCTAGAAGATCGGTAGCTTGATAAAGTTTCAAGATGAGTTCCATTGCGAGAATGAATGCCAGGTATGCCCCTATGAATCGGTATCATATCCCTAGTTTTCAAAATCCTATGCCAAAGGTTGATTGGTTAGATGATCTTCCAATATTCAAAGATGAAAAGAAAGACAATGTTGCTCTTCATTTGGTTAGGTTCCATATGCATGTACGCAGTCTTAAGGTTCAGTTCCCTGAAGATTGTCTCATGAAGATGTTTATGACCACTTTAGAAGGAAAAGCATGGTCTTGGTATAAAAGCTTGGAAAATGGTTCATTATATTCTCTTGCTAATTTCCATGATGTATTCTATGACATGTATAAAGAGTGTCATCCCTCCTTATTGCTGGTCAAAGATTGTTGTAAGCATTCTGCGAATTTTATTCAATATTTGGAGGATTTTTATGATGATGATGAATTCATGGATGAAGAAATTTTATAGGCTCTTCATAACAATACATTTCAACACCAAGAAGAAAGGATAACATCCCATGAAATGCAGCATGAAAATCAGCAGGGGTTTACTTATGAAAATCATATTACATCCTCCGAGATTGATGTAGAGATGCAACAAACTTGTCAGTCTTCGGATCATAATGAAGATGAAAATAATTGCAAACACCAAGAAGAAATACTAGAAGAAATTTTTTATACTCCTCAGGCAGAGAAAAAGGTTGATCATTTATGTAATTCCTTACAACAGATTACTTGAAAGAATGATCATAATAGTGAGGAAAATTACATTGTCTATGGGAATCATGCAAAAAGGTAGTTGGATAGCATACCAAAGGAATTTTGTGTGGCTGAGAATCAATTTTCTGAAGATATAGAATTTTATGAGAATCATCAAACTAATCATGTCTTTTTTGACCCTATAGTTGATTACATGGAAAAGATTTATTGTTCAGGCTTCCATTTATATTTTCATCTTGAAGAATAGTTACACCTCATGCTGCCTTGGTTATTTAGTATCTGGTTTATTTTTGCTTCAAGCATAGTCAAGAGATTCAAGTGTCATATTAGATCGATGACTGGCTTCATTGGAAGTTTCATGTTCCTTGAGCTACAAGTGGAGATTGCAGCTGATAGGGTAGGTAGGAATGTGAAAATAAGCTCAGGGTAGGTTGACTGAGCATTTGTTTCAGTAGGTGCAGTTTGAATTCTTCTTCCAAAAATCATTAAAGGCTTGAGGAGTAGGTTGGGCAGAAGTTCAGAGTTTTATTCTATAGGATGGATAGCAGCACTGGAGCTACAGGTTCTTAGTACAACACAAGGGCACACTATCCCTAGCGGAGCCACCGTTATCACTTAAAAAAAAATTCCTAAATTTTGAACATCAGTTTGATTCCAAAGGATTGGTGTTAGTCTTGGTCTAGTCTTTCCATGGTTTGTTTTAGAGTCTAGGACCTAGAAAGGAGTCTTGTTGGCATTGTCAAATAGGGTCAACACTCTAGTTTTACCTATCACCGATCCCACATCACACCTAAATTTCCATATGTCAAACTTGTGTCAAGGTTTTCATGCGCTACGAAACTACCTAGGAGTTTTCGTAGTGCAAAACCTAGAATTTTCACTGGCTGCACCATGAAATCATGGATTCCAAACTAAGAGTTTTCGTAGCATGCTACGAAACCCCTGAAATAACCTGTTTCAGCATAAAAGACTCTATTTTCTACTTTTACTAGTCAACTTCCAGAAGGCTTCCTGAGCATCTGAAAACTCAATTTTGAAAAATTAAAGAATTTTTTCTTCCTAACATACTGAAATACAAAAACCTCTTTCAGTTTCTTCAAATTCATTATGAGGTGGGATAAATTTATGGTTAAACTTGCATTATGTAACTGCTGAAAGCCAAGCTTTGTCTTCTGGTTTTAGCAGTCATTTTCAAGATCAGTTTTTGGTCACAGGAAAAGGTATTTTTGAATTCTGAATGAGGTTTCTCTTCAACGACTCTCCAATTATAATAACCTATCTCACTTTCTTAATAAGTGTTATCAGTTGGGAGATACTAGGCTTTCTTTGAAACCCTAATTTCAGAGAACAGATTTTTCCTGTTTTACACATGTTTTTCAAGGACAGATTCTGGACAGCTAGAGAAGCGTTTTAAAAAACCAAGAGACATTTTTGTTCTAGACAGCATGGAATAAAAACACCTCCTTCAGTTTCGTAAAATATGTCATGGATGAGAAGATAAAGGATCTGTCCCACATGCTAATTTTCAAGGATCCTAAACCTAAAAATAGGGAAACATGTTCCCTAATTTCTAGGGTTTATCAACAGCAGTAAGGTGACAACGTGGGAGGCTTCATCAAATTCGACCTCATGAGGTTGCAGTTGTCAAAGAATGCATCCAATGTTTAGTTAAGATGGTTTAGTCATAACAAGGAGTTGTACTCCTAATTGTATTCGGACTCTAGGATTGTTAGTTAATTATCAAATTCATTTAAAGGTTTGTTTTATGGTTAGAATAGGTGTCACTCATAGCAAATTCGAATTCTCTTGATGAGGGATGAGGGAATCCATGTTGTAAATGCTATATATAAAGCAAGAGGTTGGAGAATTTTTGGCTCAGCTGCTGCTCTATGTGCAGACTGTGTATATTTTTAACCTAATGCAAAGTTTCTACTTAGACAACTCAAGATTCATGAAGAGTTCTTGTATGTTCTTGTTTTGATGGAATCTTCCAATACTTACATTGCAGTGGTGTTTACTTATGATACTCAGAACTCATCAACGATACTCTGACTTCCTTCATAGATAAACTAACTGTGTTTCACTGTTTTATATTTGCATTTCTACACTTGAACTCTATAATGGCTTGACTTCCATGCTAGGTAGAATGTTTTGGCTTCACTACTCAGGATTCAAAGAAATTTTTTAATGTCCTATTGTCTCATGGCTTTCCTCTTTCACTTACTTGCAGTGGTATGAATACATGTTACTTAGAACTCATCAATGATTCTCTAACTTCCTTCATGTATTTATAAATTGTGTTTCTTTGCATTGTATCTTTGTTTTGTTGATGTATAAAAACTCTCTATGCCTTGACTTTCATGTTAATCTAGTCTTGCTGTGGTATCGAAACATACTTTGACTCCATAGCTCAATGGTAGCCAACCTTCATCTTTCAACCTCATCTTTCAACCTATAAAATCACAAAACCATAGAGTTAGCCATCTATTCATATCTTTAATCAATATCATTAACCCTTTGAGAGAGCACTCTCAGGCTGCGGAGGCTAAGCCTTAGCTAAAAGATTGGTTTGAAATAGTTACACTGAGATAGTCTGATTAGCAGCCTATCAGTGTCATATTTTGGTGATAACACCTACCATCAAATTTTCTACGGAGCTTGCATCTCATTATGTTTAGAAAACATGGTTTCCATTTTTCCAAGATGTATCTAAGGTTGCAATGGAATTGCAAAAAGGCTGAATAAGACAATGATGAAGAAAGAAAGTAGCATGCTTAGTGATTCTAGGTTAGGACAATAATTTTAGGTAGAGGTAATGGACATGACATATTACCTAGAAAATAGATGACCCTCATAAGCATCAAATAATAAGAATCCACATGAGGTATGGATTAGTAAGAAATATTCTCTTAAACATCTCAGGGTATTTGGTTGTGATGCTTATGTACACGTTCCAAAGGAGAATACGAGTAAGCTAGATAATAAATATGAAAAGTGTATTATTATTGGATATAATGATGGGTTGAAAGGTTATAAGCTTTGGAACACAAAAAATAGAAAGGTTGTGTATAGTTAAGAAGTGGTATTTAGAGAAGTCAAAAATGTTGTCAAACAAGAAGTCCTACCAAGAGAGAAAGAATTGTGGAAGATAGAGTTTGAAGTTAAGGATATTGAATCAAACTCTACATAAGAATAGGATTTAGAAAAAAATAACCACATACTCCAGTATTGAGGAGATCAATTCAGGAAAGAAGGCAACTAGAAAGTTACACTCCAACTGATTTCCATTCAAATTTTTCTCTATATATTACTAATGATGATCCTAGAAATATTAGGGAAGTAGTGGATTCAGAAGATGGAAAACTCTAGAAAAAATCCATGGTTGAAGAATGGAAACCTTGGATAAGAATACGGCTTGGGATCTAGTGGAGTTTCCAGCCAAAAGAAATCCCATTGTTATTAAGTGGGTGTTTAACAAGAAGTTGAATGCAAAAGACAAAGTGGAGAAATACAAAGATCAACTAGTAGAAAAATGTTACTCCTAGGTAGAGGGAATTCGCTTCAGTGAGATCTGTTCTCTTGTTTCCAAGTTAACTTCTATTCAATTTCTTTTATTTTTTGGTGTTTCTTTTTTTGAAGTAGAATAGATGGATATGAAGAAAATTTTTGTACATGAGGATCTAGAAGAAGAAATGCACATGAAGCAACCATAAGGCTTTATGGTGAAGGGAAACAAAGAGTTGGTATGTAGGATGAAAATTTCCCTATATGAGTCAAAGTAATCACTAGGGATGTGGAATAAAAAAATTGATACTTATATATTGGGACTTGGCTTCCCAAGGAGAAAAGTAGATCACTATGTAAATATCAAATTAATTGGTGCCCATAATATTTATATGTACATGTACTCGATGATACGTTGTTGATAGGAAATGATAAGGAAAACGTCCAAGAAGTTAAAAATCAGTTTTCCTTTAAATTTTACATGAAGGATCTTAGTGTTGCAAATTTAATTTAAGGCATGAAAATTAAAAGAGAGTGGGAAAATAGGAAAATATAGTCATATTAGAGGAAATATGTCAAGAAAATATTGTATAGGTTTAATATGTAGGAATGTAAAACGATAATCGTCTCTATTCCTATAGGTGTAAAGTTATCTATAGACTAGTGTCCCAAGGCACAAATAGAGGAAGAGAACATGTATAGAGTTCCATATGCCATTGTGGTTGGAATTTTGATGTATGCAATGCTCTGGACCAAACAATACATTACACATGCAATGACAGTATTGAGAAACTAAATGTCAAAACTAGAGAAGGAACATTGGAAAACGATAAAGAGGGTTTTCAAGTATTTGTGTGGTGCTACTGGCTATGGATTGTGCTATGAAGGAGGGATAGAATTGGAAACAATTTTGGAAATACATGGATTTGTTGTTGTATATTGGGATAGAGATATGGATCATAGAAGACCTACAAGTGGGTATTGTTTAGCTTATTTGTAAGAGCAATTAGTTGGATGAGAAAGATATCTGTAGTGGAACTACATAAGTTGAAGACATGGTAGCCACTCATGCAAGCAAGGAAGTAGTATGATTACAAATAATATGTTTAGGTATTGGGTTGTTATAGCACACTATAAAAGATAGATTGTGCCAGTGAACATGTAATCATCTTGGCAAAGACCCTAGCTGATCATTCTATTGCAGCAGCTACAAAACCCTCCAAAATTTTGGCCTGCACTCAAATTTTGGAGCCTACTGTGGATCTTGAGATCGGTCATTCCTTAGTCGCTTATTGGTAAGATGATGATTTCAAGCTCCCTTCTTCGATCTCAAGAGTCATTCATTCTTTTATCTTTATATAGCAAGTGTCATCTTTGGGCATGGGAGTTATCACTTGTCATGTAAAGGGAAGTTTTGGTTTGCTTCAAGTGGCAATATTTGTGAAAATGAGTTATTCTCATCATATAGACATGTTTCGCTCTCGTTTCTAAATTTTCACGCACAATTACCCAAGTTTCGTCATTATCCTCACAAAGTTTATCGTTGGAGCTGCACTTATCGTAAGATGCCACAAAGCTTGTTGCATTAAGAGAAGTATGTATTCATATGTTCTGGATGATTGATGTTGTATCACTAAGTGTCTAAGTGTGTGGTCACAATCAATTTATATCATTGCTCCCATCGGTTCCACTGATCCCACACTGAGCCAAATTCTAGAGGATTCCTAAACCTAGCCTCATCTAGCCTTCCTAAACTGCGCACTTTGCATCTACAACCCTCAAGCTGTTTCCTTTCTTACTGGAACTGCGCAATGCATAGAAAGCCCAATATCCCTTGGCATAAAAAATTGTGCATAGGCTACCTCCAGCGAACTTCCCTTATCTGGAGCTCACTGCCCTGAAGAACTACATCAATTAGTCCTCAGGGCGCCCTTGTTGCCTAGTGTTGGGCACCGGATCCCCCAAGGGAATTTTTGGGGCTAAGAGCCCAGATTTTGGTCAAAAGATGTAAATATAATATAAATACTCTACAATTTGTGGGCATAGAGAGCGAAGTCATAAATGAGTCATAGGGTTGTTCACCCTCAATTTTGTAATGTAATGTCAGCTTTAGAGATCTACGCATGATTTGCGGACAATGGGATTGTATAAATAGAGCTAGGCTCTAAGTTGTAAGTTAGCAATATAAATAGAAAGAGAAATGAAGAAGAATTGAGTCTTATCTGAAGTGTAGAGTCGAGTCTTTGGGTCATAGAGTAGGAGAAGGCTCTGCAGCTGAGTGCACAGAGGCCTAGTGGTCCGCAATTGAGTGCGTGGACCCTTGCAGCTGAGTGTGAATGGAAGGTTGAGTCTATAACCAATTCAAGCATTAATAAAGAGAAGTTTTATACCATTATTGTGTATTTATTTATTGTTTTCTGCATTGAATGTATTGGGTATAAATTACATTTATGTTGTTTATATGATGCAAGAACATATATGATTATGTTGATTAAGTAAGTGTGAGATAAAGTATCTATTTACTTGAAGTTAACTAACACCTGTAAGAGGATAAGTAAGATACACAGTGTAATTTGGGGAAACAATGTCGATTGCTGCCATAGCAGTGCGAAAGCACCCCAACCCCTGGTGAAGGTTCTGCGAAGGTGGTTATAACAGATCGTGGAGGTATCACAGGTCAGGATAGTGTGCGAAGTGACCTGCACAAAGGTATTCATAGTTGGACTAAATCGACCCCTCAGACATCTCCAAGGTGCAGAAAATTGGTTCTAGCATCCCCCCATACTGCTTCGGGTGAGACTTTAGTTTGCACACCATGGGCTGATGCCGAAAGGGTCAATAGTGTAAGGATTTGTTTGGCTAATTAACTCTGAACGTAGGTCAGGCCCCATCAATCCAACATGGTTCCGTTTCCGAGACAAGAATCTGGATAAAGATGTCTGGTGTTGCATCATTGGAATCCAACTAAGAAGGAAATTGAAGGTTGGTTGGATAGGAGGATTCATGAGTTCACGGCACAGGAGAACAGGAATCCATGACTGACAAAAGAAAAGTGGTTAGATTGCGACCTGTACACAGAAATCCACAAGATCTATTTTGCATCTTTCCCTACTGAGCAGTATGAGTGGATCGCGAAGTTAGCAGATAGCTAAGGAAGGTGGAAGCTCAACAGTCCTGTTGTGTGGACCCCAGAGTTGGTGCGCAGATTGGAAGCATCAGTGGATAAGATCACGCACGTTGTTGATCACTGGCTCGATTGAATTATAGGAGGATTCATTACTGAGTTTGCGATAGATACTTCAGTTAACTATAGCGAGGTAGAGTGACGCTTTCTCAAAGGACCGTGAGGTAAGTACGTAAAGTCTCTGAATACTTGGATTAAAATACTATTGTGTTGAAAGAGGGTTATGCAATTTCCTTGATGTGTGGAGCTACGGGAAGTAGAAAAACCTACAAAAATGAAGGAAGTAAGGGACCAGAGAATAGCCCTCTGATTTCACCTCCATGAGGGGACGAGGAAGAGCTCGCAAAGGTCTCACTAGGAAATGTGATCCATTTGATAAGGCAGAGGATTCTATGCATACCACCCCCACCCACACTGCCACCAGCTTCACCACCATCAACTTTACGACCATCACCTCCATCTTCACACATACCACCTTCGCTGCCACTGCAAGTCAATATGGCAAGCACGATAAAGTTTCATGTGTTCAAGGGCGTGGGAAATGAGGATCCATACCAATTCTGGTTCGTCATAAAAGCTGTATGAGAAGCTCAGGGAGTTACAGATGACAATATAAAGAAAGTGACACTGGTTAGCGCCCTACAGGACCGCGCACTAACCTGGTATGTTAAGCACTCCAATGATAATGCAAATGTGGGAATCACGGATATCCAAGTAGCGCTAAACGAAGGAATTTAGCAGGCCAAAGTCTAAAGCATAATCGATCATTGGGTTCAAAGAAATCATGATGCTACCAGTTGAAACTCCTTGGGAGTTGGATCAAAGGTTGAAGTGTATGATTCGCGAAGCTAATATGAATCTGACGGATGGACAACATCGTGAATGGTTTGTAGCGTCACTAACGCCGAATTTGAGGACTGCACTATCACATTAGAAGTTAATGACTCAGGCAGAGGCCTTAGAAATCGAGATGAGGCTGCATGAGACCCCGACGCAGGATCCTAACTTGGGAGTTCAAAAGATCCACATGCAATTGGAAAACCTATGCCTTGAGATGCAGAGTCTGATACAGGATATGACAGCTCGCCCGGAAGTGCACGAAGAGGTATGGTGCATAAAATGCAAGGGCCAGGGTCATGATAATGACCATTGCCTGGTGTTTGCAAATTATCTCGCAGGAGGAGGACCGATGTCGTTAAGGCTGGAAGCACAAGCAAACCTGGCGCGATGCCCGCTTTGTGGTGCGATTGTCAAATAGGAGGGAAACACGCTACGGACAACTGTCATTTGTTACAGAATTATACACAAAATTCACAGCAATTGTTCTGTAACTTTTGTAAGTCAGTAGGACACGATGAGTGCACTTGTAGAAGCTATGAGCTAATGATGGATAGAACTCCCACCTACAGAGTTCAAACCGAAACACGACCCCTAGACTAGAATGCAGGAGTGGCGCAAACAAGATTTTAGGGACGCGGATGAGGCTGAGGTGGAGGAGGAACTGGAAGAGGTCGCTAACAGCTAATACACTACAACTGCAGAGGGTCAGGACGTTATGTCTATGATTTTACAAACCCAACATGTCCATCATGTCTATATTATACCTTGTTTGATCATGAGACAAAATATTGTCCTACGCTGATAGCTAGGATACGCGACAAGGGAGCACTACCGCCTCCCCCAACTCAAAACCCATAGATGATGAGATCTGAGCCACGCAAGAAAGATCCAAATGTGAACATTGTGCTCCGAAGTGGAATCATGATTGGAGATGATAAAGGCAAACAATCTGAATATAGTACTTGATTTCACAAGGCTCCGATGAAAGAAGCAGAGTTTGATTTGAAGCGCGCTAAGGAAACCTTCATGGAAGCTAAGAAGATCTTTGTTGATGCCTCCACTTCAGGAAGCAAAGATAGACCAGAGCTGAAAATGGACCCATCCATGCTCACAAAATTCCTGGAAATGAATTAAGTTGTTGCGTGACAGTAGGGCTGTAAATGGACTGCAGGAACTCATTAACAGATGCGCTGGGACCATGCCAGGAGAACTGCATGTAGTCCGAAAGATTGGAAAGAATATGATGAGGACGGGAAGAGAAATGAGCTTAACTACATAGATTAGAGAATATGAGATGGACCAAGTAATTCTGGATTTAGGATCAGATGTAAATGTTCTGTCGAAGCAGACATGGGAAAAAATGGGGAGGCCTACGCTGCAATGGTCTCCTATTCAGCTGCGAATGGCGAACCAGCAAAAATAATACCCATGGGGCGATTGCAGGGAATCACTGTGGATATTGAGGGAGAAAGCTCGCTAGCAGACTTTGAAGTAATAGAGATTGTTGATGATAATAATCCCTACCCCGTGCTCTTAGGAATTGATTGAGCCACTGACATGAACGGGGTGATTGATCTGAAGAAGTGCAAGATGATTTTGAAAAGAAGTCTCTACAGGTAGTTATACCTTTGGACCTTGCAGAAGGATCGCGCTATACAGAGCCGGTGCATGACTATGAAAGTGACGACGAATTGGACTGCATCTACAAAATAACCGCGTGAGAGTAATACTGGGTAAATCCCACCACAGATGGATGGATCTCATGGGAGCACGAAAGCTCCTTGGATTCTGATGAGGAGATAGAGCGATGGCAAAACTGGTTACACGAGGTAACCACGTTGAACTGTGTATCAATGGAAGTGAGGGATCTGCCTATTTATGATGGGTTAAGTGAGGTAGATACTTTCCTAGATAAGTTTAAAAGGGAAGTGCCAGAAAAGCTACGCTTCCAGGTTTTGAATTGGATACTGCGTGCTACACCCGCGAGGTGGTGGGGTGTTCACAAAGGGATCTTAGAGGATTGGCGCGAATACAGGAGAATGATGTGCACATGGTTTGGAAATCATAGAGTGTGATTAACAGATAAATTCAATGGGAAGGATAATCCACACGCACATCTAGCCAGGTGGATGTTTACATATGGAAAACAACCTACGTGGATACGGATGAACTCTACGCTGAGAGGTATCGTCAATAAGCTTGTGTTGGGGGGACAGATGTGCAGTTGGCTCTTAAGGTTAGACAGACAGTATGTGGGAAGAACAGTCGTGAAGAAGGTTATCCCCGCGAAATCATTTCACAAGATGTGAAACATGCTGAAAAAGGTATCCAATGCGTAGTGAAGTGGCTGAGACCCGTGCGTACTCGGACAGATGCCTTTTCGGTTGGTTGATAGAGTAGAGGTCGTAATACCTATGAAGTCTATCGTGTCTAGTCTACACATAGTGGTGCTCGCAGGGGTAATGGACCGCGAAGCCCTGGAAGAAAGGCTCGCACCGTTGGAAGAGCTCGAAGGTGAATGGTTGGGACTCGATGAGGAGATCTAACAGGGTGATCTTAGGCTCCAAGAACTCATGAATGAAAGAGTTCAGTTGAGGGAAAAAAGTGCCATGGTGGAAGCGGAAGTCAAGAAGCTTGAGGAAGGAATAAAGAAGGACTTTCTTGATAGAAAGACCATAGTGATAAAGCAGGATGAGCTCGATTATATTGACAGACTTGGGGACCACCATTGAGAGTTTCTCAATTTGTTGCATGAGATGGGACCGTATGTTATTAAGGAAATCACAAATGGCGGCATGGTATAGTTGGAGAAGTTGAATAGCGGACTCTTCCCATGGAAAGTAAATGGTAGTCGTTTGAAGCTATACACAGGTGGCCCGCCCAGCTGACTAGCCACAAGAAGCATAGTCTTAGCGCTTCAGGCAGCTGAAAGGAGGCGCGAGACTATAAAATACTCTACCCAAGAGTTGTGCGATGTTAAGACTGTGCGTAGTAGCGAGGTGTCACAGGGTCTATGATAGTGCACAGGTAGCTATGCTGCCACATAGGTTGGCTGGAAAGTGACCATTGTAGTCACTATTCACAATGTGATGCTTGGTTTGAGACCAAATGGAGAGGGCGGCAAGCATTTAAGGTGAACTTTATGGGCTAGATTTGGGAAAATCTGCCGCCAAGGGAGCATTAATGGACCGGATTTGGGGGGAACAGTCGAATTCGAATTCAAAAGACGCTATAAATTGCAAAGGGCTTCCCAACAAACAACACTTGGCCATTTGAGTAGAGCTATTGCGTGCCGAGAGATTCATGAAGCCCGATTTGTTTGATCTTTTGAAGTCGAAGGCATTATTTGAGAACCTACCTGAACCGTTGAGAGATTTGTGGAACAATAGTATGACCAAGCTAGAAGAAGCCATGGATATCAAAGAGATGATAGTTGAAGAGACCACGTAGGCCATGACGATAGGAGATGCCCCAAAAAGCATCGGGATAGTTGCAAAAATCCCTAAATCGCCATGCACGCCCAGGCCCAAGAAAGACAAGAAGCCTATGGTACCAGTGCACATGTCCCCTAGAAACACGCTGATAACTAAATTGACCATGGAAGAAAAGGGGAAGGCAATCAATTTGGAAGCCGATGAGGAGGAGGAAGAGCTTGAGGAAGTCTTGGTGGAAGAAGATGAGGACAAAGAAATGGAGGAAGAAACCCGAGGTAAGAACCCTCTGATTGGGTTGCCCGCATACGTTCCTCCGCAGAAGGGGAAATCAAGGGTGCCCAAGGACCTAGATGAGAGCAAGAGCTCTCTGTAGACTCTGTTGCTCCCTGATGATATCATTTTTGAAGCAGTGCACTTAGGACAGGTGCCAGTTCTAAAGTTTGAAGATTGGGATGTCGCAGACCATGAGAAATTCCCACATCTGGCAACCGTGCAGCTAATGCGCCCGAAGAAAAATATAGTGGTGGGAGTCATAGAATTGGAGCCACACAAGTGGTTGCATGGAGTAGAGAAAGCAGGGTTGTTAAACCTGCTCTGGGTGCCGCATTACCATCACGCCCCAATGACTATCTTTGTCATCAGGCAGTTTCCCTGCATGGTGCATGATGGGTGTTTATGGCTAGAAGAGCCCATCCCCATCACGAACCACCTAATCTATAGAATTACCTGACTGCCTTGCAAGGGGGAGGACCCAGCAGATATTTTGGATGGTAAGAGTAAAGATTTGGCCATCGCAGAGGGCATGGAGAAAAAATTCAAGCTAGAGAATAAGAAGAGGGAGTACATGATCTCCAGTATTAATAATAATGCGGTCAGAGTCATGACGTAGATATTGGCTGGAAAGGTTATGCGGAAGTGCCACACAGATGAGGTGCCCACATCGGTGGTTAGACTTGCTGCGTAGTGCACAGAGGGGGTCCAGTTTAACTGGTCGAAGTACTTGAGCAAGGATTTCCCAGAGAATTTCTGTGAGGAACAAGAACAAGGGAATACTTTCCACTATGCGTGGCTTCTGCTTTCCACAGTGTTGGTGTCACGGGAATTTCCCAAGGACAACCAGTTACCCACGATTGCAAAGGATCTTCTAGAGGCAAAAAAGTATGCTTTGTTGTGGGAAACTAAATATGCGTAGAGAATCAAAGACAACAAGATATTCTGGGTGTTCATGGAGATGAACATCAGAATGGAGATTAGTCGCAAGCCGCTGTTATTGCCCACTATCTATAACAGTCTACAAAGCTTCACAGAGTTCAAGGCGAACTTCCGTCATGTATATATCAGGGCGTGCAAGGACCCCATAAAGAAATGGAATAAGCTCCCCTACTTGGCCATAGATGATGTCATATTCATCGTGCTTGAGTCATGTCCATCAAAGTGGCATGCTCTAGCCAGCTCCACGGTGGTATCAGGGAAGTCCACTGCACAAAGGAAAAAGGAGGAGGAAAAATTTTGGATGCCACAGTTGGCATAGAAGAGAAGAAACAAAGCAGCAGTAACCAAGGCACAAGAGGCGCACGATGCTGCAAAGGCAGCAATAGAACAACAATAGGAAGATGAAAGGAGGCGCGGGACTATAAATAGGTGCATGGCAGCAGTTTAGATACAGTAGCCTCTGAACAACGCATCCAAGAGGTACAGTAGGTAGCTACTCAATGCGTTGTCAATCTTGCAGCAGTCCAAGCAAAGTTGGGAGGTCTCCGCGCGAATATCTCTGCACTGACAGATTGACTTGAGGGCAAGTTACGATGTTTGTGTTGTGGGCCTGCTAGGCACGAGATCCCCCAAGGGAAGTTTTGGGGCTAAGAGCCCAGATTTTGGTCAAAAGATGTAAATCCGATATAAAGACTCCGCAATTTGTGGGAGCATAGCACGAAGTCATAAATGATTCATAGGGTTGTCCGCCCTCAATTTTGTAATGTAATGTCGGCTTTAGATTGAGGCTCTAAGTTGTAAGTTAGCAATAGAAATAGAAAGCGAAATGAAGAAGAATTGAGTATTGTTTGAAGTGTAGAGTCGAGTCTTTGGGTCATAGAGTAGGAAAAGGCTCTGGAGCTGAGTGCGCAAAGGCCTAGTAGTCCGCGGCTGACCGCGCGGACCCTTGTAGCTAAGTGCGCAAGGCAGGTTGAGTCTATAACCGATTGAAGCATTAATAAAGAGAAGTTTTATACCATTCCTGTGTATTTATTTATTGTTTTCTCCACTGAATGTATTTGGTATAAATTACATTTTTGTTGTTTATATAATGTGCAAACATATATGATTGTGTTGATTAAGTAAGTGTGAGATAAAGTATATGTTTACGGGAAGTTAACTAAAATTTGTAAGAGGATAAGTAAGATACGTAGTGTAATCCAGGGAAACAACACAGATTGCTGCCATAGCAGCGCGAAAGCACCCCAGCCCCTGGTGAGGGCTGCGCGAAGGTAGTTATAATAGATTGTGGAGGTATCACAGGTAAGGATAGTGTACAAAGTGACCTACGCGAAGGTATTCACAGTTGGGCTAAGTCAACCCCTCAAACATCTCCAGGGTGTAGAAACTTGGTTCTAGCATCCCCCCATACTGCTTCGAGCGAGACTTCAGTCCATCCACCACGGGCTGATGCTGAAAGGGCCAGCAATGTAGGGATTTTTTGCCTAATTAACTCTGAACCTGGGTCAGGCTCCATCAAGCCAACACCCAATCCCCCTTGCCTCTGAAAACTAAGCAGATTTGTCCTCCAGGGTCTCATCCCGCATTAGCCACTGCATGCTTGAAATACACAATTATGTTCCTTAGCAAGAACTGTGTAAATTTTCCCTCAGTGGGAATTGTGCAATCTTATTCCTTAGTCTAACCCAATCATTGAGCCTACTCCCCCGTGACCTTGTACTAGTTCTGGCTTTGTTAGTGGATTATCATGCAACGTCTTAGACTAATGTTTTATCAGACTGATGTTGTATTTCCATGGGTGGATCATAGATACACTAATTCTACCAAGATATGGAAAGATAATTAAAAAGGATATTAAGATTGAGGACATGCTAGATGATACTAAAGGAGTTGAGTAGAAAAGATAATCATCAAATAAGAAGTCCAAGGAACCCTGAGGTATGATATAGGATCAGAGATCAAGACCGCATGAAAACTCCATCTGATTCACAACCCTTTGGAGGGTAGGTATGTAAAACAAAGTGCAACTCATAAAGTTGAAATACACCTCTTTGTATAGAATGAATGACAAATTATCATTGCCATATCATTATGTATTCAATTAAATGTATGGTTGCAAACACTGAAAGTAGTTCCATGTGTTTTCGCTAAGTGTTGTGTTCCCTTTTACATGTTGGGATAATTGTCATCTTTTGGCATGTTTTGATGATGTGTAATGTTGCGATCCTTTTCTGGTGGTTTCGAAGGTTGGTATTTGTGTATACGAGTTGTTATATCTGATGGGCCTCATCATTGGGTAACTATATGGATCTTAATACACCTCCTAGCTTATTTAAAATAAACTCTTCTCATAATTTCTTACATATTTTGATTGTATTTTGCTCAATGAGATGAGTCAAAGTGATATAATGCCTAGTGGAATTGTATTGCATTTATTGTAGGTTTTTCAGAGAAAATCATGGAAATTTTGGCTAATTAAGGGTTGAAACTCGAATGAGACAAGGAGGAGAAATTGTAGGAGGTAGATCCTCCTCATTTACTCCTCACTCATTCGAATATTACTCCATTAATCACACTAGCTCGGAGTACAAGAAGCCAAGTCATGGACATCAAAAGGCAGTCGAGCCAGTGACAGTTAAAGAGCCAGTTTATCTTGAGTTTGGGAGCTGAGCCTCCCTAGATTTAAGGAAGTCATTAGAGACTTCAATTGTATAAATAAGGAGTCCTAGAGCCTCATTCGAATTTTTGCTGTAAAAACACAAGTCATTTTCAAATTCAAGGCTTGGAGAAGACATTGTTATGTAATTTTGTGTTTTGATAATGAGAATGAGCATTTCCTTGATCCAACATTGAGTTAACTTAGAGGGCTAAAGCTCTTGGGTTAGGGCCCAGCCCTAGCAGCAAAGGCTCCTCTTCTTGTATTTGTATGCTTAGTTTCTGTCATATATTAATGTTTGAATTGTCTTTAGCATTATTTCATTGTAAGTAGTTGAGGATTTGATTATTTTTCTTCCATTTGTGCTTTACTTCAACAATAGCTTAGAAGAGATAAAGGACATCAAAAAGCTGTCAATAGCTGGATTTTTCCTCACTGCTTCCTTCAGGGATCATGGTTTGAGGAAAGAACCCCTATGCAATGCCAGAAAGACAAAATTATGATTTGCCATGGAATTTAGGGTTTTCTGTTACTTAGGCCAGCATTTGATCAGTTTGCAAGAATAGGATTTAGTTTTCATTTATTCTATCTTCAGTCTTACATTAGATCTCATCAATGTTTCATATTATTCTTTAGTTTTTCCCATGCATGAAATAGGAAGCTAGCTCAAGAAATTCTGTTTTCCTTGGTTAATTGAAATCCTTCTTGTTTACATGATTTTTGGATAAATGTCAATGGTTGATGTAGTGCAGGAGTTTCAAAAGTACAGATATATTTCATGATCAGTAACCTCATTCCAACTTCATCCATCCATGGCCATCACTTTCTTTCACTAAAACCCTCACCAATTTCACCATTTCACAAGAATACTTCTCCAAGCTTGTTGAGCAAGTCCAACCATCTCACAACTCTGGTTTTGAGCTATGCATGAGTCCCAGGCACTCCCTTGCCTCATTCCATCCACCAACCACCTTCCCTAAGCTTCACATCACCTTCAACATCCCTCCTTTTTCTCTCGGTTGTATCCTATAGGAATACAGGGATCTTGTAAGAATTCAAGACATCCTGTAGAACGCATTAGGACATCTTGTAGGTTGACTTGTAGTGGCCTGGTTTCAGGCTGAATTGAGGAAAAATCCCCTAGGAAGCTATAAAAGGACCCCTACTTGCCTCCCAAGCCTTATTACCATTCACCATCATCCCTAAGCCACCTGCCACGTCACCAAAAGAAGTTAGCTTTCACACTTTCACATAAAAAAAAAGATAAAAAGAAAAACAGAGTTATTTTGTTCATTTATATGCATAGCAGTAGAATGTTTGATGTTTTGAATTTGCATGCTTAGGACAATAGGATTGCATATATGCTAACTTAGCATTCTTTTGAAGCAAAGTCTCTTAGCACTTAGTCAGAAAAATGGTGTGTTTAAGCATTTGATTTTAGTTTTTTTCTTACTGCAGTAGACAAGATTTCTTTTAGTGTAGATTTTTCTTTTCTTCATCAGTAGTCAAGCTTCTTTTGAATCAATAGAAGTCTGGTTTGAAAAAACTTTGTGGTGTATCACCAACTTAGCAGTGACAAAGAGCGGACCCATCACATTTACTTGTTTATACAACACTGTCACCTCCAAGTTTGTACAAACCCCGGGTTCATAAAGTGAATTTGGTAGCCTTAGGAGTTGCAGCATTCTTGCTGCAATATTGGTGCTCATCAATTTTTGGCACCGTTGCTGGGGAGGTTTCTGAGTAATATTTGATTTCTTCTTTCTTTCTTCCATTCCATATCTTTGGCATTCTGCTATTAGTTTCATTTATGCAAAAGTAATTTAGTTTTCTTTCTTTTCCATTATGCATTCTTTGCTTTCTTTTCCATTCTGCATTGTTTGCTTTCTTTTCCATTCTGCAATTGATATTTCATGCAAGAAATTAGTTTTCATTCAGTCAGTTAATTTCCATTTAGTTTTTGATTTCAATTTTGCAATTATTCTCAAAGCTTGAAAAAACACAAAACAAAACAAAAACATATCTTTCATGCCTCGTAGGAATATGGATAACTTAGGGAAATTTCTGCCAAATACCCCCACCACTTCAAACAACCAACCTTCCCTCTTCTTCAATGGCTGTGAATTAGAGAACCCCTTAGCTAAACAACCAAAGATATTTGAAGAACCTACAGGGGAAGAAGAAAGAATAAGAACCCATTCCAACTGACCCAATGGCTGAAAATAGAAATGACAAAGGAAATAGCGAGAGAATTGAGGGTGCCTTTCCCATCAGAGAAACTAATGGAGATACCAAGATGAAGAACATAACCCCTCTACTCTTCCTCATTTCCATGGCCTGACCTCAGAAGACCCAGACACTTTCTTGTTTGAGTTTTTTGTCATATGCATAACCTATGATTACACCAATGATGAACTGAAGTTGAAACTATTCCCATCCACTCTCAATGATGAAACTTTGCGCTGGTTCATGGGTTTACTTGGGGATAGCATCACAACTTGGGCTTAGATGCAGCAAGCATTCAAAAACAAGTATCGAGACTAGAGCAGGTCCCAAGACACTAAAGAGGAAATTTTTAAGATGACCTTAGGTCATGATGAATCCCTAGAGGATTATGAAGAAATATTCCAACTCAGCAACAAAAGGGCCAGGTGCAAACTTAATCCTAAGTCACTGAAGCTAGTCCTACTTAGAGGGGTAAGGGAAGATATTCTGAAGCCTAAACCTGCTAGCAGAAGGGGACATCTACCAACTATCCTATGAAGATATCAAGACTGTCTTTAGGAACCATTCTAGGGAAGCTAGGAAAAATGGTAGCGGTAGTCGACCTATGGTAAGTCCATCCTCTTCCAATACATCCATCAAGGCTGAAATTGGAAATATGCTGGAATATTTCAAGAGTGAGATGTTGCAAACCCTTGCCCTACAAATGGACACTATGCACATCAAGAGAAAGCAAGAGGAGGCAAAGAGATCCTTAGCCTTTTTCTGCCCTAGATGCACAAGGAGGCACCCGAGGAATGAATGTCCATTGAATCTCATTGAAGTCTGCTCGGTCTGTGAAGAAAACCACTCCACATAAAAGTGCCCTTCTCTACTTGGACTAAAAGTTGTGTATCAGGGAACTGAAGGGGTGACTGAACAACTCTGCTACATAAATCAAAGGAGACCTCATGGGCCTCGGCCATACCAGCAAGGCATGCAAGGGTCATCCCATGCCTATTACAACCCCAACTAGACCACATCCATTCCCTCTTGGGGGTCCCTGCTCATCCTTCCTGGTCTGCACCTCCTCCTTGGTCCTTTGCACCTCAGTACCATTCCTAGCCAACCAACCAATCATTTCAGTCATATGCTCCGCCACAGCCTCAGTGGAATGCACCATCCTATGGGTGGAGACCCCCATACAATAATTCTCCAGCTTTATTGCCTTCACCACCTACCCAACCACAAATTTTACATCCTGCTCCACATAAACAACCCTAGATGCCTGCCTAGCCAAATCTGAACCCAAACAACTGACAGGCACAACAAGTATACAATGTAGAGACATCCTATCTTGCTTATGTTGTGGATATTTAGGAAATCAACCTGATATCTCGGAGAGTACTCCTAGACAACCAACCTCCACTTCCAGCTAGGGAGAGTGAGGAGGAAAGAGAGGAAAGCATGCCTAAAGTAAATCCACCGCCCTTTCCTGAGAGATTAACCCATCCAGTCCAGCCTAACCCAAAAGAGAATGAACTTCTGGGAGAATTAAAAAATCTATGTGTCAAAATTCCACTTATCCAAGCCATAAAGGATGTACCTATTTACAACAACTTGATTAAGGAGACGTGTTTCAAACACTAAGGGAGGTGAAAAAGAGACACCCATACCATTAATGTCGTTGGACAACTGTCTGACTTAATGTTGGGGCAGGTGATTTTCTTGAAGTATTTGGACCCTAGAAGCCCTGTAGTAGATGTGCACATCAATGGCACTATTGTCCCACACACTTTGATTGATATTGGGGCTTCCATTAATTTGATGACTAAGGACACCAATGCTCAAGCTCAATCTCTAGGGTTCATTGAGAAATACCACAACAATCTTGCAAATTGCAGACTAATCCACAGTGACCCCTGAGGGGATTGTGGAGGATTTGATGATCTCCATTGCTCTTGGGAGTGCCCTGCAGATTTCCTAGTTCTCCAGCGTAAGGCCAAGCTTGTTGGTTACCCTCTCATCCTTGGGAGGCCCTGGTTAGCCACTGTCAATGCCTACATTAGCTGCAGGGCTGGAAATATGACTATAAAAAATGGTCATATGTCCAAGAAGTTAGTGTTGTACCCTCCTGCTCATCCATCTCGAGAACATTACTTACTTTTATGGCTGGAAGAGGAGGAAGAAGATGAAGTCTACTCAGCCCAACTCTCTACCTTAGAAACAACCATGCGAGGAGGACCACTAGATGAAGATGATTTGATTGAACACATACTCCAAAGTCCAACTCCCAACACATTTTCCTTAGAATAAGTAGTAAAGGAAACCTAGAACAACCATCACATTGATCTATGTTTAGCTGATTCAAACCCTACCTGTGTCAAAACCATCGAATTTGGCCTTGAGATAACTTTGAAAATCAACCCATCTCTTTCTATACACCAAGAAGAAAAGTTGTGAAACATACTAAAGGAACACTTGGATGCCTTTGCTTGGAGTTACAATGAAATTAAGGGAGTACACCCCTCGGTGTGTACTCACCACATTTATATCAAAGAAGGTTACAAACTAGTCCAGCAACCCCAAAGGAGAATGAATCTAACTCTCAAGGATATAGTCAAAGAAGAACTACAAAATCTACTAGATGCAAGATTCATCTACCCTATCTCAGACAGTGAGTGGGTCTCTCCTTTGGTGTTGATTCCAAAGAAAAATGGGAAGTGGAGGATTTGTGTCGATTACAGAGAGTTAAACAAAGCAACAAAGAAGGACCATTTCCCTCTACCTTTCATTGCCCAAGTGCTAGTGCTAGTATCCCACCAATATAACGACAAAGGGATCTCAAATAAAACATGAAGAATCATGACAATAAGTACATCCCATAAATGATTATGCATCACATCAAGTACGAACCATGAAGCAAGTGAGAAAACAAGATCCCACATCAAACAGAAAATAGGGATCTGTGCAGCACAAAGAAGTACATGAACATACTGCATATACCTCACATCGAGGGGCCATCTGAAGAAAATGATGTCAAACTACTAAAGCTGGTCGCACCATCAATCTCGCGGCGTCGAGTCTCATGGAAATGACTACTCGCACATGAACGCCGATACCTACACTCCACTTAGAAAAGTGACCAAAAAATTGAAATGAGAAAATGGAAAATTTGAATGCACCATCAGATCTATGGCGTCGAATAGTGAAAAATCGACTGTCAAATTTGTGAATTCTGAGAAAGTGAAAACCTGGGGCTCAAGGAATATTTTAGATTCCCTATAGACTCCTCAAAGATTCCCTCCTCTAGTTCCTTTTCAAATCTGTTGTTCAGATCAGGAAACTGGCTACACCATTGGGTTCGTGTCGCTGAGAGGTGTAAGATCGACATAAAGTTTGTCCAATTTGGACACTGCAAAAATTTCACCCTCCTAGAAATTTTGCTCAATCATAGTTCCACTTGCGAATAAATTAATTAAAAAATTTCCTCGAGTATTGTGACCACTCCTGGTTCCTCAATGCTACCTGGGTGCACTGGTGAAATGAAGGTTTATATAATTTTTCGGGCGGAGTTGCCAACAAGGTCGTTGTGGCACATTGATGATTAAGGAAATTAGTGGAGGATGGGTCAAGTGGTCAATCCCCACCCCTCTCATTTTAACATATTCTAGTTTTTTTAACAACCATATGTGTATTTTGCTGGGGGTTGGGTCTACATTGGGTGGCCTGCCCCATACCCTCCATAATTGTTCGATTGTGCATATATTAATGTATTGTTTTGGGTTGCGAATCGCGATGTCGTTTGGTTTGTTGTACATGGGGCCGCCGCATGGTGGCAAGCCAGCCCACGTGGCTGGCAGGGGATCGATACCTATCGGCCTCCTTATTTAACATGGCTAATGTACTCCATGTTCTTATGAAGAGGTGTGGGGTGGTGGGGGTGGTGGCCCACCACCTCCTTCATATATATATATTTTTTAATTTTTAATAAGGCCATTTTGAAAATTCCAAAACTTGACCGAAGGAGTCAAATTAAATAGACCACAAATTCACCCAGAATCTGGCCAGAGTTGGCCAAATTCCGTCTGCCGGAAAATTTCCAAATTGTGTCTCCATTAAGCCTGCCTAGTCAGCAAAAGTCAACCAAAACTTTGACTGGCTCGTTCTCCCTCATACGAGCTCAAATTAACAAACTATTCACACCGCTATGATTAGGACGACGAGATATACGCTTTGGTCCGAGTTTGAAATCATTCCAATCACTTTGATTTTCGAGCTTCCATAAGCCCTCTTTGTCCTGTGTGTGTCTCTAGAGCCACCTAGATCATTTTGGTACCCTAGAGAATTGGTCACTGATCAAGTCAGCCAATTTACATCTAACATGATTGAAGACTTGTTAAGCCAGCTCAAGATCAAGCATATAACATCCACTCCTTATCACCCACAAGCTAATGGGCAAGTGGAGGTGAACAACAAAGCACTGGAGGGCATTCTGACCAAAGTAGTTAGCAACAACAGAAAAGATTCGGCAGATAGATTAGTTGAGGCCACTTGGGCCTACAATACCACCTGGAAGACCACCACTGGATTCACTCCATATGAGTTGTTCTATGGGAAGAAGGCCCTATTTTCCATTGAATTTGAGTACAATACATTGAGGATGGCAGCCCAACTAGATCTAGATCTCACCAGTGCACAAAAAGAGATATTGCTCCAGCTGAATGGGTTAGATGAGTTTAGAATGTAGGCCCTCCTACACATAGAGGTGAATCAAATTCATAGGAATATCTTCCATGAAAATAACATCATGGTCAAACAATTTCAAGAAGGTGATTGGGATTTGTTGTATGATTCTAGATACAAAGATTTTAAAGGCAAGTTAAGGACCTTATGTCATAGAGAAATGTCATGATAATGTTATTAAATAATGAATCCATACAGGTGAGGAAAGTTTAAGATAGAGGGGGAATGACATGTTATAGAGTTTTATGAACCCAACGTTTCAGACTACCAAGTGAGTCCGTCATCAGAGGATGCGTTAATAGATATTCTGAAGATATTAATGATGTATACATGAGATGTCTTTTAGAGTATATATATGGGTTATGAAAGAAATAATATAAAAAATTTAGTCGGCCATTATCTGATTAGTTTGTTAATATTTAGATTTTTTTTATTCATTATTAATTAATTAATTAATTAGATTAGATTAATTAAATTTAATGTAATTTATTTGTTAAGTAGTTTAGATTGATTCATAATAGGGATTTGATTAATTAAATTTAATGTAATTTATTTGTTAAATAGTTTAGATTTATTCATATTTAGAGTTATGAAAGTTTATTACCTTTTTTTTATATAAATTTATAGATTAATTCACTATAATTTTATTGGAATATCTAAATTCTAGTGTTGATTTCTAATTATTTTAATTTGAGTTATTACAACTATTTGCTTAATTTAAATTCCTATGTTACTTATAATATTATAATTAATAAATTATGATTCGATTTATATTTTATTTTTATCAAATGATTAGTTATGAAATAAATTAGATTAGAGAAATGTTTTATTATAAGAAAATATATACATTCAATAGAATAATCATTTGTTTGTTTATATATTTTTTATTTTATTATCTTATAAAGAGGATGTTAGATAATGTTTGTTTGTTGTTTTTTTTTATTCTTTTATTAATTTTTTTAAATGAGAGAGGAGGGATTAAATTATTATAAGGGATATGAGTTAATTATTGATTCTTTAAGATTTCAAATAGAGGTTTCCAGATGTTGCTTAGTTTTAATCCATCGTCACGATTCAAGTTGTTCTTCCTTTTTTCTATTTCAATGGCTTCTTTGATTTTCCTTTTGAAGATAGTGGTCTTCTTTTCTAACTAGTTTGGATTCTTCCATGCAAATGTAATGAGAGGAAGAGTGAACATGTTCTACTAAGGCCGATTTTGAGGTCCTCTCTCTTCTTAAGTCGGTAGTGCGTTCTTTAATTCTAATGTTGAGTGACCTACCAATTTCACGTATGTATTCCTTTCCGCATGAGCAACAAATAACATAAACACCTTTTTGAAGGTTCGGATTTATGGGATCTTTAATTGAGTTGAATAATTGTCTGATGGTGTTAGTAGGGGTGAAGGCTACATTAATGTTGTGTTTATTAAGAATTTTAGTAATTTTATCGGTGGTACCTTTTATGTACGGAAGGGAGACCTTAGGAGTTGACAAATTTTGACCTTTGATATCATTATTATTCTTGTTTAGGGATAGGTGCATGGCTTTCTTAATGGTATTCCTATTATAACCATTTAGTTCAAACACTTTGTGAAGATGGTTGAGTTCATCCTTTAAATGGTTAGGATCAGATATTCTGGCTGCCCTAGTGGTTAAGGTCCTTATGATGCCAATCTTTTGTTTAGGGTGGTGATGAGAATTTGCATGCAAATATCGTTCTGTATGGGTTTTCTTTCTATAGACTTGGAAACCAAGTGACCCTTCTTTTTTAGTTAGAAGGATATCCAGAAAGGGAAGTTGGTTATTATTTTCAATTTCAATAGTGAATTTTATATGGTCAGAGAGGCTATTTAAGTGATTGAGGAATAGGTCAAGTTTTTCTTTTCCATGACTCCACTTGGAAAATATGTCATCGACAAACCTTTTCCATTCTTCAGGGGTGTATGGAAATGACTTAAGAGCCTTTTGTTCAAAGTGCTCCATAAAGATGTTGGCAACTATGGGGGATAGAGGAGAGCCCATAGCCACACCATGGGTTTGTTCGTAAATACTACCTTTGAAACTGAAGTAAGAAGATTTTAAGCAAAGATCTAGAAGATCCACAGTTTCTTTATCAGTGATGTTGCTCATGATATTGATAGCTTCATTAATATGAATCATAGTATAAAGAGATACAATATCAAAGCTAACCATGAGATCCTCGTCCTTCATTTCTATGTTATTAATCCATTAAACAAAAGAAGAGGAGTCATCAATATAAGAAGGGGTTTTACCAGACAACGGTCTAAGTTTTTTGGCAAGGTATTTTGCAAGAAGGTAAGTAGGGAAGTTTTTTGGCAAGGTATTTTGCAAGAAGGTAAGTAGGGGAACCTATGGTATTGACTATAGGTTTGAGAGATATGTTAGGTTTATGGACTTTAGGAGCACCATAGATTCTAGGAATAATGGAGCTATTAGGGATGATTTCATTTTTTGTGATGTAGTCTAGAGATGATTCTTTGATTTTCTTAATTACTTCACGCATAATTTTATCACTGGGATATTTATTAATGATTTTATAACAACCACTGTTATTTAGATGTTCTTCCATTTTATTGTCATAATCGATTTTGTTCATGATTACAGTTGCATTGCCCTTATCAGCCTTTAGGATAACTATGTTATTATTTTTTCTGAGGTTGTTTAAAGCTCTCTTTTCCTCTAAGGATATGTTAGATGCAGGAGGTTTAGAGGTTCTAAGAATTGTTGCAATATCTTGTCTGATTTCTTCACTTTTAGCTATATCTAGGTCCTTAATAGCTACTTCAATATTACTAGTGACCTTCTCCACAGGCATTTTATTAGGATTTATAGCAAAATTAAGACATTTCTTCAAGATGGATTTGGTTGCATGCACTAAGTGGATGTCTGATAAGTTAATGACTTGGGCATTATCTGATTTCAGACTTTGATAGTGCTTGGGATTTATGGTTCAAGTTTTTGAATGAGAGAAGATAGTAGATGCGCTATTGTTCCTACGATGGATGTTGAAGTACGTTTTTTCATAATTCAAATGGTTCTAGTCAGCTTCAAGCATGGAGATACAGAGGTCAAAGAAGCTCCTCTAGAGCTTAGTAGCTGCATCTGGGTCATCAACATCACCATTCAATACCTACACATCAAAGAAAAACATCAGAGGACAATTAAAAAAGGAGAAACGCATGTAGCAAATACACAACAAGGACTTCACTCTCCAACAAACAACATCAAAGCATCATTACAACAGGGATGTATCTCGCTTCCACAAGTATGTATCACTCAAACATTTAAAGTTGTGAAAGAGTTGGTTTATAAGCAAAAGGTGGCCAATTAACTTGGCTACCTTTGCTCAGTCAACGAAGAGAAACAGTTAGGTCTTTCACACGTGGTAGCAGTCAAGTCAAGAGAAAGGGGAGATGAGGTCAAAAGTGGTTAATCTATGGATGACTGAAGTGGGAGTTGATTATGAGGTAAGGATAATGATGATGTGGTAGTGGGACCAACGGTCCAAAAATAGATACTCGTACCTCGGCTGCCAGCACCACCCCACTCAAATCACCCATATGAGGAAATAAACGTTGATCCCTATGCATATAGGCATTCACATTCTTGAGGCCACACACTAGCAAAGTTTCTATCGACCCTCAAGCAGTCTATAGGAAAGGCAGAATTCATTTTTTTCCAGCGCAGGAGAACCTACAGGATCCTACAGGAAAACCTATAGGATCCTATAGGAGATCCTACAGGATACAGTACAAAAACTACAGGATTGGTAGTGAGTAGTTTTAAAAGGGAAAAACAAAGGTTGGCTTCACCAGACAATGATAAGGAGGTAGGAGTTGAACTTTCTCACAATTTCCAAGAAAAACGCACATAGAAAAACCTTCTATTTTGTTGGAAAAGATTGCAGTCTAGGGAAATTATCCATAGAATTTTCATTTAAAACTCTTCATCCATTAGAATTTGGTATCAAACATATACAACCCTCCATCCATCAGAGAAAATGATAGGGGGATTTAATAAGAGGGAACCCATCAACACACTGAGGATTCATCAGCACCCTCCTGTACTTGAGATATTCACAAGGCACAATTGGATGGGTTTCTTTGAAAAGTTGAGGGGATAAGATGATGAAGTGGATAGAGACTTTTCTCTCTCCCTCATTCCACTGACTAGGACCCATGCCACTGTTGTGGTGAAAGGCCTGTCTATAAAACTCACCCCTGAAATCATAGGCAGAATCACCACACTTCCTTTAGGAGTGCCTTGGATAAAGGAGGATAAGGGTAATAGAAAAATTGCAAAGAAGAAAATATTTTTAGAAGGAGAGGAGGCAATGGAAGAAAAAAATGGGGTAAGAAGAGAAAACCTGCCATATCCTTGGAATGAAATTAGCTACCACCTTTTTAAGTATATATCATGTGAAGGTAGGTATAGTGTGGCATATGGATACCATTTTAGGCTTCTCCAAGAGTTGAGGTTTGGAGCAAACACACCTCCTCAAAACAAACTCAACATACCCTACTTCCTTCTTCAATCAGTGATAGATATGAGCATTAAGGTGCAGGAAGGAAACCATCAACAGCTAGTCCATCATGGGTTAATTAGACTTATCATAGAATATTCCCCCCAAAACCTTAGAATCCATATCGCATGGGCAACTTTCAGAGACATGCAGACATAGGAAGATGTAAAAAACCTTGAATATGACAAGAGTCCCACTACCAGTGAAAGGGATGAAGAAGAAACAAAGAAGGATGAAGAAGAAAATGAAAAGGAGGAAGAAGAAATAGAGAGGGATGAAGAGGAACTAGAGGAGGAAGAAGAGGAAGAAAAGGAAAAGGAAAGTGGTGAAGCGATAGAAGAGGATGCAAAGGAGGAAACTGATGCACAAAGTGAGGAAATAGAGGGAGAAGAAGAGGAGAAAGACAAGGATGAGAAGGATAATGGAAAAGGGGAGACAGAATACAAGGAAGAACAAAGGTCTACAATGCAAGGAAAAGAAGGGGAGGAATCACCTAGGGTATCTCGAGAAATCACTGAGAAGGAGGTAGCAACTACCATCACTGCCTTTAGTACCCCTATCAAGCAAAAAGGGAAGAGATAGAGACAAACTCCATTATACTTTAGACAAGAAAAAGTACAATAATAAGGCAAGGAAAACCTCAAACTCCCACTAAGGTTCTTATTTTCATTGAAGACTCAACAAAACAGCAAGAAAAGATAGCTCCTTTTATGAAAACTCAAGGATAAGGATCATCAGGACAAGCCTCTCCCAAGTCTCCTATCACTTATGTTAGAAGGCTTGTGACAAATCTACCTCATCCAAAGGGAAAGGCCTCCTAGAGGAGACACAGAAGGACCTACAGGAAGCAAAGGAAATCCTACAGGGAACTTTACTAAAACAACAGGAAACTCAGAAATTGGACAAAGAAGGGATCATGCAGCAAGAAATAAAGAAGGAGGATCCAGAGCTAAGGGAACCTAGTCCTAAACCTAAACTTGACTCCTACTACAGGTTCATTGTAGGGGGTAGGGTCATTCCACAGAAATTTTTCATCCCATTATTCTTTGAGCTTGAGAAAGAAAGGGAAAGAACCCATAGATGGATGAAAATTGCCAAATCGAAAGGAGTGGTGGACATGGGTCACATGGAGGAGAAAGTAAAAGATATGGGCAGAGAACTGAGTAGCCTAAGGGACAAAGAGGCAATGATGAAAGCTCAGTTAGAGGCAGAAAATTCATGGTTAAGAGGACAACTACAAGAGAGAGAGAATCAATTGGCATCCATGGCCAGTCTATCCTTAGAGGCAATCCAATGCAGGATGCTAGCAAAGTCCTACACATTATATCTTAAGGAACAATCGCTGCAATTCCAAATCAAGACCTTAGCACAGAGAGGCACTATGCCCTTCCAGGATTATAGGTAATTCATTAATCTCTATGATCAAAACACACTAGAGGATAGGGATAAAATATCCGAGTTCTACCTACATAACTTAGCCTTGACATATCTCAATGTGTGGGAACCTAATTCAAAACTAGGGGAATTACAGTTGATGGCTTTGGCATCATGGATGAATCATGAGGAAGCAATGGTTGTAGAAATGAAGAAAATAATGGCAAGGGAAGAAACATAACCTATCATGATAAGCACTGAGCAGTCAAATCCAATGGCTATCATTAGCACCCATAACTTGATTGAAAATGACCATCAACTTGCACCTAGGTACCTTGCTACCCAAGAGAAATAAATCACACACTTTGAGGACATGTTCAAGTTGTTAGGGGATGATAGCATGCAAGCTTGCCAAAGGAGATGGAACACTTTTCCCTACAACTTGAAAATTAGAGAGTACCATTCTCCTCAAAGAATGAGAGAAGCACTGAATAAGACACCCATGTACAAGAAAGCTCTCCAATGACTCAAAGTCAATTGGATTGGCTTGAGACTCAGTCCACCATTGCTCTTAGGAATGTTGGAAGAAAGGAAGGAAGAGGAAGAAAGAAAGTAGTGGGAGGAGATAGAAAGGAAGGTGGGATTCTATGCACAAGAATAGGAAACTACGACAGAAGCATGGGATGTCAAGGAAGCCACTAGAGCAATGAAAGACATGGATATAGATTGAGTTGCTTAGAGGATGAACAACACTTTCAGTAGGGGGTTGATGATGAGCCTCATCATTGGGTAACTATATGGATCTGTTGTGGTAAAAACACAACCCCCCCATTTTTGACTGGTTTACTTTAAATAATGGGGACCCTTTCTATAAAATTTGGCTAAACGCCTTTTAGGATTTTTATTTAATTGATTCTCCTACGCTTTTGTTAATTTTTCATTTTCTTTAGATTCTTGTTTTGATTGCTTTGTTAAAATCGATTTTTTATAAGCTTCCCATTGACACTTGTTTCGCCTCATTTGGTCAACTGGTTCAAAAATGGTACTCCTTTGAAGTCTCATCATTTATCTAGTCTGGGTTAAAAATGCATAAAATGTACAATATTGCATTTTGTAAATAAATTAGTTCAATAACGCATTCATTTTAAATATTAACCCGTAGCGAGTTTTTACTAACATTTTTCCATTTTTAGTTATGCAGCCAAATCATTAAGTATCGGGATTTAAGAAATTTACTCCAATTTCCAAATCAATTACTAATCTTAAAAACCCATAATATCCAAGTGGCTGTAGTTTAGATAATTTCATAACTAAATTTCATTAAAATAAAATCAAAACAAAACATTAATTTTATATATTAAATCTCAAATTAATTAAATTGATTATTATATAAAATATAATTAATTAAATTAAATTAAAATTTAATATATAAAATTAATATATATAAAATAAAATTAATCGCATCGGGAGTTTACATCGCATCGGGGGTTTTCACTTTATACATCTCTTAAAACCCCGACACCTCCCGATTTGCCGATTGCCGATACCCCTTATATCCCCTATCACCGATAAACAAAAAGTCAAAGGGATAATAAATTACGCAATCGGATTGGAGCTATTGAATATGACAAGTTTAAAAACTCGCGATAGACTCCTTCCTAATCGCTGATATGCGATGGCTCAATAAGGCAAGGAGCATTGACCAAAGTTTTATTAAAACTCATGTTTTGTGTTGTTTCAACTCATTCATACGAATAAGTTAAAAGGAATGGAGTGAATAAAAGATAATGGAGGTTAGTGTATATTTATTATTTTTAAATATTAGTTTATATATTAATATTTTATATGTAATATATTATATTTATTAAATTAATTAATATATGTAATATTTAATTACTTTAGTTAAATTTAAATTTAAATATTATTTATATTAATATTAATTAGTTATTGATTAGGTTAAATTTGTTTATAAATAGTTAATATTTTAGTTAGGTAGATATTAATTAATAAATAATTTGTTAATTAATTAGTTTAGCTCATAATTAACAATTAAATTAGGATTAATTATTAGATAATTAGAGTCTAGTTTAGGAATAGATTTTTAATTAAAAATTCAGATTTTTTAGCCCAGCAACAGAATTTCCAGATTTATGCCAGATTTGATCCATCAATTTTGGAGGTTCATAAATTGAGTTATACTTGGCAAAATGAGGCCCATGACGGCTCATTGGAAAGAAAAAATCAAGGAGAACATTTTTTAGGAGGTTTCACTGACAAATTTAATCATTTATTGGGTCAAAAATCAAGCAGAAGATCAAGCTCCGAATTTTGAAAACAAAATCAATTTTTTGAGTTATTTTCTTCATTTTCATTTGTCCAAAGCCTCTTCTAATTGCAGATCCATTGGTTAATAATATCTTTGGTCAATTAAACCACCCCAAACATCAATAGAGAGATTATATTTTATTTTCAATTATTTATTTAAATAGAATTTGATTGGATTTGATTTAATTGCCAGAAATGATATTTTGATTGTATCTTAATTTATTTTGATTTCTTTTTGCAGGAAAACAATGGAAAAAATATGGAGAAAAGGATCTCAATCAATGAGAATGCTCCAGCAATTAAAGATCAGGATTTTTGAGCAAATACAATTGGATTTGACAGATTTCTTTTCAACAAACTTTCCTCTCAAGAATTCCTTCACAAATATTATAAATAGCATATTGCAGAATGTAATGCGGGGGCTACTCTCCTGTGCAATTTTAGACTTCTGAAAGCACTACTGTAATAGTAATTTAGGGTTGTAGGAGAGAGGAGAGAAAATCTCAGATCTGGGGATTATTGAGGATTTTTCCTTTGTATCTTGAATTATGTATGAGGGGCAGAGTTTGCACTATTGTGGCTCTAGTTTTGAAGGCAGAAATTGAAGCAAGGTAAAGGACTGTTGGAGACCAAGATCAGAGAAATGGATGCAATAAATGGGTATTTTTAATACTACTGTTTTAAATATCAGTTTTATTTTTATGGTAACAGGAATGTGTAATTTTATTCATGTTTGTGCACTATTGTCAATATGGGTAATTTGTCTCAATCTTGTTATTATGTATCTTTGTTTTTATGAATTAATTTCTTATTTTTGAGTAACTGCTTACTCAGAAATCTGTCTTATAAAACTAATTTATTGAATGGTAATGTGTTGTGAACTATTTCCACATATCATTATTCAATTATTGGATTTACTGATTTGACAATTAATATCATTTTTGTGAACTACTTCCTGAATGTTATTGGTTTATTATTTCAGTTAAGAGGTCTCAATAGATGTGTTTTGGTAACCATAATATCAGTTAATTGAACTACTCCATTAACTTGATATTCATTATAAATATGACATATTTGAATCCCAATACTTTAATTATCTTGCTCTTAGTTGGGTTAGATCTATATTTGCCTAATTAAGATAGGATTTAAATTAGTTTCTTTTGCTTGCATCATAGAATAAGCTTGCATTTAGAGTAAATTCTACATTCTTTTAAGTCCTCTCCTCAAAGAGGAAAAATTTTAGTTGTGGCTTGGCTGAACCCAAATCAGCTTAAGGGTCATTTTCTTGTCTGATAAGCAAGAAGAAGTGATCTGATATCCCTGTCTATTGGGAGTTAAAGATACATCATAAACCAATAGCGATAGGGAGAAAATAACTGGACCTAGTTAAACCAGTCGGAGCCACCACACCAAATGGAAAAGGAGTTGCTTTAAGGTCCGGACCGGGTGGTTATCCCACATTGTTGTTGCAGCGATTTTCGAGGCTTCAACATTTTTTGCGCTAGAAGGAGGGCCTGAGATTTTTTGTCTATTGGAGTCTTTTTAATTTTAATATTTTATTTATTGTGATGGCTCCTCTTAAACTTCCAATTTGGAGTTGTATCCATGGACGTGCATCTTCTAATACTCCACTCGAAGTGGTAAGACGCTTGTCTCAGGTAAAGTTTAGTGGCAAGGGAAATTCTTCTGCTTTTAATCATGTCTTTCAATTTATTCAAAATGTTTCAAATTATGATTTTCAAGGAATTGATAAAGGCATTTTATGCAGAATTTTTACTCTCACATTTGCAGCAAAAGCCAGAAACTGGTGTAAAACTCTTCAAGTTGCCTCAATTCGCAGCTGGAATCAATTTGTTACAATTTTCATTTGTAAATTTGATGGCTATGATTATGAATAGGTATGTGAGGAAATTGAATATCTACGAAGGTTTGAAAATGAGTCTGTTAATGATTTTAATATTCAATTTCACTTGAATTGTTTAAGATTTAAAGTTGAAGATAAACCCACGGAAGAAGAATCACTAGATTGGTTTGAATATATTTGTTCTCTTCCACCCATTCCCAATCCATATGAAATTAGTTCAAGCTTTGTTCCATTCTCTTCCAACATAAATGAGAATTCCAATTTGGATGTGCAAATAAATTGTGATGAAGTGGTTTCACAAAGCTTGAAAAATATTTCTATTCAAATGCAAGAAGACAACATCAGCAATTTTGGAGAAAGAGCCGCCTTGAAATCTGAAAGCTACTTTGAGGTAAATTCAGAAAATCAGATTTGAAATTAGCAAGTGCAAGCAACAATCAAAGTAAATAATAAAATGAAAACTGCTGTACAAATTTCTAAATCTTTCCTTGATGAACAAATGCCGAAATCAGAGCAGCAAAGCGGCCTTCTTCAAGAAAGCATGCGCACGCAAAGGAATGATCTGCAATATGAAATTTACAATGAGCATAATGCATAAAAGTTCTAAAATAGAGACACTTTTAAATACATTGTTTCAGATTCACATTTTTCCCTTTATCCTGATATTTTTAATAATGGTAATTTTTCCCCTCTTGGTATTAATGATATTTCAGAAAATATAGAGGCTGGTCTAAATGAATTACCATTAAGTTTTTATCAAGATAGAGAAGTAATTAACAATCATTCTTTTGCCATTAATGAACATGAAATTCTTGTTCCTCCTTGTTTGGATATATTGGATGAGATTGAAAGGAATTCTAGAGAATCTTGTGAGGTCATTTATGATAATTACTCTGATATTGAGGATGTTGATTTCAATTTTTCTCAAGAGAATCCTCATGATAAAATTCAAATAACATCTGAGAATGAGGAATGCTTCAATTTAGAAATTATCCCAACCAATCCTCATTTTAGAGCAGCAAATTATCTTCATGATTTCATTATTCGAGAAAACTTTCCAATTTATGATTCATATCGTGATCAAGCTCTCATTCCTACTCATAATCATAATTCGTTTTCTAATTCACAAGTTGGAATTCAAAATTACTCAAATTCCATAATTTTGGCCAATCCTTGTAAAAATGAAATTATTTCGTAACGATCCCAATTGTGTTGTAACATTAGTTGTACAAATAGTGATTTCATTTTAGTTTTTATTTCACACTTATTTTGTTTAAATTTAGATTTATTTTTTGATTTTATTTTTCAGAATTTTAACACTTTATGCTGCCATATTGAGCACTGCACTATCAAACACTCAATTGATGAATTGTTTTATTGGAAAATTGAAGTTTCATGTTATAACCATGAACATCAAAAGTCGTTAACATGTCAATATCAACTGATGTTCATTTGTTAACAAAAACTTCTATTTCCTCAAAGACAATCTCAACTAGAGGATATATTTTTACAATCTGGCCAGCATTTTAATTCAATTAATATTTTTCAATTGTATTTAACAGATTTCCATTCATTTTTCATTAATTCATTTGAAAAATATTTGGAAACTTTTCCTTCATGGAAAATCGTCAATAATTTAACATTTGCATATAACACTAACAATTTTTTCCAGACCTTTGAATTTAAAAGCTCATCTTCACAATCTGGCTTGTTATCTCTTTCTTTGAACATTTCCCAATCATTAATAGAGATCCATCCAGATTTCTATGATCCAATTGGTATTCAATTGGAAAGGAAAATTCAAGAGAAAGAGATTCTAAATAAGTTACTAACAATAACAATAATTGTACATTTTGATTTCATATTTAATTTTCTTAGTTCAATAAGATTTCTATTACTAACATTTAAACTGTGCATACATGCAGGAATTAAAATGAGAAAATGGTTACACTGGAAATATGACTATACCTAGTCATTTTCATGTATATGGTTAGAATAGGAGTAGAATTAATTTAGTTAGTTTGTTTTATGTAGTTAATTTATTTTCAACAATTCTGTAGATATAAATAAAACAAAGCAATCAGCCCTTCTCATTCATGTTCAGTGAAAACATTTTCTTCCTATCAGAAAGTTTTATTTTTGTTTTCCTTTTTAAAATTTCTTACAGCAATGCCTCTACCCATGAATACATCTCTGCCTATTTCGAATAATGTATTGACAGAATATGCACCTGGCACACATTTAAATCTGTGTTGATATTTTTCTACAATTAGTGGCTTTATCCCATTCTAATCTTTAGTTTATTATTTGATGCTGCAATACGCATCATATTCATTTACTAAAGGCATTATTGAACAGTCGCTATAACAATACAGATTCTTCTCAAAATTATTCATAATAAGCGGAGGTAATAAATTGTTGTTTCAATTCAAAAGGGAAGCCTATTTTTATATTTATTTCTGGTAAATTTTCTGTTTTATGAACATGAATAATTGATTTCATTCAGCTTGATTGCCCACTCTAATTTAGGATAAATAATGAGATGATTTTGAACAAAGTTAAAATTTTAATCGAAGGAAGGATTTGAAGATTTATGAGGTAAAATCTGCAGACAATTTCCTTCCAGGTACGCATTTACAAGTTCGTTCTCATCTCTTATTAGTTTCTATTTTTCTTAGTTTATTTTTTATTCGTGTTTTGTTTTATTTGCAGGTTTTTATTTCTTTTCAAAACATAAAGTAAGCAGTAAACTCATTTCAAATTTGCAACAGGTTCAGGGAAATTTTACTTTTGATTCATCAGAATTTAAGCATTTTTCTTTTTTAACGTTGCTTTTATTCACTTAGAAAACCCAATTGAAATTTCAAGGAATAGCGTAAGACCATTCGCATCATAAGATTTCATCGGAGGTAGTTCTTAGCATTTCTTTTGATAACAAATTGTTCATAAAATACCTCCGATGTATTATCTTACTCATATGCCATATCGCATTTCGCATATCGGAGCTTTGCAGTTGAAGTATACTTCCATTATCGTGAATCACTGATCTCTGATAATCGACTTTACCGATATTGCGATGACCACATAATTCTGGACCCGATATGAAATTCAAATCAAGTTTAAAAATATCACGTTCGTTTAATCGCAATAATGGTAGGAGAATAACTTTAAAAGGGCCGATGTCTCGGATCCGATATGTTATTAAAATCCCATCATAAAAAGTTATCGCGTCCACTCTTCATCGCATATCGGCATCACAAGAAATATATTGTGTTACATCGGATGCTTAAGTTTTCCAATCGCCGATTAGTTATGATATCCATCGCATCGCCCATATTGCAATCGCTTCATCACATTTTTATGGCCATATCACTATTCCAAATTTGCAATGCGCAATGTGCAATGTGCAAAATACAAATTGCGAGATGTGATGTGCGATATAAGAATTGCAGTATGACTGTCCCCGATTCGCAATATAACAGCTCTTCAATAGTGTGATCACTACATCTCATCACACATATTTTCTTCTCATAATCTCATATCTACAATTTGATATTTCAACCACCGATGCAATAGCTTCCAATGCATGTCTTTGAGCCATTAACATTTAATCGATATATGGTATAGCAACAAAGGTGAAGTCTTGCAAATTAAACTTGAAGCATGGTGAAGAAACATGTTATGTGAATCATCCAATGCGGCAATATGTTATTAAAAAAAAAGCTTCAATGGTAAGAAAGCAGTTAATGACCAATTTGCGGCATATTCAAATCATTTCAATTTTTCATACATGTTGTGGGGAAAAATGCCTATGCAGGACGATCCTATCCACCTAAGGTGTGACAGTGCCTTAGCAACAAACAGATACAGCTATTCTGGTTTCTTCCTTTATGAAATGTGAAAGAGGGGAGATCGATAGACTTACCGTTGTCTTCCGTTTGTCCCTTGATCTAGATCCTCTTCTCTTTGGGTGTTCACAGCTACTTGCCTCCTCGCTTGCTCAAGAGAACAACTACTTGATTCCCACGAGATCACAAGATAACAGCTACCTGTGACAAGAGAACAACTACTTGCGACAAGAGAAGAACACAACACAAAGGCAAATATTCATATTCATAAATGATTCAGGATTAGAAGTAAATCAAATACACTAATGCAATCATACAAATACATCAGTATATAGGAGAAAACCAAGATAGCTTTATTGATTGATAACAGGGTTCAGGAAGAGATACAACCCAGAGGGCTCCAATCCAGCATCTCCTTCCCAGTAGAATGGAATTCCTTCTTCAGCTCCCTTCAAAGCATTAAGCACCCAATGTTTCCAGTCTCAAACCAACATCAATTCTTTGCAATAACAAAATTCCCGCCCCTAGATCTCATGGAGGAGAGATCTATATATAGTTATTTTGGAGAGAGGATGAGTCAGCTTGAGATCTGACTAGTGTCCTCTCCCTCTCTCAGTTCTTGAGTCCACTTGGAGGTTCTTGCTTCCACTTGGAGATTTGGAACCTCTTACTCATCACCAGTCGAATTCCCTGAGGCAAGTGTCATTTTGGAAGCTTCCTGAGCATTGACACATTGAGGAATGAGCCTGCCACTTGTCCAAACTCGCTCAGCGCAGGTAGCTAGTGTTGGAGTTGACATTCAACGCAGGTAGCCAGTGGAGCAGTTGACATGATCCTGAATTGACTTGTTTTTGAGTGGTTTCAGGTGGAGAACTTCTGTGAATTGCTGTGGTTAGTTAGCCTTATTCCTCTAGGGGTAGGAACAACATGTTTAGGGACTTTGGATCCCTTAGATTATGGACATTTCATGCTCAATGCTGTAAGGCACAAAAATGTCTATAACAGTTGCCCCCTAAAGTATGAGGCCGTTTATCGGGTGAAATGCTTTATCCAGGAGGGTCCGAAGTTCATCCATTTGCTGGGAGGAGACCTGTAATAAGATACAATACAATACATTATGATTCATACTGCTTTCATGATCTAGCTGAGGCGGGCATTCCCATGCTCAGCTTTATAAATTCATTTTCGTACTTAGAACAGACGATCATCTGATGGTAGACTGATAATTTTGGCGAAATTATCATCCTTTCAGTAGGATGATCATCTGCTGTAATGATGTACATGTCAAATTTCTTTATCTTTCCTGAATATATATCGCAGCCCGGATGGATGAAACTAGATCTGGGGTCTTCAAACTCGTTCGATCTTCACTCTAAGTACAAGTCGATCCATGTGAGAATTGCACTGAAGTCGAACATGGAAAGACATCGCATGATTACCGGTCAATGATGTAAACCGTTAACAAGCGCGAGAGGAATCACCGATAATGATAATGACCCTCAAGGTATTGCAGTACAATTCACGTGGTGTGAATAAAGGACTTGGCATCGAACACCACGCAAAATCTTCTAGTCGAAGGTCATTGATGTATACCTGTCGCCGGAAGTGAGAAACTTGCCATTGAGGCATGCAAGCTTCAAAGTACTGAAGGGGTTGTTCCTAGATCAAATTCTTGGATAATGACCTGATGTCGACAAGAAGCGATCCGTCAAAGGAGGGCCTTGATGAATCCCACATCAGTGGCAGAGAACGGAGCTAATGATTTTAATGGAGGTGAAAACGATCTGTGACATATGATTCAGGGTGGCGGTCATGAATGGATGAAGGATAATGTATGGCAGTGGATGGGACTCGGTTGACTCTTTCTGAATAACTTCTCTTGAACATATGGCGACACTGATGCGATGGATCGGTAGCATTACCCCAAATATGGATGGTATGGTGAGACCATGGTGATGTGACCGGCGAATGAAACAACCCAACCTGAACGTGGTACGGAGGAAAAGTGTCATGTTCAAGAGCGACCTACTACCATCAAAGTTCTCTTTAGTTTCTCCCAATTTTTCCCCAGTCATTGCTGACCAGTACCTCTTTATTTTTGTCAAGCTTGAGGAGGATAACATATGCTTGTTCTATAACCTGCCCTTCGGGCAAGCCCATCGCTATGTTTTAATGAGCCTAGCGATAGTGAAACTCATTCTCGTCTAAAGACAAGTTTGTCGCTATTTAATAATTTTAACGAGTCTAACGACAAGGATAACTAGGTCCTTTTCATTGTTAGAGAGTCTGAAAAGGTACATAAAGTTAACTCCAAAATTCCTTTTTCGTCATCTAATCCCTTAAGTCCGAAAAAGTATAAAACAATATAGAAGGGATGAGTTTTCGATAGTTTTAACGAGCCGAACAAAACAAGCGCTCGATCTTTTTGTGCAATAATCCCTCAGGTCCAAAAAGATTAAAATCTAGAGAAGGGATAGCTCTTCCTGTCCTTTAACGAGCTGGAAGGCCAAAACTCGGCAATCTTTTCATATTTTACGAGTCAGTTGAAAAGAGCTTAAAAAAGACTCATCTTTTGAGGAACGAGTGATAAACAGGGGTAGCAGCAGATTCCAGGTATAGGTTGGAATTTTCCAATCACGGCAGTGTCACAAGGATGGCTAGGTGAAATCACTCTTCGCAGCTGTTCCTCAAAATGGGTAAACAATCATATGGGGGTGAACGATCAACCAAATGAAAGGTGGAGGTGGCAGGTGCAAACACGACCAAGGCTTTAATGACTGATGATATTACATTCACGATGGTTATTTACGGGGTAGGTTCATTTTTTTATTTTAAAATGAGCTTAAACACTGGAGGAAACTCTTGCTTACTGCTTATATTTATTTTTTAACGAGCATGAAGTCCGCGTTAAAACTGCTCGGATCTTGCGTTTATTTTTTAACGAGCATGAACTTTATGCTAAAACTGCTCGATTACCCAGTCATTTGATAAGAGTGTCTCATCAAGATTTTATTTTTTATGGAGCTTCATCTCACTAAGCTTTGCTCTCCATCCTCTCTTTATGCAAGTTAGGAAACGGCTAACCCAAAAAAACAAATAAATAACCGCTCTTTGCTTGCACTCCAAAAGATTTGCATGCCCCCAGGTATAAAGTACGATTTCAAAGTTACCTCTACTTCAATTCCATCGAAACTTTCGTTTCACCGGGAGAGGCCTACCTCTTTCAGGTTACCCAAAGATTGTCTCGTTAATCTTTCAAACAAAACACTTCCTCGGCAATGTCTACTGAAATAGACAGAGGTGAGTGACGATACCCGCCCTCTCACATAACTTTGACATGAGAATCTTATTCCAGAACAACCCCTCTTCCAACCACGGACGGGGTACGGACTAGTCATATTCTCCCGCGGAAACCTACCCTATACCCAAATTTTTCCTGCCGAAGCAGGCCAGGACACATGCACCCTGGGTTCCAGTCATATCCTCTCGGACTACTTGCGCTCATCAGGAGGACGGACCGTGGGTTGAGACACTTCTTGCGTGTATAGACCATTTAGGAATGGTACATGACTATTTGCGATGCGTTATCCGGGAAATGAAAGTTGGTCCACGAGCTTGACCATTCTTCCTTCATGCGGAAACACATTACTCTAAAGAGTGAGGAGACAACAACTCCCATGCAATATATATAGTCTCGTCCAAGAAGTAGGTTATAATCGAAGGGTCCTTGAACGACCATCACGTTCATTTGAACGGTCTTCCCTTTCAATGTTATAGGCACATTGGGGAGGATCCCTAAAGGTCGACTGGTTCCTTTATCAAAACCTGATAGATTTCTCATTTCAGGAAAAAGTGCAGGCGAACCAAGCGCTTTCCAAGCAATAGAGGAAAGGATACTCACAGATGCCCCCTCATCAATGATAGTGCCAGCCATCACCATTCTATATATTTGACAAATAATTCTGAATGGTACACTGGCTGGCAACCGGGGTCTGCCTAATTGGTTCCAATCAAAGGACACAACTAGGTTGCTTGGTGGTGGGACCGAATATACGGCCGGATAGCGCTCTGATGAACTTCCTTCCTGCGATAAAGGAATGGTGGCATTGCCCCCTTGATCATCAGAGTTAGTCTTGATGAAGAGAATTTGGACGGTGTCGTCTTTATTCTCCTCTGTGATGGTGTCATTCGAAGATGGAGCCTCTGAAGGCAAAACCGGGTCAACTTCCGTTTCAACCTTTAGACTTTCGTCAGGTATGGATTCAGACGGTTCATCTTCAATGACAGGTGCTTCAGCTGACCACCTGGGTGGGTCACCCGGGTTCTCAACTAGTGAGGGACTTGGCAGGAGTCTTTGATATCCAGGAGGGAGATGCGCTCGTAAAATCAGGCGATCTTCCAGAACTCTTTTTGCCTCGTCTAAGAAGGGACAACGGTGGATGGCGTGATTGCCTTCACACAGTCTGCAGGGAAATTTAGCTTTCCCGCTCTGTCCTGGGGCTTCACTCCCACTAGTTGATGGTGAGCAGTCGACATGGCTATCAGAGGTCGATGCTACCGAATTGTGCAAACGGGGGGACCAGTCCCTTAGTATCCGGGGGATACAGGGACAATCTCTATGGAACTGGTCTCCCTTGCATATGACGCATGGCGATTTAGGCCTTACGAGTGCTGTGCATGGATTTTTGTTAGACGACACTTGTTTGCCCCCAGTCGCCTTAGGCTCCTTCTTCTTCTTTTCTTTCTTCTTCTTCTCCTTCTTCTCCTTAGGAACCCGGTTTTTTGTTCGACCAGTTCCGTCAAGCGAAGAGGAAGGAGGGGAGGAAGATGAAGTGGAAGGCTGGGAGGAAACTTTTGTCTGATCTAACTGTTGACTCGACTGTTCAGGAATGGTGGTATTCTAAACGACATTGGTTGAAAAGAGCCAGACTGGTAGGCCAATTGTCAGTCCTGGAAGCGACAATGTGGCCATGTGGGGCACACCAACATCTCCCCAAGAGGAGAAGGGACTAGGATTTCCACCAAGAGGAATTCCTTGGTTGGTGTGCTCCATCTTTTCAACCTAAAGATCAACACAGGATTAAAGGGTGATTGTTCCATTTAAAATAAATTGTTAACGACGCTTTAGACACAACTTTCTTTTTCACTTTTAAAGAGTCGAGAAAAAGCTAAAGATGACTCTAGTCTCCTTCGATGTTTTAACGAGCCCGAAGTGACAAATGCTCGGATAGACTTTTTCTGTTATAGAGTCTGAAAAAGGCCAAAAGAAACTGCTCTGGAGTTCTAGGCAGAGGGTGTGCCAAACCTTTCGCAAAACCGTAGAATACGTTTTAGGGTACGGGCGGTCGATCTTCGTGAATGCTGTGTTCACTACATTGCGATCAGTAGGGCGGCCGACACGACTTCCTAAGGATAAAATATATATGCCTATAGGGGTCTCCCAATATATACGTGATGGTACGTGGCAGCGCAATCCGTACTAGCGCTATCGTCCCTCAGGAGGAATCACCCACCTTCCACGAGATCGACAGTCACTAGGCTTAATGACGCCGGAACACGTCTCTAGCCTAGACCTCTATGTTGTGCGTTATGTTACAAAGCGTTGTTAGGTTCATTCAGTTTATTTTAGGTTGATCTTTTTAAAGTTTGCCTTTCAAGGTTCACCACGAGATGTATGATACAAATTCCTAAATGCAGTCTAAGATGATAAGCAAGCTTTATTATCTTTTCAACTTTGAAAATCCTAGCTACTAAGGGAAAAGAAAGACTATCTTTTCTCAAAGAGCAATCAGCACACTCTAATGCACTTTTCCTAAATCCAACATGCAAACTATCAAATGCAAAATGCACAATGCAGGTGTTTGTTTTCCACTTCCTTAGTATTAATGCCTACAAAGAAAGCTTTTTGTACAACTTTGAATTTGCTTTTAAATGATCAATATAAACAAGTTCACTTTTTAGAAATCAGAGAAGGTAGAAGAGATTACACTACTTAACAATTTTTGAAATAAAGACTTATTTTGAAACTTAAAAGAGACAAATCCAAACCAATAAGCAAAAGTAAATCTATAATCAATCTGCAAATAGCCAATGAACTCTCTTCTAAGATCACAATTAATCAGGTCTAAATCAAAGGCTACAGGATGACTACTTTACTCATGCAAAGGAAAACTGTAAATGACGCCACAAACACATAAAAACATTCACAGTCTTTTTGTACAAAAGGAGGCAGAATCTAAGCAAAGAAAAAGAGTTATCTGACTGGTACCTATGCTGGTTAAAGGCTGCAAAAATAGAGATCAAAACAGGGCAACAGACAGCAGAGAACCCCAGCTGCACAAGGCTAAACTGGTTCAGCCTAAGTCCAACACCGTGGGTTTGAAATTCTGCGCAGGTAGCCTTCACGGGACCTGCGTTGAATTGCAAACTGCCTTCACAGTGTCTGCGCTGAAGGAGAAACTCTCGTTTCCCCTGGGTTCTGGGTCATAAAATGCTCAAAAATCAACTGTTTCAGGCCAAATCAGAAACACAAGCAAGGTATAATCAAAGAGATGCTTTGAAAGGGTACTAAAGACTATCACAAAGGATCATCAAGTCATTTGTGAGTCCATTGTTCAGATCATAGACAAGACCAACAACTGGATCAAAGCAACAACTTTCTACTTTGCATCTGGGAAAGATGCAGTTTGATTGTTGTTGTCAAGTCTATGAAGTAAACAAATGACAGAAACACAAATGAAATGAATAAACAAATTCTCCCCAGTGGAATCGCCAATTTGTTGTGGGGAAAAATGCCTATGCAGGACGATCCTATCCACCTAAGGTGTGACAGTGCCTTAGCAACAAACAGATACAGCTATTCTAGTTTCTTCCTTTATGAAATGTGAAAGAGGGGAGATCGATAGACTTACCGTTGTCTTCCGTTTGTCCCTCGATCTAGATCCTCTTCTCTTTGGGTGTTCACAGCTACTTGCCTCCTCGCTTGCTCAAGAGAAAAACTACTTGATTCCCACGAGATCACAAGAGAACAACTACCTGTGACAAGAGAACAACTACTTGCGACAAGAGAAGAACACAACACAAAGGCAAATATTCATATTCATAAATGATTCAGGATTATAAGTAAATCAAATACACTAATGCAATCATACAAATACACCAGTATATAGGAGAAAACCAAGATAGCTTTATTGATTGATAACAGGGTTCAGGAAGAGATACAACCCAGAGGGCTCCAATCCAGCATCTCCTTCCCAGCAGAATGGAATTCCTTCTTCAGTTCCCTTCAAAGCATTAAGCACCCAATGTTTCCAGTCTCAAACCAACAGAAATTCTTTGCAATAACAAAATTCCTGCCCCTAGATCTCATGGAGGAGAGATCTATATATAGTTATTTTGGAGAGAGGATGAGTCAGCTTGAGATCTGACTAGTGTCCTCTCCCTCTCTCAGTTCTTGAGTCCACTTGGAGGTTCTTGCTTCCACTTGGAGATTTGGAACCTCTTACTCATCACCAGTCGAATTCCCTGAGGCAAGTGTCATTTTGGAAGCTTCCTGAGCATTGACACATTGAGGAATGAGCCTGCCACTTGTCCAGACTCGCTCAGCGCAAGTAGCTAGTGTTGGAGTTGATATTCAATGCAGGTAGCCAGTGGAGCAGTTGACATGATCCTGAATTGACTTGTTTTTGAGTGGTTTCAGGTGGAGAACTTCTGTGAATTGCTGTGGTTAGTTAGCCTTGTTCCTCTAGGGGTAGGAACAACATGTTTAGGGACTTTGGATCCCTTAGATTATGGACATTTCATGCTCAATGCTGTAAGGCACAAAAATGTCTATAACAATACATTTCAGTTTTAAATATATAATTCCATAATTTAATAAGAAATTCAAGACCTCTCTATCTTCATATTTAAATTTTATCATCTTAGATTTGGTCTTGATTCTGGACAATTTATAAAATCATGGAGTGTATATGAAACTAATAATATTTTGAGAAACAGTCATTACTGCAAATTCTCATTCTTATTTCTGATGCATTTGTTTTCCCTTGAACACTAAGCATTCCATTTTATATGTGACTGCTTGCTTTAGTGTAAGTAAAATAAATAATGATTTTAGGTTATAGGGTTTTGGTTAAGTTTAACTTCTTCATGTTTTTAATGTTAATTAAAATAAGAAGTCATCTAGTTTGGAGAAATCGATATATTTCAGGTAAGATCAAAAACAATTATCCAATGGTAAGATTCATTTACCCACTTTCATTAATTTCCATTTCGTCAATTTACTTTCAGTTTTGTTTTTTTGATATATAAATCTGTTTTGCAGTTCTCTATTTGAAACTTTCAATCCTCTGTCAGATCATATTTTCAAAGTCCATACTCTTCTCCTAGCTTTATTTCTAGAAGCAACGATAATCTTCATTGAAACCGCTACACCAGGAAGTTTCTGAACCTTTAGTTTGTTTTCTTAAGCATTCATTTTATTAGAAAATGATTAAGATGATGCTTTGAAACAAGAAAATTAATATCAGATAGAAAGTTTTCATTGTGGCTAAATTTTATCATCACTGCTATCCAAAAAGCCTAAAGCACTTACAACTCTGCAAGGTATGATTTTCTAAATCTCGACATAAGAAGGAATTATTACATGATTATTTTCTTTTTCTTTATATTGTTGAGACATTGGTATAAACATTCTTGTTTGAGTTTATCTTTTGAAACTTGGATTTTCTTTTCCACTTTTAAAATTTCTTCATTTTTAATTTGTTTGCTGATTTCTTTTCTTACTTTAGCATAAAAATTATTTTCTTTTGGTTTTCAATTTTGATTTTGGTGACTTTGCCTTGATTTATATGGAAGTCTTATTTGTTACCTAACAATGGTTAGCATACATGGAGAAAAATAGTTAATAGTCACCAATTAGCTTTTTCTTAAATCTCTTGGTAAAGTTTGATTTTCTTATTATAAAAATAGACATACTTAAGGAAGAGATTACCAATCAAGAGACGTTGGCAAAATATCATAAAATCTGAAAAATTTCTTTTTCATCAAATCGTAATCATTTTGAGATTTCAAAATTTCATTAGGATCTTTTAAAATTCTATTATTAGTAAAAAAAAAAGTTATTTTTAACCAAGTAAAGACACTTTACAGCGAAGCACCTTTAACTCTGAAATTGTCATTCTTAACTCTTAAGGAGTCAATGATTCTCCCTGTCCTAAAGAGTTGTATTTTTCTAGAGTATAATCCAGAAATATATTTAAACTTAAAAGATAAGAGGTCTCATCATGAACCTGCTTACCATGATCATAGGGGAAAAATAAGCTGACATTACCAACACTGCTAAACAAACCAGGGTAATGGCTTATAATTGCAAACAATTATAAGACAAGGGGTCTCATAACGAGCCAGCTTGTTCAGTCCAATTTTAACCAGTGAATGACATTGTCAACTATCTGGATACCATATCAGAACAATGGTTTTTAAAGATTTACTTAAAAAATAAAAATAAAAAATAAAATAAAATAAAAAAGAAACTTATATAAATGGATTTATCTCTAGGTCAATAATTCTTAAAGAGATGGGATTCTGAATCATTGATGATTAAAAGGTAACCCTGTCGAGACTATAGATGTTTGCTGGCAGCAGTGGCTCTATCTGTGACAAATGAGTATATTTTAGAAGCTAAGCTGTAAAGTGACCCCTGTTTTATCTGTTCAACTAATTAATGGTTGATATAGAGTTTTGCAATATTTTAATTTATGAGAAATTTTGAGAAATATTACAGTTAGATGATTCTTATTTTTATTCAGACTAATGAACCTAGTCAAGCATTTCAAACATAATTTTCTCTGCTTTAATTATTTTTACTTTAATTTTAGGAAAATATCATTCATATCAAACAGAGATAACTGGTTCTTCTCCCGTGTGTCGCCATTGTTGTGGTAAAAACACAACCCCTCCATTTTTGACTTGTTTACTTCAAATAATGGGGACCCTTTCTATAAAATTTGGCTAAACGTCTTTTAGGATTTTTATTTAATTGATTATCCTACGCTTTTGTTAATTTTTCATTTTCTTTAGATTCTTGTTTTGATTGCTTTGTTAAAATCGATTTTTTATAAGCTTCCCATTGACGCTTGTTTCGCCTCATTTGGTCAACTGGTTCAAAAATGGTACTCCTTTGAAGTCTCATAATTTATCTAGTCTGGCTTAAAATGCATAAAATGTACAATATTTCATTTTGTAAATAAATTAGTTCAATAACGCATTCATTTTAAATAGTAACCCGTAGCGAGTTTTTACTAACATTTTTCCATTTTTAGTTATGCAACCAAATCATTAAGTATCGAGATTTAAGAAATTTACTCCAATTTCCAAATCAATTACTAATCTTAAAAACCTATAATATCCAAGTAGTTGTAGTTTAGATAATTTCATAACTAAATTTCGTTAAAATAAAATAAAAACAAAACATTAATTTTATATATTAAATCTCAAATTAATTAAATTGATTATTATATAAAATATAATTAAATTAATTAGATTAATTAAATTAAAATTTAATATATAAAATATATATAAAATAAAATTAATCGCATCGGGAATTTACATTGCATCGAGGGTTTTCACTTTATACATCTCTTAAAACTCCAACACCTCCCGATTTACCGATTGTCGATACCCCTTATATCCCCTATCACCGATAAACAAAAAGTCAAAAAGATAATAAATTACGCAATCGGATCGGAGCTATTAAATATGACAAGTTTAAAAACTAGCGATAGCCTCCTTCCCAATCGCCAATATGCGATGGGTCAATAAGGCAAGGGGCATTGACCAAAGTTTTATTAAAACTCATGTTTTGTGTTGTTTCAACTCATTCATACGAATAAGTTAAAAGGAATGAAGTGAATAAAAGATAACCCAATCGCCAATATGCGATGGCTCAATAAGGCAAGGGGCATTGACCAAAGTTTTATTAAAACTCATGTTTTGTGTTGTTTCAACTCATTCATACGAATAAGTTAAAAGGAATGGAGTGAATAAAAGATAATGGAGGTTAGTGTATATTTATTATTTTTAAATATTAGTTTATATATTAGTATTTTATATATTATATTAATTAAATTAATTAATATATGTAATATTAATTACTTTAGTTAAATTTAAATTTAAATATTATTTATATTAATATTAATTAGTTATTGATTAGATTAAATTTGTTTATAAATAGTAAATATTTTAGTTAGTTAAATATTAATTATTAATTAATTAATTTAGCTCATAATTAACAATTAAATTAGGATTATTATTAGATAATTAGAGTCTAGTTTAGGAATAGATTTTTAATTAAAAATTCAGAGTTTTTAGCCTAACAACAGAATTTCCAGATTTATGCCAGATTTGATCCATCAGCTTTGGAGGCTCATAAATTGAGTTATACTTGGCCAAATGAGGTCCAGGACGGTTCATTGGAAAGAGAAAATCAAGGAGAAAATTTTTGAGGAGGTTTCAATAACAGATTTAATCATTTATTGGGTCAAAAATCAAGCAGAAGATCAAGCTTCGAATTTTGAAAAAAACATTCTGAGTTATTTTCTTCATTTTCATTTCTCCAAAGCCTCTTCTAATTGCAGATCCATTGGTTAATAATATCTTTGGCCAATTAAACCACCCCAAACATCAATAGAGAGCTTATATTTTATTTTCAATTATTTATTTAAATAAAATTTGATTGAATTTGATTAATTGCCAGAAATAATATTTTGATTGCATCTTAATTTATTTTGATTTCTTTTTGCAGGAAAACAGTGGAAGAAATATGGAAAAAGGGATCTCATTCAATGAAAATGCTCCAGCAATTGAAGATCAGGATTTTTGAGCAAATACAATTGGATTTGACAGATTTCTCTTCAACAAACTTTCTTCTCAAGAATTCCTTCACAAAGATTATAAATAGCAGATTGCGGAATGTAATGTGGCAGCTGCTCTCCTCTGCAATTTTAGACTTCTGAAAGCACTATTGTAATAGGAATTTAGAGTTGTAGGAGAGAGGAGAGAAAATCTCAGATCTGAGAATTATTGATGATTTTTCCTTTGTATCTTGAATTATGTATGAGGGGCAGAGTTTTCACTATTGTGGCTCTAGTTTTGAAGGCAGAAGTTCAAGCAAGGTAGAGAACTATTGTAGACCAAGATCAGAGAAATAGATGCAATAAATTGGTATTTTTAATACTAATGTTTTAAATATCAGTTTTATTTTTATGGTAACAAAAATGTGTCATTTTATTCATCTTTGTGAACTATTGTCAATATGGGTAATTTGTCTCAATCTTGTTATTATGTATCTTTGTTTTTATGAATTAATTTCTCATTTTTGAGTAACTGCTTACTCAGAAATCTGTCTTATAAAACTGATTTATTGAATGGTAATGTGTTGTGAACTATTTCCACATATCATTATTCAATTATTGGATTTACTGATTTGAGAATTAATATCATTTTTGTGAACTACTTCCTGAATGTTATTGGTTTTTAATTTCAGTTAAGAGGTCTCAATAGGATCTGTTTTGGTAACCATAATATCAGTTAATTGAACTACTCCATTAACTTGATATTCATTATAAACAAGACATATTTAAATCCCAATACTTTAATTATCTTGCTCTTAGTTGGGTTAGATCTATATTTGCCTAATTAAGATAGGATTTAGATTAGTTTCTTTTGCTTGCATCATAGAATAAGCTTGCATTTAGAGTAAATTCTACATTCTTTTAAGTCCTCTCCTCAAAGAGGCAAAATTTTAGTTGTGGTTTGGCTAAACCCAAATCAGCTTAAGGGTCATTCTCTTGCCTGATCAGCAAGAAAAAGTGATCTGATGTCCCTGTCTACTGGGAGTTAAAGATACATCATAAACCAATAGCGATAGGGAGAAAGTAACTGGACCTAGTTAAACCAGTCGGAGCCACCACACCAAACGGAAAAGGAGCTGCTTTAAGGTCCAGACTGGGTGGTTATCCCCCATTGTTGTTGCAACGATTTTCAAGGATTCAACAAAACCTTAATACACCTCCTATCTTATTCAAAATCAATGCTTCTCATAATTTATTACATATTTTGATTGTATTTTTCTTAATGAGATGAGTCAAAGTGAAATATTATGCCTAGTGGACTAATGTGCATTGATTGTAGTTTTTTGAGAGAAAATAATGGAAATTTTGACTAATTAAGGGCTGAAACTCGAATGAGACAAAGAGGAGAGATTGTAGGAGGTAGATCCTCCTCATTTACTCCTCACTCATTTGAATATTCCTCCATCAATCACACTAGCTCGGAGTATAAGCAGCCAAGTCATGGACATCAAAAGGTAATCGAGCCAGTGATAATTAAAGAGCTATTTTATCTTGAGTTTGGGAGCCAAGCCTCCCTAGATTTAAGGAATTCATTGGATACTTCAGTTTTATAAATAAGGAGGCCTAGAGCCTCATTAGAATTCAAATTTGCGCTGTAAAAACACTAGTAATTTTCGAGTTCAAGAGTTGTGGAAGACATTGTTATGTAATTTTCTATTTTGATAATGAGAATGAGAATTTCCTTGATCCAGCATTGAGTTAACTCAAAGGGTTGAATTTCTTGGGTTAGGGCCCAACCCTAGCAACAAAGGCTCTTCTTCTTATATTTGTATGCTTAATTGCTTTCATAGATTAATGTTTGAATTGACTTTAGCATTATTTCATTGTAAGTAGTTGTGGATTTGATTAGTTTGCTTCCATTTGTGCTTTGCTTCAGAAGTATCTTAAAAGAGATAAAGGAACATCAAAAAGATTTCAGTAGGTGGATTTGGCCTCACTCCTTCCTTCAAGGATCATGGTTTGAGGAAAGAAAACCTATGCAGCCCCAAAAAGGAAGAATTCTGATTTCTCATGGAATTTGGGTTTTTCTATTACTTAGGCTAGCATTTGATCAGTTTGCAAGAATAGGATTTAGTTGTAATTTCTTCTATCTTCAAGCTTACATTATATCTCATCATTATTTCATATTATTCTACAAGCTTTTCCCACACATGAAATAGGTAGCGAGCTCATGAAATTATCTTTTCCTTGGTTAATTGAAATCTTCATGTTTACATGATCTTTGGATAAATGTCAATGGTTGATGCAGTGAAGAATTTTCGGAAGTACAGAGAGATTTCATGATTAGAAACCTCATTTCAACTTCATCCATCCATGATCATCACTTCCTTTCACTAAAACCCTCACCAATTTCATCATTTCAAAAGAATACTTCTCCAAGCTTGTTGAGCAATTCCAACCATCTCACAACTCTGGTTTTGAGCTCTGTAGGAGTCTTAGGCACTCCCTTGCCTCATTCCATCCACCAACCACATTACCTAAGCCTCACATCACCTTCAACAACCCTCCTTTTTCTTTCGGTTGTATCCTGTAGGAATATAGGGGATCTTGTAGGAATTCAGGATATCTTGTAGAAGGCATTAAGACATCCTGTAGGTTCACCTGTAGTGGCCTGTTTTGAGGCTGAATTGAGGAAAAATCCCCTGGGAAGCTAGAAAAGGACCCCTACTTGCCTCCCGAGCCTTCTGACCATTCACCATCATCCCTAAGCCACATGCCACATCAACAAAAGAAGTTAGCTTTGACACTTTCATATAAAAAAAAAAGACAAAAAGAAAAATAGATTTATATTGTTCATTTATATTCACAGCAGTAGAATTTTTGATGTTTTGAATTTGCATGCTTAGGACAGTAGGATTGTATACATGTTAACTTAGTATTATTTTGAAGCAAAGCCTCTTAGCAGTTAGTCAGAAAAATGATGTGTTTAAGCATTTGATTTCAGTCTTTTTCCTTACTGTAGTAGACAAGATTTATTTTAGTGTAGATTTCTCTTTTCCTCATTAGTAGTCAAGCTTCTTCTGAATCAATAGAATTCTGGTTTGAAAAACCTTAGTGGTCTATCACCAGCTTAACAATGACAAAGAGTGGACCCATCACATTTACTTGTGTATACAACACTGTCACCTCTAAGTTTGTATGAACCTCGGGTTGATAAAGTAAAGTTGGTAGCCCTAGGAGTTGCAACATTCTTGTTGCAATACTAGTGCTCATAACTATCCATGTAAACACCTGCCGCACTGATACACAAATTATTGAGCATTGTCACACAAGTGTCGTCACAATCATCCTAAAGCCTATCTCAAGTTTCACACTTGTCACTTCTTGTCATGAGACAGTCACACAAAGGGTAATGCTTTGTTTGTTGTTTCTATGGTCTATGTTTTTATGTCATCAAAGTATGGTAAGTGTGTGATCACATTTCAAGTTCATCACGAGTCGATCTCCCTCCTGCACTTAGCCATTTTCAAAAAATGTTCCCAACCAATCAACTCAGATTCACCAGGCCTTGTCTAAGCTATGCACTGTGCAATATCAACCCTCATTGATGTGACCTTGCTGCTTGGAACTGTACAGTGCATAGTCACTGTCCTCTAGGGCAGTTTCACTGTGAAATTGCAAAGCCCAACAGCCTTCCTTGACCCCCATAATCATGCAACAGTTCCTCCTATTCTAAATTGAATTACGCACTTCACACTTCTTGTCATCAAGTTCTTCCCCTTTCCTATAGGAACCCTACAATGCGCAGAGAACCCAACCTCCCCTAGCCTCCAGAATTATGTACAAGTGTCCCCCAGTGTCCTCCCTCAGTCGGAGCTATTTGTCCTCAAGAACTTCACAAATTTTTCCTCTAGGTCTCTCTATTGTGCAATCCTCCTTACCCCCAAAAATTGTGCAGATTTGTCTCCTAGGGTCCCATCCCGCATCAACCACTATCTGCCTAAACTGTGTAATTCTAACTCCTAGTGGCCACTAAACAATTTTTCTCCTTAGTAAGGACTATGTTGAAAAGTTCCTCAGCCAAACCTAAGCTGTGCTCTACACAGTCTCAGTGATAAACCCCTATCCCTATCACTTATAATTGTGAAACGTGCAGTTAATTGGCCCTCTCTCCCAACCTATCACTTGTCCTAGGATCATTTCATGGATAGTAATGTGTCATCTTAGAGTAGGGAGCTTTTAGATTGATGTCCTCCCGTCATGAGAGAATTGAAAGAACATGTACACTATCAAGTTATGGCAAGATGATGAAGAAGGAGAAGAAGGAGGGAAGCATGCCTAGAGACTCACTCGTAGATGAATGGATGAGTGAACCTATGAAGAGCAAGAAAAGGGACACAAGTTTGCAACCAACTCCCAAGACCAAAAATCATTGAATGCGTCGCATCATCAATCTATGCAGAGGAGAAGAGAAAATGTACCCAAGAACACATCTATCTCTCAAAAGAAATAGTGACTTGACCTTGCCACACCATCAAGTCAATCCATGTCAACAACGTCATGTCAAGTCATGTCACCAATTGTCATATTTCACATCACTATTATGGGCCCTGTACATTGTGAATAAAATGTATTGCAAAGTGAAAGTCCAATGCACACACAAGAATATGAAGAGTCATGTAAGTTGAAAAATCATAGGAAGTTGAACAATCATGAGGGTAGTCAAAGAGTCACAAGGGGGAAGCATCGCCCTTGGTTATATATACCCCCTCATTGTATGAGCATAGGACTTTTCACCTTGGTTCCTCCCGCAAGGCATTAGAGAGACCAACTAGTTTTTTGAGGAGCAAGGAGTGGCTCTAATGTCCCACTACAGGGGCTAGTGATGTATATTGTAAATATGTGTCTTGTAAATTTTTATTAATAACATAAGCCTTCTAAGGCCAACATGTGCTTCATGCATGACTTATGAATGTTTCTAAGATTATTTTGTGGATGTTTGTATTTCATGTTTTCTTTCACTTGTACTAAGATAGTTGAACTATTTCAGTTATTTTAGTGCTTATCTTGTTGAGAATGTGTTGTAATGGTTTTTATTGTTGTCTCATCCTTGTGGAATATTCCGCAGGATACTAGACATACCTTTCCTTGTTTATCGGTTATAATGACCATCACATCCGCTATGGACTATTCCACTGGATGTTGGACGAATCTTTCCTTGTTCATTGGTTGTAACGCCCATTGCATCTGTTATGGACTATTCCACTGGATTTTAGACAGGTCCTTCTGATTCATGTGTGTCTCTTCCTGGGTAGTACTATTACCCCTAACTTAGAGGCTCACTTTTCTCCCCCTTTTTGTAGTTAGAGAACATAGACACAATTGCGCTACACACTCACCTTGTTGTTTGAAGACACCATTGCATCACTCTCTTATGCTGACAGCTAGAGAAAAGGAATATCTTTGACGATTTGGCAACCAGGCCTTTATACTAGATGGGGCTCCTACACCAAACTATGTGAGGTATAATTGGGACTTCATATTGGGGAGATCCTATTGGATGACGAATTTCTATCACCATCAACAAAATGGTGCTAGAAGGAGGGCCAGATGACAGGTTGTGCCCGTTGAGTCTGGTTTTAATCTCTTATTTAAAATGGCTCTTCCCCAAATCATATTCCAAGGATGTTTTTATAGAGAACTTAATTTTACCATCCCTGTAGAAGTTATTCATAACCTACCCGAATTTAATTTTAATGATGAGGGTGAATCAACTTTTCGTGAACATTTGTTTCAAGTTGTCTGTATTTGTATTTCTCACATAATATGTTCCAAATATGTCATGGATATATTACTTACCCTCACATTCGAAGGTTGTGTTAGGAAATGGTGTCATAAATTACCCATTGCTTCTATCCATTCATTCGACCAACTTTCTAGGAAGCTTCATAAAGCCTTCGCTACGTATAACTACGAATATGTTTGTGGAAGGATCAATCATTTAAAAATGAAGCCTGATGAATCAATTGAGGATTTTTTTGATCGGTTCTTTCACATCTGATTTGAAATCCATGAAAAGCATTTGAACTGGTATTTCTTGAAACAAGACTTTGCATGCTTGGTTCATGTCTCTTCATACGGTGAGCTTGAACCTTCTAATTTTCCTTCTCCAATTCTTGTGAATCATGAGGCACATAAAATTTCAGAGGAGGAGCTTACCACCTCTTTTTTTCTTTGTCCTCTTCCTTTTCAAGTCCCAATGAGGGTTGTTTGGCCAATTTGATGTCCTTAAATTGTCAATCATAAATTATCACCCAGGGTAGGTATATTGATGAAGCACAGGTGCATTATATGTGCTAGAAGTTATTTTATGTTGTTATGTTCCTATTAGAGTCTAAACTTAGAATTAATGTGTATTGAAAATGAGATTAACTCAGAAAATATATAAAGTACACATAAAAACCAGACACAAAATATGGGCGGAAAAAGGCTTCAGCCTCATGGCTTCCTCAGGTATTCTCTCTCATTTTCATTCCATTAAAATAATTGAATATAGTGTTACAAATAAATAGGTGAGAGACAGTTTTCTCAAGATAGTGCGTGCTATCTTAGACACTTTTGGTTGAGATAATTTCTCCTTCGGTTGAGATAATTTCTGACCAGACACATACCAATATAGGAGTTACCTAAAATAACTCCTATCTTAGAGGAACAACCCAAGAGTTAGGCACAAATTCCTAACTTGGAATATTTAATTTATTTATTTATTTTTGGATTTATTATTGTTTTATGATAGAGTCTAACATTCCCCCCTTCAATGATAAATCCAAAATAAGAATGAGGAACCATATTCCAATTTTCCATGTCGATCCTAAAAAATATTGCCTGAAAAAAACCACCAAATCTGGATGCTGAAGAAACTACAATATGAAGTGACTGAGTCAGCTGCATGACTGATTCATCTCGGAAGGATGTTTGACAACTCCATCATGTGCCAAGCCGAAAAAGGATCCAACTGTCCTTTTTTTGAAAACAGCATCTGGTGTCCACTAACACAATTTGATGAACACCCACTAGCATATTTGTTGATGATGATCGCCCACTGGATGAAGATGTCGAAAAACAACTCAATGTTGCTTTTGCTATGATGAAAGATGCTCACTGCTGCTTTGGCTGTCGATCACCCACTGGCGAATTTGCTGATGCTCACTACTTATGACAAATGCCCACTGGCTAATAAAGATTCCCACTAGCTGCTTCGTTGATGTTGTCGAGACTTTCAGTCTAACAACCACTAGTCAATTTCATTGACATTTCCCCCCCTTTGTCAGCTGAAAGGAGAGATAATATTCTCCAAAATATATTTGAACTTCCCCCCTTTAGGTGTAGGAGAGTTTCAATGTTGTACTCCATCGTTCAACTGCATGAGAGTACCATCATCGGTTCACTGCTGGTTGCACTATGTGTGATTGTAGTCGGTTGTAGAACTGAGACAATCTTTTGACTGTGGATGACCATTCCCAAGGATCGATCTATTCATAATGTATCTTCAATCTGGCGGATTTTTGTTGGTTGCGACATTTTTCTGAGGAATGATTGGGCTTGCCACAATGGCGACAAGGATGGAGATCAAAACACTGATCTTCCATATGACCGGTTCTTTGACAATGAGAACATTTCGGTTGGACATTAACTTCAAGTTACATGCAATTCTGTTTTTCTGCAACTTTCTCAGAACCTACTGAGGTGAGTTATTCAAGAAATCATGCACTCACGAACTTAATTGGCTTGGAATAATCTGGGATATGTAAGTTGGTGTCATCAGTGACATATCCTAAGCCTCATCGATTCTTGTTATTTTGAATTTCTTCCCAGGGCTTGATGATGGGTTTGGAAGAAATTTTAACTGGAACAACTTCGACACTTGAAGCTGATGACTTATCATTTGGATGGTTCAAAGACTTTAAAGTATCACTCTTTTCTTGCAATTCATTCCTTTGGAGTTGCGACTTGAGTTCAAGAAACTCGATGGTATCATGTGTTTGTTGTAGATGCCATGAAAGATCAGCAAGAGTTTCTTTGCTGATGTGCACCATGTCTGCGTCACTGGAGATGATCAAATTGTGAAGAATGTTTAACAACTGAATATGTTGCGCCATCTGAACTTGCTTATTTGAAATCATGCTCGCTTGTCGTAGATGTCATGTTTTGAACTGTTTCACTTGATTTTGTTACTTGCATGATAGGCTTGCTTGCTATGGGACTTGAATGGCACGCTCGCTTGATTTGTTGCTTATTGCACTTGTTGGGAACACTTGTTAGAGTTGTAGAAATTTCTTGCTTAAACTCTGGAATTCATGCTCGCTTGATGACGATTGTGTTTGCGTGAATGCTCACTTGCCTTACTTAATGACTTCACGCTCACTTGAAGGAATAGCCACGCTCGCTTGATGTCGATCTCAAGTTGCTTGATTGGTGTTAGAGTTGAACTTGTTTGGTTGCTGCAATGATCTTCACTCTGGCTCGCTTGAAAGTTTGAACTTCGTACTATTTTGACGCAAATTGCTTGAATGAATACTCACGCTCGCTTGCAGGAGATGTGAACTTGTTGCTTTTTTGCGTTAGAGTTAAAATTCATGCATTCACTTGATTTTGCTTAAAGGAAGGGTGTCGAACACTGTCGAAAATGCACCCAAAAAATCTTACAATGATTTTAATGACTCACTACAATGAATTCAATTTGACTCAATTCAAGACTTGGGTGTCGGTTTCAACCGAGAATGCACCCTTACAATTCAATGTAATTTGAGTTTGATTACAAGTTCAATAATGCTGATGTAGATTGCGGTCTGAAATGTTGAAGTTTACAAATTCATTAACTTGATTGTAGTCATGTAGACATTGCTTTGAAATGATGGAGTTTGCAGATTCATGAACTTGATTGTATTGAGTGAATTTGTTTGTTGAGGTAGAATGTCGATGTCAAAAACATTGATTATTTGTTGTAGTGATGCAAATGCATGTGTTGAGCTTAATTATCCTTCCTTGCAGCTATTTCGTTATAGGGGTTGTGCTTGTTGGAATTGTATTCTATGTGTGCATGAAATGAGATCATTTATGTGTCAAAACTAGACACAAATCATAAGCAAAAACATGAAGCAATAGAAATACCAACCATCACAAACATACAAATGGTGTACCTAAGATCTCCTTATTCAATTTCGGGCAGATCTAGGACACATCAACACCACAAATAACATGTTTTTATTAAGTATTAAAGTCATCAATCTTTCATCTTTTACAACATTGCCACTGAAGCTTTCTCAAACAATGAGAATCTGGCGCTCGCAAATTTTGGAAGCAAATGCATTCAAAAAACTGACTCAACCTCCTAGAAATAATGAAAATGAAAATGAAAATATTCATTTATCTCTCCAAATACAAAATACTTATAACTCCAAAAATTACAAAATATACTCCTTATTTCTCCATTACAAATAAATAATTTTATCCACTCCTTATCTCTCCTAAAAATCACTCATTTAAAAAATGTACCTTTATTATTCCACTCACTTATGACTCAAAATAAAAACACACCTTATCACTCCAATAATTTCTTTTAAACTCCCATTGAATAGAATTTTATGAAATTCTTCTAAAAAGTGAGTTAAAAAATGAATGGAGTCACTTTAAAAGAGAACGTGTCTCCTTTAAAAACGTAAGGCACACTTTTAAAACATATTTTTAGAAATTCCATACGACAGGATATGGTGAAGGTGAAACAAACGACAACTGGCTCGAAGAGAGGATTCTAAACCTTCATTTCTGCTGCGCTAAATCTGATATGTAGAAGATTCCAAAAACATTCAGAAGTATCCACATGGATTCGAACCTTCGCTTCTGGTGTGAAGCGAAATCTGATGTGTAGACTGAAGCGCAAGATATTGTAATCCCTGTAGTAAGATTTTCTGTGGAGAAAATTATATGGTGTGATTTTTATGAAACGAATTTGGTAGAGTGGCTTCAAGTGCAAAAGACGCAACAACATTTAGATCTTCCACCAGCATAGCTAAAATGATGGACTAGACCACAATTTTAAAATTCCCGTACTTCTAGTCATTTTGGGTTTCGGTAGACTGCGTTGTCGTTATTGTAAATGGCGGAAGATTGAATGTGAAGAATAGCAACAATAGAACTAAAACAAAAATGCGATGGATAATGAAATTGATTTGTAAAATAATTTAACTGTAAATGGTAGAGATTGAACTTTCTTTTTTTGCAGGCATGTAGGTCAACTGTGGCCTTTGTTCCATGACGAAGTCGGTCAGAGGGATCCATGGAATTCGTTTGAAATGTTTCCCCTCTCTCTGTTGGATGGAGCTGCGCACACCAAACTCGAGAGATCCAACATCGAAGGTTGATGATTTAAAGCGTAAAATGCAAACCGAGTGTTCTCATGTACCTGTCCCTCCTCAAATGCATTCTATGCCATTGTCAGGTCCTATGGTTAACTCGTCGATGCCATTACAAAAAACAGATGGCTTATCGACACAATTGAGCCATCCTCGACACACAATTAAGTTGTCTAGGAGTAGATTTCTCCAGGGTCTTGCCTCCAAGACAGCAAGCAGTAGCAATGGCTGTAGCAGATCCCGCAATGGGATATATCCAACGAATTTAGTCAATGATGTAATCATTCCATGAGTGTTTGTCCCAGTTATAATAATTCACAGCAAAATAATAAAACAATGAGTGGCCAGTGTGCTCATCGACTGTGACGTATCTAGAATTTTGTTTGAAATTTACTTTTGGCTGACCAGGCAGTCTACCAATTAAATCCTTCGCCGGACCTCCACTAATTTGCACAGTTATGCCAATGAATACATACATAATCAAGAACAGCCATCACTGCAATTTAGTTGCAACTCCTTTTAAACAGAACTTCAAGCACAACTAGATGCTAGAAATGAACAATTTTAATCTCACCAGCTTTGATACCACATATTGAAAATGAGATTAACTCAGAAAAATATATAAAGCACACATAAAAATCAAACACAAAATATGGGCGGAAAAAGGCTTCATCCTCATGGCTTCCTCAGGTATTCTCTCTCATTTTCATTCCATTAAAATAATTTAATATAGTGTTACAAATAAATAGATGAGAGACAGTGTTCTAAAGATAGTGCGTGCTATCTTAGACACTTTTGGTTGAGATAATTTCTCCTTTGGTTGAGATAATTTCTCACCAGACACACACCAATATAGGAGATACCTAAATTAACTCCTATCTTAGAGGAACAACCCAAGAGTTAGGCACAAATTCCTAACTTGGAATATTTAATTTATTTATTTATTTTTGGATTTATTAATGTTTTATGAGAGAGGCTAATAGTGTGGAGATGGTATTGTTGCTTGTATTAGTGTATTGATCCCTAAGGTTGTTAGCTAGTTTTTTCAGGAATTAATCTCTATTGAATCAATTTATGGATGGTATGAGGGTGATTCTAGACTTTACTTTTATTATACTATTTTGGATTTTTAACTTGAATTTTTATGCTGCAGCCAAATCTAAATTACTACGTGCATGACAGATCTATTCTATTAAATTGTAAATGAATAATGTTTGAATTTGATTGCCAAGGAAAATACTGATTATGTAATTAAAGAAATATATGTGTAATTGGTTAAAGAATTGTACTAGTCGTAGGGGCCCTCCACGAATCGATCGACAATCTCCAATCAACACAGCATAGAGAAAATGTAAAACCAAGTCTATTACTTGCAAACAAGTCTTAACAAAATGTTCTCAAAAATTACATAAATTGACGCGCACCCAAAACATAGAGTGGCCATAGCTTTTATAATACTTGTCGGCATAACATTACGAGAATTTCAAGCCTACATATCTTTATTTCAATCAAAGTATATCGCTAAATAATCGATTTTCTATTTGGAAAATCAAATCAATAATATTTCGTGAAAACTCGGACTCTGTCATGATGATAATCTTGTAGTTGACTTTTAGGTTGATTGTGTTATCATGCTACCTTCTTGATGAATTGGTTAGAGGGAATAGGAAATAATACATGAGGGGATTATTCTTCATCCATCTATATCTTTCTTCACTGATTTGGATCTTATGAACCCTGTCAATAGTGGAGGTAGCTGCAAAAATCTGGATTAGCTGCAGAAACAGGCCAATTCCGTAGCTGAATGCATACTTTAACAAAACAATAAGGTATATAGACAAATATGAAGAACAAGACATGTAAGTGCTTACCTTTAACAAAACCTTGTGTCTATTGCATTATTTAGGTGATAAGTATAGGAAAAAGGGAAGAAGTATAGGCAAAAAGGGTGTCAAGGTAAGATAGTCCTTGGACTCTACATTCCCCCATGCTAGAGGTTTTGTATGTCCTCATATAAATCATCGTTGTTAGTCACTTGTGCCTTCTGATCATCACCTCCAAGATTCATTTTCTTCTTCTTTCTAGCAACCACTAGCATCCTTGGTTTTCTCATGAGGATTTTATATTTTAGGTTGATAATTTCTCTTTGCATTGCCCTGTTTTCCTTATTCATCTTTTTGTTCTTTTTGTACCACAAACTCAAATGAAGGATGAGGTTGTCATGCAATTTTAATCTCACTCTTTTCTTTCAATCTCTGATTTTCATTCTTAAGATATATGTTCAATGTCTCCAGCTCAAAAATCTCTTGCTCTAAAACATTTGATGCTGAAGGTTCTTGTGGCTCATTGAACTGATTGATCCCTTCTCCAGGACTTTGGATTGAATATTTAGTTGTTGTTTCTTTCCTTTCTAATGACTCTATGTAGTCATAAATCTCTTATTGAACAGGATCGACACCTGGACTATGCACTGGGATCCTTGGAGGTGAACTGCAAGGTGGTAATGACACTCTCAGTGATAGTTTTGGTGATCCTCTTAGGGAACCCTCAAGGTTTTCAGTTGGTTCTTTTTCCTCGAGATCAATGTATTCCATAGCTTCTGAGTCTTCTTGTTGAATTGTGTTCAACTTGGTACTTCTCCTTAGTCCTGAGGTCTGTAATCATTGTGCTCTCCCCGTTTTGGCTTTTGGCTTTTCTCCTTGAGGAAGGGTCCTAGTTTGTGGTAAATCTTCTATTCTTTTGCTAGCTTTCTTTCTTCTAAGATTTCCCTTTTTCATTTTCTACAAAATATTCACTATGGGTAGTTCATATTCTGATAATTCCGGTTGAGTTTGGGGTTCCTGTTCTTTTATTTCTTCCATTGTTCTCTTTCTTCCCCTGAGGGCTCTACTACTGCTGGGCTGTTCAGGAGGTCTTTCTTCAAAATGGTTCCTTGCCAGAAAATTTTCTCAGTTATCCCCTATACTCCGAAGGTGGAACTCAACCAAGATCTTTATCAATCCATGATGATACATGGTATTATCTATGAATTGAATTTTCTTTTGAACGTTCATGGACATTTTCTTAAGACTATGCAAGAGGTAATAAGGAAGATTCATTTGGTGTTCCTCAAGAAAATGCATCATTATCCTAACATGGTAGAAATACATGTATCCAAACCGACCCTCACAAGTGATGAATTTTCGAAGTACAAGTAGTAAATTCCTCCATTTACTCTTAAGGGTTGTACTAGGAATACCTTTCTTGAAGATGGTGGTGTCCATATTTGGATTTTTCAGGAAGACCTTCCAATCTTCTCCATTGATTCCCCTATTTTTGAACTATTTCTCTCTGCTTCTAGGAAATTCAGTCGCTTTTGCGATCATGGACTCCATTATGGTGATTTTAATGTCTCATATTTTGTCCTTCATTCCATCAAACTAGCATGCAAAAGTCTTCGTCACTTCCCTGTGAAAAACATCAAATTTTTCTATGAATTGCAACCATTGTTCTTTCTGCAACAGCTCCCTGGTCTGAGGATATCCTTCTAAGAATTTCTTCCCTGCTGGCTCAGTTCGGACAATAACACCCATTATGGAAGATGCTTCATCCCAAGGACTTGTTACTTTGGCAAGAGAATGGTGTTGGTAGGGTTTCGTTTAGTGGTGGAGAGACAGAGAGGCTATGTGAGTTCAAAGAAATGCAAGAATAGGTGGATTATAATGAAGGCTATGGAAATGAATTTGACCATTGGGGCACATTTAAAATAATGATTCAATGATTACTTCAGTAGATTCATAATGAGGACGTGATAGGGTTTTTAAGTGGTGGATTATGATGTTTTTAATAAGCGACCATCACCCTTAAATTGCAATGATTTCATTTAATTTTTAGCACTACTATGTCCTCTTAGACATATATGCAATATATCAATCCTATTGCTAAATTAAAGTAGAAAATACATTTGATTAACTTTGCTAACCTTGTTTTTTGTTATGAGATCTCTTGCAGGTACTTGCTCTGTGAATTATCCTTTAATTCAAATCATCAAGTGTTCCTGTCAAGTAGGCTTCAAAAGTCTTATTAGGCTGCAAAAACTTGTCCTGGATGCAAAAACTTGTCCAAGCTGCGGAAAGTTATCGATTTTGTAGCTGAGAAAAAAAAACTTTATTAAAGGAACTTAATTATAATTACTAATTATTATTTTTGAAAAGAAAATTTAAAGTGCCAACAGAAATTGGTTTTCACTTCAACTTTTCTGTATAAACATGCCAACAACATGTTGTTTTTCATGCTTATACCTTTTATTATTATTATTATTATTATTATATGTATATATATACATATAATTTATTTATTTATTTATTTTTATTTTTTAACATAAAACTGAGTAAAATTTCTAAGGTGGAAAATAAGAAGAAATATTCTTGACCATCTTCAGTTCTGAATTATCTTGGAACATTTTGACAAATTATTCTTTTTTCAATGGCTTCTGGTAAAGTCTGAGTCGATGTCCATTTACTAAAAGAGGGATTTTCTCTTCATCAATAGTCCTGATTCTAACTGCACCATTGTCAAATACACTTTCAACTTCATAAGGTCCAAGCCAGTGGGTTTGGAATTTTCCTTGAAAATTTTTGAACTTCATCAAAGAGTAATGCCCAATCTCTTGAATGAAATTTTCTTTCTTTAATGTACTTATCATGCCATATGGATCTCTGTTGTTGAACTAGGGTAGTTCTTTGGAGGGCTTCTTGTCTTATTTCATCAAGCTCATTAAGTTGTCTCATCCTTTGCTTTTGTGCTTCTGATAAGTCATTATCTAACTGGACTGTTGTTTTATAAGTTTGGATCTGGAACTCTATCGGAACCAAGATCTGCTTCCCATAAACAAGTTTAGAGGGAGTAGGTCCTGTAGTATTTCTCCATGTAGTTCTATAGGCCCATAAAGCTTATGGAAGCTTCTCTACCCAATCCTTTCTATGTAAGTGTACAATCTTGGTAAGGATTTCTTCAATCACTTTATTTGTAGACTCAACTTTTCCATTGGCTTGTGGATGGTATGGAGTGGACTTCCGATGTTTGATTTTGTACTGCTCCACAAGCTTTTGCACTAATCTGGATGTAAACTATGTTCCTTGATCTGTTACAATTTTTCTTGGAACACCAAAAGGAGTGAAAATATCCTCAAAAATAAATGAAACTACAAAATTTTCAGTAGCAAAAGGAAGTGCTTTAGCTTCTACCAATTTAGTGGCATAATCAGTACATACCAGAATATACCTCTTTTTTTTTAAGGTGGGCTGATTGGTCCAACAAAATCTAGTGCCCACTTTTCAAATGGTTCGATGAGTACCTGCGTTTGTAATGGCATTTCATTTGAAAGAGTGGGTTTGCCCATTCTCTGGCAACTATCACATATTTTAACATATTCCTTGGTGTCCTTGAAAATGGAAGGCCAATAATATCCTAAAAGCAAGATTTTATAAGCAGTTCTCCTGTCAAAAAAATGTCCTCCACATGGCTCATCATGGCAGGCTTTAAGTATTTCTGGTATTTCATCCTCTCAGACACATATTCTAATCATAAGATCTGGTCCTGTTTTGTATAACTCTTCATTTATCCACGAATAAGATGTGCTATTGTGGACTATTCTTCTCTTTTCTCTGGGAGACAAATGAAATGGCATTTTTCCTGTAGTTAAATAGTTAGCAATATCTGCATAACAAGGTGATTTAGTAGAAACTACAAAAATATATTCATCAGGAAATTTATCCTCTACAGGTTGATCATTATTATCATTTTGAATTCTAGATAAAAAGTCAGCAATTGTGTTCTGTTTTCCGGGCCTATCTAGAATGGTGATGTTGAATTCTTATAACAATAAAATCCATCTAGTTATCCTTCCATTAGTGACTGGTTTATTCATTAGGTATCTAATGGTAGAATGGTCTGTGTGAACAAAAGTTTCAAAGCCATTTTTGTAATGTCTGAACTTTTTAATGACATGAACTACAAATAAAAACTCCTTCTCAGTTACAATGTAATTTAACTCTGTAGGAGTTAAATTTTTACTAGTATAATAGATTGCATAAGGAGTAAGATATTTTTGTCCTAACATAGATCCTAAGGCTGAATCTAAAGCATCTGTTGAGATATGGAAAGAAAATTTCCAATTAGGTCCTTTTAAGGTAGCTTCTTCATAAATTCTCTTTTTCAAAGTTTCAAAGGCAACTTGACATTCAGAGTCCCAATTGAATTCACAGTCCTTGGTAAGTAATTTAGAAAGTGGAGATGCAATTTTTGTGAATTTTTCTATAAATATTCTATAATATCCTGTAAAACCAAGTAAACTTCTAACATCTCGTTGGAAATTTGGCACTGATAATTTAGAAATGACCTCAACTTTAGATGATACCACCTTAATTCCATCTCCTGAAATATGGTGACCTAAAACAAATCCTTCGTTAAACGTCATGAAACATTTTTCATGGCTTAACGAGAGATTGGTTTCTTTACATCTTATCAATACTTTTTCTAAATTTTCCAGTGCTTCATTAAAAGAATCCCCATAAATTGTGAAATCATCCATGTACGCTTCCACACAATCGTGAATAAGATCAGAGAAAACTTCAAGGACTGCTCTTTGGAACGTTGTTGGAGTATTACTTAATCCAAAGGGAAGTACTCAGTAAGCGTAAGTCCCCAATGGAAAAGTGAATGTATTTTTATCTTGATCTTCAGGAGCTACCTGAATCTGGTTATATCCACTGAACCCGTCCAAAAAGAAGAAATACTTTTTCCCTACTAATGTGTCTAAGACATGATCTATGAAAGGTAGTGGAAAGTGGTCTTTTAATGTTGTTTTATTCAATTCCCTGTAATCGATGCATACTCTCCATTTTTCATTTTTCTTTGGAACGATTACTAGGGGTGAAACCCACTAACTGTCGGATATCGTATAGATGAAATTTACATTTAACAACTTTTGCAATTCCTCCTTAACAATTTCTTTTAAATTTGGATTCATTCTTCGTTGAGGCTGTCTAACTGATCTTTCACTGTTCAATGTAGATATGGTGTATGCAGGTTTTAGGATCCCCCTCATATCAGTATATTCCCATGCAAAAGCAGAAGAATGTTGATGCAAAACTTCTACCAATTGATTCTTTTGTAATTCTTCCAAATTTTCATTAACATTAAAATTTTTACCTAGAAATATCTCTATCAAAGAATTCCCAAATTTTTCCATGGAGAGCAATGATACCTATTTAGATGAGAGATACTCATTTCGACCAAGGAAAATTTTAAGGATGGAAAATTTTCTTGAAGTTTAAAAACATTGGAGAATCTCACTAATCCCTAATATGAAAAATATAAAATGTTTATTGAAATATTTGTAAAATTATTAAAATTTATAATGATTTTATATATACTCTCTATATAATTTTGGCAATTTTTAAGGTAAAATAATTTTATATTCTAAAATTTGGGCCAACCGGCTTTTATAAAAATTGGAAATTGGAGAATCTTTTTGGTGGAAAAATCATGGAAAATTAGCCCATTGGGCAAACATTAGCCCCTAAAATTTTCCATGATTTCGGCTACGATCATAATGTGAGGAAGATTCATTATTTTCTAATATGTTTAAAATTTGGTCTTCCTCTCTTACTTGTTCAGTGGTAAAAACAGGTTGTCTATCATCTTCATCATCTATCCATTCTTCATTCTCTATTCCTATTGTTGTTCTTGGAGGAGGGTATAATGTAAAAAATTTTGTAGAATTTCCATTTGAGACAAACATGTCACTTGATTTACACCCGATGAAAGCATCAACTATGGCTAACCAAGGTCTTCCTAGGATTAATGGATGTCCTCCTAAATTATTCTTGGGTGTTAGGACCATGAAATCAACAGGATATTCCCAAGAATATAAGGATACACAAACATATTTGAACACACCATCAGGTTTAATCATAGACCTATCTTCTAATTGTAATAAGGTTGGTGTGTATTGAAGTTAGGAAGCCTAAGTGTGTCCATAACTTGTTTACTCATTATATTTATGGCTGCTCCTAGATAAATCAGTGTGTTTGGTATTTTCAATTCCATTGATCTGAATTTTTACAATGGGGCTTCCTGGATCTAAATATTTTTGAATTGTCATCTTCCCCATCATAATGTCTACAATTTTTCTAACTAATTGAATCCTTTTGATGTCTTTTCTTTCTCTTCCTGATCTTTGAGTACTTAGTTCCTTAATTTTTTTTCGCAAATATTGGTATTTCTTTTATGGCTCATAATAAAGTAATCTTGATACAAACATTTCTCAATTCATCCATCATACTATAATCAGGCAAGATAAGTTGTTTTTCTACTCCTTCATCGATTTTCAACTATTCAGGGAAAGGTGGTCTAGTTGATACCGAGGGTTGTTCTATGATAGGAGTATTTATTGGAACATTTTCTGTTTGTTCATTCTCTTTTTGAGGGAGAGAGGTCTCTCCTTCTTCCGATTGATTTTTGTGATTTTGAATATTTGGTCTTGTTTCCTAAATGAAAAAAGGGGGTTTTCTTTGTAACGCTCTTATAGACCTTAATTGGACATTATTTAGATCTAGTGGAGTTATTACTTATGTTTGAGGATTCTTCCCTTCCATGTTGTATATAGGTTGTTGTGGTATTTTATTGTTAGGATTCGGAAGTGGTTAAGCGGGTAGTTGATTCGGTTTTGTGGAAATGGTAGGGAGAGTTGTGGATTTTGATTTTGAACTTGGATTTGAGGTAATTGATTAGCTTGGGTAATTTGATTAGTTGGGGTAGAAATTGTGGTGGAAGATAGGATGGTGAATATTGTTGATATTGAGCATAAGCCCCATAAGGATTTTGTCATCCTTGATTCCAGGATTGTGACTGTGGCTAAGCCCAAGGCGGCCAAGATGGATTCCAATTATTTTGTGAAGACTGAGCAAATTGTTGTGGTCTGAACCCTTTTTGTTGATTTGGTCAGGGGTTTTTCCATGGTCTCTTGGCTATAAATTAAAGAGGGTCTACTTATTCTAGTATTCCTTAATCATTAAATACAACCTTAGACTTGGTAAAGAAGGACGTTCCTTAGTTTCATGACTATCTGCACATATGAAACAAGTTTCTATGGCTTTTGAATCTAAGGGACACTCTCTTAGAGCATGTTTCTTTCGACATCTAGGACATAAAATAGATAATGCAATATTTTCATTTTTTTCTTATTTTGTATTTTAAGGGTGTCTATCTGCTCACTTAGACTCCCTAAAATATATGTCTTAAAGATATCAAGAAAAGTTCCTAATTCTGCCTTGCTATCTGTCCCAGCTACAGATTTATTAATTCTTGATAAGAGAGGGTCTCTAGGACTCCTTCCAACTCATGCTTTACCCCTTGAGATATTTACATATAAATAAAAAATATCTGCAAATGGTAATTGATAAATATCTCCTTTCCCGGTTAAGTTGAGTTCAATCCATTCATCTTTAATAGTTTTGGATAGGAGGGCTTTTAACATTTCCTCATCCAAATTGTCCATTTTTTCTCTTTTAATATTGTAGACAAATCTTTCTACTAAATCTTCAAGATTTCCATCTTCCTTTTGTGTCATTTTGAAAACTTCATCTTTAAGGTTGTTAGCCATACAATAATCTCTATATTTTCCTAAGAACACCTCTTTCATTTGTCCCCATGTTGTTATAGAATGCACTCCTAGACTCATGAACCATTTTAATGTTGAATCCTTTAATGTAGCAGGGAACAATTTTAGTTTTTGAGCATCATGCAGATAGTCATATGATCTGCATAATACCTCAAATTCGAAGAGAAATGTCTCTGGGTCTTCATTTCTTTTTCCGTGGAAATTAGGAAGAATTGAGGGTGATATATTTTTCATTGTGAGGGTTGTATCTTCATCAAGAATAGGAAATCCAAAAGGATCTTGGTTTCCTCTACCTCTACCCCCTCCTCTATTCCTATCTCCACCTCCTCCTCTACCTCTACCTCTACCTCCTCCAATCCTATTTTCCTCACCATTGACATTGTGTACCTCTCCTTCCCCTTCTTCAGCCATGATAGATTCCTCAAAACTAATATAGGGTTCTTCTAATTCTTCTGGTTCTTCTATCAATGGTTGTTCAAAATAAGTTTCATGTTCCCCTTCTTCACTAGGAACTTCTAATTCTTCTCCCAAAATTTGTTCACCAGTGGAGGATAGAAAAATTACTCCTATAGTTGGGGATATAGGATTTTCTTCAATTACAGCTTCAGTAGATGAAGTAGGTGAAGTTCTGGATTGGATTTATGATCTTGAGACTTCAAGAAGTCTTTGTCGACCTCCAAATGGGATTCGGGTTTGAGTAGGTGGTGTGGAATCTCAAAATCGTGGTGAAGTGAGTGGATTTGTGGGAATTAGAATTCTTCCTCACCCTACAAATCTACCTCTAGAGTCTCTATCCCTATGCATATCATGTTTTGAATTAATTATTTCCTTTTTTAACTTCTATTTGTACTTCCCCGACAACGAGGCCAAAATGTTTGGCCAATTTAATTTCCTTAAATTGTCAATCATAAATTATTGACGAGCGTAGGTATAGTGATGAAGCACATGTGTAATATATGTGCTAGAACTTATTTTATGTGTTATGTTCATATTAGAGTCTGAACTTGGAATTAGTGTGGAGATGGTATTGTTGCTTATATTAATGTATCGATCTCTAAAGTTGTTAGCTAGTTTTCTCAGGAATTATTCTCTATTGAATCAGTTTATGGAAGGTATGAGGGTGATTCTATAATTTACTTTTGTTAGATTGTTTTGGATTTTTATCTTGAATTTTTATGCTGCTGCCAAATCTAAATTACTATGCGCGGGAGAGATCTATTCTATCAAATTGTAAATGAATAATGTTTGAATTTGATTGCTAAGGAAAAGGTTGTCACTCTTTTACTTATTCAACTTCATCCAAACAAAACATTCTGGAAAGAAGCTATTCTATGAAATAAAATACTTGAGCTACACTAAGTAAAAAGAAAAATAAAATGAATACACTGTACCATATAGAAAACAAATAAAATGATAGAATTAAACTAGGTAGAAAGCAAAGGAAATTTCTTATGCATACAATGATTCAATGGTGAATTCATCATACTGCAATTCAACACACAAAACAAAATATCTACGATTAAGTAATTAAAGAAATCTATGTGTAATTGGTTAAAGACCTGTATTGGTCACAGGGTCCCTCCACGAATCAGTCGACAATCTCCAAACGATGCAACATAGAGCAAACATAAAACCAATTCTATTACTTGCAAACAAGTCTTAACAAAAGAAATTACATAAATCAGCACGCACCCAAAACACAGAGCGACCATAGCTTTTATAATACTTCTCATCATAACAATACGAGAGTTTAAATCCTATATATATTTATTTCGATCAAACTTTATCGCTAAATAATTGATTTTCTATTCGGAAAATAAAATCAATAATATTTTGTGAAAACATGGACTCTGTCCCGACGATAATCTTGCAGTTGACTTTTAGGTTGACCGTGTTATCATGTTACCTTCTTGATGAATTGGTTAGAGGGAATAGGAAATAATACCTGAGGGGATTATTCTTCATCCATATATATCTTTCTTCGCTGAGTTGGAGCTTATGAACCCTGTCAACGATGGAGGTAGCTACGGAAATCCAGATTAGCTGAAGAAATAGGCCAATTCCATAGCCGAATGAACACTTTAACAAAACAATAAGGTATATAAACAATGAACAAAAAGACATGTAAATGCTTACCTTTAACAAAACCTTGTGTATATTGCATTATTTAGGTGATAAGAATAGGAAAAAGGGAAGAAGTATAGGCAAAAAGGGTGTCAAGGTAAGATAGTCCTTGGACTCTACAAGGGTGCCTCCTTACAGTGATTTCAAAATTGGGAAATATGTTAATCAAATCTCCAATCCATCTTCTCATTCTTCTTCCGCTTTAATGTAGGAAATTCCAGAATGGATCATGAAGCCTACAATGAAGAATCACTCCTCCATTCCGCAAGATGATATCACCATTCACAAATTTGGTTAGAAAGCTAAGTTAGATTTATTTTGTCTTCTATCATCTGCATATCCTAACTCTTTGTACCATGACCTGCTTGATCAATTTTATTCATAAGCTAGTTCTTCACATTCTCTTGATTCTCCAGTTGATGGCTCATATTGCGATCAAGTACAAAGCAGTCAAAGTACTCAGGTAGAGGAGAAACAAGGTGAAGATGCTTCCAATATTTCCTCTTTGTTTTAGAATATTCCATGTCAAAACAATGAGTTTCCATTCTTGAAGGATTCTCAATCTGCTAATCTCGGTGGAAATCCAATACAATAAATTCTTTCAATCAATCCCCAACCTTGGGAAATGATCATTCTAATAAGGATAACTCTATTTATGTATGCCGTGGCGAATGACCAAGCACATCATATGATCTTTCAATTTCTCATGAAGATCTTAATTTAGATCTAGAATCTGGTTTAGTCAAAGAAGATGTTGATATCAAAACTTCCTCTTCACCTCACTATCCCTTGTGTCCTACCATTTGCAACACATATGCTTGCGGTGAAGATACTCCATACTCTTCAGTTTATTCATTCGATGAGTTACCCCCTTGATTGACACTAGGCGTTGAGGTTGTCCATGATGAAATTGAAAACAATCAAATCATCGAGTACCCTTCCCATCCCTTGTCACCTCTTATCCTCCATGAATACAACTCTTCAAATCAACTTCTTCATGAGATCTCACCAATTCATTTATCTTTGAATTTGTGATCAGAAGAGCCTCTCCAATTGAGAAATCTAGTTGTTGAAATTGAAAAATTTGGTAAATTTGTGACAGAGATGGCAGTTATCCAATGAGAAGTGGTCTTACTTAAACCAATAATAACAACTATTCTCAATCCATGCATGATCTGGTTCCAACTTCATAATGTGATTCTACATTCCTAGGAAGTTTCAGAACCTGCCAAGGAGTGAAGGAACTTCAACTTCCGTTGATGGTTATCAAGATCTCACAACTCTGGTAAGCCCCCCGAACTAAGTCAGATCTAGTTTCTCTCACACAATTCATTTCTTTGCATGGTTTCACTTGATGTAAAATTCCTTGTGAAAAAAGTTTGGTATTTTGGGTGTGACCTTTCTAATTTTCAAGATTTTACTTATGACCGAATTCAAGAATCTGTTGCAGTTCATTCATCTTTATACAAATATCTCACATCAAAGTCGGATTGGGAATGTGCATCTCTCATAAAGTCATGGAATTATGAAGTTGATTATCTCAAGGACTATATTTTCCCGAAGGAATCATACTTATCGAATTTATCCTTTAATGGTCCTCCCATCACACCAGAAATCTCCTTGAGTGATGATGAATTCACAACTTTTCACATGAATCAAGTTCATCCCCATTCATCTTGTCCCAATTGGTCTCATGCATTCATGGTGATAAAATCCTTTTTAAACTCTTGATGACTACGATGCTTATATTGTCACCAGTTGCAGGAAGGTGGCTTGTCATATTTGGTTCTAAGGAACTTGGTTTGATTGTTAAAAGCATTCGAAAGATTGTTCAAATTGATTTTTCTTAATTTATTTCAAACCGGGAATCTGATGCTTCAATTAGCTCATCTGATAATTTATTTGTCTTTGGTGATTTTCATTCAAATTACCATTTTCCCATCAGCACATCCAATGACAGTTGTTCCACGACCTTGATATTCATTGTTCAACAGCTCTCTCTTCATTTTTTTGTCAAGCAAGCGAGGTACTTCAATCTTTTTTGATGGTTATGACAAGTCCTCATTGTATTGGCATGATTACTGAGTATGATCAGATCTATTTTACCTCATAATATTTCCATCATGATCCCATTTCTCTAATCGAAAATTCACCTTTTTCAAGATTTCGAAGTTTTCAATAGGGCTATCATGAATTTTATGATCCAATCGCTGAATGGATGGGACAATATTACTCGACAAGCTCTATAGGAAACAACAAGTTTCAATCTTTCCTCATACTTTCTAAGGAGCTCGGTGTAAATTAAGACACATCTGCAAGAGGATTTCAAGGTTTGTTGAAAAATGGTATTCATCGAAAAGGTAAGCATGTGGATTGGATGAAAGTATTGGTTGTGACACACCTTTCCACCCATAGGTAAGAATTCCCTTTTCTGGTGCAAGTTATTCAAGTGTTTATCTTTTCCATTGTACAGTGCTCTATACCAGTTTTAATTTTTTGTATCTTTGTGGATGCAGGTCAGGAATAATTATGCTAGCTTCACTAGAAATTTCATTACAAGTGACCCGACCTTATAGCTGTTAGGATAGGAGTAGGATTAGCTGCATATTATTTTTCCCTTCCTTGGACTCATCTTTCACTTGTTCCCTGTGGTTTGTCCCTATTTTCTCATTCTGATTCTACATCATGTTTTCTTTAGCTAGTTTCTTATCCAATTATTTTTCCTTCTTGTGTGTTTTCTTTATTTTCATCTTTTTTTCTTTTTTGTTGAGTTTTTACTTTTGTTTTCATTATGAGAATAAGTTTTGTGCCTAGAACTATTTTGGCTTCTTAGTATCTATGTGGTCGAACTACAAAGAGTCTTGTGACACTCCAACATTTGGTTAGTCATTTGTTCGTCTTCCTGGTGTTGGTTACACCTTTTGGCTAATGAAGTTATGATGGAAAATACTATCCATCCGTAAGGAGAGTTTTGATCCAACTATGAACCCATGTCTAGTCGAGAAACGTCATGCCTATACTTTCTTTTCTGCTTTGGTGTTCTCAAGCTTATCCAACTAATAGAAACATGGAAGGGGAAAATCTAAATGAGCAAACCTAAATCAAAGGTATCTATATGATTCTATGAAGGAAAAACCTCTTCTGCTCTCAATAAGTCGGGATCCCTCTTCTGGCCCAAAATAAATAAGTTCAAATGCATACTTCACTTTTAAATAAATAAATAAAGGTGAAAGGAGAGAAATGCTTCCCACACAGAGAGGTGAAGCAAGCAACTCCGCTGGGGTATTGTTTAAGCTCGCTGGCAGTGGACCAATGTTTGTGTTCCTACATGACTCCACCAGGGAACTGTCTAGGCCTACTGGCAATGGAGCAACACTAGAGATAAAAAAAAATTATACTCTGAAAATCTTAAGCTCATAAGCTACACTACCTTTCCCAACTCAAAACATTGCGATTTTGACGAATATTATGTTGTGTTCGACTGAGGAGGTATAGAGGGAGCTATGTCTATTTGTGGGGTAAATGGGAAAGCCAAGGTAACCTACATTATGAATAAATACTCTCGAAGAACCAAGGCCCTACACAGAAGTAGTTAACCAAAACAAAGAATCTGGATTCTACCAGTGCGTCGTGAAGTGTTGTAGCGACTGCAACACCCTCCAGAATTTTGGCCTACACTCAAATTTTGGAGCCTATTGTGGATCTTATGATAAATATTTCCTTAGTCACTTATTGGTATGATGATTATTTCAAGATCCTTCTTCAATCTCAAGAGTCGTTTACACTTTTATATTTATATATCAAGTGTCATCTTCAGGCATAGGAGTTATCGATTGTCATGCAAAGGGGAGTTTTGGTGTGCTTCAAGTGGTAATATTTCTGAAAGTGAGTTTTTCTCATCGTATAGAAATGTTTCACACTCATTTCCAAAGTTTCATGCACTATTACACAAGTGTCATCATTATCCTCATAAATTCAATCATCGGAGTCGTACTTGTCATAAGCTGCCACAAAGGTTGTTGCGTTAAGCGAAGTATGTATTCATATGTTCTAGATGATCTATGTTGTGTCACTAAGTGTCCAAATGTGTAGTCACAATCAAGTTCTATCATTGTTCACATAAGTTCCAATGATCCCACACTTAGCCAAATTCTAGGGGATTCCTAGCAACCTAGCCTCATCCAACCTTCCTAAACTGCACACTTCACATTTGCAACCCTCAAGTTGTTTCCTTTCTTGTTGGAACTGCATAATGCACATAAATCCAAAGATCCCTTGGCATCCAAAACTACGAAGAGGCTACATCAAGTGACCTTCCCTTAGCCAGAGCTCACTACCTTCAATAACTACAAAAATTAGTCCTCCAGGCCGCCCTTCTGCCTAGTCTCTCTTGCCTCTGAAAACTGTTCAGATTTGTCCTCCAGGGCCTCATCCCACAACAACCACTACCTGCTTGAACTGCACAATTTTGTTCCTCAGTAGGCACTACACAAATTTTCCCTCAGTGGGCATGGTGCAGTCTTATCCCTCAGTCCAGACCAGTCAATGAGCCTTCTCCCCCTGACCTTATACTAGTTCTGACTCAGTCAGTGGATTATCATGCAACATATTACACTGATGTCATATTGTCATGAGTGGATTACTGATACAAGAATTCTACTAGGAAATGGAAATATGATTAAGAAGGAGATTAAGAAGGAGGGCATGCTAGATGATACTCAAGGAGCTAATAATAAAATATAACCATCAGATAAGAAGACCAAGGAACCCTGAGGTATGATAGACAATTAGATATCAATACCACATGAAAACTCCATCTGATTCACAACCCTTTGGAAGTTAGGTATGGAAAACAAAGCACATCTCATAAAGTTGAAATACACCTTTTAGTGTAGTATGAATGACGACTTATCATTGTCATATCATTATGTCTTAAATGACATGTATGGTTGCAAACACTAAAATTCATTCCATGTGTTTTCGCTAAGTGTTTCGTTCCCTTTTGCATGTTGGGCTAACTATCATCTTTTGGCATGTTTGACTGATATGTAATGCTGCGATCCTTTTCTAGTGGTTTCGAAGGTTGGTATTTGTTTATACGAGTTTTCCTAGCCATGTAAACACTCGTCGCATGCATACACAAAGTCTTGAGCACTGTTCTCACAAGTTTCGTCATGGTCATCCTAAAGCCTATCTCAAGTGCCACACTTGTCACTTCTTGTCATGAGATAGTTATATAGACGGTAATGCGTTGTTTTTCTGTTTCGATGGTCTATGTTTTCATGTTGTCAAAGTATGCTAAGTGTGTGATCACATTTCAAGTTCATCATGAGCCAATCTCCTTCCTGCGCTTAGCCATTTTCATAAAATCTTCTCAACCGAAAAACTTAGCCTCACTAGGCCTTGTTTGAGCTACACACTGTGCAGTATTAGCCCTCATTGATGTGACCTTACTGGTTGGAACTTCATTGTGCATTGTCACTGTCCTCCAGGCCAGTTTCATTGCGCATTTCTAAAGCCCAACATCCTTCCTTGAACCCCATAATTGTGCAACATTTCCTCTCAGTCTAAATTGAACTATGCACTTCGCACTTCCAGTCCTCAAGATCTTCCTGTTACCTACTAGAACCTCATAATGTGTAGAGAACTCAACCTCCCTTGGCTTCCAAAAATGCGCATAGGTGTACCCCAGTGTCCTCCCTCAACTAGAGCTCACTGACCACAAGAACTATGCAAATTTGTCCTCCAGGTATCTTTGCTGCCGAGTCCTACTTGCCTCTAAAAAACTGTGCAGATCTGTCTCCTAAGGTCCCATCCCACATCAACCACTATCTGTCTGAACTACGCAATTCTGAATCCCAGTGGCCACTACACAATTTTTCTCCCCATTAAGGACTGTGCTAAAAAGTTCCCCAGTCAAGCCTGAGCTACACTTTGCACAGTCTCAGTGATCAACCCCTCTCCCTGTCCCCTGGAACTATGCAATGCGTAGTTACTGGGCCCTCTCTCCCTGCATGTCACTTGTCTCGGGCTCAACTCATGGATAGTAATGCATCATATTAGACTAGAGAGTTTTTGGATTGATCATCCCATCATGAGTGAATTGCAGGAACAAGTACACTATCAAGTTGTGGCTAGATGATGAAGAAGGATAAGGAGGGAATCATGCCTAGAGACTCACTCGTAGCTGAATGAACAAGTGAACTTGTTAAGATAAAGAAAAGGGACACAAGTTTGCAACCACCTCCCAAGACCAAAAATCATTGAAATCCCTGCATAATAAAGCTATGTGAAGGAGAAGAGAAAGCATACCCGAGAACACATCTATCACTCAACAACAATAGTGAATTGACCTTGCCACACCCTTAAGTCAGTCCATGTCAGCAGTGTCATGTCAAGTCTTGTCATGAGTTTTCATATGCTACATCACTATCATGGGCCTTGTATATCGTGAATCAAATGTATTGTAAAGTGAAAGTCCAATGTACACGCAAGAATATGAAGAGTCAAGTAAGTTGAAAAGTCATAGGAAGTTGAACAATGATGAGGTTAGTCTAAGAGTCACAAGGGGGAAGCATCAACCTTGGTTGTATATTCCCCCCGTTGTATGAGCAAAGGAATTTTCACCTTGGCTCCTCCCACAAAGCATTAGATAGACCAAATAGTTCTTTGAGGAGAAAGGAATGACTCCAATGTTCCATTACTAGGGCTAGTAATGTATAATGTAAATATGTTTATTGTAACTTTTTCTTAATAACAGAAGCCTTTAAGGCCAAAACTTTCTTCATTCATGACTTATGAATGTTTGTAAGACTATTTTATGGATGCTTGTATTTCATGTTTTCTTTCACATGTACTAAGATCGTTGAAATATTTTGATTATTTTAGTGCTCATCTTGTTGAGAATGTGTTGTAACAGTTGTTATTGTTGTCTCATTCTTGTGGAATATTCCGCGAGATACTAGATAGACTGAAGCAGGAGCATCCTGCTCAGAATATTATTGTACATTTGGCTGATTTAGGGGGTGATGTTTTAAATTTTTAGGAACCTTGTATAGATTGAGTGAGAAATCTGTGTGTGAGGTTTTCAGTTGTGAAATATTCTCAACTATGTGAGAATATTAGGGATAATTGATATGTGTAGATATCGTAGATATCTTAGGGATTACGAGATCCTCGAATAGGAATTAGTTGAGTAAATTATGGGAAAAATCATGGATTTAGTATAATCCATAGATATGTAATTAATATAAAAATGTAAGCCTGCGAGGAGAGTGAAAAACAAATGTTAGAGTAAGTATTTAAGAGTTTGAGTGAGGTTAGCCAGAGGTTAGCTAGAGGCTAGCTAGAGGTTAGAGAGCTAGAGGGTAGTAAGAGCAAGACTGAGGATTTAGGAAGAGTAGTAGATGGATTTTATGGAAAAGAACTGAAACAGTCGAATGTGACTGTTTTCCTTGTAAATATTTTATAAAAATACCAAAACAATGTGGATTTGTATATATCATGTGTGGGAATTTGTGTTTGTATGTGTCTTAATAGCCTTATGGTGCATTGACTGTGAATCTGAGAAATACTGTGGAATTTTTGTGTTGAATAGCATGAATGACTGACGGAATTTCCTTTACGGGATTAGTATTTAATTGTCTAATAAAACCTGTGTATAGGCATGTAGAGATCGGGATTTCCCTTTTAAATGGATGGAGGGATTAGCCAGAAGCGAGCGCAATTGGTTTTCACAGTAGACAGAGGAAGATTGAGAACTATCTTCTATAGTGGAGGACACAGGCTTTTTCTCAACTTCCTAAAGGATTGTAAAGAGACAGTGAAGGGCGAAAGAACAGTGGAGATTAAGTCGCATCGTTGAAAATGGAGGATGGATGGCTTAGATTAAAGTGCAGATCGCATGTTAAATCATTCAACACTTCACAAGTCAGCAGTCAATGACATTTATGGTAAGTGGTATCTCACGTGGGTAAGAAAGTGGTAACCGGTATTTCTAAATTTCACGCGATTAGCCTAAGTGAGTGACATGTAGCACACGATGGAAAAGGAAAACCACTTTTCTCGTGTGCTCTCGACCAAATATCGATCGTACTAGAATCTGCACGAGATTGTACGATAATTGTTTGATTGGACGGGTCACATCGACGGTCCGGGCTACTTGGCGAGTGGACGACATGATAGTCATTGGATCAGCACTGAACCAACGATGGAGATCATGGCACCAAAATAAAGAGGGGGACACATGTTGGTTCAGTGCTTAATTTACCATATAAAGTTCTATTATGGGTATTCACGCTGGGAGGTCCCACAAGCCATGTAGAAAAGGGTTGCGGAATATTTCGTTTAATAAGATTAATTAGTTGAAAATTCTCCATTTATAGAATTGATTGATGAGAATCAGGAGTAAGGTTGAAAAGGTGTTTTTTTTTAACCCATAGTAATATATTAATGATTGATCACCTAGAATCAGAGCATTAACTTGGGTTATACAATGGGGTTTAGTGTTAACCTTACATTATTGTTGGGTTAAAGTACTAGCTCTGGATCAAAGTGGTATCAAAGCAGAAGAATATTCTACATGAAGTATGATTATATTGCAGCTTTGTCAGCGTTAGTCTTTATAATTTTTATGTAGAGTAATAGAAAAGGAAGGTGAGAATATTTGAAGCAGCCTAAAGCAAGGAGTGCTCATATGGTTCCAGAGAAGAGAACCAAAAAGATGTCGAAAGACTAAGCTCAGAGGAGAGAAGATTGGTGAGGTATCGTATAGCAGGGAAGACTTGTTGTTGCAGAGGCTTTGTTGCAGTTCATGAATGTTGTTACGAGAGACCAAGAAAGCATATGACAAGGAAAATCAGAGGCGCAGTGAAAGCAAAGGGAAAAGAAGAGGAGTCAGTTTTACAATTTGATTGAGGTAAATATTTTCTTTTATTGAATTTCAAATATTGGTTGAGTTTGAAGAATTAGTGAAAATGAACATGGAGAAACTTAGGAAAGGTTCAAATAAATGTCATATGAGTCTAGAAGAGCATAGGATAAGTATTGCAGTGATGAGAGTAGAGTTGAATATACTACAGGAATGGTTTCAAGAGAAAGAGAATGAATGTTGGGTTTTGTTATATTCTTTCCACGACTAGCCCACATAGTTAACCGGGGGGTTAGAAGGGGGGCAGAGCCCCACCCTTCGTTCTGCTGATTGTGTAGCAGGGGGAGTCACAAGGGGTTTGAGGGGTGCAGGTAACCCCACTCTATGGGGTTCAGGGCAGCGCCCGAGAAAATTTTGTTTTTTGACCCTATGTTAGGTTGGGCAGACCTACCTATGGTTTTGCGCATGATTTTCGCACATGGTTTTGGACGCGATGGATTTAAGTCCATGGTTTTGGACATGATGGTTTTTGGTCCATGGTTTTGGACGTGATGGTTTTCAATCCATGGTTTTGGACGTGATGGTTTTCGGTCCATGGTATTGGATGCTTCGGCATGTATAAATATGTATTGTAACATTGAAAGGAACATAATGAAAAATCAAGCTGGTAGTCCCGGTTTTGGGATCAAGGGGAAAATCTCTGTGTATATGTGTTTTATGTGTTATGCTCTCACATTGTTTATTTTCTGTGTTTTAGGATTCGCATGCAGGTAATTTCTGTACGGGGTTAAAACCTACATTTGGTATCAGAGTTATTTTTGTCGTCAATGGGATGCCTTGGTTGGTGAGGGGTTTCGCTCGGGCTTCTGATAGACCTTGTTCAGTGGGAGATCTGCCGGATTGATTCTGGTGGTGAAAGAAGATGGGGAGCAGTGGAAAGATAGAGACCGATAAATTTAATGGTCAGAGTTTTGAGTTATGGAAACTCAAGATGGAGGATCTGTTGGTGGATAAAGATCAGTGGAGCACGATAGATACAGGTACTAAACCAATGGGAGTTTCCGATGAAGAATGGAAGAAGTTGGATCGGAAGGAAAAGAGCACAATACGATTGTGTGTCTCAGATTTAGTATTGCTAAATGTATCAGGGGAAGCTATGGCAAAGGCTTTGTGGGACAAGTTAGGGACTTTGTACAAATCTATGTCTCTGGTGAATAAACTGTTCCTATGGAAAAGGGCGTATAACCTAAGGATGAAATATGGATACTCGGTGACAGAGCATCTGAATGCATTTAACACTATGGTAAGTTAGTTATTATTTGTTGATATTGAAATTTTAGATGAAGATAAATGCATCAGTTTTTGTGTTCTCTACCAGATTCGTGGGATATTCTGGTTATTGCAATAGGTAGCAATACAATTGCCTTGTAGTTTGATGAAATAGTCTCATCCTTGCTGACAAAGGATATAAGATGGAAAAATATGGAGAGCCAGAATGGTGATGCCTTGTCTATACGAGGATGGTCCCAGAGAAGAAACAAAAATAAGTCAATGAGTGGGAGGTCTAAATTTAGAGGGAGATCTAAATCTCAAGGAAAACCTGTAGAGGTGGTGTGCTAGAAATGCGGAAAGGAAGGGCACTATAATAGGGATTGTAAATCTAAAGCTCCTGATAAAGGAAAGGGATCTGATGATGCCCCTATACTTAGATGCTCCTTCTACAGAGGTGAAAACCACCTCAGATGAAGGTGGGGACATGTACTTGGCTTCTTCAAGTACACATATAGATCACGAGGCATGGTTAATTGACTCAGGTGCATCCTTTCACTTCACTCCCCACAGAGAGTGGTTCTGCGAGTATGAGAAATATGATGGTGGTGATGTCTTCTTGGGGGATGACAGGAAGGCTAGAATCGTTGGTCACGGAAAAGTAAAGCTGAAGTTGCAAGGTGGAAGGGTTAGAACACTTCTGAGTGTTCTGCATATTCCTGCATTAGCCAAAAATCTGATTTCTGTAAGCTGGATGATGTAGGTGTAAAAATAATGTTTGAGAAGGATACCTGCAAGATGGTTCGGGGAGCATTGGTATTGATGCGGGGAGTTCGGATTGGAACTTTGTACAAGCTTCAAGGTAGCACTGTTGTTAACGGGTGCAAAAATTCCATGGTTCTTGAAAGTGAAGCAGAAAATATAGTGGTCTCTAGAGAGAAGACCATTTTGTGGCATCAAAGGCTTGGACATATTGGGGAGAAGGGCCTTCGAATACTTCATGGCAAAGGTATGGTAGCAGGTATGAGTAATAACTCTCTGGATTTTGATTTCTGTGAAAATTGTGTATATAGGAAGCAGAATAGGGTGAGTTTCCCTTCTGGTGGTAAGAGGGCAAAACATATATTAGATCTTGTGCATAGTGATGTGTTTGGATTTGTGAAGGTTCCATCACTGAGTAATTTCGTGTACTATGTATCATTTATAGATGACTTCTCAAAGAATACATGGATATATTTCCTTAAGAAGAAATCTGAAGTCTTTGACAAGTTTAAAGAATTTAAGGCTCTAGTGGAAAACCAGATAGAGAAGAAGATAAAGGTGTTGAGGATAGATAACAGTGGAGAGTTTTGCAGTAAGGTATTTAAAGAATTCTGTAAGAAGTGTGGTATAGCACAGCAGAAGACTACTCCATATACACCTCAGAAAAATGGAGTTGCAAAAAGAATGAACAAGATGTTGATGGAAAGGGCAAGAAGAATGCTTAGTGGTGTTGGTTTAGGACAAGAATTTTGGGTAGAGGCGGTGGACTGCATGTTACCTGGTCAACAGATCACCTTCATCAACATTGGAGGATAAGACTCCACAAGAGGTATGGTTTGGTAAAAATCTCTCTCTTTCACATCTGAGGGTATTTGGATTTGATGCATATGTACATGTTCCAAAGGAGAAAAGAACAAATTTGGATAGTAAATATGAAAAGTACATCTTTACTAGGTATAAGGATGGTTTAAAGGGTTATAAGCTTTGCAACCTAGTGACAAGGAAGGTTGTGTACAACCGAGATGTGGTGTTCAAAGAGGTGGAAGAATTTATTAAACATGAATTCCAACCAAAGGAACCTGAGAAGATAGAGTTTGAGCTTAAGGAGGAAGATTCACACTCTACAATAGAGGAGGAATCAGAAGATGAAGAGCCACAAAATCTGGGTGTGAGAAGATCAGTTCGAGAAAGAAGGCAACCGGAAAGGTCTAGTCCATATGATTTCTATTCAAATTTTTCTTTATCTATTACTGATGATGATCACAGAACTTTGAAGGAAGCAATAGATTCAGAGGATGGAAAACTCTAGAAAGAGGCCATGGTTGATGAATGGCATCTTTTCACAAAAATGAGGCATGGGATCTGGTGGAGTTGTTGGCTAGAAAGAAACCCATTGGCAACAAATGGGTGTTCAAGAAAAAGACAAATGCAGAAGGAAAGGTGGAGAAATACAAAGCTTGGTTGGTAGCAAAAGGTTATTCCCAGGTGCCAAGAATTGATTTTGGTGATATTTTTTCTCTTGTTGCCAAGGTAGCTTCTATTAGATTACTTTTATTTGTTGTTGCTACTTTTGATTTTGAGGTAGAACAGATGGATGTGAAGACATCATTTCTTCACGGGGATTTGGAAGAGGATATCTATATGAAGTAACGTGAAGGCTTTGTGGTGAAGGGTAAGAAAGAACTATTATGCAAGTTAAAGAAGTCTCTGTATGGGTTAAAACAATCACCAAGGATGTGGTATCAGAAATTTGATACATTTATACGGGGACTTGGCTTCACCAGAAGCAAAGTAGATCACTGTGTGTATTTTAAATTAATTGGTGGTCGTGTTATTTATTTGGTCTTATATGTGGATGATATGTTGCTGGTTGGAAATGACAAAAAAATTATCTAGGATTTGAAGACCCATTTGTCCTCTAAATTCGACATGAAAGATCTTGGTGTTGCAAACTATATTTTGGGCATGGAAATTAAAAGAGATTGGACAAAGAGGAAGCTCTGGTTAAACCAGAGGAAGTATGTTGAGACAATATTACAGAGGTTTAATATGCAGGATAGTAAACCGGTGAAGGTTCCTATTCCTATAGGTGTAAAGTTATCTACTAAACAGTGTCCCAAGACACAAGAAAGGAAGAGGACATGTCCCGTGTTTGATATGCAAGTGTATTTGGCAACCTAATGTATGCGATGGTTTGTACTAGACCAGACATTTCACATGCAATGGGAGTATTGAGAAGGTTTATGTAAAAACCAAGGAAGGAGCATTGGATAGCAGTGAAGCAGGTTTCCAGGTATTTGCGTGGCACTAGTGATTATGGTTTGTGCTACCAAGGAAGACCAGGATTGGACAGAGTGTTGGATATTTGTGGATTTGTTGATGCAGACTGGGATAGAGATCTGGATCAGAGAAGATCTATAAGTGGGTATGTGTTTAACCTATTTGGAGGTGCAGTCATTTGGATGAGTAAGAAACAATATGTAGTGGCACTATCAACAATAGAGGCAGAATACATGGCAGCCACTCATGCAAGCAAGGAAGCAGTTTGGTTGCAAAGATTGTGTTCAAATATGGGGTTAGTACAGGGAGCTATAAGGATAGACTGTGACAGACAAAGTGCAATTTTCTTGGCAAAGAACCCTGCATATCATTCAAAGTCAAAGAACATTGATTTTCAGTATCACTTTGTGAGGGATATGATAGAAGAAAAAATGTGTTGCTGGTAAAGGTGGATACTTTGAAGAATACTGTAGATGCATTGAAAAAATATGTGAGCTCTGAGAAGTTCTCTTGGTGTAGAGAAATAATGGACGTTGCAGGGCTGGATAAATGACTAAGCTCTCTTGTGGCCCCCTATGGAAAGAAATCAACAAGTGGGAGAATGTTGGGTTGTGTTATATTCTTTCCACGACTAGCCCATGTAGTTAACTGAGGGGTTAGAAGGGGGGTGGAGCCCCCCCTTCGTTGCGTTGATTGCGTGGCAGGGGGAGTCACAGGGGGTTTGAGGGGTGCAGGTAACCCCACTCTATGGGGTCTGGGGCAGCACCCTGGAAAATTTTGGTTTTGGACCCTATGTTAGGTTGGGCAATCCTACCTATGGTTTTGTGCATGATTTTCGCACATGGTTTTGGATGCAATGGTTTTTGGTCCATGGTTTTGGACGCGATGGTTTTTGGTCCATGGTTTTGGACATTACAGGTTTCGGTCCATGGTATTGGATGCTTCGGCATGTATAAATATGTATTGTAACATTGAAAGGAACATAATGAAAAATCAAGCTGGTAGTTCCGGTTTTGGGATCCAGGGGAAAATCTCTGTGTATATGTGTTTTATGTGTTATGCTCTCGCATTGTTTATTTTCTGCATTTTAGAATTCGCATGCAGGTAATTTCTATACGAGGTTAAAACCTACAATGAAGACCGAAGACATGGATGGAGAATAAGGAAATGGGTCAAGTGGAATCTATTGCAATAGAAATGGAATGCTATGTTAATGAACAAAATTGAAAAATACATATTTCTTTATTGGAGAAGGAGAGACTCATAGCAATTGGGTCACAGCAAAGAGGATTTGTTGAAACCCAGAAATCCCATAGTGGGAATTTGGTGCTTGAAGCATCAAAAGAGACCAAAAGGTCTGGTATTTTTAAAACTAATAGTTTGCCTGTGAATACAGGTATGGAAATAACTAAGGAATTTGTTGTTATGGAGACAACTAATGACCATTGTTATGATCAAGAAATCTTTTGTGAACCTAAAGGAAATTGGGATGATTGTTTTCCATTCCATGAAGTTGAGTTTGCAGCTCAATTAGAGAAGGAAACAATAGCTAAAGAGACAAAAGCCAAAGAAGTTGACACCAGAGAAACTATAACAAAAGGAGGAAAGGACACCATAGAGAACATCAACTGTGTTGATGTGATTAACAAAGAGGAATTACTCCTAGAGCCTGGTGGAGAAAATTGCTTTACAGGTATACAGAATTTGGGTGACAGTTCGAGTGATGATGGTGGTGTACTTTCAGATTTAGTTCTTACTAATCTCAGCACGACAGAGTTACTGGGAAAAGCTATAGGTGCAGTCATTGAACTAGTTCAAGACTCGTTCAAAATTTGGAAACTAGGAAAATCGGTATTTAAGTTTCCACATGTAGTTCACAATTCTATATTTCTAGAATAGAGGATGATGAGGTATGAAAAGTCGAGAATCATGTTTAATAATTCTCTGAAGATATTATTTTGTAATTTTAATGCCAGACTACATGATGAAGTTATTCCTTTGAAGGACCATTATGAAAACAGAGTTTGGAATCCTAGAGGTAGAAAGTCATTCAGACTTGTAGTTGTCACATTACTACAGAAAAGTGACAGACCTCATAGACAAGAGTCTATGATTTTTTTTTTCTACATCGGGAGTCTGATGCAGGAGCATCCTGCTCATAATATTATTGTTCATTTGGTTGATTTAGGGGGTGATGTTTTTAATTATTTTTAGGAATATTGTATAGATTGAGTGAGAAATCTATGTGTGAGGTTTTCAGTTGTGAAATATTCTCAACTATGTGAGAATATCAATGATAATTGATATGTGTAGATCTCATAGAGATCTTAGGGATTACGAGATCCTCGAATATGAATTAGTTGAGTAAATTATGGGAAAAATCATGGATTTCGTATAATCCATAGATATGTAATTAATTTATAAATGTAAGCCCATGAAGAAAGTGAAAAATAAATGTTAGAGTGAGTAAGCGAGAGTTTGAGTGAAGTTAGCTAGAGGTTAGAGAGCTAGAGGATAGTAAGAGCAAGAGTGAGGAGTTAGGAAGAGCAGTAGATGGATTTTATGGAAAAGAACTAAAACAGTCGAATGAGACTATTTTCCTTGTCAATATTTTATAAAAATACCAAAACAATGTGGATTTGTATATATCATGTCTCAGAATTTGTGTCTGTATGTGTCTTTATAGCCTTATGGTGGACTGACTATGAATCTGAGAAATACTGTGGATTTTTTGTGTTGAATAGCATGAATGACTGTCGGAATTTACTTTACGGGATTAGTATTTAATTGTCTAATAAAACTTGTGTATAAGCATGTAGATATCGAGATTTCCCTTTTAAATGGATGGAGGGATTAGCTGGAAGCGAGCACAATTGGTTTTCATAGTAGACAGAGGAAGATTAAGAACTATCTTCTATAGTAGAGGACGCAGGCTTTTTCTCAACTTCCTAATGGATTGTAAAGAGACAGTGAAGGACGAAAGAACAATGGAGATTAAGTTGCATCATTTAAAATGGAGGATGGATGGCTTAGATTAAAGCACATATCGCATGTTAAATCAGTCAACACTTCACAAGTCAGCAGTCGACGATGTTTATGGTAAGTGGTATCTCGCATGGGTAAGAAAGTGGTAACTGGTATTTTTAAATTTCACACGATTAGCCTAAGTGAGTGACACGTAGGACACGATGGAAAAGGAAAACCACTTTTCTCGCGTGCTCTTGACCAAATACAGATCGTGCTAGAATCTATGTGAGATTGTGCAATAGTCGTTTGATTGGATGGGTCACATTGACGATGAAGATTGTCTGGGCTACTTGGTGAGCGGACGACGCGATAGTCATTGGATCAACACTGAACTAATGATGGATATCATGGCGTCGGAATAAAGAGGGGGACACATGTTGGCTCAGTGCTTAATTTATGGTATAAAGTTCTATTATGGGTATTTATGCCGGGAGGTCCCACAAGCCACCTAGAAAAGGGTTGCAAAATATTTCGTTTAATAAGGTTAATTAGTTGAAAAGTCTCCGCTTATAGAATTGAATGATTAGAATCGGGAGTAAGGTTGAAGAGGGGTTTTTTCAACCCATAGTAATATATTAGTGATTAATCACCTAGAATCAGAGCATTAACTTGGGTTATACAGCGGGGTTTAGTGTTAACCTTACAAGATTGTTGGGTTAAAGTACTAGCTCTGCATCACAGACCTTTCCTTACTTATCAATTATAACTACCGTCACATCCAATGTGGACTATTCCACTGGATGTTGGATGAATCTTCCCTTGTTCATTGGTTATAACGATTGTTGCAACCACTGTGGAATATTTTGTTGGATGTTAGACAGGTCATTCTGGTTCATGTGTGTCTCTTCCTGGGTGGTACTATTACCTCTCACTTAAAGGCTCACTTTTCGCCCCCTTTTTGCAATAAGAGAACCTACACACAATTGCATTGCACACTCACCTTGTGTTGGCATTATGATACAAGTGTCGTCCTTCATGGAAACTCACTCAGATGACAATTCACAGTGCAGCGTCAAATGATTACAGACCAGACTCCAAAGAATGAAGAAAGAGAGGTATACGTAGGTTCACTTTGTCCAAGAAGCATATACATGTGGGTTAACTGGAAAAAAGAAGCATATACACACACTTTCACAAGAGGAAAAGCGTGTACATGTTGGAAAACCAAGTTTTTGGTCCAAGTTATTTGGTCCAAGGTATTTTGATCCAAGGTATTGGTCCAAGGTATTTGGTCCGAGGTATTTGGTCCAAGGTATTTGGTCCGAGGTCTTTGGTCCAAGGAATTGACCCTAGCTATTTTGTCCAAGGTATTGGTCCTAAGTAGTTTTGGTCCAAGGTATTGAGAAAGGACTAAGAGTATATAAGGAGGAGAAGATCATTAGGCCAGGTGTGCAAGTTGAATATCTTATGAAGTATGTAGGTTATGGGCTTATGGTGCTTTGCTTGATCTAAACTAATGATGAAACTCAGCGGTTGATGAGGGATAAGATCTATTGATGGATTGGGATCTTAAGGCTTGAAATGAATTATCATTATGTGGTATGATCATGTATAGTCTAGATCCGAATACTGACACATGTTTTATTCTATAAATGTTATGATCTAGGTTTGACTGAAGTCTGGAATAGATGCAAAGTTATGAGTTAATATTTGCAGTTATGTATGCTGGTTGGCTTTGATATAAGCACGTATACAAACTAGTTCGACACATCTAAGTAGCATATACATGATGAAATATGATATTTGAAGTTACAGTTGGATCTAGCTGTTGTTACAGAGTTCTGGGTTCTACTCTATGTTTTGGTGACTATGTTTTGATGACAGTTTTCTAAATGTTTAGATTGATTGATTGTGATTTGCTTCAGTGATGATGGGCTTTCAGTGATTCAGTTGTGGGTGATTCAAAGATTGATGATTGAGTTTCACTGATTGGTTGATGCAGATGTATTTGATAATTGTATTGCAGTGGTAATTGATTCTAAGCTTCAATGTTGTTGATGGGTCCAGTATGAAAATTGGATGAAACGAGGCCTTCGTGTGTATTGTTGTGTACGAGGAGCATCCAGTCTGAAAATTTATTAAACGTGGTCCCTGGAGGAATAAAGAAGGTCGAAGCCTTCTGTAGGTCAGCGCCTATGTACTAGTAAACATATCGGCTAGTACAAGAGCTAGGGGGTTGTAGCTCCCTTCCAGTAGAATCTGGAGAATGAGAGAAGGTTCTAACCTTCTACAGGTGGGTGCCTGTGTACTGGTATGAGTCTGCACTAGTACGAGATTGTAAATAGGTTTTTCTTATATTAAAAGAAGACATCAGCAGGTGGTTTTTGTCCCGAATTGGGTTTCCACCTTAAATCTTTGTCTTCATGTGTGTTTCTTATGTGTGATGGTTTGTTCTGATATTACTGCACATGGTTATTGTTTATATGGTTAATGAAGTACTCATGCACTAATTAAAGATCAATATATTATGAATTAACTGAATCACAAGTTTTCTAGATATACGTTGCTTTCCTTAAATACAGTTGCGTGTACATGCAAGTTACCTTCATTAAAGTAGTGTATATAAATTTGAGCATGAAAGGAAAAAGATTATTGATTTGACTAATATTGATTCACCCCCCCCCAGTATTATTTCCAACACCTTGTTTTTTGAAGACACCATTGCATCACTCTCTTGTGTTGATAGCTAGAGCTAAGGAAGATCTTTGAGGATTTGGAAACTGAGCCTTTATATTGGATTGGGCTCCTACACCAAAAAATGTGATGCCTAATGGGGACTTTATATCAGGGAGATACCCTTGGTTGATGGATTTTTATCACCCTAAACACATTCTAAGACAAAGCATATTAATGTCCAGTATCACTATGAGAGATGTGGCTGAAGATAATAAAGTTTTATTGGTAAAGGTGGACACTTTGAAGAATGTTGTAGATTCATCAATGAAATCTATGAGCATTGAGATGTTCTATTGGTGTAGAGAAACAATAGGTATTACAACCTGATATTGTTGATCATGTACTCAATCCCCCTGTATACAAAAAATACAAGTGGGGGGATGTTGGGTATGTGTCATATTCTTTACATGATGACCTAAATGTGTGATTCATTACATTGGTCATAGTGTGGGGGTGGGGTCATAGGGGGGTCACAAGGGCAACACCATTGAATTTTTTTTGGGGTGGTTTTTTGCTTTATTTTGTAGTTTTCAACACATGATTTTTTATTTTAGTCATTTTGTGGTGCATGGTGGTTTAGCACATGGTATTGTAATTTCAATTATAGAACTACAATTGTATTTTAATCCAATTTTAATGGATTGAGGGTTTATGGAGTATACAAGATATATATTTTGTATTGTAATACAATAAAAATATCACATTAAAAAAACTTTTTGGTTCCCTCAATTTTGGTTTCTAGAGTAAAATATTTTATTAATATGTGTGGGTGCACCATTGCATATTTTCTATTTTATCAATAATATGATTGCAACAATTAATTGTGAAAAGTTTTGTTTTTTGCTAGGTTATGTGAGTCTTGAGATGACTAACATGCCTAACCTGTGACTTGAGTATCTACAACCCAAGGGCATCTAAGTCATCAATCACCTAGGGATCACACTCGACCTAGACCACACCATCCATTATCATGGCTGTATTTTTTCCTACAAAGTTTCAAATCGTTAACCTTTACACTGCTGAGTGCCTTAAGAAAACACCTATCACCGTTTGATCTACACCCTGTGGGAAATTAACTGTGCAAAGTTAAAACATGAAAATATTACAAATAAGTTACATCTATAGTAAGATAAGTGTGATATTCCCTGACTTGGAGTTTATATTGTAAATTTGTATATGTTAAGTGTGTTTAATTATTATGAATTTACAGACTTATTTGAAACTGATAATTATTAAATGTAGATTTGTGTTATTATGTTGTTAATAAAAATAACAAAATATGGAAATTAATGTTGAAGCTACACTTTTCAGAAAGAGATAAGGTGCAAGTTATTGATGAAATGTAATTACCATTATTTATTAATACTTAGTCATCTAATCAAATGATTAGATTATTAATGACGATGGAAGTTGTTGATAAATAACTTCCTCTAAAAGTCAGGATGTTGTCTTTGTGAGTGGGAAATTGGAGATCATTAATGAGAAAGAAACCACCTACTACCTAGTAAATGAGGTGGAGGTAGTTACAAACTACCAACTACTTTAGAAAAAGGGGGGATGTTTTTGTATTTTCATAGTCTAATGAGTCACACAGTGCAGATTTGGGTGATAGGCAAGGGAAATGAAATGGAAAAAAAAAAAAAAATGAATTGACTTGTAGACTAGGAAGCTTAGGGGGACCCTTTTAGAGAAAAGGAGTCAAGGTTGGGTGGAGCCTATTAGCTCTAGAATTAATTTCCGAAAAAACAAAAAAATGAACAAGTCGGTATCTTAACGTTATGATTTTTCATTGCTTGTCAACTATTCTGAAAATTTAAGTATTTTATAGAAGAAAGTTGTTTGTGTGTTTATGAAACTTAAAATAATAAAGCATGGAAATATTTGCATTGAATAATGGTTATGGTACAAATATTGGTACAATTAGAAAATGAAATTATGAAGCATTTCATATACATAATAGCAATAGTAATTTGTTTACTATGATTTGTTTTTCTTAAAAGTTATTCTATGTAATAACTTGTGAATCTTTTAATGTTTTCCACAAAAAACATAAATGAGTACAAAAAATTTAAGAACATAAATTTATAAACAAGTCTAATTAGAAAATCTGTGTATCAAGGGTAAAGTGGTGTACATGAAAATAAGCTAAAAAACTTATATGTGTTCACCAATAGGTATGTTTGTAGAAGGATATAACCATTACTTAAGTAATTGTTTTAAGGCAATTTAATGTATCAGTAGAAAGAACCTGAATTCTGTCTAATAGACTTCAAGCAATAATCTATTGTATTACAAAGATAGGATTAACTATAAAATATAACCAAATATTATGACTTGTTATAAAGGAAATCAATTAGCAAAAGGATTAATAATCTTTAATGAAAAATTCTAACATAATACAAGAAGTTGTGAAGTAAATTTAAGACATAATGTATAAATTAAAGAAATATGGAAAATATAAGTTTAAATCATCTGAAAGCTAGTGATCGAATAGTTGTTTTAATTACGAGCTTTAATAGTAGCTTGATAAATTAAGAGGTTGAAGATACCCCATTCAGATATTACATTGAAAAGAAGTTTTGGACTAAAGGCTTCCATCCTTAGTCTTAAATAAGACACAATAACAAAAGTATGTAATTAACATATTCTCCTTTAGGAACAAGTAGACCATAGCAACTTCGATGCCTTAGAACATGAACAACAATGAATCCAATTCTTACAAAAGAAATAATTAGAGAAGCGAGTTTCTTGACTTGGTGGGTAGAAGGCCAAGTTTATTAGGTATTGGAAATCCTTTGTAACCCACTCGAATGAAAATGTTTCGAAATTTAACAACATTGGAACTATATTTGGAGAATTCATAGAAGTAAAAATATATAAGTTTCAGATATATATATGGGTCAAAGCATGGAGCTCGGTTACATATTTTTTGCGAAAAGAGGGTGTGTTTTACTAAACAATGGATGCTTGATCAAGCAATTTTAAGCGCTTGATCAAGTTGTTAAGGTGCTTAAAAATAGCTCAATTGAGGGTTTTAAAAAACTCACAATCGAGAGATTTTATAACTCGAGTTAATGACTTGATCAAGAGTTATGGCTTGATCGAGAGTTAAAAGTTGGTAAGGGTGCTGACAGGTTAGATTTTTAATGGCTCGATCAAGCATTTGAGATTGACTGAGCCGTTGGTTAAACCAAAATAATTCACAATTTAGAAACACCACCTAAGTTATGGAAAATTTAGAGGAAAATCTCAAGATACATAGAGGCATAAGATAGGGGTGACAAACTCAAATGCTTATAATATCATTTTCAAATAGGACTTATAGTAGCTTTGAAAAAAAATTGAAATAATAGGGTAACTTGGAAATAGTTTATTAGCTAATATCCATTGACCAATATGATGGTCAATAATGATCATGGATGTCCATAGGGAATCTATTGACCAAATAGACCATACAAGTGACATCATCATCAACTCAGTTGAATTATTTTATTCCTAATATATTAGAATGTATAAAAATTTTCTAATCAGGGTTATTAGTCTCTAAACCATGAGGTAAGCCAAATAGCTAAACCGTGAGGTAAGCCAAATCTCTAAATCGTGAGGTAAGACAAATCACTAAACCATGAGGTAATCCAAATAGCATTACATCCTTATCCCTCAAAATAACTTTTTATATTTTTTGAGGCTTTTTCTAGGAGACCTGTACAACTTGGATTTAGCTAGTAGTCACAGAGACATAACTAGTGGTTGATCACTAATTGATTGAATATAACATGAGCTCAAGTTCCATGTAAACCTAAAAGGTGTCTATGCAAATAAAGAAAATCATAATGAAAGTTTGAAAGCAACCCTTCAAATATAGGGTGATCAACTATGGTCTAAACATTTTGTTGTAGTTGCTACAACATCACCTAATTTTTTTCGACCACGTCACAATTTTGGGTCCCCCTTTTCTTTTCAAGGTTCTAAGGATTATGATTATGATTTTGAATTAATTAAATTTTCAATGACCCAATTTTCATCAAACTCTATTGATGCTTATGCTTACACGATGCATATTTTTTTATCCTATGCACTTCGTCATGATTACCATTCTATTAAATGTGTTAGGGTTTGATTATAATTCTCTTAAACTGAGACCATCTTGTGTATTCACAAGGCCTTATGTCCCAATGGGATGCATTTCAAACAGGGGAAATGTGTCTCTTGTCAACAATCACATCCTTTATGTGGTTGGATGTCCCCTTCCTTGATTTACATCCTCTAATTTTCTTAGGTTTTTGTGAACATTCTATTTGCATTTCATGGTTTTCCATTAAAGAGGCCCTTTTAAATATCCTTAGCATATTTTTGAAGTCTACAAAATTTATTTTTGTACAATATTATGAAAGTTTATTATGTGTCGCAATTTTGAATAATTCATACCACTTTTGGCATGTAGGGTAATATTTCGGGGTTTCATAAATTCATGCTTTACATCATTTGACTAAACCATAAAAGGATGGAATGTGTTACACAATATTCATGGCTCGAATGGACCCATTGATGAACGAAGACAATTAGAGTAACCTTTTGAACACAAAAAGAAAATTTCATTTATCAAATTCATATGGCATTTAAAGGAAATCTAATACAATCAAGAGAAAAAACATTTGTGATCAAAATATTTACGAGGGAAACTCCTAGGAACTTAAAAGAACAATATGCCAACATGTTTAAGATGTTAATGCAATGTTTCCAAAGGTTGTTACCATACAAATCCTATTACAAAAAAGTGAACTTTAAAGGTCATCAAAATAATAGAATGTGATGTGTTCATGAATTTTCTATTGTAAGTGCACAAAGAGAATTAAGTAGAAAGGTACCTACTCATAGGAGAAAATGCTTCCTATTTCTATGTCTTTCATCTTGCAACCAACTTAATAGGCATTGCACCTCCATCCTTTCATATCCCCTTATGGGTGATTGAAATGAACTTTCGACTATTTCATGCATTGTGTTAACACTTTGTAGTTTTCTCTAGGTGAAAAGGAGAAACTCAAAGGTAACCACATACCTATTTTGGTTGATAGGCTGGTCCTCTTCAACCAAAGGGGGATTCCTCACTCAAAAAATATAAAGACTTTAAAACACAAATTTATAGCAGAGACCAATTCTGACAAAGGAATTATGAAGATATTTGGTTGAAGTGTGAATGATCGGCTACTTAATAACACATGATCAATTTATCCTTTTACTCATTTACTTTTGCAAGTAAGCCAACAACTATTACAAGGGATTTTGAGCATGACTTGGGATACAATGACAGGCTGTAGTATAGAGGAGATAAAATAAAACAAAACAAATTCTTCCTCTGCAATAATACAATGTTGTTTATATAGGAAAAAGAGAGACTAAACAGAAAATGTAACATGCATGAGTATATAGCATTTCATTTGCAACTGAAATGTGAAGAAAGTTGAAAGAGAGCAACTAATTTGAATTCTAGATCAACTGAGATCAAAATACTCATAAAACACAGAGAGAAAATAGAATAACTGAACAATAAACAGAAAAAATCCCAGACATCATACCATAAGAATCCTTGTACAGTGGAATCGATAACCCTCAATACACAAGCACAACACCATGAATTGATCACAAAAGCATACATTACAGAAAAGTGACACCAACACAATTTTGAACAATCAACAACCTATTATGTCTTCATTAACCAAATATATAGTTTGTACATAGGATAACATCATGTCTAAATTCAATGCATACTCGATCCAATAAAGGATCGATCTAAAAACTGAAAGGAGGAAAACTATTGTTTTTCCACATAATTTTCCTTAAAAGCATAAAACATAAAAGTGTTTTTTGTCTTTAAAAACAAACTTTTTCCAAATAAAAAACCAACATATCTTCGAACAAGATCATCATGAAGAAAAATAGCAAAAATCCCAAAGCTACTTTTCTGAGTGTACAAAGGTTGCGTAGTAGTTGCGCATCGTCCAAAACATTGAGTTGTTGGAAATGGCATGTGGCGGGATGCTAAGGAGATGAGATGAATGTCACATGTACTCCATGTCATCTTGTTGAAAATCTGACAGGTGGCTTCTCTCCAGCATGTGTGTGATGATTTGAGCATGACCTACGTTTTGGTTGCATTGCGCATGTGCATCGAATTTCTACAATTGTCTACTGATTTCCTTCCAGTCGTCCCAAAATGCCATCATGATACTATATGCTACTCAAAGCATCAAATCCATAATATTAAAACATTGTAAAACTTAACACTAAACTTGGAAACATGAAATGAGGCTTGATCACCTCCTTTTTCTCTTGCCTGAAACCTTGTTGTTGGAAGCCTTGGTGCTGAAAGTTTGAGGAGTAAAGCCATGTTGTTCAACAAGCGATGACATGGTGGGTTTGGCTTTAGTCATGAGCTTAGAATCCAATTTAGGCACCTTTACAAGATGAGGTTTCACAACTACTCCTTCATATTTCTTTATCAATATTTTTGCCTCATCCAAGATTTGCTTCATGCTCCTCAACTAGGCATTCAATACCAACTTTCTAACATATAAAATTTTACATTTCCTCCTTACCCAATGGGAACATTTGACGAAGTGTTTTCTCATGTAAATGGAGTTATATGCTTCCCTAACTTCATGATCACAGTTCTCAAGAATGTGTTGTATTGAATTTTTATATTCTAGATTCTGTTGTCTGAACTGGTTCACCTGGTCATTGCTTTCCTCCAACTTCTCCAAACACATTTGATATTATTTCCACTAAATGAAGGGTGGTTTTCCAAGAGCTTGATATTTCTGCTTCATCTACTACACATATCTAAATGTAGACTTGGAAACCCTCACTGATGACCCACTAGGCTCTACTGCAACATTCTTGGCCTGCTATGCAAAAGAAACATGATTCCCCTTTCCCTTAACAACTATTCTAATAGGTGACTTTGACTTTTCCTCTATCGGGTTGACTGATCCCTTTAGATCTCTGTTCTTTTTCTTCAAGAATGTTATTCTCATTTGATATTTATAAATTTCTTCTTTCATCTTGGTCATTTTAGGGTCCTCTTCTTCATAATGCATAACATCTATTTTAGGTTGTGCTATGTCCTCTTCTTTGTCTGACTATACTATTTCAGGTCCCTTAACTTCATCTACTATGTCATGGTCTTGTTTATATACTTGTCTGTCTTAAGAAATCTCAATTACTTCCTGAGGAGCTGCCTCTTCCTAAATATGTTTGACTCTTGACCTTGTCCTGGGTCTCAACATAAATTCATCCTGCATTGTGTCTTCAATCTTGAATTTAATCTTGGCAAGTTGATCTGATGCCACTTGCTCCTTTGTTTCTTCGACTTCTTTCTTATTCTTCATACTTTTCACCTTAGCCTTCTTGCTCAATCTGCCTATAAGCCCTTTGTTTGGCTTCTCCTCTTCCTTATTTTTTGATTTCATCTCCATAGATGAGTGTATCTTTTCCTTTTTTGTGGTTTCCTACTTGGGATCTTCCTCACCTATCCTCACTGATGGAGAACTAGTTTGCAGAAAAAAATAAACACTAGCAAGGAAATCATACCAAGATATTTTCTTCCGCTCAGCTGCATGCTTAACTAAAATCTTTATTAAAACAAAATGAAAAAGACTGGAAGCATGAGTATCCTTTTTAATTTGCACTTTAGTTTCCATTCTCTCTAAACTCTTGGGAAAAAAGTAAGAAAGATTCATTAGATTTTTCTCTGTGAAATGCCATAATAGTCTTAGATGGTATTGATATATCCTACTAAATTTTCCCTCACAGGTGAAGTATCTTTCAATAACTTTCAAGAGGTCGACATACTATTCTTGAAGATAAACAGTGGGTAAAGTAGAGGAAAACTTGTCCAGAAACTCCGGCTTCACAAATGTTTTATAGGCTAATATGTCTAATTCATCCCCTTTAAATGACTTCTCCTGTGTTGTAGGGAGGTTGGTTGCGTCGGCAATAAATTTCTCACTCATAACAATCCCAAATCCCCTAATTTTACTCTGCCATCATGGAAATTGAGAGAAAAAAAGCTAGAAAGTCTTGCATTGTGACCTATCTTCTGGAGTTTTTGATAGAGAGAAATGCAAATTGCATTTTCAAAGGTTACTCTAATTGTAGGTGATGAGTTTAGCAAGCTTAAGGTACTGTGTTCAGTACGAACAAGGTCTCCACCCTTTTTACTAGTAACGTGGGCCATATTATTTTAATACTTAGAAAATTAAATTTGACTTTGAAAAAAGGCTATGTGTACAGACTTAATGAAACAAATCTGATAAAGGGTGACATCACAATTCTGGTTCAACAACCGTGATAATGAGATGGTGATAGAGAGGTTTTCTAGGGTCGAATGTAAGTAGGAAAATTTTAGAATCATAAAACAACTGACTTAGACCCTTCAACAATCAACTATTGACACAATTTCATATCTATGGTATGTGACAACAAATCTAGAAGTGAATTCTTATTGCTGGGCAAAACAGAGTGTGTGCAACACATTTCTTAATAGGAAAAACTCAAGGTTTGATAACACTACAATTAGAACTTAGGATGGGTCATCGACTTCCTACCTCTCCAAACCTTGAAAGCAAAACCGTGCATTGATAGCTGGCATGTGAAACAATTTAATGCCTTGACCCTCTCTATGTAGAAAAACATAGCACCATGTGTGAATTCCTCTGCAACCTCAACTTCAAAATACAACCAATTTACCCATTCCCTGCATGAAGAATGAGCTCATTCATCTGTGATCAGTCATGAAGAAAATTGGTGGCTTTCTGCAATGATTCAAAATAATTTGCTGATGTAATCGAATTTGACATTTAACTCGCGTTGCACTTGAAAATCACATGGAATGTGATCACTGATTTGAGTTTGGGATGATGGCGAAAACTTTGGAAATGATGGGATTATGATCAAAATTCGTATGAAGTGGAAATGGACATAAGTCAATCATGATATGCAATGGTGCTTAGGAAAGGAGTATTTAGGCCTAGGGACTTGTAGTTAGGATAAAATGGGGGTGAGGGTCTAGGCCTGAAATAGGGAATAGGGATAGTGCAAATGTTTGGGAATAGGGGAAAATTAATGTAATGAGGGAAATAAGGGGATAGGAAAAGGAGAAAATATGATGTCTAACAAGGGAATAGATTGGAACATTTATGACTATGATTTTTTTAGATATTTCCTTCAACTATAGACACCTTGACCATGTAACCATCCTATCAATACCTAATACCCAAACTCAACAATTTATTACAATAGTTTTCCATACACAAAAAACCCTTCCCATGAATGAATTTAATGACCAGAGTAATGACCCAACTCATGATGAATTTTCATGCAGTGACAGGTCAAATTATAACAGTGAAAACATTAAGAATTTGACCTCTTTTAAGACAGCAAAAAATTATTCTCGAATACTTTCGACTAACAAATTAACCTACTTTAGCACATTGAAAACACCATTAAATTGGAAGGAAAACATCACATGATAAATACTATGCCCAGGTTATAGTGAGTGGTGTGATATGTTACGTGTAAATGTTAATACATGGTGTGGCAACGATAGATATATTGCTATTTGTCATCTCCGATATCATGTTTTACATATATGGTCTTCAATTTGAAACTGACTAGATAATAAATCGTGATTCTTTAACCACAGTTCTACAACAACAAATATACATCGAAAGCACTCGTCGAAGAAATACATTGAGGAATTTTTTTTAAAATCTTCCCCATGGAAACCAAGCATACACATGCTTGTAGTTGTTGGAAGAATGTTGGATTGGACCTCCTATAACAAGCATTGTGATGAATTAATAAAGGGTTCAAAATGTGTTTCTCTTGATTGGAACGATAATATAAATGAATATATGAAATAAGGTTCCATTTGCCATAACAATGTTTGCCCAAGGTTATAACATGTGCGCATAAATTGAAGTCGGCCATAACTCTCCGCGCCAAACCAAGTTGTAAGGTTACATAGGGATATGACAGTCTTAGAATCCCAAACAAGAATGAAATTAACATAAGCAAAAAATGCTTTAGAGTTAGTGGTAAAGTATACAATTAATGTGTTATAATGGAGGAATAAAGTGAGATATTGAATGATGATGGCCAAGTTATTAAAGTTGCATACACGTGATAATATCCAATAAGGTGTAAAAGTGTGACTAAAGATATTTAATCAAACTTATAGGAAGAAGAAAAATGGAAGAATATTAGTGAAGACATTGAAGTCATCAGAAAATCAATAAATAACACCATAAAAAAGGGTAGAGAATGACCAAGTTCAACTACTTGAATATCATTATCTCATTGTCATAAAATCTCATTTGATTATTTTGTTTGTTTGTGATAAGTATACCTTATTTTCTTATGATTTTGAACCTTATATGCTAATCAATGATCACTATTGTTTGCAATATTAGATTTGTGTATAAGTTGTCCGCCATTTACATATATACATTTCAAGGATGCAAGATCCAATGTGGCGATTGTGGAATATTCAACTCAGCACCAAGGTTATCCTAGGTGGGTGCAAGACATCAATAATGTTCGTGAGGCATGTGTCCTCCTACAAGAATATATGTTGTAGCTCATTGAATTTCACATTATCATATTGTGAAAGTATTATTTCGCAAATATATTATTTTGTAAGAAATATCAAATCATGGAAAAGGATGAAAGAGGAATACCAAATGTTATCCAAAACCTCAATAGCCACAGAGGAAATTTAAAAGTTACTCAAGAGACACTTGGAAGTAGAAGAGTCATGAGGGACCTCAAGAATCACATGTAAAGTAAAGGGTCACTATATTTGTTATATATACACCCTCATGCCTCATTGAAATGGACATTTAGCACTTAAGCTTGGCTAGTCATAGGTTCTCTATCTCGTGCTTGAGGAGCTGAAAGCCTTCTCTCTTGGTAGCCTATAAGTGAAGGATTGTGAGGCGAGTGCTATTTTATGAAGATAATATGGAGTCATCTCATCCCACTATTGGGTTTTGATGAGATGGTTGTACATATATTCAAATTGGTGACAATATTAATGAGAATTTTTTCCATTCTCGCATTGATTCTCGCACATTCCTCTGTTTTTATATTGGCTATCTAGTATTTCAATTATGTATGCATGTGGTTTACACATCAGTTACATGTTTATGAACTAATTCATTTTCATGCAGCTTGTGTGTCTACTTTGAATCATTTCCATTAATTCAATGTTAATGTTAGCGGTTGATTTGTGAACTAATTCATTTTTTATTGCTAACAAAGTTCCCTTGAGTATGTCTTAGTTGGTTTTCAGCTATCGTATTATTCCTTAAGGCATGTTGTTGTTTATGATGTTTTTGTTCTATTCTTATATAATTTTGTGCAAGTCGTCAATGGAGAGTTGATCTCTTTCTCATTTTTCTAACATATTACACTTAGTCTCAAACTCATCTCTACATTCGATATCTAAGAGAAAACACACATATCAATGGCAGTCGGGTTGATATCTGGATGGGGCTCCTACCCCAAATGGTGTGAGTTCTAAATGGGAATTCATATCGAGTGTTATATGGAATCTATGACTGTAGACAAAAGTATTTTCCCTAGACCTAGTGGCCTGGTCTAGAACAACAAAAATAAAACAGTATAAAGTTCTCCTTAAAGGAATTAAAGAATGGAAAGATGCTTACTTGTGATCCTTCGCAAGCTATTCTCTCCTCTTGGCTTGTAAGATCCAACCATAGCTCTGACCACTATAATTAGAACCTGCACAAACAAACAACTTGCCAAAGATCTATGACACCTATGTACCATTATCGAATCATTCTAGTCAATGGATCAGCATAGCATTGAAACACATGTACATAAGCATAACATAATGCATGTAGGAAAACGATTTAATCTTTATATTAATATGAAAGGGAGAGAGTTTACAACAAAAAGCGGAAGTTGATCTTGTAGAGGTCCTCCCAAGTTGAATTATCCTTCCTTTCCATAATGTACATATCAAAGCCACCCTAATGCATGGGAATGATAACTCTCTTATGATCAAAGCAACAACATAAGGGTATGATTAGTCTCCAAAAGCCAAACCTGATTTTCTAGATGGATGTAGGTTTATAGGAGAGTGTGGTAGTTTAGGAATTATTATCCATTTACTAATCTAGGCTTGAGATACACTCTTGATAAGAGGACGAGCTCAAGGGATAAGAGGTGAAAACTACAAGGTAGGGAAGAGTAGGATTCAAAGTTCTAATCCAAGGTAAATGGTAGTAACAACTCCTGGAAGCTTTTGGAAAAGGAAGCTTCGATGTTATTTTTATTTTCCCCAAATTTCTAGAATCAATGCACTCCCAGCAAGGGAAAACCTGCTCTGATCAGAGAAGGGGCAGAACTAAGAAACATATTTCTGAGTGTAATTTCCTAAAGGGATAAGGTGCGTTGGGCCTTAAAAGTACTAGAATGAAGCAGACAAGGTTAGAAACTCAGGGATTTGAGAGAGTCATGCTTAGGGCATTGTGTAGGGATGATGAAAAGGTGTTCATGGATGTTGATTGATCCAATTTGTAGGCCTATTGACCAGATGTGACAAAATGACCTATAACAGACTACCCCCTAAAGCACAAAGTCAAAAAAAGTGGTTGATGACTCAAGTTCTTTACCTTATAACAAGTTCAGATCAAGAACAACTAGTCGGATCATCATCTGTTACAATACATTTTCATCATGATATATTTTTTGAGGGAGGTATACCCATGCTTAACACATAAGTTAACATTACATGTACAATGATAAAGAAGTCACGTCCACTAATGAAAAAGGGTGGAATGATGATTGGATGATTGTCGGTATGATCATAGCCATCATGATTTGTAATCTCACATTAATTCTGGAATCATAGCTCAGATGGATGAAACTAGATATGGGGTATTCTATCTCATTCATTCGATCATCCAACGTAAGAGTCTAGCCATGCGAATAAAGGAGCTGAAGTCAAACATGGTAGACACAATCTGATTACGGCTAATGATGTAAGATGTTAACAAATAAGAGAGAAACCATCGATGATGTTAATGGATCTCAAGGTACTACAATACAATCTATAAGGTGTGAATAAATGAGTTAAATTCAAACACCACACAAAATTTGTTGGTTGAAGGCCAATGATGTAAACTTGCCACCGAGAGTAAGGAACATTTCCATTGATGTATGAAATCCCGAAGGTACTGAAGTAAGAGTTTCTAAGTCAAATTCCTGGATAATGAGTTGTTGTTGACAAGAAGTGACCCATCACAAGAGGGTCTTGATGTATCCCCCATCAATGACACAAAACAAGTATCATGATTTGAGACATAATGAATTTGATTTGGAACTGGTTCAGGAACAACATATATGGAATGAAGGCTTAAGAGTATCGTAGCAGATATCAAATGAATGACTTCTCTTGAACACATTAATGACATTGAACGGAGTTGAAAAAATTGACCCAAACCCAAAAATGAAGGCTCTGAAATGGTATGATGAACCAAAAGACAATCATATTTCCCAGGACTATCATGTTGAAGAGCGACTTGCTGCCATAATAGGTGGAGGATCCCATTTTCCCTATTTCCCCAACCATTTATGGTCATTACCTCTTTATTTTTAATAATATTGAGGAGTATAACATATGTTTGATCTATAGGTTCATCCTTTGGATGAATACCTCCAAGTATGTTTAACGAGCCCTAAGAAGGAGCGGTTCATTCCCCTCATGTTTGACGAGTCCATCACTATTTTATGTTTTAAGAATTCTAGGGAAGGTCTAACGTGAGACATTTTTCATGTTTAGAGAGTTTGAAAAATAGGCGAAAATAAAACTCTGAAGGTTCCTTTTCATAAATAGTCTCTTGAGTCCGAAAAGGTAGAAAAAAAACTCAGGAGAACCTCTTAGCCATGTTCGACTAAGGTATTCCTTTTTCGTAGATAGTCTAACTCGTCCAGAAAAGGGTTAAAATTATATCAAGTATACATCTTTTAATTTGCTTTAACAAGTTTGAAAAGGCAAGTGCTCAACAATATTTTCATGTTTAGGGAGTTTGAAAAGAGCTTAAAGATGACTCCATCTGGAGGAATGAGTGGTATAAAGGGTAGAAACTAGTTCTGGTCATGATAGAACTACTCAAAACATGCAAAGGTCAAGAGGTTGGATAATAAGACCACTCATCACAGCGGTTCCTCTAGAAAGGGTAAAACAACCAAGTGAAAGTGTATGTGGCCAAGAAAATGGTAATGATGGAATGAGAAAACCAAGGCTCATCTGGAAAAAACATATTGATAAAAATGGAAATCACGAGAGATAGGATGAGAATGAGGTTGATTTTGGGTAGCATCGGATGTTCTCTAGTGATGAAAATTGGTGGAGAGGCTAAAGCAGATGAGGTCTCTAAGACCCAAAAATGGTTTGGGTAGAATAGAACTGGTTTGGTAGATATTAAAATAATTATTATTTTTAATGGAGTTCCTAAGTCTAAACTTAGGAAAAATAAAATATTAATGGGTATTAATATAAAACTAGGTTAGAATGGTCCAAAAGTAATGGATCAAGCCAAATCTAATCTAATCCATTGATTAGAGATTTAATCTCGGACGTTGATGGACCAACGAGAAATGTATAAGAGGAGGCTTGAGGGTCAGTTCGAGAACAAACCAAGAGAGATCAAGAATTTGATTTTCTGGGGCAAGATTTGCTGAGGAAATTGAGTGAGTGATCTAAGTTGCAGTTGAGGGGCAATGAATACATAGCAGATAGGTAGATTTGGTACTAGAGAGGCAGTGTAGAGCCCAATGAGGTTGACATGGAGGCAGCTGGAGGCTACATAGAGGCAACTAGGAGCTGCACAGAGCCAAAGAGGTCAGCGTGTGAGATGTAGAGGATCTAGGGGCTTATGCAGAGGGTCTAGGGGCTGACGCAGAGGCTCTAGAAGTTGATGTGGAGGCTAGCAGAGCTGACGCAGGGCCTAGATGCAGCTGGAGGATTTCGTGGGATAGACTGAGAGCTTGTGAGCGAGATAGGGTGATGCAGTCCCTATCAGAGTGATGTAGAACAGCAGAAGCTGCAATTGTTTATGTGGGATCATTCATTCGGTGATTAGTCATCCAGAATATCTATATCTGAGGAGAGGTACTATTGCCGAGGGAATTCTCTCTTGGGTGAGCCATTTCTGCCACCCTGGTTGTATTCTAAAAAATGCATGATAATAAAACCCTCTGAATAGTTGCACCGATTTTCCTGCATTGGGTTTTTCTGGGGACATTAGTCCAAAAAAGACGGTATCACTTGTGTGCTTATTTACTTTCAGTTGATGATATATACATGCTGATACTGTACTTGTATTTATTTTCAAAATTTACATGGTGAACAACTTGCTAAGTAATTGAACAAGTAGGAAGAAATAAATCAGATAGTATAGGAAGAATTTCTAATAGGTTAAAATTAGGACTTCCAACATGGTATCAGAGGGTGGTTGTAGATCACAGGATAATTGAAGGCATCAGCCGAGCAGATTTGTAGCAACAGAAAACAACTATCCCAAGTGACAAAAGTTGTTCCTAGCAGAAAGCAGCAAGGAAAGGGTGATGTAGAGTGTCTGCGTCATTAGTTCGAGCTAGGAGGAGGATCAGCGTAGTGGTAGAGAGGAGAGAACCTTACCTATGCAATGCTCAGTCATCTTTCTTAGCCAGGAAGGATTGAACCTATGGTTGGGAGGTGTAGATTTTACTAGTGTCAGGATTGCACAGAGCCTATAGGCTTAGTTCTTCAAGTTGCTAAGGTATAGGGGGTTGCGGATAATTTGCGAAGCGAAGCTGGTGGGATATTGTGGTTATAATAGTACCCAACAAGGCAAGACCAAGGAGGAGGGATTTCTAGAAAGGAAATCGAGACTCAGAGGGAGTTGAACCGAGGACTTCCATGAGGGAAGTAAAGAGACTCAGAGGAGTAGGAAGAAGAGAAGCAAGATGGCAGTGAATGGGCTGAGAGATTAGGATAGACTAGACGGAGCTTCCTAATTCATAGTTTGGAAGGCCAGGATCTTGTCCATTCTAGATAGGTATCACATCAAGCACTTCGCTTTGAAAACGATAGTGATCCCAGTTAACCTAGCTGAAAATGAGAAGTACGAGAAGGCAATGGCCAGGGAAAAGTGTATCATCCTTGATGGGGTCAAGGATCACGTGGTGTCATATATTTCCAAGAAGGACATAAAAAATGAGATGTGGGAGGCCCTGAAGAAATTGTTCTAGCATACTTCCGTGCAAAGGAAGATGTTACTTGAAAATTAGTTTCGGTTATACCATATGCAGAAGGGAGAGAAAATAGATGTCTTCCTTGGTAGATTGAAGGAGATCCGTGATCGGCTAACTTCCATAGGGGCCATGCTAGATTAGGAACTGATGGTGAGGACCGCATTGAACATAGTCTCAGAGGATTAGGAGGTATTTGTCCAGAGCATACTGGGAAGGATGAACCTTCTAGATTCGGAGGAACTATGGGCTGCTCTTCATCAAGAAGAGATTAGAAGGGTGACCAAGGCAAGGAGTAGTGGAAAAGGGATCAGAATCAAGAAGGAGGAAGAAGAAGATGCAACTTTCACATCTGCGGGAAAGAAGGAGAAGAGAAATAAGAAGGACCTCTCCAAGGTCAAATGCTTCCATTATGGGGAACTGGGTCACTATGCGAACTAGTGTCCGAGGAGGAAGAGTAAGGGAAAGGATTCTAAGACCAAGGAAACACCAATGAGGGCGGAGAAAGAAGTGGAGACAGATGATGATTGTGCCATAAGTGCTCATGCACCACTTGAGAGGAAGTGGTCATACATCGAGCTGTAGTCAGACAAACTACAAATGATGAGGGGCAGGATCCTTGAGGTATCCATCCTCTTGGGTTATACCTTGCTATGGGAGCCTTGAAGAGAAGTAGCAGGATTGGAGAATGTAGGTGGAGATGGATGCGAATGGAGTGACAAAGGGTGATATAGTGCAAAAGTCCTGGGATAGCATGAGGTAACAACGTGAGATAGATGGAGTTTTTGTAGTAGCGTAGAGGTTAGTAGAGGGATCACTTGTCAGCGACAGAGGGAGCTTCAACATCGGGAGTGTTTCTAGCATGACAAAGATGTTAGATTTGGGAGGATCCATTACTTACTTCTCAGTAACTGAGTTGCAGTGCAACGGTTAGCATTGGTAGTGCTATGGGCAGCATGATGCAACATGATGAGAGGGGATGTAGTGCAGATGCAGTAGTGTCAGTGGCAGGGCCATGGGCAACAATGCGAATGCAGAGGGAGCTTCCGTATAGATGCAGCAATGGTAGTGGAAGGGTCATGGGTAGCAGTACAAGATGAAACAATGCAGAGGATGTTGGGCGGGGAGGCCTAGCATCATCACAGGGATCGATGTTGGATGATCAGGGTGATACTCAATAAGTATTACTAGAATGTAGTCCTTGCTAAGAGGGACTTTTTATTTGTGGTAGCATCTCTAGCCACAAAATTTGGTGGAGAGGCTAAATCATAGGAGATCTCCAAGAACCAAAATGGTTTGGGCAGAATCTAACCGATTTGGGAGATATTAAAATAATTATTATTTTTAATGGAGTTCCTAAGTCTAAACTTAGGAAAAATAAAATATTAATGGGTATTAATATACAACTGGGTTAGAATGGTCCAAAAGTCATGGATCAAGCCAAATATAATATAAGTCGTTGAATATAGATTCAATCTCAACCGTTGATGGAGAAACGAGAAAAGTATAAGAGGAGGCTTGAGGGTCAGTTGGAGAACACACCAATAAAGATCAAGAATTTGATTTTCTGGGGCAGGGTTTGCTAAGGAAATTGAGTGAGTGATATGAGTTGAAACTAAGGGGTAGTGAATACATAGAATAGAGGAAGAGTTGGTACCAGAGAGGCAATGCAAAGCCCAGTGAGATTGACACAGAGGCAGTGGGAGGCTACGCAAAGGTAGCCAGGATCTGCGTAGAGCCAAAGAGGTCAACGTGTGAGACACAGAGGGTCAAAGGGCTTACGCAGAGGGTTTAGGGGCTGATGTAGAGGCACTAGAAGCTGATGAAGAGGCTAGCAGAGCTGATGCAGGGCCTAGAGGCAATGCTAGAGGATTTCGTGGGATATACTGAGAGCTGGTGAGCCAGATAGGGTGACACAGTCCCTATTAGAGTGACATAGAGCAGCAGAAGTTGCAATTGTTGTTGTGGGATCATTTATTTAGTGATTAATCATCCAGAATATCTATCTCTAAGGATAGGTACTACTGTCGAGGGAATTCTCTGTTGGGTGAGCCTTTTTGGCACCCTAGTTGTATTCTGAAAACTGCATAATAATAAAACCCTCTGAATAGCTGCACCGGTTTTCCCGCATTGGATTTTTCCAAGGACATTAGTCCAAAAACAATGGTGTCACTTGTGTGCTTATTTACTTTCAGTTGATTATATGTATGTGTTGATATTGTACGTGTATATATTTTCAATATTTACATGGTAAATAACTTGTTAAGTAATTGAACAAGTAGGAAGAAACAAATGAGATAGTACAAGAAGAATTTCTAAGGGGTTAAACTTAGAAATTCCAACAAATGGTTTCATTTTTACACAATCTTGAAATAGAGAAAAATTATGCTTGAAATAAGTTTGGATGCCCCCAACATAATGACTCAATTCGAGGCACATGCCCCCTAAGCTTCATTTCATTCACCTAAGTAGACTACTGGTTACTAATAGGTGGATTAAATGAAGGTTCATTTATGAGATCAGGTGAAAGAATCAACTGATAATTTATGATATCTAATCTAAGGCTCGAATTGAAAGGATATTTGTTTCATTTTCTTAACGAGCTTGACACAGGAAAATAATTATGCTCAAGGGACCTTGTTTCATTTTTTAATGAACTTGACATAAGGCAAGGGACTCTGCTCATAGAAGCTTTTATCATGATTTATAGGAGGCCATGGCTTCCAAGAGGTTCTCATAATATGGGAGAACAACACTTTGGATGGTAGAAGGATCTAATGGATAGATCATACCCCAATGCCCCCAGTAAATGATGCACTACTTCACTTACTAGATCATCAGTAGATGTGGGAATTGAACAGGTTGCCACATAATTAATTTATGGTGGGGGATATACCACTTGCATATAAGGACCATTTAGGGATGGGGTTGATTGGGAGTAAAATTAGGACCAATGAATGAAATTTGTTCAATGGTCAGGATTCTTCCTTCATTTGGGAAACACATCACACGAAAGAGTGAAGAGACAAGAGATCCCATGTCGTAAACATAGTCACGCCCAAGGAGTAAATCAAAATCTAAAGGGACTTGGACTACCATCACATCTTTATAGACAATCTCTCCTCCCAAAGTAATAGGCAAATGAGGAAGGATTCGTAACGGTTGATTGGTTCCTCTGTTGAAAGACAATAGATTCTAGGTAACAGGCACAAGTTGTGGAGAACCGAAAGCTTGCCAAGTAGTTGAGGACAAAATACTAACATATGTTCCTTCATCTATGACTGTGCCTGGTATAGGAACATTATAATCATGTACTATGATATGGAAGGGAATGTAGGGAGGAAGACAATATCTTGCCAATCAACTCCATTTAAAGGAAGTGACCATACTACTTGGAGGAGGTGTTGTGGGAATGGGAGAACTGCCCCCTTGTTCTATCGGAATGAGAGGATTGTTCCCTTGTTCTATTGGAATGTGAGGATTGCCCCCCAATTCATTGTAATATGAAGAAATAAGAAGAACCTAAGCGGTATGATGTTCAATCTCTACAGGAAAGGTACGATCAACTGAAGGTGGAATCGAGTCAACCATTTTCTCAACCAACGTTTGGTCAGGAATGGACTCATGGGATTCATGTTCAGAGAGAGAGGGATTGATTAGAGATGGATTATGATCAACCACTTCATCAAATAGTGGAGAATTAAGTGAAATCTTCTGCTAACCAATCGAGAGACAAGGCTAAGAAGTTGTAAGGTTTTCCAACACTTTCGAGGCTTCATCCATATAAGGACAAAGGTGAATAGGATGATTCCATTCACATAAACAACATGGAAACTTAAATTTACCCTTCTTTCCATGAACTGTATAATCACTAGTCGATGGTTTGTCACCAGCATGATCTCCAAAAGCTGACAACAAAGGACAATGTGAGTCGGTGGACCACACTTATAAGACTTTGGGAATACCAAAACAATCTCTAAGAAGATGGTCACCCTTACATAACTTGTAAGGGAATTTCACTTTGTGGGGATGATTGGAAGGTTTATCCATACTAGTTGCATTAGTAGAAATGGTTTTTTGGTTTCCCCGCTGTTTATTTTGCTTCTTCTTCTTCATTCTTTTCATCTTATTCTTAGCCTCCTAGTAACTAGAATCAAGAATTTCTATAGATGAGGAGGAAGAAAGGGATGAAGAAACAAAAGTGAAGAAGACAAAGGGTAAAATTTAGGAATAAATTGTGGTTGATTTTGTTTAGGTGCAAGAGAACTTGGTTGAGAAGAAGTTTGGACATGCGAAACCATAGGGGTCAAAAATAACCAAATTGGAAAACCAATGGTAAATCTGGGAAGGGACAACGTTGCCATATAAGGAGCACCAATATTTCTAAAAGGAGGAAAATGACTAGGATTCTCATTAAAGGGGTTTAATTTACTAGTAGACTCAGGAACTTTTTGCCATTCGTCTCAACCTAAGATCTACTAAGGAGTTGTTCCACGAGGAGGATGTTGTTCCATAGTCAATTAATTGATTTTAGAAATTTAAGACACAAAATAAAACACAGGGGTAACTAGGAAAAAGGGTTTACCAAGAAACTATGAACTGCAATATACCACCTTGGAGAACCAAGGATTTATGTACGAGCAGAAAATATCCCCGAATGTTGTGTTCAGTGTATCATAGTGTAGATGGCGGCTGACTAGGTTACCTAAGGTGGGATAGAAATCTAGTTAGGATTTCCAAAATAACCTGGAGATAAGTGGAAACGTAATCTTTAGTAGTGTTTTCTAATGTGTAATTGTTTGATGAGAGCATTCCCATATACTAATCATGCATGGATCGCCATCCGATATACCCGAAGGTACTTGGAGAATGATCTTATACAATTACGTACATGGAATGGGATATCACTCCCCAGAATGTAACGCTGAAAAAAAAACGACAACTCCTATGTTTAAATATGCGGAACACATATCTAGCCTAGACCTCTATGTGTGTTAAGTTTCAAATGCTCCTTAGGTTAATTGAGTGAATTTTAGAGTTTATCTTGAATTATGTTTCAATTTAAAGGCTCAAAACTCGATGTCACCTGAACACACGTATGATACAATTAATATGCTAAAACTATCTCTTTTCATTTTCCTTTTCAAAATGAAAGGCCTAAATAAGTAGGCGAAGAAGAAATCAGTCAACAATGCAACAAACAAGTGATGCAACAATCGATCTCCTCAAATTCACTACTCAAATCAAAACCAAAGTGCTATATGAAATGCAAATAATTGCTTTTCTTTTCTTTTCTTTTAATGTTTCAAATGCAAAGAAACATATGAATGCAAATTAATCGTTGATGAAAAGAAACCACACAAACTTTAAATGTAAAATTTACCTTTCAAATTCAACAATCAATCTATGCATAAAAACCCTAATTGACAAGAAGAAAGAAAGAAACAAAACAAAATACTATCAAAAAAGGTGATAACATTCAAAGTATATTAACATTCACTCAGTTGTTTTTGCAAAAATGAAAGAAAAACACGCAATTTCACATAAGGGATTGGCTTTTCAGACCAAGATACACTTAGAAACAGAAGGAAAACCAATTTGAACGATTAAAATTAGAGAGCAAGGCACAAAATGGATTTTTTTTGCATGAAACAGGGGTTAGTGCAAGTGTATAGAGGCTAAAAATGCTCTACACTATAGGTACAAAGAAGGCTAGGGTTCTCTACAATGCTCTGGCAATAGACCAGGGGGTGCATTGATGAGGGAAAAGGGATTTCCTAACACAACAAGTCAAATGCAACTCAATGAAAGGTCTTCCTAGGGTCAATTCAATCTAAGTGAGACAATAGAGGCCTTATCAAGAGGTGTAACTTGGGAAAATGTGAAGGAAACCACTAAGGGAATGAATCTATCCCTACAAAGTCACCAATGTTTTATATAAAATCTATGAATGTAGACAAAATTACCTTCCCTAGACCCAACGGTCTAGTCTAGAACAACAAAAATCAAAGACTATAAAGTTCTCCTTAAGGGAATTAGAGAATGGAAAAATGCTTACTTGTGATCCGTCGCAAGCTCTTCTCTCCTCTTGGCTTGTAAGCTCCAACCATAACTATGATCATTATAATTAGAACCTACAGAAACAAACAACATAAGCCAAATATCTACAAAATTTATGTAGCATTATCTAATCATTCTATTCAATGGATCACCGTAGCAATAAAACACATGTACACAAGCATAACATAACACATGTGGGAAAATGGTATACTCTTTGTATTAATATGAAAAGGAGAGAGTATACAACCAAAATTGTAAGCTGATCTTGTAGAGATCCTCCCAAGTTGACTTATCCTTCCTTGCCACAATATACACCTCAAAGTTGTTGGGTTGTGTTATATTCTTTCCACAACTAGTCTCCCTAGTTAACCAGGGGGTTAGAGGGGGGCCAAATCCCCTCCTGTCCAGGGGTTTTGAGGGAGGTGGGTAGTCCCCATCTATGGGGTCCGGGGCAATGCCCCAGGGAAATTTTTTTGGACCCTATATTAGGTTGGGCAGGCCTACCCATGGTTTTGGACGCGATGCTTTTTGGTCCATGGTATTGGATGCTTTGGCATGTATATATATGTATTGTAATATTGAAAGGAACATAATGAAAAATCAAGCTGGTAGTTTTGGTTTTGGGATCCAGGGGAAAATCTTTGTGTATATGTGTTTTATGTGTTATGCTCTCGCTATTGTTTATTTTTCTGTTGTTATAATTCGTATCCAGGTAATTTTGTATGAGGTTAAAACCTACATTTGGTATCAGAGTTGTTTTGGATTCAAGGGGATATCTTTGTTGCTAAGGGGTTTCGCTCGGGCCTGTGGTAGACCTTGTTCAGTGGGAGATCTGCGAGATCGATTCTCGTGGTGAAAGAATATGACGAGTAGTGGAAAGATAAAGATCGAGAAGTTTAATGGTTAGAGTCTTGAGTTATGGAAAATCAAGATGGACGATCTACTGGTAGATAAAGACCAGTGGATCGCGGTAGATCTGGGTACTAAACCAACGGGAGTGTCTGATGAAGAATGGAAGAAGTTGGATTGGAAGGCAAAGAGCACAATACAATTGTGTGTCTCAGAGTTAGCATTGCTTAATGTATCAGGAGAAGCTATGGCTAAGGCTTTATGGGTCAAGTTAGAGACTTTGTACCAATCTAAGTCTCTAGTGAATAAACTGTTCCTATGGAAAAAGTTGTATAACCTGAGGATGAAAGATGGAGACTCGGTGACAGAGCATTTGAATGCATTTAATATTGTGGTAAGTCAGTTATTATCTGTTGATATTAAAATTTCATATGAAGATAAGTGCATCAATTTTTTGTGTACTCTACCAGATTCGTTGGACATTTTTGTTATTGCAATAGGTAGCAATGCAACTGCCTTGTAGTTTGATGAAATAGTCTCATTTTTGCTGATGGAGGAGATGAGATGGAAAAATATGGAGAGATGGAATGGTGATGCCTTATATGTACGAGGATGGTCCCAGAACATAAACAAAAATAATTCATCGAGTGGGAGATCTAAATCTATAGGGAGATCTAAATCTCCATGAAAACCTATAAAGATGTGTAGGAAATGATGAAAGGAAGGGCACTACAAAAGAGACTGTAAATCTAAATCTCCTGACAAAGGAAAGGGATCTGATGATTCTCCTTCTGTAGAGGCGAAAACCATGTCAGATGAAGGTGGGGATGTATACTTGGCTTCTTCAAGTACACATGTATATCATGAGGCATGGTTGATTGACTCAAGTGCATCCTTTCACTTCACTCCCCGTAGAGAGTGGTTCTGTAAGTATGAGAAATATGATGGTGGTGATGTCTTCTTGGGGGATGACAGGAAGGCTAGAATCGTTGGTCATGGAAAATTCAAGTTGAAGTTGCAAGGTGGAAGGATTAGAACACTTCTAGGTGTTCTACATATTCTTGCATTAGCCAGAAATCTAATTTTTGTAAGCAAGCTAGATGATGTAGGTGTAAAAACAGTGTCCGATAAAGATACATGCAAGATGGTTCGGGGAGCAATGATATTGATGCGGGTAGTTCAGATTGGAACTATGTACAAGATGCAAGGTATCATTGTTATTGATGGGTGCAATAGTTCTGTGGTTCCTGAAAGTGGAGCAAAAAATCTAGTGGTCTCTAGAGAAAAGACCATGATGTGGCATCAAAGGCTTTGACATATTGGAGAGAAGGGCATTCGAATACTTCATGGTAAAGGTGTGGTAGAAAGTATGACTAATAGCTCTCTAGATTTTTATTTCTGTGAAAATTGTGTATATGGGAAGAAAAATTGGGTGAGTTTCCCCTCTGGTGGTAAGAGGGTGAAACAGATATTAGAACTTGTGCACAGTGATGTGTTTGGACCTGTGAAGATTCCATCACTTGGTAAGTCTGTGTATTGTGTGTCATTTATATATGACTTCTAAAGGAATACATGGACATATTTCCTCAAAAAGAAATCTGAAGTCTTTGACAGGTAAAGAATTTAAGGCTCTAGTGGAAAACCAGATATAAAAGAAGATAAAGGTGCTGAGGACAGATAACTGTGGAGAATTTTGCAACAAGGAATTTGAGGAATTCTATAAGAAGTGTGGTATAGAATGGAAGAATACTACTCCATATACACCTCAGAAAAATGGAGTTGTAGAAAGAATGAACAAGACGTTGATGGAAAAGGTGAGAAGCATGCTCAGTGGTGTCGGGTTAGGACATGAATTCTGGGTAGAGGCAGTGGAGACAACATGTTACTTGGTCAACATATCACCTTCATCAGCATTGGAAGATAAGACTCAACAAGAGGTATGGACTGGTAATATACCCTCTATTTCACATCTGAGGGTATTTGGATGTGATGCAAATGTACATGTTCCAAAGGAGAAAAGAATAAAGTTGGACAGTAAATCTAAAAAGTGCATATTTATTGGGTATAAGGATGGTTTAAAGGGTTATAAGCTTTGGAACCCAGTAACAAGGAAGGTTGTGTACAGTCGAGATGTGGTGTTCAGAGAGGTGAAAGATGTTATTAAATATGAAGTCCCACCAAAGGAACCTGAGAAGATAGAGTTTGAGCTAAAGGAGGAACAATCAGACTCTACAACAGAAGAGGAATCAGAAGATGAAGAGCAACAAACTCTAGTTGTGAGAAGATCAGTTCGAGAAAGAAGGCATCCAGAAAGGTATAGTCCATCTGCTTTCTGTTCAATATTTTCTTTATCTATTACTGATGATGATCCCAGAACTGTGAAGGAAGCAGTGGATTCAGAGGATGGAAAACTATAGAAAGAGGCCATGGTTGATGAAATGACATCTTTGCACAAAAATGAGGCTTGGGATCTGGTGGAGTTTCTGACTGGAAGGAAACACATTGGAAGCAAATGGGTGTTCAAGAAGAAGACAAATGCAGAAGGAAAGGTGGAGAAATAAAAATATCGGTTGGTAGAAAAATGTTATTCCTACGTGTCGGGAATTGATTTTGGTGATATTTTTTCTCCTGTTGTCAAGGTAGCTTCTATTAGATTACTTTTATTTGTTACTGCTGATTTTGATTTTGAGGTAGAACAAATGGATGTGAAGACAACATTTCTTCATGGGGATTTGGAAGAGGAGATCTACATGAAGTAACCTGAAGGCTTTGCGGTGAAGGGTAAGAAAGAACTGGTATGCAAGTTAAATAAGTCTTTGTATGGGCTAAAACAGTCACCAAGGATGTAGTATCAGAGATTTGATACATTTATATGGGGACTTGGGAAAAGAGGAAGCTCTGGTTAAACCAGAGGAAATATGTTGAGACAATATTGTAGAGGTTTAACATGCAAGATAGTAAACCGGTCAAGGTTCCTATTCCTATAGGTGTAAAGTTATCTATTGAACAATGTCCCAAGACACAAGAAGAGGAAGAGGACATGTCCTGTGTTCCATATGCAAGTGTAGTCAATATCTTGATGTATACAATGGTCTGTAATAGACCAAACATTGCACATGCAGTGGGAGTACTGAGCGGGTTTACGTCAAAAGCAGGGAAGGAGCATTGGAGAGCAGTGAAGTAGGTCTTTTGGTATTTGTGTGTCACTAGTGAATATGGTTTGTTCTACCAAGGAAGACCAAGATTGGACGAAATTTTGGATATTCATGGCTTTGTTGATGCAAATTGGGATGGAGATCTAGATCAGAGAAGATATACAAGTGGGTATGTGTTTAACCTATTTGGAGGCACAGTCAGTTGGATGAGTAAGAAATAATCTATAGTGGCAATATCAACTACAAAGGAAAAATACACGGCAACCACTCATGCAAGAAAGGAAGTAGTCTTGTTGCAGAGATTGTGTTCAAGTATGGGGCTAGTACATGGAGCTATAAGAATAGACTGTGAAAGCCAAAGTGCAATTTTCTTGGCAAAGAACCTTGCTTACCATTCAAAGACAAAGTACATTGATGTTCAGTATCACTTTGTGAGGGATATGATAGAAGACAAAGAGGTGTTGCTGGTAAAGGTGGACACTTTGAAGAATATTGCAGATGCATTGAAAAATATGTGAGCTCTGAGAAGTTCCCATGGTGTAGAGAAACAATGGGAATTGCAGGGCTAGATAAATGGCTAAGCTCTCTTGTGGCCCCCTATGGAAAGAAAACAACAAGTGGGAGAATGTTGGGTTGTGTTATATTCTTTCCACGACTAGTATCCCTAGTTAATGGGGGGGTTAGAGGGGGGGTGGAGCCCCCCTTCGTTGCACCGATTGTGCAACAAGGGGGTCACAAAGGGTTTGAGGGAGGTGAGTAGCCCCCCTCTACGGGGTTCAGGGTAGTGCCCCAGGGAAAAAAATTTGGACCCTATATTAGGTTGGGCGGACCTACCTATGATTTTGTGCATGGTTTTGGACACGATGGTTTTCGGTCCATGGTATTGGATGCTTTGGCATGTATATATATATATTGTAACATTGAAAGGAACATAATGAAAAATCAAGCTAGTAGTCCCTATTTTGGGATCCAGTGGAAAATCTCTATGTACATGTGTTTTATGTGTTATGCTCTCGCTATTGTTTATTTTTTTGTTGTTAGAATTCATATGCAGGTAATTGTTGTACGAGGTTAAAACCTACAAAATCCACCCTAATGCATGGGAATGATAACTTTGTTATGATCAAAGCAACAACATAAGGGTATGATTAGTCTCTAAAAGCCAACGCTGATGTCATAGATGGTTGTATATCTATAGGAGAATGTGATAGATTAGGAATTCTTATCTATTTACAAATCTAGGCTTGAGATCCACTCATGATGGGAGGATGAGCTCAAGTTATGAGAGGTGAAAACTCCAAGGTGGGGAAGATATTATCCAATGTAAATGGTTGTAACAACTCCTAGAAGATTCTGGAAGAGGAATCTTCAATATGCTTTCTATTTTTCCTGAATTTCTAGAATCAGCACACCCCTAGCAAGGGAAAACCATCTCTAATCAGAGCAGGTGCATAACTAAGCAACCTTTTGCTAAACATAGGTCCCTAAAGGGCCAAGGTGCATTGGGCCTTAAAAGCACTAGAATGAATCAGTCAAGGTAATAAAATCATGAATTTGAGAGAGTCATGCTTAGGGATTTGTGTAGGGATGATGAAAAGATGTTCATATATGTTGATTGAGCCAGTTTGTGGGCCTATTGACAAAATGTGACAAAATGGCCTTTAACACTAAGGAGACACCCATATAATTGTAGAAACATTCCATCATTTTCAACACATTCTTGGCCTTAAAAACAAATGATTATGTTTTTACCTTTTTTCAAGTAACATATCCTGAAGAAATCCCTTGGCCACATCCTCTTATTTTCAAGATGATACCCAAGGTAAGTCTTAAATTATTTAGAGCATAAGGCCATGTCAACAACAAGGCTCAAATACATTACAATAATATAATCAATATGAGCTCAACATGCCACTTATGGGAATAAAACTTAGGTGGGGAGGATAATGCATCCATCCCACAACCACTTGAGCTACATGCAATTGGTAATGACTATGTTTTTATTACCTACATAAAGATATGCAACTATGCAAATATAAGCAATGGTATCCCTAATCACATTATGATGGAAAATCACAATCAAAGTTGGACTCAACCTTTGGATCATGAACATGTTGTATTTAAATGTATACTTTGGTTTGAACATGGTCATGTGGGGTTGCTTTACGAAAGTCAAAGTCTTCTCTAGATACAAAAGGAAACCTCGAAAGCATTCTTAGAGAAAAGACTCAAGGTTTGAGAACCATTGGTTAATCCAATTAATAATTCCCTAGATTCAATATCAATTGCTTCAACAACGGAAATTATTCTCATAGTGCCAAAGGTTAGTGGAAAAGCCATTGTTACCATCATATCTGAGAAGCCAACTCCCCTCTCACAAGTTCATAAGCAAAAAATTCACTAGGAATGAAAAAGAAGAGATATGAGTTAGATTCCTTATATCAAGAAATGGATATGGTTTCATTACTTTCACTATATCTAGATAATAAATTAAGGGTGATAAACATTACACAAGTCCTCAATTTTGATGCCAATTGGACAATGTCAAGAGAAATCCAAGGAAAAAGGTAAAAAATGAAGTATGTTGATATTTTATTTGGCATAAATAATGATGTATGGTCATAGATGCTATATGTGTATATATTTCAAGTTAATTATATTGATCATTATAACTTTAGCTCACACAGAAGATTACAAAAAATAACATTGCAGATGTTATAATGGTCACTTTTTTTTGTTATAATATAAATCAAAGATTTGTATCTACCCACAATTTTTTTTTATTATTAATGCACACTATGCACTTTATTTATTTATTTCTTAGGAAATAACAACTATAATAATTTATTATCTTATGCACCTATAGATTATAACTTGTTAGTAAGATTTTGCAGCCCATCCCATACATAATATTATTACATCACCATGTTATTTTCTAGCGACACAACCTATAATTCTCTTATCATAGAGCACAATGATTAGTTCTTCTATATATATCCCTTATATTGGACTACATTGTATTTGGAAATTCCAATATTCTTGACAATCAACATATTGAACATTACTATTAGAAAACAAAGCCATTGCCTCTATACTTACTTTTGGAACCTTATTGCATCATTTTCATTACTGATATTTAGAACTTAATAAAACAAATATATTCAACTTGAATGCTAGTATGGATGACATCTTAGTAATAAAAAACATGGTTATATCAATCCAACTCCCCCTACCAACTTGTTGACACATTTAATACAACCCAAGGTTGCAGGTAACACCAATTGCACTAACTCTCTCCCAACCTTGTTGTAAGAACTATGTAGTAAATGATTCGTAAAACCCTTCATAAAAATCATAGAGGATAAATATAGTCAATATGTAGAGCTCTTTAGTATAATCATGCTTGAAGATACACCTAGATCCTTTGCTAAAAACAACTTGATCCCATTTAGCGATGGAAATCCATGCAAGGTGCATTTTAGGATTGATATAGATATTTTAGGGTAGTTTAGTGCCAAGATTTAATTGCATTAAATAGTTGTAATTTCAAACTCCAAAATAATTATGTTATGAAACCCATGGTATAGTACTCATTAAAAGTTTTGACACTCTTTATTTTTCTAGAGTGAAACTTTAATTGAGAGCAGTGTTTTTAAAAACAGTCGGCTCGAAACCAACTCAGCCGAGTTGGTCTGAGCCAAGCCTCTAGATATCAACCCAACCTAGGAAATGGTTCAGACGGCCTGGTTAATACCAAGCTACCGGCTCAGCTGAGTCCGTATTAACCCAGCTGAGTTACCTACAGCGGCCCAAGAACATAAAAAAACAATGATTTTTTATTTATTTTTTTATTAATTGTTTAGTGTGGGGGACTCCAAAGCACTTTAGTTTTTGTTTAGTTGGTCTTTGGGGTCCATTCCCCTCTCCCAAACCCTATTTAACCCACTCAACCCCTCTCATTCTCTCACAGCCATCTCATGCATTTGAGTGAGAATTTCAGTGAGAGTTTGTGAGGAGTTGTTGAGTTTTCTTTTGGAGCAACAGTGAGGAGTCTTGGGCAAGCATTGTAGCTGGAGTGAGGAGCTTCTTGGGAAGCCATTTGGAGCAACATTGAGGAGTTGGTTTCTTGGAGAAAGCTTGAGAACGAAGTTTGTTCCTGGAGGTATTTTTTTTCACTTGTACAAATCTGTTTTTTCTTATTAAATTTTATGTGCAAATCTAGAAATCCTAAAGAGTGTTTTTTGTGAAAGAAATGAACATTGAATCAATGTTTTTTTTTTCATTTTCAGATTGTTTTCTGTCATTTCCAAGTCAAAAAATGGCACCTAGAGTGAAATATGTTGTTTGGCATATGTTGAAATGGTTGAAAGTCAAATGCATTACAAATTTTGCCATAGGAAAATTAAGGAAGGTCCTGGGGGAATTAATAGGCTGAAACAACACTTGGCGGGGATTAGAGGCCAAATGACTCCATGTACCTCACCAAAAATTGGGGAGATTGGGAAGGAATTGTTAGCTAGCTTTGAGAAGTTTAAAAAATATAAGGCTAGGCAAAAAGAGTTAGAGGCTGAAATTTGGAGGAAGAGGAATATACAAAAAATGATGGCTACCAACCCCCATTTTGATTTTGAGGGTTCTTCCTCTATCCCTTGTATTGATGCATCCAACCCCTTCTGATATGTTCCTCCCTCATTTGAGTCTATTCAAGAAAAGGGAAAGGGTAGAATGAAAAAGGGTGATATGAATATCAAAAGTTATTTCACTCCCACCTCTCCATCAGATGCACATGGTCCTCAAGCTAGTGTCAAGCGGAAAGAGTCGATAGTGCGGACACAACCAACCTCCCTAGGAGCCTAAGACTCTCTAATGACAAACAAAACAAACAAGAGAAATCCTTCTCTAAACATGCATTTACCATACAAGAAATCAAGTGTTTAGATCCTCGCTGTAGTCCAACGCTGTTGTAGCAGTCCAGCCTCGCTGATCCAGATGAGCTCCTCCTTCACTTCGAAACCTGCATTCACTAACAATCAAACGATTAAATAGCACTTGATAATCTCATAAAATAAAACATATTTAACACATAGACCAAGGAGTACATGAAACAAATCATAAATAACAAGCTATTGAGAAGAATGGACTCATTTGCATTAATAGGAAACAAAAGGAACAATTACAACCTGAGCCTTGGTGTTGTGCAAGTCCCTCCCAGGGTCCATCAAGAGTTCTCCTTTACTTTGACAAAGCTCACCCACTTCCAAATAGAACAAGCAAAGATGGTAATCTCTCCTCACAAGCTTCTAAATGGGAGTCCTAATTCCAGCAGCATCTACCCTTAGAAATGTTTAGCTTTCAACCTCCTCTCCTTCTGGCCCAATTCCTATATTTATAGTGCTCAAGAGGAAGTTAATCAGGTCCACCATCAATGGGATAATCCCCTCTTTGGATGGGATAGCTCCCTTATTGATGGGATAAGTTCCTCTTTGGTAGGGATACATGAACCATCTGGAGGCGCTTCATACACGTCAAACATACTTCTAGAAGCCTCCAGAAATGACCACAAGTAACGTTTTTGGAGTGAAACTTGCGCCTTTTGACCTTTACAGGGGTACGCACCTGCCCCTTTACATACAGAGCGTACAAGTACGCAATTTTTGTGAACTTCAGGTGCGTATACGCAGGTAAGGCCGAGAGAATCTGCGTACCCAGAGATAAACACATTTATAAAGACTTTCTCTCTTTTCGAAGTTTGACATGGAGAGCAGAGGCATAAGACTTGCCCAGGAGGATAGCATTACTGTTGATAGAGCCATACTAACTGTAAATAGCCATGGTGACATTTTTTAGTGTAACAGATTGCCCCCTAAAGTGCGAAGCCTGTAGTAGATTAGGGTTTTGTATTATCTAGGAAGGGTGAAGCGCTTTATCATTTCAAGGATTATCTCGTGGAGAGCCAGGTCAGAACCTGCAATTTTCAACACAAAATACATGTATAATATTATATCATCGTTGAGGTAGGAATTCCCATACTCAGATCAAAACTTTAACTAACAGACTAACTACTCTGATACAGGAATGATCTTGCAGTACATCATAATCATAGACTTGCGTAGACACAGTATGGACGTAGCCATCTGTTTATAATTGGTCTACTATATAATGAATACAAAACTCCTCGCAGCCTGGATGGTGGAAACTAGATCCAGGTTCTTCATCTCTACTCCTCGAATTGGTACGATTCTAGCCATGTGAATAAATGAGTTGATGTCGAACATGGTAGAAACCACTTGATTACCAGTCGATGATGTAAACCGTTAACAAGTGTGAGAGAGACCACCAGTAATGTCAATGGTTCTCAAAGTACCCAGTACAATCCATGAGATGTGAATAAATGAGTTGATGTCGAACATTTCACGGAATCCTTCGATCGAAAGTCAATGATGTAAACTGACGTCAAAGGCGAGAAACCTGCCATTGATGCATGCAGACTTCAAGGTACTGACGATTTCTAAATCATCTCTCTAGATAATGTGCTGATGTCGATAGAAAGCGACCCGTTGCAGGCAAGCCCACAACACGAAATCATTGTTCAAGTTGAAGAAATGTTGCTGTAAGGACTGACTCAGGGATGGTCAAATGGATGACAAGTATTTTGCAAATGAAAGTTTATTTGCAGAGACCTCTTGAACACATAACGACACAACAGATGGTTTGGTTACGATTGACCCAAAGTTAATACCCGGAAACGGTTGAAGACTTTCAAAGTGGTTTGATCAACTTTTAAGGCAAAGGATTTCCCAACCCAGGTGTACGGAAAGTGTCGTGTTCAAGAGAAGTGATACGGTTCTTCTGTAATAAAGGATAACAAATAGGTTCATTCTTCTCTCTTTTCCCCCACCATTTCTGGCAAGTACCTCTTTATTTTTAACAAGCTTGAGGAGGATAACATATGCTTGATTATAAGCTCATCCTTCGGATGAGTCCAACCTAGTTTTGATTCGAACCCTAGGAAGGAGTGGTTCGTTCCTGTTTGTAATTGAACAGGTCCTTTACTGTGAAATTTTAACGAGCCCAGTATAGGAGAAACTCGGCGTTTTTCAATTTTAGAGAGTCTGAAAAACTTAAGAAGACTCCAGGTTGAACTTTTTCGTAAATTTGTGTCCCCCAAGCCCGAAAAAGTATGAAATAATACCTGGGAGAACCGCTTGATCTTGCGACCAAGGAGTACTTTCATGATTAGTGTCTCTGACCTGAAAAGTAAAAAGCGATCAAGGACACGTCGTTTTATTTCCATATCGAGTTTGAAACGACAAAAACCCGGCAATCTTTTCCTGTTTTTACGGTCAGAAAAGAGCTATAAGGGGACCGTCTTTTAATTTCGTTTTAACGAGTGTAAAAGAAGCGCTCGGCAATATTTTCATGTTTTAGGAGTCAGAAAAGAGCTTAAAAGATGACTCTGATGTTTTGATTCGTGAAAAATGATGATTTTACTCTAAAGTCCTTTTGTCCTGCACAAAAACGACACATTACTCATACTTGTTTAATATGGGTAAAAATACATTGAAAAAATGTCCTTTCATGGTGAAAATAAACAAACTTAGCATTCATTCATCCAAAAAACCTATAAAAAGACTTTTTACCATGTCATTTTTACCATTTTACTGTTGAGGTTGAGAAAAGGGCTTTTGACAAGAAAACTTCCTGTGGTCATTGCGGAGAATCCGACCGTCAGGATCGAGCGCCGTCTCTTTCAGGTATTCCACAACATCCTCCTCTTCAATTTCATCCATTTGAAAATCATTTTTAGGTTTTAGTTTGATTTTTTAGGGGGTTTAGGGTTTTAGGATATGTTTCTCGGGGTACGCAGGTGCCCCATGGGCGACCTGCGTACCCCGACCTTTTTGTATATAGGAAAAAGGTCGGGGTACGCAGCCCGCCTTTAGACCAGCTGCGTACCGCCGCTCTGTGTTCTGAATGCGGGGTGCGTACCCCGTGAAACACGCATTTTGAAACCCCAAACTCCAAATTCAACCAACCAAATTTTTTCAAATGAATTCTAACTATTGTTTTTTGGTGTGTAGGGCATTCACCATGCTAGATTGGAGAGAAATAGAACACGAGGACGTTGATTTGGCCGCAATTGGTCATCAACCTTCCATTGATGCGTTAAAAGCATGCGGACTGTACAAATACTGGGCCATACCTGGCATGAGGGGCCAGGTGCCATTCCTTGAGTGGCTGGTTGAAAGGTGGAACATTCGGGATCAATGCTTCTACATCGGAGAGAACCAGCTCGAGATAGAGCCCTCCGATATATATTTTCTCTCTGGCTTGCCAAATAGGGGCGAGCAACTGACTCTGTCCGGGACTAGGCCGGGTGGCCAATCCCTTGCTAGCCTCCGGCTAGAGTGGTGCAACAATCAGAACCAGGAGAAAGGGATAGAAATCAAGTACATATCCCTGCCTGAACTTATGATGATAGCCTTTACTGTTACCAGACTCTACGGCGCAGTTGCCTTACACATTGCCACCGGGTCCCAAATGCGGATGGCGATAGATTGCTACTGAGGCACCATTTTCAACTGGTGCGATGCTGTGTTGGCCAATATGAAGGGTCAACTAACCAGGGCAAAGAACGGACAACTGAAGACTTTTGGATATGGGCCTTTAGTTGTGAGCTTTGCCTTAGAGAGAGTTCCAATGCTGATCCCCCAGCATCTTACTGTTCCAGTTGGGGCTCCTCGGGAGCCTAAGTTGACGAGATAGGTTGCGGTAATGGCCCGACATCCTGATGAGGGCGCGACAGTTGTTCGATTTCCTGATGGTTACTTTCGCTGGCTAGAGAGCCAGGTCTTTTCTATTCAGGATTTTCCTTATGCCGGAATGGATTTTCGGAATGATCCAGACATGGTTCTTCCACAGGGAGAACAGTGGGACGAAAGAGGTATTTCATTTTTCACAAGTTTTTAAATTATGTATATTTTTTTGTTTTTATATATGGCCTCAAAACTGACAGCACAAATTTTCAAAATGCAAATGTAGGTCCACGGCGTCCGGCCAACCTCCAGGCTTTTGAGAGGAGAGTACCAGCTGTACCAGCACCAGCCCCACAGGATGCGGCCGCAGAGACCTTAGCCGAGCTGGAATAGGATCTAGAGCGTCTGACGGCGGGTATACCAGAGACCACCATAGATGACATTCCTATTCGACTTCAGCGCTATGTGGTCGCAGTCCCAGGACCTTTTAGGAGGTTCCTGTGTAGGGTAGCGCGGGCAGTGGTCTCGTATAGAGAGCACCACCAGTGATTGGCTAGTCACTTTTGTAGACACATATGACATTTTTGGTTTTTTGTACTTATCATTTTTGCCGATCATAAGGTGTTTTTCAACCTATGATCGAAGACGATGTATATTTTTGACACACTCCTATCTATATATATATATATATATATCATTATTACCGACTTATCTTGTTTAACATATGTGATGAAATGTTTTTAAAATTACTTGCATGATTATCGTAAATGTCTGTCCAACATTCGAGAAGCAATTGCATCTGCTAATGTATTTAAAGACCTTAGAATATGCTGATATTCAATGTAATCAAATTCACGTTCCAAGAGGCGCACTCTGAAAAACAGCCTTAATAACACAGGATTTCTAATGGCATATACTCTATTAAGCTGTAATACAACGAGTTCAGAATCTAACCTCACTATCAAACGTCGAATTCCAAATGAAATAGATTCAGACAATAATTCAACCACTGCACTGTATTCTGCAATGTTGTTCGTCGTTTGACCGAGGCTCACCCCATGCATAGAAACTAACTCGTCAGAGGGCGAATAGATAACCCAAGTTGCGGAAGAGATATTCCATGTACTACGACAAGCACCATCGGAAAATCCAATGTACGTTTGGAGAGGCGTTGACATCTGCAATATCAAGAGTAAAACCAAGATAAGCCAGAATAACGACGAAAAACACATTTTCTAAGCTAAGCACACTATCTAAACTAACAAACATACTAACTAGAAAGAAAACCTAACCTAACTAAAATTATCCATACCCACCATTTAAGCATAATACCTCTTTAGGTAAAGTCCATTTCTGGGTTTACCCAAAGAGTCCCCATCAAAATCTACCAGCTCATAGACCCCTTTTGCTAGCTTTCGCTTTACAATGTAGGGTCCATGCCACATAGGAACGAATTTTCCAGCACCTAGCTTATCGTTAGCTTGATCATATAATAGCACTAGGTCTCCCTCCGAAAAACTCCGAGGGGTCACATTTCTATCATACTGAGCTTTCATTCGCTTCGCGTGAGTCTCGATTGCCAATGCAGCGTCACGTCGAGTCTCATCTAATTGAGCTAAGTATAATAAACGTTTCTCCTCTTCAGAAGTAGCTGGGAGTAATTCGACAGCCATTTGAAGTGATGGGATTTCGCATTCAATGGGTAACACAGCTTCTAAGCCATAAACTAGCTGGAAAGGAGTGAACCCTGTTGAAGTTTTCACTTAAGTTCGGTACGCCCATAGCGCTGAAAATAACATGCTGTGCCAATTCGACCGATGAATACCAATGATTCGTCAGATCATGATAACCAGAACTTTGTTGATAGACTCAACCAAACCGTTGGCTTGCGGATAATAAGGAGTAGAGCTATCGTGGCGTAAACCAATCTGGCTTGTAAGCTCAGTCATCATGATGTTTCGAAAATGGCTCCCATGGTCAGTGATGATTGCTTGCGGGACACCAAACCTAGTTATAATGTGATTGAATACGAAAACTGCAGCTGTTTTGCCACTTGCGTCGAATGTAGGCATCGCCTCGGCCCATTTAGTAAAATAATCAACTGCGAGGATGATATACGCATGCCCCCCAGCCGAGTGAGGGTTACAAGTAATAAAATCGATACCCCATTTGGCGAAAGGACCAACGACAATTATAGGATGGAGAGGAGCAGGTGGTGCGCGCATCTTGCGATCAAACAATTGACAGTTGTGGCACTTTCGGACCGCAATGATACAATCTTTAAACATGGACGGCCAGAAATAGCCAGCGCGCAACACCTTTTGAGCTGTGGCATACCCAAACATATGACCGCCACATGCTCCAGAGTGACAATCATTCAAAACCCTCTCAGCCTCTTCGTGAGTTAAACAACGTCGAAAAACTAAGTCTGCCCCCCGGCGATAAAGTGTATCTCCAATAATTCTGTATTGCTGGGATTGAAACCGAATTTTTCGACGTTCCGACTTTGAAGCTTCAGGCCAAAAGGTTTGGGTTTGGAGATAGATGATTATATCCCCGTACCACGGATCTAAAGTATTGATAAGAAACAAAGATTCGTCCGCAATGGACTCCTCTGCCACAGTTTCTGTGTCAGCATGCGGGAAATCACACATCAATTCCGCAAAAACTAAGGATTTCTTAGACTTGGACTTCTCGAACTCCAAGTCGAACTCTTGCAGGATAACGATCCATTTAGAGTACTTGCCCCCTAGCAGTTGTTTAGTCAAAATATAAATCATAGGGTTGCAATCCGAAATAACTCTAGTTTTACGGAGAAGAATATAGTGACGAAAACGCTAGACAGCCTGAACGGCTGCCAGGGCCAATTTCTCCACATGCGAATATTTTAGCTCAGTGGGGTTTAATGTCCTACTAAGATAATATATCACATGTTCCGTTCCGAATTCATCTTCTTGGACTAACACCATTCCGATAGTGGAATGCGAAGCTGTGAGGTATAAGAAGTAGTCCTGGTTGTAGTTGGGAGGATGCAACAACGGTGCATGGGTCAACGCGTGCTTAAGTGCATCAAAATATTGTTGGGAAATCTCGTCCCAAACTAATTGAGCGTTCTGTTTCAACAACCATGTAAAACCTTTAGTGACCTCGGCATAGTTTGGAATGAATCGGCGTAAAAAGTTTGCTTTCCCTTGCAAACTTTGGAGTTGGCGCAAACTCAAAGGAGGAGGCAATTTGATGATAGCTTCGACCTTCGATGGATCGACGCGAATGTCGGCTTTTGAAACAACAAATCCCAGTAATCGACCCGTTTCTATACAGAAGACACATTTGTGGGGATTCAACCGAATACGATAATGCCTGCACCTCATAAAGATTGCTCGTAAGTGGACAAGGTGATCAGCTCGATGTAAAGAAAGAGCAGGCAAATCATCGAGGTACGGTTGCACAATGTGCTTGATGTCATGAAATGCGTAAGACATCGCCCGTTGAAAAGTGGCTCTGACATTCTTAAGCCCAAAAGGTAATTTGCAGTAAGCAAATGTCCCCCATGGACAAATGAATGTCGTTTTTGGTTGATCGGCAAGTAGAATATTGATTTGATTATAGCCCGAAAAACCATCCATAAAGGAAAACATTTCACTTCCGGCACAATCATCAATGATTTGATCGATATAAGGCGTAGGATAGTTGTCTTTTGGACAAGCTCGATTTATATCCCTATAGTCGATACAGATTCTTATTGTTCCTTGTTTCTTGTTAACCGGAACAATATTCGATACCCAATCCGTTAACGGGATTGGATAAATGAAACCTGCTTTCAACAGCTTCTCGACTTCTGCTTTAATCGCAGCCGCTTTTCTAGGTTGAATTTGACGCAACCGTTGCCGGATGGGTTTAGCGTCCGGGTAGGTCTTTATTTCATGAACAACAATGGCAGGATCGATTCCTGGCATTTCCTCGTAAGACCAGGCAAACACATCGCAGAATTCTTGGAATAGGGCCTTGTAAGTTTGAATTTCATCTTCTGTACATGAGGCACCTATATGAATGTTTTCCTCAATTCCGGGCTTCACTGAAATGTCAATGGGAATAGTGCGAGAAATATTCCCTAAATTCAACTCTGAATCAGAATGTTTCGTTGGATTCTGAGCGTCTTTGACATATTCAGCGGTAAAAATAGATGAAAAATCGTTTTCAAAAGCATCATCCTCAGGTAAAAACGAAGATCTATGATGGAGATCTTCCCATGGTAGATCTTCTACACTTAGGATTTCGCGAAGTTGCTCGTCAGATGACACGACTTCGAGAAACGCTATCCGTTCTGAGGTTGATGTGAAAAGTGATTCCTCACTGACCACATTCATTTGGTCGATTTGGGTCGAACGCGAGTCGGTAAAAGACATGACGGCTTCATAAGCAATTTCATATGGACTCAAAGGCATAGCATCGCCAAATGAGTCTATCTCAGATTCAGGTGACAATCCAAGGATCGTCGTAAATAATGGTGTCTGATGTAATCATATGAATTGACGCAAATGAAGGTTCTGCGTTGATTGGAGGGAAAGGAAAAGTTCCCAGTAAACCGGAATATTTAACTAAACCTACGCCAACGTCCTTATAAGGGATTGTCGTCTTACCGACATGCTGGATACTCTCTGAAGAGGCTGGGTCGGATGAAAAGTATGTCAGCTGATCAATTGTCACGATCTTGCCGTTATGTGGAAACTTTATTACTCTAAAGACTGACGAAACGACCGCTGTCATAGCATATGACCAACTTCGACCCAAAAGAAGGTTGTAGTCTAGAGGGGCATCAACCACCTCCACATCCAAACTAACGGTTTTCCCTTCTACTCCTATAGGCAATTCCTGTAGAATACCAAACGGACGGAACCCACGGCCATCAAAGGCCTTAAGGATGATCGGGGATTGGTTCAGCGAAGGAGAACCAAGCGATCTCCAACACTGAATCGACATAATACACGTGGAAGCTCCCTCATCAATTACAGTCCGATGAATAGGCCTGTTTTTGACTATCACTAGAATCTGGAAAGCCATTTGATGGGGAAGGCGTGGTGTACTATTTTCTAGATCGAAGATTATCAGATTCGGGTCCTGAACATCAACAGCTCCGATAGCCGACAAAAGTAATTTTCGTTGTGTTGGGCATGATTGCAGAACTTCTAAAGCCGACATTGCTGAGGGTGAAACAGCTAAGTCCTCAACAATGTTGTAATTCTGGGCCGCTCTCGCATGTGGATTAAAAGCAGACCTTCGAAGTACACCCTTAGCGGGCGGTTTGATTACTAAGTCCGGGTTAGGTTTTTCGATCTGTAGTGGATCGGAACCAGGAGCTAAGGTTGATGGATTAGAATGAGAAGATTCTGCTTCCTTACCATCAACAGGATTCTTACTACCATAATCTTGCGACCGAGTCGCAATCCTCACATGAGACATCATCAAAATGGGTTCTTCACTAGCAATCGAGGAAGAACCTATCATCTTACTCTCCTGCTTTGGAAATGGATCTTTCAACACAGCAGGAGTGGGAGAACCTTTGACTATTTTCACAACCTCAGCCCGATGAAGGCAATCTCTTGCAAAATGATCCTCTTCACAAATAAGACAAGGATATCGAGGTTTGCGCTTTTTGTCATTGGTTTCTGACTTTTCTGTTTTCTCCTTCGGAGCCTTGTCTGCTCTAGCCTTCTTCTTTCCTTTCTTCTTTCCACCGTTTTTTGATTTGGCCGTAGATGACTCTACAACGTGAATATCAGTGGAAAGTTCATGTGAAGACTCTCCTGTCGGGGAATCAGGCAAGGTGATTATAGGAGTAGTAGAATTCTTGGAAGATTTCTTCTTGCTCTTTGTGTTCACTGTACCAATCATACCATCAGCGGCATGAGATCCCGAAGGAGCAGCAGCGATTTGATTCGATTTTGGAAGATCTGGGATCTTCTCGTGTAACGTACCTGACTGAGTATAAACTAAGTCAAGGTGCTGCGCCTGAGCAATGACTTGCTCCTCAGTAACTACTCCGGCCTTAGCTACATCTTCAGTAATCTTCGGTAATAATGATTTAACAAACCATTCAGCTAAGATTTGGTCCGGAATAAAAACTTTCACTAACCTTCTTCGACGTCTCCACTCATGAATGTGATCAAAAATATACGTGGACGTCGATTGTTTTAGCGAAGTTAATAACTCCGTGCCGTTATCGTATCTGACCGACAACTGAAAGTGAGTTAAGGACGAGGTAGCTAACTGGCTAAAATTGTAAAAAGAGGCCCGTGGTAACTCAATGTACCACTTGGCCGCGAGACCAATGAGTGTACGCTGGAAAAGACGTAAGCGGATCGAATCATCCGAGATAGAATTTGAAGCACACCAGAGGTGGTAAGTCATCACATGATTGGACGGATCCTCTCCAGACTTACCTTCGAACTTGGGTATATCACTGGGCAACTTATTTGGCATTGGCGGCCAGAACGGAAGATACTGAATTGGATCGTTCGTTAGGCGCGTCAAGTCTGGTAAATCCAAAGTTGCGATAAATGGTAATTGCCGGTTAGGATCTCTAAAACTCTAGGTCACAAGACCAGTCCCAGGAGAAGGATATCCAGGATAACTAGGAACAGGAATCGCATTAGGGATATTATATCCTCCTGGAAAACCAGGATTAACCGGACCATACTGGGGTTGTTGAGGTTGTTGATAAGTGTACCTAGGATACGGTTGATACTGGTAAACCAGCTGCTGGACAGCTTGCCCATATTGGTACTGTCCCTAGTATGGTTGATGAACAAATTGAGGTTGAGTAGTGACAACCGTACTTATACCAGGCTGACCTATAGGCATCTGGACCGTGGTTTGAATCGTAGATCTAGACAACGGTAAAGATGTCTGAGGAGTGGTTGCAGAGACAGTAGAAACTGGAGCTGTCGATACTCCAGAAGTAAGTGCGGCAGATGTTGCGGTAGTTGCAGCAGCCGTTTGAGATGGAGTACTAGGTGCAATTGGCGGTTGAGTAACTACCGAAGTTACAGAAGTTTGAACATTTGACTGGACAGGTTGCGGTTGCTGGGGTGGACCAGAAACTACGGGTTGTCCAGTTTGAGGTACCAACTGTATACTTGGTTGCAACACCTGTTGACCCTGTGACGGATCCCACACTATCATTCCAGGGTATTGACCCGTAACAGGTTGAGGATACTGGGATCCATAACCGGATTGAGGATAGGATTGATAACTGAAAGGCACAGTTCCCATACCTTGAACATATGACTGACCTTGAGGTGGTTGATAACCTTGACTCGAGTATTGACCTTGAGATTGATAACCTTGGGGTAAATACTGATACTGGGGTTGACCTTGACCTTGAGGTTGATACCCTTGGGGTTGATACCCTTGAGGTAAATATTGATACTGAGGTTGACCCTGGGGTACATATTGAGGCTGGGGTTGACCTTGAGGCATGTATTGCACCATAGGTACATACTGACCTTGAGGCTGCCCCCCAGACACAATTTGTGTACCTTGAGGTTGCCCCCCAAGCGTTAATTGAGGCTGCCCCCCAGGCGGTAATTGACCACCTTGAGGTTGAGAAACGGGAACTGAACCTGACATCATGTAAATGTCCCCTACACCCAACGGTTTATTACCATTGTTTCCAGCTAATAACCCATGATCGACGGGTTGAGGATATGCCCCCGCAAAGATACCAGAAAGTGACTGATACCCGGTGGGAACAGAAGGACCGCCGTGTAAGAAAGATTCAGGAGATTGAGTGAACACGGACGACTGACCAGACATATTTACAGGAGTATAAATACCTCCAGGTGGAAAAGGAGTACGAGGTGTAGAAAAACCTATCCCTGAGTTGTCTAAATAATTGGTTAGCGAAAGGTACCAAGTAGTACTTCTAGGAGGACTGTAAAAGATAGATTCACGCTCCCTGAGCTCAATAGTAAGTTGATATTCAAGGTTAGAGACGCCTATTTCTTCCTCTGGAGCAAGTTCTTCAATAGCAATCAAACCAGTAGGAAGATTTTCTGTGATAACTCGTTCTACTCTTGGTGAATCTGGAACACTAGAAGTTGGAGTAACAGGTTCAGATATTTCAGGTTCTTCGCCTATATCACTAGTAGATGAAAAACTACCAGCAAGCTCGGAAACTGTAACAGCTTCGGGATTATAACCTGTCTCTAGACTTTAGTAATCTGGATGGACTACCAAGGAAGATTCTCCTTCTTCAGGTGAACCTACTCTACTACCACTAGGAGGAGTTACAAGGACCTTTAATCCTTCGTACTGACCCGGGACGTCTTCAGGAGATCCACCCCGCGATCTACGGAGTTTCCTCAACAATTCTATTCCGGTAACAATCTCAGGTGACTTGCCCCGAAGTCTACGGGACTGTCTCAGTAATTCCGCCACAGCTAAAAACGTTTAACTACTACACACGAAAACAAAGTAAAATCTCAAATTAAACCACCTAAAGTCGCTAAAGAACCAAACAAATTTGAATCACACGCCTAAAGAATCTAGGGCGTCAAACCAAGCAAAAACAGTAGCCTTCCAAACCAAAAACGCTAGTTGGAGATGAAACCCAACAACGTCGGATTCAGTACAGAAGTGGCGAGTGGAACAGTTACCCCGGCAACCTGCTTAATGAATAGACTGGCACAAGTTCCTCCACTTTAACCGTCTCGAGTGAAGTGAACCCCCCGAAAAATCCAACTGAGTCTAGCCGACGTCTACTCCAGGTACAGTGGGATCTTCCCTCCACTGTCACCTCGGTAGAATCCTAAAGATACTGGTCACTAAGGTTACCAACCGCAACAAGTGCACCTGGGGGAACAGTCTACACTCCGACAGCACGCAAGGGCAGAGTATCAAGCTCAATCCCCTTGCCGGTTCCTTGACAATAATCCAAGGTTTACCGACAAGTGACCCCTGGCTCCTCGACAATGGTTAATCCGAGGTTTACCGTTTGTAATACGTGCGTGTCTGGCGTCGTTCCCAACGAGGGAGGATTGATCCCCTCACTGGTTCGGACACGAGCTCGTGCTTCTCCTTTAAGAGGAGCTTTCCCAGAGTACAAATGAGACAATTGGATTTATTCTATCACAAGATAAGCTACTTGTTTGGTTTTGTTGTCTTGGAGAGTTAATTACTCTCCTACTCCAAGACACTAGCCTGATCTAAATTGGTGTTTCAGAGCCCTAGTAAATAAAAGTTACTACGTTGATTTTACTTTAAGCGTTAATTTTATGGTTTTTCTTAAAGACAAAAGGTAGCGGAAATGAAACCAATGGTGTGTAGACTCGACTCAAACCACTACAAAGATGCACCTAAGATGATTTACGCTACTTTTCTCTTTCAATGAAACTCCTAACTAAGAGAGTTGGAAAATGCAAATTTTATAGAAAACAACTTTCTTAGTAAAGATAATCAAAGAAACAATTCTCTTTATCTTTCCAAGCATACAAACATGACCACTCCTTACGTGCACGAAAAATTCTTTTTCTTTCAAAATACCCCAAAGCTACTTGAAACAAAACTTTTCAAAGGAGATGTTTTTGTATTTTTCTTATTTAATAAAGCATATAAATCTATTTTAACGAAAATCAATCTCAAAATCTATAAAAGCTATGAAAAATTGACGCACAAGCAAATCAAAAAGAAATTTACTCTAAAGCAAACCTAACGAGGCAAAAGCCTACAAGGATGATTCTAGGTTGTTTTTCTTGACCACAATCAAGCCAAGGACCAGCTAATGCAGAATCAAAAGACCAGTCAAAACAAAACTCAAATCTTTTTGTTCTTTTTGTAAAATGGAATTCAATACTCAATCAACAAGCACTTTGAAATTCGCCAAAGAGACAACTCAAAGGTAAGTTGCTCTCACAGGTAGACTTTATGACAGGTCCGACTCCTAAGAAGGCTGACAAAACCAGAGAGATCTAAGGCTTGACAACTTCTGCCGCCAAAGTCACTACAGGACCTACTCAAAAATAAAACCCTAGGGCTTCAACTTCTATGAAATCCACTAAAACACTCAATGCTATCGAAACAAGTTCAGGTGAAGATCTTTGACAAGAGACTAATGGATCTGGGTAGTAAAAACTAAGAAAAAGCAAAATCTAAGAGGAAAAATGTAAAAAATGGAAATTTCTTAATTTTTAGCAGGGTACGCAGGCAACCTGTTAAGACAGGTGCGGGCCCGCTCTTTGCACACAGCAACAATGCGTACAGGTATGCACTGTGCAATACTCAGAGGGTGCGTACTACTGAAAAAACCAAGAAAAACTAAATTCAATCTAACCCTAAGCTAACCCACCCAAATACAAAGTCACAGAGCCAAAAACCAGAAAATAAATGACTTTTCTCAGATCAAAGTTGCATACAAAGGAAAAAACTTTCACATCAATGGATTCCCCAGCGGATTCGCCATTTTGTCAGGCGGAAAGAGTCGATAGTGCGGACACAACCAACCTCCCTAGGAGCCTAAGACTCTCTAGTGACAAACAAAACAAACAAGAGCAATCCTTCTCTAAACATGCATTTACCATACAAGAAATCAAGTGTTTAGACCCTACCTGTAGTCCAACGCTGTTGTAGCAGTCCAGCCTCGCTGATCCGGATGAGCTCCTCCTTCACTTCGAAACCTGCATTCACTAACAATCAAATGATTAAATAGCACTTGATAATCTCATAAAATAAAACATATTTAACACATAGACCAAGGAGTACATGAAACAACTCATAAATAACAAGCTATTGAGAAGAATGGACTCATTTGCATTAATAGGAAACAAAAGGAACAATTACAACCTGAGCCTTGGTGTTGTGCAAGTCCCTCCCAGGGTCCATCAAGACTTCTCCTTTACTTTGACAAAGCTCACCCACTTCCAAATAGAACAAGCAAAGATGGTAATCTCTCCTCACAAGCTTCTAAATGGGAGTCCTAATTCCAGCAGCATCTACCATTAGAAATGTTTAGCTTTCAACCTCCTCTCCTTCTGGCCCAATGCCTATATTTATAGTGCTCAAGAGGAAGTTAATCAGGTCCACCATCAATGGGATAATCCCCTCTTTGGATGGGATAGCTCCCTTATTGATGGGATAAGTTCCTCTTTGGTAGGGATACATGAACCATCTGGAGGCGCTTCATACACGTCAAACATACTTCTAGAAGCCTCTAGAAATGACCACAAGTAACTTTTTTGGAGTGAAACTTGCGCCTTTTGACCTTTACAGGGGTACGCACCTGCCCCTTTACATACAGAGCGTACAAGTAAGCAGTTTTTGTGAACATCAGGTGCGTATACGCAGGTAAGGCCGAGAGAATCTGCGTACCCAGAGATAAACACATTTACAAAGACTTTTTCTCTTTTTGGAGTTTGACATGGAGAGCAGAGGCATAAGACTTGCCTAGGAGGATAGCATGATTGTTGATAGAGCCATACTAACTGTAAATAGCCATGGTGACATTTTTTAGTGTAACAGCTAGTAGAAGTCAAATGCAACCCACTTTCAATGACCATTTGAAGAAAGAATTGAGGGAGACTGCTTGTGATTACATAGCTAGATGGTGGTATGATGCTGATATCCCCTTCAATGCTTCCCGTTCACCATTTTATGAGCCTATGTTTGATGCCATACATGCTGCTGGAAAACGCTTCAAAGACCCTACTATGCATGAGCTAAGGGGTATCGTTTGCAGAAAGAAATTTTATCCATTAATGACTATTTGAAAGATTTCAAGGACTCATGGGCAAGAACAAGATGTACCATCATGCCAGATGGATGGATTGATCAAAGAAATTGTACCATCATAAACTTTCTTATCTTCTGCCCATAGGGAACCATGTTTTTAAAATAAGTCGATGCATCTAATAAGGTAAAATATGGGCAATTGTTGTTTCAGCTATTGGATCAGGTTGTTGAGGAGGTGGGCATGGCTAATGTTGTTCAATTCATCACAGATAATGCCTCTAACTATGATCTTGATGGTAAACTGTTAGAGGAAAAACACAAGACCATATTTTTGACCCCATGTGTTGCACATTGCATAGACCTCATGCTTGAGGATATTAGAAAATTAGATTGGGTCAAAAACATTGTAGATCATGCCAAAAGCATAACAAAATTTATCTACAATCATTCATGGATTTTGAGCCTCATGAGGAAACACACTGGGGGTAGGGATATTATTAGGCCTGCCATCACTAGATTTGCTACTCATTTTTTGACATTGCAATCTATGCTTTCACAACATAGAAACTTTCAAAAGATCTTTTCCAATGAAGAATGGAATCTAATCCAGTGGTCTCACAAACTGGAAGGCAAAGAATTGAAAAAGAAAGTTAATGAAGAAATATTTTGGAGAAAGGCAATAGAGATTGTGGAGCTTGTTGAGCCACTGGTTAAGGTGTTGCGGTTGTTGGATAGGTAAATATTGGCTATGGGATTCATTTATGAGGCTATGGATCAAGCAAAGGAGCAAATAAAGAGGGCATACAAGGATAAAGTGGCTAAAAGGAGCAAATAAAGAGGGCATACAAGGATAAAGTGGCTAAGTATGGGCCCATTTGGGCAATCATTAATGAAAGATGGAACAATCAACTCCATCACCCTATACATGCAGCTGGGTATTTTTTGAACCCATGGTATCATTATAAAGCTAAGGAGACAGGATCTTTGAGGGGGGAGGTTAGAGATGGACTAATTGACTGCATTGATCTCATGATCCCATTAGAGTCTGATCAGTTGGAGATACACTGATAAGTCACGACCTTCACCAATGCCTTGGGTACCTTTGGGAAGAACCTAGCAAAGATTGCAAGAGAAATAGATGAGCCAAGTAAACAAAAATTTCAATTTTCAAATTCTTAATAGATTTTATGTTAAATCGTTTATAAGTTGAAAGTTGGATATAATTTGTAATTTGTTGAGCTAACTCATTACAATCCTATGTTTTTTGCAACACAATGGTGGGAGGCTTTTGATAGCCATTGTCCTGAATTGCAGAAGTTTTCAATTCGTATTTTGAGTCAAACTTGCAGTGCTACTAGGTGTGGGCGCAATTGGTCCATCTTTGAGGGGATTCACACAAAGAAGAGAAACCATTTGGATAAAAAATGGTTAAATTATCTAGTCTATGTCCAATACAACCTCCAATGCAACCAATTGCCGAAAAAAATACCTGATTCAGATCCCATTGTGTTGGAAGACATTGATCCAACATCAGATTGGGTAGTGGAGAGTCATCCAACAGAGTTTGCTTCTAATGAGGATATGGATTTTGAATTACAAACGATAGCATCACTCGAACATAATGTTCAGTTGAATTCAGTTCCTAATCCACTTGTACCAACCTCAGCCTCACAGCCAGCAAGTCCTCTAGTTGCAGTCGCTTCCTCTACTCAGTCGCAACAGAAGCGCATATCTCGTCTATCTCAGCTTGCATCTGCTGCATAGCCTAATAGTGTTAGCACTTCTAGAGTTGCAGTTGGAGATGATGATGAGGAGGATCCGTGGGGCCCCCTGTCTGACTCTGATGATGATCCAGAGATTGATCCACATGACCTTGGCTCTTCTGGTAGTAGCTACTAGCTAGTAGTACTTGTCACAGTTTACTTTTTTGTAGAGGCCATTTCTAGCCTCCTTGGTTATGTGTTTTTGTTTGATCTCTATATCATGATTCATGATCATGTATGTATTGGACAATGCACTAGGTTCCATTTTGTTATAATGGATATATTCATGAGCCTACTTTGATCATATGTTGTCTTCCATCTATATTCTAATGCAGTGTGTTTGGAAACATGAATGAAAAACTTTAAAATTATGTTTTTTTATAATAAAAAAATAAATATTTAATGTATTTTTACAACAACCGAGTCATTGAAATCGAGTTGACTGAGTCAATACTGAGTTAGAGTCAGAGTCGGAGTCAACCCTCAGTCGAGTCGGTGTCGGAGTCGGAGTTTTAAAACATTGATTGAGATAATATTTACAAATTTTTAACGAGTTTTAACATCAACAAAAGGATAGTTAAAAATTAAAAATTAAAGATTAAAAAACAATATTTCATTCCATTTTATACAAAACTAGAAACAAACAAATTCATACTCTTGATGTTTCCCAGCTACTAATACTAATTCCCACCTTAAACCATACCTCAAAAGCTCATGTACATACCCCTTGTCCATGTGTTTTCGCCTCAAAACCTCATGCTCACAAGTCTTATTCATGTGTTTTCACTCCATAGAGTCTAATCCAATCCCCAAAATTGTATATTCTTGAGAAACTAACACTGATTTAAAATCCAAATGATTAAAATAGGGATGATAATAACATTGGAATACTAATTCTTTTATAATAAGGTAGGTTTGTCATCTAAGCCTTGGGAAAATCAGGTTCATACACAATTAAATGCACTTTTGTGATCATAGTTATTTGATTATTTACACCTAGTTTCATGAACTAATTACTTTGGAATACAATTTCAGTCCCTTTTTCATGTTCAATATAGGCAAAGTTTGCATACAATAATTTGGTAAAATTTCAATGGAATATTCACCATTTCAAATCTGATATGAACTTATTCTATATGAAGTTGTGAGTTTAATTTGCTTAACAATAATGATGAAAAAAACTGCAATGTTAAAACATTCTCAAAATATATGAGAGAAATGCATACATGGGTGTAGAACATATTACAACATGAAATACTATAAGTGTTTATATATATATACCAAATATTTAAGTTTTTTGAGGTTGGAAATCAAACCATGGTACATATAACACAACCTTTGCCAATTGAGTTTCCTTCGTGGGCATGAAAGGAGCCATATTATTCAAAATAAAGAAGACATTTTTTTTATGCCTCTTGTATATGAAACAAAACAATAAAGCATTTTAAAATATTGCTTTGTTTATGTAAAGTTGGACATAGTAAACTCCAACATGGTTGATTGACTGAAATTACAAAAGGTGGGTTTCATCAACTAAACCATTAACATCAACACTACATTTTGTCAATATAAGAAATAAGGTTTATATTTTAACTTCTTTCTATTTGTATTCATGACATGGAATAGATACTTCCAATGCAAGCCTTTGCTGTCCACCTTTTTTTCTAAATATAAAAGGTTGTAATTTATACATATAGATTGAAATTACATTTCATATGCTTAAGTGGCACTGTAGCTACTAGTGAAGAGAAAAAAAGAGACTTTTATAAGTTCGAACCAACTCATGCACAAAATTGACCTATTATTTTACTATTCACAAGGTTATTCACCTTTGTGAGATTTCAACATATAGCACAAAATTTTGCTTATAAACTTTAGTTCTAATTGAAGAAGTTTTGTATAAATTCCTCTTATATAATTTCAAAAAAATTGAAATATTATTTCAACAACTCAAATAAGTATGATCAAATAAATGGAAGATGTGAGAATTCTTGAAGCAACCCATTGTTAACCTCTTGTAATATCTACTCAATTTCTTGGAGTTGAAGACCCTTTTTAAGTAGGAGAGAAACATCTTGATTTTGTTCTCTAAAAATATGTGAAAAGGAGACCTATGAAAAAGCATCAAATATACCCAATACTTCCTTAAATAAAGGTTAAATAAGTAATCCAGCCTAATTAATTTAATGAGAAGCAGTGAATATCTAAAGAGTTGAAGATTAATAACCCCATATTATTAGTCCCTAGATCATCATCTTATTATTGATTTATGTATTGATTTATATAAAATTATTAAACATTCACCAAAAACCTCAAAATTTATGCATCATCTTCAAATACGTAAGAGAGACCAATGTTATCTAGATAAAAGGTCTACAAGTGGCCTCAAATTCATATTTATAGGGATGAAAATAGGTATATAAATCAAACTTGAGAGCTAATACAACCATAGTATATCCATGTGTATTTTTTTCTTAGACAACAATAACAGAAATGTATAAAGACTCTAAATAGAATCCTAAATTGCATTTATTTAACTTTTCAAACCTTTGAGTTTTAGTGAAACATTCAAAATTGTAATTTGGTTAGAAAATAACAAAACTTGAACTTCTTATTGATATAGGCCTACTTTGGATAGGCCATTAACTATAATATTTAGTGCCCTTGATATATGTGTGTGTGTGTGTGTACATATATTCACACACACACACACACATAATGAAGCACCCCAACCTTTAGCCCATAGGAAAGGGTAAGACATTCTCCAGAGCTCAAGGCCATATAATACTACTACTGAAAGCCATTATAATAGCATATTATATATGAGTTCAATATGTCACTTTTGCGAATTAAAACTAGGAGGGGAGGATAACAATCATTCCTCCAACCACCCAAGATAAACCCAATTGTCATATGTGTGTGTGTGTGGAAAAAACACATTGTGCATATGCTCAAAGTACATTATAAAAAAATGAACATATGTCCTCAAGGTCCAACAGTTTCACACAACCACCATAGTCATCCTAAATGATCGAAAAATGGTGTTCCCATCAACATGGGAAAACACCAAACTTCAATGCATAAAAATGAGATAGAGTCCATAAATTGACATATTGCATCCTATAGTAGTTAAAATGGACACTTCTCCTAGAAGAATTAAAACAAATAATAAAATTTAGAATCAGACCTGACCAACTAGATACTCCATAATTAACTAGTCAATAGGTATACGGAACCTTACCTTAGTGATCTAGGTGGATATCAGTGGCCACTCACCTATTCTATTGGCTCACAACAAGATTTTCCTATTTTTGCAGTTTTCTATTTTCGACAATTCTTAGGTCTTGAACTTTCGAAGCCATTTTGAGGCCCTAAACAATGTTTTTTTGGGGAAACAAATCAAAGATTATCTAATAATCTCTCAACAGTTGGAAATTTTACTTCTTGGATAGACATTTCCAATAAGATATCATGCATTCCAAATAGAGATTGTATTCCAAGGTTACGACCTCGAGAATTTGATGTTCCAACTCACCCCATCGGGGCCTAAAACCCTTTTGCACTTCAACTTCTAGGGTTAGGATTTTGGATGTTTATGGTTTCTCATTACTTATTTATGATATAAATGCCTTTGAGCCTCATTGTAACACAATTTGGAAAGGAGTGTGGTCATCACATCTTTTCTCGAAGATAAGCTACCACTATTTGAGCTAGTTTGCCTTTATTTTTCATGTATCAAATTTCAACAATTTCCATTCATTAATTGAAGTCAATTTTCACTGTATCTAGTGCTTTTGTTATAAACATGTATTTCATTTCATTCCCTTCATAAATTCAAATTAATGGTATCATAGAGGTCTGTTGTTTATCTATATTTTTGTGCATGTCCCAAATAAGTTCGATGTATAAGGAGTTGGGAATCAAACTTCTTGAGCCCTTACAATACCCTCCTCGAAAATCCTGATGACCTCCCATGGTAGAAGAAAATAAATATGAGGGAATGTGAGAACCTATCAAACTATTTCTTGAAGAATCCCTCAAGTGACAAAGGAAAGAGGTGATGGATAATTTTTCCCAAATCCTTTGATGAACTCCAACGTGCATTGCATCTTCATCAAGTGGCCACTGTGGAGGTGTCAACCCCTTTAAGGTATAGGTTAATTTTGATATTCCTATATTTTAAGGCCATATAAATGCAAATTCTCTAGAAAAAATGTTAAATCTACTAGAAGGGTATTTTTTGGTCCATAATTTTTCCGATAGAGAAAATATTACCTTTGTACTCCATAAGGAAGCCCCCCATGTCAAGGATTGGTGGGAAACTTACCATGATCAAAGGGCCCTAAAGAAATACACACTATTTTTAGTTGCACCTACATAGGACTCTTTTATGGATGTTTTTAAGGAACAATATTACCATGTTGGAAACTACAAAGACTAGTACATGAGATGGACCACACTACAACAGGAAAGGGACCAAGCAGTGCTAGAGTTCACAAATATCTTTCATACCTTGTGCACCAAGCTAAGTATTAAAGACTCTTAGAAACATCTGATGCTCAAGTAATATGGTTGTATACATAGATATATCTAGATATAAATGGAGTTCTTGGACATCTCCTCACTTAGCGCAGCATACCGATATACTGTCAAAATCGAGAAAAAAATTAAACAGAAGAAGAGAGCCTTTGGATATGTGAATCCAAAACAATAGAAGCAAGGAAAAGGCATCCCCAAATCATAGAAAAAAGGATAGAGCTAGGGTAGACCACCCCAGGACAACCTATAAAAGATGCAAAAAGTCATGGTAATGGGAAGACAAAGAAAGACACATGAAAGTGGTGTGAGTTACACAAGATTCCCACTCATAAAACCAATGAATGTTATGCAAGGAAGTTGTTGGTGGCTAAGTTAAAAGCCTCAAATTCAGATGAAAGTTATGACTTTGAACCAAAAATATAAAAGGGGAAACAAATAATTAATGTGGAACTTAGTGCCACTGTTGTCACAATGAAGGTCCAACAGAGTGAGCCCAAAGGTATGGAGGAAAGTGAGTGCCTATTTCACTCACAAATGTGGGTGATGGGTTCTCCACTGTGTTCCATTATCGATAATGAGATTCAAAAGAACCTAATCTCAACATAGGTCATTAAGCATTCATGCCTACCAAAAACACCACACTCATAGCCATACGCCATCGATTGGCTTCACCAAAAGTGACATCTTCGTTTTAACCAACAATATCTCCCGCCCCTACAACATCAAACCTTACAAGGACCAAGTATTGTGTGATGTTTCCCCCCTTGAATTTTGTGATGTTTTGTTAGGTTAATCATACATGTGGAAGCGTCATCATGTGTATGATCCTAGAACTCGTAGTGTTCTTATTACTTTGGGCATGGAACTATATAGGATACTAGAGGTAGCCTCCCCTATTGCCATTTCTTTCATCTCTGTTAAGCAATGCAGTAAGGTCATCTCCAAAACTAGGAAATTTGTCTTCTTCCTAATTCACTCTCAAAGTTAGGAGAAGATTGCAGCCACATCCATGGCCTTCACAAAACACTCCTCCATGCAGTAAAGGAAAGTGGATAAGGTCATGGAAGAATAAAAATACATAGTCTCCTCAGCTACAGGGGCACCTCTGCACTATCAGGTCAAGCATTTAATCAATCTGACCCCTAGTGCACCTCTACTTAATGGACAATCTACCACTACTCTCTTTTGTAAAATGAATAAATCAAGCTACAAATATAATATCTACTACAAAAAGGGGACATTCGACCAAGTTCCTCACCCTGTCAAAGCCGAATTGTACTTGTGAAAAAGAAATATGGGACCTAGTGACTCTGCAATGACTATTGGGCCCTATACAAAATGGAAGTTAGGAACCGATACCTAATTCCCTAATTAACAAATTTATTTATCAAATTAACGGGAATAAATAATTTAGTAAGATTGATTTTAATTTTGGATATCACTAAGTCCCAATTGAACCAACTGATGTGTGGAAGACTAATTTCAAGTCCAAGGAGGATATTTTTGAAAGGTTGGTCATGCCCTTTGGTTTGATGAAAACCCCAACAAATTTCATGAGGATGATGGATGATATCTTGCAGCCTTTCACCAAATATTTCATGGTTGTATATCCGAATGATATCCTTATCATCAAGAGTTGGGTAGAGAACTTGCAGCATATTCGGTAGGTCCTTCACACTCTATGACAAAAGAGTTATATGCTAGCTTGGAAAAATGCTCCTTCATCTTGGACAATGTTTAATATCTAGGTTACATTATTGATGAGAAAGGTGTGCATTTGGCCCCAACCAAGATCCAATTCATTTAGGATTGGCTGACCCTGACGACTCTAACATAGCTTCACAACTTTTTGGGCCTTACTAACTTCTACCGAAGATTTGTGTTGGGGTTCTCTTATATCGTTTGGCCCTTAATTCAAGTGACCAAAGGTGAAGAAAAATAAAAGTTTTTTTTTCTAAGTCACAACATAATTCATTCAATGAACTAAAACACTGTCTTTGCTATGCACTAGTCCTCACCCTGCCATATCTACAATAACCATTTGATATTGAGACATATACCTCTAACTATGCTATTGGTATACTCCTCATTTAACAAGGACATATGATGGCCTATCGCAGTGAGACACTCTTTGATACTATCCGAAGATAATCCACCTATGATAAGGAGATTCATTCCATCATACATGCCTGTAGACAATGGAAACATTATATTTTGGGGAAGGATATGATCATCCACGTGGATCACATGCCCCTTCAATTTATGCAGACACAAGAAAAGTTATAGAAAAATCACCATTAGAAATGGTCCACACGGTTGCAATAATTCCATCTTTACATCAAATACAAGAAGGGTGGAACAAATCACATCACAGACTACCTTAGTCAGCCCCTAGTTGTGGCACTGACCACCATTCTCAACTCTTGTGGGCATGAGACCTCTAGATGGTCACAACTACACAACAATGACTTGGAATTCACTTCCACATACCAGATGTTGATAGTAGGTGTTGGATCCTCATATATATATATATAGATATATATATATATATATATATATATATATATATATATATATTTATAGGTCATAAGGTTATCAATGTCATTTTAGCTATGACAAAATGCATTAAATCATTATTTCCCATAATCTAGACTTTCTTTATGAAATTGACTAAAATATCTCTTTGGCTACCAAATTGTAACATTTCTGTAGCTGACTGAATTTTCCGTAACTCATACATGGTTAGATAGGATGTAGAGACTTTCAAAGAAAGAAAAGGACATGAGAATATGCTAAATGTCAACTACATTATCATCCACCTATTGTTCCAACTCAAAATATCAACTAGATTGAGTATATGTTTGGTCAAACGTCTAGGTCGACATTTTTCTATTGATGCACAAAGGTTCCAAGAAGTGGTTTTGACATCAAGCAAGCATGCAAAAAATAATATCAAGTGAGCGAGTTTCATATGGCTGATGTGTAGAAGAAGATATGCATGATTTTCTACGATAAAGCAAATCATGCCTGATATGTTTCTTAGTCAAAATATAAAATTGTGTTTTCGATCTATAAACTTGCCTTTCCACAATTATTTCTTTAAGTTGTTAATTCACCAATGTATAAATATCTCCTTACTTTGCAAGTTGGGGGATATAGAGGATTTATGCTAGCTACTATGTTTTAAATTGTGTCAAAAACTCTCTTCTCTTATTAAAATCAATACTATGTTCCTGAAGTGAAAATGCATCTTTACTATATTTTATTTGAATTCGTAGCACTTACACTTAATGGGAGGGCTCCCAAGAGAGCTATTAGATAGTTAAATGTTTTATTTCCTTTTCATTTTAACTAGCTTTCAATTTGGTTTCCAATTAAATTTTTTTTTATGTACTTACTTATTTCCATGCCCGAGGATTGAGCGCTCAATAAATTTGAAAACAACTAAAAAAATTTTAGTGTGCAACTCTGTTCATTGGGATTTTCCACCTCATCTCAAATTTAAATGGTTGAATTGATTTAGATCTCCATTATGCACACTAGTAATCTATCATAAGTTGAATTTTCATTTCTTCTCTTTAATTCATGCAATAGGATTTATTTCAAATAATTTTGTTCTAGAATCAGTTTCAATTTTTCCAGATAAAATATGATTTCAAATTGATGTAATATATTAAGATTTCATTTCAACAAGTAGAGGAACCCTTTAAATTTGGTGTAACTAGAACAAGTTCCTTCAATTCAATGGAATTAGACTAGCCATTTCAATTTGATGCAATCATAATAGATTCAATTCTTATTATTTGATCTTGTTTTTGGAAGCATAGTTTACCTTTTCAAGTTTGATAGAAAGAACATGTGCATAAAGTTGAGATGAGTTGATCTTGATTTAGTTCATTTTTGCAATTTCCTTTACTAGATTAAAAATTGTTTTGTTATTTTATAATAAAAAATAAAACTCCTAGCATATGTTGTGCATATGCACTTCAAAAGTACACGAACCTTGGATTGAGAATTAATGAAGTAATTTAACTACCAATTAAACTACCCAACATTTTTGCGTTGTTGTCGAGGAAGTGTATATAGGATTTTAATTTTGGTTTGAATATCATATTAAATGCAATCATTATTTAGATGCATAGTTAAAACCATATTAAAATAATTTAGGATGCATGTATAGAGAATGAGATTCTAGGGATAGATTTATAAGTAGAGGTAAAGGACATAGTTCAATACCAACATCACCAACCACCCACGCTAGACCACACAGTGCCACACCATCCACTGGAATTCACATTCCATCCGTAGTAGGTAGACATAGACTTGTTGAGGTACATAGATTTGAAATTAAACCTTGAGACTCACCAAATTCATCCATGGAAGTTATAGTTGAAGAACCCACATCCCCTACTGAAGGAGTTTTATTTCTCTTCAATGGATGAAAAAATCCTAGGATAGGAGTTAGAAGTGCCTAGTGAAGAAGATGAAGAAACGTTTTGTGAGATACCATTAGTAGAATAACTAAAGGAGGAAGTAGAAAACCCTATTGTTTAACCCTACAATATTAGCTCTAAGGAATCTACAATGGAAGGAGAGGGGGAAGGAGAAGTAAAAAATGCAGATGGTGAACTTAGGATTGGTGGAGGAAGAGGCAGAGGTGGTGGACGAGGTGGTAGAGGTGGAAGGGGGGAACAAGATATTTATGGATTCCTTATCTTTGATTAAGATACCATAGCCACCATGAAAAAAATATCGCCTTCTATTCTTCCCAATTTTCATGGCTCAAGAACTGAGGATCTCAAGACATTTATTTTTGAGTTTGAAGTATTATGTAGATCCTATGACAATTTAATTGATACTAAAAAATTGAAATTGTTTCTAACCACTCTAAAAGATGGAGCTCTTAAATGGTCATGGGTATAGGAACACAATCTATTATAACATGGGACAAAATGAAGAGAGTATTTCTAAAATAATATAAAGATTATTGTATGCACCATAACTTAAGGATGAAATCTTTAATATGGTTAAGAAGGATGATGAAAACCTTGAAGTTCTGGTGGAAATCTTTTCCTACAATATCAAAAGGGATAAAATTCACAATTGAGATGATGAGACATTAATTTTTTTTTGCTAAAAACCATCAGGGATGAGTGGATTGATCTTCTCAATTTAATGGGAAAAGGATATGTCTCCCAATTGGAATTTGATGAAATTTATGAGTTGTGCAAACATATTTCAAGAGGTAGGGCTAGATATGGTAAGAACCCAAGAGATCCAATCATGTCAAGAGTTATCAAGTCTGCAACTGGAACAATAAGTAGGGCGGAATTAGGAGGTTTTCTTGATAATTTCAAAACAAATGTCCTTGGAAAACTTATTAAAAAATTGGATACTCTAAGGATATAAAACAAGAAAAAACCAAGAATGTTGCATTATCTATTTTCTGTCCTAGGCGTAGGAAAAAGCATGCTCTATGAGAATTTCTTCTTGATAGTATATATTTGTGCCATATGTACATAAAATCATGATACAAAAGAATGTCCCTTAATACTTGGGCTTAAGGTTGTCTTTCATGATGAAGCTAGATCAAGTCAAGTTGAATCACTTTTCTTTATTTCTTAAATACCATGGAAGTCTTAGAAAACAGGTATGACACAAGGTTCCAATACTCAATATCAATCATATGCACAACCACAAAGCAATTGGAATGCACCTATGCCTTGGAAAACGTTGTCATCTTAACCTAAAAATCCATCTTGGGCATAAGGTTGGAAAACTCTTATGGTATAAAATCATATCCTCCATATCAATCTCAGTACTACCCTCCAACCCAACCATCAAATCAACCATGTCCATTATCAAACACTTCATTTCCTCAGAAATCTAATCAACTCCCTGCTCAACCATTTTTGAATCCAATAACAAAAATCCTCAAAAACCCATTTATAATGTTGAGGGTCAAAATTTTCAAGCCTACATGATAGTCCCCCTAGGTCTAAATGATGTCCAACTTAGAGCTAGTAGGGTTTTTGAAAATAAATCACCACCAGTTTGTAGGAATTTACAGGGTAAGTTCCTCAGATAGAACACCAAAGGACACCGCTCAAAAACAAATCACAAATAAATACACCAATATTCTTGACGTGGTTAAAACCCTCAAAGAGGGAAACAGTCCACGGCCTGAGCCAACACGTCCACTTCAGGAAATTTATTAATAAAAATAAATAAAATTTACATAAGCTTCTCTCATGAACGGTCACCTTACAAATGACCCTCCATGCTCTTTAAATAGAGATCATGCACCAATAAGGTGTTAAGCCAGAGATCAAGTGTCAGTAATATCGAGGAGAGAATGAACCATCATATCACTTCATGTCTAGAACATATCATGACCCTCAGATTGTAAGTTAAAAAATTACATAGTAAAGAAACACACTTTACCTAACTCTACACTAGACCAAGTTATACTTAACTATTTCCTATGTGTCGAAATATCCTAACATCCTCCCTCAAGAACAACTTAGGATAGGATTGAAGGATGTAAAATATAACACAAAAGGAGAAGGAAGGAGGCATTATAGCCTATCCTCCCTTAGTGGAAACTTCTTGAACTCCAACCATAAATTTTTCCTATGTGAGAGCCTTTGTAAAGATGTCTGAAACCAAATCATCGGTTGAACAATATTGTAATTCAAGAACATGGTCATGAATGAGCTTTTTGATGAAGTTCATGTGTAGTTCAATGTGTTTTTTGCGCTGATGTTGGATTGGATCTTTGCATAGTTGAATGATGATTTTATTATCACACCAAAGTGTAGTCAGATGATGCTACTGAAAGCAAAACTCTGACAGGATCTGACGAAGCCACATGGCTTCCTTACTAGCTTTTATGACACCATGATACTCTACTTCTGCTAAAGAAAGAGAATGGAACTTTGTTTCTTGAAATCCCATGTTATCGGTCGAGAACCAAGAGTGAAGACATAACCTGTAGTAGACTTCCGATCATCAGGGTCACTAGCCCAATCATAATTAATGAAACCAACCAATAAAGGAGATGCTTCTGCACTATAATGAATCCCAAATTGAACTGTACCTCAAACATGACGAAGTATTATTTTAGTTGCTTTCCAATGAATTTCATGTGGGTTTTTCATAAACCAATAAATAAGGCCAGCAACAAAGGAAAGGTCCGGACGGGTATGGGTTAGATACAAAAATTTTCCTACAAGTTAATGGTATAACGTAGCATCAACTTCAAGGGAAGTGAAAGTGACTGAAAGTTTGGCTCCAGACTGAAATGGATGCCTTACAGTCTTCCATGTGAAAGTGGCATAGAAGATCATAGGCATACTTGGACTGGGAAAAGGAAATACCTTCCTTGGATTGCAAGACTTGAAGACCAAGAAAATAATGCAAGTCTCCTAAGTCTATCATTTTAAACTACTTTTAAAGGTTGGAATCCACATGGCTTATATGTTGGGATCACTACCAGTAAGGATAATATCATCAACATAAAGAACAAGAGTGATAAGAGACTTACCCACTTTCTTGGTGTAGACAGTATTATCGAAATGACACCTAGAAAGCCATATCTAAAAGAAAGATATCCATTTTGGCATACCAAGCCCAAGGGGCTTGCTTGATACCATAAATGTATTTATTAAGTAGATATACAAGGCTGGATTCTGTTTGTATAAATCCAGGAGGTTGTTCCATATATATTTCTCCATGCAAGTTCCCATGCAAGAAGGCAAATTTAACATCCATCTAATGGAATTCCCATTTGAAATAGGCAGCGAGGGAAAGAACAAGGTGGATAGAGTTCATTTTCACAACATGGGAGAAGGTTTCAATATAGTCAATGCCTTCAACTTGTGAAAATCCCTTAGCAGCAAGACGAGATTCATGTTTATCAACTTCTCCATCTCATCCAAACTTGGTTCTATAAACCCATTTACATCTAATAAGTTTTCTTCCCTTTGTAAGAGGAACAAGATCCCATGTATCATTTGTCAATAATGAACGATATTCTTCATTCATAGCTGCATCCCAATCTGGATGACCTAAAGCTTCTACAAAGGTGTCAAGATCATAATTCCCTGAAGCTTGAGCCAATAAATAAGAGGCTCTATCGGACTGAGAATGTGTACGTCGTTGATCTGTAGGATCACCTGCAAGAGAACCTGTTGCATCCCGAGTAGCACAAACCCATTTTGGAAGCTGAGGAGCTAAAGGAGGATCTTGAGAAGCTATGGGAGGATTGTCATTATCGCTGTCATCAACTGAAGAAGAAATATTTTTAAAAGTAGAACGGATAGAGAGAGGTGGCACATCCGTTGAACTATGCTTAGAGGCCAATATATTTTCAGCAAACTTTACATCTCTTCTAATGATAAAATTTTTGGATTTAGGTGAAAGAAGTCTATATCCTTTGACATCTTCAAAATATCCAACAAAAATACATTTTTCACTCTTAGGTTCTAAGGCTTTATGTTTCTCATCAGGAATATGGGCCCATGATTCACTTCAAAAAACACGAAAGTGATTTACATCTGGTTTAAGTGAGATCAGTGCTTCTTCTAGAGTGATATTCTTTAAAACCTTAGTAGGATTGTGATTTAATATGTAATTTGCACAATTAATTGATTCTACCAAAAAATTAAGACTAAGTCCTTTAGGTTGAAGCATACAATTAGCCATTTCCTTTAAGGTGTGATTCTTCCTTTCAGCTACACCATTTTGTTGTGGAGTATATGGAACAATATGTTTCATTTGAATTCCATGCTCAGTGAAAAAGTTGATGAATTTGTTGTTAACATATTCTCCACTATTATCAGATATTAGCTTAAGAATTTGATGTTCAGATTGTTTCTCAACAAAATCCTTAAAGGCCAAGAACATGTTAAATACTTCACTCTTGAGTTTTAAGAAGTATACCCAAGTGTGTCTAGAGAAATCATCAATGAAAGTTAAGAAATACTTGTAGCCAAAGAATGAAACAACTAGAAGTGGACCACATAAATAACTATGCACAAGTTGTAAAGGGGTTGAGGCATGCCAAGAGGCATGTTTTTCAAAACTATCCCAATGATTTTTTCCGAGTACACATCCAAAACAAATACCATCTCTGCAAGATACAATAGGAAGACCTATCACCATATTTTCTTTACATAGATTTTGAAGGGAGCGATAATTTAAGTGACCAAATTGCTCATGCCAAATTTTGCTCACTTCATCAATATGAGCAACAAATACCGAGGGAAGACTTGATGACCCAAATTTGTTAAAATTATACAACCTTGTAGAATCATCAACAATGCCAATAGCTAAAATCTATCTAGGACTTAGGTACTTAATTACAACATCACGAGGTGAAAATTCAACGATTTTACCTTCACCTGAATGAGTTATCTGATATATAGATAGAAGGTTGCAGGATAAGGTTGGCACACATAATACATCATTAAATTGACCATTGTCTAGATGAATAGTTCTAGTCCCTACAACACTAAGAGATTTATCATCACCAACATATATATTTTTGGTGTTACAATCATTTAAAGAAGAAAACGTGGCTTTTTTTTTGGCCATGTGATAAGAATCTCCAGAATCAATGAGCCACTCATGAGAATGAGAAGAAGAAGATACATTTAGTTAATAACCAGATCGAGATGCTTGAAAACCACATGTAGAAAGTTTTATTCCTGAATATGAAGTTGAAGTTGAAGAGTGCTCCAAATGGATGTTATGCTTCTTCATTGTTGCTTCCAAGGCTTCCATCTTCTTAAATCATTTGGATTCTAAGTGGCCATCTCAATCACAAAAGTTGCAATGTCTATCAATCTTCTTCCCTTTGTTTTATTTGCCTTATCATTTTGTTGAATTAATTTTTCATTTTGAGACTGAAAGTGCTTAGGACCATTGGTGGGTTTAGGACCATTATTTTAGGATGTTGCTTCTTAGGATTCTTTGAACTTGGTTGCCATTGGACAGATAAGGCTTTCTTAGAAGGGTTTCCAAGATTAAGAAGACCAAGATGTAAGAGTTTTTTCTTGTTCTCTTATTAAAAAGTCACAAAAGGCATCAAAAGAGGGGCACTTGTAGGCTTTTCCTTGAGAAATAAAGGCTTCTCTAGTAGAATGGAAGGTGGAAACAAGCACAGAGTAGGTTGGTCCGCACTTAGTAAGAATGGAATAGATAAGGTTACCATCTTCTTTCTTAACCTTAACACCTTCCAAGAGAAGTCTAAGGGCCTTGAACTTTTACAAAAAATATTCAATGAAAGAAAAATTATTGGGGTCCAACGTAAGAAACTCATTTTTGAGTTGATGGGCTCTAATTTCATTTTTAATTCCAAAAAATTTATTGGGTTATTTCATTGCTTCATCAGGGGTATCAAGTTTTGCGATATGGAATCTAAGGTCTAGAAAGATAGACATCCCTATCAAACTGCATGCTTGATCTTGCTTATTTTCCCATTTGACTTCCTTATCTCCATCTTTAGATTTAAAATCTTGGCCTGAGGCTATTCTATAAAGACCTTTACTTCTAAGTAAATCCTCCATGTAGGACACCCATTGGAAGTAGTTGGTGCTATTAAGAATAACTTGGCATGGAATTTCCATTTTAACAGAAAATGAAGCTATAGATGTTGAAACTAAGTGTTCCAATGGAAATATCTTGAAAAATTAGACCGATTAAAAAAAACGGCTCTGAAAATGGCTTCTAGATGAAGAATTTATGGCTTTTTGAAGAAAAGTTGTTAAAGATGTCGACGAAGTACGTGAATGTGTGGAAGTGAATGATAATGTTATATTTAAAAAAAATCCCTCCTCTTTTCAAACATAATCTAATTAGCTCACTTTAAAAAAAAATGTGACCCAGTTTTATAAATAAGTGAAATTCACTTTTACAATGGTACTTTATGAGCTACCCACTAAATTGTAACTTAAATAAAATATAAAAAGACTTTAGAATTATAAGTGACTCACTTTTTATAATGGATGAGAACACTTTTACATAAAGTAACTTTAAAACATAAGCGACATGTGCTTTTTGAAAAAGTAACTCAACAAAAAGGACTTGAACCCAAGACCTCTATTCTCATAAAGTAACTTTGGACCAAGTGAGCTAGTCTAAAATGTTGGTAATTTTTGGAAAAGAGGAAGGGTTTTTTTTTTCTTTTAGTCGCTAAAGATTTGGAGTGTGTGCTTACTTGAAAAGGCCCTTTTTTCCTACAAAACAAAAAAACAAACAACACAACACAGACATGCAAAAAAAACCAAACCTTATGGCTTGAAGTTACCTTTCATTAGAAACTAAATATTTTACTCAATGTTTTTGATTTTCTGAGATCACACTAAGGCGCAGCAGAAAAGAGCATATGCATGAGAAAAATACTTTCTTTTTGTTTCTGGTTTATCCAAATTGCATAGAGTCATGGGGCAAAGAGAATATGCATAAATGAAAGGTATAGATCCGGTAATAAAAAACAAAGAGCTAAATAAACCTAAATAAATAGAGAGATGAATAATTAAAATTGTAAATAAAGACTATATACCTCCAGATCTTAAAAATGACATAGCTAGGGCTACTGTAAACCTTTTCACATGAAACGAAAGGGGTTCCTCACTGGAACAAATGCTTCTAACACAATAGAGCAATCAACTTGGCCCAAAAGCAGTCAGAAATAGTATATCTAAGAAACGATAATTGGATGCAGTTGTACCAGCTTCGGATTTGGATCACCAATGGATGCGGCCCTCAAATAGCTCTGATACCATGTAGGCATTTACATGGTAAGTTCCTCAAATAGAACACCAAATGACACCTCTGAAACATAGATCGTAGATCAGTACACCAATATTATTAACATGGTTAAAACCCTCAAAGAGGGAAACAATCAATGACCTGAGCCAATGCGGCCACTTCAGGTAATTTATTAAAAAAATAAAGAAAATTTACATAAGCTTCTCTCATGAGCAGTCACCTTACAAATTATCCTCCATTCTCTTTACATAGAGATCATGGACCAATCGGGGGTTAATCCATGGATCAAGTATCGGTAATATGAGGAGAAAATGAACCAGAAGATCACTTCATGTCTAGAACATATCGTGACCATCGGATTGTAAGTTACAAAAGTACATAGTAAAGAAACACACTTTACCTAACTCTACACTAGACTAAGTTATACTTAGTTATTTCCTATGTTTCGAAATATCCTAACACAGTTGTTATCCAAGAATTTAAGGAGGTTAAAATTCCTGAAAAAGAGGCATCCCTTCACCAAGAAAGGACTCCTCCAAAAGAATATGCACAACTCCTACAAGTCCTATAGTAGAACGACCTTTTATTTCCTTATTGATAAGGGAATATAAAGGTAAATAATTTTATCTCAATATGATATGTTATATGAATTGAAAAATATTTGAATAAAACTCCTTTATTTCAAGCTATAAAGGAAATACCTATATTTGAAAAAAAAAATAAAGGAGTTGTGCATTAAAAAACGAGGAAGAAAAAGAAAACATGTTAAAAAGATCCATTTGGTAAGAAAGATTGCAGATATTATGATGGGGAAACCAATACTTCAAAAATATCTAGATCATGGTAGCCCTATTGTAAAAATACACATCAATTATATTGAAATTCCAATCACTTTGATTTATTTAGGAGCAACCATTAATATTATGAGAAAGAAAACTATGGATCAATTAAAGCTTCCCAATCTTCAATATACCCCAACCTTACTACAATTAGCAGATAGATATGTTATCAAACTAGATGGTATATTAGAAGATGTGTCTATATCTTTAGATTCATGGGAGTATCCTGTTGATTTTATGATTTTAACTCCCAAGAATAATATAGGAGGCCATCCATTGGTCCTTGGTAGAACTTCACTATTTAAAATAGATGCATTAATAAGTTGTAGATCTAGTGATATGTACATTTCTTGTTGTATCTCTACTAAGAGATTCACATTGTATCCACCTGCAAAAATGATAACTGAAGTATAAAGTGAAGTTTGGATTGATGATGGTAATGAATATTTTGAGGACATTCAACCAGTATTTACACTTTCACAAATAAAGGAAGAGGATCAATTGATAAATTTGATTAATAATAATGGTTCTTATTCATATTACGAAACATCAAAGTTTTCAAGAATAATGTAATATTGAATATTTATCATCTCATCAATCTAAAGTAGCTTTGCATTCTATGGAAAAGTTTGGAAATTCTTTAGTAGACATTTTTCCAAGAAGAAAAGCAAATATTAATAACTACCTCGAAACATTCTTCTGCATATGCATGGGAATACACTAATATGAATGGAATTGATCTTAACACTTCTATGTATCACATTTACAAGAAAATTCCAAACCAGTTAGACAACCTCAGAGAAGGATGAATCTAAACCTAAGACAAATTATTAAGGAGGAATCACAAAAGTTGCTTAATGCAAATTTCATTTATCCAATATCAGATAGTTAATGGGTCTCACCTTTAGTGATTGTTCCTAAGAAGAATGGAAAATGGAGAGTGTGCATTGATTATAGGGAACTGAATAAGGATAATTTAGAAGATCACTTTCCACTACCTTTAATTAATCAAGTACTATATACCTTAGTAGGGAATAAATACTTTTCATTTCTTGATGGTTTCAGTGGATATAACCAAATCCAATTAGCACTAGAAAATTAAGAGAAAACAACCTTTACATGTCCATGGGGTACATATGCTTATAGGTTACTTTCTTTTGGGTTATGTAATGTACCTGCAACATTTCAAAGAGTGGTTTTAGGTATCTTTTCTGATATAATTCATGATTTTGTAGAAATACATGGATGGTTCACTGTCTATGTAAATACTTTTCAAGAAGGCCTTGAAAATTTGGAAAAGGTTACCATTAGATGTAAAGAAGAAAATCTTTCATTAAATCATGAGAAATTTTTTATGGTGTTTAATGAGGGAATTATTTTAGGTCACCATATTTCAAGCGATGGAATTAAGGTGGATGCATCTAACATAGAATTAATTTCTAAAATTTCAGTCCCTACTTGTTAATGAGATGTTATAAGTTTTCTTGGTTTTATAGGATATTATAGAATATTCATATAAAACTTTACAAAAATAACCTCTCCACTTTTTAAACTTATTACAAAAGATTATTATTTTGTTTGGAATTTTGACTGCCAAAAATCATTTGAATCATTGAAGCAAAAAATCACTGAAGCACCAATCTTAAGAGGACCTAATTGGTCTCTTCCTTTTCATATTTTCACTAATGCTTCATATTCAACTTTAGGAGTTGTTTTGGGATAAAGTAATATAACTCCTTATGTTATTTATTACACAACTATAAGTTTGACTCTTGCGGAGTTAAATTAACGGTAACAGAAAAGGATTTTCTAGTTGTTGTTCATGCCACTAATAAGTTTCGACATTATATCACTGGTTATGAAACTTTCATTCAAACAAATCATTTTACTATTAGATATCTGATGAATAAACCAACTACTAATGGCATATTACTAGATGGTAGTTATTATTACAATAATTCAATATTACCATTTTGGACAGACCATGAAAGGAAAACAAAATTGTTGATTTCGTTTCCAAGATGAAAAATGATAATATTGATAAACCCGTAAAAGATAATTTTCCTGATGAATATATTTTTGTAGTATCTACTAAAACTCCATGGTTTATGGATATTGCTAATTATTTGGATACAAGAAACTTGTCCCCACAATTATCAACCAAAGAAAAGCAGTTAATCATCAAATCCAGTGCACCTTACTCATGGATAGAGGGAGAATTGTATCTCACCGGACCTAATCTAATCATCTAGAGATGTGTTCAAGATGATGAAGTACCAGAAATATTAAAAGCTTTCATGAACCATGTGTATGAGACTTTGCTAATAAAAGAACCAAATACAAAGTCATTCTTTTGGAATATTATTGGCCTTCTATTTTTAAAGATGCCAAGGAATATGTCAAAATATGCAATAGCTTCCAAAGAATGGCAAAACCTATTCCATTATATGAGATGCCTCTGTAAGCTCAGGTACATGTAGATCCCTTTGAAAAATGCGTGCTAGATTTTGTTGGTCCAATCAATCCTCCATATAAACAAAAAAGGTATATACTTATTTGTATGAATTATGTTACAAAATGGGTGGAAGCTAAACCACTTCCTTTTGCTACTGAAAGTGTTGTAGTTACATTTCTTATTGAGGATTATTTTACTCACTTTGGTGTCCTAAGGGAAATTGTGACAAATCAAGCTACTCAATTCACATCTAAGATGGTGCAAAAATTATGGAGCAATACAAGATCAAGCATCGAAATTCTACTCCATATCATCCATAAGACAATGTACAAGTGGAATCTACCAATAAGGTATTTGTTGAGCTATGGAAAAGGTATGAATTTTCCATTTATTTCCTTATATTTTCCTTTTATCATAACTCCTTTTATTCCTAAGATGATAATATATCAAAGAATTATAGCGAAAACTAGGGAGTTATTGATTATTGCGAATTAGTTAATTATTTTCTTTTTCCATTCAGAAAATAGAAGAAATGGAAAACTACCATTTTGAAGGAAAAGACAAAACTGAGAAACTGTTGTTCCTTCACCAAGAAGCCATATCCAGAAAAGGAGATCAGGATCAGAGCGCACAGTTAAGGATAAGGATGGAAAATCACAGCATCAACGCAAGAATACAAAGGGATTAACTGGAGTTAGAAGATGGGGCGTATCCCTAAGGATCTATTGATCCTTAGGGATCATTGTTTTATAGTCTATATGTTATTCCTTGTTTTATCTGCCTGTCCAGTATAAAAGGGACATCGCTTGTAAATATTATGGATTATTACTTATCATTATTTAGAATTCGTTGTTGTATTTCTACTCTAATTATCAACTCTCGTTGATTAAAATAGAGTACGATTGACTGTAACATTTTCATATGATTAATACATAAGTAGGTTGTTGTTCCATTTGTTTATACTAAAGTAGTTCGACGGTGTTTCACTAGCAGCGAAGGGCCCGACCCTGGTGGATCCACTTGCTATCTGTACCATTACTTTTAATCACAGTCGTGCGATGGTCTAGTTTGGTTTTCATTCATTTAAATCACATTACTTTATTATTCTTTGTTTCCAGAGTTTATGAATTGTCTTACTGTAATTGAATTGCATTGTCGTTACTTTTCATCATAATAAGATTATCATCTTGAGAAACTATATTTTTATGTTGTTCATTTCAATTATAAAACTTCGTTGTTCATTCCAGTAAACTGCCTTTGCTGTTCATTGTAGATTGCTATTCGTTTCTATTAAATCAGATTGTTGTTCATTTCTATCGAATAACATTGTTGTTCATTTCTTTTCTGCAAGTATTTGGTTTTTCCTTTTAGCATCATTACAGTTAGCGCATTTATTCCATTATTAGTATTTTCGATTTGATTCCTTGTCATTTCTCATTAATCGCTTTAGTGTGGAGTGTGAGATCAGCAACTGTAAAGAACATTGGCTACTAGTGTCAGAGTTCTCAGATTGTGGATCTTGTTATGTTTGGTTTCATTTTCATCAGTTGACAAAGGAAAGAGTTATTGCTACTTCATCCTTGACTAATAGTTGTTATTAATTTCCCCAGTGAATGATTTAGTTTTCAGAGCATTGAGTTTCTTCTAATTGCAAATAGGTTTTATTTCGGGCATCTGTTTACTCTTTTATTTGAAGCACTGTACTACAAATTGGAAAACTTTACTCTTGGATTAAATTACCGCCTTAGACTGAGTACACTCTTGAAATAGAAAATCATTCCTAGATTGATAATTAATGTAGGATAAATAGGAGTTGAAAAGACACCTTTTATACCTCAACATTTTGGCGTTGTTGCCAAGGAGAGTGTAGCCATTTTTTTTTCTTTCAAAGAGTAGTGTGCATCTGATAAGTGCCTGCTAGGAAAGAATTGGGTATTAAAAATGGAAGGTAAGAACTTACAAACAGAGCATGTAACAACCCTACACCCTCGCCCGATTTCTAGCAGATCTATTAATTTATTTTTTTTGGATAGAAATAAACATTTGAGTTGTGTGTATGACTAAGAAGAAAAAACTTGAAAATGCTCCTAAACCACTACCCAAACCTGATAAATCTAAGGGACCAGTGACCCTTGGTCGATCAACCTTCATAGACGAAATCATTAAGCAAGCCGAATCTCAGCCATCAGTGGGCCCTAGAAAAGTTGCTTCTAGACAACCTACTAGCTCCCTTCAGGCCACAATTTCACCATTTGTAGCCTTTGCTGAGGTGCATAGCAAAATAGAAGAGGCTGAGCAAGATTTTTAAGAAATTGAGAATTCTCGCCCAATTTATTTTCAGGAATGGAACTCTAGCAATCTCTGCAAAAGAGGAGGAGAAACATGGGAAATAGAAGAGCCAAAATCCCCTCTTGAAATAGTTCTAACACTCAGCAGCCCAGATAAGGGGAGTGTTGCTAACGTCATCCAAAACAAAACAGAAGAACCTGAAGAGCCTAAATTCCCCCAGATAATAGTTCAGCAAGGACCACTTATTATCCCTGACCAAGGAAGTGCTATCAAGGCCATTCCTACTCCTTCTAGTCAGCCTAGGAATAACTCCTTAGAAATCCCAGAAATATATTGGCACATATTTGATCAAATGGCCCAAAACCACCAACCACCTCAAACCTCCACGCTACAATATCCCATGTGGACATTGCAGTTAATGCACCTATGAAGGCCATTCCTCTCTAGCATATTCCTACATTCCATGGCCTAACATTGGAAGATCCAAATGCATTTCTGTTTGAATTCGATGTATTATGCCATTGATCCCCAAAAACTAAAACTATTTTCCTCCACATTAAAAGGAGTAGCTTTACGATGGTTTATGGGGTTAGGTGGAGGTGTTATAAATAACTGGGATCAAATGAAAGGTGCTTTTCTAAAGAAATATTAGGATTATTGTGGGTCCAAAGAATTAAAGGATGGAATACTTCAAATGAAAACAAGACCTAATGAAACACTAGAAGAATATGTAGAATGCTTTCAATACAATCTTCAAAGATCTCCCTATGCATATTTACCCTTGCCTGACAATGTGTTAAAAACTATGTTAATTAAAGGGATGAAAGAATAATGGGTTGAAACATTAAAAACATTATGGGCAAAGGTGACATATATCAGGAAAATTTTGCTTACATCATTGATTTATGTATAGGGAGTTCGAGAGGCAGCACAAGACTAAAGCTAGTAGAACATGACATGATCACAAGGGATAGTAAGGTCCCCGGTGTAGGTATAACCCACGCAAAAATCTGAAATCTACTAGAAGATTTCAAAACTGGTATTCTAAGGACTCTGTCAACACAATTCGACATCATGCAAGATAAACAAAAGCAAGCATAAGTAGAGAAAAATTTGGCAATATTCTGCCCCAGATGCAGAAAGAAACACAGCCATAAAGAGTGCCCACTGGATACAATCCAAGTTTGTTCCATCTGCATGAAAGATCACTTCACAGAAAGCTGCCCCTCACTCTCGGGATTGAAAGCAGTTTACAAGGAAGCAGAAGAAGAAATAGAACCGGTTTACCTACTCAATCAGCACTGCCAGTGGCAGCCATGACAGACAGGTATGCTTGTTGATCCATCCTCTTCTTTTCAGCCTCCTCAATATAATGCTCAGCAATATAATGGAATGTGGTAGAATAAACCACCTTGCCCTAGCTGGTCACAACAACCATTTCCCATATCATCATGGCCAAATCAAACAAATCAAACTAATTGGCCGAACTTTCATTACTGTCCACCATTTTGGCAAAACAATGCATATCCAACACAATGGTCACCCTCCACCTTGCAGAGTCAAACATGGCAGTCAAACTGGCCAAGACTGATAAATTAGCCAACTGGAATGATTCCTCTCCCTCAACCTACACTTCCAACACCTTATACATTGCAACAAAATCCCTAGACAAACTTAAGACCACAACTCCCAGCCCAACCCAACCCGAACCCCAAAAATAGACAGGTTCAATCTGTTCAAATAATTGAAGGACTAGAACTAGAAACCCAGTTAAGGGAGTGCAACGACATTCAATTAAGATCTGAGTGCATAATAGAAATAGAGGGAGACAAAAATGATCAAGTTGAAAACTCGTTACCTTTAGAACAAACACTACAAGAAGAGAATTTGGTTAGACAACAAACTCGTGAACAAGCAATCACCTATTCTCTTCCATTCCCAGAACGATTAATCGTACTGCGCCTAATAGAACATCTTGATTTTGATCTTCTGGGAGAACTAAAAAATTTGTGTATAAAAATTCCACTCCTACAAGCTATCCAAGATATCCCAATTTACGCAAAAACCATTAAATAATTATGTATAAAAAAGCCAAAGAGGAGAATAACAACTAACCCAACTGTCGAAGTATTCAACACCCTATCTGACTTACTATCAGGAAGAGAAGCACCTATAAAATATGAGGACCCAGGGAATCCTATAGTTACGGTGCAAATCAATGGATGCTCCTTCCCAAATGCCTTTGTTGATTTAGGAGCTACAATCAACATTTTAACAACCACCACTTGTCAAAAGCTTGGAATTACATCATTAGACCCAACCACAACCTTACAGGAGTTGGCTGACCGATTGGTAGTCAAACTAGAAGGTACACTACATGATGTAATGGTATCTATAGACTTCTAGGAATACCCTGCAGACTTTCTGATTATTAATCCCAAAACCGACTATATGGACACCCTTTAATTTTAGGTAGACCCTGGCTGGCAACTACTGATGCTTACATTGGCTGTCGACAAGGCAGCATGACTATAGCAAGAGGGAGTAATGTCAAGAATTTAGCCGTATACCCTCCAGGCCAGCCAAGCCTCACAATAATTAAAAAAAAAGAAACAACCTGTATCATACCTAATAGAAAACATTAGATCACCATTAACCATTGAAGATTCCCTCGAATTTAAAGACCAAACAGAGGACGACATTATTAACAGCTTCATTAACCAACCAGAAACCAGATCCCATTTACAATGTCACATGATTAAGGAAACATTTGATAATGATGTAGAAGAATATCCCCTGAAAGATACTCATGATCAATCAATACCTACCACCTCTATTTACAACAGCAAAACTATAGAAATTGAACTAGGAAAAACTTTGAACATTAACAAAAATCTGATTGCTGAACAAGAAGAAAAGCTGGTCCAACTACTAAGAAAATATAAGGAAGCTTTTGCATGGGATTACCCAGACATGAAAGGAATTGATCCCTAGTTGTGTACACACCACATTTATACAGAAAAGGATGCTAGGCCCGTTCACCAACCCCAACAAAGATTAAACCCTCATCTTAAGGATATTGTGAAAGCTGAATTACAAAAACTTTTGGATGTAAACTTTATTTACCCAATATCTGACAGCAAGTGGGTCTCTCCACTAGTAGTGGTGCCAAAGAAGAATGGGAAGTGGCGCATATGTGTAGACTATAGAGAATTGAACAAAGCAACCCAGAAAGACCACTTTCCCCTTCCATTCATTGATTAGGTATTAGACACATTAGCAGGAAAGAAATTCTTTTCTTTCCTAGATGGCTTCAGTGGATACAATCAGATTCAGATTGCCCCTAAAGATCAGGATAAAACCACTTTTACCTGTCCTTGGGGAACATTTTCTTATAGAGTCTTACCCTTTGGGTTATGCAATTCTCCTACCACATTTCAGAGGGCCATCCTTAACATTTTTTCAGATCTAATAAATGAAGGGCTCAAAGTATATATGGATGATTTCACACCTTATGGAGATAATTTTGAGCTAGCATTACAAACACTGGAAAAAGTGCTGCAAAGATGTATTGCCACCAGGCTCTGCTTGAGCCATGAAAAGTGTCATATGATGATGACCGAAGGATTAATCTTAGGTCATTATATCTCAGCAGCTAGAATACAGGTAGATCCAGCTAGAATTCAGATAATTTTGTTAATACCTACTCCTACCACACAAACTGAGGTATGCAGTTTCCTGGGATTTTCTAGTTATTATAGAAGATTTATAGAGCATTTTTCTCAAATTGTTGCACCTTTATATGCACTAACATGGAATGTTGATTTCATTTGGATAGACAAGTGTGACTGTGCTTTTGAGGATCTGAAAAATCTTGTATTGATAGCCCCAATGCGTAGGGGCCCAAATTGGGATTTTCCATTCCAAATTTCATCTGATGCTTCAGACACAACAATTGGAGCAGTTCTTGGGCAGGAAGAAGATAAAAATCCATATGAAATTTATTATTTTAGCTATAATACACGCTGTAAATAAGTTTAGACATTATATAATTGGGTATCCTGTAGTTTTATATACATATCACTCTGCCATAAAATATTTAGCAAATAAATTGGTTACAAATGGTAGAGTAACAAGATGGTTGATTCTCTTGCAGGAATTTGACATCACAATTAAGGATAGACCTGGAAAGGAGAATCCTGTAGCTGATTTTCTCTTACAAATGCCCAAGCCAGCAGACGCAACAGCAGTCGAAGATCAATTTCCAAATGAACATTTGTTTGTTGTTACTGTCATAACACCATGGTATGCTGACATTGCAAATTACTTAGCAGTAGGCAAACTACCTAATCATTTAACACCTAATGAAAGAAAGTAGATGGTTCAGTGCAGTACCCGATTCTCTTGGATTGGGGGCCAATTATTTCATATAAGGGCAGGTATGCACATCAGAAGATGCATCTGAGAAGATGAAATATTTGACATTCTAAAAGCATGCCACGATGGGCCATGTGGCGGACATTTCGCAGACCACAGGACCAGTCACAAGGTTCTACAAACAGGTTATTACTAGCCCACTATTTTTAATGATGCTAAAAAGTTTGTCCAAGCCTGTGATAGATGCCAGAGGGCAGGACTCTCTGGACAATCTAATGAAATGCCTTTGAACCCACAATTAGTAATTGAACCATTCGAGCGATGGGCGCTCAATTTTATTGGTCCTATTAACCCATCATCAAATCAGAAAACATACATACTGGTTGCAACAGAGTATGTTACCAAATGGGTTGAAGCAGAGGCACTACCAAGAGCTACATAGGATTCTATAATACATTTTCTTTTTCAATTATTTTTGTGATATGTTCTACCGAGATAGATAATTACAGATGGGGGGCTGCAATTTGTAGGTAATAAAATCGCTGCAACATTAAAAAATTACCACATTTGGCACAAAATTACAACCCATACTAGCCACAGGAAAATGTCCAAGTGGAAAGCACTAATAAGGTAATTGAGGCAATACTAACAAAAACAGTTGCATCAGACATACGCAACTGGGCTTCAAGATTGTCGGAATCCTTGTGGGCATACCAAACAACGTGGATAAACACCACTGGGTATTCACCATATCAATTAGTATTTGGAAAAGAACCCATCTTTCCAATCAAATTTGAAATTCAAACATTAAGAACAGTACAAGAGGTGGGTTTAAATTTAAATGAGGCCCAGACTAATAGATTACAACAAATCCATGAGTTAGATGAAATAAGGCTCTCAGCTCTTCAACGCACTACATTAATTCAACAACAGAGAGCAAAATGGCATGACGCCCTTATTAAAAAGAAGATCTTCCACGAAGGAGATTGGGCACTCCTATGCGATTCCAGGTTTCAGGATTTTCCTGGAAAACTTCAAACACAATGGCTTAGACCTTATGAGATACAGAAAGTGCATGAAAATGGCACCATTACATTGACTACCATTGATGGATCTGGACACTCTTTCAAAGAAAATGGTCATCGAGTGCAACTGTATCACAAACCGCTTACTCGGGAATCCTTTTACCAGCAATTACAGGAAGATTCCACTATGCAGATTCTTGCTGAGGAAGATAACCCCTCCTCAACATCAATTCACTGAACAATTCCTTTGTTTCTAAATTTTGTATATAAACTTTTCTTTTTTCAAATTTTTCTTGTATAAACTATTTTTTTTTGTACAAATTTTTACTGCTATTCCATTTAAGGAACAGCTATTGTTCCTCTTAAGGAACAACAGTCGTCGTTCCATTTAGGGAGAAGGAGATGATTTCTTTATTTTATTTTTTGTGTTGTTCCTCTTAAGGAACAGTTGTTTTTCCTCCTAAGGAACAACAGTCGTTCCTCTTAAGGAACAGCACTTCCGTGTGTTTGCATTTTTGTTGTTCCTCTTAAGGAACAGTTGTTGTTCCTCCTAAGGAACAACAGTTGTTCCTCTTAAGGAACAACACTTCCATGTGTTTGCATTTTTGTTGTTCCTCTTAATGAACATTTGTTGTTCCTCCTAAGGAACAATTGTTGTTCCTCCTAAGGAACAGTAGTCGTTCCTCTTAAGGAACAACACTTCCGCGTGTTTGCATTTTTGTTGTTCCTCTTAAGGAACAACTATTTTTCCTCCTAAGGAACAGCAGCCATTCCTCTTAAGGAACAACACTTCTGTGTGCTTGAATTTTGGTATTCCTCTTAAGGAACAGTTGTTGTTCATCCTAAGGAACAATAGCCGTTCCTCTTAAGGAACAACCCTTCCATGTGTTTGCATTTTTGTTATTCCTCTTAAGGAACAACTGTTGTTCCTCCTAAGGAACAGCAGCCATTCCTCTTAAGGAATAGCACTTCCCCGTCTTTTCATTTTTGTTGTTCCTTTCAAAGGAACAATTGTTGTTCCTCTTAAAGGAACATCAGTCATTCCTCTTAAGGAACAACACTTCCGTGTGTTTATTTTTGTTGTTCCTTTTAAAGGAACAATTGTTGTTCCTCTTAAGGAACAACAACCATTTCTCTTAAGGAATAGCACTTTCGCATGATTGTATTTTCATTGTTCCTCTTAAGGAACAGCTGTTGTTCCTCTTAAAGAATTGTTGTCGTTCCTCTTAAGAAATAGCACTGCGTGCGTCTCTATTTTTCTGTTGTTCCTCTTAAGGAACAATAGTTTTGCGTGATTCATATTTTTGTTGTTCCATTTAAGGAATAGCTACTATTCCTCTTAAGGAACAGCAGCCGTCCCTCTTAAGGAACAACAGTTTTGCGTGATTCATATTTTTGCTATTCCATTTAAGGAACAGCTACTGTTCCTCTTAAGGAACAGCAGCCAGGAACAACAACCCAAGTGTATTTTTTTAGCTGTTCCATTAAATGAACAGCTATTGTTCCTCTTAAGGAATAGCAACCGCTTCATTTAAAAGAACATCAATACTACCTGCTTACATTTGCATTGTTCCTCTTAAGGAACAGCTGCTGTTCCTTTTAAAGGAACAACAGTTTCACTATTTTTTTTAATTTCCGTCGTTCCTTCTAAGGAATAGCAGTTTCGATTTGGAGTGTTTTTTGGTTGTTCCACTGAAGGATCAGCACTTTATTTTGCGCTTGCTTTACTTGTTGTTCCACTTAAGGAACAACAATTGAATAGCTACTATTCCTCTTAAGGAACAATAGTTTCACGTGTAATTTGTTTCTTTTTTCCATTCCTCTTAAAGGAACCACAGTTTTGGGTGAAGATGTTCTTTTTGTTGTTCCTCTTAAGGAATAGCAACTGTTCCATCTAAGGAACAACACTTTTTGAGTGCATTTTTCGTTGTTTCTCTTAAAGAACAACAATTTTTTTGACAGTTTTTGTGAATAATGTTTCACTCTTCATGATCCTTTCAAGGCAAAGATACAAATACATGCAAGGACACAAAAATTAGAGGTTACTGAAATAAGAAAATCAAAGAAAAATTGTCATTAAAAAAAAGATTGCTTTGTATTGATAAGAAAAAGGAAAGGACACAACTATCTATATCACTTTGCTATCTTTATCTTCACTTAAACTTAAATTGATTGATTATTGTTATCATGTTGGTTCTTCCCTAATTCTCATAATTCTCTTTGATTATTATTATTGAATAAGAATAAGGGCATATTCTCCCCTATTGATATGTTCAGACTTCTTCCACCACCCCTACTCTTAAGGAGTGTTGATCCATCCTCTATTTATAAATAGGAAGAGCTATATAAAAGAAAAGAAAAAGAAAAAAATATATCTATATGATTACTAACAATTCTATGATTTGTTAGATGGAGGATAGGGGGTATCATCAAGAGCCAGCCTACCATGATCATAAAAAAGCAGTGAAGTGGCATTCCCACTATGGCCACCACACTAGGGATATGATCCAATGGGCACAGCAGAAAAAATAAAAGTCCTTGGAACAGGAGGTCTCATCACGAGCCGACCTGCCCACCTTTCACTTCTTCCTGGTGAATGGCATTGTGATCCAACTGGTTACCAAGCCAGCACAATGGCCTCCATTCTGACATCACAAAGCACTTTCCTAGGCATATATAAAGGATTATGGTTCCAAGGGTGAAAAAGCAACTTTGTCAAGGTTATAAACACCTGTGGGCAACAGAGCTCTGCTGATGGTATTGGAGTCATATTTTTCAACACCAATAGTAATTATAAACCCTTTTCTTATTTCTTTATATTTATTTCAAAAGAGGTTATGTTCCCAAATTCCTTTTTGAACCTTTTATGCATGAATATCATTTAAAATCAATCATAACGGTTTAAGTGGGATGAGGACCGCATAAGCATTTTACCTACGTCAGCTGTCCTTTTCCCTTTTTCACATCACTCCATAGCATCTCCATATCTATTCACGATTTTCATCATAAGCCTCGATTTCAGCAACTCGATACTTTTTGTGATCTTGTCATGGATATGTACACCTTTCCTTTTTTATATTGTACGATTTCCGTCTAGTACACTGCTCCTCCATTTAAATCAGTCGAGGATGACCTATCATACTTCACGGGGGCACCGGTGACTTCCAAAATACTCCTGCATATGTGTCAGTTTCCTATTTGGAGGTACTAGACTGCATCACATCCCTTAATAGCAAGTTTTAACGTTATTTGGATATTATCCGATATGCATAGTTTGTTGTTCCATTATTATCTTTGTGTATTGATGTGTAAAATTAACAGTGTGCAGAACTTAGACGAAATGGGAGGTCGATCAATACGCAATGAGCCACAAGTACTAACAGTTTCTGATGCTGTACAAGAAATTTTTGTAAGAGTAGGATGGATCACCTATTTTACATAGTTACAACAGCCCCATGAAATTGTGGCTATCGAATTTCTGTAGAATTTGTAGGGCGATCATTCCATAGTAAGAGGAAGGAAAATAACAATGACAAATATAGTAATTGCAGAAGTATCTGGACTACCAGTAGTTGGTCCCATATGGACACATAAGAAAGTAAGACTTCAAGATGCCATGGCCACCTTTCGGGACGAGGGACAGAACCTGATCATTAAAGGAAAAGGATTCTAGCCTTCATCTCTGGGGGAACCATGGACGGAACTAGCTAGAATAGTGCATAGCTACATTACGTGTGACAAGAGAAAGGATGTGGTAAGACCAAGCTGCCTCAAATTATTATCAGTATTAAACCAGAAATGTGCCGTAAATCTGCCTGCATATCTAAATTTTTTGTTGCATGATGCTACTGAGAGTATAAAGAGATCTCGTCATATAGATACTATAGTGAGCCACCATTGTTTAATTTGATTAATAGTAAGTTATAGCCTTGCTCAACAACAGACCAATTGGGAAGAATTGGTGTTTTCCATAGACGGGGGACTAGATTTACCAGCCCCAAAAAGTAAAAGAACCACCAACACAGCAAGCAGGCCTCTGAAACGTAGACACTCCTCCAGATTAAGAATAGGCAGGGGAATGTTTGAGAGCCTCCAGGGTAGCGGCAGCCAACCCTTAGAATTACTTAGTTCTGAAAATGAGCAACCCTCACAAACTGAAGGGAGAGGTAACCAAGAGTCAGAATTAGAGGAAGAAACTGAACACTCTAGTGAAGAAGAGAGGGAAGGAACTAAACTTCCTTTAAACCCTAGCGCAAGTTTGCCACAAAACCCATTGTAGGAGGATGAATTGGCCCAAATTTTGGCCAATATGAGTGAGTATATTCAACCCCAAAGTCCGCTTAACCTCATTTTTGAAGTCAAGCAATCGCAGGAACACTTTGCTCACACCAAGAGTTCATCAGAAGAAATAAATAATGAGGAAGAAATAGGAGCAGAAGCCACTCAGGAAGTGGCAGACCAAACTAGGGTTATCCCTCCAAAGGAACCTTGTCCAGAGCATGTAAACACTGAAGAGACGCTCCAAACAGAGGATATGGAAACCAGCCAGGGCAAAGGCACATCCCTTGAAGAGCAAAACCCAATGGAATAGCCGAGCCCAGAAAGAATAGAGATAGTTAGGGAAATATTTGTTCCTCCTGAAAAGAAGAAGAAAAGTGAAATTAAGAGGCTGCGAAAGGAACAGCAAAAATTTCAAAGTTTAGTAAAACAACTCAGACGGAAGATAGGGGCACTAAAAATAGTGGACGCAGCCATACAAACTAAACCCCATGATACAAAGGCCGCGGAGACTCAAACCGAGCCCATACACATTCAAGATGGTAAGGAACAGCATGCAGCTATTACAGACACAACTACCCAAATAGAAAATGCATATGTCTATGATAAATATGTTCAAACAGAGGCACTATCCTCCAGCAATACGGCCACCCAGACATTCCGTGATAAAGAGACACAGACTATGGGCACTCGGAATTGTGATAAGAGTACCCAGATAAATCTTCAACCCAAAGATGTTTTGATAAACAACCACCCTAGTATAACAAAACTCCAAGAGGATCTGGCAAAAGCTCAGCGGACTATAGAGAAGCTTGAGGAAGAGATTGTTCCTCAAAAGAAATATCAAGAATTACAGCAGCAATTAAAGAGCATCAATGCATCAGAGAACGAAGCCTTCGATAAATATCAAAGGGCAGAAGAAAAAGTTGAAGAGGTAAAGAACAGCCTGAAAACAGTCAAGAATCAAATGGATACTCTCTGTTCTTTATATATAGATGTTCTAGCATGTAGGTCACCTGCCAAAAACTATGCTTTGTTTCTGTTAGAAAGATATTTACAATTAAAAATTAAGGCTGTGAAGGCAGGGAAATCTATAGAATTAAAAACTGTTGATGATTTTATAAATTGTTGTAAACACCATGGAGTAAAAGTTCAATGATTACTCTGTGAGTTTTATTTACATAATTTTATATTGGAAGAGGAAATGGAGAAAAATCCCAGTCCTTTTGTGGGTGATGTACAGTTTCAAGCATTTATTTCATTTGTTGTCAACCAGTTAAAGTGGCTCAAGGCCCATAATACTTTTCAGAGGAAAGAAAATGGGCTAGACCTTTGGGTTAGGGGTGAACCGAAAAACCCATTACAGCTGCTGGCTAAACATAAAAGCCTAATGAAAAAGGAAGGAGTGATCCAAACCCTGGGACCCATCCACAAAGAAATTGTCTAGCAAGGGGTAGAATATTTCCTCTCTATCAAAGACAATTCCTTGGCAGCAGCTAAATTCATATGGAAGACTTCCAATCAGAATATACAAGATAGGGAGCCATTCAATTACAAGAACTTCAAGTTAGCTGCAGATCGCCTGGTTACCTATAGTAACCTCATCTTGAGGGAAGGCTCGTATTGGCTTGGTTGTAGGTTTCGAAGCCCTATTACCTGGTATCCTGCAGAAGGGTACAAGGCCATATATGAATTTCCTGAAGGGAAAACAAGGCCCATCTTTGAAGTTTTAGCTACAAATCATGGTTTTAGACCACTGCATGACAATCCCTCTCCAGCCTATTCTTTGACTACTTTGCATGCAAATTACATGGTTTTCATGAGGCCATGAAAAATGGTAAGTAGGGGGGTGTGTTGAGCTATGGAAAAGGTATGAATTTGCCATTTATTTCCTTATCTTTTCCTTTTATCATAACTCCTTTTATTCCTAAGATGATAATATATCAAAGAATTATAGCGAAAACTAGGGAGCTATTGATTATTGTGAATTAGTTAATTATTTTCTTTTTCCATGCAGAAAATAGAAGAAACAGAAAACTACCATTTTTAAGGAAAAGACAAAACAGAGCAACTGTTTTTCCTTCACCAAGAAGTCGTATCCGGATAAGCAGATCAGGATTAGAGCGCATAGTTAAGGATAAGGATGGAAAATCACAGCATCAACGCAAGAAGACAAAGGGATTAACTAGAGTTAGAAGATGGAGCATATCCCTTAGGATCTCTTGATCCTGAGGGATCATTGTTTTATAGTCTATCTGTTATTCCTTGTTTTATCCGCCTGTATAATATAAAAGGGACAACTCTTGTAAATATTATGGATTATCACCCATCATTATTCAGAATTTGTTGTTGTATTTCTACTTTGATTATCGACTCTCGTTGATTAAAATAGAGAACAATTGTCTGTAACATTTTCATATGATTAATACATAAGTCAGTTGCTGTTCCATTTGTTTATACTGAAGTAGTTCGGTGGTGCTTCACTAGCAGCTAAGGGCCTGGCCCTGGTGGATCCACTTACTATCTGTACCATTACTTTCAATCACAGTCGTGTGATGGTTTGGTTTGGTTTTCATTCATTTAAATCACATTACTTTATTGTTCTTTGTTTCTAGAGTTTATGAATTGTCTTATTGTAACTGAATTGTGTTGTCGTTCCTTTTTATCATAATAAGTTATCATCTTTAGAAACTATATTGTTATTCTGTTCATTTCAATTATAAAGCTTTGTTATTCATTTCAGTAAACTGCCTTTGTTGTTCATTGTAGATTGTTGTTCGTTTCTATTATATCATATTGTTGTTCATTTCTTTTCTGCAAGTATTTGGTTTTGCCTTTTAGCATCATTACAGTTAGCACATTTATTCCATTAGCAGTATTGTCAATTTGATTCCTTGTCATTTCTCATTAATCGCTTTAGTGTGGAGTGTGAGATCAGCAACTGTAAAGAACATTGGCTACTAGTGTCAGAGTTCTCAGATTGTGGATCTTGTTATGTTTGGTTTCACTTTCATCAGTTGACAAAGGAAAGAGTTATTGCTACTGCATCCTTGACTGATAGTTGCTATTAATTTCCTGAGTGAATGATTTAGTTTCATAGCATTGAGTTTATTATAATTGCAAATAGGTTTTATTTCGATCATTCGTTTACTCTTGTATTTGAAGCACTATACTACAAATTGGAAAACATTACTCTTGGATTAAATTGCCGCCTCAGACTGAGTACACTCTTGAAATAGAAAATCGTTCCTGGATTGATAATTAATGTAGGATAAATAGGAGTTGAAAAGACACCTTTTATACCTCAACAGTACTCAAAGCAACCTTGACCAAGACTGTAATATTGCACAGAAGAGACTAGGAAGAAAGGATTCCAAGGCAGTTTGGGCATACCGTACCACATGGACAAATACTACTAGACATACACCATATGAACTTGTCTATGGGAAACAAGTTTTGCTTCCAATTGAATTCCAAGTGGAGACTTTTAGAACAACAATAAGTTTGGCCTTGATCTATCTAAAGCTCAAAAACAAAGGTTAACACAGTTGAATGAGCAAGATGATATTTGACAAGATGTTATCCAAAGTACCAACATATTCTAGTAGAAAAGATAAATATGACATGAAAAATTCATCAAAGTGAAGAAATTCAAGCCAGGTGACTGGGCTCTTCTTTTTTACTCTAAATTCAAATATTTTCAAGGAAAATTTCAGACTCACTAGATTGGTCCCTATTAGATAGATATTGTCTTTGATAGTGGAGTAGTTCAAATTAAAATTATTGATGAAGAAAATATTACTTTCCTTATTAATGGTCATATATTAAAGTTATATCACATGCCCTTGACAAGAGAAGAATTTGTCAAATATTTGCAAAATAATTCTGTTTTCAGTATGGTTGAAAAAGGAGATTTTTCTCCTCATCTTCCAACTAAATTGTAATTTTCTTTCCTTAAGCTGGGAAAAAATAAATAAATAAAATAATAAATAATAAAAAAATAAAATAATAATAATAATAATAATAATAATAAATAAATAAATAAATAAAAATATATCTTAACTGAAAACCAAGAGTTCTTGGTGGTTTATATTTTCATAATTCCTTGTGTTGTTCCATTTTCTTTTTATTCCTCCTTTTCTTATAATAATCTTTTTAGGTCTAATAAGTATTTTTGGAGACCTAGATTTCTTCAAGCATTTTCAAAGGTTACCAACACCAATAAAAATCAGCCACATCATCAACAAGAAGTTTTCTAGAACAATTATAAAAGTTTAGAAGGCAACTAGAAAATTTAATAACCTTTGTATCTCAGTTCAAAATCTACATCTAATGACATACTTGCAGAAGCAATCAATAAGTAAGCATCCAAAAGGCATAAAAAAGGTGAAAAATCGACAAATGGCTACATCAAAATGTATATACAAAGGATATTAAGTCATTTTTCATTAAGAAATTATATATCCATGGGCTTGTATAATAATCATGATACACCTTATTTTAAAATCATGACTGTGTACTATAACATATCATGTTCACACCTAACATCCTTATCAAAATCCATCTCATTATGTTAAAAATTGTTCCACCGTATGCAAATTATTTGATAACATCTCAACGATCCTATAAAAATAGATCAAGTAAACTCATGGGAAATCATTAGCTAAGGAGGTGTCTTATTTAAATCCAATCACTTACCTATTTCATTCACACCCTACTTCCATCACCCTTACTCATTTTCTACTGTATCCATCTCCATTTATCCCTATCAATAAAGAGGTAATTTGAGGGTTCAACTTCTCTTTCGCCATGGGTGTTACTGTCCAGTTTGAACCACATGGAGAAAACTCTCGTAATGCCTATCCAAAGGTCAGAGACTAGTTGAAAAAGGTGAAATGACTTCAGTTTTTTGAGAAATTCAATGGGCATGGAGTAGAGGTTACACAATATTTTGCTTGAGCCTTTGACGACATAGAGGTTGAGATAGGAGACGCCAAGCTTAAGATTTTTGAGTATGTTATCACCTTAATTTTTTTTTTTCAAATTTGGAAAGTTTGCCTTATTTCTAGTCATGGTATTATAATAAGTTTTGAGTCATCGCATGCTTAAAGGGATAAGTGATAGGATTAGAGTCTCAATAGTTTCATTCTCATTTCCAAACCCTTCTTCTAGTCATGGTGTTAGAGGGTCTCTAGGTCATTTCATGCTTAAAGGGTTAGGTCATAGGGTTAGACGTCTTTAAGGCCATATTTCATTTCCAAACAAAGTTTGACAACCTTATTCCATGTCTTATAAGTTCCACCTTGTGTTTAGAAGTCATATCTCAAGTCATTTTGAAAAAAAATTGAAATTAGCTACGAACCCACGTTTTCGTAGTGCAGACAGTGTAAAAAACTTGTTTTGCGCTACAAAATGACTAAAGCAGCCTTTTTCAACAGAAAAAACTTTGTTTTCTGTTTTAAGTAGTCAACTTCCAAGGGGTTTCTTGAGCAACTGAAAGCATATTTTGGAAAACTGAAAGCAGTTCTTCTTCATAACATGCATATCTACAAAAAATAATTTCAGTTTCTTCAAATTCATTATGGGCTGGGATAAATTGATGACTCAAATTGCGCTACGAAAGGGCTGAAAGACATTGAGAGAAACATTCTGCTTTCTCGTTTTAGTAGTATTTTTCAAGATTCGTTTCTGGCCACATTCAAAAGTATTTTGGAATTATGGAGATCACTCTTCATAAAATCTCCAGCTACAATAACCTATCTCACTTTTTTCATAAGTGTTACCAGTTGGGAGATACAAGGCTTTCTTTGAAGCCATATTTTCAGAAATCAGAATTTTCCAGTTTACACCTGATATTCAAAGACAGTTTCTGGGCAGTAGGATAGGTATCGTAAAAAACAAAGCGAGGTTTTTGTTAAGAATATAGTGGTCTCCAAAAGACTCCTTCAGTTTTGCAAAATACAATTTTGATGAGGAGAAAAAATCTTTGTCCCAACACTTACTTTTCAGCTAGAACAGAATAGAAAGTTACAATTTCTTGATGCAGTTTTGTTGAGGAGAAGGATTTTATTTCTTGAAATTATTTCAAATATGATATTTGTTGATTATTAAAGCCTGTAGATATCATGGAAAAAGTGAAAGAAGTTTTGAAGACTGAAATTTTTGAAAAGAGTTGCGTAAAAGACATACAGAGCGGTTTCGTAGCGCGCTACGAAACTGCAATAGGTGCAGTTTTTGAGCAGCCAGATCAGCTCTCATTATACTCCTTCAAGGGATTGATTTTCATATAGGTGGAAGAGAAAAGTTATATGGAAGTGATAACACATATCACTTGTCTCAAAAGGTCAATTTGGTCAGCAAATGGATTCGAAAAGCATCAATGAATGTTAAAGCTTAAATGTAGGAAACAAGTTCCTAGTTTTCAGGACAGATAAGGGATGAGTCAACATAATCTAAAAACAAGGTTAAAGGCTTCATCAAATTTGAATTCATGGAGATATAGGTGTTAAAGAGAATTTTTAATTCCTAGATAAGGTTGTTTTAGTCATAATAATGAGTTTTTCTCCTAATTGTATTAGGACTCTAAGACAGTTAGTTAACTATTACTTGTAATTAATAGTCTGTTTTAGGTATGAATAGGTGTCAAGCTAGGAAATTTGAATTCCCCTCAAGTTGGATCAGGGAATCCAAGATTGTAATGATAACTCTATAAAAGACAAGAGGTGGAATTCCTCAGGGGTTGGAAAATGTTATAGAAAAAGACTACTTTTGTAAATGTTGTGGAGGGACTGATATATACAGAAGCAGTTTAACTTTTTCTGAATCTAAGATTCTTATTGTACTTCAGTGAGCTTTATATTTTATCTTTGATATGTTTTACTTCCATAGTCTTAATTCTTATTACTCAAAATTCATGGAGGAACATGCTCTGACTTCCTTTAAGTGTTAAATTATGGTGAATTGAGTTCTTGGGTCCTATCTTTGGATTTCTTCAATGTTTTAATACTTATTACTCAGAATTCATGGTTGCTCATGCTCTGACTTCCTTTAAGTATTAAACTCTGATGAATCACTTTAAATACTTTCCTTTTGAATACCTTGATGGATCATTACTCAGAATTCATGCCCACTTGCTCTGACTTCTATGAACTTCAAGTTATTGAGACTTTCCTGAATGTGTTACTCTTTCATTAAAGTATATACAAGCCTCAGTTTTATAAGAAGAGCTATTTGTTATATTTATCTCTATCACTGACTCCAAAGCCCAATGGTAGCAAGTCTCCGTCTTTCAACCTATAAACATAAATCACAAACCATAGAGTTAGCCATCTATCTATATCTTTAATCAATATCATTAACCCTTGAGAGAGCCCTCTCAAGCTGAGGAGGCTAAGCCTCAACCAACAGATTGGTTTGAAATAGTTACACTGAGATTGACTTGATGAGCAACCTATCAGGGTCATATTTTGGTGATAACATTTTGGTGCGTCTGCCGAGAGTCGAAAGATATACATATCTCAAAAAATCATGAAGTTGAACTCTTGAAGGTAGCAATAACTTCAGAATCTGTTCGAGGCTGGAAAACTACCTTGGCAACTCCACACATCAAATAACAAATTGGAAGGTGACTCCACTGCTAAGAAAATCAGTTGCCTAAATGAAGTTTCAGGATGAGTTCCATTGCAAGTTTCAGGATGAGTTCCTTTGCAAGAAAAAAATTCCAGGTATGCTCCTATGGATTGGTCTCATATCCCTGGTTTTCCAAATCCTATGCCAAAGGTTGATTGGTTAGATGATCTTCCAATATTCAAAAATGAAAAGAAAGACAATGCTGCTCTTCATTTGGTTAGGTTCCATTTGCATGTACATAGTCTTAAGGTTCAGTTCCCTGAAGACTGCCTCATGAAGATGTTCATGACCACTCTAGAAGGAAATGCATGGTCTTGGTATAAAGGTTTAGCAGATGGTTTATTGTATTCTCTTGTTAATTTTCATGATGAATTCTATGAGATGTATAAAGAATGTCATCCTTCCTTATTGCTAGTCAAAGGTTGTTGTAAATATTCTGTGAGTCTTATTCAATATTTGGAGGATTGTTATGATGATGATGAATTTATGGATGAAGAAATTTTAGAGGCTCTTCATAAAAATACATTTCAACAACTAGAAGAAAGGATAACATCCCATGACATGCAACATAGAAATTAGCAAGAGTATACCTATGAAAATCATATTACATCCTCCGAGATTGATGTAGAGACACAGCAGACTTGTCAGTCTTCGGATCATAGTCAAGATGAAAATAATTGCACACACCAAGAAGAAATACTGGAAGAAATTTTTTATAACCCTCAGGCAGAGGAAAAGGTTGATCATTTCTGTAATTCCTTGCAATAGATTACTTCAAAGAATGATCATAATAGTGAGGAAAATTACATTATCTATGGGAATCATGCAAAAAAGCAGTTGGATAACTTATCAAATAAATGTTGTGTGACTAAAGATCAGTTGTTAGAAGTAACAGGATGTTATGAGGATCATCAAGATGATCATGTATTCTGGGATCCTATAGCTAAATACATGGAAGAGTTTTACTCTCCAGTGTTTCAGTTTTTCTATGAAGATCAGAGGAAATTTCAGTGGCAGTGGTCATCACAATATCATAGCTACTTTGAACTCCGATGCAGTCAAAAAACTCAAATATCAAATAAAAAAAATGATTGGCTACATTGGAAATTTCACATTGATTGAGCTGAAAGAAGTTTACAATTGATAGGGTAGGTAGGTAGGAAAATGCAAATAAGCTCAAGGTTGACTGAGCAATTTTTACTAGGTACAGTTTGAAGCAGATTGGGAAGAATTTAAGGGTTTTTATTTTTAAAGGAATGGATTTCAGCACTTGAGCTACTATTTCTTAGCATACCACAGGGGGCATACTATCCCTAGTGGAGCCACTGTTATCCACCTTAAAAAAAAATTAAACTTTGGAAAGTTTTCCTTATTTCTAGTCATGGTCTTATAATAAGTTTTGAGTCATCGCATGCTTAAAGGGATAAGTGATAGGATTAGAGTCGCAATAGTGTCATTGTCATTTCCAAACCCTTCTTCTAGTCATGGTGTTAAAGGGTCTCTAGGTCATTTTATGCTTAAAGGGTTAGGTCATAGGGTTAGAAGTCTTTAAGGTCATATTTCATTTCCAAACAAAGTTTGACAACCTTATTCCATGTCTTAGAAGTCCCACCTTGTGTTTAGAAGTCATATCTCAAGTCATTTTGAAATTAGCTATGAACCCACATTTTGGTAGCACAGACAGTGTAAAAAACCTGTTTTGCACTACGAAATGACTGAAGCAATGTTTTTCAACAGAAAAAACTATGTTTTTTGTTTTAAGTAGTCAACTTCCAAGGGGTTTCTTGAGCAACTGAAAGCATATTTTGGAAAACTGAAAGAGGTTCTTCTTCCTAACATACCTATCTACAAAAAAAATTCAGTAATCTCAAAATTCATTATGAGCTGGGAGAAATTGATGACTCAACTTGTGCTATGAAATGGTTGAAAGACATTGAGAGAAACATTATGCTTTCTCATTTTAGTAGTCTTTTTCAAGATCCGTTTTTGGCTACATGAAAAAGAATTTTGGAATTATAAATGAGGTTTCTCTTCATAAAATCTCCATCTACAATAACTTATCTCACGTTTTTCATAAGTGTTACAAGTTGGGAGATACAATGCTTTCTTTGAAGCCATATTTTCAGAAATCATAATTTTCCAGTTTACACCTGATATTCAAAGTCAATTTCTGGGCAGTAGGAGAGGTATTGAAAAAAACCAAGAGAGGTTCTTGTTAGGAATAGAGTTCTCTCCAAAAGCCTCCTTCATTTTTGCAAAATACATTTTTGATGAGGAGGCAAAAGCTCTGTCCCAACACCTATTTTTCAGCTAGAATAGAATAGTAAGTTACAATTTCTTGATGCAGTTTTGTTGAGGAGAAGGATTTTATTTCTTGAAAGTATTTCAAAGATGATCTATGTTTATTATTAAAGCTTGTATATATCATGGAAAAAGTGAAAGAATTTTTGAATACTGAAATTTTTGAAAAGAGTTGTGTAAAAGACATACACAGCAGTTTCGTAGCGCGCTACGAAACTGCTGTAGGTGCAGTTTTTGAGCAACCAGATCAGCTCTCATTATACTCCTTCAAGGGCTTGATTTTCGTATAGGTGGAAGAGAAAAGTTCTATGGAATTGATAAAACACATCACTTTGTCTCAAAAGGTTAAGTTGGTCAACAAATGGATTCGAAAAGCATCAATGAAGGTTAAAGCTTAAATGCAGGAAACAGGTTCCTGGTTTTCAGGACAGATAAGGGATGAGTCAACAGGATCTAACAACAAGGTTAAAGGCTTCATCAAATTCGAATTCATGGAGTAATAGGTGTCAAAGAGAATTTTTAATTCCTAGATAAGGTTGTTTTAGTCATAATAAGGAGTTTTTCTCCTAATTGTATTAGGACTCTAAGATAGTCAGTTAACTGTTACTTGTACTTAATACTCTGTTTAGGTATGAATAGGTGTCAAGATAGGAAATTAAAATCCCCTCAAGTTGGATCAGGGAATCCAAGATTGTAATGATAACTCTATAAAAGACAAGAGGTGGAATTCTTCAGGGGTTGGAAAATGTTATAGAAAAAGACTACTTTTGTAAATGTTGTGGAGGGACTGATATATACAGAAGTAGTTTAACTTTTTCTGAATCTGAGATTCTTAGTGTACTTCAATGAGCTTTATCTTTTATCTTTGATATATTTTACTTCCATAGTCTTATTGCTTATTACTCAGAATTCATGGAGGGACATGCTCTGACTTCCTTTAAGTTTTAAAGTATGGTGAATTGAGTTCTTGGGTCCTATCTTTGGATGTTTTTCTTCAATGTTTTAATACTTATTACTCAAAATTCATGGTTGCTCATGCTCTGAATTCATTTAAGTATTAAACTCTGATGAATCGCTTTAAATACTTTCCTTTTGAATACCTTGATGTATCATTACTCAGAATTCATGCCCACATGCTCTGACTTCTATGAACTTCAAGTTATTAAGACTTTCCTGAATGTGTTACTCTTTCATTGAAGTATATACAAGCCTTATTTTTATAAGAAGAGCTATTTTTTATCTTTATCTCTGTCACTGACTCCATAGCCCAATGGTAGCAAGTCTCCATCTTTCAACCCATAAACATATAAAATCACAAGCCATAGAGTTAGCCATCTACCTATATCTTTAATCAATATCATTAACCCTTGAGAGAGCCCTCTCAGGCTATGGAGGATAAGCCTCAACCAAAAGATTGGTTTGAAATAGTTACACTGAGATTGACTTGATGAGCAGCCTATCAGGGTCAAGAGTCATAGGAATAGTGATGAATATTGAAGGAACTTATTGCATAACCCACACATGGATACCTTGACATTTAAAAAGTTATACCATTCACTGCATTGAAGACCAAATGGAGAATCCTATTGCTTGTCCTCCAAAAGTTTCTAACTTGAGAAGGCAGGTTTGGTACTATGATATTTTATCATGTTAGGTTGCTCATGCATTTTGTAGAAGGAAGGGAAATGAATTTACCTTATTATTTGATGTGGAATTTAAAAAAAAAACCCTTTAACATTTGGAGAGAATCTTAAAATACCGATAGATCCCTGTATCACAATGGTTTGGAAAAAATTCTCGTAGAAGCTCCAAAAGAGGAAAATTTTCCAAAAGCTAAGAGGAGTTGATGAAGGACATTACAAAACCATAACCCTGAGTGTGTTGTAGAAGAAGACAAAGAAGGTTTTCATATCAATGAACCATAACCAATAGAAATTTTACTAGAGGAGGATGCACCACTCAGTAAGTACTTGGAGAATATTAGATTAAAAAAAAGGAAATTAGAAGATCAAGATAAGATACAAAGAAAGAGTAGTAAGAGAAATATGTCACAAGAACCAATGAAATCAAAGCAGAAATTGAGAAGGAGCAAATGACTATCCAGGATTTCACGTGAGTCAATACACCAAAACCCTCTAGAAACTGTCAATCTAGAAGAAAAATATGATGTTTAGGATGTTTACTTAGGAACAGAGGAAAAAATTTCAGTCCATCAAAGTCCAATATGAAAGACTCCAAAAATTGATCCAGCTCAACAAGAAGTTTACAAATAATTGTAGAATTTGGAGAAAAGAGTGCAGAAGAAGGTAAAGTCCCCCGAAGAAACTCAATTTCATGAAGTTTTATGTGATGATTATCTTATAACTTATTTATAGGTACATGCAACTACTTCTCAAGGGAAGCAAGAAACCATTCCTACTTTGAAAGAAGATATTTCTCAGTTAGAAGTATTAAACAAGTATATCATAGAAGAAACTGAAATGGTGAAAGCACATAACGAAATATTGGAGGCAGAAAATGAAACTATGTTGTTAAGAATGTGTTTTTTGTATAAGAAAAATAAAAACATTAAACCAAACAAGAAGGTGCTAAAAAATAATGTTAAAGGATTGCAAGAAAAACTCCTCATGAGAAAACCTAGATGGGACCTTAATGTGAAAAACAAAGGGATTCCAAGCAACATGGATGTGTTAATTTAGGCCTTAGAAGAAGCATAATGGTGAGGAGATTTCTTTATTTTTGAGTTTTGTGCATGAGTACATGCAACATCCTCAGCATGGGTGAATGTCAGTTGCTTGAATTGCCTTAATTTTGACACTCTTTTTCCCATTATTATTATCATCCCATTTATGTTTTGATATATATTTATAGGTCATAATGCTATCAATTTCATTTCAGCTATGAAAAAAGGTATTAAATCATTATTTCCCATAATCTAGACTTTCTTTATGAAATTGACTAAAATGTCTCTTTTGCTACCAAATTGTAACATTTCCATAACTGACTGAATTTTTCTTAGCTCAATCCAAGGTTAGATAGGATGTAGAGAATTCCAAAGAGAAAAAATAACATGAGTAGATGCCAAATTCCAAGTACATGCTTATCCACATTTTATGCCAACTCAAAATATTCACTGGATTGAGAATATGTTCGTTAAAACATCCAGGTCAACATCGTTTTGTTCATGTGCAAAGGTTCCAGAAAGAGATTTCAACATCAAGCAAGTGTGGAAAAATTAATATTAAGCAAGCGAGTTTCATATGGGTGATGCGTAGAAGAATATCAACCTGATTTTCTACGATAGAGAAAATCATGTTAAATCTACTTCATAGTCAAAATCAAAAACTGTGTTGTCGATCTATAAAATTTCCTTTCAGAATTTATTTCTTTGTTAATTCAGAAATGTATAAATATATCCTTGCTCTACAAGTCAGGGGATATAGAGGATTTACACTACCTGCTCTATTTTAAACTGTCAAAAACCTTTTTCTTTTATTAATATCAATACTCTATTCTGGAAGTGCAAATGCATATTTAGTTGATTTGATTTGAATTTGTAACACTCACACTTAATGGGAAGGCCCCTTAGAGAGCTATAAGGAAGTTAAATGTTTTATTTCCTTCTCATTTTAACTATCTTTTAGTTTGTTTTGAAATTAATTTAAGTTTTTATGTACTTACTAATTTCCATGCCCCACGATTGAGCACTCATTAAATGTGAAAACAACCAAAAATATTTCAGTTTGCAACTCTGTTCATTAGGAGTTTCCACTTAGTCTCAGATTTAAATGGTTGAATTGATTCATATCTCCATTGCACATACTAGCGATCTATCACAAATTAAAGTTTCATTTATGCTCTTTAGTTTATGCAATAGGGTTGATTTCAAGTAGTTTGGTTTTAGAACCAGTTTCAATTCCACTAGATAAAATAGGATTTCAAATTGATGCAGTAGATGAAGATTTCATTTCAGCAAGTAGAGTAACCTTTTAAATTTGATTCAACTAGAACAAGTTCCTTCAATTCAATGCAATTAGACTAGCCATTTCAATTTGACACAAGCATAGTAGATTCAATTCTTGTTATTTGATCTTGTTTTTGGAAGCATAGTTTACCTTTTCAAGTTTGATAGAATGAACATGTGTGTAAAGTTGAGATGAGTTTATCTTGATTTAGTTCATTTTTGTAATTTCCTTTACTAGATTAAAAACTAATTTTTTATTTTATAATTAAAAATAACAACTCTTAACATATATTGTGCACATGCACTTCACAAGTACACAAACCTTGGTTTGAAAATTAATGAAGTAATTTAACTACCAATTGAATTTCCCAACGGTAGGAAAGAAATTTTTATACTTCCACCTCCACGATGCACTATTATTCTACCTAGGAAACCTTTGTATTCCTTCAAGAAAGCATGCCAAGATGATCTGGGAGGCATATTACACTCATGTAGTAGGGAAGTCTAGAATGAAGAAGACACTGGCAGTATTGTAGAAATATTTTTATTGGTTGAAACTTCAAGAGGATGTTTGTAAGTATATCAAGTCTTGCACCACCTATGTCATTGAAAAACCAACCTTTAAGAAGTAAGGCCTCTACACTCTTCTAACTACTCCTAACCTACCTTAGGATTCCATCTTGATGCCCTATATGTATGGTTTTCCTTCTACCAGGAATGGTATTGACCGGGTGTTTGTGGTCGTTGATATATTTTCTATGATGTTTATTCTGATTGCCTAGAAGAAGAGTATCATGGCAGAAGCTACCACCGAGCTCTTCATCGAATGGGTGTGGGTACAATTTTGGGTCCCACAAACCAACATATAAAATTATAATTGCACATTCCTAAGTTCACTTTGGTTAAGCCTCTGGTCATTGTTAGACACCAATCTCACAAAATCAATTTCCTTCCATCCATGACTAATGGCTAGACAAAGGTCGCCAATAGGATTATCATGCATATTTTGTGCATGTATAACTCCAAGCTTCCACACACATGGGATGACAGTCTCCCCTATGTTGAACACAATGACAATAGATCTCTCCATAGCTCAACTGGACATAGTCCCTTTTAGGCGAGCTTGACATTTCAACCATTAAGTCCCATTAATGTCACACTGCCCCTTACAAATACACAAGAAAAATGTACACATGTTCCATCTGAAGCCCATAAAGCTATAAGTTTTATTGAAAAAATTCAGCACATCTACTAGTAGGTCCATGATATCTTATAAAAATATAATACTAATTGCAAAAAAAGCCATGATAAGCCTTGGGTGCCACACAAGTTTCAAGTGGGAGACAATGACTGGTTGCATTTGCAAAAGGAATGCCTTGTAGAGGCCCATCAAAAGCTTCAACTACTCTGTAGTGGACCTTATACCATCACCAAGGTTATGGGTGAAATTATTTTGAGCTAACTACCCCCCAAACCCCCTTTTATTAGCCTACACGTAGTATTCAATGTGGATCACCTTCGGCCATAGTTTCCACCATTGTTAGACACAAATAAAATCATAGAGCAACTGATACTGATAAAGATCAACCCAAATTACATTGAATAAGTAACAATTGATCAAATCATGGAAACATAGATAGGAGAAATTTCCAATAGAGGATCCAGATGTATCAGGTTGTCAAAGCAATCCAACTCATGCAACAAGGCAAGTGGCTTACTAGGGGCCAAGTTCAACAGAAGTTTCCTCATCTCATGGAGGCACTCAATGCAGTGGAGACTATTGCTTCCTAAGCGGGGAGGACTGATCCAGGTGGATAATAGTGGCCACCCACCTATGCCACCGGCTCACAACATGATTTTTATATTTTGGTAGATTTCTATATTTTTTAGTTTTATGTCTTAAAACTTTTAGAGCCATTTTGAGGCCCCAAACGATGTTTTTTGGGGAAACAACCCAACCAAATTTATAAATTGTATTTGGCGGTCAAAAATTTTACTTGTTGGTTATACCTTTAAAATGGGCTATCATAAATGAAAAAAAAAATCATATTCCAAATTTAGGACCCTGAGAAGTTAACGTTCCAACTTACCCCATCGAGGCCCAAAATCCTTTGGCGCTTCATCTCGTAGGGTTAGGTTTTTGGATTTTTTGGGTTTATCATTAATTATTTATGATAAAAATGCCTCTAAGCCTCATTGTAACACAATTTAGGAATGCATAAAGCCATCACATCTCTTCCCAGAGATAGTGTACCACCAATCAAGCTAGTTTGTCTTCATTTTGCATGTATATAGTTTCATCATTTTACATTTACTAAGTGAAGCCAAGTTTCATTGTTTCTTTGTGTTTTGGTTACAAATTTGTATTTCATTTTGTTCCCTTCATAAATTTGGATCAATTAGATAATGAATCAACCAGTGTATTTAACTCTCAATACACATGTATGAAAGTGATTCAATTAAAGGACTTATTCTCCTTGAGTTTTTTAACCAAATGAAGTAAGAGAACGTTCTAAATCTAAAGTTCTTCATTAATCTAGGAAATAACTAGCTTTGAATCACTGAACACATATTGTTGATCCAACCCTTTCTCCAAATTTATCTTTGTTAGAATTTTTAGGTCCATAAAATCCCCGAAGTTATTATTTCCCCTACCAATATTAGGATTGAAGTGAAAACAGTGAGAATATAAAAGACAAAGAAGGCCTCCCAAGTTGGTTGTGGCCTCGCAGCATTGGTAGGCCCCATTAAAAAACCTACTCCCTTTTTTATCAATAAAGACTTCACCCACATGCATGTATTTCACAATTTTCTACGGAGGCCAACAATGTTGATAGACTTGCACTATTCTCACCTACTTAACCCAAGGTTACACAATTTCAACAAAATAACTAAGCTAGTTCCCATAAAAATCATTCATGTTGTTGATTTACTATGTTGTTCCAATAATATAAAGAAAACTACAGTCACCCTCAAACCCCATCTATTCGAATGTCTATCTAGAAGATTCGTAAAGCCAACTTATTTTGTTGTTTGATTCATTTATTGAATTTTCATGCAAATTTTTAGTTGATTATAATGGGTATGTCTAGATTGTTGGAGACAATATAAGAGATCCTTCTAAAATAGCAATCAAACATAATGGAACTTATTTTGACCTTGGTCAATGTCTTAGTAACATCACCGCTATAGAATGACGTTTTTTTAAATTTATGGAAACCTATCCAACAAGATTTTATCATCTTTGAGATGTTATTCTCATCAAGTGATATCTCAAGTAAGGGTCAACTAACCCTTATTCTGGCATAGAATTCTCATGGTGGGGGAGGATGAAAAAGGGTTAATTGACCCTTCCTCAAAGATGGTATTTGCTTCATGGTTTAAATGACCCTTCCTTGAGTATATTTTACTATAATTTGGGTCTTATAAAAGGATTTACCAAGCCTTATTGCAAAATAAAATTATGATTTAGGGGAGTAATAGAGAATGGTAAATTTCCATTCTTTAATGATGATATTCTCGTAATAGGGTATCCAATGGAAGGTTTAATCAACACTTCTTAAAGCATAGTATTCTCATCGATATGAGCAGAAATAAGGATCAACCAAACCTTTCTTGATGATGGAATTCCTGTCATGAGGTATCTAGTGGAGGGGTCAACCCATCCTTCTTAAATCATAATATTTACATGGAGAAGGGTAGGTCAACACATCCTTCTTCAAAAATAGTATTTACATGGAGGTGGAATATGGAGAAGGGTAGATCAACCCTTCTTGGTGGATGGTATTAGAATCACAAGATGGCTGGTGGAATGGTCGGGAGACATTTCCTCAAGCAAACTTCTTGCATAAGGAGGATCCTAGAAAAAGGTTGATTGATAACTTCCTCCAATATAGTATATTATTGTAGGGGGGTGATAAGGAACAATCAGTTGAAATTTCATCAAATATGGTCTTTGCATCATGTTTATATGTTGGAAGAGTCAACCAAGCATTCTTCCAGCATAGAATTCTCAAGGAGAGGGAAAATAGAGAAGGGCCAAATGACCCTTCCTTGATGATGATATTCTTGTCATGCGATATTCAGTGGAGATTTTATCTAACTATTATCCATGCATATTATTATAATGGATGGTTATCATGGTGAAGAGTCAGTCAAACTGTCCTAAAGGATGTTATTCATATTGTGGGGTATTCTATGAAAAGTTCATCCAACCCTTCCTCATTGACAACATTTTAATTTTGGCCCTATCCAGTAGAAAGGTTGGTTGAAACTTCTTCGAGGATATTATTTTCATTTATGGGAGAATGGAGAAGGGTCAACTAAAACTTCCTTAATGATCGTAGTATTATTGAAGGGTCAATCAATCCTTCTTCAAGCATAGTATTCTCATGGAGTGGTGACATAGACAAAGGTTGGTTGAACCTTCTTGGGGTGTGGTATTTACATCATAGGGTATCAAGTGGAATGGTTGACCAATATTCCACGGGAAAGCCTTTAATATAAGGGTGCTCATGGGAATTAAATATCACTTAACCCTTCCTCTAATATAATATTCTCATGGAGAGGGAGTAGGGGGAATGTTCTATTGAACCTTATTGAATGATGACACTTCCATCATGGTTTATTTATTGGAAGGATAATTCAACTCTTACCCAAGTATATTTTTCACATAAGGGACATCATAGATAAAGACTAGTTGACCCTTCCTCTAGCATATAATTCTGATGGACAAGGAGAATGGACATGGGTTAATTAACCCTTTCTCAGTGATGGTATTCTAATTATGGGGTATATAATGGATTGGAAATCCAACCTTTCTCTAATATTAGTAGTCTCATGGAGGGGAAGCATCGAGAAGGTTTGACCAAACTTTGTGTTGTAGTTTCTCTAACCATCATCCAAAGTTTTTCCCATGCTTAGATTTTGGAGCCTCCCTTCTGCCCATAGGTGTTATAGACATTTTTGTGCCTCGCAGCATGGAGCATGAAATGTCAATAATTACAGGGATCCTCAGTCCCTAAACATGTTGTTCTTACCCCTAGAGGAACAAGGTCAGCAAACCACAGCACTTCCTATCAGTTCTCCACCTGAAAACACTCAAAAACAGGCTATTTTTGGATCATGTCAGCTGCTCCACTGAGCATCTGCGCTGAATGTCAACTGCTCCTCCTTGTACCTGCGCTGAAAGTCAAAACCAATGAAGGCTACCTGCGCTGGGCGAGATTGGCCAAGTGGCACAGTCATTCTGCAAGGTGTCAACTGCCCAGGAAGCTTCCAAACTGACACTTGGTTCAAGGAATTCGCCCTATGATGAGTAAGAGGTACTTGATCTCCATGTGGAAGCAAGGATCTCCAAGTGGACTCAAGAACTGAAGTTTAACTGAAGAGGGAGAGGACACAAGGCAGCTTTAGGTCAGTCTCAAGCTGACTCATCCTTTCTCCAAATCTCCTATATATAGAGCTCTTCTATGAGGTCTAGGGAGGCTGGAATTTTGTGCAAAGCAAGGAAGTGCTGTTGGTTTACAGTTAGAGCTATTGGGTGATTGCTTTTATAGAGGTGAAGAGGAGATTTCTTGCTGCTGGGGAGGTGCTGCTGGATTGGAGCCATTGATGGTTTTAACCTTCTCAGAACCTTTTACTTCTATCAATAAAGCTTTGAAAGTTCTCCTATATACTTGTATTGCATTGATGTATTGTATTTACTTGTATATCTGATTCACTCTAATCCATGCATCAGTTATGAGTACATGTTTCTTGTAGTTTCCCTCTCTTGTTTGTGTAGGATCTTTGTGTAGCTGGGCCGGCAAGGGAACAAGGAGCTGGGAGCAAGGGACGAAGAGAGAAGACAAGATCGACAAAAGCGAAGGATATCGGTTGGTCAATCTTTTCTTCCTTCTCTGTACTTTCATAAAGGAAAATATCAAAGCTTTACTTTCAGTTGTTGCTAAGGAACTATCGCCCTTAGAGTAGGGATAGGGTCATTCCGAGTCGGATACTTTTCCCCACAACAATAGGAGATCATCATTTACTATTTTCAAGCATTCATGCTATGTTAAAGACTTATCTTTCATGTAGTTCTTGTGATTTCTTGTTTTGATCCCGACCGAGACCTTTCAAACACATGCCATCTCTTTCCTTGAGTTTGCAGCTTTGTCGATCTTCCCTTCAGAAATTGTACAATCTTGGAAGGTAGGCCAGCCTTGAGGATATGAATTGTGAAATCTAGAGAGGCATGCTAGCCTTGAGGATCTGAATTACGCAATCTAGAGAGGTAGGCCACCCTTGAGCTTATAAATTGTGCAATCGTGAGAGGAAAGCCAACCTTGAGCTCATAAATTATGCAAAGCTATCGTTCCCCTTAGAAACTGCACAATTCACTAAGGAAGAGAATTGCCCAAACCCTTGAGCTTGGGAATTGCGTAATATCCTTTGCCAGTGTGAAAAAGAAGTTTTCTAAAAAGGCAGAGTTGGAATCCCTAAAAAATAGGAGTTTCCCAATTGATGTCTGGTTCAGTCCACTAAGCTACTAATTATGAATTTTAGGCAAGTGGCACTTTTTCCTTGATTTTAGGCATGTGCGTCAGAAACCCTAACCCACCTAGATATATATAGAAGATGCCCCTATAGCTCATTTTCACACTCGATCTTGGAGTTATAGCTTTCCCAAGGAGATAAAGGAAAGTTTGGTTTAGTTTGCGACATTTTTTCGAGTAAGTTTTGCTTGTCACTTTTGTCACTTTTTCTGTCGTTTTTTGTTGTTTTGCTTATGTGAGTGTTGCTTTGCTTGTTTATTTTCATAATTATTGGAATTTTATCTTATGTTATCTTGTACACATTTTGGTTTGGGCTGTCATTCTCTTTTTACAAGTGTCTCATCAACTTCTTGTTTTTACCCATTAGTGGTTGTCTTTTCGGAAACTCCCTATGCATGTTGTTTTTCCTTTTGCATGTTGATATTTTGCATTTTGTTTTCACTGATCTATCTTTCCTTAGTTATATTTTCACTCTTACTTTCACTATCACTCAATTCATCCACTTTCCCATCCTCTTCCCAAGAAGATGTGCCCTTTACTTGGTCATCAATTGCCATGATCAACTATGCATTGCACAGCTCCAAGGCTCAAGCCTTGTGCTTGGCCTCTAAGACTGCACAATGTGTAGTCCCTAGCTTGCCCAAATACAGATTGTGCAGTTATAGGGTTTAAGCCTCATCCTTGGACATTAAGACTGCGTAATGCGTAGTCTCTCCCTTAGTCTTCCTAGGATGAGACTACACATTACACAGTCTCAAGCATCAAGCCTCTCCCTTGACTGTTGATATTACACAATGTGCAGATCATGAGGCCAGTCTCTTCCCTTAGTCTGGGAATTGCACATTTTTCCCTCTCAGTCTTGTGGTTACTGCCTTGATCTTGCTTTGTGAGTCATCTTTCTTGAGCTAATTTATGTCTTCCATGAGTGCATTTTTCTCATACATGCACTGCATTTTTTGAGCACTTCCATTGATTAGTTACTGTCATTATGGCTCCCAAGAGATCTATCTTAAAGGACACTACAAAGAGCGGCATCGGGGAGGCAGTTGAGAGTACTTCATTGAATTTTCCAGTTTTCTCAGACACTCAACTATTTATAGAGAAAGAGTTGTAAATTACATGGTAGAAGGTGAATGAGGTATTCTTAGCAAGAAATTTCAAAGTATATCTTGAAGACCGACAAGTTTACATCAATTTCCAAAGGTTAGGATTACACAAGACTACATGCAGGTGCCCGGTTTTCCATGTGCAAACATTATTAGATGGATATTGTCCCATACAGATAACAAGACTGCGAATCTCAATAGTACCAGTGGAAAAAGGATTGCATCTTTTATGGCACCTGATTACTAGCTTATGTATCATTTTCTGATGCCAGAATCACTCATGGATTCCCACTTTTATGCGATCACTAGCTACATGAGCACAAAGGATATCGTCAAAAGTTAGGTGAAAGAGCCTTCCAAATTCTGTTAAAAACCCAACAACACTTACAAGACCAAATATATTAGGAAGGCTTATCAGTACTTGATAGTCTTATTTTGTCGGATCTATGGCCAAAGTAGTACTGAGGCCATTCCAAAAATTTGGGCATTCTTGCTTAATTAGGTTGTGAATGAAGTACAATAGTTCAAGTGGTCAGATTTGTTGGCTCAACAGTTGAGAATTCATGTGACTAATGCTAAGAACCCTCCCAAGGGTAAGAAATCCATATTCTACATCTCTGCTTACTTTCTGGATGAAATATGTGTTCAGAGTTCATTTTCTGGCATGAATTGGACTTGGTCACCAAGATAACTTACTCTGCACATTTATTGTGAGCTTCTTTTAGAGTGAAATTACAAAGGAGAAATTGAAAATTTGAATGATCACTTCCTCATTCCATTGTATAGGTTAATCTTAGAGGAAGAGCCACCTTGCATGTACCATGGGGCAATGAAATCAGTGTCAGAACTAGCGAATTGGCTTGCCCCACCGGATGACACTTTCCTTAGAGTGTTTGGTAGTCAAAAGTATCTACATATTCTGTCGAGGGATGCCACTGAAATGTTGGTTATGCAAGAGGTTTCTTATCATCTCTCCATAGGGTTATCGAGAGTTTTTCACAGGAAGATGAAGGCACCTTGGCCCATTCTTCCTTTGCAAATTGGATTGTGCGAGATCAAGAATTTGAATGTTGCAGACATCGAAGGCAATGAGATAGATAAATTAACATTCGGTTGTTTGGAATTCAATTTGTATGATCCTAGAAATGTTTTTAAATAACATTATGTGAGGGTTCATTTCCAATTTCCAAATGAGACATTTTACAGGCCCGAGGAGGAAGAGATCAAGAATTGTTACAATGCCTCCAAGTCTTGCGAACCAGATAGCTTCGTAGGAACATCACAAGTTACTCCTTAAAAAGAAGTAACCCCAGAGGAAGAAATAGTAGAAAGGGGCAACCCAATGTGTGAAAAGGGCAAGATAAAAGTTGCACACAGTCCAGTGTAAGAGCAGAGTCACAAGATTAAAACAGATTCAATCATCCTAAAAGCAACCATAGTAGCAGAAAATAGGAGGAAACAGAGGGAGCAAGGAGAAGAGATGAAGTAGATGGAAGAATGAGAGCATAAAATATTGGAAGAAGAAAGGAAGAAACAACGATAAGAAGAAAGGTGAAGAATAGAATAAGAAGAAGCAACACAGAAATGGATCGAATAAGAAGAGAAGAACCGACTACTAGAAGAGGAGAGAAATCAATTGTAGGAGAAAGAAATTTCTCAAGAAATTTGTGATTAAAGACATGGATTGGATCTGCTAAACCAAGATGTTGATCTTATGTCGAGTACTTAGCAGGTTACCATTCAGTCTCCCCCTCCTTTGGCATCAGAGCAAGCTCAAGTGAAGAAGAGGAAATTGTTCCTCTTGATGATGGCCTGATCATGGATACATACAATCTAACTTACGATGAGCTTCTGAATAACATTGTACAAGCGAGAAAGAAACAATTATTGAACAATATTACATCTCTTATATTCATCATAGAAAGTGTGATTGTAACAAATACTAGGAGAAATCCAAAGGCCATTATTGCAGCTAATTTGGCCTTTGCAGGTGCTACCAAGTCAAATACAAAGTATCTCATGGCCAAGAATAGGCAGATGACAAAGAAATTGCTAGCTGCAAGGAAACAAATTGAGAAACTCCAAGAAAAGGTACAAAAAACATCTCCCACATAGGTATATCTGGAATAACTTAAGGCAGCCATACTTGGTGAAGTATTGGCATTGGGAAAAACCATGAGGAGCCTTTATGAGGAGTTGGTCACCATGCATAAAGTAGTTGTATACTCGCACAACATGCAACAAAAGTGCAAGGATAATGCTAAATCCCTTAAGGTTGTCCATACATTCATCACTTTTATCCATGAGTTGTCAATGCAACACAAAGGGGCATCGTACGAATTAGCAAAGAAAATAAGGCAACATGCAAAGTTGGATAAAGCACCAATTTAGATGATCATCCAAAGTAACAAACAACTCACCTCATTCATCGCAAACATTCAGGCATCATATGAACGATTATACAATAGTGTGGATTTCATAGTGAAATCACATAAGATCCCTTTAGTTGGCTCAATCTTCAAAGCTAAGCGTAGGAATCAAGTCAGGAAGGAGGTTGAAGAATAGTTGGACCAGCTCAAGAAAATCGCCACCAAGGAAGATATGGAAGTGAACAAGAACAATATGCATAAGTACATTGGTGGCCTTGTCTAGATTAACACCATGTTTCTCTTCTTGAAGAAGGAAATTCAAATTGTTTCCAAATCAGTCTACCCGGATGTAATGGAGGCTAGAGTCTGCTTGCAGCCTGACCCCATTGTGCAGTTTGGGGAAGTCATCTCACAATACAAGGCTTGGCACCACTACGTGACCGATCAACTCCAAGTTTAAGTGGTTGAGTTGGAGTTTCCCCAAACTCAATCTTAAATTACTTTGTCTTATTAGGTTGTCTAGTTGACTCTACCCAGCTTTGTATTATATGGGTATGAGTGACACTGTAATATTTTTTTGTAATTAATTGTAAGTGAAATTCCAAGTGTCAATTGTTTAATGTTAAGAGTCATTTTGTAATGAAATCCAAAGGCCATGGTTGAAGGAAGTCAAAAAGTCATGAGGGAAGTCAAAGAGTCACAAAGGGAGATGAATAGTCACCCATTTTGTTATAAATATACCCTCAATAGTCATGTAAAGGGATTTTGGTTGGGATTTTGGCTTAGGAGTAGAAGCTTGGGAGTTTTGAGCCTTGGCTTCTCCATAGCACAAAGGGTGTATATTTGGTTGGAGAAGTAGGTGTTGGCTTCATATTCCACTATTGGGACTAGTAGTTTATCAATTTTATATGTATGCCTGGAACTTTCTCTTTAATAAAATCTCAATGCCGACATGTCTTCATGCATATGTTGTGAATATAGTAGGACTATTCTTGTTATGTTTACAATATATGTTATTTCATTTATGCTAATGCTTATGAACTAACTCGTTTGCATTAGTATGAATCATGTTGAATGCATGTTGTTGTATATTTCCATCATGGCTAACTTGTGAACTATTTTTTTGGCTAACTTGTGATGCCTTTTATGCTCGTGCGCTCCTTTCAAGCTTCTTACTTTTACAAGCTTCTAAGGGGCTCACTAGGCTTTCCCTTTGTTGTGTTATAACCTTTAATGCATTTCACTTGACCCTTCACAAAGCTATACACTTGTTTCACCAAAGTCATGAATATGTCATTCTATGTGTTATCGTAACCAAGGCATAACACTAAATCCCACTATTTTGGCAACCGGGCCGTATTCCGGATGCGGATCCTACTCCAAACGGTGTGAGGTCTAATTGGGACTTCATATCGTCGAGAACCCTTGAATGTTGGAGAGTCTAATACGTAAACACTTTACTAATGAATTTCATTCACATCAAGGGTTGTCCTATGGAAGGGCCAACAAACCCTTCCTTTCTACAAATTTCACTGAAGGGAATCCTATCAAGGGCAATTCTAAGGAGACGGTTGACCAACATTTCCACAAATAAAGTTTTCACATAAGGGGGATGTCAAGAATGGTCATCTAATGATTCTTGAAGCATAGTGTTCTCATTGTAGGGGGGCATGGAGAATGGTTGGACAAACCTTCCTGAAGGGATGGTATTCATGTCATTTTGCATCTAGTGGAAGGGTCAATCAACCTTCTCCAAGCAAAGTTTTTGCATAAGGGGAGACACATGGAATTATAATTCTACCTTTCCTCTAGCATAATATTCTAATGGAGGAGAGAATAAAGAGGGTTGGATAACCTTTTCTTAATGATTATATTCTCATGACTGGGATTCTACAACATGTGTCACCTCGACTGTTACTCCATCATAATTTTCTCATGGGTAGGTGCACAAGAAGGGCTAATTTACCCTTCTCAACCACCACTTTCCCATTGGTGGTGTTGTCATCGTGTTTTATCTAGTGGAAGGGTTACCCAACCCTATTTTTAGCATAGTATTATCATGGAGGGAGAATTGAGAATAGTCAAATAACCCTTCTTGATAGATCATGTTCAAATCACTAGGTATCTAGTCAAAGGGTCGGTTGATGCTTCCTCAAGAAAAAAAATTGCATGAGGGTAGTCACCAAGGATTGTCAATAAACACTTTATCATAGTATTTTCATGAAAGAGGGCATGGTGAAGATTTGGTTGAGACTTCCTAAAGGATTTTATTCATGTCATGGGTTATCTAGTGGAAAGGATGACAAACCATTTCTCTAGAAAAGTTTTCAAAGACTGGAAGGGTTGAATAACCCTTCCTCAAGAATTTTTTTCAAATAATGGAGATCCAACGGAGGGGAAAATCAACCATTCCTCCATCATATAAGTCTCATGGAGGGGGAGCATGGAATATATAACCCATTCTCAACACGCTCCTCCCACATATACCCAAGCAACCAGCCAACCAGGGTAAACATGTGATGAAAGGCTACTTTGATATGATTCAACCTCCTAGGTAACCTTAAGGAAATGGAATCAATGGAAACACAACACACATAACCCCCTTAGTTTCTTCGGGACCCCTAGGAGGTAATCCACCACTCTATGTGACTAACATTTAAATGAACTAAACCCAAATTTTCTCCCATGACAAGGCATGCATGCGACTGTAACTCCAAAGTCTCTCTCACAGGCTTGCCTGCCAGCGACCAGAGACCCAATTTTTTAGTGCTATGCCAGTGAATCCAAGATTTGAGCCACTTTTTTAGGCCCAGAGCCAGGGTCACTACCCAGAATTGAACCATCTCTCTAAATCAGTAAAATAACAGGGAAATGAAATCACTAAATCTAATGCTTGTTCAATACCTTGACTAGACCCCCACTAGCCACGACAAGCATTTTGTCAAACACTTAGTATATATGCAACCTACAGGTGTAAATAAAAAATCTGAGCATGGGGGTCTCATACTTATCTGAGATTCTATATGAAGCATTGTATCCTTATCACATTGACATTTCATCCATTTGGTCATAGATACATTGATCATTTAATGACAAGTAAGAACATGATGAGAGCCACTCATGGCTCTTGTCATAAAACATGTAAATAACCAGCATAATAGGGACATAAATACTAATGAAATCATAACCATATAAACCACATATAATCCACCATAATTCTCATAGATATACAAGGAGAAATAAACTTTCATTAATGATGCAAAATCCAAACCCGGGATGGGACTTCCATGTTCCACCCGACTGTAAAATGACTGAGCCAAATTTCTCTTCAGTCATTCACACCCATGCCATATTCCAAGCATGAATGTAGGATCTCATAGGACACCGATGCCCTCTTGCCCTTTCCTACCCTTCCTTTTCCTTCTTGCTCCAAAACTCCAAGTATGCCACACCCTCCAAGAGTGCTCCAAGAAAACTCTAAGTATCCAAGAGTATGAGAGAGAGAGAGAATAATGATAGAGCTCCAAAACTAAATTGATCAAGTCTCAAAGGAGAGAAGCTTAGTGAGGCATATGTAGCAAGGAGAAAACTTGTTACTGCAGAGGTATTGTTGCAGATCACAAAGGCAATTCCACAAAGGATGTGGGTAGAATTTCCAAGGTAATGAAGGAAGCTAGTAAGACTTTCTAAGTGAAAGAAGAAGTGGTCAGAACCAAGTATTTCATGGTGATTTAAATATAATAGGACAGTTGTGTTCTTAGAAGGTGAAGATGAGTTGAAGCCTAGAAGGAGCAAAGAGAAGTGCTCAAAGGAGGTTCCAGAGATAGAGAACCAATTACTTGCCAAATTTAATACCAAGTATAGAGGAAAGCTTGGTGAGGTAAGTTGCAACAAGGAGGACTTATTGTTGCAGAGGCTTTAGTGCAGATCATAGTGAATGAGTGAGGAACTCATGAAGATGGAGAAAAAGATGGCTATTGATAGTCATAGAAGAGGTTCTGAGGAAGACCACAACAAAATAAAGATGAAGAAATAGGATGTCAAGACAAATGGAAAGAGGATAAGTCAAGAGGAAATTGACAAGGAAATTGCAGAGATGAAAGGACAACTCGATGTATTGATGATGATACTAGAGGAAAGCTAGAGACAAGGTTGGGTATTAAAGAAGAAGCCAGTGAAGTGGCATAAGTTGCAGAGAAGGCTACAACAAAGGAAAGTAAGGTGGCTAATGGGAAAACTCAGAGAAGCTGAGTTGGAAATGAAAGTGTCCATTTGTGAACCAGAGTAGGGTGAAGTTTTGGGTGAAGATGAAGACTTGAAGACTGAAACTTCAAGTGAGGGAAAAAGGTTTGATGATTTTAAATCTAATAATTTGTGTATGTTTATAGGTGAAACATGTAAAGAAGGACAATTTTCTGATATTGTCATAAAGAGGAAAGAAGACAGGCAGAATCTAAATTCTATTTTAAAAGAGGAAGTAGAGAAGGATATCAAGCAATCAAGTAAAGGACTTGATAAGATTGAGGAGAAGATCATCAAAATATTTCTAAGTCATGTAAAGGACTTGGAACAATAGGAGGAATTGGTGATTGAATCATCAAATGATATGATGAGGTCTCGTGGTTTTACAACTGACAGGTTGTGTATGAATGCATGTATTGCAAAAGATAAACCATTTTATGGAAATGTCTTGAATGAAGCTAAAAATTTCCAGGTAAAGTATGATGATGACTGTCTTTCAAATGAATATCAAGTTGAGTTATTACAGCAAAAGGAGTTCATAAATTCCATGCTTAATGGAGGAAATATCTTCAATGGGGATGAGACAGTTATGTCCTATGATAAGAAATTTTCTATTGAAGAGAATAACGAGGAAATGATTTTCTTAAATGATCAAAGGGAGAGTGATGGACAAACATCTAAAACTATCAAAGAGATGGAGGATCAAAATTTTATTCAAATCAAGAATGAATAAATAGTGTCAATAAGTTATGCTTGTGAAAAAGAAGAAGATAGTGAGGATTGTATAGAGCTTTTGGGAGAAATTCCAAGTGAGATGGAAAATTTGTGGCAGGAGTTAAGTCTTTTGGAAGAAAGGATAGAAAACCAAAAAGTAAGTGTTCAAGTTGTAAAATTAGAATTGAACGAGAATGAAGAAGTTCACTATAGTGGACAGGGACAAAAAGACATCATTAGAACAGATGGTGTGGAGGAGAGACTAGTTGACAGTCTCATGAATTCTTTTAATAATTCAAATCAACATACTAATGTGCTGATAGAGGAGGAGAAAACAGAGCAACAAGCTAAATTTTTGCCAAAGGAGGAAAAGGCACAGAAGCCTTATGTTTTTCATTTTAACAATTGTTTTGTGAGTGCAGGTTTAGTTGCAGATGCTGGAGAAAATTTGGCATAGATAAGCAGCCAAATGGAAGAAGAAGATTCTATGGAAGAATTCAATCCATGGAACATAGATGTTCAATTGCTGGAAAGAATGCTGGAAAGACAGGATTCAGTGTAGACAAAGATAATCATGAAAGAGGGTAAGGATGAAAGGGAGGCCATTGTAATTATAATAAGCAAAGAACAAGTAAGAGTAAGTGATAGCATTTGACAACTTCAAGGAAAAGAATGACAGTTTAAAGAGTTAGTGGACAGCAGCAACAACCTAAAACAAAGAGAAAGAGGCAGAAGTAAGTGGCAAAGTATAGACCAATCCAAGGATGTGTTGGAGATGGAGATTGAAGAATTATGGCAGTTAATGATGAAGCTATCCATATGGAGGAGATTAACAACAGCAGGAAGAATGATCAATCACAATTTGAACTTGATTGACAAGGAGAGGAAGATGAACCTGAAAATAGCAGACATACAATAGCAACAAAGGTGCAAAGGTTTCAGATAGTTACAAACTAAAGTTTGGGACCCTCAAGGTTTTTCTATCAACTTATGAATACACATGATCAGGAGATCATGAAAATTTTCTACTTTGGGAATCTGATGCATGAGCATTTAGCCCAATAAAATCATTGTATTTTAGTAGACATAGGGGGTCTTGTGTTTTAAGGAAGTTGGGTTCCTATGTTTTGAATTAATGTAATTATTAAGGGTTTTGAGTGATTTTAATGAGAATATGATTTAATTGAATATTGTGAGACATAATTGTAAATGTTCTCAAATGTAGGAGAACATGAGAGATTTAGGATAGTTGAGTGATGAGAGGTTTGAGAATTAATTGTAAATCTCAGATTAGGAGTCAGTTCATGAATTTATGGATTAGAGAGGAGTTTTAGGAATAAGGAAGAGATTTAGGAATTTTGTTAAGGAATTTATGGATCTAAACCAGAATTGGTTTTAGAATCCCTTTGTATAAATATAAGCCTAAAAGGCAAAGACAGGGGTTAGATGTTTTAGATAGGCTAGATAGATAGCTAAAGTGTGTTTGTAAGCCTACGGGCAGAGTGTGAAGCAGAGGCCACTAATTAGAAGAATCAGGCTAGAAAGACAGAGCCTTAATATGTAATCATTTGTTATATGTGTTGGTATACAAGAATTCGATTCATGACTGTATAAATGTGTGATTGAATATCGAATGATAAATTACAATGAATCAGAGATCTGCATAATCTATATATGCACGGGGAGTTCAGCGAATGCACAGAGAGGAAGAGAGAAAGACAGAGACTCGTAATGGGTCGTTGATTCATTTGAAGGATCAAATTAATGCTCTAGAATGACAATGATTTAAGAACTCACAAAGTTTAAGCTCAAGAGGGATTCACAGCGGAAGACCCAGAATCATTGAAGAAACTCGAAACCATAGTGAAATACTGAAGGAATAGTAGAAAAACCCAAGTAAGCGAGGAGTGAAGAAGTGAAACATTAATGCATAGTAGTTGTTGGATATTCACGATCAACGGCTAGGATTAAGTCACAAAGAATGGAATGAAGTTATGAAATATCGCATTGGAGGAAAGAAATAGGAGAAATGAACCCCAACCTCAAGTCTTGAGCGATTGCGATCTGCGATCGAAGCGTGAACTATTGGATCACATACTCTGATCAACGGTGGAGAGTTAATCACACTTCACAGAAGTAATAAACCCCGACTTCAAGCTTTAAGCGATTGTGATCACTGATGTGATCATCAGAGTGATCGCATCGCAACATTTAAAGGTGCTTTATCGGTGGAGGAGTAATGTGATGAGCGATGGAGCAGACCCGATAAGTAATTAAGCGCGGTTAATGGTATTTGAAGTCCGGAAGGATATGTTAATCGCATATCGGGGGTGATAAGAGTCAAGTGTTAATGTGACCCACGGAATATGGCGATTGCGATTAGCGATAAAGGTAAATCTCGTTAAATGTGCAGAAGTCGTATTAAAGCGGAAAGGTATGAATTCACATGTTTTATGTGATTTCTATTATATAAACATTATAATAGAAATAGCATCGGTATGAGGTTTTCATGTGTAAGTCTAAAATTACCAAGGTTTAAAGAGTGGGTTAGGTTATGTATGCGGCAACAATGTTATAAAGGATAAATTTGCGGGCTTAAGGTTTTAAACTAAGGTTTATGAGGGTGGATAGAGTTTCGATAGAAGGAAATGATTAAGGGAAAGACTAGGCTATTGTAATGCATAATTCCACATAAGAGTTTAATAAAGGGGCCTAAACCATTGATGGATGAAGATTTGACTCGTTAGAGAGTTAAAATTCCTGGGACAAATGTGATTATGCATTTGTACATGCATACTGTGGGTGTAAGCAGGGGTAACCCTGCGTCACTTTTTATTAATGAGACCTTTATTTTCTTCATTTTCCATTATTTTCCTTCAATTTTCTACTCACATGCAACCTGTGACCTTTCACCTTCCTTTTCTCCTAATTTCCATTATTTTCATAAATAAAATGCCAATAAATGCCTCATGCCTTTCCAAAACGTTAACCATTTCCTTTGCCAATTTCCTTAGCCATAATAAACTGAACCAACACTCATTAGGATGTTTCCCCACCATTTAACTTGGAATACGTGTCCCATCAACCGTGGCCTTATATATTTTTTACATAGAATTTTTACGAGGGTTGTTACATAACCTTCCCCCATAGGGGAACACCGTCCTCAATGTTCAATGACACCTATAACCAACAAAATTATGAAAAAAAAAACATACTACCCATGGAGCTTTATAGCACAGCTCATTGCAGTATTTACAATGGCCATTATTGAAACATGACAAACATACCATTTACTGGAATTTTATAACACAACTCATTACGGTATTTACAATAACCACATATACACATACACATTTGCTTCAACCAACAAATAACCATACTGTCTATGGATCTTTATAAATCTAGCTCGATACAATATTTACAATAATATACACATATGCACATTTTATCAACCAGAAAATAAAAGGATATGATGCCTACATCTGCAACAATGGAATCTAGAGGTTCACACCTCCACCCTCAAAGTAATACCAGGATTCACCTCCTTCCCAGGAAGTCCAAAATCCATTTCAAATTCAAATCTGCATCCAATGTCCAGTGCTACAATCCTGCGCCACTTGTCCTCTCAGTGAACAACTACTGACTCATCTTTCCAAGGCGCACTCCCAATGTGCATCTAATTCCATCTAGAAATGCTATTGATAAAAACAAATCCATCCCCAGTTTTCTCTTCTCGGCTACAAAATCCCTCGGTCAATCCAGTTAACTCCTTCTGTGCAGTCACTCACCTTCCAAGTTTCGTTGGAACCCCCATCTTGGGTATTCCATCCCTTGGCAAGGCTTCCTCGCATCAGAAGACACAAAAACCAAGGCATATCCCTGACTCAAAACCATCATACCAGTCATAGCATACTAATGGTAATCAATGGACACTATTGGGTACCAGTGTCCCAGAATGGCCCTATTCCTGAATTCTTTACTAGCATACTAATGCATGGTCCAATTCCTTTTGTTGTTGCAAATTCTTGTAATTGATTTCAATCACCCAACCGAGCATTTTCGTGCTTCCTGTACCAAGCACATAACTTCCATTAGATCCAAAATAAATTGGAATAACTTCAAATTATACCTCATTGGTAGCTCCTCAATAAGGTACACTTGCAATCATGTTTACTTCCTGTCACGAAAAGTCAAACTAGCATCATGTATGGAAAAATCACATTAGGTTAGCTCAAAACATAACCATCATAAATCAAAATAATAAATCACATGTAAACATCATAAACCAAAATTATAAATCATATGCATAGTAAAACTGAAATACAATACCAATACTTATCTTTCATCAATCTTTACTTCTTCCTTTGTTCTTATTTCATACGCACATCAATCGGTTTCCACACCCAACAAACACCTAGTGTCTTCTCCTCAACCAGGTGCACATATACATAGTGTGCATCACACACATACAACTTCATACAACATATAACTCCATGTAGTACATGCACCTACACTTGTCATACAGCACATACACCTACACCCAGTGTATACAATGCAATACATATGCCTACATCTAGTACATAACATAATACATACACCTACACCCGGTGTACAACACAACACAATACATCTATACCCAATGTACAACACCACACAATACATGAACCTACACAATGCACATACCTAGTACCACATGCCCTCAACACAACATGTATGATCTGCACAGAATACCACACATGCACAGGTACCATATGTACAACATGTACACAGTACCACCTGCACACTGCACCACCCGCACAACATGTGCACAACATCACACGTACATGGTGCCACTTACACAACGTGTACACAATGCCACATGTACACTAAACCACTTGTAAAATGTGTACATAGTACCACATGCACGACATGCACATGACAGCACATGTGCCCAATGCCACATGCACGACATGTACACAATACCACTTGCACACATCGCCACATGTACAACATGTACACAACACCACATGAACACAACACCACTTGTACAATCATGCATAGCTCACCATATGTACATAGCACTACATGTACAACATGCATGCAACACCACATGTACACAACATTGCATATCCAACATGCACATAACATCATATGTACACAACATTGCATATCCAACACGTGCAGAGCACCATATGCATACAATAACGCATATCAATAATTCACACAATACAATATGTACACAACACCGTATATCCAACATTTACATAGCACCATCTATAACCAGCACTGAATATGAAACATTCATACAACATTATCTGTACTAACACCTTGTGCATAATATTGCATAAACAACATGTACACACACTACATACATACAACACTACATGCACAAAACATCACAGATGCAACATGTACAACATACACAACTTATGCACAACAATAGTACCTCACATCCAAAATCACATTGTCTCTACAAAGAACCTTGCTTCTAGTGTCTCATACATGCTTGTCCTAGCATGCCGCAGACCACACTACTTTCATTTCATTGATGTATCTCTTGTTATAACCTATCCATAACATAGACATAATATAATCACATAATATCAACTCATAGCCACATGATACTGACTTCATATATTTGTCATGACTACTCTTCCCAATTGATTCCTCATAAGACTAGGAACCTCTTCATGTCATTTGCTTGTATAAGCAATCATTCCTCCACAAGAACAATTCCTGATGACCCTGTCAGGTGGTGACATAGATACATAGAAACATACATACATATACATAAACATTAGCATAAAACAATCATGATCTATTATGACCCCTCACATACATACATATACGCATGTAATCATTAGCATAAAGTAATCATGATCACAACATAAATACTAGATATCAAGGTCAAGGTTAAGATAACTTCCTTTATTCATGCACAACATTGAGAACCACCATTCCCAACTTAGTCAAGCCATCTGACATCTCAGTTCCATTTACTTTACCTTTTCTGGTTACCTTTCTCATGTTCATACTGCCACTGTTTATTTACCACAATGGACCCAACCAGTCCAACTGACTGTCATAGTCATACCTTTCGTTGTGCTTACTCATGCAAAAAGCTTCATCTAAGTTCTTACATTACCTTTTGGGTGCCACACAACTCTCCCCGAGCTCCATCAACTTTCCTCTTCCCCAAACAATTCCCAAGATACTCAAAACATAAAAGGCAAGACAAGAAACAACCAAGAAGGAAACCATGAAATCAATAATGACACCACAACCCAAGTGGCATGGCCTTTCACAAGACACAAACAAAACCACAATCAAGAAAAACAAAGCACCAAAAGACCAAAAGCACAATACTAGCAACAAACACCATGACTCAATTCTCGCGGTTCCCAAGGAAAGCTTAACTTGAGCCTTCTTCAAGATTTCATGTCAACCTCTCTTTCCATGCAACTCCCTGCATCATACTTCCATCAACACATAGATGTCAGTGCATAAATAAACATAAGAATACATTGGTTACCTTACCTTGTTGTGTCAAGCACATTTCTTGTAACTGAACACATCCACGCCATCTCTCAAGGGACTCCAATTCCCTCCACCTATAACTAGAAACTAGCTAATATACCTGTCAAGTACATATTCATGAATCTAGTACATATCCACATAATTTCATACAAATTAGGGTTAAGACTACTTCTTGTATGCAAAGCACTCATTCATTTGGAATTAGGCTTTCCAAACATAGCCAAAGGAATTCTTGCCCAATTCCTTTCTTTTACCCTTTTTTCCTTGCTACAATTGAGTCTTTATTATGTGCTATCACATCACCTAGATGTTAGTTATATAAGAAAATCAAATATTACCTTGTCATACTAATGCCAAGAATGTTATCCTGCAATTGCTCACACATGTCAACCACATGTTCCAAGATCGAGGCAATATATCTACTATTTGAAAATCAATCTTTACCAAGGCTAGCAATCATTTCATAATCGTATTCAACTCATAGTCATTAGACATATTGTTAAAACTATCACCTACTTATACTCAAGTACATATCAACTATCTCAACACATATGTATTAGTAAAATCATCTTAAAACTATATCATTGGAACACTCATATTATGCAATTCATCAAATATTCAAACAACTTGCAAACATACCACGTTAACTAAATCAACTAGATGACATAATAGACACCAAACACTCAAACACCAAATAGATGACATAATCAAACGTTCAAACACAAAGTATACTACATAAGAAAACTCATACCTTAGTGTATCTTAGGGAGGCTATCTTATCTTCATAATCAATCTAGTTAGCAAGATATAAATTTATAACATGTCAAATAAAACATAAATAAGATCATGATATCCATAACACTAACTAACTAACATGTTCTAATCATAAAATCATAAGCATTTATCATTCATGCATAACAACCATGTGTGAAAAGTCATCACAAATATGTTGACTCATACCTGAATATCATAACCATAACCATCTGCATAGTCGAATCCAATTTAGCATGATACATATAACATCAAGATATTAATATTACAACCCTGATCATCAAGTTAACTAACATATAACAACAACAAGTTAACCTATAGCATATTCATCAACAACATATAACATGATGGTCAAGTTATCTATCATAAAACAAAAATAGCAATGCATACAACCACATGTTACTATCATTCATGACACATGTGCATGTGACTATACTAATCAACTAACATCTATAATGTATGTAACAATAACATAAAAAACATGTACATAAACCTAATGCATATGACAATCCATAACTTACATACATGCATGCCAAACATACAATACATGTATGACGATCTGCTCTTGCTTCGAGGTCCAATGCTTCAACTTTGATGATTTTCATTTCTTGTTCTATCTCAACCAACTCATTAGCATCATAACATACCAATATCATCATGATGACCTAATTGCATAAAATGACTTCACAAGACATGTTTGACCTACTATTCATGCATAACTATAACCAATACCATACATGCATAACAACTGCATATAAACATATAACACATGAGTATCAAACCATATACACATCATTCTAGCTAGAGTCCAGTTAGCAATTCATGACCATACCAATTACACAACCCATGACCTCATGCATGAAAACAACAACCACATCACATGCACTTGATAACATGTGAACACTGACATGCCTAACAATGCATAATCAACCATACATACATGAAGACATACTCCATGGCAACGCCATCAACCTTCACATGGAGACATCACTACAACCATGATCAAAACCATGCAATGCAACAAGCACATGGACTACATTCATAAGGAACTCATTCAACCAACATGAAAGCATGAATGAAACACAACCCAAGGAGAGAACAACCATGCTCTAATACCACTTTGTAACAATTTCCTTCCACATCTACCTAAGAAACCGACTAGCTAGGGTAAACATGCAACAAGAGGCTACTATGATATGATTCAACCTCCTAGGTAACCTTAAGGAAATGGAATCGATGGAAACACAACACACATACCTCCCTCAGGTGCTTCAGGACCCCCAGAAGGTAATCCACCACTCTAAGTGCCAAATCCCTAAGTTAACCTAGCATTTAAATGAACTAAACCCAAAGTTGCTTCCACGACAAGGCATGCATGCGATTGTAACCCGAAAGTCACTCTCACGAGCTTGCTTGCCAACGACCAAAGATCCAATTTTTTAGTGCTATGCCAAAAACTCTGAGATTTGAACCACTTTTTCAAGCTCAGAGCCTAGGTCACTAACTAGAATTAAACCATCTCTCTAAATTAGTAAAATAACATGGAAATGATAGTACTAAATAAAATGCTTGTTCAAGACCTTGACTGGACCCCCACTAGCCATGACATGCATTTTGTCAAACATTTAATAAATATGCAACCTACAGGTGTAAATAATAGATCTGAGCATAGGGGTCTCATACTTATATGAGATTCGCTATGAAGCATTGTCTCCTTATCAAATTAGATACCATTTCATCCATTCGGTCATTGACACATTGATCATTCAAAAACAAGTAAGAACATGATGAGAGCCACTCATGGTTGTTGTCATAAAACATGTAAATAACCAACAAAATAAGGAAAAAAATACCAATGAACTCACAACCATATAAACCACATATAATCCACCATAATGCTCATAGAGATACAATGAGAAATAACCTTTCATTAATGATGAAAAATCCAAACCCAGGAGTGTACTTCCACGTTCCACCCTACCATAGAATGGCTGAGCCAAATATCTCTTCAGCCATTCACCCCCGTGTCATATTCCAAGCATGAATGTGGGATCTCATAGGACACATCAATCAAAATGCATACAGGGCTTCCAGAGGCCATCCACCTCAACCCATTCAATAGTGATTCTACCTCATGGCCAAACATCACAAAAACAACATCAGATTGGTCTTTATCCCAACCTTCCAGGGCTCCATAGTGTTTGTTACAACTTGACTCCCAGGACTAGTAACTCAACCCACAACTTACACCGGGCTCCAGAGCGCTTTTCCAACCAAGGCTCCAGGACTAGTAACTCAACCCACAACTTACACCAGGCTCCAGAGCGTTTTTCCAACCAAGGCTCCAGGACTAGTAACTCAACCCACAACTTTTACCGGGCTCCAGAGCGTTTGTCCAACCAAGGCTCCAGGACTGGTAACTCAACCCACCAAGGGCTCCAAAGCATTTTCCAACCAAGGCTCTAGGACTATTAACTCAACCCAAGTTTTTATAGGGCCCCAGAGCATTTGTCCAACCAAGGCTAGGGGACTAGTAACTCAACCCAAGCCATTACAATGCTCCAGAGTGTTTGTCCAACCAAGGCTTCCGGGAGCTAATAACTCAACCCAAGGTAAGGAAACATGAGAACCAACCAGAAAATAAAGCGAATAAACACACAACGCTATGGCTATCCAGAAAAAAGGCAAGTATAGGCAAATCCATTGTCAACCCAAGAAATCCTCCATGCCAGTGACAGATCATGCCCAAGAAACCACATGCATGTGCCATGCATTCCAAAAATACTGGGGAAAACATACATGCAACTCGATACCTGCAATAAAAACCTATTGTGGTTGCTGATACTGATGCCCTCTTGCACTTTACTACTCTTCCTTTTCCTTCTTTCTCCAAAACTCCAAGTATGCCACATCCTCCAAGAGTGCTCCAAGAAAACTCTAAGTATCCAAGCATATAAGAGAGGGAGAGAGAGAGAGCTCCAAAGCTAAACTGATAAAGTCTCGCCCATTGATCCTCAGAAGAGATTTTATTAATGAGACTTCTATTTTCTTCATTTTCCATTATTTTCCTTCAATTTCCTCCTCACATGCAACCTGTGACCTTTCACCTTCCTTTTCTCCTAATTTCCATTATTTTCATAAATAAAATGCCAATAAATGCCTCATGCCTTTCCAAAACCTTATCCATTTCCTTTGCCAATTTCCTTAGCCATAATAAACTGAATCAACACCCATTAGGATGTTTCCCCCACCATTTAGCTTGGAATACATGTCCCATCAATTGTGCCTTATATATTTTTTTACATAGAATTTTTACCAAGATTGTTACAATTTTCAAACACTAGAAGGATTGAATAACTCTTCCTCAATTTTGTGTTTAAAATAATGGATATCTAACAAAGGGGAAAATCAACCATTCCTCCATCATATCAGTATCATGGAGGGGGAGCATGGAATAGATAGCCCATTCTCAAGAAATGTTTGTAAGTAAGGTTGATCTTTGGAAATGATTGTCATACCATTTCCCTTGCTTAGTATCCCTGTATAGGGGAAGCATGTAAAATGGTTGAATAAACCTTCCTCAAGCATGGTATTTGCATTAAGTAATATTCATTATCATGACCAATCAAATCTTCCTCAAGAAATTTTTTTGCATAAGGGGATTCTAGGGGAAGGGTTAGTTGACAGTTGACCCTTTCTCCAAAATAATATACTTTGACATAGAAATCATAGATAATGACTGGCCCACCTTTTTTTAAATATGGTATTCATGTTGTGAAATGTCCAATGGAAGGGTTCGTCAACCATTCCTCTTGTAAAGTTTTCAGATGGGTAGTGATTGGGAACTTTTGATCAACTCTTTAGACCATCATAAAATTCATAGGAAGGTGTAGAATGTTGAAGGTTTAAGAGATTGTTCCTGAATAATGGAATTATCATCACATTACATCTAATGGAAGGGTACCTAATTATTATTTAATCATATAATTCTTAGGTAGTATTAAATTGAGGAAAGATCATCCAACCCTTATTAAATGATGGTATTCACCTTGATGTATATCTAGTGAAAGTGTTGACTGACCCTTCCTCAATTACTATGTTATTTTCATGTTGTCAAGGCATGGAGAAGGTCAAAAAGAAATTTTTGAAATATTGTATTCATGTCAAGGGGTCTACAATATAAGGATTAGTTAGCTCTTCCTCAACTATAGTATTCACATAAGGGGGATTTCAAGGAAGGGTTAGTTGACCCTTCCTCCAACATAAAATTCTCATGGAGAGGGAGCACAAAGAAGGATACTTAACTCTTAATGATGTATTATCATTGTGGAGCATCTAGTGGAAGGGTCCATTAATCATTTGATAGTTTAGTATTCTCATGGAGAGGAAGCTTGGAGAAGGATCAACTAACCCTTACTTAAGGATGATTTTCATATTGAGGGTTATTCAATATAAGGGTCATATAACCTTTCCTCTCAAATAGTTTTCAAATAAATGAGATCCCATGGAAGGGTCAACAAATTTTCCCAACCAAATTATATTTTCGTGGAGTAGGGATCATGGAGAAGGGCCATTCATCCCTTCCTCCAACAATTTTTTTTCGTATTCATGATCCCCACAATCTGTTTCAAAGGAGGATCCTAGAGAAGGGGTGGTTGACCTTTTTTCTAGCATAATATTCTTGCAAACAAGACCACAGGGAGGCATCAACTGACCCTTCCTCATTGATGTATTTATTTAAGGGTGTAAATTGGAAGGGTCAATCGATCCTTTTTCAAGCATACTTTTCTTATTTTGGGGGGAGCACATAAAAGAGTCAACTAACCTTTCTAGAAGGAATGATATTTATGTGGTGTATTTGGTATAACTATTAACCAACCATCCTTAAGCAAAACCTTAAAAAAATTTATCATAGAAAGATAATATATGCCTTCATCCAACATAGAATTCTTATAGAATATGATAATAAAGGAGTGTTTGCCAAAATTTTCTTAGTGATGGTACACTTGTGACAAGCTATGAATGGAAGGATCAAATGACACTTATTCAAGCATAGTATATTCAAAGAGAGAGAGCACACGAACTATCAAATCATCCTTCCTAATGAGTGGCATTCATGTTGTGGGGTATCACATTGAATGGAAAATCCACCCTTCCTCTTCTAAGATTTTTCACAAGGGAGAGCATGAAAAAATGTCAAATAATCCTTCCTCTAACATAGTATTGACATAGAAGGGAGAATGGAGAAGCGTAGGCCAACCCTTCCTTAAAGATGATATTCATGTTGTAATTTATATAAATTGTTGGTAAAACATTCTAAATTATGATTTTCATAAGGGGAATACTAGGAAAGGGTTAGTTGACCTTTCCTCAATGATAATATTGTTGTTGTAAACTATCTATTGGTAGGGTCAGAAAACCTTTCTTCATGCATAATATTTGCATGGAGGGGGGACATGGAAAAGGGTCATTGAAACCATATAAAGAATGGATTTCACATTGAGGGGATCCAATAATGATAAACTAGACCTTACTATAGAAAAAAATTTAGGATGTCTCATATAAGGGATGGTCAATCCTTCCTCCTATGTGATTTTCTGATGAAGGGGGAGAATGAAGAAGGGTAAACCAAACTTTTCTCGAGAATTTGTTTTACATAATAAGTATGCCTTGGAAATATCAATTGGGCCTTCCTCCAAGATAGTATTTTCATATCAAGGGATTATAGTCAAGGGTTGGACAACATTTCCTCATGAATTTTATTTGCATGATGAGGTATGGAGTAGAATGATCTAATAGTCCTTTATAAGATATGGTGTTCATGCCATGAGGTATATAGTGAAATATTTGGTTGATGATTTTATAAGTAATATTTATGAATAAATGACCTCATCAAGTTATCAATAGACACTTCCTAAAAAATACTATTCTCATGGAGGAGGAGCATGGATAATGATTGGCTAACCCTTCCTAAAGGATGGTATTCATGTCAAGGGTTATCAAATGGAAAATCAAATTGCCACTTAAGTAAAATTTTGAATAATGGGGATCCAAAGAAGGGTTGATCAACCCTTCCTTAGGAAAAAAAAATTGAATAATGAGGACTCCAGGGAAGGGTCGATCAAGAATACCTACATCATAGTGTTCTCATGGATGAGGGGCATGGAAAATATAATTGACCCTTTCTCAAGATTTCGTTTTTATTAAGGGTGACCCTAGGAAAGGATCGACATACCCATCCTCATGATTAGTATTCCCATGTAGGGGAAGCATGTAGAAAGTCGGATAAGCCTCTTTTAAGGATGTTATTCATGGTATAGTGTATTCATTGTAATGATTGATCAACTATTCCTGAAGAAACGTTTTCACATAAGGGTAATTTAGGGGAAAAATTGGTTGACCCTTTCTCTTGAAGAATATTCTCCCACAAAAAAAATGGTAAACCCATCCTTTCTGACGGATTGTGCTCAGGCAGAGAGAGATATCTAGTGGAAGGCTCAATCAACTTTTCCTCAAGTAAATGTGTTAAATGCGATGTATCGAAAAGCTATAAAGCAATCCTTCATACCATCATAATACTCACATGAAGGTAGTGTTGGGTATGTTTTATATTATTTGCAAACCCAAGGATGGAGGGTAGGACCAAGGACGGTGGGAGGACCTACCCATAGTTTTTTGCATGGTTTTTTCACATAGTTTTATGCATGATGGTTTTTCCCATGATATTTTTTAGATCTATTCAAAGGAAGTATGATTATGTTCTAATCCAGGGTTAATGGATTGGGGGCTTATGAATGCTTCAGGATGTATATAATGTATTGTAACATTTAAAGGAATATAATGAAAAATCAATTTATTTTTCCTAGTTTTGGGTTCAAGGATAAAAATCTCTATGTATAATTTATGTTCTCACCATTGTATATTTTTTGTTTTTTTTTAAGAATTTGTTTGCAGGTAATTTTTATATAGGGTTAAAACCTTCATATGGTTTCATAATAGTTTTGGATTCAAGGGAACACTTTTGTACCTCAGGGATTTTTCTTTGGCCTATGGTAGACCCCGTTACAGTGGGAGATCTACGATATTGATACTTGTGGTGAAAGGAAATGGTGAAGAGTGGAAAGTTAGAGATCATGAAATTCAATCATAAGAGTTTTTAGCTATGGATTCTCAAGAAGGAGGATTTTTTGGTGGATAAATATTAGTGGATCAAGATAGATCTAGGTAATAAACCAATGACAAAGTTGACAAAATATTGGAACAAGTTGGATCAAAAGGAAAAGAGCACAATACGGTTGTGTGTCAGAATTATTATTACTAAATATTTCAAGAGAAGCTACAACAAAGGCTATGTGAGACAAGTTAGGGGATTTTTATCAATATAATTCCTCAGTGAACAAATTCTTCCCACAGAAAAAAGTTGTATAACCTGATGATGAGGGATGGAGACTTGGCGACAGAGCATCTGAATGCCTTCAATATTATGGGAAGTCAATTAGTATATTTGATATTAAAATTTCATACAAATATAATGCATTAGTTTATTGTGTTCTCTACCAAACTCATGGGATAGTTTGGTTTTTACCAAGGTAGCAATATAGCTACCATGAAATTTGATGAAATAGTCTTAGCCTTGTTGTCAGAGGAGATGAGAAGGAAAAATATGGAGAGCCAGAATGGAGATGCCTTGTTTGTAAGAGGAAGGTCCCAAAATGGAAATAGAAATAAGACATCAAGCGGGAGATATAAATCTAGAGGGAGATCTAAATATTTAGGAAAATTTGTAAAAGTATGTTGGAAATGCGGAAAACAAGGGCACTACAAAAAGGACAGTAGATCTAAAACTCCCAAAAAAGGAAATGGATTTGATGTTGCTCCTTCTGCCGAGGTGAAAACCACCTCATAGGAAGGTAGGGATGTGTACTTGGCTTCTTCTTCAAGTACGCATGTAGATCATGAGGCATGGTTGACTGAATCGGGTGTGGCCTTCCACATTACTCCTTATAGGGAGTGATTCTATGAATACAATAAGTATGATGGTGGTGATGCCTTCCTAAGTGATGACGGGAAGACCAAAATCATAGGATGAGGAAAATTCAAGATAAATATGATGGGTGGAAGGACTAGAACACTTCCTAGTGTTCTGCACAATCTTGGTTTAGCTAGAAATCTAATTATTGTAAGGAATATGGATGATGCAGGTCTAAAAACAATGTTTGAGAAACATACCTATAAGATGGCTTGAGGATCATTGGTATTGATGAGGGAATTTCAAATCAAAACTCTGTACAAGCTTATGGACAATATTGTATTTATGGGTGTGATGGTTCATTCGTTCCTTAGAGGGGAGCATAAAATATTGTAGTCTCTAGTCAAAATACTATGCTATAACATCAAAGACTGAGACATATTGGAGAGAAGGGAATTTGGATACTACATGGAAATGGTATGGTAGAAGGTATGTTTAATTACTCTCTAGACTTTGATTTTTGTGAAAATTTTGTAAATGGGAAGCATAATCGGGTGAGTTTTCTATCTTGTGCTAAGAGGGTAGAAGGAATATTAGAGATTATGCACAGTGATGTGTTTAGACTTGTATCAGTTCCATCACTAGGTAAATATGTGTACTATGACTCATTTATAGATCTTTAGGAATACATGGATATATTTCCTCAGGAAGAAATATGAAGTCTTTGACAGGTTTAAATAATTTAAGGATCGAGTGGAAAATTAGACATAAAATAAGATCAAGGTGTTGAGGATAGATAATTGTGGAGAGTTATGCAAGAAAGAATTTGAAGAGTTTTGTAAGAAGTGTGGTATAGCATGACAGAAGAGTACTCCATACACACCTCAACAAAATGGAGTTGCAGAAAGAATGAACATGACACCGATGGAAAAGGCAAGGAGCATGCTTAGTGGTGTTGGATTAGGGTAGGAATTGTGGGCAGAGGTAGTGGATAGAAAATGTTACCTATTTAATATATCACCTTCATCAATGTTGGAGGATAAGACTCCACATGAGGTATGGACTAGTAAGAAACCCTCTCTCTCACATCTCAAAGTATTTGGCTGTGATGAATATTTACATGTTCCAAAGAAGAAAAGAACCAAGTTGGATAGTAAATCTAAAAGGTGCATCTTTATTGGGTATAAAGATGGTTTAAAGGGTTACAAACTTTGAAACCCAGAGACAAGGAAGGCTGTGTACAATCGAGATGTATTCTTTATATAAGTGAAGGATGCCACAAAATAGGAAGTCATACCATGGGAAAAGGAACCAAAGAATATATAGTTTGATATGAAAAATGAAGATTCAAACTCCACAAAAGAATATAAATTAGAAGAAGAAGAACCACACTCTCTGGTTTTGAGGAGATTAGTTCAAAAAAGAAGGAAACCAAAGAGGTATATTCCATATAATTTATATTCAAATTATGATTTATATGTTATTGATGATGATCCAAGAACTATCAGGGAGGAAAGGGATTCATAGCATGGAAAACTATGGAAGAAGGCCACAGTTGAAGATATGGAAACTTTGACCAAAATTAGGCATGGGATCTGGTAGAATTGTTGGTTGGAAGAAAACCCATTTCTAGGAAATGGGTGTTTAAGAAGAAGATGAATGTAGAAGGAATAGTGGGGAAATACAAAGCTCAACCAATAGAAAAAGGTTATTCCTAAATGTTGAGAATTGATTTTGGTGATATTTTTTCTCCTGTTTCCAAGTTAGCTTCTATTAGATTGATTTTATTTGTTGTTGTCGCTTTTGATTTTGAGGTGGAACAAATGGAAATGAAGACAAAATTCCCACATGGGGATCTCAAAGAAGAAATATACATGAAGCAACGATAATGCATTACAGTGAAGGGTGAGAAAGAACTGGTGTGCATGTTAAACAAGTCTTTGTATGAGTTAAAGCAATCACCAACGGTGTGGTGGTGTAAAAAATTTGATACACATATACAAGTACTTGGCTTCATAAGGAGAAAAATGGACCATTGTGTGTGTTATAAATCATTTGGTGATCACGTTATTTATTTGGTCTTGCATGTGGATAATATGTTGTTGAGCAGAAATGATAGAGAATTTATCTAGGATGTGAAGACCCGAATTTCTTCTAAATTTGACATGAAGGGTCTTGGTGCTGCAAACTTCATTTTGGGCATGGAAATTAAACAAGATTGGGAAAACAGGAAGCTATGGTTAAACCAGAGGAAGTATGTCAATAAAATATTGTAGATATTTAATATGTAGGATAGCTAACTGATGAAGGTTCTGTTGTGGTACTCAACAACCCCCCATTATCTTTAGACTTAGGAGAAAGAATAATGGGGACCCTTTAAAATTTTTAGGATAGAATCCTTCTTTGTTTAAATAAAATAGGATAAGTTTTATTTTTACTCTTTGATTTTTGAATAAAAAAAAAAAGTTTATGAATAAGGTCATAAAACCTTTTAGGAATCCTTTTGTAGTTTTAAAAGATGAATTACAAGTCTAAATGAATCCTGAAATTAATGAAAAATGCTATAAAAGAATAGTTCTTATTAAATAATACGCATAGTATCATAAATTTCAAAGAACAGCCGCAAAGCTAAAATTGTGAAAAGCTGAAATACGAACTTGCGAAATTTCGATAAGCCAAATACAATAGCTGATTGTGAAATTGCGAAATACGAAATTGTGAAATTGCGAAATGAGAAATTGTGGTAAGCCAAATTATGAAATTCTGAGACGATATCACATCTCGTCAAGAGTCGATATCGCATTCCATCAATTGATGGATGTCGATATCGCATTTCGTTAATTGACGGATGTCGATATCTCATTCTCTTAAACTTCGGTGTTTCACTAATATTGATCTTGCGCCTATATAATTTTTTGAAATCATAGATTGTTGAGCTATGTAATGTCACCCAATACCAGACGCCGATAAAAAAAATTCTGATATAATGACAAGTGTCAGTATCACGTGAAAAAACATTTGGAAATTTAATGACCACTCTATGTAGTTCTAATTTCGAGGTTTTTCTTGATTGGTAATAATTTTTAGCTAATGTGAAGGGATTTCCATATAACTCACATCAAATTGATATGACCATTTGTATACTTTGAATCTCTTGCTGCTTCTCTTGGTTTGTTTCTTTACAGGTAAATTCTATTAAAGAGCAGTTAAAGGACATGTCAAGAATAATCAAGGTAAGGACGAAGTCTGTAACACAACAAGAACTAATCTTGCCACTTGAAGAAGTGTCTTAAATTTCTCCATTGTTTACACATACTACATGCAATCCAGACGTAGGTTCCTCCTCCTGTAAGGTGATATACAAACTATTTGAGGATGAAAAGCCGAGGGTAATTGGGAAACAGACTTCTACCATTGATGATTCTCCTCCAAGTAGCAGCGCTGCATGGAATGATGTGGCCAATTAATTTCTTCATAGAATTGTTGCTCGCCCTAAAATCCTACCATATACAAATATGGTGATATGGGTTGTTGACCAACTCAAGATTATAGACAAAACATTTATAACGACAATGAAGACAATTATTGGGTCTTCTAAATATGAATATTAAGGAAAATGTATCATCTACCTCCACCTCCGAAAAGGTATGATACGCAAGTGAGAGGACAGTGGTATGTATTCATTAGTCTCCATTGTTGGCCATTTCTCTCATATTGCTGCTATGTTATGTCGCCTCTGTGGTTATCCAAATATGCATAAATTCTCTTAACAATGGATGTCATTAATAGAATCCTATAATGATGGCTATATCATGGATTGGGTGACTATATTATCCAACAATTTGACCACCCAAATCTGCAATTAAAGAAAAAATCGCAATGTTCTCGAAAGAAAAACTCCTTTCTTTATGAGCACCTATGCCATGGACGCAAAATTTTTTTCTTATGATTTTCCATCTCTTGGATGGAAATGGACAAACCAATTTCCTATCCCTATTTATGTTTATCTCGATATCCTTTGGGAATCGAAATACCATGCTCACTTATACAAAATCTATCATTAAGTCATGCTCCCCATCCACCAAGAAGTCTTTGGCAGAAAATCCCCTAGATTTATTGCAGAAGCTAATAAAGACCTAAAGCCATTAGGAAAGTGGTTTGGGAATAATCATTTACCTACATTCATGTTTTTGGTAGCCTTTCCCATCCTCATGTTTTGCCCCTTTTTGGCCTAAATAAGTTGTTGGCCAAAGAAGTCACTTATCACATAGTTGGTAAGGACTTAACTAAAGTACTTAAAGATGCCAAGAAATTCGCTTGGCCATCTTTTCCTATTTCTTGTGGTACCTATGCCTTAGAAAATTCAAGCATTAGTGAATTGAGATTTACCAATTAATAGCCTTTAAACATACCATATGACCTACATGGTGTAGCAAAAGATGTTACAACACAGGCTAAGCTCAAACCATTTCTTAACGAGCCTGAAAATTTTGATGATTTGTTTGAAATGGTTCTGGAATATTATATGGTAGAGAAATTAGAAGTAGGTTTTCTAAGTCTTGACAAATTGATTAGATTCAATCAATATCGCTAGTGAAGAATAGCCCATTTGCCTGAATCCCTGTTAAAGCATTTACGACATAATTTAGAAACTTCATATGCATCAACTTCCTCCTCAAAAGTTCCAATTACTTCCCAAGTCTCTGAAACAACTATTATAGTTGTTGAGCACACAAGAGAAATCAAAGAGGAGAACAAATTAGATGAAGTATGGGAGGATTTCAACTACATTTTGACAATAGAAGAAGTTTAAGTTACAAATGTCTCGGCCGATATACATGCATAACAAGTTACAGTTAACAGAGAGACAAAGAAGGTTCCATAAACTACAAGGACAACCTCGTTTACTGTTGAGGTTTCCTAAGAGGATACTATTCCTAAAAATCCTAAGAATAATATTAATGTTGAGATTTTAAATCAATCAAATGTTTCTAATGATATGGAGATCATTCCTGCATTTCCTACTACCGAGGTAGTCCTCAAAATTGAAGAAATCTCTCCTTTGGATGTATTTTACAGTCCAAAGCATAAATCAATAATGAGCAGGTCAAGGAAGAAAATAAAGAAAGAACAATTCCAAGCGCTAGTTACAAATGAGACTCCTTTTCAAGGTCTTTTGAAAGGAACTCAAACAGCCCCAAATGAAGAATTGAACATATTATCTCAGTTCACAGGAGCTAATGTTAGTGCTATCGTCGACAAAATTTCAAAAATACAATTGTTGATGAAGGAAAAGGATCAAAGGACTTTCCAGTTGGAACAAACTTTTCAAATAGAAAAGCAAGCAATTGAGCAACAATGGAAAAAAAATCTTACTAAGCTGCAAAAGAGCTTTAATGATTTAAAGATACAATTTGAAGCTGAAGTAAAGGACAAGGATGAACAAATACTGTAGTTGCAACAAAGAATAGACCAACTGAGAGAAAATCCAAATATAAATGAAGTCCACAAGGAAGCATCAGAACTGGATATACTCTTAACAAAGCAACAGGCCATTTTTTGTCACAAATTGGCCTTAATTCATGACTTATCAAAGACCAGTGATTCTTTAGTAAATCAATTGTCCAACTTGAGGACATTTTATGAAGATATCGACGAGAAAATATCTGAGTATATAGATTGGAAAGACAATGCTTAGGGAATATCATCTGATCTTCCTCGAATTGAAGAATCATAGAAGGATATCGTATTTGGTGACTAGGATATCAAAATGAAACGGGTAGAGATGGCTATTATTAGAGCCAGAAACCTTGCCTCAAATTTCACCGAATACATCACAGATACCTTATTGCAAGCCAATCTAATTCAGGAATGCCCAAAGGACACCTTGCCAGATGTCACAGCTTTGAAACAATCTTAGCAAGAAACATCTAAAAAGAAGGTTCAAGACATTCATAGTTTATCACAAGCGAACCTTGAAGGTTATTGACATTTTCTGGTGAAGCCTCATTGTAAATGGCTCATGTTGAGGTGTCTCTCAAACACAACAATACATTTTCTTTCAACACTTAATGATGCGGTGTTTATGGGAAAAATGCACATGCAGTTGATACATCCCCCTAGCTGAAGCCACTCAAGTACATATACAATCTCATAGAGAAGATGAAGAATCAATCTGGAGCACAATCATAAGTTCTTGTTGCAACAAATCACAAATTTAGTTATTCTTTATATTAACTTAGTTTGTTAAAGCTTTTTGAAGACTTTTATTTTAAATTTACTATTTTTTTAATATTAATAGGTTATTTAAACCCCTTTCATGCATTTAGAAAGAGGTCTAGAATTTTGAGAAGACAACTTTTGAACTTGCACTATTGTTTGATTCAGATTTATCTAATTAAGAATTCGAGCCTTAAAGTTATCTTTTTCATAAGCAGAGAGATAACGCATCAGGTACTATTATCTTTGTGATATCATTATGTATGGTTGATTTAGATAGTGAATCTATTATGTGTTATTTCATTATATAAATGCTTTGAAAATAATCAGTCATTATCATTATTGATGTGCATGATTGGATGATTTGTGATTATTTATGAGATAACGAGATATTTTTATGTGATTGAGTTTAATCAATTAAATTAATTAACTATTTAATTAATTTAGTTCGTCATATATGCTTTCTATTCATTAAAGTGTTGAATGATCTATATTGTTATTTACTTTGTGAAATCTTTCTTTGAATCACATGTGAAGATGTACTATCCCGGGAAATAAGTAGAATAATTTTATTCAATAAGTTTACCATTAGCTATAAAATCCTTTCATCAATTTTTCATTCTGTTACTATACTAAATCTTCTTAAAACGGGAAAATGTTCACTTTATATCCAGTCGGACCCACCAATTTCAACGGAAACAGAGTTTCTTTAAGCTCCCAACCGAGTGGTGTTCCCCGATGTTGAGGCAATCAAGTTCCAACCTTCAACATTTTTGGTGCTAGAAGGAGGGCCCCTGACTATGAATGGAAATAAATCCAATCCCTAATCAAAATGTCATCATAAGATTTATTCGCCCTCAAAATCTCCCCTGACTTCCAGATCTCACTTGAAATATCTGACCCCTAGATTGGAAGTTGTATCTAAATCTCCTAGTACACACCCTTAAACAACTTATCAACCTCCTTTATATGATTTAACTAAATTTTAAACTTTAATTGAGAAATTAGAGGGAATCTCTATTTCCCAATAAAAGACTCAACATTTTGAGTTATCTGAAGGTAGGTATAATCATCTTTTCCCACTTCACGTATTTTGACTTGTTCTCAAAGTGAGAAATTTGGGATAATCCCATTTGAGTTTCCCTTACCTTCTCATTGAATAAGAACCCACAAATCGAAAGTTCAATCATCCACTAGTGAGATTTTATCTTCATCTCCACCAAAAACACCATTATTTCACTCCGCTTCATTCATTTCTTCCCATCCAACCGATCCATTCATCTCTATCGTTCATTCCCAATCAACAGGTGCTAGTTCAAGTAGTGTTAGCACAGGGGCTACTTCTTCCACACAGTCAGCCTCTTCTACCACTACAACTTATTCTTTTCAAATTCCCATAATGGCAGGTAGGTAATGAAACCCACCAATAGTTAGACCATGGACTATTCTTGGAGTTGTTCAGATGGAAGCACCTATCCATCCCCTACCTAAGCATCCTGAAATATGGTTACCAAAGTTCAATCCTGATGATGGACTTCCTGCTGAAGAACATCTCCATAATTTTATGCTCACCATTAATCTTAATGGAGTAGTAGAAGAATATTGTGTAGTAAGATTATTCCCATATACCCTTGAAGGATCTGCAGGTTCATGGTATTTCTCATTACCACCAACATCTATCACTAGTTGGGATATATTTGAAGAACAATTTTTGACCAAGTTTGGTGATGATCACACAATTGCTACTCTAATCAATGATCTATCCAATCTTAAAGCCAACCCTAATGAGAAAATCAAAGATTCCATTTCCAATTTTAATAAATTGTTAAATAAAATTATATATGCCTCTAAACCTGGAGCTGATGTTCAAATTGAGTGGTATATTTCTTCTCTTCCTTCGCAATTTTTGTAGACAAAGCTAATAAAGCCACTTTAGTTGATAATATGAAAGAGTCAATAGTTGTAGAAAAGAGGATTCTCGCTTTAGAGAAGAAAACTGCTCAAGAAGAGAGGAAATCTAAGAAAGTGAATTTTAAGGAAGAACCAAAGAAGAAAACTCCTAAAGATCCTTTTGATCTTGAAGGATTACAAAAAGTTCTTAAAACTATGTCAAATGACATGGTAGATATCAAAAAATAGGTAGTTGAGTCTTCTAAAAATCATTTCCGATCTTTTAGAAGATCTCAAACAACAAACCCTCAACCTTCTAATGTCATATCAAATGTTGAATCCGATCAAGAGGAGGAAGAGGAAGAGACAACATTATTTGCTAACGAATGCCAAGAGGAAGAAGAGCTAGTTGAAGCACATGGATTATGGGATTTCATCCTCACTACATCAGAAAATGAGGAAGAAGAGCTAGTTGAAGCACATGGATTATGGGATTTAATCCTCACTACATCATAAAATGAGGAAGAAGAAGAAGCCTTAGTTGTAGAGACTAGAAGTAAAAAATCTATTGATTCACCTTCTTCAAGTGAAAAACAAAGACCATTTACTCCTGTTAATAAGGATAAAAAAACAATGAAGAAGTCTCCTCCCAGATCCACTGAATCCATCCCATCCCTGCCAATTATCCTTCTACATCAAAAACTCTTGTTTTTTATGATAAAGATATAGATTATAATATCGTGGAAGATATGAATAAAGTGAAAGCCAATATTTCCATGTATGAAGTAAGTAAAATTAAGTAGCAACAAAAGTTTTAGCTAAAACAATTAAATGTTGTCCTTACATCTCCTTTTGCCAACTACAAAAGCCTCATTAAGAAAAGGAAAGCCTCCAGATGATACTCCTAACAAGATTGATGCCTCAAATGCAATTTTAATTGGAGATGGTTCTAATTCTTATACCCCTCCTTTCTTATTGACCTTTGAGATTTTCAACAAAAATGTTCACAATTTCCTAATAGAGTCGGGTGTTTCTTCAAATATAATGCCATATTCAGTTTGCCTCAAACTAAACATAACACCTGAAAAGTCTATTGTGAAAATTATGCAATTAGATAGAAACAAAGTCAAGGTCTTAGGAGAATTAAATTCTATTTTAATAATATTATCTTCAAATCCAAGCATTTGTCAGATTATTGATATATTGATTGTTGATATTGATGAATTTTACGGTCTTATTTTAAGAAGGGATTGGTTTGAGAAATTACATGGTTATTTTGCCACATATGGGTAACGACAAACCAAATCAGATTTGAGTAGACAGAGAAAACCATATGAAACACTCAGTTACTAATTTAGATGAAGAGAATGAGCCTGTAGTTTTTACAAATAACATCCTTGGCAATTATACTTCATAATATTTCTTTGGAAGTTTTGTAGCTCTAGAATCTCCTATTTTAGCAAACTCTTCTTCTTCTCAAGTTGAAAATTATTCGCAAACAGATTTGATCTGTGTTGGCTCACTGAGATGTCTTTTTACAGGCAATCTTAATCCCTACATTAGTTTGTCAACCCGGGGTAAGTCTTTCTATTTCAAGAGTGCCAACACAATATCTGCAGTGAAGCTAGAGGTTATATAATGATGAATCATTGCAATCATTAAAGGCTAATTCTTCAATTCAATTCACACAACTCTGCAAATAACTATTTATGAAAGGAATTCTCACAACACACTATGTAATTCCATACAACTTGTTCCAAAACCAATTGGAATTGAATGCAAATGAGAATTACACTAAGAATCATTCAAATAAGCTTGAGACTAATCACACTTAATCAAGTAAAGAAACTACGATTATCGAAAAACAATACCAATCTATAACAACCCAAATCAATCTGTATTACTCAATTGAACAACAATAATAAATGAGCAACAATCAACAATCGGTTAATTGAATAGCAATCGGTAAGTGAACAACAACAACGATAAAGGATTCCTAAATCGTAAATGTTCTATGTTTCAATCCATAGAAGTTAATCAGTCTTGTCTCTCAAGATCTATGATAACAACTATTCAATTGAACATCAATCAAACACACATTCACTCATTCTAATCAAGGCGCTACTTAAGTATATCTCACAGCTTCAATATAAATCTAAGTGAACAGCAGTATAAATCAATATCACAAATCTTCAAGATAATTGAAATAAATAAACATTAAATCAATTACAAAGATTGAATGTAAAACTATAACACAAAGGAGCAGTGGAACTTCTTGTGACTGGGCCCAGAGTCGCTAGAAGCCTCTACTTAATAAAAAATCAGAATACGGAGATGTATCAAATGCAACCTTCTTTCATTAAATTCAAAGTAACAGCTGACAGATTCACTGAATTAACAACAGTTTTGCTTCAAAAAGAATAATTACACATTAAAAGTCTGAACTCTATCTAGTTTCCTTTCAGCCCTATATAACTTAAAAGAGAAACTTGGGTAGAAGCGAATCCTCAAGATCAGAAGATCATGAGGATTTCACAATATAAAATATGATCATATGATAAAACAAGAGTATTCAAACTGATCTTCCGCTTCCTTGTCTACCCCAAACGTCGTGGCTTTTCGCCTTTATGGCCTCGTGATGTCCTGCCAACTGAAAAAAAATTTGCCCAATCGCATCTCTGCATAAAAAGATAGAAAAGAATCAGTTTTTCATATTAAATTCGCCTATTCTATCACCAAATAGTTTCTTCCAACTTTAACTGATATTTTCCTCATTTTATTCTATAAACGGAGATAATCTTATAAGGATGAATGATAAATGAAGCATTAAATGAAGAGAAATCATACCTTTTTCTTGTCCCAACATACTCCCCAGCTTACCTTGTTGCACATCCTCATGCAAGAGTATAGTTTAGATGCAATTGCATGAGAGAATAAGTGGGGTATACTTCCTCCCTGTAATTCCTAAAACTATTCTTTTGCTTGAGGACAACGAAATCCTCAGTTACCTCGTGACCTTTTAAGTTATAATCACTACGGTATTGATCAGGAGGGTACCATATGATTGGGGTTCTATAGTGGCATCCTATCCAATCTAGTCCCATTGTTAAAATCATATTGCTATATTTATAAAAATGGGAAGAGGCATCTTGGAAGTTATGGTATCCGAATGGCTCTCGACCCCTCACAATGTTACTGGAAACTTCCCATATTTGCCTTGATGCAACCAAGGATTCTTCTTTAATATCCTGGAAGTATTCCTTTCTGGCCTAAATGATATCAGTATAGATTAGCTCCAATTTCCCTATGACACCATCTTTTTTCATAAACTTCTTATGGTGGACAGATAGGAGTAGTGGTTGTGTAGGTTCTCCTCTGACCCATAGGTCAATGCCATATTCACACCTTTTGAATGTGTTGTAAGCCTTGGCCAATTTTAGCTGATTAGCAGAAAAGGAAAGGAATGCCTGAAATTGAATGTCTCCTATGAAATGGGAAGGGTGGCTATCCATGTCATCCTCTAAAACAAATTTATGCATATAGAGCTCACAAAGGAGGTGTTGAACCTTATCATCATGTTCTCTGAAACATTTAATAAAATCAAGAGTGGTTTTAATTTCTGCCGGTTTACCAGCCTTAACGGCCTTGACTTTTAACAGGAGATATCTCTCCATAATAAATAAATCATAATTGGTGGCGGGAGCTCAAAAAGATAGAGTGTCTGAATAGAGAGAACATACAGTCTCCATTTGTTCTCTGGCTTTCTGCAATTGTCCCTCTAAATTTTCAACCTTTTTTTTCTCAGCCTTGTATTGAGTAAAAGTCTCGTCTTCAATCCTGGTAAGTGCCTCGAACATCTTCTTTAGCCTTTGGTGCTCATGAAAAGGGACCACCTTTTCCTTGTGCTAAGCTAGTTCTTGGTGAACTGTTAAAAGCTCATTCTTTGATTTTCTAATAACAGCTTCTCTAACCAAGGGGGTGTAAAGAGGTGTTTCATCAATTTGGACTTCTACATCTTGGGTCTCCTCAAGGTCAGTATGCATAGTAGCTTCAGCTACTTCCAGAGTTACAGCTTAAACATTTTCTTCAATATCAGTCTAGACAACAATGTCCGCAGTGAGGTAGGTCGTTTGAGTTCCCTGTGAAAAGATACAGGGCTCCTTAGTTTGTATGGTAGTATCTTCTCTGATAGTTAGCTCAGGGTTCCTTTTGGGAAAACCTCAAGAAAATTTGTCTGAGTCTCACCGTCCTTCGCAGAACATTGTTCTGTTTGTGTCCCTGCATTTTCCATTTCTGCTTTCAATTTCCTCGTTTTGGTTGCTTCTTTTAGCCAATATTTCAACTACCTGATTACCTACTTCTATTTTCTGTATTTTCTGAGCACCTTTTTAAGCTTATATTTGTAGGGCTCTTCTACTCTAGGGCTTCCATCTAGGGTTGTGTTACCTTCTGCTACTTGTACAGGCTACACTATGTCATCATCAGGAATGTTCCCAATTGGAACTGTGTTTTCTGGTGGGATTTCTCCTTCCAACTCATAATTATTATTCATTTCATGTTCAGGAGATCCCAATGAAATGGTATCTCCTAAACAAACATCATTCTCATGCTCTTATTCTTGGTAGGCCTCATCCATAGGGGACTTTGAAAAGGGAATATCACTTGGTTGATTGGCATCCCTCAAGTTTTCACCTTCAGGGTTTCTTTCTGCTGGGGGGTCCATTGGACCGGTGCCTACGACTTGAGTTTCCTTTCTGCTGGCCGTTTCTTCATGTTCCTCAGCTTTGAGGGGTGTTTCCATATCAGGAATTGACTCTCTCTACTCCTCCATGGCATCAATGCATGGCTGGGTTTGTTCATGACCAGAATTGTTAGCAGGGACCGACCGATCAGGGGTACAGTTCTGTTCTTTAGTGTTCCCTGGTTGTTCCCTGCCTTCGGTAAACACTCCCATGCTTCCCAAAACCCTTGCCACTTCCTCCTCATATTCTTGCAAAGGAGGGTCTTAAGGACTAAGAGGAGGTGTGCAAGATGGTCTGATTTCTTCTGCTTGGATTTGAATGCGCCTCTAGGCTTTTACTCTCACCGAGCGTCTATGCTTAGTTGATTCTAGGGGTGCAGTGGGGATCTTTCATTTTAATATTTTCTTTGGGCCTAGGGTTCCTGGCCCTTGCTTCTCTGTTTCCTCATTTTCCAGGGGTGGAGCCAAGGTAGGATTTATGATATTGTCTCATGTTAATTTTTGTTGTGCCAATTTATTTGTGATGATTAACTTAATTATCCCATGATGGTTGACTACACTATGTGGGTCTTTGGTTGTCCTCACTTGTCGAGCAACATCGTGTAACAAGGAATTTAGATAAAATGGTAAATTGACTGAAATTATTTGCTTTAAAATGGTTAGGAGTTTTAGTTTTTGAGGCTTTACCACGTCATGCCAGCCATCGCAGGTGATATATCTTTTGACGATGACCACCAGCTCTTGCCACGGTTACTGCAATGTCGAAGGATGAATTCCTTTCCCCATTCATACCAACTGCTGGCCTGGGTCCTGGAAGGCTTCAATTGCATTGTATAAAGGGACGTGCTTGTATGCCCATTTCGCCCCTTCTGCCAGAAGTCAGGTGACTTCGGCCAAGACTTCTTCTAAAACCACCGTGCTTATGCCTTTGACCACTGTACTACCATTATGCAGATTTTGCAGAAATTCTAGCATTAGCTCTTCATGGAATCCCTACAGTCTATTTAAATATTGCAACCAGCCAACACATTCAAGGATTTCGCGGGCTTGATCCGACACCATCAGTACTAGAGGCTCACTCCGAATTTCTCTTCCGCCCATAGCTGCTGCAATTAAGTCTGGTTCTTCTATATACAATTGTGTTTTTCCCCTGTAATGCAACACAGCAACAATGTATATCACAGCAACTATAAAGGAAATTACGCTACTTGGATAATTATTATCGATTTTATTTAAGTCATTCATCCTGTCAGCCATACTTAACACAAAATCGTATGTTTTCAGGCTCGCCATAATGGTTTCCATTCTTCAACCAATCAGAATTTTCTGCTAATTATTACATATTCCTGCACATCATGCAATTCATACTCTGGAGGTAATCCGAATGATTGTCACATAGTTATCCATAACTGGAATACATGCCATCCATACATAGGCCATCCCCCCCCCCGATGAGAAAAGGGCATCCACGTCCTTTCAGCATGCAGAAAATAGGCAAATAAACCAATGTGAAATAAATGTCAGCAACCAATCTAAAAAAATTCAACACACAAATCAGTAAAGCATTTAAGCGATATCCGTCGTCAGACGTGAATTGGTCAAATCAAAATAAAAACAGCAATATTAAGTCATTATGTCAAATATTTTACCGTGAGTGGAATTAATCACATCAGCATAATCGGTGGTTTATGTTTAATGACTGTCATTTAATGCTCGGACGTATGGAATATGATAAATATAGATTAAAATTACCATGTTATGCGGCTTGTAAAAGTGCTCCCAAATGGAAATTTTTGTTAGAAATACAGTCATAGGTGATAAGAGGTAGATGTCATATGGAAATATAAGATAATACTTCAATATCATAGCAGAGCCACTGCTACCAAAAAGCATTCATAGCCTCGGCATGGTTGCTTTTTAACCCTCCAAAATGATCCAGAGTCCTTTCTACAGTTTAATTTTTCTTTCTTTTGACACAAAGAGACCACTATGTTGGCATGGTGACCAGATAACCATAGTGCCACTCACCATAGTGTAACAAGGATGATTAGGCTGGCTCGTGATGAGACCCCCTATTCTTCTGACAAATTAATTATCAAGAAGGTCATTACCTTGGTTTGGTAGCCAAATTGGAATGTCACCTGTTACATTCTTATGAGCATGGTAGGTTGGCTCGTGATGGTACCCCCTATCCTCTTTGGACAATGTTTTTAGCATTTTACTATTCTATTTTGCTTCTAAAATCTTTCTTATAGAAAAAGGGAGGCTCATTTTCTCCTTAAGAGTCAAGGATGGTGTAAGACGTAAGAAAATGCCAATGGAAGTATTATACTCTTATCCCCTTAACATTATATCAATGATTTTTATCCATTGGGAAGTATAAACATAAGCTAGCATAGATTAAAGGTAATGAATCATTTCATGATATGTCCAAAAGAAAAGATGTTTAGACAGCCATTATAATGATACACTGCATTAGCTTGATGAATAAAGATAACCAACAAAAGGGTTTTAGAAGTCATAATTACATTGTTATTACCATTTTTCTTTAAAAGAGGCACACATGCAAATGGTGCTTATTTGCAATACAACAGAAGAAGGAAATGGCATAATGATCAAGAGAAAAATGAGAAAAATTCACAATTTAGTGCTTAAAAGGTGTGGCTCAATTGGAAAAATCAAAATAAAAATAAAAAAGTACAAGGTGTTGTTCAATTGATTGAACAGAAATCGTTCAATCACTTGCACAACGAAATCAAGCAAAAACAAAATTGTTGTTTAATCAATTGCGACAGTCGTTCAATAGTTTGAATAGTGAAAATAATTAAGAAATAATATGTTATTCAATCAATTGAACAATAGTCGTTCAATAGTTTGAACAAAAAAAACAAAAAAGAAAAGCAGTGTTGTTCAATCAAGTGAACGATAATTGTTCAATAACTTGAACATCGAAAACCAATGGACCGAAAATGTGTTGTTCAATCAATTGAACGACAAACGTTCGATTGCTTGAACAACGAGAACACAAAGGAAAATGTGTTGTTCAATCAATTGAATGGCAAGCATTCAATTGTTTGAATAACAAAAAACAAAAAGAAAAAATGTGTTGTTCAATCAATTGAACGGCAAATGTTCGCTTGTTTTGAACAGCGAAAACAACAACAACAACAATAAAAAATGTGTTGTTCAATCAATTGAACAGAAAACGTTCAATTGTTTGAACAATGAAAAGAAAAATGTGTTGTTCAATCAATTGAACGACAAACATTCACTTGTTTGAACAGCGAAAACAATAAAGAAAAAATTGTGTTGTTCAATATTGAACAACAATTGTTCAGTTGTTTGAACAACGAAAACAACAAAGAAAACTATGTTGTTTAATCAATTGAACAACAAATGTTTAGTTGTTTGAACAACAAAATACGACAAAATAAAAGTGCGTTATTCAATCAATTGAACAGCAAGCGTTCAATTGTTTGAATAGAAAAAACAAAGAAGAGAAAAAAATCCATATTTACATGGTAATGCCTACAAAGGTATGTACATTATTTACAATTTTTCAAGCAATTTCATTTTTTTAAAGAAAAAACAGTTGGGTTATCATTCCCTGCATCTAGAATTTGCATGGAGGGGTCCTCGCAGAAATACTCCTTGGTAAGCGGTTGATGATAGAGGTGCACTTGATGCCCATTTACTTTAAAGGAATGGCCAAATCCATCTATGGTAGTCAAGGTAAGAGTACCATTTTTATGTACTTCTAGAATCTCATAAGGGCTGAGCCATCTTCTTTGCAACTTTCCTGGGAAGTATTGGAACTTGGAATCATACAGAAGTGCCCAATCCCCTTTTTGAAACGTTTTCTTCTTGATAAGGTTGTCATGCCATTTTTCCCTTTTTGCCATATTAATGCAGTTCGTTGCAAAGAAAGCAATCGAGCATCATCTAGTTCGTTAATTTGTTGAAGATGCTTGGTTTGAGCTTATGTTAAATCCAGACCCACTTCCTAGGCTATCCTTAGATTCTTTATTTCGTATTCGATTGGAAAAATTGGTTCTTTACCGAACATAAGCTAGTAGGGAGAGTATCCAATAGTATTCCTCCAAGTCATACGATAGGCCCACAAGGCCTCTGGCAGTCTAGCAACCCAATCTCGCCGATGTGTTGAGACTGTCTTGGTTATAATTGCTTCTATAACCCTGTTGGTGCTTTCGACTTGCCCATTCGCCTGCGGGTGATATGAAGAAGTGATCCTATGCGTGATATGATGGTTTTTGAGAGTGGCAGTAATCTTGTTCCTTGTGAATTGTTTTCCCCCATCTGTGATCACTTATCGTGGTAATCCATACCACAAATAGCCCAAAAAGGAAGTTAATCACTGCTTCCTCTCTGGCTCTTAGTAAATCTATTGTTTCCATCCATTTTGTCACATAATCCGTGGCTACCAGTATGTAGGCCTTCTGATTGGAAGGCGAATGGAATGGACCTATGAAGTCTAATGCCCAACGCTCGAAGGGTTCTATGACAAATTGTGGCTGCAGGGAAATTTCATCACATTGACCAGGCCAACCCATCCTTTGGCAATTGTCGCAGGCCTGGGCATATTTTTTAGCATCCTTAAAATAGTGTGCCAATAATAGCCCATTTGTAATACCTTATGTCCTGTCCTTCGGTCTATGAAATGTGCTCCACAAGGTTCACCATGGGAAGCCTTCAGAATGTCATGGATCTCATCCTCATGGATACATCTGCATATACACATGTCAGCCCCTATATGAAAAATATATCCGCCTATCCAAGAGAGTCAGGCGCTACGCTGAACAATCAATTTTCTTTCTCTTGTTGTTAAATGTTTAGGTAGCTTCCCCACTACCAGATAATTTTCCACATCTGCGTACCATGGTGTCTTAACTGCCACAACAAACAAGTGCTCATCCAAGAATTGGTCATCTACCACCAGTGGATCATTAACCTTCGAGATTCGAGATAGAAAATCAGCAACAAGATTTTCCTTTCCTGGATGATCTTTAATAGTAATGTCAAACTCCTGCAAAAGCAATAACCATCATGTTACTTGACCATTTGTGATTGGTTTATTAGCTAGATATCTAATGGCAGAGTGATCAGTGTACACAAAGACTTGGTAGCTAGTTATATAGTGTCTAAATTTGTTTATTACATAAATAACTGCTAAGAATTCTTTTTTTATCACTATGTAATTGAGTTCTACAGGGGTGAGATTTTTGCTAATGTAATATATAGCATAAGGTTTCTTGTCCTCCTCTTGGCCGAGGACAACGCCTATGGCTACATCTGATGCATCTGTGGAAATGTGGAAAGGCAGCTCCCAGTTTGGTCCACGTAATACTGGTGCTATTGAGACTAGTTTCTTTAATCCTGCAAAAGATATGTCACATTTATCAGACCAACTGAAATCAACATTTCCAATTAGAGTGTATAAGGGTGCCGCAATATATGAAAAAATCTTGATAAATTTGCGATAATAACCTGCATATCCTAGGAAACTATGTACCTCTGTTTGGGTGCAGGGGATAGGCAGAAAAAGAACTACCTATATTTTTTTTGGATCTACCTGTATTCCTACTGCAGAGATGTAATTTCTCAGGATCACGCCCTCGGTCATCATCATGTGACACTTGACATTGCTTAAACATAACCTGGTAGCGATGCATCGTTCTAAGACCTTTTCTAGTGTTTGTAATGCTTGATCAAAATCATGCCCATATGGAGTAAAGTCATCCATATAAACCTCCAGTCCTTCATTTATTAGGTCAACAAAGATGCTTAGTACAACTCTCTGAAACATGGTTGGGGTGTTACAGAAGCCAAATGGTAATACCTTGTATGCGAATGTGCCCCAGGGACAGGTGAAGGTCATTTTGTCATATTCTTCAGGGGCAATCTAAATTTGATTGTACCCACTGAAGCCATCTAGAAAGGAGAAAAATTGCTTCCCTGCCAACGTATCGAGGACTTGATCAATGAATGGGAGGGGAAAGTGATATTTCTGTGTTGCCTTGTTTAGCTCTCGATAATCTACACAAATACGCCACTTCCCATTTTTCTTGGGGATGAACACCAATGGAGAGACCCATTTACTGTTCGAGATAGGATAAATAAATTTACATCTAGTAGTTTCTGCAATTCCTCTTTCATGATATCCTTGAGGTGAGGGTTCAACCTCCGTTGAGGCTATTGGATGGGTCGTGCATCCTTCTCTGTATAAATGTGGTGTGTACATAGTTGTGGATCTATCCCTTCCATATCAAGATAATCCCAGCTTAAATCCCCTTTATTTTCTACAATACCTGGATAAGCTTTTTCCTTTGTTCGCTATCCAGATCAGCATTGATATTTAGAACTTTGCATGGTTTGACCTCAAGTGATTTGTTGTTATGAATAGTAGTTGTCTGAATATGTTGGTCATCTGTATCCTTCAAGGGATCTTCCATGGCCTTGTTATCAAGGATTGCTTTCAACATCTGACATTGTACATTACTCCCATTAGCTGGCTGATTTATAAAATTTTTGATAACATCATCTTTATTTTGATCTTTAAATTCTAGTGCTTCTGCTACTGTGAGTGGTGAATGGATTCTCTCTTCCAGGTATGCTGGTGGTTGCTTACATATTTTTACAATGGGAAAATTTGTCTGGAAGGCGGGTATAACACCAGAGTTTTTACAACATCTCCCTTTGTAATAGTCATGTTTCCTTCTCGACAACCAATATATGCATCAATTGTTGCCAGCTAAGGTCGACCTAGAATCAAAGGATGCCCATCCAACCTACTCCTTGGGTTTATAACCAGGAAATCTACTAGATATTCCCATGATTCAACAGAAACTGTAATATCTTGTAAGGTCCCCTTTGGTCTTACCACCAACCAGTCAGCAAGTTCTAATAAAGTGGTGGTTGTTTCTAAGGCTATAATGCCAAGTGCTTGACAAGTTTCTGTTGTTAATATGTTAATAGCAGCTCCTAGATCAACTAGTGTTTTTGGAAAAGAGCAGCCATATGTCTGAATTGTTACTATGGGCTTTCCAAGATCTTCATACTTTATTGGAGTTTCTTGTCCCAAGAGTAGATCGGATAAAGTTCCTACAACATGGATAGTGGGTGAGGTTTTTACCTTCCTCGCAGGCTTCTTTACACATAATTATTTGATGGTTTTGGCATAGATGGGGATGTCTTGAATAGCCTAGAGGAGAGGAATCTTAATACACAAACTTTTTAGTTCCCCTACAAGATCAAAATCAAGGTAGGTGATCGATTTAGGTATCGCTAGCCTTTCGGGGAATGAAGGAGAAGTGAGTATAAGTTTTTCACAATCAACATGCTGATCTATTTCTTCCCCTTTCTTTGATTCAGTATTATTTACAAGTGGTGGAACATGTATAGGTGATGGAATATGTATAAGTGGAGTTACACTTTCGATTGAAGGCTGGTACCTATTTTCCTTAGGGGTGATGACACGACCTGACCTCAATCTGAGCTCATTACATTCTTTCTACTCAATCTCATATTCTAGATTCTCAATAATCTGTACCAACTGGACTAGTCTATCATTAGGATTCGAGTTCAGCTGAGCTGGTAACTGTGGTTGTAGAAGAGGTTGAGAATTATGTTGTAATGTATAATGAGCTAACAATGTGGTTTGAGGCTGGGGGCTTGTCCCCATAGGTACATTTGATATCCCCAGAGGTCGCTGCCAGTTTGTAGACCAATTCAAATTTTGAGAAGTGGAGGTAGGCCACTGGGATTGATAGGGATTTCCTTGCCACACAGGGGTAAAAGGAGAATTTGGCCAGCCATTTCCTGGAAAATATTGTGCTGGCCAGGATGTCATAGGGAATGGCGGACTTTTCTAGTTTGGGTAGGGTGATTGGCCTTGCTAGGCTGCCCCAAGGTTCTACGATTGAAATAAACTGTGAGGAAGGAAATAATTGGGATGCGTCTTGTGACATACTTGTAGGTTTAGCTTTCCATTATCGACGCTGGTTCATCAAATATACCAATTTTGTTTCCTCCTCTTCTTCTTTGAATACTACTTTCAGCCTAGGTAATGATGGACATTTTTCAGTGTCATGATCTCTAATATAAATGGCGCACGTCTGAACCATGTCTAACAAGAATTCTCATTGGTTGTGATTCTTTCGACAACGTGGGCAGAAGATGGCCAAATTTTGTTTTGCTAAAGCTTATTTTTGCTTGGCTTGTAGGACATCCAACTTTGTTGTAAGAGTGCCCAGGATATCCATCTTAAAATCTTCCAGGAGGTTGCCGATCTCCATCCGTGTTACACCTCCACTATGTGGTTTGCTTCCTCTACTCATTGGATCTCGGCTGATCACTCCTGTATGTGTGCTTCCTTGATAACACTGTTGAGAATGCAACAAGATGATGGAGCTTAGTGGAAAGAAGTTGCCTTCACTAAGTGGGCCCGCAGGCTATTTTTGGTGCAAAGTCTATTTTTAGACTATGTCTATTTTTAGACATATGGATCATGGTCTATGAGTTTTTGGATGCTATTTGTGGATGATTGGTCATGTTGGTAAAAATATATGGACTTCTATTTTTAGACATATGGGCGGTTTCTATTTTTAGACTGCCAGGCTAAAAATAGAACAGTCGAATATTATTAGCTCATAATAATATTTGGACTATAAACATTATCTTATCCTCTTGGAGCACTTCAGTTTGAGCTACAGATGTGGCACATGCAGTTGTCAGAAGGAAATACAGTTTTCTTATGGGTCAGTTGAGCTATTGCATGGTGGACTTCAGTTAGAGCTCATGTGGTTGAGTTTGGTGGAGTTGATTGAGGAGTTGATGGAGTTGTGTTTAGTTTGACTTGGTTGAACTAGTTGTATTTAGTTTAACTACAAATACACTAGTGATGAGTGATGTGAATTAATTGTTAATTAATTCACTAATTATTAACTCATAAAGCAACTAAAGAATACATCAGTTAACTCAGTGCATGGATAGTTCAGTGGAGACAGGTGTTAGAGGTTGAGATTGCTATCAGTTGTGACTATAGTTGTGCATGAGATTTGCACAATCAATGGATTGAGTATTGCCAATGAGGATTGCGTGGTTCAGCCAAGGAAATACGAGTTTTGCTTCAGCCATTCTCATCTATTTCTCATGCAGGATTGCGCAGTGGAGGCAGGCAAGCAGTGGAGGAGATTTGAACCTGTGATTGATTCAGATCTGATCTAGTTTGTGTGTAACAGGTGGAGATAGTACTGAGTACTTGTGAGGAGTATTGTACTATGTATTGTTACATGTTCTCAACCATTATAATATACAGATAGTGTGGGGTTTTCAGTTGTATGCTTTCCCCGGGTTACATACTGTGTTAATGTGTGCATGCGATTGATGTTTCATTGTTTTTAATGATGCAAAATTGATGATCAACGTAGAGGAGGTTATGTATTATGCATGTATTCCACAATAGTGTATAATCAGGATAATCTCTGTGAATAAGTGTCATATTATTCAAAATTTCTACATGGTATCAGAGAGAGGTTGATCATCAGATCTATTATTCATAAAGTGTTTACATTTTATTTCTTCAGGTAGAGTCTGTAATCGGGCCAGGTAGCCTCTGGATTCATCCTTCCTTTGGAAGGTGAGATATCCGGTAAAATCCCATATAGTCAATCTCTGTATGAGAAATACTTTGTTCTCACGAATTTTAGATCAAAATCGGTTGAGTTTTGAACTAGTGGAATTTAAAATTTGCAGCAGTGTTTTCTTGGTGTCAAAGTTGAAATGTCTTTCAACGGATTGCGATTGGAGTATGCTCTTGAGGTCAGCTCGAATTATATTGCATGGAAAGACAGGATGGAGGCAGTGTTAGATGATAATGGGCTGAGCGATTTCATAGAGGCTGAGGTCCCAAAGCCTACTGATACTGCTCAAGTTGATGCTTGGCAAAAGAAGATAGCAAAGTGTCGAATGATTCTGTTGGAGGGCATGAAGGATCACATTGTGTCCAGCCTGCATGGAAAGGCTTCTCCATACTTGATGTGGAAAGTGTTGACAAATCTATTCCAAAGAAAGAGAAACAAGAGGAAGTTGGTGCTCAAGGATAAACTCAGAAACATTAAGTGTGAGAAAGGAGACAGTATGCCCAAGTATCTCACGAAGTTCACTCAGTGCAGGGATGAGCTGGGAAGTGTGGGGGTGACTGTCGATGATGAGGACTTGGTGAGCTTGGCTCTCCTTGGTCTTCCGAAGAGTTGGCATTCCTATCACGACTCTGTCAATAGTCGGGAGAAATTTCCAGGATGGGAGAGACTTTGGTCAGATCTTGTGCAAGAGGAGATCAGGCGGAATACCAGGGACGGATCTTCATCAAAGGCAACTGATAAAGAAAATTGCACTTTGGCTACCAAAGCAAAGAAGGGGAAGAACAAGAAAGCTTCTCATTCCAGTGCGAAAGGCAAGAAGCAGGACATGTCCAAGGTGAAGTGCTTTCACTGTCACCAGCACGGACACTATGCCACAAATTGTCCGCAAAAGAAGAAAAATATGCAAGTTGCTGGATCTGTAGTGGGAGAGGCCTTAGCCTCGCAGTTTGAGGTTGATTTTTCGTTGATCGCATGCTTGGTATCAAGTTTGATGGGATCAGTATGGTTCTTGGACAGTGGTGCGTCTTTTCACATGACAGGAGATTGAGATTTGCTTTCTGATCTGGAGGAGAAAGATCTTGGAGTGCACATCAAGATGGGCGATGATGGTAGATACAGTGTGACCGGTATCAGTACCATTTCCTTTGAGAGGGAGTCTGGTAAACCCTTTGTATTGAAGGAAGTGATGCATGTTGCAGGATTGAAAAAGAATCTTATCTTTGTGGTGATGTCATAAGACAAGGGATATGATGTTGTTTTCAGTGAGGGAAAGGCTTTCCTGCGTAGTAAGACAACTGGAGAAACCCGAAAGATAGGGGTTCGAGTCAGGAACCTTTATCCGTTGCATGTAGATGGCTGCGCAACAATGGCATGCAAAGCAGAAGGATTGGTGAGCCGAGATGAGGGCGAGCTATGGCACAGGAGATTGGGCCACCTTCACTATGGAGCCTTGAAGATACTGCAACAGATTACTACAGGGCTTCCTAAAGGCACTCTTGCGTAGTCAGATCAGTGCAAGGGGTGTACTTTGGGAAAATTTGTGAAAGCCACCTTTCACGAGAAGGATAGTCACGCCACGACGATCCTTGAGAGAATTCACACAGACGTGTGTGGACCTTTCTCAGTAGCTTCGGCAGCAAAGCACAGGTACTATGTGATCTTTGTTGATGATTTCTCTCGAAAGTGTTGGATCTTCTTCATGCAAAAGAAGAGCGAGACATACTCAAAGTTCTGTGAGTTCAAAGAACTGGTCGAGAAGGATTCGGGAAAGAAGGTGAAGGCTCTTAGGAGCGAAAATGGTGGTGAATTCATCTCTGGCGAGTTCAAGGACTTCTGCAATGCAGAAGGGATTTGAAGAGAGCTCATAGCTCCCCATAACCCACAGCAGAACAGGGTTGCTAAGCGGAAGAACAGAACGATCGTGGGTGTTGCATGGGCGATGTTGCATGATCAGGTCCTACCCCTTCACTTGTAGGCGAAAGCATGCAATAATGAAGTATATGTGCAGAACCGTTGTCCTCACAGGATACTTGGCATGGGTACACCCGAGGAGACTTATTCTGGTAAGAGGCCTGATATTTCTCATTTGAGGATTTTTGGTTCTAATGTTTACATGCATGTGACGAAGGATGCCAGGAAGAAGCTGGAGCCGACCGCAAAGGTTGGGATATTTGTGTGGTACACTGATACGCCCCACAACTATCGTGTATATTTGCCAGACAGTCGCAAGACTATTGTGCAACGGGATATCAAATTTTAGGAGGAGAAAACCATGAAGTTTTCGCTTGAGAGGGAGCCACACTTGCATGCAGAAGAGGAGCTATTAGTTCCTAAGGATGAGCTTCAGGATGTGGATCAGCCACAAGACGAAGTTCATGGAGTGGAAGAGACCACTCATGTAGCACCAACCATCAGAGGGCGAAAGCACATTACAGAAGCTGAGCGACTGGCTCAAGATGCAGAGAAGGTTGTAGGACTACCTACAGCTCAACGTAGACAGAGACAGTCACCTGATCGGTACACTAGATACATGGCTCTTGTGAGCAAATTTTTCATAACTGAGCCATCCTCTTTCGAGGAAGCTGTGGAGGATCCCGCATGGGTAGATGCCATGGTGAAAGAGTATGATTCGATTGTCAGAAACAGTGCATGGGAGATTATCACAAGACCGGAAGAGAAATCAGTGGTGGGTTCGAGATGGATCTACAAAGTGAAGCAGGCAGTTGACGGGAGTGTGGAGAAGTACAAGGCAAGATTTGTTGCTCGAGGCTTTTCACAGATAGAGGGGATCGATTATGAGGAGACCTTTGCACCTGTCGCAAGGTATTCTTCCATACAGACGATTCTTGCTCTCTCAGCGCAAATGGGCTGGCACATTCATCAGATGGATGTGAAGACTGCGTTCCTCAATGAATTCATTAAGGAGGAGGTGTACATAGAGCAGCCCGAAGGTTTCGAGATCTTCAACAGTGAGTCGCATGTGTGCAGGCTCAAGAGAGCGTTGTATGGGTTGAAACAAGAACCACGTGCTTGGTACACACGGATAGACAGTTATTTCACTGGACTTGGATTCTCCAAGAGTGAGGTGGATCCTAACCTATACCAGATTGTGGTGGAGGGTAAGTTGCTTATCATTGTACTTTATGTAGATGATTTGATTCTGACAGGTGATGAGCTGGTTATATTTTCATGCAAGGATGATCTTGCTAGGGAGGTTGAGATGAAGGACTTGGGCCTCCTTCATTATTTCGTGGGATTGGAAATTTGGGAGCGTAGTGATGGACTATTTGTTTCTCAGGGTAAGTATGCTCGGGAGATACTAGAGAAGTTCAACATGCATGGCTGCAAGCCTGTTGATACTCCTCTTCCTGGAGGTTGGAGGAAGGAGGATGCTACTTCAGCAGAAGTAGTGGATGCCACTGTTTATTGACAGTTGGTGGGGTCGCTTATGTATCTGGTCAACACACGACCCGATATATGCTATGCTGTTAACTAGCTTTCACAAGCTATGGTTAAGCCAACCAAGCTCTTTTGGAAGGCAGGCAAGCATGTATTATGTTATCTCATAGGCACATCGGGATATGGATTGTGGTACAGATAAGAGGATGAGGTGAAGCTATGTGGCTTCACGGATGCAGATTGGGCAGGCAGCCCAACGGAAAAAAAGAGCACATCTGGAGGGATTTTCGGTATCGGGTCGATAGCAGTTTCTTGGTACAGCAGGAAGCAGAGATCCGTGGCACTCAGTTCAGCCGAGGCTGAGTATATGGCAGTAAGTTTGGCTACATGCAAGGCTATATGGATGAGGAAGATCCTGGTCGGGTTGTTTGGTTCATACTTGGAGCCTACTGTGATTTATTGTGACAACCAAAGTTGCATTAAACTCTCGGTTAATCCAGTATTTCATGATATATCTAAGCACATTGACATCAGGTACCATCATATCAGAGATTGTGTGCAGCGGAGAATCATGTTACTTTCATACATTCCAACGAAGGATCAGGATGCTGATATCTTGACGAAGGCACTCACCAGGAGCAAATTCGAATACCACCGAGGCAGGATATGGGTTGCTGATAATCCATATCTTGTTGCGAGGGAGTGTTGAGAATGCAACAAGATTATGGAGCTTAGTGGAAAGGAGTTGCCTTCACTAAGTGGGCCCACAGGCTATTTTTGGCGCAAAGTCTATTTTTAGACTATGTCTATCTTTAGACATATGGATCATGGTCTATGAGTTGCAGGATGCTATTTGTGGATGATTGGTCATGTTGGTAAAAATAGATGGACTTCTATTTTTAGACATATGGGTAGTTTCTATTTTTATACTGCCAGGCTAAAAATAGAACAGTCGAATATTATTAGCTCATAATAATATTTGGACTATAAACATTATCTTATCCTCTTGGATCACTTCAGTTTGAGCTACAGATGTGGCACATGCAGTTGTCAGAAGGAAATATGATTTTCTTATGGGTCAGTTGAGCTATTGCATGGTGGACTTCAGTTAGAACTCATGTGGTTGAGTTTGGTGGAGTTGATTGAGGAGTTGATGGAGTTGTGTTCAGTTTGACTTGGTTGAACTAGTTGTATTTAGTTTAACTACAAATACACTAGTGATGAGTGATGTGAATTAATTGTTAATTAATTCACTAATTATTAACTCATAAAGAAACTAAAGAATACATCAGTTAACTCAGTGCATGGACAGTTCAGTGGAGACAGGTGTTAGAGGTTGAGATTTCTATCAGTTGTGATTATAGTTGTGCATGATATTTGCACAATCAATGGATTGAGTATTGCAAATGAGGATTGTGTGGTTCAGCCAAGGAAATACGAGTTTTTCTTCAGCCATTCTCATCTATTTCTCATGCAGGATTGCGCAGTGGAGGCAGGCAAGCAGTGGAGGAGATTTGAACCTGTGATTGATTCAGATCTGAGCTAGTTTGTGTGTAACAGGTGGAGATAGTACTGAGTATTTGTGAGGAGTATTATACTATGTATTGTTACATGTTCTCAACCATTATAATATACAGATAGTGTGGGGTTTTCAGCTGTATTCTTTCCCCGGGTTACATACTGTGTTAATGTGTGCATGCGATTGATGTTTCATTCTTTTTAATGCTGCAAAATTGATGATCAATGTAGAGGAGGTTATGTATTATGCATGTATTCCGCAATAGTGTATAATCAGGATAATCTCTGTGAATAATTGTCATATTATTCAAAATTTCTACAAACACCTAATACACAAATGAATAATTTCATCATACTCTTCCTGAGAAATATCCCCTTTTCCCATTAAGTTTAGAGTTTCTACCCATTCCTCTTTCATTCCTTTAATTAATATAGCTCTTCGGACTTCTTTTGGTAGGGTAGTGTGTGGAGATCTCTACAAATTATAATGAAATCCTTCTACATATTCTTCTAATGTTTCATTATCTTTTGCAGTCATCTTGAAAATCTCGTCTTTCAGTTTCCTAGTTTTACAAAAGTCCTAATATATTTTAAGGAAGGAGGTTTTCATTTCATCCCAAGAATTGATGGTTCACCCACCTAGACCCATAAACCATCTTAAATTTTCCCCTTTCAGAGTGGAAGGGAACAATTTCAGTTTTTGGGGGTCAGTGGTATAGTCATACCCTCTACAGAGGACATCAAACTCAAACAGGAAAGCATCAGGATCCTCTGTGATCATCCTATGGAATGTTGGGATGTTATGCAAAGGAATAGCCTTCACAGGGGCATTGGCCACCTAGCCAACTATGGGGTACTCTAATGTCTAGGTTTGACCTTAGGGTGGCTGATATGCCATTTGATCAAAGATGTACCAATAATCTTCAAGGATTTCAAGGGGTGCTTCCGTAATAAACAAAGAATTAGAAACTTGAGTTAGCTTTACAGCACTCCCTAGGTCTGAAATCTCAGGAGATCCTTGTTCAGATAGTTGTGGTTCTGCTTTAGCAGCCCCACTAGTTTCTCCTTTTCCTTCTCATAAGTTACAGGATTTTCCCTCTTGTAAAGGATCAGAGTGTAGGCTTATTGTAGCTTGAAAACTCTGTTCCGATCCTCCTACTTGGCTTTGAATCTTAGCATGAGCTACAGATGGTGAGTCTGCTGCTTGAGGGATAGTAGTAGAACTTTTTCCAGGTATAGCCTGGAATCCTACTAATGCTTGAGACTCTGCTCTTCTTATGATTTCGTCTATAAAGCTTGTTCTCCCAAGTTTCACCAATCCTTCGGGTTTTGTGGGTTTTGGTGGAGGATTCTGCTCTTTTTCTATCTTTTTATTTCTAGTCATTCATAAACAAATTCCTATTTAACCTCTAAGATTTTGCTATAAAGCAGGTAGGTAAGTGTTATCTCAAAATCAAGCCCTGGAAGGCTGCAGACCAGGAAGACTTCAAGTAACTGTTTCAAACCAATATTTTAGCTAAGGCTTAGCCTCCTTAGCTTGAGAGGGCTCTCTCAAAGGATTAAAGGTTTTTTGATTATGATCAAGATGGATAACTCTTTGTGAAAAAAATAGGAATAAAGATGGTGGAAACAAAATTAACAAGTATCCATTGGGCTTATGGAGTCATATGTGATTTAGTATTAACAGTAGGATTGGCTTTGCATAAAAGTCAAGGCATTCAGATTTCAATATAGGTAGAGCACACCAAACACAAAAAAGACAGTCTACGAGTATATGAAGGAAATTAGAACACTGCAAGTGATTTCTAAGTAATCAAATACTCATAACACTGTAGATAACATGAAAAGACAACAAAATAAACTCATACATTGAACTCTCTATGATTCTTGAGAAGCATAAGCTAGCACTGTATTACCAAAAAAAATAGAGTCTTTACATAAGCCAAATATCAGAGCTCTTTTACATAAATTTCCAACCTCTATTACATTTCTCTTTCTCCTATATATAGAGCTCTTCTACCTAACTGAGATTCCTCCTCAAGCATTAGGGGAACTCGAATTCTGCCTATGATGACACCTACTAACATTTGAAACTAACTAATAAATACAACGGACTGCAAACTAGCAGTTTTAAAGTCCTAAGACAATTAGGATTCTAACTCTTCATCGCGCTGGTAGATAACATTAATTACAATCAAATCTCTTTCTTTGACGGATGGTCTCCTTCAATTTAGCTGTGGTGGATGTTCAAATCTCCTTACTGGTCCTTAATGTTTTATCCCTTTACTTCTGCTGAGAAGTAGGAAACTATCCTGTTTTTATGCTTTTGGTTTCTTCAAAGATATTCAAAATTAATTAACCATGTTAATATTCTTTGATTACCCAAAAATCTATTAGAGTGCCACGTTCCTCATCATGTGTTGTCAACCTTTGCCATGTGTGAAGACAAAAATCTCCTCCAAGCTGTCTGACATACCATGGACTATAGTAAATGTGATCACTTTATAACAAAAAGTTTAGATTTGGGATCGAATATATGTTTCCTCCACCTGTCTTGCCCTTGTTGAAAGTTGATAACTTTAAATGACCCTTTGAGGATATTCCTTTTTCAAAAATTTCCCCTCGGTCCTTCAAAATTGGTTGCTAGAGTTTAAATTATGTAGCTTCAGCAGTTTTGTAGCGCGCTACGAAACTGCTGTGCATTATGCATCACCTACAGCAGTTTCGTAGCGCGCTACGAAACTGCTGTGTAATCACAAAACATAGTTTTAATACCAAACTCTGATTGTCTTGAGGTTTCTTTTCTTGAATTGTCTTTTTCATCTGCCCTGAAATTACTCGCTGGATATGGATAGTTCACCATAGTGAGGTTACTGTATGCTGAGCTTGACCAGTCTTGTACTTCCTTTGTGCTTTTGAGATCCCTGCACATGCGAAACTTCTTGCTAAGATTTTGTAGCCCTTCATCTCTTTCACCATATGTCTCCAATGCTTTCCATGATTGTTGTATCACCTTGAAACAGTTCTCACTTTCCCGTTTGAAATCATTGAAACAAGATTGTAGAATATATCAGATGGTACAATGTCTTCAAACTGCAATATTGGCACAGATGAAGCTAGGGCACCTACTACAATATGTGGATATTTCAACCTCATCCAAGCAGCTAACATTCCACCATAAGAACCACCAAGACCATAACTAGCGATCACCTCAAAGAGGCCCTCCCAATCATCTCTATAATAGAGCTTGAAAACGTTAATGGAGAGGTACAGGACAAAAAACCCATTGGCAGCAAGCAAGAATCCCATCACAGCCCCAGACCTAAATGTTGTAATGAAGGCCTTCCCAACACCTTTCCTGGCTTCCAATGTGGTTCTTGCATTAGCATATGTTGCAATTTTCATTTCAAAATAACCTGACAGAACAGAAGTAAAAGCACCAAGCACGAATGCTATGGTGCTGAACAATGCATTTGTAAGAGCAGGCTTGCACATCTTTGTCTTATCATAGTTACATTGCTGCTACTGGGTGTTGAAACCCTCCACAGAGCCAAGGAACAAAAACATGAGAAGCCCAAAACATCCAGTGAAAATACCCAGATATTTGTACTCTGTAAACAGAAATGAAGTAGCCCCGAGGGAAATGGCGTTCTGAATCTCTGCACACTTGGGGACAGCGTTTTTTAAATCACCACCATCTTCCTGGGGTTCATCGAGAAAAACCTCGTTATACACTCCATTATTGAGCGACGAGGCCTTCTCAGAACCCACTTTAACGCGCAACACCAACAGCCATTGAAGCAGCGCGAACCCAATTCCAATAACAGCAGCAACGGGTATCAATATTTGCGATAGCAATTTGCTCAAGAGAGCACCACCCATGGTGAAACTTCCTGAAAGCCAAAACTATCAGAAAACAGAAAATGAGCCTCTACAGATTCGAACCAAGGCCACACAGATGACGAAGAAAGAAAATTGAAGATGGAATTTGCTGAGCTCCCACGTATCTGTTTTTTTAGCAGGGAGAAATTTGTTTTGTTTGAATTCCATATCTCCAATAGCCCTCACCAAATTTAAGCTTCCATTGATACGTCCAGCATGAATGAATCCTCCAGCTCGAAGAATTCGATCCCTTTCGATCTCAAGCTCTGGCTTGTGATCTCGTGACAAGTTGTATGCCTGACCCTTTCTTGAGAAGACACAACGGGAATCACCAGCATTTGCCAAAATAAGCTGATTATTTTGAAAAAAGTGCAACACATGCCGCGCTTCCAGAAGTTGGCCCAGAAAAATTAGCATGTGGTCCTTGTTCAAATGCCCAGTCATCTTCTTGATCTTTATCTTTGTTCTCTATGTTTCTTGGAGAAGAAGACCAAATAAATCCCTCTAATAAGCCAATGAATTTGTTGAACTTATCCCCAAGTATAGCTAATTTCCTCTAGCCCCTTTGCCCACGCATCATCCCATCCATCCTGTAAAATTCTCTTCGAAGACTTCCACATAAATCACCATTTGTGTAGGCCTCACTCTTCAAAACTTGTGTATGAGAATATTTTAGAACCGCCTTGTGGCCCACTTTGAGTTACGTCATTCAGGAGAAATTGGGCCAGTGAATTGAAGAAGCTATATCCACCTTCTCGCTCTAAAACAAAACCAATAAGCCTCCCAATTGTGTGACCAACGAAAAGTAACATAAGAAGAAACAGAGCTTTACTATTGCTACCTTTTGCCAAGATGGCAAAAATTTGCATTCCCATATCAAGCGTTCTTGAGAATATGTGTATGCAGAATGGAACACGATACAGGATACTCATGAAAATGCACTGGATATGAGACCAATGATAGACTAAAACAGAGAATTGACCCCTTTTGACTTACTAACAAGACTCTTATTCAAACTGTTTAGACTCTAAAACCAGATGAAAAGACCAGACCCAAAACTGACACCAACCCTTTGACAAACAATCGAAATGTGAACAATTTAGAAAATTTTTCTTGAGTGATAACAGTAAGAAAGCACTTTACTTGCTAGGTACGCAGGTTCTTACCTTCTATTTTTAAAACCTAGTTCTCCTACAACAAAGAAATAAAATCAATCACTTTAAACACTCTCGCCGGCAACGACGCAAAAATGTTGGCTCACTAAGATGTCTTTTTACATGCAATCTTAATCCCTACATTAGTTTTTCAACCCGAGGTAAGTCTTTCTATTTCAAGAGTGCCAACACAATATGTGCAGTGAATCTCAAGGTTATATAATGATGAATCATTGCAATCATTAAAGGTTAATTCTTAAATTCAATTCACACAACTCTACAAAGAACTATTTATGAAAGGAATGCTCACAACACACTATGTAATTCCATACAACTTGTTTTGAAACCAATTCGAACTGAATGAAAAATGAGAATTACACTGAGAATCATTCAAATAAGCTTGAGACTAATCACACTTAATCAAGTAAAGCAACTACGATTATCGAACAACACTACCAATCTATAACAACCCAAATCAACCTGCATTACTCAATTAAACAACAATCAACAATCGATTAATTGAACAACAATTAGTAAGTGAACAACAATAGGTAGAGCCTTGAGAAGAGGCCCGATTATCGCTTGGACAACAGGGAAGATGGCTAGGGTTTGGAGGCGAGGGTTCCGGGCAGAACCATGATCAGGGCACGGTTAGGGAGCTTACAGACAGTTTCCGTGCGCAGGAGCAGGTGTAAGAAAGACAATCTTGGTTTGACTGGCAGCTGGAGGTTGAGTTTTTCGCTTATGCGGTCAGCTGGGAGGTAACATATTCACAGGAGCTGCTAGATTAACCTTTTTCCGTTTGCGACAGTATAGGTCAAGGGTTTGCGCTGGCACCTAGACTGTTTCCGGCGCCATCCTCGGAACGGCATCCATAACCATGGTTAATCCAAACGAACTGGTTGATTTGGACCCGGAATTGGAGGACATTTTATCAGTTTGGGGGAAGGAACCTACAGCCCAAAATGTTGAACGGTATTTCGGGGGTTACGAGCTATCAAGGCTAGAACCGCCTCCTCAGGTATCTCTGGAGACTAAACCCTCTTTCCTGCAGCTCAGTAAGGAAACTGACAGAAATGCTCTCAGGATTCGAAACCAGACATCCTTCCAGCAGCCGGTCAGAGAGGATGCGGCGGAGAGGGCGTCAAATGCTGCTCATTTTCTTGGTAACAGGGGAAAATCTGTTTCGGGCCGGAACTTTCTCTCAGGGGGCATCGAAGATATAATAAATTTAGGGCTTGCTTCAGGGCTTGGCAAAGCAAGGGGCTCTGGAAGGGATTCTTCGTTTTCTAGGGTTTCTCTTTCAAGAGACCCTCCCTTTCATAAAGAAAGCATAGCAGGAGGTTTCGAAGGCCATATCGACAGTCAAGCGGGTGAGCCGGGAGGAATTGATGGTTCGCTGGTCGGTCAACAAACAGCAGAAGACCCCTTCCTCGATTCCTCAGTCCCAGTTCAGTCTCGGCCGGAGTTAGAAATCCCTTCGGTTCCGACCCAGGAAGAACCAGAATGGAACGGTGCTTTCGAGGAAGCCAGGGTCTCTGCCGAAGGAATTAGGAAAAAAGGAGAGAAAAGAAAAACCCAAAGACCGATTGGATCTCAGGAGTTGGAAGGAAATTTGGTCCTAGGTATGGAGGTCTCAATTGAAGAAACCCTAGGAGTAGCAGAATGCACCCTGGTCGGCAGGGTGAGAGGCAAGAAACTCTTGTCAGGGTTTTTGCAAGCATGGGGAGAACAACAGTTTGTTTCTGACAGACCCCTAGGGTTTGAGGCATCCTGTTTAGCTAAGGGATGGTTTATGCTCCGGTTCGAGGATAGGGAGGCAGCTGAATGGGTGCTTGAAAGAAATTGGATCATCGGGAACATCCCGGTTCTGTTGAAAAAATGGAGCCCCCTCTTTGACGCTATTAGAGAGAAAACCTACGTTTTTCCGGTCTGGGTAAGGGCCCCTGGCCTTCCTTCGTTCCTCTGGACTGAAGCAGTGTTTAAAGCCATTGGAAATAGATTAGGCTCTTTCCTAGAAGCCGACATGTCATTTCTGGAGACAAAGAACAGGGCAATGGCCCGCATTCTGGTGAGCCTAAACCCTAGCAGAGGTCTTGCCCAAAAAATAAATTTGCAGTACAAAGATTATGTATTTGAGCAGATTTTGGACTACGAGCACTTGCCCTTTCGGTGCCATAGGTGCCATGAGTATGGGCACCTTGCCAAGGACTGTCCGCTGTCCAGGAGAAGGAGGCGGTTTCGGAGGACCTCAGCTTTCAGGGAGCAGGATTTCTTTCACGCTCATGTTCCTCAGGAGAAGGAAGGCTTGGTGGAGCAGATAGTTGAAGAAATAGAGACAGAGGGGACTCAGAAAGAGCCATCGCCCGAAGATCCTCAGCTCCGAGAACCGACCAAGGTTACAGAATTGCAACCTGCGGAAGCAAAGGAGGAGACCGTAAGGGATTCAATCGCTGATCAAAATCCTGCCAAAGAACCTGAAAAGGGTATGTGTTCAGATCTACCTCCTTCTCCTCTTCAATTTCCAGAACATAATTCTGAATCTCTGCATAAAATGCCCTCTCTTTCTCACAATCATAACGAAGGCTTAAATGAGAACAAAGACACTTCAATGGGTGAACCTGATATTGAAACTATTTCGGTTGCCATGCCTTCCCTCGATTTGAATTGTGAAGATGTTTGGCCTCCTCTTGTTCCCCCGGTACCTCACACCCCCTGCCCCTATAACCTTAGATCCTTGGGAGGAAACCCTGGGTCGTCAGGATCAGTTGGAGGTTTAGGGCGGTTGGTTCCTCAAGGTTTCTCCAAAAATAAGAGAGGAAGAAAATCGGACTTATCTAAGGCCAAATTAAAAGAAAAATTGGATGTAGCTGATGGAAAACAACACTCAATTCCTGGGGTTCTTAGAGCGGTGCAGACCCCTGAATCCGTTATCAAATGATTCTGTCTTCTTGGAATTGTAGGGGTTTGGCCAGTAAACCTAAAAAATTGGCCCTTAGAGATTGGATCCAAAACTCTAAATCTGAAATTCTTTTTCTCCAAGAGACTCTTGGAAAAGGAACTGAAGTGGAAACAATGCTAAGTGCTCTCCTGCCAGGGTGGAAATTCTCAGCAGTGGATTCATCGGGCCATTCTGGAGGTCTTGCAATTGGGTATTGTTGTGGGGAAAAGTATCCGACTCGGAATGACCCTATCCCTACTCTAAGGGTGATAGTTCCTTAGCAACAACTGAAAGTAAAGCTTTGATATTTTTCCTTTATGAAAGTACAGAGAAGGAAGAAAAGATTGACCAACCGATGTCTTTCGCTTTTGTCGATCCTGTCTTCTCTCTTTGCCTCTTGTTCCCAGCTCCTTGCTCCCTTTGCCGGCCCAGCTACACAAAGATCTTGCAAAAACAAGAGAGGGAAACTACAAGAAACATGTACTCATAACTGATACATGGATTAGAATGAATCAAATATACAGATAAAAACAATACATCATTGTAATACAAGTATATAGGAGAACATCAAAGCTTTATTGATAGAAGAAAAAGGTTCTGAGAAGGTTACAACCATAAATGGCTCCAATCCAGCAGCACCTCCCCAGCAGCAAGAAATCTCCTCTTCTCCTCTATAAAAGCAATCACCCAATAACTCTAACTGTAAACCAATAGCACTTCCTTACTTTGCACAAAATTCCAGCCCCCTCAGACCTCATAGAAGAGCTCTATATATAGGAGATTTGGAGAAAGGATGAGTCAGCTTGAGACTGACCTAAAGCTGCCTTATGTCCTCTCCCTCTTCAGTTAAACTTCAGTTCTTGAGTCCACTTGGAGATCCTTGCTTCCACATGGAGATCAAGTACCTCTTACTCATCATAGGGCGAATTCCTTGAACCAAGTGTCAGTTTGGAAGCTTCCTGGGCAGTTGACACCTTGCAGAATGACTGTGCCACTTGGCCAATCTTGCCCAGCGCAGGTAGCCTTCATTGGTTTTGACTTTCAGCGCAGGTACAAGGAGGAGCAGTTGACATTCAGCGCAGATGCTCAGTGGAGCAGCTGACATGATCCAAAAATAGCCTTTTTTTGAGTGTTTTCAGGTGGAGAACTGATAGGAAGTGCTGTGGTTTGCTGACCTTGTTCCTCTAGGGGTAAGAACAACATGTTTAGGGACTGAGGATCCCTGTAATTATTGACATTTCATGCTCCATGCTGCGAGGCACAAAAATGTCTATAACAGTTGCCCCCTAAAGTATGAGGTCGTTTATCGGGTGAAATGCTTTATCCAGAGGGTCCGAAGTTCATTCAAGTGCTGAGAGGTGCCCTGTAATACAATACAATACAATACATTATTTTTCATTCTGTTTTCATGATCTAGCTGAGGCGGGCATTCCCATGCTCAGCTTTATAAATACATTTTGGTACATAGAACAGACGATCGTCTGATGGTAGACTGATAATTCTCTGCTGAAATTATCATCCTTTGAGTAGGATGATCATCTGCTGCAATGATGTACATGACAAATGCTTTTATATTTCCTGAATATGTATCGCAGCCCGGATGGATGAAACTAGATCCGGGGTCTTCAAACTCGTTCGATCTTCACTCTAAGTACAAGTCGATCCATGTGAGAATTTCGCTGAAGTCGAACATGGAAAGACATCGCTTGATTACCGGTCAATGATGAAAACCGTTAACAAGCGCGAGAGGAATCACCGATAATGATAATGACCCTCAAGGTACTGCAGTACAATTCATGTGGCGTGAATAAAGGACTTGGCGTCGAACGCCACGCAAAATCTTCTGGTCGAAGGTCATTGATGTATACCTGTCGCCGGAAGTGAGAAACTTGCCATTGAGGCATGCAAGCTTCAAAGTACTGATGGGGTTGTTCCTAGATCAACTTCTTGGATAATGAGCTGAAGTCGACAAGAAGCGATCCGTCAAAGGAGGGCCTTAATGAATCCCACATCAATGACACGGAACGGAGCTAATGATTTTAGTGGAGGTGAAAACAAACTGTGACATATGATTCAGGGTGGCGATCATGAATGGATGAAGGATAATGTATGGCAGTGGATGGGACACGGTTGACACTTTCAGAATGACCTCTCTTGAACATATAACGACACTGATGCGATGGATCGGTAGCATTACCCCAAAATGTGGATGGTTTGGCGAAGACCATGGTGATGAGACCGGTGAATGAAACAACCCAACCCGATGTGGTACGGAAGAAAAGTGTCATGTTCAAGAGCGACTTGCTACCATTAAGCTTTGATGTTCTCCCAATTTTTCCCCAGTCATTTCTGACCAGTACCTCTTTATTTTTGTCAAGCTTGAGGAGGATAACATATGCTTGTTCTATAACCTGCCCTTCGGGCAAGCCCATCGCTATGATTTAACGAGCTTAGTGATAGGGAAACTCGTTCTCGTCTAAAGACAAGTTTGTCGCTATTTAATCATTTTAACGAGTCTAACGACAAGGAAAACTTGGTCCTTTTCATTTTTAGAGAGTCTGAAAAGGTACAGAAAGTTAACTCCATAATTCCTTTTTCGTCATCTAATCCCTTAAGTCCGAAAAAGTATAAAACAATACAGAAGGGATGGGTGTTCGGTACTTTTAACGAGCCGAACAAGACAAGCGCTCGATCTTTTTGTGTAATAATCCCTCAGGTCCAAAAAGATTAAAGTCTAAATGAGGGATAGCTCTTCCGTTCCTTTTAACGAGCTGGAAGGCCAAAAACTCGGCAAACTTTTCATATTTTACGAGTCTGAAAAGAGCTCAAAGAGGACTCGTCTTTTGAGGAACGAGTGATAAACAGGGATAGCAACTGATTCCAGGTACAAGTTGGAATTTTCCAATCACGGCAGTGTCACAAGGATGGCTAGGTGAAATCACTCTTCGCAGCTGTTCCTCAAAATGGGTAAACAATCATATGGAGGTGAATGATCGGCCAAATGAAAGTGGAGGTGGCAGGTGCAAAACACGACCAAGGCTTTTATGGTTGATCAGGTTACATACTTAATGGTTATTTACCAGGATGGGTTCATTTTTTAATGAGCTTGAATGCGCCAAAACACTGCTCAATCTTATGTTTATTTTTTAACGAGCATGAACTATGTGCTAAAACTGCTCGGATCTTGCGTTTATTTTTTAACGAGCATGAACTTTATGCTAAAACTGCTCGATTAATTTTACATGCCCCCAACATAATAATGCAAACGAGGTGCATGCCCCCCAAGCTTCATTGCATTCAACTCGGTGGTTGGAATGAAGGTTTACCTTTGAGATTCGGAAAGGAGATTTGTTTCATTTTTTAATGAGGTTGACACAGTAAAAGAACTATCCTCATGACTCCTTGTTTCATTTTTTAACGAGGTTGACACGAGATAAGAACCGTCCTCGGAGCCCACTGTATTTATAGTATTTCCATTAGGGCGATGATCCATGCTGACAAAATGTTTAGGAATCTTCCGAATCCATAAGATATAGAAGATTTCATATTGTAGGTTTCCACTATGGCCACTTCCGCCAGATTTCTTGCAGGCGGTAGGGCAAAAGTACCCATTAAGGCAGGGTATTTTAGGAGACCTACTCCAATATTTTGAAGCGAATGATCGCTTCCATGGATCATTGGAATGCTTCCCGTAACTTGTGAACTGTCGGGGAGGAAAGTTTGTTGGTCAACGACTGTAATCCCTCCTTGAAAGGGAAATGCAATCTTCCTGAAGTAGGTCGACACGACTGCGGCCATGGCATATATCCAGGGCCTTCCTAGTAGGATGTTGTAATCGAGGTTTCCATCAATTACTTCAACATCGACTTCTACTGTTTTGCCCCCCAGTTCAACTTGCAAGTTACTTAAAATCCCGTAGGGAGTGTATGATCGTCCATCAAATGCTTTTAAGGTCGTTGACGATTTCGACAAGGGTGGTGAGCCTAAATTTTTCCAGCAACTCATCGACATAAGACATGTAGATGCCCCCTCATCAATAATTGTTCGATGAACAGTTTTGTTGAGGGCTTTCACTTGAATAAGGAAAGCTAGTTGAGCTGGTAACTTAGGGTCATATCCTTTATGATCAAAGGCCACAAGATTGGAATCCATTGGGCCAATCCCACCTATTGCTGATAATAAAGTTTGCTCTTGGGAGGGGCAATTTTGCGGTACCTCAAGTGTCGACATAGCGGATGGCGATTGGGCCAGGTCCTCTATTATATTATAATTCTGTGCTATTTTGGCACGAGGATTAAATGTCGATTTGTGTACTACTCCCTTTGGCAACTTTATCATTGGTTCAGGAATGATGGGTGGCACAACTTTGGTCAAAGCTGTCGTCGAACTACTAGGTTGTTCATTAGCCTTGTTATTCGACAGCCATGGATTCCCGTAATCTTTATTCCTTGTCAAAGCATTATTCTGCTGCTTTGAGGTAGACAACATAAGCACTTGGGATCGGGAAGAATTTTGATTAGCAACCAGATTTTGACGTGGATTAGGAAACGGATCAGTCAACACAGCTGAGGTTTTCGAACTCTTAAAGAATCTTTTAAGCTCAGCTTTGTATGGACAATCTGCTGTCCAATGATCCTCATCGCATATATGACACCCCGAAGGGGGTTTCCCTTTTCTCCCTTTCTTTTTCTTCTTACCCCCTGGTTGCTTCAGTTGTTTGCCCTTGTCGTCCGACACGGCACTTACTTCCGAGGCAAGAAGTTCTTCATTTGCATTTTGATTCGAAGTCTTACGGGCTTTCTTAGACGAATCCCGTGTTGACTTTGCGTTTGCAGTGCCAATCACACCATCGTCGGCATGAGAGTCACTATTTGATCCAGGAGGGGGAGGAATTGAAAATTCCTGTCTAGGGGCGTCAGGTATCTTGTCATAGAGCATGCCAGACTGAGTATATACTAAGTCTAAATACTGGGCACGAGCAATAACCTGCTCCTCTGTTACGACTCCCCCCTTGGCCACATCTTCTGTTATAGCAGGAAGAAGCGACTTTATAAACCACTCAGCTAATAGCTGATCTGGAACATAGGTCTTCACCATTCTGCGACGACGACGCCACTCATGTATATGATCGGATATATGTGTGGCTGTTGTCTATTTGAAATTGGTTAAGATTTCTGTTCCAGTTTCATACCTTATCGGTAATTGAAAATGGGTTAAGAAAGTCGTGGCTAGGGAACTGAAATTGTCGAAAGAGGCTCTAGGTAATTCAATATACCATTTAGCCGCTGGACCTGTCAAAGTCCTTTGAAAAAGGCGAAGCCTTATCGAATCATCGTTCAGGGTGTTCGACGAACACCACAGATGAAAAGTCATGACGTGATTCGATGGGTCTTCACCTGGATTACCATTGAATTTAGGAATGTCCGATGGAAGTTTATGCGGAATCGCTGGCCACCAAGGGGCATAAGCAATTGGATCATTCATCAGCCGGTTTAGATCTGGTAATTCTAGAGTTGCTACAAAGGGCAACTGTTGATTCAGGTTAGGCGGAGCATATCCAGGATAAGATGGAATCGCCTGAGCAGTGGGTCTTTGCATACCAGCATCATGTATTTGATGCTGGCAACTTTGACAAGTTTGATGGGCATAACCGTTATTATACAGTTGCCCATTACTTACAAAGACTTGTTGCTCGGGTCCTTGATATGATTGCTGGAATTGCGGTTGTTGAGTTTGAACCAGCTCTGGATGTTGGACCATTTGCTGTTGTCCAATACTGGATGATTGACCAAGATGAGGGGTCATAGTACTTGTTTGAGCCTGAGTCGCTCCAGATAAGGAGGCACTAACCGAAGGTTGTGATTGAGTTGTCGAGACAAGAGGCTGTTGTATGGCAACCTGAGAAACTTGGGGTTTACATACAACAGGTGGCGCTTGTACTTGCGACACAATCAACATACCAGGTATAGTGGCAACATTCGACACAGGGTGGACTGGTTGCATTGAATATGCAACCCTTGGTTGCTGAGGCAGTATTGGTACCCATCCGCTGGATGTAATTCCAGTTTGACCTGAACCTTGTTGTAAACTCCCATATGGTTGTTCTCCGGGGGGGAACAATGAAAAGGCATACTGCCCTCCACATGGTGGCAATCCAGTACTTAAAGGGCAGATTGGCCTTTGAAGACACATTGGATTAATTTGTTGAGTTTCAACATAAGAAATACCATATGATAATCCGGATGAAGAAATAGGAACTAACCATGTCGTCGAAGCAGCCCCTGATGGGACTCCGGCTTGTTGTTGACAATTTGCCGGGACAGATGGTATACCAGCGAACATTGTCGGAGTGACAGCAGGGGCTTCTGCTGTCGTTGTGTCATTTGGCACAGTCCTAGATGTCGACGGTTGTTCAGACATTTTAAGTCTATCCAATAAACTGCCTAACGATTCTACAGGAACTTCCACTGGTGATGGACAAACTTCTGATGCGGAAGGAAAAAGAGTGGTACCTACTCCAAAGTGAGTTGGAGTATTTTCTTGTTGGTCCTCTACGATTTCCTCTATTGCAATCAGACCAGGAGGAAGAGGAAGACCGTCACGTCCGTAAAAGATTTCTGGTGCCGAAGAAGGGGTTGTTTCGACAGCGACAGTTGTTTGAGTAACAAGACTCTGTGGACCGGTTTCAGATGGAACTGGTTCAGTTATGCAAGCACTTGTCCTCAGACTAGGATCAGTACAACTGTCCCTCTGTTGTTGTTGAACTTCTTCAATAGAGGCAGGGATTCCAGAAATATTAGGAGTGACCAGAATCTCAGATGTTGTCGGAACTGTTGTTCTAACTTTAATGGGAGATTTCGACCTGGTCAAGCGAGTTCGCTTCGTCCGTACTACTCTCGGTTCCGGAGACAAAGACGGTTGGCTCGCGAGTCTCCTCGAACGACGGAGTTTTAATTGACTTTCCTCCACGGTTGCGGATTACTCGATCAACTAAAATACAAAAAGGGGAATTATGTTTCCGAATTGAATGAATTTTATTAGACGCTTTTAGACACAACTTTGCTTTTTCATGTTTTAAGAGTCGAGAAAAAGCTAAAGATGACTCTAGTCGCCTTCGATGTATTAACGAGCCCGAAGTGACAAATGCTCGGTTGGACTTTTTCAGTTATAGAGTTTGAAAAAGGCCAAAAGAAACTGCTCTGGAGATCTAGGCAGAGGGCGTGCCAAACCTTTCGCGAAACCACAGAATACGTTTTACGGTACGGGTGGTCGATCTTCGTGAATGCTGTGTTCACTGCATCGCGATCAGTAGGGCGGCCGACACGGCTTCCTAAGGATAAAGGATAAATGCCTATAGGGGTCTCCCAATATACGCGACGGTACGCGGGAGCACAAGTCCGTATTAGTGCTATCGTCCCTCAGGAGGAATCACCCACCTTCGTAGAGATCGACAGTCACTACGTTTAACGACGCCGGAACACGTCTCTACCTAGACCTCTATTGTGAGCGTTATGTTACAAAGCGTTTTTAGATTCATTCAATATATTTTAAGTTGATCTTGTTTAGCAGTTTGTCTTTCAGGATCACCACGAGATGTATTGGTACAAATTCCTAAATGCAGCTAAAATGATAAGCAAACTTTACAATCTTTTTAGCTTTGAAAATCCTAACTACTGAGGGGAGAGAAAAACATTATCTTTCCACACAGAGCACAAAGCACAAACTAATGCACTTTCTCCTAGATCAATCACGCAAACTTATCAAAAATGCAAATGCAAGATGCATGTATTTCTTTTCTTTTCCCTTAATGTTGATGTAAGACAAAAAGGAAACTGTTGTATAATTTCGAATTCAATTTGAAGCGTAAACAAACAAGTTTTGTCTAAAATCAAAAGACGCCTTACAGGTACTTGTTTCGACACTAAAAATGTATGAATTCAAACCATAGTATGAAAAACAAACAAACTCAATCAGCTATGAACAGCAATAAAACTAACTCTCAAGACCACTACGACACTTTTACAGTTCTGGATCTAAGAGGTCACAGCTATACTGGTTCGCTTTTCACAATGGGAAACTGTAAATGAATCAAGAAATACTGAAAGAACAATCACAGTTTCATCACACAACTGAGGTGGAATAATGTCAAGGACAGTTGGTTTACAGCAAGTACAAAGACAAGCAATCAGCAGCAAAACAACAGTGAAAACAGGGCCCAGACTCAGTAGGAAACCTCAGCAAGACACTGGCTAACTGGTTCAGCGCAGGCTCTGGTCTGTCAAACTGACTTTCAGTGCAGTTCCCGAAGGGAGTACCTGCGCTGAAATGCAGACTGCCTTTGGACAGCCTGCACTGAGACACGAGAGTTGAGTTTACAAGGGTTTCCGGGTCATAAAAAGCTCAAAAATTCACTGTTTTTGCTGAAATAAAAAGCTATAGGTCAAGTACAAGCTAAGGGATGATCAAGAGGATGAAAAGCTATCACAAAGAGCACAAGAGTCCTTGTGGATCAGCTCTTCAAATCATAAACTTGCTCAAAAACTGAACCAGAGCAGCTGCCCTCTACTTTGCAATTGAAGGATTCAATTGCAGTTCGATTTGGTGCTCTCCTTGTTTATGAGATGAATAGCTAGAAACACAACTAACCAACAAGATACTAGCTCCCCAGCGGAGTCGCCAGTTTGTTGTGGGGAAAAGTATCCGACTCGGAATGACCCTATCCCTACTCTAAGGGTGATAGTTCCTTAGCAACAACTGAAAGTAAAGCTTTGATATTTTTCCTTTATGAAAGTACAGAGAAGGAAGAAAAGATTGACCAACCGATGTCTTTCGCTTTTGTCGATCTTGTCTTCTCTCTTTGCCTCTTGTTCCCAGCTCCTTGCTCCCTTTGCCGGCCCAGCTACACAAAGATCCTGCAAAAACAAGAGAGGGAAACTACAAGAAACATGTACTCATAACTGATACATGGATTAGAATGAATCAAATATACAGATAAAAACAATACATCATTGTAATACAAGTATATAGGAGAACATCAAAGCTTTATTGATAGAAGAAAAAGGTTCTGAGAAGGTTACAACCATAAATGGCTCCAATCCAGCAGCACCTCCCCAGCAGCAAGAAATCTCCTCTTCTCCTCTATAAAAGCAATCACCCAATAACTCTAACTGTAAACCAACAGCACTTCCTTACTTTGCACAAAATTCCAGCCCCCTCAGACCTCATAGAAGAGCTCTATATATAGGAGATTTGGAGAAAGGATGAGTCAGCTTGAGACTGACCTAAAGCTGCCTTGTGTCCTCTCCCTCTTCAGTTAAACTTCAGTTCTTGAGTCCACTTGGAGATCCTTGCTTCCACATGGAGATCAAGTACCTCTTACTCATCATAGGGCGAATTCCTTGAACCAAGTGTCAGTTTGGAAGCTTCCTGGCCAGTTGACACCTTGCAGAATGACTGTGCCACTTGGCCAATCTCGCCCAGCGTAGGTAGCCTTCATTGGTTTTGACTTTCAGCGCAGGTACAAGGAGGAGCAGTTGACATTCAGTGCAGATGCTCAGTGGAGCAGCTGACATGATCCAAAAATAGCCTGTTTTTGAGTGTTTTCAGGTGGAGAACTGATAGGAAGTGCTGTGGTTTGCTGACCTTGTTCCTCTAGGGGTAAGAACAACATGTTTAGGGACTGAGGATCCCTGTAATTATTGACATTTCATGCTCCATGCTGCGAGGCACAAAAATGTCTATAACAGGTATAAATAAGGGAGAATAAAGGTAATAAATCAATGGGGGACGAAGCATGTAATGGGCTTGGAGATTATTTCTCCCGACCTCGCCCTTCCCATTTCAATTGTAAATATTTATGGCCCCTGTCAAGGAAGGGAGATATTCTGGAATGACCTGATGTTCAAATCCTTGATGAAGTCTTCTCTGTTGATTGTGGGAGGTGACCTAAATTTCTCAGTAGGGAGAGTAGAGGCTTGGGGTCCATTGGCCAGGGAAGACCCCTTGTCGGATTTTTTCCTCAATCTCCTCTCGGACAACAATCTCATTGACCCCTCCCCGATCAAACTCAAGCCAACCTGGAGGAACAGAAGAGCAGGGGAGGCTCGAGTAGCTAAAAGATTGGATCGTTTTCTTTTATCTGAAGATTTAATTTCAAAGGTCCCTATTCTCAGACAGTGGGTTGATGAGATAGGTAACTCTGATCATTTCCCTATTTTTTTGGATCTCTCCTTCCCTCCCCCAAAGCCTCCTGCCCCCTTTAAATTCAATTCCTCTTGGTTACAAGATCCTTCCTTCAATAAGCTCTTCAAGGAAACTTGGATTCATCCGGATAGAAGCGCAAGAGAGGACAAAATTTTCCTGTTTATGGAAAATCTTAAGAGATTGAAGAAAGCAACTATCTCCTGGGCAAAGGACAGGAAGGTTAAACAGAATGAAGAGCTGATCAGGATCAGGGAGGAACTGAAGAAATTGGAGAGTACTGAGGAAAATGGATATATTTCGCACGCTTCTAAGGATAGAATCCTCCATCTGGAAAAACTTCAGAACGAATTCCTCTTGGACAAGGAAGAGGAATGGAGGCTCAAGAGCAGGGCAATATGGCTAAAAGAGGGTGATGAAAACACCAGTTTTTTTCATAATTATGCCAAAGGAAGAAAATCAGCAAACACCATCTGGAGTCTTAAAGACGAAGAAGGAAGGGAGGTCAGTACTTTTTCAGGCCTCTCTGGTTTAGGACATAGACATTTCCAGAGATTATTCTCAGATTCGGGAGAGACCACCATAGCAGAGGTTATTAGAACTGCACAATGCTTTCCAAGGTTTGTCGAAGAGGGAGAAGCAGAAGAATTATCAAACCCCGTATCCAAGGAGGAGGTTGAAGCTGCTATGAAAATTATGGCCAAGGATAAAAGCCCCGGGCCTGACGGGTGGACTATTGAACTCTTCCTCTTTTTCTTCGATTTAATTGGTTCTGAAATCACTGATGTAGTAGAAGAATCAAGACAGAAAGGAGAAGTCTACAGCCCTTTCAATTCAACTTTTCTAGCTCTCATTCCAAAGAAGGACGATCTGGAGAACTTTGAAGACTTTAGGCCAATCTCCTTATGCAACTGTATATATAAGATTATTGCAAAGGTGATAGCTATTAGAATAGTTCCTATTCTGTCAAGAAACATCTCAATGGAACAATTTGGGTTTTTTAATGGAAGACAAATCCACGAAGCCATTGGAGTAGCACAGGAGGTATTACATAGTGTCAGACAAAAGAAAAAGAAGGGTGTGGTTCTTAAAATAGATCTCTCCAAAGCCTATGATCGAATCAATTGGATTTATCTCCGGTTGCTTCTAACTCATCTGGGCTTCATTTATTCTTTCATCAGTTGGATTATGGGTTGCATCTCCAATGTCAGTTATGCAGTTCTTATCAATGGAGCAACTTCACCTTTTTTCAGAGGTCAAAGAGGCTTAAGGAAAGGTTGCCCTTTATCTCCCCTTCTGTTGCTTCTAGTGGCAGAAGGGTTAAGCAGGTTGATTCATAAAGCTAGAAGAGAGGAGAAGGTAAAAGGTATCGAGGTAGCAATAAATCTTTTCATCACTCATCTCCTTTTCGTTGATGACATTTTGATTTTCTCAAATGGATCGTATAATGAACTTAAGGAACTAAAATGCATATTAGATCTTTTTCTGAAAGCTACTGGCATGCAGATAACTTCCAGGAAGTCTCAGGTTTCTGTGGCAGATATTGACAGAAGGGAAAGAACAACGTTGCTTAATCTATTTCCTTTCCAATATCAACCTCTGGATTCCCCCCTCAAATATTTGGTGTTTTTGTTAAAACCGGCAGCATACAAGAAAGAGGATTGGAACTGGCTCATAGCCAAGTTAGAAGCCAGAATTTCTCATTGGAGTTTCAAATGGCTTTCCAGAGCTGGTAGACTGACCCTCATCAAATCTGTACTGTTAGCCATTCCAGTATACTGGGCAGCCTTAACCTGGGTTCCTAAAGGAGTGTTGGAGAAAATCAGAAGGATATGTTGTAGATTCTTGTGGGCAGGCTCAAAAGAAAGTTCAGTTCTTCCCTGGGTGGCATGGGATAAGTTGGCTAGGCCAAAAGAATGGGGAGGTTGGGGGTTAAAAAGGCTCCCTGAGTTTAGTCTCTCTCTGGCAGCTAAATCAGGATGGAGATTAATCTCGTTGGAGAACTTATGGACAAGGGTGGTCAAAAGAAAATACATAGACCCAGTCTCTTTGGAAGATTGGATAAGGAGCCAGGAAAAGATAAAGAAGAATGTCTCAGTCATTTGGAAAGCCACGGTGGAGGCATTCTCAGTGATTGAACAAGGGCTGGCGTGGAAGATAGGAGACGGAAGAAAAATAAGGATTGGCAGGGATCCCTGGGTAGGTTGTAATGAAGCCTTTGCCTTATCCCCAGGCTTACTCAGACATTTAGGAAGTAAGGGCATTTTAACTCTAAATCAGGTGGAGAAAACAGGTCATTCTACTATATGGGGACAGGCTTGGAAAAATGATGAAGAGCTAGGAATAAACATCAGGTGGAAGAATGAATGGTGCTCTTTCATTCAAGAACTCCATCGCTCCAATGTCAGGCTTAAAAATGAACCAGACTTGTTGATCTGGGCTCAGGGGGAAACAGGTGAATACTCCCCAAAAGATGGATATAATTTCTTAATGCAAAAGAAAGGTTGGGGAAACCCAGAATGGTGGTCAAAACACATTTGGAAGTTAAAATGCCCAGCAAAGGCCAGGATCTTCTTTTGGTGTATGCTAAAAAGGAAAGTTCCAACTTGGGACATTTTGCGAGCCAGATACTTGGTTGGGCCAGGGAGGTGCCCCTTGTGTAAGATAGAAGAGGAATCAATAAGTCATCTCTTTATATCCTGTGCAGAATCAAAAAAGATCTGGGGGGAGTTAATCAGATTGCTCAACATTAAGGCGCAGTGGGGGATTGAACCCTTGGAAGAAGCTTGGAGTAGATGGTGGCAGATCTACCCGGAGGGGAACATGAGAAACCTCCCTCTTATCTTCTTTTGGGGGGTGTGGATAGCGAGGAATAAAAGTCTGTTTCAAGACAAAGACACTCCAATATCTGTCACAGCTATTAACTGTGCAGCCATTTACTCTGCCATCCCTATCCCTGAAGCAAAAAATCCCCACTCACATCACAAGCCTGTTATTATCCAGGAGGGCATGCCCTAGGCTTTTTTCGACGGAGCATCTCAAAATAACAAGGCCGGTGCAGGATTGTGCATTCATCTGAATCCTGATCACTCTCTAAAAGCATCTGTAGGTCTAGGTTCTGGCACCAACAACTTTGCTGAGCTGTCCGCCTTGCGCCTTCTTCTTTGCTGGCTTCTTCAAAGAAACATCTTCACAATTCAAATTTTCGGAGACTCTTTGAATGTCATAAACTGGGTTAATGGGAGTGCTATATGTCAAAATCAAATTCTGAAGATCATTTTAGAAGAAATATTGCATTTAAAGTCATCATTCAACAGTTTTATCATCTGCCATGTCTACAGGGATAAAAACGAGGAAGCAGACCAGCTTTCTAAGACTGGTTTACAGCAAGCTCTGGGAAGCTGGTCAATAGTTGAATTAAGACAGGGGCAGTCCTTTACCTCTGTTCGGCCTCCTTTTGCTCCTCCACAGTGAACGCGGCTCTATATTTCTTTTTGTTATGGTTCATGGGTACCACTGTTTATACTTCCAACATCTTTTTCTGTTATATTTCGAGCATTGCAATCAGAAAACTCTCTTTATACTTTTCATAACAGCATGATTTTGTGAACTTACAGCCATGTAAGGGGTTGTTTTCCTTCTCTGAAGGAGACCCTAAAATATTTCTATTAACTGTTCTAAGCCTCATGAAGGGAGGAAGACATGATAGTTATTATCAGACTTCTATTACAGCAGTATAGGATATATTTCAAACTTCTCAATCAGTCAAGAAATGCTGAGATTTTTTGTGTTTTTAAAGAATGACAAATCAGCAAGCATCTGAATCATCAGAAATGCTAAAAAGCATGTGCAATGTAACTTTTTATTTTTCTTAATAAAAAGTTCGCTTTTTTCTTCGGAAAAAAAAGTGAACAACAATAGTGATAAATGATTCCTAAATTGTAAACGGTCTATGTTGCAATCCATATAATTTAATTAGTCTTGTCTCTCAAGATCTATTATAACATATATTCAATTGAACAACAACCAAACATTCATTCACTCATTCTAATCAAGGCGCTACTTAAGTATATCTCACAGCTTCAATATAAATCTAAGTGAACAGCAGTATAAATCAACATCAAAAATCTTCAAGATAATTGAAATAACTAAACATTAAATCAATTGCAAAGAGTGAATGTAAAACTATAACACAAAGGAGCAGTGGAACTTCTTGTGACTAGGCCCAGAGCCGCCAGAAGCCTTTGCTTAATAAAAACGCAGAATATGGAGATGTATCAAACGCAACCTTCTTTCATTAACATCAAAATAACAGCTGACAGAGTCACTGAATTAAAAACATTTTTGCTTCAAAAATAATAACTACACATTAAAAGTTTGAACTTTATCTAGTTGCCTTTCGGTGCTATATAACATAAAAGAGAAACTTGGATAGAAGCAAATCCTCAGGATCAGGAGATCCTGAGGATTTTGCAATATAAAATCTAATCATACGATAAAACAGGAGTATTCGAACTGATCTTCCTCTTCCTTGTCTGCCCCAGATGTCGTGGATTTTCCCCTTTATGGCCTCGTGTTGTCCTGCCAACTGAACAACTTTTTCCCAATCACATCTCTGCATACAAAGATAGCAAAGAATCAGTTTTTCGTACTAAATTCTCCTATTCTATCACCAAATAGTGTCTTCCAACTTTAACTGATATTTTCCTCATTTTATTCTATAAACAGAGTTAATCTTATAAGGATGAATGATAAATGAAGCATTAAATGAAGAGAAATCATACCTTTTTCCTGTCCCAATAATATGATGTATTAATGTTGTATATATTGTTGTAAATAAACATGAATCTTTATTTTGGATGCTTTATTTTGATGGTTCTAAATCTAGTGAAGGTGCAAGAGCTGGATGTATATTAATAAGCCCTACTGGTGAAAAAACAATGCTAGCATGTAGACTAGAATTTGAATGTACTAATAATATTGCAGAATATGAAGCATTAGTACAAGGATTGTATAAAGCGATAAATATTGGTGTTGAATATCTTCAAGTCTTTGGTGATTCTGAAATCGTTATAAAACAAGTCAGAAACAATATTCATTGTGTTTCAAACCACCTTAGACATTATCAATCCTTAATTCAAAAACTTACCTCACATTTTGTAGCATTCAATATTTCTCCAATACCAAGAATACAGAATGTCAGTGTTGATCTTTTGGCCAACGTTGCATCCAAATTAATCCCTTCTAAAGATTTTAGTCTAGACATATTTTCTATAGAATTTATTTTTCACCCATCGATTCCCAATATGTCACCAATCAGTGAGTATTCACTGATGATAGAGATATCCTAGCTTTTTTAATATCCGAAGAATCCTATCTTGACCAATTAATTGATGAGGACGAACATGATTCTAAATTGAATGAATCAAAAGACAAAAATGATTTGTCGAAACCTGTAGCTAAGCTTGAGGATCTTTATGATCTTAAAGATAGATTTAAAAAGGTCAACAAATGCAAAATTCAAAGATTGACTTTGATATTTGAATTAGTTAACCTAGGATCTGATACAAAACCCCAAAATATTAACTTAGGCCTTGGTCTCTTATTTGAAGAAAGAAATGCATTTATTCATCTGTTAAAGAAATATAAACATATCTTTTCTTGGAATTATAAAGATATGAAAACATATGATGCCTCCATCATTCAACATATCATCCCAATGGTACCAGATGTTAAACCCATTCAACAAAAACTTAGAAAGATACATATGAATTTGGAAACTCAGATTAAAAGTGAGTTGAATAAACTTTTAAAAGCTAAAATCATGTTTCCAGTAAGACATTGTAAATGGGTTACCAATATTGTACCGGTTAAAAATAAAAGTAGTGATATTCATTTGTATTAATTTCAGGAATCTAAATAAGCCATGTCAAAAGGATAATTTTCCTCTCCCATCAAAAAAACAAGTTCTGCAATCAGTTGTTGGTTCTAAATTAATATCCTTTTTAGATTCATTTTCAGGATACAATCAAATCCTTGGTCATCCAAAAGGCTGATTAAAAACTACATTCAGAACGAAGTGGGGAACATATGCATATCAGAAAATGCCTTTTGGATTAATGAATGCAGGAGCTACGTTCCAGAGAGCTATGGACATTGCTTTCAAAGGGTTGATTAATAAAACTGTTGTGGTATATCTTAATGATATTACCATATATTCAAAGAAAATAAATAATCATTTGCCTGATTTAAAGTGGATATTTGAAAGGTGCAGAAGGTATGGAATTTTTATAAACCCCAAGAAATCATTTTTTTTTCCCTTTGTGAAAGTAAACTCCTTAGTTTTATTATATCCAAACATGGAATTTGTATTGATCGAGAAATAATTAAAGCCATTTATGAAATTCCATTACCTCATACCAAAAAATCGATGCAATATTTTCTTGGCCAAATCAATTTTATTAAGGGATTTGTCCCCGAATTTTCTCAAATTGTCCTACCACTACAAACAATGATAAAAAAAGATTCAATTTTTAAATGGGGTGATTATGAAAGAGTTTCATTTAAAGCAATCAAACAAGTTGTTCTTGATGCTCCTTATCTATCAACCCCCATTTTTTCCGATCAATTTATTTTGTATACCTTTTCCTTTGAGTTATCATATGTAGCGGTCTTAACGCAACCAAATGAACAAAAAGTCGAAGATGCTATAGCTTTTTTTAGCTCAAATTTTCAAGGACCTGAATAAATTATTCAGGAGTAGAAAAGCAAGCCTTTGTAGCTTACAAAGCTATCAAATATTTTAGACCTTTTCTTCTAAAAACTCATGTTAAAGTTATTTTTCCTTTCCCAACAGTCGGACAATTACTTATTCAAAAGGAGTTAGGATAAAAGAGAGCCAACTGGGTGACTGCATTATAATAATATGATCTAGAAATCAAACCCGCTAAAATTGTAAAAGGTCAAGGTTTTTGCAAGTTATTGATAGGAATGAATGATACATCAATAAATGAAATAATAGGTAATATTGAACAAATCATAGAGGTACACCCTGTTAGTACTCAGTCTCGATATGCTGACTTAATATTTTATTTGAAAAACGATTATTCTCCACTTCAAATGGATGTTAAGAAAAACAAAGCCTTGAGATTGAGAGCTAATCAATATCAACGATGTATTATTTAGGAAAAATTATGATTCTTTTTTATTAAGATGTTTGGAAAAAACTGAAGCAGATGAGGTCTTATAGGAAATGCATGATGGACCACCATGTGGACATTATAGTGGAGATACAACGACTCACAAAATTATGCATGTTGGATATTACTGGCCAACTTGTTTCAAAGACACCCACACATATGTAATAAGATGCAAAAATTTTCAAACCACTTTAGGAAGACAGAGGAAACCTTCCATGCCCTTGCAACCTATCAGCATCAAACAACCTTTTGAGAAATGGGGACTCAATATAATAGGTGACATCGTTCCTCATTCTTCCAAACAACATAGGTACATTTTGACTACAACAGATTATTTTACGAAATGGGTAGAGGCAATACTCTTGAAGCTATCCAATTCTAAGAACATCATTGAATTCATTGATCAATTTATTATTACTAGGTTTGGTATCCCTCATGCTCTTATTTTTTACAATGCTTCTTATTTTTCTAGAAATGCAATGATTGAATTTGCTTTAAAGAGAGGATTTAAACTTAAGTATTCTGCAAATTATTACCCTCAGGGAAATGGCTTAACAGAATCCACCTATAAAATTATTATAAGGATCATCAAACGAACTATCAACCAAAATCAAAAGAACTGGCATAAAGCTTTAATATTTGCTTTATGGGATGATAGAATAATCAAGAAAACCTCAATAGGTACTTCTCCTTTTCATTTGGTATACGAGAAAGAAGCTATTCTACCTCCAAATCTAGTTATCCCTTCATCAGCCTTGGTTCAATTTATTGAAGAACAACCTTCTTCCTTTTTGCAATTACGAATGTCTCAAATCCTAAAGCTAGAAGAAGAAAGAAATAAATATAAGCTTGTAGAAATTTTGAATAATAAACAATTATTCACAGAGATTATCCCGATTATACACTATTGCGGAATACATGCATAATACATAACCTCCTCTATGTTGATCATCAATTTAGCAGCATCAAAAACAATGAAACATCAATCGCATGCACACATTAACACAGTATGTAACCCAGGGAAAGCATACAGCTGAAAACCCCACACTATCTGTATATTATAATGATTGATAACATGTAACAATACATAGTACAATACTCCTCACAAGTACTCAGTACTATCTCCACCTGTTACACACAAAACTAGCTCAGATCCGAACAAGTCACAGGTTCAAATCTCCTTCGCTGCTTTGCCTGCCTCCACTGCACAATGCCAAGTGAAAATTACACACATTGAAAATCACGTGAGAATAGGCTATAATCCTTGGTATGGCCCACATTGCACAGTCTTCATTGGCATAACTCAATCCCGTTGATTGTGCAAGATCTCATGCACAACTATAGTCACAACTGATAGCAATCTCAACCTCTAACACCTGTCTCCACTGAACTGTACATGCACTGACATGCAACTGAGTTAAATGATGTATTCTTTAGTTTCTTTATGAGTTAATAATTAGTGAAACAACTCATCATTAGTATATTTGCAGTTAGACTAAATACAACTAGTTCAACCAAGTCAAACTGAACACAACTCCATCAACTCCACATCCAACTCCACCAAACTCAACTGCTTGAGTTCTAACTGAAGTCCTGCATGAAATAGCTCAACTAAACCACAAAGAAAGCATATTTCCTTCTGACAGCTGCATGTGCCACATCTTTAGCTCAAACTAAAGTGCTCCAAGAGGATGAGATAAAGTTTATAGTCCAAATATTATTATGAAACAATAATATTTGACTTTTCTATTTTTTAGCCTGAAAGTCTAAAAATAGACTTTGATCACTCCGCTGTGAACTAGAAATAGAAGTACATCTATTTTTCCCAACATGACCAATCATCCATAAACAACATCCTGCAACTCATAGAGAATGATCCATATGTCTAAAAATAGACATAGTCTAAAAATAGACTTTACGCCATAATTTGCCTACGGGCCCACTTAGTGAAGGCGACTCCTTTCCACTAAGCTCCATCATCTTGTTGCATTCTCAACACTCTCTCTCAACAAGATATGGATTATCAACAACCCCTATCCTACCTCGGTGGTATTCGAATTTGATCCTTGTGAGCGCCTTCGTCAAGATATCAGCATCCTGATCCTCCGTTGGAATGAATGAAAGTAACATGATTCTTCGCTGCACACAATCTCTGATATGATGGTACCTGATGTCAATGTGCTTAGATCTATCATGAAATACAGGATTAGCCGAGAGTTTAATGCAACTCTGGTTATCACAATAAATCATAGTAGGCTCCAAGTGAGAACCGAACAACTCGACCAGAATGTTCCTCATCCATATAGCCTCGCATGCAGCCAAACTTGTTGCCATATATTCAGCCTCTGCTGAACTGAGTGCCACGGATCTCTGCTTCCTGCTGTACGAAGAAACTGTTGTCGACCTGATACTGAAGACCCCTCCTGATGTGCTCTTTCTGTTCGTTGGGCTCCTGCCCAATCTGCATTCGTGAAGCCACATAGCTTCACCTCATCCTCCTGTCTGTACCACAATCCATATCCCGATGTGCCTCTCAAATAACACAATACATGCTTGCCTGCCTTCAGAAGAGCTTGGTTGGCTTAACCATAGCTTGTGAAATTTGGTTAATAGCATAGCATATATTGGGTCGTGTATTAACCAGATACATAAGCAACCCCACCAACTGTCGATAAACAGTGGCATCCACTTCTTCTGCCTAAGTGGCATCCTCCTTCCTCCAACCTCCAAGAAGAGGAGTATCAATAGGCTTGCAGCCATGCATGTTGAACTTCTCCAGTATCTCCCAAGCATACTTACCCTGAGAAACAAATAGTCCATCACTGCGCTGCCAGATTTCCAATCCCAGGAAATAATGAAGGAGGCCCAAGTCCTTCATCTCAAACTCCTTAACAAGATCATCCTTGCATGAAAGTATCAACAGCTCATCACCCGTTAGAATCAAATCATCTACATACAGTACAATGATAAGCAACTTACCCTCCACCACAATATGGTATAGGTTAGGATCCGCCTCACTCTTGGAGAATCCAAGTCCGGTGAAATAACTGTCTATCCGTGTGTACCAAGCATGTGGTGCTTGTTTCAACCCATACAGCACTCTCTTGAGCCTGCACACATGCGACTCGCTGTTGAAGATCTCGAAACTTTCGTGCTGCTCAATGTACACCTCCTCCTCAATGACTCTGTTCAGGAACGCAGTCTTCACATCCATCTGATGAATGTGCCACCCCATCTGCACTGAGAGAGCAAGAATCGTCCGTATGGAAGAATACCTTGCGATAGGTGCAAAGGTCTCCTCATAATCGATCCCCTCTATCTGTGAAAAGCCTCGGGCAACAAATCTTGCCTTGTACTTCTCTACACTCCCATCAGCTGCCTGCTTAACTTTTTAGATCCATCTCGAACCCACCACTGATTTCCCTTCCAGTCTAGGAACAATCTCCCATGCACTGTTTTTGACAATCGAATCATACTCTTCCACCATGGCGTCTACCCATGCGGGATACTCCCCAGCTTCCTCGAAAAAGGATGGCTCAGTCACAACACATTTGCTCACAAGAGACATGTATCCAGTGTACCAATCAGGTGACTGTCTCTGCCTACGTTGGGCTGTAGGTGGTCCTACAACTTTCTCTGCATCTTGAGCCAGTCGCTCACCTTTTGTCAAGTGCTTTCGCCCTCTAATGGTTGGTGCTACATGAGTGGTCTCTTCCACTCCATGAACTTCTCCCTATGGCTGATCCACGTCCTGAAGCTCATCCTTAGGAACTAATAGCTCCTCATCTACATGCAAGTGTGGCTCCCTCTCAAGCGAACACTTCATGGCTTTCTCCTCCTGAAATTTTATATCCAGTCACACAACAGTCTTGCCACTGTCTGGAAAATACACACGATAGTTGTGGGGCGTATCAGTGTACCCCACAAATATCCCAACCTCTGCGGTTGGCTCCAACTTCTTCCTAGCATCCTTCGTCACATGCATGTAAATGTTAGCACCAAAAATCCTCAAATGAGAAAGATCAGGCTTCTTACCAAAATAAGCCTCCTCGGATGTACTCATGCCAAGTATCCTGTGAGGACAATGGTTCTGTACATATACTACAATATTGCATGCTTCTGCCCACAATTGAAGGGGTAGGCCCTAATCATGCAACATCGCCCGTGCAGCACCCACGATCTTTCTGTTCTTCCGCTTAGCAACCCCGTTCTGCTGTGGGTTATGGGGAGCTATGAGCTCTCTTCGAATCCCTTCTGCACTACAGAAATCCTTGAACTCGCCAGAGATGTATTCACCACCATTATCGCTCCTAAGAGCCTTCACCTTCTTCCCCGAATCCTTCTTGACCAGTGCTTTGAACTCACAAAACTTTGATTATGTCTCGCTCTTCTTCTGCATGAAGAAGATCCAACACTTACGAGAGAAATCATCAACAAAGATCACATAATACCTGTGCTTTGCTGTCGAAGCAACTGAGAAAGGTCCACACACGTCTGTGTGAATTCTCTCAAGGATCATCGTGGCGTGACTATCCTTCTCGTGAAAGGTGGCTTTCACAAACTTTCCCAAAGTACACCCCTTGCACTGATCTGACTGCGTAAGAGTGCCTTTAGGAAGCCCAGTAGTGATCTGCTGCAGTAACTTCGAGGCTCCATGGTGAAGGTGACCCAATCTCCTGTGCCACAGCTTGCCATTGTCCTGGCTCACCAATCCTTCTGCCTTGCATGCCATTGTTGCGCAGCCATCTACATGCAACTGATAAAGGTTCCTCACTCGAACCCCTATCTTCCGAGTTTCTCTAGTTGTCTTACTGCGCAGGAAAGCCTTTCCCTCGCTGAAAACAACATCATATCCCTTGTCTTCTAACATCGCCACAGAGATAAGATTCTTCTTCAATCCTGGAACATGCATCACTTCCTTCAATACGAAGAGGTTTACCAGACTCCCTCTCAAAGGAAATGGTACTGATATCGGTCGCACTGTATCTACCATCATCGCCCATCTCGATGTGCACTCCAGGATCTTTGTCCTCCAAATCAGAAAACAAATATCGATCTCCTGTCATGTGAAAAGACGCACCATTGTCCAAGAACCACACTGATCCCATCACACTTGAAACCAAGCATGCGATCAATGAAAAATCAAGCTCAAAATGCAAGGCTAGAGCCTCTCCTGCTGCATATCCAGTAGCTTGCTTGTTCTTCTTCTTCTGCGGAAAATTAGTGGCATAGTATTCGTGTTGGTGACAGTGAAAACACTTCACCTTGGACATGTCCTTCTTCTTGCCTTTCGCACCAGACTGAGAAGCTTTCTTGCTCTTCCCCTTCTTTGCTTTGGCAGCCAAAGCACAATTTTCTTCATCAATTCCCTTTGACGAAGATCCGTCCCTGGTATTCCGCCTGATCTCCTCCTGCACAAGATCCGACCAAAGTCTCTCCCATCCTGGCAGTTTCTCCTGACCATTGACAGAGTCCTGATAGGAATTCCAACTCTTTAGAAGACCAAGTAGAGCCAATCTCACCAAGTCCTCATCATCGACAATCACCCCCACACTTCCCAGCTCATCCCGACACTGAGTGAACTTCATGAGATACTTGGGCATACTGTCTCCCTTCTCACATTTGATGTTTTTGAGTTTATCCTTAAGCGCCAGCTTCCTCTGATTGCTCTTGCTTTAGAATAGATCTGTCAACACTTTCCACATCAAGTATGGATAAGCCTTTCCATGCAGGCTGGACACAATGTGATCCTTCACGCTCTCCAACAGAATACTTCGACACTTTGCTGTCTTCTTTTGCCAAGCATCAACTTGCGCAGTATCAGTAGGCTTTGGGACCTCAGCCTCTATGAACTCCTTCAGCCCATTATCATCCAACACCACCTCCATCCTGTCCTTCCATGCAATATAGTTCGAGCTGCCCTCAAGAGCATACTCCAATCGAAATCCGTTGAAAGACATTGCCACGTTGATACCAAGAAAACACTGCTGCAAATTCAAATTCCACCAGCTCCAAACTCAACTGCCTCCAATATAGAATTCGTGAGAACAAGGTATTTCTTGTACAAAGATTGACTGTATGGGATTTTACCGGATATCTCACCTTCCAAAGGAAGGATGAATCCAGAAGCTACCTGGCCCGATTACAGACTCTGCCTGAAGAAATAAGATGTAAACACTTTATGAATAATAGATCTAATGATCAAAAGCTCTGATACCATGTAGAAATTTTGAATAATAAACACTTATTCATAGATATTATCCCGATTATACACTATTTCAGAATACATTCATAATAAATAACCTCCTCTACGTTGATCATCAAGTTAGCATCATCAAAAACAATGAAACATCAATCGCATGCACACATTAACACAGTATGTAACCCGGGGAAAGCATACAGCTGAAAACCCCACACTATCTATATATTATAATGATTGATAACATGTAACAATACATAGTACAATACTCCTCACAAGTACTCAGTACTATCTCCACCTGTTACACACAAAACTAGCTCATATCTGAACAAGTCATGGGTTCAAATCTCCTCCGCTGCTTTGCCTGCCTCCACTACACAATGCCAAGTGAAATCAAACACACTAAAAATCACTTGAGAACATGCTATAATCCTTGGTATTGGCCCACATTGCACAGTCTTCATTAGAATAACTCAATCCCATTGATTGTGCAAGATCTCATGCACAACTATAGTCACAACTGATAGCAATCTCAACCTCTAACACCTATCTCCACTGAACTGTACATGCACTTACATGCAACTGAGTTAACTGATGTATTATTTAGTTGCTTTATGAGTTAATAATTAGTGAAGCAACTCATCATTATTCTATTTGCAATTAGACTAAATATAACTAGTTCAACCAAGTCAAACTGAACACAACTCCATCAACTCCACCAAACTCAACTGCTTGAGTTCTAACTGAAGTCCTGCATGCAATAGCTCAACTAACCAACAAATAAAGTGCATTTCCTTCTAACAGCTGCATGTGCCACATCTGTAGCTCAAACTGAAGTGCTCCAAGAGGATGAGATAAATTTTATAGTCCAAATATTATTATGAGACAATAATATTTGACTTTTCTATTTTTAGCCTGGCAGTCTAAAAATAGACTCTTATCACTCCGCTGTGAACCAGAAATAGAAGTCCATCTATTTTTCCCAACATGACCAATCATCCATAAACAGCATCCTGCAACTCATAGACCATGATCCATATGTCTAAAAATAGACATGGTATAAAAATAGACTTTGCACCATAATTTGCCTGCAGGCCCACTTAGTGAAGGCGACTCCTTTCCACTAAGCTCCATCATCTTATTGCATTCTCAACAAAGCTAGTCCATGCTCACCATCAACAATTGGTCAAATATTCATTTTATGTCAATTAAGTCAAAGATAAAAATTTTGAAATCAGAGACTTAGTTTTGAAATGGGATAAAGTGCATGAGGATAGAGAAAAACATAAAAAATTTCAAAAGCTCTAGCTTGGTCCCTTTCAGATTTTTGAGAAGATAGGTCCATCAACCTTAATTTTGTAAGATTTACAAGGGAAGAAGGAAATTATTCCTGTTAATGGAATTTTTTGTCTAGGCAATCCTATCTATGGACAAAGATTATCCCTCTAGCCCAATGAGTGGGACTAGAAACCTACGTGACAATCTACTGGACACTTTCGTAAGTTACAATTGAAATGAGAAATGAAGAAGATGACTTACCTCATTCTGATGCTATCAAATTCTCCTTTGTTGAATACCTCGAATCACTTGCGTCACGGGCTCGGTCCTGCTACTCACAACGTTTATACACCTGCACAAGGGATCAAGACACAACAAAGCATGCAAATACAAATAGCATATTCAAAAGTAACCTACTTAACAGATCAAGGAGTGTTAAGCTAAATGATACATGAGCATACACATTTAGGGAAAATGAACCAGCAGTTGTATATTAATAGAATAAAGGAGGAATCATACAACCAAGCCTTGATGTCAATAGGCTCTTCTTGAATGAATGTCCAAGTCCAAGCTAGGCTCTCCAAGCACTCCTTCTCAAAGCCAAATGAGTAGCATATATGCACAATATTGGCATAAGGGTGCAAATAGACAAAGACCAGCCATTTGGGAATGGGAGAAGATGAATATATAGGCAGGGAAAGGAAGTTAGGATCTCTCCAAAGATAGGAGAAGGACTTCATCTCAAGTAGGTAGCTCATAGGGATAATACCAAGAGGCCAAGTTGGGAGAACTCGACCTCATCTACGCCGAACAACCTCCAACTCACTATTCTGGAAGCTTCTAGATCATGAAGATTCTCATACTCTTTGGGAAAATTGAATTTTAGGGATCATCGCGGGTATAAAAGAAAATAGAGCGATGCCATCGCAGGTCTGGTATAGTGCAACAGGCAACCATCACGGTTTTCAATCTCATAAGAGCGATGATTCTCAAATTAGGGTTTTAGAGTTATTTCCTTTAAGGGAAACTCAAGTCATTTTTCAATCAGTGTCTTAGGGAGGATATGAGCTGCATATATAGATGAGTACACTACATGATGTTCATGTTTTAGGCACTTTGAAGTATGTCACAGAGAAGTGTGGGAGGTGTGATAAAATACTATGCAACAGATGCCCTCTAAAGCATGAAGGCAAAATGGGGAGTGATGCTAAGATGCTTTATGAGATTTTGTAAGGATGAGAACAAACATTATCAAGAGACCTACAAATAAAGGATGCATATACATATACATATCTGATATCAATCATGAATCCACGGTATGGACGCAGCCATCTGGATAGTAAGGACTATATGAAAGGATCCATGGTATGGGCGCAGCCATCCAAATGAGAAGGATCATCTATAAATATAAGATCTGAGGTATGGACGCAACAATATGATATAGAAGGATCATCGTAAATGTAAAGTCCCACAATATGGTCACATCCATATGTATAGAAAAAACATGTGTATAATCATGAATAACACATAACTCCACGTAGCTTGAGTCATATCAGACAAGACTCAGGGTCTTTCGCTCCATCCCAACCTGATCAAAGTACAAATTCCAACATGTGAATGAATGTGTCGAAGTCTAACATGCTAGAACACCACCTGATTACCAACCAATGATGTGGATCATTAACAGGCATGAGAAAAACCACCAATAATGACAATGGCTCTCAAGGTACGACAATAAAATCCGTGAATGTGAAAATGGAGATGAATTCGAACACTCGTGGAATCACCAATCAAAGGCCAATGGTGAAAACCTATCGTCGGAAGCAAAGAACTTGCCATTAAGGCATGCAAGCTCTAAGTTACTGAAAGGGAGTTTCTAATTCATCTTCCTAGATAATGAGTTGAAGTCGACAGGAAGCGACCCGTTGAAGGAGGGCCATGATGAGTCTCCCATCATCGACACAAAACAAGGAACAAAGTGGAATGAAGTGAAAGAGATCCAAGACTATAACGATGGGTCAAGCAGTATATAGGTAATAGACTATAGATAGGACTTCTATTGAACATTGGCAACATGACTCCAGATGTGGCGACATTTGACTCAACATAGGACTAAAGGTCATGATGACGAAATGGAATAGTAAAATAAGAGGCAAAAATGGAAGACCCAAACCTGGGAGGACAAATGACTGAGTGAGGATATCCCAAACCTAACACAAGAAGCAAAAGAGTGTCATGTTCAAGAGCGACATGTTGCATATACAAAGGATGTTTCATTTGCATTTTCCCCATTATTTCTAGCAAGTACCCCAATTATTTTTATCACAAGCTTGAATGGGATAGCATATGCTTGTCATGTAAGTTCATTCTTCGAATGAATCCATCCTAGTAAGTCTTACAAGCCCTAGGAAGGAGAAGCTCGGTCTCATCATGGTGACAAGTCTTTCATCGTACAATTTTTAACGAGATCGATGTAAGAATAACTTGAAATCTTTTTCGTATTTAGTGAGTTTAAAAAAGAGACGAAAAAGAAAACTCCATCATGTCCCTTTTCATAATTTCTTTCTCGAACCTGAAAGGGCAAAACACAATATTCGAGAGAACCTCTTGACCATGTCGACCAAGGTGTACCTTTTTCGTAAATAGTTAATCTCATCCCGAAAAGGGGTAAACATATACTGAGATGACATTAATTCATTTAATTTAATGAGTTCGAAAAGACAAGTACTCAACAATATTTTCATGTTTAGAGAGTCAGAAAAGAGCTTAAAGATGACTCCAGGGGGTTCCTTTTTCGTTTGTTTTTAATGAGTCTGAAAAAGAGATAAAACAAAAACTTGTTGAATCAGTCAATAATAACCACCGTGTCCACCAAAAGTACCTGTAATTGCACAATAATAAACACTGATCACTGATGACAAGAAAAATATTAAAATATTAATAAAATAATGGAAAAAAATGAATTTGAAACTTATAAATAAACCACAAGTCAAAATATTTTTACCATTTCACTATAGTAAGTTTGAGAGTGCATTTTACCCTTTTTCTTTTGATTTTCAGGGAAATAGTGTGGAAGATCGACGACATCATTTATCGACTCATCAATAGCAGGTAAGAGCTCTGCCTAATTTTCTCTCGCATTTTATTACATTTTGATGCATTTTTAATGGATTTTTGCTTGCCAGTAGGAATATTTTCATTTTTTAACCATATGGGGGATCATCATGGGCTTTCTCATCGGACCTGCGATGGTCGTCCCCGAGCCAAAAGGCCCTCACGATGGCATTGTGGTATTAATAAAAATAGTCACGATGGTTCTCGGGCAGATTTTTTTGAAGGAAAACCCCTCTTTTAAAGCAAAATATTTGGATTTAACTCCATGAAAAGGCATATAATTATTGTGTAATTTTGTTTTGCAAGAGATTGTAGCCAACATGGTTCTAGAATGGAAGGAAAGAGGCCATGAGGCAAAAGACCACTAGGCAGCCCAAGATCTAGGATGTATCAACACTTTGAGGAATTGTGGGTTGTTGAAGTTCTTTAGGGCTACAAGACTAAGAGCTCAGAAGGAACTATTGCACTACTTAATCATCCTATGGGACATTGATCAAGAAATATTAATCATTGGAGACCAGGAGTTATAGTTGGAGGAAATAGACATTTATTTTATCACTAGATTGTCACAAAGAGGAGAAAGGGTTCAACTCTACAGGTCTCATATTGGAGGTGAGAGCACCAACACTCTAGTCGCGAGACATTTCCCAGGTGTCAAGATGACAATGGGTGGGAAGGTGAAGATAACTACAGTCATAAATCTTCCCCTGAGGATGATCCTATTAACCATAGCTCATGTAGTTGGGATGTAATCTTTGCATGAGACTCCGAAATCTCAATTCCAGTACATAGTAGAATTCCTCTCTCCAAAAGTATTCTACTGGTGATTGAGGTTACTTGCCAATATGAAGAGGCAACTGACCAAGGGTAAGCGTGAAAAATTGAAACAATTTGGCTTTGGTTTGATTTTGGTGACTTTCTTTCTGGAGTGTGTGCCCCTGTTTTGGTATCAGTGGACAAAGGTACCAGATCCTAATCCACAAGATCTGAAACTAGTCAAATGGAGTGAACCCATGCCTTGAGGAAGAGGAGGTCATCAAATGCATTTCCCACCGTAGGTTTTCATTTGTTTGCACCACCAATTGATCATTATGGATGACTATGCTTATGCAGGCATCGATTTCAGATGGGAATCGGTTCTACCTCTGCCACTGGGTGAACAGTGGACTGATGTAGGTAAAAACTTGTTTTTGGATTTTCCAAGTTTTATGATTTTTTTTTATGAAAGTGTAACTAAGATTGAACTTGTGATAAATGTACAAATATTGGACCAGAAAGGCCACCTGGCATGTCGCCAATAGCATGGAAAGTAGCCTAGCAAGTAGCAGATGATCTCTATGAGGAAGGAGTGGACCCCATAAGACAGACGAAACGTAATCTAGATGTGATCACTTGAGGGATTCCAGAGTATGATACTATAGATGATGTGCCCTTGCAATACGAGAGGCACATAGTAGGGGTATCTACGAGACTTCGTCCGTGATTAGGGCAGTGTCATGTTATCATGAGCACTATGAAAGGGCTTATATTTTCTTGTTGTTTTTGGACATGTTGTAGGCTTTGAAATCCAAGTGTCTCAAAACACTTTATTTTTTGAGATTTGGATGTTTAAACACTTAGACAGACGTGATATATGTGTGTGTGTGTGTGTGTGTGTGTGTGTGTGTGTGTGTTTTATTTTCTACTTATGTGTCCATGTATCATGATGATGTGATTGGGTTTATAAATTACACAAATCTCTATCAAGAACATGGTTTGCTAATGCATCTGTTAATGTATTCAAATTGCATGGAATATGTTGATATGTGATAAAATCAAAAAAAAAATCATGTAATTGAACATGTAGATACATACACAAAATCTATGGATTTATAACTGAGTAATGATTATTAAATTGTAACACAACGAGTTGTGAATCTAACTTAACAACTAAATCTCTAATGCCAAGAGAAACTACTTCTGACAATAGTTCAATAACTGCACTGTATTCAACAATATTGTTAGTTGTTCCTCCTAGGCAAATACCTTTCAAATCAACCAACTCGCTATCAGGTGCGATGAGTGCCCAAGCTGCGGAAGACAAATTCTGTGTACCGTGCACCATCAAAAAAACCGACATAATGATTTGATGACATATGCAAACAGAGTGGAACGCAAGGTAAGCAGAAAACACATGTTTGCTAAGCAAACAAGCACACCAAAAATAAATAAATAAACCCACACACCAATGAATTCACACACTAATATACAAAAAGTAATTACATGAATTTCATGCATAATACTTTTTCAAATACAACCCATTGTGAGGTTGTGACAATGCATTTCCTTCATAATCAACTAGCTCATAGGCGCCTTTTTGCAAGACATGTTTGACGATATATGGCCCATGCCACATAGGTTCGAACTTTCCAGTGCCCAACTTATCATTAGCCTGATCATAAAGGAGGACAAGATCACCTTCAGAAAAAGTGCATGGAGAAACAGTTTGATCAAAATTAGATTTGACACGTTTCTTTTGGGCTTCAATTACCATCGCAGCAATGTGATGGGTCCCATCAAGCCTCTTAAGGTAGAGTAAAAGAATTTCGATAGCTAGTTTCAGAGAAGGGATTTCACATTCAATCAGTAGCGTTGCCTCAAAACCATAAACCAACTGGAATGGAGTAAATCCAGTGGTCATCTTAGCCAAAGTTCGATAAGACCAAAGAGATGAGAATAGCATCAAATGCCAATCCTTTTTGTGCTTCCTAATGGTTCGTTGAAGCATAGTAATAAGAACTTTATTAATTGCTTCGACTTGCCCATTGACTTATGGAAAGTAGGGATTTGAGTTATCATGGCGAAGACCCAACTGAGCAATCAACTCTACCATCATGTACTGACGAAAATTTGATCCATGGTCAGTTACAATGGCTTGAGGAACTATGAAATAGGTTATAATGTGGTTGAAGAGGAACTGAGCAACAGTGATATCATCAACATTATATGTGCGCATCGACTCGGCTCATTTAGTGTAGTAGTCAAAGGCGGTGAAAATATAGTCATGCCCCCATATGAGCGAGGGTTACATGTCATGAAGTCTATGCCCCATTTAGAAAATGGACCAAAGTTAATGACTGGGTGTAAGGGTGTTGGCGGGGCATGCTATTTGCGATTAAAAATCTGACATTCATGCCATTTTTGAACGTCCAGAATACAATCCTTAAAAATGGAAGGCCAAAAATAACTAACGCGGAGGCTTTTCTAAGCAGTTTCGTAGCCTAACATATAACCACCACATGCCCTAGAGTGACATTCATTCAAGACCCATTCAACCTCATCAAGCGTTAGACATCTGCGAAGAACAGAGTCAACCCCAACTCGGTATAATGTATCACCAAGAATCTGATAGGGTTGGGACTGATGCTAGATGCAGCATCGGTCAGATCGAGACAACTCAGATCATAAGGTTTGGGTCTAAAGATAAACAATAATATCTCCATACCACGGGTCAAGAGAGTTAATGAGAAACAAAGTTTCATCAGGGAACTACTCAGTAAAATTGGTATAAGTGCTTGTGGAAGGACGGGCGCATATCAATTCAGCGAAAACAAGTGATTTCTTGGACTTGATGACAGTAAACTCCAAATCAAACTCCTGCAGGATAACAATCCATTTAGAGTATTTACCCCCAAGTAATTGACAAGTCAAAATATAGGTCATGGGGTTGTAATCAGAAATCATTGCGGTTTTTCATATAAGGATATAATGACGAAATCTTTGAACAACATGGACTACTACCAAGGCAAGTTATCGACATGGGCACATCGAATTTCAATGTCAAGGAGATTTCAGCTCAAATAATAAACCACATGTTCGTTGCCATCATCATCATCCTGAACCAACACCATAGCAATGGTACTGTCAGTTGCAACCAAGTATAGGAAATAATTGCATCGATAATCAGGGGGATGCAGTAAAGGAGCACTGATAAGCATGTCTTTCAAGGCATCGAACAATTTTCGGTCAATTTCATCCCAAATGAATGGGATCCCCTTTTTAAGCAAGCGAGTAAAACCCTTGGCAAGTTCAGCATAGTTAGGAACGAAACAACAAAGAAAATTAGCCTTTCCTACAAACTTTGCAATTGAAGCAGTGAAGTAGGAGGGGGTAAGTTTATAATAGCCTCAAATTTTATAGGATCTATTTGGATACCTTCACAGGACACTACAAAACCCAAGAGCCAACCAAATTCTACACAAAAAATGCACTTGTACGGATTAAGACAGATGTTATAGTGTCGACATTGCGAAAAGATGGATCTTAAGTGGTATGGATGGTCATGACACTTAGCAGAATGGGATGGTAAGTTGTTGAGATAAGGTTGAAAATTGTGTCGAATATCATGAAATGCATAGGACATTGCTCTCTGAAAGGTAGCACCAACGTTTTTTAAACTAAAGGGAAGCTTCTTATATGCAAAAGCTCCCCATGGACAGATAAAGGCTATCTTGTGTTGATCAACAGGCGAGTTGCTAATTTGGTTGTAACCTGAAAATCCATCCATAAAAGATAAAATCTCACTCCTAACGCACTCGTTAATGATCTGATCGATAAACATAGTGGGATAGTTGTCTTTCGGGTAGGCACGATTGATGTCGCGGTAATCAACATAGACATAGATCATGCCCTAATTTTTAGCAACAAGGACAATGTTAGACACCCAATATATCAACGGGATCAGACAGATGAAACCAACTTTTAAAATATTTTCAACTTCTACCTTAATAGCAGCAGTCTTTCAAGGATGCACGGGATGAAGATGTTGACGAACAGACTTCGAACCAGGATAAGTGGGTATTTCATGTACCAAAATTGTTGGATCAATACTAGGCATTTCCTCGTATGACCATGCGAATACATCAGGAAATTCTTTGAAAATTTCGATGTAAACCCTAATCTCATCAAGAGAACAAGAAACCCCAAGATGAATGTTCTCAACAATTCTAGGTTTAATGGAAATTTCAAGAGGCATGGTTGCAGTAATGTTTCCCATACTACCCTTAGATAAGACTTTGTGCACCAAAATAGGCATTTGAAGTGAATGCGTAGGGTTATGAGAAACAGAAGCTTCAAGACACGAAGGAATTTCACTAAGGCTTGGAAGAAACGAAAAATGATGATGGAGATCATTCCAAGAAGTTTCATCCAGAGACATAACCTCAATAATACTCTCATCAGTGGGGAATGTCTCGTTCAAAGGATCTGGAGAATCCCAAGAACCAAGCCAAGAAGTGCATAAGTGTCCACATTCATACTAAAACAACATGAATTTCTAAAGCAACCATTGAAGCCGAGATAATTTCTTGATAAGCATGTTCCAACGGAGTTAACGACATAGAATCATGAAACGAATCAATTTGATCCGAAGAAGGAATAATCCAAGGATCTGTAGAAACGGAGATGATATTGATCGAAGGGATATTCAGAGGTGGGAGATTAAAAGTACCCATTAAGGTAGAATCTTTAAAAATACCTGCCCCCACACTGTCATAAGGAACTTCAGTATTTCCCACATATGGCACATTTCTGTTCTATGCACCGAAAGAGAAAAAAGGCAGTTGGTTGACAGTGGTGATTTTTACTTCGTGAGGAAAATAAAGCACCCGGAACAAAGAATAAACCACACAAAACATAGCATGGGTCCAACTTCGCCCGAGAAGAAAGTTGTAATTGAGATTAGCATCTACAACTTCCACTTATATCTCAAAATTATTTCCTTCCAACACGATAGAAAAATTTGTGAGAATACCATACGGACGTGAGCCTCTACCATCAAAGGCCTCTAAAGTGTTCAGGGATTGGTTAAGGGGAGGAGAGCTAATGGCCTTCCAACATGAAATAGACATGATGTAGGTGGAAGCATCTTCATCAATAATAGTCTGATGGATCGTATTTCCTTTAATAATAACTTGAATCAGAAAAGCAATCTGATGAGGAAGATGAGGAACATGGTTTTCAAGATAAAAGGTAATTAAACTCGAATTGGCAAGATCAAAAATGACTATAGTAGATGACAATAATTTCCACTTCATTGGACATGCTTTGAGAACTTCCAAAGCAGACATCGCCGAAGGTGCTTGAGCTAGATCTTCAACTATATTATAATGTTGTGCAGCTCTAGCATTCGGATTATAGGATGATTTTCGAAGCACACCTTTGGGAGGTGGTCAGATTACAGATTCATTGTTAGGTCGCTCAATATGGAATAGACCAGAACTGGGTGGAGTGGAAGTAGAAGGTATGTCAGTGACTTCTTTTTCCATCATCTCCCTTTGCGGGGTTTGATAGTCCTTCAATCGAGTAGCAACAAAGATAGGTAAGGAACCTTGCATAATGAAAACTTGAGAACCAGAGGAGGCAGAGGATAGCGGTTAGTCTATCAACTGTGTCTACTGAAATGGAAATGGCTCTTTCAAAATAGTCAGAGTCCCTTTCAATAAACAGTTAACTTCAGCATGTCAAGGAAAATCCTTGGTATAATGGTCTTCCTCACAAATGAGGCAAGGATATTTCGACTTTTGTTTGGAAGCATCAACATAGATGATTTGGGTGGATCATGTTTTGGGGTATCAGATTTAGCTTTACCTTTACCCTTATTTTTACCTTTCGAGTCTTTATTTTCCGCAGTAGACTGAACAACATGGACCTCAGGGTTTTTACCAAGATTTGACAAATTTTTTGAAAGATGATTGGAACCAGTATCTGAAACAGACTCTTGCTTCGAAGAAGTCTTAGTGGAGGTCTAGGACATTGATCCAATTATACCATCAACAGGTAGTACATGAGGAGACTTTGAAGATGTTGGATCCGAAGATGGTCTTGGAGCATTAGGAAACATCTCATATAACATTCCAAATTGGGAATAGACTAAGTCTAGATACTGGGCATGAGCAATAGCTTGGTCCTCGGTAACACAACCACCCATTACTATATCCTTAGAAAAAAAAACTACGAATGATTTTTTGAACCATTCAGTTAACAACTCATCAGTAATCTCGAATTCAATGAGGCGAAGTCGATGTCTCCATTCATGGATATGATTCGAAATGTGTGTTGCAGTATCTTGCTTAAGAGATGTGAGAAAATGAGTGTAGAAATTCCCACTGTAGCTCAACAGATTATGCAATATACTAAAGCAAAATACAAGATCTACTTCTACAACAAACTTGTGGAAGCTTAATTGAATATGAGCAAAATCAAATAGAACACATATAACTGAGAATGAGAAATCAATCACACATGAACATAGAAGAATAACTCGGGGAAAGCCTCAGCCTAAAACCCCAATCTCTATATTATCATACAAGTGGAAATATGTCCAAATTACACAAAGCCTTAGCTCGGAAGCTATCCAGCTCTCAATACAATCCCTCTGCTACTCATAGACAATCAAAGACTTCTCACAAACCTTCTCCTCTACCCTCCAAGCCTCCTATTTCCTTGTGCATTTTTTCCTAGGATCCAATGCTTCCACTTGTGTGAATGGCCTCATCGCACTGCTCACTAAACTCGGAAGTAACTGCGCAATCCTAAAGGAGATAATTCCTTCTGCATGGATGAGTTTCCTATATAGGAAAAATCCTCCAAATGATAGTACGTTGTCCCTTCCTCTAATCTCAACTAGATCTCTGACTGAACTGACATGCATGAGTTATTTATGAGAGAATATTCAGTTATCTGAAGTGCAGCAGTTACATGCATACATGCATTAACTAACTGAACTCACAATTAGTTCAACAAACTATTTGAACTAATCTAACTGGACTTAAATCAGTTAACTGAGCTAACTATTTACAACTCAAATTACAACTCATCCTTATCTCTTTAACTAAGGGATAAATTCCTCAATTAATGGAGAAAATGTTGCATGTCTTCACATAGACTTAATGTTTGATTTCCTACAACTGATTAACTCATGATGAATTAATTAATTATTTTACGAACAACTTCTAAGATCAAATTCGAATTTTACTTCTAAATTTTAGTTCAGGGACTAAATAAAATTGGAATCTAACCCAAAATGCTATTTATAGCAATGTTATTTTTAGCACTTCCATTTTTCATTCCTTGTTGCTATGTCCAACACTGGTACCCGAACTACTACTTATAGCAGTTCTATTTTTAGCACTTCTATTTTTAGCATTTCTTGTTGCTATTTTCAACAATGAGTACCAGTTTCATAATGAACTGGAAACTGAAATTGGGTGAGGAAAGCCATAGCTAAAGAGTTAAAGTCGGCATAGGTACCTCAAGGTAACTCAACATACCATTTTGCGGCAACAACTGTTAAGGTTCTCTGAAAGAGGAAAAGATGGATAGAATCATCAATGCAAGAATTTGAAGAGCACCATAAGTGATATGTCATCACATGGGCTTGAGGGTCCTCTTTAGGTTTTCCTTCGAACGTAGGGAAATCACTCAGAATTTTAGTAGGAACTGGAGACCAATAAGGCGAATGAATAATAGGATCATTAGTGAGCCTCGAGACATCAGGCAATTCCAACGTGGCTAAAAAAATGGCAATTACGATTGAATGGCCTGTAGGACCTTTGAGGAGGCCCAAACTATGGGTTCCAACCTTGCTAGTAAGGATTCTGCCCCTGCAATGGAGGATTTTGACAATAGGGGACTTGATTTTTCCGCCACTAAAAGGTACCTTGACCATAAGGCAGATTTTGTCCAAGGGAGGTTTGATATTGACCTACCACAGGCAGTTGATAAGAATTATATGTGGTGCATGGATTGTAAGGTTGTTGCACCTGTTGACCCTGGATATGAAGAGATTGGCCTTGCTGCTGCAGGGGTTGACCTTGTGTTTGTAAGGGTTTACCTTGTTGCTAGACAAGTTGAGCTTGTTGCTGCAGAGGTTGACCTTGCTGCAGCAAAGGTTTACTTTTCTACTGCAAAGGTTGACCTTGTTGTTGCAAAGGTTGGCTTTGCAGATACACATGTTGATTAGATTGTTGAACAAACTATGTTTGTTTTTGCAAAGGTTGTTGATATTGTTGTAAAGGTTTCCCTTGTTGTTGCAAAGATTGCCCTTGTTGTTGTAATGGATGCCCTTTCTGCTGCAAGGGTTATTGGACAGTTCCTTGGGGTATACCCTATGGGTATTGGTAATTTCTGAATTGAATCTCACCATACCCACCAAGAATAGTGGATTGACTAGGTTTTACATAAACTCCTACTTATGGAATGCAAGGTGGATTTTGCAAGGCTTGTGAACCATACGAGACATACATGTGGAGTGGAATCTGAGTCATGTAAGGTTGTTGATACTAGATATTACCTACCCCGAATGGACCAACAGGGTTAGGAATACCACCAGAATAAGGTTGATTGAATCCAACCATGTGAGCTTGTGATCCACTCACATGGGTTCCACTTGACACAAGAGGAATGTTCAGGTTTTCCCCCCCAGGCGGTTGTACATTCTCTCCACTTGATGGAGGGGTGGAGGAAATTATGGAAACCTGACCTGAAATAGTTAGTTGTACCTGTTAGTTCCAGTCTTCACAGTCTGTCACCAGGGATCAACATGAGCTCTTACTATGTCTGGTTTTGTTAGATTTTTTGCACATGATGTTCAGCACAAAACATGTCACAAGTGTGTCCATCAGAAGAATCTTAGAAAAATATTTCCAACGGTATATCACACTCCCATAACCGGTTTCTAGATTAGAAGATATGATCGAAATGAATGAGTGATTCTTGGTTATGCATGTTTTGAGGTCAGTTGCTGCACACAATGACAAGTTTAGTACAAAATCAGTTTCTGAAATAATGGTAAGGAATTTTTCAAAAGTGAATTTTTTTTTTGTTCATCACATACCAAATAACAAAAACCTCCTTCATTTTATGCACAGGTGCTACTATGTGGGATATATACAATGATATTTGGAGCTTACATTAAAACAAAGTAAATTTTTCATATTTTTTACTGTTTTAGTCATTTTAGTGCGGGGCCATTTTACAACATATGAAATGTAATTTTGAGAAACCCAAAGAGGTTTTTGTTAATAATGATCCATAAAACAAAAACCTCTTTCATTTTATTTACAGGTGTGATGGATTGGGATATGTGACTGGATCTTTACAGCTCATTTTCACAGATTTAAATTTTTAATGATTTTCTGTTTTAGAGATGATTTTGTGGAACAGATTTCGAGCAACTGGAAACGAATTTCCAAAATTTGAGAGAGGTTTTTCTCCAGCATGACCTTATCTACAAAAACCTCTTTCTGTTTTGTAACAGGTGCTATTTTTTAGGAGATACCAGTTCATCTTCAAGACATATTTTCAGAAATTCGGCCCAAGTTTAATGTAACTGATTCTATTTTGAAGAAAATGGTTGAGCTCAATATCTTAGTACAAGAATGAGAAAATGTATATATTTTATGAATCTTATAGTGTAGGGGTTTGATTTTGGTAGAAGGTTTGACTTTTGAGAAAGCTTTGAGCTTTATTGTACATTCATATCAGCATTTTGGCTAAGGAATTGAGACCAGGGTTTGCAGCACTCTTTGGGATCCATGTAGCAATTTGTCTTGGTACAGTGCTTTCCTTTGTAATTGTGAATTTATTTATGTGATTCTATACCATTATCTCTCTTATTTCTTCTCAGCTAAATCAAACAAGAGTGTAAGTAGAATCCATTGAAATTGCAATGCTCTACTTGAGGTTTGTTTTAGTTTCTTGATGTTTTCAACTGTTTGGAGAGGATTCATGATTTCTCTTGCCCTCTTTAAATCCTCACCTATCTAATCCCTCCATCTCATTTGATTTGAAGTGCTAAAATCAGTTGCCTACCTTGCCCCATTGAGATCTCTGCAAAGCTGAGCCTCATTCCCCGCACCCAAAATCTGCTTTCCCATTTGAGCCAGCAAACACATCATTTTATTCAATCAAACTATTTTCACTTATACCTAGCCTAAGATCAGTATTTCTATCAGTCATATCAAGCCCTCATCGATCATAATTTGCTGAGATTGACCTGGAGAGAGCCCTATCCTGACCTGGTAGGGCTAGCTACCAGGTTGAGTGTGGTTTGATGTTGGCCCTGGATCCTACCTTTTCAACCTGAGGTAAATCTAGGCACTAACATAGTGGTGACCATGCTGGGGAAGAAATTGTTTGTTTGTTGGTATTCTTTGTTTTGTAAACTACAGACGAAGTCTGAAGATTATCCAGGTAGCCTTCGAAACACATTTTCTTTCCATTAGCGCAAGTAGATAAAATATACTTCAGTCAATCTCCAGTCTAGTCTTATAAACGGAGTATCTAACCTGCAAATTGCCCCAGTACAATTTTGTAATCAAGTTCAGATCTGATTGCTGATGGTGGACAGCAGTCAGACACATATGAAGGTTGAAATCATCTACCTAGTGACTCCACTATTTGAAGTCCCGAGTTTCAAAGTATTGATGGTGGCTCCACTAGCTAAATGAAGGACTCAGATGTTGCTTCTATTTGTTCAAGGTATTCATGTATCGATTTTTCTAATCTTCCTGGTTTTCCTAATCAATTACCAAAGGATGCATACATTTTGAGTAATGGCCCTAAATTCAATGGGGAAGATCTGACTTTGACTCTAGAACATATAGAAAATTTTAAAACATTTGTGGACATTCTTAGAGTTAAAAAGGAAGATGTCTTCATCAGATTGTTCTTTGATTCGTTTCAAGGCAAATGTAGAAAATAGATTGAAGGTTTTCCTATCAGATCTATTAAGTCCTTTGCAGATTTTTGGCATATCTTTCTTGAAACATGGATGGATAAAGAGGAGGAATTCAAAATAGAGGTGCTCTCTATTCAAGGTTTTAGAGAATGGGAAGATATGTGCATGGATGATGAGGTAGATGAGAACTTTACTTCATCTCTTTCTTCTTATCTGAAATCCTGTTGATGCAGCCATGAAGTTAAGCTCAATTTTTGGCAAGAGTTTGCCATCAAAATTGAAGGAGATCTAACTGAATTGGAGACCCAAATACAGTCCCAGGATCTGGATTGTGGAGTCTCATTCTTTGGGGACCTTTTTCCGCAGAAGGAACAGAAGGTAAGGCTGCCCGTGGATATTTGCATTGATAGTTTGCAGCTGGAAGCATGTATTGAGGAGTTGGGGCAGCAAACAAAGTTTGGTTTCTTCGATCCTATTGCAGTGTACATGGAAATTTTTTTCAATTTGAATGATAGATCAGATTTCCTTTTACACAACCAAATTCATTATGTGCATGTATGGCTACCAGCCTTTCCAGTTGTGTCCTAGTTCGAGCACTTCCAAGCAGCATCCTTGTCACAGTTACTTGATTAGTTGATATGGCATTACAACATTACTTGATCTATCAATTTTGAAGAAAAGTGGGTTAGATTTGTACATAAATAAGCTGCCCGAGGCAGCATTTCAGTTTTTGATATTTGTTTATGTACAGGTTGCAATATGTATATGTTTTTGGATTTGTATGAGTTGTTTTGGGTTTGCAGTTGTTTGACTCCATGCCCAATGGATGAGGCACTTGGTCTACAATGTTCTTGACACCTCCAAGGAGCTACCATCCCCAATGGAGCCAATGTTAGTTCCAGCCTTCGTAGCCTGTCACCAGGGATCAACATGAGCTCTTACTATGTCTGGTTTTGTTAGATGTTTTGCCCATGATGTTCAACAAAAAAAATGTCACAAGTGTTTACATTAGAAGAAGCTAAGAAAAATATTTCCAATGGTATATCACACTCCCATAACCGGTTTCTAGATTAGAAGATATGATCGAAATGAATGAGTGATTCTTGGTTATGCATGTTTTGAGGTCAGTTGCTGCACACAATGACAAGTTTAGTACAAAATCAGTTTCTGAAATAATGGTAAGGATTTTTTCAAAAGTGAAAAATTTTTTGTTCATCACATACCAAATAAAAAAAATCTCCTTCAGTTTATGCACAGGTGCTACTATGTGGGAGATATACAGTGATATTTGGAGCCTACATTAAAACAAAGCAAATTTTTCATATTCTTTACTGTTTTAGTCATTTTAGTGCGGGGCCATTTTACAACAGATGAAAAGTAATTTTGAGAAAACCAAAGCGTTTTTTGTTAAGAACAAGCCATATAACAAAAACCTCTTTCATTTTATTCACATGTGTCATGGATTGGGATATGTGACTGGATCTTTACAGCTCATTTTCACAGATTTAAATTTTTAATGATTTTCTGTTTTAGAGATGATTTTGTGGAACATATGTCGAGCAACAAGAAACAAATTTCCAAAATTTGAGAGAGTTTTTTCTCCAACATGACCTTATCTACAAAAACATCTTTCAGTTTTATAACAGGTGCTATGGTTTAGGAGATACGAGTTCATATTCAACACCTATTTTCAAAAATTCGGCCCAAGTTTAATGTAACTAATTATATTTTGAAGAAAATGATTGAGCTCAATCCCTTATAAAATGATAAGAAAATGTATATATTTTATGAATTTTATAGTGTAGGGGTTGGATTTTGGTAGAAGGTTTGACTTTTGAGAAATCCTTGAGCTTCATTGTACATTCATATCAGCATTTTGGCTAAGGAATTGAGACCAGGGTTTGCAGCACTCTTTGGGATCCATGTGGAAATTTGTCTTGGTACAATGCTTTCCTTTGTAATTGTGAATTTATTTATGTGATTGTATGCCATTATCTCTCTTATTTATTCTCAGCTAAATCAAACAAGAGTGTAAGTAGAATCCATTGAAATTGTAGTGCTCTACTTGAGGTTTGTTTTAGTTTCTTGATGTTTTCAGCTGTTTGGAGAGGATTCATTATTTCTCTTGCCCTCTTCAACTCCTCACCTGTATAATCCCTCCATCTCATTTGATTTGAAGTGCTAAAATCATTTGCCTACCTTGCCCCATTGAGATCTCTGCAAAGCTGAGCCTCATTCTCCGCACCCAAAATCTGCTTTCCCATTTGAGCCAGCAAACACATCATTTTATTCAATCAAACTCTTTGCACTTATACCTAGCCTAAGATCAGTATTTCTATCAATCATCTCAAGCCCTCATCGATCATAATTTGCTAAGATTGACCCGGAGAGAGCCCTCTCCTGACCTGATAGGGCTAGCTACCAGGCTGAGCGTGGTTTGATGTTGGCCTTGGATCCTACCTTTCCAGCCTGAGGTAAATCTAGGCACTAACAGTACCAAAATGGAAGGTTGAAATGACGTTACAACTTGCGATGGAATCATCGGTTGAACAGGAACTGTCATAACAACAGTTTGTACGGGAATTTTAGAGGTCGTGTTTGGGATAAACAAACTAGTAGTAGGCATGGCATTTGAAGACCAAATAGGATTTTGATACAAATATGGAGCACTAGGAGTTCCTGAAACTAACTGGGCTAAGGTTGTATAACCATGTGGAAACATAGGCCCACTAGTTTCAGGAAGTGTGTGATATGGGACTCTTCATGTAAAAGGAAAGCCTTATAGAGGAAATTCATACCCTTGTTCATCATCAACATGACAAGTATGAGTAGTGGAAACTTCGGAATGACATGGAGGAGAGATTTGTATCTCACCTTTTGAATCCATGGGTGGAAACAACTAGAGAGGAGGAATCTGAGATGTATGAGTATATAACTCCAAAGGAACACCACATTTATCATAAAGACTATAAGGACGCTGAGGAGATATCACAATAGGATCAAATAACGAATTCAGTGGATATAAGACAAACCTCTGTGGACTCTTAGGGGTTTCTAGATCACATTATTGAGGTGACAAGAAATCTGAAGGTGGTGTATGAGAAGCAAGAGGTTGAATGCTTGGGACAATCCTAAGTTCAAAGCCTTGAGATTCAAGTGATTGAGGAAGTTCCAGATTAACTCCTTGTGAAGACCCTTCAATATCAGGCAATGAAGGGGAACTTTGGGGTGAACTCATTGGTTTTCCACGATGACTTTCTATCAAGAGAAGAATAAGGAGAGGAGATTCGTTGAGGGCTGATTAAAATTAAAATTTACAAGGATTTACTTAATATTGGGCCAATAAGAAATTGAATAAATTCAACATGTTATCGTTGGCAGTTAATTTTATGACACAAAATAAAAAATAAATCAAAATGGGTAAAAACTAGGCAAGAGGGATTATCAAGTACCTGTGAACCACAATATGCACCCCACCCAAAGCGAAGGACTTAATGTACTATTGATGCCTCGAAAATCGCTGCAACAACATCGGGGAAAACCACCCGGTTCGGACCTTAAAGCCAGCTCCTTTTCCATTTGGTGTGGTGGCTCCGACTGGAAATAATGGGACTAGTTTCCCAATAATTGGTAAATAGGATGGATAAGTGATTGATTCTCTAATATATAATGATAATGGATGAATGATTTAATCTAAAAATTAAAATTATAAACAACTATCCTATCCCGTGAAATTTCTGCATTACTGTAACTTTTGATTATATTTATCTACAAACAGGCATATAGATGACTCTATTGGTAAACAAAGACATTTATTCATATGATAATTACTTTGTTCAATTAGTTGAACAAAGTAATCATGAAAAAATTATTACACTATTCTTCATATATATGATTGACATAAATATGATTGAAAGAATAACACTCCTTAGACATTCAATATTGATAAGTATAAAGATTGTTGTTAAAACACATACCTATATCCAATGATAGCAAGATTAAATAAATGATGATTCACATGAAAGAATGAAGCAAGAGCATAGATAATAGTACCATATGTTATTTGGATCATTCCCGATATCAATCGCATTCAGATTCCTTCTTCTAACTTAGAAACACTTCCATAACAAAGCAATAGTGCATATTTCATCAAAGCTTTCTTCGTTAAAATTCAGAATATTGGTCCAGTCTTCATAAAAATATATCAGAAGCACAATAGTGTGACTTACTGATTTGAGTTTATACAAAAAATGAGGACCCTTTCTAAAGACAATGAAAGGGTCTATAAATACTATCTAAGCTAACTAATTATGAAATAAAAATGCTATTAGGTGGTACAACTAAATCATGAGAATCTCCTTGAAATAGGCCTGTTTGCAGTCAGTAGCATGATTCACTGTTTCGGATGATCTTCCTTTGGCTTGAGCTGGCAGATAGCAAGCATTGGTTGCAATTCTGGAGGGTGACTTAGACGAGAATGCAGTTGCGCTGAGTATGTGACATCATGGATTTCAGGAATCATGTAACCGATCGCATCAGTTAAACATTTGAGTGCTGCCCTTTGACTGTATGGTTTAACTAAGAAAAACCAAAAGGTATCCCAAAGTAAACTTTGGATGCCGGCGATTAATCTTCCATTCTTCTCCAATTCTTGATTGCATGTTTGTTCCAATGCTCTGGCTGATGGAAATTTACCTGGAGTGCACTGTGAGATCAAGTTAGACAGATAAAGAGTGTCATTGATTAACTCAATTAAATTACTGGTTTATAATCTGCATCTTGATGTTTCTCTTTCTGCTTTCATCAGTTGTGACTGCCATTCTAGGAAAAGGATTTTTTTTGTGATTCTAGAATTTTTTGCAGATTCGCGGCTTGCCCTTCACTGGTTTCTTTCCAAGCAAGAAAGTTGGTTAAAGTCTCATGGGCCTGTTCCAAATCCTACCTGGCATCGACTAATTTGTCAATTATTGATGAAGTAATCTCACAAAGGGGCTCAACCAGAGAAATATTATGACATAGCAATTTTAGCTGTGTAATCAATGCTTTATTGATCTGGAGAGATTCAGACCTGAAATCTGTTGGTTGAGGAAGACTCTTGAACTTTTCTACTTAGTGTGACAGTTGAGCGATTTGCTCATCTTTCATCTTACTCATTTTTTCATTCATTGTCTTCAACCTGGCCAATGCTTCGGATAATTCTTTTTGTTTCTGTACTGCACCTAGGTCTATCCTTTGCTTCTCCTTAAGCAATTGCTCATTTAATTGATTGTTTATCTGCTGCTGTGTTGATAGTTGTTGTTCTAACTGTTCTATTTTTTGTTGTCTTTCGGACACCTGTGACTGCAATGAAACAATTGTTTGGTCTTTTTCCTTAAGTAGATTGCTTACTTCCGATGCTTTATCCATAGTGGCTGCCGAATAGGCTCCGGCATACTGAGAAAGTTTTGTGAGGTCATCGGAAGGATTAAATTCTTCTTTCCACACCACATTAGCCATCTCTGTTTGTGCTGGTAAAAGGGAAGATTGATCAAGTCTTCTCCTTTTCCTTTGTCTTTTCACTACAGCCCTATGTTTGGGACTGTAAAAGACATCTAATGGTGGTATGTCTTCTATCTGCAAAACAATTTGATCGGATGGATCCTTAGGAATTATTTCTACATCTTTGCTGGTGGGTAGGCCGTTGGTCCCTTCAATTGGAACTGTAGTTGTCGCTATCTCTTGTCTGACTATTACTTGAGGTGTGCTGGAACTTTGTGAAGTCTCGGGATTGCTTATAATGGAGTCAAATTGTTTCCATTCTTTAAGGAGTTTGGGATCAATCTGAGTATCTATATCAATATGTTCACTGCCCTGTTCCTTTTCTTTCTCCTGTTCTGTCTCCTGTTCTGGCTCTTTTCCTTTCTCGGGAATCTTCTCTACAGCAGGAGGTTTGTCAATAATTTGTTGTTCAGGCTCGCTTGACTGGGTTGTTGGGGTAGTAGCTAATAAGTCTAGAGGCAGAGTTTGCAACCTCTGTTCTCTGAGCCTATTGAATTCTACCAGCCCTTCATCTTTATATCTCATTTTGGCCAATGTTTTTACCTGAAATAATGATTCTGCTGAAGAAAACAGGTCATCAAATTCATCTTTTTCATGATCAAACTTTGTAAGTTTGGCTTGTTCAAGAACATTATAGGCAACTTTCCTTGGATCGTATTGCCTGTTAGGAATGGTTGCAAGATTGAGCATGTTTATTTTTTCTGCCTCCTTTTCCACATGTTTGTAATCATGTAGAGTGTAAACACTGCATCTCAAAGGAAATGTAGGCCACGCCTGCTTTTTAGAATTCCTAAGAGTTTTGGATGTTCCTACTGTTGTTATCTGGTAGGCCAATTCTCGAGCTAACAGCTTATCAGGTATATACAGAGGAAGGACATGGGGTCTTGCAAGGCTACCATAAACCCTTATATATGTGAACTTGTCTTCCCTGAACCAATTCCCTACAGCAGTCAAGTCAATCCCTGCTTCCTCGGAAATCCTTGGGGCAGGCTTATCAAAAATGGCATAATAGATAGGTAACATGAAACCATTACAGATTTGGTACAAGTGGTCTTTATAGTGCTCCTTCCATAACATTTAATGATAAATGTGGATTGGCTTAGGGTCTTGTGAAGTCCATCTCCACCCGAGTACAAGATATTCAGAATTAAAGCAAAGAATATCCATAATATAAGCACTGTAATAAAAAGGGGGAATGGTCCTGGTGGTTTTACGTGAATTTGATCTAAAGTCAAGAATTGCAGTGGCTAATTTATCAGAATCATGCATTCCCCACATTCTACACATCATTGCCCCAGCATAACAGTAAGGAGATGACAATGATTCCACAGAGTACTTTCCCGATGATTCATATTTGTGCTTTGCGGGATTCTGTCTCCATTGTTTAATTGGGGCCAATTCAGTCTCGTTCTCCTCTGCAAACTTTTCAAGAAAGGCTTTGTTGTATTTCTTTTCAGGTTCAGGCAAGTGATACATCTTCCTTAAGTCATCAGGCTGAAATGAGCCAAAAATCCTTCCGTCAACTGTGCAAAACGTTCTATTTGAAACCGGAATTTCTTCTACCACCCATCTCACTACATCAGTGTATGGAAGAATTTTCTCACGTGCTGCTATCCTGTGCAAATATGAATCGGCTAAATCTTTAAGAGAAGCTTCTAATTTATTAGTTGAGTCTGCAGTAGCTTCTTCCGATACTTCCTCAGGCTCCTCTGCTTCAATTAAATTGTAGATGCTTTGCCAACTTGTATTTCCAAGGCTGAGACATGTAGTGTCTGAGATTAAACCTTTTTTACTTGGTCCTGGATCATTGGTTGGCTGCACTGTTGCTGTAGGAGCCGCTGCTGCTACGGATTTCTTAGATTTCTTTCCCATTTGTTTCAAATTCATTATTTCGGCGTTCTGCACAAGGAATGAAACGAACGTGATACAGAGAATAGCTAGTATGAATCAATATGAAAGAATTATGTCGATTAGCGGATAATAAAGGATTATAGTGAAACTACCGTAGATACAATCTAAAGGAAAATCTCGCCATAACTGCTTCATTAATGGGCTGTTTAACCCATCAATCATGGTAAAGGAATTTTTAAATACCCATTATATCGTTTATATCATGAATGATCCATTCAAGCGTGGCTTAGATTCTTTGGTGGCTAATCAGAAGTAAATCGCAATTGACGATTAGTAATGTGAATAGAAAGGCTTCAATATTTGTCCAAAATATCTTTCTATTTCCGAAAGGTGACACAGTGCATGAAAGCCTTTTAATTACATTTTCGAAACACGCGCCTTGATTTAATGCATCACAATTGGAGATGGATTCGGGTCTTATTACTTATGCTCTTGTAACTTCGCCGATCGCCGATTGCAATATGCCTTATCGCATCGGAGGATTTGAATGTGCCATTAAACATGCATTGGGTTGTTAAACCCGATTTTTGATAGCGACATCGCATCGGAGAAATGAAGGAGGGTCTTTCATTATACTTGCGATTCGCCTTTCCCGATATCCGATAGTTATTTGCTTTTCGGATCAGAGTAAGTCAATGGGTGTTTGTATATGTTTTCCTTATTATTGCAATATGCAATCTTGCGATCGCTTTATCGCAATAACAAAGAACTTTATATTTATTTACAAGATCGACTTTATTTCTATTGAAAAAGGTTTATTTTAAAATATATCATTTCCATTGGACCTTTTGATGAGGTTTTTTCTAATGATGGGTTAATACCACTTTATTCACGCATCTAAGTTTAAAAGGGACCCATTTCATATTATGATTTTTTTAAGTAAAATTTTATGAAATGGGGGGTTGTTGTACAACACAACAATTGGCGATTCACTGGGAGAAACAGTTATCTCTGAGAAATGTTAAAATACTTAAACTTTCTTAATATGGAAATCTCATCTAATAGAAGAATTCTAATATAACTAGGTAATCATAAATCCTGAATATAATAATAACTATTTCTGTTATTTTCTTCTCTTGTTAAAATTAAATACATTCTATGTTTTAAATTAGCCTTAATTGGTTAATAATGATAAAATAAGATACTTTTCCAACTTAGCTTTATAATGACTCCTTTGTCATAGGTAGAGCCTCTGTTGCCAGCAAACATCTATAGTCTCGACAGGGATACCTTTTAACCATTTGATCATTCATTATTCCATCCATTTCAGAGTATAATAAAAAAGAATGAATTCAAAAATATGTCTCCATATTTTGTATTACTTTTCTTTTTTTCTTATTTTGTAAGATAAAAAGCCATTGTCCTGGTTTGGTGGCCAGCTGTTTAGACAATGCCATTCACTGGTTGTAATTTAACTGAACAAGCTGGCTCGTGATGAGACCCCTTGTCTTATAATTATAAGCCATTACCCTGTTTGGTATGCAGTATTGGTAATGTCAGTTGAACTATTCCCCTAATGATCATGGTAAGCAGGCTTGTAATAAGACCTCTTATCTTTTATATCATACATATTTTAGAATTACACTCTGAGTAATTATAAACTTTGATGAATGGGATGAACAATTTTCTCCTTAAGAGAACATGGATGACAGGGTAAGAGTTGAAGATGCTAAGATTGAATCAGTTTCTATTTTGTATTGATAATCGTTTTCAGGCTGCTTGAAAACATTAAAATGATTTACAGTACTTCTAAATCTTGAGAAGATTTCACAAAAATAAAATGGGGGTTTTCAGAATCTAAATATACCTAATTCCATATAAATTTTCCTTTCGTTTAAGGCTTCCATTTCTCAAAAGTAAATACCAAAACTATTTCTTTTGAGTAACTTTTCAATATAGTAAAAACCAATGGGAGGCTTCATACAACTTTATTTTCCTAAGATTCTAAAAAATAAACTATGTACACAAATTTACTGAAAATTGAATATTTACAAGGGAGAAGGGGTTACCTCCTTAATTGAAGAATTTTTTCAAGATAAGGTCGTTAACAGGAAGAGAATCCCTCTTTCCTGATAGATCTTGCAATATGAATGTGGAAGGGCCTATTTTTTTGCTGATTTGAAATGGTCCAAGCCACATTTTCTGGAACTTAGTGTGTTTCCCTTTATCTTCATGGGCTTTGTCCCATTTCAAAACTAGATCACCAACTTGTAATTGTTTTGAACTAGTCGAAGTTGTATCGAACGATGACTTGATAATTTGTTGATGTTTTGCATGTGTGATTCTGGCTTTTTCCCTTTCTTCTTCTAATTACAAGATTTGATCATGTCTTAGTTGAATAGAAGATGAGGGACTTTCTTCAATAAACTGCACTAAAGCTAGGGATGGAAGTAGTAAATTTGTTGATATAACAGCTTCCTTTCCATATACTAAATTAAATGGAGAAGTGCCTATGGAGGCCTTCTGTGTTATTCTGTCAGCCCATAGTGAAAATATCAAAGATTTATGCCAGTTTTTATGATTCTGCTTAATAATCCTCTTAATAATTTTGATCAGATTTTCATTGGTGGATTCTGCTAAACCATTATCCTGAGGGTAGTAATTTGCAGAATACTTCAATTTAAATCCCCTTTTAATAGCAAACTCAAATATAGAATTTCCAGAGAAATGATGCATTATAAAAAACAAGAGCATTTGGGACACCAAACCTGGTAATAATGAATTGATCTATGAATTCCATGATCGCCTCAGAGTTTGATGTCTTCAAAGGAATTGTTTCAACCCACTTAGTGAAGTAATCAGTGGCGGTAAGGATATACTTATGCTGTTTGGATGAAAGTGGAGTGATTTCCCCAATGATGTCCAATCCCCATTGCTCAAATGGTTATTCAATGTTTGCTGGTTGCAAAGGGAAAGCTGACTTTCTTTGTCTTCCACTAGTGGTTTGACAACTTTGGCATTTCCTTATGTATTCATGAGTATCTCTGAACAAGGTGGGCCAATAATATCCAGCATGAATGTTTTTGTGAGCTGTTGTATCAGCTCCAAAATGTCCTCCTGCTAGTCCGTCATGTAGCTCCTGCAAAACCTTTTGTGCTTTAGGTTTTTCTAAACATCTTAACAAAATTGAATCATAATTTCGTCTAAACAATACATCATTCACAATTATGAAGTTTTTGCTTTCAATCTAATGGCACGTTTGTTTTTATAGGAAAGATTAGAAGGAGCGTATCCATTTTTTAAATAGAAAATCAGATCTGCATATTGCGATTCAGGATCTGTGATACTTATCTGATTGATTTCTTCAGTATCTTTTGTACCGTCAGGTTCTTGAATATTGGATGCTCCTGCTAACAACCTGCAAAAACCTTGGCCTTTGACAATCTTTGTTGGCTTGATTTCTAAGTCATATTCTTGTAATGTTGTGACCCAATTTGCTCTCTTTTCTCCTAATTCCCTTTGAACTAGTAATTGTCTTACTGCTGAAAAAGGAACTATAACTTTTGTGTGAGCTTTTAAGAGAAAAGGTCTGTAGTGTTTAATGGCTTTGTACACAGCAAAGGCTTGTTTTTCAACTTCCGAGTAATTAAGTTCAGCACCTTGAAGATTTGAGCTATAAAATGAGATTGGTGCTTCCAAGTTTTGATCATTAATTTGAGTCAGCACTGCTGCATAAGACGAGGCGGATGCAAGGGTATATAGCATGAAATGACTTGAAAAAATGGGAGTGCTTAAAGCAGGGGCATTAATGATTGATTGTTTGATAGAATCAAATGCCTCTTTCTCTACAGGTCCCCATTTAAACATCGAATTTTTCTTGATCATCGTTTGCAATGGTAAAATAATCTGGGAAAAATCTGGAACAAATCTTTTAACAAAGTTAATTTGACCCAAAAATGACTGTATGGATTTTTTATTATGAGGAAATGGAATATCAGAAATCTCTTTAGTTCTATCTGGATCAATATAAATACCATCCTTTAAGACAATGAAGCCCAAAATCTTTCCTTGATTAAGAGCAAAAAAGGACTTCTTTGGATTAAGCAAGATACCATACCTTCTGCAGCGTTCAAAGATTTTTTTCAAATCATGTCAATGATTAGATCTTTTCTTGGAAAATACAATAATATCATCTAAATAGACAACTGCTGATTTATTGATCAATCCTTTGAATGCTATGTCCATTGCTCTCTGGAATGTAGCTGCAGCATTGATAAGTCCAAAAGGCATTTTTTGGTAAGCATAAGTTCCCCACTTAGTTCTAAAGGTAGTTTTAAGCCTGTCCTCAGGATGGACCAAAATTTGGTTATATCCTGAAAAACCATCTAAAAAGGACATTAACTCAGAACCAGCTACCGAATGGAGTGTCTGCTCCATGGTAGGTAAAAGGAAGTTATCCTTTTGGCTTGCTTTGTTAAGATTTCTGAAATTGATACAAATCCTAATGTCGCCATTTTTCTTTCTTACTGGCACCATATTGGACACCCAGTTTGAATGTCTAACAGGAAAAATTATCTTAGCCTTCAAGAGTTTATTTAGTTCAGCCTTTATTTGACTCTCTAGGTTAGGATGAATCTTCCTTAACTTCTGTTGCACTAGCTTTTGTTCGGAAAGCATTGGAATAGTATGTTGAATGATCGATGCATTGTATGTTTTCAAATCATCATATTTCCAAGCGAAGACATATTTGTTTTTTTGCAACAATCTAATGAATGTTGTTCTTTCTTCTGAAGAAAGTCCTAATCCCAAATTGATGTTTTGAGGATTTTCTTCAGTACCTAGGTTTATCAATTCAAATCTTAAAGTGGAACTCTGGAGCTTTGAATTGGTCACCTATTTAAACCTGTCTTTAATATCATAAAGATCTTCAAGCTTGACCACTGGTTTAGGTATTGAGTTTTCTTCTTGCTTTTCCTTCATTTGAAGGTCATGATCACTTTCATCAATGATTTGATCATCGTAGGACTTGTCAGAAGTCAAGAAATTTAAAATGTCTTCATCATGATTGAACACTCGCCAATTGGTGACGTTATCAGGAATTGATGGTCTAAAAATTAATTCTACTGAAAATCTGTCTGGGTTGTAATCTTCGGATGGTAGGAGTTTGGAAGCAACATTAGCTAGTAGGTCTGTTGCTGCATTCTGGGACCTAGGGATGGGAGAAATATTGAATGCTAAAAATTGAGATATGAGTTCCTGCACCAAAGACTGATAGTGTTTGAGATGACTAGAAAGGCAATGAATTGTATTTCTAACTTGTTTTATAATGATTTCGAATCACCGAACACTTTTAAATATTGAACTTTAAGGCCAATTTCTTTGTATAGTCCTTGAACTAAGGCCTCATATTCAGTTGTATTGTTTGTGCATTCAAATTCCAATCTGCATGATAACATGGTCTTTTCTCCCTCAGGACTAACTAAAATACATCCTGCTCCTGCACCTTCACTAGATTTAGACCCATCAAAGTATAATGACCAAAATAAAGAATTATCAACAATTTTATTTACAGTTTCTTCAGTAATATTAACACATCTTGATCTATCTGTTTGTGAAAAAATTTCGATTTGAGATGTGAAATTATTAACTGAGAAAGGAGATGGTTGGGCAGTGAAATTGCCAAAGAATGATTCAGATGAGTAATTCCCCAAAATATTGTTATTGAATGCAATTGGTTGATTTTCTTGTTCGAATTCAGTAACAGTATGGGTCATGTGTTTCTCCCGATCGATCTTGATCTGATTTGGCTTTCCTTTATAAGGAAGCCACATATGGGACCAATCGGTGGAAATATAACCATGGAGTTTCTCAGACCAGTCTCTACTCAAAATCAAACCATAGAATTCAGGTATATCAGCGATTAAAATATCAATTCTCTGAACCACTCTTGGATCAGCTGATAACCTGATAGTCACTGAGTTGATTTCCCCTAAAACCTGGACCTTAGTTCTATCCAACTATACAATATGAATTGCAGACTTTTGGGGTTCAATGTTCAGTTTTGAACAAAATGAAGTTGGCATTATATTAGAGGAAGCCCCTGAGTCAATCAAACAGTTGTGTAGATTTCTATTATAGATCTCATAGGTTAAGAGGAAAGGAGGAGTATGAGAATTTGATCTATCCCCAATTAAAACAGCATCAGTAGCTTCTACTCTACCAGGAGGTGGTTGACCTGAGTCATTAGCAGCTTTGGACAATACAGAATTAGGAAGAGGAGAAGAAGGTACAACATTTAACTCCCTAAGAAGTAATTTCTGTTGGTGTTTAAAACATAGTAATATTTGCCTTTGTCTTCTTCATGTCTTCGATAATATTGTATTCCATAGAATCTATAACTACTAATGTCTTAGATGTTGAAGGTAGGTTTGAAGATGACCTTTCTTTGTGGGAACCTTTTCTTTGGTAGTAGTGGTACCTGCATTTCTTTTCTTCGAAGTTGTCTGAACATGTTCAGGAGTACCCTTACTCTTGGTAGTCACAGGGAAAGCTTCTTGTTCATTTTCTACATCAGAGTTAGGTAAAATAAAGTCCCACATCCCATGGCATTCAACAGTCTCCTCTTCTTCGGGTTCTTCGGATGACAAGACTGTTTCATCCTCTTCTTCCTCTTCAGGATCTGAGTCTGCATTGGATATAGCATTTGGTGGTTTTGATTCAGGTTTCTTAAAATTTCTAAATGGCCTTTTCATTGAAGTTTCGGCTACTTGCTTCTTGATTTCTACCATTTCATTTGACATAGTCTTGAGGACTTTTTGTAGACCCTCCATATCATATGGATCTTTAGGGGTTTTCTTCTTTGAATCATCCTTAAAAGAAACTTTTTTGGATTTTCTATCTTCAAGAGCAGCTTTCTTTTCTAAAGAAATAATGTGTTTCTCTACAGCAAGCGCCTCTTTCATGTTTTCAGCTAAAGTTGGTTTTGCAGCTCTATCTACAAAAATAGCTATATTTGAAGGTAGGGCTGTTATATACCATTCACTTCTAATTTTCTCACTTGGTTTAGAGGTGGTTGGAATCTTATTCAAGAGTTTATTAAATCATGAGTTGAACTCCTTTATAGGTTCTTTAGATTCTATCCTAATATTCGAGAGATCATTAATTAACGTTGCTAAAGATCTATCATCGCCATACTTAGTCAGAAACTGTTCTTGGAAAATGTTCCAACTAGTAATGGATCCAGAGGGCAGGGAGAAATACCAAGACCCAGCTGATCCTTGTAAGGTATAAGGGAAAATCCTAACAACAACGTCTTCCTCTGTCACTCCTTTTAAATTAACTGATAACATGAAATTGTTAATATGTTCGTCGGCTTGTATTCCTGCATCTGGATTAAATTTTGGCAACCATTTTTCAGGATGTGTTGGCAATGGATGTAATGGTGCAGGCATAGTGATCGCACCAGGATTGTTCCATGGATTTTGAGCCATTGTAAAATTAATAGTAGATGATATTGTCGGTGAAATTCCAGATGTTTAGGAAGGAGTTGATAGTGAGGCTTGAGGTGGTGAAGTTCCTGATCCCCATTGAACAACAATGTGTAATGGAGGAGTGGATGGTTGACTTCGCACTGGAGAAGATGAAATGGAGGATGATGATGAGAAAGTCTCACTATCAGATCCTTCAATAGTCTTTTTTTCCCTTTTCCTTTTGGGTAAAGGCAACTCAGTAGGTTCAATACCGAGCTTTCCACTTTGAAGTCTGGTGAGAGGGTGAGGTGGATTGAATTGCGAAGTTTCATTGCCTTGAGATACCTCTAATTTCTGTGGTGATATCGAAAATCCTTGAAGTTTATGGATAAGAGACTAAACTTCAGGGGACTCAAGACTTAATCGTTCTGAAGTATGATGGGTTTGAGCAGTGGTAGTTGACTCCTCTTCTTCTCGTTTGAATATTGGTGTTCCAGCATGCAAACGGGAGGTCTGAGGTGAGGTGGAGGGAGATTTACTCTCAAAATGGGTTATAGGTTTGGGTTGGCTAGCCATTCACAGTTCATGCCCTCCTTCTAGCACCAAAAATGTTGATGCCTCAAAAATCGTTGCAACAACATCGGGGAAAACCACCCGGTCCGGATCTTAAAAGAAGCTCCTTTTCCATTTGGTGTGGTGGCTCTGACTGGAAATAATGGGACCAGTTTCCCAATAATTGGTAAATAGGATGGATAAGTGATTGATTCTCTAATATATAATGATAATGGAGAAATGATTTAATCTAAAAATTAAAATTATAAACAACTATCCTATCCTGGGAAATTTCTGCTTTAGTGTAACTTTTGATGATCTTTATTTACAAACAGGCATATAGATGATGACTATATTGGTAAACAAAGACATTTATTCATATGATAATTACTTTGCTCAAGTAGTTAAACAAAGTAATCATGAAAACATTATTACACTATTCTTCATATATATCATTGACATAAATATGATTGAAAGAATAACACTCCTTAGACATTCAATAGTGATAAGTATAAAGATTGTTGTTAAAACACATACATATATCCAATGATAGCAAGATTAAATAAATGTTGATTCACATGAAAGAATGAAGCAAGAGCATAGATAATAGTACCATATGTTATTTGGATCACTCTCGATATCAATCGCATTTAGATTCCTTCTTCTAGCTTAGAAACACTTCCATAACAAAGCAATAGTGCATATTTCATCAAAACTTTCTTTGTTAAAATTCGGAATATTGGCCCAGTCTTCATAAAAATATATCAAAAGCACAATAGTGTGACTTACTGATTTGAGTTTATACAAAAACTGAGGACCTTTTCTAAAGACAATGAAAGGGTCTATAAATACTATCTAATATAACTAATTATGAAATAAAAATGCTATTAGGTGGTATAACTAAATCATGAGAATCTTCTTGAAATAGGCATGTTTGCAGTCGGCAGCATGATTCACTGTTCTGGATGATCTTCCTTTGGCTTGAGCTGGCAATTAGCAAGCATTGGTTGCAATTCTGGAGCGTGACTTAGATGAGAATGCAGTTGGGTTGAGTATGTGGCATCATGGATTTCGGGAATCATATAACCGATTGCATCGGTTAAACATTTGAGTGCTGCCCTTTGACTGTATGGTTTAACTAAGAAAAACCAAAAGGTATCCCAAGTTAAACTTTGGATGCCAGCGATTAATCTTCCATTCTTCTCCAATTCTTGATTGCATGTTTGTTCCAATGCTCTGGCTGACGGCAATTTACCTGGAGTGCACTGTGAGATCAAGTTAGATAGATAAAGAGTGTCATTGATTAACTCAATTAAATTACTGGTTGATAATCTACGTCTTAAGGTTTCTCTTTCTGCTTTCATCAATTGTGACTGCCATTCTACAAAAAGGATTTCTTTGTGTGATTCTAGAACTTTTGGCAGATTCCGGCTTGCCCTTCACTGGTTTCTTGCCAAGCAAGAAAGTTGGTTAAAGTCTCATCGGCCTGTTCCAAATCCTGCCTAGCATCGACTGATTTGTCAATTATTGATGAAGTAATCTCACAGACGGGCTCAACCAGAGAATTATTATGACATAGCAATTTTAGCTGTGTAATCAATGCTTTATTGATCTGGAGAGCTTTGGGCCTGAAATCTGCTAGTTGAGGAAGACTCTTGAACTTTTCTACTTGGTGTGACAGTTGAGCGATTTTCTCATCTTTCGTCTTACTCATTTGTTCATTCATTGTCTCCAACCTGGCCAATGCTTCGGATAATTCTTTTTGTTTCTGTACTGTGCTTAGGTTTATCCTCTGCTTCTCCTTGAGAAATTGCTCATTTAATTGATTGTTTATCTACTGTTGTGTTGATAGTTGTTGTTCTAACTGTTCTATTTTTTGTTGTCTTTTGGACACCTGTGACTACAATGAAACAATTGTTTGGTCTTTTTCCTTAAGTATATTGCTTACTTCCGATGCTTTATCCATAGTGGCTGCCGAATAGGCTCTAGCATACTGAGAAAGTTTTGTGAGGTCATCGGAAGGATTAAATTCTTCTTTCCACACCACATTAGCCATCTCTGTTTGTGCTGGTAAAAGGGAAAATTGATCAAGTCTTTTCCTTTTCCTTTGTCTTTTCACTACAGCCCTATGTTTGGGACTGTAAAAGACATCTAATGGTGGTATGTCTTCTATCTGCAAAACAATCTGATCAGATGGATCCTTAGGAATTATTTCTACATCTTTGCTGGTGGGTAGGCCGTTGGTCCCTTCAATTGGAACTGTAGTTGTCACTGTCTCTTGACTGACTGTTACTTGAGGTGTGCTGAAACTTTGTGAAGTCTCGGGATTGCTTATAATGGAGTCAAATTGTTGCCATTCTTTAAGGAGTTTAGGATCAATCTGAGTATCTATATCAATATGTTCACTGCCATGTTCCTTTTCTTTCTCCTGTTCTGTCTCCTTTTCTGGCTCTTTTCCTTTCTCTGGAATCTTCTCTACAGCAAGAGGTTTGTCAATAATTTGTTGTTCAGGCTCACTTGACTGGGTTGTTGGGGTAGTAGCTAATAAGTCCAGAGGCAGAGTTTGCAACCTCTCTTCTCTGAGCCTATTGAATTCTACCAGCCCTTCATCTTTATATCTCATTTTGGCCAATGTTTTTACCTGAAATAATGATTCTGCTGAAGAAAACAGGTCATCAAATTCATCTTTTTCATGATCAAACTTTGTAAGTTTGGCTTATTCAAGAACATTATAGGAAACTTTCCTTGGATCATATTGCCTATTAGGAATGGTTGCAAGATTGAGCATGTTTATTTTTCCTGCCTCCTTTTCCGCATGTTTGTAATCATGTAGAGTGTAAACACCGCATCTCAAAGGAAATGTAGGCCACGCCTGCTTTTTAGAATTTATAAGAGTTTTGTATGTTACTGCTATTGTTATCTGGTAGGCCAATTCTCGAGCTAACAGCTTATCAGATATATACAGAGGAAGGACATGGGGTCTTGCAAGGCTACCATAAACCCTTATATATGTGAACTTGTCTTCCCCGAACCAATTCCCTATAGTAGTCAAGTCAATCCTTGCTTCCTCGGAAATCCTTGGGGCAGGCTTATCAAAAATGGCATAATAGATAGGTAACATGAAACCATTACAGATTTGGTACAAGTGGTCTTTATAGTGTGCCTTCCATAACATTTGATGATAAATGTGGATTGGCTTAGAGTATTTTGAAGTCCATCTCCACCCGAGTACAGGATATTCAGAATTAAAGCAAAGAATATCCATAATATAAGCACTGTAATAAAAAGGGGGAATGGTCCTGGTGGTTTTGCATGAATTTGATCTAAAGTCAAGAATTGCAGTGGCTAATTTATCGGACAATATGTTTGCCCAATCCATCAAATAACTATTAACCGCCGCTTCCATTAAAGGAACCATTTCAATAGTGAACTTTGCATATGCATGCATTCCCCACATTTTACACATCATTGCCCCAGCATAACAGTAAGGAGATGACAATGATTCCACAGAGTACTTACCCAATGATTCATGTTTGTGCTTTGGGGGATTCTGTCTCCATTGCTTAATTGGGGCCGATTCAGTCCCGTTCTCCTCTGTGAACTTTTCAAGAAAGGCTTTGTTGTATTTCTTTTCAGGTTCAGGTATGTGATACATCTTCCTTAAGTCATCAGGCTGAAATGAGCCAAAAATCCTTCCGTCAACTGTGCAAAAAGTTCTATTTGAAACCGGAATTTCTTCTACCACCCATCTCACTACATCAGTGTATGGAAGAATTTTCTCACATGGTGCTATCCTGTGCAAATATGAATCAGCTAAATCTTTAAGAGAAGCTTCTGATTTATTAGTTGAGTCTGCAGTAGCTTCTTCTGATACTTCCTCAGGCTCCTCTGCTTCAATTAAATTGTAGATGCTTTGCCAACTTGTATTTCCAAGGCCAAGACATGTAGTGTTTGAGATTAAACCTTTTTTACTTGGTCCTGGATCATTGGTTGGCTGCACTGTTGCTGTAGGAGCCACTGCTGCTATGGATTTCTTAGATTTCTTTCCCATTTGTTTCAAATTCATTATTTCGGCGGAGTTCTGCACAAGGAATGAAACGAACGTGATACAGAGAATAGCTAGTATGAATCAATATGAAAGAATTATGTCGATTAGCAAATAATAAAGGATTAGAGTGAAACTGTCGTAGATACAATCTAAAGGAAAATCTCGCCATAACTGCTTCATTAATTGGCTCTTTAACCTGTCAATCATGGTAAAGGAATTTTTAAATACCCATTATATCATTTATATTATGAATGATCCATTCAAGCGTGGCTTAGATTCTTTGGTGGCTAACTAAAAGTAAATCGCAATCAATGATTAGTAATGTGAATAGAAAGGCTTCAATATTTGTCGAAAATATCTTTCGATTGTCGAAAGGTGATATAGCGCAAGCAAGCCTTTTAATTATGTTTTCGAAACACACGCCTTGATTTAACGCATCGCAATCGGAGATGGATTCAGGTCTTATTACTTATGCTCTTGTAACTTTGTCGATCGCCGATTGCAATATGCCTTATCACATTGGAGGATTTGAATGTGCCATTAAACATGCATTGGGTTGTTACCCCCGATTGCCGATAGCGATATCACATCGGAGAAATGAAGGAGGGTCTTTCATTATACTTGTGATTCACCTTTCCCGATATCCGATAGTTATTTTCTTTTCGGATCGGAGTAAGTCAATGGGTGTTTGTATATGTTTTCCTTATTATTGTGATATGTGATCTTGCAATCGCTTTATCGCAATAACAAAGAACTTTATATTTATTTACAAGACTGACTTTATTTCTATTGAAAAAGGTTTATTTTAAAATATATCATTTCCATTGGACCTTTTGATGAGGGTTTTTCTAATGATGGGTTAATACCACTTTATTCACGCATCTAAGTTTAAAAGGGACCCATTTCATATTATGATTTTTTTTTTAAGTAAAATTTTATGAAATGTGGGGTCGTTGTACAGCACAACTTGTACGATGACCAATCTCCCCGAATGTTGTGTTCAGTGTATCACATTTACAAGGCAACTGACTCAGTTACCTGTGGCTAAAAGATAGCAACCTAATGGGATCTCCCAATATATATGCGACGGTACGGGTAACACAAGTTTGTGTTAGCATTTTCTAATGCAGAACCATTCGATATACCCGAAAGTACTGGAGAACCTTCTATATATTTCCATACTAGGACGAGATTTCACCCCCGAGATACACTGTGAGCAGTTAACGAAAACTGCTATGTTTTACAATCTCGGAACACTTCTCTAGCCTAGACCTCTAAATATTTGTGTTTAGTGGCAAATGATCCTTAGGTTAATTGAGGTAAATTTTAAGTTAATCTTGAATTAAGTTTTAGTTTTGAGAGCTCAACGATGTCACCTATTCCTAGAATTAAACTAAATGATGAAAATGAAACTTTCACATTTGATGAAGGCTAATCTAACAAAGGAAGAGAAACAACCAAGAAATGCATCAAACAATCCAAAATGCATCAACACAAATCTTTCCAATTCAATATGTGAAAATTAAATCTAATCTTTTATTATACTAACAAATGCAATGCCATAGAAATGAAAATCTTTTTCTTTTCAATTTATGATTTTGAATGCAAATAACATCTCAAAAAAACTTAAATGATAAACACTTTCACTTTCTAAAACATAAGAATGATAACAAGCACTTTGTTTTTTCAATTCAACCAAAGCTTAAGCAAAGCCAATCCCTCTGGTGGTTTGATATTTGTAGGGATAGCATTGTATACTACATTAAATCTCACATAATAGTCTTGCACACCCTCGCCAACATTTATTTTGTTGTTGTCATCTTCGGACAAAATCTGAAGGGGATTCTTCTTCACCTCCCACTGATCTAGGAACTACCTCTGAAGGACAAGTAGAGTATTGATAGAAGTTGTTGGTAGGGCTCTGAACCATTTCCGAACTTCTCCTCCAAAACTTTGTAAAAATAGCCTCATCATCACATCTTAAATTTCAAATTCATGGAGGTCAAAGAAATCATTCATCTTGTCTACATGTTGTTGAGTTGTAATAGTTTGAGTGCAGTGGAAGAAAGGTATTTTGGTTTGATAATTAGGGGTCATGCACCAGGATTTTGAGGAAAAACAAGGGGTGCATATCGAGCAGCCATAATTGGAGGTGGGGGAGGTCGTGGATTTAAATCAAGGATTTGGATATTGGCTCTAATAAAAGGGGGATTAGCAATAGTTTGAGTGGTGTGAACAGTCTGTGAAGAAGAAGGTGGAGGATGAGGGATGTTTTGAGTGGTATTAGATGCAATGGAAGTATTTCGAAAATCAAAAGATGGCCTATGAATCTTATTTTGCACCAAAGTGTTTAAGTTTGAAGAGAGGTTCTGCAAGTGATCAAGAGTGTGAATAAGATGTGACCCTGATTTATTGTGTGAAAAAAAGTTTTGAACGGGGTTATGAAGAGATATAGAGGAATCAACAACTATCTGATCAATCCAATTTAAAGATTTATTGTGAAATAAATTCTGCTCAAAATTAATATCAAACTCAATGTCTTGCAAAGTTTCTAACCTTTCCGGGAGTGAATTAACTCTAGGATTGAAATCCTTACTTGATAGCCCTCAGGTTAAACTAGATCTCTCTGCAAATTTCTTAGATTTTCACCCAATTTTATGAGGATCACTGACAATGGTCAAAGGATTTGTATCTGGATTGGATCTGGTGTATTTTCGGAAAGCCAGTATGTCTAATTTTGAAAATTAAGATATTTCTTTACAACTTTCCAATTCAGCCTGTTATCTCAAAATCAGACCCTGGAAGACTGCAGACCAGGAAGACTTCAAGTAACTGTTTCAAACCAATCTTTTAGCTAAGGCTTAGCCTCCTTAGCCTGAGAGGGCTCTCTCAAAGGATTAAAGGTTTTGTGATTATGATTAAGATGGCTAACTCTTTGTGAAACAAATAGGAATGAGGCTGGTGAAATCAAAATTAACAAGCATCCATTGGGCTTATGGAGTCATATGTCATTTAGCATTAACAATAGAATTGGCTTTGCAATAAAATCAAGGCATTCAGATTTCAATATAAACAGAGTACACCAAACATAAAAGGACAACCTATGAGTATATGAAGGAAATTAGAACACTGCAAGTGATTTCTAAGTAATCAAATACTCATAATACTGTAGACAACATGAAAAGACAACAAGAGGAATTCATACATTGAAGTCTCTATGATTCTTGAGCAGCAGAAGCCAGTACTGTATTACCAAAAGAAACAGAGTCTTTACATAAGCTTAACAACAGAGCTTTTTTACATAAACTTCCAACCCTTATTACATTTCCCTTTCTCCTATTTATAGAGTTCTTCTACCTGACTGAGATTCCTCCTCAAACCTGAGGGGAACTCGAAATCTATTTCTAATGACACCTGTTCAACTTTTAACTGCCTATTAAATGTAACAAACTGTAACTAGACTTTCTAGAGATCTAAATCAAGTAGGAGTCTAACTCCTTATTATGCTAATAATAGCCTTGATTACAATCATTCTCGTTCTTTGACATCTGGTCCCTTTTTAGTTTGGCTGTGGTGAATGTTCAAAACTCCATGCTGGTCTTCAATGTCACATCTTCTCCATTGCCCTGAAACATAGGAAACTACCCCTGTTTATCGGTCTTTGGTTTGCCTCAAAATGTTCGAATCCAAAGAACCATGCCCTTTATCTTTGATTATCCAAAATATAACAAATTGCCACGTCTTTGATGTGCTGTCAACCTCTTTTATGTGTAAAGGCAAAAGCTCTTTCATGCTGTCTGACATATCTTGGACTGTAGTAAGTGTGCTCACTTTATGACAAAAAGTTTAGAGTTTGGATTCGAATACATGTTTCCTCCACCTGTCTTGACCTTGTTGAAAGCTGATAGCTTCAGATGATCTCTTGTAGATATTCCCTTTTCAAAATTCCCGCTTGTATTTCAAAACCGGTTGACTGATATTAGATTGTTTAGCTTCAGCAGTTTCGTAGCGCGCTACGAAACTGCTGAGCTTTAGTCATCACCTTCAGCAGTTTCGTAGCGCGCTACGAAACTGCTGTGTTGTTTCAAAAATCACAGTTTCAACCCAAAATTTTTCTATTTGAGCCCTTTGCTGTTTAAACATTCTTTCAACTGTTCCAAGGCCTTCCAAAACTGAATGGAAATGTAGGATTCTTCAAGAAAGATTATACCAAGCAAAATCATCAAAATTTGAAACATAGCCTTACTTGAAGTGGGATTTCTTTAAGGAGATTCCTTCAGCTGGCTTAACTGTATTTTTAAATCTTCAATTTGTTTCTTCATGACCTTGATTCCAGATCTGAGGTTTGTATTAACCTTTCTGATAAATTGAGCTTCCTTTATTGCAGGAGTAGTCCAGCTACGGAATTGAACACTAAAATCAACCACCTCGGGAATTTGAAATGTTTGGTCCTCCCACCGAGCTTGCATTTGGTTAAAATAAGCCTCCTTAATTGAAAATTTTCTGGCAGCTTTCTTCAGTCTAGCAATTTCAAAGTTGGCCGATTCCAATCTCTTTTTCAAGTCTTCCACACTACCTTCTTCTTGAGTGGCAACTGTTTTGCCTTTATCCTTTCTTTCATGAGGTCGTGTCACCTCCCCTGTTTCATCTGCTCTTGGCGGTACCTCCTGTACTTGTTTGAACTTCCTCGTTATGGGTCTCCTGGGCTTAAAAACAAATTGATCAACTTGATCATCAAACTTGAGTTTCTTTGAGGCTTTGACCCTCTTAGCCTTCTCTTTTCCTGACTGTATCAAATCAGCTTGAACTAGTGGGGACTCTTCAATGTCAATTGCTTGCAATAAATCATTTAAGTCTCCCTTTGAAACAGGGCTTTCTTCAATACTCACTGACTTACCTTTTTCTTTAGCCACCTGGCTCCTAGTCCTTCTTCTTTGAACTCCTTCACCTGTGCTTGATTCATGTGCAGTTTCTTTGACCTGAGTTTTCTCTTTAATGGACTGCTGGGGTGTATCCTGAATAGTCAGTGGCCTGGTAGATTCTCTTACTTGTTTCCTTGCCTTTAACTTTGAAAACCTCTTGGATCTTGTTTCTGCTTGAGGACCGGTTGTTGTTGAAAGATCTTTTGCAGCTTGAGGGCTAAGACCGGTCTTGCTCTTGAAACCAGACATGAATATGAATGTGTCCCAGTCTCTGCCTACCCTCTGGAGTTCATGCAGAACAATCAACTTAATCAAGCCATGGTGGAACAATGAAGTCTCACAGGCTTCTTTTCTTAGTTGCACCTTGTCACACATTTTACTTAAGCTGCGGAATAAGTAAAAAGGTAGATCAATAGATGTCTTCCCTGTGAAATGCAACAAAAGTTTAAAATGGTATAAATACACTTTGTTATATATCCCTTCACAGGTCAGGTACCTCTGTATAGAGGTAAGCAAATGGGCATATGATTCTTTGACATAACTTCTAGGAACAGACTTGCTTAAATCTAAGTTAATGAACTCCTGCTTTAGAAATTCTTTGCATAGGTTCATATCAAATTTGAAATTCTTGAACCAACTTTCTTACCCTCTTGGAATCTTCGTAACTATGGATATCATGTCTGGTGAGACCTGCAATTCCAGCATACCAACCTTTGAGTTTAGTCCTGTGAAATTCAGGGCAAATTCCTTAGTAACTTGTGCATGACCTCCCTAGAGCTTCTTGCAAAAATTCCAACATCCAGCTTGTTTAAATGCATGCTCAACTTCTTTGTTCTTCAAGGTTATGTCTAAACCTTCAGGCTCGTTTCTCAAACATTTTCCTGATCTGTGGTCTTTCCTTTCTGTCGATCCCTCCCTGAAGATTCAGTGTAATGGAGGCTGGAAATGCTAGCGCTGCTCAAACTCCAATCTCTGCCTCGCTTGATGACAATGTTTTCAAATTGAAATCTTGCAGACTTGTTTCTCATGCAAGGCATACAATCATCATTAAGACTGTGCATACCTGGCTTTCCTTGGAACTTGTAATCCGTGTGTATCAACGTACCTAGTGGTTGTAATAATGGAGATAAGCAGTTGGACATGATATGTGGAGTGCATAAACTGACAATGAATGACGTAACCATAGATTAACTTGACAGATTTGACAGTTGGGAAAGATTCGCTGCGGAATGCATGAATCTCCGATTTCGCAGCACGGTCAGTGTAAATTTTGAATTATGCGCTGTGAAATCACCTAAAATGCATCGCACTACGAAATCACCTAAAGGACTTTTGCGCTGTGAAACTGCTAAAAGGATTTATGCGCTGCGAAAACACTTCAAAATGGTTACATGCGCTACGAAATCACCTAAAAGGCTTTGTGGCACATAGTCATTCTTAAACCAAACTGACACATGGCTATGATACCGGTGACGAATGAGAATGACTAGTGATGAATGAGAATGCATACTTGACTCAAGACCCCCTAAGACTCGGACTCTAAGGAAAAACAAAATCAAACTTAAACTAGCACCGACCTTTATCATCAAGCTAGTATGAGAAATTTTGGCATTAGAATTCTTAAGTGATAACACAGCCTATGATTAAATTCTAAAACTAATTATCCACAAGCTTAAGAAATTAAATAAAACAACTTATTGGGGTGATTTATTTCCGATCTTTCATTCCCCAGTATGGTCGCCACTATGTTAGCACCTAGATTGAACCTCAAGTTGAAGGAAGGCAATGCCAGGGTAACCACAAACCATGCTTAGCTAAGTAGCTAGCCATACTAGGCCAGGAGAGGGATCTCTCTGTAAGGATCTCAGCCAAATTGACTGGATCTAGAAACTAATATTACGATAGGTATAGTAGCACAAGGTTTGATTTCATTTTGAAGGGTTTTGCTGGATCAAGAAGAGCCAACCAGTTAGGGCAAGGAAATTAGGTCAAAACTGCAAGGTGTTCAATGGGTCAAGGTAGGCACAATGATCAGAGCCTTAGGGTTTGAAGGATAAGATGAAAAGACAGGTGAGGAGCTAGGAAGAGCATGTAAACCTCATGGATTCTTCCTAAATTGAAGAAAACACAGACTGTGCAATGTCTACCCAAAACAAAGCATAAAGTTATGGATTATGCCTTTCAAACTTGTATACATTCACATAAAGAGTATGAAATGATGAAATGGAGTCAACAATACATTTTAACACATGAATACAAAGGAAAAACTAAACTAAGCATCATACCACATGGATCCCAAATAAATAGTTGCAATTTTTCATTAATCTCCTGTTGTAACTGATACAAAATGATATCTAATCAAAACATAAGAATCCCACTAAGTCCAACCCTTTACAATGAGAAAGAAAAAGAAGATATAGACCTAAATTCAGCCTCCTCCCATACTCAGGGGTCGAATCCCTAAGATGAGGAACTAATCCATCAAAATCTGAACAAGAAACTAGAATCTAGGTAGTCCTAACAACTTGCCTTAAAAAGGGAGGAAACTAATTCATTTGACTTCAAGAGAACTTTGATCAAATGAATCTACCCTCCAGTGACTAATATTCATCTTATTTACATGCCTAGTCACCATTTACATCAGTGAAAGCATCCATGAGAAAAAACCCAAAAAATTACAGTCATGGCACAGTAAAGTGAAAATTTAGTAGAAAATTGTCCTATGCACGACACTTTTTGCAGGTCCATTTTGGAGGCCTTCCCGGTGTCCAAATTGAGCTCATGATAGCTCATTGGAAATATTGTCCTGTCTAATTTCCAAATGTGCCATTATTTTTCCATTTTGAGATTATTTGACTTCTCAAAAGCTAATTCTCCCAAGACTTCTTCTATGCGCAGTGTCGTGGTCAAAAAGAGGGCAGAAAGGTCATTTTTTGGGTAATTTTGACGTTTTGACCAACCAGTTTTGCTCCAAAAACTTAGAAAATGCACAACGATCATGATTGCATAATTAGAAATCCAATGGTGGTTTTCTTTTGGCCATTGGATTCTCCTAGGAAAAGCGCAGTGGCAGTGGCACTACGCATAGAGCCAAAATTTTTGAGCCAAAAACTGCTAAATTCTTCAAAAATGCAAAAATTCTCAAAACATGCTCAAAATTTGTGGGAGACTACCATCATCAAGTGTCTAGGTCAGAAAAGGAAGATTCGGTAAGAAACCTAAGCCTATCACCCTCCTTTTTTCCTTTGAGGGCTTGTTTTAGCCTTGCCTTCATTTGCTTGACTCTTATGTTACAAATATTGTTCTGGGTCCTATAATGGCGAGCCATGTGCCTGATGATTCGATTGTCCCTATTGGCCCTTTGTAGCAGCTTCTCCAAATGCAAATTGACCCTGTCAAGCCATATTTCTCTATTCTCTTCAATCTCCTTTTCAATCCTTTGTTCTGTAGTCAAGGTGGCTGGGGTCTCTTCCTCTTGCATTACTGATTTACTTTTGTCATCTTGCTTGTTTGCCTTAAGAAGTTCTAGCTCCATGAGGACTTGTTTGTCACTTAGCTGCTTGTTCTCTTGCTCAAGGTATGAAATGACATACGTATCTCTCACCAAGTTGTCCATCAGTGCTTGGATTCGTACATCTTTTTCCCTTATGGTTATATTTTCATTTGTCACCTCATCTTGAGCCTCCAAGTCAACTATCTCAATGCCATGATGAATGTGTGGTTGTTTTGGTTCATCATGTTCCATCAAATCAAATTCCCTTTCCTCTTCATAATTGAGGCTTTCCTCCAGCATCTTTTCCTTCCCTTTATGCACCTACTTCACCTGTTGTACCTGTTCTGTTGATGAAGACATCAAAGCCCCTTCCACAGTTTGTGGAGCAAGCATTTTCCTATGATTTGTTGAAGAAGGCAAGGCCCCTTCCACATCAGGTGGAGTAAACACTTGATTATCTGCTGCAAACAACTCTCTAGCCTCTCTCTAATATGTTTTGTAGGTTGCTGGCTTCTCAACAACTTTAGTCTCTTCAGCCTTCTTAGGAGATGTTGAGGAGGTTGAGATGATGTAGCACAATAATCTTAATCAAGGAATAGTGATAAAACTATTCATCTACTGCGGGTATGGCCTTTTCTGTACAATGTAGGCCATCTTCTCAATGTTCCTGAATAAGAAGTATAGGATGTTCAACATTTTCACTCTTGTGAAGTGCATAAGAAGCCTAATATGATAGGTAAATAATCTGGAAAATCTGCCCTCACATGTAAAATACTTCATAATGATCCTTATCATAGGGGCATACTTGTCGTGAAGGAACCTGAAAGGAAAGGTCCTCTTCTTTTCATTCTTGTACCTGGATTTGATGTATGGCTCATAGTAGTGCTCATCCAAATCTTGTGCTTTATACCATTTTTCCCCCACATTCGGAATCCTTGTAGCATCAACAATGATGGACGTGGAAATTGTAAATGTGACCCCGGCAAGAGTTACCTTGTTATCATGGAGATTTGCTACAAAAAGCCTGGTCAACTCAGGATGATGTTGAACTCTTTTCACTTCCTCACAAAACTCATAACATCCCAGATGCCTGAAACAAGAGATAGTCATAGGGGAAGCCTCTAACTCTCTGATGATAGATGGTTCCTCTCTAATAATTTTGCCTCCCTTATGTAGTTTTTTCTGATGCTGAGGTTCATCTTCCATGCTTTCACTGCCACTGTTTTCCTCCTCCTCATAATCTTTATCCTCTTTATCCATGTTTTTTTAGTTTGAAGCTTTAGAAACCCTAGAGAAGGTAATAAGGGAGTGAGTTATGGTGAGTAGGGATATAGGAAGAGGAGAAGAGTTTGTGTGATGTAGGATGAGATATGTATGATGTGAGAGTGAGAAGGGGGGTGTATTTTTTAATAGGGACTATTTTGTAAGTAGGGATTTATGGATTTTTTTGGGGACTAGGGTATAGGGGATAAGTGTATTTGATAGTAGGTAATAGGGAATAGGGATGATATTTAGGGATATGACAAAAACATCTGGGAATGAACGGGAAAATGATAAGCAAGGAGAGTTTTCAGACAACCTAGGGTTTGAAAATTTTAATAGAAAACCAACTTAAAAATCTTGAAATGAGTGTTGGGAGGACAGTTTAGGGAGTGCAATTACTTGCTTGAGGCTCTAGGTAGAAAAGGAGCGATTTTGGATGCTTTGTTAGGGTAGTTTTGATGTTTGTTGGCCCTATGTGCAACGCCATATATAGGTGCATTGTGCCCTGATGTATGCGCAGCGTCATGCAATAATACACAAGTGCACAGGCTCTATGAAAAACGCTCCGTTTATATGTGCAGTGCCCTACCTGCGTGCATAGCGCCCCACAATTTCTCCATGTGCGCATCACTCATTGCTCTATGCGCAATGCCCGACAACTTTTCCCTGTGCACAGCGCTCATTACTCTATGTGCAGCGCCCAAGGTTTATCCGGCCACCAATTCACTGCAACTCCATTTTTCTCTATTTGTCAAATGAGCATGATGATGTTTAAAAATGCTTTTGAAATCTTATCTAGAAGATGAGTTTGATTTTTCCTTAGAAAAACCCACTTTATAATGTTTGTTTGGAACTTTTACTTTGTATTCAAATCTCTGTCTGATGCTTTTCTTTCCTTGTCTCTTTTTAGGTGGATGATAATTTTGATTGAGTTGATCCTTCAATGATTCCTCTCTTGCAGCAAGGAGAAGTGCCTTGGGCAGCTTATGGGAACAATTATTACACAAAATGACCTGAATTACATCAAAAATATGAACAAACTAAAATACTTTGTTTTCATCTCAAAAACACGTTTTTGAGATGAAAATTACATCATTGAAATAAGAACTTTGTAGAATAACCATGACTTGCTACCAATCACTCTTTGTTTATTGGTCTTCCTCATACCTTTGCTGCCCTTTATTTACACTGAAACTATGCTTTTGACATTGGAAATGAACCCTAAGACCTAATGGAAACATGACTGCCTTGACTCTAAAAATAACATAACTGAAACCATAACTGAATGCAACATGGAGATGGGTTAGGAAATGTACCTCATGAGGGAAAATTTGATTTTCTGAGAAGAAGACAACCATCAATGGACCATTTTGTCATGACCCAGTGGAATTATCAAAAATTCAGTATGAGACACCTAAAATGAAAATGAAAAGAGCATATTTGATCCCTAATGGAAGTATGCATATACTGACACTAACACACCATAGGAGAATCATCATGCTTGCTTAACTTGTGGCATGTAGTCATAGGTGTGCTCACAATAGCACATTTTTTCATCCCAAATTGCTTAAGCACATCCCTGAGATATTTTTTTTGTGATATGAACATTCTTTCTATAGTTTGAGTTAATTTAAGTCCAAGAAAGTAAGACAATGCACCAATCATTGACATTTCAAATTCTTTAAACATATCTTGGGAAATTTTATGACACATTTCATCATTGTTGCTCCCAAAAATCAGATCATCCACATATATTGGTGTGATTAGCATATTGTCTTTTTCCATCTTCATGTAAATATTTCTTCCTGCAACTACTTTATTTAATCCTCGTTGTTGAATATAATGATCAATTCTAGCATATCAAGCTCTTGGAGATTCCTTTAATTCATACAAGGGCTTTTTTAATTTGCATACAAAGTCTTTATTTTCATACAAGTCAAACCCTTTTGGTTGTTCCATGTATACTTCCTCTTTTAGATCTCCATTTAGAAAGGTTGACTTTACATCCATTTGATATACTTTGAAGCCTTTTGAACAAGCAAATTATAAAAACATCCTTATAGCCTCTAGTCTGGAAATAGGAGAAAAAGTCACTTCAAAGTCAATTCCTTCAATTTGAGTGTATCCCTTGCACACCAATATTTCATTATTTTTGATGATTTGTCCATCATCATTCATTTTGTTCTTATATACCCACGTGGTTCCTATGACATTGTTATCCTTTGGACAAGGTACTAGCTCCCATGTTCCATTCTTCTCAATTTGGTTCATCTCTTCCTCCGTTACTTTTACCCAGTGAGGAAACTTACTTGCTTGAGTGAAATTTGTTAGAAATATTGATAGGGGGGCAGGTGAATCAATATTTCATTCACATTAATCTTGAATTTTACATTATGATATTTGTACGTGACTTTGCTTTAGGAAACTCACGTGTACGCACTATTAATAAACATAGACATTTTATATTCAGTTCACTTATTTTCATCAATTTCATTCATCTTTATTTCATTATGTTGTAATTAATGTTTCCATGTCATGTGTAGTTATCATTAGGAGTTACCAGGAGTCAGTCTAGAAGTTCTTGTTTCCAATGTGTGAGTTGTAATGATGATCCTAGTTGTGTCGAAGTCAGTAATTTGTGTCTTATATATTTATACCTGTAATGATCAATAAAAGTATCAAGGAAGATTTGTGTTGCGTGTAATTGCTTTCTGCACTCTCTTCTATTTTTCTAATATGGTATCAAAGCCATAAGGTTGACATCTTAGAGGCAAGATGGATAGTTAATGCTCCTGCAATCTAGAAATTGGTTTTGTGAGAGATATTTATTTTAAAGCCATTGTGTGGTGCGCAGATCAGGATCAAAAACAATATAATTTTGCCACTATAATCTTCACGACCAATGTTTCTTTAACCAAGATCTGCATAGTTCAAATATCAAATAGAAGTTATGATATGTGTAGATGACATCCGTTGAATCTGTAATTAGATCTGCAAGTTGTTTCTTTTACTAGCTGAAGGTGAGGGCGTTAGAGACAACAATCCATCGTTGTCATTGGAGATATGGCAAGAATAGTTGGGTAAAGTATCATTTTTGAAGGAGGCGGAGCCTGTTGTGAAATTGGTTGAGGAAATCCACTGCTGTGTGGCTGGGAGCGAGAAAGGGTGAGGAAGCGTCAAGATTTTTGATCCAGAAAAGGCTTGTTGCAAATTCAACTGTTGCAATTTGTGTTGACTGCTACCACAGTCTATTGGAAACTCACTGGAATCAAGTGACACTGCCACTGTTTTTCTTTGTGGTGGCCATGCTAAGTGGATCCAGTGAAATAATGCCGCAACCCTGAGTGCAAAAAGACTTGCGGGAAAAATATTAGCGTTGTAGAAGGCAGGTTGATGGGTTTTAACCTTAGAGCACCCAAATCTCTCATGATCTCATTTTGACTTGTGAAAATATATATTGTTGCATTAGTGCTGGAGAAGAACTTGATATGCTCAAATATCTGTCAACTCCCCAAAATAGAATTATCCTCAATTCTTTCATAGCCACCACTGTGTCGTCACAACAGGAAGATTCTTCTATTATCGTGTCTAGTTTCTGTGCACAAAGGGTCTATCTCTTGACAAGAATAATAGGTGGAGGGGTCATCTCCAGCGACTACCTACACGTAGATTCTTGCTATGTGATGTTGCAGAACTGATCCATCATGTTTTCCATGACAAAATTTTTCAATCCATACACAACACAACAATGCTTTGTAGCTTCGATGTCAATGAAGAATACGGTTCAAACAAGGTTAGATCATGAGTTCGAATCCCAACTCATCCTTCATCTCCTGCGTGGAGAAAATATCACAAATAAAAGAAGTGAAGATCTTAGGAGGTCGTTAAGTGTTTTACGAATATAGAAATTTGGGCTTGGTTGATTTCTTTCCTTAATATAGTTTTAAAATAGTATTGATGGTGTGTTTCTTATGTGTTCAAGTTTGTGGTGTGAGTTGAAGAAGTTTATTATTTATTTTAATTCTAGTTATAAAAAGGATTGATGGTTCTTATATTGGAAGCCTCGGTGTCTGAAACATCAATTCTTGTGTGTTAGTATTTTTTGTTATAAAAAGAGTTGCGGTTCTTAAACTGGAAGCCCCAGTGTCTGAAACATCAATTCTTGTGTAAGGTCAAGTTGTTTGATCAAATCTTGAGCACATTTAGTATCCATACCTCCATCCTATCAACTAACAGATAGTCGAAAGTGAAATATCTGACAAATGGTGGTTGGTCCATAGGATGGTTCATTACTTGATGGTTCTTATCGCAGAAGCCCCGACAAGCCAGGGTGTCAATATTGTTGATCTTGCAAAGTTTATCAACAATGGTCAGAAGTGATTACATTTTAAATGGAGGTCAAGTAACAACTTGAAGATGTGGTGGTGAAAGAGTGGTGTTTACGAGATTCCAGAGTGGATGTGGGTGTTGATGAAGACCAGTCTAACAAAGATTTATTGATCATTGTAATATGTATTTTTCTTGTTATCCATGTAAGCATTAAGGGAGGGTGTTGGAAGCAATGCTTCCATGTCATATGTAGTTGTCATTAGGAGTTACGATGAGTCAGTCTAGAATTTCTTGTTTCCAATGTGTGAGTTGTAATGATGATCTGGTTGTGTCGAAGTCAGTAATTTGTGTCTTATATATTTATACATGTGATGATAAATAAAAGTATCAAGGAATATTTGTGTTGTGTGCAATCGCTTTCTGCACTCTCTTCTATTTTTATAATACATTATTTATTCATTATACATTAACCATTAGCAATAAAGAGTAGATAAATCATCACACATACTCAACACATCAACACCTATGGACACTGGTATTTTTAGGTGGAAACCCAATTTGGGAGAAAACAATTCTTGTTGTCATCTTTGTCTTCTTTCTTATTATAAAGAAAATCTTCTTACGTCTTTTACTAGCACAAACTCTTACTGGTACGCAGGCTCCTACCCATGGGAGGCTACCACCTCTAGTTTATCTAGCTCCGATTGGAAGGAAGATACTATTCTCTTATCAAGTTTACCGACTCCTACTAGAAGGAAGCTCCTACTCCCTTGTTGAAAGCTCCAACCCTCAGCACCTCTATGGACCATGTTTCATAATTTTCATACTAGATCCACTTTTCTCAATTCAACACAAAAACCTATATGCCACATTTCATCAAATTTTCAAACTGGACCCAAACCCAACAATATGTTAAACATTGAATACCAATAACCACTCTGAAACCAAACATTGATCAACCAAAGATGCTCAAATTGTATACCAAGATACCAAATACCAAATAATAAATACTGCAACTAGATCATTGAATTATTGAATACCAATTACTGAAAAATCAAGACAAATCTCAACACTAACCATGTCAACATTCTTTACTCATCAAATTTCAAACTAAACATCATACTCATATTCATTAAGCACATAACTCTACTCAACAAGACATCGCATCAAAACCAGAACCTCTGCAATAAACTTCTTTCATGCAAAAATTTGTCCATAATCAATTCAAAAGATGTATGTTATTGTAATTAAGAGGACCCGCATATATACACGCTTCTCATGCATAACATTAGTGTACATATCTCAAATCATTATCAGCCAAATCATACTCTATGTCAAACTTTCTGTGCAACAAACATAACCTATTAATACAATACTTTCTATAACAAAGCCAATTCAAACCTTCTCTTCAACAGGTTTATCAAGATTTCAAATGCCAAGCTAAAAAATTCTCATCAACCATCAATATACTCATCAATCAGCAACAAAACAATTGTTATCTAAACACCTGCATACATCATAGTGACAACAATACCCCGGACCCAACAACAAGCAACAAATTTAATCAACCCACATTAACTCAAATAGTATATGCAACCATTCTGAAGCAGATCCACATATGTACGCGATATTTGAGAACACAAGTAATGTATAGATCTTAGATCAATTAATAATTAAATTCTCTTTGTAGCAAACACTAACAAATCTCAAAACGCACTCAGGACTAAATACATTGTCAATATCACATAACTCTACACATACGTTTAGATCATAGATCTACTATAACTTAAACATTTTCCCATAATTACACCTGCAATGAGCACATCCATTAGTTCTCTAAAACATCTTCAGATCTCTCAAAGTTGAACCTCCTCCTTCTTCCCTAGTGCACATGTGTTTCATATCAGATGACAAATGAATAATCCATCAAATGTGCACTCCACAACTTGAATTTCATTCTCCTTTTATCACCTTTTTTCCTTGCTAATACCACAAGAATATCCCTTGGGTATGTTGTTGGTAATTATTGATGGGATCAAAGAGATGATGACGACACAAAACCATGGCAAATTATCATGGTAAATGCTCATAGTTTTTAAGTTTCCAAGTGTAGGGTCACATACACAACACTTGTTCATGAAAATTGTGTATGTACATGACTTTTCTTCGTAGTAGTAGGCTATACTTTTCAAACTTCACATTTTCATGCATCCTACGACTAAGCTACCAATACTCTTACTTATCCTCTGCAATACTTGTACAAACATTCATGTCATCTACAACAATTCAACAAATCTCTATAATCATCAAGGAAAACACGTTTGACATCTAGGTTGACATCATATTATATCTAGGTTAGCATCAAGGACAACTTATTAGCCATAATTCCAACAAAATTTTCTAGTTCGATTGTGGATAGCAAGGAAATGTCATTCCTTTTTGGTGTGTTTGTCATATTTCTTCGAGCTTGCACTCCTCCACCCACATCTCCACTGATTTGTTCTTCTGGATGATGTTATTGTACAAAATTTACTTTCGATAGTGTTTGAAATGGTTCCTCCTTTTAATTTTGTGACTCCTTTTCTTTTGAAACATCTTCCTATGGATCTGCAAGGATAGGGTCTTCTTCATTGGTTTGAACTACTTATTTTCAGGAAGATCCTCATCTATATTTACATCGGTGCTTTCAACTATCTTCCTCAAATGATTATTGTAGAATTTGTAGGATTTGCTTCTTAATGAGTATCCAAGGAAAATTCCTTCATCAACATGTGAATCAAATTTTCCTATTGAATCATCATTAATCTTCATAAAGCATTTGCTTCCAAATATGCTAAAGTGTTTCACAAAGGCAACCCTTCCATTCCATAGTCCATATGGAGGTTTATCACTACTTACTCAGAGTTGAGCTATGTTAATGATATATATGGTTGCCTCAACTACCTCCCTCCAAACTTTTGCCTATAAACTAGCTTCCAACAACATTGTTCTTGCAATCTTTGTTGGCTTATATGGGCCTGACCCAGGTTCAGAAGAGTTATTTAGCCAAACAAATCCTGCAACTACTGGCCTTTTCAGCAACAGCCCGTGGAGGGCGAGCTGAGGTCTCACCTGAGGTAGTAGGGGAGGGTGTTGGAACTAGGTTTCTGCACCCTTGGGATGTCTTGATGTGGTCTAGAAGGTTCGCACCCCATTCTGTGGCTTCACGCCACTCTGCTCCGCACAGATCCAGACCCAGGAAACTCCTTAATACTTATTAATGTGATGTTATAGATTAGATCTAATTTTTATGGTCTTTAAGAAAATATTTAACAAAAATAACTAGTTCGCACACTTAGAAAAGATACAGATTTGCATAAACTCATACCATAAGCATGTGCACATAGATCAAACAGTTATTTTAACCACAAATTATCCAGATCCACAATAATTCAGATTTAACATAGAATTTCAGAATCAACTTATATTTATTCAATTCTTTCACCAATACATCCAGATCCACCCTGTGCACTCAGCTGCAGGGGTCCATGCACACAGCTGCAGACTCTACTAGGCCTCTATGCACACAGCTGCAGAGCCTCTATCTACCTACCAACACCCTTGACTCCAACTTACAAACACTTTAGACTTTTCTTCTCAAAAACCCATTACATTTCAGATCCAAAAGTACATACCAAAAGCTACTTTCTAGCCATAGAACCTCACTCTATTTATACATTCCCATGGTCTGCGGACCATGGGCAAGCCAACTTACTTCCTATTATTCTATATTATTTCTTGGGTGGAAAACCCCTTGACTCGATCTATTACATTTCGTGCTCCACATCTTTCGGAGTCTTTACCATATCTTTATCCTAATTCATAGGCTCTAAGCCCCAAAACTGTTACGCGGGACCTCTGCTACCCAGTAGGCCCCCAACACAATCATCATGACTCATCCCGAGTCACTCGTCGGTGTGGCGACATGCTGCCTAGGCTCCACAGTTCACCTCCCCATGAGTGACGTCCTTCATGCTACTACTCCTTCTTCGTCTCCTGCAATGCTTCTTCTAGCTCTTGCTTCGTTGTTTCTACCAATTCTCGCAACCGATACTGCTCATTCTGCTCTACTCGGTTAACACAGAACACCCCCTCATAGGATTTTAGCTCTAGCTGGGGTGCCGCATACAGGACCTCCTTGTACCAACGTAGCCAATTTCTAAGTTCGTATCTTCTCTTCGCACTGTCTGTTGCAGCTTGTGTTGCAATTTTGCAAGACCATTGTTGTTGTCCACAAGATCCCAATATTCAAGATACACCAGAGATGACTTGTTAACTGCAATTCCACCATTTGGCTTCATATTTATAGCTTTTCCTCTAACCTTTATGGTTCACCGACCATCCCATGGGTAAGGCGACGGCATCGGGACTAGTTCTGCTTCCTATCTACAAATTTTTGGCACATCCCCTCCCGTCGATGCTGAAATATACGTCGTGCCTGCAGCTATCCACATCGTATTCTTTAGAAAGCCCTGCATCTTTGGCCATATCACAACTCTCGGCCTTACTCCTTGAGCGTAGATAATGAAGAGTTCCATAGTGGTGGGAAAGCACAACAGCTTAAGGTTCTCAGAAGCACAGCCTGTTCGGTAGAGGCCCCCTGTGATTTATAAGTGTTTCGAAATTCAAATTTGTTGGCTCCTGCCTTTTCCGGTGTCCTCATGTTAAGCCTGCATAGATCGTTCCAGATCTGGCTCGTACCTTGTCTCTTAATTGCCCGCCGACTACTCCCTTTTGCCATAACTCAGACATCTTGTCATGAATAGTGATAGCAACGGTCACCTCTCTGCTTGCCAATGCAGCAGTGCATCCCTTTCCATGCAACCGTGACCCTTGTGACAGGCCATATCCACACGCACCCTGGTTGGTGCGCAGCTGCCCCTCAGACTGCTTTATCACCCCATGCTCTCTTTCAACTGGCTAGAGCGGTGAGACTGTCCTTCAGTCGGTTAGTCAAGCGGTTGGCCCACCCATGTAAAGCTTCAAACGACTACCATTTACTATTCCCGAGAAAGGGTCTCCATTGAGCTTAGCAAGCTGGATGGCACCTCCATCTTTAACTTCTTTGACTATATAGGGACCCAACCAATGCATTCAAGGCTTGCCAGGGAATTTCTCGAACTTGTTTTCATACAATAATACTAGATCATTCTCCTTGAAAGTGCGCACCTTGATATGGCGATCATGCCACGCTTTCTCTCATTGTTTTTGTACTTGCTGATGGAATCCGGCCAAAAACCATTCCTCCTCAAGTTCCTCCAGTTGCACGAGCCATTCCTCCAAAGCCTTGCGGTCGGCCATGCCTGTCATTGCCGCGATTCGCAAACTGGATACAATATATTCCATGGGCATAACGGCTTCCTTACCATAGACTAACCGGAAAGGTGTCTGGCCCGTCAACTTCTTGCACGTGGTTTAGTAAGCCCATAGCACAGTAGGGATGTGAAAGTCCCAATCGTTTCGTTGCGCGTTACAGACCTTAGTCAACATAGTTTCCAAAATTTTGTTGAATGCTTCGACAGTCCCATTCGCTTGCGGATGGTATGGTGTACTCTATTGATGATATATCTAGAATTCCTCAGTGAGTGCGCTGATCATTTCATTCAGAAAGTGCGTTCCCTGGTCGCTCATTAGAATTTTGGGACATCCAAACTGTGTCAACATGTTCTTGAACAAGAATTTCGCTGATGTAGCAGCTGTATAGTCCTTAACTGACTGTGCTTCTGCCCATCGGGTCAAATATTCTATCACGGTGATGATATAGTGTGCACCTGTCTTCCCTTGAGGTGCAATAGGTCCTACGAATTTGATTTCCCACTTCTAAAATGGTTGCAACGTCATCTATGGATTGAGCAGCATTTCATCCCTTCACGATGGTTTCCCAGTCTGTTGACATACGTCACAAGCCTGACAGTATGCTTTTGAGTCTTGATGTAGAGTTGGCCACCATAGTCTTGCACGAAGAATATTTTGTGTTGTGGCGCGACCCACATAATGTCCTCCAGCAACCCCTCCATGTGCTTCGGCTAGGATCTATCCTCACTCAAATTCAGGTACATATCTGCGTAATATTTCATCATTGCCCATCTTGTAGAGGTGTCCTACAATAACAGTAAAGTATGTTGCACGTATCACCAATTCTTTCTTCTGCTAAATGGAATATCCTTGTGGCGTGGTTCCTATAGTTAAGAAGTGGATTATGTCCTCAAAATGGCCATCTATGACGCGCACTGCATACAGCTGTGCATCTGGTAGTCCTTCGTCCAATTTTGTGGGTTCTTCGTCGTTCTCAATTCGAGATATGTGGTTTGGTCTTGCGTTCAGACGTCCTAGATTTACAACAACTTTGAAGTCATATTCTTGAAATAATAACAACCACCTACAAATGCGCCCCCCCAACACAGGCTTATTCACCAGGTATTTTAGCGTTGAGTGGTCAGTATACATCTTAAAGTGTCCTCCAAGCAGATAGTGGCGGTATTTCTGGAGCGCGTATACCATCGCCAATCCTTCTCGCTCAGTAGTGGAGTAGTTCTTCTCAACTTTTGACAATTGTCGGCTTGCGAACGCGATCGGATGATCAATTCCCTCCGCTCCTTCTTGAGTGAGTACTGTGCCCAATGCGATACACGACGTGTCAACGTGCACATGAAATTCAATGTCCCATTTCAGAAAGACCAATATAGGGGCAGATGCCATCTTTTCCTTAAGTATTTCCAGACTTCTGTTGCATTCCTCATTCCAGCAATAAGTAGCATCCTTCTTCAGCAACTGTTCCATTGGTTTCGTGATTTGCACATAGCTTTTTATGAACTTCTGATAGTAACCAGTGTGTCCCAGTGTGGCGTGCAGTTGTTTGACACTTTGCGGTGCTTGCAGATTGAGTATGACAATGATCTTCGCTGGATCCACCATCAGACCTTGCTTACAAACCACATGGCCGAGCAGGTTCCCGAAGGGGATGAGGAAAGTACACTTTTTCAAATTTAGCGCAATCTGGTGTCGTCGACAAGTATCCAGCATTAATCATAAGCTCGTGGTATGTTTCTTAACTAGCCCAAATACGGTCCAATCATCAAGATATACCTCTAAGAACTTGTGTATAAATTCCTTGAATGCAGCTACCACAATGCAGGAGAATATCGTTGGCGTGTTCTTTAGTCCAAAGGGCATCACCATATACTGAAAACATCCCCATTCAGTGGCGAAAGTTGTCTTACTTCTGTCCTCTAGCGCGATCTTGATCTGGTGGTAACCCGAGAAACCGTCCGTGAAGGAGTAGGCTTCCTGTCCTCCCACATTCTCCAGTACCTCGTCTGTAAATGGCGTCGGAAAGGGATCATTGACACATGCATCATTGAGCTTTCTGAGATCGACACAAATGCAAATTTCACCCTTTTGTTTCTTCTCCTGCACAACCATAGGACTTACCCAGTCGAACTCTTCTACCGGTTCAATTATTCTTGCTGCAAGCATCTTATCCAAATCTTCGCGAACCTTTGCTTTGTATTTTGGATTCAACCGGTAAGGCCGCTACTTAACTGGCTTTACATCTGGCTTCAGGTTTATCTTCATCCTTCCCAGGTCACCGAGGATCCCTTTTAACTCCGTGATTTTTGTGGGGAATAAATCTTGATATTATCAAAGCAACTTGACCACCTTTTCCACTGTGGCATCGTCCCAATAGTCTCCCAGCATTGCATACTTTGGCTCTTCCTCTGTTCTGATGTTTACATGTTTCGTTTTCAGTGGCGCAGTGATGTCTGGATCCATTGCTAGTTCGTGCACCTCGCGACTCCCCTTTGTTTCTAGAATATTGATGTTTCTAGGGTCATCCTCATCATCTTCGACTTGCACATTATAACATTCTAGAGCCTGTCTTAACTGTCGCGACCAATCTGGCTGCACGTTTTCTTCTGGTTCCGATGATATTTTGAAAATAGTGGCCTTTACCACCTGCAATGCATTGTCCACAGTATCCATCCATTGATCCTCAAAGAGGAAAGTTGACAAAAACCCTTCACGCAGGATATCCCATTCGCCTGTGCCATGTCGGAGCTCTGTTTTAGTATACCAATTCCTTGGGATGACATCTAGGGTATGATAAAATAAGTGTACCCACTCGTGTTGAGGCTCCTCTCCATAAGCTTGGACCCATCTGGTCAGGTGCATGTGCGCATCATCACATCCATCGTATTTCTCCGTTATGCATAGTTTCAGCCTTCCAAATCTTATCTACATCATGCGCCTACAGTCATGCCAATTTTCGAAGGTTCCTTCATGTGTGCCCCACCAATGCACAAGCTTTGCACGCAATGCCCATTTCAACGCATCGAACCGTTGGTGCTCTGGTACTGTGCTTTCAAATTTGATCAAGAATTCATCTACCAATGTTAGCCCATCATACATCAGTAGTTCATCCTGAGCTTTAACGCAACACAATGATTTAGTCACCATATTGCAGTTTAACGTGGTTACCCCATTCATCCAATTATGCCATCGCTCATCTTCTTCATCTGAATCTTCGGTGCAGGAGTCTGCATGCTCCCATGATATTCTTCCTCCTGCCATCGAATTGTCCCCCACTTGATGTCGTGTAGTGATTTTTTAAATACAATCTAATTCATCATCACTTCCTTCGTCACACACAGGTTCAGTGTAACGTGGTCCTTCAGTCGGGTCTAACGGAATTACTACATGAAGCAACTTCTTCTCAAAGATCATTTTCCTCTTCTTTAAATTAATAACTCCATTCATGTCAATGGCTCAGTCTATTCCTAATAACGTAGGGTAAGGGCTACTTTCATCAACAATTTCAATTACCTCAAAGTCCGTTCGGGTGCTTGCGCCTTCTATATCTACCATAAACCCTTGCAGTCTTCCCATGGGCAAGATCTTCTGTTGATTCGCCATCCTCAATTGAATAGGATACCATTGTAGTGTGGGCTTGCCCATGCACTCCCACATGTATCTAGGTAATACATTTGCATCTGAGCCCAAGTCCAAAATGATTTGATCCCTCTCATAGTCACCAATCTGTGTTGTTAACCGCATTTCTCGCCTAGTCTGTAACGCATGTTTTCAAAATTTTTGGATCACGCGAGGTTCACTTGACCCCGCACACCTACTTATCAATTCTTGCAAGCCCTTAACCACTCTATTGTCGTGAAGCAATTTCATGCATGTCTCTAAAAAGGTAGTCAGCATCAAGGGATCCCTTTCCAGCTGGGATTGATCCCTACTACTTGGGGTAGAGACCTAAGCGAAGCTTTCCCTAACTTCCAGACCTGTCTCCTTGTGGACTCCTATGTCCTCCTTGGTTGGTTCCCCTTATCCTTTCCTGTGACCATGCCACTTTTGAGCACCATATTTATGTTGGGATCTTCCTCACGTGGTTCAGACCTCATCATCTAGATGTTCTATGTCGTCGTAGGTTGGGCTGCCTTTTTCTCACGAATCTATGCTATCAGTGTGGGGCAATCTATCAGTTCATGATCGAATTGTTCACAGTAAGGGAATGATATTCTAGTCGGATTGGTACAATCCCACACGTAGTGACCTGGTCCTCCACAATTGTAACAGATGAGCTGCCCGTGACCCCTTCTTGGCCCCATTCCTCCCCGTCCTCATCCACGCCCTTGGAATCTATCGCCGCGGCTGGATCCTAACCTCGCACTTCAGTCTACATTCTGTAAGTAGGTGACTGGTCCATCAATAATTGATAACTACGGCAATCTCGTTCCTCGTGGCCCATCGATCTGCAAAAGTTGCAAAATAGTCGCTGGGAGGGGGTTGTCTCATGTTCTGTAATAGATGACAGTTGTCTGTGGCATGCTTTCCTCCCTCTTGACATATCACGCACCAGAGTGAGGGTGTCGCGCTTGGCCCTGCCCATGCCTCTGGTTGCAACGGCGTTGGTCCCCCCACTGCCACATTGTTCGCAAAGACTGGACAGTGATCTTTATCATGACCCTGGCTTCTACACTTTGTACACCATACTTCCTCCTGGCTCCTGGGTGGGGTGCCTATTCTTGTTTTAACTTCTGCATTTCCAAACACATTTTTTGTATTTGTGCATGGATTTTCTGAACTCCCAACCCCGGATCCTGTATCGGAGTTTCGTGCAACCTCATCGCAGTCTCTAATGCTTCGGCTTGGGTTGAGATATTTTGTTGTGATAGCACCGTCTTTAGATGTGGAGTTAGTGACACCACAAACCACACGCAGTGTTGCGCATCTGAAAACATCATGTTCGCCTCACGGATTGTACTTTTCAATCTCTGATCTAGATCCCACAGAGTTTCACCAGGCATCATCGTGATTTCTTTGAACCCGGTGATCGACTGCATTTCTGATTTTGACTAGCTAAACTCTTTTTTAATTCGGTCCTGATCTCTGTTGTTCCCGCATTCGAGTTATCGCTTGAGTACTTTATATACCATGTCAGTGCTCGGTCTTGCAACGCGCTAACTAAGGTAGCCTTCTTGATGTTATCATCCGTAACTCCATGTGCTTCCCATATTACCACTACTATGAACCAAATTTGTTCTAGATCTTCACTTCATGTTCCTTTGAATACCAGTAGTTGGATCACGCTTGTCATTCTTAAACTTTGGCTTGCGCGTCGGTGTTCTATAAACTCGTACTGCTCCTGATCCAATCAATCTTCAAGCTCTTTCCTTGTAGGATTCTAGTGTTCCGACATCAGACACCCCTTAGGCAGATCTTGGTCCCGGCAACAGAACCATTTGTTGGCTTATATGGGCCTGACCCAAGTTCAGAAGAGTTATTTAGCTAAACAAATCCCACAGCTACCAGCCCTTTCAGCAACAACTCATGGAGCGCGGGCTGAGGTCTCACACGAGGTAGCAAGGGAGGGTGCTGGAACCAGGTTTCCTCACCCTTGGTATGTCTTGATGTGGTCTGGAAGGTTCGCACCCCATTCTGTGGCTTCGTGCCACTCTGCTCTGCGCAGATCCGGACCCAGGAAACTCCTTAATACTTATTAATGTAATGTTATAGATTAGATCTACTTTTTATGGTCTTTAAGCAAACATTTAACAGAAATAACCAGTTTGCACACTTAGAAAAGATACAAATTTTCATAAACTCATATCATAAGCATACGCGCATAGATCAAACAGTTATATTAACCACAAATTAGCTAGATCCGCAATAAGTCAGATTTAACACAGAATTTCATAATCAACTTATCTTTATTCAATTCTTTCACCAATGCATCCATATCTGCCCTGCACACTCAGCTGCAAGGGTCTGCACACACAGCTGTGGACTCTACTAGGCCTCTGCACACACAGCTACAGAGCCTCTATCTACCTACCAACACCCTTGACTCTGACTTACAGATGCTTCAGATTTTTCTTCTCAAAACCCCATTACATTTTAGATCCAAAAGTACATACCAAAAGCTACTTTCTACCCATAGAGCCTTGCTCTGTTGTTACATTCCCATGGTCCGCAGACCATGGGCAAGCCAACTTACTTCCTATTATTTTATATTATTTCTTGGGCGAACAACCCCTTGACTCGATCTATTACATTTCGCGCTCCGCATATTTTGGAGTCTTTACCATATCTTTATCCTAATTCATAGGCTCTAAGCCCCAAAACTATTACGCGGGACCTCTGCTACCCAACAATCTCTTATACATATTTGTGTTTTCTTTCTACTACTTCATTTTTTTTAGTCCTATCAAAAGGAAGTTCCCTTTTGATTCCATATTTTTCACAAAATTCATTGAATTCATTTGAGTTAAATTCCCCACCTCTATCTATTCTTAAGCATTTGATCTTCAACTCACTTTCATTTTCAACCGTCGCTTTGAAAATTTTAAAACAATCTAGTGCTTATGAATTATATATTATGAAAAATACCCACAACACTCTAGTATAATCATCTGTAATTAAAACAAATTAGCTTTCTCCTTTTAGAGCCAGAGTTCTAGTTGGACCGCAGAGCTCTGCATGAATGATTTCCATAGGCTTTGATGTCGAACATTCCTTTGATTTGAATTTGATCCTAGTTTTCTTTCCATGTTGGCGTGGTGCACAAATAGCATCGGTTGGCTTTGATGTTCTCAGGATGTCTCTTACTACTTGTTTTTTGTTGGTATTCACCATTTCTTCACAACTTAGGTGTCCCAAACGCTTATGCCATAACCAAGTTTCATTTGCTTGACTTATGTAACATCCCTCTTCTTGAATTTCACTAAGAATGTATACATTATATATTGTTCTTACTCCTCTTCCTACAAGTTTTCCTAAAGATTTTCTCCTTATCTAACATTATTTGGAATGGAAGATGAGATCGTGTCCTTGATCACATATTTGGCTAAGAACTAGAAGATTGTACTTGAGTCCTTCAACATATAGTTCATTTTGTATGTTTTCCCTTGCCATTAATGATACTCACTATGCCTTTACCAAGAACTTTAGCAGGTTTGTTATCTCCAAAGGTCACATTTCCATCATTTTCTTTGGCTATTGAGATGAAATTTTTCTAGTTGCTTGTCATGTGCCTAGAACATCCACTATCCACAAACCATTGATTTTCTTTTTTTGCGCACATAAAGCTACACTGCAATTTTCAAAAGTAGATTCTGCAACAAAAAAAATCTCCAAACTTTTTGTCTTTGTTCTAGAGAACAGTTTTGTGCTATATGGCCTAGATTATTACATTTGTAACATTCTAGACTATACTTTGAAATAAGATAAAATGAGTTATAAGTCCTGCTTTTGCCTTACCTCTTTGGTTCAACAATCTTATTTTGATCATTTCTTTTGCCTAATGACAATTTTTTTTAAAAAGAAGCAATGACCAAGGAAAATAGTTTGATACATGTTAGGATAAGATTACCTTGATGAGATATTCCATTCAAGAAGAGGTTACTTCTCATTCTTGGATGAACTTTGTTTCATCCAAGGCTAGAATGATGAGATCCATTAAGGACATCAACAAAACTTATAAGCTTTTCTGCATGATGAACAATGGTTTCTTACGTTGAATTGGAATATTTTCCTATATGACCAAGTCATATTTTTCATGTAGTTTCCTTTGAGAGTTGAGAATGACATCCAAGGTCTAGGAACTTGTCAAATTCTTGTTGGATTTATCAAAATATCATTTTAGTGTTATAGCTACATCTTCCAAATTTTCACAGATCTATTCCTTTTCCTTAAGGTTATTTCTAAACACTTCTTCTATTATTTTAGCTTCTTCCTTCTTGGTTTTGAGAAAGTTGATTTCCTAAAATAACTTTTCATTCTTCTTTCGAAGTCTCTCATGTTCTTTTATGGCACTAATCAATAGTTCCTCCACATTTCCTTTTATTTCTTTTGTACTATAGGTTTCATTTGTGAAGGCCATGAACAATACTTCATTGTTTCCACCATATTCTTCTTCTTCATCAGATCATCATTGTCTTGTTTGCAAAAGAAATTATTTTTGTTTGAGTCTTTCCTCTTGATTATTCCTCTCTTAGATTCATCTTCATTAGCACTATAATATTTGAAAGGGAAATTTTCCGCATAATGTCCTTTTTTACCACATCTAAAGTAAATGAGAGGTAACTTACCTTTGAGTTTGGATCCTTTCTTCAGCTTCTTGAAAAATTGTGTCATTTTAGTATCAGAATCGTCAATGTTGCAATTGCAATTCTTTCCCTTTCTTAATTTCCTCGAGTCCTTGAATGTTGCTTCCTTATGAGTTGAATTTCGTAACCTTTTTTTTTTTTTCCCGTAAGAAAAAGTCGTAATTTTATTCATATTGATAAAATTACATTTTGTAGATGCTTGAAGCATATGCATATGGATGTTCCTGTAATGTCAGGCAGCAAACAGAAATAAAACACAAAGGGGCAAAAAATTGTTCCTGTAAAGACAGGAATACAACAGAAATGATAGAAAAAGTTGTGTCTACAGGCCTATATTTTCCTTCCTTTTTTCTTCTCTACTTTGCGCCAGACTCCAGCGTTGGGAGTGGGGACAATTAAGGCAAGATGGTTTTCCTCTGTGTACACTGATTGTTCTTTATCCGAGTCCGATCCTTCAGAGCTGTGTGCTCGTTTGGCTCCGCTTATTTCCAGTTGTAGTTCTTGCTGCCGTACCAAGTTATTTGGCTCCAATTTGGGCTCTTCGGTGTTTTCCTCCATCGCTTTTTCCTGTCTTCTTTGTACATCTGTGGGATCCGTGTTCAGTGCTTCCTCCTCCAGTGGTTTGGTGTGCTGCCAACCTTTTGGTTTTTTCTGTTGTTTCTTGTTTCCTTTTGGCTCCCTACTAGACAGTGGACATGCATATTGAAGGTGCCCTGTCTGCAAGCAACTGCGGCATCTGAATGCCGTGTTCTCGTAATCAAGTTGTTGCGTCCACAGTGAATTATTAAAATTCAATGTGATGTGATCTGGGAGTCCTTGACTTAGATCCACCTCTACACATATTCTGGCGTATGTGAAGATTCCCCGGTTGGCTCTGTCCTCATCTATTTTAAGATGTTTTCCTAAGGAATTCCCAATGGATGTTAATGCTTTTCGATGCCAGAAATGCAGTGGGAGGTTATGTAGCCTTACCCAAACTGGCATTGTCGATACTACCATGGTATTGGCATCAAAGTCCGGGAACCAGGGGGTGATAAAGAGACCAGCATTGCCCCAAAACCATGGCCCCTGATTAATGATGTTGTCTCGTTCCAGTTCTGTGCTGAATCTGACTATGAAGAATCCCTTAGGGCATAGATATATTTCACATTTGGATGTCCATGTAGTAAAAACCCATTGATGCAGTGCATCAGCTTTGGGCCAATAACCATTAAATCTGCATATAACAGCATTGTGAATTAAATCTGTGTATAGATCTGTTACCTCCGGCAATGATACAGTAAGCATAGGTGATTCTGGCCTCTGTTCCACAATGTAGGGCCCTGGAATCTCTGGCGTGGGTGTTGGTCTGTGTTGCAGTGGTTCCTTTCCTTTGACTGCATCGTGGAAAGAGCCTGTATTCTTTGAGCTAGTTCCCTTGCATCTGCCTCGAAGTCTCAGGTTGAGGATGATGGTTGAATCTTTAACAACTCCATAGTGCTGGAGAGTGTGTTGGTCCTGCATGCAGAGTCCTGAAAATAAAAGATTTTGGTATGTTGTCGGAGTGCCCAGTTTTATCTGGATCTGCTTTTTTAATTCCAGAACATCCATCCCTTCCTTGAATTGTACACAGTAGTGTCTGCCTTCTACCGATCTGATAAATATTTGTTTCAGATCTGTCGGATCTGCCTTAACCAAGCCCCGATTTGTCTGTTTGTTCTCCGGATCTGGCGGATCGATGGTGGTTCTAGGGTTTGTATGCCTGCCTTCCGCGTTAATGGGCTTTCTTTCTTTTTCCAGTTGCAGCCGTAGTGGTTCCAGATGCAGCCGTAATGGATCTGGTACACCCGCGGTCGCTAACGGCCAGATCGCTGCTTCCTTGCCCTTATGCTCAGTTAATAGCTCAATATCGAGTTGATTATGTGTTTTTGTTAGCGGATCTGGGCGATGATGGTCTGCAACGTCCATGCCATGCCCTGTTGCATGAAAAGAAAATGGCGGATTGTGTGAGAACCCCTGGTGCAGGTAAAGGGAGCTCGTCCGTGACCTGGAGAATGATGGATCCGCCGCCGAGGACCGATCCGCCGTAGAGGGAAGCCAGATCCATGGCGATGTAATCGATTCGGTTGATCTAAACCGCGGTTTCGAGCAGGTACTCCTTGCGTTCGCTGCCCCTTCGGTGATATGCACTGTGTCGGCGGCTCTGAGGAATGTGTTAGCCCTGGCCATGCTGATCTCACCGAGCCATAGAGCCGAAGCCGGTATCCCGATGGAAGAAACCTGGACTGCTTCATTTTGTTCGACCCATAATTGCACAACCGCTTTCGGGCAAAACAGTTCTCCTTCGTTTTTTAGCACAGCGGAATGGTAAATACCCAGGTGGGAGTGGTTTTTTGCTATCTGATCTAGTCGATATTGGGGCGTAACTTCCATTTCATAGCCAGATGCAATGGATCCATGCGGCACACCACAGCCCAAAATCAGGTAAGGAGAGTGTGCCCAAAACCTGAGCGGGGATCGATTTACCGCAGGGTATTTACTGTCTGGTTCGATACAGTACCAAATCCTTGACAGTGCGTCCGATTCAACGGGCCCAGCTACCGATCTCCTAAGGGGATTACGCATTGTTTCACTGATGCCCCCATCTCTGATCTGTGGTGCGACGGTGGCGCAGATCTGTGCGGAAACCCTAGCCATCGTTTCAGTTCCTTCTCCGATGACAATGTGTCTGAATTTCATAACCTTATTTCGTATGTTGTGATAATTCCATGAATTTCATCCATTGATAGTGATTCAATATATTTTAGTTCTTCTATGGCACAAACCTTGGCATCAAAATGACATGGAAGATATCTCAAGACCTTTTGGACTATCATTTTTTCTTTGACATCTCCACCTAGGCCTTTGAGACAATTAACTACCTCGTCTACTCAGAGAAAATAAGCAGCAATATCTTCTTCATCATCCATCTTGAGACTTTCAAATTGCATTCTATAGGTTTGAAGTTTTTCCTTTTTTACCTTGTCATCTCCTTCATAAGTTTGGACAAGCTTGTCCCACATATCTTTAGCTATTTTAATACCCATAACTTTGGTGAATTATGGATCTAACAAACCAATTTCTATATAATTCAATGCCTTTGCATTTTCCAGATATGATTTCTTCCTATTTGGATCTGTTGGAAGAGGAGATGTGATCTTGTATCCATCTATGACATATTGCCAAACCTCGCCTCCAAGAGACATTAAGTAGTACTCCATTATGACCTTCTAGAAGGAAAAATGAGTTCCATCAAATTGGGCAGGCTTACCATCTTTATTGGCCATTGTGATTCAAAAAACATTCTTCCAACTTTTAGGTTGATCTTGAAGAATTTGGATTTGATACAAATTGTTCGAATACTAAAGTGGGGTGAATCAATATTTCTTTCAAATGTTATATTATGTAAGTTAATATTTTTATCACAAATTAAACTGAAACATAACAAATAGAACAAAAAGAATAATCTAAAACAAATCATAAGCTCCAACGTGCACAATAAAATATCTTACTCCTTCAAGGCTCCAACCTTGAAAAAATCCAAGCACCAACTTTATCAAAATTAGGACTCCAATCCTATCAAAAAATCCAAGTATCAACTTGGTCAATATGAGGACTCCAATACTCACAACAAATCCAAGCACCAATGACAACTCCAATCCTCTATCACAAAAGAATCAGGCTCCAACCTGTTCAATGCTTCAACAAGGCTCTCCAAAATAATTTTTCTATAATGGCTTATGGTCACTTTCAAATACACTTTGTAGGTTTCTCCAAAAATCTCTGAAAACTACTCCAAAAATACCCTCCAGCAAGACTTCAAGAAGGGATCCAAAAGTTGCTTTATAAAGGCTTAAAAAACTCTACAAGCCTGTTCCAAAAGGATGTTTTAAAATTATTCAAAATATACTCTTAGGCCTGGTAAAAAATTGATCTAGAGACTACTTAAGTTTTGATCCAGTGTCTTCTCTTAATTTTCATAAAGTCTACTCGACAATTGATCCAAATTTTCCTTCAAGAAAATGGTCAAAACACAAGCCAGGATCAATTCTAAAGGAGGTTGAATATTGTCCCTTCTTATGATCTTGTCTCAAGTTTGAAGGCTCTGATAAAGGGCCAAATAATAGAGCTAAGCTAGACCTCAGAAGGTCGAGTCTGTCCATAGAGCAGGGCTCAAATTGCAATCTGCAATCACCTCAGGTTCGTCTCCTATCACAAGTTGGAAAATTTCAAATAACGAGGTATGTTCTAGGCCTAAAACTTCCATATAAATTCCAAGTTCAGGCTAGCAAAAAGAGAGCCAAAATATTCTCAACAATAAGGAACAAAATAGGTCAAAATCCAATAGAAAATTACTCCAAAAATTGAACATAATTCTTCCAATAAACCTTGATCCAAACCAAAGATAACAAACACAAAAAATTGCTTTATCTTGCCTCCAAGTTCATGAGTTGTGAACTTTATCTCACTGCTTCATGTCTGAGCTCCTTGTCATATCTTCCCTTTTTGCGCTGGATGAGAAAATGTAGGAGCCATTGTGTCTATTTGTACTAATTTGACCATGCCTCGAACCGACATGTCTTTTAGAGAGGGGTCGACTTATGTTCATGTAATTCGACTTGAAGAGGGGGACAAAATTTTTATCATCAGTTAGAAAATGTAGTTCTTCTCATTGGAGAGGAGTGAGAAGGCATGTTATATCTCATTAGAAAGTACTTATTGTTCTCTTTCAATCTATGACTTCCTTATCTTCATCAAATCATCTTATTGCATCAATGAAAAAATGTTTTTCAAACACTTAATCCTTGTTTCTAGGATTTTTTTTCTAATTCTAGCATGATTTCCCCTCATTAGAAAGTACTTATTGTTCTCTTTCAATCTATGACTTCCTTATCTTCATCAAATCATCTTATTGCATCAATGAAAAAATGTTTTTCAAACACTTAATCCTTGTTTCTAGGATTTTTTTTCTAATTCTAGCATGATTTCCCCTTCTTCTGATTAATCTCTAGTAAAATCGTTTGGACTGGGATATTATCATCAATTACCTTTTATAAGCAAGAAACATGGAATACTAGATGTACACATGAAATGAGGACAATTCCAATTTGTCATCCATACTTCCAATCCTCTGGAACACCTTATAGGGACCATAACACCTCAATGCTAATTTATCATCCTTCTTTTGTTTTTTGAGGGACATTTTTTTATATGGTTGTAATCTTATAAATACCTAATCCCTCCAAATTCCCTTCCACTGCGATGTTGATTTACTTGTTGTTTCATCTTATTTTGTGTTATAACCAAGTTTTCCTTCAATAGTTTGAGAACCTCTTGTTGGTGCCCTATGTGGTCCTCCATTTCTTGAGCCTTCACAGTCTATTTCAAGGGTATTATGATGGATGGAAGATGATATACATAAAGTGCCATAAGTTGGGATATTTTTGATGAAGTATGGAAGGATGTGTTATACCACAATTCTCACAAGGGTGACCACTCAACTCATTGTGTTTGTTTATCACAAACAAGGAAACATAAATATCCTTCTAAACATGTATTTACAATCTCAATTTTCCTGTGAAATTGAGGATGGTAAGATGAGATATGAACCAATTGAGTAGCCAAACGAGAAAATAATCCAATATAAAAATTTCTAGCGAAAATTATATCTATTTTGCTGATAATAATCTTTAAGATTCCATGTAACTTTTGGATTTTTTCTTGTGCCACTATACATACTTTAAATGGATGAGAGAGAGCACAAAAATGGGCATACTTTTTAAGTTTATATACCACTACCATAATGACATTCATTCCTTTGTATTTGGGTAAAGTTGTAATAAAATTCATCATAACTTATTTTGAAGGTTGGCTTGGTATGGCTAATGGTTGTAGGAGCCATAGGGTTTTGATTATATCTCCTTTAGTATGTTGTCATACCACACATTCAGTCACAAAAATTTGCATGTTTGCAACCTTTCCAAGCATGTCACCCGAATGTTTGAGTTGCACATTGAGAAAATGACCAAAATTATTCATCCAATTAATGATTTGAGAGGAGTTATCATGAATTTAATTACTTAAAGCATGCAACTAAAAATATATGATATACATTTCTTCACTTAACATACTATTGAATGAACGAATATCAACATATAATATACTAATATAACATTGTATATATATATATATAATATATAATATATATATATATATATATATATATATATAGGTTATATATATATATATATATATATATATATATATCTATATATATATATATATATATATATATATATATCTATATATATATATATATATATATATATATATATAACCTATATATATATATATATATATATATATATTATATATTATATATATATATATATACAATGTTATATTAGTATATTATATGTTGATATTCGTTCATTCAATAGTATGTTAAGTGCAGAAATGTATATCATTATTTTTCAAATTAATGGTTATCTAAAAAATACAATATTTCCTACTCATATCCAATAATTACATCAATTGGAACATTAATAATTCCATGAAAAAAAAAAATTGCAAAGATATGGAAGAAAAACAGAAAATGTGTCTCACATAAATGTAAAAACATCACCCATTATTCTACCAATAGAGACTACTTCAAAAGATGTATGCTTTCATCTTCAAGTAAAACTCAATAAAAATACATAATTTTGAATTGAAGTCTTAGAGATTTTCTGGAAAAATTTTGATGAAAAATCCTTCTCTATCTCATCATAGAAATATACAAGAAGATTTCAAAGATGATTGCTGACGTCCCCCACTTTTAGCCTAATACCAATTTATAAGTAGAATCTCAAAGGGTCTAGCCTTTTGGCAAGAAAATCCAACCACTTCTTCATAGAAATATCCTCCTTTTAAATTCTCTTTTAGAACATTACATCCAATATCTCTCCTTCCTTCTATTTATTCTTTAGTTACAACCACTTTTATCTTCTAATTCATTTTTTATAATTTTACTAAAAATTGTATAATATACTAAAATAAGTACAATATTTTCTCCAACAATAGAATTGCTACAAAATTTTCTTCATTTTAATCCAAAGTCTTCAATTCTAAAAAAAAAATTCAATTTGTTATACATATGACTTTGAATGATAGAGGATTTTGAACTCATACTTATTTTTATTCGATTGTGAACCTATTCTTCTTTTAATTCATTTGATTGTCTCATGAAAAAATAAATCAATTATAATCATTAATATATATATTTTCGATAAAATATATTCATTGATGAAAACAACTAATATGAAGAACTTGTTATGGAGCATGCACCTTAAAATGATAAGAAAAAGCAAAACGTCAAGGAGGAAACCTCATTGTATAACGAGTAAATTGTATGAGATAAGATTTGATGATTCTAAGACTAGGTATCCTTGGTGTGTGTTTGTGTGTGTCTGTGTGTGTAAGGGTACAATTAAAGGTTTTTGCTTACAAGATAATATAACAATATAAATGTAATAGCCCAATCTCTAAGTTTTCAATAAGGGGTTTTAGGGTTGAAATAGGGCATGTCTAGGGATTAACATGCCCCTCCTCTTTAAACAAGGGTTGCCCTCAATAAATGACTACTCATGGATGTTTCTACATTAACAAATCATCTTCTCATGCCCTCTCTTCCACTGCTAGTTTCTTCCATTTAATGAGGTACTAAGTAATTGTTCAATTTCTCAGCGATTTAATTATGTTTCTAAGATTGTTTCTAGTTCTAGTATGATTTCCCCTTGTTCATTAATCTTTAGTAAAATAGTTTGGATTAGGATCTTGTCATCGATTAACCTTTTTTAGGTGAGAAACATGGAATACTATATGTATACATGAAAATGTAGACTACTCCAATTTGACATCCACTTCCAATCATCTACAACACCTTATAGGGGTCATAACACCTTGGTGCTAATTTCTCATTCGTATTTTGATTCTCGAGGGTCATTTGTTTATATGGTTGTAATCTAATAAATACCCAAACCCCCATTTCAAATTCCCATTTAGTAATATGTCGACCTACTTGTTGTTTTATCATATTTTTTGCTATAACCAAGTTGTTCTTCAATACTTTGAGAACCTCTTGTTGTTTCCCTATGTGATCCTCTATTACTTGAGCCTTTATTGTCCCTCTCAAGGGTGATGTGATGGATGGAGGATGATATCCATAATGTTCCATAAATTAGGACATTTTTTATGAAGTATGGAATGATGTATTATACTAGTATTTTGTCAAGGGTTACAACTTGACTCATTTTTTCTATTTATCACATGCAAGGCAATAGAAATACCCTTATAAACATTTATTCACAATATCAGTTTTCCTATTGAATTGAGGATGGTAATATGAGCTATGAACCAATTGAGTACCCAAACAAGAAAATAGTCAGTCCAAAATTTTCCAGTGAAAATTAGATCTTTGTCATTTATAATGATCTTTCAAATTCCATGTAGCTTTTGGATTGTTTCATTGAATGCTTCCTTCATTGTACCTACTTTAAAAGGATGAGAAAGAGAGAAAAAAATGGGCATACTTTTTCAGTCAATCTACGACTACCATTATGAAATTCTTTCTATCATATTTGGGTAAACTTATAATAAAATCCATTAAACATCTTCCCAAAGTTAGCTTGGTATGGCTAATGGTCATAGGAGCCTTATGATATTGATTATCTCTCCTTTATTTTACCAGAATATCACACATTCATCCACAAAATTTTTCACATCTGCTTTAAGACCTTACCCAAAAAAAAACCTTTATCCTATGGTATGATTTCAAGATCACTAAATGAACTCCTAGAAGAGAAGTTTGTAATTCCAAAAGGACCTTCTGCTTGAGTTGAGAATTTATACATTAGAAATATTGAAACCATAACAAATCATTATTCCACATAAAATTTTCTACTGCATGAGGTCCTCCAGTAGTTGTTCCATTTTATCCTTACTTTCTCCAACCAACTAGATTGTGGACTGGAAATGGTGCATAATAAACCCTTTGTGTTCCTCTTTCCTTGAGAGTGCATCTACCACAATATTTTGTTTTCTTCTTTTTTGTAGATAATTTCATAGTTATAAACTAGCATATTTGTAACCCATTTTTTTGGTTATTTTGATGATGGTCTTTGTTCCAAGAAGTACTTTAAACTATCTAATCTATTTTTACTTTGAAGTGTCTTCCTATTAGGTATGGATGTCATTTCTTAACTGCATGTAGTAAGGACAACATTTTATTTTCATAGATGGGTTTCGTTAAGTTATTTATTTCAAGTTCTCTATTTTCAAAGGCAAAGTATCTTCCTTATTGCATTAAAACTACACCAATTCCATGGCCTAATCATCACACTCAACAATAAAGGTTCTTTTGAAATCAAGTGTTGTCGGGATGAGAGTTGTACGCATAGCCTCTTTAAGTTTTTAAAAAGATTTGGTTGCTTATTTAGTACAAGAAAATGCTCCCTTATTCAATATTTTTGTTATAGGTCATACTATTTCAACCTAATTCTTGAAAAAATTGCAATATTATCCTAAAATTTTAATAATCCTTTAAGTTTCTTCAAGGTCTTAAGGATTAAGCATTACCTCATAGTTTGTATGTTGTTAGGGTCCACTTTGACACCTTCAAAAGATACAGTATGACCCAAATATTTCACTTTTTAAACCCCAAACGCATACTTGGAAGGATTTGCATATAATTATTTCTCTTCCAATAGTGTTAAGACCTGTAAAAATGTTGTACATGCTCTTCCTAAGATTTGTTGTAGATTAGTATGTTATAAAATAATAGTAACTTAAATTTTAAAAAAAATGGTTTCAAAATAGAATTCATCAAGCTTTGAAATGTCGAAGGTGCTTTAGGAAGTCCAAATGGCATAACCAAAAGCTAGTATTTACCTTCAATTGTTTTAAAGGTTGTTTTTGGAATGTCTTATTTCCTTATCCTAACTTGATGATATCCTAAATGAAGTGCAATGCCCCTGACCACTTAGGAAGCTTATGAAGAATTCCACTACCTTAATATGGTTCGCATAGGCTAAAGCGGGGGGAAATTTAAGAAGGAGACTTAATTTGTCTAAGGAATATTATAAAAGTCTAAGGGGTGAAAAGGGGCTACTTATTAGGAAATTGAAAAGTCACTTTAACTTTATAATGTGAAAATATTATAAAGTGACTTTATAAAAGTTAAATGGAAAAGTGGCTTATAAAATGGTTGTAAGTTTATAAAAGAGAAAAAGTGAGGAGACTCTCTTCATTCGTGCATTTGAGCTTTTTGGAGAAAGAGCTCTTGGAGAGAGTTTTAAAGGAGAAGCTTAGGGTTTGGAAACCCTAGCTGCCATAGTTGGTTTCAATGTTGAAACTAGACACTCTAATTGGTTCAAGGAGGGGAATCATTCATATTTCATCTTTGGGATTCAAAGGAGAAAAGATTTGCAAGATATTTGAACAAGAATAGGTGTTATAAGTTGAATCTCTTAATTATTTAACTTCATGTATCTTTTCAGGCTGGAGAATATTCATGAGGTGCTTAATCACCACGTCATATTAAGTTTGATTTGTTGAGAAAGAGAGCCAAATATTCTAGGCCATAGTTGTCATTGTTGAATAACATTGAAGGTCAAGTTTCATGTAGATTGAGGGGTGAATTTATGAAAAGTTAACAGAGCACAAGATTACCTGGTTATTTTTTGTTGAGTTGCCATGATTGTGGCATGGCTCCAAGGAAAAAAGAGGGTTTAATCCCCTCACCACTAAGGTTGGATGAATATTTGGCAATTTTTGGGCCAAGTTACTACCAATATGGGACGAGTTTCATCATTGTTCAAAGGTCATAATTCTCCTATGCATTGAGGTTGCATGTCACCTTAGAGAGGCTCAATTTGGGTCTATTGTTGAATGGGTGGAGTCTTGAGATATTGCTATTGAAATTGGATGTGGCATGGCCCTTTTATTAAGGTTATATTAACTTATTACTCCCTTTTTTTATTGTTGGTTGGATGAGTTACTACATCTGCAAGTTTGGTCTGAAATTTGGTACTTGGGTAGTGTATTTCTCAAACTAATGTTGGAATATTATTCCAAGTGAATTGTATCAAAAATCTATGTAGTCTTCTGTTAACATCCATCTTATTACCAAGTTCAACCTTCCATTGTTTTCTCAATGTGTGTTCATTTTAAGTGAGAAAATGCTTTCCTGTGAATTTTATTTACTTATATCAGCAGTGTATTAATTTCTGTGTTATTTACAAACATTTTAAGTCCACTTGAAATTAGTTGGTCCATATTGAAACTATGAAAAAACTATTTTGGGCATGAAATCTACGATAAAACACCTACAGTAGTATACAATCAAATTGTTTGACTAAAAGGAATCACTAAAAACTTTAACATAAACTTAGAAATTTGTTGAAAAAATTAAGGGGTTTTCGGAAGGGAATTTTACATGAAGCTCCAACTTAGTAAAGGAAATTGCTCCAGGAAATTAGTCTAGTAATTCATCAATGATAGGAATGAGAAACTTATCTTTGTTGGGAAATTTGTTGAACCCTCTGTAATCTTGAAACATATGTCATGAACCATCCATTTTTGTAAAAATCGCCTCTACTGAAGAGAAGGTACTTTAGCTAAAGTGAATGATGCCAACCTTTAACCTTTCTTGAATAAAATACTCAATGTCACCATTTTGTGCATATGGATACTTATATGACCTATTACTAGGTGGAACACTTGCTAGATGCAAATGAATATCATCGTCACGGTCTTGAGTAGGTGGAAGACCCTTAGTCATCTCTTGAAATACTTTAGGATTATTATTGATAACTTTTTGGAGATCCAATAGAGCAAATGATATAGATGTTTGAACATATAATGAACATAATTGTTTAATTACACCATGGTGTCCCTTTTTGAGAATTTTTATCACACTATTAAAGCTTATCACCTTAGAATATTTCCCTTGGATACCTATAAAATCAATTCACTTGGTTGCTAAGGAAAATATCTTGAAAATTAATGGTCACTCTTCCTAATAATTGTAACCATTGGACCCTTAATACAACATCAACACCACCCATTTGGATTGAAATCATGGAACTATCCAATAATACTCCCCCATATTTCACTTAATGCCATGAAACTTCCCTAAACAATTTATGTTACCTCCATATGCAATCATTAACTTGAAATTATGGTGAGGTAAATACAAAGCAATTAAGAATCTTCGCCAATTTGTAATTCATGAAGTTATTGGTATGTTGATGGCCAAAAGTATCATCATAAACATTTGGGAGACCACCCAGTCATAGCCCCAAGTTAGGCTCTTTTTCATTTGGGATGGTGGTTTCGACTCGTTTTAAATTGGGTCTAGTTGCTCATATGGGAATTTCTCCAATAGATGGAGGCTTTAGAGATGGGAAAGATATAGAGAGAAGATAATAATGGTTTGATAATATTTAATGAAAACAGTAAAATGAAATGTAAGCTAAACTATAACATATGTTAATTAACCAAGGTGTTAAAATACATATGTGAAAAAGAATGATAACTCATAACTGAAAATATAGATTCTCAAGCTATATCGTTAATTAAAGCAATATGAAGATAAATTAATTAATTAAATTAAAAAGTTAATTGAATTAGTTCATAATAACATTTGCATATGATTTCATTTCACTTATACTTGTAATAAATAAACAACAATACATCAAAAGTGACAATAATTTGATTAATCAATCATAAGCATAAGTAGAAATATATGAGAAAGGATTCCAATTATAAATTGAACGAAAACATAGACAATAAAAGTACCAATTTTGTTTTTCACCTTTGCAACATGGAATCCACAAATGGTTCAGAGCTTGTATTAAAGAAATAGCATAGTACAAAAGTGTAACAAGGATTTTCTTACAAGTTTTCATAACTCCCTAAGCCTAGGCTCGAAGAGGACTTAAATAGTTTTTCAATCAAAAGGAGAAAATAGTTATATGTCTAATATTCTCTCAATTAAAGCAAAATAAAGAATCTAAAAGAAAATAGACATTAGTTACAACTTGAAAAGAAATAATCACCTTAGAGGAACAATTGTAGATGAGGAGCTAGTGGTCATTTTTCATTGCTAATATACTTCAAGAAGATGTGACAGCTCGGGAGGAGAGTCAAGTTTAATGCTCACTTGAAAGTCGAATAATTGAGCTCGAAATAAAGGCAGTAATTGAGTTACTTGTTCAATAATGACCTTGGTTACTTGTAGGTAACCATAAGGTTTAATAAGGAATTCTTGAGTTAACTAGAAATCCACCTTTGACAATTGTTTAATCCTTTTACTGAACTTTGTCAATTCACTTCTAATATTTCTTCCTTTGGGAGAATCTCTTCTTAATCATTTGACAATATATTTGCTTCCTTAAGTTATTAAATTATGGATTGAACAAACTAATTAGAAATTATTTCAGCATCTCTTACCAATTTATTAACCAAGAGTATCTCATGTTTCCAAATATGAAGCATTGTACACTTTTGCATTTCATCAATCCTAGGAAGGTTTTGATAGAACCTTTTGTTATCATATTTCCTTAAACACAAAGAAAAGCTGAATAAATTGTTCAAGTGCAAGCATAGAATATAAGAGAAATGGACATTGAACATATAACAGCAAAAGAAGCTTGTATTACTAAAGAATGCAGATAAGAAACTTGAAGGAACAGAGGAGGAATAATCCCCAAAAGTTGAACCCTTGTTACATCTAGTTTTCTGCCTTTTATAGGCCCTTTACAATACTCCTGAGCTTTGTAGAAGGCTCAGAGTCTTAACCTTGTCTGATCTGTCCCTTAACCATTTGATTCCCTCAATAGGCAGGCATGGCTTGGAGGTATTTCTCTTTCTGACAGAGGAATAACCGCATTAAGGTATTTTAGGTGTGTTGGCAAGGAGCTCTCTCTTGACAGAGATGCCCACAATCTCTTCTGTTGATTTAGGTTTTGTCGTGCTATGTTGCTCCATGATGTATATGATTCGGGTTATGTGTGCTATAGATGCCCATGATATTTTTGTTTCGGGCTATTTGGGAATGCTTTGTTGCGCTGTAGATGCCTCTCGGCCTCGGTTTCTCTTCAAACTATTTAATAATGAGTGTTTTCTGTTTTACAAAGAAACCACTGTAATGTTGTAAACTCCCGCCAATGTTTGTTCCTTTCGGACTTTAAAAGTCCTCAAAAATGATTTATTTACCCATCCGGTCTGCCCTTTGGGTCGTTGTCGCCTATCGCAAGGCTCCAAGGCTCCCTTTATATTTTCATTGAAGCAATGAAAACACATAAAAACATTGACATATGGCTTTCCCCGGACCTGAAAAATTATAATATATCATTTTAGAACCTATCAGGTCTGGGGTTTATCGCTATTGGCGCTGTCCTATGGTTCCCTTCGTATTTCGTTATACAATGAAATACATGGCAAATACATTACAAAATGCTTGGGCGCAGACTTGAAATATTATGGAATATCGTTCACAATTTCGTCGATTCTGGCCTTATCGCATCGCGCATAGGAATATGTAAAGGCCCCGCCCCTTTGGTCTTCCCAATATGCGATCCGCCGATGTGATTTGAGCCATTGATTCGTGTATGCGATCAACGGTCCTTGTTTAATTGTTGATCGCCATTGTCATCGCCCCATGGTCTATGCCGATTTGCCTCCCGCCGATCCTATCATCGGCGATCGCTGATCGGCGGTGTCATGCGTCCGCCTTTCGATTGTCCCCTTTGTCCTGCTGATATGTGATTCGCCGCTTAGATCTGGGTCATTGATAAGCCAGATCTAACGGATGTTGTGCGATGCCCAGTTTAATCCTGTGGTAATGGTTTTTCTATGGTTTTAGAGTGTTTTAAGCCTCTCAATAATGTATTTCCGCCCTTCCAAGGGCTTTCCTCCCGCGACCATTTCGACTTTGAATGATCTTTGAGAGGATTTTTAAGACTTTTGGGGCATACTTGGATCCTTTTTTGAACCGTTTGCCCATAGGGCTAACACTGGCTCCCTCTGGGGATGAAATCATCCCTATGAGGTTCCAAGAACTACAGATCAATGCCTTTCCTGTAAAAAAAAATAAATAAATAAAATAAAATAAAATCTTCCTTCTAGTGTTCCATTGGGCATGAAGTATATTCTGTAATGAAATAAAAACTTGGAAACACATATTTACAAAAACAAGGCCTTAAAGCCTTAAACAGAATAAAGTTTCAAGAATCACCCATTTATTGGGCTGCAAAAAGTATCTTCTCCTTCCAGACTGTGCAGAATGAATGTATTGTTCTGCTGAGCTTGAGCGATGACAAAAGGACCTGTCCATAAGGAGTCAACTTGCCATGATTTCCTCTCTTTTCCTTAAATGCATCCCATTTACGAACCCAATCACCAACTTGGAAATTGTCCACTTTTGCTTTCCTGTCAAAGGTTTCTTTGATTTTCTTCTTATGAGCCTTTGACTTCTCAATCAGCTACTCTGATCTGTTGTAGTTCAACCAAGTTATTCATTCTTCTTACCATGTCATTTTCTTCATCTTATTCTTCTTGCAAGAACTTAGCCACAGGGAGAATCATCTGGACGGGGAAAATAGAATCATCACCATAAACCAGTTTAAATGGAGAATTCCCTATGGATTTTTAATGGTAACTCAGTTAGCCCATAGAGCAAACTTCAGCTTGGAATCCCAGCTCCTTTTGTTGTCCTCTAATAGCTTTTTGATTACCCTTACTAGGCTTTTGTTAGATTATTCTACCAGGCCATTACCTTGAGGATAATATGAGGTAGAATGCACCACTTGAATGCCCATGGATTCCATCATGTCCATTAATTATTTTGCCTTGAATGTTGCTGCATTATCAGTGACTAGTTTGGTTGGGCAACCAAATCTAGTGAAAATATTCTCATTCAAGAACTTTATGACAACTTGATGATTGGCATTCTTAGTGGGTATAGCCTCAATCCACTTGGCAAAATAATCAATGGCTACTAAGATCCATTTGTTTTGGCCACTGGAATGTGGGTTGATCTCACCTATAAAGTCCAAGCCCCACTGCTGTAAGGGACCATTGACATGTATTGGCTTTAAGGGTGGAGATTTTAGCTGTTGTCTTCCTGCAAACCTCTGATATTTGTCACAAGTTTTTACAAAAGAAAACACATCGGAGAACAAAGTAGGCCAATATAATCCAGCCCTCAAGATTTTTTGAGCTATGGTTTTCCAATAATGATGTCTGCCACAGATGCTAGAATGGAACTAGTCTATGACCTCCACAGATTGTTCTTTATCTATACACCTCAAGAGGATTCTTGATGGGTCTTTCCAATAAAGCAGATTTTTGTCAAAGTATAATTTGGCTGATCTGAGTCTAATGGTACGATCTTAACTTGAGCTAAGCCCTGGAGGGACTTCCAGCTTCTACAAGAAATGAACTATGCTGGAATACCATTCACATGTGGCTAGATTTTCCACCAAGGATTGATTCTACTTTTGCTCTTCTGATGCTCCCTCTGTCTGCTCATCATCTGAATTTAGACCCATGCAATTTATGTCTAACAAGCTGCAATTTTCTTCAGCCATGAGCTTAGCCAAGCCCTGGACTTTGAAAAGCTTAGTGGGCTTCACCTCTATGTCAAATTCTATGAATTTTGCGATCCATTTTGCCTTCTTCCCATCAATATCTGGCTGAGTTAAGACATCCTTTACTGAGGTTGAAGGTACATATGCAACTATTTTGGAATGCAGAATATAAATTATAAATGCTTTTAAAGACTTTATGAGAGCGTAAGCTTGTTTTTCGATAAGGTCATACCTTAGTTCAGCATCCCTTAAAGTTTTTCTGAAAAAGGCCACAGGGTGCTTTATGCCTTCATCATTTTTCTGCAACAGAACTGCTGCAAGTGTATCATAAGAGGCAAAAGAGAAGATACAAAACTCCTTAGTGTAATCTGGGCTATTTAGAGTGGTAGCTTCCATGATAGCTTGCTTTATGGCCTCAAAAGAGCTTCTTGAAGCATCTGTCCATTTTATTTTTGCTCCTTTCTTCAGCATGGAAGTGATGTGCTTTACAAGTTCTGCAAAGTTTGGAATGAACCTCCTTACGAAGTTAATCTTACCAAAGAAGGATTGAATGTCCCTTTTTGACCTTGGGATGGACAATGTTTGAATGGATTGAACCCTAGCTGGATCAATATTCACACCTTCAACAGAAACAATATGTCCTAGAAGTTTGCCTTCTTCTAGAGCAAACTGTGACTTCTTTGGGTTGACTGAAATTCCAAACTGTCTGCACTTTAGGAAGACCTTCTTCAAATGTTATAAATGGTCTTTGTGGATGCTCAAGAAGACTATTATGTCATCCAGATAAATAAGGACAAATTTTTCCTTCGCTCCGACGAAGGCTATGTCCATGGCCCTCTGAAAGGTAGCGTCAGCATTCATCAGTCCGAAAGGCATCTTGGAGTACATGAAAGTGCCCCAAGGAGTAATGAAGGCGGTCTTTTCCTGATCTTCAAGGTGTACAGAAATCTGATTGTAACCTAAAAATCCATCTAAGAAAGACATGACTCTAGCCTCTGAAACTCTTTGCAGCAAGTGTTCCATCTTAGGCAGGGGGTAGTTATCTTTTTTAGAGCACTTATTCAGATTTCTTAAGTCAACATAAAACCTGATTTCTCCATTTTTATTTCTTACTACCACAAGGTTAGCTATCCATTTTGAATACCTTAGGGGCACTATAATTTTGGCATCCAATAGCTTCTTGATCTCTTTCTCAATCAAAGGAAATAAGAGAGGGTTGATAGGTCTTAGCTTCTGCTTAAAAGGGGTGGTATTCTTTTCCAATGGGATCTTATGCTGAATGATGTCTGCGTCATAGGTTTTAAGATCACTTTATTCCCAGGAAAAAATGTCAGTGAATTGCTTCATAAGGGTGCAATACTCGGAATTCTAGGCAGAGGACAAATGCGTGGATAGATTTATGTTTTTTGGATGGGCTGGGCTCCCCATTTTATGTTTACGAACAGTAGATTCATTTTATGTTTCGGCAAGCTTATATGGCACATCATTTTGGTTGAAAAGCTTCTCTAGAGGCACCAATCCCTTTGGTATGTGATTACTGGGTAGCTGGATGATGCTTCCTCGGCCAATCTCGCTTTTTAGCTTGGGTTGGCCGCATTCTCCCATGGTTTCATTTTCTTGATCGATGTGCGTTTTAGAAAATTCCTCCACGACTTGAAAAAATCTATTAATTTCCTCATCGTCTTCAAAAACCCTCCAATATTTGACATTGTTAGGCAGAGATCGTCTATATTTTACCTGAACTTTGTATGTCAATTTAGGGGGCAAAGGAGGAATAAACATGCTAGCAGAGACAGCGAGGGAGTCGGTAAGCTAGTTCTTCATTCTTGGAATATAAGAAATGCTGAAATCATTAAAAGAATCCTTGAGCCTCCATACCTCATATTTGTATGCCTTCAGCCTTGGATGCTTAGCTTGGAACGTTTTATTTACCTGCTGAATAATGAGGTCTGCATCTCCAAACACTTTCAAGCCTTTGATACAAATTTCTTTAGCAACACTTAAGCCCAGAATTAAAGCTTCATATTCCGCAATGTTGTTTGTGACCTGAAAGGTTAATTTGAAAAATAAATGAATGTATTCCTCTGTTGGGGACACAAGGACCACACCTGCCCCTGCGAATTCTTTAGAGCAAGCCCCATCAAAAAACATATCCCAAATCTGTGGGTTTTCTTCCTCAGCGATCTGGCAAACTGGTTTCCTGAGTTACGTGGAGGCCAACTGAGATTCTTCAATATGAAGGATACAAGCTCAAAAGTTAGTGTCAATAGCATATATGGGATGATTGGTGGGATTATTTTCATCACTAATTATATAAGCCAACTGCGCCTCTCTGTATAATCTCTTGCTTTCTCCTCCGAAAACTAGGATAGTAGCATAGGACAGATCATTTTGTAATGATCCACCTAGCCTTTTGATCCAACCTCTGGAAAGTAACATGCCAAACTTGGGAGGTACATCTGCTACCACAATGTCCATCATCATGCTTTTCATAGGTAGTTGGGACAAAGTGATGGCTAGGTCCTTGATTAACCCTAGACATTTCACTTTTCTAGAGTCAAAAGAAAACAAGTCATGATAAGGCTTAGTGATGCCAAGACCCAGCTCATCCATGATAGCCTTGGGCATTAGATTATGGCTGGCTCCAGTGTCTAGAAGGCAATTGTGAAGGATTTTATCATGAATAGTTAGAGAGACATAGAATGATGGGGATTTGTCTTCACAGTTTAAAATCATTGGGCTAAGGATAACAGTGGTATTTTCATCTTGCAGGTTTACATAGTCAGTGGAGGCTTGGATGGCTTTAGGTTCAAAGACCTCAAGGATGGATCTTTTGAAGGACTCATTCTTCACTAGTTTAATCAGAGGCATAGGTATTCTTAGCTTTGAATTTCTGATTGAAAACTGAAAAGAGAAGGGGACTTGTCGGGGCCTCTTACCTCATGAGTTGGAGCTTTGAGGATGATGGGATCAACTGCCAGTTGTTTTTGCTTATTAGCTTGCAGTACTATAGGGACAGCAGCTCTTTGAACAAGAGTTTCCTTGGCATTATTTATCTTTGACCTTAAATTATCTCTTTGCTGATCTACAGCTTGTAGAATAGCTTCACCATCCCATTCTTGGCTGATCTGGTCATTGCATAATGACTTTTCATACATAGCTAAGCTCAAAAAGGAAGCATTTCCTTTGTCTTCTAAACAATGGATCTCATCATCTTCTTCGAACTGCTCTTCTTCCATGACTGCATTCTGAAAAGGAGCCTTCACCCTTTGGTCTTCATTTGCATTTTTGTTTCTTTGCAAAATCTACAACTGCTCATTCATTCTTCTATATGGATTTGGATTTGGGTTTCATGGGGCAAAGGTATTAGGCATTCTTCCTTTCCCCGGTTGCTGCTCAACCTTCAATTTAGAGATTTTAGGGGCTAATGAATCAATCATTTTGGTCATTTTCTCTATGTTAGGATTGGAGGATGATGAAGACTCACCCCTCTGTCTTCTTCTATCAACATTTCCCTTGAGCTTCTCTGTCACCATGATGTTTGATTCTACTTCCAATGTTGCATCCTTCATGTCAGCCAAAGTAGCACATCGTCTCTCTCTCAACAGTAGGTAGAAGTCAGAATCAAAAGCATTGGCATATGTGAGCTTAGCAAAGGTAGTAGTGGGTTTTACTTCAGCTGGAATCTTGTTGTACATACGGTTAAACCTTTTATTAAAATCAGACAACGACTCACCATTTTCTCTCTTTAAGTTGCCAAACTCAGTGTGGTAGTAGAGGAGGTCCTTTTTATCCCCCCAATGCTTTAGGAATGCATCATCTAAAGCTTCAATATCTGCTATAGATCTGGGGGTTAGTTCTTTGAACCATTTTCTAGCCTCTCCATCTAGGCTTTGGACAAAAACTCTCATCCACACATCGTCTTCGCTAATGTCCAGATTATTAGCATAGCTATAGAATGACTCAAGATGTTCTTCAGTAGTAACACCTCTAGTCCCAATGAACTTAGGCCTATATTTCTGATATTCTCTAGTAGGCATGGCATTCAAAGGAGTGGGGAGTATTAGAGGTCCATACCTAGCAGCTATGATTCTTTCCATTTTGGTAGGTGCTTGTGGACCTGCCATATTTGTGGTAGCTAAAAGAGTACTGGCAGTCTGAATGATAGAGGGATGAGGGGTGAATGATAGGACTAAAGGAGTCTGATGGATAGGAGGTGAGGTTTCCTTAGGGCTTAAAGCAAAAGGAGAACCTAAAGAATAAGGAGCCTTATGAATTTCTGAGAGTTTTTCTTCACTGCTAGTATTAGAATTTGTAATCTCAACATGTATTTGTTCTATTGTAGGATTTTCTTGAAGAGATATAGAATATTGTTTAGGTTTACCTGAACCTGATGCTCCTTTCTGCAATACTTTCTTCTCTTTTATGGTCTTTTCAGGGTTAGGTACTGGGTCAGCTTGTGATTTATGAGGATTTCTCCAAGTATGCCTCACAAACTGAGCCAGAATTATGAAGTGGAGTCGCCAAGAGGTTCGGCCTCTAGTAGAGTGGTCAGATAGATGATTACAACCAAAAATGTGCCCAGAATTTGTCTATCATCAAAGCTAGGTCTGTTTCATTTCCCAGGGAAGATGAGCTTCAGTTTCCTCTCCCCGGCAACGGTGCTAATTATGTTATCACTCCAGGAAACTCTCCTAGGTTGTAGATCGGAGATGCCTGGTAACATGTAATCTTCAATATTGTTCTCTGAACTATTGGAATAAATGATGGTTTGGATCAAGTTAGATAACCATTTCAACTCTATTCTCACTCAAGACATGCATGAACACCCTCAACAACACAAGGCTTTAGACCACAAATGCTCAATAGTTTGTAGATTTAATGGATAGATGGAGAATACTGACAGTACCAACAGATTGCATACATGAACATATATGAATGGCTAGCTACAGGTAGCAAATGAACTTACTGACTATACTAGCATATCAATATATAATAACACATATAAATGGATAGCTACAGGCAGCAAAGAAGCTTGCTAATATAATATATCAAAGTAGAGATAAGATGACAGTTATCTAGCCGCAAACACAAAGAAAACCTGAATAAATTGTTCAAGTGCAAGCATAGAACAGAAGAGAAATGGACATTGAACATATAACAGCAAAAGAAGCTTGTATTACTAAAGAATGCGGATGATAATCTTGAAGGAACAGAGGAGGAATAATCTCCAAAAGTTGAACCCTTGTTGCATCTAGTTTTCTGCCTTTTATAGGCCCTTTACAATGCTCCTGAGCTCTGTAGAAGTCTCGAAGTCTTAACCTTGTCTGATATGTCCCTTAACCATTTTATTCCCTCAATAGGTAGGCATGGCTCGGAGGTCTTTCTCTTTCTGACAGAGGAATAACCACATTTAGATATTTTGGGTGCATTGGCAGGGAGCTCTCTCTTGACAGAGATGCCCACAATCTCTTCTATTGATTTCGGTTGTGTCGCGCTGTGCTGCTCCATGATGTATATGATTCATGTCGTGTTGTGTTGTAGATGCCCATGATATTTCTGTTTCGGGCTAGTTGGGCATGCTTTGGTGCGCTGTAGATGCCTCTCGGCCTTGGTTTCTCTTCAAACTATTTAATAATGAGTGTTTTCTATTTTACAAAGAAACCGTTGTAATGTTGTAAACTCCCGCCAATGTTTGTTCCTTTTGGACTTTAAAAGTCCTCAAAAATGAATTATTTACCCATCGGGTCCACCCTTTGGGTCGTTGTCGCCTATCGCAAGGCTCCAAGGTTCCCTTTGTATTTTCATTGAAGTAATGAAAACACATAAAAAAATTGACATATGGCTTTCCCCGGACCTAAAAAATTATAATATATCATTTTAGAACCTATCGAGTCCGAGGTTTATCACTATCGGCATTGTCCTGTGGTTCCCTTTGTATTTCATTATACAATGAAATACATGGCAAATACATTACAAAATGCTTGGGCGCGGACTTGAAATATTATGGAATATCGTTCACAATGTTGTCGAGTCTGGCCTTATCACATCACACATAGGAATATGTAAAGGCCCCACCCCTCTGGTCTTCCTGATTTGCGATCCGCCGATGTGATTTGGGTCGTTGATCTATGTAGGCGATCGATGGTCCTTGTTTAATCGTCGATCGCCATCGCCATTGCCCCATGGTCTACGCCGATTTGCCTCCCGCCGATCTGATCATCGGCGATCATTGATCAGTGGTGTCATGTGCCCGCCTTTCGACTATCTCCTCTATCCTACCGATATGCGATTCGTCGCTTAGATCTGCGTTGTTGATTGGCCAGATCTAACGGATGTTGTGTGATGCCCAGTTTAAACCTGTGGTAATGGATTTGCTATGGTTTTAGAGTGTTTTGAGCCTCCCGATAGTGTATTTCCGCCCTTCCAAGGGCTTTCCTCCCCCGACCTTTTCGACTTTGAATGATCTTTGAGAGGATTTTGAAGACTTTTGGGGCATACTTGGATCCTTTTTTGGACCGTTTGCCCACAAGGCTAACAGGTCACCTCAGAAGTTTTGTTTCCACCTTTCTCTATGGTTCCCATTGTTAGCCTTGGGTAATATTTTTCTAGTAATGATTCCTCCAATAAATTGTACATCACATTTCAGAATTAAATGTTGGAATCCATCATGCATGCATTATTGGAAAAAAAGGAAAGAGTCAGGCAAATGACGAAGCTTTTATGACCATTTAAGTAATAAGAAAGAACTTGTACTCACACTTTTTCATCCTACCTTTATCCAAATGGGAATGGATGTCTCAATTTATGTATTTGAATAAGAAAATAGGCTTTTGACTTGATTACTAAGAATATCTTAGTACCATTTTATGCATGCCTTTTATAGTTCAATTTTTTGTACCCAGCATCGCTTCGCTGCCAACAAGCCTGTTCAATACCTCGACGAAGTTACCTTCGTATCATGTATGTATTTACCCACTTCCAATGACCTTGCTTAGTACCTCGATGAGTTTACATACACTTCCCATGACTTCATATATTTGTTTTTTTAATCGCCTTTAGATCGTAGTGTTAGAGATTGCATATTTAGCAATGGCACATAAGAAGTTGCATGATAAAGAAAGTTATTTGGAAACAATGAATATCATGGCATTCAACTAGTTATTCATATTATGATCTATCATTCTTATTGCACATTATGTAAAAGGAAATATATGCTTCGGGAAAAGGATAGACTACAAAGTATTTTCTAAAGAACCCTTTCTTATATAGAATGAATTAACCATAAAACTTAGGCATGATACTAGATGTAGTGTAACTTTTAGACTTGCCCATGATATTTTAAAAGATAATTCTCCATTATCAGAGATATATAAATAGAATATAAGAAATACAACATGTTTCAAATTATTGTCAACAAATAAACAACTAAAAAACAAAATTTGCAAATGAGTATTTACATATTTATAGAAAACAATTAATCTTCATGAAATTTATTTTTTTTAATTTGTCCATTATTCGAAAGATTTTCTTATACCCCATCAAGGCTTTTAAAAAAAAATGTGGATGGATATATTTCTTTTGAAATTTTGAATGGAACAAGCTAGAGCTTTCAGAATTTTAAGTGTTTACCTTTATCTTCATGTGCCTTGTCCCATTTCAAAACCAGGTCACCAACATTAAAATATTTGTCACCTACTGAACTGTTGTCAAACCATTATTTGATAACCTTTTGGTGATTATTATAGATTTTTTTTAGCCTTTTCTCTCATTTAATATAGCTTACAAATTTGTGCTAACAATTGTTGTAAGCTAGAGAAGGGTTCTTCTAGAATGGACTGGACTAGGGCTAATGAGGGTAAAGCAATATTTGGAGGTAAAATGGATTCCTTCCCATATACTAGAAAGTAAGGAGAAGTGCCTATTAATGCTTTGTATGTAATTATGTCATCCCATAATGCGTAAATGAGGGCTTTATGATAAGTTTTTTGGTTTTAAACATCAATGGTTCTTTTAATGATCCTTGAAAGATTTTGATTGGTTGATTCAGCTATGCCATTACACTGAGGATAATAACTAGATGAATAATTTAATTTGAAACTTTTTTGGACAACAAAATCAATAAGTGCATTAGCTTAAAAATAAGTGGAATTATCACAAATTAATGTTCTCGGGAGACCTATATGCCGATCAATAAAATATTTCACTAGTTGAGTAGTAACACTTTTAAGTGGAATGGCCTCCACCCATTTTAGAAAGTGATTTGTTGTAGTGAGAATAAATCTATATTGTTTAGAAGAATTAGGAACAATATTACCGATTACGTTGAGTACCCATTGCTCGAAGGGTTGGTCAATGATAATAGGTAGTAAAGGTAAAGCTGCTCTCTTTTCTCTCCTAGAAGAATTCTAGCAAATCTTTCACCTTCGAACATATGCATGTGCATCCTTAAAATGTGTAGGCCATTAGTATGCTGCATGAAGGATTTTATGGGTAGTTGTGTCGCCTCCAAAGTGACCACCAAATAGACCATCATGTAATTCCCACAACACTTTGTTAGCCTTAGGTTTTTCCAAACACCTAAGTAGAATGGAATCGTAATTCATTCTAAAAAAAATCATTGATAATTTTGTATTGATTTGATTTTAGTCTCAAAGCACACTTTTTCTTTGATTCTAAATATAAAGGAGCATTGCCATGAGTCAGAAAATAGATTATATCAGTGTATTGTGAGTTTGAAGTATGAGGGATGACACATACCTATTGTATATTTTCTTGTTCCTAATACTCTAAGCTACTTTCTGATTGTGAATCTATATTTTTTGTGACTAACTTACACAATCCTTGACCTTGAACAATCATTGCAGACTTAATTTCCAAATCATATTCTTGTAATGCAACAATCCAATGAGCTATTTTTTCACCAAGGTCTTTATGAACTAATAAATTCCTTACAATAGATTTAGGCACAATTACCTTAGTGTGTGACTTAATAAAAAAGGGTTTAAAATGCTTAATTGATTTGAATATTGCATATGCCTATTTTTTTGTAAGTATAGGTATTGCCTTTCTTTTCTATTTATAAAAACCAACAAGACCAAATACATCGTTATGGTGGCCTCACCCTGCCCCAAAGGGAAACCAGGTCTGTTGGCCACCTTAATTTGCTATAAGCAGTCCAAAAACAAAATTTGACAATTCTTTCCATTCTGGCTATATGCACTATACAACTGAAACTACCTATTACGCTACTAACATGCATAGAACTATGAAAATAAAAGGTTCACTGAAACACGAAATGGACTCAAGAGGATCATTCCTTTCTGATGCCAGTATTCTGGTCAACGTCCATGGGAATTTCCATTGGTTCATCCTGACTTGGGGCTGTACGATCCATACGAGACAGCAGCTGATTCATCTCCTCCAGTTTGTTGTTCTGCCTGATCATGATAACATGGAAACTTTTCATTTCTTTCTGTAGATTTGGCATACCATTTGCAATTTCCAGCATTTCTTTCGCCACCTGCTCCTGGGCCTTTGCCAGGAGGTGTTTTAGTACCCAGTAGATATGTAGAGACTGCCTATACAGAGTCAGCCTTCCCCGCGTATTCCCCGTATTTCTAATCATTTCAGCCCACTCTTCCGTCTCGGAGTCAGACTGTTCTTCCATCACACTGGTTTCCATGTCTTGAATGATTCGTCAAATGTCTTCACTCGTGCCCTCCCTGTAAGATCTGGCAGCTTCCTGGACTACTGTCGAAGTAGACCTTCCCCCTCTGCCCTGGTTTCTTGGATCATTTGCTGGCCGACCCTCTTGATTCCCTTGCCTCGGTCGTCCTTGGCTTCCACGTCCTCTGCCATGACCCGGGTGCGCCATCCCGCTTTCTACCTTATCATGTTGACAATTATCATTCACAGGGGTTAGTTTTTTAAGTTTCTCATCACTGTCTTCCACCGTAATTTTCTCTGTGGTTACTCCTCTACTCCTACTACAGTCACCACCATTTTTTTGGGTGTGACACTGCTCTTCATTTTCAGGATACATGAGGCGAATAAGACCCTCTGTCATGCGAATAAATTGTTGAGCTAGGGGTAGAATTTTCATATCCCCTCTTTCAGACTTCCCCTCTGCTTTTACAGTGGATTGATTGTCACAGCCTCCCAAGTTTCTTTCTGGACTATGCTCCTGGCCCCCATTCCCCCATTCATCAAGAATCCTCCCTCGATTCTGGCCCAATTTCCCCTCGCAATGTATTGCTGAATGAAGGGCGAACTCACACCAGCCCTTTTCTTCCTCAGGGGCTTCACTTGTATTAAATTTTTCCATTATAGCTATTGTGACAGAGAAAAGGGGTGAAGGGGTCTCAGGATTTACATACTCGAAATCGCTAACCTCCTTGATGGCTTCTCCTGGTTGCGCTGCGCTCTGCTCCTCTTTCATCCCACTTAGATTACCCTTTCTTCTGTACTTCACCACCTTCATATAATGCAACTTCACATTGCTTCTCACTCTTCCACTACCGCCGCCACTACTACTAATCTCCTGCATTCCACCTCCCCCACTCCGATTTTTTGAAAATTGCGCTGACCTGCTACTCATTGTTTTGGCTGGAAGGGCGATGTCGTACCTGTGGTTTCGTCCCCTTGTCCTGCCGTGATCATAATCTCTCCTGCCACCCTCACCTACCTTATTCCACATCCTGATCAGGAACCATTTGTCTCTATTGCCTTTGAATCATGTCTTCATGATTATCCTGGTTTAGAATCATTCTCAGTTGTTCTAATTCTAAGTCCTCTGAGTGCATAATCCATATATTATCCATTTTCCTTCCCTGTTCCTGGCAACCCCAGTTCGCAAGAAAATATGTTGCTCTATTAGCCTCTCTCCTAACATGCTTAATGATCATATATTCAAATATTTTAAGGATAATTTCTAGCTCTTGGATTAGACTGTCCATTCTCCAACTCTGCGTAACTTTGTCCCATGAGGTCCCATTATTAAGCTTTTTGATTATGTGTATGACCATTTCGGAATCCCCTTCCACTTCTAGGTTATTATAGCCATTTCTGATTGCTATATTTAATCCTTGATGTACTACCATCAATTCAGCTTCATTGTTACTCATGATGCCACCATTATCTGAGTAAATACATTTTGTTCTGCCTTGATTGTCCATAAAGAGACCTCCAATCCCTGCTGGGCCTAGATTCCCTTTAGAGGAATTATCAAAATTTAACTTTATGAATCCAGCCATGGGATGGGAGAAGTGCATGGTGCCGTTATATCCTATCCTAGGTTCTTTCCACATCTGTGGAGCCACCATCCCTTGATGCAGGTTTAGTTTCCTTAAAATCTGATCTTCTTCTGGTGTCATTTTCCAGTCTTCTCCATTCCAAGTGTCCGCAAGTATAGTCTCACGAATATGGATCAAGGTTTTTCCCCAGATTTGGTCTTTTGTCATCTCTTTGTTTTGGAAAGTTCTTCTGTTTCTTTCTTTCCAGATCATCAACATATTCATCCCTACTGCTAGGCTCCATGCTCGTCTTACCATTGGGCTCGTATATTTTCCGCTTCCCCATATTTTAATTGTGTTTTTAATGCTTTTTTGATCTCTGTGGGTTTTTCCAAAGAGCATCCTGACCTCTTCCCACTGTTGTTGAGCTTGTTTACATGAATTCAGGAGGTGTTCTTGTGTTTCTTGTTCTTGTTTGTAGAGAATGCATCTAGGGGGACTGTGTATGCGTCTCTTTTGGAGTTGGTCCCAGGTCAAGATACGACCTTTGCTTACCAGCCATAGGAAGTGTGCCACTTTCGGCCACCAATTAATATTCCATATTTTTTTCCAATTGACTGTCGTATCCTCTGGTTCTCTAGGAATTAAGAGATGATAAGCCTCTTTAATTGAAAAGTTTCCTTTTATTGTATGTCCCCATCTTAGAATGTCTAGTCCATATCTTATAGGTATTCTCCTTGTCTTCATTTCCCTTTGGTATAACTCCCTTTTTTCTCCATCGACTTGATCCATCCACTCTTCCAGATTCTTCCAGATTCTCCATACTTCGTCTTGGCTCCCCATCTTCCAGAAGTCCCTTACCAAGTTCATTCAATTCTCAGCTGCCTTTTGGCATATATCCATAAGGTCTTTAAGTCTGGTTAGTCTTTCTCTTTACTGCAAGGCCTTCTCCCAAAACCTGGCTGAGCTGCCATCCTTAATTTCCCAAAACGCATGCCTAGTTATTATTTCTTTGTTTAAACTGGCTAGATTCCAAATTTTTGACCCTTTCGGAGTATCCCTTATTCTTAATATTTCCTCTGGTTTTGTAGGCATATTATATTTTTTTGTCCATATTCTTTTCCATAGGTCATTTCCTCCATTCATCCAGCACCACCACAGCTTAGCACCCATTACTTGATTCGGGATATAGGGATCTCTAAGACCTAGTCCTCCCTCCGTCTTGCATTTCACTAAATCCTTCCATGATACTAAAGACCATTTTCTTTGATCCTTCAGACCTCCCCATATAAATTTTTTGAAGATCTCTACCATCTTTGCACACGCTCCTTTAGGGGCTGCCATTGTCGATAGTTGATATATTGGAATCGATTGAAGGACTGCCTTAACTAAAATAGCTCTGCCCGCAAAATTCAAAGTTCTGAAAGACCAGTTAGCTAGTTTTCTAGCAATTTTCTCAATGGTTTGATGCCAATTTGATAGCCTCAGAGGGTTCAGGGCTAACGGCGTTCCTAGATATCTTGTTGGGAGTTCTCCTGATCGAAATCCCAGAGTTCTTGTTAAAAAAAAATTGATATTGCCAGCAGTGTTGAAAAAATAAGTGCAAGACTTGTCATTGTTAATTTGCATTCCTGAAGTTGTCATAAAAAGTTCTAAAATTGCTTTGATTCTACGGGCTTCTTTGAGGGACACATTATAGAACAGCATAATGTCGTCTACAAATTACTGACGGGTAATAGGAAGGTTGTTACCCCATATTTGGATTCCATTAAGCTTTCATTCTCTTACTTCTTTTCTGATGTACCTTCCTAGGCCTTCTACAGCTATGATGAACAGGAAAGGGGATAGTGGATCCCCCTGTCGGAGTCCTCTGGATGCTTTAAAAGGCTGAGAGGGGGTTCCATTCACAAGGATGGAGAAATTGGTTGAGGAAATCATGGTAGAAATCCATTCAATCCATCTATTGCAAAAGCCAAAAGCCCTTAGAACTTCTTTCAAATAATTCCAATTCAGACGGTCGTAGGCTTTTGAGAGGTCAAGTTTAATCATCATACATACTTCCTTTTTCACTTTCAGAGAGTGCACTACTTCTTGGGAGACCACAAGTCCATCCAGGATTTGCCGGCCTTCAAGGAATCATGTTTGTTATGGGGAAATAATGCTAGATAAGATAGGCTTAAGTCTTTTAGCCATTAAGGTAGCTATTATCTTATATATAACATTGCAAAGGGCAATGGGTCTAAAGCCCTGGGGGACTTTAGACTTAGTTTCTTTAGGGATCATAGATAAGAGGGTTGAGTTTAGGCTTGAACTTACCTTCTGGTTTCTTCATGATTCTTCCACTACGTCCAATATGTCTTGGCCCAAGAAGTCCCATCCTGCTTGATAGAATTCCGCCGTGAAACCGTCAGGGCCAAGAGCTTTATTCTTTTTCATCCCTTTTACTACCTCCTCTACTTCCTCCAAAGTGGCTACCCTCATCAGGGCTAGGTTTTGCTCTCTAGTGATCCTGCTCAGGATCTCTTTACAAATTCTTTCAATAGCTTCTCCGCGGTCTACATTGGGTTCCGTGAGGAGTTCCTTGAAATGCTTCACCAATACTTGTTCTATTTCCTCATGTTGTGTAACTCTTGTCCCTGCTTCATCTTTAATAGAAAGATTCTATTTCTTTGCCTTCTTTGAATCATTGCTTGATGGAAGAACTTTGTATTCCATTCCCCTTCTCTTAACCAGTTTACCCTCGATTTTTTCCTCCACGAGATCTCTTCTTGTTTTCTCCTTTCTTCCAACTGTCCTATCAGGATCCCTTCCTCTCTAGCCACGTCTTCACTTCTACTTGCATTAATTATTTCCTGTTGGATTTCCTTCATCTTCTGTTCTAGAAACTTCTTATCTTTGAGAATATGTCTGAATTCCTCCTTATTCCATTTCTTGATGTTTCCTTTCAATTATTTTAGTTTCAGCTGAAATGTCTGCATTCTGTTTCTTCCTTTCTGTCTACTTTGCTTCCACCATTCTTCTACTTTCTTCATGAAATTTTTATCCCTGAGCCAGAAGGCTTCGAACCTAAAGGGCTTTCTCTTAGGGCTTGCTCTAATGTCTAGTTCTGCTTTAATCGGCCAATGGTCCGATACCATACTAGGAAGAATCACAGCTTCAATGAAAATATCCCAATTTATGATCTGTTCTAACAATAGAAATTGATCTAGTCTCGAAGCAACTGGTGTCTACCTCCCCTCCTGTTATTCCATGTATAGATCCCGTTTGTTGTCTGTATGTCTACAAGCCTTTGTTCTGCTATCCAATCACCGAAGGTTTCCATGTCTGCCTCTGTTCTTCTGAGCCCGCCCTTTTTTTCGTTTGTTGATTTTATCATATTGAAATCTCCTCCCACTATCCAAGGCAAGGTTGGATACAAGGATCGCATGACTACCAGATTCTGAAGGAAAAGCCTACAATCACTCTGAGTATGGGGTCCATATACATTGGATAAGAGGATCCATTCTTGAGAACCTAGAATTCTAAATCTTCCTGAGAGGATGCGTGGAATGCTGATCCAGTCTTCAAATTAGACTTCCTCTGGGTTCCAGAGGATTGCTACTCCTCCTGCACTACCTGCTGCATCTTAACCAATGATCTCATAATGTGGCTTAAACTTGCTCATCACTTCTTTTAGTTTGCTTTCTCGTAATTTTGTTTCTTGGATTAGCATTATATTTGGTTTATCTCTTTTGAGTCTCTCTTTCAAATATCTTCGTTTTCCCTTACTATTCAGCCCTCTAATATTCCAGGTTGTAATAATCATTTCAATAGTTTGAGGGGTTGTTGGAAAACCTCCGACAATGGTACAACTTTTCTTGAATTCACCAACATATCTCCTACCATTTGGATGGTCTCACTCATAGGTCTCCTTCCTCTTTTCCTTCCACCCTTCCTTGTGATTCCTATTTCTGTGTTCTGATCTCCTTGTGTTCCAAGTTGCTCTGGTTTCTTTGCTATCCATATCCCTCGTTTTTCTTTGTATCTTTGGAACATATCTTTATAAAGTTGTTTCTGATCATCTGGTATGAACCATTCATCCAGATGCTTCCATTCCTATAGAAGTTTCCTCATGACATGTTCCTCCTCCCCTTCTTGTTCCTGCTGAGGATCTATTTCCATTTGGATCTGTTCTTGAACCCGATCTTCCTTCTCTCCCTCTTTTTCCAATTCCATATTATTTGGTTCCTTGTTTTCCTCTTCTTCACCTTCTGCTTCCATTTCTAATTCTCGTAGGACCTCGAACTGATTCTAGCTTTTTTGAGTGCTTTCTGGATGAGAGGAGTTTAGTTTGGTTTTTCCTTTTATGGGTCTTCTTCTTCTCTGTACTTCTGTAAACCCTCCCCTGTGTCCTTCGTTAGTCTTCCTCTCCTGCTTCATACTTCTCTTTTCATCCCCCTGGTTTATTTTTTTATTGACTTCGTTCATTGGGCAGTATTTAAATAGATGGCCATACTCATGGCACCATCTGCACCTAAAAGGAATGTCTTCGTAATCAACTGGTTGTTGCCAGACTTCATCATGATATTCTATTTCAATATGATCTGGTAGTGGTTCTATGATATTCATGTAGACACAGATCCTGGCGTATGATGTATATCTGCCTCTCTTGGTAGTTTCTGCTACCTTCACAAAGGTCCTGATTGAATTCCCAATTCCTTCTAAAATCTCTGGATCCCAGAATTCTATTAGGAGCCCAAATATTCTAACCCAAACTGGTGCTGCTAACATCATTTCTTTTTCCGGATTATAGCATTCTTCCCATTGCCTCATGAATAGTCCTGCGTTGTTGAAGAAGTATTGACCCTCTTCAAATATCCTCTCCTTATCCTCCAGATTTGCAAATATTACTGTGAAGAAACCTTTTGCCCCCAATTTAAGATCTATATGCCCTTTGGGTTTCGACCTCTATTGTATCCATTTCGTCAAATCTTTCTCTGACGGCCATGTTCCTACAAACTTGCAAATAAGTGCATGATCTTTCATATATCCTCTATACTCCTCTAGTTTATTATTTAGAACCACAAACCTGGGTTTTTTTGTTGCCCTCTGTAGACATTTGTTTCTCATCCTAGCTTACCATACGACTCCCATCACCGGTGCATCCTGACTGTGATTCCCAGGTCCGTCGTTTGCTCTGATTTGGCTTGATTCCCCTATTGTGATCTCCTTGTAGGAGGGGATCTCTCCCCCCCCCCCCACTCGCTTTAGTAATTTTCCTCACAGTCTGTCCTTATCTCAGTTCCTTCTTCCCTTATTTAAATTGACGTTGTATTGGGTTGTGATTCCACAGGTGGGTACGGGGTCCCCTGGACCCTGACCAAGAGCAGGTCCGCCTGGGGTCGTCTGATCCCAAACCCTAACCCTAGTTTCCCATCGCCTTCCTCATCTCCGCTGCTTGATCCTGGTTAATAAGTTCAATATTGCATATGCCTATATGCATGTTTTTCAACATGTAAAAAATTTAACTCAACTCCTTGTAATCCTAAACTATTGAATGTTATAGGTACCTTTGCATCATGACCATTTTTCCATGTTAAAACAACTGCATAAGATTGATCAGAGGCGAAGGTATATAAAATAAATTCTTTATCAAAATATGGTGAGAACGAGGGAGATTATATAATGGCTTGTTTAATAGAGCCAAATGCTTGCTTTTCTATTACACTCCACTTAAAAGTTGCATTCTTCTTGATCATGTTCTGCAAAGGCAACACTTTTTTTGCAAAGTTCGGAATGCAACACCTCACAAAATTGATTTGTCCTAAAAATGGTTGCATTGAATTTTTATAATGAGGGAGTGAAATGTTCGGTATGGCTTTAATTATATCAGTGTCTATTATTATTCCATCTTTAGAGACAATGAATCCTAAAAATTCACCTTTTGAAAGAGCAAATAATGACTTTTTAGGATTCAAAGAGATACCATATTTCCTCTTTACAATTAGTTATCAATCTTCTTAGGATTAAAAGAGATTTAAATAACAAAAGTAAATCTAAAAGAGAAAAGAAGAGCTTCCAGTTTACAATTAGTGGGTTCTTTTAATCTATCCTTAAGATCGTAAAAGTTTTCTCACTTAACTACGGATTTGGGAATTGAGTTTTCAGTTTAATTTTTAGTAGTTTATATGTTCAATTCTTTATCATGAGAGTCTTCATTGATGATCTGGTCATCATATGTTCCCTTGGAAGTGAGGAAACTTATGATGTCTTTGTCATCATTGAAAACTCTCTAGTTGGAGACAATATCAGGTATGGAAGGTCGAAATATTAACTCGATTGAGAAAGGATTTGTTCTAAAGTCTTCATGTGGTATGAGCCTAGAAGAAACGATTGCTAAAATGTCTAATCCTAAATTTTGCAATCTAGAGATAGGACTTAATATTGATTGCGAGAAAATGAGAAGTAAATTCTTGTACAAGAAATTGATAATGTTTTAAGCTACTAGAAACATAGTGAATAGTGTTTCTTACTTGTTTCATGACAATTTTTGAGTCACCAAAAATTTTTAAATATTTGACATCTAAGCTTATTACTTTTCTAAATCCTTGTACTAGTGCTTCATGCTCACCCACATTATTTGTGAATTCAAATTCTAGGCTACAGGTAAGCATAGTCTTTTCCCAATTGCGGTTAATCAAAATACATCTTGCATCGGCATCATCACTAGACTTCGAGCCATCAACATTGTACAAAATAAAATATTGACATGTTTATTTACATGGGAATATACAATATTTAAACAATGAAAAGTATTAGTCTATGAAAAGTTCTCAATTTCTGAACAGATAGAAGCAAACAGATAAGAATATAATTGAGAAATAAAGTTACCAAAATATGATTATGTACAATAATTTTCAAGGATATTATTGGTAAAGGTGATGTGTTCATTTTCTTCTTCTACTTAAGTGACAGTATGTGTCATATGTTTTTCCCGATCAACTCTTATCTGATTGGGCTTACCATTGTATGGTGGCCGACAATGTGACTAGTCAGTTGTGAAATAACCTTGTAACTTTTCTCATCAGTCTCTGCTCAAGATAAGACCATAAGACTTGGGAATATTAGTAATTATGACATCAATGATTTGAAAGACTTTAGGATGATAATCTAGCCTAATTAAGACTTCTTTTATTTCACCCAAAACTTTTACTTTCGATCTATCAAGTTGTACAATTTGAGTAACTAATTCTTGGGGCCTAACGTTTAATTTTAAGCAAATAGAATATGGCATGATGTTGGAAGAGGAATTGCAACCAACCAAATAATTATGTACATTCTTATTAAATATATGAAAAGTCAAAACAAAAGGTGGGGTATGAGAATTAGACTTATCGCCTATGATAATTACATCTGCTTGTTTCATTTTATGAGAGGATGAAGGAGGATTTGGCTTAGTTTTGGTCTTTGTAGTCTTAGTAGTCACAATAGTAGTTGGTAGAGGAGATTTTGAAGTAGAATTATAAGCATTTAATAAAATGTTTTTTTTTTGTTTAAGGTTACTGACCTCATATAGTGAAATATTGGCTTTGGTATTCTTCATATATTCTATGATATTAGATTCTATGCTATCATAAATTGCAAGAGTTTTAGGAGTGAACTTATATGGAGTGGAACTTTTAGTGGCAAGAGGTGGAGAGATAGGAGTTGGCGTATATCTTTTCTTCATTACAGTAGAAGAAGAACTTGGAGGACAACCTTTATTAGATGAATGATCATTTGCAGCAGGATTTTCATTAACACTAGATGTACTTGTAGAGCTTCTCGTTGTTATAGAAAGAGCTTCCTCTTCGTCTTCATAAATAGAACCAATGAACTCCCATGAAGCATTTGCATTGGATACTTCTTCTTCCTCTTCTTCTTATTCAATTTGATTTTTTTCTTCCTCCTCTTCTTCTTATTCAATTTGGTTTTTTTCTTCCTCTTCTTCTTCTTCTTCTTCTTCTTCCGCAGCAAAATTTGAGTTGCAAGGGGAGTTCGTTGTGTCATTCTAAAAGTCTCAAAGGTATTCTGGAATAATATTCTTCTACAACTTGTTCTTCTTGAGATCAACAACTTCACTTGACAAGGTTTTGATAACTTTCTAAGGTCTTTCCATATCAAACATATTTTTAGCACTCTTTTATTCTTTTCATCTTCCTTAAATGTGACATGTTCAGTTGAGTGAGAGGCAGGTTTCTTCTCTTCAACTGATCCCTTTTTGGCAAGAGAAAGAATTCATTTCTTAACACTTAATGTTTTTTTTATATTATATGCAAGGGAAGTTTTTACAACTTTGTCTACGTACATATCCATTGAAGAGGGAAGAGCTATGATATACCAATCAAATTGCACATATTCACTTGGATTGGATGTACCTAGTATCTTATCTAAAGTTCTAATAAATATTGAATTGAAATATTTGACTCTCTCATCAGGACCCATCTTTATATTAGATAATTTAATTATTAATGAGGATAGAGTCTTGTCATCACCAAATTTCTTTCAAAATAATTCTTCAAAAGTATCTGTTATAGACATTTTTGTGCCTTACAGCATGGAGCATGAAATGTCAATAATCTGAGGGATCCAAAGTCCCTAAACATGTTGTTCTTACCCTTAGAGGAACAAGGTAAGCAAACCACAGCACTTCAGATCAGTTCTCCACTGAAAAACACTCAAAAACAGGTCAATTTTGGATCAAAGCAGCTGCTCCACTAAGCATCTGCGCTGAATGTCAAAAGCTCTATGGTGTACCTGCGTTGCATAGCAAGTGGAACAAGTGCTACCTGCGCTGGGCGTACTTTGACATGTGGAGGAATCTTTTCTCAATGTGCCAGTGCCCAGGAAGCTTCCAAAATGACACTTGGATCAGAAGATTCGCCTAATGATGAGTTAAGAGCTTCTAAAACTCCAAGTGGAAGGTAGAAACTCCGAGTGAAGGACTGAAGAACAACTGGAGTTGAAGAGGACAACAAGTCACACATCAAGCTGACTTATCTTCACTCCAAAACTCTATATAAGGATCTCATCCCATGGGATCTAGAGGCCGGAATTTTGTGCAAAGAATTGCTATTGGTTTACAGTAGTGAGTATTGGGTGATTTCTTGAGGGAGGTGAAGAGGAGATTTCTTTCCGTCGGGAAGGTGATGCTGGATTGGACCTCTCACGGTTGTATCACCGCCTGAACCTTACTTCCTTATATTAATAAAGCATTTGAGGTTCTTCTATTCGCATGTGTTTCAATGGTGTATTGTCTTACTTGCGTATTTGATTTATGCTAATCCTTGAATCAATTATGAATGCATGCTTCTTGTAGTTTCCTTTTCTTGTCTTGTTCGCAGGATCTCGTGTAGCTGGGCCCGTGAGAAGACTTGGAGCTGGGAGCAAGTGGCAAAGAGAGAAGATTGGATCGACCATTTGCGCAAGACATCAGTAAGTGGATCTCTTCCTTTCCTCTTTTGCATGTCATAAAGAAGTAATCTTAGATAGCTTTGCTTCGGCTGTTGCTAAGGAACTATCACCCTTAGAGTGGGATAGGGTCATTCTGTGTTGGATACTTTTCCCCACAACAGACTGGCGACTCCGCCGGGGATCGTGTCTTGTTGGTAGCTTGTGTTTCTTTCTATTCATTTCTTAAACAAAGGGAGTACCGAATCGAACTGCATTCGAATCTTTCGAATGCAAAGTAGAGGGCAGCTACTCTAGCTCAGTGCTGGGCATGTTTATGATTTGAAGAGTTGATCCACAAGGACTCTTTTTAGCTCTTTGTGATAGTGTTCATCTTCCTCAATCATCCTCTAGTGTATACTTGTCTGATAGCCTCTGATTTGGCCAAAAACTGTTGATTTTTGAGCAAACTGTGACCCGGAATCTGAGAGAGACGAGAGTTGTCTCTTCAGTGCAGCTGCCACAAAGGCTACCTGCGCTGCAACGCAGGTCCCGAAGGGGCTACCTGCGCTGCATGTCAGATTGACAGTGCAGTACCTGCGCTGATCCAGTTTTGCCTTGTGCAACTGGGGTTCCCCACTGTCTGTTGCCCAATTTTCAATATTGTTTTTGCAGCCTGTTGTCAACCTGTATACCCAGCTGAAACTACCTTTCTTTGCCTCCATTCCGCCTCAGTTGTATGAAGAAACCGTGATTGTTCTTATTGTATTTCTTGCTTTCATTCACAGTTTCCCATAGCGAAAGTGAACTAGTCTTGCTATGACCTCTTGGATCTAGACCTGTGATAAAGTGTCGTTGTGATTCTAAGAGCTAGTTTATTGTTGTTCATAGCTGCTTGAACATTTGCTTTCGTTATATGGTTCGAATTTCAGTATTTCTTGTGTTGAAACGAGTGAACCTTAAGGTGTTCTTTTGATTATTAGACAAATACTTGTTTGCTTTCGCTTGAAATTGAATTCGAAATCGTACAACAGCTTTCTTTTTGTAATACATCAACATTAAGGAAGAAGAAAAGAAATACTTGCATTGTGCATGTGCATATTGACAGTTTGCATGTCGATTTAGGAAAAGTGCATTAGTGTGTGCTCCGTGATCTGTTTGAAAAGATGATGTCTTTCTTTTCCTTCAGTAGTTAGGATTTTCATAAAGTTGAAAGAATTGAAAAAGCTTGCTTATGATTCTTAGACTGCATTTAGGAGTTGTATCATACATCACGTGGTGATCCTTAAAGGCAAACTGCTAAGCAAGATCAACCTAAAAAGAACTGAATTTATCTAAAAACGCTTTGAAACATAACGAAACACAGTAGAGGTCTAGGTAGAGACGTGAACCGGCGTCGTTAAACATAGTAACTATCGATCTCTACGAAGGTGGGTGATTCCTCCTGAGGGACGATAGCACTAATACGGACTTGTGCCCCCGCGTACCGTCGCGTATATTGGGGGACCCCTATAGGAACAAAGCCTTTATACATAGGAAGCCGTGTCGGCCGCCCTACTAATCGCGATGCAGTGAACACAGCATTCACGAAGATCGACCACTCGTACCGTAAAACGTATTCTGTGGTTTCGCGAAAGGTTTGGCACACCCTCTGCCTAGAACTCCAGAGTAGTTTCTTTTGGCCTTTTTCAAACTCTATAACTGAAAAAGTCCATCTGAGCATTTGTCACTTCGGGCTCGTTAATACATCGAAGGAGACTAGAGTCATCTTTAGCTTTTTCTCGACTCTTAAAAAGTGAAAAAGCAAGTTGTGTCTAAAGCGTCGTCATATAAAATTCATTCTAAACGGAACATAATTACCCCTGATTCCTACGTTGATCTTAAGGTTGAGAACATGGAACACACCAACCAAGGGATTCCACATGATGGGACCCCTAGCCCTTTCTCCTCTTGGGGAGAAGTTGGTGCGCCCCACATGGCCACATTGTTGCTTCCAGGACTGACAATTGGCCTGCCAGTTTGGCTATTCTCAACCGCTGTAGTTCAGACCACCACGGTTCCTGAATAGTCGAATCAACAGTTAGACCAGTCTAGAGCTACCCTCCAGCCTTCCATTTCTTATAAGCCTTCCTCCGATCCTTCTTCTTCGAAAGGTCAAGCCGCCGAAAGCGGAGCTCCCATAGAAAAGAAGAAGGAAAAGAAGAAGAAAGAAAAGAAGCAGAAGGAGCCAAAGGCGCCTGGGGGCAAGCAAAAGGCATCTAACAAAAATCCACACACAGCACAGGTCGGGCCCAAATCGCCATGTGTCATATGTAGAGGGGACCACCTCCACTGTGATTGTCCCAGTATTCCCCGGATACTAAGGGACTGGTCCCCTCGATTGCACAGTTCGGAAGCGTCAACCTCTGACAACCAGGTTGAATGCTTACCGTCGACCAACGAAAGTGAAGGTCCTAGACGATGAAGGGGAATGAGATTCCCCTGCGAACTGTGTGAAGGCAATCACACCCTCCACCATTGTCCCTTTTTAGACGAAGCAAAGAGAGTTTTGGAAGATCAACCGGTTGCACCGTTGCTACTTCCTCCTGGATACCAAAAACTCGCGCCAAGTCCTTCGTTGGTCGAAAATGCAGCTGCCCCGCTCATAGGGCCAGCTGAAGTGTCAGTCACTGAAAGTGAACCTACTGAATCCGGACCGGACGAAAGTCCAAAGGTCGAAACGGCAGTTGACCCGGTTCTCCCTTCAGAAGTTTCATCTTCAAATACCACAGTCACCGAGGATTCATCTTCAGCTGACACCCCTACCGAAGAGAGTAAGGATGACACCGTCCAGATTATTTTCATCAACACCGATTCTGATGAACATTAGGGCAATGTGCCCACTCCTTTATCGCAGGAAGGAGCATCGTCAGGATCATACCCGGCCGTATATTCGGTCCCACCACCAAGCAACCTGGTTGTGTCCTTTGATTGGAACCAACTAGGCAGACCCCGGTTACCAGCCAGTATACCATTTAGAATAAAATGGTGATGGCTGGGACTATCATTGATGAAGGGGCATCTGTGAGTATCCTGTCCTCTATTGCTTGGAAAGCACTGGGTTGCCCAACGCTTTTGCCTGAGATAAGGAATCTCTCGGGTTTTGACAAAGGAAACAGTCGACCATTAGGGATTCTACCTAATGTGCCTATTACCTTGAAAGGGAAGGCTGTCAAGATGAACTTGATGGTCGTCCAAGGACCCTTGGATTATAACCTACTCCTTGGACGAGACTACATATATTGCATGGAAGCAATAGTCTCCTCACTCTTTCGAATAATGTGTTTTCCATATGAAGGAAGAATGGTCAAGCTCGTAGACCAACTTTCATTTCCGGGATCACGCATCGCAAATAGTCACATACCTATCCTGAATGGTCTTTTCAATCAAGAAAGGTCTCTACCTCCGGTTCTTCTTCCTGATGAGTGCGAGTGATTCGGGAAAGTAGGGCCGGAACCCAGGGGGCATGCATCCTGGTCTGCTGAGGTCAGAAAAAACCTTGGGTGTAAAGTACAATTTCCGCGGGAGAATACGACTAGTCCGTACCCCGTCCCCTCCTTCATCCTCGTAAAACAGAAGAGCCAGTAAGAGCTCTCATGCGGAAGAAGGGGCTGTTAGGAATGGGGTTGTTCTGGAAAAAGATTCTTTTGTTAAAGTTAAGTGTGTGGCGGAACGTCGTCATTCACCGTTGTCTAAATAAGTAGGCTCTGCCAAAGAAGGGGATCCGTTTGCGGCAGCAAGTAGTAACCATCTTTGGGTAAAAGGCAAGCCTCACCCATTAAAACAAATGTTTTAAAGGATAAGTAGGGGCAGCCTCCAAAGAAAGGGATTCTCTTGCTGCAACAAATTGTAACCATCTGTGTGTAACCTAATGATAGACATCGCCGAAGAAAGAGTTTCCTTTGCGCCAGCAAATAAAACCAATCTTTGGGTAACCTGAAAGAGGTAAGCCTCACCCGTTGAAAACAAAGGTTTTCAACGGATAAGTAGGGGCGACCTTGAAATTAGACTTTATACCTGGGGGCATGCAAACCTCTTGGAATGCAAGCGCGGGCGGCTTTTTAGTTTTAGGTAGGACTAACCCCTCTAACCCGTAGGATAGGCCGATACCCAGCTTGCACAAAGAGAGGATATGGAGCAAAGCATAGGGAGATGAAGCTCCTTAAAAAATAACTATCTTCCAGGAGACCTTCCTGCTTTATGACTGGTAAAAACCGAGCAGTTTTCACAAGTGTTCATGCTCGTTAAAAAATAAACGCAAACATGAGCAGTTTTGGCAAAGTTCATGCTCGTTAAAAAATAAACGCAAAACCGAGCAGTTTTCGCAAGTGTTCATGCTCGTTAAAAAATAAACGCACATGTGAGCAAGCTTCCTCCAGAGTTCAAGCTCATTGAGAAAAATGAACCGGTAAATAACCATTTGAGACCGTAAATTCATCAGCCGTAAAAGCCTTGGTCGTGTTTGCACCGTCACCTCCACTTTTCATCTGGCCGATCATTCACATCCACTTGATTGTTTACCTATTTTGAGGAACAGCTGCGAAGAGTGATTTCACCTAGCCATCCTTGTAATACTGCCGTGATTGGAAAATTCCAACCCGTACCTGGAATCTGCTGCTATCCCTATTTATCACTCGTTCCTCAAAAGACGAGTCTTCTTTGAGCTCTTTTCACTGACTCGTAAAATATGAAAAGTTTGCCGAGTTTTGGCCTTCCAGCTCGTTAAAAGGACCGGAAGAGCTATCCCTCCTCTAGATTTTAATCTTTTTGGACCTTGAGGGATTATTGCACAAAAAGATCGAGCGCTTGTCTAGTTCGGCTCGATAAAGATATCGAACATTCATCCCTTCTGTATTATTTTATACTTTTTCGGACTTAAGGGATTAGATGACGAAAAAGGACCCCTGGAGTCCACTTTATGTACCCTTTTCAGACTCTCTAAAAATGAAAAGGACCGAGTTGTCTTTGTCGCTGGGCTCGTTAAAAATATTATATAGCGACAAACTTGTCTTTAGACGAGAACGAGTTTCCCTATCGTTAGGCTCGTTAAAACATAGCGATGGGCTTGCCCGAAGGGCAGGTTATAGAACAAGCATATGTTATCCTCCTCAAGCTTGAAAAAAATAAAGAGGTACTGGTCAGAAATGACTGGGGAAAAATTGGGAGAACCTCAAAGCTTAATGGTAGCAAGTCGCTCTTGAACATGACACTTTTGCCTCCGTAAATATCGGGTTGGGTTATTATCATTCACCGGTCCCTTCACCATGGTCTCGCCATACCATCCATACATGGGGTAATGCTACCGATCCATCACATCAGTGTCGTTATATGTTCAAGAGATGTCATTCAGAAAGTGTCAACTGGGTCCCATCCACTACCATACATCATCTTTCATCCTTCCATGACCGCCACCCTGAATCATATTTCACAGATCGTTTTCACCATCATCACTAGCTCCGTTCCGTATCACTGATGTGGGATTCATTAAGGCCCTCCTTTGACGGATCACTTCTTGTCGACATCAGCTCATTATCCAAGAAGTTGATCTAGGAACACCCCCTCAGTACTTTGAAGCTTGCATGCCTCAATGGCAGGTTTCTCACTTCCGGCGATAGGTATACATTAATGACCTTCGACCGGGAGACTTTGTGTGGTGTTCGACGTCAGATCCTATATTCACGCCACGTGAATTATGCTGCAGTACCTTGAGGGTCATCATCATTATCGGTGATTCCTCTCGCGCTTGTTAACAGTTTACATTATTGACTGGTAATCAAGCGATGTCTTTCCATGTTCGACTTCAAGAAATTCTCACATGGATCGACTTGTACTAGAGTGAAGATCGGACAAGTTTGAAGACCCCGGATCTAGTTTCATCCATCCGGGCTGCGATATATATTCAGGAGATAAAAACATAGACATGTGCAGCAGATGATCATCCTACTAAAAGGATGATAATTAAAAGCAGAGAATTATCAGTCTATTATCAGACGATCGTTTGTTTATGTACAGCAAATGTATTTATAAAGCTGAGCATGGGAAATGCCCGCATCAGCTAGATCATGAAAAGAAAGTATGAAAAGATAATGTATTGTATTGTATTTTGTTACAGGTCACCTCCCGACGATTGAATGAACTTCAGATCCTCCTAATAAAGCATTTCACCCGATAAACGACCTCATACTTTAGGGGGCAACTGTTATAGACATTTTTGTGCCTTACAGCATGGAGCATGAAATGTCAATAATCTGAGGGATCCAAAGTCCCTAAACATGTTGTTCTTACCCTTAGAGGAACAAGGTCAGCAAACCACAGCACTTCAGATCAGTTCTCCACTGAAAAACACTCAAAAACAGGTTAATTTTGGATCAAAGCAGCTACTCCACTAAGCATCTGCGCTGAATGTCAAAAGCTCTATGGTGTACCTGTGTTGCATAGCAAGTGGAACAAAGGCTACCTGCGCTGGGCGTACTTTGACATGTGGAGGAATCTTTTCTCAATGTGCCAATGCCCAGGAAGCTTCCAAAATGACACTTGGATCAGAAGATTCGCCTAATGATGAGTTAAGAGCTTCTAAAACTCCAAGTGGAAGGTAGAAACTCCGAGTGAAGGACTAAAGAACAACTGGAGTTGAAGAGGACAACAAGTCACACATCAAGCTGACTTATCTTCACTCCAAAACTCTATATAAGGATCTCATCCCATGGGATCTAGAGGCCGGAATTTTGTGCAAAGAATTGTTGTTGGTTTACAGTAGTGAGTATTGGGTGATTGCTTGAGGGAGGTGAAGAGGAGATTTCTTTCCGTCGGGAAGGTGATGCTGGATTGGACCTCTCACGGTTGTATCACCGCCTAAACCTTACTTCCTTATATTAATAAAGCATTTGAGGTTCTTCTATTCGCATGTGTTTCAATGGTGTATTGTCTTACTTGCGTATTTGATTTATGCTAATCCTTGAATCAATTATGAATGCATGCTTCTTGTAGTTTCCTTTTCTTGTCTTGTTCGCAGGATCTCGTGTAGCTGGGCCCATGAGAAGACTTGGAGCTGGGAGCAAGTGGCAAAGAGAGAAGATTGGATCGACCATTTGCGCAAGACATCGGTAAGTGGATCTCTTCCTTTCCTCTTTTGCATGTCATAAAGAAGTAATCTTAGATAGCTTTGCTTCGGCTGTTGCTAAGGAACTATCACCCTTAGAGTGGGATAGGGTCATTCCGTGTTGGATACTTTTCCCCACAACAGTATCCCAATTAGGAATGGATTTAGTAGGTAGAGAGAAGTACCAGGAAGTAGCTTTACCTTCAAAAGTATATGGGAATAGTCTATAGACTACACCTTCTTCCAAAAATTAAGATTGATAGAACGTATAATATTATTGATATGTTCCTTAGGGGGAATTGCATTATAAGGATTAAATTTTGGTACCTATAATTTAGGGTGTTTAGGAAGAGGGTGATGTTGACCCCTGATATTCATAGCTCCTGGGTTTTTCCATTGCTTAGTGCCATTCTAGTAGTAACAGAAGTTGTACTGGTTACAGAAGCAGAAGTAGTGGCACTGGGTGATGATGATATAATAGGTGATGAAGGGCCTATTGAAATAGTAACAATGGAAGATACAATAGGTTGATTTAAAGAAGGAAATGTAGATGAGGTTGAGGAAGGAAGAATTTGTGGTGATGTGATGGTAGGTGTAGGAGGAGGTGAACTAGGAGAAGTAGTTTCAATAGATGTTGAATCAAAAACTATAACAGGTTTCTTTTGACGATGAGTGTCTAGTTTAAACTCGAATGGTTCGACTCCTAGTTTCTCAATTTGTGCTCTATTCAGGATGCCAAAACCCTTGAGTGATGATGTAACACTTCTTTCATATGATTCAAATACCTAGGGTTGATCTCTTGAAATTGATAATCCTTTGATATTTTGAATAATACTTTAAATTTCAAGTGATACATGTGGACCTTGAGGTAAGGGTGTATTAATTGAAGGCTCACCTAAAGATCTATGAATAGTACTAAGAAGAGTGTGAGAAGGCTCTACAACTTTAGATTATGGGGAAGGAGAACATGAAGGAGATCTGGAAGTTGTAGGAGAGAGTAAGGGTAGATATGAATGTAATGGCCCCGAGTTAAAAGTCCATATAATAAAGTTAATAAAGGAAAAATAAGACCAAGGTCATGGGACATGTATTCCAAGCTGAATGTTGGGAAAAACATCCTAGTGGGTGTTCATTTGGTTTATTATGGCTAAGGGAAATTGGAAAAGGCATTAAAAAGGAAAAGAGGCGTTAATTAACATTTTATTTATGAAAATAAATAAAAATAGGAGAAAAGGAAGGTGAAAGGTTACATAATTGCATGAGGGGGAAATTGAAGGAAAAATAGAGTAAATTGAAGAAAATAGAGGCCTCAATGATAAAAAGGCATCTGAGGATCAGTTTATGGCCTTTTGACGATTTTTAGGTGGATATCTCTTCTATTCTCTATTCTCTCACACTTAGATCATTCTTGGAACACTCTAGCATTAGAGAAAGGACAAGGAAAGCAAGGGACAAGCAAGGAAATTTTGGATCAAGCAGCTTCAGCAAGAATACTTGCAAGTAACATGTTCTATGTGTGATTTCCTAGCTAGTTTAAGAATACATGGTACATGCATGTATGTATTTGGTTCTCCTGTTATCATTGGCATGGGTTTTTCCAGGTGTGACGGTGGTTTCAGTCTTGCCTTACCATTTTCAGATAGTCATGGTGTGATGAGGTTCTTTCATTTGGTTGAGATTTGGATTTCCAGATGGTTTTGGAACTGGGTGAGGTGGTCTTAGGAAAATTCTCCAAGGGCCTAGGAATCCCTTGATCAGTTTTGGCGATATTGCGATAAATCCTAAGGGTTAATACAAGAAAATTCATCAAGGTATTAGTGAAGAAATTCGAAGGAATCCAAGCTTGTTTAGGGCCTAGTGCTCCCTTGACCGATTTTTGAAAGATTGTGGTAAATCCTTGATGTCTTTATTCTTGTTTTAGGCCTAGTGATCCCTTGACTGGTTTTAGCAAGATTGTGATAAATCCTAGTTGATCATGTGCTTGCTTTGGGCCTAGGAATCCCTTGACTAGTTTTGGCGAGATTGTGGTAAATCCTTAAGGTGTAGGCAGTTTAATATCCTGGAAGCCCTAGTTTTTTATGTCTTGATATCCCACATTCATGCTTGGAATATGGCATGGGGGTGATTGGTTGAAATAAATATTTGGTTCAACCAAATCTATGGTCGGGTGGTATATGGAAGTCCCAGACTTGGTTGGATTTTGAAAATTGTAATAAGAGATATTTTCCTCTTGCATTTCATGAGTATTTTTATTTGCTATTATGTGGCTTGGATAGTTGTTCTATCATGGTTATTATTCTAGCTATATGCTAGTTATAATCATGGTTCCATAAAAGGTTCTAGCTATGTATCTTGATGTATTTGATTTGTTGATGAATGGTTAATGAATGCATGAGCTAACTAATGTTATTTCAGTTATTATGAGAGGGAATTAGACCTTCTTGATGATTCTCATATAAGTATCAGATCCTTATGTTCAAATATGCATTCATGACCTATATATTACATCTTCACCATATGTTTAACGAAATGATTGTCATGGTTAGGAATGTTTGGGTCAAGTCATTGATAAAGTTTTGTATGAATGGATTAGTCTTGATGTTATCATTCTAGAAAGTCTCATTAAGTTTTGGGAAGTAGTCTGGAGACAAGCCCTAAAAAGGTGGCACTGGTTTTGAGGTCACGGGCTCAGAACTGAGAAATTGGGACTGCATTCCTACCTCGCAAGCTTATGCATGCGGCTGGAGGCCTATAGTTGCATGGATGCCTTTTCATGCCATCTACTGGGAGCCCAAGTCACAAAAAGTTCAATCTGACTCAGGGTTTGGGCACCTGGAGGGGTGGTTTAACTCTTGGGGTTCGTGTAGCTCCTGAGGAAGGTTAGTAAGGTTTCATTTTATTGAATCCATTTCATTAAGGTTATCAAGGAGGTTGAATCATGTCATAGTATCCCTCAGTTCATGTTTACCTTGTAGGCTGTTGAAAGTGGGTAGATATGGGAGGGGTGGTTATAATGAACTCTTTGAATGGATTTCAGTTTGTTGATAAGATCTTCTTGCCATTCACAGTCTAATGGCCCTCCTTCTAGTTCCAAAAATTTTTATGGCTAAAATTGTCCTCGTCAACATTTGGGAGACCACCCAGTCAGAGCCCCAAGTCAAAGTCTTTTTCGTTTGGGCTGGTGGTTCTTACTAGTTTTAAATTAGGTCTAGTTACCCATATGGGAATTGCTTTAGCAGATGGAGGCTTAAGAGATGGGAAATATAGAGAGAGAAGATAAGAATGGTTTGATAATTCTTAATGAAAACATTAAAATGAAATGTAAGCTAAACTATAAGATATGCTAATTAACCTAGTTGTTGATATACATATGTGAAGAAGAAAGATAACTCGTAACTAAATATATATATTCTCAAGTTATATCATTAATTACAGAAATTTGAAGATTAATTAGTTAATTCAATTAAATAGTTAATTGAATTAATTCATAAGAACATTCATATATTATTTCATTTCACTTATACTTGTAATCAATAGACAACAATACATAAAAAGTGATTGTGTTTTGATCAAACACTCATAAGCATGAGTAGCAATATATGAGAAAGGATTCAATTTATAAATTTAAGGAAAACACAACTGATGAAGGTACCAAATTTGTTTTACTTCTTTGCAACATGGAATTTGCAAATGGTTTGGAGCTTAAATTAAAGAAATAGAAAAGTGCAAATGTGTAACAAGGATTTCTTGCAAAATTTCAGAACCCCCTAAGCCTGGGCTCAACAAGGACTTAAATAGTTTTTCAATCAAAAGGAGAGAATAGTTGTAAGTTTGATATTCTCTCAACTAAATCTAAAACAAACTAGAAGAAAATAGACATTAGTTGCAATTTGGAAAGAAATAATCAACTCAAAGGAACAATTGTAGATGGGGAGCGAGTGGGTGTTTTCCATTGCTAATAGACTTCTAGAAGATGTGACAGCTCGTGAGGAGAGTCAGGTTTAATTCTCACTTGACATCTTAATACTTGAGCTTTCAATGAAGGCAATAATTGATTTACCTATTCAATAATGACCTTGGTTACTTGTAGTAACCATGAGTTTTAATAAGGAATTCCCAGGTTAACTCGAAATCCACCTTTGACAATTGTTCAATCCTTTTAATGAACTTTTTCCTGTCATTTTCCAATTCACTCTTAATATATTTGCCTCTGGGAGAGTCCCTTTTGAATCATTTATAATATATTTTCTTCCTTAATTGATTGAATGATGGATTGAACAACTGAATTATAAATTATTTCAAGATTTCTTACCAGTTTCTTAACCAAGAGTATCTCACCTTTCCAAATATGAAGCATTGTAGACTTTTTCATTTCATCAATACTTGGAAGGATTGGATAAAACCTTTTGGGGTCACCTTTCCATTGAAAAATCTAATTGATTTTACACTTAGCTTCATCATATTGGCTTTCAATATAAATGGCAACATCAAGGAAAGAGTTGACCGGGTTTTTTTGAGCCTGAATTATACTTAACTTGTTGCAGAGAAGTTGTTTCTCATGTTGAATTTATTGGTTTAATTCATGAGCTTCGTTATTTAATTTAACAAGATACAAAGTATTAGCCTCGGTTTGCTTTATCTTCCCTTATAATTCACCTATCTTTTCATCCCTCTAATTAATTTCATATTCATATTGGCCTCAAAGTAGGGAAACATGTGCTTGCTTTTGTGCTTGGACCTGTGACGATTCCTCTTCCAATTGTTATATTCTTTCAACTCTATCCTTGATAAATTCTATGACTTTAGTTTCTTTATCCACACTAGTAGAAGCATAAGATCCTACATATTGATTCAATTCCTCAAGCTCTTCATCAGGTGTTGTTGATGTGACTTTCCAAGCTATTTCCAATGAAGGTGCTTGTGAATCAATTCTTGTTGTTAAGACTTGTGTCCTCTTCTTCCCGCTCTTCTTTAGAATGGCATTATGTGGTGGGTTGTAGAATACCTCTATTGGTGTATTTCTTCAATGTTCAGCTGAATTGCAGTAGTTGGAGATGTTGGAATTGTCTCCATGCTAGGCTGAGAAATAATAGGTGTTTTAACAATAAAACATGGTTTTGTAAGAGCATTCTTTGAGATATTAGGAGAGACATCCACTGACTATTGTCCAAAAATGGTTGTAGCACTTGTTTTAGGCATTGTTGTTTCTTTCACTAGTTTAGATGGATTTGAAGTTATCTCTACAAATGCTTGCAAATCTTTGACGACATCATTAAGCACTAGATTTTCTGAAGTAGTTTATTCTTGAGAATCCACAAAAGAAACTTGAAAAAGGGTTGTAATTTGAGGAGTGACCTACTGTGTTGAAGAACTGGTAGCTTTTCCTGATATACCTTCACCTTCAGGCAATTTGAGAAAATGCAAAGGTAAGGTAGACCTTCTTGAGCATTTGTAAACTAAAAATTGTTGATAGTTGTCTTGACCGAGGTGTTTGGCTTTATTGCAAACAGATAAATAAGAAGCACCAAAAAATAATTCATCATAATGATTGGTTTCATAAACATATTTCATGATAATCGCATCAACAACTAAATTTTCGACCAACTTGGTAGGATCATGGGGCTTTGTAGGAATAATAGCCAACTTCAACTCATATAAAGGTTGTAGTTCCTTTTCAACATAAGTGAAATTGTTAAGGGTAAAAATACTAATTTGAAAAGGAAATTCAAGCCATGGTTTCTTGGAAACATTCTTTAATGCAAGGGTTATCTCTATTCCAACTGTTTGGTGAGCAACTTCTCTGCATAAGGTATTATTTAGAACATAAAACATTAAAACATGTAGTTTACCATTACTTCCCTGAACCCTAATATAGGTAAAAAATTCTTCTACGAACTAGTCCCCAATTCTTTATAGATTATCCATTGTTAATGTAGACATTCTTGGAGGCTTGGAACTGAAAATGCCTCAATAAATGGGAATCATGACAAGGTGACATATTTAATAAAAATTCTTAAAATAATTATCTTCCTACAATTTACTATGGTATATTTGGAAGGGAAAAGGATTAGCAAGTGTATATTTCTAGCCCATAGTTGGAAAATCCAAGGAGAAACAAATGGCATCCATTACAAAGGTATACATGTAAAAAGGAGGGTTGTGGGGGGGCGTTTGTTTGATGCAAAAATGGAGAATATGATTTTCTAGATTATAAAATAAGATTTGGGCCCAATTAGATATAAACCCATCAACAGCCCTATGAATGAGAGGGACCCAGACTACTATAAACTGAGAGACATTTTGATACCCAAATAACCTACAAACCATAGAAGCAACATAACCATAAGGGGGATTTAAGGATTGTATGAAGCAACATAACAAAAAGGAGGATTTAAGGATCGTATAAAATATTTTCTAGATGATTCCTCCTTGCATTTGTTAGGGTCTTGTATCCATTCTCTAATAAAACTAGGGATCTCTTTCTCTTTATTATTAGGTTCTTCTTTCACAAAGCCATCAAAAAACTGGGAATTATATATAAGATGTGGCTCAAGAAAATGATACATACCATGGAGATGTTCAAGCTTGAATGAGCCAATAATTTTCCCCCATGAAGTGACAAATTTCCTCTTTGCAATGCCCACATTCTCAACTACACAGTGAATCATATCTGTGTAGGAGAGAAGTATGGCATGCACAACAATTTTGTGAAGGTAGGATTTTGAGGCGTCTTGGTTGGTTGCCTCGAAATTTTTGTTTCCACCCTACTCTACAGTTGCCATTATCGACCTTAAGTAGTCTTCTGCTATGTCTTCCTCCAATAAATTGTATATCACATTCCAGAATGAAACATTAAAATCCATCATGCATACAATATCAGAAAATAGGAAAGAACCAGACAACTTCTCATTAATTTCTTCTAGAAATGGGCCTGTTGGTGGCCAGACCAAAGTCTTCTTCTTTGATTTAACCATCTCGACATTTGATACAGAGCTTATAGAGGTTTTATGCTGATACAAAGGAAAACTAAGGTTAGACACTCCTTTATGGGGTAAATGCGATAAAATCGAAAAATTAAATATAACTGCAATCAATCGTGAAAGCATTACATTTTTTCATGCAGGAGTAAAACACACGAAAGGTAGCCAATACAAGAAATTAAGTTTTGGGCACATTTTTCAATTTTCCACGTCAATATGGAAACTTCTCAAGAATGACAAGAGGTGGATTTTGTTATCACTCCATAATTTCCCTAGGCTAAGAAGAGAAACTTAGAGATAACCACAAACCACATGGAAGTTGGAATCTAGCCCTTGCAATTTCAGAGAGGGCTCTCTTTGTCTGAAATGTTCAATCACTCATATGTTCGGCTAGATATGATGCTCAGTAGGGTATGAATTTTAAAGGTTTTCAGGTAGGAAAGGAGACAAATCCATTGGGCATGTGATCATGTCTACCGGATTATGTTTGCAGTGATGAAATGAAGAGAAAATAGAGATTCCATAGGGGCGAGGTAGGTAGTATCTTTAGAGGTTTTTGGTTTTAGTTCATTGTAGGAGAGTGTGTGAAGGAAAAATGGAAAATGACAAAAGAGCATCAAGCATCAAGACGAATTCTAATTGTCATTTTAGCATAAAACATAGATGTCTAGCAAAACTGAAGCAGAGCACTGTTTAGAGTGAATCCGGAATCAAATATTTGTTTTAAATAGACAATAAAATATATCTTCAAAGCATGATTTGTAATAAAATATAATTTACGATAAAGTAAGAACATCTCCAAAGAAAACTAACTCAAGAATCCTTTCAAATTCCACCTTTTTATTTCATTCATTGTAAAAATGTCTCAAAAATAAGTGCAATACAATGTCTCTTTCTCCTTGACCCGACCAACAGCCAACTACAATGTTTTTATCTTTTTATTCATCATGAATGATTCGATCTCCTATCCTAGGTGGTCAAAATCATTGACCAAAACCAACTTTTAACTAGATACATCCAAAATCTAGTTCATATACTAAAAAATAATAGTTTTCCTTACAAACAATCCAAGCCTAAAACATTACTCACTTGGAATATTGACCAATAAACATTAAACACAACTCCTAAGATAATTTTCCACCTAACTCCATGAACTAAACCACTTCTCCATGTCAAAAATTTGAATTTTGAAATGAAAAATGTTGATTATCCAAACTCGCGGCTCATTAGGCAGTTTCGTAGCAAAACGAAGTAGCTTCCATTTTTTGTATGGTTGCGGCCACTTTATGTCAAAATGAAGCTAATGGGTATGTTTCAAATACCCCTGTGATGGTGTTGAACGTCTCTAGTAAGATTCAAAATGTCTGTAGACCTCCCTTTGACCTATTCCCCACTTTCACAGCAAGACTGTCAACTTTCATAGCGTGACTAATATTCCTTTAATATATCATAAACGGTGAATCATATTGAACTAAAATTTATACAGAAAGTTAATATCATAATAATTATTCTCCACACCAAAAGTGAGCCAAATCTGACTTACATAATTCGAGAAAATATGAAAATGGATGTAGGTGACAGTAGCTTGTATCTAGAAAATAGTGAAGCATTTTGAGCTCAAATTAATTGGGTTTATTCATCTCACTCTCATGCATATACTATACATATTTTAGGGAAAATGGTTACAGGTTCTAATAGATATGATGAAAATATGGTGACTGTGTGAAAACGCAGCGCAAAAGTGTAGCACTCCATGGTTGAGATACCTCTGATCAGTCCCTGAGTTTCTTGATGACTTTAGTGGGCATGAAAAGGCCTAAATAACATCATCTTCCTCCTTATAAACTTTATTTTATCTCACAAAGCCCCCCAACCCTCTAAATTTCACTTTCATCAAAAATGCAGCGCCAATGAGAAAGTGTAGCGCCACCTGTCCTCTATAGAATTTGATCAACAGTGATGTCTTTGAACAAGATGCACATCCTTTTCATGATGATAACATAATTCTAACCATGTTGGAGACCCCTCTCAAACCTTTCTTCATAAAAAATACCAAACATTTATTTCCACACCCAAAAACACAGCGAAGATGAGTTTTTTCTCTTGCAGGATTTATATGACTTTTTGTTGGTTCATACATGCAATTGAGGATTCATTCAGCATTAAGGGATAAGGATAAAATTCAATTTGCATCTGTGAAGGAAAATTAACTATCGGTATGTGAGAATTGTAGTGTTATGTGGACTTGTAGCGCCCCTGCCTCCCTTTCGCAACGATGATTGCTTTGATGTAGACTTAACCTCTAAACTTAGGTGACCCACTTATGATACTCAAGATTTGATGATATGAGCCCTATACTCCTCTATAATGACAAATGACCCCTCATAATTGTTAATTCAAATCATGACTCCTTATGACGTTATAGTTTGAATTATGGAAAAAATACTCTTTTTTGACTCAACATATTTCCAATGGCACTTTGAAAAAATTGGCCTCTTTGTACAAAAAAAACCCCTTTAGACCATGACACTTATGAAACCAGGACTAATAGTTACAAAAATGACCTCAAATGAACTAATAAGACAAAAGTGATTTGGATTCCCATATTATAGGACCCTAACAGATTTGAACAAAATATGTGTTGGTTGTCGTAGTGGGTGTTTACATCTTCCCATGAACTAAAGCCTGAAAGGAACAAATGATATGTGCTAATGGAATTGTCGGGGTGACTAAATTTGAGATGACATGGTGGGTAAACATATGTAATCTAATGGAAAATATTGTAAATGAATATAATTGTCATGTTGATAGGTTGATACATCCCGTAGATGGGATCCCTAAAGAAATAGGAGGAGTTCATGTTAAAAGTTTCAAGTGACCTTCGGGATTACGTGGAAGGTGGGAGCTAAAGTCCTAATAATATAACTAGAGTGGAAGCATGAGCAGGTCCTACAAGCATAGGTTACATGTTGATTTGTCCCAAGAGTTTGTCCCTCGCACTTTTGAATGGAAGAGCACATGAAACCTTTGGGGAAGCTTGTTTCAAGGTGACGTGGAAGGATGGTGACGTGAGGGCGAATCAATGCTATAAGTCAAGTCTTGTGGCAAGAAGGGCCCCAACGTAAGAAGTCATCCTTATGTCACCCTGGAAGGTGATCCCAGGACAGATTTAAAAAGAGGAATTTGTGAATTTCCCAAGGAAGAACCTCCGAGAAATGTGTCAAGCAATATAATAAGGTGCGTGAAGGTTCAAAAGGGATTTTATTAACACATGAAAACATCATACTTTTCTCTTTTAAATAGCACTCGACTACGGTGGTTTTTGCCTTTGGACTTATTAATATATTTTATTAATACTACATGGAATCAAACTTTAGGCTAAATATAAAATTTAAGACCTTTTGAGTTTTTTAAATAAATATTAAAGAAAAGTATAAGTTTCAAAATTTAACAAGGTCCCAATTTTTTTATTATGGTATAAATTCAAAATGGGGTTTGTGTTTGCTACAACAGGGTAGTACCTGAATCAATCAATATTATTACCGTTTTCTTTTTTGATGTATCCTTCTATCTCCAGGGTTTATGGAGTAGTAATGCTAGCCAATGCATGACGAGATATTGTTGAAGTAGTTTCTTCTAGCTCTATATCTTGTTATGGTTCTACTTCTTATTTTTCTTTATCTTCATAGTTTATGTAGTATAATTTATTCCCATTTCATTTATGCGCCTTATTATACTTGTTGTCACAGTTGAAACACAAATTATTCGCTCTTATTTCATCCATTTTCTATGGTGCGAGTCTTGTTGGTTTAGGAGAGGGAACATGATATTTTGTATAATTGTTAGTGACCAATTTTCCAAAATTCATATTTTTACCTCTAACTTTATTTGCTCGAATGAAGGCATACTCTAGGGACTTTTGTTTAGAGAGACGCACCTCAAGTGTATGATTTCGTTTAAAGTTCCCATAAATATGTCTAACAAATTATCCTCTAAAATGTTCTTTACCCTGAGACTTAGCTTTTGGAATCGTTGAATATGCTCTATAATTGGGCCTTTTTACCGAATATTTACCAATTGACTAAGGAATGTATTTCCTTAATATACACATAATTTGTATCAATTCCTCCATAAAAATGGACCAGGATACAACAGAATCCATTTTTCTTTTGAAAATCCATTGATACCATACAACTTGAACCTGTTCTAAAAACATGGATGTAATATTTCTCTTTTTTGAGGATGTCACTCAATACATATCAAATTATTGGTCCATCTATAATATCCATTTTATAGGATTATTACCATCAAATTTCTTCATATCGATCTTCAAAATGTAGTTCCTTAATGGTGCTAACTTGAAGCCCTGATGATGTGGATCTTGGAGTGAAAATTCATCACTATGGTTTTGTGATTCAATATTTGTGCTCTCCAATTATGATAAAATAATTCTCGTATGTGATTGATTTCAAACATAATTGTTCTCCTTATCTTCATTATTTCCATGGATCTCTATATCCTTTTTCGGAAGCCTCTCTAAGTTAAGGTTTTCCATGGAGTTCATGGATTTTTGTATTTCTTCATTGTTTTCATTCGTCTTTTTTTCCATTTCATCCATTTTGTTTTCCAATTTATTTTCCACCTCTTTAATATTATGGAAAATTCCTTGTCTTTATTCTTGAGTCATAGTGGAGTGCTATGGGGATTTAATTGATATATTATATTTTGAAGAAACCTTAGGATGCATCTAATAAAAATAATAATGCTCTTTTTTTCCTCTTTATCATAAATTTTAAATCTCCAAAAATGGATCTTCCAAACAAAAGTTAAGTCACTTGTAAGTTATGTACCTTTAAAACCTTAATTTGGATACTATATGGATGAATAAGCTTGTCTTGATATATAAGATTTGATTCCTTCTACATACTCTGATATGTCTTCTTTGTTTTTCCACTTGTCTAACCAAAATTTTATTTGTCAGGATAAATTTCCCAAAACTTGTTGATTTTTTACGTATTCCCAAGAGTGAACTTGTACAACTTAGTATGTGTCTTAATATCTCTACAAAACTCACAGTTTGAAGTGACCTAAAAAAAAACTATAGTGAAAATTCCAAGATTACTTGTTTGAAAGTGATTTTAGGACCATTCACAAACACTAAATTCCATAGAGTATATGTCCAAAAATATAGTGACAATGAATCTGATATTTTTACCAATTATTCCCCTATATCTTTTCTTAATATGCTCACAATTTCATAGTCTGAACCTTCTAGAAAAAGGTTATAGGGAAAATTCCAAGTTCACTCTTCTAAAACTGAATTTGGGACCATTCACTAACCCTCACTTACATAGGGTGTACCTCCGAAAATATAACGAACTAGAAATTGAAATTATGTATAGATGTACATGGGACCTATCCTTAATTATATAAGAATTTCACTTTCTAAATAATCCACGACTTAGTGAAAATGCCACAATGACTTTTTTGGAGCAACAAAACCCTAGGTATGTATGCTTTGATACCAAATGTTATGAACCATGCACCTTAAAAATGATAAGAAATTTCCATGGGGTGTAGCTCGGTTGGCAATCACCATGATATGAATTATTGTGTAAACAAAGAGATCAAAGATTCAAATCCCCAAGATTTAACCTGGTGTATGGGAGGATAGGTCATAGTCCCTAGAGGTTGTAGTGATAGCAGCCGGAATCGACTATGTGTCATGCAAGTACAAGACTAACCTAGTTGTTGATTCTTCTAGTTACCAAAAAAAAATTATAAGAAACCAATAATTACACTCCACATAAAGCAAAAAATATATCCTTTTACAATGTATGAGATCAGATTCGATGATTCTGAGACTAGGTCTCCTCAGTGTGTGTGTGTGTGTGTGTGTGTGTGTGTGTATATATATATATATATAAGACAAAAGGTACAATTATAATGAAAGGGCATAATGAACAATACAACAATATAATGTAATATGTAGGCTTTAATAATGGGTTTTAGGGTGAAGATGGGGCTTGTCTAAGACAACCTTCTTGCCAGCTTATTCCTTCTCTTTAGGATTTTGATTTTATTTTCCTAAATAATTGAAAGGATTACTATGGATATCAAATCGTATTTCAAATAAATTTCTATCATTTTGAGCTTACTTGTAATTCAACTAAATCAAATAATACATAAAACTAAACATGATTTTTCATCAAACATAATAAATCAAAATAACTATGAAAAATAAAAGTGTAATTGTTATGAATTAAAATATTCTCGTAGCCTTCAATAATTTCTTCTTAAAATGTACATAATAAATTCATGACCTTTTTTCTTCCTGTTATCACTTGGAACTATAGTTCATGTATATAAGGTTGTCCATAAGTTTTATATAAAGCTTTGAAGTCTTGTGAATAGGTTTATTAGTATATGTCAATTTGAAATTTGAAATTCAAGAGGTATTGATGTGAATTCATGTAAAGGAAAAATCATTAGACACCCTCCATCATTGTTAGTTAAAGCATGTCATGTCATTGGTACTTTGCGCAGTTTCGCAGCGCAGGTTTGATTGGTCAGTTTAGCTGTGAAATGATGTTTTCGTGTTTTCGCAGCGTTCTGTTTGTCAGCGATTTCGTAGCGCATCTTGTTAAATTTGAACTGCCCGCGCTACGAAATCGGGGTTTCAGGGTTTTTTGTAGCGCTTTTCCTTTGAATGTCAAATCCGAGAGTAGTGAGTCATAGGTCCGTTCATGATTGTCAGTTCACATCCTCTCCATGTCATGACAAACCATTATTCCGCCATAAGGTCCGAAGTCATGTATTTGAGTGTTAGTTTAAGGGATGTTACAAGAGATGGTTATATCATAATGGGTTCTTCATATTATGTAAACATGTTTGCTGTATGAGAAGCCCAAGTTCTTATTTAAACGGACTACTGCAAGCGAGCCTGCACTCCAAAGTCGAAGTTTGTTTTCATGCTACAAGCTACCATTAGTTTCCTGTGTAAAAATATTCAAAGCAGCATGGAAAGGAAGGAACACCGATCTGGTAAGTGTGTGAGGACAGAGCCGGAGGGGTTAGATGTTACTCTCAGGAATGAAGGTGTAGCAAGAGCCTTTCAAAACGCTGGCTGCTGGCGGTTTTGCGAAAAATTGAAGGGAGGACATGCAGAAGTGACAAAGGCTTTCGCATTAAATTTCACTGGACTGAATTCGAAAGTGGCAATGTTAGAGTTTCCGGTGTCTCCTGAAGTTATTTCCACTGTCACTGAAATTCCGAGGGGTGGCCAAGAATGGTTCAAAAACTTCAAGTTCGACATGAGTCCCTGCAAAGAGTTTTTGAAGGAACCTTATGTAGATGAAGACCTCACCAAAGCAGTGCCAAGGAGTTATATAAAAGAGAATTATGCTATGCTCTTGACATGTATCCAGAAGTACCTGACATGTGAGGGTAGGTACAATAAAGTTTACTCCTACCACTTCAAACTTCTGTTACATTTCACAGGTAAGGTTTCTATAGACATACCTTTCTATTTGTTCAGGAGCATTAGCAAAATGTGTGATAAGATTCAGTTAAAGAAAGATGGTTGTGAAACATCCCTTTTTCATCATGGTCTAGTAAAGTTGCTGGTGTTGGATAGTTTACAAAAAATTGGCAAAGATTGGGATTCATTTGTGTTTATGGCCGGTTTCCCAAGCAAAACAGGCCTCACTCCATTACCTGTGAGAGAAAGAGAAGAAAGGAGTGAAGAACCCACTTTGGCTGAACTTAGAAGAGAAGTGACAGACCATAAGAAGCCTAAAACTAAATCAAGGAAATCAGAAAAGTCTGTGGCAGCTAAAGAGACACCAGAAGCATCAGTGAAGAAAACTCCTAAGCCATTAGTTAAAGAGACACCTGAAGCATCAGTGGAGAAAACCCCTAAGTCATCATCAAAGGAAACACCTCAGTCATCAAAGCAGAAGACTCAGAAAAGGAAGGATGAAGCTAAATCCAGTGAAGTTGAAAAGATTTCAAGGGTGAGAACTAGAGGTCAACTAAACAAGGAGAAAGGAAAGTCAGTCCCTGTGGAAGAAAGTCCTATTTCAAAAGGTAGTTTAAATGACTTACTTGAAGCCATTGAACTAGAGCAAGATCATCCAATACAAATTGAACCACTAGAATTTGAGCAAGATCACTCGGTGCAGCCAATGCATATTGATCTAACTCAGTCCTCACCTGAAAGTTCTAAAAAATCAAAGGCTTCTAAAAGGTTGAAATTTGAAGAGCCAAGTAAAGAATATGCCTTCAAGCCACGCAGACCAGTTACAAGAAGGCAAATCAAAGAAGTGGAGAAAGCTCAGAAAGAGAAGGCACCTTTAAAAATGCCTAGGGCAGAGGTACTTGAAGTTTTCACTGGAATAGTTCAAGCAGCCAAAAGCAAGAACAAGGATAATAAGGTTATCATCAGTCAAAGTGGAAATGTTATTGCTATTAAGAAACAAGCTGGAGCAACAAAGGAAGAAATACCTCAGATTAAAAATGTTTCTAAGGAAAGAGCAGTAAGGTATACAAATTATAAAAAGGCTGTAATGAAAGGCAGAACAAGTTTGATTAGTCAAGCTGACTCAGTATCTGATGCATATGTGTGGACAGTGCCAGCTCTGAAGCAGGCAAAAATCATGAAACAAATGAATACAAGCTTAAGAGCAGAAAACAAGGTGTTAAAGGAAGAAGTTAGCAGCTTGAAAAGGAAGCTAGGCAAACTAGCTAATTGATTCAAGGGGAAATTTGCCTTTCAAATTTTGGTAAATTTTGGTTATCATCATTTTGAAACTTTTTGAAGTCCTGACACCTGTGTAAAATGGCTGAAGAAATCACAGAGTTAAGTCATTGTTGCTTTAAGGTTCATATGCTTAGTTTTGATTACCTACAGCAGTTTCGTAGCGCGCTACGAAACTGCTGTAGATGACTGTTTATGTGAAAAATTTGAAGATTGAATGCTGAGGTCAGCAAATCTTAAAGGGATGACTCGAGGCTAGCATGGGGATTATAGAAAGTCATTCAGATGTTTAAAAAGGTGCCAGGTGTAAGTATTCAAGGAAAAGGTGAAATTTTGTCTTTTGTTAAAGTTTTCACTTTATCTCCGAAATTTTAGGGTTCTGGTAGGGTTGCCGAGGTGTGGAGTGGTACACCTGTTCAGTTATGGGATGGCCAGATCATAAGTTTTCTTCCATCATACGGGACTATTAGAGGATTAAATGGCTTGAAACATGATCTTAAATGCATGAACACTAATGGGAGACAGAGACCGTGAACATAGGGCACAGATTCTTATTTGTTGATGAATCATCCACATATCAGGCATCCGAAGCTGCTCATCCAGTGAATGTGCTTCCAGTTTGGTTTGGCTATTATTGAAGTGCTACAGGTGTCAAGTTTCAAGAACGCATCAATGTACACGAGGAGATAGACTTGAAGTTTCAATGGAATGGAATCCTCTGTTTTCGTAGCACAATACCTTTTGTAATTAATTAGTTTGTTTAAGATATAGATAAGGTAATTAATGATAGAATTCCGAGCTCCCTTCATGCTTGTTGAGGAGTCTCAGGTAGTAGGATTTTGGTTTGCTATATATAGAAATGACTCTGATGTAAAAAAGGTTGGACATTTTATAGAAAAACAGAGTTATTTGGGCCATTGTAAGACTTGTGACAGTAATAGTAAAACAGTGTTGATTTCTTCTCAAGATTCTCGATGGATTATTGTGTTCAAATATAATGATGGTGTTTTATATTTTATGTTCTTTTACAGCCTTGTTGTAACACAATCACTCAGAATTCATAATCTTATGCTCTGACTTCCTGTGTGTTTGGCAAGCTGTGGTTTTGATGGAGTATGTTTGACATGTAATGCAAAGAGCCTTGACTTCCATGAAATGACTATGTTTTTCCTGTTTACTTAGTATATGAGACTCCATAGCCCAATGAGAACCAGTTTGATATGTTTCCAACCAGCTTTTGCTTTCATGACTGAGTAAAGAGTTAGCCATCTGTTGTAGTGAATGATTTTTATCAAGAGTTTGTGAGAGAGCCCTCTCTGATCAAAGAGGCTAAGCTTTGATCTAAAGTTAGGTTGAAAGAGTTACATGAAATCTTGCTTGGTTGCAGCCCTCAGTAGTGATTTTGTGATAACACTTCCAATTTTCCAAGGATTTTTATTGTTGATCTAGAAAAAGAAATTGATCCAAACATCCATAATATTTCCATTTTTCCAATAAGCCATTTCTTGCTCAATTTGGCCATCTAAAACTCAAGATATGGCTCTCGAAAGTCAGGACTCAGTAGCCATTTATTTCACCCTAGATTAATTCTAATTCATTTATATATAGGATTATATTCTATTCGACCTGCATTGTGGGAAGGCATTTTGAAGTGTTTGTGTTGTTTTTTTTGCCCATAGTAGGTTTTATGAGAAGTTATAGAAAGTATGGAATGGGGATCTCAGGGTAATATTTTGGTTAAATGCACATCAAGGGTCCATCATATCCAAGGAAACTCAAAATATCACAAGTGTGAATCACTCAAATATCTAGATAAATATAATAAACAAAATAAAAATAAAAAGTAATAAAGTTAAATAATAAGGAATAAAAATAATTTTGAAAAAAAAGGGCCCATATTAACCATGTATCTCGAACCTCTAGAACATTTAGATATCTAGAAAAAATAGAAAATTTGCAAGTGTGAAACATCTAGATCTGAATATATCTAGGATCTAAAAAATCCAAAGCATATTAATACATCACAAAGGTTTAGATATTCAGATGATTAGAATGACATACCATATCTCATATCCCTAGATGTTCTTACACATTAATTGTGAAATGGATCTTTGGAATATAAAACATCCAAGATATAGCAGTAGTGCCCATGAGTAAACCTTCCATATATGGATTTTGTTGATAATAAATGATATCTGATATCTGGGAGTTATGAATGAGTTACAACAAATGTACCTTCCAAATATGAATATGTGTTACTTATGTTTGAGTTATCCATCATCTTTAAGATTTAAACGAGTTGCAATAAACGGGTGTCACGGATCTGGATATACTTGATGATGTAAGGTATCTAGTATCCAAATCAATACAAATGAATTACAATGACCCATCTCTTGCATCTGGATACATGTAACTTGAGACTAAGATATCCAGTATCTGACATTTGGGTCATTTTACTAGTATTCTAATAAGATTAACTAGTATTCTAATAAGCTTAACTCTAGATCTTGATCCAACATATCCAAGAAAACCCAAAAAGTCACAAGTGTGAAACACCAGAATATATGGATAAATATAATAAATAAACTAAAAATAAAAGGTAATAAATTTAAATAATAATTTAGGTAAAAAAAATTAGACAATATTAACCATGTATCTAGATCCTCCAAAACATTCAGATATCAGGAAAAATTAGAAAATTTGGAAGTGTGAAACATTTGGACCTAAATATACCTATGATCGGATAATCCAAAGCATTTAAATACATCACAAAGGTTTGAATATTTAGATGATTTGAATGAAACACCATATCTCATAACCTTAGATGTCTAGATAGAAATCAATTGTGAAATAGATCTCAGGAATCCAAAAAATTTGAGATATAGTAGTAGTGCCCATGAGCAAACCTTCCAGATATGGATCTGGATGATAATAAAGATATTAAATATCCAATAGTTGTGAATAAGTCAAAATAAATGTACATTCTAGATCGAATATGTGTTACTTATGGTTAAGTTATCAAGCATATTTAACATTTAAATGAGTTGCAATAAACAGGTGTCCCAAATCCCAATATAATTAATAATGTAAGGTATCTACTATCCAGATCATTCCAAACGAATTACAATTAGTCATCTTCTATATTTGGATACATGTAACTTGAGACTAATATATGTGTATGTTATGCTCTTAACCTGCAAAATGATACCCAATACAGAATATGCGAAGAAAAGATACCTAGAACACAGAATAGCAATGATTTTATTATTCAGAGAGTAATGTTCACTTGCCTCTTCGAGGGGGCAACCTCCAATAGAGCAGGGCTCGATTACAAAATAAGACACGATACTCCTCGCATGGAGTCTCTATCCTTTATATATGACTCATACATGCAATACCACGGGCCAATACCGTGGGTTTTATTAATACCATCTATCTAATACTATGGCCCATTTGCAACTAACTGTGGTCCTGTCATTAATTGCGGGTTAACCACTTACAAATATTAATATGGGCTTTATTGACTCTTGACTATGACGTGATCCCATGACATAAATAAGGGGGTTAGGGTGGGACCCTAACATGCCCTCCCCCTTAAAACTAGCCTTGTCCTCAAGGCTGAAGCTGCAGAAACTGCTGAAGAATAGTGGCTGGTTCCCAAGTTGCATCTTTCGGAGAGGTGTCTTTCCATTTGACAAGAACTTCCTTAATCATGCGGCCGTGCAGGTGTTTGTCTCTTGTGTCTAGAACCTGTTCGGGTTGAAGCCAGATTGACCCTTCTTCATCCAATTCAGGTAGACTGGTTTGAACTCGGCAATTGTTCCCGATCACTTTCTTGAGGCACAATACATGGAAAACTGGATGAATTTTTGCAGTAGGTGGCAAAGCCAACTTGTAAGCCACTTCTCCAATGCGCTGAAGTACTTGGTATGGTCCGTAGAATTTTGGAGATAGCTTCTGAAAACCCTTGTCTTTGAGTGATGTTTGCTTATATGGTTGCAGCCTCAAAAAGACCTGATCCCCTTCTTGAAATTGGCGCTCTGAGTGATGCTGGTCTACCTGTTGCTTCATGCGGTTCTGAGCTTGATGAAGATTCTCTCTAAGATGGGCGAGCATGGTTGCGCGGTGTTGTAGGAGTTGATCCACTGCTTGTACTTTGGAGCACCCCTTGAGATTAGAGGTAGGGGAAGGCAGAAGTTGACCATATACTGCTTCATAGGGAGTCATTTTGATGGTGGCATGATAGTTGGTGTTATACCACCATTCAGCCAGAGGTAACCACTGTACCCAAAGGTGTTGCTTTTCTGACGTGAAACACCTAAGGTAGGTTTCTAGACATTTGTTGACGGCTTCAGTTTGACCATTTGTTTGCGGATGATAGGAAGTACTGAGTTTTAGTTGAGTGCCTTGTATCCTGAAGAGTTCCTGCCAAAAATTACTGGTGAATATCGGGTCGCGATCGGACACAATAGAAGTGGGCATGCCATGCAATTTGAAAATCTGATCCATGAAATATTGAGCGACCAAAGTTGGTGTAAATGGGTGGGGTAGGGTGCAAAAATGAGCATACTTTGATAGTCGGTCCACAACCACCATGATGACTGACTTGTTCCCGGACTTTGGAAGACCTGTAATGAAATCCATAGAAACTTCCGTCCAAATTGATGTCGGAATGGGCAATGGTTGTAATGTGCCTGGTGTGTTGACGGTTTCCCCTTTGTGGCGTTGACAGACATCGCATTCTGCTACAAAAGTAAGGATGTCCTTTTTCATGCATGTCCAAAAAAATGATCTTCTAGTGCGAGCATATGTCTTCTAAAAGCCCGAATGTCCTGCAATGGGCAATGAGTGCAATTCTGCCAAAATGCGACCTTTGAGGGTGGATGTTGGGGATATTACGACTCTGTCCTTGTAGTGAAGAATATCATCCTGCCACGAGTAGCCCTTGGTGGAATTTGGATCTACCTGCAATTGAGAAATGAGTTGGGATAGCCCGGGGTGTGAAAACCATTCCTTGCGAGCCTCTTCAATCCATTCTGGAATGGGGAGGGAAATTGCTAGTAGAGTACTTTCTTCCTCAAATTGGCGAGATAATGCATCTGCTACACTATTGTCTTTCCCTTTCTTGTAAATGATCTCATAATCATATCCCAGCATTTTGGCGAGCCATTTATTTTGTTGTGGGGAGGATAGGCGTTGCTCCAAAAAATATTTAAGACTGTGATGATCTGTGTGGATTTGGAAACGTCGCCCCAATAAGTAAGGTCGTCAGGTCTCGACAGCATGTAAGATGGCCATCATTTCTTTTTCGTAGGTAGATTGGCCCAGATTCCTCCCACTTAGTTGTTGGCTTGTGAAGGCCAAAGGTCGCCCTTCCTGCATTAAGACCGCCCCAATACCGGTCCCCGAAGCATCACATTCAATGACAAAGGATTTGGTGAAGTCAGGTAGTGCTAAGACTGGAGTGGAACACATGGCATTTTTGAGAGCGGTAAATGCCTGTTATGCTTCCTCATTCCAGAAGAAGGAATTTTTCTTTAGGAGTTGAGTGAGGAGCTTCGCTATGCGGCCATAGTTGCGGACAAATTTACGATAATAGCCTGTGAGACCCAAAAATCCTCTCAAGCTCTTCAAGGTCTTAGGTTGAGGCCATTCTTGCATTGCCTGGATCTTTTTGGGGTCCACCTTGACACCTTCACGCCCCACAATGTGGCCCAAATACTCAACTTCCTCCATGCCAAACGAACACTTGGACATCTTGACAAGTAATTTATGCTTGCGGAGCAGGTGTAAGAGTAGATCTACATGCTGAAGATGTGCAGCCCAAGTGCCACTATAGATGAGGATGTCATCGAAGAAAACAAGGACAAATTTCCTGAGATATGGTTTGAGAATGTGATTCATAAGGCTCTAAAAAGTAGAGGGGGCATTACAAAGACCAAATGGCATGACCAGGAACTCATAATGGCCTTCATGAGTTCGGAAAGCAGTCTTGGGAATGTCGACTTCCTTCATGCGAATTTGGTGGTAGCCTGAGCGAAGATCCAACTTAGTGAAGAATTGAGCCCCATTGAGTTCGTCCAGCAAATTGTCAACCACCGGAATGGGAAATTTATCTTTGACTGTCAACTTATTGAGGGCCCTGAAGTCAGGACACATCTGCCACTCCCCATCTTCCTTGAGCACCATGACCACTGGCGATGAATAAGGACTAATGCTGGGACGAATGACACCTACTTCCAAAAGTTCCTTGATGATTTTTTCTATTTCATTATTTTGGGTGAACGGATATCTGTATGGCTGCACATTTGGGGGTTGGGCCCCTGGAACCAAGGTGATGCTATGATCATGTTCCCCTCGCGAGGGTGGAAGCTCATGAGGCTTGTCAAAGACCGGCAGATGGTTATTTAAAATCTGTTGCATCTCAGGATGAATTGGCAGAGACTTGGTTTCGACGACCTGGATGGCATTAAATTGAGCTACCACTCCATGATTGCCCTTTTTTAACAACTTTTCCATCCGATGCGAGCTAATGATAGAGGGGGCTCCCGCCTGGAGTCCACGGAGGGTATGTGTGTAGTTGTTCTGCTTAAAACTCATATATAACTCCTGAAAATCCATTGTGATTGGCCCAAGAGTGTGGAGCCATTCAGCGCCGAGGACAATGTCGCAACCCCCCATGTGTATGGCAAACATGTGGGTTTTCAACTGATAATCCCCCATTTGAAGTTTGACATTTTCACAGCGGCCTTCACATTTCATTGTGCCACCATCCGCAATTTTGACTTGGAAGTTAGAAACTGCTCGTACAAAACAATGCACTGCTTCTGCGATTTTTTGATGGATGAAATTATGGGTACTTCCACTATCAATCAAGACTACTACTGGGCGATGTTTAAGAAAACCCCTGATTTTGAGAGTTTGAGGGGAAGAAATCCCTGCCAACGCATGCAGCAAAATAACTGGTTCGTCAGAGACATTCTCCTTTGGGTTGTCTTCTTCTAGCGCCTCATGTTCCTCAAGTGGTGGATCTTCCTCTGTTGAGCTGTAGTCGGTGGCATCTATTTGAAAAAATTTGGGCTCCTTGCATTTATGACCTGGGGAGTATTTTTCATCACAGTAGTAACATAGTCCTTGCTTCCTTCTTTCAGCCATTTCCGCAGGTGACACCTTTTGGACCTTAAGTGTTTGAGTCGTGTTGTGAGCCTGTGGGGGACAACCTTTAGCGGGGAAATTTGGGCGACTGTATTGGGCTGCTAATGCACGTTCCACGTTACGGGCTACCTTGCAAGCCTCTGTCCAAGTGGGAGGGTGGTGCAGTAAGACTTGAGCTTTGATGGCTTCTTTAAGACCACTGATAAAACATTCCGTGTAGAACACATTTGAGAGACCCCAAGTGCGGAAGGCTAAGGCTTCAAAAGCTGTAATATATCCATCCACTGTACCTGTCTGTCAGAGCTTAGTAAGACGACCCAAAAAAGAGTCCTCCTATTCAAAGCGGTCTCGAAGAGCTTTGGTAAATTGGGTCCAAGTCTTAAAGGTCCATTGCAACGTTGATGCCATTCCCACCATTGCCACCGTTCATTGTCCAAGTACATGCTCCCCAACGTAAGCTTAGTCGCATCATCTAAGATATGATTCAGTTTGAAATACTGCTCCATTTGTGCTATCCATGCGGACGGGTGAGAATCGTCAAATTTATGCATATCCAACTTGGGAGGTCGCTGACTGGGTGGTGGGTGGGTGTACCAGACGTGAGGAGAGTGGCTAGACTTACCCTCATTGTATTCATTGTCATTATACTCCTCCTCGTGGACTTGCTCCTTGCCCTTCGGGATTAATTGCTCGACCTGGAGACATAGTCCGGTAAGCTGCTTATTGATGGATTGGACGGATTCTTCAAGTTTGTCCATTCTTTCATTAGCCATTGCTTGAGCTCTAGTTTCTACCATACACCAACCTGATGAAAAATTGGGACCGCCTAAAAATTTTCACTAATAATTGAATGGTACCACCGTGCTCAGCTCGTCGTCCTGATTCTGATGGGCTAGATCACCAATAAGCGCCCTGGAAGATCTTAGACTCTTTTTTTTTTTTAAACTCCTAACGGATTTTTACTCCTTCCTGATCAATACTGCAGTCGCCAAATCCTCAAAATGTCAATGCGGCCAAAAGTCCTGCGAAAATTATACCTCGGTATAGGAACCCTTCACAACAACTCCGATCTGGTGGATCTGAGAGATCTGAATGGCGGATCGGATAGCTCTGGGCAGCGGAACGGACTGTTGTTGCGGATCGGCTGGCTCTAATAGATCGGAATGACTAATCTGTGAACTCGAGACTGCGGGACTGATGTCAGCTGTTGCTGCACCCCATTGCACCAGCGGATCTGGAATAGATGATGTGTGATCCCCCGATAGAAAAGGGAACTATGGTCTTGAGGAGTGTCAGGTGCTACAGATCGCAATATACATAAGGGTCTGGCAGTAGTACTCGGCCCAATGTTTCAGGGCTCTAACTAAGGAGGATCGACCGTACCCTTAGCCGTACAACCCGACTACCCTATCGTACGAGCGAGTAATCTCTCCGAGTGCTGTTCTCGGTGTACTGTAGCCACAAGACGGCTGACGGTTTATCTATGGCGACGTTTCAAGGGAGCCTAGGGGCTTCCGATATACCCAGAGGGTACATGGAAGACAGTCTGTGCGCGGTTCTGTCTAATGCGCTACTACTCGAAGGGGTACCCACAGGGGTTACAAGGGAGTCCAACAGATGTGACCACCTCTTGTATTTCCTGCGTGCATGCCTCCCCAAATCTGCAGGTTTATGCGCTCAACGATAGATCCCGTGGTTTAAAGACGCTGGAACACGTCTCTAGCCAAAAAAAAATTTGCTAAGAATTGGAGATCCCATCGGCCCTGGAAAGTGCTCTGATACCACTTGTTATGCTCTTAACCTGCAAAATGATACCCAATACAGAATATGCGAAGAAAAGATACCCAGAACACAGAATAGCAATGATTTTATTATTCAGAGAGTAATGTTCACTTGCCTCTTCGAGGGGGCAACCTCCAATAGAGCAGGGTTCGATTACAAAATAAGACACGATACTCCTCGCATGGAGTCTCTATCCTTTATATATGACTCATACATGCAATACCACGGGACAATACCGTGGGTTTTATTAATACCATCTATCTAATACTACGGCCCATTTGCAACTAACTGTGGTCCCGTCATTAATTGCGGGTTAACCACTTACAAATATTAATATGGGCTTTATTGATTCTTGACTATGACGTGATCCCATGACATAAATAAGGGGGTTAGGGTGGGACCCTAACATAGTATTCAGCATTGATCCATATTCATGAAGGAACAAATGAAATACATATATAAACATAAACATAATGATAGAGCAAAAATAGAACTTCAATTCATTAATAACAAAGTACTGAAAATTGTTTACATGTAGAATGGAACTAGACTAGCTTAGATGATGGTAGATCATCTATGAGAAGAGATGTGGCAGCTACATGCCTTCTTAATTGTGTTACAATGAGGCTTGAAGGCATATTTATTATTGAGAAACAATGGAAAACCCTAAGCATCCAAAAACCTAACCCTAATAAATGAAGCACCAAAAGTTTGTGGGCCTCATTGGGATAAATTAGTACATCAACTTCCTGGGGTTGTAACTTTGGCATACGATCTCTGTTTGATGCATATGTTACCTCATTATAAAGATTTATCTAAGGATTACAAATTTTTACTACCAACCATTATTGTAGGTTTGGGTTTTCTTGTTTTCCAAAAAAAATGTTGTTTATGGCCTCAAAACAGCTCTGAAAGTTCAAGACCCAAAAAACTACAAAAAATAGTAAATTGTGCTACAATTAAGGAAACTAAAATAAACAATGGTGGGGTTCCAAGTGGAATAGGAAGGTGGCCACCAATATCCACCTAGATCAATCCTCCACCCTTAGGAAGTAATGATCCCCATCACGTTGAGTGCCTCCATGAGATGGGGAAACTTTTTTTGAACTTGCCTCAGTGAGCCACTTGCCTTGTTGCAGGAGTTAGTCAGATTTGACAACCCGATATAGTTGGATTTTCTGTTGGTGAGTGTTCTTGATCTACATTTCCATGATTCGATCAGTTGTGGCATGTTCCATGAAATCTAGGTTTAGTTATTTTGGTGTGAGTTTTTTTTCAATGTCTGATGTTTCTAGTAATGGCGGAAAGCATGGCCAAAGTTGGTCCACATTGAACATTGGGTGAAAACAAGGAATGGGGAAATGTTGAGCTCAAAATAATTTTCTCCCATGACCTTGGTGATGGTGTCAGGCCCATATCGGAGTGGTTTGAGCTTCTGATGGGCTCCAATAAGGCACTCTTTCTACAAATGGAACCAAACTTTGTCACCCACCTGAAACTTGTGTGGAACCTAATGTTGATCATGTTGCTACTTGTACTTGGAATTGGACTTATCCAAGATGTCGTGCACGTATTCGTCAATATGTTGGATGTGTTCAATAAACAAGTTTGCTTTATCAACCTCAGACTATACATGTGTGTATTTTGTTTGTGTAGTCGCATGAGGCATGGAAATATCAATTGGACACAATGGTTGAAAAACCAAACCTAATTGAAAAGGACTATTGCAAGTCGAGCAATGGAAAGAATTTTTATAACTATGTTGTATATAAGGAAGTCTCTCATCCCAGTTTTGTGGATTCTTGGAGTTGTACATGTGTAGTGTGTGAACTATCGTCTTGTTGATGACCTCTGCCTGACCATTAATATGGGGGTGGAATGAATTGTTGGAAATAATACTGAGAGGGGGGGTGAATCAGTATTATCAAATTCTTTTCAATATGCCTTCCAGATTTATACTTTAATTTATTCTTCAGATATTGATCATTAATTTGTATGTCAGTGCCATATAATAATGAACAAGAACAAGAAAAATAGATAAGCACACCAAAGAACATCAGATATAAGGTGGAAACCCAATGTGGGTGAAAACCACCTGCTGCAATATGTCTCTATCTTCTTTCAATTAGAAACTTCTTTTACAAGGATTTTGTACTGGTGCAGTCCTTTACCAGTACGCAGGCTGCAACCTGCAGAGAGCTAAAACTCTCTCTTGTTTTCCAGTCTCTCCTGGAAGGGAGATACAACCCCCTTTGCTCTTTTACTTCTTTAAGGACCACGTTTCATTAATTTTCAGACTGGATCCAAGAAGATCAAATAATCATCAAGTACATGAAAATCACCCAATCTCCTTATACAACCAATGAATCACCCAACTTCTCAGAATGTTGTAAACAAAAAAGTAATACCATAAATCTAAACCCAGAACTCTGCAACAATAGATAAAAGACAGCCAATAAATGTTTCAAGACAGGTCTGCAACTTCACCAATATAAACCTGCGGATATCCGCAGCCTTTCTGTGCCTGAACTGCGCAGATCTGCACTGGATCCTTCTGCTGATCTGCGTACCACCGCACTTACTCCTTCTGCTGAACTGCGTACCTCAGCTCAGATCCGCACCTTCACTGTCGGTCTAACAACGTACCTCCGCACTAGTCCTTCTGTGCCTCTGCGTACCTCCGCAATGTGCTTTCTTCTGCGCTGCGTACCCCGCACTGTGCCTTCTGCTGCGCTGCGTACCCCCGCACTGCGTCTTCTCCTGCGCTGCGAACCCCCGCACTTACGCCGTGGATCGCCTGCGAACCTCTGATTAGGGCCAAATTAACAGTCCTCCAATGTGTCACAGACAGTCAGATCCACAGATCTGATCATGCACCCGAGAGATCACGACTTATCAATAGATTCGCCTTAAGTTTTCTCCTTGATTTAGATCTAGCTTTGTAAAACCAATTACCCAAAATTTCAGATCTTAAGATATTCAAATTTCACGAGTGTCTCTCCAAGTGATCTCCTTCCCCTTTTTATAGTCAATCCCTTATTCGCGCCATGGGACAAAACCATCAAACACCAATACAAGGGATCCAAATCAGGGTTCAACAATTTAGATCCTATTCCACGAGCCAAAACCATAGGATCATGAATGACGGGCTAAATACCAAGGGCAAAACATAAGAAACCCCACAAGAGCGCACTTCTCTGCATTGGAGTGAGTGAACTGGGGGACCGCACCTTATGAACGGAGAACCTGCGGGTATGTCCGCACTTCCTAAACGGCGAACCTGCGGGTCCGCACCTTTTGAACGATGCACCAGTGAACCTCTTATTTTCCATCATTTTGAGAGCCAAAACAGAATTTTGCCACTTGAGTGAGTTGCCATCAAGTACAACACCTGTATCATAGAGCCAAACCAGAATCATAATGCCAACAATCTCCCCTTTTGTAATTGATGGCAACCTCAAGATCCTCAACGTCATTCTCCCCCTTTGACATCAAGGGCAAAGGGTTGTGCTCCCCCTGATAACATGCTCCCCCTGACTATAAACCAGATCTGCAAAGGGAAAGAAATTTCTTCAAGAAGAACCATAATCCACCAAACACCATAATTGACCATGAAAGAGACATATTGCAGCACTATTCAGATCATCATCCATGATCTCCTTCTGTACTTCCTCCAAGATCTTCTACCATAATGCCAACAATGCATTATATGCTCCCCCTGAACTTGTGCCATTCGATCTTCGACCAATCCGCAACCCAGCAAATGTATGCGTATACCCCATATGAAACTTGCGTACAACCAACAATCTCTGAAACAAATGAGATTCAACAACAAGATGATGCATCAACAACCCCCAGCTTTTGCCTGAGGTATTCAAAGGTCTCCCTGGGCAATGGTTTGGTGAGTATATCAGCAACTTGTTCCTTAGAAGGAACATACTCCAACTTGACCTTTTGTTCAAGAACTTGTTTGATGCAGGAGCATCTGACCCTTTTAAAATTTAAAGAGGAATCCAAGAGAAGCGATGAAGACGTGGACAGTCAAGCTGGAAAACAGGAGAAAATCTTCTCTAAAACATATTTAAATAGGATTTGATGGATTGTTATCTACGTGCATGTATTTTGGAGAACTTCGTTAGAGGAAAATAAGGAGAAGATCTGATTCTAATGCGTCTTATATAAATGTAATGTAATAGGGTGTGAGGGAGATATCTGTTGGTGAGGAAAACCTGGGTGAGGAAAATGTAACGAGTGTGAGCTAGTTTCTAAGGCTGGAACGCCTTAGTATGTAACTGTTCTGTAAATATATAAAATTACGTTCAGTGTTAATTGTGTACACCTGCATATGTGTGTTTTATAATTGATTTAGTTTCGTGTATCGATCACTGAGTATATATGTTGGTCGATTATAACTATGTGTGTGTAATGCGATTGGATTAATTGCCTCAGTAGATAGTTCTGAAATGCGAGATGTGGATATTGAGCCGTGCGAAGAGTTACCTGGAGGATTAGTTGCTAGGTTCGTTTGACTCTTTTGTATCATGGATCGGCTATGTCCGAGTGTCAGGGGACGTCATTTTCTGGCTCCAATTTGGCGTTGTCTCCGTCGTCTATAAGCTCAGAGGTTGTGCTGCTAGATCGCAGTGCGGAGGACTTGGGACCTGCTGATTACAATAGCATAGAGTTCCTGGACATGAAGGTTGCAAGGGAGAATCAACAGCTGGTTTCTGAATATTTCAAGATGGCGCACTCGTGGGAAAGCCGAGGATGATTCGAAGCCTGATTACATGGTAGCGGACCACAATGAATTTTCTGGAGCTCCGTTTTTACATCCGAGGTGAACTTTGAAGTTGTGGTATGTGGGCCGTCAATATCTATAGCGGCGCCCTAATATATTTTTTTAAATCCATCTATTGCTATGTATGGTATTAGCATGTGGCCGGGAGATCTCAATACTCAGCATGTGTCTTGTATGCTTGCGATGGTTATAAAAGGCATTCAACCGTTGTGTTTAAATGGATTAAAGCCTAAAACGCTTCCAACAAGGCTTATTGGGACAGAAACCACAGGTCCCAGGATCGAGATTTATATATAAAAGGGATTTTGGGCTTACCCCAAGATTTCTTTTCATCAAGTGGTATCAGAGCAGGGAAAGTTTCCTGCAAGGAGAAGGATTCCAAAGAGAGAAGAAGAAGCGGGAGGTACAATTGGTTAAGCTGGATAGTTTGTGGTCTTACTGTCGTGCAGATGGCGACAGCTGAACGTGAGAAGATTTGCAGCAACCTAGAGCAAGGTGTGCTCAATTGGTTCTAGAGGAGAGAACCAGAAGGATGCCAAAAGACCGAGTGCGGAGGGCTTGGTGAGGTATCGTGTAACAGAAGGAGACTGTTATTGTAGAGGTTGGTTGCAGCTCACAGAAGATCATGAAAGCAGTTCTACTGAAGGAATGCAGTGGATAGAATTGCTAAGGACCAGGAGAAGAATATGACCAGGAGGTCATAAATTTTTTATTTTTTTTACCTCGGGCGTCTGATGCAGGAGAATCTAACCCTTTTCTAATTTAAAGAGGAATCCAAGAGAAGCGATGAAGACGTGGACAGTCAAGCTGGAAAATAGGAGAAAATCTGCTCTAAAACAAATTTAAAGAGGATTTGATGGATTGTTATCTACGTGCATGTATTTTGGAGAACTTCGTTAGAGGAAAATAAGGAGAAGATCTTATTCTAATGCGTCTTATATAAATGTAATGTAATAGGGTGTGAGGGAGATATCTGTTGGTGAGGAAAACCTGGGTGAGGAAAATGTAACGAGTGTGAGCTAGTTTCTAAGGTTGGAACGCCTTAGTATGTAACTGTTCTGTAAATATATAAAATTACGTTCAGTGTTAATTGTGTACACCTGCATATGTGTGTTTTATAATTGATTTAGTTTCGTGTATCGATCACTGAGTATATATGTTGGTCTATTATAACTATGTGTGTGTAATGCGATTGGATTAATTGCCTCAGTAGATAGTTCTGAAATGCGAGATGTGGATATTGAGTCGTGCGAAGAGTTACCGGGAGGATTAGTTGCTAGGTTCGTTTGACTCTTTTGTATCATGGATCGGCTATGTCCGAGTGTCAGGGGACGTAATTTTTTGGCTCCAATTTGGCGCTGTCTCCGTCGTCTATAAGCTCAGAGGTTGTGCTGCTAGATCGCAGTGCGGAGGACTTGGGACCTGCTGATTACAATAGCATAGAGTTCCCGGACATGAAGGTTTCAAGGGAGAATCAGCAGCTGGTTTCTGAATATTTCAAGATGGCGCACTCGTGGGAAAGCTGAGGATGATTCGAAGCCTGATTACATGGTAGCGGACCACAATGAATTTTCTGGAGCTCCGTTTTTACATCCGAGGTGAACTTTGAAGTTGGGGTATGTGGGCCGTCAATATCTATAGCGGCGCCCTAATATATTTTTTTAAATCCATCTATTGCTATGTATGGTATTAGCACGTGGCCGGGAGATCTCAATACTCAGCATGTGTCTTGTATGCTTGTGATGGTTATAAAAGGCATTCAATTGTTGTGTTTAAATGGATTAAAGCCTAAAACGCTTCCAACAAGGCTTATTGGGACAGAAACCACAGGTCCCAGGATCGAGATTTATATATGAAAAGGGATTTTGGGCTTACCCCAAGATTTCTTTTCATCAAGTGGTATCAGAGCAGGGAAAGTTTCCTGCAAGGAGAAGGATTCCAAAGAGAGAAGAAGAAGCGGGAGGTACAGTTGGTTAAGCTGGAGAGTTTGTGGTCTTACTGTCATGCAGATGGCGACAGCTGAAGGTGAGAAGATTTGCAGCAACCTAGAGCAAGGTGTGCTCAATTGGTTCTAGAGGAGAGAACCAAAAGGATGCCAAAAGACCAAGTGCGGAGGGCTTGGTGAGGTATCGTGTAACAGAAGGAGACTGTTACTGCAGAGGTTGGTTGCAGCTCACAGAAGATCATGAAAGAAGTTCTACTGAAGGAATGCAGTGGATAGAATTGCTAAGGACCAGGAGAAGAATATGACCAGGAGGTCATAAATTTTTTATTTTTTTTTACCTCGGGAGTCTGATGCAGGAGCATCTGACCCTTTTCTAATTTAAAGAGGAATCCAAGAGAAGCGATGAAGACGTGGACAGTCAAGCTGGAAAACAGGAGAAAATCTGCTCTAAAACAGATTTAAAGAGGATTTGATGGATTGTTATCTACGTGCATGTATTTTGGAGAACTTCGTTAGAGGAAAATAAGGAGAAGATCTGATTCTAATGCATCTTATATAAATGTAATGTAATAGGGTGTGAGGGAGATATCTGTTGGTGAGGAAAACCTGGGTGAGGAAAATGTAACGAGTGTGAGCTAGTTTCTAAGGCTGGAACGCCTTAGTATGTAATTGTTCTGTAAATATATAAAATTACGTTCAGTGTTAATTGTGTACACCTGCATATGTGTGTTTTATAATTGATTTAGTTTCATGTATCGATCACTGAGTAGATATGTTGGTCGATTATAACTATGTGTGTGTAATGCGATTGGATTAATTGCCTCAGTAGATAGTTCTGAAATGCGAGATGTGGATGTTGAGCCGTGCGAAGAGTTACCTGGAGGATTAGTTGCTAGGTTTGTTTGACTCTTTTGTATCATGGATCGGCTATGTCCGAGTGTCAGGGGACGTAATTTTCTGGCTCCAATTTGGCGTTGTCTCCGTCGTCTATAAGCTCAGAGGTTGTGCTGCTAGATCGCAGTGCGGAGGACTTGGGACCTGCTGATTACAATAGCATAGATTTCCCGGACATGAAGGTTGCAAGGGAGAATCAGCAGCTGGTTTCTGAATATTTCAAGACGGCGCACTCGTGGGAAAGCCAAGGATGATTCGAAGCCTGATTACATGGTAGCGGACCATAATGAATTTTCTGGAGCTCCGTTTTTACATCTGAGGTGAACTTTGAAGTTGGGGTATGTGGGCCGTCAATATCTATAGCGGCGCCCTAATATATTTTTTTAAATCCATCTATTGCTATGTATGGTATTAGCATGTGGCCGGGAGATCTCAATACTCAGCATGTGTCTTGTATGCTTGCGATGGTTATAAAAGGCATTCAACCATTGTGTTTAAATGGATTAAAGCCTAAAATGCTTCCAACAAGGCTTATTGGGACAGAAACCATAGGTCCCAGGATCGAGATTTATATATGAAGCAATCGAACTCTGTTTCTTGCTGAACCAAGATACTAATCTGGAACCCATAAAGAATGCACCACCACTTGTGCTTTTCCTGTCATCCATGCTTCCGGCCCAATCTGCATCTGTATAAGCATGAAGTGTGAGATCTGTATCTCTAGGATACCATAAGCCATAGTTTTGAGTTCCTTAAAGGTATTTGAAAATTCTCTTCACTGCTTGAAGATGAGTTTCCTTTGGATTTGCCTGAAATCTTCCAACTATTCCCACTGCATGCATGATGTCTGGTCGGCTACCTGTTAAATAAAGTAGACTTCCAATCATAGATCTGTAGGTTGGTTGATGCACTGTTGCTGATTCATCATTTGCACTGAGACTACATCCTGTGACCATGGGGGTACATACTGGTTTTGCATCTTCCATGCCATATTTCTTCAAAATCTGCTTGAGATACTTGGTTTGAGACAAGAAGATCCCGCCTTCATTTTGTTGGATTTGCAATCCAAGAAAATATGTCAGTTCTCCAAGCAAATACATTTCGAATTCTTTCTGCATCACCAAGGAAAAGCTTTGACTCATAGCTTCTTCATTGCTGCCAAAGATAATATCATCTACATATACAACAAGTATTAGTAATTTGTCATTTTCAATTTTTATGTACAAATTGCTATCTGCTGATCCCTTTGAAAAACGTTGTTGATGAAGATATTTGTCCAAACGGTAGTACCAAGCCCTTGGAGCCTGTTTAAGACCATAGAGAGCTTTCTTTAGTCTCCATACAAGATTTGGATCATTCCCAAGGATGAAACCATCTGGTTGCTCAATGTACACTTCTTCTTCTAAGTCCCCATTCAGAAAGGCTGATTTTACGTCCATTTCAAAAACTTTGAACTTCGGAAAGCTTGAGAGAGCAAGGAACATTCAGATGGCCTCAAGTCTAGCAACAGGAGCAAAAGTTTCTTCGAAGTCTATTCCTTCTTGTTGATCATACCCTTTACATACAAGTCTGGCCTTGTTTCTAATTACTTCTCCATTTTCATTCAACTTATTTTTGAAGATCCATTTTGTCCCTATGACATTCTTATCTTTTGGTCTAGGAACCAACTCCCAAGTGTTGTTCTTTTCGATCTGCTCAAGTTCTTCATCCATCGCCTTGACCCAGCATTCATCTTTGCATGCCTCTCTTACATTTTGTGGTTTAGTGGAGGAGAGTAATGCCAAATAGCTTGAGGCTTTTGCAATTGTTCTTCTTGTTTGTACACCTGCTTCTTTCTGCCCCAAAATCTGAGATTCTGGATGATTCTTTTGAACGTACCTGGATGGAGTCTTCTCTTCTATCCTTATTTGCTCCTCAGGTGCCTCTTGAGGTTCTTCTTCATCATTTGTCTGATTTGGAGAGTAGTCTTCATCCTCTTCGATATTTTCATGATTTACTTGCCTAGGGATGTATCCTTTTTCATCAACCACTACATCAATTTTGTCAACAATTCTTCCAAGTCTTTTATTGTAACACTTATATGCTTTGTTGTGGGGAGAATAACCAAGGAGAATGCCTTCATCTGCTCTAGGTTCAAGTTTGCCAAGCTGTTCATCAGTGTTCTTAATATAGCATTTGCTCCCAAAAATTTTGAAATGCTTTACCGAAGGAGTCTCACCATACCAGAGTTCATGAGGATTTTGAGTGTTCTTCACTCGGACATTTGTTTTGTTGAGAATAACAACCACAGCAAATGCAGCTTCACCCCAGAAGGTTGCAGGAGTCCCAGAATCATCAAGCATAGCACGAACCATTTGTTGGACCGTTCTGTTCATCCTTTCCACCACTCCATTTTGCTGAGGAGTCCTAGTTGTAGAGAATTCCCTTATTATTCCATGTTCTTCACAGAAATCGAAAAATCCATTTGAGTTAAACTCCCCACCTCTATCGAACCTGAGGCACTTAATTTTGTGATCTGATTCGTTTTCAGCCAAGGCTTTGAAAGATTTGAATTTTTCGAATGCTTCGTCCTTGTGTTTCATAAGTCCCAACCAAACCATCCTGGAGAAGTCGTCAATGAATAATATAAAGTATTCTTCTCCTCGAGGTGACCTTGTCCTGAATGGACCACATACATCTGTATGGACTAGTTCAAGAGGCCTGTTGGCTGATCCTTCCTTCTCAGGGAAGTTAGTTCTGGTTTACTTACCAAACTGACATGATTTACATATGGTGTTGTCTGGAATTTTGATATCTGGAAGACCACGAACTTCCTGGTATTTGCATGCTTTCCTTATTTGTGAAAAGCTTAGATGCCCCAACCTCCGGTGCCATAACCAATGTTCATCATCCTTGATAAAATAGCATTGTTGTTGTCCTTCTTCAAATATGTATAGATTATTTGGAGTTCTTCTGTGTTTGATCATTGTTTTTCCTGTATCAAGATCACGAATGCTACATCCATTTGATCGAAATATTACCTCGGTTCCTTGATCGCACATCTGACTGACACTCAGTAGATTATGCTTCAAGCCATCAACATACAAAACATTTCCAGCTTTGACCTTTTCTTTCAAATGAGCAGTGCCTTTTCCTTTTATGGCTGCAGGGGTATCATTTCCAAAAGAGACTTTCTTACCCTTTTCTAAAGCAGTATACGATTCAAGTTTTTCTTTATCACCTGTCATACGCTTCGAACATCCACTGTCGATGTACCATACATTTTCTTGCCCTTCTGCATAAAAAGCTATCCCACATCTTTCTGTTTGTGGTTCCTTTATTCTCCATGTTCGGGTGCTTGAGGCTTGTTCCTTTGTCTGTCGAAACCTGCTCCTGCATTCAGAATCTTCATGACCGAAGTTATTACAAATAGAACATTCAATTTCATTTTCAAGGGCCGAAAAGTTGTTATAGGTCCTTTTCATAATCCCGGTCATACTTCTTTTTCTTTTAGCTTCTCTAGTCATGATTGTCTTATAGGCAACACATTGAGCTGCTTTGTGACCAAAGTTATGGCAAGAGAAACATTGGCCATTGAAGAAACTTCTGTGATTATCAAATCTACCAGCCAAATGATTGTAATTTCTACTGTCATCCATTCTTGAAGCAAATTGAGAAGTTTTTACCTGTGCTTGGTTGTAGCTTTTGTTCACCCTTAAGATGGATTGCCCCTGGTTTACCTGGTAGTCTCTGTTTGTTCTTCATGTAATTCGTCCCTACTTTACCTGATGATCTCCAATGGGCTTTTGCTCATTCCTCCTTGCTGCATCAAGATAACTCTTTGAGGTGGATGCTTGAGATGTTTCTCCATTATAACCCATGCCTGTCTTAATTAGAGGAGAACGTTGTACATTGATAATCTCATCTAGAGTTTCAGATCCTTTAACAAACTTAAGATTAAGAACCTTTGTTTTCTCAATTTCTTTTCTAAGGTCAACAATTTCACATTCTAACTTTTCAAGATATTTTTCTTTTTCATCAAGTTGAAATTGCAGAGTATCAATGATCACATTCTTTTCTTCTAAACATGTCTTGAGTATAGAAATCTCTTTATAAAAGTCATCCACATCTGTAGCATCCATGTAATCATCATCTTCAAAAGCCATTAAAAGTTTATAATCATTACCTCGTTCATCTTCGTCACTATTTGATAGGCCATCACTGTCTTCATGAGTGTAGTAACTTTTCTTAGTTGCATTATGTTTCTTGTTCCATCTAACAGGTTCCTTCCCTTTGTCAATCTTATCCTTGTGAGGACATTTGGCAGCATAGTGACCGACTCTTCCACAAGCAAAGCATTTTAAAGATAACTTACCTCGGAACCGTCCAGTACCCCGTTGAATATTTCTAACAAAATTTGATTCTTCTTCTTCTTCTGACACGTGTCCTGACTTGTAGTACTCTCCTTTGCCTGAAGCCTTGAAGGCAGCTTCTCTCCTATCTGATGGACCTCCTTTCCTCATTTCATAAGCAGTTAGAATTCCATGCAGCTGTGACATTTTAAGGCTTTGCAGATTCTCTTTTTCTTCTATAGCAGAAACTTTAGATTCAAACCTAGGGGACAAAGATCTTAGAACTTTTTCAACCACAACAGCCTCTTTTATTTCTTCACCCAAATTTTTCATACAATTAACAATCTCATCTACACGAAGAAAATAGTTAGCCACACTTTCATCATTATACATCCTGAGATTTTCATACTGAATCCCGAGGGTTTGAAGTTTTGCTCTTTTTACCTGATCATCTCTTTAATAACTCAAAACAATCTTGTCCCATATCTCTTTTGCAAATTTAAACTGCATTACCTTGACAAATTCTGATTGAGATAGGCATCCTAATAGAGTATTGACCGCCTTTGCATTTGTTTCATATTTCTTCTTCTCAGCCAGATCTGTAGGAGTTGCTGATGGAAAAGTATACCTTGTATCTATGATATCCCAGACTTCTGTACCAAGAGATCGAAGATAGGCAGTAACTCTTACCTTCCAATAAACGAAGTTTGTCCCATCAAAAATCGGTGGCCTGATTGATGTTTCCCTCTCGTGGTTGCTCATGATGCAAGATATTTCTTCAAGTGATCAAGCTTCTTCTGAAGAACCTGCTCTGATACCAATTTTTGGAAATAATATTGAGAGGGGGGGTGAATCAGTATTATCAAATTCTTTTAAATATGCCTTCCAGATTTATACTTTAATTTATTCTTCAGATATTGATCATTAATTTGTATGTCAGTGTCATATAATAATGAACAAGAACAAGAAAAATAGATAAGCACACCAAATAACATCATATATAAGGTGGAAACCCAATGTGGGTGAAAACCACCTGCTGCAATATGTCTCTATATTCTTTCAATTAGAAACTTCTTTTACAAGGATTTTGTACTGGTGCAGTCCTTTACCAGTACGCAGGCTGCAACCTGCAGAGAGCTACAACTCTCTCTCGTTTTCCAGTCTCTCCTAGAAGGGAGCTACAACCCCCTTTGCTCTTTTACTTCTTTAAGGACCACGTTTCATTAATTTTCAGACTGGATCCAAGAAGATCAAATAATCATCAAGTACATGAAAATCACCCAATCTCCTTATACAACCAATGAATCACCCAACTTCTCAGAATGTTGTAAATAGAAAAGTAATACCAGAAATCTAAACCCAGAACTCTGCAAAAATAGATAAAAGACAGCCAATAAATGTTTCAAGACAGGTCCACAACTTCACCAATATAAACCTGCGGATATTCGCAGCCTTTCTGTGCCTGAATTGCGCAGATCCGCAATAGATCCTTCTGTTGATCTGCGTACCACCGCACTTACTCCTTCTGCTGAACTGCATACCTCAGCTCAGATCCGCACCTTCACTGTCGGTATAATTGCATACCTCCGCACTAGTCCTTTTGCACCTCTGCGTACCTCCGCAATGTGCTTTCTTCTGCACTGCACACCCCGCACTGCGCCTTCTGCTGTGCTGCGTACCCCCGCACTGCGTCTTCTCCTGTGGTGCGAACCCCCGCACTTACGTCGTGGATCGCCTGCGAACCTCTGATTAGGGCCAAATTAACAGTCCTCCAATGTGTCACAGACAGCCAAATCCACAGATCTGATCATGCACCTGAGAGATCACGACTTATCAATAGATTCGCCTTAAGTTTTCTCCTTGATTTAGATCTAGCTTTGTAAAACTGATTTCCTAAAATTTCAGATCTTAAGATATTCAAATTTCACAAGTGTCTCTCCAAGTGATCTCCTTCCCCTTTTTATAGTCAATCCCTTATTCACACCATGGGACAAAACCATCAAACACCAATACAAGGGATCCAAACCGGGGTTCAACAATTTAGATCCTATACCACGGGCCAAAACCATAGGATCATGAATGACGGGCTAAATACCAAGGGCCAAACATAAGAAACCCCACGAGAGTGCGCTTCTCTGCATTGGAGTGAGTGAACTGGGGGACCACACCTTATGAACGGAGAACCTGCGGGTATGTCCGCACTTCCTGAACGGTGAACCTGCGGGTCCGCACCTTTTGAACGATGCATCAGCGAACCTCTTATTTTCCATCATTTTGAGAGCCAGAATAGAATTTTGCCACTTGAGTGAGTTTCCATCAAGTACAACACCTGTATCATAGAGCCAAACCAGAATCATAATGCCAACATGAATTCGACTTGGTTAGCTTAGTGTCCAATAATGTACAGAGGCTCAAATATAATTTGCTCAAGAACCTGTTATCTCGATCTAATTTAATGGTCTGCAGGATTCCAAAAAGTACCCATACTTGTTATAGACATTTTTGTGCCTTACAGCATGAAGCATGAAATTTCCATAATCTAAGGGATCCAAAGTCCCTAAACATGTTATTCCTACCCCTAGAGGAACAAGGTCAACAAACCACAGCACTGAATAAAAGTTCTCCACCTGAAAACACTCAAAAACAAGGCAATTCCGGATCATGTCAACTGCTCCACTGAGCATCTGCGCTGAATGTCAACTGCTCCACTGTCTACCTGTGTTGAATGTCAACTGCAAAGAAGGCTACCTGCGCTGGGCGAGTTTGGACAAGTGGCACAGTCATTCCTCAAGGTGTCAATGCCCAGGAAGCTCCCAAAATGACACTTGGATCAGGGAATTCGACTGGTGATGAGTAAGAGGTTCTAGATCTCCAAGTGGAAGCAAGAACCTCCAAGTGGACTCAAGAACTGAAGAATAACTGAAGTGAGAGAGGACACTAGTCAGCTTCATGCCAGCCTCAAGCTGACTCATCCTTTCTCCAAAACTCCTATATATAGATCTCTCTCATGAGGTCTAAAGAGGCTGGAATCTTGTGAATGTAAAGAATTGCTGTTGGTTTGAGTTTAGAACTATTGGGTGATTTGCTTTGAAGGAGGTGAAGAGGAGATTTCTTTCTGCTGGGAAGGTGATGCTGGATTGGGCCTCTTATGGTTGTATCACTTCCTGAACCTTACTTCTTCCATTAATAAAGCATTTGAGGTTCTTCTATATGCATGTGTCTCAATGGTGTGTTGTTATACTTGTGTATTTGGTTTATTCTAATCCTTGAATCAATTATGAATGCATGCTTCTTGTAGTTTCCCTCTCTTGCCATTTTGCAGGATCTTGGTGTAGTTGGGCCAGTGAAAGAGCAAGGAGCTGGGAGCAAGCAGCAAGGAGAGAAGATTGGATCAACCATTAGCGAAAGACATCGGTTAGTGGATCTCTTTCTCCCCTTTTTTACATCTCATAAAGAACTAATCTCAGATAGCTTTGCTTTGATTGTTGCTAAGGAACTATCACCCTTAGAGTGGGATAGGGTCATTCCGTATTGGATACTTTTCCCAACAACAAATTGGCGACTCCGCTGGGGATCGTATCTTGTTGGTTGTTTGTGTTTTTGCTATTCATTTCCTAAACACAGGGAGTACCGATTCGAACTGCATTTGGATCTTTCAAATGCAAAGTAGAGGGTAGCTACTCTAGCTCAGTTTCTGGGCATGTTTATGATTTGAAGAGCTGATCCACAAGGACTCTGAACAGCTCTTAGTGATAGCTTTTCATCCTCTTTTTCATCCTTTAGTGTGTACTTGATTGATAGCTTTGATTTGGCCAAAAACTGTTGATTTTTGAGCAATCTGTAACCCGGAAACCAAGAGAAACGAGAGTTTCTCTCTTCATTGCAGGCACTGTGAAGGCAGTCTGCATTTCATTGCAGGTCCCGAAGGGGCTACCTGCGCTAAATGTCAAACAGACAGTGTTCTACCTGCGCTGAACCAGTGTGGCCTTGTGCAACTGGGGTTCTCTGCTTTCTGTTGCCCTATTTTCATCCCTGTTTTTGCAGCCTGTTATCAGTCATTGTACCTATCTGAAACCACCTTTCTTTGCCACTATTCCGCCTCGGTTGTATAAAGAAACTGTATTTGTTCTTTGTGTATTTCTTATATCATTTGCAGTTTCCCATAACGAAAGTGAACTAGTCTTGCTGTGACCTCTTAGATCTAGACCTGTGATAAGTGTCGTTCTGATCTTAAGAGTTAGTTTGTTTGCTGTTCATAGCTGATTGAGCTTTGCTTTCGTCATATGGTTTGAATTTATGTATTTATAGTGTTGAAACAAGTAAATCTTAAGGTGTCTTTTGATTTTGGACAAAAGCTTGTTTGCTTTCACTTGAAATTGAATTCAAAGTTATACAACAGCTTTCTTTTGTAGTACACCAACATTAAGAAAGAGAAAAGAAATACCTGCATTGTGCATGTGCATTTTGACAGCTTGCATGTTGATTTAGGAAAAAGTGCATTAGTGTGTGTTCTATGATCTGTGTGAAAAGATGATGTCTTTCTTTTCCCTCAGTAGTTAAGATTTTCATAAGTTGAAAAGATTGAAAAAGCTTGCTTCTCATCTTTAGACTGCATTTAGGAGGTGTACCATACATCTCGTGGTGATCCATAAAGGCAAACTGCTAAACAATATCAACCTAAAATAAAATGAATTTACATAACAACACTTTGAAACATAACGCAAACACATAGAGGTCTAAGCTAGAGACGTGTTCCGGCGTCGTTAAACGTGATATCTTAGCGTTGAGTGGTTGGGTGATTCCTCCACGGTGAAGCGATAAGTATCAATACGGACTTGTGCTCCCACGTACCGTCACGTATATATTGGGAGACCCCTATAGGAACAAAGCCTTTATCCATAGGAAGCCGTGTCAGCCGCCCTACTGATCGCAATGCAGTGAACACAGCATTCACGAAGATCGACCACCCGTACCGTAAAACGTATTCTGTGGTTTTGCGAAAAGTTTGGCACACCCTCTGCCTAGAACTCCAGAGTAGTTTCTTTTGGCCTTTTTCAAACTCTATAACTGAAAAAGTCCATCTGAGCATTTGTCACTTCGGGCTCGTTAAAACATCGAAGGAGACTAGAGTCATCTTTAGCTTTTTCTCGACTCTTAAAAAGTGAAAAAGCAAGTTGTGTCTAAAGCGTCGTTATAAAATTTATTTTAAACGGAACATAATCACCTCCTATTCCTGCGTTGATCTGTAGGTTGAGAACATGGAACGCACCAACCAAGGAATTCCCCATGATGGGAATCCTAGTCCTTTCTCCTCTTGGGGAGAAGTTGGTGCGCCCCACATGGCCACATTGTCGCTTCCAGGACTGACAATTGGCCTGCCAATATGGCTATTCTCAACCAATGTAGTTCAGAACACCATGGTTCCTGAACAGTCGAGTCAACAGTTAGATCAGTCTAGAGCTGCCCACCAGCCTTCTACTTCCTATAACTCTTCCTCCAATCCTTCATCTTCGCAAGGTAGAGCCGGCAAAAGCCAAGCTCCCATGGAGAAGAAGGAGAAGAAGAAGAGAGAGAAGAAGAAGAAGGAGCCTAAGGCGACTGGGGGCAAGCAAAAGACATCCGACAAAAATCCACACACAGCACAGACCGGGCCTAAATCGCCATGTGTCATATGTGGAGGAGACCACTTCCATAGAGATTGTCCCTGTATTCCCCGGATACTAAGGGACTGGTCCCCTCGTTTGCACAGTTCGGGAGCATCAACCTCTGATAGCCATGTTGAATGCTTACCGTCAACCAGCGAAAGTGAAGGTTCAAGACAAAGAGGGGGAGAAAGATCCCCCTGCACACTGTGTGAAGGCGATCACGCCATCCACCGTTGTCCCTTCTTAGACGAAGCAAAGAGAGTTTTGGAAGACCGTCCGGTTTCACCGTTGAGACTTCCTCCTGGATACAAAAAACTCGTGCCAAGTCCTTCGCTGGTTGAGAATACAGCTGGCCCGCTCAAGTGGTCAGCTGAAGCGTCAGTCATTGAAAATGAACCTACTGAATCCAGACCGGACGAAAGTCCAAAGGTCGAAACGGCAGTTGACCCGGTTCTCCCTTCAGAAGTTTCATCTTCAAATGACACCGTCACTGAAGATTCATCTTCAAATGACACCCTCACTGAAGAGAATAAGGATGACACCATCCAGATTCTTTTCATCAACACAGACTCTGACGAGCATCAGGGCAATGCGCCCATTCCTTTATCGCAGGAAGGAACATCGTCAGGGTCATATCCGGCCGTGTATTCGGTCCCACCACCAAGCAACCTGGTTGTGTCCTTTGATTGGAACCAACTAGGCAGACCCCGGTTACCAGCCAGTATACCATTCAGAATTATAGTCCAAATATACAGAATGGTAATGGCTGGAACTATCATTGATGAAGGGGCATCTGTGAGTATCCTTTCCTCTGTTGCTTGGAAAGCACTGGGTTCCCCAGCGCTTTTGCCTGAGATAAGAAATCTCTCGGGTTTCGATAAAGGAACCAGTCGACCATTAGGGATCCTCCCCAATGTGCCTGTTACATTGAAAGGGAAGACCGTTCAAATGAACGTGATGGTCGTTCAAGGACCCTTGGATTATAACCTACTCCTTGGACGAGACTATATATATTGCATGGGAGCTGTAGTCTCCTCACTCTTTAGAGTAATGTGTTTTCCACACGAAGGAAGAATGGTCAAGCTCGTAGACCAACTTTCATTTCCGGGATCACGCATCGCAAATAGTCACATACCAACCCTGAATGGTCTATTCAATCAAGAAATGTCTCCACCCCCAGTCCTTCTTCCCGATGAGTGCGAGTGATTCGGAAAGATGGGACTGGAACCCAAGGGGCATGCATCCTGGCCTGCTTCGGCAGGGAACCTTTAGGTATAGAGTAGGTTTCCGCGGGAGAATATGACTGGTCCGTACCCCGTCCGTGGAAGGAAGAGGGGTTGTTCTGGAATAGGATTCTTTTTTCAAAGTTACGTGTTTGGCACTAGTCATTCACCCTTGTCTATTTCGGTAGACATTGCCAGAGAAATGTTTTGTTTGAAAGATTAACGAGATAATCTTTGGGTAACCTGAAAGAGGTACCTCTCCCGGTGAAACAAAAGTTTCGATGGCAGAAAAGTAGAGGTAACCTTGAAACACTGTTTTATACCTGGGGGCATGCAACCTTTTGGAGTGCAAGCAAGGGGCAACTATTTATTTTTTAAATTTTTAGGTCCTCCCTTTAAACCTGTAGGTCTAACCCTTTAAACTCGTAGGATTAGCCGTTTCCGAACTTGCATAAAGAAAGGAGAGTGAGCATAGCTTTGGTAAGGCGCAAGCTCTATAAAAAATGGGATCTTTCAGGAGACATTCTTATCTTACGACTGGTATAATCGAGCAGTTTTAGCATAAAGTTCATGCTCGTTAAAAAATAAACGCAAGATCCGAGCAGTTTTAACGCGGTCTTCATGCTCGTTAAAAAATAAATAAAAGCAGTGAGCAATGTTTCCTCCAGAGTTTAAGCTCATTTTTAAATAAAAAATGAACCTATTTCGGTAAATAACCACTGTGATCGTAAATTTATCAGCCATAAAAAGCCTTGGTCGTGTTTGCACCTACCACCTCCATTTTCATTTGGCCGATCGTTCACCTCCATATGATTGTTTACCCATTTTGAGGAACAGCTGCGAAGAGTGATTTCACCTAGCCATCCTTATGACACTGCCGTGATTGGGAAATTCCAACCTGTACCTGGAATCAGTTGCTATCCCTGTTTATCACTCGTTCCTCAAAAGACGAGTCTTCTTTAAGCTCTTTTCAACTGACTCGTAAAATATGAAAAGATTGCCGAGTTTTGGCCTTCCAGCTCGTTAAAAGGACCGGAAGAGCTATCCCTCCTCTAGATTTTAATCTTTTTGGACCTGAGGGATTATTGCACAAAAAGGTCGAGCGCTTGTTTTATTCGGCTCGTTAAAGTTATCGAAAACTCATCCCTTCTGTATTGTTTTATACTTTTTCGGACTTAAGGGATTAGATGACGAAAAAGGAATTTTGGAGTTGACTTTATGTACCTTTTCAGACTCTCTAAAAATGAAAAGGACCGAGTTTTCCTTGTCGTTAGACTCGTTAAAATGACTAAATAGCGACAAACTTGTCTTTAGACGAGAACGAGTTTCCCTATCGCTAGGCTCGTTAAAACATAGCGATGGGCTTGCCCGAAGGGTAGGTTATAGAACAAGCATATGTTATCCTCCTCAAGCTTGACAAAAATAAAGAGGTACTGGTCAGAAATGACTGGGGAAAAATTGGGAGAACCTCAAAGCTTTAATGGTAGCAAGTCGCTCTTGAACATGACACTTTTCCTCCGTACCACATCGGGTTGGGTTGTTTCATTCACCGGTCTCATCACCATGGTCTCGCCAAACCATCCACATTTGGGGTAATGCTACCGATCCATCGTATCAGTTTCGTTATATGTTCAAGAGATGTTGTTCAGAAAGAGTCAACCGTGTCCCATCCACTACCATACATTATCCTTCATCCATTCATGACCGCCACCCTGAATCATATGTCACAGATCGTTTTCACCTCCATTAAAATCATTAGCTCCGTTCCGTGTCACTGATGTGGGATTCATTAAGGCCCTCCTTTGACGGATCGCTCCTTGTCGACATCAGCTCATTATCCAAGGAGTTGATCTAGGAACAACCCCTTCAGTACTTTGAAGCTTGCATGCCTCAATGGCAAGTTTCTCACTTCTGGCGACAGGTATACATCAATGACCTTCGACCAGAAGATTTTGCGTGGTGTTTGACGCCAAGTCCTTTATTCACACCACGTGAATTGTACTGCAGTACCTTGAGGATCATTATCATTATCGGTGATTCCTCTCGCGCTTGTTAACGGTTTACATCATTGACCGGTAATCAAGCGATGTCTTTCCATGTTCGACTTCAGCGCAATTCTCACATGGATCGACTTGTACTTAGAGTGAAGATCGAACGAGTTTGAAGACCCCAGATCTAGTTTCATCCATCCGGGCTGCGATATACATTCAGGAAATATAAAGACATTTGACATGTACATCATTGCAGCAGATGATCATCCTACTCAAAGGATGATAATTTTCACCAAAATTATCAGTCTACCATCAGACGATCGTCTGTTCTATGTACAAAAATGAATTTATAAAGCTGAGCATGGGAATGCCCGCCTCAGCTAGATCATGAAAGCAGTATGAAAAATAATGTATTGTATTGTATTTTATTACAGGTCACCTCTCAGCGATTGGATGAACTTCGGATCCTCCTGATAAAGCATTTCACCCGATAAACAACCTCATACTTTAGGGGGCAACTGTTATAGAAATTTTTGTGCCTTACAGCATGAAGCATGAAATGTCCATAATCTAAGGGATCCAAAGTCCCTAAACATGTTGTTCCTACCCCTAGAGGAACAAGGTCAGCAAACCACAGCACTGAATAAAAGTTCTCCACCTGAAAACACTCAAAAACAAGGCAATTATGGATCATGTCAACTGCTCCACTGAGCATCTGCGCTGAATGTCAACTGCTCCACTGTCTACCTGCGTTGAATGTCAACTGCAAAGAAGGCTACCTACGCTGGGCGAGTTTGGACAAGTGGCACAGTCATTCCTCAAGGTGTCAATGCCCAGGAAGCTTCCAAAATGACACTTGGATCAGGGAATTCGACTGGTGATGAGTAAGAGGTTCTAGATCTCCAAGTGGAAGTAAGAACCTCCAAGTGGACTCAAGAACTGAAGAATAACTAAAGTGAGAGAGGACACTAGTCAACTTCATGCCAGCCTCAAGCTGACTCATCCTTTCTCCAAAACTCCTATATATAGATCTTTCTCATGAGGTCTAAAGAGGCTGGAATCTTGTGAATGTAAAGAATTGCTGTTGGTTTGAGTTTAGAACTATTGGGTGATTTGCTTTGAAGGAGGTGAAGAGGAGATTTCTTTCTGTTGGGAAGGTGATGCTGGATTGGGCCTCTTATGGTTGTATCACTTCCTGAACCTTACTTCTTCCATTAATAAAGCATTTGAGGTTCTTCTATATGCATGTGTCTCAATGGTGTGTTGTTATACTTGTGTATTTGGTTTATTCTAATCCTTGAATCAATTATGAATGCATGCTTCTTGTAGTTTCCCTCTCTTGCCATTTTGCAGGATCTTGGTGTAGTTGGGCCAGTGAAAGAGCAAGGAGCTGGGAGCAAGCAGCAAGGAGAGAAGATTGGATCAACCATTATTTAAAGACATCGGTTAGTGGATCTCTTTCTCCCCTTTTTTACATCTCATAAAGAACTAATCTCAGATAGCTTTGCTTTGATTGTTGCTAAGGAACTATCACCCTTAGAGTGGGATAGGGTCATTCCGTATTGGATACTTTTCCCAACAACAAATTGGCGACTCCAAAGAAGAGTTTTGTAGTGTCCTCCGTTGTGATACTCTTCTTGCAAGTTGTTAACACCGGAAAAACATACACACATTCGTACAGTCCAAATGACACTCAAAGTCGTCTAATAGAGTGTACATGTGAATATTTTCTAGCTGAAGAATTCATGAAAATTAAAAAAATTTAATTCTCCAAAGGTCACATGTATACAATTGAGTTGTGCGACCTATATAAAGGCCAAAATTGATAATAGCGCATGTTTTTATTCGATAGCCATGTGGTCGAATAAAAATACGACTCAACAATTTGGGACCACTTCACACACTTGGAATATCAGATTCCCTAACATGTTCCATTTAAGGAAATTCAAATTTGGGTCGCGTTAGAGATATGCAGCCCCAAGGGATCCTCTTGTCCTACTCATGGGTCATTTTCTCACTAATGGACCAAGAGAGGGAAGAAGGATTCAAAATTGTATATAAACAGACCACTGGATGACCAAAGAGAAGGCAATGTTATGCTAGCGAAATTGTTCTCAAACAATCTTGCATCTCATTGTTGAGAAGAATTAGAGCACTATTATGTTGGCAGAGTTGCTTCTTAACAATCCATGATTCTAGTGTGTAGATAATTTCATGATTGAGAGAGCCTTGATACTTCTTTGAGAGAGAGGAGAAACTTGCAAAGAGAGTGAAGAAAAGAAACTCCTTGTTGAGGATTCTTGGGCACCATTGCTCAAATAATTTTCTCCAAGTGTTTAGTATTCATATATTGTATTCATCTTCTACTTTTAGCAGTCAATAAAGGGAGCCCTTTTCCATTATATTATTGACTTCTTTGCTTCATTAAACATTATTTATGTGTTTTGTTTTTATTTTTTAGTTTATGTTATGCATGCATTGTTTCTTACCATTTGCAATGCTTTCTTTCTCCTATTTTTCCACTAACAACAACCAATTTGATATGTGATTTCTTTGCAAAGAACAACCAACTGCTAAGAAGGTGTCTTTTAGTACCTCATTGCTACAAAAACACACAAATAGATTTGGTGACTCCACTATCTTTTTTACTCTATTAACGATTGATTTGCATGACCCCCTCTCTTCATTATCACTATTTGTTCCATTCAACATCTATGGAATTTTTGCAGGGCCTCCTCTCTGCATTATCACTATTTGTTGTGTTCAACATCTCTGGAATTTTTGCAAGACCTTTTGGACATGTTCTTGGCCGGAAAGCTTGACTATTCAAACTTTTTTGTTGTCCGTGCGGCTTCTTTTTTTGTTGTCCATGTGGATTTTGTTCAAACATATGTGCATGCATGTATGTACATGATAAAACTTTCATGGTTTACATAGAGCACAAAAAAACATTATAATTTTCTCATCCTGGGTGACTGGCAGCCTTTAGTGAATTGCCTTCACCTCTGCAAATTTTTTTCCAGTTAGTTTATACTATATGATTTCTTTACTAACCACTATTAGTAGAGTCATTAGATGATATTTGTTTTTATTTAAATTTTCCACATAGCTTGATTAGGGGAAAAGTAAGTGGCCACATTCCACACATATTTTTCAACTTATTTTTCTATTTTTCACTACTCAAATAGCTTAATTAGTAAGGAGTAAGTGGCCCATTATCCACACATCTTGTTACTAACCAACACATTTTTATTTCATTAATTTTTTGGACTATGACCAAGCGTTACTACAGAAAGTAAGTGATCTCTGCTTCCCTTGCATCTTTTAGGAAAAACCTAGGTTTACATATGAAAGCTTTCTTAAATCACTTGGGTTTCCATCTCACTTTAGGCACACATAGTGTAATAGGAAAAATATTAAGTGACCCATTATCCACACATTATTTCTTTTTCATGCAAGGACACTCCAAACATAGTGTAATTAGAGGATATTGTAAAAGATCACTGCATATCCACATCTTATCACACTTTGTATGTTCACTATGCCACTTGTACACACATTACACATCACACACTAAGCTTCTATAAGCTTTGTATAAGAAGGCATCCATTTTCTAGAGATTTTTGTACTTAGCTTGTTTTTTCTTACATCTCACACTCTAAGAAAAGCAAGACTCTTAAAATAAACCATAACTTGAACAAACTAAATTCCCAATAGGGGCCACAAAATAATTAATAGTTTAGGTTACGACCATTGGGGGTAGGAATCCCATAAGCCTCCATGGTCATGTTACATTTTTGAAACATAGAATTTGACTTTTAGGGTGCTTAAAATCCTTCATCATCCCACAAAAAAGACTACTTGAGTGTGTCATAGACCCAATTCAAAGGCAATTCAGCTTAGGTCCAGTCATGCGATACTATTTGGGACTCGACCTGTCTAGCGTTTGGTACTAGTAACTGACTACCAAGAAGATAAAGACTCTATTTCTTTTGTGGGATGAAGGTATCTTAGTGGCTAAAACTATGGCATCCATCCCTATAGATGGAGTTGCAAGTGGCACTAAAGCCTCATTTGTTTCCTTGGTTGATTCTTCAGCTACTGGGAAGTGTCGCCTATTCTCTCAGGACATTGTCTCAGTACCCATCAAAAGATATCTCCTCAGGGCCTAGTTACTTTGAGAGTGGCAAGGACAAATAGGTATTTATAGGATCTTTTATCATACGCATAAAAAAAACGAAAACCATTTTTAACGTGAAAGTAATCATTTTTTTTCTTTGTTTTATGTATGTGATTTACTTGCTCTGATATTTATCTTGTTCCCTATTCACACAAAGTAATACACACTCTAATCGACACCATAGGGGACCCCACAATTCCCCATTGTTCTAGATGTTTTCAAAACCTCCCTCCATTACCAGGAGTTGTTCCAAGTCTCTCATTGTTCAGGCATAGAAGACACCACAAAGCCATCGATCTATTATCTTCCTTTATTAGTGAAACTTTGATTGGGACCCCTCCTCGTCAAAGAACCCTATTCACTACCACTCACGGGACTCCGCAAGATACCCCTCATGCTACCCCTTAGGGAAGCCTACACAACTCCCCTCCTGGAGTCTACGCAATTCTCACTAAGGTAACCATTCTCATCAGGGAACCCCTTTACATATAGCTACTCAAAATCGTTTTATGATGATGGATAACTTGCAAGTCCCATTTTAGCTTCCTTAAATCTTCTTGATTTAAGAAAGCTAACCAATGACCCTATTGCACATGGCCATAATTGGCCACCCATTCCCACCAAGTTCCCCTAAAATGTTCCAAAATTTGAAGGGTAACAAGGATAATAGCCAGGTAACCATGTCATGACCTTTCACCTTTGGTGTTCATCCAATAGTATCATAGAAGATACTATTTGTTTATGACTATTTCAATGCACCCTTAAAGGGCATGTTCCAAAATTGTACATAGACCAACCTTTTGGGTCATATGGGAACTTCACTTCACTAGTGACATCATTCCTTACATTCTTCCAACTCTCAGTCTGCCAAGACTCAGGACTGGAATTCCTAACCCATTACACACATATCGGACCATATCCATGAGTGGAGAAAATTTTGCAGTTTGTGCAAAGCTCGTCTAGAGACCAAACTCCTCCTAGACCTCTTTCTGAGATCTCTTATGTCATAAATCTCAAAATATGTGGCAAAATCCTCCCCACAAAACAAGGAAGAATCCATCGCCAAAGCTCAACAATTAGAGCTCATATACACACAATCTGGATACCTCTACCATGTGCTTCCAAATTCACCTCGACTGCAAACCTTTCAATCTGATTTACCAGTCTCATCTAGTGTTGCATAGAGATTAATTGACAATGACCCAAAATCAACCATGGAACACCTTCCAGTACTCTGGAAATACACACAATGGCCAACCATATGGTGCCACACATGCAGCACCCCTACCTCAAAACATAGGATATTACCCCAACTAACCTACCCCCATGTAGAACCATGTTATGTAGGTAGGCCCATACCCTCCCACTCAGGGTAGCCAATATCCTCCCCCACAGGGAAACACATATCCCCCTAGGATCGTGGAAGTAGTTTCCACTTCCCAAAGAACTTATGATAACGAAGGACAGGGGAACCAATATTTCTCTTCTCCACTACCTCAACAAAAGAACCCACCAGCACAAAACAATGCAAGGGTTAATTTTATGCAACCTTCTCTCCCTCAACAGAAGCAATCATTTAAACAAAAAAATAGGACTAATCCCCCCACCAATGTTAACAATAAAGGAAATAACAAGCCCAAGGTAGAGTTTGTACGAGGGGGCAACAATCAGCAACAACACCCACAGGCACTAGCTAGGGGAAACCCCAACCGAAACCCAAACCAGGGACAGACCAATAATAACCCACAAAGTAAAAATAATAACTCAAGTCTACGGACTAATCACGCTTGTGCCATTTGCGGAGAATACAGTCATTACACCCATAATTTCCCACAACTCCCCAAGTTGAAGAGGATAAAGGGCAGTGTGGGGTAAGGAGGAGGAAATAAACAAACTGCAGTAATGCAACATCCCTTCCCCCATCAAGGAGTAGTAAATACACAGCAGGAATCCTCCCAACAATACTATCAAAATCCTCTTGGAGGGATTTCCCAAGTTACCTCAAGTCACGACATTTTCATGGCAGGGGAAGAAGTTCTCCTACAGACAGGCAACCGAGAATACAGAACTCCACCAAAAACCAACCCTTCCACCTCGATTACTGCAGCACCTACATCACCTTTGATAATCCCTCGATATGTCATAGAACCCATCAAAAAGATGGTTAAAGGACCTTTACAACAAACTGGACAAAACTCAAAGGCTGCTTATAGCTATAGCATAGTCGATGACTTAGCTCAAATTCCTTCAGTTGTTTCAGCATTGGAATTTTTGCAACTGTTAGGGTCCTATAATTTATAGGATAAATTGATGACTATCTATTGAGTTTTATATGAGATGTTGTAAATAATATTTTATCCTGCAAATTATTTCCAATAAAAAATAGAAAAGAAAAGAAAAAGAAAAAGGGGATACAAATATATATATATATATATATATATATATATATATGAAAAAATGAAAATACCCCAATAAGTGTGCAAATTCAAATGCCACTGCATTTCAAAAAATAAAAAATATGCATGAGAAATGCTTTAGAAAGTTCAAAGTGTGTTGCTAGTTAAAATGCCACATTAGAGTTGAAAAAATAAATAGAATTAGAGGTTTAATCACATCATTTAAGCGTGATTAGACTTGGTTAATAAAGTAAGTTTAAATAAGTTAATTGTTTAACCACACAGTGTAATCGTGGTTAAATTAGAGTTAAATAAAGTTAGTTTAGTAAAAAAAAGTTAAGTATTTGAGCGCATAGTTTAATTGCGCTCAAAATTAGTCTTGATTAAGTTAATTAAGTTTAAATATTTAACCACACCATGTAATAGTGGTTAAATTAGTTTTAAAATAAAATTAGTGAAATCGCAATTGTATAGGCCACAATTATATATTTTAGAATAAAAGATTTGTATGACATGACAGCTTTTGTCGTTTTGGAATAAACAAAGCACATCAATGAATGGTTAAGATCTCACCCGCCCAGATCAATGGCAGGTGACGAGTTCGGACCCCCCCCCTCCCCGCCCCTCTAATGGTTAACCAAGGGGGGGGGGGGGGGGGTCCTAAAAGTGGTTTCTCCACTCATCATCTTTGCAACGTGTCACTCCATGGTGTATTTCAGACCCCATGCCCCTCTGAAATTTTCTTTCCCTCTCCTGCCTACTATTGTGACCGTTGACCCCCACACTTCCGCTCCACTCCCCTTCCGCCAACTAGCACCTCCTGTCCCCACCTCACTCCTATACGATGCCACCACATGGAACCCCCCTATCCGCTCCTCTCCTCCTGTTGTCACATCCTCTCCCACTCCACGTCAACTCACCCCCGTCACTTGGAACTCCTGGGGTACTCATTATATAATCATTCTCTCAATAACGAACCCTCTCCGTTAATGGCCTAATCACAATGGTAAAGCCATTTTTTCCTATAAAATCAACTAAAACCCATTATGTCGCCCTCCTTTTGTTGTTTCGATACATTAGTAATTAGAGCTTTTCTTTCCAATACACAATTAGTAGATATACATGTTCTAGTGCCTAGTCCATAGTCAGAGCTTGTATGTTGTCCAGTCATCGAACCAAACCACCATTGTGACCCGTCAGCAAGCCAATTGCCTTTGCACCTCAGACACTAGTTTTGAACCAACCTATACCAGGTAATTCAAATTTCCCATGTTCATTTCCCTTCCATTATGGCTCTTAAAGGAAAATATAAGGTTACATAGGAGAACCCCCTTCTACCCCTTGTCATCGACTTAGACCACCGACCTTTGGTAAACCAAGAATATAAGATCATCAAAACCAAGTGTGAGTTCGACCTTTATGAACTCTACAACTGGTTAAAATAGAAATTCATAGACCTCAATGATGAATTGGGTCTATGGGAATCCTCCCTGCCCCAATTCATTTTCCCTCAGACCTACCATTTCCCAGAGTTCATCTCATGGTGCCAATTTCGATATATTCCCAGTCAGAGGGAAATTGTGGCCCAAAATAATGACATCCTTTTCACAATTACCTCTGAATCCATCTCCCAAATGCTCCAAGTGCAAAACTTTGCCTCTCTGAAACCTTTTTCAGTAGATTCCCTCATGGAATTCTACAAGAACCTCACCTTCCCACATAGAGCTAAGATCTTTGAAACTTTTCTCCCTGAGGATGCCCAATTACCCAAGAAAAATCCCCCCTATTCATCCTCTATGTTTCCAAAGATAACCAAACAAATTATCTCCATTGTTTCATGCTTACTTGGCTACCAATCCAATCAATGGGTTGATGAGGCCATCATTGGCTTCTTATTAGTCTTTACGACAAGTGAAGAACCCTCCATCTTCAACTACAGTCAATTTCTAGTAGATGCAATCCACGAGAAGTTCCTAAAATTTTCTACAGAGGGAAACTTTAAGTATGCTTTAGTCCTAGTTTATTTATTTCTATATCATCAGGTAGATAGGTTTCAGTTTCCACTACAAAAATTAGATAAGCAAGGGAATGCTCAATCAGTAATTCATTGGACTTCCTTGATAAGGAAGAATTCCAATGAATTCACCTTTAGTGAATATGTTGATCAATTTTTATATATTGTATCCTTCATATTAAAAGGTAATGTGGAGCCGAGGATAGGACCTGAAATCAAAATGTTTCTTCATCTTAGTGAGCAGACCAAAACAGATGATTGGTACTTGTACCAGAAATACACAAAGATCAGGGTCTATGGGTGTGAATTGCCACGTTACAGGTGGCCAAAGTTTTTCCCAATGATAATTTTCTCGTTACAATAGATTAGACAGATGATTAATGTGGATGAGCTACATTTTGTGGCAGCAAAGAAGAAATCATAGTTTAAGATCAAGACATAGGTGGGCCCTTTCAACTACAACACGAGAGCAGCAACTAAAGAAGCAGATATCATCCTAATGCAAATGAAATTCAAACTTAGCTTTACCTAGTCATACGACCCCTTGGGAGTGATTTCAAAGGTAAGAATATAATAGAAGACCACTCCATACATTCACACACCCATGCCAGAGATTGAGAAATACATGAACTAGGATCAATGGCCGGAAAACACTTTGCAGGAGGCAGAAGAGCGGGTAATATCAACAACTACAGCATAGACTCCTACACCACTGGAAAAGTAGGACAAGAGACCAAGGGAAGAGGCTTCCCCTACAGTCACAGAAATTCTAGAGAAAGAATTTCAGATCTACAATAAGAGGCAAAGGACCAATCCAACAGAGCAAGATTTTCAAGAAGAAAATACAAAGTCCATTATTATTTTGACAGAACCTCATTCTTCAAGGAGGGATGAAGATATTTTTATAGGATCTCCATCCTCTTCAGCCTCCCAGGAACCATTAGACACCTCTCAGTCAGGGGAATTGGTTCATGACCAAGCTGAACCAAACATATTTGCTAAGTACAAAGAGAACAAGAAGAAAAATGAATTGTTAAAAGCTACAACATATACACAATTTTGGGAGCAAACAGCCTCTTCACAGCATAGGCTACTCTTGGCCTTTGACACGGAGAAAGGGAAGATGCAAATAGCCTTCCTACATGTTGAGGTCCCTTTCCCAAAAACTCCAGAAGAATAAGGGAAATCAATATTTTCCTTCAATACTTATCAAATTCATCCAATTGATCAAATAGACATGCATTAGCAAACAGGGGAGATGTTGTACTCAACTTTGAAAACTTCATCAATGTCAACTTCTAGGCTACAAGCTTCAACCAATAACATCCAGTCCCAGCTTAAATTATAGAAAATATTTTCTCTGGCTAAAGACACAAAAATAAAATCTTTATAGGATCTAGTAACTAAACTGGGATATGATCCCAACAATGTTAAAGTTGCAGAGGAGATTATCAGAAGGAAAAATGTTGACATTGTAGAAATTCCCATTGTAGATAACCTGATAATGCAATAGACTAAAGCAAAATACTTGATCTACTTCTACAAACAAACTTGCAGAAGCTTAATCGATTTGAGCAAGATCAAATAGAACACATATAATAGAGAATGAGAAATCAATCACGCATGAACACAGAAGAATCCTATGGGGAAAGCCTCAGCTAAAAACCCTGATCTTTGTATTATCATACAAGTGGAAATATCTTCGGGTTACACAAAGCTTTAGCTCACAAGCTATCCAACTCTTAGCACAATCTCTCAAATGTTGCTCATAGACTGAATAGGCACAACATATGACTTCCTCCAGTCCTCCAAGCCTCCTATTTCCTTGCGCAGTTTCTCTTGGGTCCTCTGGCTGCCACCTGTGTGAATTCACCTCTCACACTACTCACCAAACTTAGAAGTAACTGCACAATCTTCAAGGAATGAATTCCTTCTACATGCAAGAGATATCCTCAATGGAATATTCCTGCATTTGATAGTACACTATCCCATCATTTGATATCAATTGGGTCTCTGACTGAACTGACATGAATGAGTTATTTATGAGAGAATATTCAATTATCTGAAGTGCAGTAGTTACATGCATGCATGCATTAACTAACTAAACTCACAATCAGTTCCACAAACTGTTGGAACTAATCTAACTAGACTTAACTCAGTTAACTGAGCTAACTAATTACAACTCAAAGTACAACTCATCCTGATCACTTTAATTAAGGGATAACTTCCTCAATCAAAGGGAAAATTGTTGCATGTCTTCACATAGACTTCATGTTTGATTTTCTCCAACTAATTAACTCAAGATGAATTAATTAATTATTTTTCAAACAGCTGCTAAGATCAAATTCGAATTTTAATTCTCAATTTTAGTTCAGGGACTAACTAAAATTGGAATGTATCCTGAAATGCTATTTATAGCAATTTTATTTTTAGCACTTATATATTTAGCATTTCTTGTTGCTATTTTCAACACTCCCTCTCAACAAGAAAGGGATTATCTGTCACCCCAATCCTGTCTCTGTGGAACTCGAATTTGCATTTTGACAATGCCTTAGTCAAAATATCTGCATCATGCTCCTCAGTCGAAACATACAGCAACAACGTGATCCTCTTCACCACACAATCTCGAATATGATGATACATATCGATGTGCTTGGACCTATCATGAAATACTAGATTCTCAGAGAGTTTGATACAACTCTGATTATCACAATAAATCACAGTTGGATCCATCCTCTAACCAAACAATCCAACTAGAATTTTCTGCATCCAAATGGCCTCACATGTTGCCTGACTGGTAGCCATGTATTCAGCCTCTGCTGAGCTAAGTGCAACTGACCTCTGTTTCCTACTGTACCAAGAAACTGCAACTGAACCAAGGTTGAAAATTCCTCCTGAAGTGCTCTTCCGGTCTAATGGACTCCCTGCCCAATCTGCATCGGTGAAGCCCTGAAGCTTCACTCCCTATGTCCGTCTGTACCATAATCCCTACAGAGATGTGCCTCTAAGGTATCTCAGCACATTCTTCGTTGCCTTCCAAAATAGCTTGGTAGGCTAAACCATAGCTTGACTCAGCTCGTTCACTGCAAAGCACAAATCTGGTCGTGTGTTCACTAGATACACCAATGAACCCACAAGTTGCCGATAAACAGTAGTAGCTACTACCTCACCTGCAGTAGCATCCTCCTTCCTCTAGATACCTGCTAGAGGATTCTGCATGGGCTTGCACTTATCCATGTGGAATCTCCTGAGTATCTCATTGGCATACTTTCCTTGAGACACAAACACTTCCCCAACCTTCTACCACACTTCCATGCCTAGAAAGTAGTGCATAAGACCCATGTCTTTCATCTCAAACTCTCTTGCAAGGTCCTCCTTGCAAGACTTGATCTACTTATCATCACCTGTTAATATTAGATCATCAACATAAAGAACAATGATCAATGGCTTACCTTCTACCATGATGTAGTAAAGGTTTGCATCTGCTTCACTCTTTGTGAAGCCCAACCCGGTGAAATAGTTGTCGATCCTAGTGTACCAAGCATGAGGTGTTTGCTTTAGCCCGTACAAAGCTCTCTTGAGTCAACACACATGCGACTCATGATCAAAGGTCTCAAATCCTTCCGGCTTTTCAATGTACACCTCTTCCTCAATCTTGCCATTGAGGAACGCAATCTTCACATCCATCTGATGGATCTTCCAACCCATCTGAGTTGATAGTGCCAACATCGATATGATAGTTGAGTACCTTTCTACAGGAGAAAAGGTCTCGTCATAGTCGATCCCCTCGACCTGTGAGAAACCACGGGCAACAAACCTTGCCTTATGTTTCTCCACACTACCATCAGTTGCTTTCTTTACCTTGTAAAGCCATCAGGAACTCACCCCTGACTTGTCCACCGGTCTTGGGACAACATCCCAAACACTGGTCCAAATGATGGAGGCGTACTCCTCTACCATAGCATCAACCCAGACTGGTTGCTGCACTACTTCCTCGAAGGAAGATGGTTCGGTCTCTACACACTCCCCAACTAGGGCCATGTAACCAATGTACCACTCGGGTGATCTCCTCTATCTGCGTTGAGAGGATGGTTGTCCCACATTCTCTCTTGCATCCATCGCCAATCTGTTAGCTTCCCTTGAGCATTTCCACCCATCTCTGAAAGACTCTGCATGAGTGGATGTCTCCACTCCTGGATCCTCTTCATGCGGTTGCTCCGCATTAGTCTGAGGCTCCTCCTCCTTAGGAACCAAAATTTCCTCCTCTGCATGCAACTTGATCTCCCTCTCAAGGGACACTCGCATGCCTTTCTGCTCATCTAACTTCAGATCTCTGCATACCACTATCCTCTAACTAGTAGGCAACATATCAGTGTACCCCACAAGTATCCCCAACTCACCTGTTGGCTCTAGCTTCTTCCAGGAATCTTGTCACTTGGAAATAAACCAATGATCCAAAGATCCTGAAGTGAATCACATCTGGTCTCTTCCCAGAAAAGGCCTCCACTGGTGTCTCATCCCCAGTATATGATGCAGGCTTCTATTCTGCAAGTATACTATTATATTGCATGCCTCGGCCCACAAATGAAGGGGTAGGCTTTGGTCATGCAGCATTGCCCGAGTTGCTCCCATATTCGATCTGTTCTTCCTTTCAGCCACCCCATTTTGTTGTGGGTTATGGTGTGTCGTCAACTCCCGTATAATTTCTTCTACTGCACAGAAGTCATTAAACTGTTGGGAGACATACTCTCCACCATTGTCGCTTGACAAGGCCCTTATTTTCTTTCCAAATTCTTTCTCTACCAAGGCTTTGAACTCACAAAACCTTGAGAAGGTTTGATCCTTCTTCTGCATGAAGTAGATCCAACATCTATGAGAAAAATCATCAATAAAAATAACATAGTACCTTTTTTTAGTGGTGAAGGTTGTAGAGAATGGTCCACACATATCTGTATGAACTCACTCCAGGATTGCTCCAGCTCTACTGTCTCTATCCTAAAAGGAAGATTTTGCATACATACCTAAGGTACAACCTTTGCATGTATCCACTTTCTCTAGTTTACCCTTGGGAAGTCCGGTAGAAATCTACTACATGATCTTCAAGGCCCCATGGTGCAAGTGGCCCAATCTTCTATGCCATAGCTCACCAACATCTTGGCTCTGCACCAGCTCTGCTTTGGAACTCAATGCAACACAGTGGTCTACCTCTAGCTTGTAGAGATTCTTTACAAGAATCTTAATCCTCTTGGTTTGTCTAGTGTCGATATGCCTCAGGAATGCCTGTCCTTTACTAAAGACTACATCATAGCCTTTGTCTTCCAACATAGCGATGGACACAAGATTCTTCTTCAAACCAAGCACATACTTTACATCAGTCAAGGTGAGAGGTGCTCCATGCTCCCTCTGAAACACAACCGTACCTTCACCTAAAACATGGTACTTTCCATCATTTCCCATCTCGATGCGCATCTGGAGGTCCTTCTCCTCCAAGGTACTGAATAGACTCTTGTCGCCAGACATGTGGAATGAAGCTCCACTGTCCAGGTACCAAACACAACCCACCATCAATGAAACCATGCATGCGATGAGGGTGAAATCCAATTCGAATTGTGAGGCCAGTGCCTCACCATCAGATCCTTTCGAGGATCCCTTCTTGGATTTCTTCTGTGGACAATTCGTAGCATAATGGCCCACCTCATGACAAGGAAAGCATCTCACTTTCAATTTGTCAATCTTCTTCCCACCATGGGAAGAACTTGATTTGGAATGGGACACCTTCCTTTTCCCTTTCCTCACCTTACTCGTTAAGGCTAGATTTTCTTCATCATCTTTCTTTGATGAAGATCCATCTCTGGTGCTTCTCCTTATCTCCTCCAGCATCAGATCCGACCAAATTCATTCCAAATCTAGTAGTTTCTCTCTTCCATTTATCGAGTCTTGGTAGCTATGCTAGCTCTTAGGAAGATCAAGAAGAGCAAGACTCACCATGTCATCATCGGTTGTCGTGGTCCCTACACTTCCAAGCTCATCCCTGCTGGTGGTGAGCTTGTTCAGATATGTAGAGATCATGTCACCCTTTTCACACTTGATTTTCCAAAGCTTGTCTTTCAGCACTAGCTTCCTCTGACCGTTGTTGTTCTGATATAGATTCTTCAATTTTTTCCACATTGAAAATGGTGTCTCCTTCCCATGGAGACTCGAGACAATGTGGTCTCGAACTCCCTCTAGAACAATCCTCCTCGCTCTAGCCACACATTTATTACATTCCACCAATTCTTAGGCATTAGCAGCTACTGGCTTGGGGACTTCTTGATCAATGAAGTCTTTCAAATCGTTGTCCCCTAGTACCGCTTCCATGCAATCCTTCCAGGTTATATAATTTGAGTTGCCATCAAGGGCATACTCGAGTCTCAAACCGTTGAATGCCATTAGTCAAATTTGAGATGTGATAAGAATTCGATTTCTATAATTAGGAACTTCAAACTTCGAACTTCTCCCTTCTTTGTATACTATTCTTTGCTTTGATCACCTTTTCTCCGATACCATGTAGAAATTCCCACTATAGATCACCTGATAATGCAATAGACTAAAGCAAAATACTTGATCTATTTCTACAAACAAACTTGCAGAAGCTTAATCAATTTGAGCAAGATCAAATAGAACACATATAACATAGAATGAGACATAAATCACACATGAACATAGAAGAATACTCTGGGGAAAGCCTCAGCTAGAAACCTCTATCTCTGTATTATCATAAAAGTGGAAATATCTCCGGATTACATAAAGCTTTAGCTCAGAAGCTATCCAGATCTTAGTACAATCCCTCAAATGTTGCTCATAGACTGAATAGACACAACATATGCCTTCCTCCAGTCCTCCAAGCCTCCTATTTCCTTGTGCAGTTTCTCCTAGGTCCTCTGGCTACCACCTGTGTGAATTCACCTCTCACACAACTCATCAAACTCAGAAGTAACTACGCAATCTCCAAGGAATCAATTCCTTTTGCATGCAAGAGATATCCTCAATGGAATATTCCTACAAATGATAGTACACTGTCCCATCATTTGATCTCAATTGGGTCTCTAACTGAACTGACATGCATGAGTTATTTATGAGAGAATATTCAGTTATCTAAAGTGCAGCAGTTACATGCATGCATGCATTAACTAAGTGAACTCACAATCAGTTCCACAAACTGTTGGAACTAATCTAACTGGACTTAACTCGGTGAACTGAGCTAACTAATTACAACTCAAAGTACATCTCATCCTAATCACTTTAATTAAGGGATAACTTCCTCAATCAAAGGGAAAATTGTTTCATGTCTTCACATAGACTTCATGTTTCATCTTATCCAACTAATTAACTCAAGATGAATTAACTAATTATTTTTCAAACGGCTGCTAAGATCAAAATTCGAATTTTAATTCTCAATTTTAGTTCAAGGGCTAACTAAAATTGGAATGTATCCTGAAATTCTATTTATAGCAATGCTATTTTTATCACTTCTATATTTAGCATTTCTTGTTGCTATTTTCAATAGACATTGCAACACTCAAGAAGCAGCTCAAGCTTCCCTCCACAGAAGACCCACAGACTAAGGAAGTTGGAGAATTAGGGAAGAAAAGGAAGACATGTTCATAATCATTATTGAACAGAGTGGACAGCTCAAAGCAATGAAGCCTGAGATGGAGAAATTGTTAAAGGAAAGAGAACAATCCATGCAGTTGGCAACCATTCCACTGACAGCAGTTCCAATTTTGTCTACATCAACAGTAGGGGCATCCACTTCATCAACCATCACTGTGGAGGCACAATCCACAGATTCTTCATAAGAACTAATCAAAGCAATGGATGACCTGTCAATCAGAGGACAGGAAATTGAGAAGTTGAAAACTCATCTAAATAATATTTAGGAGCATAAGCTAAAGATTGAAAATGTATACTTAGCTGAGCTACAAAAGACTCGTAGATCAACCCAAGAAATTGAACAATTGCAAAGTGAGTCTGCAATGGCACAAACGTTGGAAAAGGCAAAAGAAATTATTTGGATAGAAATAAATGATGCCATGACTGAAATATGACCATCTATTCAGATAATTTTTTAGCAGGAAGAGTTATGACAGAGATCTAAAGATGTCATAAGAGGTAAGAGAATATTTAGGACAGAAGTCGGGTGAAGCCACTGCTCTGATCAGAATTTTGAATTTGAAGACTAAAGAAGAATTAGAATAATTTGAAATTGCAGATAGGACAGAGACAATTTTGGAGGTGAGGAGGGTCCTTACAAAAAGGAACCTTATGTTGAAATTGGAGAACAAGTGTCACAATATGGAGTCCAGCATTCAGAAGTTCCACAGAAAATTTAATGTGCTAAATCAGAAGGGACTGTCAGGTTTGATAGGAATTGGAGATAAGTTGATCAGTTTAGAAGATTATCACCAGAAATTATATACCATAGCAAGGGATAAGTCAAATTTTTCTACCATCAAAGGAAGCATCACAGGAAAATCCTTCATGGAAGCTTTGGATTTTGATTTGTTTATCAAACATGAGATAAAGCACTTGTTCATTATCAAGCCTACATTTCAAAAGTATACTGAGGTGGATGAAACTTACAGGAAGCTAGTCAAATTCTCCACTCCAAGTGAAGACCGATGGGACAAATTGTGTGAGTTACTTGGGTAAAATAGTTTTTACCTTCAACAGCAAGGCAACACTTCTTCAGGCTGAGTCATCACCAACAATCCTCGAAGATAGTACCAGAGCACTATGGCAGTTTTCGTTGCCTACTTTCTTGTATTATTTCTTTAATCAGTTTTTAAGACATTTTGTAAATAATATTGATATTTTCATTCAAGATATTTTTTATAATATTTGTATAAGTACTTCACAAATCGAAGTACAAATGTTGGAACTTGGATGAAGAAAGCAAACTCTTAATGTAAAGTTGTTCACTGAGCTAAAAGTGATCATTGCATTAATACAAAAAATTTGTTCCAAGATTCATGTGTCAGGCTAATTGGTGATGTCTTTCCTTTTGTAAACTTGTTATATCTCTGTTTTCATATGTTTTCTTATCTAAATTGTTTAAAAGAAGATGAAGGGATGAACTTGTTTAATCACACTCTATCCTGGCTTATAAGAAATTTATATGTTTTCAAACTGAAGTTAAATATAGAATTCATGTTAAAATTCTCTATGTTTAATTAAATCTGAATCTATTCCTCCCTCTCACTCCACAAAGCTACAAAGATCTAATAGCCTACCTACCTTGCCCTGTTTCAATCTATTCTGATATTTCTGCATCTGATCACCCTAAGACCTTGACTCCATTTCCCAATGGCCTTTCTTTGTAGTTTCAACCAAACATTTCAAAAAACCAAACTCTAAACCTAATAACTAGCCTAAAATCCCACTACAACAAATCTAAATCTAATAGAGAGATCCCTCTCTGAGTTTAGAAGGGTTAGCTTCTAAGCTTGAAAGTGGTTATGTGGTTATCTCTGGGTTTCTTTCATAGCCCTAAGAAATTGTGGAGTGATAATAGCAACCATGCCCATCCTAATGGAAATCCTTACTTTATACATTAGGATCAATCGATCCTGTCGATTTTCGTTTAATGGTCTTTGACTTGGATAAAGCTACCCCGCGTCTACCATCGGTCATTGCTTTTCAAATTCTGGTCTCAGTCTAGAATATCATCATTCATCGATGCATAGTCGATGAGGGAGCATCCACATGTATCATGTCCAAAACAGTTTGGCAAAAAATTGGATCTCCCAAACTCAAACCATCTGACATCACTCTGAGAGCATAGGATGGGCACCCGTCTGCCCCCATAGGACTATACCAAGGCGTTCCAATACAATTTTTCGGTAAAACAGTACTCATTGACATAGAATTCTTGGATGCACAATTGGATTAAAATATCCTTCTTGGCTTAAGTTACATGTATGAGATTAAAGTAGCGTCATCCTTCGTATTTAGAGAAATGATGTTCCTAAATGATGGGAAAATTGTTACAATTGACAAACTCACATACTATGAGAAGAAGACATTAACCGCCCTTGATGGTGTGCTACCTTTTGTCAGATATTCTCCCGATTGATCACAACCTATACTGAATTCAGACTCGAACAATTTAAACCATCAACGCTCCTCAAGATGTACCCAAGAGATCCACCTATGTTGGAGTATACTCCTCCGACCATAGGATCCCAGGTGTGTAGTATGAGTTCATCAAATACTCATCAAGATTAGGAACCACTTTTAGTTACCAACAACAATGTAGTTGTTGATTCTTCATTCTTACCATATGCTATCACACATCATATGATGAATCCCAAATATGCCCGATGGGTAGTTATTTTTCAAGAATTCGACCTACAATTTGCTTCCTCTAAAAGCAATAAGGTGTTTATCCTTGACGAGTTCATCACTGATATGCCCTCAGAGACCCAAGGGTCTCCTATTAATGATGCCTTCCCTGATGAACACTTGTTCTTTGTATCAACATATGACCCCTGGTATGGTAACATCATCCTCTTTCTACTAACTCAAAGGTTCAAACCTCAGCTTACTCACGGCGATTAATTAGTCCATATTGCAACGAGGTCGCCAATCCTATGACCCCATGGATTTTTCGCCCTTAGCCCCACCTTTTATGCAGTTATCTAGTTGGAACCTGCAATTGTCCTTAAGTCACCCGCAGAGACTACGCGATTGCATCACAGTACCCATACATATGCACCTTCTCATGTTCTTTGATTCATCTTGTTCGAAACATTTCCACTTAATATGTTTTTATTAAGATGTTTTCACTTGGGGTATTGGTTTCGAAGTTGCAGGTACTTCAGTAGCTTCCTGCTAGAACCAGTACCCCAATTATCATCAAAAGTGAAGGTAACATTCTCCACCCAACATGATAAATATTTGCATATCCTAACATAATTTCTCCAAAATGCGCCATAGGGTCCATCATCTTAACCATGTTTACCAATCCCTCCCCTTGCACACAGTAAATTTCCATGTTGATCGAGAGAACCTTCCCATTCATGGATCACCCAATGTTGTAGACCTCTCACACCGTTGGATGCATGACCATCCACTCAGGCCCGAGAGCCATTTCACTTGCATGCCTTGAATATTAGCCTCATTCTCCTCTTCTTCACATATTTCTTACCAACCCCACTCTCGAGCCACCTCATTTATTTTGAGACAGATCAAGTCCAACGCACTATTGTATTCAGCATTTGGACTTACATCCCTCCATTTGCATAGCCCATTTGCATCACTTCATCCGCCTCATCAACCGCACACTGAGACCAACCAATGGGACCCCTACCCTCCATGCAAAACATTGTACCTTCATCATCATGCAGGTCATCATTTTAATGGTGCACTCATCTCCGTGTTTGTACATCCCAACCCACCTTTACATTCTTTTAGCAAGTGTACAAATATTTTTTAGCAAAATGGTTCCCACCCATATTTTCATGTCTCATACCCAGAGACAGTCCTGAGTCACCCCTGGTTGGAGCTTGCTGACCACCACCCCATCCATTAATCATTCACCACTACAGTCAAAACACGCTCACACCTACCCCAGTTGTCCTACCGAAGGATTTTCCCTAGAATAATATTTTGATTGTCCAACCTCGAGTAGTTGAATGTATCCATTCATAAAATCCACCTTCATGATCATGCCTTGTTGACCCTATTAGTTCATGTCAATCACCAGTGATCAATTATGCTCTTTCAAAGTTATTTCTAGGGTCTTAGGCCATTTTTTTATGGTTTTAGTAGGTATTCAAATAGAAAAAGCTGATCATTGGTTGTTGAGTCTAGGTCAGTGCTACTCCCTTCAATAATCATGGTTCTCATTAGTTGTCATGGTCATGTCATTGTTGGTCTCGGATCAGTTGAAGTGTCAGCATGTAAGTCTTGGTATAGGGTTTCCACTGGTGTTTTCATTACTATGTCCAAATTCAAAAAGGGCCATCATTGTTATGTGTCTTAAGTCTTCACACTAAGGGAGATAGCATGTTAGGAAATAAAGGTAATAAACGGTATCAAGCAACATGTATGAAGATATTATTGCAAAAGGAAGGGTATATTGTCATCCTTTGACATATACAAGAAAAGGTATTTTTGTATGTTTTAAAGACATTCAAAACATTTTTTTTCATCATTTTCATGTACAAAATACTTCAATTTATCATCCATAGCCCAAAAGACTCATTTAGCATCAAATCTCAATCTTATTGTGCATATCAAATCCTCACACTGCGTTTTTACCCTGCTTGCTACATTTTCTTGCAAGGGTGCCTTGAAACACATCTCCAAACATTTTCTTCAATGGGTGAATGTCTTCTCATATCAGTACAGGTATGTCAAAGGAAAAAACCACCTCAACAAAGTGAAATTTTCAGTTTGAAGGTGTGGAACCCTCTCCTAGGGTTTCCACGCTACGTTTTCAGTTTTTCACTCCGTGAGTTAATTGGCACACAACTAAACTAGTTTCCCCACATTTCCTACCCTTCCTCACATTGATATACATTTCCCCTATCATTTCTAACCCTTCTCATTCATCCTCATAGCTTCCAGGGCAAACCCTAGACCGCACACTACATTTTCAGCAGAAAGGATAGCATGGACTGTGTAAAAATTATTTGTTGCCCTTCCCATCACTCTCTATCCTATTTCTCATTTCCCTAAGGTCCCTAAGGCCCCTACCCACCTCCAAAATTTTTCCCATTGCTTAATTCCCTCCCTAACTCCTCTTTTCCCTTACTTCAAATTATAAAACCTAAATCCCCAGTTTCCCTAATTAAAACTATGTTTTTCCATTCCTCATAACCTAGTTTGTTGTGCAACATCTAAACATGGAAACTAAAAAGAAAACCTACAACAAGGGAGGACAAGTGTCAAGGTTTGAACCCCTTAACACTCAGGAGTTTGTCTCCTCACCATTTGTTATGCAGTGTTTCCGGAATGTTGGTTGCCTAGGGTTTTGTGAGCAAATCCAACAAGTGGGTTATCATGCTAAACTAATCAGCCTGTTTTCCACAAACCTTAGAGGAGATAAGGCCAAGATTGCAAGGGTGGACTTTATCGTTTCGTCAAAGACAATAGTTTCTGCCACAGGGATACCAAGCAGTGGGAAAAGTGTTTCAAAAATTCACATTTAGACACTTCAAATTACACAGCTTTCATCAAAATTTAGTTCAAAGAGGCTCCCAAGAGTATTTTTCCTTTTGGACTGTTTCTTGAAAATTTTTCTCCATTAATGAAGTTCATCATGAAATATTTTACATGTGAGGGAAGGTTTTCAGCAGTGTATAAGTATCATATCAGATTGTTGATGCACTTCACCAGTGTAAAGCCTCTCAACCTACCTCACTACCTTTAAAGAAATTTAGTTAAGATGGCAAAGAAAGTGCAAAATAGAAAGGGTGATCACCAAGCTAGTCTCTACCACCATGCTTTAATTAAAATCATTGTCCTACACCATCTTGAACAGAGGAACATCTCTTGGGAAACCTTCATGTAGTCCACAGTATTTCTGCCTTCTACTAGTTAGCCTACTAGCCACAGTACACCTCCAGTTTCATCCAAACCAAGGGAGGTTGGCTCATCTAGTAGAGTTTCAATAAAGAATACACCTAGGGCATAAATCACTCAGACCTACATTAGAGGGAAGAGGCTTGTGTTTGCTCCTAAAGAAGAGGAAAGGGCCAAGCCTACTTCAGTTGACAAGGAAGCATCACCATGAGACATCATTCCATGAGCATCTTCATGAAAAACATGGAAAATCATTGAAGCATCTTGTCATGGAGAAAGAGATTGAGATTAGAGTTTTGAAAGATGATTTGGCTAAAGCCAACTACATGATTGCATTTTTGCAGCAGGAAAATAGGCAACTCAAAATGAATCAAATGTTAATGTCAAAATCTAGAATGGGTGTAGAGGATGAGCTAGACAAAGGTAAGAGATTCCTTTGTTTAGAGAAAATGGAGGAAATTGAAGTTCAATTCAAGCCAAAGAGGCCTAGAACCAAGGGCATGAAGAGGAAAGGAGACCAAAAGAGTGATCCATCTACACCTTTGGAGTAGCAAGACATTAACAAATCCATTGAACAAAATTTTGAGACAAATAGGGAGTATTTGTTGGATAAAGTTAATTTCCACTTGGAGAATCTCCTTTAAAGGGCCAACAAGGCTACCAACTTGTAAAGGCACATGGCTAGACATTATTACACCAGAAACAAGGTTTCCCAAATCAGAATTCAGAAACCCTAAATCAGCAAAACAACGGGGACAAGCTTGAGTTGTTGGATGAGGCTTCACTCATAGCTTGAAGAATCATTATGTAGCTCCAAGGAATGAATTTCAAAAACTTAGAACACATTTTGGACTTTTTTGAATATTTTGGGAAATTTTGGAAATTTTACGTAGTTTTGGGCAGAAAAGGTAGCTTGCCCCACGCTACGTTTTTGTTGGAGGTCTCCAAATCATGAAAAGTTTGCATTTTTGGATTCCTTATGATATACACATTAAATTTATGTAACCAAACATCCATGTTCGCAACTTTTTCTAGGTCAAAAAGTCAAAAAAAATTACCTTAAAAACACCTTTCTGCCATGTTTTTCAGAGGCGCACTACGTTTTTGGAGTAGCTGTGGGAGAAATGGGTTTGGGAGGTCTAGAAGTAGTCCTTTTTAGTACTTTAAGATTCTATGGTGTAGTAGACATGAATATATTTATCCAACATCTTTCATATCCTGATTTGGAGCTTAGGAACCCCTCCAAAAGTCACTTACAAGCAGCACATTGTGTTTTCTCCAGGCACACTGCGTTTTCAGGCAATTCGCTACGTTTTTGCCTGGAACTCACTTTTCTTAGTTTGCTTAGTCTAGTTCGAATTTTTCTAATGTAATTCTTATTTTATGAGTTGAAATGATGTAATAGGAGGTAAATAAGCTTGTTAGAGTAATTTTCATGTAATTTTAGGCCTTATTTATGAGGAGCAGTTTAGCCAAAGTCTAAAGGGAGGATTTGTTTTAACCTCCCTAGACATTAGGTTTTGTTGAGAACTTCATGTGATTAGTTCCTAAACTGAAGGATTCGACCCTGAGAGAGTTATTTGGTCTATTTGTATCTAGTTTTCAGTCAGATATAGGGTTGGACATCAATGAGTAGAACTCTTGGAGCTTGTACTTCATCACACTTTTTCAAGAAATCATAGGACAGTTGCAACTATTATTCAAGAATTCTTGTGTTGTGAGTTTGTGATCATTTTTTCTCTTTGTAATAGTTTTATATGAATGATAATTTCATCTTCTTTCCATATCTATTCTTTTCAGTGACTTTCCTAAGAGGTTTTAAATAGAATTCTTAAGTTTAAGCTTTGTTTTTTTAGGAACTTCATGTTTATGTTACCTATATTTTGATAAATGAATTCATGCTTTCCATGCTCATTTTGATCTTTGCTTTTCCACCCTACACTACATCGAAAAAACCCCAAAGTATCACAAAGGAATACCTACCATGCTCCTTTATATCTCTTGCAACTGAAACCTTTGATCTTTTGACCTAGTTCCCTAATTTTCACTCCTTATCCAGCAAAATCGTAAATTTCAAAACCCTAGAGCTGAACATATCTAGCCTAATATATTTTTCCCACTCCATTCATATTTGGCTATGAATTTTATAGATATAACCCTCTCTTGTTTGGTAGGCTAGCTGTTAAACCCTAAGTGATCTGAGGTTACCTCCGTCAATCTCCTTTCTCAGCCTTGGGATATTGTGGAGAATAACAGACCCATCTTATTATAGTCATCTTTCTCCATTATGATTCCCCGAATCATCATTTCGAGCAGTTGATTCCTCTTTCCTGTCGACTTCAACACACATTTTCCATAAGTGAGGCAATCCCTTGGATGCCCCCCCCCCCCTTAAGGGACATTCTCAAGTGGCACAGTGGGTGTCTCTATAACCCATTGACGTCATCGGCCCCCTGACATTCGACACCAACATAAGCTTTCATGTCAGGGTGGTATCGTACTTTGTGGTCATTGAAATTCTCTCATTTAGTTGAAGACCCATGCATCGATTAACACCTCTTTCAACAGCGCTTACATTGTGATGCATGGGAGGTACCCACATTCGAAGATCCATGCACCCATTAGCACCTCACTCAATAGTGCTTCACTTTTTTATGCATGGGGGCACCTAATTTTTTCTATTTGTCAGAAGCACCCTTGAGGGTGTAAGAAGTTATCATAATTAGCAATCAGCATGTCAATCACTTCAAACATTGACTTGATAGAAATATTTATTGTATGATTGTATACTTAGTCACTAGTCATCATAGTGAGCATGGAACATGCCCGCCTCGTATAGACATTTTTTTCATAGCATGGTTATGTTTATCCTCATTCAAGGGTTTTCCTAACTCCTCTTTGCAACAAGTTATTCTCTCTCTCAAGAAGTTGATTAGGCTCTCAGCCAAAAAATAAAAATGTGATGTATTTCAGCTATAGCCTACTCCTAACCTCATACATTAGGGGGCCACTGTTAACACCGAAAAATAATACACACATTTGTACAATCCAAATGGCACCCAAAGTCATCCAATAGAGTGTACAGGTGAAGATTTTCCAGCTGGATACATCATGAAAATTAAAAAATTTAAATTCTCCAAAGGTAACATGTATAAAATTGAGTTGTAAGGCATATCTAAAGTCCAAAATTGATAACTGCGCAGATGTTTCCTTGATAGCCATGCGGTAGAAGAAAAATACAACTCAGCAATTCAGGACCACTTCACACACTTGGAAGATCAAATTCCCTGACATGTTTCAGTCAAGGATAGTTGAATTTGAGACGCCCTAGAGATATGCAAGCCCTAATGGATCCTCTTGTCCTACTCATGGGTCATTTTCTCATTAATGGATCAAGAGAGGGAAGAAGGATTCAAAATTTTATATAAACAAGTCATTGGAGGACCAAAGAGAAGGCAATGTTATGCTGGAAAAATTGTTCTCAAACAATCATGCATCTCATTGTTGAGAAGAAGTAGAACACTATTACGTTGGCAGAGTTGCTTCTTAGTAATCCATCATTCTAGTGTGGAGAGGATTTCACCATTATGAGAGCCTTGATACTTCTTTGAGAGGGAGGAGAAGCTTGCAAAGAGAGTGAAGAAATGAACCTCCTTGTTAAGGATTCTTGGGCACCATTTTCGAAGAATTCTCTCCAAGTGTTTAGTATTCATCTTCTACTTTCAGCAGTCAATAGAGGGAGCTCTTTTCCATTATATTATTGACTTGTTTGCTTCATCAAGCGTTATTTATGTGTTTTTTTTTCTTTTTTTAGTTTATGTTATGCATGCATTTCTGCTTACCATTTTCAATGTTTTGCTTCTCCTGTTTGTCCACTAACAACAACCAATTTGATATATTTCTTTACAAGGAACAACTAATTACTAAGAAGGTGTCTTTTGGTTCCTCATTGCTATAGAAACACACAAACACAAGCTACAAATATAGCCATCTTAGAAAATATGTAAACAACCACAAATACATAGTCATTACCATGCTTTTTAGAAGGGAGATCTAACAAATATTCCATGGAGATGGATTCCCAGGGCTTACTAGGAGTAGGCAGAGGAGTTTGCAGGCCATGATTTTTTATGGTTAGCTTGGCGATGGCATAGGCAGTACAGGATATGATATATTTTCCAACGTCTGGTAAGAGTTTTGGCCAATAAAAATACTTATGTAGTATGTCCACAGTTTTCTCCACACCAAAGTGTCTTCCGACCTAACTATAGTGTGCCTCCCAAATCAGCTTCACACGCTCGCTTGAAGGAACATAAAGGTGGCACAGGTAGCATAATAATGCGTCTTGGAGGTGTAAATCTAGAGCTTTATTTCCATCCACTAGCATCTGGTATGTGGTGACGAACTTTGGATCATTTTGGTACAATTGCAGCCATCCATAGGTCTCGTGGCCACCAGAGTTGAGAATAATAGTCACTACTACAACTGGGGGGCGACTAAGGAAATATACAACATGAATGATGTTTTCATTCTTGTATTTAATTTCCAAGTGTAATTGTTGTAGATATGTATACCACTTTTGATGTCGATTGTTCTACAACTTCCCTTGTGCCTAGATAAACTGAATAGGTCGGCGATCTGTGTGGATGACTATCTCCTTCCCCATAATGTAATTTTTACATTGTCGACACGCTTGCATGATGGAATACATCTCTTTATCATAGGTGGGGTATTTCTGAATTGTATCAGAAAGTGTCTCACTGTGATAAGCCACCATATGCCCCTGCTGGGTAATAATTGCACCAATCACATAGTCGGAGGCATCTGTCTTAATTTCAAATGGTTGTTGCAAGTCTAGCAATGTGAGTATAGGTGCAGAGCAAAGGCGGTGCTTTAGCTCAACAAACACCTTATGTTGGGACTCACACCATAAAAACTTTTCTTTCGCTCTGCCCTTGGTAATTTGACTCAAAGGCCAAGTGATATGAGAGAATCCCAACACAAACCTTCGATAAAAATTGGCAAGGCCCAAAAAGCTATGAGGATATGTTAGAGTGGTCGAGTCCATCCAATCCCAAATGACTTGCATCTTAGTCGGATCCACATGCAAGCATGTCTCATCAATGATTTCGCCTAGATATTGGACATGGCTCATGCCAAATGTACATTTCTCCAAGTTGGCACATAGTTTGTGTTGCCCCAGGGTTTGAAGGACCTGTCGAATGTGTTGTAGGTTCTCTTCCCAACTCTTGCTAAAGATGAAGATGTATTCCAGTTATACAACCATGAATGATTTGGTGAAGGGCCACAAGATATCATCCATCAGCCTCATAAAAGTTGCAGGGGCATTGGTCAACCCGAAAGGCATGACCAAACACTCGAAAAGGCCCTCCTTGGATTTGAAGATGGTATTCCATACATATGTGGATTCTATTGGCACCTTGTGATAGACAGAATTCAAATCAATCTTGCTTAAATACTTGACCCCCTTGAGTTAGTGAAGAATTTCATTAATCTGTGGGATTGGATACCTATTTTTTACAGTGATTTTGTTTAATTCCTGATAATCAATGTAGAGTCTGCAGGTTTCGTCTTTCTTTTGTACAAGTACAATCAGGCTCCCACAAGGTGAGGAACTTGGTCGAATGTGCCCTTTTTGTAGCAATTCCTGGATATGTCACTTGATTTCTTCATTTTCCATAATAGATCAGTGGTATATATGCCCATTGGGTAGAGGTGCTTTGGGAATCATATTGATCGAATGCTTGAATTGATAGTGCAAAAGTACCCCTGTGGGTGAGGAAAATATGTCCCTATATTCTTCCAAGACCTTATCCACCTGCTTCTACTACGTGGGGGGGGGATTTCTGGGGGCCATGTATGTGTCCATTATCTTCCCCTTTCTTTGAGAGTGAATCAAAAGAAAACAAATTTCCCGGTCTCGGAGATGATCTTACTGCTTTGCTCAGAAGAGATCAAAGAGATGGCAGTATGTAGGGCTACCTTCGTTATCCTGTATAAATTATTTCCCAAAGTAATAATAACAGTGCAAAGCCTGGACTCATACACAACATGACTCTTCCACAAGTATGGTTGGCCTAATAACACATAACAAACTCAAAGAGGAGGAACTTTACACAATATCTCATATGTGAAGGGCTTGATGTTATAGGGAAGGCGTCAATGATGGCTGATACGGAGATTTCGTCCTTGGTGAAGCCACCTGATGGTGTACAGTTGTGGGTGTGGTGAGGTAAATAGGCCCAACTGCTTCAAAAACTCTACTAAAATGAAGTTCTTTTGGCTCTTGTTGTCAAAAATGAACTTCAGCGGAGAACCCTTCACCTACATTTGTGAGTGGAAGAGTCACTCCCCCTCCTCTAGTTATTTGAGCTCAATCTTCTAGACCTTGGTGATGGAAATGATGGCACTAAGTTCTATGCCAAAAATATGCTTCCCCTTTTCAATCCCCTAGTCGTGTTCTAGATCAAAATCATAACATGCATCAAACTTTGAAGCTTTCAGCTTGGCCACCAATGATTGCTTTGTGTGACACTCATTTGTGTTTTCAGTGGGGCTCTTGTGGAACTCACACCACTTTCATGTGTCCTTCTTCATCATTGTGGTGTCATTTTTTGTTGAAAGCTTCGATGGGTGTCCTGGGTCACTCCACCTTAACTCTGTCCATTGTTCTATATTTTGGGGGTCCTCTTTCCCTGCTTCATATTCACAAATAAAAAGTTTCACTTATTTTGTTTAAATTTTTGCTAAATCTTGCAAGCATATCAGTATGCTACACCAAGCGAGGATATGTCCAGGAACTTCATCTCTTCTTGAATGTATTTGTGCAGAAAATTGTGGTACTTAAGCACCAAATGTCACTCAAAATCTTTGATACCCAACTTTGTGTATAGAATATGAGAAATATTTGTAACCTCATGCACATCTTGGTCCCTTTGCAGCTGTAGTGTGGTCCATTATATGTACTTGTCCTCATAGCTCCCCATGGGGTAATATTGTTCCTTGAAAAAGCTTCGAAAGAGTTCCAATAGGGGGTGGTTGCAAATAGAGAGGGTTCCTTGGCCCTTTTCTCATAGTAATTTTCCCACCAGTCCTTGACATGGGGAGTAGCCTTAAGCAGTGCAAAAGTAATCTTCTCCCTATCGGAGAAACTATGGACCGAAAAATAACTTTCCAACATATTCAACCATTTATTTACAACAGTTGCATCTATTCGAACTTCGAATATGGAATATTGAAGTTCACTTGTACTTGTAAGGGGGAAGTGCCTCCGAAGTGACTATCAGATGAAGATGCATCATCAGTGGGCATCCGCTGAAGGATTTGGGAAAATTTGTCCATCGTCTCATTCCTTTGTCGCTCGAGAGATTCTTAGAGCAATAGTTTGATAGGGTCTCATGTTCCCTCATCTTTCTTTTCTTCCACTATGGGAGGTCCTCCATGTCAACGGAGTCGGTCTTGTAAAGGTTGAACTAGTTCAAGTCCCAACTCCTTATACCTCAACCTCGCTGTGGACATGCACGGAAAAATATAGAAAGAGCAAACCGATCTGATATCAATGGTCCAGATTTATGAAGGAATGAAATGAAATACAGATAGAAACATAAACATATAGATACAGTGAAAACAAAACTTCAATTTATTAATAACAAAGTACTGAAAATTGTTTACATGTAGAATGGAAATAGACTAGCTTAGGAGATGGTAGCTCATATCTGAGAAGAGATGTGGTGGCTACATTCCTTTTGAACTATGTTAAAATGAGGCTCAAAGACCTATTTATTATTTAGAAACAATGGAAAACCCTAAACATCCAAAAACCTAACCCTGGGAGATGAAGCACCAAAAGTTTGTGTGCCCTGTTGGGGTAAATTGGTACATCAACTTATTAGGGTCGTAACTTTTTCAGGTGATCTGTATTTGACGCATATGATATCTCGCTAGAAATATTTATCCGAGGACTACAACTTTCAATTAAAAATCATCATTGTATGTTGCAAGTTTGACTGTTTTCCAAAAAGACGTCGTTTAGGGCATCAAAACGGCTCTTGAAGTTCAGGACTCGAAAAATGACAAAAATAGTAAATTGTGATAGAACGAAGGAAACTAAAAGAAACAATGGTGGGGGTACAAGTGGAATAGGCAGGTGGTCAGCAATATCCACCTCGATTAAGCATCTGGATCATTTAACTAGCATTCTAATAAGCTTAACTCTGGATCTTGATATAAAATCCAATTGCCATGTCATCAATTTAGATCACTTAACACATTAGCATGCCACGTGTGATGAGGTGGAATATGACATGGAACCAATGACTCGTCCTATTCCAAGTTAGCAATTACATTAATCAAATCTTGATATTGTAATCATTATTGGGAAAATATATATAAAACTAAGCAAAGAAGTTTCTAAGAAAAATAATAATGAGCATCAAGGAATTCAGAGAACTTGAATGACGATTACATGGATTCCTCCAAATCCATATACATGTCTTTGACATATAATATCTATATGATTGACTTTGTGATTGTTAAATTTTGGTTTGGTTCCAAATTACCCCTATCTGGATGTATCTAACATCTAGGACAAACATTCTTATAACTTAAGAAACATATTCATATACAAAATAAAGGCTTCTTCCTTATGAATTTAGGCATTCTACAAAAAATGAACTATAAATTAATCAAGCAAAATCATATAAACAAATTATAAAAACTTTACAAGACTATGTAGAAAATATGATTGTAGATTAACTCGATAATGCAATATACCAAAGCAAAATACTATAATCTACTTCTACTATCAAACTTGCGGAAGCTTAAATATCGAGCTGAATCAGAGTTGAACACATATAACCATAAGAAGAAGAATTAATACACATGAAACACAGAAAATACTCAGGGGAAAGCCTCAGCTAAAAACCCCACTATCTGTATTATCATACAAGATGGAAATATATCATAATAATACAAAGCCTTAGCTCTCACAGCTAACAAGCTCTTAGTACAATCGTCTTGGATGTTCACAGGCAAACAAGGCTTCTCACAAACCGTCTCCTCTGCCCTCCAAGCCTCCTATTTCCTTGCATAGTTTCTCCTAGGTGATCCTCCTGTTACCAAGTGTAACATTGATCACTCACACTGATCTCCCACCCTGTAAAACTGCACAATCCTCAAGGAACCTTGTTCCTTCTGCATGCATGAGTTTCCTTTATAGGAGAAAACATGCAACTAATAGTACACTTTCCCTATATTTAATCTCAACTGGGTCTTTCTCAGAATAGACATGCATGAGTTACTTATGAGAGAATCTTCAGTTATTTGGAGTACACTAGTTGGATGCATGCATACATTAACTAATTGAACTCACAATTAGTTCCTCAAACAGTTTGGAACTAATTTAACTGGACTTAACTTAGTAAACTGAGCTAACTAACTACAACTCAATTATAACTCAATCTTATCTCCTTAATTAAGGGATAATCTCCTTAATTTAAGGGATAATTGTTGCATGACTTCACAAAGACTTCTAACTTGAATTTCTCCAACTAATTAACTCGAGATGAATTAATTACTTATTTTCAAGCAGCTGGTGAGACTAAATTTGAATTTTAATTCAAGGACAAAATAAATTTGGAATATTCTGGATTCTATTTTTATCATTTCTTGTTGTTATTTTCAACACTCCCTCTCAAAAAGAAAGGAATTCAACTCAATCATGATCCTGAACCTTTGGAATGTTCTGCATGCAACACTTCTCTCGAGTGTTGTAGCTCCAGCAAGTCTAGAAACAAAAAAACATCCAACCTGAATTAGTATGATGCATCTGTCATCAAAGTCTCTGGCTGTTATTGCTTTTGTGAACTGAAAACTTTTCTCTTTTTCTAACTCTGCATTTCTTCATTGTTGTCAATCCTTCTCTGCACTCTTCAGTATCTGACTGCTCTAGCCTTTGTCACTTTGATCTCTGAGTACATCAATCCCACTAATTCCTCCTGCTACTATGTACTTTGGCCTCCAATAGCAAGCTACGATCCATGAGATAAAACCTCTCAATGGACCCTGCCCAATTTCAGCCTTCTTGGGACTATCACTTCACATCGCCCCACCTCACACCTAGAGGCATGGCTGCATGTGATCCCTCTGCCCACTTGGCTCGAAATTTCCCCCTACTGGAGGTCTCTGCATGAGTGGATGCCTCCACTCGGTCTCATCTCAGCATCTCCAATTGTGATCCTCCATAATTGTCTGAGACTTCTTCTGGGGCTATATGTTGAGAGGTATTTACTCTCCCTCTCAACCACCAAGTCTCTAACATTTGCCTTGTTCCTTAAGGCTTTGCATGCATCTTGAACCTCACGAGCATATAGATTCTTAATTCGTGAACCGATCTATTTCACCTGTCCCATGGTGATGTGTCTAAGGAAAACCTTTCCCTTACTAAAAACAACATCGTAGCCTTTGTCCTCCAACATTGCAATTGATTCTAAATTATTCTTCAGTCTAGGCACATACTTCACATCTTTCAAGGTGATAAGAGCTCCACGCTCCCTCTAAAAAGCAACCATGCCCACTCCTGAAACACTATACCTTCATCGTCACCCATCTCTATGCGCATCTTGAGGTCTTTCTCCTCCAAGGTACTGAATAAACTTTTATCATCGGTCATGTGGAATGAGGCTCCACTGTCAAGATACTAACCACAACCCATCATTGATGACACCATGCATGCGATGAGAGTAAATTCCATCTCGAATTGAGAGGCTAATGCCTCACCTTCAAATCCTTTTGAGGATCCCTTCTTGGACTTCTTCGATGGGCAATTAGTCGCATAATGACCCGTTCCATGACAATTAAAGCATCCCACTTTAGACTTGTCACCCTTCTTCCCTCCATGAGAATAATTCGATTCGGAATGGGACACCTTCCCCTTCCCTTTCCTTGCCTTACTTGCTAAGGCTAGATTTTGTTCATCATCATCCTTGGATGAAGAACCATCTTGTGTGCTCCTCCTGATCTCCTCCTGTATGAGATCTAACCACAGTCGTTCCCAATCCGGCAGTTTCTCCCTTCCATTCACAAAGTCCTGGTAGCTATTCCAGCTCTTTGGAAGGCCAAGGAGAGCGAGGCTCACCATATCATCATCGGCAGTAGTTATTCCCACACTGCTAAGCTCATCTCTGCAAGTGGTGAGCTTGTTCAGATATGTGGAAATAGTATCGCCCTTCTCCATCTTGATTCTTCGAAGCTTATCCTTGAGCGCCAATTTCCTCTAGTCGCTACTGTTCTGGTAGAGGTCCTTCAATGTCTTCCACATTGAATATGGAGTATCCTTCCCATGGAGACTCGAGACAATATGGTCTCGAACTCCCTCAAGGATGATCTGTCTCGCCCTCGCCACACACTTCTTCCATTCAGCCAACTCTTGTGCATTAGTTGAACTTGGCTTTTGGATTTCTTGATCAATGAAATCCTTCAAGTCATTGTCTGCTAATACAGCCTCCATGCAATCTTTCCATGCTATGTAATTCAAGCTGCCTTCCAAGGCATACTCGAGTCTCAAGCCATAGAACACCATTGACCAACCTGAAGTATGATATAAATTTTATTTTCACCTACAACCCTGAACTTCAAACTTTGAATTCTCTTCTCAATATATTGTTCACAGCTCCGATAAACTTGGCTCTGATACCATGTAGAATTTCCTGCAAATTCTCTACAAATCTCACTCTAAGATTATGTAGAAAATATAATTGTATATTAACTCGATAATGCAATATACCAAAGCAAAATATTATAATCTACTTCTACTATCAAACTTGCAGAAGCTTAAAGATCAAGCTGAATCAGAGATGAACACATATAACCATAAGAAGAAGAATCAATACACATGAAACACAGAAAATACTCAGGAGAAAGCCTTAGCTAAAAACCCCACTATCTATATTATCATACAAGGTGGAAATATATCAAAATAATACAAAGCCTTAGCTCTCACAGCTAACCAGCTCTAAATACAATCCTCCTGGATGCTCATAGGCAAACAAGGCTTCTCACAAACCTTCTCCTCTGCCCTCCAAACCTCTTATTTCCTTGCGCAGTTTCTCATGGGTGATCCTCTTGTTACCAAGTGTAACACTAATCACTCACACTGATCTCACACCCTGTAAAACTGTACAATCCTCAAGGAACCTTGTTCCTTCTACATGCATGAGTTTCCTTTATAGGAGAAAACATGCAACTGATAGTACATTGTCCCTATCTTTAATCTCAACTGGGCCTTTCTCATAATAGACATGCATGAGTTACTTATGAGAGAATATTCAGTTATCTGGAGTACACTAGTTGGATGCATGCATGCATTAACTGACTGAACTCACAATTAGTTCCTCAAACAGTTTGGAACTAATTTAACTAGACTTACTCGGTAAACTGAGCTAACTAATTACAACTCAATTATAACTCAATCTTATCTCCTTAATTAAGGTATAATCTCCTTAATTTAAGGGATAACTGTTGCATGACTTCACAAAGACTTCTAACTTGAATTTCTCCAACTAATTAACTCAATATGAATTAATTAATTATTTTTCAAGCAGCTAGTGAGACTAAATTTGAATTTTAATTCACAGTTTTAATTCAAGGACAAATTAAAATTGGAATATTCTGGATTCTATTTTTATCATTTCTTATTGATATTTTCAACAAGATTTACCATGAACATTGATAAAAATGCAAGAACTGAATACATCACAAAAATAAGAGGAGAGAGAGAGAGAGTGTTGGAGAAGAATAATAATTCCATTAAGAACCATTATGTGAAATGAGGCCAATTTTGGGACCTATCCTTATCAACCTTCAATCTCTACCTATTGCCTTCTTATAAAATGTCTTGTTGATGGATTCAACTTTGGTTAGGTTTGGACCCATCAGCTACATATTGATTAAGTTCCCTTTTACATAAAATTATGACTTTATCACTTATACATTTGAACTTAGGTTATAAACCCCCGAAGATTCAGATCAATCCTCACCCATTAAATAATGATAGTCGCCATCATTCAAAATGCTAAAAAAAAGGGGCCTCATTATGTTTAATGTACCATAATGATTACAATATGTCATGAGACAATGAAGACAAGGGTTTTGGGCGGTTAACCCATAACTATAAATTTTTGGATAACCCATGACTATCATGATTAGAATGTGAAAGTGCTAATGAAGAGAAGGGTTTTGTATGGTTTACCCATAATCGTGGGTTTGTGGATGACACAAAAACATAGTTTTTTTTTTTTTTTTTTTTAGCAATGGACCTCTTATTGCAACTTTGCTTATACATTTTGCTATAGGCGATGAAATCAAATTCTATCAAAGACCCATTTGAGGTATTGAATATATATTTCTATTGATATAAGATACTTGCAATGTGATGACTCGTGGAGTGAGAAAATCATTCCTCAACTCGAGGTACACATGGTCGCATAACTTTACAGACATGCGTGACTTTAATAAGCAATATATCTTAAACTAGGAAGCCAAATCAAATTATGTAAAAAAAACCAACGAAAAATACTTTTAAATGAGTTATTGTGCACCCTATAGTGTGTTATGTAGAGGTTGTGGAACCTACATGATTTTTTTTTATATTGTCTCCCTGCATTCCATCCATTATTATACTTCTATGGAAACCGTACCACTGTGGACAAGCTAAGAAATTACTAAAATAAGGTCGTCCAAGTTTCTGTGTGCTACATGTAATTTTTTTAAATCTATGGCATGGTTGTATAAATCTATAATATCAATGAATGTGAGAATACCAAGTGCAGAGGGCCACAAAGGATGCCAAGGGTTTGTAAAGCAACATGGGTTGCTATAGAGGTCAAGGAATCTATGTGTTGTATATTATTGGATGTAGTGAATCCATTTAAGAATGATCCTACAATAGTGAATGAAGATTTGAGGGTAGAAAACCTTGTAATGCTTTTAAACCAATTGTGAGACTTACAATGTATGACCAATAAAATGGAATCCAAAAGTACCAAAAGGAGAATGGAGTTTTCTACAAAACTTTGAAATTGAAATATTCTTCAAACCCTCATTCCCATGGAATCATAACCTGCAATGACATCACTGATATGGATCATACAAGGAATGAAATGAAATGTAGGAAAATAAATAGAATGCATAAAAATAAAGATAGCAGGTATTACAACAATGTGGTGAAAACCCAAATTCTATTAATAAATGAAATACATAATATTGTAGAACACAAACTCTCTAGAATGGTGGTAGTTATCTTTGAACGGAAAGAGATGGTGGTTGCATGTATTCATAAAAGTTATCAAAAGAGGTTGAGAGAATGACCTTTTAATATAAATTGAAAACTCTAGAGGTTCAAAAAATTAACCCTAAAAGATGAAATTCCAAAAGGTTTGTGGGCCCTAATGGGGTTAGTTGGTAACTTTTGCATATGTTCTTTGTTTGGCACACTTGGTAGCTTGTTGGAAAGGTCTAGCCTAGAATTACACATTTTAACCAGGGCCCATGCAAGAGCCTATAGTTATTGCCTCGACCCCCACCACATCAAAAAAACATCATTTAGGACCTCAAAACATTCTCGAAAGTACAAGACTCGAAAAACTATAGAAAAATTACCAAGATGGAGAACTGTGTGATGAGCCAATGGATTAAGTGGATGGCCAATGATATCCACTTAGATCATGTTGTAAGCACAAAAGTTGGAAAAAAACTGGAAGAACAATTATATCTGTCATTAGTGATATAGAATCACATTTTTATCAGAAAGACATAAAAATAGTCTTACACTTCAAACATTTGAAAAATTACAAGAATTCATTGTACTCAATACTTGTAAAGGATAAGCTTGGAAATTCCAAGTACTCATAACTAAATATCATTTCAATAGAGCTCGCTCTATTAGTTAAATTTTGAAATGTACTCTAACCAATCATAAACCAAGTCAAAAGTTCAAAGCTTTTAAATCCACCAAGGTTTGCACTCATGTTTTCCTTCTTACCTAACATTGCGTCGTTGTCAATAAGTGTCCATAGCCCTAAGAAAATTTCCTTAGTACCATAAAATCATGACCATGCTGCTAGTGAGAATCCATAACCCCAATGGATTTGCTTGTACTTCCCACACTACTTAGAATGCTTACAAGTTCCAATTTATTTAAATAATTTCTTTTGCTCACCCTTTTGATTTTCAAGTAAAAATTGGGTGATAAGAAGTGAGCTGATACGAGAGTTACTTTCATTAACAAACATTAAAGTATAAAAACCTAGTTTATAGACTCATTTTCACTTCCATTAATTCTTTGTATTAATTTTTTGTTTCAATAAATGTAGATCTCGTCACTATAGGAGTAGTTTTCTCATAAATCAAACTTTTAGAAATAAGTATTGATCAAATATAATGAGTTACTATAGTAAAATATAATTTTATCTTAAGTTTCAAATTTTTCTAATAATACTTTAAATATAACAGCCTTAGTGATTTATGTTCATGTATTATTATAATTGTACGCCAAAATAATTTTTTGCTTCAAAAACCTAAAATCTACAAAATATGTACAATCAATTAAAAATAATATTAATAAAAATAAACTACAACAAAATTACACAAAACCAAATGAAAATAAAATGGATAAAAACTTGTAATATGTACAATCAAAAAGCAAGCAAATGCTAAAGAAAAATACTAAAACTAAACTCATACATAATGATCAAAGCTAAAATGAAATAAAATTAAACTAAAGAAATCCTAGAAGAACCAATGTTAGTAAAGGTAAAATAAATCAAACTCGAAAATAAGCTTGGATTTTCAGCACCATGGGGAAAATCATGAAAAGTGGTGGAATATAAATTTTATGCATAAACACATTTACAATACATCCTTAGGAATTAAATAAGGGCATCAAATTCAATTCCCAACAAGAAGAATTCTTGGACAAAATACATGTCCGTTTGAACTTACTACCATGGATAAGGTCTTTAGTTGTTGGTTAAAACAAATTATTTATTAACCTACTCAAGCACAATCACAAGCTTATATTATGCAATTTATATCCCAATAAAGAAAAATTGTTCTTGAAAGCTTTATCAACTAAAAGATAAAGTTAATTTGTAGGTCCTCTACACCAATTTTTGGCCTTATTAGTTGTATCCTCTGTGAGATTAAAATAGTTCAAGAAATTCGTAAATTTCTATGGCGGGGGGACAAACACTAAGAAATATCATCTCACAAACTAGAAAAAAAAAATCACCTTTCAAAACTTGTTGGAAGGTTAGGCATAAGGGATCCTTCCCTCATGAACTTAGCTCCTAAGGAAAAAATGATATGGTGATTAGTTTTTGCACCCAAAGAATAATGGATGCATGCAATACATAGCAAGTATCTCTTAGAAGGGAAAATTGTATCATCAACCCTGCTCCTAATAGATGGGGATCTCTAATCTAGAAAATTCTAACATCTTTAATTCCTACTGTCAAATCCAAACTAATATGGGTCTCTGAGAATAGACAATGAATTAATGTTTGGAGTGAAGGTATCACGAGACACCCTTTAGTGGAAACAATGGAGGGATATCTCCCTTTCCATGAATTTTTGTATACCTAAAGGAAATTTTCCTTTTGATGTTTCTCATTGGTCATGTTCCGATCGATGGATGGGTAGCATGTGGTGTCATGTTTCTAAGTGGCTTCTCCCTATGTGTAAAGATTATGATCCATTCTCTATGGACGTGATTTGATCTCTATAAATTATTCATATTCACATTACTAATGAGGTGCTAACTATTTTTTGAAAAATGGATATGATATGCTCCTCTTTCCAAAGGGATGGCTACCAAATCCCAATCTATAGATAAAATCTAGAGCGCTAATAGTCTTCCAAAAACAAATATATTTTGTTGGACCATAGCCCATAAATAATAATAATAATAGTAATAACTATAAAAAACCTATTAAAAAGAGGGATAGTATGGCCATCCAAATTTTCGTTGTGTTTTTCAACCCAAAAAAACTCTAACCACCTCCTTCTCAGTTTCTCATTTTCTACAGGTTTTTGGGAAGTATTCATCTCTTCTTTAACTCCCAGAGTCTCATGGCCAACCTCTATACAGGAAATGTTTGGTAATCGAGGAAGGTGTTACAAGGGGTCTCTTGCAGGTAATAAAATATTCAAAATAATTTGGGAAGGACTGCCTAAACTTTTATGTTGGAAAATCTGGTTGGTAAGAAATAAATTCATATTCCATGATGAAAATGCAGACTTTTTAAATACAAAAGGAAAAGTGTTGGCCCTCCTAAATGAAACTTTCAAGGAAACATATTTGAGAGGTAAAGAAGATCATGGCTTGGATCAATGATAACAAAATTGGATTAAGTCCCTCCAAGTTTATGTTGAGAATGCAACAAGATGATGGAGCTTAGTGGAAAGGAGTCGCCTTCACTAAGTCGGCCCACAGGCAAATTATGGCGCAAAGTCTATTTTTAGACATATGGATCATGGTAAATGAGCTGCAGAATGTTGTTTATGGATGATTGGTCATGTTGGGAAAAATAGATGGAATTCTATTTTTTGATCACAGTAGGAGTGATCAGAGTCTATTTTTAGACTGTTAGTCAAAAATAGAAAAGTCTAATATTATTGTCTCATAATAATATTTGGACTATAAACTTTACCTTATCCTCTTGGAGCACTTCAGTTTGAGATATTGATGTGGCGCATGCAACTTTCAGAAGGAAATACGCTTTCTTTGTGGGTCATTTGAGTTGTTGCATGCAGGACTTCAGTTAGAACTCAAGCAGTTGAGTTTGGTGGAGTTTATTGTGGAGTTGATGGAGTTGTGTTCAGTTTGACTTGGTTAAACTAGTTGTAATTAGTCTAACTGTAAATAGACTAATGATGAGTTTTTAAACTAATTATTAACTCATAAAGCAACTAAAGAATACATCAGTTAACTCAGTTGCATGTCAGTGCATGTACAGTTCAACAGGGACAGGTGTTAGAGGTTGAGATTGCTATCAGTTGTGACTATAGTTGTGCATGAGGATTTGCACAAGCAATGTATTGAGTATGCCAATGGGTATTGCATTGATTTTCAGCAAAATAGCCTATGCTCACGTGATTTCCAGTGTGAGTGATTCTCAACAGGTTTATGCAATAGAGGCAGGCAAAGCAGTGGAGCAAATTTGAACTTGTGACTTGTTTGGGTCTGAGCTGGTTTGTGTGTAACAAGTGGAGATAGTGTTGGATACTTGTGAGGAGTATTGACTATGTAACGTTACATTTTCTCAATCATTAATATACATATAGTGTGGGGTTTTCAGTTGTAATCTTTCCTCGGGTTACATACTGTGTTGATGTGTGCATGCTATTGATGTTTTATTGTTATTGATGCTGCTAAATTGATGATCAACATAGAGGAGCTTATGTATTGTGTATGTATTCCGCAATAGTACATGATCAGGATAATCTTCGTTGAATATGTGTTTATTATTCAAAATTTCTACAGTTTATGTTAGCCCCAAAAACAACAAATTCAAGGTTGAGAACTGGAAAATAAGACTATCAAGGGAAGAGTTTTCTAGATGGGTCTCAAAGCAGAAGAACCGTGTCACGTGTTTTATAGGGAAGCTGAGAAAAGCACGGGGGTGGCAGGAGCTAAGGGGTGTCTTTTCACCCTGAGAATAAAGTAGAATGTAAATATTCTTGGGGATTTAATAATTCTACAAACAACAGAATTGAATCTTACACCTTCTTTCAAGCTTTACATCAAGCGGTGTCGTTAAAATTTAAAAATCTCATTATTATAGGAGATTCAGAAATATAATCTCACTTATATTTTGGATCCCTTCCTTTGGATGCAACTCTCAGAAACATTTTCTTAATAATATTCTCTTTGGTCAAAATCATTTCATATAAAAAGATATTCCACATGTTAAGGAAAAACAACCAAAGTGTTGACCTTATGGAAAATGAAGCATCGAGATTGACCAAAGTAGAATTGCTTGTGAGTGGCTCTAGGAGCTATGCACCCATACCTTAGTTTTTCTTATGAAGGGGATTATAAAATTAAATAGCGGCTCTGCCTCCTCATTACAAAGAGAGGCTATGTAATGAAATCATGTAGATGTACTCTATTAAGAGTGAGGCGAAGTGGAAGGTGTATTAATAAAGTGGATCAATGTGTGGATGTGAAGACGGGTCTAAAGCTCATAATTAATGCATATGGCGAGGAGTGTATCGATTATATTTTCAAGAGTTTTCTAAATTGTTGATATGTTCCCCTATACTATGAATTCAATAAGAGGAAGCGCTAAGGAGGTGGGTTCGGATGTGTGTGGCCACCTTCTCCTATGTATGAAGTTCTTTGTTTCTTAGATAAAAGGAATTCAATGTTGCTTATGTCATAGCTCTTTTCAACATGCTCTGGTTTTTGTGATGGTGGTGAAACTTCTTATTGGCATTCTAAAAGCAAGTTCTCATCCCCCAGTTAACAAATTCAGTTAGATGCCTTAAGATTGAAGTAATTTTATAATAATGGATGGGAGTAATGTGCCTAGTTATAATGTCTTTTATATTGGCTCAGGTATGAGAATTTTAATTCAATTTCAAGGGGTTTGTTAGAAAATAGTGTATGTTTGCTTAAGAGAAAATATGTCAACTTTAAGGTTTAGATTGACCACATGCTAAATAGATCAAGATTTTTTTATTTATCCCTATATATTTTGGATGAAGAGGTATCATTGACGGGCATTACAAGCCAATTTGATTATTGTCCATCCTCTACTATGAATTGGTTAAAGTCTCTATGGTGTGTTGAACTTATGTGCTTATTTATTCTCTCTCGTGCATTGAAGTTATTTGTGGCATATCATGGATTGATACCATGTGGCATGAATCTCACAGTGGACTTTGTTAAGAAACATAGGTTTCCTACATAAGAAAATTTGTTAGGTGGTACTTCATAATCTAAATCTTTTTCAAAGTTCTTTGTGTTTATCCACCTTGAGGGTCAATAAGCATGACTTGTGTTTGGTTGCACAGGAAGACAACTTGATTTACATAATTAGGTCCTTAGTTTGCTCAAGAGAGAAAAAAGGTATAGAATTTTTCATATTGTATTTTCTCTGGGGCAATGAAAATAGGACAATAGGACCTATTTTGCATAGAAAAAGTATAGAATTTTGCATGGCCTTGATTAGAAAAAACAAACCTATGATAAAACATTTCCTAAAGTGAATTATATTATGTTTTTGAGGAAAGGACTTTTATGCTAAAATGTTTCACAAGAATGGAATTAAATGGATTAAGAGGATTTGAACTCTCTTTAGTGACATGTTCTATAACTGACCATCAAACTTAATAAACATTCATCTAGCCTTTTAGTGGCTATGGAAATTTCGTTGGATTTGCAAAATAAATTCCATTGACTATAGGACAAAATGGGGAATATGCACCTACAATTGGAGGGTATTGAATAAATATTAGGTATGGATAATATATTTCTTAAACAAGGAAACTCGTTGACTTACAATAACAAGATCTTTACAAATCAAAAAGGCAACAATATTATGGAGCATGAGGATCTCCCTCCTTATGGAGGTTAATCTTTTATTAATCATGAAATGTAAATTTTTCTTTTCTATAGGTCTGTATTGGCGATTATATAAAAATATAAATCTAGAACTACTAAATCCCCTAGTAGAAAGAACTAGGTTGTATGCTTGCGATTGGGCAATACTATAGTGCATTCCATGCATCTAAATTTTTGAGCTCCATATGAATTTGACGTAAATTTGGTAGTTTGTTGTGTTCCCAGCACAACCCATTAATACAAATATATATTATCAATTTGGTTAAAAAATATGTTAATTTATAGGTCAAGTTAAAAGACCATAACTAAAATAATCCGAACCAAAAATCTAGAAATAAAATTTTGATAAATATCACTACAATAGGTGTGCGCTAGAACATGTTGGTGGAAAGCAAGATAAGAAACATTTAAGGAATGTGCATTCATTGGCATAACCTGGAACCTAATAGTAAATAAGGACTAAAAATAACATTATAAAGGGATTGGAGTAGTCTTTTGTTCTTTTTCTATGTGGTTCATGGACCCTGGATATCGGTGTTACACAGTATTTTGTCACTGTCCCTGTACTCCCCATTCCTCGATACTGGAGGACCTCTATAGTCACCCTCATATATTTCCCTACCATTAAGAACATGTCCCTACATCCCTCTTCATCTGCAAAACATTTCCCTCTTACATCATTTTCCAAGAATATTCCTTCAAGCTCAGTTTTCAAGACCGACGCTAGTGCTCAAGTCTTTCCCTATGCCAATTTGCAGAGTTTAAAACTAGTACTAGCGTCGAACAGTGCAAGTGAGACATTCATGACCCGTGCCAACCCTCTTTTGGCAAGTTTTTAAAAATGGATTCGAAGCTTCCAGGTCTAGAAGCTTCGTGAATGGAAATCTAGTAAATGGTTGAGCAAGATAGAGCTAAGAGAGACTATTTGGGCTCCCTTCTCCTATTAAAATGGAACAACCCAAAAGGGATAAGGCCTCTCCCGCCATAAGAGGATCAATTTCCCCTCTATCAAAGCTATATAAACTCCTCATTTTACAAACTCAGTTAGCTAAGCAAATCTTGAGAGCCATATTAAGAACCTTAGCTTCTAGTTTGTGTGTGAAGGGAGAATAAGCTTATAGTGTTTGGTTTGGAGCAAAAGGAAAGAGGCCTTGAACTTCCATTGTTTTTAGGGTGAATCATGAGATGCTTATAGTGGTGCTGGAACCCAGACATGCCAAAGGGAACCTGCAACGTCAAGGCTCCGGTTGTATTTCTCTTTGAAGTTTATATTAATACAACTAATGGTTTATTTCCTATATCATGTGTAATATTACATTTGATAGCTTAAAACTCCTTGACCTTTTAAGTAGATTGAATTTGATTTTATGCTATCACGTTTTTTGTTGTTTCTTGCATGTTTGTTTCAGGTATTTGAACGAAAGAAAGATAGAGCAAGGAAATAAGATCAACATCAAGTGGATTAGCACTATAAGAGGTAGGCCCTCTTATTCGATTCTAATCTAAGGAAATTTACATTAGATTGTCTTGTTTGCGGCTAGACCCACTCTTGGGCTAGAGGGATCGTCTCTATCCGCAGAGAGGATTTACCTACTCCACAAATTGGGACCCATCCCTCTCTTTGGGTCATTTTCATTTCATGATTTTTGTTGACTTTTGTCATATCACTCTTTCTTTTTGGTTTTTTGTGCTTTACAGTATCTGTTGCCTATATTCTTAAATTTAGAGTGACAAGTCTGGTTTTGATTTCTGAAAATTTTTATTTTTTCTTTGAAATCCTCGATCAGCATTGTTTATTTTCTGAGAGTCACACCAACCAGCATGATTTACCCTTGAACAGTCGCGTCGGTTCTTGTAGGTTAAAATCAGGTTTTCTCCTTAATCATTGCCAATGTTTCTTGCCCTCATAAGTTCTATTTCTTGGCTTGTTTGCTTGTATTCTCCCTAGCTAGAAAAATTTGTTTGCTTGATCGGTTTGAGTTTGTCTTACTTGAGTTTTTGAGTTTTTGGATGGTTTGTGTCCCTAGGGCATCTAAGTCATTGTCCATTCAGTTGTTTTTCTACTCATAAAGTCAAGTTGTTGGTTAGTTGCTCCGTGCATTTCATGTTTTAGTCCTTGTATTGCTTTGTTTTCAATTGAAAAAGTGAAGAAGATTGTTTGCTCTTCTCTTGATTCAACGTCTCTTTTCGAGCATAGATTACATTGCTCGTTTTGTTTCGATTAAGTCTTTGCATGTTTGGTTTGAGAGGAGTTCTTCTTATCTTGCTTGGTATATGATTGATGTTGGTTGTTTGAAAATTTTTCATTGAAATGTTTATGTGAAATATTCATTTTATCATTCCATTGAAAAATACATCATTCTAGTTTGTTAAATTGATATGTTGCATTAAGTAGCATCATTGAAAGCTAGAGTTGCATCATCAGGAGCATTTGAAATGAAATGAACTTCTTTTAATATTGAAAGAACTCGTTGAAGTGAATTTGATAGGAAGGATAGGAAGTGGAAAGAATTTTCATTATTTCGTTTTGAAAAGTGAAGTAGTGAAGAGTCATATTGCTTTTAGTTGCTTGTTTGTTGCATTTATTGTTTTCTCTACTTTCAATTAGTGTAAACAATCATCGAATTGAAAGGTTTTTATCTCATATAACTGCATATAGGAGTTTTTCAAGTGACATCGATAGGGCCTGAAAACTGAGACTTAATTTCAAGATAAACCTTTAAAATGTATTCAATTAACCTAAGGTGCATTTGAAACTAAACGCTCACATTTAGAGGTCTAGGCTAGAGACATGTTCTGGCGTCTTTAAACCTAACAGTTGTCGTTCGCTTCAGCACTAGACAGCGCTAGTACAGACTTGTGCTCCCCGTACTATCATGTATATAAAGGGATGCCCCACTAGGTTTACAATCCTTTATCTGTAGGAAGCCGAGTTTGGAACCTTGAAAACATGATACACCGAACATAGCATTTGGGGAGATTTCTTACCCGTACTTCTCGGTTCGCCGGGAGGTATTTTGTAGTTCACGGTTACCTGGTAATCCTTTTGCTTAGATTATCATGAGCAGTCATTTTTGTCTTTTTTACTCTTTAAATTTAAAATATCATCGAGCACTTGTCCTTTCGATCTCATTCAAACCGAAATTAGAGTCATCTTTGCCTCTTTCTCGACTCTTAAAACATGAAAAGGCATCAGTCTGTTTTAGCATCTTAAAAAAAAATGCCCACGATCACATCATATTCCTGATAGTCTTATTTTGGACCACATCATGAGTATACCTTTAATATATTTTAAAGAAGCCCTGAAATTAATCTCTATTCTCTTATTGTTTGAGACAAATTCATCGTGGAAGAACCATTAGGTTCACCTAGTTCTGCTTCCACTCCTCCATCTGAAAGATCATCTAAGGAGCCTCTCCCTGATCTCCCGCAGTCACTCGAGGATCAAGGTGTTGAACTTGGAATTTTTATGAGTATTCAACCTTTTTCATCTCATCCTCCTCCATTAGATACTAGGTCACCTTATGAATCTGGCCTAAAATCTTCGAATAGTCCTATCTAGACTCTCGAGAGTCCGCCAACTCCTAAAGGTTAGCAAGGACTAGTTGTTTACCCTCCTAATCCTTTGTTCAATCCTATTGTGATATCACCACAGGGTTCATACAATCCATACGATCGACCTAGTATTCCTTTGGAATTATTTCCTCGAACATCTTCGGTTGTCCATCATTGTTTGTTTCCACCCATGGAATCAAAAGGCGAGATCCCAGTCTCCTCTACGGGTCAGTTGGAGGTTTCTGCTACACACACTCCTCATGTAGTTAATGAGCATGGATATTCGTTCCCCCTAGAATGTTTACCTTACATGAGAAGCATTCCGACCAGCGTTTACCCTGAGTATAGCGAGCCTTTATTTCCGCATGGTTATACCTCTCTAGCTCAGTTGGTTTCGAGCACTCCCAGTGCCTTGTCGTTATATCACAACCCTATCTATTCTTCTGGAAATATGCCTACCTTAGGTCCATTCATTCATAACCCTACCTCTTGATCGATTATGAAAACTATAGTCACTTCAGTTCTGGTGCAACCCACCATTCTGACTCCACTTGTTTCGTCGTTTCAACTGACAGTCTCAAGTCAAGTCTCGGTAAATTCTTCTACCCTCCAGTAAGTGGATAGACTATACCAGTTCCTAGGGGGAAACACCTGAATATCTCCATGATATCTGGTGCAACCAATGTGAGTGGCTCACAAACTCACATGGTTGGAATGAATCAACCCTCTTACGGTGTTATTCTGAACCCTGTTGGTCCATCTAGGTCAAGTAACGTCTAGTACCAGCAGCCATATGTGGCTCAGGTTCTATTCCAACCTCCTTATGTTCCATATGGTTCATAAGCGATGGTAAATCCACCTTACATCCCTCAAGCTGGGCCCTATGTTCAGCCTGGTCCATCTGCTATGCCTAGTGGATATGGCTAGATCCAATTCGGGAACTTTCAGTACCCTCAGGGTGTCACCCCAGGAACTGTCCAGGTACCCTTGCAGCAGCAGGGGCAACCTTCGCCACAGCAAGGGCAGGTAGTGTAGTAGCAAGGACAACTACAACAACCACAGGAGCAACCCTTGCAATAGTCATAGCAAACTTTGCAGTCGTAGACACAGTTTGTTCACCAGTCCTCCCAACCCATGTCCTCGCAAGGTCAACCTCTGCAGCCGCAGGGACAACCTTTGCAGCAACAAAGCCAGCCTTTGCCACAACAAGGTCAAATGGGCAGAAGAAACCCTTGTATTCATATCAGCAAGGTTAACCTTTGCAAGGTCAAGGTCAAGTCCTGCAGCAGCAGGCTCAAAATTCTTATATCTAAGGGTAGCAGGTTCAAAATCCTTATGTCGAGGGGCACCAGGTGCAAAATCTGTATGTCCAGGTTCAGCAGTTTCAAAATCCTTATGTCGAAGGTCAACAGGCTCAACAGCGTTTTAACCCGTATGTTCCTTATCAACAACCTATGGTAGGACAGTATCAAACCTATCTCGGACTGAATCCTACTTATGGGCAGGGTAACCTCCATTGGGGATAGAATCAAATTCCATATGGACAGAATCCACCACCATGGGGCAAAAATCCTTGCCAACAAGGATGGACTCCACAATATAGGTCTCCTCAAAGGCCCTACATGCCTTTTAATATGCAATTTCCATTCTTGGCCTCTTTGGAGCTGCCATATGTTTCTAGACTTACGAATGATCCCATTCTTCATTTGCCATACTAGCCTCCAATTCCATCCAAGATTTTGAGCAATTGTCCAAAGTTTGAGGGAAAAGTGAAGGAGGATCCACAAGCCCACGTGATGACATATCACCTTTGGTGCTCCTCCAATTCGTACTTTGATGATTCCATTCGTCTTCGACTTTTTCAACGAACTCTCATCGGTGCTGCAAAAAAGTGGTACATTGAATTGCCTTGAAGTACCTACAATGACTTCAACACTCTCTCTATGGATTTCCTCACTCATTTCCAGCTGTCGGTTCACTATGAAATAGCACCCATCTGCTTACGTCACTTAAGCAAGACACTGTGATCCATATCTCTAATCACATCCATGAATGGAGGCGTCAGCATCGCCTAATCAAATTTGAAATTCCTGATCAGTTGTTGACAGAATTGTTCACCAAATAATTCGTCAACAAAATTTATGAGGACATAGCTATGGGTGGGTGTGTTAACGAGGAGTAAGCCATCACTCGTGCCCAGTATTTAGACCTCGTCTACTTTCAATCTAGCATGTTATATGATATGTTACCCGATGTCCCAAGACCATCATCGAATCTAACAGCATTGAAGTCTCCGGCAACCCCACTTGTTGATGGAGTGATTGGTTCTGTGTCTCAGACCCATATGAAATCTTCTTCCAAGCAGAAGTCAATCTCGAACACTCGTTCCAATGATCCCTGTCGAGATTCACATGGTCCTAGTAAAACCTCTGAGGTTCATGTTGTCTAGTCTACCACAGCGAACAAATCCTCTAAAGGAAAAAAGAAGGGCAAAGGCAAGGCCAAAGCCAATGCCCTGAAACAGGCCCCTCCTAAGTCGTTTCCTAGTGATGTTTCTCAAAGAAAGCCCAAGTATCCATGCCTCATCTGCGAGGAGGATCACTACACTAAATATTGTCCCTGATGATCTGAAGTTAGTCACTTTCTTAAGGGGACATCGGTTGTCTTGAAAGAGCCCTTTCCATCCCAACAGACCCAAATGGTAGACCAACCTCAGTCTTCCACTTACATAGGTTCCCAAGTGTTCGTCATGAATACACCTATAAATGTGGCTACCATATCAAAAGATTATCAAACACCTACTCTGATGGCAAGGAAAGAGAAAGAAGGTACCCCTTCCTCCTCCATCCCGTCTACCTCCAACCCTCTGCATATAGAGCGACCTAAACCTGATTCTGCTATTCAACCACCCTCTTGGGGTGTGCTGTGAAATTCCTCATATAATCCAAATGCTTGAGCCGCTCAACATTATAGCATTGTTGAGGATTTGCCTCAAGTGCCATCAGCTATGTCTGCTCTCGAGGTCCTCCAAAGCTGTCCTTCTCAGCGGAAAGTGTTGTTGTCGGCTATTGGGGGTATTGATCCATCTGATTCCAACCTCATTTGTTTTTATCTAGAAAACCATGTTCTGCGCGTACCTCATCAGATTGCCTTTCTCATTCAGGTGATCATTAATGAGAAGACCATTCACATGACTGTCATTGATAAAGGTGCTTCCACCTGCATCATGTATGTCTCTTGTTGGAAGGAAATTGGTTCTCCTACCCTAAACCAATCACCTAACATGTTGGAAGCATTTGATGGACGCGATTCTCGACCATTAAGTGTCCTTCCTAATCTTACCATTACCTTGGAAGCCAAGACAGTCAATGTCGGGGTAGAAATTGTTGATGTAAATCTTAAATATAATATTATACTCGGAAGGAGTTGGACCCATGCTATGCATGTTGTAGCCTCCTCTCTGTTTTGCATGCTCTGATTTCCTCATCAAGGGAAGATTTTCATAGTCGACCAGTTGTCTTTCTTTGCTTCTTCGTCCTTGGATGGCAATGTTCTTTACATGAAGCATACCAATGCTCCATATGAGAGTGTGGAGGTTGTACTTTTCAAAAATCCCGCCCTAATGGATATTTTTCCTCTCCCACCTCTACATGGTTCCTCAATCAACATGATCTCGATTAAGTCTGATCCTTGGGTCATTCCCTCTCCTGATCTTGTTGATACAAGGAGTGATGTCATGCCATTAAGCCCTCCCCAGATCAATTATGTGGAGATTGTTTCAGCTTCAGCTTCGGTACCTAATAATCATGCTACTTTGAATACGTCTCTTGACGTGTGTTCTCAATCCTCATGGCTTGGTTCTTCATATTCTCCCAATCCCTTAAGTCATACTTTTCTTTCTGACGAAAGAATCATGGAAATTATGTCTCTGGAGGAAGCACCGTGGAATGATGCTCATCATCGTTCCTCGTTCTTACCTAGCCCAGCAGTCATGTCTACTTTTCTTGAGAAGTTCTCTTCTCATTTCCTGACCCAACCACTTCAAACACCTATCATGACCCATGAAGTTTGGTCGGAAAGGAACATGGGTAATATTACCCAAACGATGCCTATTGAAATTTCAGTTAAACCTGGTATCATTGAAAACGTTCATATTGGGGTGACTTGTTCTCCTGATGAGATCAAGCTCTATACTTATCTTTTTCAAGAGTTTCAAGATGTTTTTACATGGTCGTATGAATAAATTTATGGCATTGACGCAAGTATAGTCGTGCATGAAATTCCAATTGATCCTAATGCAAAGCCCGTTCATCAATGACTTCGTCTAGGGAACCCTTGAAAAGCAGTCGCCATTAAAGGGGAAGTTGAAAAACTTCTTAAAGCTGGATTTATTTATCCTATCCCTCTGACAGATTGGGTGTCCAATATCATACCGGTGACTAAGAAGCAAGGCACCATTCGAGTCTGTGTTGATTACTGTGACCTTAATCATGCTTGTCCAAAAGTTAATTATCCCACTCCTTTTATCGACCAGGTCATCAATGAATGTGCTGGGAGTGAGATTTTCTCCTTTATGGATAGTTTTTCTGGTTATAACCAAATAAACATTGCACCAGTTGATCAAGATAAGACCGCCTTTATATGTTCGTGGGGGACTTTTGCATATAAAAAGCTCCCTTTTGGCCTTAAGAATGTTGGGGCTACTTTTCAACGAGTGATGTCTTATGCTTTCCATGACATTAAAAACATCATTCAGCCTTATTTGGATGATCTTCCTGCTCATTCACGTAAGCACCATGACCATCCTGATCATCTTCGACAAATCTTTCTTCGTTGTAGACACTATAACATTCAGCTGAACCCACATAAGTGAGTCTTATGCGACGAATCCAGATGACTCCTTGGTTTTATTGTTTCGAAAGATGGAATTCTTCTTGATCCTCTCAAAGTAGAGGCTATTGTTAGTCTACCCCCTCCCTCCTCATTGCATCAATTACAGAGTCTTCAAGGGAAAGAGAATTTCCTTCGTCGCTTTGTGTCTAACTATGTTGAGCTAGCTTCAGGGTTCACTCAATTGCTTAAGCAAGGAACTCCATTCATTTGGGATGAGGCTACCCAAAAGTATTTTGATGACTTGAAAGTTGTCCTCATTAATGCTCCTTTTTTGCATCCTCTAAACTATCATCGTGATTATTTCCTCTATCTAGTTGCAGCTTCTAGCACTATTTCCATGGTGCTAGTGCAAGACGACGACGAAGGTCGTGAACATGTCATTTATTACCTCAGCTGCAACCTCCTTGATATTGAGACCCATTATGCTCATGTCGAGAAGTTGGCTTTGGTTGTTGTTTAGGTTGTTCAACGCTTTCGACATTATATTCTCCTCCACACTACAACCGTGATTTCCAAGTGTAACCCCATGACTTACATTCTGACTCGTCAGTTACTTGGGGGAAAGTATTCCAAGTGGATTGTCATCCTCTAGGAATTTGATTTGGTGTTCACTACTGCCAAATCCAAGAAATCACTTGTATTTATTGAGTTGATTTTCTCTCTTCCCTCTGCTTCTCTTCCTACTAGTGCTGATGAGCAGCTCCCCGATGAGACTCTCTTTCTAATTAGCACTCTCGATCCTTGGTATGGTGATATCATCGTGTATCTCCAAAATTCTACCTTTCGGTCTACATTGTCCAAGGATGATCGTCGACGCATTCGGCATCAATCCCAACCTTACCGCATCATTGGGGATACTTTATACCGCGTTGGTGTTGATTCAATTCTTCACTGATGTTTAACTCTCGATGAGGCTGAAAGATTCTTGAATGACTGCCATGGCGCATGTGGTGGTCATCTGTCTAGCTATGCCACTGCTCAAAAGATACTCCGCATTGGCTATTTCTGGCCCTCTATCTTTAAGGATTGCATTCTTTTTGTTCGCAAATGCCACGAGTGCCAGATTTATCAACGAAAAATCCACGCCCCACCTGCTCACCATCACCCTGTTATTATCGTTTGTCCCTTTTCCAAATGGGTGATTTTATGAAATGTAAACCTCATTCAGCTGGGGGGCATGGTTATATTATCATTTCCGTGGATTACTTCACAAAATGGGCCAAAGCGATGCCTACATATTCAGCTAACTGTAAAACGGCAACGCAATTTCTCTTCAATCATGTTATTTTCAGGTTTGGAGTGCCTCAAGCCATTGTCACTGACCATGGATCCCATCTTCGCAATTACATGATGGTTGAGTTGACTTCTACGTTGGGCTTGTGTCACGACGGCTCAACTCCATATTACCCTCAGGCCAACGGCTAAGTTGAAGCTGTAAACAAACTTTTAGTTACTATGCTTCAGCGCACCATTTGGATGCACAAATCCAATTGGAATCTCATGCTTTTTTCATCTTTGTGGGCCTACCAAACCTCAACTAAAGACGCAACTAGAATCACACCTTTCCAGCTAGTTTATAGTCTAGAAGCCACCTTACCAATTGAATGTGAAATTCCCTCCCTCAAACTGGTTGTCGAATTACTCCCCAAAACCTCGCCTCAATAAGAGCGTCTTTTATATTTAGAACAACTGGATGAAACTTGTCATCTCGTTGCTTTAGTCATTGAAGCACAAAAAATCGAATTAAGTTCCATTTTGATCAGTCAGTCTCTCCTCGTGCTTTTTCTAAGGATGATCTGGTCTTGCTATATGACCAAGCTAATGATAAGCTGAGGGAAGGAAAATTCAAACCCATGTGGCATGGGCCCTATATTGTCAAGCGTGTGTTACAAAAATGGTCCTAAGAGCTGATTGATTATGAGGGCAAGCCCTTGGACAAGCCCACAATGGGATGTACCTCAAAAAGTAATATGCCTGAGTCATCTCGCATGGTTACTTTTTTACATAAGTGTGTTATTCATTTTTGTGCAGTTTGGTTTGGTGTGTTTTTCAAGCAGCCTTCCTGCTTATTATGTCTTCACCTGCTTTGCAGATGTTTGTGACTCCTTACGTCAGTTTCGCTAATGGTGCTTTTTGTAGTACTCGGAATCTATCATCCGCGGCATGGGCTATTTATACCCTCATGGTGAGTTGATTGATATTCAAGGTATTTGTTTGGGTCAAACAACTAATAACATTATTGAATATAGCACAGTTATCAAACTCTTTTCATAGGCCATTTCTCTTGACATTCGAGAAATGGTCGTTAACCTTGATTCGCAACTTGTTGTTCTTCATCTCAATGGGCAATATTCGATCAAAAACCCTCAGATATTGAGAATGTATTTGCGTATTCATCTATTGGAAACAAATTTTGATTATATCACATATCATCACATTCCTAGGCACATAAATACATTAACAAATGCATTGGCTAATTATGTGTTAGACAGACATTTACGCATTATGTGAAAAACAAAACATTGTATCATAGTAAATAGGAAATGTAGCATATATATATCTATATATATATATATATATATATGTCGATAATGTTTGAGTGTCATACATCAAAACCAAAAAAATAATATATGTGTTCCAAATACATCCGTGGCTCGCAGGCCTCAAAATTGTAAATATTAAACCTATGGACTAATCGAAATTGTGCTCATGATAGCACGTTATTACTCGTACTACACAAGTCAGCAATTGGCGGATCCAATCTGACACTCCCACTGTGTGTCGCTGATAACGGCGTGGAATATCCTCCATCCGGGCATACTCTAGGATGCCTTTGGTCAGGTTATCAAGATTCTATGCAATCTCCTCCTCATTGTCAACTCCTTCTTGATAAGAAGCGGTCTCAAATTTTCGAGCAACGTGTTTAACAATCAGGGACATCTCGGTTGGTCGCTCTAATCCCACATCTGCAATTACAAAATCAAAATGTCATGAATGCATATATTTCAAAAATAATAAAAAAACAATAAAAAAATGTTTTTCTTGCTTCCATCATCAAAATCCACCCCCTCTGGGAGCAGCATATCAGGATCGTCGTGGAAGTCAGTCCCTCTATATGGCCAATCCTCTACCACAATCATTTGACGCCTCAACCACGCAAAGAAAGTAGGCTTGTATGACATGTGCTGGCCCCCTCCAATTCTGGGCATCAGTTCACTCTATCAGACCATCCATGGATCTCATGGCATTGGGGAATTTACCTCTACCAGCTAATAGTGGAACAAAGGGATTTGTTCCAAGAAGAAAGTCATCGGAACGAAACCATATCAAAATTGCCTCAAGTTTCCTGCCTTGCATTTGGATAATTGGTGTTTCATGTTCACTTTCATGGCTTCCTCCCAATTGAAGACAGTGGGTGTCATGTAGTCTATGGCATACTGGAACTTAGACTTATTGGATTCGTGCAATTCCTGAGCCCTAGCAACTCTGTTGATGGTCAAGAGTAGCACCTTTAGTACAAGGTCACCTATGGTCATGATGTCAACCTTGCCACTTTTAGATTTCAAAGCTTCCAGACAATGTTCTGCAAGGAGTGTGTTCACACTCGCCCCAATGGGCCTACCTCCATACAATTGGACTGGTTCCCCTCTACAGGACAGTTCGGTAATGAAGTAGATGTCTGAAGTCTCTAGCTCTAGCTCTTGATCACGAATCACAAATACCTCTCATCCAACGTCCCACAGAATGATCAAGTATTGTAGTAGCTTAGGTTGAGCCCGAAGGCCCGATGTGAGAAAGAATTTGAGGAGCCCACAGTTCCTCAGTGCATCCAGACAGTTTGGATCGTCCAATGCCAATGAATCAATTCCTTCGTGCTCATGTTCTTTCCACTCAATCACCATCTTTTTTGTTGTGATTTTCCTGCAAACAGCATGCATTTACCTAAACATCGGTTTTTTCAAGAGGAATTTCGGATTAAAAGCTGTTAAATAGGTCGGAAATTGAAAAAATTCTACTCTTTGCACCGGCGCAACTATTTTAAAAACAATTGTACCAATGGCACGAGTGCCCGTGTTAGAAACCCCTGATCGGTATGATCCCGAGCCTGGATCTCACACCGACCAAGGGCGAAATTTTTTTGCAAAAAATCCCTTTAAAACTTGAAAAATGGTTAAAATCAATAAAAATAAGTATGAAAACATAGATTAGGGCCTCAGCTCTTACATGCAACAAACGGTTGGTCAATCGGCCTCCTAGATCTGCTACAATCCGCTCCTGAAGATTTAGGGCACAAGTGGGTAAAAATTTCTCCAAATGAGGTAAAAGAGGTAAATGGTAAAAAATGTTTTACTTTTTCCCTTTTTATAAACTTTTCATCATGTTTTAGGGTTTTAAAAGAATTTTTTCGCCATTTTTACCTTAGAAATAGATAATATGTTTGCTTCTTGTGCAGTAATAGGTGATGGATTGTTGGTGATGATGCAAAACTGGAGTCGTCTTTAAGCTCTTTTCCCGACTCGTAAAAAATTCAAATGAAAAGATCGCCAAGTATTTTTCCCTTTTTGACTCGTTAAAGAAAATAAAAACGGGGAGTCTTCTTTAAGCTCTTTTCCGACTCTTGAAACATGAAAATATTGCCAAGCTCTTGTCATTTTGACCTTGTAAAATGGTTCCAAAACATCGTTTACCCAGTATACATTTACCCCTTTTTCGGGTTGGGATAAACTATTTACGAAAAAGGTACTCCTTAGATAACATGGTCAAGAGGTTCTCTTGAGTATTGTTTTCTACCTTTTCGGGCTCGAGAGACAACTTTATGAAAAGGGACATTTCGGAGTTTTCTTTTTCATGTCTTTTTCAAACTCTCTAAACATGAAAAAGGTAATGAGTTTTCCCTTTTTCAAACTCATTAAACTTTAAATGACATCTGATTTGTCACCATGACAAACATGATCTTCTCCTTCCTAAGGCTCATTAATCTTACTAGATCGGATTCATTGGAAGGATGGACTTACACTACAAGCATATGTTATCCCCTTCAAGCTTGCGATCAAAAATAATTGGGGTACCTTCCAGAAATGGCAGGGGAAAATGGGAAATTTTTACCAGTTTTGTCGGTAGCTTATCACTCTTGAACATGACACTCTTCTACTTCGTGTCGGGTTGGGATATCCCCGGTTCATCATTGACCTTCTTGGGTTTGGGCTGCCATTTTTTTCCTTTCCATTTGATCTCTGCCACATCATGATGACCTCCAATCCTATGGATCCAAAAGCTGTCAAACTCCTGAGTCGTGTTGCCAATATGTTCAAGAGTTAATCCTTCTGCAGTTTACACTCATTCCTTATTCTTTGTATCATCTCATAATCATTGCATCCCTTGTCTCATGTCGATGATGTGGGATACATCATGGCCCTCCTTTGAAAAGGTATCTTCCTGTCCACTTTAGCTCATTATCTGGGAAGTTGGCCGAGAAACTCCCTTCAAGTACTTTAGAGCTTGCATGCCCTAAGGGCAAGTTCTTCGCACTTGATGACAAGTCCTCATCATTGGCTTTCGATCGTGTGACTTCACGGGTGTTCGACTTCAGCGCCTTATTCACACTCTGTGAATTGTGTTGTTGGTACCTTGAGAGCCATTGTCATTATTTGTGGTTTCTCTTGTGCTTGTTAACAGTTCACGTCATTGACTGGTAATCAAGCGATTTTCTAGCATGTTCGACATCAACACATTTATTCTCATGCTAGAATTTGTACTTTGATCAGGTCGTGTTGGAGCACAAGACCCTAGGCTCAGATTACACAAGTCCATGTTGTAGAGCAATGAGACATGATCATGATTACATACATGTCTTTCAGATGGATGGTTGCGACCATACCATGAGTCTGTTATATGTGATCCTTCTCATTATTGGATGGTTGTGACCATACCTTAGGTTTGATATGATCCTTCATACTAGATAGCTACACCCATACCTTGGATCTAGTTACATGATCTTCTTTTGGATGGCTGCGTCGATACCATGATTCATGTATGAGAGATTTCAGTGATGTATATATATATATGCTTGCTTGCAAGTTTTCTGGAGGTGGTCTCCGGTTCTATGCATCTACTCATAAAGAATTTCACCCCTCACTCTTGTTCGGCCTTCATGCTTTAGGGGTCATATGTTACACAGCATTTTGTCATTATCCCTGTACTCCCCGTTCCTCAATCCTAGAGGACCTTTACAGTGACCCTCAGATGTTTCCCTTCCATGAAGAACATGTCCCTACATCCCTCTTCATCTACAAAACATTTCCCTCTTACATCATTTCCCAAGAATATTCCTTCAAGCTTCGTTTTCAAGACCGACGCTAGTGCTCAATTCCTTCCCTGCACCGATTTGTAGAGTTTAAAACTAGGACCAACGCTAAACGGCGCAAGTGAGCCATTCATGACCCGTGCCGACCCTCTTTTGGCAAGTTTTTAAAAATGGAGTCGAAGCTTCCAGGTCTATAAGCTTCGTGAACGGAAGTCTAGTAAATGGTTGAGCAAGATAGAGACGAGAGAGACTGGTTGGGATCCTTTCCCCTATTAAAATGGAGCAAACCAAAAGGGGTAAGGACTCTCCCACCATAATAGGATCCATTTCCCCTCTATCAAAGCTATATAAACTCCTAATTTTACAACCTCAGCTATCTAATGAAAGGGCTGAAATAATATGCAAATCTTGAGAGCCATATTGAGAACCTTAGCCTTCTAGTTTGTGTGTGAAGGGAGAATAATCTTATAGTGTTTGGTTTGGAGCAAAAGGAAAGAGGCCTTGAACTTCCATTGTTTTGAGGGTGAATCATGAGATGCTCATAGTGGTGCTGGAACCCGGACATGCCAAAGGGAACTTGCAACGTCAAGGCTCTGGTTGTATTTCTCTTTGAATTTTATATTAATACAACTAATGGTTTATTTCCTATATCGTGTGTAATATTAAATTTGATAGCTTAAAACTCCTTAACCATTTAAGTAGATTGAATTCGATTTTATGCTATCACGGTTGTTGTTGTTTCTTTCATGTTTGTTTCAAGTATTTGAACGAAAGGAATGAAAGGAATTTGGAGCAAGGAAACAAGATCAACATCAAGTGGATTAGCACTATAAGAGGTAGGCCCTCTTATTCAATTCTAATCAAAGGAAATTTACATTAGATTGTCTTGTTTGCGGCTAGACCCACTCTTGGGCTAGAGGGATCGTCTCTGTCCATAGAGAGGATTTACCTACTCCATAATCGATGACCACTATGTCCACAGAATATTTGTACCATGAAGATCCACCCAAAGGGATCACTTCCTATTGGCTCAACCAGGGAGCCTGGCCCCCAGGGCGTTGAGAGTATTGAACTTGTGACCTGTTAATAGCAAAGGAGTTTTAACAATGGGGACTCGACCAATTGAGCTAACCCTAAGGTCTTGGATTAGAGTAGTCTTAATAAAAGATAGAAAGTATTTTTATATTCAAACTTTTATTGAGTACGTATATGAAAGAAAAACCATTATTCATAATAGATAAATACTTTTCTACAAAATATAAATACTTCCCATTCTTCTAAATGTTCTTGCATTATACTTTTTCCAAAGGGGAACATCAACATGGAAGCATTTCATTCTCATTTCCAACTCTGTCATGAAATTCTTTTCTTTTCAGCCAACTAGTTATTTTTATTAAAACTAATGAGTAAAAAGAAACTTAATTAAAAATGAACACAACAAGACTATGCTAAGTAATCTAAAAAAAGAACCGTGATGGGGGTGGCATCATATGTTAATCATGTTCAAGCTGAATTATTTGACAGGGCTTTATTCCACCCCTCCTCCCTACATGCCATTGTTTAATTATTTTTTAATGGGCCTTGATGTACAAGCTACCTCTTAGAGTGCATTATGGATGTCATTTCTCCCCCCCATTCCAGTGCATCGAGAGATTTAAAAGCAATGGTTTTTTCTACCAAACAAGCTTTAGTTTGCTTGTTATTTTTATGTTTTATACTTATTTTGTTCTTGTTACCACAATGATATTTGGTTAGGGCTCTTTGTGTCGGGCACTACAACATTCTCTTCCTCTGATAGTTTCCTCTTTCCTACATTGGCTTTTACTAATAGAGAAGGACTAGCTATATTCTCCTCTGATCCTCCCCTCTCCTAGCGAAATGGAATTTCTTTCTTCAGCATCTCACGGATTCTGCATTCCACTATTTAGAAGGTCCTCAACCTTACTTATGATTTTTTCCTTATGAAATTAATGAGATGAAGAGTCCACTACAATAGAAGTGGTGGTGGTTGTGGCATCATTGGTCGTTCTTGGGCCAAATTTCGTGCAAAATCTTCTGCCTAGCACTACTAGGTCCACACCCCCCAAAGATTCAATCTGAAATAAAATAAGTGGAAAACAAGATCCGCCATGAATGTCAAAAAATACTATATTCAGAGGCTTTGGTTGGGATGACTACTTGGATTCTTGAAACTGGAAACACAAAGGGCCGCCATAACCATTATCTGAACACTACTAATCTCTACTAACATGTGAAGTTGCTTCTTAGGAAAGATTTGGTCAATGGGCACAAAACTTAGGATAACCTATTGCATAAATTGGATGCGCTGAAATAACTAATGTTGGATATGGAATGTCACCTAGTAAGGTTGGAAATGGGTTTACCATCGGGTTCACCTATGTTGCCATTCTATAAAGTTGAGGAGAAACCCATCAATATAGACACCTCCTTGTCTTCTTAGTGCGTGTGTGTGTGTGTGTGTGTTCCTTAGGATTGCAACGTTCTAGGATTATTTTTATTTGTTGCTTTTTGTCTCTTTCAGTCTCTGGTTTGGTTTCCCTTGTGGTAAATTAGAGACAAAAAGCAATAATGAAAGGATGTAAATTTTGACTCATCAATGAAACTTTCTAACTTACAAAAAAAGTAATCTAATAAGAGAAATCTAAAGCAACAAAAGTAAAAGCCTAAAGCAACAAATGCAAAACAAAACAAAAAACAACTAATCTAATCTACCATAATGCTATCCTACATTACACCAGCCAAAATGGAGTAGGTAAAATCAAAATTCTTTTCAACCATGCATGTAAGTCCAAACCTATAATCATATGTACATAAAAAGTTATCAACAAAAATAGGAGTACTCTAACATAAGGAAATAAAATAAAATATATTGATGGGAATTTCATCCATCATAAGCAACACAGCATTATTATTATTTATAAGAAATCTTGCTTGATAATGTTCCTCCAACCACATTTCTATTTTATCATGAAAATTATTTTGGTAAACTTAAATTATTGATTGTAAAATAAAGATGGATTGGATATCTATTAAAAGTCATCTAAAGCAACCCCAAGCATTATATCTTGTGCAATAATGTTAGTATTATTAATTTTATTTAGAAAAGTATTAATAATATTATACAATAAGGAATTCTTCAAGAATGATTCTTCCAACCAAGTCTCAATTGGATCATCAAAATCAAGTTGGAAGTTTATTAATGATTGTGAAGGTTTCCTCGATAGATAGTATCGCTGGTAAGAATCATGTGAGAGAATTCTACGTACTAGACCTTCCGGAAGAGTATTAAAGTTGATGGTATTACTAATCATGAAAGACAAAACAAGATGACGAGGCATAATTATTGGTTGGAAATGGAATATTTTATTATCTTGGTAGATCCTCCATAATCATATTTGAAACTACAAGCAACTTGGAATGAATGAATTGAATTAAATAATGTATAATCTTATACCAATTCATAAGGTAAACCATTACTACTAAAATAATTAGAATGCCAACATAACCTGTGAAATAATCGAAATGAAATAATCGAAATCATGTAGTTATACATACAATGAATATATGCAAAAATAGATCCAAATTTTTATTTACAATAAATAGATCATGATTTATTATATAATGAAATCTTCTCAAGAAATAATTCTTCTAATTCAAAATCAATGGAACATGATAAATTAATCGAAAATCATTTGATGCTTAAAAGGGTTCATGGGAAGAATACATGTCTCATCGGGATAATGAATCATAATTCAGAATTATATTTGGATGAAACCATTCTCACTGAAGGAATGTGGTCATTTTTAGATTGAGAGGAAACAAAATGAAAGTTTGTTATAATTCTTTCCCAGATGTGAATTATCTCATTTTGTGTTGTAGATTCTAATTTGGAACTAGTGGTGGGAGAACCTAGTATAACCATCATCATGGGTAAAGTGCATTAATATCATCAGAATCCAATGAATCATAAAAAATGACTTATGTTTCTTCCAAGTCACATAAAAGATTAGAATGATTGGTATCATTGGATGAATTAAAAGGATATGCTTATGAATTATGAATATTAACCATGAAATGATCATTTTCTTCTTGATAGTCCTAAATTAAGTCAAAGTAAATTCATATTGTTCTTTGAAGTGTAGTAGTCCCCTTTTCATCTAAATATTTGCCTCCCATAAAGTAGTTTCAATATGAGAATCAAAATAATTACCATTATATGAATGAGAGTCATTAAATAGATCAAGTTGAATAGAGAACTAACTTTCAAAACATATAAAATTAATGCTTCTCTACTATTCAAATGATCTTCATTGTTTTCGACATAAAGGTTTGTGATTTGAGTTAAAGACTTCAAATTCATCTCCGCTAAATTTTCTTCAACAAAAGTAGTATTAATAAGAGTTCCAAAATTGTTTGTTTCGGGTTTAAGATATGTTTCCCCTGAGATATCCTTAAGTTCCTAAAATTGAGCATCATATAATCCTAACATGTGTGATTGATTAACACCTCCATTGTTATTAGTGGTTGCAAAAGAATCAAGCATGTAATATAAATCATCCAATGGACTAATATTTCAGTAGAATACATATTGAGAGAAATATTAACTCTGTGTTTATCTTTAATTTTCTATTTATGTGTGTAAGGAAGAGAAGAAAGATAAAGAAATCCTTTCATTAAATTTTCTCTATAATGTTTATTTTCCAAAAAAAATCTATAGCAAATTAACCTAAATCTAGAAGGGAATTCTTCTACAAACTCACCTTCATCCTTGCATAGAATTTATAATTCCAAATAATGTTGCATAAGCATAATTCTGACAGGCATTTAAAAATAATTCCATAAATTGTTTCTAGGTGTGTAGGGATTTAGTTGGTAGTACCTGAAACCGGTTTCTTATTCTCCCACGTGAAGTATGGTCTAGAAAAAATATAGGAGCCATTATGAATTACATGCATCCAGAGAAAGATTTTGGAGTGTTTCTTTCTCAAGCCCTCCTACCATTGAAATTGTTGATGGTCAAAAAAATTCCCCCACCACCAATAAGGAATGATTGCTTGATGGCAAGTTTTGGCAATCTCCACCAGTATGTGGGCCAAGTTATCACCAAAAGATATTTTTTTGTAATTGAAAAGAACCCAATCCAATTGAATGAAAAATAAAACTAATGTATCATATGAATTAATCTAAGATAACTAAATGCAATCTAATTAATACCATATCCAATTTCCTATCCCAATTAGGAGCACATCTAGTTGATATTAGACACAAAATTAAAAGATTTACTATTCAGTAAGAAGTAATTTGTTCATTCAATGATATGTTAAGTGTGAAAGAATATATTATGTTGGCATCATGACACAGATTTGGCACTATGACACAGGTGTTGTCCTTGATGGCAACTCACTCAGATGACAGATCACAGTTCAAACTCACATAATGAAGAAAGAAAGGTATGCGTAGGTTCCTCATTGACCAAGCCGCATGTGTTAAAGCCTAGATCAACCTCAGGCTGAAGGAAGGCAATCCTAGGATAACCACAAACCAAGCTTAACCTGGTAGCTAGCCCTACCATGTCGGGAGAGGGCTCTCTCCTTGTGAATTTCAATCAAGATGACTGAATCAAATATAGATTTTAGGCTAGGTATAGAGTGTGGGGATTTTGTTTGAAATTTTTGGGTCGAAATAGCAAAAGCAAGGATGATTGGGCTATGGAGTCGATGCTAGTTTCTGGCGACAAACTTGGGGCAAATTAAGTGCCATGTTTTGCCAGAATAAGATTGTGAATGTGAGTAGCATAGGGGAGAAATCCCGCTGCCCTGCAAGCATCAAACAAAGGATGGACCTGCAGCAACAACTTTAGATGAAAGAGAATAACTAGGTTGCTCAACAGAGCATCTAGCAATGGATGAATTCTGCTAAGACTACCATTACAACTAACTGCAAAATCATCATGAAAGGAGCATCATTATGGATGAATTCCTAACATATCATTTAGATAATGCTGAAACAAAGGAGAAAAACATAATGTGTAAATGAATTACAGGAGAAAAAACATACTGAACATTTAAGCACCGTGATGAATCCCAAGCCTAAAGGGCAAAAACTGCTTTATTATGATATTCAATAAAACTTTACACAGTCCAAATGCTTCTTCCTGTTGCAAAAATCGAACCTCTATCTTTTAAAAATAATCCTATATATAATATTACATATTAATTATTGATTCCTAAACATAGGAATCAAAATAATTAAAATAGAAAAAACAAACAAAAACCTAAATATGTTTTTATGCGGTCAAATTACCTAAATTAAATTATAACAAAATAACTAATTAAATCTCAAAAATAAAAAGGAACAATTAATTTGCTACCACAAGTTGAATTGCCAAAGTCTGTTGTGAAACATCGCTGGAAATCAGGGATAATCTGGGGTGTTGATCAACTCATCCTCTACCTGCACCCTATAGATGCCTTGGGTTCCTGAAATAGTTGCCATTTTTTTGTTGAATAATTTGAATACTGCCACCTCTCCTTCAAAAACTCAATGTTGTTGATCTCATAGCTAAAACACTTGTCATCGATTCCTAGCAAATATGAACGTCCAGGAGGAGATGCGAAGTCAGCTCTACGAAAGGCAGCATTAGCGTGATCAGCTTCTCTTAGCACATAATCGAGATAATTCCGCTCTAAAACACGTTCTCCTGCTCTTTTACGGTGTAAATATTCAAGCCCTGGATCTACCACATGATAATCAATATCAGATAACAATCCATTCCTCACAGGCAATGGATCAGTAGGAGGCAGAGCCTGTCTCTGATACGCAGAAGCATATGAATCTGATGCTTGCAAAGCATAAGCATCAAGCAATGGTGCACGCTGAGGCAATACTGTGTCAGGTCAATATAATGGAGCTTAGGGAACCTGATCAACAAATGGTACATTTCTTGATGCTCCAACAAAATATTGCCAACCACAGTAATCAACTATTATATTGTAATTTATCCTATGTTACCTGACCAACGAAACTGCATCTTTGAAACGCTTGTCTACCAAAGCCCCAACAATGGCTAGAAGAACCAATTTTTGTGGATATATTGTTTCCAAGTTCCCATGAACTGTTTGTAAGATTACTGCAGCTTCATCCCCATTGATGATACCAATCAACTTTGCCCCCCTTTCCCATACCTTGAGCCCGTCATTATTTCCTTCCCTGATAATTTTATTCTCACTTTGCAACTTGTTGCCAAAACCTACAGGTGACTGTCCATTTCCCATCGACTCATAATGTCCATCTCCATGGAATATTTCATCTATATTTTCCACAATGAGCACGTCCTGCCTTGTAGTATAAATAAGATGGGTTACCACCTCTTGTACCTTGCCTGCAACACTTGCATAAAATGCAAAACTAGTACAGATACTACAAATTACCTGACCATTCACCTGCAATCTGCCATCTTCATCAAGTCCAAATATCAAGACCTTCAACTTTCCATAATCATAAATAGGAATAGCATGCATCCACGGAAATATGACAAAAACCCCTTCAAATTGGCCGCTTTTTATACAGCTCTGCAGGTGCAAAATTTATTCCCTCTTTTGACATGTATGAAACAATATCACCATTCCCGAGTTGAATGAAAGATTCACATTTTGTCATAGGATTTGTAGCAATGGCTACCACTAAGCTTTCTATAACAGTATGCATGGATGACTTCACAACCCAACCACCAGATGACAAACACCCTGGCTCCACCTCTTCCACATTGTTGCAAACAAGCTCCGTTTCAACAAGGATACTCACTTCATTATTTCTCTCACCCATTAGAGGACACTTTCTCCAGTTATTAGAAATGAAATCTGAATATAAAGAAGGCTGATCACCATCACAAGGCATTACCCCAAGAATAACATAAGTGTCTAACCATGTTAGATGCCTGAGATCACCGAACTCTATTTTAATAAGACTGCCTGGATCAACATTTACACTTTCATATACAGTGCCTTCCAACTGATCCCACATATCCATATTTGGAAATTTCACAATACTTAAATTGCCATCTGATAGTCCTATAGCCAAATGACTCTCTAAACCTCTAGAAGTGAAAGCGACACTCTGAACAGCAGACTGAAACTTGACATTGAAGTGAGACATGGGAGGTGGCACAAGAGATAAAGATAGTGGTGTGACAAGCACATTCACACCATCAATCACAATGGCTATAGACTCATCATAAACAGCACTGCTCCAACAGAGATTTAGCAAATGAACTAATCCATATGCAGTCCAACAAATAGCACGCATTGGTCTTTCTGGGTCCCAGGCAAACATTAACTTGTTCTTTCCCAAGTACCTCCATTCTTGTTTCAGATACCAGTGATAATTACTAAAACTCCAAATTTGGATGCTAGACCACTCATCATATCTCACCAATGCAGCAAGCAGCTCCGAGTTACAGTTCCACTTCAACATGTCAATTTTGGCTTCTGTTGTTCCATATATGTTGAATGAACCTCTCTCCAGGCCATTTTTCTCAAAGAAGGCAACTGAAGCACAATTTTTAGTTTTGCTTGTATTACAAACAGCTGCCACTTTGGCTCCACTGGGCATCCAATCCATAGCTGCCTCCATAAAAGCGTTAGGTTGCAGAAGAGGAATGAAATGTCCCAGATTCTGAGTCACTGCAAGCCTTCAAAATTTCCTAAATAGCACAATGTCGCAAAGTACTTTCCATCTCCTCGCCATGAAACCCGCACTTGACAAAATGGACTGGATAAGCCAGAAATCCCATCTGCTATAGTCCCTCCAAATAAAATATCCATGGACCAACTGCAAGAGCAATAACCATCTGAAGAATAACAATTGAAAATTTGTGAACACCAACAGCCAAACCTTAAACTCTTCCAGCATCTACAGTAACAGTCAAGTTTTGTCACTTTAATTCCACCTTCTTCCCCTATTGATTTTAGTATTGTAGTTAGTGTGAGCACCAACACCATTAAAATTACCCTCAATGGGTTTGGAGTTGAATGAGGTGACAACACCATCCATTTATGAAATTCTCTTAGAATGTAGTACGCAACCCATAATTGATCACCAGATGAAATGCCAACTGAAAGCTTTTAAAGTGCTCAATATGATAAGAAGCTTGGCCCTCCGAGAACAATTTATTCACAACTAGAGTAATCAATGCTTCCCCAATAGATCTTTTGTCAAAATAATATCAATACTACCAAAAGTAAGCTCTTTCTATTGCTTGAACATTGAAGAACAACCTGTTGGTCATGGACAATGTCTTGGATGTAAAAACAACTTGTTGCATATATCATTGATCATTCTAGTCGAAACATCTTTGTTCCCCTATTTAATTAGAACGCAGAGACAGAGTAAAGTTATTCCTTTGATGGGAATATGATGAGAGAGAAATAACTATTGAAAAACAAATTATCTCCATATTAGCAATCTTTGTCACCCTTGTTGGTACATCAAGGACCTTGAGACCAGCAGCTGTAAACTTTTCACCAGCAATATCCCTATCAACGATGTACAGTGCCCTCTGCACAGATTCATGGATATCTCTTTCAATCAAAGTAAAACAAGTTCACCATATGTTGAGATGGGGATTATCCACACGGCAATAGACCTCAAAGACTATGTTCTCTCTTTCTCTATCACAATCCAACCACAAGACCAGCCACTGACATCTCCTAGCTTCTTCTAGATCATTCAATACCTGAACTGCTGCACAGGAGATCTTTGACTCAACCATTCATTTGGTCATATCTTCTGATCTGGGAGCTAGTTTTTGGAGTGTGATATACCATTGGAAAGTCTTTCGGAGCTACTCCTGATGAACAGACTTATGACATGTTGTGTTGGATATCATGTGCAAAACATCTGGAAAAACCAGACATAGTAAGAGCTCATGTTGATCCCTGGTGACAGACTGCAAATACTAAAACTAACATCGGCTCCATTGGGGATGGCAGCTCCTTATAGGTGTCAAGAACATTGTAGACCAAGTGCCTCATCCATTGGGCAATACGGTCAAACAGCTGCAAACTCAAAACAACTCATACCAATCCAAACATACACATATTGTAACCTATACATAATCAAATATCGGAAACTGACATGCTACCTTTGGCAGCTTATTTATTTACAAATCTACCCTACTCTGATGCGAAATCAAAAGATCAAGTAACGTTATAATTCCAAACCAACCATTCAAGCAACTGTGACAATGATGATGTTGTTTGATAGTGTTTGAACCAGAACATAGTTGGAAATCCTACTAAAAATATATACCCATAGTACCTCTGGCTCTGTAAAAGGCAACCTGGTTTTTCTTTCAACTTAAAAATATATTCCATATATGCTGCTATGGGAAATAGAAACCAAATTCTATCTGTTGCCCCGGCTCATTAACATATGCTCTTGTTTGGAGATTGTCACATCCTCGTTGTAAATCATAACATCCTTCAATCCGACCATCCAAGGGCAACCTTATCTTTTCCTCTTTGGGAGGAGGCAGAGTTTCCAAGAACTGTTTAGGGTCTTGGAATTCATGTGTTTTAATTTGAACATCCAATAATTCAATTTCATTTTCCAATCTTTCAACCACTAAGCCAAGAAAACAATATTTATTCTCAGGTGTGAGTCGGCTGGATTTCAAGCTAAGCTACAATGATTTTAAAAAACTCTAATCAATATGAAATTTTGCTATCTCATCCCTTAAAATCAATAAAATTTCACTAGATAATGGATTTTCCATATACCTTGTCATCGATGATTACCATCAATGTTCTGAAAACTGGATTCTTTGGCAATGAAGTAGAAGCTCAGGATCTTGAACATTGGAGTCATTAAGTAGATGATTTCAACCTTCATATGTGTCTGACTGTTGTCCACCATCAGCAATCAGATCTGCAACTTGAATGATCTTTCCTGGAGAAGATCTGTCACCTCTTCCCAGTATGGTTGCCACTATGTTAGAGCCTAGATTGACTGCAAGCTGAAGGGAGGCAATCTTAGGATAACCACAAACCAAGCTTAACCTGGTAGCTAGCCCTACCAAGTCGGGAGAGGGCTCTCTCCTTGTAAATCTCAGTTGAGATGACTGAATTAAATATGAATTTTAGGCTAGGTATAGTAGCTCTAGGGTTTTTGGTTGATTTTGAAGGTTTTTTTGTTGGATCAAATGGAGCAAGCAGCTTTGGGTCCGAGAAATCAAGTCAGAATTGCAGGGTGTTCTATGGGGCGAGGTAGGTAGGTGTTTTGGCACTTGGAATTAAGTGAGATGGTAGGTCTAAGACTGGTGAGGAGCTGAGGAGGGCATGCAAGGATCATGATTCCTCTTCAGACAGCTGAAAACATCAAAAAACTAAATGTATTCCCAAGGTAGAGCACTGTTACCAATGTATTCTACCTATCTATCTTGATTCATTTAGTTAAGAAGAATGAAAGAGATTTTGGCACATATACACATAAGAAAAACTAATGACAGAAGGAGAAACAATGCAAAAACACATTACCACAAGAATGCCACAAAAATAGCTGCAAATCCTGGTTTATTTCCTTGCCAAACTATTGTAGAGATGTACAATGTAGCTCAAAGCATCCACAAGAGTCCAACCCTTACCAATGAGGAAGAAAATACATAATATAGACATGAAAACCACCTATGTTATCCATCAGGGATCGAATCCAAGAGATAATGGATTGTTTCAACCATATCTAAACTAGGAACATGAATATAAGCAGTGGAACAGCTTGCCTCTAAAACCATGGAAACTGATTCATTCACCCCCAAACCACCTCAAAATGATGAATCTACCCTTTAAGGTCATTTTACAATTAAATTTACATAGCATAGCATCATTTACAATCATAAATTCATCCAAGATGAGAGAAAAAGTCAACTTGTAGAAAAACTAGGCGAAATTTGGATTTTTGAGCAAATTGGTTCTATGTGTAGCGCCACCTGTCCTGTGCGTAGCACCACTTCTCAGCTGATTTTGGAGGCCTTCCCCTTAGCCAAATTGAGCCCAAGATAGCTCATTGGAAAGGTCTTCCTATCTAGTTTCTGGAACATCTTGAATTTTTTCATTTGGAGGTCATTTTCCCCCTCAAAAGTGGAATCTCCCAAGGTTGCTTCCTGTGTGTCCAAAAAAAGGCAGAGAGGGCATTTTTTGATGGTTTTTTGACCTTTAGGTGACCAAGATTTGCTCCAAATTTGTTGAAACTTTCAAGGATTGATGTTCTCATCATGATGAATCTTAATATGCAAACCATTTCTCCAAAAAGTGTCCCAGTCAAAAGCGTAGTGCCAGTGGCGCTACGCACCTAATGCAATTTCCTGTGTTGAAAAATTTCAAAAATTCAGAATGACAAAATTTCACCAAAACTTGCCCAGATTTGGCACAAGGATCCCTCATTAGTTGCTTTAATGGGAAAGTGAAGCCTCAGCGAAGATTTTTAGCTTGTCATGCTCCTTTTTGCTCCTCAAGGTCTTCCTCAACCTTGCCTTAAGTTTCCTCATCCTTATATTGCATATTTTGTTATGGGTCATATAGTGATAGGCCATGTGACGAAGCATCTTCTTTTCTTTATTGGCCTTCTCAAGCAGCTTTTCAAGGTCAATGTTGACCCTTTCAAGCCAATTTTCCCTATCATTCTCTATCTCTTGCTCAATGGAGGTCATATTGACCTTTGCCTTCTTTGCCTTTTGCCGGTTCTCCCTGATCATTTGCAACTCCATGAGGACTTGCTTGTCGATCAATTGCTTGTTTTCTTGCTCAAGATAATTGATGATCCACTTTTCCCTCTCTAAATTGACTGACAAGGCTTGTATATCAGCCTCTTGCTCCTTGATGATCATGTCTTTAGTAATATTTGTACCTTGGGTTTCCAAATCAATGGCATCAACTCATTGTGTCTCCTCATGATCAACCAGCTCAAAGTCCCTCTCTTGCTCATCACTAGGATCCTTCTCATGCATTTTACCCTTGTCTTTACCTTTACCCTTGCTGTGTTGCCCAACCTGTACCTGTTTAGCTGAATATGAAGGCAAAGCCCCTTCCAGTCCTTGTGGAGATAGCATTTGCTTGTGGCTTGAAGATGAAGGCGAGACCCCTTCCACACCTTGTGGAGATAATACTCACCTGGTAGCTGCAAAAAGTTTCCCAGTGCCTCTCTCATATGTCACAAACATTGGCACTCCCACAGTTTCAGTCTCTTGGACATTTTGTTATCCTGAAGGTCCAGCTTCTTGTTGAGGCACTAATGAAAATACTTGAGGGCTTTTGAACACTTCATGAGAAATGAAGTTTTCCCATGGTATGTTAAGTAGATTCAGCTGATTTAAGACAATGATTTTAATCACAAAGAAGTGTTAGATGTTGGTTAGTTGCTGAGAGTATGATTTCTTCTTTACAATGAATGCCATCTTCTCTATGTTTCTGAAGATGAAGTAGGGGATATTCATCATTCTCACCCTAGTGAAATGCATCAGCAATCTAATGTGGTAGGCATACAGTCTGGAGAACCTACCTTCACAAGTAAAGTACTTGATGATGATCTTCATTAATGGAGCAAACCTGTCCTCCAAGAATTTAAAGGGAAATACTCTACTGAGTTTGTTATGATATTTAGCCTTAATGTAAGGCTCATAGTACTCCCTATCAATGTACTGACCCTTGTTCCACTTTTCACCCACATTCGGAATACTTGTAGCCTCTGAAATGACAGTTGGTGACAAAGTGAATGTGACTCCAGCAAAGTTTACCTCATTGTTGTCCTCCAAATGTGTCACAAACAACCTTGCTAATTCATGATGGGATTTTACCCTTTCCACCATTTCACAAAAAGTAAAACATGACTGATGTCTAAAACAAGAAAGGGCAAATGGGCAGGCTTGCAGCTCCCTCAAACTGGTGGGCTCCTCTCTGATATGTTTTCCTCCCTTATGAGGTCTTCTGCCCTGAGCATCTCTCTCTCTGGAACTGTCACTATGTGTCTCTTCCTCCATTTCATACTCACTGTCCCTCTCCATTATTGTACTGTTGTTTGTCTTTATGGTCAATGAGGAGTGATGGATTAGTGAATGAGGGTATGATGAGTATGAAGAGATTTTAGATAGGAAAGTTAATGAGGGTGCACAAGAATGGGATAGAGGTGTGGGAGAATAAGTAAGGTTAATGAATGATGTAGGTTTTGGGAATATAGTAGGGTTTGGGAGTAATGATAGGGTTTATGGTATATGAGTATAGGTTTTGGGAGTAATGGTAGGTTTTGGGAGTATTGTAGGAAAAATTTCAGGGAGGGGATTATGTATGGGAGGATGAGTTGTAGGGAAACAATGAAAGATGATATGGGACAGCAGCAGTAATGATTGTATTTGATAGACAGCAGCAATTAGGGTTTAATGATATGGACAACAGCAATTAGGGTTTAATGTTTAGAGAGACAACACAACCCAAAAATTGATGCAACAACTCTTGTCTGCAAGGAAAGTAATATTACTTACTTGGAAATAGAGAAATTTGGGTGTTTTGAAGCAATTTGATGTAATTAGCAGCAATTGGCAGCTCAGATGACAGGTGCATAGCGCACTTCCCAGGTGCGTAGCGCACTTCCCAGGGGCGTAGTGCCAATCCTGTGCAAAGCGCCTATTCAAAAAAAACAAAGGAGAGAATGCCCAGGTGCATAGCGCTGATGCTGTGCGTAGCACCGGGATTAAGTGCGTAGCGCCAGGCAATTTTTCTCCAAAACACAGCAGTTTCTTCCCTTTGCTCAATGATCCCTTAAAATCGCGATTTTACTCATCAGTTTCAATTCAAACAATGAATTAAGTTGAGAAAGAAATGACCTTTATATGGCTTTGGGCACTTTTGATTTTTCACTCTCCAAAACCCACTTTATAATGTCCTTTGGCTTTTTTCAAATACTCTATTTTTGGATGCTTGACTTTTTGCTTAAAATAGGTGAACTAATACTTGACGATCTTTTGCTTTTGTTGTGGCATGTCTTTGGAAATATTAGCAGGTGACCAGGAGCAGCATGAGACTTCTTAATTACATATGAGAAATGATGAAATTACATGAAAATTACAAATAAAAACCAATGCTCTGTTTTCACCTCAAATTGTTTTTGAGGTGAAAATTTTATTAAATTTACAAATTATGAAGTTAAAAGTTTCCTGATGATTATTGTCATCCTCGTGAGTCTGCTGACCCTTATTGGTCAATGGTTACTGAACATTTGACATGGTGAAACCCTAATGAAACTGAAACCCTAAGACCTAAAACCTATTTGATGAAATAAACTGAAAAGGAAACTGGACTTGAACCATTGATTGAATCACACATGAAAATAGGTTAGCAGATATGTGTCATGAGGGAAAAACTAAAATGTGCCTACCATCAGTTGATCCATGACCTAATGGAATGCAACTCACTGAAAATGGGACTCTTAATATGAATGCAAAAGAGTGAATTTTGATCATTGATGGCGGTGTGAAGACACTAACACTAACAGTGTGTACACGCGGGTTCGCAGACCAAAAGGCGCGTATAGCGTACACACGCACTTTCACGGAAGGAAAGGCGCATACATGTTGGAAAACTTAGTTTTGGTCTGTGGTATTTGGTCCACAGTATTGTGATCCATGGTATTGGTCCAAGGTATCTTGTTCGAAGTGTTGACCCCCGGTATTTTGTCCAAGGTATTGGTTCTAAGTGGTTTTGGTCCATGGTATTGAGTAAGGCCTAAGTCTATAAAAGGAGGAGAAGAGCATTAGGCAAATGTGCTAAAGCATTAAATATCTAATGAAGAGAAAGATCTAGAATACATGTTATTGGGTTATGGTGCACAGCTGAATCTTAATCAAGGATGAACCTGAGTGCTTGATGAAGGATAGGTTCTATTGATGGGTCAAGATCTTAAGGCTTGAAGTGAAGTATCTTTGTGTGGTTTTGATATTTTATCTGAATAATTGGCGCATGTTGCAGACTGTAAATATGAGGATCTAGGTATAACTGATGTCTGGAATTGTTGTAAAGTTTAAATCATCATTTACAGATCTATACGCAGGTTCACTTTAGCAAAGGCGTATATACACGCTAGTTCTGCATATCAAAACAGCGTATACATCTTAAATTTGATTTGCAGATCTGTGCGCATGTTCGACTTGAGAAAACAGTGTATGTACGCAGGTTCGACACAATGAAGTAGCATATACTTCATCAAATATTCTTTAGCTACTTCTGTTTGTTGTTGCAGTGTTCTAGGTTCTGGCTTGGGTTCTGGTTACTGTTACTGTGTTCTGGTTACAGCATTCTGAGAAGTGATTGATTGATTCAGTTTTTATTGGTGCAAAGGAGATTGGTCGATACAGATATATTTGATGTTTGATTGATGTTATTGATGGAAATTTATGAAATGTTGTCCCTGGAAGAAAAGAGAAGGTTGTAGCCTGCTGTAGGCTAGCACCTACGTACTAGTAAACACATCAGCTAGTACAAGAGCTAAGGGAGTTATAGCTCCCTTCCAGGAGAAGTTGGAGAATGAGAGAAGGTTGTAGCCTTCTGCAAGTAGAAGCCTGCGTACTGGTATAAGACTGCACCAGTACAAAAATTGTAAAAAGAAGTTTCTTATTAAAAGAAGATAGAAACGATTGTAGCAGGTGATTTTCACCCACATTGGGTTTCCACCTTATATCTTGTGTTCATGTGTGTGATTGTCTATTTTGTTTTTACTGCACCTGGTTACTGTTTATATGGTTCTAATGCCACAAATTAAAGATCAACATATGTGAATTAACTAAGTTATAAGTTTGCAGGGTATACGCTAGTTGCCTTAAATACAGTTGCATATACATGCAAGTTTCATTAATTGAAGTAGCATATATGAATTTTATTATGGAAATGAAATATTATTGACTTGCTAATACTCTTCACCCCCCCCCCCCCACCTCTTAGTATTATTTCCAACAATTGGTATCAGAGCGGGTCCTTCAAAAGAAGCTTGATCGCTTGAAGGAAGATCTATCATCATGAGTAACTACGTAAGAGAGGGATCCATTAGACCACCAATCTTTGATGGGAGCAAGTTTTTTTATTGGAAGGTAAGAACCACAAACTATCTTCAATCTCTTGGAACAGATGTCTTGGAAACCGTGGAAGGAGGATATACATTTCCATTAGCAATTCCTACAAATACGGCAGGTAAAAAGCAATATGAAACCAATGCCAAGGAAATATGGGACAAGATCGTTCTAAGATATGAAGGAGACAATCAGGTAAAACGTGCAAAACTGCAATCTCTTAGAATTCAATATGAAACTCTCAAAATGCACAATGATGAAAGTATAGCTAGTTACTTCTTACATATAGATGAGATTGTTAATTGCATGAAGAACTTAGGTGAAGAGATAAAAGAAGCTACTTTAGTTGAAAAGGTTTTAAGATCCTTGTCTACTAAGTTTGAATCAAAAGTTTCTGCCATAGAAGAAAAGCAGGATCTTCAAAGTATTACTATGACACAGCTGCACAGAATCTTAACTGCTTTCGAAATGAGAAAAGGAGGTCCATTAGATATGAGAGAAGCCACATTCAAAGCTTCAGGAAGAGAAGAACTCAATGAATCAGGACATATTTCAGAAGGAGAGAAAGAAGCAAACTTTGTCAAGAACCTTCAACGGGGATCTGGAAGATTCAGAGGTAAACTACCTTTCAAATGTTTTGCTTGTGGAAGAGTCGGTCATTATGCGGCCAAATGTCCTCATAAATATAAGCTTGATCAAGTTAAGGAATCAGCAAAATGGAATAGAAAACAAAGTGTAAGTAAGAAGAGCTACAATACGCATGAAGATAGCAATGGTTTATCAAATAGTGATGAATATGAAAAGATTAATGACTATAGACTTCTGATGGATTTTGAAGATGATGAAGATGACCTTTATGAATAAATATCTAAACTCAAAATTTGTTTAGAAGAAAAGAATATGATTATATATACTCTGACATTCCAAATTGCTGAAAGAGAAAAACACAATGAAAAACTAGAATGTGAAATTGTGGGTCTAAGAAAGGATATTGAGAAAACAAAAGCTCTCAATCTTAGATTGCTAAAGGATCAGAAACCCTAAATGAAATTATCAAAGTGTAGTGTTCTCCTCTGATAAAGACAGGTCTTGGATACACTGAAGAAGCATCCCAAGCACAGAAGCTGTCAACCTCCACTAAAAGCTATCTTGATGCAGCAAAGAACAGTGAACAATTTGACAATCGATAGCAAAGGCATAAAGTAGATCACCAGGTAAATCAGGCCCAATTTACTTCAAGGATGAACAGAAGCTACAAACCTCAAGTAAATCATGTTCAATTTGCTTCAAGAATGAATATCAATAGCAACTACAATCACCAGGTCAGTAGATTCGATAATCACAGGAACTTCTTTAATGGCCAATGTTTTTCATGTCATAACTTTAGACACAAAGTTTCTCAATGTGTTGCTTACAAGACCATCATGACTAGAGAAGCAAGAAATCAAAGAAATGTGACGGGGATGATGAAACGGACCTACAATAACTTTCCTCTTCTTGAAAATGAAATAGAATTCCCTATCTGCAACAACTTTGGTCACAAAGAATCTGAATGCAGGAGTAAATTTTGGCAAATATCTCAGAAGGAGCAAACTTCATTAAATCCCAAAATATGGAGAAAGAAAGAACCGCAAACAGAAAGATGTGGTATAGCCTTGTATGCAGAAGGACAAGAAAATCAATGGTACATCGACAGTGGATGCTCTAAACACATGACAGGTGATAAAGAAAAACTTCAGTCATATAATGCCTTAGAAAAAGAAAAGAAGGTCTCATTTGGAAATGACACTCTTGTTGTCATAAAAGATAAAGGTTATGTTCTCTTAAAAGAAAAAGTTAAAGTTGGGAATGTCATGTATGTTGATGGTCTAAAGCATGACCTATTGAGTGTTAGTCAAATGTGTGATCAAGGAATGAAGTAGTATTTCGATCAAATGGATGTGTTGTTATTGAGCTTGATACAGGAGAAACCATGATCAAAGGTATAAGAACTCCAAACAACTTATATATACTCAAGGGAGGACCACAACAGTGTTATCTAAGCAAAAATGATGAACACTAGCTATGGCACAGAAGATTGGGGCATCTAAGCTTCTCTCAAATAAAAAAAGCAAGAAAATTCCAGGTTGTTCATGATCTTCCTGATATCAGCATTCTAGAAAATACAATATGCAAATCATGTCAATTTGGTAAGCAAACCAGGTCGCAATTCCCTGAAAAGGAAGGATTAGCTAGTAAGCCTCTTGAACTTGTTCATACTGATTTATGTGGTCCATCAAGGAAAATGTCACCTCGTGGAGAGGAATACTTTATATTGTTCATTGATGATTTTTCCAGAATGTGTTGGATAGGGCTTCTAAAGCATAAAGATGAAGCATTTGAAAAATTCAAAGCCTTCAAAGCCCTGGTTGAAAATGAATCAGATTGCAAAATCAAATGTCTCAAATCTAATCGAGGAGGGGAATTTACCTCAGATGAATTCTTTGACTTTTGTGAAGAACATGGAATAAAAAGGAAATTCTCCACTGCAAAGACTCCTCGGCAAAATGGAGTGGTAGAAAGGATTAACAGAACTATTCAACAAATGGCTCATGCTATGCTAGATGAGTCTGGAACTCCTACAACCTTCTAGGGTGAAGTTGCATTCACTGTCGTCACTATTCTCAACAAAGCAAATGTTCGGGTAAATAACACTCAAACTCCACATGAACTTTGGTATGGTAAGACTCCTACCATAAAATACTTCAAAGTTTTTGGAAGCAAATGTTACATCAAAAGGACTGATGAAAAACTTGGCAAGTTTGAACCCAGAGCAGATGAAGGCATTCTCCTTGGTTACTCTTCCCGAAGTAAAGGATATAAGTGTTATAATAAAAGACTTGGGAAAATTATTGAAAGTATTGATGTTGTGGTTGATGAAGCATGCAAAAATCCAAAGTAGGTAAAAACCAAAGATTGTGGAGAAGATGAGGATTATCCTTCCACATCAAATCAGACTAATTCTGAAGAAGAAACCAATGAAGCACCAGAAGAACAGATAACGGCAGAAGAAAAGACTCCATCCAGGTATGTTCAGAAAAATCATCCAAAGACTCAAATTTTGGGATAGAAAGAGGCAGTTGTGCATACAAAAAGAACTATTACAGAAGCTTCAAGCTATCTAGCATTGCTTTCCTCCATCGAACCTCAAAATGTAAATGAAGCATGCAACGATGAATGTTGGGTCAAGGCGATGAATGAAGAGCTTGAGCAAATTGAAAAGAATAATATTTGGGAATTAGTTCCTAGACCTGATGATAAGAATATCATAGGAACCAAATGGATATTCAAAAACAAGCTGAATGAAAATGGTGAAGTTATCATAAACAAGGCTAGACTTGTTTGTAAAGGATATGCTCAACAAGAAGGTATAGATTTTGAAGAAACTTTTGCACTTGTTGCTAGACTTGAAGCCATAAGAATGTTCCTTACTCTTTCTAGCTTTCAGAAATTCAAAGTATACCAAATGGATGTAAAATCTTCCTTTCTTAATGGAGACTTAGAAGAAGAAGTATATATTGAGTAACCAGACGGATTCATCCTTAGAAATGATCCAAAACTTGTATGCAAACTCATAAAGGCTCTCTATGGTCTAAAACAAGCTCCAAGGGCTTTGTATTACCATCTAGACAAATACCTTTATCAACAAGGTTTTTCAAAAGGATCGGTTGATAGAAATCTATATACAAAGATTGACAATGATAAATTTCTAATACTTGTTGTGTATGTTGATGATATCATTTTTGGTAGCAATGAAGAAGCCATGAGTCAAAAATTTGCTTTTATAATGCAGCAAGAATTTGAAATGTCCCTGCTTGGTGAGCTCACATATTTTCTTGGTCTACAAGTTCAACAAAAGAAAGATGGTATTTTTCTGTCACAAACCAAGTATCTCAAGCAGATCTTAAAAAAATATGACATGGAAGATTCTAAACCAGTATGTACCCCTATGGTAACATGATGCAGTCTCAGCTCAAATGATGAATTGGCATCAGTACATCAACCAACCTACAAATCCATGATTGGCAGACTGCTTTATCTAACAGGTACCTGACCAAACATCATGCATGTAGTAGGAATAGTTGGAAGATTCCAAGCCAATCCAAAAGAATCACACCTTCAGGCAGTCAAAAAGATTTTCAAATATCTTCAAGGAACATAGAATTTTGGTTTATGGTATCCTAGAGATACAAATCTTACACTTCATGCATATACAGATGCAGATTGGGCAGGAAGTGTTGGTGACAGAAAAAGCACTAGTGGTGGTGCATTCTATATGGGTTCCAGATTAGTGTCTTGGTTCAGCAAGAAACAAAGTTCAATTTCATTATCTACAGCTGAAGCAGAATATGTGGTTGTTGCATCTTGCTGCACACAACTCCTTTGGATGACGCAAACATTGCAGGACATTCAGATCACATGTACTCCACCCATATCCATTTTATGTGATAATACAAGTGCAATTAGTATTTCAAAGAATCCAGTCATGCATTCCAAGACCAAGCACATACCCATCAAATATCATTTTCTACGTGAAAAAGTGCTTGAACAAAAGGTCAAATTGGAGTATGTTCCCTCCAAAGAACAGGTTGTTGATATATTCACCAAACCACTGCCCAGAGAGACATTTGAATATCTCATACAGAAGCTGGGAGTAGTTGATGCATCATCTTATTGTTGAAACTTATATGTTTCAGAGAAAAGTGGGTATACGCAAGTTTCATGAAGCATATCCGCGTACATACGCAGGTTGTTGTGGATACAGTCGCGTATATGTTGGTTTGAAGAAAAATAATGGGCCAGACTCAAGATGAAAGGAGTCTGATATGGGTCTGACAGTGATCATTTGGCATAGGTTTAGGGGGAGCATATACTTCTAATAATGCATTGTTGGCATTATCTTAGAAGATCTTGGTACAAATTCACAGTTGTTTTGATTCAGGTGGAACAGGTTCAGGGGGAGATCATGGTTGCTGATGGTGATTGACAGATGTTGCTTGCTGATAACTATCATAGTCTTGTTTCAGATATTTGGTCTCTACATCATGTATATATTTTAATGTCAAGGTCATGAAACGAGCTATTTTGTTTCCCCACTATGCATGGGATGGATGATGTAATGTTCTTGTTTTGACATGTATAAACATTTGATATATACCCACTTGGTTGGGTGGATGAGTCAAACTTGGTATATCCCCACTTGTTTGGGAGATGGATGTATGTATGAGTCATTAGTGATAGGAAAGTCATTTATGATGTATGTATAGAGTCATCTTTTTGCAGATCTTGTTTATATTCAGGGGGAGCATGGACTCAAGCATGGGACTCAATCAACACACTTCAGCATATCAGGGAATTCAACATGTACTCAGGGGGAGCATAACCCTTTTCCCTTGATGACAAAGGGGGAGAGTGACTTGGGGTTGCCATCAAGTCCAAAGGGGGAGATTGTTGGCGTTATGACACAGATTTGGCACTATGACACAAGTGTTGTCCTTGATGGCAACTCACTCAGATGACAGATCACAGTTCAGACTCACAGAATGAAGAAGGAAATGTATACACAAGTTCCTCATTGACCAAGTCGCGTGTACATGCGGGTTCACAAACCAAAAGGCGTGTATAGCATACACACGCACTTTCACAGAAGGAAAGGTGCGTATATGTTGGAAAACTTAGTTTTGGTATGTGGTATTTGGTCCATGGTATTGTGATCCATGGTATTGGTTCAAGGTATCTTATCCGTAGTGTTAACCCTAGGTATTTGGTCCATGGTATTGAGTAAGGCCTAATTTTATAAAAGGAGGAGAAGATCATTAGGCAAATGTACTAAAGCATTGAATATCTAATGAAGAGCAAGATCTAGAATACAGGTTATTGGGCTATGGTGCACAGCTGGATCTTAATCAAGGATGAACCTGACTTCTTGATGAAGGATAAGTTCTATTGATGGGTCAATATCTTAAGGCTTGAAGTGAAGTATCTTTGTGTGGTTTTGATATTTTATTTGAATAACTGGCAGATGTTGTAGACTGTAAATATGATGATCTGGGTATAAAGGATGTCTGGAATTGTTGTAAAGTTTAAATCATCATTTATAGATTTGTACGCAGGTTCACTTTAGCAAAGGCGCGTATACACGCTGGTTCTGCATATCAAAACAGCATATACATCTTAAATTTGATTTGCAGATCTGTACGCAGGTTTGCCTTGAGAAAATAACGTATGTATGCAAGTTCTACACAGTGAAGTAATGTATACCTCATCAAATATGCTTTAGCTACTTCTGTTTGTTGTTGCAGTGTTCTGGGTTCTAGCTTGGGTTCTGGTTACTGTTACTGTATTATGGTTACAGCATTCTGAGAAGTGATTGATTGATTCAGTGTTGATTGGTGCAAAGGAGATTGGTTGATGCAGATATATTTGATGTTTGATTGATGTTATTGATGGATCCAGTCTGAAAATTTATGAAACGTGGTCACTGGAAGAAAATAGAAGGTTGTAGCCTTTTGTCGGCTAGCACCTATGTATTAGTAAACACATCAGCTAGTACAAGAGCTAAGGGGGTTGTAGCTCCCTTCCAGGAGAAGTTGGAGAACGAAAGAAGGTTGTAGCCTTCTGCAGGTAGATGCCTACGTATTGGTATAAGACTGCACCAGTACAAAAATTGTAAAAAGAAGTTTCTTATTAAAAGAAGATAGAAACGATTGTAGCAGGTGGTTTTCACCCACATTGGGTTTCCACCTTATATCTTGTGTTCATGTGTGTGATTGTCTGTTCTATTTTTACTGCACCTGGTTATTGTTTATATGGTTCTGATGCACAGATTAAAGATCAACATATGATGAATTAACTAAGTTATAAGTTTGCAGGGTATACGCTAGTTGCCTTAAATACAGTTGCATATACACGCAAGTTTCATTAACTGAAGTAGCGTATATGAATCTGATTATGGAAATGAAATATTATTGACTTGCTAATACTGATTCAACCCCCCCCCCCCCTCGCTCGCCCCCCTTATCAGTATTATTTCCAACATATTATTATTTTTTAAATAAATATTTATCTAAAAAATACAATTTGACCATGTATCTAGAACCCTTAGAAAAATATAAATATAGGAAAAATTAGAAAAGTTAAGTTGCAAGTGTGAAACATCCAGATATATATGGGATGTGAGAAATCCATATATCCATAGGGTATAATAAATGGAATTAAAATAAAATTAATAAATAAAAAAGTAAAATCTAGATATCCAAAAAAATTTAGAAAAGTTGGAAGTGTGAAATATCTATACTTGGATATATCCAAGATATTGAAAATCCATAGCATCCAAATACATCACAAAGGTTTGAATATCTTGATGATTTGAATAACATACATTGAAAATCCATAGCATCCAAATACATCACAAAGGTTTGAATATCTTGATGATTTGAATAACATACAATATCACATGGCCTTGCATATCCATATACAAATCAATTGTGAAACAAATATCCAAAATCTAGAACATATGGGATGTAACAATAGTGGCCATGACCGAGCCTTTTAGATAGATGTGGTTAATAATACATGATATCCAATATTTGAGAGTTGTGAATGAGTTACAATAGGCGTACCTTCAATATATGAATATATGTTACTTATGGTTGAGTTATTCAGCATCTAAAACATTTAAATGAGTTGTAATAAACAAGCTTCTCATATCCAAATATAATTTATTCTAAATTAATTAGAGTGAGCTATCTCCTAAATATGAATACATGTAGCTTGAGAGACCAAGTTCCCTAGCATTTAACATCTAGATCATTCAACTAATATTTTAATAATATTAAATCCACCTGCCACATCATCTATTTGATATAAAAGCCGCATGCCACATCATCTATTTGGATCACTTAACACGTCATCATAATTCAATAAATATATAATGACATGGAATGTGAAATGACAATAATGAAACATCATATGCCATGTTGAAAAATGACATTCATAAAATATTGAGATTGTTAACTCCCATGCGTTATTCAGAACAAACATAAAAATTAAAGAAATAATTTCCTGCCAAAAAAATATTTGGCATGAGGAGAACTTGAATGATAATTATCGGATTTCCTATACATCCAAGTACTTGGCTTGGCATTCAGTGTCTGAATGATCAATTTTGTCATTATTGAAGTTAGATTTTAATCATGATGACCCCTATCTCGACATATTTGTCAATCAAAACAATAATTCTTATAAGTTGAGAAACATGCTTGATACAAATAAAGGCTTCTTTCTTATGAGTTTAGGTATTCTTCAAAAAAAAATAAACTATTAATTAAATTAAATTAGATTAATCAAGTGAAACTATAGAGATGAGCTATGAAAAATTATATAATCTTACAAATTTACCCTACGATTAAAAACAATCAAAAAGGAGTCCATATAAATAAGTTTAAAAATAAAAATTAAATCAATAAAATCATTAAAATACTAAAAGCAAAGAAATTTTTTGAAGGCTTCCTATTATTTTATTAATAACTCATAAAATGATGGGGGCTTGTTGTAGGCTACAACATGCCCTCAACTAGGAAATTATTTGAAACAAGGGTATAAATTTACCTTCAAATATATAGAGTTTCTAGCTAGCCAAACTTTGTAATAGAGGATACAAGGAAAAACCTTGAGCTCTTCCAATTATGGCTTATTTACCATTTTCTTAAATATCCTAACGCTTTCCATATTCCAAATAATTGAGACTATATTAATTTTCCCTACTTCTTTCCAAACATGTAGTGCACAAGGGCAAAGTATTAAAATGAGCGATGGATTCTTTCTCAAATCCACATAAACGCATATTCCACAACCTTGTGTACATCTACTTTGCAACACTTCCCATGTCAACACCTTATTCTTCAATGTTAACCACAAGAAGATCCTAGCCTTTTTGGGGGGCTCAATTTCCGAAATTGATTCCATCACCAAATAGGCCCTTGACGATCTAGAAAAATCCTATCTTTATATCCTAAGCAAGTATTATATTCATGCCTAGTGTTATTGAATGTCAGGTTGTTGGGCCAACGAATTGAAATAATTGATATTAAATCCCTCAACTCACTTTACTTATCAATGTTGTGCGATATGTATGCAACTATAAAGGTCATACATGGATTATTACTCCTAGTGAAGTTGTATAATGAAAATTCCCAACTTTGATAGTTCATTCTTATTGACTTTTCATACCATTGAGTTCATGACCTTCAATCTTTTCTCCCTTAACAATGTAAAAAGGGAAGATGGAGGTTTAGAGTCATTACTTCTTGAGTGAATATTTATGTTAATGTCAAATCAATCAACAAGCATATGATACTTAAGAAGCTACTAGATTACTTGATCCTTACAACATTTGTAATCATATTAGATTCATCAACTTCAAAGTGATCAACATCGTAAAGTAAAAACATAAATGAAGTAGATAAAATAATAAAATCAAAGTTTTATTAAAAAATTGTAATAAAATCACATAATTGCTATAAATTAACATAAAATATGTTAGTGCTCTGCCTAGTATATAAGCATATCTATGAACACATATAGAAATAAGAGACAAGAAGGAAATGATCACAAGAGTTCCTAGTCCTCTTTTAAATCAGCCCTAGTCAAGGGAGTACCTAGAATCATTCGAGACATTCAACACCCATTGTTGCAACCAAACTCCATTTATTTTACCCATAAATTGGCATATGACATCAAGGTGGAAATGTTTCCTAATATAATTTGAATAATCTCAACTGACAATAAGATAAATCGTTGAAAATGCTAAAAATTGAACTCCCATTGTATTAATTATGCCTTTTGTTATCACTCAGATTTTCCTAGAAGTTGTAAGAAGAGGGAAAGGGGTCTGAGGTAACCACAAACCAAATTTTAGGTACAGAATCTAGCCAATTTGTATCCAGAGAGGGCTCTCTCTTTAAGGTTTAGCTTTGTTTAGATAGATATTAGGCTAGTTATGAAATCTTGGGGGTTTTGATTGTGTTTGGTGGTGAAATTTAATAGTAGAGGGGTAGGACTGAATATTTTAGGCCATTTGGCTAATGGAGTCAAAAGAAGATAGCTCAACTGGATTTGGTTTTTCAACAAAGGATGGATTCATAGGGAAAGATATCTAAACAGGGAGCAAATAGAGACTTGAAAATATGGAATGGACTTAAAAGGGATGAAGGGCAATTAAGAATCCTTCAACATGTTTTAAGAGGAGGGAACTTGGATGATCACCAATAAAAAACAATTAAGAATTTTTTACTAAATGATCAAATGACAAACTAAGAAGCAGGAGCAATTAAGAATTCACTTCCTATGATAGTTTAGAAGAAAACATTTAGAATAAAAACGATTGAAGATATAATGCACTTAAGCACTTTCTGAATTATTCTTTTTCGTTTTAATATTCAGATATGAAACACAATTGATATAATAAACAAGAAAACAATAACACATGAGATATAAAATACTTATTTGTCCAGTGTTTGACACATGAATCCTATGAAAAGTCCTTTGTATTAATTCTTCATCCAGCCAGCCATGCAAGATTTGTCCAACAGCACTTTATTCCAAAGTAATCAGTTTTACAGCAATGTCTAAGAATCCACCCTCAATACTCCGAATGAGGGAGTATTTATACAAAAATTTACAATAAAAATATCTCATAACAAAGAGAGATATATTTTAGGATGACTAACTATATGTTACATGAAAATAGAGACAGATGGTCTCGTAGATAGAAGATAGAGGCAAACTGATGGCTTGCTGTCCCTATTCTTGTGAATGTGCTGGAGGCAGGCCCTATGATTGGGAATCTTGCTGTCTTCTTTGTAATTCTGTGTTGGTTGCTCTGCTTTTCATCTTCTTACTGATACTCTTTGTTAGGCCCCTATAATACTAGTGTAACCCCTTATTGTTATTAGTACAACCCATTTATTATATTGATGTACCCATGTAGTGCCCATATTGTTACTCTTGTGCCCCATAGAAGCCACTATTGTTATTATTGTGCCCTTACATTACTATTGTTATGTTGGCTCTGATTATGTTATGACCCCTTAGACTCCTATATATAGAAAGGAGGTATTTTCATTTGTATCATCCAAGAATTGTTCATTTATGTAATGTAAAGGAGGTTGCCCCCTCGAAGAGGCTGAATTCTAAGGCGTGGATTTATTTTTTCTATCTTTTCTTGAGCTGGTTTCATAACATTTGGTATCAGAGCTTTGGATTCTAGGGTTTCGCTGCTCCAAACAGGTCATCGTGGAATTTTCGCTATAACTTTTTTCTGCGACGTTTCAGAAGTTGCAAAAAAAACCCATTTGAGAAGAAATCGCGCTGAATCTCGGATCCGAATTTCAGAGCTTTTCGCGCTATATTTACGAAGATATGATCTGAGGAAGTTGGTCTTTTTTATAGACTCCTGAATTACATTCCAAACAGGTGACCTGGGGAATATCGTCATAACTTTCTCTCTGAGCATCGGATTGAAATTTCGTAAGAAGGTATAGAAAGAGGATGGACTGTAGTTTCTTGTATATCTTTTTCAGAATCAAAGGTCGAAAAATTGACACGTGGTACTTCATACAAGTTCGCTCTTCTGGAAAGTTCTATAATTAGGTCATCTTGGGAGATTGTGCATAACTCTTTCTTGGAGAATCCAATTTGGATCAGACTGGTGGAATTGGAAAGAGGACATAGAGGGATACTACATGTAGTAGTTTCAGAACTTAAATATCTGAAAGTATAGATTTACAGGCGTTTCAAGATCGAGGTCCTAAAATAAAGAAAAAGCAAGATGAGGAAGTTTGATGGCAAGGATCTGGTAAATTGGATACTTCAGATGGAGAAATATTTTGATATACATGGTGTACCACTGTTACAAAAGGTATGTATTGCATCTTCATATTTAGAACCGAATCAATTTTTATGGTATAAAGGGCTTTGTTCTCGTAAACAACTTGTTACGTGGTCAATTCTCACGGAGGAAATGATAGCACATTATGAGGATACAAAGCGCAACACCTTCTTTAGAGCAACACCAAAACAATTGGAAAGAGTAAAAGGGCTTTGTGACATATTGGAAAGTAAAATTATGGCAACAAGGAAGTCTACCCCTCATAACTATAAAGATGGAAGTGTTGTTTCTCCTAGCCTTCCACAACCTACAAGGGTTACACCCCAACAATTGGAAGAAAAAAGAGAAAAAGGGCTTTGTTACAATTGTGATAGCAAATGCTGAAGAAATTATTTTACATAGAGTATGAAGAGGAGGAAGAAAAGGATCAAGAAACATCAAAAGGAGAGGATATATGCCAGGACCCAACCCCAGAGAAAGAAGAAATGAATCAGACCATATCTTGTAAACTATTGGCAAGAATGACCACTCCTCAAACTCCCAAGATAAAAGGACATATCAAGAAGAAAAAGGTGAAAGAAGTGAAAGATCACATCAATAAAGAAGAAATGAATCCAACCATATCTTGTAATTCATTGGTCGGAATTACCACTCCTCAAACTATCAAGATAGAAGGACATATCAAGAAGAAAAATGTTCAAGAAGTGAAAGATCACATCGAGCGTCAAGAAATGAATCCGACCATATCTTGTAAAGGATTGGAAGAAATTACCACTCCTCAAACTCTAAAGATAGAAGGACATATCAAGATGAAAAAGGTTCAAGTAGTGAAAGATCACATCGAGCATCAACAACAAGTTCTCCAACTTTTAAAGGATAACGCCACTTCGGTGCAAAATCAAATGAAACAACAGGTAAATCAACATCATAGTGAAAAATGTTTTGATGTAGGTGACTGGGTGTTTTTACTGCTACATCTAAAGCAAGCTATTTATGAGAAGGAAATGTTGGCAATACTACATGCACTTAAAAATGGTGACCTTACCGAATGGGAAGACTCTTCAATGATGAGGATGTGGAAGCATTGTTTTGTGCTATTTCTATTATCCAACCAGATTGGATAAATGAAGAAAGGGATGAATGGAAGAAGGAAAAAGAAGTATGGTCACTTATTTTAAAGTTGCAAAAGATCCCAATTCAAACAATATTTCCAGAAATTGAAGAGGAAGGAAAAATCATATTGGAACCTGGAGTAGTCACAGAAACAAGAACCCGACAGCTACGAAATGGATCAATTTCAGAGTATCTCATCAAGTGGAAGAACTTACCTGCTGAAGATTCCACATGGAGGACAAGAATTTTATACAGAAGCATCAAGAACTACTCAAGCGTTGAGGACAACGCTTTTTGAAGGAGAGGGGCATGTTAGGCCCCTATACTACTAGTGTAACCCCTTATTGTTATTAGTACAACCCACTTATTATATTGATGTACCCATGTAGTGCCCATATTGTTACTCTTGTGCCCCATAGAAGCCCACTATTGTTATTATTGTGCTCTTACATTATTATTGTTATGTCGGCTCTGATTATGTTATGACCCTTAGACTCCTATATATAGAAAGGAGGTATTTTCATTTGTATCATCCAAGAATTGTTCATTTATGTAATGTAAAGGAGGTTGCCCCCTCGAAGAGGCTGAATTCTAAGGCGTGGATTTATCTTTTCTATATTTTCTTGAGCTGGTTTCATAACACTCTTTGACCTGCTCTGATACTCTTTACCTATGTGATCCTTATTTACCTTCTTTTACCATCATTGACTATGGTAAAAAAATGGAAACTTACGTTTTTACCAAGGTAAATCACAAAATTTCTGTCATATCTGTCCACCATTTTTCCTGTGGTATTCTAGTTCTTTGAAGTTTTCTAAGGATCTCATCAACCTCGGTGTATTTGAAAAAAATAGGCTGAACTTGGAACAGATGTTTTATTTCATGCTCCACATAGAATAGGTTCTCTAGACTGTCATAGAGAACTCTGCCTATAGGTAATGCCTTTGGTGTAGCTGCACTAGCAAATGAGTTGGCCTGGTTGTCTGCATACTTAGCCAACTTGTCAACATAGTCTATCTGTGTCATCAATTTGTCATTGATAACTAAAGGACTAGGGAGTCCTTTACTCTGCAATATGCCAAATTTCTGCATAAAATCATCAATTTCCTCTTGTATATTCTGGCATCTCCTTTCCAAATTCTGCATTAGAGACCTTTTAGTTAATACCTTCTTGATTTCCAGAATAGTCCCTGTTCTGTCTCCAATGCCCAGTTCTTCAAGCTAGTACTTATTCTTGGTATTCAAAAAATTTATTAGCCTGGTAGCTTCCTCAGGCATCCTTCCTAATTCTTCCTTAGTTCTCTGGACTTCTTCAAGAGCTATCTTTACCAAATCAATCTACTCAAAAATTATTTGTATGGATGGCCAAACATCATTTATTGACTGAGTGATGTTGGTCCAAAGAATTTTCCTAATATCTGCTAAGGGTTTATCAAATGTGAGGTCTTTTTCTAATGATTTCACCTTTTGTTCTAACCCTTTATTCTCCCTCACCTTTTCTGCAAAATTTATTTTTGAAAGATCATATTTTTGTTCTAAGGTAACAAATTTCTCTTTTACCTTCTACAATTCTGAAACTTGGAGCTTCATCTCTTCCATTGATTTTATCAGTTCTTCTGTGCTTAGACCTGAAATACCTGCTTGTGTTGTTCCTGCTGTTGTTGTTCATGTTGTTGTTGTTCCTGCTATTACTTCTACTGTGACCACTGGGACATTTGGTGCCATAGCTGTTCCAAGTGTTGAGGGGACTGCAGTGGAAACTACTAGAATCACATTGGGAGGCTGAGAGGTCGACTCTCCCTGCTTGTCCTTCAATGATTTTTCTAGTTCTTGTTCAGTCTCCTTCAGCTATTCATTAAGCTTGAGGACTAAGTCCATAAGCTCTTCTTCAGACCTTTGTTGTATGATCTCAGCAGTCTGTGGATGCCTTGAAGGAGGCAACTTTAGCTACTTTCTTAAGGTAGCTATGTCTTCATCTTTCTTTTTAATTAAGGCTTTTGCAGCCTTCACATCTTTTGGATCATGACCCAATCCAATTATCAATTCTTCTAAAGATTTAATTATATTGTTGTTAGCCTGTGAGGAGGCTTTATCAAGCTGTAGTGGGGCAATTGTATTATTCAAAGAATTTTCTAGTCTTTGGGCCATCATGGCCTTACCAGTCAATGTAGAATAGACCATCTCCCTTGTCTGTTTGTGTAACTCAATCTGGTCCAAGGGATGAATGTCCTTTGCCATGACCTCAAAATCGGTTTTGAAGTAATCTGCAGCTGATTGAGGTTGTTGCACTTTGGGTTTGAAAAAACTCATTAGCATTTTACCTTCTTTGATGTCATAGGCTGACATTAACCTATTCTGATTAGGGGAAGCCATTTTCAAATAATGATTGTAGACCTGGATCCTCAATGGCTTATTTCTGGCTTTTATTTCTTTAAACTTCTTTTTAATATCCAAGTTGTCTTTTCCTGGGGCCTGCAAGATGATACTTCAGCACTTTGTTGTCTCTCCAGCTCCTGTCTCTATGAGCTAGAAGGTGTCCCACCTACTGGGAAAGTTTGGTGACTATCTACACCTTCTTTTCTTTGACTATCAGTAATGTCTTCAAAAAAGTTCTCTTCTGAATGAGGATTTAGTCTGTGCCTCTTAGCACCAGGCTATTCAGAAGGTCCATTGGTAGGGGTAGCTACTTCCCTGTCTCCCTTTTTGTTCTTTTCCTCATTCAGAGGAGTCTGCAAGATTGGGGGTTCTCCCATATTGACTTGAGTTTGGTGAGCCTGTGTCTGAATCTGCTCCTAAGAAGTTTCAAGTTGTTTTGACATGGTGGATTATTCTGTTGCTTGGGTGCTGGCCTCTGTTTCTTTACCTTTGGATGTCCCTGTAAGTGGTGTATCAGTCTGCTGTGAGTGCCTTTGAGAGGTCCCAGCTGTTGAGGCACTTATCCCTGATGTTGACCTTTGAGAAGTCTCAAACTGCACCTGTCCAAAAGAATCTAGGTCAAGAGTCTTTTCAAGATCTTTCATTACATTTTCTTTGTTGACCTACTCACTATCAGTTTCTACTAAGGTCCCTTCCCTCCATTCATCCATGTTGGCAAATTGTTCAATCTCTGGGATTCTATGATGCAAGTATGGTGACAGTCTATTTTTCATCCTTCTATCACATATGAAGCTATGAGGGTCATATGGAATCCAACCAAAACTTTTGTGTAATTTAAGATGATCTTCTAGAATTCTCTATGCTTCTTTCCATGCTTCTCTAGCGTTGCAGATGAAAGGGCCTAATTGATGTTTGATTCTGAGTTGTGCTTTCTTTTTGGCTTTAGTAAAATGAACCAGATCTGAATTTATCATTTTCCTATAGTATTCCAATGCAAACAGTCTCATTGGAACATATTTTGGTAACTTGAAAGGGGAAAGTTCACACCCATACATCCTAATTTCTGTATAATTCTGATATAAATACCAGTCACCCACTCTGTACTGTTTAGAGAGCTGAAGGATCCTCTTAATGTCACCACTGATCCTGGGAGGGGAAATCCCTGTCAATAAGGTGGTTGCTGGATGAACAAATTGATCAATGAACTCATTATATGAGTAAGGGGAATCAAAGGATTCATGGAAGATGGAAGTCCAAAAGATAACAGACCTTGGATTGCCCTTGGTATCAAGTTTCATGACAGGGAATGGGAAATTATCTGACTGATAATAGAGCATGAGGTGATATATGAAGGTGGTATACTTGAAAACCCTTTCATTCTCCAGTCTCATGAACTGGTCATGAATTTTATCAGCAATAAAGGAGGCATAATCATACTTGATAGCAGGGGGTTGTCCAGGAGTAAATATTGACATCAACACTAGGGTTAACTCATCTACATACTCACTAGTGTTGAATCCCATAACTACAGATATCATATCAACTATGAGTCTTCCCATATCTGTGAAGAAAGTTTGCATATAAGGAGGTGGGTCCTTAGGTTGATGTTTCTGTAGTATGAAAGTCTGACAGAGGCGATTAAGTTCGGATTGGGATAATTTAGTTGATTTCTCAAGTAAATCTCCAATGGAAATGGGAGTGAGAGCTTGACTGGGGTGAAATTGCAACATCTCATTGATTGATTCAGCAGTTATTGGGAAGAGGACTGTTTGGCTGGGAGACATAACTGCTCTGCGGTTGGGGTCATAATTGGCATGGCATTGATGAATTATATCAGGGAAAACATGGACTGAGGGGAGAAAGTATATGGGAAGATTGGATTCCCACAGTCCTATGGTATCATAGCCATTCAAGTAGTTATCTCTACTTTGGCAAAAGACTTTGAGGTGATTTTTATCAGTGGTTAGGTCTTTTATTTGGAAGTCCTTATCTGCCAAAGGCAGATAGTCTAAATCTCGATGAGGGGCATTAATGGGTGCAACATTCAAAGCCATCGGGGTTTCCATTTCTGGTTCTTGTGGATTCAGAAGGAAACTATGGTTTTCTTTGTGAAATGGGCAACACAGAGGCTATGGGGGACTTAAATGACGAAAATAATAACTGAATTATAATGAATTTGGGCCTTTTTCGTCAATTTACAGTGGAAAACAAGTATTTGCAGGGTTTTTGTCGGGAATTCGATAAATACCTTTTTTTGGGGGGATAAGCAATGAAATGCAGGTACTAGGTGTGGCTGGAGGGTTCTGGGTGGCGTCAACTGCAAGGTTTGGAGCAGGTTGGCGACTGTAAGCTTCAACTAGTTGATCTCGATGTTCATTTGCATGGACGCACAGGTTTATCGAATAAAACAATGAAAATGATTTGTTTTTGTTTTATTTACAAAGTCAAAGATTCGCGGGTTTTTTGATTTAGACAGGTGACGTCAGTGGAAAACGACATGATTTTTTGTCATTTGTGGGAAGGCGGTAAGCGGTTTTATATCCTATCGCTTATGGGGAAGGGTGGTATTTAGCGTTGGGCTAGAAATTCCATAGAGCGTTCGACGCGAGGCGGAGGCATTGTGCAAAAACGGCTTTGTGATCGCGCGCTAACGCACAGTCACAAAGGGTCGTGCGATATGCATAATAGCCGTTAGATCTCGGGGACCTGATTGGATGACTGTCAGGGCTCTGAAGTGATGGGGATATAATGGAGGCGGGCCCGATACATTTAAGGATTAATTAATTATATCGGGGTTGACGGGATTGGACGGGGAGGTTGTTAATTAATCGTGAGGGTTAATTAATCCCTCATTAATGCGACAAGGGATTAAGGGCTGTTAATTAGTTACTGATTAACTAATTAATCCTGATTAAGGATGTATTATGGTTATAATTAACCAAGGGGCGGGATATATATAAATTCTGGGTTTTAGTTACAATAATACGGGAGAGGGTAAACTTTATATGGGATTTATAAATTAATACAAGTTAATAGTTAATATGTCACAATGAACGAAAAGCGCTAAGTATAAAAACATTTGATGTGTGCATTTAAACTTAGGCTTAAAGAGAAAAAGGGTTTTTATGAGAAATATTGTAATTTTCCTAAGTAAAATAGAATTTTACTTGGGAAAAGATTTATGAAGGGGAATGAAAGATTTATGAATGGTTTTAAGTACTTAGGCTTTATAAATTATTGGGCCGAGGGTCTGGTCCCTCTAGAAGTCATAGAAATGCTCTGAACCCCTATAATTTGGCAAATACCTTAGCACTTAGGGGGAATTAGTGAAAATTTAGGGAAAATGAGAAGGGGAGTTAATTATTCTGACTTTGCTTTGCTTGAGATGTTTTCAATACAATACATGCCTTGGCCTTGTGATGAAAGTATAAGATTAACACATTTAGAGTCATCATGCATCACATATAATTCTGCAGCCATCATGTAACTACCCTACCTACTTTAACCTAGCATTTTTACTTCTTTATTTGGGTGCACTTAGACTGGCAAACCCTTATCAAACTTTCTTTTCTTTTACATGGCAATGCCTATCTAAGTCTACACTTATTACATCCAAGGGCTCAGATTAAATTGTTGAGCTCCTTTTTTCACTCTACCTATCTACTTATCTACCAAGATTACACTGTTTGGTCAGATCTTTATTCTCTATTTCTACAACATGAAATTGAAATATGAACTAGCCAAGCTTAAGTTGTTTGAATATTCATAAATTGTGGCATAAGTTAACAATCTGCACACAATTATTTATTATACATAAAGTAAATAGTAGTGGCATTTAGGCTTGCACACTTTCCTTGGTCTTTCTTTTTGTTGGGGTTCATTTTCTTTGATTTTTTGACCATCTTTTATTCTTTTTACCCTTTGGATTTTCTTTTAGGGTATACCCTCTTTACATTTTTTAATTTTTTTTATTTTTTTGAAAATATGGAAAACCTTTGCAACAAGGAGAGGTATGAACATATTACATAGCTCATCAAGTCAATCATGATATATGACACCTATTGGTATAGGGGAATAACACCTTTATTTATATTTCAGAAAGAGACTTCTCTAAGTTTTCCATTCAATACCTTGACTAGTGGATGTTGACCCATAACTTCCTATATTTCTACATGTTGTTCCAAGTGACTAATTTCCCTCCTATAAAATTTGAATCCCTAGATTAGCAAGGATTGTAATTTGTTGAGGTAGTTAAGGCTACCTCCAAGTGTTGGTGGCTTTGGAGATGGTGAAGGGACAAGATTCTTCAAATTTATTAGGCAATCATCAAGGTGGTTTGAAGTCACAAATAAGGGATTCTTTGTATATAAAATTCTTCCACTCTTATCCTTTGTAAACCACATTCATTCTCACATGCAACTTGTGCAAAAATCATCAAAAATGACTTAATACTATTAATTTGGTAGCTCGGTGACAAATTCCAATTGTTACACTAGATTCCTCTTTTGCAGAGGACTAAAATTGATCTTTGAAGCACTAAATTGGGATAAGGAAAACTGAAGTTTTTAAGCCAAGCCCACAAGCACACAAATAGTTAAGTTCAACCTAAGAGGCTAATTAGCCCTCTTCCAATGCCATAAATTCATGTCACCTCAGGCTCATTTAGACATCAATCATCACACATATTTGTTCTCTTCTTGGGTTCGATTCATCTAAAAATTGTAGGAGTCTTTTTCACTCATTCGAGGAGGAAGGAAAAATGAAAAGTGAACAAAATTTTAATTTTTTTTTTCTCCTTGACTAACGTTGACGATCTTTGACTTGGACTCCTTTGACTTGATTTGACTTCAATATTTCTTTGGAAAAAAAAATTTGGGTAGGTTGCATATCCTCATACAAAAACTGAGGCATTTGGAGCATGTTTACTTGATTTAACCACAGGAATAATTGCATAATTTGACCACAAAGTTTCTCTCTCATTTGATCAAGTTTGATTGGGTTTTCTATGATTGTTTTGGGTTTAATTTTACCAGCACTTAAGGTCGAGTTTCTTGTTGCTTTGACCGAATTCTTTGGAGGTTATTTGATTATCATTGACTTGACTAGTTAGGGAACATTGGCCGCTATTGACTTGGAAAGAAATTACAGACTTTGGCAATTGACCAAATTTGACTTTAGAGGCTCAACTTTGTTTGGTTTCGATTTGTCTATATTGGATAGTCAAAGGTTGACTTTGACTCATTGTAGAAATTGGATTATTGTATTCTCTACTTAACTTTTATGACAATTTATTTTATTCTCTACTTAACTTTTATGACAATACAATAAGAAGAGGAATTTGAAAGGATTTTCCCCCTTGTGGGGTTTTCACCTAGTCTTTGACCAAATTGGCATCTCTTGTTAATTCTATTGATTGTCTCTTATTGTCATTGCATTTACTATTCCATCTTCAATTACTATTGATTATTGGAAGAATTAATTGTTACTGAAAATATTGGTTAATGAAGGATTGAATTGGGCTAAAGTAATTTTCATAGCATAGAGTAGTGCAAAAATTAACATGGTATCAAAGCTAAGGTGAAGGATAATCCCAAAGGAGACAAGAGCTAAAGCAATCATCTTTGGAAAAGTTGAAGGAATATATCTGAACAAGTCAATATGACTACCTCATACTTCAAGGCAGGTGAGAAAATGGGAGACTCATCAAATTTTGTTGCTTGGAAGATAAGGTTGGAAATCATATCAGATGACAATAATGTCTTGGAGTACATTCAAGGAAAAGTTCATGAGCCCCTGGAAAATGCTCCCACTGTTGCCAAGAACAAGTACAAGAAAGATGACTTAAAAGCAAAGAAAATTATTTTTGATGGTTTGCAAGGCCATTTACTTGTCTATGTTGGAAATTTGAACAAACATAAAGATATGTATGTTAGGAAACCAGCTCACAAAAATATACAAAAGATAGATCAATGCTTTAGGATTCAGCCTCTTCAAGTGGGCAACCTCCTTTACATTACACAAATGAACAATTCTTGGATGATAAAAATGACTAAACCTCCCTTCTATATATAGGAGTCTAAGGGGTCACAATATAATCAAGCCGACATAATAGTAATAACATAAGGACACAATAATAACAATAGTGGGTTTCTATGGGTCATATTAATAACAATATGTGGACAATAGGGGCACAATAATAACAATAAGGGACACAATGACAATAGTAATGGGGGAATCACTAGTATTATAGGGGCCTAACATGCCCCTCTCCTTCTGAAAAGCATTGTCCTCAATGCTTGAGTAGTTCTGGATGCTTCTGTATAAAATTCTCATCCTCCCATGTGGAGTCTTCAGGGGATAAGTTCTTCCACTCGATGAGATACTCCGAAATTGATCGATTTCGTAGTTGTTGAGTTCTTGTTTTGTGACTGCTTCCGGTTCCAATATGATTTTTCCTCCCTCGTCAAGTTTTGGCAATATTGTTTGAACTGGGAGCTTGTCACCCATAACCTTCTTTAAACATGAAACATGGAAAACTAGGTGCACTCGGGAAGCTGCAGGAAGCTCCAATTTGTATGCCATAGTACCAATATTTTGCAACACCTTGTACAGACCATAATACTTTGGTGATAATTTATTATCCTTCTTAGCTTGCTTGAGGGACATTTGTTTATATGGTTGTAGTCGTAGGAATACCCAATCATCTACATCAAAACTTCTTTCATTGCGATGTTGATCTGCCTGTTGTTTCATTCTATTATGCGCCAACGTGAGGTTATCCTTTAAGAGTTGGAGAACTTGTTGTTGATGCTCGATGTGATGTTCCACTGCTTGAACCTTAAAATTTTCTCTTAAATAAGATGTGATGGATGGTGGATGATATCCATAAAGTGCCATAAATGGGGTCATTTTTGTTGCAGTATGGAAGGAAGTGTTATACCACCATTCAGCGAGAGGCAACCATTTGACCCATTGTGTTTGTTTATCAGATATAAAGCGACCAATATATCCTTCCAAACATTTGTTTACTATCTCAGTTTTCCCATCAGATTTAGGATGATAAGATGAGCTATGAGCTAACTGAGTACCGAGACAAGAAAATAATTATGTCCAAAAATTTCCAGTGAAAATGGGATCTCTGTCGCTTACAATAATATTTATGTAGATTTTTAATTGTTTCCATAAATGCAGTAGAAACTGTACTGTCTTTAAATGGATGTGATAATGCACAAAAGTGTGCATACTTGGTAAGTCTGTCAACTACCACCATGATGACACTCTTTCCTTCAAACTTGGGTAAACCTATGATAAAATCCATTGAAACCTCCTCCCAAGGTTGGCTTGGAATGGATAAAGGTTGTAATAGACCTAGGGTCTTAATTGTTTCAACTTTATTTTGTTGGCAAACCAAACATTCTGCCACAAACTTTTGAATATCCGATTTAAGGCCATCCCAAAAAAATCATTCTTAACCCTGTGGTAAGTTTTTAAAAACCTGAGTGCCCTCCTAAGGGAGAAGTGTGCAATTCCATAAGAATCTTTTGTTTTATTTGGGACTTCTTACATAGGTATAAGCGATCTTTGTACCATCACAAATCATTTTTCCAGCTAAATGTATCAGATGTACTGGGATCTTGTTGTCACTTTCGAATGAGTGCCCACACTTCTTCGTCATTCTTCCATTCCTCCCTTGCTTTGTTTATCCAATCTAGTTGGATAATAGAAATGGCGCACAACAATGCTTCCACATCCTCATCCTTTCTTGAGAGTGCATCTGCCACAACATTTTGCTTCCCTTTTTTGTAGATGATTTCAAAGTCATAACCCAACATCTTTGTGTACCTTTTTTGTTGCTCTTAAGAGGATAATATTTGTTCTAAAAAGTATTTAAGACTATCATGATCCGTTTTTACCTTGAAGTGTCTTCCCATTAGGTAGGTCGCCATTTCTTAAGTGCATGTAGTATTGCCAACATTTCCTTCTCATAAATAGCTTTGTGTAAATACTTTCCCTTCATTGGACGACTTTTGAAAGAAATGGGTCTTTCATCTTGCATTAAAATAGTACCAATTCCATTTCATGAAGCATCACAATCCACAATAAAGGTTTTTGTGAAGTCCGGCATAGCTAAGACCGGTGCTTGGCACATTGCCTCTTTAAGATGTTCGAAGGCCTTTGTTGCTTCTGGAGTCCATGAAAATGCATCTTTCTTCAATAATGTTGTTAGAGGTACAGCTATTCTCCCATAATTCTTAACAAACTTGTTTTAATACCCTATCAACCCAAGAAATCCTCGCAAATGCTTTATGGATGTGGGGATTTTCCATTCCTTAATGGCTTTAATTTTGCTAGGGCCTGAACACCTTCATGAGATACAATATGACCCAGATATTCCACCTCTTGTACTCCAAAGAAACATTTGGAGATTTTTGCATATAATTGTTTCTCCTCCAATAGTTTAAGCACCATGTCAACATGTTCAACATGATCCTTCCAAGACTTGATGCAGATTAGTATATCATCAAAAAATACTAACACAAATTTTCTAAGGAAGGGTTTGAAAATGGAATTCATCAAACCTTGAAATGTAGAAGGTGCATTGGTAAGGCCAAAAGGCATGACCAAAAATTCATAATGACCCTCATGAGTTCTAAATGTTATTTCGGAATGTCTTCAATCTTCATTCTGATTTGATGATATCCTGAACGAAGATCCAACTTGGTGAAGTAAATTGATCCATGCAATTCATCCAATAATTCATCAATGACAGGAATGGGAAATTTATCTTTAATAGTGAGCTTGTTGAACTCCCTATAATCCGGACACATGCGCCATGATCCATCCTTCTTGTGCACCAATACTACTGGAGCAGAGAAAGAACTTTGACTAGGTTGAATTATACCAGCCTCTAGCATTTCTGCAACCATACGTTCAATTTCACTCTTTTGGGCATAGGGATATCTGTACGGCCTGATGTTTGGAGGAACACTTCTTGGAATCAAATGAATAGCATGATCATGATCGTGAATAGGTGGGAGACCTTTGGAGAAATAGATGATTTTGATGTGGGAACCTCTAGCAACATATTTGTGCAATTACACCTCATTGTTCCTTCTTTAGAATCTTTGTCATACCGTTAGAGTTGATTATCTTTCCCGATTTCCTTACAATACCCCTTAATTCAACTTCCTTTCCTTCCACACAAAATTTCATGAAAAGTTCTTGAAAATTAAAAGCTATTATACCCAAGGATTGAAGCCATTGGACCCCTAGTACAACATCATCACCACCCATTGGAATGGAAAGCATTGGGCTATTCAATACATATTCTGCCATGGATAGCTTGATATTATGGCACTTTCCAGAAAAATTTATGGTTCCTCCACTTGCAACCATCACTTGACACTTTGGTGCTTGATAGAGAAAGCAATTCAATTCCTTTGTTATCTTACAATGAATAAAATTATGGGTACTTCCCGAATCAATCAACACTATTACCTTTTTCTTCTTGATATGTCCTTCTATCTTGATAGTTTGAGAGTGGTAATTCCAGCGAATGCATTACAAGATATGGCCGGATTCATTTCTTCTTTATCTAGGGTTTTTTCCTGGAGTATATCCTCTTCTTTTGACATTTCTTATTCCTTTTCTTCCTCCTCTTCACAATCTATGTAGAATAATTTCTTCTCAGCACACTTATGACCTTTAATGTATTTGTTATCACAAATGTAACAAATCCCTTTTGCTCTTTTTTCTTCCAATTGTTGTGGTGTCAACCTTGTAGGTTATGGTAGGCTAGGGGCAACAACACTTCCATCTTTATAGTTGTGAGTGGGAGGCTTCCTGGTTGCCATAATTTTGCTTTCCATTTTTCTTGCTAACATGAATGCCTTCTCTAATGAATCAGGTTCCCAAAGGCGAACCTCATGTTCGATATTATCCTTTAAAGTCCTATGAACACATCAATCCTATGCTCCTCTGGAATATCTTTTACCCTTATGTTCAATTTTTGGAAGTCCTCAATGTGCTCCATCATTGAACCCTTTTGTTTGAGATTTATCCATTGGCTAAAAAAGGTATTGCTTTTTGTATCCTCATAATGTGCTACCATTTCTTCCGTAAAAATTGCTCAAGTGACAATTTGTTTACGAGAGCAAAGCCATCGATACGATACAAACTGATTTGGTTCCAAATATAAAGTTGCAATACGTACCTTTTGTGTGTTTTGCACATTATGGAGATCGAAAAATTGCTCCATCTGTAACATCCATATTCCAGGATCCTTGCCATCAAACTTCCTCATATCGATTTTTGGAACATGGTGGGTCTTCAATCCAACATTAGAGTCTATGAAATCATGATTAACATTTATTTTTTTCTCATCATGAGTTTCTTTTACTACCCTTTCACCATTAGTGACCATTTCTTGTAGCATCTTATTCAAATTTATCTTCAAATCTTCCATCTTATTGTCCATGCCATTCATCTTAGCATCCATGCCATTCATCTTAGCTTCCACGCCATCCATACTAACTTGCATGCCATTCATATTAGCTTCCACGCCATTCATCTTGGCTTCATTTACCTTTAGTGAGAGTGAAATTTGTTTTACTTGGTCTTGTAATTTTGATATATCATGTTGCATTTCTTCCTCTTCTTCACGAGTCATGCTAGAGATTTCAGGTTGCTTACTAGGTGTTTCCATTTTCTTTCTTTAGGGCATTAATTAATGCTAATAATTCTTCACTATTCCCTTTGAATTCCTTCAAACTAATTTTTCAAACCAATCTTATGCAAAATTTAAAAAAAAAAAAAAAAAAACTACACACCTTTTTTTTCACTTTGTAAGAGCTCGATATTGAATCTATTGTATCTTGTAACTGTGGATCTCGAATATCTAAAATCATGTCCTGCAGTAGACCTTTGATTCCTCTTTCTAACCCCACAAGTCTGATCAAGATTGTATTCTCCAAGGAAGAGCTATGCCAAATCTCCCATGGTGACCTGATTATAGACAAGTTCAGTAGAGAGAACTTGTACGACGTGCCACATGTCACTGTTTCCACCTTAGTACCTGAAACTAATACAAAAAAAACTACAGGCCCTCCTCTTTTTGAAATTTTTTACGAAATTTCAATCTGATGCTCAAAACAAAAGTTATGACGATTTTCCCCAGGTCCCCTGTTTGGAATGTAATTAGGGAGTCTGCAACAATCCTAACTTCCTCAAATCATATCTCCACAAATATAGTGATACAAGCTCTGAAATTCAAACCCGAAGTTCAAAACGATTTCGGATCAAATGGATTTTCTTTGTAGCTTTTGAAACGTCGCAGAAAGAAAAAGTTATAGCAAAAATTCCATGATGACCTGTTTAGAGCAGCGAAACCCTAGAATCCGAAGCTCTGATACCAAATGTTAGGAAACCAGCTCACAAAAAGATACAAAGATAGATCAACGCCTTAGAATTCAGCCTCTTCGAGGGGACAACCTCCTTTACATTACACAAATGAACAATTCTTGGATGATAAAAATGCCTAAACCTCCCTTATATATATAGGAGTCTAAGGGGTCACAATATAATCAAGCCGACATAACAGTAATAACATAAGGGCACAAAAATAACAATAGTGGGTTTCTATGAGGCATACTAATAACAATATGGGGACAATAGGGGCACAATAATAACGATAAGGGATACAATGACAATAGTAATAGGGGAATCACTAGTATTATAGGGGCCTAACAAGTCAATATGACTACCTCATACTTCAAGGCAGGTGAGAAGATGGGAGACTCATCAAATTTTGTTGCTTGGAAGATAAGGTTGGAAATCATATTAGATGACAATGATGTCTTAGAGTACATTTAAGGAAAATTTCCTGAGCCCCTGGAAAATTCTCCCACTGTTGCCAATAACAAGTACAAGAAACATGACTTAAAAGCAAAGAAAATTATTGTTGATGGTTTGCAAGGTCATTTACTTGTCTATGTTGGAAATTTGAACAATCATAAGGATATGTATGGTAAGCTAGTTGATATGTATGAAGTCAACAATTTTAATGCAATCATCTCCTTGAAAGATCAACTCAAATATATAAAAATGAATAAAGGAGAATTTGTGCAATCCTATATCATGAGGATATCTCATCTTCGAGATCAATGCAAAGAATTGGGGAATTTGTACATAAAAGGGAGTTGGTGTTGGTAACTCTTAGAGGTCTCCCTCCTATTTGGGAAACCTTCATTACCACCATAACCAATAACAACAGTTTATCGTCATTTAATGAGCTTGTTGGAAAATGCACTCAAGAATAATTCAGGATGATCTCAAGGGGCAGGATTCAAAAGCAAGAAGGAGATTCGTCAGCATTTTTCACTCAAGGAAATAAAAGGAAGGAAAGGGGACATTCATCTGATTCAAGAAAGTATGCTCTAGCTCCCCGGGACACCAATAGAAGAAAATCAAAAAGGAACAAGGACATGTCAAAGATTGAGTGTTATAATTATCACAAGTTTGGCCATTATTCTCAAGATTGTCGATCAAGGAAGGATGCTCCAAGGTCAAGGAATAAAAACAATTGTGGCTTCAACAATAGCAGGTTCAATAGAATAAGAAATGATCGAAGAGGAAGAGATGATAGAAGAAAAATAGATTCTCGGAATGATCGAGAAGAAGAAGGCCATCGTCCTCAAAATAAGTCAAATAATTCTATGTATGAAAGTAATGCAACTACTAATAAATTTGAATATATTCTCATTTATGCCCTCTCTAGTTCCTTTCCTCTAGATTCATATGATAGTTGGCTAGTAGATAATGGGGCCTATCAACACTTCTCCAGGTATAAGAAGGTCCTCTAAAATCTAGTTGAGAGGGAGATAAGTTTGAAGATTATTCTTGGAGACAATATTGAATGGGGCAGAGAAGTAGTGTATACTTTAAGTTTAGCATATCCCATTTAAGTTTCATCCTTTTAAAGTTTTTTATATACAATTTCACTATGAAAAGGGCAATTTTTAATATTGATGTTGAGTAAGTTCTTACCTTTCTAAGATTAGGTGAGAGTTCTTCCCATATATTTTTGTAGAGTTCTACTTGTTAATCCCTTGGACCCTTTATCATAATTTCATATTAGATAAATTCCTCCTTTTGCTTCCCGTAGAGTATTGGAATCAAATCTGCATGTAAAGTTAGTTTGGCATGGTTCCTTAAAACTTCTTCAAATTTGGTGGTCTCAAAACTTATCCAAAGGGTGTGGATATGTTCCTAATTTATATAGTTATGTGCCTCCATTTCCCTTCTTTGTTCATTCAAAATGTAACAGACTCGGGTTAAAGGTCATGGGACATGTATTCCAAGTTTAATGTTGGGAAAAACATCCTAGTGGGTGTACTTTTGGTTTATTATGACTAAGGAAGTTGGAAAAGACAAAGAGACATTAACTGAGATTTATTTATGAAAATAAAGGAAAATAGGAGAAAATGGAGATCAAGCGTCATACATTTTCATGAGAGGAAAATTGAAGGAAAATGAAGAAAATAGAAACATCAATGATAAAAAGGCATCAAGGATCAGTTTGGAGATTTTCATTAGTTTGGCTTTGGAATTAGTTTCAGAGAGAGAAGAGCACCAAGAGGAGAAAGAAATAAAACAAGCAAAGGAAATCAAACGAAGGACAAGGAAAGAAAAAGACAAGAAAGGAAAGTTGGATCAAGCAGCTTCAATAGGAGGATTTGTAGGTGTTTTCTATTCAAAAACCCCCCATTTATTAATAGTGATAGTCAATATTATATTAATAAATGGGGACCCTTTAAAAAAATCCTTCCAAAAATAAGTTTAGCATTTAGGCATTTTTCTTGTTAATTTTTGGAATAAAGCAAGATATCAAGATAAAACCTTTTGAAAAAGCTAGCAAATGTTCACCTTTTCACATATCACACGATCAAGTGTGTCAAAAGCCTTGTTATCCACCAAAACTAGCGAAAAGCAATCAAAAGAGAACACCATGCTAAACCTCGAAACTATTAGGTTTCCCATGTGAACTAAGTTCTAAAGCATTTCTTATTAAAATAAGGCCTGCATCGCAAATCACCACTTACAAGGGGTGTGCCTTAACAAAGTATCTTAAACCATGCGATATGCGAGATTGCAATGACACAATCTCCCTTATTGCATCGCATTAAGAACACTTAAGAGAAACCCGGACCCGATTCTGAAATATGTTATAAACAAGCACTCAGGTTTGTTGCTTAAGAAAAGGGGATTTACATAGAAAATCCTAATAAATAAGCTATTCTTTCAAAATGATAATGAGCGGCCCACATTTATCATCTCGCAGAAACTAAAGAAATGTTAAATAAAGTGCATAAAAACAATGCGATAATGTGATTTGCGATATGGCATCGCAATCGCAAAATCAGCATTTTCGCAGTTTAAAGGCTCGCCACTCTAAAAAGTTTCTTCCCCGAATTAAGATGCAGAGAATTAATGAGCAATAAAGCAAGGGATAAGGAACCATTAGTGGGCATTTATCAAAGGTTAATAGCATTTATGTTCGAAATGTGGTTCAACGTGATACAGTATCTTCTCACCTGCATCCAAATAAAGACTCCTTTCTTGTCACCTTTTCAAAAGTTATCTACATTATCCATTCTTATGTTCATTCTTATCTCTGTATATATGATAGCTACTGTTTTACTCCATTTTTAGGAAACATCCATAAAAAGAATCATTAGGAGCAATGGCAAAGAAGGGCAAGGTAGCCACATCTGAGAAATCAGAAATGACCCCTTTATTCTTTGATACTACATGCAGCAGAGAGGGAGGAAACCCTACGTGGGAAATCATGTATGATTTATTAGAAGAAGATAAACCAAGACCTCTGGTAACAAAGGCCATAGCCGATGGTCATGCTTCCTCAAATGCCTCCATCTTCGATACGGCATGCTCATTTCTACACTGCATAGCTGGAATACCAAAGATAATTCTGTATACAGATATGGTCAAGTGGATAATTGATCAAGTGGATGTCTCAGACAGAGAATTTAAGAATAGAAAGGAGGAGGTTATGGGATCTTTTTCACCAGACAACTTGCGGCTTATGTACAATCTGCCAGAGCCACAGATGTTCTACAGCAAACAGTTCCTCGAGAAATTTGCTAAGGAGAATGAAGACCCAGCAGACGTTACGGGAACCTAGACGCAAAATGAATGCAAGATAAAAAATGATAAACGGGTATGTATTCTACATCATCTATATCTCCCCCTCATAGTTTTGCAGCAGCCATGCTATGTGGAATGTTCGGCAAGCCTGATAGTACCAAATTTTCCCTAAAATGGTTGTCATTAACAGATGCAGCGATAAACGCAACAATAATGAATTGGGCCCAAATTTTGTTTGATAATTTGGAGAAATCCATAATAGAGTATAGGAGAAAGAGGAGTATCTCTTCGAGGGTTTACCCTCCATTTTTCATGAGTGCCTGTATAATGGACGCTATCTGTTTTGGTTCCAAATTTCCTATCATGGGATGGAAGTGGATTGGAAAGACCCGCTTCCCATTCATATATATCATAAGAATATGTGGGAGTTTCAGTTTCACATCCATTTTTACAGAATTTTTCAAGGAGTTATGCTGCCTATTCATAAACAAGTCTACAACAGGAATGCCCCTAGATTTTCTAGAGAAGCTGAAGTAGATATCCTACATGTAGCCAGATGGTTTGGGGAGGAGAAATTTACATATATCAAAGTATTCGGGAGCACTGCTTCACCGTATTTCCTCCCATACTATGTCCTCGATAAGTTAATGGCTAGGGAGATAGCCTACCAAATAGCAGGAGAAGGTGGATTGAACAAAGGATTGAAGGAATAGAAAAAGGCCATTTGGCCTACATTTCCATTGCAATGTGGTGCATTTTCACTACACGATTTTGGACATGCATGCAAGGAAGAAAAGATTATGGAATCTCTGAAATTGGCTACATTCCGAGGAAGACAGTATGACCCAAATGGCACCGCCAAAGACTTCACTACTATGGTGAAAGTGAAAATATTCACCCATGAGGAAGATGCATTCGATGACCTCTTCCTACAAAAAGAGACATTTTCAAAAGTAAATCATATGGCATCATTACTTTTTCCCCAGATGATCTTAAGGCCTTCCATGAATATAGAGAGAGGATATTATTACAGGTCCCATTGGACCTACTACAGATTGAACCAATAAGGGAGCCAACTCCCAGTGTAAGCTTAGAGGAAAGCTCCAGAGAAAATTCTAAAGATAATTCTGGAGCAAAGTCCCAGGAAAAGTATGCCCATGAGTCAGAGCACTCAGAGCAACAGTCCCAGAATGGGGGTAGTAAAAATAAAGAGTCCGAAAGGGACATAGCTGGAACTACATAGAAAGTAGTCGAGCAAACCTCGGCGAAGAAACAGGCTGAAATTCACTCTACCTCCACCCAGTCGGCAAAACCTCTAGTTATTGATTTAGAAAAAGAATGGGAGCATTTTAATAAAAAGCTCCATACAGAAGAACAAATATCTGAAGTACAGACTCCACAGCACAGATCAACTCAACAGGTTACAATAGAGAAAATTGTAAGTACTCAAGATGTAGAGCTCATTCCTGCCACCCCCACTTCTAAAATTGTTTTAAGAATTGAGGAAATTCCTACCTTATATGTGTTTTATAGCCCTACCAATAAATTTGTCATCAAAAGGAAGAGGAAGAAAAGAAAGTTGGATGTTGCAGCTGTTACCACTCCCAACAATGAACCAATGGATATTGTCTGGAAAGATTCGCCCATGGACCCATCTGAGAACCTTACGAGACTATCGCAATTTGTGGGAGCCTATGCTATGGCAACTATTGATAAAGCAACAGAGGTTCAAATGCCGCTAAGAGAAAAGGAACAAAAGATCCTACTGTTGGAACAACAATTAGAGCAAGAAAAATCTAACCAACAAGCAGAGTTACAAATTGTCAAACTACAACATGAGTTTAAACAGATGCAAATACAACATCAAGCCAACCTAAAAGAAAAGGATGTGCAGATTCAATCTATGACAGAGAAGTATAAAGATAGTCTGCAAATAGATCAGTTCGTAAAAGAAGCACTCAGCCTTAAAGCTCAACTAATGCAACAAAAAGAACTTTTGTGCCAGAAAATATTGCAAGTAAATCCTTACTGCAAGATCAGTGATAAGATAACAAGCCAAGTCGTTGACATGAGGCTTAAGTATGACAAAATCCATAAAATGATTTCTGACTTTATCACCTGGAAAGAATCAGAAGATGGGAGAAAGGCTGATTTGCGAAAACTGGAGGAATCACATAAAGAAATTCTATTTTTGGACTGGGATTCTCAAATCAAGCAAGCAGAAATGGCAACAACGGTCGTGGTAGTAGCAAGAAATAGCATCATTGAAGCCATTAACAAAAATCTATGTGGCGCCAACCTAGTTGCAGAATCTATACCAGGATTTCTTCCAAACGCCAATCAACTAAAGCAGCAATGGAGACAAGCAGCAAAGGAAAAGGAGGAGGTGATTAGACAAATGAGCAAGCTGAACTGGGAAGCATACTGGCAATTCTTAGTCAAGCCATATAGCCAGTGGATGACCTTGCGATGCCTAACCACTTCCACACAGAAAATGGTGCCAACACTAGCATATTCGTATTTACTAGACAATTGAAATCTGTGATCGGCCAACTGACACAGCTCAAACCAATGACGGATATCTGTGATCTTAAGGATCAAATGCAAAGGATTTAGTCACCTTGTTTTGTTTCTATTTTAGTTTCATTTCGCATAATCTGAGGAAGGTTGTTTAAACCTCCTCAGTTATTTTTGTAATAATCTATTTTAGGACCTATATTTTTAGTATTTAAACCCCTCTCATGCATTTAGAGAGGGGTCCAGAAATTTAATCATAAACATTCTTCAAAACATGCACTTTTGTACCTTTGAGGAGGTCCTTGTGGAATGAATGGAACAGGATCTATTTTCTTTTATATCTGGCACGTTCTACTGAAATTGCACTTTTGCACTCTTAGATAATGTTGGATTGTTTGGAATTAGATCGATATTGCTGAAACACATGAGCAGAACTTATTACAAATGGTACTTTTATCTTGTCATTTTGTAGTATTTATGTATCGGGCAATAAAAAAAATTTCAATCGCTTTATGTATGAAAGTTTGAATTTCGGTTAGTAATATTGTACTTTTGCATGGTGTTGGCTTTAATTCCCTGTTTAATACATGAATGATTCTATATGTGATATATCTCTCACAATAATTTTGGCTAACTATTTATCCAAAACGATTATTGTTAAACGATTTCACTTCTTATTGTAGTTGAATGATCTTTATTACCAATTGCTATAGGACATTATTGTAGATGGCATATTTTTGCTTTTATTCTCGGGTATAGTTGTAGTTAGATAGTGTTTAGAAATAGGATCTATGCATGTGATTAATAGTTTAGATTAGATTACACTTAGCTAAATCATTCCCCCGTTACATCATATATCACCCCATCAACACTACCAAAATCTCTTTTTAGGAAACTGGTCCCATTATTCCTAGTCGAAGCCACTACACCAAACGGAAAAGGAGTTTCCAACCAAGGTCTGGACCGGGTGGTTTTCCCCCATGTTGTAGCAACGATTTTTGAGGCTTCAACATTTTTGTGCTAGAAAGAGGGCCTAACTATGAATGGAAAGTAAATTTAAACCAATAGGCCATTCTAAGAGTAAAACTCCCTCACCCTCACCTCCAACTTCTCGATCGCATTCCAAATCTCTGAATCCTAAGCGAGAAGTTGTAAACACACCCTTAGAACCCACTACTGAAATTCCATAGAAACCAAATCATTCTTCTTCTATAGAAACCCCTAAAGTCCAATCTTTGATTCATAAGTTACAGGGGATTTCGATATCTCAAGAAGAATCTGAGTTATCCCAAGATAACGTTACTTCTCAGTTTCCCTCATCTCAACAGTTAACTAGAGCGCAGAGTGAAAACTTTGGGATTACCCCATTCGAATTCCCTCTACCAAGCCGTAAGAGGACTAAGAAGACACCATCTGAATCTCATATTGAGGTTCTCCCATCATCACCTCAATCATCTTCATTCATTTCATCACAAGATCAATCACCCACCTCACAACTCCAGATCATGATTTACACAGGTACTGTTACTCAACCCTCCTCTACCCAATCACCTTCAACAGCTAGAACATATTCTTCTACGCAGACACCAACAATGGCTCAAAATCCTCCGAAGCCATGGAAAAATCTAGAAGCTATAAAAATAGCATGACCTTTACATCCATTGCCAGCTCATCCCGAAAAATGGCTACCAAAGTTCAATCCTGATAATGGCTTACTAGCTAAGGAACACATCAACACTTTTATGTAGTAGTAGAAGAAGATGCAGTTGTAAGATTATTTTCTTATACTTTACAAGGATCAGCAAGATCATGGTACTTCTCATTACCATCAGGTTCTATAAATAGTTGGGATGCCTTTCAAGAGCAGTTCCTAACCAAATTTGGAGATGACAGATCCACGGCTACCCTAATCAATGATCTCTCCAATTTGAAATTCAAACCTAAGGAACCAATTAAAGACTTCAATTCTCACTTTAATAAATTATTGAATAAAATACCAACGGCATCCAAGCCCAGCGATGAAGTCCAAAATGAGTGGTACATTTCTGCTCTCCCTTTGAACACAACTATTTTCGTTGATAGGGATGCCAAACCAACTTTGGTAGAAAACATGAAAGAAGCAATAGTTATAGAAAAACGAATTCTAGCCTTAGATAAGAAAAATTCTTTAGAAGAACGAAAATCCAAGAAAGTGACTTTTAGGGATGAATCCAAGAAAAAATCACCTAAAGATCCTTTTGATCTTGAAGGTTTACAAAAAGTCCTCAAAACCATGTCTAATGAAATGGTTGATATCAAGAAACAAGTAGCATAGACTTCCTCAAAAAAATATTTCAGACCATATAAAAGGAATTCCCCTGTTGATCTCGGCCTCCAAATGCTATATCGAATGTTGAATCGAATGGAATGAAGAAACACAAGAAGCCATGCCTGTTGCAACCCAAAGTAGAGGCTCTATTGGTTCACCTCAAACAAATCCAAAGCAGAAGGTATTAACTCTGACTGCCAAGGACAAAACAACAAGTAAGAAGTCTCCATCCAAATCTACCCAAAATGCTCCTCTTCAATCAAATTCTTCACCTCCAGCCAAGACCCTGATAGTATCCGATGAAATGGAATACAACAATGTGGATGATATGAAAAATACTAGGACAAACATTACCTTTCATGAGCTTATAAATTTAAAACATCAACAACAATTGCTACTCAAAGAACTCAAAGCAGTCCCTAATTCGCCTCTTCCTACGGTTGTAGTCTCACAAGCTGCCCAAGAAATGGGAAGGCCCCCTAGCACTTCACTAGACAGAATCAAACCTACCGATTTTTCTCTAGTCGAAGGAAGATCTAAATCCCATACTCCTCCATTTTTGTTGACTTTTGAAATTTTCAACAAAAATCTACACAACTGTTTAGTTGATTCTGGAGCTTCATCTAATATTTTACCAAGAAAAATTTATGCGAAATTGAATTTTTAGCCTCAAAAATATGTTGTGTGCATTGTGCAGTTGGACCAATCCCAAGTCGAAGTTACAGGGGAACTTAATCAAGTTACCATTAAACTTTCATCAAACCCTAAAGTGTGTCAAGTCATTGACATTCTTGTAGCTAATATTCCCGAGTTCTACGACTTAATTGTTAGTAGAGACTGGTCAGAGAAGCTCCATGGTTATTTTGCAATGGACTGGTCTCACATGTGGCTTCCCTATAATGGCAAGACAAATCAAATAAAGGTTGATCGTGAAAAACATCAAAAGTATATTGTTACAAAATTAGAAGGAGAAAACGAAAAAAGTCACGTATAGCAGTGATATCATCGGAAACTACTTAGTCGAATCATTTCTAAGAAATTTCAATGCAAATACTTCACCCTTTTTGGAAAAAAAAATTGTATCGCAAGTTGAAAACTTTTCTCAAACAGATACTTCTAAGTTTATAAATTTTGTAGATAAACCTATAGTTAGCTATTGATTTTGGAAATTATTTTTTGACAGATCTAAATCCAACGATGGAGAAGGAGCAGGATGCATATTAGTTAGCCCGGAAGGGGAAAAAACTATGTTAACATGCAGACTTGAATTTGATTGCACAAACAACACTGTTGAATATGAAGCATTAGTCCAAGGCCTGTATAAAGCCACCGGCCTTAATATCAAACACCTACAATTGTTTGGGGATTCAAAAATTGTGATGAAACAGGTAATAAATACTATGCACTATTTGTCTAGACATTTGAAACATTACCAATCATTAGTCCAAGACCTCACTTCTCACTTTACAGCATTTAATATTTCCCCTATCCCAAGACTCCAAAACACAAGCGCCAATATTTTAGCTAATGTGGCCTCCAAGCTCATTCCACCAAGAGATTACAATCTCGATCACTTTTCTATTGAAGTGATTTTTAGGCCTTCTATTCCCGACAATGTCACCAATTTCCGAGTCTTTAATAACAATCTAGATATCATAAGCTTTTTGACATCAGAAGGTTCTTATGACGACTAGATAATTGATGAAGATCAACATGATGGCCAGCTTAAGCAAGACGCAACAATGAATGTTATACCTAAGTCTGTTGTTAAGTTGGAAGACTTATATGACCTTAAGAACATATTCAAAAGACCAATCAACTCAAAACTTCAGAGTTCAACTGTGAGGTTTGAGTTTCTTAATCTCAAAAATGACCTTAAACCTCAAAGTATCAATCTAGGTCTTGGTCGTACATCAAATGAAAAATCAGCCTTTATACAATTGTTGAAGAAATATAAGAATGTCTTTGCTTGGAACTATGAAGATATTAAAACATACGACACTTCTATAATTCAACATACCATCCCCATGACATCTGATGAAAAACCTGTGCAACAAAAATTGAGAAAGATTCATCCCAATTTAGAAAATTAGATTAACTCTGAATTGAATAAACTGTTGAAAGGCAAGATTGTTTTTCCGGTCGGACATTCCAGGTGGGTCTCCAACCTTGTCCCAGTCATAAAATAAATAAAAAAATTAAAAATATAAAAAAATTAAAAAAATAAATAAAAAAATAAAAATAAAAATAAAAAATAAAATAAAATAAAAAATAAAATAAAATTAAAAAATAAAAAATAAAAAAATGGTGATATTCGAATATGTATAGACTTCCGCAATCTCAATAAATCTTGTCAAAAGGACAACTTTCTATTGCCCCCTATGGAATAGATATTGCAATCAATTGCAGACTTAGAACTAATGTCTTTCCTGGATGGATTTTCAGGTTATAATAAGATTATAGTTCACCCAGATGACCGGCTAAAGACTACATTTAGAACCAAATGGGGCACCTACGCCTATCAAAAGATGTCATTTAGATTAATCAATGCTGGTGCAACGTTTCAAAGAGCCATGGATATATCTTTCAAAGGTTTGGTAAACAAATCAGTGGTAATCTATCTAGATGACATAATTGTATACTCCAAAAAGCGCAGTAATCATCTGAGAGATTTAAAACAAATCTTTGAATGTTGTAAGAGGTACGGGATTTCTCTTAATCCCAACAAAATATTTCTTTGCGTTAAGTGAAGGAAAACTCCTTGGATTCATTGTATCCAAAGAAGGGATTCGCATTGACCCTGTGTTGAAACCCCGAAAATCGGGTCGACATCAAGGGGGATACCCACCCGGTCTGGACCTTGGTTGGCAGCTCCTTATCCGTTTGGTGTAGCGGGTCCGACTGGGGATAATGGGACCAGTTTCCCAATCTAAGGGTGTGTGTGTGTGCAGAGTTGGATGATGTTGATCTAAGAGTTCTAATCTAAGCTACTTTAATCTAATTCTATGCTATTGTAATCTAATGAAAACAACACATCTAATCTATGCTAACCCGGGATGTATTTCTTCTATTATGCGATCTAAAGAGATTTCAAATAATAACTGGTAATAAAGATCATTCAGCTATCATAAGAATGGAAATCAATTAAGATGAACCACTTTGCATAAAAAGTTAGGCAAAATAGTTGTGAACAGCATATCGCATAATAAGTTATTCATATATCAAACATAAATAAATGGCTCCACCGTACAAAAGTGCCAAATGGTAACTCAAACATTCATGCAATAACATATAAACAACTAAAAACTGTATATCACTTTAAGAATATAAGCAGAAATGGCCAAGAGATAAAAGTACCATTTATGGCTGGTCCTACTCATAAGCTTCAAGCAACAATGATTTATCTCTACTTGTTCTAATATATACCAAGAGTACAGAAGTGCAACATCAGTAGCAGATATCAAATGCAAACATTAATAAACCTTGATCCATTCATTCATCAAAACCTCCTCTTAGGGCGCAGAAGTGCATGTTCTGAGGACAAGTTTTTGACAAATTTCTGGACCCTTCTCTAAATGCATGAGAAGGGTTTAAATACTACTTCCTAATTCTAATAATAGTTTATTTACAAAATTTAGGATGCGGTTTTCAAATGACCGTCCTTTTTCCAATCTAATTTTTTAAGTAAAAACAACATTCTAAATTAAGCTACTTCTAAATATGATCTTTAAAGTTGCATGCATTCATCATTAGTTTAAGGAGAGTCGGCTGGCTGACTTCTGCTTTGAGCTGGGCTGAGAAAACGGAATCTATGAGAGCTGGCACCACTTTTTCGGCCGCATTTATGATACATTTCACAGTCATCCACTGACTATGCGGCTTCACCAAGTATGCCCAGTAACACTCCCAATTTAACCTGTTTAGTGCTTGGACCGCTTTTCCCTTTTCTTGCGCCTTCTGCTTCCATTCTGCTTGTTCTGCCTCCCTGATTTGATCGTCCCACTCGTTGAAGAGCAACGCTGAGCCCACTTCTTGTGCTACCTGTGTATTGCTCACAGGTGTTTTTGGGGCTTGTCCTTCAAGATTGATCAGTTCGTTGAAGGTTTCCCATTCCTTATCTAATTCTGTTGTGACGGGTGGTGCTTCAATGACGAGAGGGGGGACATCTCTTGGCGGGGAGGCGATAACCTGTTGTCGTGGAAATTCCATTGACTGAGCGGTGTCTTTAGCTGACTCTTCGCTCCTATCTTGGTTGTTTTCGGATCTTTTAGAATGCTCAGGCATTTCTTGTCTAGTCTTAGATTTAGATCCGGAAGTGCTTGAATTCCCACTGAGGCTAACGCTTGGAGTAGGTTCTCTGGCAGGTAGTTGCAGCTTTTCTAGAGGAACACTGGCTAGTCTTCTTTCCCTGTATACCATGAATCTTTGGAGGTCATCTGGAGACAATCGCGATTGAGCTTCCCGCAAAATTTCCTGAAGTGAGATTTTACTCTGAAATATATCATCAAATAAATCTTTTTTTCCAATGAACACTTTTATCTTGACTGTCGTTGTGAAATCCTGGGCAACCTCATTTGGGTCAAATGGCCTTGCCGGGAATTTAAATAATTGTAGACACGTCATATTCTCTACTTCGGTGAACGCGTGACCTACATTGAACAATGAAAAGGCCCCACAAGCTACAGGAAACTGTGGCCATATGGCCTTCTTTTTGTCTTTTAGATCTTTAGCTAGGCCGCCTTCTGAACAGGTTTGATATGCAATTTCTCGAGCCAGAAGTTTGTCAGGAATATACAAAGGCAGGACATGAGGGGAGACGGTGCTTCCAAATACTCTAATATAGGTGAACCATTCTCCTCCGAACCATCTTGCGATGGGAATGATATCTATCTGTGCCTCAGGTGAGCACCTCGGGGGGTCTTTATCATACATCATTCTATACATGGGTAAGATAAGCTCGTGACAAATCTGGTAGAAATGTGGAATGAACTGAGAATCCCATAATATCTTATGATAAACATGAATGGGTAATGGGTCCTGAGTTGTCCATTTCCAACCCATAGCGGTAAATTTAGACACATAACAAATAGAATCCATAACATATGCGGATAGGTAAAAAGGAGGATAGATCCTTTGAGACATGGATCTTTTAGACCGGTAATTGATAATAGCCGTGAATAGGTTATCAGAAAAGATCTTGGCCCAATCTATAATAACGGCATTTGTGGCAGCATCGATCAATGGTAACCATTCAGACGAAAACTTATTGATATCTGGCATCCCAAATAATCTACAAAGCATGGCCGCAGCAAAACAATATGGAGAGGTGAGGGAACTAGTGTTGTACATACCGTTTTTATCTTTCTTGAGCGGTTCATCTTTTCTGGACCAATCTTTGGTGGTCTCTGATAGGTTTGGGTTCTCCGCCACAAATTTTTTAATGAATTGTGCATTGTAAGTCGCCTGCGGTTCAGGAAGATGATACATGAGCTTTAAGTCTTGTGCAGCAAATGACCCGATGAGCCCATGTCCTTGCATCTTGAACTGTCTGTTGTTCATTTCTGCATTGTCAAGTATCCACTTGATCATATCCGTATATGGGAGAATTTTGGGCCTTGCTGCTATCCGATGAAGGAAGAGCCCTGTGAGTCTGCGACAGCGGTAACCTTCATTATTCTGGGGTTTTCTTCTTCAAGCAGTCTGTACATGCTTTCCCACGTCGATATCCCTGCGTCTCTGCTACAAGCTGTGTCTGTATATAAAGGTGCCATTTCCTTCACCTCAGAGCCCTGAGCCTTATTTTTCTTTCCCATTTCTTCCTGCGTATGGCTTGGTATCGTCCTTCATTCTTCGTTCCTACAGCTCACAAGCGAAATGGAAATGACTGATCAAGAAAGGTGATGGGAGAGTCTTAAATGCAGCAGATATATCAAATATGCCACCTTACGTGAAGTAATTCTTTGCAAAAGCACACGTCTACATTTAATAGATGACAAATAATTCCTTTATTATCATTAAAAGCGCATGATCTTGAGTCAGATTATGGTAAGTGGCTTTTCTTGAATAGTGTGCCCGAAAGATTCGTGATGGAGTGATTTTGCGATTTGGTTCGCAATCGTCGCAGATCGCGACATCGCATTATTGCACTATCGCGCTCTCGCACCGACTCACAAATATAACATCGCAGAGTTGATTTGGCTTAATATCGCAACCATCGCTTTATCACGATATCGCAACATCACAGATCGCAGAAGTTTTATGCTTGCCATATTTTGTTAGCCCATTCCCTGCGATATGCGATCTTGCGATCGGGGTTATCGCAAATCGGAAAATCTTGAAGTCTTTCTCATTAGCATTACCTTATTGCGATGCGATATATTGCTTAGTATGAGAATCTTGCACATACCGGGATTATACCAAAATGGAGGTGCTTATCTATTATTTTATGATGCAACTTCTTAAAGAATTTTTTCTCATCATAAACTTAGGTTTTAAAGTATTCAAAAGATCTTCCTAAGCTTAAGATGGTAACCTTATTTTGAAGAAAGGAAACTCTTGCTTTTCCTAAATTTTAACTAAGGGTCCCCATTCATTTAGTATTTTGGACAACACTTAAATGAAAAAGGGGGGAGGGGGGTTGTTGCTGGTCACAACACCCTGATAGAATAAGTGAAATTTCTAAAATTCCTTTACCTCATAGAAAAAAGTCTATGCAGTCTTTCCTAGGGCAGATAAATTTTGTTAAAACATTTGTCCCTAACTTTTCACGAATTGTGTTGCCTCTTCAATCCATGATTAAGAAAAAATCTCTTTTTAAATGGGGACACATAGAGCATGAAGCCTTTGATTTGATTAAAAAAGCAATCATAAATGCTCCCTCTTTGGCAACTCTGAATTTTTCTAAATATTTCATTTTGTATACTTTTGCTTCCGAGAAATCATATGCAACTATATTAACACAGGTCAATGATGATAAAGCCGAAGGAATAATTTCTTTCTTTAGCTCCAATTTACAAGGGGCTGAATTGAACTATTCAGATGTTGAAAAACAAGCCTTTGTCATTTTCAAATCCATAAAGCATTTCAGACCCTTCTCCTCAAAACCCACACAAAGGTAGTAGTATCATTCTCAGGAGTGAGAAATCTGTTAATACAAAGGGATGTAGGTGAGAAGATAGGAAAATTGGGTAATAGCACTGCAAGAATATGACATTGAAAGTAGACTAGCTAAAATTGTAAAAGGTCAAGGTTTTTACAGAATGTTAGCAGGAGCATCCAACTTACCAGAACTACAAGATTCACGTAAAAATATACAAGTATACGAGGTAAGCCTTAATGACACTGAATCCAAATATGTTGATATCATTTTTTATTTAAGGAATGGGTATGCCCCTCCACAACTAAATTACCAAAGAAAAAGGGCTTTGAGGCTAAAATCTAGACAATAGCAAATCATCAATAATGTGTTATTTAGAATAAAATATGATTTTGTTTTGCTTAGATGTCTTGAAAAATCTGAGGCGAAAAAGGTTTTGCAGGAACTCCCTGATGGTCCAGATGGTAGACATTTTGGAGGGGATACAACCACACATAAAAGCCTGCATGCTAGCTATTATTGGCAAACCTTATTCAAGGATGCACACGGTTATGTAAGGAAATGTAAAGTTTGTTAAACAACTATTGGCAGACAAAGGAAACCTACATTACCATTTCAACTAGTCAACATTGAACATCCATTTGAACAATGGGGACTCGACATAATGGGTGAGATCATTCCTCACTCCTCCAAGCAGAATAGATACATTCTCACATCAACCGATTACTTCACAAAATGGGTGGAATCAATTCCACTTAAGGTAGCCAATTCTGAGAACATCATTGAATTCATTGATCAGTTTATTATTACTAGATTTAGTCTACCATCTGCCCTTATGTTTGATAATGCATCTTATTTTTCAGGCAATGTTATGACAAAATTTGCTCTTAAAAGAGGTTTTAAACTTAAATATTCTACTAACTATTATCCTCAAGGAAATGGCTTAGCCGTATCTACAAACAAAAATCTCATATGAATTATTAAACAAATCGTTGATCAAAATCAGAAAAACTAGCATAAGTCTCTAATATTTTCTCTATGGTCAGATCGAATAACACAGAAGGCCTCCATAAGCACTTCTCCTTTTAATTTGGCCTATGGGAAAGAAGTTTACCTTCCAACAAATGTAGTTATTCCCTCACTAGCCCTATTTCAATTTATTGAAGAAACTCCTTACTCTTCTATGCAAGTGAGACAATTACAAATCCTTAAGCTCGAAGAAGAAAGGGAAAAGGCCAAAATTACACATGCACATCATCAATAGTTAGTCAAAGCTTCCTTTGATGATAATTCTGTAAGTACAAAATCCTTTCAGCTTGGAGACCTAGTATTTAAATGGGATAAAGCACACGAGGCAAAAGGTAAGCATACCAACTTCCAACAAATGTGGCTTGGTCCGTTTCAGATTGTGGAACACATAGGCCCATCAACCTTTTTATTACAAGATTTATCAGGCAAGAGAGAATCTCTACCTATTAATGGGCAGATCCTTAAGAAATATTTTTCATAGAAGATCACCTCTTCTATTCCTTGTATATTATTGTCTACTTTTTTAGGAAAAATAAAAGTTGAGTAGCATTTACTTTTGGCTTTACAAATAATAGTCCCTTTTATATTTTGACTTTTCGCTTGTATAAGTAAAGATGGTTAAAAGGATGATTTTCGCATTTGAAGCATGGGTTAAGTTTTATTCCTCTAAAATTGCTTGTTCTCTGTCAAAATTATTTGTCTTTTGCTAAACCTCGACTTTATAAAGAAACCTTTGCTCTACCATCAGTCAAGAAAAGTATCTTCAACAAAGCAAAGTCTCTCTACAGAAAAGCATCTTCAACTCTACAATTGTCATCCAGAAACTCTTAAGAAGTCAATGATTCTCCCCATCTAGTAAGCTTTCATCCTCAGAGTGTAATTCTAAAATATGCTTAAACTTAAAGGATAAGAGGTCTCATCAAGAGTCGGCTTACCATGATCATAGGGAAATAACTAGCTGACATTACCAATACTGCATATCAAAACATGGTAATGGCTTGAGATTCCATCAATCAAAAGACAAGGGGTCTCATCAAGAGCTAGCTTGTTCAACCAAGTTACAACTAGTGAATGGCATTGTCAATTTTGGTCACCAAACCAAGACAATGGCCTTTGAGGAGTGAAATGAAAACTTTAAAGAAAAGAAAATTATTTAGAAAAACAAGTATATAAATCTGAACTTATCTTTAAGGATTGCATTCTTATCTAGATGGGATACTAAATCATTGTTGGTTAAAAGGTAACCCTGTCGAGGCTATGGACGTCTGCTAGCAGCAAAGGCTCTACCTATGGCAACTGGGTATATCAAAAGTTGATCTGTGAGAGTCCCCCTCTTGTTATCTTTAAAACCAAGTAATAATTGATGTAGACAAAGCAACTTTCATATTGAAGAGGATGATCAAAAGGATGATAGTTAGGTAAATGTTGTTTTATTATTCAAAGCAATGTTTCTTATCTTATATTTCATGTAATTTTTATTTTCTAAATTACCTTTATTTTGGAAGTTTTTAGAAATTTCAAAAAACTGTGAGAGATAACTGGTTCTTCCAAGTGAATCGCCAATTGTTGTGCTATTCAACAACCCCCCATTTATTAATAGTGATAGTCAATATTATATTAATAAATGGGGACCCTTTAAAAAATCCTTCCAAAAATAAGTTTAGCATTTAGGCATTTTTCTTGTTAATTTTTGGAATAAAGCAAGATATCAAGATAAAACCTTTTGAAAAAGCTAGCAAATGTTCGCCTTTTCACATATCACACAATCAAGCGTGTCAAAAGCCTTGCTATCCACCAAAACTAGCGAAAAGCGATCAAAAGAGAACACCGCGCTAAACCTCAAAACTATTAGGTTTCCCATGTGAACTAAGTTCTAAAGCATTTCTTATTAAAATAAGGCCCGCATCGCAAATCACCACTTACAAGGGGCGCACCTTAACAAAGTATCTTAAACCATGCGATATGCGAGATTGCGATGACACAATCTCCCTTATTGCATCACATTAAGAACACTTAAGAGAAGCCCGAACCCTTATCATCATGCGAGATTGTGAAATGTGATTGAAGACCCGGACCTGATTCCTAAATATGTTATAAACAAGCACTCAGGTCCGCTGCTTAAGAAAAGGGGATTTACATAGAGAATCCTAACAAATAAGCTATGTTTTGAAAATGATAATTAGCAGCCCACATTTCACATCCAACAGAAACTAAAGAAATGTTAAAGAAAGCACATAAACACAATGTGATTTGCGATATTACATCGCAATCGCAAAATCAGCATTTTCGCAGTTAAAGGCTCGCCACCCTAAAAAGTTTCTTCCCCAACTTACGACACAGAAAATTAATGAGCAATAAAGCTAGGGATAAGGAACCATTAATGGGCATTTTAGTAAGGGTTAATAGCATTTATGTTTGAAAGGCAGTTCAACGTGATACGATATCTTCTCACCTGCGTTCAAATAAAGACTCCTTTCTTGTCATCTTTTCAAAAGTTATATGTTACTATTATTCATTCTTATTTTCATTCTTATCTCTGTATATCCAATAGCTTCTGTTTTGCTCCATTTTCAGGGAAAATCCACAGAAACAGTCATTGGGAGTAATGGCAAAGAAGGGCAAGGTAGTTGAGTCTGAGAAATCAGAAATGACTCCTTTATTCTCTGATACTACATTCAGCAGACACGGAGGAACCTCTACGTGGGAAACAATGTATGGTTTATTAGAAGAAGAGCAAACAACACCTCTGGTAACAAAGGCCACAGTCGATGGTCATGCTTCCTCAGATGCCTCCATCTTCAAGACGGCGTGCTTATTTCTGCACCGCATAGCCACAAGACCAAAGATAATTCTATATACAGATATGGTCAAGTGGATAATTGATCAAGTGGATGTCCTAGACAGAGAATTTAAGAATAGCAGGCCGGAGGTTATGGGATCTTTTTCACTAGACAACCTGTAGCTTATGTACAATCTTCCAGAGCCACGGATGTTCTACAACAAACAATTCCTCGAGAAATTTGCTAAGGAGAATGAAGACCCAGCAGACATTACGCGAACCTGGATGCAAAATGAAGGCAAGATCAAAAAGGATAAAACGGGTATGTATTCTACAGCATTTATATCTCCCCCTCATAGTTTTGTATTAGTCATGCTATGTAGAATGTTAGGCAAGCCCGATAGTACCAAATCTTTTCCAGAATGGTTGCCATTAATAGATGCAGCCATAAACACGACAATAATGAATTGGGCCCAAATTTTGTCTAATAATTTGGCAAAATCCATAATAGAGTATAGGAGAAAGAGGAGTATCTCTTCTAGGGTTTACCCTCCATTTTTCATGAGTGCATATATAATGGACGCTATCTGTTTTGGTTCCAAATTTCCTATCATGGGATGGAAGTGGATTGCGAAATACATTCTTCCCACTCATATATATCATAAGAATATGTGGGAGTCTCAGTTTCACCCCCATTTGTACCAAATTTGTCAAGGAGTTATGTTGCCTATTCATAAACAAGTCTACAACAAGAATTCCCCTAGATTTTCTAGAGAAGTTGAAGTAGATATCCTACCTGTAGCCAGATGGTTTGGGGAGGATACATTTACATATATTAGAGTATTTGGGAGCATTGCTTCACTGCATGTCCTCCCATACTATTTCCCCGATAAGTTAATGGCTAGGGAGATAACCTACCAAACAACAGGAGAAGGTGGGTTGAGCAAAGGATTGAAGGAACATAAAAAGGCCATTTGGCCTACATTTCCGTTGCAATGTGGTGCGTTTGCACTACATGATTTTGGACATGCATGCAAGGAAGCAGAGATTATGAAATCTCTGAAATTGGCTACATTCCCAAGAAGATCGTATGACCCAAATGGCACTGCCAAAGACTTCACTACTATGGTGAAAGTGAAAATATTCACCCATGAGGAAGATGCATTCGATGACCTCTTCCTACAAAAAGAGACATTTTCGGAAGTAAAGCATATGGCATCACTACTTTTTGCCCCAGATGATCTTAAGGCCATCCATGAATATAGAGAGAGGAGATTATTACAGGTCCCATTGGACCTGCTACAAATTGTAGAAATTTTGAATAATAAACACTTATTCACAGAGATTATCCCGATTATACACTATTGCGGAATACATGCACAATACATAATCTCTTCTACATTGATCATCAATTTAGCAGCATTAAAAACAATGAAACATCAATCGCATGCGCACATTAACACAGTATGTAACCCAGGGAAATCATACAGCTGAAAACCCCACATTATATGTATATTATAATGATTGAGAACATGTAACAATACATAGTACAATACTCCTCACAAGTACTCAGCACTATCTCCACCTGTTACACACAAAACTAGCTCAGATCTGATCAATCATAGCTCAAATCTCCTCCACTGCTTTGCCTGCCTCCACTGCGTAATCCTGCAAGAGAATGAATGAGAATGGCTGATCCAAACTCCTATTTACCTTGGCTGATCCAAAATCACGTGAGCACAAGCTACAATTGCTTGGATATTGGCCCACACTGTGCAATCCTCATTGGCATAACTCAATCCCTGCATGTGCAAAATCTCATGCACAACTGATAGTCACAACTCACCCTTTCACTTACCTCTAACACCTGTCTCTGTTGAACTGTCCATGCACTAAGTTAACTGATGTATTATTTAGTTGCTTTATGAGTTATCAATTAGTGAATTAATTAACAATCAATTCACACAACTCATCACTAGTGTATTCTTTAGTTAGACTAAATACAACTAGCTCAACTAAGTCAAACTGAACACAACTCCATCAACTCCACATCCAACTCCACAGAACTCACATGCATGAGTTCTAACTGAAGTCCTCCATGCAATAGCTCAACTAACACATAAGAAACCATGTGATTCCTTCTGTCAGCTGCATGTGCCACATCCGTAGCTCGAACTGAAGTGCTCCAAGAGAATAAGATAATGTTTTGAGTCCAAATATTACTAAGGGATAATAATATTTGATTGTTTCTATTTTTAGCTTGGCAGTCTAAAAATAGACTCTGATCACTCCGATGTGAACCAAAAATATAAGTCCATCTATTTTTCCCAACATGACCAATCATCCATAAACAGCATCCTGCAACTCATAGACCATGATCCATATGTCTAAAAATAGACATAGTCTAAAAATAGACTTTGCGCAAAAAATAGCCTGCGGGGCCACTTAGTGAAGGCGACTCCTTCCACTAAGCTCCATCATCTTGTTGCATTTTCAACACAGATTGAACCAATAAGAGAGCCAACTCCCAGTGTAAGCTTAGAGGAAAGCTCCAGAGAAAATTCTAAAGATAATTCCAGAGCAAAGTCCCAGGAAAAGTCTACCCATGAGTCAGAGCACTCAGAGCAACAGTCCCAGAATGGGGGTAGTAAAAACAAAGAGTTTGAAAGGGACACAGCTGGAACTACAGAGAAAGCAGCCGAGCAAACCTCGGCGAAGAAACAGGTTGAAATTCACTCTACCTCCACCCAATCGGCAAAACCTCCAGTTGTTGATTTAGAAAAAGAATGGGAACATTTTAATAGAAATCTCCATATAGAAGAACAAACATCTGAAGGACAGACTCCACAGTGCAGATCAACTCAAGAGGTTACAGTAGAGAAAACTGTAAGTACTCAAGTTGTAGATTTCATTCCTGCCACCCCAACTACTGAAATTGTTTTAAGAATTGAGGAAATTCCTCCCTTAGATGTGTTTTATAACCCTACCCATAAAGTTGTCATCAAAAGACAAAGGAAGAAAAAAAAGTTGGATGTTGCAGTTGTTACCACTCTCAACAATGAACCAATGGATATTTTCTCGAAAGATTTTCCCATGGACCCATCTAGTTACGAGGTTGTCGCAATTTGTGGGAGCCTATGCTACGACAACTATCGATAAAGCAACAGAGGTTCAAATTCTGCTAAGAGAAGAGGAACAAAAGATCCTGTTGTTGGAACAACAATTAGAGCAAGAAAAAACTAACCAACAAGCAGAGTTACAAATTGCCAAACTACAGCAGGAGTTTGAACATATGCAAATACAACATCAAGCCAGCCTAGCATAAAAGAATGCGCGGATTCAAGCTATGATAGAGGAGTATAAATACAATCCACAAATCGATTAGTTTGTAAAAGAAGCACTCAGCCTTAACGCCCAACTAATCCAACAAAAGGAACTTTTGTGCCAGGAAATCTCGCAAGTAAATCCTTGCTGCATGATCAGTGATAAGCTAACAAGCCAAGTCGTTGACATGAGGTTTGAATATGATGAAATCCATAAAAGGATTTCTAACTTTATCACCTAGAAAGAATCAAAAGATGGGAGAAAGGTTGATTTTCCAAAACTGGAGGAATCACATAAAGAAATTCTATTTTCGGACAGGGATTCTCGGATCAAGCAAGAAAAAGGGCAACAACAGTCATGGGAGCAGCAGCAAATAGCATCATCAAAGCCATTAATGAAAATCTACATGGCGCCAACCTAGTTGCAGAATCTATACCAGGATTTCTTCCAAACACCAATCAATTGGAGCAGGAATGGAGACAAGTAGCAAAGGGAAGGGAGGAGTTGATCAGAAAAGTGAGCAAGATGAATTGGGAAGCATACTGGAAATTTTAGTCAAGCCATATAGCCAGTGGATGGCCCTGCAATGCCTAACCACTTCCACACAGAAAATGGTGTCAGCACTGGCGGATACCGTATTTTCTAAACAAATGAAATCTACGATCGGCCAACCGACACAGCTCAAACCAATGACAGATATTTGTGATCTTAAGGATCAAATGCAAAGGATTTAGTCACCTTGTTTTATTTCTATTTTAGTTTCATTTCGCATAATCTGAGGAAGGTCATTTAAACCTTCTCAACTATTTTTGGAATAATCTATTTTAGGACCTATAGTTTTTGTATTTAAACCCCTCTCATGCATTTAGAGAGGGGTCCAGAAATTTTATCAGAAACATTCTTCAAAACATGCACTTTTGTACCTTTGAGGAGGTTCTGGTGGAATGAATGGAACAGGATCTATTTTCTTTTATATCTGGCATGTTCTACTGAAATTGCACTTTTGCACTCTTAGATGATGTTGGATTGGTTGGAATTAGATCGATATTGCTGAAACACATGAGCAGAACTTATTACAAATGGTACTTTTATCTTGTGATTTTGTTTTATTTATGTATCAGGCAATAATTTTTTCTTCAATTGCTTTATGTATGAAAGTTTGAATTTCAGTTAGCAATATTGCACTTTTGCATGGTGTTGGCTTTAATTTCCTGCTGAATACATGAACGATTCTATATGTGATATATATCTCACAATACTTTTGGCTAACTATTTATCCAAAATGATTACTGTTAAACGATTTCACTTCTTATTGCAGTTGAATGATCTTTATTAGCAATTGCTATAGGACATTATTGTAGATCGCATATTTTTTGTTTTATTCCCGAGTATAGTTGTAGTTAGATAGTGTTTAAAACTAAGATATATGCATGTGATTAATAGTTTAGATTAGATTACACTTAGCTAAATCATTCCCCCGTTACATCATATATCACCCCATCAACACTACCAAAATCTCTTTTTGGGAAACTGGTCCCATTATCCCCAATCGGAGCCACTACACCAAACGGAAAAGGAGCTGCCAACCAAGGTCTGGATCGAGTGGTTTTCCCCCATGTTGTAGCAACGATTTTTGAGGCTTCAACAGTAGGTAACAGGTTTCATGTGTGATTCCCTAGCTAGTTAATGAACGCATGGTACATGCATTTGAGTATTTGATTCTTTGTGGTCACTAGCATGGGTTTTGACAATGGTTTCGGCCTTGCCTTGTCATTTCTAGATAGCCATGGTGTGATGGGATTCTTTTCTGGCTGAGCTTTGGATTGTCTGGAGGTTTTAGAACCAAGTGAGGTGGTCTCAACAAAATTCCCAAGGGTTCTAGGTGGAGGTGGTTTAATCTCCGGGAAGCCCTCGATATGTGGGTGGAGATAGGAAAATTTCTCAAGGTATTGGTGAAGAAATCCTGAAGCATCCAAGCTTGTTTTGGGCTCAGTGATCTCTTGACCGATTTTTGCAGGTTCGTGGTAGCCTAAGGGTGGAGGTGGTTTAATCTTCAGGAAGCCCTAGTTTTTTATGTCTTGAGTTCCAACATTCATGCTTGGAATAAATAGGGGTGATTGGTTGAAAGAAAGATTTGGTTCATCCCAATATATGGTCATGTGGTACGTTGAAGTCCTTGACTTGGTTGGCTTTTGCCTAAGTTAATAAGAGCTATTTTCTTATTGTGATTCATGAGTACTTGTACTTTTTAATATGTGGCTTTGATGGATGTTCTATCATTTTTAATATTATGGTTATATGTTGTTTATAAGCATGGTTCCATATCATGTTCTAGTCATGGTTGTGTTGACGGTGTTGGACCCGCCAACATGTCAGTGGATCTCCCCGTTAAGAAGCCTCAACTAGATCTCAGACTGTTTGGAGTAGGAGTCCCAGCAATGGGTAGTAAAGTAGTGACTTGACTGGGGTAGCACACAGAGGTAAGTGTGATAACTTTGTCAGAAGCAAGTGTGTGACCTTGCAGCGAGTCAAGTGAGATGCATGGGGGTTCTAACACATGGAATGGAAAAGGAAGTGTGTCCCTTAGAAGCATGTAATAGTACACATCCTGAAAGGAACACACGAGCGGAATGACATCACAAGCTGGAAAGTGGAATAGACCACAAACCAATGTGACAATCTAAACCTACAACACGTCTACAACAAGATTCATACAATTGCATACAAAATAGTTCATACACAAATGCGTAAGTTAAATAACATATATTTCTAAAGCAACTAGAATAGTCCAACTACAATAACAACATATGCATGAAAACATGTTGGCTCTGTTATATATTATTAAGTGAAAGTTCCATCCATAAATAAACCATTGACAGCCACTAGCCCAATAGTGGAACATTACAGTCAACACTGCCTGCTCCTCCAAAGAGATGTACTTGTTCTACGTTGTGGAGAAGCCAAGGCTCGTCACAGTACTCTCCAAGCCTTCTCTAAGCAATGTCTAGCCAAAACCTTAGCTCCCAAAAGCCTGTACTACTAGTTCTACGGTTATATATATAGAAAAGGGTGGGGTGACCCTTGACATTCCCCTTTGACTCTTAGACTACCCTCATGACTCTTCACATTCCACTGGTGACACTTGGAATTTCACTTACAACATATTTACATAATACAATTTCCACATATACCCATGTGGGAAAAAATAGGCTTGAGTCAGCCTAACATGATAAACAACATCACTTTGGGTCTTGGGGAAAGACCAACTCGGTAACCTCCTCGTGATGGTCTTCAGTGACAAACTGATACCAAGCTTGGTACTGTGCTATTGTGTCCCTGTACTGTTTGGTGGTGTCTTTATGGAATCATACTCTTGCCTCCATGGCTTCTACGTATATGGTTTTGAAACCTCTGTCTAGCTCATCCTAAAGCATGCACAATATTTTCATGAGTGTGGTTGGACCATCGATGTATTTTTTCATGTTCTATGCACTCTGTTGCAAATCATCACTAGCGGCTACACGCATCAACTACTTTGCGTACCCGTCGACCTCCAACATGACTTGGTTCTTCCTCATGGCTTGAGTGAGGGTGTCGATGGAAAGGATCATGTGTGTACTCACTATGATATCCATACTCATGTACAATTTTGCTTAGGAAGCCTCAATGCTGGTGATGAGCGGAGGGAGTTGCTCATATTTCCAGATCAACATCTCAATCTGTGTTTTATCTAGCTCTGCTTACGGCTTCATCATCTTGTGCAAGTAAAGCAAGGGCCCCTTGTACCTTGTTGTCCATTCTTGTACATGCGTAATAGAAGCATGGATGTCCTTGAGAGTTTAGGTTGTCTTCGTGCACTACTACTGAAAATTGTATAGATGGACAACCACCTTGTGCACAGTGACAAATCTGCTATACAGCGTCCGCATGGTGGTCTCCAAAGTTGATATCTCCCCAAGTATTGCTTTCTTAATTTTTGCTATAGCAGATCCTGCAGACTGCTCTATTCTCTACCTGGCATATTGAAAGTCCTTCGTCATTCGGTCATTCTCTGTTATCAATAACTTGATCGTCGAACTTGTGGCTTCTGCATAAGCCTGGGAAGCCTCATCCATGGTAGTTGGATGTCTTCTGACATAATCACCATTTCCTCTGTGTGTGCAGGTAATGTGTGATCATCCAGGAGTTTCTTTCCTTGTTCTTGTACAATCTTATGTTGTGACTTGTCAAATGACAGATTGTACACATCCATCTCTAAATCATCATCAAGGATAACAATCTCTCCTTGCTCGCTCAGGACCAATTATAATTCTGGAGGTGGAGGAGACTATGGTGCGACCTCGGATGCTCTAGGCATGAGATCAGTGTCTTGGTCATGTGACCCATATTCCGTCTCCATGTATGTTGCCTCAACCATCTACTCAACCTGCTAAGAAAACTCTCAAACCTGCACTTGCTCACCCTCTTCTTCATTTTCTTGTTGCTCTGTTGTCTCAACCTATATAGGCGCAGTTTTCTCTATGAGTGCACCTTGTCTTTCCTCATGTTCTTGTTTCTGCTTTTCTTCCCTTTCTCTCCTCCTGAGCTCTTGCTTTGCTTTCAGCTTCTTTTTTGTTTCCTGCAACTTCCTCTTTGAATCTTCCAACCTTTTCTTCTCTCTCTTCCTGCATTCTACTCTCTTTTCGCATTGTCACCTCTTCGCCTCTATCTCCAAAGCTTCTTTCTCAACAAGAGGATCTTCTCTGAACTTGTATCTTTGCTCAGCCTCTACACTCTCAGTAATCTTCCTCTTGCCTTTGCCTTGCACTGGTTCACTGCTCACTACTACTATTGTTGTTGATTCTTGTGGTGTTGTTGTCTGTAGTACTGCTTTCCATTCCACAACTATGTTGACTGGTTCATTGAGACCATAGGAGTTGTAGAAATACCTCCAACAATCTTCCTCTAGCCAATGACATGCCCCGTGGATCCATGGGTAATACTCCTTCGCATAATGGTTCTTGTATCTGCAGTGGAGATCATACGAATTGAAACTCTTGCTGTCAAACCCAAAATTCTTCAATTCCTAGGCCTAAGCATTCGCATCCTTCAAGGTACGAATCTCGTACAACCCAATCCACAAAGGAAGAGTAGGCCATGGTACCTTATTCCTCCTGTGCAGTCATGTTGATAACCTTGAGGAGATGTGGTATGCAACCTCTTGCATTACCAGCTTTTTCGTGGCAAACCTCGATAGCTCATGCGCAGGCTTTTCCGCGCCAAACATCCTAATGAAGGTGCCACTGGATAAGGCATACCAATCTACAATGTTAAGAAATGCCTGCATCACTTCTTGGGACATGCAAGGTGGATCATGTTCGAATATCATCCTGTACAGTGGGGTGATGAAGTGATAAAACAGCCTTACCATCACTCCTGGGTATCTATACTCAGGCAAAAACTTGCAATAGATGTTCACAGCATCCTCTGATGGTGTCCATGTCCAACGAATGCCAGGGAATGGTTTCTCGGCACAAATCGCATCAAGCATGTACGGGGACATAAAGAATCTTGCTTGCTCATCCTTAGGCAGACTCCAGGAATTAGACACATGCACTTTCAGCTGAAGAGCCAACATGTCAGACCAGTTGAATGGCCTTCCTTCATTTCCAACTGATCCAACATAACCACCCAACTCTGCAGGAAGGTCTTCATGCTCTCTTAACCATACAAGTGGCATGCAAAGATGACCAAGAGTTGGTAAGCCTTCCTGAGTGACTTCGTCTTGTAGACCTAGTTGGGTGTCGCTCTGAACTTCGATGGCTCTTTTACCCAATGCTTCATGATGTCTCTAGTGTTCACATTGTTGTTGGGAGTGAAGAATAGTGCATCCATGTGGTTCACCGTTTGCGGTAGCTGATACATCTGATGGTAGTGTTACGTCCTGAAGGTGGTAATTTGTGTTCCACTGGTACTGCTCAGTGTCATCATCTCGGGATCGGTATGTGAGACAAACCAGTGAATGATATCCGTGCATAGGAAGGCAAGGTACCTACATGCAACCATGTACAAGCCTGAATTGTGAATGTTGACATAGACTTGTAAATCTTCCATATATTTCTTGAAGCTACCTATGAATATTTCATTTATGTCTTGCCATGTAATCTTCATGTCCTTGTCTACGAACAACTACATGTATGCATAGATGGGCAAGTTCATCGATACGTGTTCAACCACATCTCTAGTGCTGCTCTCTACAGTATCCTTTGATCCAACTCTCTTGGAAACCATGTTGCTTGTACTGCTGAGAAGTTTCTCAACAACTGATGTACCTGGAGACTGAGTAGACACTCACGGAAAGAAAATGTCAACTTAAAAACACAGAGCACTTCAAGGATTGATCATGTAACAAACTGGGAAATATTGCACAATTGTGACTTTCAGAGGTGAAAGATTGTTAGCTGGACTTGTGCATTACGTAGTCCCAGCTTCCAGTGAGATGTACTGATGACTAGAACTACACAGTCCAGTGTGGCTTGCTGTGGACTGGAACTGTGCAATGCGTAGTTCAGTTTGGCTTGATGCTGGTTGGGACTACACATTGCGCAATCCCAATGGGAAAACTCAGGAGTGACTCCTACAATTGAGCAGATTGCAACTGGAGCCAATGACTGAGAGCCTCTGTGAAACTCCTAGAGCCAAGGAAGAGCCTTGGGTTCCAGAAATGTGTAGTGTGTGCTGGGAAGAGCTAGATCTCAGTTCTACCCAAGGGAAACTTGAAAACAAGTAGATCTGAATGCATAAGCGAAGGATGGTGTAGATATGAGTGAATGGTCATGCATGCAATCAAATCAAGTGCAGAAATTAGTCAAGCAGATGAACAACGAATCTTGTGGGGAGAGTCACCGCAATGGTGACCGTTAGTGCAAAAACGGGGTTATGCATGCAACGCTTAAGAAAGGAAATGCAAAAATTGAAACAACACTTCTACAAGTTAAAAATAAATAAAACGCTAGCAGTCATTCAATAAAACATACAAAATAACACTCACACAAGACAAGGAAACAAAAGCGACAGAAAAAGAAGCAAAAGACTTGAAAAGAAAAACTTACCCAGAAAAGTTGTGTCGATCATGCCGAAGGTTCCTAGATGCCTCGAGAATGCTAGAGCTCCAAGATCGAATGTGAAAATGAGCTCTGGAGGTGTCCATTAAATAGATTTTTTCGATTTAGGGTTTATGACGCGCATGCCAAAAATCTAGGAAAAAGCAACAAGTGGCAGCAGTTTCTAAAATTAACTCAAGTGTAACTCCCAGTGCTAAAAATAGATCCTATTTTTTAAGGATTATTTTTTTGTTTTTGATATTTTCTTTCTCAGGAAGCACTGTCATGCATGCATAGAGAAATTGCGCAATTCTAGAGGAAACAGGGAAACTTACCGGCACATGCATTGGACAACAGCTGAGGGAATGCTTCTGTGAAATTCTTGGGTTGAGTAGCTCTGGCTGCCTCTAATGCTCTGTGCAATTTCCCGGTTGAAGACAAGTTGTCAGCTGGGTTTGCGCATTTTTGGAGCTGAAGATCACTGGTGGGTTGATATGTGCAATTCTTGAGAGCAAGGCTCACTGTTGGGTTGCTCTACACAATTCTTGAGAGCAAGGCTCACTGTTGGGCTACTCTGCACAATTCCTGAGAGCAAGGTTTGCTACCCCCTAGGACTGTGCAGTTTGCCAAGTTAGTGCAATAACCGGATGCAACCAAGTCAGGAGGGTTCATCTTGTGTTTAGACCGATTTTTTAAAACTCCGACTCCGACACCGACTCGACCGAGGGTCGACTCCGACTCCGACTTCGAATCAGTATCGACTCGGCCAGCTCAATTTCAATGACTCGGTCGTTGTAAAAAATAAATTAAATATTTTTTTTTTATAAAAAAACATAATTTTAAAGATTTTCCTTCATGTTTCCAAACACGCAGCATTAGAATATAAATGGAAGACAACATATGATCAAAGTAGGCTCATGAATATATCCATTATATCAAAATGGCACCCAGTGCACTATCCAATACATACATGATCATGAATCATGATTCATGATATAGAGATCAAAAAAAAAAAGAACATAACCAAGGAGGCTAGAAATGGCCTCTACAACAAAAGTAAACTGTGACCAGTACTACTGGCTAGTAGCTACTACCAGAGGAGCCAAGATCATGTAGATCAGTCTCTAGATCATTATCAGAGGAAGTGGTAGCACTAGCAGGCTGTGCAGCAAATGCAAGCTGAGATAGACGAGATATGCGCTTCTGTCGTGGCTAAGCAAAGGAAGCGCCTGCACCTGGAGGACTTGTTGGCTGTGAGGCTGAGGCTGGTACAAGTGGATCGGGATCTGCATTCAACTGAACTTCATGTTCGAGTGATGCTATCGTCTATAATTCAAAATCCATATCCTCATCAGAAGCAAACTCTATTGGATGACTCTCCACTACCCAATCTGATGTTGGATTAATGTCTTCCAAAACAATGGATCTGAATCGGGTCTTTTGTTCAGAAATTGGTTGCATCTGAGCCAGAGGTTGTATTGGACATAGACTAGATCATTTAACCATTTTTTATCCAAACGGTTTCTCTTCGTTGTGTGAATCCTCTCAAAGATGGACCAATTGCGCTCACACCCAGTAGCACTGCAAGTTTGACTCAAAATACGAATTGCAAACTTCTGCAATTCAGGACAATGACTACCAAAAGCCTCCCACCATTGTGCTGCAAAAAACATAGGAGCATAATGAGTTAGCTCAACAAAATTACAAATTATATCCAACTGTCAAATTATAAACGATTTAACAAAAAAACTATTAATAATTTGAAAATTGAAATTTTTGTTTACTTGTCTCATTTGCTTCTCTTGCAATCTTTGTTAGGTTCTTCCCAAAGGTAGCTGAGGCATTGGTGAAGGTCATGACCTGTCGGTGTATCTCCAGCTGATCAGACTCCAACGGGATCATGCGATCAATGCAGTCAATCAGTCCATCTCTAACCTCCCCCCCAAAGCTCCTGTCTCCTTAGCTTTATAATGATACCGTGGGTTCAAAAACTACCCAACTGCATGTATAGGGCAATGGAGTTGATTGTTCCATCTTTCATCAATGATTGTCCAAATGGGCCCATATTTAGCCACTTTATCCTTATATGCCCTCTTTATTTTCTCCTTTGCTTGATCCATAGCCTCATAAATGAATCCCATAGCCAATATTTCCCCATCCACCAACCGCAACACCTTAACCAGTGGCTTAGCAAGCTTCACAATCTCTGCTGCCTTTCTCCAAAATGTTTCTTCATTAACTTTCTTTTTCAAATCTTTGCCTTCCAATTTGTGATACCACTGGCTTAGATTCCATTCTTCACTGGCAAACATCTTTTGCAAGTTTCTATGTTGTGAAAGCATAGATTGCAATGTCAAAAAATGAGTAGCAAATCTAGTGATGGCAAGCCTAATAATATCCCTGCCTCCAGTGTGTTTCCTCATGAGGCTCAAAATCCATGAATGATTGTAGATAAATTTTGTTATGCTTTTTGCATGATCTACAGTGTTTTTGACCCAATCTAATTTTCCAATATCCTCAAGCATGAGGCCTATGCAATGTGCAGCACATAGGGTCCAAAATATGGTCTTGTGTTTTTCTTCTAATAGTGTACCAGCAAGAACATAGTTAGAGGCATTATCTGTGATGACTTGAACAACATTGCCACCCCCACCTCCTCAACAACCTCCTCCAATAGCTAAAACAACAATTGCCCATCTTTTACCTTATCAGATGCATCAATTGATTTTTAAAACATGTTTCCCCGTGGGCAAAAGATAAGAAGTTTATGATGGTACGATTTCTTTGATCAGTCCATCCATCTGACATGATGGTACATCTTGTTCTTTCCCATGAGTCCTTGAAATGTTTCAAATAGTCATTAATGGATCAAATTTCTTTCTACAAACGATACCCCCTTAGCTCATGCATAGTAGGGCCTTTGAAGCCTTTTCCAGCAACATGTATGGCATCAAACATAGGCTCATATTATGGTGAACAGGAAGCATTGAAGGGGATATTAGCATCATACCACCATCTAGCTATGTAATCACAAGCAGTATCCCTCAATTCTTTCTTCCAATGGTCATCTAAAGTGGGCTACATTTGACTTCTACTAGCTTGAGGACCATGTGCATCTGATGGAGAGGAGGGAGTGAAATAACTTTTGATATTCATATCACCCTTTTTCATTCTACCCTTTCCCTTTTCTTGAATAGACTCAAAAGAGGGAGGAACATATCGAAAGGGGTTGGATGCGTTAGTACAAGGGATAGAGGAAGAACCCTCAAAATCAAAATGGGGGTTGGTAGCCATCGTTTTTTGTATATTCCTCTTCCTCCTAATTTCAACCTCTAACTCTTTTTGCCTAGCCTTATCTTCTTTAAACTTTTCAAAGCTCGCTAACAATTCCTTCCTAATCTACCCAATTTTTGGTGAGGTACATGGAGTAATTTGGCCTCTAATAGTGTTGTTTCAACCTATTAATGCCCCCAGGACCTTCCTTAATTTTCCTATGGCAAAATTTGCAATGCATTTGACTTTCAACCATTTCAACATATGCCCAAGCAGCATATTTCACTCTAGGTGCCATTTTTTGACTTGGAAATGAAAGCAAACAATCTCAAAATGAAAAAAAAAAATTGATTCAATGTTCATTTCTTTCACAAAAAACACTCCTTAGGATTTCTAGATTTGCACATAAAATTTAATAAGCAAAAACAGAATTGTACAAGTGAAAAAAAATACCTCCAGGCACAAACTGCCTCCTCAAGCTTGCTCCAAGAAACCAACTCCTCAATGCTGCTCCAAATGGCTGTCCAAGAAGCTCCTCACTCCAGCTACAATGCTTGCCCAAGACTCCTCACTGCTGCTCCAAAAACAAACTCAACAACTCCTCACAAACTCTCACTGAAATTCTCACTCAAATGCATGAGATGGCTGTCAAAGAATGAGAGGGGTTCAGTGGGTTAAATAGGGTTTGGGAGAGGGGAATAGACCCCAAAGACCAACAAAACAAAAATTAAATTGCTTTGGACTCCCCCACACTCAGCAAATAATAATAAAAAATTAAAGTCGCATTTTTTTAAGTGACCGGGCCGCTGTACGTAACCCAACCGAGTTGATATGGACTTGACCGAGCTAGTCGAGTTAATACCAACTCGGCCGGCTCGGTATTAACCCGGTCGGCCAAACCGATTACTTGGCCGGGTTGGGTTTTCCAGGCCCGGCTTGGACCAACTCGACCGAGTCAGTTCCAAGTCGGTCCTTTTTTAAAACACTGGGTTAGACAGCAAAGCAATAAGTGACACAAGCTGTAAAGTGAAAGATAAACTCAAATAAGAGCACAAGTACCTAAGCAGTGAAAGACAAGCTGGTAATATTTTAGGAGGGAGGCTCCAAAACGAAGCGAAGGCAAAATTTTGGAGGGTGGTTGTAGCCGCTACAATAAGTTGTTAATACGTTTTGATTAGTTGATTAATGGTTGATGAATGCATGGGCTAACAAATGCTATTGCAGTTATTATGAGAGGGCATTAGACCTTCTTGGTGAATCTTAGATAAGTTTCAGACTTCTGTGTTCAGATATGTATTCATGACCTGTAGATTACATGTTCACCATTAGTTTGATGAAATGACTTTCTTGGTTATACCTAGTTAGGTCAAGTCCTTGTTCAAGTTTTGTATGGTTAGCATTGTCTTGATGTTATATATGGTTCTAGAAAGTCTCATAAAGTTCTGGACAATGGTCTAGAGGCTGACCTGGAATTGCGGCTCAGATATCGAGACCGCAGGCACTGAACTAAGGATTTTGAGTCACAACTGCACTCAGGCAGGCATGTGCATGGGGTTGGAGGTTCACAACCACACTCATGTAGGCTTGTGCATGCAGTTAGGGTGTTAGATCACTGAAAAGGTAGTTTAGTTCAAGGTTTGTTCACCTGGGGTGGTTCTTTGGCCCCTGAGTGTCCTATAAGCCCTGTAGGATGTTATGTTGTGATCATTAAGTCTCGATTGTGGGCCTCACTTCCATAATTGAAGCTTGGAAATTTCCCCTCTTAGCTGGGAAATTACGTAAACGTAAGAAGGGATGGTTATAGGGTGGTGTCATAGCATGGTTCAAATACTTGGACTAGATGGGTGAAATGTGTTTTGTTATGCATGCATTTCAATGTTTATGTGGTTGTTATTCATGAATTTTCATGGTTAAGGTTGTCGTGGATGAGGTTATTGTATGCAATTAGTGTCATCATGCATGATTTCGACATATTGATATCATTATGTATCTACATATATCATGTTAATCTGGATTGATTTTGCAGATGAGATAGCCTCCCCTAAACTTCACTTAGGTATGTTGATTATGTTTATATCTAGTTATCTAGTATGGAATGTTTGGAGGAAGAAGAATATCAGAGATGACTAGAAAAATGGTGGATTACAATTCACATGAATCTCCTTATAAATTAGATGAGCAGCACAGAGATGAGTACCCTCCTGACATAACATATACCTTAAGAAGTTTGAAGGCAGAAATCAAGAGTTGCAAAGAAAATAATGACAGGATCATTTAGTCGCAGGAAAGACTTTCCAGGGAACATGAGAAACAAGCAGAAGTAAATGTAGTTATCCTTCAGAGTTTGCCAGATTTTTATAGACAAGGACAGACTTTCCAGGGAACATGAGAAACAAGCAGAAGTAAATGTAGTTATCCTTCAGAGTTTGTCAGATTTTTATAGACAAGGACATCCAAAAATCAATTATGGACAGGAGGACAAGACTAATGGAGGATATGGTAGCAAGTCTAATGGAGGGCACATGTCGGATAGGGATGACACAGTCATATATGGTAGGTTTTTGGATACACCTGAGAGGAGAGGTAGTGGTTATGGGTTCTATTCTAGTTTTGTATCATGGTCATCATCGCTAGCATCCATACAAGAGGAGTAAGAGGGGTTATTTCCTAGATGAGTTCAAGAAATCCAAGCCACCTACATTCAATGGAGAGTTGAAGAAGCTATAAAATGAATAGGCATGGTTGCTTGGAATGAAGAAGCTCTTTGAATTGCATGACTATACAGAGGATATGAAGGTTAGGATAGTTATTTTTAGTCTCAAAGGGAAAGCAAACATTTGGTGGGAAGATGTGAGTTGGAATCAATTCAAGAGACTCTTCAGGAAGAAGTACTTGTCAAAGTGGTACTATGATGGAAAGGCCAATAAGTTCTATGAGTTGAAGGGGGGATCTATAACAGATGAGGAGTACATGACTAAGTTCCTGGAGTTGTTGAGGTGTGTGCCTTATCTTAAGGATTAGAAGACAAATTTTTTTGAGATTTATCAGTGGACTCCCACTAGCATTTAAGGATTGGATTGAATATGATGTGGCTTGGTCCCTGGAATAATTAGTTGGAAATTTGAAGCATCGTTATGAAAAATCGAAGCGTAAGACCGAGTCTAAGTAGGGTTGTAAAGGGAATGACAATACTAAAGGAAAGTAGCTACCGAAGAGGGGAAGACCTCAGGATGAAGGTGAGAAGAAAATTGTTGCTCCTTACAAGAAGTTTAATATAGTTAAGAAGGGACATGGGTCTCATCGTGGAGAGTAGCATAATAAGGGTAGTGGCAGGGAATCATTGTAGTTTTGGATTTGTGGCAAGGATCATCACAAGAAGGATTGTTTGATGTATCGGGGTGGTAGACCTGAAATATACAGTGCTCAGGAGACGCAGACAGTTGGGGATGTAGGCCAAATCATTCCTTAGATTATGCAACATTTGATAACAAGCAGGAAGATCACCAGGCATCCATTATTGAGATGGAAGGTAAGCTATGTGATCGAGTTGTTTCCATTTTTATTGACCCCGGATCTAATTATAGTTATGTTAATTTTGACCAAGGGGATAATTGCGGTTTCAGAAAAGAAGTGCGTGCAAAGTCTTCGTTGGTGCAGTTGGCTATCGGTACAAAGAAAAGAGTTCATCATTGGATAAAATCGTGTGGATTCAATTTAAATGGTATGCCTACATCAACACATTTAAATGTGCTTCCTTTGGGTTTGTATTGTATGCTTATGGGTAAGGATTAGTTGTACCTTCACAAGACTAAGGTGGATCATTATGAGAAGGATATTGAGTGTTTGGATGGTGATGGACACAAGAGATTCTCGTAGGGTAAGAAGAAGCCTACATCGGTGGGATTGTCTACAACTATGCAGGCAAAGTGCAGTTGTAGGAAAGGGTGTGTATTGTTTGCAGTGCATGTTTCCAGTGATAAAGGTAAGGATGTTGACGATGCGGAAGTCTGGTTTTGCAGTAGTTTCAAGATGCATTTCCAGCAAAGATTTCAGAGTTTCCTCCTCACACGGAAGTGGACTTTTCTATTGATTTGGTACCAGCAATTGCATCGGCATCAAGGGCACCTTATAGGATGAGCACTCTAGAATTAGCGGAACTGAAGTTGCATTTGAAATAAATTCTTGACAAAGGATACATTAGGCTAAGTGTGTTGCCTTGGGGTGGACCATAGTTGTTTGTGAAGAAGAAGGATGGTACTCTCAAGTTGTGTATTGATTACAGGTAGTTGAACAAAGCAAACATCATGAACAGGTATTTGTTGTTGAGGATCGATGATTTATCTGATGAGTTGAAAGGAGCAGCAGTGTTCTCAAAGATTGATCTAAGATCAGGATATCATCAAGTACGCATCAAAGAAGAGGACATTTACAAGACTACTTTCCAAACCAGGTATGGGCATTATGAGTTGTGGTTCCTTTTTGTTTGACTAATGCTCCAGCTACTTTCATGTGTTTGATGAATAGTGTGTTACATATTTATTTTGACAAGTTTTTGATAGTATTCATTGATGACATATTGATATACTCTAAGAATGAGGAAGAGCATGCAAAACACCTAGCAGTAATGTTAAGGCTGTTGAGAGAGCATTAGTTGTATGCCAAGTTTAGTAAGTGTAGTTTCTTTCAGACAGAAGTTCATTACTTGGGACATGTTGTTTCCAAGGAAGACATAGTAGTGGATCTGGAAAAGATCAGAGCTATCATGGAATGGGAAGCTCCTAGAAATGTGGATGAGGTTAGATCAATCATGGGGTTTGTAGGTTATTACAGGAGGTTTATCAAGAACTTCTCACAAATTTCCTATCCTATTTCATCTTTGCAGAGAAAATGAAAGAAATTTCAATGGATAGAGCAATGTGCAGGCAGTTTTAAGCAATTGAAGCAGTTACTTACAAACACTCCAGTTCTAAAGATTGAAAATCCATATAAAGAGTTTATAGTGTGTACAGACGCTTGCAAGAGAGTAGTTGGTGGAATCTTGATGTAGGAGGGACAGGTGGTATGCTACAAGTCAAGGAAACTGAATGAGCACAAGTAGAATTATGTGACTCATGATCTTGAGTTAGCAATGATTATTCATGCATTGAAGATGTGGAGGCACTATCTTCTTCGTAGGAGGTTCATCTTGATGAGTGATCACAGTGGGTTGAGATACTTGTTTGGCCAACGTAATTTGAATGTCAGGAAAGGTAGATGACTAGTCACGCTTAGTGAGGTTGACATCGAGATCAGGTGCATTAAGGGTAAAGAGAATAAGGTTACAGATGATATTAGTAGAAGATTACAGGTAAATTCATTGTAGTAATAAGTTCAAATGGGACAGACTTGCAAAAGTGGATCTTGCAGGCAAGGCAACAAGATGATAGGTACCAACAACTTAAGCACAGGTTATAGCAGCAAGCTACAGGTGAACAGGATGTGGATTATCATCTCACGATAGATGGTTTGCTAATATTATGGATAAGATCTATGTGCTAGACAACAATGAGCTTAATAAGCTTGTCTTGAAGAAATTTCATGTTAGGTCGTATTCAAGTCACCCGGGATATCAAAAGGCATTGAAAACTGTGAATAAGTTCTACTATTGGCGAAATCTAAAGAAAGAGGTGGTTGAGTTCATCATAAGATGTTTGGATTGTCAATAGGTAAAATCATAGTGAAAGCACCTAGGTAGCCTATTGCAGCTAATTCTGATTCCTGAGTGGAAATGGGAGGTCATTTCCATGGATTTTATCATAGGTTTGCCAAGGAAATATAGATAGCATGATTCCATCATGGTTGTGGTTGACATTCGGTTGACCAAGGTATCTCTCTTCATTTAGTCAAGTCTAGTAATTCAACTATTGAGGTAGCTCAAGTCTTCATCTGGGAGATAATGAGACTACATGGTGCTCCTAAGAGGATTGTATATGATAGAGATGTTAAGTTCACTTCCAAGTTTTGGAAGGAGTTATTTGCAGGTTTGGGTACAAAGTTGGCTTTAAGTAAAGCTTATCATCTGCATATATATGGATAGATAGAGAGGGTCAACAGGATTATGAAGGACATGTTAAGGATGTATGTTATGCACCAACAATGGAAGTGGGAAGAGTATCTTCCACTGCTAGTGCTTGCGTACAATAATGGCTAGCAAGAATCTCTGAAGATGAGTCTATTTGAGGCATTTTATGGGCAGATTTGTAATAATCCCATCAGCTAGAGTGATACAGCGAACAAGGTATTGATTGGACAAAACATGTTGGTAGAGGTGGAACATGAAATGCAGGTTATCAAGAAGAATCTACAGACATCATATGATAGGTAGAAGAGTTATGTAGATCAGCATAGGGTGTTTAAGGAGTTTCAGGTTGGGGAGCATGTGTACTTGTGCATCAAACCCAAGAAGAGCTACTTGAGGATTGGATCATGTGCAATGTTGGCACCTTAGTATTACGATCCTTTTGAGATCCTTAAGAGGATTGGACCAGTAGCCTATAGACTTGCATTGCCGCCAACAGTGAAATTCCATGATGTTTTCCATGCTTCATTACTTAAAATATATGTGAAAGATGGTGATCATGTGATTGACCATTCGTATTATAGGAAGGAGAATTACAACTAGAACCTCAATGCATATTGTAGCGGAAATAGATCATGCTCCATAATCGAGCAATTGAGCAAGTTAAAGTGCAATGAAAGCACTTTGGGCCCGATGAAGCTACATGGGAGATCACTTATCAGATGTTGGCTATGTATCCTTCATTATTTTTTGGTTGAGGCAAAGGATTTTTGGTATATGTACATATCTATGTACGGTTTTTATTGTAAATATTATAGTTAGTTGTGTTATAAATCTCCAATAAGTGATATGATTGTCATGTTGTCATGTTGTCATGTGTTCTCATGTGTGTTTGCTTTTCAACAGGATGTCATTGTAAACACTGCAACGAGCTATGTTACAAAGATCCATATGTAGTATGTTTTGATTTTCAATGGTCTTGTTGGTTATAGGTGTCATAGAATACCAATGACGATGTTCCCCTAAGGGGGAGGGATTTGTAACAACCCTGGGTTAAAAATTCATGTAATAAAGTTAATAAAGGCAAAAGAATAAGACCAAGGTCATGGGACATGTATTCCAAGTTGAATGTTGGGCAAAACATCCTAGTGGGTGTCACATTTGGTTTATAATGGCTAAGGAAATTAGCAAAGGCAAAGAGGCATTAATTGACATTTACTTATGAAAATAAATAAAATAGGAGAAAAGGGAGATGAAGGGTCACATATTTGCATGAGAGGAAAATTGAAGGAAAATAGAGGAAAATGATAAAAAAATAGAGACATCAATGATAAAAAGGCATCAGAGGATCCGTTTGGAGATTTTTGTCAGTTTGGATTTGGAATTAGTTTCAGAGAGAGAAGATCACCAAGAGGAGAAATAAAGAATGCAAGAAAAGGAAGGACAAGCAAGGAAGGTTGGATCAAGCAGCTTTAGCAGGAGGATTTGTAGGTAACAAGTTGCATGTGTGATTTCATAGCTAGTTAGTGAATGCATGGTACATGCATTTGTGTATTTAGTTCTTTGTGTCATTGGTATGGTTTTTGCTGGGTTTGACAGTGGTTTCAGCCTTGCCATGCCATTTCTGGATAGTCATGGTGTGCTGGGATTCCTTTTTGGTTGAGCTTTAGATTGTCAGAAGGTTTTAGAACCGAATGAGGTGGTCTTAGGAAAATTCCCAAGGGTTGGGGGTGGAGGTGGTTTAATCTTCAGGAAGCCCTCGACTTGTGGGTGCAAATAGGAAAATTCCTCAAGGTATTAGTGAAGAAATCTTGAAGCATCCAATCTTGTTTTGGGCTCAGTGATCCCTTGACCGATTTTCGTGCGATCATGGTAGCCTAAGGTTGGAGGTGATTTAATCTCCAGGAAGCCCTAGTTGTTTATGTCTTGATTTCACACATTCATGCTTGGAATATGGCACAAGAGTCATTGGCTAAAAGAAAGATTTTGTACAACCCAATCTATGGTTGAGTGGTACGTGGAAGTACCTCACTTAGTTGCCTTTTGCCTAAGTTAATAAGAGCTATTTCTTATTGTGATTCATAAGTACTTGTACTTTTTGTTATGTGGCTTTGATGGTTGTTCTATCATGGTTAATATTCTAGTTATATGTTGGTTATAAGCATGGTTCCATAACATGTTCTAGCTATGGCTCTTGTTATGTTTTGATTAGTTGATTAATGGTTGATGAATGCATGGGCTAACAAATGTTATTGCAATTATTATGAGAGGGCATTAGACCTTCTTAGTGAATCTCGGATAAGTTTCAGACTCTTGTGTTTAGATATGCATTCATGACCTGTAGATTACATGTTCACCATACGTTTGACGACATGACTGTCTTGGTTAGACCTTGTTAGGTCAAGTCCTTGTTAAAGTTTTGTATGGTTAGAATTATCTTCATGTCATATATGATTCTAGAAAGTATCATAAAGTTTTGGGTAGTGGTGTGGAGGCTGGCCTGGAATTGTGGCTCAGATCTCGGGACTGCAGGCATTGAACTAAGGATTTTGAGTCACAACCGCACTCGTGCAGGCTTGTGCATGCAATTGGAGGGTCACAACCGCACTCATGTAAGTTTTTGCATGTGGTTGGGGTGTTAGGTTACTGAAAAATAAGTTTAGCTCAGGGTTTGGTCACTTGGGGTGGTTCTTTGGCCCTGGATCTTTGGCCCTGGAGTATCTTGCAAGCCCTGTAGGATGTCATTTTGTGATCATTTAATCTATATTGTTGGCCTCACTTCCATCATTGAAGCCTAGAGATCAGGTCATGTCATAGTAACTCTTAGTCTAATGTTTACCCTAGCAAATCGATGAAATTGGGTAAATGTAGGAGGGGGTTGTTACACAAAACATAGGTGTAAAATGCTCTAAGTTGGTCACCCATAAAAATATAATTGAGGGACCATGTATATGGGTGAGGCATGAAAAAATTATGTAGGTAAAATTCACATAGTTGGTTCATCTCCCCTTCTTTACATTGTTGATGTGCTTCTATGAAGTCTCTTTCAATATCCAATTGATAAGGGAGGCAATCGTTAATTTTCCCTAACGAGAACCTATTTCATTGTTCCTTGGGGTATGATGGATAAGTTCTTGTTGGGGTCTGCAAGAAAGTATTTCCTTTGCAACCTCAACAACTTTGTGGATATGTGCCTCTAGCACTTCAATTTTATTCACTCTATTTCCACCCTCCCTCATGTGTGTTTCTAATTTTATCTTAACTCCTTGATTTCACTTTCAAGGTGCTTTTTGTCATCCAAATCCTATATCTTGAGGATTTATAATTTTTCTTGCAAATCTACAATTTGATGTTCATACCAAGATAGGGAAATTCAATGGTTATTATTTCTAATTCACTCCTTTCTTCTACAAACACTTTTCAACTAAGGAGATATCCCCCTGCTTCCTCCAACTGAACCATGATATCTAAGATGTTAACTTCATCCTTCTTTGTGTAAACCATCTCATGAGATTCTTGTAAATTTTGTTTTGGACTAGAAGGAACATCTTCCACATGGAGTCCTAATCCTTTGTCCAATGACTTGACTTTTCTTATCCTTTGAGGAGCTTATTTCTTCAATTTTTAGAGGATTGCATTGGCATGTACCCATTTTGTACTATAGAGGCAACAACGTCCATATGTATCTCTTTTGTTTGAATATGAAATTTTGTACTTGCCTACTATTATTTTGCTTCCATGTGGGTTCTTCATTTTTTTAATGACACTTTCCTTAACCCATGTTTTCTTTTGCTCTATGGATTTTTTTGTAGGGTTTTCTTTTGGGCTTCTAATAACTCCATGCTACAAGTGTAAGATCCCACCTTACCAACCATCAATATTATAAAGAAATATTGAACACTAAACTCAAAATGCGGTATTTTTTTTTCCCAAAGCCAATGTTTTACTCAAACCCCAAATCCAAACTACCAATGACAACCATCACTTATAATCAAGCTCAAAAATCATATTTAAAATAAAGATTCTTTAGTGGGATGAATAAATATCAAACTTTACGAGCCACAATTTCCGTCAAGATAATTGTTACTTATGTTGTGACTAATTTGATTTTATTTTAAATAACTTGCTTATGGATTCTTTACTTAAAAGGAGAATTCAGCTTCTATAGGAGTGGTATCCAATATTTATAATTTCGTATGTAAGTTGACACTACAACAATTCACTTACCCAAATTTGACTCTATCAACATGAATTTTAACTCAATGAGATTACCACACATATTCATTAAGACATTTTAGAAATATCTTGGTTACAAATCCTAATTTCACTTAGGAATTTTTTTATATACAATTCATAAATGTAAATAGCTACATCCATTGAATGATTATGGCAAACAATTTGAAAGCATACAATAAAGTCATTGAAGCATTTTGTAAAATACTTGGAGGTCACCATCTCTTAAGACAACTTTGACAACCATTAGCAACATGAATATAAGATTCTTACTCAACCTATCTAACTCATAAAATTCGTAAATTAAAACTTCAAATGTTGGCATATTAAAATAGAAATTAAATCATCTTAATCCTTCAAAAAACACTCAAGAACAAACACACACAGTTGGCAACAGTAATCTGTAAATTCGCTCAGATTTACGATTTGGGTTCAGAAAAGTGTTTTTTTGGAATCAAATTGAGGGTTACTTGACCACATGGCACAGACACCCCTTGATATTGTCTTGAATCGGTACGAAAGCACGCATAGATGCATTTTTAAAAACTAACAAATATGTTGTCTCCAGGAATTTCATTTACAAATTTTGTCAAACAAATGGCATGTGTTAGGGCCTAGATCTACCTCAGGCTGAAGGAAGGCAGGTCTAGGGTAACATCAAACCACGTTTAACCTAGTAGCTAGCCCTACCAGGTCGGGAGAGGGCTCTCTCCTTGTCAATCTCAATTAGGATATTGGCAATTATGGCTTGAGAGACTGAATTTAATGTAGATTTTAGGCTAGGTATAGTAGCTCAGGGTTTCTGGTTTGATTTTTAGGTTTTGGTTGTTGTATCAATTGGAGAAGGCAGATTGAGTCCGGGAAATCAACTCAGGGATACAGTCATGTTCTGTGGGGTGAGGAAAACAAGGGTTTATGTACTAGAAATGGATTAAGATGGTAGATTAAGATAGTTGAGGAGTTGAGGAGGGCATAAATAAACTATGAATCCTCTTCAAACAGTTGAAAACATTGAAAACCAAATGCATTCCCAAGACAAAGCACAACAGTGTATTTTGTCTATTCACCTTGATTCATTTAGTTTTAGAAGAGAAAGATGGATTTGGACACATATAAAACATAAGAAAAACTCATTACAAAGAAGAAACAATACATTAACTCACTGTCACAAGAATCCCACAAAAATAGTTGTGAAAGCTGGTTTTATTCCTCGCCAAACTGCTGATACAAATGTTCAATGTGTGCCACCACTTCTAGCAAAGTCCAACCTTTACAAATGACTAAGAAATTACATAATATAGGTAAGGAAACCACTCATGCTAGCTATCAGGGTCGAATCCATGAGAAAATGGATGGTTTCAACCATATCTAAACTAGGAACACAAAAGTAGGCAGTGGAATAGCTTGCCTCTAAAACTTAGGAAACCAATTCATTACAGCTCAAAACCACTTGGAACTTGATGTATCTACACTATGAGGTGATTTTCATCTATACTTACATCAAATACATCATTTACCATGCATACATTTACCCAAACAAGAAGAAAAGCCAACCACTAAAGAAACTGGGCGAAATTTTGAGTTTTAGGCAAAATTGACAAAATTTGTGTGATGTGCAGTGCCTTGAGCCTGATGCATTGCGCCGCTTTAAGACTGCCTTTGGAGGCCTTCCTCTTCACCAAATAAAGCCCAAGATAGCTTGTTGGAAAGATCTACCTGTCTAGTTTCCAGAACATCTTGAATTTCCTGATTTGGAGTTGATTGGACCCTTCAAAAATCATTTCTCCCAAGTCTGCTTCCTGTGGGTCCAAAAAGTGGCAGAGAGGGCAATTTTTGAGTGCTTTTTTCCCTTTTGGTGGCCCATATCTTCTCCAAAATTGATGAAACTTTCTGGGTTTGCTTATTTTTTTATGTTGAATCCAAACTTATAAGCCATTTGTCAAGAGGATGCACCAATTCAAGGCGCTACGCATCAGCCAGAATTTCCTGTGTTTCTATTTTCAAGATGCAAAATGACAAAAAGTTTCCAAAATTTCCTCAAATTTGGTAAGAGGCAACCTCATTAAGTGCTTTGATAAGGTAATGAAGCTTCTGTAGGAATTTATAGGGTAAGTTCCTCAGACAGAACACCAAAGGACACCGCTCACAAACAGATCACAGATCAATACACCAGTACTTTTGACATGGTTAAAACCCCCAGAGAGGGAAACAGTCCACGGCCTTAGACAACGCGGCCACTTCAGGCAATTTATTAATAAAAGAATGAAAATTTACATAAGCTTCTCTCATGAACGGTTAACCTACAAATGACCCTCCATGCTCTTTCAATAGAGATCATGGACCAATCGGGTGTTAAGCCACGGATCAAGTGTCGATAATACCGAGGAGAGAATGAACCGTCGGATCACTACATATCGTGACCGTTGGATTGTAAGTTACAAAATGTACATAGTAAAGAAACACACTTTACCTAACTCTATACTAGACCAAGTTATACTTAATTATTTCCTAACATCCCCCCTTAAGAACAACTCGGGATAGGATTGAAGGATTTACAAATATGACACAATAGGAGAAGGAAGGAGGCACTAGAGCCTATCCCCCCTTAGTGACAACTTCCTGAACTCCAACCATAAATTGAAGTTTAGTGAACTTCGCCTCTGTGAGAGCCTTTGTAAAGATGTCTGCAACTTGATCATCTGTTGAACAATATTGCACTTCAAGAACATGGTCGTGAATGAGCTTTCTGATGAAGTGCATGTGCAGTTCAATGTGTTTGTTGCGCTGATGTTGGACTGGATCTTTGCATAGATGAATGGCACTTTGATTATCACACCAAAGTGTAGTTAGATGCTGTTGCTGAAAGCCAAACTCTGACAGGATCTGACGAAGCCACAAGGCTTCCTTACTAGCTTCTACGGCACCACGATACTCTGCTTCTGCTGAAGAAAGAGAAATGGCACCTTGTTTATTGCAAGCCCATGTAATAGGTCCTGAACCAAGAGTGAACACATAACCTGCAATAGACTTCCGATCATCAGGGTCACCAGCCCAATCGGAATCAGTGAAACCAACCAATAGAGGAGATGCTTCGGCACTGTAATGAATCCCAGACTGAACTGTACCTCGAACATAACGAAGTATTCTTTTAGCTGCTTTCCAATGACTTTCACGTGGGTTTTGCATAAACCGAGCAACAAGGCCAACAGCAAAGGAAAGGTCAGGACGAGTATGGGTTAGATACAAAAGTTTTCCTACAAGTTGACGGTATAAGGTAGCATCAACTTCAGGAGAAGTACAAGTGGCTGAAAGTTTGACTCCAGACTGAAAGGGAGAAGGGGCTGGCTTACAGTCTTCCATGTGAAAATGGCGTAGAATATCACAAGCATACTTGGACTGGGAAAGGGAAATACCTTCCTTGGATTTCAAGACTTGAAGACCAAGAAAATAATGTAAGTGTCCTAAGTTTGTCATTTCAAACTTCATTTTAAGGCTAGACTTCACATGGTTTAGGAGGTTGGGATCACTACCAGTCAGGATAAGATCATCAACATAAAGAACAAGAATGATAAGAGACTTGCCCACTTTCTTGGTGTAGACAGTATTGTCAGAATGACACCTAGAAAAGCCATTTTCTAAAAGAAAGTTATCCATTTTGGCATACCAAGCTCGAGGAGCTTGATTGAGACCATAAAGGGATTTCTTAAGCCGACATACAAGGCTGGAGTCTATTTGTATAAAGCCAATAGGTTGTTCCATATAAATTTCTTCATGCAAGAAGGCAGATTTAACATCCATCTGATGGACTTCCCATTTGAAAGAGGCAGTAAGGAAAAGAACAAGGCGGATAGAGTTCATTTTGGCAACAGGGGAGAAGGTTTCATTGTAGTCAATGCCTTCAACTTGTGAAAAACCCTTAGCAACAAGACGAGCTTTATGTTTATCAACTTTCCCATCTGGTCCATACTTGGTTCTATAAACCCATTTACAATAATCATTTCCTAACAGCTTCAGCCAAGATTTTGAGTTTATCATGTTCTTTCTTGGCCCTCAAGGCTCTCCTTAACTTAGCTTTTAGCCTCTTTACCCTTGTTTTGCAAATCTTGTTCCGAGTGAAGTAATGATAGGCCATATGGCGCAACATTTTTTTCTCTTTGTTGGTTTTCTCAAGCAACTTCTCAAGGTGAATGTTCACCCTTTCCAACCATGTTTCTCGGTCATTCTCAATTTCTTGCTCAAGGGAGATCATCTCGATCTTTCTTTTCTTTTCCTCTTACCTATCTTCCCTAATCATTTGCAGCTCCATAATAGCTTGCTTATCTGTCAATTGTTTGTTTTCCTGCTCAAGAAAGTTGATGATCCATTTGGCCCTCTCAAGGTTAAGTGATAAGGCTTGTATTTCAGCCTCCTTCTCTTTGATAATCATGTCCTTGAGTCTTGAGCTTTGAGAGCCCAAATCAGTAACATCCTCCTCAATCAAAATAAACTCTTTGTCTTGCCCTTCAGTAGGGCTCTCCTCATGCATCTTTTTCTTCCCTTTGTCTTTGCTCTTCGACTGCTGGCCAACCTGTATAGCTGGAGAAGAAGGCAAAGCCCCTTCCACCCCCACTGGAGATAATGTTTTTCTGTGGTCTGGTGAAGAAAATGAGGCCCCTTCCACCCCTAGTGGAGATAGTACTCACCTGGTAGTAGCAAAAAGCTTCCTTGTGCCTATCTCATAGGTGAAAAACACAAGAACCTCCTCTGTTTTATTTTCAGGCTCCTTTTGTTGCCCGGAAGTTTCACCTTCCCCTTGGGGATCTGAAAATATTTGAGGCCCTTTGAAGCACTCATGGGCAATGAAAGTTTCCCATGGCATTCCAAACTGAGTGAGTTGATGCAAAACAATAATTTTGATGACAGAAAAATGATAAATGCTATTGAGTTGCTGTGGATATGGTTTTCTCTTTGCAATCATTGTCATCCTCTCTATGTTTTTGCATATGAAATAAGGGATGCTCATCATTCTGACCCTGGTGAAGTGCATAAGAAATCCGATGTGGTAGGCATAAAGTCTGGAGAACCTACCTTCACATGTAAAGTATTTAATGATAAGTTTCATGAGTGGAACATACCGGTCCTCCAGGAATTTAAAAGGAAACACCCTGCTGAGTTTGCCATGGTACTTGGCCTTGATATAAGGCTCATAATGCTACTTACTAATATTTTGCCTTTTGTTCCACTTTTCCCCTACATCTGGAATTCTTGTGGCCTCTACAATGATAGTTGGTGAAAGAGTGAAGTTTACCCCAGCAAGATGTACCATATTGTTATCCATGTTTATCACAAACTGCCTTGCTAACTCATGGTGAAATTTGACCCTCTCAACCATTTCACAAAACTCAAAACAGGACTGATATCTAAAACATGTGGTGGCTAGTGGGCAAGCAAGGAGTTCACTCATGCTGATAGGTTCCTCCCTGATGATTTTTCCACCTTTGTGAGGCTTCCTGGACTGCACATTTCTTTCTCTTGAGCTATCACTAAGTGTGTCCTCTTCAAAATCTGATTCACTGCATCTTTCCATGCTTGTCTCTATGAGAATAATGGATATGGTGATGATATAGTGAATAATGGATAATGGGTGGGAACAAAAGGTGAGTATGAAGAGATTTTGTAAATGGAACAATAGTAATGAGATGTGTTAGGGGAATGAAGGGGCGGATTTGGGGAGCTAGGGTTTTGATTTATGAGGGACTTAGGGTTTGATAAAGGGAATTAGATTCTTAGGGAAAATAGGGAAAGGGAAAATAGAATCAAGGGGTAGTTTTAGTGCAATGAAGTTGGGAAAAGAGACAAGAGATTGTGATTTTGCAATGATGTGAAGGTTTTGCAATGATGTGAAATAGAGTATGGAGGCAAGCTAGGGTTTGACCTTTAGGAATAAAAAATCATGAACCAAACATGAAAAACATTATTTCAGCTTAGGATGTATTGACACTTAATTGTTAGGAGGTGAATGTAGCATTTGGGAGGATTTGATATGAATTTGTGTGATTTTGAAGCCTCACTGGCCAATGCATAGCGCACTGAGCCCAATGTGTAGTGCCTACCTGATGCGCAGCACCAATGTATTTTTACACAAGAAAAAGCTGCCTAATGCGCAATGCCCCTCTGATGCACAGTGCCGACCCTCTGATGCGCAGCACCAGGAAAACTTGCTGCAAATTTCGAGTTTTCCTCCTCCTTTGCTCAATATTCCCTCAAAATGCAATGTTGGCTCTCCACTTGTCTTTTTTCACAATGGAATGACTTACTAGCATGAATTTGCTTTATATACCATACACTTTAATTTTTGTTCATTTCCAACCCACTTTCTAAAGTCTTAATCACTTTTTCAAAAACTATGTTTCTCAATTTGAAGTTAGACTCTTTTTCTTGGTAATCTGATGGACTGATGTCTTGATGCTTTTATTTTTGCAGTGGCAGGAGTTGGCAAGGAGACCAGGAACAGCTATTGAGTGCTTATTACACAAAGAAACAATTAATTACATTGAATTTTTACAAAAATTGAAAAACTCTGTTTTCACCTCAAAATAGAGTTTTGAGGTGAAAAAAATTTATTGAGCATATCAGAAGTAAACTTATAAATTTATGAACCTTCATGTGCCTACTAACCTCTTTATTAGAGCATGATTGACAAACCCTAAGACCTAATGGAACTAAACCCTAGGACTATTTGTTATACATGAAATGAAACAGGATGACAGTGAATGACTAAAAAAAATGTGTAAACAGGTCAGCAGGTGGATGTCATGAGGGAAACTAACATGAAACCACTACTATCAGTTGATCCATGACCTAATTGAATGTAGCTGATCGAATGAGACACCTAACATGCATGCAAAAGAGCAATTTGATCACCGATGGAAGTGTGAAGACACTGACACTAACAACATGCAAGCTTGAATCTACAGTTATGCAAAACAAATAACAACCTATAATTAAATTATAATTACTTATGTATTGTCTAAATGCCCTTCAAAATCTTTCATCCACTATAAGTGAATTGAAGGGCTTTGAGATTCATTGAGCATTATTTTCGTTCAATCATTCCTATAAACACATGGCAAGCATCATGAACTATTGCAATACATAATGATTGAAATTTACCTCAATAATTCTCCTTGAAACTCTTGGCTATCATTATTTTGCATTTTTATTTTAAGGGTTGATCCATGATTCCTCTAGGTATATGTTGGGTATGTGTCAATTTCCTTACTTCTCCCGTAGGCTACAAGTTAGCACTTATTCATGCATAATCACTTGCATATATAATAAAAATAATAGCATTTCGCATTCATAAATTTTTCCAAACACTTTGAAACATATCATGAAACCATTTCTAAAACATGTCTCTAGTTACCTATTCCAATTAAAAAATTAGACAAAACCATAAATCATGAAACTCTTACCCAAGTCCTTTGGAAATTATTTATTGCAATTACCTTCAGCAATATTTGGCTTTCCCTTCTCAAATGCTGAAGATATATTCAGCTCCAATCCCTGAGAATATGATCCATCTTTGATCCCTTAACCAATTCATTTGAACTATCTTATTTTCCACCCAACCATATCCAAGGAGAACTTCTCCCCCTGGAACCCCCGAGTTGTAAGAGCTCATAATTAGTACCAAAACATAGCAGTAGAGAGATAGACAAGGAAAGTTGAGGAAGATAAGTTTACTTCCTCCCAATACCACTATTGTTCAACTCCATTGGGTAAAGATATTTAGTAATTTAGATTAGCGTTTGGTAACTCTCCAAATCTCTCCCTCTCACAATCTTCTTCAAATCTCTCAAACTCTTTGTATCGCCATGCACCTCCCCCAAGTGAGAATACATGAGACACATATATAAGAGGAGCAACAAATTCTTGTCATAAAATAGGAGTAATATGCATGCCTTGTATTCCATTTAGACGAGTGTAACTCATGCCATTTAGGATATGTATGCATACCTGAGTTAAGGAGAGTGTAACATATGCATTATAGAGAGTGTAAGAGGAAATTTTATGACATGTTTGTAATGATTGTAAGAGGAATATGCCATTCTTTGATGAGTGCATAAAATAGAGTGTAATTTATTTTTTAAAGGGAGAGAGAGTTACATAGAGCCATGAGAGTCATCAAGGAGAGAGGTGTGAAGTGATTGAGGAGATGAAGGTGACTTATAATTCCCTTTTAATAATAATATCATAGTCTCATCAAAGATAATAATAATATTAATAATATTGAGGATTAAGTTGAGATTGAACTATTAGGATTGATTAATGATAAGTAAATTGGTTTTCCTTCAACTCTGCTTGATTACCAATTTATGCATGGTGATTTACTATTTTTGGAAAGTCATACTTGAGATGCTAGGCATGCCTTTCTATTTTTATAAAGTCACTCTAGAATTGTCAAAAATGATATTTTATTAAGGAAATTCATCCCTGAGCTTCCCATGAGTGGTATTTTTATTCCGAAGAATAGGGATTCTACACCCCTATTTCATGCACCTTCATGCCTTACTAGATTGAGGACTCTGTGCCTTGATCTACTCTAAAGATCCAAGATTCCACACCTTGATCTTTTTAAATATTCAGGACTTCACGCCGTAAACATTTTATTATAGATCCAAGACTCCACATCTTTATCTTTCATGGATTTAGGACTTCGCACCCTAATCCTTTTATTATAGATCCAAGACTCCATGTCTTTATCTTTCATGGATTTAGGACTCCGCGCCCTAATTTCCATGGTTTCTCATCTACTCTGCTTTGAAAATTTGTGCTTCACCTTAAGGTACTGATTGTGATCTCATACCCATATGATGGTTTGTTGGTAAGGTCTTGTTCCAAGACCTGCACACATCACAATATCATAGATCAAAGGAATCAAATGAATTTCATAATTAACTTATTCACATTTTACTAAGGATTGTGCATGACTTCCACAATCATTTTGATTTTGGAGAAATGATTTTCGCAATCATTTATAACTCGATCATCCTTGTTGGCAATGACCAAGTCCACTGACACATCCTACTCATTTCAAGATTAAGCATATATAATCATGCATCATCCATAAATCATAATTAACCATATGTTCCACATAACCATGGTCATCCATGGATCTATGTGTCTCAATCCTGGATCACCATCCATGTCTTACAACTATGTCAAAACTAGGATACCAAAAGAGAAAACATGGATAATATGCACTTAACCAAAACCAGCCTTACTAAAATCAGTCTTCATCATAAGCACATATCAACCAGGTGACCCAAACTAGGTCTATAGCATATAAGCATGTACGTAAGTCTGTCATGTATAATCTTATATCATTACATCAAAATCACCCTCTCTAAGTGTCACAAAACTAACCTTTCCAAGGTGGGACACTACAACAAGGACGTTGTTATGAATATAATTTATATATGAATAATAAGAAATATAAATAATCATAATTATTATAATAATAATTAGTACTGAAAAAGGCATGTCTAAGGGACATGACCGTTCATGAAGAGGCACATGCCTATGTATATAAGTAGGCCTCATTTGTAACGTCTCACATCTCATACCAATTCTTTTATATGATATCCAATATATATTTCATCCTCAATGGATGCCTTCGTGTACAATTTCTTATGAAGATTATTGCTAAGTACGAACTTTGTTCGTTACATTGGTATTAGAGCTATTCGAACCTCTAACCACACAACTGTTGCACAGAGCTAGTCTAATCCACCCTTTGGCCATCAACTCTCAATCAACTTTGTTGTTATAGTAATTGAAGTGTTTCTCTACACAGTTTTGGAGGTTCTCATTTTGCCTTCAGAGCCTTGGCCATTAAAAAATGAGTATATATAAGAAAAAATACAATAAAATAAGTAGAAAAATTATATATATATATATATATATATATATATATATATATATATATATATATATATATATATATATATATATATATATATATATATATAAGAATTATATACATAATAAAAAAAACACAGAGAGAAAAAGAAAACCAGAAAAAATAAGACAAAATTTACCTACCGCATTTTGTGTCATGGCAGCACGTAGCCTTGTCGCAACAAGATCTGTCGGCATCCAAATCCAACGCAATCCTTTGTCATTGATGTTGTCCACCTTGTCCCCGCAGCTACAACCACAACCAAAGTTTAAAAAGAAGTTTCCATCACCACCGTCATTGTTCCATTCTACAGAATTTAAAACATCCTGTCAGCTATAGTCCACACTACCACCCTCATAACCCTTTCTATTTGCATCGTTCACTCACAATTTTTTATTTTTTTTAAGACGGCACAAACCAATCTATATGCACCTGGTGAAGTAGTTTGAGGCTTATTTTCTTATCATCAATGCACACACCATACAGATCTAGCACTACGTATCCTAGGAAATCAAGAGAATTCATGAGAAAATAATGGCATCACTCGTCCATATTGTCTGTATTGCCACATCATCACATCCCTACATTATCCGTCATTTCGTAAAGTCATTAATGCATCACTATAGTACCACTACAAATATATGTATATATATATATATATATATATATACATGTACATGTATATGTATATATACATATACATATACATGTACATGTATATGTATATATATATATATATACATGTATATGTGTGTATATATATATATATACATGTATATATATGTATATATATATACATATATATATATACATACACATGTATATATATATACATATATATATGTATATATATATACATGTGTATGTATATATATATATATATATACATATATACATACACATGTATATATATATACACACATATACATGTATACATACACATGTATATATATATATATATATATATATATATATATATGTATATGTATATATATATACATGTGTATGTATATATATATATATACATATATACATACACATGTATATATATATACACACATATACATGTATATATATATATATATATATACATATACATGTATATGTGTGTATATATATATAGCTATATATATATATACACACATATACATGTATATGTATATATATATATACATATACATGTATATGTGTGTATATATATATAGCTATATGTAGATATATATATATATATATATATATATATATATCTACATATAGCTATATATATATACACACATATACATGTATATGTATATATATATATATACATATACATGTATATGTGTGTATATATATATAGCTATATGTAGATATATATATATATATATATATATATATATATATATATACATGTATATGTATATATATATATATATACATGTATATGTATATATATATATATATATATACATGTATATGTATATATATACATGTATATACATATACATGTATATATATATATATATATATATATATATATATACATGTATATGTATATATATATATATATATATATATATATATATATATATATATATACATGTATATGTATATATATATATCATTCAAGTATTTAATTGTTTGAATATTGAATATTAAATCAAAGGGAAGCAAAGATTCAAAGTTTTAAGTAAGATATTACAGTGCTTTTGTTGGAAGGAAAAAATGAAGTTAATCACTAGTGAAAAAGAAATTGAATCTATAATGGAAGAGAAAGCAAGATTTCCATAAACTTCATATAACTATGATTCAGTGTTATTTAGAATTAAAGGAACTCTTGCAGGAAAAGACGTTACTATTTCTATCTCACCTGTTGAAGATAAGAATTATATAAACCCTAAATTCACTAACCAATTGGTGATTCCTAAGTCAAATATAAATGAAAAATAAACCTATGAAACACACCAATATGACAACTGATTTGCAATTAAATATTGGGGACTATACATTTATATCGTAATTATTTGTTCAATCCATAAGGGGCGATTGAGGTGACATAATTTTGGGTTCACCCTAGATGGAAACATTAGGGTTCTTCATCCTAAATATGAAGAAGAATTTTTAACATTTTCCTACATGAAGAAAAAAATAACACTACAAGACATTACATTGAAGCCAGATCCAGTAACACAAAAAGACATACAAGATATATCAAAACTAATTTTTCAAGAAAGTAAAAAAGCAATACAAAATATACAAAGGGAAGTTGACAAAATCATTGCTGACAAAAATGAATAAGTTTCTCACCTTATGGGCCACAATGAGAAATTACTCACTCAAATTAAGAAACTTAAAAATGACAAGAAATCAATGAAAAATAAATTAGAAGAACTTAGCGTGAAAGAAGTATCGAAATATTTAGATGTAACAATCCAAGTTGAAGAAAAAGGAACGAATATTGATCTAGTCAATATCACACCTCAAGAATAAGACAAACCAGTTGAAGCAAAAACATATTCAAATGTTGCAGTTCAAATGACGAAGATTTCAAGTGAAGATCCAATGATTAACCAAGCTCTCGTACTTGAAGGAAACCAAATATTTAAAGCAAATCAAGAAATCGACACAAAAAAGGGGAAATCAAATCACAATAAGTCCTTATATACGCATGAATCATAAGAGCAGACATCTCAATCAGTCCACTTATTTGTATCAATTAGAACAAAAACAACAAACTTATGTTCTGAAGAAAAATTATGTCTGCATAATCAAATCTGACGATAACAATTTATCCCAGCTATCAAGTATTTGCAAAGATCCATAAAATATTGATTTAGGATAGTTATATCCCTTCTTAGTTCAACAATTTTATTTATCACTCCAAGGATCTTATCATCTTGTATTAGTGAAGATGACAAATCGAAGAATTCCAAAAGATGTGAATATATTTCAAATACAAAGAATAGATGACATGCCTTGTCAACAATAAGCTTTGAGGAAAAAAAAAATTGAAGAGGAAGGAAATGCTATGAATATAATTTATATAAAAATAATATAAATATGAATAATCATAATTATTATAATAATAATTAGTACTAAAGAGGCATGTCTAAGGGACATGACCATTCATGAAGAGGCACATGCCTAGGTATATAAGCGGGCCTCATTTGTAACATCTCACATCTCATATAAATTATTTTATATGATATTCAATATATATTTTTATCCTCATTGGACGTCTTCATGTACGAAGTGTTCTAAAGATTATTGTGTATATGAAATTTGTTCGTTACATATGTGAATTTATATTTATTAACAACTAAAAAGTTGTCCTATGAGAATTAGAGTTAGCAAGGGTTTTGTTGTAGCCAGCAACAACCCCCCTTTTATTTAGTTTTGTAACTAATAGTAAATAAATGGGGACCCTTCTAAAAAATAAAAATGTAGAACTTATATTCCCCTTTGAATAAAACATACTATCATAAACTTAGGAAAACACCCGCAAAACCCAAAAGGACTTAAGTTTTATGATAAGTTCGAATAAAATCGTTCTCTCAATAATAAAGCATCGCATCGCAAAGGGTAATGGAGGACACCATATAAGCAAACTACTGAAATTGTGAAATCGTGATGCGAGATCGCACGCTGTAAAGACTCATCACGCATCGCAGTTTTCATATGTTGCAAGTATCACTTAAGGTAAAATATCCCGACCCAGCGATATGCGATAGGGCATCTCGCAAATCGCATCTCGCAGAAACATGTGGTGATAGATGATTGTTAACATAACGGATTAGCGATATTGCGATCTGTGATATTGCAAAGCAAATCGCAAAATCGCTTTATCGCAGATCTGCAGGGCTCATCGTTCAATAAAGTTTTTTCGTAATCCGATACCAAGTTATGTGCATTAATGTCAATTTAATGGGTTAGTTGATGGTCATTAATGAGATAAGATTTAGATCTGATCGAAAGGTCATTTCACGTAGGGTGGTATATTTTATATGATTTTGGCATTAAGAGCTTTCTCGTCACCTTATCTCTTATCATTACTCTTTCCTTACTTGTAAATTGCAGGAGTAGAAAGCAGAAAAATATACGCAGCAGTGTTCATAGTGTAATGGGAAAGAAGGGAAAAGCTCCGATTGCTGAGGACAAAGAAATGACGCCCTTATACACAGACACCACCTGTAACAGAGACACCGGCATAACTACTTGGGAAGGCATGTACAGTCTGCTCGAAGAAGAAAGTCCCAGAATTATGGAGGTTAAAGCAACAACAGACTCATGCGGGTCATTTGAGGCGTCAATCACAGAACTTGCATGTTCATTCTTGCACCGGATAGCGGCAAGACCCAAGATTCTTCCATACACAGACATGGTTAAATGGGTACTGGATAGTGCTGATATATCAGAAAGACAATTTAAGACTCGAAGCCAAGACCTCATCAGGTCATTCACTCCACAAGATTAATGATTTATTTATCATCTACCAAAAACGTGCAAGAGGTGAAACTGACACCAGGGAAGCCCAGATCGAGAAACGGAGGCAGCTTAGTGTTAATCACGCATCGCTGGGCAAAACCCCTCAAGAAGGAAAGCCTTTGATCGCTCAGTCGCCTATAAGCCCAGAAAACTATAGGAAAAAGCGCTAAAGGCTAAAGGCAAAACCCATGCTCTGAAAACCAGTGGTATTTATCAGGGATATCCTTAGGTAGTATGCAAATTTCTAATTATTTGATTTAGCATCTGCAGACAAGTTGGAGACAAAAGGCTGAAGAAAAAGCAGAGTCCATCAAGAAGTTAACCAAGTTGAATTGGGATTCTTACTGGCAGTACTTGGTTAAACCGCACAATGCATGACTCTCAAATGCCTTACGAACTCTGCTGAGAAGATAGTGCCAGCACTTGCCGATTCTGTTTTTGTAGGGCAACTAAAATCGGAGGTCGGCCAACTGACGTTCCTCAAGCCGATGTTGAATGCCTGCGACCTCAGAGAACAGATACATAGATAGTTAATTTCCAGATTCAGTTTTAGTTTTAGTTTTGGTTTATTTTTGCCTTAGATGAGGACGGTCATTTAACCTCCTCCTATATTTTTGTAATAGACTATTTTTAGTATTTAGTTAGTAGTATTTTAACCCCTCTCATGCATTTAGAGAGAGGTCCTAAAAAATCTCAAAAACATTTCCTCACAACATGCACTTCTGCACCCTCAAAGGAGGTTTTAATGAATGAATGGAACGAGATTTATTGATATCTATGTTTAATGTCTGCTACTGAAATTCACTTTTGTACTCTTAGCAGACGTTGAACTGGGAAGAGATAAATCTATATTGTTGAAGCTCATGAGTAGAACTTGTTATCAATGGTACTTTTATCTCTTAATGATTTCTGCTTATGTGTTAAAGTGATATTTATATTCAGTTATTTATATATGAAAGCTTGAATGTTTGAGTTATCATTTGGCACTTTTGTGCGGTGATGATTATTTTGTTTATGCTTAATGTATGAATGGCTTATTATGCAATATGCTTCTCACAATTGTTTCGGCTAACTTTTTATACGAAACGATTCATTTTTATCGAATTCTTCTCTCATAGCAATTGAATGATCTTTATTACCAATTGTTGTTAGAAATTATTTTAGATCGCATAACTGAAAAATTAAATCCTGGGTTAGTTTTAGAATTAGATATTTTTGCTCATTAGGATACAATTGCATGCTATTAAATTAGACTTAGATTAAAAACATTTTACTTAGAAATCATTAGAAAGGAAATATCAATTCTCATCACACACACACAAATTTGGAAATTGGTCCCATTATCCCCAGTCGAACCCACCATCCCAAACGGAAAAGGAGCTACTTTCAAGGTCCGGACTGGGTGGGTATCCCCCTTGTTGTAGACCTGATTTTCGGGCTTCAACATATTTGGCGCTAGAAGGAGGGCCTGAACTATGAATGGCTAGTAAATCCAAATCCAAATACCATTCTGAGAGTAAATCGCCCTCAACATCTCCCCCGACTTCTCCATCGCACTTCGAATCTTTAAATCTTGAGCAAGAAGTCGATAAAACAACAACCACTGCCACAAACCCAAACATTTCAGAGAAATCTACTATTGAACCTCTTGAAGTTGAATCTTTGATTCATAAACTTCAAGGATTTTCCATATCACCCCAAAAATCTGAAATATCTCAAGGTAGTGTGACTTCGCAATACAATCCTTCTCATCCTCTTACCAGATTGTAGAGTGAAAAGTTTGGTATCGAACCAATTGAATTACCTCTACCTAAAAGGAAAAGAGCAAGGAAGTCACCTAAAGGGTCTGATAGTGAGACTCTTTCATCATCATCATCCATCTCGACTTCTCCACTGTGAAGTCAACCATCCACCCCTCCACTTCAAATTGTTGTCCACCAGATTACTGGAACTTCAACATCTGCTTCTCAATCATCTGGAACTGTAATATCCTCATCTTCCCAACCGCAAGGAACATCTTCTATGCTTTCCTCTATTAGTAGTTCAACAATGGCCCAAACCCCATGGAATAACCCAGGGGCAGTCTTAATGCCTGCGCCCTTGAGTCAAATACCGGCCCATCCTAAAAAATGGTTGCCTAAGTTTAATCCTGAAGCAGGCATGCTAGCAGAAGAACACATAAACAACTTTATGTTATCTGTAAATCTAAATGGAGTTACTAATGAAGATGTTGTTGTCCGGCTCTTCCCTTACACTTTACAAGGAGCAGCCAGATCCTGGTATTTTTCATTACCATCAGGATCCATCACTAGTTGGGATATTTTCCAAGAGAAATTCTTGACTAAGTTCGGTGATGATAGATCTACTGCAACATTGATCAATGATCTATCGAATCTTAAGACTGAATCGAGAGAACCTATCAAAGATTTTAACTCGTGTTTCAACAAGCTTTTGAATAAAATTCCTACCGCTTCCAAGCCTAGCGAAGAAGTTCGAAGTGAATGGTACATATCTGCTTTACCATCAAACATAGCGATCTTCGTTGATAGGGCTGCCAAAACAACATTGGCTGATAATATGAAGGAAGCGATAGCAGTAGAAAAATGTATCTTAGCTTTAGAAAAGAAAAACGTTGTCGATGAACGAAAATCTAAGAAGGTTACTTTTAGAGATGATCCTAAGAAAAAACAATCAAAAGACCCATTTGATTTAGAAGGATTGCAGAAAGTCTTAAAAACCATGTCTAACGAAATGGTTGACATTAAGAAACAAGTAGCAGAGACTTCTTCTAAAAGGCCTTACAAGCCTTATAGAAAAAATCCTTCAACTGATTCAAAGCCTCCCAATGCTATAACAAATGCAGAATCAGAAGAAGAAGAAGAGGAAGTTTCTAACGAGGAACCTACTAATGAAGATGAAGTTGTAGAAGTACAGGGAATGTGGGACTTCATCCTCCCAGACGAAGAGGATCAAGAGGCATCACCAATCAGTACCAGAAGTAGAAATCAACTCGATCCTCCACAACCTAGTCCTAAATAGAAGAGCGCAAGCTCAGTATCTAAAGATAAAGTCGCAGGTAAGAAATCATCACCAAAAGCGACTCAAACAAGCCCAGTCCAATCTGATTCACCAACTCCATCTAAAACATTGATTGTTTCTGATGAGATGGAGTATAATATCGTTGAAGACATGAAGAAGACTAGGGCTAACATTACTTTTCATGAATTGAGCAAATTGAAACATCAACAAAAGCTACTTTTGAAAGAGTTACATGCAATACCTGTTGCACCTCTGCCTGCCGTTGTAATCTCGCAAGCTTCTCATGAGATGGGAAGACCTCCAACTAATATGACTAATAAAGTTGATCCGAACGATATCGCTTTAATTGGAGGTAGGTCAAGATCTCATACTCCCCCATTCCTTCTTACTTATGAAATTTTCAATAAAAACTTGCATAATTGTTTGGTAGATTCAGGAGTTTCATCTAATATCTTACCTAAAAAATATGTACAAAGTTAAACTGCCAACCTCAAAAATATACAGTACGCATAGTTCAGTTGGACCGATCGCAAGTTGAAGTAATAAGTGAACTAAATCAAGTTACCATAAGGTTGTCATCTAATCCAAAGGTATGTCAAGTCATTGATATTCTAGTTGCAGACATTCCTGAATTTTATGGCTTAATTCTTAGTAGGGATTGGTCTGAAAAGCTTCATGGATACTTTGCGTCCGACTGGTCACATATGTGGCTCCCTTACAATGGTAAACAAAATCAAATAAAGGTTGAGCAAGAAAGACACCAAAAATATATAGTGACGAAATTGGAAGGAGAAAATGAACCTGTAGCATACATCAACAATATAATTGGCAACTATTCAGATGACTCTTTCTTAGGAAATTTTAATGCTCATACTTCGCCTTACTTAGAACATTTTGTTCTGTCTCAAGTAGAAAACTTTTCTCAAACAGATAGTTCTAAATGTGTTAATTTTATAGATAGTCATGTAAATAAATCTTTATTTTGGAAATTATTTTTTGATGGTTCTAAGTCTAACGATGGAGTAGGAGCAGGATGTGTATTAGTTAGTCTAGAGGGAAACAAAACTATGCTAACTTGTAGACTCGAGTTCGATTGCACCAATAACACTGCAGAATACGAAGCTTTAGTCCAAGGATTATACAAGGCAATCGGATTAGATATCAAGTATCTACAAGTCTTCGGAGACTCTGAGATTGTTATTAAACAGGTACGAAATACTATACATTGTCTATCAGGTCATTTAAAGCATTATCAATCTTTAGTGCAAGATCTGACTAAACATTTTATAGCATTTAACATTTCACCGATTCCCAGACTCCAAAATGCTAGTGCTGACCTCCTAGCAAACATAGCTTCCAAGCTCATTCCCTCAGAAGACTATAGCCCAGACAGATTCTCAATCAAATTGATCTTTAGGCCCTCGATCCCTAATAATGTTACAAACTGGATAATTTCAACGATGATCCTGATATTGTAAGTTTCTTGACATCGGAATGATCTTACACTAATCAGATAATTGATGAGGACCAACATGACAAACAGTTACAACAAGAAAGCACTAATAATGCTATGCCAAAATCTATAGTCAAGTTGGAAGACCTATATGATTTGAAAGACCGATTTAAGAGATTCTACCAATTCAAAACTTCAGAGTTCAACTCTGAACTATGAATTAGTAAATCTAGGAACGAATACCAAGCCACATAATATCAACCTAGGTCTTGGCATAGCCCCTGAAGAAAAATTAGCCTATGTTCGTCTCTTGAAACAATACAAAAGTGTCTTTGCCTGGAACTACGATGACCTTAAGACTTACGACACTTCAATCATTCAGCATACTATCCCAATGATAACTAATGAAAAACTTGTCCAGCAAAAGCTGAGGAAGATCCATCCTAATCTGGAAAGCCAGATTAAATCTGAACTCAACAAATTATTGAAATCCAAAATTATTTTTCTCGTTCGACATTCTAGATGGGTTTCCAACTTGGTTCCCGTCAGAAAGAAAAACGGAGACATTAGAATTTGTATTGACTTTCGAAATCTTAACAAAGCCTGCCAAAAGGATAACTTTCCCCTACCTCCTATGGAACAAATATTGCAAGCAGTTGCAGGATCAGAATTAATGTCCTTTTTAGATGGTTTCTCCAGCTACAACCAAGTTTTGGTCCATCCTGACGATCAACTGAAGACCACGTTCAGAACCAAATGGGGTACTTACGCATATCAAAAGATGCCTTTTGGTCTGATCAACGCTGGCGCTACATTTCAAAGGGCCATGGACATCGCATTTAAGGGATTAGTAAACAAATCAGTGGTGATTTACTTGGATGACATAACTGTATATTCTAAAAAATGTGGTAATCACCTTAGAGACTTAAAGCAGATCTTCCAACGTTGCCAAAGGTATGGGATTTCACTTAATCCAAAAAAATCCTTTTTTGCATTAAGTGAAGGAAAACTTCTTGGATTTATAGTATCAAAATCTGGAATCCATATTGATCCCAATAGAATTAAGGAGATTTCCGAAATACCCTTGCCTCATAACAAGAAAGCCATGCAATCCTTCCTTGGCTAGATTAATTTTGTTAAAAGATTTGTTCCAGACTTCTCAAGGATTGTATCTCCCTTACAAGCAATGATCAAGAAGAATTCACTCTTCAAATGGGGCCAAGAGGAATATGAAGCGTTCAATCTGATTAAGCAAGCGATTGTAAATGCCCCATCCTTAGTGACTCCAAATTTTTTCGATCCTTTCATTTTATATACATTTGCCTTTGATAAATCATATGTTGTGATACTCACTCAAGCCAATCAAGACAAGGTGGAAGCCCCAATTGCCTTCTTCAGTTCAAATCTACAAGGGGCCGAATTAAATTATTCTGACATTGAGAAACAAGCTTATGCTGTTTTCAAAGCGATCAAGCACTTCAGACCCTTTCTTCTTAAAACCCATACAAAAATCATAGTACCGTTTCCAGCGGTAAGAAATCTCTTAGTACAGAAAGACGTGGGTGAAAAAAGAGCAAATTGGGTTACTGCCTTACAAGAATACGACGTTGAGATTAAGCCAGAAAATATTGTAAAAGGTCAAGGCTTTTGCAAAATGTTGGCTGGAGCATCGCTTATTTCTGAAATACCATCTTTAAATCAAGAAGTACAAATGTATGAGGTAAGCCTAAACGATATTGAATCAATATATGCTGATATCATATTTTATCTAAAGAATGGATATGCTCCTTCAAACCTGGATTATACAAAGAAAAGAGCCCTAAGATTGAAGGCTAAGCAATATCAACTCGTAAACGATGTACTTTTTAGGATGAATTATGATTCTGTTCTCCTTCGATGTCTTGAGAAATCTAAAGCTGAAAAGGTGTTGCACGAACTCCATGATGGACCAGCAGGTGGACATTATGTTGGAGATGCTACAGCACATAAAATTGTGTGTGCAGGATACTATTGGCCTACACTATTTAAGGATGTGCATAGCTATGTAAGGAAATGTCAAGTTTGTCAAACTGCTGCTGGAAGACAAAAGAAACCATCGTTGCCTTTGCAACCAATCAATATCGATCAACCCTTTGATCAATGGGGATTGGATATAATAGGTGAGATCGTTCCTCACTCTTCCAAACAGCATAGGTATATCCTTACAGCTACAGATTATTTTACTAAATGAGTAGAAGCAGTGCCTCTCAAGACAGCTAATGCTGAACACATCATTGATTTCATAGATCAGTTCATAATCACCAGGTTTGGTTTAGCCTCTACTTTAATGTTTGATAATGCATCATATTTTTCTGGTAATGCTATGACTGAATTTGCACTTAGAAGAGGTTTTAATCTTAAATACTCTGCCAACTATTACCCACAAGGGAACAGGTTGGCCGAATCAATGAATAAAAACTTAATCAGAATCATTAAGCGAACCATTGATCAGAATCATAAAAATTGGCACAAATCTTTGATGTATGCTTTGTGGGCAGACCGAATAACGCAGAAAGCCTCCATTGGCACTTCTCCCTTTAATTTAGTTTATGGGAAAGAAGTGGTTCTCCCAACTCACCTAGCAATTCCCTCTTTGGCCTTAGTTCAATTTATTGACGAAACACCAACTTCATCTTTACAACTAAGACAACTGCAAATCCTTAAGCTAGAAGAGAAACGAGAACAGGCTAAAATAACACATGCTCATCATCAAGCATTAGTAAAGGCTTCCTTTGATTCAAGCATGGTATCTAGAAAGGACTTTCAAATTGGAGATTTAGTTTTAAAATGGGATAAGGCTCACGAAGAAAAAGGCAAACATACGAAATTCCAACGAATGTGGCTTGGCCCATTCCAAATTGTGGAAATCATAGGCCCATCCACTTTCATGTTGCAAGATTTAGCAAGGAAAAGAGAATCTTTACCTGTTAATGGGTAGATCCTCAAAAAATACTTTCCATAGGAGATGACCTCTTCTATTTTTGTAAATTATTGTTTATAGCTTTATTTTGATAATAAAACAAGTTGTAAATGGTTACGTTTGGAATTCACGAAAAAGATTAGTGTTTCTTTTAGATTTTGTTTTTTTCACTTGTATAAATAGAACTGATTTGGAAAATTGGTCATTATTATTAAAAGATACAGTCAAAGGCTATAAGCCTGGAAATGTTACTAGTTTCAACCTTGCGAATTTTGATAAAAAGCAACCTTTAGTGCGAATTTGTTTTATATCAGTCAATGAAAAGCATCAATAACAAAAACGAAGATTCTCTGTAGAAAAGCTCTTTCCAAAAACTCTATAATTGTCGTCCAGAGCTATTCTTAAGGAACCAATGACTTCCTCCCCACCTAGAGAATTACGAGCTTCAAGGAATAATCCAGTGATACACTATAAACTTAAAGAATAAGAGGTCTCATCACGAGCCGACTTATCATGATCATAGATATTATAACTTGCTGACATTGCCAAAAACTGCATACCAAAACAGGGCAATGACTCAAGATTGTTGCAATCAAAAGACAAGGGGTCTCATCACGAGCCAGCTTGTTCAGCAAAGTTATAAATCAAGTGAATGGCATTGTCATAATTTGGCTACCAAACCAAGACATTGTTCTTTAAGAATTAAAGAAAATAAAAGAAATAAGTGTGGATATGGATTTCTCTTTGAAAATTGTATATTTCTCCAAGTAGGATATAGGATCATTGCTAGGTAACAGGTAACCCTGTCGAGGCTATAAACGCCTGCTGGCAGCAGAGGCTCTACCTACGACAAATGAGCATACTTAAAACTGATCTACAGAGAAGACTTTGTTTTTATCTTTATAAACCAAGTAGTGGCTGATGTAAATACAATGACTAGCTTTGGGAAGTAAATAATCAAAGTTAACACAGGAGAAACAAACTATCATTAACAGCTGAAAGCATGATGCACTTTATGTTTCTATAATAAAGTTTGATTTTCCAGAAAACTCTTCTGTTTTGGAAGTTTAGAAAATTCAAAATATAATCAGAGATAACTGGTTCTTCCAAGTGAATCACCAATTGTTGTGGCCAGCAACAACCCCCCTTTTATTTAGTTTTATGACTAATACTAAATAAATGGGGACCCTTCTAAAAAATAAAAATGTAGAACATATATTCCCCTTCGAATAAAACATACTATCATAAACTTAGGAAAACACCCGCAAAACCCAAAAGGACTTAAGTTTTATGATAAGTTCGAATAAAATCATTCTCTCAATAATAAAGCATCGCATCGCAAAGGGTAATGGAGGACACCATATAAGAAAACTATTGAAATTGCGAAATTGCGATGCGAGATCGCACGCTGTAAAGACTCATCGCGCGTCATAGTTTTCATATGCCGCAAGTATCACTTAAGGTAAAATATCCCGACCCAACGATATGCGATAGGGCATCTCGCAAATCGCATCTCGCAGAAACATGTGGTGATAGATGATTGTTAACATAACAGATTAGCGATATTGCAATCTGCGATATTGCGAAGCAAATTGCAAAATCACTTTATCGCAGATCTGCAGGGCTCATCGTTCAATAAAGTTTTTTTGTAATCTGATACCAAGTTATGCGCATTAATTTCAATTTAATGGGTTAGTTAATGGTCATTAATGAGATAAGATTTAGATCTGATCGAAAGGTCGTTTCGTAGGGTGGTATATTTTATATGATTTCGGCATTAAGAGCTTTCTCGTCACCTTATCTCTTATCATTACTCTTTCCTTACTTGTCAATTGCAGGAGCAGAAAGCAGAAAAATATACGCAGCAGAGTTCATAGTGTAGTGGGAAAGAAGGGAAAAGCTCTGATTGCTGAGGACAAAGAAATGACGCCCTTATACACAGACACCACCTGTAGCAGAGACACCGGCATAACTACTTGGGAAGGCATGTACAGTCTACTCGAAGAAGAAAGTACCAGAATTATGGAGGTTAAAGCAACAGCAGACTCACGCGGGTCGTCTGAGGCATCAATCACAGAACTTGCATGTTCATTCTTGCACTGGATAGCGGCAAGACCCAAGATTCTTCCATACACAAACATGGTTAAATGGGTATTGGACAGTGCTGATATATCAAACAGACAATTTAAGACTCGAAGCCAAGACCTCATCAGGTCATTCACTCCACAAGATTAACGGTTTATGTATCATCTACCAAAAACGTGCAAGAGGCGAAACTGGCACCAGGGAAGCCCAGATCAAGAAACGGAGGCAGTTTCCGATGCGCGATTAGCGCTAATTGCGCATCGCTGGGAAAAACCCCTCGAGAAGGAAAGCCTCTGATCGCTCAGTCGCCTGTAAGCCCGGAAAACTATAGGAAAAAGTGCTAAAGGCTAAAGGCGAAACCCGCGCTCTAAAAACCAGCGGTATTTATCAGGGATATCCTTAGGTGGTATGCAAATTTCTGATTATTTGATTTAGGATCTGCAGACAAGCTAGAGACAAAAGGCTGAAGAAAGAGCAGAGTCCATCAAGAAGTTAACCGAGTTGAATTGGGATTCTTACTGGCAGTACTTAGTTAAACCGCACAATGCATGACTCTCAAATGCCTTACGAACTCTGCCGAGATGATAGTGCCAGCACTTGCCTCTTCTGTTTTCGCAGGGCAACTAAAATCGGAGGTCCGCCAACGGACGTTCCTCAAGCCGATGTTGAATGCTTGCGACCTCATAGAATAGATATATAGATAGTTAATTTCAAGATTCAGTTTTAGTTTTAGTTTTGACTTATTTTTTCCTTAGATGAGGATGGTCATTTAAACCTCCTCCTATATTTTGTAATAGACTATTTTTAGTATTTAGTTATTAGTATTTTAATCCCTCTCATGCATTTAGAGAGAGGTCCTGAAATTTGTCAAAAACTTTTCCTCAGAACATGCACTTCTGCACCCTCGGAGGAGGTTTTGATGAATAAATGGAACGAGATTTATTGATATTTGTGTTTAATGTCTGCTACTGAAATGCACTTTTGTACTCTTAGTATATGTTGAACTAAGAAGAGATAAATCTATATTGTTGAAGCTCATGAGTAGAACTTGTTATCAATGGTACTTTTATCTCTTAATGATTTCCGCTTATGTGTTAAAGTGATATTTATGTTCAGTTATTTATATATAAAGGCTTGAATGTTTGAGTTATCATTCGGCACTTTTGTACGGTGATGACTATTTTGTTTATGCTTAATGTATGAATGGCTTATTATGTGATATGCTTCTCACAATTGTTTCGGCTAACTTTTTATACGAAACTTCATTTTTATCGAATTCTTTTCTCATAGCAATTGAATGATCTTTATTACCAATTGCTGTTAGAAATTATTTTAGATCACATAACTGAAAAGTTAAATCCTGGGTTAGTTTTAGAATTAGATATTTCTGTTCATTAGAATACAATTGCATGTTATTAAATTAGACTTAGATTAAAAGCATTTTACTTAGAAATCATTAGAAAGGAAATATCAATTCTCATCGCACACACACAAATTGGGAAACTGGTCCCATTATCCCCAATTGGACCCACCATCCCAAACAGAAAGGAGCTACTTTCAAGGTCCGGACTGGGTGGGTATCCCCCTTGTTGTAGACCCAATTGTCGGGGCTTCAACAGGTTCCTACTTAGGGCATCACAAACAATTAATTTTATTAACCCATGATGGGCTACTACAAATTCTTTCCCATTTTACATCCCTGGACTCAAATCTCTCAAGGGTTGCAACAGTAAATAATGGGCATAGAGGCTCTCTTCTAGTTTTTTATGTGGATAGTGCCACAATTGGTAAAATAGTTTGAAGAAGGCATAAACAACAATACACCTTCCTTCACATGTGATATATTTCTTAAGGTAAGGAACCACCTCATGCTATAGTGAAGGAAGGTATATCTCTTGAATCCATTCTTGGTTTCCTTTGTATCTTCATGAGCTACAAGGAAATATCATTTGAGATTTAGGGTTGGTTTCTTCCTTCTTTGTCCTAATATAGCCCAAGTGGAAACTATATGACCTCATAAGTATTAATTTATTGACTTGGATTTCCAAACCCTTGACTATGGGTTAATATTCTTATCCTCTCACATGTTGGACAATTTGTGCAAATTTCAAAGAAATATTTCCATAGCTTCCATGGAGTCTACTAAAATATTACAATCAATTGGATTCCTAAAACATTTCAACCACATCTATATTGATATATTGTTTAGAGTTGTATATTGGCTCCATTATGTTGATGTTTGACCCCATTTATAACAATTGAACAAATTCGTATGACAGTGACAATCCCTTTCCTGCTTGGATATTACCCTACAATTTTATCTCACTTTTTTGTGTCAATTGTAATGTTGGAAGCTCCTATGGTCCCTACTTATTATCCTTACAGCTACTCCTACCCTTATTGGAGAATTTTCATTCAACAATGATTCAAATTTTCTTCTTGTGGGGGTCATTCTCTTCTTAATCTGTGAGAAAGTGCCTGAGAAAATACAAGATTCCTTTACAACTCAAGGTTCTATAAAACTCACTTCTCTTCCTTAGAAAATTCAAACTAAGACTCAAAACTTCTCTTTCTTAGCTTGAGCTCCTTTAGAAACCTAGACTTCTCCATTTTCACCTTTTCAATGCTCTACCTCGAAAATAAGTGACATTATGAAGTTATGTTCATTCAAATTTTGGTTGGGGTGATGGTAAAAAAGGCCCTTTTCTTGATATGATTACAACACCTTCTTGTTGTGTCCCTTTGTTCACATTCCAATCATAAATTTTGATTGAAGCCCAAGTTTGAGTTACTTCATGTCACCATAAAAAGTTCTTCATAACCCCCCACCCAACAAGAAAAAAGAAACTTAAGTTTTAAAGACCATGTTGACAAGGAATAACGAGAATTAAGGTGATCAAGGGTTTAGAACCTAGGGTGAGATGTTAGATGACCACATGATATCACATGCAATCTAGACATTATAAAAGTGGCAAATTTCTACACTTAATGAAATATTGATTCGAAGTATTTGATTTATAAATTGATGTTTGAATGATTTACATGTTGCAATTATGATTATGAAATTTGGAAACCTTCTTAAATGATTAATAATGCTTTAGAGCTAGAATATAGATCATTTTTGCCTCTTGTAGTAAACCTTTGGCTAGAATTGTACTTTTGTGAGTTTATGTTGTAAATGTTTATTTTTGTAGCTTCTTGTAGTAGGTTAGCAATGGTAACCTATAGTGCAAGTATTTGTAGCTTCTTGTAGGCAAATATAGGTCCACCCTTTTATAACTTACCACATGCCTATGCTGTGTTATTTAGACCTATAGCATGACACTTCTATAATGTCATGTATGAATGTGAGTATTGATACAGATTTATGAAGGAATGAAATGACATACATATTTAAAAAAAACATAGAGATACAATGAAAAAGAACCTCAATTAATAAAATATCAACTGCTGAAAATTGTTTACATGCAAAAAAAAAACTAGCTCAGGCGATGGTAACTTATCTATGAGAAGAGACGCGGCAGCTACATGACTTATGAACTGATTTACAATGATGCTTTGAGGCCCTTTTATCATGAAGAAACAATGATAAACCCTAAACATCCAAAAACCTAACCCTAGGAGATGAAGCACCAAAAGTTTGTGGGCCCCGATGGGGTTAGTTGGAACGTCAACTTCCCGGGGTCATAACTTTGGCATACGATCTTTGTTTGGCATGCATGATACCTCATTAGAAATATATATTTTGTTATATACCTAGTGGGGATAATATGGGGTACAAAGGGAGGTACCCAAGGTAATAGTGTAATAATGGGATGGGCCATAGTAATAAATAAGGTGGTTAACCCGTATCATGTAAGGGACCACAAGTAGTTAGTAATAATGTAATGGGCCCATGGTATTAGTTCGATGGTATGAGGGAACCATGGTAATGACCCATGGTATTGTATGTATGAGGCCTATATAGAGGTTAGAGACTCCACATGGAAAGGTGAAGGAATATTGTATGAACAGGCATATGGTTTGTGGAGTGTTCTCCTTCCTTAAGGAGTGAATGTATGGTGTTGCCCTACCTTAAGGGTTTTGATATCAATAAAGAAACATTTCTATATATATTCAGATCTTGTTATTTATTGGGTTACTTCTATTTTTAGATCAGATCTATAACAAGTGGTATCATAGCACTTTCTTGGGCAAAAATGAAGAATTTTTTTTTATTTTTTGCAGGATTTCTAGGGCGGCGAGTTTGCAGATCAGATCTGTATGTTTTGGGGCAAAATCTACAAAATCTAATTGCAAATCTGGATTCTTTGTGAAAAAATACACGATTTCAGAAGAAAAAAAATCGGTCAAATCAGAGTCCGGATGAAGGAGATGTCGCTGATCTAAAAATCAATGGTGTTGCAGACAAATTTTCGGGGCAGCGAGTTTACGACGCAGATCTGGACGTCCTGGTGCAAGATCTACAAAATCTAATTACAGATCTGGATTCTTTGTGAAAAAATACCCAATTTCAAAAAAAAAATCAATTGAATCGGAGTCTGAATGAGGAAGATATCGTTGATTTAAAATCAGCTCTTTTTTTCAGAATTTTTGGTGATGGCGGGAGAGTTGCAACACAGATCTGAAATTTCAGTGCCTAGATCGGGATTTCTATCACATGGGCAGATGCATAATGGTTTTTCCACTTCCGAAAATTGGTCATAATAGGGATTCTGAGCAATATTGACTAAACTGTGACAATTTCAAATTTTCGCCAATTTTTTGTTTTGTGATGGCGGGCCTAGATCAGAATTTGAGGGACTTGTATAAATTTGATGGCTCTCATCCAGCCAAATGGCTAGCACAAATGGAGAAATATTTCAAATTGAATTACATCTATGATGATGCGACTCAGCTGAGTGTGGGAAAAATGTACTTGGACCACGAAAGATGGCAATGGTGGCAATGTCATCAAAAATGCCATCCAAGGACAACTACTTGGGAGATGTTCGCAAAATCTATTTGTGACCACTTTGACCATAAATCTAATTTTGTGGGTCCTCTTACTAAGCTCACACAGACCGACACACAACCTAGCAAAGATTTTATTGGTACAGGAAAGAAGGAAACCAAGAAACCTAAAGGGTTATTTTCTGCTAGTATCTCCTTATTGTAGGTTCATGGATTGATTCAGAAGGAGAAGATCATTGTGTCTATAAATCCGAGTTGCAAGAAAAATCTCATAAATGTCAACTTGGCAAAAAAATTACAAGTTCCAGCAAAACACATTGATAACACACAGGTTGATGATGAGGATGTTCAAGTTTATAAGGATTTGAAGCTTTCTATGGATAAGTATGTGTTGCATGGTGATTTTTATACTTCAGATATGGATAACATGGATGTTGTTTTGGGATATCCTTGGATGGAATCCGTGGGTACTATCAATATTAATGTGCAAAAGAAATTCCTGAAGCTCTGGTATAAAAAGAAGAAAATTACATTACAGGATATTTCCATCACTAAACAGGTAGAGTCCACGGAGGCTGAAGCAGAAGATGTTCCAGGGACTGACATATCAGATGATGAGCCATTGATGATCGACAATCAAACACAAACAGAGGCTGAAGTAGAAAAGGATATAGGTGCTGATACATCAGATGAGGGCTTAGTGGTTGAAGTAATATTGGAAGATAAGACACCACAGTAGGCACCACAACATGCACCAGATAACAGTCAGGCTCCAGTAAGGGGTGAATTAAAGAAAAAGACACCGTGGGTTAAAACTTCAACATATCATCACCCACATCACGCCGCAAGACAACAACCAACAATATGGCAACCAATTAGCCACAAGGACAACAACCCCCATATGACAGATAGAGAGGAGCAAAGATCCACCTACTACACATCAACACAGAAAAGCTGCCACAGTCAACTTCCATCTCAAGTGAGCGAGGCACCAGCGAGATCGAGGGTTCACCTTTCTCTTGGATGGCTAGATGCACGTGCATGGTACCAATGGACTACTCTTTTGAGTAGATCTTATTATTTGTGATTTTCCCATGTTTCGGGGACGAAATATGCTAAGGGGGGTGGAATGTTATATACCTAGGGGGGATAATATGGGGTACAAAGGGAGGTACCCAAGGTAATAGTGTAATAATGGGATGGGCCATAGTAATAAATAAGGTGGTTAACCCATATCATGTAAGGGACCACAAGTAGTTAGTAATAATGTAATAGGCCCATGGTATTAGTTCGATGGTATGAGGGAACCATGGTAATGACCCATGGTATTGTATGTATGAGGTCTATATAGAGGCTAGAGACTCCACATGGAGAGGTCAAGGAATATTGTATGAACAGGCATATGGCTTGTGGAGCGTTCTCCTTCCTTAAGGAGTGAATGTATGGTGTTGCCCTACCTTAAGGGTTTTGATATCAATAAAGAAGCATTTCTATCCATTTCTATCTTATTATTTCTAGGTGTATTTGTATTCTCATATATTTCTGGGTTAGATCTATAACAAGTGGATCTAAAAATAGAAATAACCCAATAAATAACAAGATCTGAATATAGATAGAAATGTTTCTTTATTGATATCAAAACCCTTAAGGTAGGGCAACACCATACATTCACTCCTTAAGGAAGGAGAACACTCCACAAGCCATATGCATTTTCATACAATAATCCTTCACCTCTCCATGTGGAGTCTCTAGCCTCTATATAGGCCTCATACATACAATACCATGGGTCATTACCATGGTTCCCTCATACCATCGAACTAATACCATGGGCCCATTACATTATTACTAACTACTTGTGGTCCCTTACATGATACGGGTTAACCACCTTATTTATTACTATGGCCCATCCCATTATTACACTATTACCTTGGGTACCTCCCTTTGTACCCCCATATTATCCCCCCTTGGTATATAACATATTTGAGGATAACAAATTTCGACTACAAACAAAAGGAAAATTGCCTCCCATTTTCCCATTTCTCAAGAAAATGTCGTTTAGGGCCTCAAACGGCTCTGAAAGTCCGGGACTTGAAAAACTGCCAAAAATAGAAAACTCTCAAAATAAGAAACTGTGTTGGAAATTAGGAAACTGAAAAGAAATAGTGTTGGGGTTCCAAGTGGAATAAGTGGATGGCCACCAATATCCACCTGGATCAAGTATGCTTCAACGGAAATGGAGAAGTGATGGGAGTTTAAGCTTGATATTTTATATTCAATTTTCTATGCTTTCTTTCACTTTGGTAGTGCTATAATTTTACGTACATTTTCTTGCCCTTGAATATAGATTAAAACTTGGAATTTTGAAGAGTGCATGAATATTGAGCTTCAAATTGACTTCTTCTAACTAAAACACTATATATCATGTTATTTCTCTATCAGTGTAAAACACCCATATCCCTGTCCAGGTCACATTGCCACTAAAAACAACCTCTAATACCAAATTTTTCTAAGTGCATACATACAACATGATAGAGACATTCATATAATCGACAATAAAATCTTACAAACATGAATCCAATTTATAAAAACATGCAAAAAGGTATTTAACACAAAAAATGGAAATCAAACACAACATTCAACATCGCATTTATATAATAAATAGTGCAATTCATGGATCAGTGATCTTTTTAAATGATTTGTGTAACATACTAGTGCCTTAATGCTCGAGTAATGATACAGGGTATCATTTTTTCTTCTTCACAAGCTTAAAAATAAGCTTTGATACCACTTTCTCCCATACCCCTACTAAATTTATCCTACCCACACTTGCAAAGACTTGATTTTTATTTCTCTTACATTTTTTCAAACACTTTACATGTAAACCTTTCTTCAAATGATTTGTATACAACCAATTTAGTATTTTTCTTGTAGGCATTTTGCCAAACATTTTGTATGAAATCAAATAAAAAACATTGCTCTGATTCCATTTGTAACATATTATCTGAAATATACCACTACAACATGCAACTTTTGATATTTGTCTTTGAGGTATTTTATCAAATAGTTTGTAAGCAAATTGTAATAAAACACCTTTAAAACATTTCTTCAAATGTTTTGCATGCAAATAGGCATAGATCAGCTACAACATTACTATATTACAACGATGCTAACACACAATAATACTATTTGCCATACTGAAAACAAGTTTTTCATTGGGCCATTTTATTAAACATATTGTATCTTATGAATAATTAAACCATTTAGGAATTTTCTCAATCACTTTGCATGCAAACTAATACAACAACTTCCTTAGGGCATATCTTCTAAATTATAGCAGTCTAATCTCAAAAAACTGAACCAAATGATCCGTGGGAGTTCCCTCACTATGGTCTAAGTTTTAGCCTCTAGAACCTCCCAGATGAAAAATTATAGCAGAAATGCCAACATAACTTGTTTGATGCATGATTTTAGGCACATATAGGAAGCTCAATTTCCTCTAATAATATCACCTAAAATATCACAACTCGAGATCTGAAAGTTGAACCAAATGATCAGCGAGATTTCCCCTCACTATGTTCCAAGCTTTAGCTTTTGGAACCTCATAGAAGAAAAGTTATAATAGAAATGCTAGTATGACCTATTTAATGCATGATTTTAGGAGCATCTAGGAAGCTTGAATTCCTTTGATCATATCTCTTAAAATATGGTGACCAATATCTGAAAGTTGCACCAAATGATCAATCAGATTTTCCCTCACTATGGTCCATGTTTTAACTTTTGGAACCTCCTAGAAGAAAATTTATAGCAGAAATTCCAACATGACCTATTTAAAGAAGAATTTATAAATCCCAACTTCCTTTGATCATATTTCCTCAAATATTGTGACCCAAGATCTAAAAAATGGATCAAAGGATCAACAATATTTCCCCTCACTATGGTCCAAGTTCCAAGTTCTAGAACCTCCCAAAAGAAAAGTTATAGCAGAAATTCCAACATGACCTATTTAAAGAAGAATTTAGGAAGCCTATCTTCCTCAACAAATGTTGTTACAAAATTAATACATATAAAAAGTTACAACCAAATAGTATAACAATTATATCCATGATAAATTTTTTGAAGGGTAAATGCATGTACATATAAACTTGCTAAAAAGAGAAATTAAATAATCATGCATGTCACTAAACCATCTATGCTAGAAATATCATTAACACATAAATAAATATTTATCTATTACAGCTAGAAAAATATTGGAAATTAAAGTAGGGTGAGACATGTTCCACCCCACCATAGGCTCAGTTGTGTTGCAATTTTTCTCATAGTTGGCCACCCCCATGCCATATCTTGATGCCTGAGGAGAACTTAACTTAGGGGCATTTCACACACTCAAATTCATACCATATTTTAACACTCGAATTAGGGCCATTCTCCTTCACACACACACAAGAAAACTCAGTGATCAACCTTTCCATCTTTGACCAATCTCACATTCACAAAAATACCATGCAGGTCTACACAACACAAGGGAGTCCTATTTTGATTCTTTGTAATACCTCGTCCATCACCTTTAGTGCTCTATGTGCCACACATAACCAGGACCATTCCCAGTCCTTAAAGCCATCTATTCCAAAGAAAAAGTGATAACACATTCATTTCCTGTCACACATGCTATCATTCATGGATCTTAACCAGCCATAACATCTGAACCTCTCAGGGTTCTATCACCAATCCTTTTTCCAATTCAAATTTTCTAAGTGAGAGAGAGAGATGTATGAGAGAGCAATAGAAGAGAGAAAAACTAGAAGCTTAAGAACCAAGAAGAAGAACCTCTTGATTGTGCCTCCCTCTTATTTTTACAATCACTCTTTGACCCTTCATCTTCCCAACTTTTCAACTTATTAGGAAGACTAACTGCCACATCAAAGGGAAATATTCACCCATGGTATTTTTTTCCTCTTAATTCATGTTTTTCCCTCCCGAGGCATTATAATATGTTGGTTTTCCCCTTTCTTTAGCTCTAGCATTTTTATTAATAAAAATAAGCATTACATCATATAATAGAGTTTGGAATCATAACATCAATGTTGGCACCCCAACATTATATGTTCTTAATTACATTACAAAATTTGGGGTAATGAAAAGGGTGTCACAATCCCTTCCCCCTTTAAGGAACATCGTCCTCAATGTTCTACTATCTATAGAACCATTCTATGCAAAAGAATGGATATGCCACTTTCATATCAACAACATTTTCCATGTCCTTAGTTGCCACTTCAAGCAATTTCATTCATTTTTCATGGTCTAGTTACCTCTATACCTCCTGGCATTCCAACACATTCCTACATGGTTGTTCATTGCTTCACAAGGCTTCCACAAGGAACAAGTTCAGCTCATTATTTTCTTGGACACACTTAATGCATTCATGATCCTAATGAGTATGTACATGAATCTTTGAAAACCAATTCATTCAAGTCTCCCCTTCCTTGCAGTCACACACCTTCCAAGTTCAGGCATCCCCTTCTCTACCTCCTTAGTCCCTCGGGTGATCCATTCCTTAGTAAGGCTTCCTTGTACAAGATGACTTTCAAGACTTACGAAGTCTGACAGTCAAGGAATCCCTTTGGCTTGTTGTAAATAACACAATGCATTTGTTATAAAATAACTCATGGTGATCAATGCATATCATAAGGTGTTAGTGTCACCACAAAAGCATTGTCCCTAGGATTTTTATCTTCAAGCCCATCATCTATTCTTCCTAGATAGATCATTATCACTTGTATCACAAGCATACAGTTTCCACAAGATTAATCATAATAATTTAAATAAAATATTCTCCCCTTTTATTTGATTTTACAAACTTGCTTCATATAGGAATCAAATTTCATAAATATGAGATTATTCTCATGATGTTTTACTCTTGCATATGGTAGTACTCAACCTTCATTATCATAACCAAGGTCATTTCAATTGCAATATGTACCTTCAATCAGCCAAAAAGTGGTAAGTGTTCATACATAAAATATTTTCATTACAAGGTTTATATTATCCCTTGAATTGATCTCAAAATTATTATATACAATAATTCAATCACTTTCTATTAATTAAAAATAATGAAATAAGAAACGATATACTGGGGACGCGGGAGCAGGGCAGCCTTCATAAAAGGAACCAGGTAGCGAGACCCTGTTGCAACCTCCAGCCAACAAGAGAAAGCCCAGAGGCAAATAGACATAGCCAACCTCGAGATTGAGCGAAGCTCCAGAGCCATGGCCCCAAGAGGGGGTCATGAAAAGGAAACTACCTTGCCACCAGAGCTAGTTGCATTCTAGGATCTGGTTGCAGCTTGCAATAGAAGGCCAGCATGCGAAAATCAACATAAGTTCATGAAAAAAATGGCAACTATCCCCACAGTTGCTCTGCCTACTGAAGAGCCTTGCAAAGCGGCACTAAACCTAGCAAAAAGAGGACTTATCAGCCAGTTCACAGGCTTATGGCCCTCGCCAAAAGCGGTTGAAGCCTGGGTTCAAAGGAACTAGCGTCCACTGGTCAAAGAAGGAATAAAAATCCATTTCGTCGGCAAAGGCTTCTTTGTATTTGTATTCGAAGCAGCAGAAGATAGAAACCTAATATTCAGAAATGGCTTGTACTTCATGGGGCCTCAGGGACTATATCTGAACCAATGGACTCCAGACTTCGACCCGACCCAGGATGTGCCCTCGGTCGTTCCGGTCTGGGTGAGATTGCCCCACCTTCCTCTCCACTGCTGGAACCCTAAATCCTTGGAAACCATAGGCAACAAGCTAGGTAAATACATTGACCGAGCAGAAAGAAGAGACCAGTACTCTTGTGCTCGAATTTGTGTAGAAGTAGACCTGGAGGAAGGTCTCCCTGAAGCCATTAAACTCACAGTGGCTGATTGGTCACACATACAAGTGCTAGATTACGAGCAACTACCATTTAAATGCAGACACTGCCATGGCTACAGGCACTTTGCCAAGTATTGTAAAAAGAAATCAGAGGAGGTAGTTGAGAAAGAGAAGGGAGATCAATGGACTCAAGTCCAGAAACCAGGACCATCTAAGCAGAGCAACAAGAACAAAGGGAAAGCCGCCTCCACTGGGAGGGTTGCTCCTCCAGAACCCCAAGCAGAAGGAAGTTCAGTCCCTCTAATCACAGACATATCAACCAATCCCTTTGATATTCTCATCACACCAGAAGAACCCCAAGATCCAGCAGATAAAGAGAATGAATAGCAGGCAAACAACATGGAAGAAAACAATAGGCAAGAGGAACCAGTCCAAACCCCAAAAGGTGTCTCTAGTTCCCCAACCTATGCAGATATGATGAGAAAGAAGATCCCTGAAACATCGGGATCCTCAGAAGATGAAACAACTGAGAGACCCTTGAAAAGAGTGGGGAGAAAATCTCACAGAGAGGCTAGAGAAGAAGAAGCAGAGAGACAAAAAATGCAAGGAAGTCATGCCACTATAGAGATGACTATCAGCAGAAATACTAGAACCAAGCCTCCCAAGGGAGGATTTGCCCCTACCCCTACCAGTAAATAATGCGATTAGTCTCTTGGAATTGCAAAGGACTAGGGAACCCATCAAAAGCTAAAGTAGTTAAGAGCCTATTAAAGTCAGAACTTCCCAAGATCCTCATGCTCCAAGAGACTAAAATAGAAGGAGAAGACATTTTGGAACTCAGCAAAGCAAAATGGAAAACAAAAGCAGGAAAAGTGGTAAGTGCTAGAGGTACATGCGGCAGGTTAGCCACTCTTTTGGAGGCTAACAAATTCTAGCTTGAGAGCTCCTTTCAGATGCAGCACTAGATTTACACCGAACTCCGACACCTTCCAAGTAAGATAAACATTGCTCTCTTTAATCTCTATGTTCTAGTACTCTATGTAGAAAAGGAACAATGCTGGCCAACCCTGACTGAGTTTTTGGAAGATTACTCCCTCAATAATATAATTATTGCCAGTGACTACAATCTAATCCTAGACCCAAAGAAAAAAAGAGGAAGAACCACCAATAGGGACCACTTCCTCCCCTTAGTGGACAACCTGATTCAACAATGGGACTTAATGGACTTCAAGCCAAAAAAAGGGCTATACACCTGGACAAACAATAGAATAGGGGAGGAGCATATCTCTGCCAAGCTAGACAGATTCCTTATTCGGAGTTCCTTCCTCTCCGAGAAGATGATAATTTCCACAAAAAATCTTCCAAAGTGGAACTCAGACCATAAGCCCATCCTCCTTCTGATGGAAGAAGAAGAAAACCTAGGACCAATCCCCTTCCAGTTCAACCCACTATGGGAAAATAGGGAATGGTTTGTAGACACAGTGAACAAGGCCTGGTCCAATCTTGTTCAAGGATCACCCAGCTATGTTTGGGAGCAAAAGATAAAAGCCACCAAAACAGCCCTGAAGCAATGGATCAAAAAGCCCAGAGTCTCCCCCACTACCCAAAGAAAACAGAGAACCAAGTAGCTATTAGATCTTCAAATGGGTCTGGAGACACAAGAAATAACTAAAGCAGATATTCATAGGGATCAAGAACACCAAATCATCACCCTCCGAACATTTAGAGAAGAGGAAGAATACTTGAGGCTCAAGTCATGCAATCTTTGGTTTGAGTCTGGAGACAAGAATACAGCCTTCTTCCATAAGAAAATTCGTACCTGCCTCTCTAGAAACCACATTGTTGGAATCACCTCGCTTCTTAAAAGCACATCTCTGATAAAAGAGGCAGCAACCTCTCATTTTCAGCTGGTGTTCAAAGAAGAAGGCGTGGACGATAATGAGGAAGAGCATGACTTCCTCAAGCATGTTCCAAGGATGGTTAACGAGGAGGACAATGCATCTCTCTTGATGCCATTCACTGAACAAGAAATCAGCAATGTCATATGGAAGATGGAACAAGACAAAGCCCCAGGACCAAATGGATTCTCAATACACTTTTCTAGACGTTGTTGGGATATCATCAAGGTTTATTTGCACCAAATGATCAAAGGATTCCTTCGGAAATCCAAAGTGGGAGGAAGCACAAATTCCACCTTCCTAGCCCTAATTCCCAAAGAAGCCAACCCGGACAGATTCAGACCAATCTCGCTTTGCAACGTGTCCTACAAAACTCTCACCAAGCTACTGGCCAATAGAATAAAACCTTTGTTGGACAAACGCATCTCTCCCAATCAAGGAGGGTTTGTCAAAGGAAGGCATATCCTGTACAATGTGATCCTGGTGCAGGAAATCATCCATTTCAGCCACCAGCGCAAAGAGCAAGTATGCTCATCAAACTGGATATAGAAAACGCCTTCAATAGAGTAAGACATTCCTTCCTTCTCCACATTCTTTCTGCTTTTGGTTTCAGTTCTAGATTTATTAAATTGATTAAAGCATGCATTAGAGAACCTTGGATAGCCCCTCTAGTAAACAGTAGACCTGCAAACTACTTCAAAGCTACAAGGGAATCAGGGAAGGTTGCCCTCTGTCCCCCTTCATGTATATTCTGATGGCAGACTCTCTAAGCCGAAAGCTTTCTGTTGAGAAACTTAACGGGACTATTCCTAGCATCAAGGCGATACTAGGAACATCCCCAATCAATCATGCCTTGTTTGTAGATGACTTTATCCTTTTGGGAGGAGCCTCTATTAAAATAGCAAGAGCCTTCAGCAGAGTAATCCAAAGCTTCTGCAGATTCTCCGAAGCTTTGGTCAATAATACAAAAAGTGCAGTGTATGGTTGGGTTGTAGACCAGCAATCTATTATCAAGATTTCCCAAGCCCTAGGCTTCATCGAATATGTATCTTGGGATAAATTCAAGTGTCTTGGCCTGCCTTTAACCTTGGGCCCCTCACTGGGTGGAAATTATCAACAAAATCAAGGCAAAAATGACTTCTTGGGGAGGACAGTGGCTCACCACAGTCGGGAAGCTTACTCTGGTCAAATCAGTCCTCTCATCCCTTCCTATCTATCATGCCTCCTTCCTCTTAGCTCAAAAAATGATCATCGATCAGTTAGCAAAGTTGATCCAAAATTTTATATGGCAAGGAGGAAATGGGAACCAAAAAAAATTCCATATAGTAAACTGGGACATAGTGAAAAGGACAATACCTGAAGGTGGTCTTCAAGTTAGAGATCATGTGTTGGCCAATCTGGCAATGGGAGGAAAGATCCTTTGGAAAATCTTCTCAAACCAAAGACACCCTGTAAGTCAAGTTCCAATTAAAAAATATATGCACAGACTCTCGATAAAAAATATGGATGAAGGAGCTTCTCACAAAGGAACCACGTTGTGGAAGTTGTGTAGCCAAGGCTAGAATTTCTTCAAATAACAGCGTTATAGAATACCAGGAAATGGGAAAATAATTAGACTGTGGCAGGACAATATCATGGGTCTCCAACCCCTAAGTCTGGCACCAGATATAGCTAACTTGCGTAACTGGCTCTCCAAAAAGGTATTCACAAACTTGCTGACATTTGTACATGGGACTCAGAAGGGAACTGGAGTAACTGGGACCTTCATCGCCCTCCTGAATGGATGCTCCCCCAACTTCACCAATTATTAGATCAATTCACAGGACTGGCTCTTGTGCACCTACATGTGAGGGGCAGGTGGGGTTGGGAGAAGACCGAAACTTACTCAAAATGACTGGCCTTTGCATCTCTCTAAGAACAACAACATCAGATCCATACTACAAATCTCTGGCACCATATATGGAACCCATTTGGACCCCAAAAATCAACTTCTTCAGCTGGACTCTCATGCATAGAAGGACCCTCACAGGGGGAAACTTAGAGAAAAAGGAATCGTAGGTCCTCACAGATCTCCTCTCTGCTGCAAGAACCAGGAAAAGATTGATCTGTTCATTGACTGCCCCTTTTCTCAAGAGGTCTGGTTGCAAGCAATCATGGGGCTCAACGCCCAAATCCCTCAGCAGTCTTCAGTGGTTAGTCTTTTCACAACTTGGAAAGATCGATATCCACACCCTTTGAACAACAACTCAACTTGGACTAAAATCTGGAATGAAATCCCAAAATATATCTGCTGGGGAATCTAGTTGGCTAGGAATGAAGCCATCTTCAACAACAGACTCCAATCCACCATCACAGTAACTGCCAAGGCCAAAGCCTTACTGCTGGAAACTATTGAAAATAGACCTCATAAGCCAGACAACTCCCTACTCCCTGAAGAGCTCAGCTGGCTAGGTGAGTCCCTGAGACAGGCAAGCATCAAGAAGAATATCCACTTGCCTAGCCATAATCCAGAGTGGCATCTCCGGATCTTTGAGGAGGATTTTAAAAAATGGTGGAAAAATCAGAGAAAAGTCACGATTTTCTTCGATGGAGCCTCCAAAGGAAACCCTGGGATATCAGGGGCAAGAGGAATAATTTATTCAGCAGATGGTCAAAAACAGGATAGCTTTTGTTGAGGTTTAGGACAAAGCACCAACAACCAGGCTTATATCCTAAGTCTGCTCAAAGTGTGTCAGCTGGCTCAAAGGAACATAGGGGAAAACCTTCAAATATTCGGGGACTCTGAAATCCTAATTAAAACCCCTAATAAGGATGACCAACTCAATAGCTCTGCTCTAAACAAGACCCTAGAAAGGATAAGAAAGTTGACCCAAAACTTCACTTCATGCTCTTTCTATCATGTCCTGCGAGCCCTGAAGAAGGAAGCTGATACAATGGCTAACAAAGGATGTCTGCTAGCCCAAGGTATGCTAGTGAACAAGGAAGAAGAAGTTGAAAGGCACCCAATTCCTTAACAGGTTAGGAGAGTCGTTCAAGGACAGATTCCCACAGATCAAAAGCTGGCACAGATAGACTTCCACTGACAAGGAAGAGTGGCTCACTTCTCGACATGTCTTCAACTTCCCACATGGGCCAGCAGGGATGGGAATAATAACAGGGCGCAAAATGGATTCCATTCAGAAGAAGGCTTCGATGGTCGTGATGCATAGCTTCAGGGTGGGGGATGATCCGACAGTCATCGCTTGTTGGAATAGGTGGGAGGCTAAAGACGCGGGGAGTGCTAAGCAGTATTCTTCGCACCGCTTTCAGGTGATTGGCAGTAATCCACGAATCGGACGCGATGTTCCTTTCAGCCTGATGCGTGGCAGGAAAAAACCGCCCTCATTGCGTGCTCTAGTGAAGTTAATGGTCAGATAGCAATTGGACGCGATTACCGTCGGATCCGGGTGGGGGAAGATCTGACGGACATTACTCACTTTTCTTGGCGGGGTCTTATCCATGTCGTGGGGCCAAGAACAGAGACGGCTATGGTTAAAACTAGGTCAGCAAGGGATGTAATAATCGTTGGATCTGGGAGGGTTCGATCTGACGGTCATCGCACTTCGCAATTGGAGGGGAGTTATTTAGCCGGGAGTGGTAAGTGGGTTTCATCGCACCGCTCTTGGTTGCTTGGTAGTTTTGTATGAATTGGACGTGATGCCACTTAAGGGCCAATGCGTGGCATTACAAAACCACCCATATCGCGTGCTCCTAAGGAGATAAAGGTTGGAAAGCGATGGATGCGATATGCATTGGATCTGGGTAGGGGTAGATCCGACGGCCACCGAGTGTTGATCACGGCGGGGGCTACCATGTAGTGGGGTCGAGTACGGTGGAGAAGACAGGCTTTAATTAAACTCATTAAATATATGCGGGTTTGTAATTTGACCATGGAACATAGTTTAAGTGGGTTTATATCAATCCAGGAAAGCACCAAAGTTTCAAAGAAAAGAGGAAAGAAAGACAGAACTCTAAGCCGACTTCAGCAAAGCAAGGATCTCTCAGCCTTCCAACTGCCTTAAAATCAGCAGCTAACCTCAGATACAAAAGCCAGATTAGGAGGACTCAAATGAGCCAGATTTCTTGCATCTTTCTGTATTCGAGGTCGTTTGGCATGCCCAACCTCTTTTGATAAATAAAACTTAACCATTTATGTTTAAAAAAATGAAATAAAACTATCATTGTATTATTTATTTGCATCAAAATCATTCCTAAAATTCCATAATGCATTCAAACATTTATTCCAACAACCAAAGGGTCAAAACTGAAAGATACATGTCTCTAAATTCATGAGTAATTAGCTTCCACTTTGCTTTGCAGGATGAGGAATTCATTTCACTTATTCCACTATTCAACAATTCCTCAAAATGATTAGAAGCTAATTCTTTTCATGAAATTGATTCATGCAATTAATTGTCTCATACAAGCATGTGTGCACTCAATGCACCAAGCGTATGTACCATCATGACTCATAATATGAGTGTCATGACCAAATCACTCTATATTAACTCATGGATGCATCACAAAGATTCTAAGAAACTTTACATACTTAAGTCTTCTTTCCTTTGTTGTAACCCACTAGGTATAATGACAAACTTGCTTTCATGTATCAACAATTCCATACAATTTTCACAATAACTAGGAAATTCCAATCCTTCAATTATATGGTCCTTACCAACAAGCTCAACATTATATGATATGATCACTTCTCTCAAGCTTAGAAACTATTGGGCCAATACACATGGAACATGAACACAATTGCAGTCCCTACATTTGTTTCATACATCCCACATTTTCATGCATTCTCTCAATGTATTATCAAACATATTTTTATCTTTTGATGTATTATTCATTCATTTAATCTTCGTTCAATATGGCGGCTCAATGCATGCACACATTATTAATATTTTCATAAATCTTTCTGTGCTGACAATTTTTTGCCTTAACCATACCCCTTCTTCGACATCCATGAAATACATGCATTCATTTGAAAATAAAAGATATCAAAATCTATTGAAAGGAATTCTTACCTAATTCCTCTACCTTTTTACCTTTGCTTGCTACTTTCCCTACATACTTGGCTACCATCACATGCATTCCACCTAAGATGTTTTCAAGGAGTTCATTTGCCTTCTTCGCAAACTTGATGTTGCAACATCTAGTAACCCTTGAAATTATCTCAACCTCACATATTAGTCAGAACTTCATCATTTCATCTACTCACACACAATTTTCAATGAATATTCAAAAATGGCATTTGCACTATGTACCCAATTTACACATTCAAACATTGTCTTCAATCATACACCCAAGCATGTGCATATACTTCTTGTCATGCGTGTGTCATACTTGCACATATAACATGTTATTCATAAACATTTATTTTTAAATTTAATTTTCATCCTCTCTTGTTTTCAATCATTCACACGATAAGTCTCATAAGCATAAGCATAAGCACACGACTTTCATTAATGTGGTAGTTAACAACGAGAGATCGCTCTTGCACACCTATCATATGAACATTCCATGTGACATGGAATTCCTTAGGTAATCTTATTGTATTGCCCATAACATAACAAGTATCAGTTTCTATTTGCTTACCATTCACACATTGATATTATTTTCATAAAAAAATATCATCCAACCACAATTTTCAATTAAGGGAAACTATTTTCTTAAGTTATTTTCAAAGTTGTGACTCCACTATCCATCTAGTTCATATTGACCCAGTTAAGCCCTCCTTGACTAATCCTTTATCCACATATGCCCTCTAATGCAACTCTACAAGGCAGGCTTCCAATCTCATTAGGAATTTCATCACATGAATAAACATATCAATTTGTGTTTGTAAGTTTATGTGGTGATTACAATTTAAATAATTTGTATATGGATCTAGATCCAAATTTTTCATTTGAATTCGACATTTCAAGTCCAGAACAGGACCCATCATCAGAACCAAACAAAGAAATATTTTTTCTCAAATTCTTAGTAGGCTCACAATCCAATTTTCTTCTTTGTAATAGCTATGGGGTCCCTCCCCCTTGCATTCTTGTGCATATCAGTTGTCTTAACACACATTATATTAGTATAATTATCTTAGAACATGATCATTCCTTCATGCAATCTCACAAGCATATATTCATATCATGCACTTAATCAAGCATTCAAACAATGCTTTAAGTGTGCATAAAATTCAAGAGTCATAATCAATCATTCTTAGAACACTTATTTATAGAAAACCATTGACTAGCAACAAACCTCTTATTTTCTCTTAGCCATAGGCTTTGTTGCTCCTATTTTGTTCAATAGTGGGTCATTCTCAAGCTGGGCCATGACTCCACAAAGACATTGGCTTACCAAGAGCCAAGTATGATACATAACCAATATTGAACACAAACAAGGTCAAGGTACCAACCCAACAGCCTCCAACCAACAGTCTCACATCCCCCATCAACCCACTCGACCCAAGGTAGTGCACCCCCTTCTTTGATCACAGCAATCCCTTAAGTTGTGCCACTGTCCTTCCAAGGTATCCAACTTGGGTTTTCCAATTATGTCTCAAATCCCTATGGCTTATAGGAGTTTCATTTGCCTTTGAGGCTCCATGTACTCTCTAGATCCCATACACAAACACTTGTCCCTACACTCCTCCCTTCAGGACTCTGCCCTTCCACAAGCAACCCAAGGAGAAGTGCACCCACCACACTGTGACAACATGCATAGGTGCTACTTGTACCATTCTATCATGAACACCTTATATTTCATAGCCTTGATTTCATAAGACTACATGCAACACCTTCATTGGCTTCCCAATCATGTTATCAACTTATTCCTAGTTACATGTTCACCATTAACCACTATTAGTCATCTAAATCATGTTATGACAATAGACTGCTCCAATTCTTTAAGCATGCACATCCATTACCGTAAGTAACTTCTATATCTCATGCATCTAACATATCATTATTTAATATCTATTTAATGGGCATGCATCTTTGAACTATTTCATCTCTTGCATTTTTATCATGCCTATGCTATTATTCATCAGCATATGACAACTTCTCAAAACATTAAATAAAAGTATTAAAACTAGCAAGAGATAAGTTAAGAGATTCCCCCTCATAGTTATGGTTGCATCACTTGGCCATAAACTTTTGCAATTTTGTTGGTCTACTCTAGGGAATCTAGTCAACATCCTACATGTTTATCTTGTTGCATCAAACTCAAGTTAGTCTTCAAGTAACATCAGTGTATTCATATATATATCAAAATAATTTCATATAAGTACACATGCATGCATAGATATTAATTTAAAACTTAAATTATTTCCTATACTTGAGCCCATCTAGGTTTAGTGATAAACCTTAACTCTGATACCACTTTGTAGCATGGTATCAGAGCTCCCATTTCATTTATTCTTGAGCCCATCTAGGTCCAGTGTTGAACCATGCTCTAATACCACTTTGTAAAATACCAATTGTCCTAATGTTGGATTAAGGATACGGTGTATCAATTATATTCCTCTTCACAATCTTAAAAATCAACTATAATGCCACTTTTTCACATATCCTTGTGAAATTTATCTTAACCGCACTTGAAAAAACTTGATTTTCATCTCTCACACATTTTTTCAAATACTTTACAAGTAAACCTTTCTTTAAATACTTTGTATACAACCAATTAAGTAGTCTTTGTAGACATTTTTTCAATCTTTTTGTTTGAAATCAAATAAGAAATATTTCCATAAATAGTTAGGTTGATCAGGTAAAAAGGGAAAAACGAACGCGTGCGCTACAGCTGCTGCTCTGCGTGATCTAGCTGGTTCTCGCTCTGCACGCAACCACCACTCAGCGACCTCCTACTGCTGAGATCTCAGAGCAAATGGAACCTCCAGATGAGGGCGAACCACCTCCAGATCAAATCCAAGGAAATGAAGATGCATCCAATGTGTTTGCCTCTCTTATAGCTGCAATAAGACCTCCAAGAATCAGGCCAACAGTAAACAAGTTTGTCAAAAAGCTCAATGATATTCCAGAAATATCTCTCCCCCCTGCTCTCCCGCGCAGAATAGCGTTATCTCTTGCTGAATGAGGTCTAGTTGGACAGTTCATTGGGCTATGGTCGTCACCCAAATCGGTTCAAAAATGGATCGAAAGAAATTGGAGCTCAACCATCAATGGGAAAATCTCAATAAGGTTCTGCGGAAGAGGATACTATACCTTTCATTTTGAAACAAAAGAAGATAGAGACCTAATATTCAGAAATGGTCCATATTTCATGGATACCAGAGGGTTATATTTAAATTGATGGACTCCAAACTTCGATCCTGAAATGGATGTACCCAATGCAGTCCCAGTGTGGGTCAGGTTACCTCATCTCCCTCTATACTACTGGGGAGATGAGTCAGCAAAGGGCATAGGGAATGCAGTTGGGAAATATATAGACAGATGTGAACCGAAGGACAACATGCATGCATGTGCCAGAATATTCGTGGAAGTGGATCTAGGAAAAGGGCTCCCGGAAGCGATAAAGATCAAGGTAGATCAATGGACGCATATACAACAGCTGGATTACGAACAAATCCCATTCAAATGCAAGGTATGTCACGAATATGGTCATTTTGCAAATAGATGTTTAAAAAAAAATTAAAGTGCTGAGGAAATAGAAAATAAATGGGAACAAGTGAAAAGGAAGAAATCCACCAACAAGCAACCGTCTCCCCCATCATCACAGCCCCAGGTCTCAAATGAATCTTCTCCTCCATCTCCTTCCGTTGTCTTCCCTCCACCCCTCAAAAATTCAAACCCCTCTGGGCCTTTGGAAGACTCTCTTGATCCACCCTCACCTCGATCCCCCTCGCATTCCCACAACCCCCCCATTTTGTCCTCCCTTCCTTCAAACCCTCGCTCTCCCCTTCCCCCTCCATCAGTGGACCGTATTTTAACCAGAAACCAATCCAAAGAGACTCTACAAATCAATGAACACCAAAAAAAAATAGGCAGAAAATCTAACAAGGAAATAAGGGATGAAGCAGCAGCCAAGGAGATGGCTCTAGGCACTCAGCAACCAATGGACTCCTTCCTTGGGAAAAGCTCAGGAAACAGTGAGAAAAATCAACAGAGAGGGAAGGGTATCGTACACCATCAAATCAATAAATAATGATAGTGGTCTCTTGGAACTGTCGTGGTCTGGGTACAACTTATAAAGTAAATGCAGCGAGAGACATTCTAATGAAAGAAGTGCCAGACATTTTCATGATCCAGGAGACCAAAACAAACAGTCAAGAAGCTGGAAAAATGATACAAAAACTAAAAAATTATGAAGGACTAGCGCTAGAGGCAACATGAGCTTCAGGAGGAATTTGCACCCTTTGGAAAAAAGGGAAATGGGAAATGATAAATCAAAAAATGGATAAGCATTGGATCAAAACTGATTTAAAGGAAATCAGCACAAAGGAAAAATACAGCCTCATCAACATATACGCTCCAAACCATTATAAGGAAAAAGAACAATGTTGGAACTCAGTGAAAGAAGCTCTAACAGAAATTCAAAATGGGAAAATAATTTTGGGAGGTGATCTAAACTTGGTTAGAAATATAGAAGAAAAATTTGGAGGGACTTATCATGTGGACCCGTCAAGAGAAGCTTTGGAAGCAATAATGGAGCAGCACAAATTAATTGACATTCCGCCAAGTAATGGGAAATACACTTGGAGTAATAAGAGAGTGGGGAAAAGTAATATAAAGGAAAGGTTGGATAGAATTTTAGTTCAAGAAAACATAGCAGCTGAATACATTTTTGTCAAGTCCAAAATTATACATACAACAGCATCGGATCATAAACCAATAGCAATCATACTCGGCAAAATGGACAACCAAGGTCCTCTTCCTTTTAGATACAACTCAATCTGGGACAACAATGAAGATTTCAGAACTCAAATCAAAGAGGGATGGGCACAAAATATTACAGGATCACCCCATTATGTATGGGAAACAAAATTAAAAAAATCTGAGAATAAAGCTAAAAATATGGGCAAGAGAGAATGAATTAAAAAAAGAAAAATAGAGTTGCAAAAAAAATGGACAGCATGCAAGAAGAAAAGGAAAACAAAGAGGAGGATAAGTAGGACTACTTGAAAGAAAAGGAATTATTTTGGGAAATATACAGAGAAAATAGAAAAGAAGAAGAAGAGCTTAGATTGAAATCCAGATGCCTCTGGCTGAATGTCGGGGACAAAAATACTGCCTTCTTTCACAACACAATGAAAATGAGAAGAGCTAGAAATCAGATAGACCAAATTAAAGTGGATGGGCAAGAAATAAAGGGAGCGGAGGAATTAAAAAAAGCAGCCCATAACCACTTCAAAGATCTATTAACAGCAAATGAACAGCCAGCAGACCACGAGGACTTTCTACAACACATTCAAAAAAAAATAAGTGACGATCAAAACTCAGAAATAAACAAAGAAATCTCTGAAGAAGAAGTGTTGGCAACAATATGGAGTCTTCATCCAGACAAGGCCCCGGGCCAGATGGCTTCACAATCACCTTTTATAGGCAGCATTGGAATGTCATAAAAAATATTTTCTGAGAATGATTAAAAATGTCTTAAAAAAAATGGGAGGAAATACCAAATCATCTTATCTGGCTCTAATACCAAAGGACTCCAATCCAACAACTTTCAACAGATATAGACCAATATCTCTATGTAACTCCTCCTACAAAATTATCACAAATAATAGCCAATAGAATCAAGAGAGTACCCCCTGAAATAATCTCTTAAAATCAGGGTGGTTTTGTCCCCAGCAAGAAAACAATTGACAATGTGATTGTTGTTCAGGAAGCTATTCATACAAGCATTCAAAGGAAGAGAAAGGAATTATCATAAAGTTAGACATGGCAAATGCATTTGATAGAGTCAGCCACACATATCTAACAACAATTCTTAAAAAAATTGGGTTCTCTCAAGACATAATAGAGACCATACAGGCCTGCATCTCGACCCCTTGGATAGCGCCTCTAATAAATGGAAGACCCAACAACTTCTTTTAGAGCTCAAGAGGGTTGAGACAAGGATGTTCGCTCTCACCATTCCTATATATTATAATGGCTGAAACATTAAGCGCATCATTGTAAAAACAAAGAAGAGAAAAAAAATATTACAGGTATCCAAATTGCAAGAGGAGTCAAAAGTATAAATCATTCCCTTTTTGCTGATGACACCCTTTTATTGGGAGGGGCATCAAGTATAATAGCAAGAAGATTTTAAAAAGTTCTGGACGACTTTCTTCAGGCATCCGGAGGGCTTTTAAACAACTCGAAATGCAGAATATATGGTTGGAACACCCCATCAAGAATAATGCAGAGTATCTCGCAAATCTTAGAGATTCTAACAGAAGCAAGATGGACGCATTTCATCTATTTAGGACTCCCAATAGCTAAATAGAATGTGAAGGCAAAAGCATGGAGCAAACAAGTTGAAAAAATGAAAGACAAAATACAAAAGTGGGGTATGATGTGGTTCAATATGGCAGGCAAGGTGATCATGATAAAGGCATTACTTTCAGCTCTCCCAATATATCAGTATGCGATTATTTTGGCTCCGGCAAGTGCACACAAGCAAATGGAATTAATCATAAGAAGCTTTCTCTGGCAGGGAGGGAAGCAAGAGAGAAAAAAGTTCAGCTTGGTCAAGTGGGATCAAGTCACACTACCATATGAACAGGGAGGTCTATCCATTCATTTACCAGGCTTAATGAACGCTGCACTAGGAATGAAAATAATATGGAGAATGATAACCGGAAAGGAAAGTTGGTGGAAAAAATCCCTCGCCACAAAATACTTGAATCAAGCCAGAACAAAGTTATTGACTGACAACATCCCTGTGAGGCCTTGCACGCAAGTTTGGAAACTTGTTAAGAAAATAATCCCCTCAATCAGGAATCATATATCTAAAACTCTGGGAAATGGGAAAACGGTGTCAATTTGGGATGATAGAATCATGGGAAAAGAGCCTCTAAACCTCCAATTGGACCTCCAAGGCATACAAAGATGGATGACAGAAAGAGGGCTAAACACTCTTCACTCAATATCAGCATGGGATCAACAAACTTGGCATGAGTGGCAAATCACAACAATCCCTTTAAATTTGAAAGGACAATGGGAGAAATTAAAGCATCATCTCAAAGAGGCAGCACCCATAAGTATTGAGGAAGAGGACAATTTTGTTTGGGATCCAAGTGGAGGAGGATACACGGTTAAAACAGGGTACAAAGCACTTCAAGATCACCAAAATCATCAAGAATGGAACCTCTAGAAATTGGCATGGAAGACTGAATGCCTTCCTAAAATAAAAGCATTTATATGGACTCTTCTCAAAGGAAAAATTCTAACTACTGAAAACTTTATAAAAAAAAAAGGAATTCAAGGTCCCTCTAGGTGCTCCATGTGCCTGATAGAAGAAGAGTCCATACAACATCTCTTTCTGGAATGTAGGATAGCCAGAGAATGTTGGAAGCAGATTTTAAGCCCTCTGGAAACCAATTTAAACTTCACAAACACTTTCTCAGAGTTTTATAAAGCATGGGAGAAGACTTACCCTTATTCTACAAAGAACAAGGCTACAATAAACAGGCTTTGGAAATGCCTTCCAGCAGTCCTGTGTTGGCAGATTTGGCTAACTAGAAATAAAAGCATCTTCAAAGATCAAAAGCCAAGAATAGGTAGAATCTTATCAAAAACTTGGGGTTTAGTTTCAAAAATTTTAAACACTAAAGGGATGTCAGCAGTGGATCACAACAATCTTCAGCAAGAGGAGAGAGATTGGATTGGGAAAGCTATATTGAAAAACACTGGGAAAGCAGGACCAAAGAAAGCTCCTACAGCAAGAAATTGGAAACTAAGGATGAGTGAAAAAGAATTCGAAGAGTGGAGAAAAAAACAAAATAGATTCAGTCTTTTTTTCGATGGGGCATCGAAAAACAACCCAGGGAAAGCAGGAGCAGGAGGAGTGCTAAGTGATCCAGATGGGAAAGAGATTGTCACTTACGAATGGGGCCTGGGAGAAACCACAAATAACAAATCTGAAGCCTATCGTCTGTTATTAGGCTCAAGGATATTAAAAAAAAAAGCAATTCGAGATCCTATAATAATAGGAGATTCAGCAATTGTTATTGAAGCAATGATCAAAAGCAAGAATCCCAATAATTCAGCTATGAACAGAATCTACAAGAGGATAAGAATGAATCTAAAAGGCTCAGGAATGGTCAGCTTTAAGCATGTTCTGAGAGAACATAACAAAAAGGTTGATAACCTCGCTAATAAAGCAACAGAAAGAGAAGCAGGAAGCATAAAGGAAAATAAAGAAATATACTTCAGTTCCATCCCATAAATTATTTCATTCTCCATGAGGAAAGAGCAAAGCAAAGGAAAAAAGTATGAGAAAAATCAAAACAATTGTGAGAGTACATCAGAAGATCATAAGGTAGATATGTTAGCAGATGTACTCAATTGGTATCCACAGGTGTATAATCAGAAAATCCAAAACAAATCTGCCTCCATCCCAAGCCCGCAGGCCAAGGAGGATAGAGATATTCTCCGCATGAATAGCGTTGTTATCCGTCATATCAGTGTCAAGTCTCAAAGAAAATGTGAGTTCATAAATTGCAAGCAAGTGCCCATCCCCAACCACTACAACAGCATTTGTAACTTCGTGATCATCAACAGGCATAGTGTTCTCCACACCATCCTATGTATTTCTCCCCTGAATTGCAAAAGCTCTCTGTTATGTGTTTTCATTTCCCTGTGTCAATCTATTAGTGAGTCATCCTCTCACCGAAATCTTCAACTCCTCCCACAGAGTCATTTGTCTTCCCACTGTGATTTCTCCATTACCCACTCAGCCACCCCAATCACTACAACAACACTCGTAACTTCGTGATCATCAACAGGCATAACGTTCTCCACTCCATCCTATGTTCTTTCCCCTGAATCAAAACAACTCTCTAGTATCTCTCTTCATTTCCCTGTGTCAATCTATTAGTGAGTTATCCTCTCACCGAAATCTTCAACACCTCCCGCAGAGTCATTCGTCTTCCCACTGCGATCTCTTCATTACCCACTCAGCCATCGCAAAGATTCCGGCAGACATCTCATCAAATTGGTTACAGAGCATCTCTTCAAATTGGTCTCAGAGCATCTCCACTATTCCAGATTGGGCATCGCTGTGCCTCATTCTCTCTTGGGCGGTGATAGGTTGCTTCAGGTCAAATATTTCTTTAAAGGAAGGACATTTTACAAAAAACAGCGAAGCAGAGCAAAAAAATATCAACAGAAGGCATACTCAATACAACAACAAGAACAATAAGAGCACACACAAGAGGAATAGAAGATCTACAAAAAATATAACAAATCAGTGGATCAAAATGGAATGCAACCCTATTGAAAGAGTTGCAAAAAATGACAGATGCCCAACATGTAGGGCAAATAAATTCATGATAGGCAGGTTCAATGATGCACTCTAGGAACTCAGGTCAAAAATGAGAAGGGAAAACATTTATAAATATAGAGATATTGATAATCAGAAAGCTGAAATACTACAACTCAAAAACAAATATAAGCATCTAGAGAAACCATAGCTTATATCAAGTCAATCACTCAAAGCCAGGAAGGGGAAAACTCCACTGAGCAAAGCAAGAAGCACCACTCTCAACAGGAGCAGTCAGTCAATCAAAATTGAAAAATCGAATAGTAATTCAATGTATTGCAAGTTTATTTTACTTTTAGGACAGTATGTAAGGCAATATGCAAAGCTAGTCAAAGGAATACATAGAACATTGGATTTCATGCTTAGAAATAGGGATTGCGCTCCCATATTCATCTTTTTACTTGAATCCAAACCTCATTGATTGTAATAGGAGTTTGCTCCTCTTTCTTTTTTGAAATATAATCAATATCTGACCTTGTTAAAAAAAATAAAAAATATTGCTCTAATTCCACTTGTAATATACTAAACTGAAATATACCACTCAATCATGCACCTTTTGATTTCTATCTTTGACGTATTTTATAAAATTGTTTGAATGCAAATTGTAATAAAACACCTTTAACATGTTTCTTCAAATGATTTGCATGAAAATAGGCATAGATCAATTACAATAGTGTTATAATACAACAATGCTAGCATCCAACAATATTATCTCCATCCACAAAACAACATTTTCATTGGGACATTTCATTAAACAGATTGTATGCAATGAATCATTAAACAAGTTTAGCCATTTCTTCAAACACTTTACATGAAACTAACATAGCAACTTTATTAGCAAATATATCCTAAATTATAGTAGTACAAGTTTTAAAAATTGAACCAAAATATCAGTGGGAGTTCCCCTCACTATGGTCCAAGTTTTAGCCTCTGGAACCTCTCAGATGAAAAGCTATAGCATAAATTCCAACATGACCTGTTTTATGCATGATTTTAGGAGCATCTAGAAATTTTGACTTCCTCTAATCATGGATCCTAAAATATCATAACGCAAGATCTGAAAATTATACCAAATGATCATTAGTATTTCTCCTCATTGTGATCCAAGTTTTAACTTCTAAAACCTCCTAGAAGAAAAGTTATATAAGAAATGCCAACATGGCTTGTATGATGCATGATTTTAGGAGCATGTAGGAAGCTCAACTTCCTCTAATCATAAATCCTAAAATATCATAACACAAGATCTGAAAATTATACCAAATGATCATTAGTATTTCTCCTCATTGTGATCCAAGTTTTAACTTCTAAAACCTCCGAGAAGAAAAGTTATATAAGAAATGCCAACATGGCTTGTATGATGCATGATTTTAGGAGCATGTAAGAAGCTCAACATCCTCTGATCATATCTCCAAAAATATCGCGACCAAATATCTAAAAGTTGGGCTAGATGATTAGCAAGATTGCTTCTCACGATGGTCAAAGTGTTAGCTTATGGAATCACCCAGAAGAAAATTTATTGCAAAACTTCCAATATGACATGTTTAAAGGTACATTTAGGAAGCCCAACTTCCTCTAATAATATTTCCTAATATTTCGTGACCCAAGATATAAAAATTGGACCATAGGACCAATGAAATTTCCCCTTGATATGGTCTAAGTTTATGCTTCTAGAGCATCCCAGAAGAAAAGTTATAGCAAAAATTCTAACATGACCTATTTAACGAAGAATTTAAGAAGCCTATCTTCCTCAATCAACATTATTACAATATTTAATACATATAAAAATATATAACCAATTAGTATAACACATACAACCATGATAAATTTGTTGAAGGGTAAATGAATGTATGTATAAAATTGTTGAAAAGAGAAATTAAACAATCATGCATTTCACTAAAGAAACTATGCAAAAATTATCATTAACACATAAATAAATATTTATCTGGAATAAGGCTTGGTCAGGCCCTCCAGCCTCACAGAAACACTCGAATGGAAAAAAAAGCTCCTGTCTAATCTGCGGTAGAAGCATAGTTAAGGTTTATTTCAACATCGACTGTAGAACCGCAACTGCTTCCTTCCATCCCCTCTGCTACAGTGCCATCATCATCGTCACAGTCGACTAGCTTCCCCCTTAAATTTCGTTGTCTCAGGATTGTTTGCAGGATATCGGATATCGACAAAGATGTGGTAGATTACTCGATGAACCTTAATCCCTACCAACCTATCTAGACTAGCCCTAACAATTTTCGCAGGTCACGGTTGCTCGGTCCCTAGGGATGCCATTTCCATTCTATTATGATTTTATGCCTGCTCGTTCCGACCCCGCCCTTCCTTTCCAATTTGTCGTTTGTCGCACTCTCTATTATCTCTCCCGGCCTTGACTTCCCACCCACCCCTCTCTCCGGCTACGCTTCACCTTCTCGCCACTTGCATCCCACCCTCCCCCTCATATGACTCATTGCCACCGGTTTCATCACCCCATCAGGCCTCCACTGCATTCCCCACCTCTGTAGGGTTTGTTTCAGCAGCGGGTTTCTCTTCACTCCAGCTGGATTCCCTCCCCTTCCCTCACTTCGCAGCGGAGCCCGGTCCATCTACCTCCCCTTCTGGATGCTTCAACATGCCGGCGGTAAACCCTCGGGACAGTAACCCTATACCTCAGCAGGAGAATCAGGGTACTCAGGATCCCCTGCAAGACCACCCGACAGCGCCTCGCTCTGGTAAGGTCAAAAAATTGAAGTGTGTTAAGGCCTCCCGAAAGGATCTGTCTCTCAGTTTTGGAGAGGGGGTACAAATGGGGGAAGTTGTAGATACGGCAAGCAAGGTTTTAGTGGGCAGAGTCAGAGGTAGAGCATATTCAGCTGCTCGTCTACGCCTCTGGGTCATGGAAATATGGGGGAATATCTTCAAGGAACTCCCGAAGTTACTACCTAGCTCAGGGTTGGTTTGCATTTAGCTTTCAAAGGGAGGAATATACCTCTTGGGCACTCTCGAGGTATTGGCATATAGATATGGCTCCTGTATTGCTCAAGCGATGGAGCCCATTATTCGATCCTGAGCGGGAACAAATAGGAGCAGGACCGCTTTGGGTCAGGCTGCCTAGGCTACCCCTCCACTTCTGGTCTGAGGACATCTTCACTCGCATTGGGAATGCGCTTGGCACCTTTCTGGACTACGACAAGACTTACACTACTTCAGGCAATAAATCAATGGCTCACATTTTGGTATACCTGGATACCAGAGAAGGTTTGGAGGAGAAGATTACACTGCATTGGAAAAGATTCACGTGTATACAAATTCTGGACTATGAGGGGGTGTCGTTCAGATGCAGAAGGTGTCATAAGGTTGGACACCTCTATAAAGAATTCCCTCTGGTTCGCCCTACCGCCTCTCCTTCCAAAGAAGCAGATGAAGTTGATCATGTTGCACCTTCATCTGCTGAAGGTCAGATACCTCGGTCAAAAGGTCCTATGACAACGGAGTGTGGATCAACTCAGGTGCCAACTTCGGCCTCCCCCCATCCTCCCTCCCCGCCTATGACGAGATCCAGGGTAGCAGCTACGGCCGCTCGCTCATCGGGTACTCCTCCTCCCCTCTGCTTTGTATCTTCTATTTCTTTAAATTGTACTGCACAGCACTTGCATACTGCATATGCATCCATACCAGGCATATCTTCTTCTGCTATTACCTGCCCACTGGAACTCCACCAACCATCTATCTCGACCACTCCACCATCTATTCCTGGGTTGGTTCTCTCATCCTCTCCCCTGGATCTTTCGACCACCTCTGGACATTCTCATTCATACAATCTTCGATCCCGAGTGTCACACCCTCCTAAGCATGTCGGGATTGGGTTGACCTCCCCTCCTCGAATTTCCAAGAACACCAGGGGTCGACACTCTCTCATTTCAAAAGCTATCTTGCAAGTTGGGGTGGAAGTGGCTCATGGTAGACAATCCACACTTGACAAGGTTCTTAGAGCATCGAACACCCTTCCTCGGTCACCCCCATGAAGTGGATCTCCTTTAATTGCAGAGGGTTGGCTAGCCCTCCCAAAAAACTAGCCCTCAGAAGACTATTAGACTCTGAGCCTATCGATATCATTTTCCTACAAGAAACCCTTGGTTTGGCTGACCAGGTTATCCCTATCCTACAATCTCTGAAACCGAGCTGGACCTTCCATGCACTTGATGTCATTGGTAGATCTGGGGGCATTGCCCTGGGCATTAATCCCCGCACTATCAAACTCAATGCTTCTTGGGGAGGGTTTGGTTTCATTGGTATGGATATCTACTCCTCGGAGCTTGGCATGGACTTCATAATTATCAATGTATATGCCCCCTGTCATAATAGAGCTGAGTTTTGGAACCATCTCCTCAACTTAACTCTAGTCAACTCCGACAATATTATTCTGAGTGGGGACTTGAATTTCTCCATTGGATATGGGGAATCTTGGGGAAGCAATGCTCAATTGGATCCTTTATCAGACACTATGGAACACCTTCTGGAGCAACACCACTTGATTGATATTCCCATGAATAAATCACAACCTACCTGGTGCAACAGAAGAACAGGGGATGCAACTCTGGCCAGGCATTTGGATCAATTCCTCATCAAGGAACATCTGGTAAGAGCCTTGTCTAATTACAGACAGTGGGTGGGATCTGGTGGCATATCTGATCATTCTCCTATCTTCCTGGAGCTGTCGGGTCCCTTCCAGAAGCCTAGGGCACCTTTCAAATTCAATTATACTTGGCTGAAGGACCCCAATTACATCAATTTGGTCAATGATTACTGGCGTACTGATCCACCTTCTCAGGGGATATCCATTGCAGAAGGTTTCTGTCATAATCTACTAGAAATAAAGAGCTTATCTATCAAATGGGCTAAGGATAAGCGAGATCAAGATGAACAGGCTCTCAGTATCATTGAAACCAAGCTGGCAGATCTCTTGGATGAGAAGGGAGAGGGTTTACATCTGAAGAGGAAAAATCAATACTCGTTGACTTGGAGACTCAAAGATCCAAAATACTCAAAGATGGGGAAGAAACTTGGCGCCTTAGGAGTCGAGCTATTTGGTTACAGGTTGGAGATGAGAACACTAAATTTTTTTCACAATTATGTGAAGGGAAGAAGGGCCAACAACACCATTTGGCACATGCCATCTGAGGACGACCACCTCACCAAATATTTTCATCAATTGGCACACTTGGGTAATTCACATTTTCAGAAACTTTTCAAGCCCCCCCCCGGTGCCACACTTGCCGAAATTGTTCGAATTGCTGGACTCTTCCCTCGGTTTGTTGACCCAGATGAGGCAAAGGAGCTCACAAATCCTATTACTATGGGAGAATTGGAAAGTACGCTAAAATGGTTCAAAAAAGACAAAAGTCCTGGACCAAATGGTTGGACTATTGAATTTTACTTAGCCTTTTTTGATACCATTGGACAGGATCTCCTTAAGGTGGTGGAGGATTGCAGGCTATCTGGGCGTATGTACGAGGCTATCAACTCTACCTTCATCACACTCATTCCCAAAGTAGACTCTCCTCTCTCATTCAATGATTTTGGACCTATATCTCTTTGCAACTGCCTCTACAAGATTATAGCCAACCGCCTTAAGCCTATTTTATCAAGTCATCTCTCCTAAACAATTTTATTTCTTGCATAACCGACAAATTCATGAGGCTATTGGAACAACACAGGAGGCCCTCCATTCCATCAAGATTAAGCAACTTAAAGGTGCCATCCTCAAAATTGATCTTTCCAAAGCTTTTGACTGGGTTAGCTGGCTTTACTTAAGAATGCTCCTAACCCATTTAGGCTTCCCTCTCCCCTTCATCAAATGGATTATGTGTTGCATCACTACTGTCTCTTTCAGTGTCCTGATCAACGGTTTTGCCTCCAATTTTTTTCATGCAGAACGAGGTCTCAGACAAGGATGCCCTCTTTCCCTGCTCCTCTTTCTCCTTGTCATGGAAGGACTTAGCAGATTATTAGCCATGGCTAAAAGAGAGGGGAAATTGCAGGGTCTCAAAATTACAGACCAGTGCATTCTTACCCACCTCCTTTTTGTTGATGACGTGCTTATATTTCTCAATGGAGGCATTCAGGACACCATTGTATTCTATGACATCTTGTTGCTCTTTTCAACAACCACTGGTATGGAACCTAACCGATTGAAATCCACTATCACTCTCTCAGCTTGCACTCCACAGGAAGCTCGGATTGCACAACAGAAATTTCCATTTCAGAGCCTTAATTTGGATGATGGGCTCAAATATCTTGGGTTCTGAATCAAACCCCACTGTTACAAAATTGCGGACTGGATATGGCTTGTGGCCAAGGTGGAAAAGAGACTACACAACTAGAATCACAGGTTTTTATCTAGAGCAGGTTGATTAGTTCTTATTAAATCGGTCTTGGAGGCTACACCGATGTATTGGATGTCTCTGGCATGGATTCCCAAAGGAATTCTTTCTCGGATACAAAAACTTTGCTGCAGATTCCTTTGGAATGGTTACAAGGAAGGGAAACCTTTTTCTTGGGTGGGATGGAGACACATTGCAATTCCAAAGAAATGGGGAGGATGGGGCTTGAAAGACCTCCCCTCTTTCACTCATGCACTTGCTGCAAAGATGGGGTGGCTTATTCTTACCTCCCATAGTCTTTGGACCGAGGTGATACACTATAAATATATTTGGCCTTACCAGCTTATGGATTGGATCCGCCTACCTACATGGCAAAGATCTGGGATATCCATGATTTGGTGAGTTGTCTTACATACTCTGCCCACCATCAGAAATGGTCTTACTTGGTGAATTAGAGATGGCTCATCTGTGCGTATTGGCATTGATCCCTGGATGGGATGTGGCAACATGTATCGACTCCCACCCGACCTCACTCAATTTCTCAAGAACATATATATCCTCATGATCACCAACATTGCTGACCCAGAGAATACCTCCCTATTCACTCAAGCATGGAAATCAGCTGATCAACTGGGTATACCTATTCAGTGGCAGCAAGTTTGGGATGGATATATCAATGCGTTGTCAGAATCTCATGTTCGCATTAAGGAGGGAGTTGATGAACTCATTTGGGCCCCTGCTGGCATGGTGCATACACTCCCAAAGATGGATATCCCATCATACATGTTGCCTAAATGCCGCCTGTGCTTATGGAATGGTGGTGTACTCTTTGGAAGCTTAAAGCTCCTCCTCGAACCAACTGTTTATGTGGAACATCTTAATGAATAAGACACCAACCGGGGGTAACTTGATGAAACGATCCTTCTTCGGCCCCACTTGGTGTGTACTTTATCATAGAGCAGAGAAAACAAATGACCAGCTTTTTCTCTACTTTTCCCTTCGGTAATCCA